>CM050514.1:41779693-44269693 GCA_027563665.1 Antrozous pallidus | reverse complement strand
GACCGAGGCACTGCTCGCCACACCCCACACACCTGGAGCACAGAGACAAGGAGACCCTACTCAAACAGTATGCAGGATAGGCCAGTGAAGAGGCCTATCTGATGAAGAAGGAATACGGGAAGGCACCCCATGCTCTCCTAGGAAGCTTAAGAAAGAATCCAGCCCCAGCCCTTTTGGCTCAGTGGCTAGAGTGTGGCCTACAGACAGAAGGGTCCCGGGTTCGATTCCAGGCAAGGGCACATGCCCAGGTTGCAGGTTTGAGCCCAGTAGGGGGTGTGCAGGAGGCAGCCAATCAATGATTCTCTCTCATCATTAGCTGTTTCTATCTCTTTCTCCATCTCCCTTCCCCTCTAAAACCAATAAAAATATTTAAAAAAAAAAAAAAAAAGAAGGAATCCAGGGGTCCAAATCCTGGCTCCACCACTTACTGGCTGTGTGACCTTGTGCGAATCACATTCTGCTACTAAGCCTCAATTTCTTCATCTGTAAAAGGGCACATAACATCGGTGCCTTCCTCCCACCGGACTGTAGTGAGGACCAAGGAGGTAATGCAGAGCACACGCCCAGCACAGTGTCCAAACTAGATAGACACTCATAAATGGCATCATCTCACCAAGCCATCTTGGATCGGGGCTGCAGGGTGTTCAAACAGGACGCTGCCAGTGGAGTCCGAGAAGCGGATTCGGGTTGGACGGTCCAGCCTGGGGATGAGGGTACAGGGGAGCACGGACGCTGAGCCTGGGCCCCAAGCAGCCCCTCCAGCCTCTCCAGCTCCCCCGCCCCAGCGCCTAGCCCGCTCTCCCGCCCTCCCTGCCCGTCTCACCGCCGGTAGGAGATGGAGAAGCGCAGACCGGAGCGCAGCAGTATCACCCGAGCCCGAGCCACGGCCTGCGACCTCGGCCCCGTCAGCAGCGCCACAAAGTCTGGGCGAGAAGGAAGATGCCCCCCAACATCTTCACCCGCCGTGACCATCCCCACGCTCCCGGCCGGGCCCCTGCCTACCCGTGTGGCCGTCCCCACGCGCCCGATCCTCCGCGCCCGGCTCCCCGCGGTCGCTGTAGCTGCGGTGCTCGGGGTCCCGCGGATACTCGGCCAGGCCGGGGGGCTGCTTCTCGGGGCCGCTGCGCTCTGCGCCTGGGGAGGGGGAGCGGGCTTCAGCGGGGCACGGGGAGGGCCCATTGGCCGCTCCGTCGGCTGCAAGGGCTCCGTCCGCCCCAAAGGAGGGGCTCGGGGCCAAGAGCCCCGCCCCGCCGCCCTCCCAGCACGCACCCGGCGCGGGCCTTACCCGGGGGACAGGTCTGGCAGCAGTGGCCCGGCAGCTGGCGCGGCTGCCCGCAGGACAGGGCTGGGCACTCGGGTTTGATGTTCTTGCAGCTGACCTTGCCCGGGCCCCTCGCACGGCGACCCCACTGAGGCTGCCCCGGAAAAGACAGAACAGCTGAGTGTACGGCACCGAGGAGGGGGTGTCAGAGACCACGCGGTGGGGTCCCGCCCAGGAGCCGCCGCTCCTCACAAGCTGCGAGAGCCTCAACAAGTTGCTTACACTCTCTGGGCCTGGGGGTCCCTGTCTGAAAGTGGGGGGTAATGACAGCATCTACCGAGGGGGGGCTGTGCTGACAGATGAGCAGGAGCTGGCAGACAGCCCGCACATAGTGGGCGATCAGTAATGGTCAACACCTGAGCCTGGAAGGGGCTCTTCCTCCCTAGTCCTCCGCCAGGAAAACACCCCAAATACCTGCAGGCTCGCTTCCTTCTCCTCGCCATCTCCGCGTCCACTCCGACACCCCTGGACCCCAGAGCTCCCCCGCCCGCGGGGGGCCCGGCCAGGGCCGTTTGGGGCACTCACCGTCTCGCAGGCGCACAGCACGCAGCGCATCACCCCGAAGGGCTCCCCCAGGTCCGGGTGCCACGTCTCGTCCAAGGCATAGACCTTCCCGCCGAAGGAGCAGCCTGCGGGGACGGGGCTGGCTGGCAGCCGCTGTCCCGCTCCTGCCCGTGCCCGCCCCGGGCGCTGCCAGCGGGCCCTGCTCCCGGGCACCGCGCGCCCCGACCCCCGCCCACCCCGCCCGGCCCCCCGCCGCGCCGAGCCACCTGCGCCCGCGCCCCCTCGGGGCGGGCACGGACTCGCCCCAAGCGGACTTCCCTCCCGCACCTCCCCGGGGCCCCACCTACCTGCCGCTCCCCGAATGGGCAGCGGTTCCTTCTCGGGCCGGATGGGCAGCGCGGGCGGCTCGGGGCCGGCGCCGCGGGCCGGCCGGGGACCGAGCAGCAGGAGCCCGAGGAGCAGCAGCGGGGCCGGCGGGGCCGGGAGGCTCGGCATGACGCGAAACGGACAGCTGGGGAGGCGGGAGGAGGAGGGGGCAGGAGAGGGAGGAGGGAGGCGGGAGGAGGGCCGGGCCGGGGGCGGTGCGGCGGAGGGGCCGGGGCCGGGGCCCGGGCGGTGCGAGGGGCTCGTCGGGCGGCCGCGGAGTCGGCGCCGGGCCAGGCGAGGGAGAGGCCGGGAGCGCGAGCGGGCGGCTCTGACCCGGCGGTCCGCTGCTCTGGTGCCCCGGGCGCCGCGCCGGCCCGTTTTATGCCCCGCGCTCCGCACCCCGGCCGGGGGCCTCCTCCTCTGCAAACGGGGCGGCGGCGGCGGTGGCTCGGCGAGGGGCCGGGCTGAGCCCGGGGGGTCCGGCCCAGCAGCCGCGGCCCGGATCGCAAGTGGGGGAGGGGAGGGAGGGGCTGGGACCGGGCAGGGGAGGAGGGAGGGGCTGGAGGGCCTGGGGGAGCGGAGGGGGAGGGGAGGGGAGGGACCAGGGGGCACCAAGAGGGGAGGAGAGGCAGGTCTGGAGCGCCCCCCAGACCCCACTCTAATGCCGGTGGCCCCAGGGTGGCTGGACAGAGCAGGAGGTGCGTGTCCCGCCCAGGATGAGAACCCCAGGCCAGGGAGGGGCAAAGGCTAGGCCTGAGGCCTGGACCGGCCACTGCGCTGGGACTCGGTTCCTGTGGGGAGGATGAAGACTTGTCTTTAAGGGTGACAACCTCTGGAGAGGCCTGTCAACCGCTCTCCCTGACTCTGGGCTCGCGGCACCTCTCAAACCCCACCCACCCACTTGCACTGCCTAGCCTGTCACCCCACCTCTTGTGTGAGGTCTCTCCTCATTCTGCTGTTCACCAGGACAGGAACTTAGCCAGAAACAGACTGTCTCCTTTCTGCCTGTGAGTTTCCCTGCCTGCTGTGTAACCTGTCCTCAAGCTCATCCAACCACCCACGTCCGCACCTGACATGCTTCTCACCCTCTTCCTTCCCCTCAGAGACCCTCAGCCTCTCCACTCACCTCAAACTCCTCCGTCTTGGTTGGTTTCCTGGTCGTGACTGCCTCCCTGTCCCCTCCCACCCACCCACCCACTCACACCATCCCAACCATCCCAGCACCCTCCTTCCTAATCTTGGGAGGCATCTCATCTGGTTGAGATGGAGAATTCCGGGATCTAGGCCATACTCCTTAGCAGACAGCCCCATCCTGCCTGGGGAGAAGGAGCAGGAGAAGAAGAACTTGGGGGGGGGGGGGGGGAGTTGGGAACAAGATCAGGCCAGAAGGCCCTGAGGACAGAGAGTGTGGGGAGCCTGGGATTGAGAGGAAAGCAAAGGAACTAGAGGCAGGGCCAAAGAAAGAGGGGGGCTAGGCCAGCAGGAGGTATTGGGAGGGGGGGCAATAGCAGCTGTCTTTCCTAAGACTGGGACACATGGGCCTGGTTATTCCTCTTGTCACATGTGGAATTGTAGGAGATGGAAGAGGGAGAAAGACTCGGCAAGCAAAGGAGTACACTGTCATAGAGAAGTGGGCTTAGCTGTCTGAGCCAGTGGTCCCCAGCACACACACCCTCACTGTGCAGTCCTTTCAGACTGTCCAAACCCTTTCCTCATAACACTGACGTCTGACAGCGTCATTCTCTAATATAGGCAATACCCATGTTCCCACTCAGAAAGGCGGTATAAGACACTACCCCCTAGGGCAGTGGTCGGCAAACCCGTTAGTCAACAGTGCGGCAAGGCAAACCGCAGCTTGCGAGCCACCGCAGTTTGCCGACCACTGCCCTAGGGGTTATAGGAGAGAGAAGCAGGAAAGCAGGAGCCTTATTGTATTTCAGCAGCAGGTGTGGTATCTCGGGAAAAGAAATTTGGCCAGCCAGGAACTGAAACCAAAAATGTCCTGCTGGATTCCTCCCGGAAAAAACCTGTTCCCCTCTCAGTTCCTCTCCAGCCAGGTCCCAGGTTGCGCTTGCCTAGGAAAAGACAGATCCTCCCGGTGGTGTGTGTGGGTGGAGGAGCTGGGCTCCGACAGTAGACCATGGTCCAGGCAGGGGCTCCAGGTCCAGTGAGGGTGGGAGGAGAAGGCGTCACTTCCGGGGCCCTCCGCAGTGTCTGGTGGCTCTCTGCTCTCTGATTGGGCAGAAGTGGCCCAGGCAGGCGTGTGACCCCACTGCTGGGAAGGGGCTATGCCCCAACGCCACAAGCTTTCCTACCCATCTGCTCCCCAGAGTGCCTTCTGCTCTGCACGTGGGTCCTGGAGCCCTTCACCCGGTGAGTGGCACGCAGAGCTTGCAGTTAAGTGAGGGTAGGAAGGATAGGAAAAAGGACTTGGGCTCTCAGCTGGGGGAGGGGCGGGCAAACTGGAAGCTACAGGCACTGACCTTTGTCAAGAAGCGTGTGGCCTTCCCAGAATGGGAGGAGTAGGACAGAGCAGGGGTAGGGGGTGGGGTGCTGGGTTCTGAGGGACTGATCACAGACTGTGGGATACAGCACAGTCCTGGTGGGCACTAAGGAAAGGAGATATGGGCTGGGGAGTGGCAGGGGGATGAGAAAGGAAGTATATTATTAGGAATTGGGAAACACAGCACCAAGGTGGACTCAGCTCCAATCTTCATGCTTACCCAGTCATTCCTAATTAGCTTAAGGTTCTGAATCTAGGGGCTGGGAAGCCAGGGCACAAGGAGAGAGGGTGATGGGAGGAGGGTTCCTGCATGTTGACAGACCTATAGGAAATCCCAATATTGAAACAGGTGCAGGCCTCTTCGCACAACTTGTGAAAGGAGGAGGAAGCCATGTGGGGGGTCCTGTGAAGGAACCGGAAGGGGTCTGAAGAGGGGGCAGGGAGGAAGGTATGGGCTGTGAGATACCGGGGTGGCTGTGGCGAGGTATGCCGTGTAATGAGGGCATCATCTCACTCAGTAGATATCCATTCCTGGACAACTTGCCTCAGAAAGAAAGTCTCGGGAATGTTAGCCTATCTCCTTGCCTTGGGAAACCCAGTATTTCAGAACTTGAAGTGCAAAGAAAAACTTTAAGAAGCTTTATGTGTGGGAGTAAATAGGGAAAGAATGAGAGGTTAATTTCTCCCATGCCACCTTCTCTTAATCTTTTAATCAATGACTTACATTAGTCCAATGTTTTGTTTTTTTGTTGGTGTTGCTTATTTGTTTGTTTTTGCCTAATTCCACTTCCCAGCCCCCCACTCCACAAGTTACCCCTCGGTATATAGTACATACATATTTGCTAGTTCCCCATCCTGGCCTTTTTCCGGTTTCCCGCCTCTCTTCTCGGGTTTGTGTCACAGTGATCCATTCTCTATTCCCATCCCCGATTTCACCCAACCAAACAATCCAGGTTGCTCAGAATTTGAGGCCCATTAAGATGTGTGTGTGTGTGTGTGTGTGTGTACATATCCTGTCCTGCTGCTCTCGGCAGGAGGCACCAAACTCGTGTCAGATTCCCTGAGAAACCCTGACAAAGAGGAGACACCGTAATCTACAATCACAAGAAAACGTGGGAGCACTCAGAGGGTTAGGGGTTCTAGGCTGGTCAGCATGGCAAGCCCTCCCAGCATCTGTTCCCCCAGCCAGACACTCTTCCTTAAAGCTTGAATAAGTGTTCATTACTACTGTCACTTGCAGGATAGACTCCAGACCCTCTTCCTCAGCCCGCCTGTGCTGTGCCCCTCCCAACTCTGAGTGCCCCACCCGACTCTGCCCAGAAGTGCGAGAGCCCAAGCCGCCTCCATGGCCCCAGGAAGGACTCAGGGCAGAGGCCCCATACAGGGAGCCAAACCAACCAGACAGCCTGGCCAGAATGGAGCTGACTGGTAAGAACACACCTGAGGGGCTGAGAGCCAAATCAGAGCACGGTAGAAAGGGAAAGAGGAAGGAGATAGGCCGCAGTGGGGGAGGCCTGGGAGAACCCAATTTCCGAGGAATGAGGCATCTGAGTGGCAGATTCCATGGGTTTCAGGTCTGGGTCCTAAATGGGAGTTCCTGCACCACCACCCAACAATGATTTCTTCCTTATCCACCCCTTTCCACCTCGCCTCTCCTAACCGAAGAACTGCTCCTCGCGGTCTTGCTTCTCCTGACTGCGCGACTGACCCGGTCTAGCCCGGCTCCTCCTGCCTGTGACCCCCGACTGCTAAATAAACTGCTACGTGACTCTCATGTCCTTCAAGGCCGACTGGTGAGAACCCCCAAACACTGTCCCCTCTGTCCATTTAACTGGTAAGATACCCTCACTCCCTGATCCAATCACTGTTCTTCCAATATTGTCTTTGGTGCAACCATGACCTAGACAAGGATTATGATTTGCAATCAAGCTCTCCTCTAAAAGCTAATTTGGACCTATTACTCATGGAAGCATCTTAGTCATTAGGTTACCATGTCCTTTCTCTTCCCCTCTCCCACCATTTTTTTCAACAGAGTCAGTGCCCAGACATTAACCCTTTGTCCACCCCTGTCCTGCTGCCTGCTGTGGACTTTAGCTTGGGAGAATGGAAAACCCAGACGGTAAGAAAGCCACCCTTTCCCTGGATTCCTCTAAGTCCTGTCTTCATCAGTTTCCTGTTGCTTCCTGCGGGTTCTTTAAGATTCCTGAATTCCCTGAAAATATCTCGTCTTCAGCTTGGCCACTCTAACCCAATCTACATTCGGCTGTGATAACATCCTCTGGACAAGATGATGACTTGCAGTTCCAGTGTATTAAACAGATTCAGAGCTGAACATCATGAAAAGCTGGAGGGAGGTCTCACATGGGCCATGCCTTTGACTTATTCCAATTCAAGCTTCTTAAGTTGGCATGAATAAGTAAGACTGATCTGTCGTCCACAGATGACACAAAGCTGGGAACCGCCGCAAAAATAACAAGAGACAGAATCAAAATTCCAGTCACTGAAAGGAGAGGTTCAAAACATGGTGGAATTTAACAGAGATACATTAAAAAAATTCTACATGTGTAAAATGCTTGAGTAAAGTCCTATTCCAGCTTGCAGGCCACAGTGCCCTGCTTCCCCTATATAAACTTCTGGCCCTAGAATTTACTATGAAAAAGATCTAGGAGTATTGAGTTGACCCCAAACTTCACATGTAACAACATTTTTGAGGCGGCTATTTAAAAACCTAGTGGTTCTGGGTAGCTTTCAATGTTTAGCACCAATAATGTGGAAATATTCCCATAAAATTCCGAGTGGACTGCACTTAAAAATACTGGACTACATACTAGACACACACTAATTTATTCAGAAGACCTATTAAACTAGCAAGAATGAGAGGCAGGTGGGTCCCAGGAGGAAGCAACCTGAAGAGTAAGAGGTTAGAAAACATGTTATATGAGGAATGGTTGAAAAAAATAAAAAGCCTGTCTGATCGGCTTGGAAGAAGTGGTAGTCTCATGGTATAGCATGGGGAGCTTTAGTCGGAGGCTCAGGAAACCACTGGGAAGGAGCACTCTGTGGTAGGTCAACTCTTCTGTCCTCAAGACCCCTGGAATCTCATTCTCCCCTCGGGTCCTAGGGGGCTGGGCTAGGGGAGGGCAGCTCCTAGGGAGCCCTTAGTTCCAGCTCTGCCACATACCAGCAAGCCCTGCCCTTCATCTTTATGCTCTTTATGATGGTTTCATCTCTATATTCAGTTAAAAAGAGTCACACGATCCTAAGATTTTGTAGCAGAAAGAGATTTGCAGCACTAGAACCGAGAGGTAAACGCCATAAAAGGGCAGATTTCGGTATAATGTCAGAAAGAAAGAAAAAGAGCTCTTCTGACTAAAAGTAAGTGTAAGACCAGACAGGGTTACCGGACACTGGAGTTATTCAAGCAGAGGCCGATGACCAATTGTCGGGAGACTGTGAAGGAATTCCTGTGCTGGGTGGGACCTTGGTCCTGTCCAATTCTCAGCCTCTATGATTCATTCTGCTGGCTACTCCTCCAGGCTTCCCACCCGCTATTAGCATGCCCTTTGAAGCCATGCACTTCTCTCGTCCATCCCTTTCCCAGGAGCAGACCAAGGCACAGGACGTTCTGGGGGCGACGACCCTCCTGCTGGAGGGAGTGATGGCAGCACGGAGACAGCTGGGACCCACCTGCCTCTCATTCTTACTGGGGCAGCTTTCTGGACAAGTTCGCCTCCTCCTTGGGGCGCTGCAGGGCCTCCTTGGAACCCAGGTAAGTCCCCGGTCGAGGGAACTATAGGAAATGTCCCTCTTTTCTGACTCAGTCTCCTTAGAAGGCCTGAGGGAAGAGGAATTCTAAGAATCTTGAGGTAGAAGAGATGACCTCCCAAGGAATGCTCCCTCCCCAGCCATGAAGCCTGGGTGCTGGTACCCTATCTTCCCACATAGACGAGGGAGGCATGAGATCTGGCCCAGGTCTCTGGCCTCAGGCCCATCCTCTGCCCTCAGCTTCCTCCACAGGGCAGGACCGCAGCTCACAAAGATCCCCATGCCATCTTCCTGAGCTTCCAACAACTGCTCCGAGGAAAGGTGCGTTTCCTGCTGCATGTAGTAGGGCCCACCCTCTGTGCCAGGCGGGCCCTACCCACCACAGCGCTCCCACACGGTACCTCTCTACTCCTCACACTGAACAAGCTTCCAAACAGGACTTCTGGATTGTTGGAGACGAACTCCAGTGTCCTGGCCAGAACTACTGGCTCTGGACTTCTGAAGAGGCTGCAGGGAGTCAGAGCCAAGAGGCCTGGTCTGCTGAACCAAACCTCCAGGTTCCTAGACCAGGTCCCTGGACAACTGAACAGGACACACGGACCTTTGAATGGAACTCATGGACTCTTTCCCGGACCCTCACCCCGGGCCCTAGGAGCCCTGAATATTCCTCCAGGAACTTTGGACATGGGTTCCCTGCCACCCGACCTCCAGCCTGGATATTCTTCCCTAACCCTTCCTCCCATTGGACAACATACACTCTTCTCTCCCTCACCCACCATGCCCACCCCCACGGCCCAGGTCCAACTCCCGCTTCCTGACCCCTCTGCTGCCATGCCCAACCCCACCAGTCCTCTCCTAGCGGTGACGCACCCTCACTTCCAGAATCTGCCTCAGGAGGAGTAAGGTGCTCAGGCACTGCCCACACCAGCAGGGTCTCCCACTGTAACTCTGCTACCCGGAGGAGAGACCTGGAGACAACTGCAGCTCCACCAGGTCTCCTGCTTTCCCTGGTAAAGCCGGACGCATAGGACAGAAAGGGAATCGCTTTTCACCGTTTAAAACACCAGAAGCTATTTTTAAAAAATATGTTTTTATTGATTTCAGAAAAGGAAAGGGGGAGAGAAATACTGATGTAAGATACATCAATTGCTGCCTCCTACATGCCCCCTCTTGGGAATGGAGCCTGCAACCCAACCTGGGCATATGCCCTAACCAGAATCAAACCAGCGACCTCCTGGCGCATGGAATGACGCTCAACCAACTGAGCCCCACTGACTGGGCAGAAAAGCTATTTTTTTTTAACCTATCAATAATATTCACCAGAGCAGCTAGTTATTGTTTGGTCTACTTTCTGTACAAATTTACAACTTACAAATTCTCTATATTCTTTTTTGTATGATAATCCCTTAAAGGCCTGGACTGGCCTGCCCTCGGAATAAAGGTAGAGACTAATCTTATGTCAGAAAACAGAACTAAGGTTAGTCTCTTTGCCATAACGCTTTACCTCATTCTCAGTGGCATTCTGATCTCCTTTTCTTAGGAGATCCCTGCCCCTGAGAAATGAAGGAGACGTTGTCTCCCAGAAAGACTGTCTGAGCCTGTATAAATAAAGAATAGATTAAGTACCCAAAAGCTCACTGAAAAGGAAAATATATTCTTCTCAGAGGGCAATAGTTCTGCCCCTCCCTAACAAAAGAAAAAAAAAGGAAGAAAAGCTAACAGGAAGCCTAGGAGTGCCTCACACCTCAGGTAAGGATGTGCAGACAGTTCAGGCAAGACAAGACCTGGAAGTGACAGCTGAGCAAACAGCCAGAGGTTCAGCAGCTCAGCAGGAAGCTTCGCCAAGCTTGGGGTCCTGCCTCCCTCCTGTGGAGGTCAGGGGGAAGTGCAGGAAGTGGCTTGAGTCAGTCTCCTAGGGCTCACACAGCAGGAAACACAAGTTACAACTCAAGTACAAGTCGAAGGCTCATTTCCCAATACCTAGAGGTAAACAGTATCTAAAAAGCAGCTTTGTGTGACCACAATAAACTCTGTTAGGGGATCTCTAGAGAAAAAAGCCAGGCTTATGGGGCTTTGCCCATAAATGCCACCTTGGTGCAGAGGGAGAGGAGGTTTATATTACCCAGAACAAATCTCCACTGCAAAGGTCAACACTACCTCCAGAGGCTCCTGTAGGGAAAACTAATGGAAGTTCCTCCTCTTCCCTCCCCACCAAAAGGTCCCTATTCAATATCTAACCCATTCCCAAATCATTCTGTCTCCTCTTCCCTTCACACAAAACAAAACAAAAAAAGTTACGACAAGGAAGTTCCTATCTCTATTGAACTGTATGCCAGTTCTTTCTTCCGGCACCCAGCGCAGCGAGGACAGGAGAGGCATGTCTACAGTGTAGGCAGAGGAGCCAGGAACCCGGAGTTCCAAATACTGCCGCCAATACCCAGGATCACTGCAGGCATGCTAAAGCAGGATGGGAGTCCGTGTGCCAGGAACCGTATGGCCTTCAAGGCTCCGGTGACTGTTTTACAGATGAGGGAGAAGCCAGGCAAGTTCCCAAAGGTCCCACAGCCTGTGAGAAGGAAAAGAAACACCCCAGGCCAGTGGTCAGCAAACCTGGTGGAGCCGCATGTGGGCTGTGGGAGCTGCAGTTTGCTGACCACTGCCCTAGCCAACTTAGTCTAAAGCTCATACTCTCCTCAGTGCGGTGTACTGTCCAATGTTATTCAGGGATTCTATTTATTAGGAAAAATTCCCAAGTCCTTAAGGAGTAAACACATCAACAGATAAAAGAGTTCTGAGTAGGAAGAAAGCCAAAGCTCTTGGTACGAGTGACCAATTTAGACATCTCCGGGTGTCCCTCTCCCCCGTTATGGACAGTACAGTTGCCATGGAGAAGGAATCAACAAATGCACAAAGCTCAAAAGTGTTGTCCGAATCTCAAATGGTGTCATTTTCTATGTGGGAAGGAATCAGTTCATCTACAGTACAAATTCCAGGATGCAGTCAAGGGAATGGTAAGTGGAAATTTTCATTTACTGCAGTATTGAAATAGAGGACATCTAACAATCAAATGAAACCCTTTATGGTTTCATGAAAGAGGCAACACCCCAAACCAGGTATGTCGAAGGGACCAGAGACGAAGATTTAGGAGTTCTCAGCACAGTCAGATGAGACAAAGATGGCAAAACTGCAAAAAGTATGTAGCCGGAAAGTCCCAGGCATCCAGTATTGGCATCTGATCTGCTCTGGGGCAAATGTAAATAACTCATGGGTTTCTCCAGTGTGAACTAATTTGTCCCTATTGAATACCTAACCCATTCTCAAATCTGTCTCTTCTCTTCACACAGAACAAAAAACTGTTACAACCAGAACATTCCTATCTCTTTTCAACTGTATGCCAGTTCTCTTTCTTCTGGCGCCCAAAGCAGCTAGGACAGTCTGCTGTGCCACCCCAGAAACTACTATTGGTAATTAGGTTCTCCCACTCCAACCTAAATTCACCCTTCTCTACCTATCCTCCACCCCAAAACTGGACTCTATGGAAAGGCTGTAGGATCCCATAAAAATCCATCCCAACCCCCACTGCATCTCCAATTTCCCTCTCCACCCCATACTAAAGCAAAAGAAACACCTTTACCTCCTCCCCTGCAGAGACCACTCGTTTTCAACCCATTTCCCTAAATACTCTGACACCTCATATAAAGACCTGAAAATGATGGGGAAGGAGATATCCCAGGCATCCCACCAGGGGACCAGCTCCCCTGGCAAACCAAGAGATCAAAAGAGACAACTGCTTGATACACACTCGCAAATCTCTGGATAGCTACCTTGAATTCCCTTGCGCTTTCTCAGGGACCTTGCATGCCAGGCTGAAGAGCCAGCTCCTCTGCTAGTCCTTGTAAGCATCACCATTTCCTCAACTAGGTGCTTCCTCCACGTTGCAGGTAGTGACTGCAGTCAGGCTGCTCTATTGCCTCAGGCACAGGCACTGGACTGCCAACCTCACTGGCATTGGTGCCGTCCGCTTCTCTGGTCTGTGCAGCAGCTCCCTGTTCAGTGTTACCGGTAAGAAACTTACCCTCCCTCTCCAGGTCACCACCAGAATACTTAATGAGCAGACAGCTAGCTCCTCCACCTGTTCCCATAACCACCTAATCCACTCTTCCTATTGTCTTCATAGTTGTGTCCCATGCTTGTGTATAAAAGCCTCTACCCAAAGCTTCCTTAAAAATGATGAACATTTCCAGGCTACCCAAGTGACTCATTCAAGTCAACATGTGATTTGACTTCTTAAGCGACTGAAAGTGTTGGAAGGACACAAGCAGGGTTCCTTGCCAATTCAAAATTCTATGCCAAATGGGTGTTATCTTCTGCGCCTGGGATGCCCCAGGAGCCAAAAACACCGTATCTTCTCCTGTGTAGAAAAATCAAATGTTGGGGATAGTCAGCCAGGAGGCCAGAAACCCTGAACCTGGACACCAAAAGGCTGAGACAGATCTTACATTGGGTGATCATCTGGCTATGGGCCAGAGACATAATATACCATAGGCAAACTAAAAGAAACTGATTTTAAAGTAAATGGGGAAAATGTAAGGGGAGGAAAAGTCTGAAAAAGTAAAGTTTAATTTTAAAAAACCAGACACACAAAACAACTCTGGTTCATTTTAAGCTCTCCTGCTGGGTCTTTCACAGGCAAGTCAGTTTCCCACGGAGTCCAGACCAGGCAGAGAAGCACCACAGTGGACAGAGAGCCAGAGAGCCAGCCCCTCCTGAACAGGATAGCAGCCACTGCAAGTCAGACTTGAACAAATGTCATGACCTGAGTAGTGACTAAGCAGCAGGACTGGCTTCCCAGTGGCTCAGAAGGCCAGTTTCTTCATCAGCAGATAAACTCTGGAATCCACTTCAAATCCATGCAGGTTGTTGGCATCGCCTTGCAGCCTCATGAGCAGGCCCCCATAGGACACGTAGGCAGAGCTGAAACAAAAGGTCCAGTCCCATGAGTCTGAGATTTGGAGCAGCTGTTACTCAGCAGCTTTCCAGCCCAGCCTAAGAAAAAGAAGCCCCTTCCTAATGTTTTGTCACTAGGAACCAAAATTCAGACAAAAAGGAATGCACAGACATATGAAAGGCAGTGTTTTTTGTATTAGCAAAAGTGGAAAATAC
Source organism: Antrozous pallidus (assembly GCA_027563665.1). NCBI lineage: Eukaryota > Metazoa > Chordata > Mammalia > Chiroptera > Vespertilionidae > Antrozous > Antrozous pallidus. Next base: position 44,256,071 of record CM050514.1, on the reverse strand, counting down.
TACCTGTCCAGAATAAAGGAGATGGTCAAATCAATTCAGATATATCCATTTACTAGAATGTTAGATATACAGCTATTAAAATGTTTAGGAAAAGCTCTAACCTGACATGGGGAAACATGTTTTACATAACATTAGGCAAAAAGAGTAGAAGAGAACATTGTAATAAACAACAAGATCTCAAAGAAAGAAGCATAGAAGAAAAAATACCTAAATTATTCAAAAATGTTTATGTAAAAGGTTCCCTCTGGGTATGGAATTATAGATGACTTTTGTTCCTTTTTGACATTACTTCTCTGCTTTTCATATTTCTCACAAAGGACACATATTGTTTTAATAAGATTTTAAAGAAAAGAAAAAATAGCTAGGCAGGGAAACCAAAGAACTAGGGATTGGGTTGCAGTGTAGCAACATATACATACATACATACATACAGGCACAAACACACCTAGCGATTTAATTACTTAATGCTGCATTTATTTCCTAAGGAAGCAATCTTCCTTTGCACTGCACACAGCAAGATTACCAGTCTCTTATTTGGACCACCCGGGCCGAGACCCTGACAAAGAGCAAAGTGAGCAGCCTCCATTTCAGACTGAAAACTGTTCCCAGAAGTTTCTTTCTGGTACTACTTAGGTCTCAGGTACTTAGAAAGAGGGACCCAACACAGGAAGAATAAGCAAGTCCCAAATTCTCAGAACAGGGCAGGATAAAAGGGTTCTCACAAGACCAAGGAACTTACAGACGTGTTGCTGCTTCAGTAGAAGTTTCGTCTCCCTCAATCCTGTACACTTTTCCATACATTACATACTCAAATTGGTCAGCCCTGTGGAACAACAGTGGCAGTTACTCTTAAAAGTAGTTAACAATGCCAGGCCAGTGTTGCTCAGTGACTGGACACTGACCCATGCACCAAGAGGTCACTGGTTTGATTCCTGGTTGGGGCACATGCCCGGGTTGGGAGCTCAATCCCCAGTAGGGGGCGTGCTGGAGACAACCAATCGAAGTTTCTCTTATTGATGTTTCTATCTCCCCCTTCTCCCTCTCCCTTCCTCTCCCTCTAAAAGTCAATAAAAATATATTTTTTAAGTAGTTAACAATAATAAGAGGTTCTTTAAAATTGGTAACCAACTACGTGCCAGCAATATAGCAACAGGCACTTTCCAAATACAATGTTATTTCGTCCGCACAGCAAACCTGCGAACTAGATACAACCATCTATCTTTCAATGACAAGAAAACTGAGGCTGAAAGAGGTTAAGGTTATTCAACAAATGAGTGGTAGGACTGAGATTTTTAACTCAACTGGGCTCCAAACTCCCATCACACCAAACTCTCCCCCAAGACTCAAGGCCCATACAGGCTAGGTCACTCAGTAGCCATTTCCTCCCCCATCAAAAAGCTACAAATCATAAGCATGTAATCACTGCTCCGGATAAACACCTTGTTAATTCTTTTAAAAATATATATGCTTTCATTTATCTCAGAGAAAATGAGAGGGAGAGATAAAACATCAAGGATGAGAGAGAAACATTGATTGGCTGCCTCCTGTATGCCCCACACTATGGATCAAGCTTGCAACCCAGGCATGTGCCCTGACCAGGAATTGAACCATGACTGCCTGCTTCATAGATTGACACTCAACCACTAAGCAACACTGGCCAGGTACCTTGCTCATTTTTTTTTTTTTAATATATTTCATTGATTGTTCTCAGAGAGGAAGAGAGAGGGAGAGTTAGAAACATCAATTCAGCTGCCTCTTGCACACTCCCCACTGGGGATGTGCCAGCAATCAAGGTATATGCCCTTGACCGGAACCGAACCCGGGAACCTTCAGTCTAGAGGCCAACCCTCTATCCACTGAGCCAAACCAGTCAGGGCCTTGCTGATATCTTAAGTGCAGCAATTTCCTTGATTTCCTTAAGTTCCTCAGATTCTGCTGATAATCATTTATTCCACGACTTAATTAAATAAGGGTCTTTTCTATACCACTTATCTACTTTGTTCTCAGGCATATGTCAAGTACTCCCTCCATTACTCCCTCACCTTGAAGGTCTATCATCTGTGGGGTTATATTCGCCATCATCCAAGGTACCATCTTCATACAAGGTACTGGCTATGACCAACCGGAACTTGTCACCTGAAAGTAACAGCAACATCTGAGAGTGAAAATAGCCAAAATGGCAAAAAGCCTCCTGCCATTTTCTGTGTTCAATACTTACCCAAATCTACAGGGTAAATCTGAATGTTTACATCTAAGATGAGGTCCATCTTGAAAGATTCACTCTCACAATGCAGTCGGGACACTGGAGAGTAGAAGAGAAAGAGCGGCAGAGGATAAGTGCCTAAACCAGAGTGACCCTGCAGACCCTATTTTGGGGGGCCGTATGCAATAGAAGACTCAACCTAACCCAGTGCTCAGCAAACTGCAGCTCATGAGCCGCAGTTTGCCACTCTGTTTACTGAGTTTGCCGACCACCGACCTAACCCAATTTGCATCCACTGGCCTCTCATCTGTTCTCAGAAGTGCAGACTCAGAACCAGAAATGCAAGAAGCAAAGGGGAGAAAATCCCAGGAAAAGAATAAAAAATCCTCTGGCAACAAAGAATATCCAGATTCTAGTCCTGCCTCAGTGATTAAGAAACAACCTAATTTTGGACAAAAGTTTTGTCTTTCTGTGTCAAGTGCTGTGCTGAGGGGATTACTAGGACATGTAAGAACCAGTGTTTGTCTTGAAGAACATCTCAGTCTTCAGGCAAAGGGTGAGAAAACAATTATTTTTTAAAAATATTTTTTATTAAAAAATATTTTTTTAAATTGATTTTTTACAGAGAGGAAGGAAGAGGGATATAAAGTTAGAAACATCAGTGAAAGAGAAACATCAATCAGCTGCCTCCTGCGCACCTCCTACTGGGGATGTGTCCACAACCAAGGAACATGCCCTTGACCGGAATCGAACCTGGGACCTTTCAGTCCACTGGCGGATGCTCTGTCCACTTAGCCAAACCGGCTAGGGCAGAAAGAAACAATTATTGATCAATGACAGAATAAAGAGCAACTCTTGATTATTTCAAGCAGTCAACTCTAACTCAGAGAGAGCTTGACAAAAAAAACTAAAGATTCTAAGGGTAATACAAGAATATAGGTGGAAAGAGGCTTTATTCTGGGTGATGGGCTCACGATGCAGTATGCAGATGACTTGTTGAATTGTACACTTGAAGCCTGCATGGTATTGTCAACCAATGTCACCCCAATAAACTCAATAAAAACTAAAAAACAAACAAAAAATAATATAGATTCTGGAGTCGGATTACTTGCTGTGCAGCCTTGGGTGGGTTACTTCTCGGAGAAAAACGGGTAAGACAGTAACTACCTCATGTGGACTCTTGAGAAAAAAAGACAAAACGTGTAAGGTGCACAGTACGGCGCCTAGCAGAGTGGGCAGCGACCAGAAAGATGCCGTTTACTAGCACCACGAGCAAAGGCCACCCAGGCACCGGGCACAGGATGTGTGAACCCGAGGAGAGCTGGAGTCTCCGTTCTTTCACCTACAAAATGTTTTCTGAGCGCGGTCCCTACATCAGGACCTGACCGTAGGCGCGCACGCCACGTGGGTTGAGTGGACCGAGGCCCGGGGGCGTGTCCCCAAGAACCAGTTTAGTCCCTCACCCAAAACCGCCTCTACAAACCTTACTTACCTCGGTCAAACTTCTTGCCCTCCGGGTCAATGTCTTTCACATCAAAAATATCCTCAAACAGAATGCCGGCCATCGCAATAGGACGACGAGAGTAAAACGGGGGGGTGGGAGGGGGCGCGGACCGCGCAACCACGACCAGGAATACGCGCACCCCCTCGCGCGGAGAAAATGAGCAGGAGAGGGGGAAAGGTACCGCCTAAACGGCAACAGTGAGGAAACGGAATAACGCCTGCGCGCAGACAGGCAGGAGCACGGCCACTTCCGTCGCCTAGCTCTCGGGGCTTCCTAACTTCCGCCCTGAACTACTGCTTCTGAGAGACTCAGTGGTGAGGGCGGGCCTCAGGCCGATAGCCCCGCCCCAGGGCGGGATCACAGTAGATAAACCCCACCTCCCGCCGAGGTGGCGCGGTTTCTCGCTCTCTGCGGAGGCTCGACTGCGCCCCCTCCAGTATTCCTGTTGGGAAAACTGGAACGCATGAGGGCCTACCCCAGCCAGAGACCTTGATCCTTGGCCCGGAGCAGCCCAGCCCAGCCCAACCCCGCCAGCACGCGTGCTCGCCGAGGGCACAGTCCGCGCCGAGAAAGGGCGGAGCAGAACTCCGCCCCCGGAGCGCCGGCTCCGAAGGGCGCAGCACCTAGCCCCTCCAGCTGGCACCGAGGCCCTTCAGGCCGGCCTGGCCCGGCTCGGCCCTGCTGGATGTCACCCGAGCTGGGTCCTTTCAGTTTGGGAATTTGCCATGATGTCACTATGGGGAAGAGGAAAGCCTGCACTATCCCTTCCCCTGGTACCGCGCCCTCCCCACCATTGTCCTCTTGCCCTGAGCCCTGCTTTCTTCCCCCACACCCGCCCCTGTAGCCTGGCATGGACCCCATCACACTGCCCTCCGGAGCACTGCCCCTTCAGCTTGGTCCTGCTCGTTCCCTCTCCACTGCCCTCTCCCCCTGGACACTGATCTAGGTGCCCCTTCATCCTGGCACTCTCCTACGGATGCTCTTGCCTTCCACCGGCTGCCCCTTCCTCCAGGATGCTGGCTCCTCTCACCCTGCCCGCTTCCTGGGCACTGTCCCCCGTCCCAGCCAACCCCTCCACCTCCCACAGGTCCCCTCCTGTTGCCTCCTCCGGCACGCTGCCTGTTTCCTGGGCACTGGCCTCTCCCCTGTCACTATCTCTCACATGCACTCACCGACCATCCACCCAGTGTTCACCCCACCCTCTGCTCTGTCCTTCGAACCCTGATGGAGAACCCAGAGCCCGTCGGGCCATTTCCCCCAGGGCGGCGAGATGTCAGCAGCTGCTCGGGTTTCTCCGTGGGCCCTGCCAGGAAGAAGCGACCTCTGTCCCTCGACGCCCCCCTCCAGGAGCGCCCTGTCCCGCACCCAGACCTCCTCCTCCTTCCTTCGAGCCTTACTCCTCCACCCCCACCCCTCCCGCTCGGCCCAGCCCCGCACACCCCTCAGTCCAGGGTGCTCCAGGTGCACCTCCCGCGGGAAACCGCAAGAAAGGGGAGGAAGGGAAGGGATGGGAGAGACCCAGGGCCTCAACCCCAACCCCCCAACTCCTGGACTTAGGGTTCCCCTCCGAGTCCCCGCAGGTTTGCTCCTCACTCCAGGCGGAGCAGCGACGATCTGAGCTGCTGGAGAAGCAAGAGAGGGAGCCGCTTCGGAAGGAGAGATTGGGCTGAAGAGTCTGAACCGGACGGCGGCGCCGGCTCTGGCCCCGGCCGTCCGCCCCCGGTGTCTCCAGTCCCGCCGCTCGGCTCGGGCACCGGGAGCTGCGGACCCAGCCCGCCCCTCCACGTGCCGGCGGGCCCGCCCCCGCGCCGGCACCGGGCGCCCCTCTCAGCCCCCGCCTCCGCGGAGAGGGGGCGCGGGCTCGCGCCTTCCCAGCGCCCCCTACCGCCTCTCCCAAGCCTAGAAGGCGGCCCCAACGCAGACCCCGGCCGGGCTGGGCCGGCCCCCCGCCAATGGGCCGGCGGGCGGAGCGGCACCGTGGGCACCGCCCTCGGCCCGCCCGCCGAGGAGGAGACGCGAGCCGGAGGCTCTCTGCACTCGGCCGCCGGGGCTGCGGGGACGGGACGGGTGTCGGCGCGGGCTCTGCGGGCGGGGAGCCGAGGCCAGGCCAGAGCCCGAGCCGCGGCGGGAGGCCGGAGGGCTGTGCGCGGAGATGGCGGCCGGAGCGGCCGCGGCGGCGGAGGAAGGGATGGAGCCGCGGGCGCTGCAGTACGAGCAGACCCTGGTGAGTGAAGCCGAGCCGCGCTCCGAGAAGTGCGCTCCGGGCTGCTGCTCCCGGCGGCCCTCCGAAGCGCGAGGACCGGGGACCTACGCGAGCCCCGCCCCAGCCTTCTGAGCTGGGGAAACTGAGGCTCGAGGGCCTGAGAGGTTGGAGGGCTAAAGGGACAAGCTGCATGAAGGTTTCTGGCCGAGGCTGGGGCCTGCAGAGGACAAGATCAGGTGCTTGTCCGAGGTGTCCTTCCCATTACCTCTCCCCACCAACACATCACGTTTTCTTTGCTCCTCCCCCTGACCACCTGGACCCGACTCTCAGCACCCCACTACCCCTCCCCTGCACCGCTCACACCCGTTGAACTTTATCTGTCTACACCTCTATCTCCACCACCAAGACATTCTCTCTGTCCCCAGTACGTGCATTTTACTGTGCTAGACACAGAAACAAGAGTGTGTAGAGTCAAACCCAGCCCCCAATATTGGCAGGAACCCCTGCATCTAGCCTTTGGCAAAACAAAAAAAAAGGAAAAAAAAGTGGCCTGCTGCGCTGGGGGACAGGAACTTAAGGGGGGACCTTTGTCCAGGCTTACTTGAGTATCCAGCCTCTACCCACCCCAGGGGTGTCCCTTGACCTCATTAAAAGCAGGGGTCCTGGGGTTCTGAGCTGACTCATGGTCACCACTATAACTTAGTGTTTGTGAAGCCTTTTTGCCCTTCCTTGTGTCACCGGGGTGGGGGGCCCAAACTCTAGGGAAGGGCTCCTTTACAAACAGCTGGTCTTGGAATTTGCCCAGGAAGGAGCAGGGAGGGGATCTCTCCAGGAGGAGGGAGCCCCTGGCTGTAATTGAGGCTGGGAGGTGCCCAGTTAAGCGAGGGAATGACCGGATGGAACAGGATGACAGGGAGAGGTGACAGGGGTGGGGTTGGAGCGAGGGTATAGGGTTGAGCCTTCACATAGGGTGGGAGGTGTCTGTACATCTGCACAAGCCAAGAATGGGGCATTGGTCTAGGAAGCCAGGCACCTGGCCCTGAAACCGTGTCTATCAGTTGCACCAGCCCCAGCCCCATCTCCTTCGCCTGCTCTTTATCTCTAGGTATGAGTTCTCAGGGTCAAGCTCTCTCCCCGGCACTCTCTGCTCCAGCCTCTCCCCCTTCTCCTTTCGATCCCTTTGTCTTTTTCTCACAGGCTCACCTCCCACTCTGACATTGTGTTGGCCTGTTTATACTCTACTTTGTTTCTCTCCCTTCCTCCCCCCCTTCTTCTTCCCCTTCTCTGCTCCTTCCCCAGTCCTTTCTTCCCTCCCCACCTTTCCTCTCTCTGGTCTCTTTCCTCCCTTTTCTTGCTCTCTATCTTGTTCTCTCTCTCTCTCTCTCTCTCTCTCTCTCTCTCTCTCTCTTTCCCTCACCACCACCACCCCCCAGTCCCAACAGGAGCCCTTTGTGCCTGGAAGCTCTGCGGGTGGCAGCCGGAATCTACTCCTCCCCATCCCTCAACACATGCCCAGCTTGGCAGGTCTAGCCATAGCTCTGTCCCATCACCCCAGCATCATAGCCCAGCCATCAGCTTCTGCTGCCCCCCCAACCTACCACTGGACTCAGGGCAGCTCCAGTGTGGGCTGAGGCCACCAAGTACTCCCCACCCACCCGAGAGACTTTCCACTCCCAGCTGGTCTGGCAGGCTGAGGCTGGGGGGGCGGGGGGGTGAATAATAGGGACAAGGGGATTAGGGTGGGAGGAAGGGGTACAGCTGACTCGGTCACAGGCCAGAGGCCCAGCAGGAACGTGATAAGGATTGAGGCCCCGCCTGTTCCTAGGCCCAATTCAACTGCCCCCAGCTCCTTGAGGACGTTATTGTTACCCATGTGCCCTTGACCATCCCTTATTCTCTGACTTCCCTCCTCCCACTTTCAGAGCTGTAGGTTTTTCCAGCTCTCCTCTGGGGCTTTCCTCCCACTCCTCCTCAGCGCTACCCTCCCCCAGACAGCGCTGGGAGAAGAGGACTGATTATTCTGCCACCCCCAGCGTTGTGTCCCTGTACCTTGGCGGTCCCCATCACTCTGCAGGACAGCTCCCACAGTCTGCAATGTGCATTGTTCTCACACCCCAAGCCAAAGCGGGACCTGTGGGTTCAAGAGGGGATATATAATCTGGGGGCTGGGAGAAGGGGAGCGGAGACCCCAGGGCCCTCCCTGGATCCCCTCTCAGCCACGCAGAGCTGCTAACGCTGTCTTCCCCGTTGCTCAGATGTATGGCCGGTACACTCAGGACCTTGGGGCTTTTGCCAAAGAGGAGGCTGCTCGGATCCGCCTGGCAGGGCCCGAGCCCTGGAGGAGCCCGCTGTCCCCTCCTGCTCCCCTAGAACTCCTCGAATACGGACAGAGCCGTTGCGCCCGATGCCGCAGTGAGACTTGCTTTGGGCAGGGGACCTGGCTGTGCTGTATTGGGGGGGGGGGGGGGAGATAGAGGCCATTCATTAGAGCTGCCCATTGGGGGTTGGAGGAGGCAGGGGTAGGGGCATTTTGGTGCCAGCCCCCCGTTGTTTCCTTCCCTGCTCCCAGTCTGTTCCGTACGCTGTCATAAGTTCCTAGTGTCCAGGGTTGGTGAAGATTGGATCTTCCTCGTCCTGCTGGGGCTCGTCATGGCGCTGGTCAGCTGGGCCATGGACTATGCCATTGCCGCCTGTCTGCAGGGTGAGGACAGGGGCTGGCGGGGGAGGGCTGGGAAACACCAACCTGCTTCCTCCGTGACAAACTTGTCCAAGTATCTTGGCTCCTTGGCCGCCTGAGTGCCTATCTTCAGACATAATCACTGCCACCTCCCACAGGCCGTGACTGCTCGCCCCCCTTCTCCAACGGACCCTCTTACCCACAATGATCTCCCCCCCACGGAAGGCCAGTAGGCCCCCCTCCCTGCCCCTGTGCCTGGGCTCGGTGTGGTACTCCCTGGGGCAGCCTCTCCGATCCCTGTGGCCCCGCGGCCGGGCGGGGACTGGGTGCGCCCCACGGGGGTCCAGCAGCACCTCCTCTCCCCACAGCTCAGCAGTGGATGTCTCGAGGCTTGAACACCAGCCTCTTGCTCCAGTACCTGGCCTGGGTCACCTACCCTGTCGTCCTCATCACTTTCTCAGCTGGGTTTACACAGATCCTGGCTCCGCAGGCTGTCGGTACAGTAGGGAGAGACGGGAAGGGGGGAGGTGGGTGATCCTGACCCAGGCCCATCAGATTACTCTCCTGGGACGGTCCCCTCTCCAGGGTCCGGCATCCCCGAGATGAAGACCATCTTGCGGGGCGTGGTGCTAAAGGAATACCTCACCCTCAAGACCTTTGTAGCGAAGGTCATCGGGCTGACCTGTGCTCTGGGCAGTGGGATGCCCCTTGGCAAAGAGGTAACTACGGGCTGGGGAATAAAGGAGTCCCTCCCAGGGGAGGAGGAAGCCAGGCCAGGCTCAGGGGGTGCGGCTGAGTCACCTCCTGACTCCCCCTCCCCCAGGGCCCTTTTGTACACATCGCAAGCATGTGTGCTGCGCTGCTCAGCAAGTTCCTCTCCCTCTTCGGAGGCATCTACGAGGTAAGGGGGTGCCCTGGAGGAGGGCAGAGGAGAGGGGTGTGCTGCTGAGCCCCGCTGACTCCCCGGGCCACCACTCCCGCCAGAATGAGTCACGGAACACAGAGATGCTGGCCGCTGCCTGTGCCGTGGGAGTGGGCTGCTGCTTTGCAGCACCTATCGGAGGTAGGCGGCCGGTCCAGCCCCCAGCCCTGCCTGGGCCTCACCTTCTCATGGGCTCTGAGTCCTGGCCCAGGCCCCGGCCTGACGTGGCGCCCCCTGGCCCCCCGCAGGTGTCTTGTTCAGCATCGAGGTCACCTCCACCTTCTTCGCGGTGCGGAACTATTGGCGGGGCTTCTTTGCTGCCACCTTCAGTGCCTTCATCTTCCGGGTCTTAGCCGTCTGGAACCGCGATGAAGGTGGGGGCACCCGGGGGATGCGGGGAGCCCCTGCGATGGCTCAGGTGGGGCCCTCGACGCTACCCCTGCCTCCCTCTGCTACTCTGCCTTCCCTTCAGAGACTATCACCGCTCTCTTCAAAACCCGGTTCCGGCTCGACTTCCCCTTTGACCTCCAGGAGCTGCCAGCCTTTGCTGTCATTGGGTGAGGAGCTGTGGGAGCCGGGGCTGTGCGAGAGGAGGAGGTCAAAGAGGGAAGACCCCTCCTCTTACAATGATGCTTCTTCCCTCTCCAGTATTGCCAGTGGCTTTGGGGGGGCGCTCTTTGTCTACCTGAACCGGAAGATTGTCCAGGTGATGCGGAAGCAGAAAACCATCAACCGCTTCCTCATGAAAAAGTGGGTTGGCTCTTTGGGTGTGTGAGGGTCACAGTGCGGTGGGAGGGGGAGTGACAGGTGAGCTGGCAGAGAGTGGCCCAGTCAGAAACGGGCACTCCAGCGCTAGCCGGTTTTCTCAGTGGTTAGAGCATCGATCCAAGGACCAAAAGGTTGAGAGTTCGATTCCGGGTCAAGGGCACATACTTCAGTCGCTAGTTCGACCCCCAGCCCCAGTCAGGGCACATGCGGGAGGCAACCAATTGATGTGTCTCTCTCATATCGATTCTTCTCTCTCTCTCCCCCTCCTCCCTTCCTTTCACTCTCTCTGAAAATATCAATGGAAAAAAGATATCCTCAGGTGATAATTTAAAAAAAAAATAGGCACTCCATTGAGAAAGTCAGCCAGTGGTGTTTTCCTGGTGGGTTGAACAGTTTGGCCCTTATATGAATTACCTGAAAACTGGCACTTTTGAATTTGCAGTCAGTAGCAGAGGGCACTTAGATCACAGACTAAGACCTCCTCGCCCTGGGCCTGGCGCGGATAGCAGTGCCCCCTGGAGAGTAGGCGAAACTTTGTTTCCTCCAAGAAACGTGGAGATGGGCGAGACTTTTATTAATCTCCAGAGCACAGCTCTCTCAGTTGTGACCTGAGGATTGGGAGGGGGAAGCCTGAGACGTGACTTTTGTTGGGACTAACGTCCTTCAGGGGAAGGGCAGCCGACTGAGCCTGCTCCCTGTGGCACCTTCAGTCGACTTCACAAGTGACCCCTGCCTCTTTCCCCTAACACTGACCTTCAGCCCGAGTCACCGCAGAGAAACAGACAGAGCCAGAGCCTCTTTCCTCGCGCAAAGCCCTTCAGCGAGTCCTGCTGAGGGCAAAGGAAGGAGACACAGCTCTGAGGTGTCCCCAAGAGAGCTGGGGGGTGGACTTTCTGCCATTGCTATCCACCTAGGGAGTTTGGAGCCAATAGAAAGTTGTTGGGGCTCATGATAACCCCAATGGCCACCACCCATAGGGCCGTCATCTTGTGAACAGCAAAGGGGACCTTCTCTCAAAACTGGTGCTTTCATGTCAGAGCCAAGGCTCTGCTGCCGCCTCAGCCCTGAGGTGTGTGAGGGCCCCAGCCCCTCACCTGTAGCAAGTGCACCGCCATGTTTGATGCCTTCATCTCTAGACGCCTGCTCTTCCCGGCTCTCGTGACCCTGCTCATCTCCACGCTGACCTTCCCTCCTGGCTTGGGACAGTTCATGGCTGGACAGGTAACCCCAGGCAGAACAGGAACGTATGCTTTCCTTTGGGATGCATCCCTCCTAAAGCCAGCAGCCCCTGCTCTCCTATGGGCCCCGTCCCTTCATCCTGTGTGTTCCCAGACTGAGGCACCCTTTTCCCCTACAGCTGTCACAGAAAGAGACGCTGGTCACCCTGTTTGACAACCGGACATGGGTCCGCCAGGGCCTGGTGGAGGAGTTCGAGCCTCCCGGAACGTCACAGGCCTGGAGCCCTCCACGTGCCAATGTCTTCCTCACCCTGGTCATCTTCATTCTCATGAAGGTGGGCTCCTTACCAACGTGTAGCTAATGCTCACACAGGCTTATTCGGTGCCAGGCACTGTTCTCAGCACTTTCCACATATTAACTCCTTTAAGCCTTACAACAGTGCTGTGGAAAGGTACCGTCAGTATCCCTGTTTTAAAGATGGGCATCCAAGCCCGCCCAGTGTGGCTCAGGGGTTGGGGTTACTGATTTGATTCCCTGTCAGGATGGTCAGGGCACATGCCGGGGTTGCTGGCCGATCCCTTGTAAGGGCCATGCAGGGGCCAATTGATGTTTCTCTCCGGTCGATATTTCTCTCTCTCTATCCCTCTCCCTTCTTCTCTAAAAATCAATAAAATTAAAAAGAGCCCTAGCCAGTTTGGCTCAGTGGATAGAGCGTCAGCCTGCAGACTGAAGGGTTTCTGGTTTGATTCCGGTCAGGGGCACATGCCTGGGTTGTGGGCTCGGTCCCCAGTGCGGGGGCATGCAGGTGGTAGCCAATCAATGATTCTCATCATTGATGTTTCTCTCTCTTCCTCTCCCTTCCTCTCTGAAATCAATTAAAAAGAAAAAGATGAGAAGTTGAGACATAAAAGAGATCATAATTGGCCCAACATCACATAGTTAGTGGCAAAGTGAGAATTTAAAGCCAAGCCATCTGGTTCTGGAGAATTTAAACCCAAGCCATCTGGTTCTGGAGTCCTTCATCCCTGGGGAATTCTGGGATGGCTGGTAAATCTACATTTACGGATAAGCAATGGGGAGTCCTTGGGGTGGAGCTGGGGGCTACCTGGAGCCAGGTGGCACTTCTACCTGTTTGAACTGCCTTCTGCCTACAGTTCTGGATGTCTGCACTGGCCACCACTATCCCAGTGCCCTGTGGGGCCTTCATGCCTGTCTTTGTCATTGGTGAGTCCTCAGTTGCCTCTTTTCCCTTCCCACCTTCTGGCTACCCCCTGGCCATACCCACTTACTGCCTGGGAGTGGGTCTTGGTCCAGCCCTGTCCCAGTGCCCACCCCCAAAGGACTGTCCCCTGCACTGAATGACCCACTGGCCCCTCCCCCACCCTCTGACCCTCTCTCTTCCTAGTGTTCCCACCCTCCCCCTCCACTGCCTATTTCTCTTCCCACCCCACTCCCTGAAGGAGCAGCGTTTGGGCGTCTGGTGGGCGAAAGCATGGCCGCCTGGTTCCCAGATGGGATTCACACGGACAGCAGCACCTACCGGATTGTGCCCGGGGGCTATGCAGTGGTGGGTGAGTGCTCCAGGTCCCCGGAGATCCTGGAAAACCCCTGGTAGGGCCACCGGGGGTCTGAGGCTCTGGGGCCCCCTGCTGGCAGAAACCAGGCTTCCTTCAAATGCAGAAACCCAGTTCTCAGAACTGTCCTGGGCAGCCCTGAGGGTACCCAGGGGACCGTCCCCAGGTGGGAAGGGCCATCTGGTCCCTGGGCACCCCGAGGAGACTAAAGGCGGCTTCCCTAGGAGCGGCTGCACTGGCAGGAGCAGTGACGCACACGGTGTCCACGGCTGTGATCGTGTTTGAGCTCACCGGCCAGATCGCCCACATCCTGCCCGTCATGATCGCCGTCATCCTGGCCAATGCCGTTGCCCAGAGCCTGCAGCCCTCACTCTACGACAGCATCATCCGAATCAAGAAACTGCCTTATCTGCCGGAGCTGGGCTGGGGCCGCCACCAGTACGGAGGGCCGGGCAGCCAAGGGGTTATGGGGGAGGGGCAGAAGGTGACGAGGAACCCCCTCACACCCACCTCCAGGAGGGTCCACAGTCAGTGAAGCAGGGAGACCGGCCACCTTGCTTCCTCCTGCCCGGTGCCCCCCTTGTCCACACCCTGGCAGGGACTACTCCTTGGTCCTTAGTCCTTGTCCCCGTGGGCTCTGGGCCTTCCTTATGGCCCTGCTGGTCGTGCTCCGGCTCTCCTCCCCATGCTGACCACAAACCAAGTGCCTCTCTCTGCCTCCAGGCAGTACCGGGTGCGAGTGGAGGACATCATGGTGCGAGACGTTCCCCATGTGGCCCTCAGCTGCACCTTCCGGGACCTGCGGTTGGCACTGCACAGGACCAAGGGCCGCATGCTGGCCCTGGTTGAGTCCTCTGGTGAGACCGGCAAGGGGCCAGGGGCTGTGAGCCTCTCCCAGGGTCGCTGCTCAGGAAGTGTGTGTGTGGCGGCGAGGGGGGAGGGGGGGACAGGAAGAGCCAGCCTTTGCCAGGCAGCGCTTTCCCCCTGGTGTGTGGCCTGTGTCCAAGGCCCCACTCGAGTGCAGGAGAAGGTTGGGGGTGGGGAGTTGGGCCTCACTATCGGCTCCTGAGTCCTCCCACCTGCTCTGCTCAGAGTCAATGATCCTCCTGGGCTCCATTGAGCGCTCACAGGTGGTGGCACTGCTGGGGGCTCAGCTAAGCCCAGCCCGCCGGCGGCAGCACATGCAGGAGCGGAGAGCTGCCCAGACTCCCCCACCACCCGACCAGGGGAGTCCCCGCAGCCCTGAGGCCTCAGTCCGCTTCCAGGTGAGGCAACGCCCTGCAGTCACACACGCTCCCCCTAACTGTGTGTAGACCGACCAGGAGGGCGACCTGGCGGTGTCCCGGGGCCACCGCCTCACCAGCCCTTTGCCTGTGCAGGTGAGCACAGAGGACCCGGGCTTCCCTGCAGCCCGGGGGGAGACGCACAAGCCCCTGAAGCCCGCTCTCAAGAGGACATCCAGCAACTCCATGAGCCTCAGGGAGAGCCCCTCAGGTGAGCCCAGCACCCACTAGCACCTCCCTCCGCTGGCCCCCAGAGCCGGAGCCCGGCCTCTGAGACCACACAAGGGCCCCTGCGCACCTTTCAGCTGGGGCACATCTCAGCGAGGAGGCTGCCTGAGTGGACCAGGGGTAGAACCAGGATGCCTCTCCCCTTGCCCTCCTCCCCGCTCCCCCAAAGATGACATTGCCCCAGGGCCTTGTGTTTGGGAACACAGGGAACGTGGAGCAGGCTGGCATCGCCCTCAGGAGCCTCTTCTGCGGCAGTCCGCCCCCCGAGGCTGCTTCAGAGGTGAGTGGCTGGAGCCTCTCCTCTCGCTCAACCTCTAATGCTGAGATGACCTCTCCAGGCGCCCTGTAGCCCCTGCTTCCATTCTCCCTGCTCTTCTGCCCTCCTGGATGCCAGCTCTGTCCCTGCAGTGCACCCTTCCCCAGGCTCCACCACCCTTCTCCCCTTTCTCCTCGCTCTACCATCAATTCCTCTTCTCTCCCTGTCGGCTCTTAACAAAGTTGGAGAAGTCGGAATCATGTGACAAGCGCAAGCTGAAGCGGGTCCGAATTTCCCTGGCAGTAAGTGCTCACTTCTTTCTGCAGCTCAGGGCAGACCAGGGTCTAGGTGATAAACCTCCCCCAATTGGGGGGGGGGGGGGTTGCCCCTTTTCCCCAGCCCCAGCTGCCAGCCTCCCTCCCTCTCTCCTAGAGCGACTCAGACCTGGAAAGTGAAATGACCCCAGAGGAGGTAAGGTGTGACTGGACTCTGGACTCTGTTTCTTCCGGGATGTGTTCAGTCATCATCTTGGCTTCTGTCCCCATGGGAGGGACCACGGGGTAGGAAAGGGGACAGGCCAGCTTTCAGGGAGGTGCGGGCCGCTGCTGCCGCCTTCTCCCTAACCCTCCTAGTCTCGTACCCTCAGATTCTGGAGTGGGAGGAGCAGCAACTAGATGAACCCGTCAACTTCAGCGACTGCAAAATTGACCCTGCCCCCTTCCAGCTGGTGGAGCGGACCTCTTTGCACAAGGTAGGGCCAGCAACCTGGGGCCGGCCTGGCTGGGGGTCCAGGTCCTCCCACAAGTTTGGACTCAAGCCAGTGGGCAAAAAAGGGGGCAGCAGAGAGTGGGCTCTGTGCTGAGATGTTTTCAAACACACTGCTCCACACGACGGGAGGCCAGGCACGGGCCCCCTTAGCCTCTTCCTGCCTGCGGTGGAAGGTGGAATCAAGCATCGTTTTTCCTCTTCTCAGCCTTGCCCCCCGGGGAACTCTGGACCAAAGCAGCAACAAAGACCGGGCTCAAGCTGGGTGAGAGCCAGGAGGCCAGGCTAGGGTCAGAGCTAGGAGGGAGGCTGCCAGCTCCCAACAAGGCTGATACACCCACACTGGGAAAAAAAGGGTGAGAAACAGGCAGGAAAAGAAAATCTAATAAACAAGCTCACAAACATCCCAGTAAGGGTGGCGACACTGCAGAGAAGAGATAAACAAAGATGAGAAACGCCCAGTGGGGGGCTTGGAATGTCAGACCCCAGAAAGTCTCACTTAATGTAGGCCAAAGGAAAACGGGTAAGGACGCAGGAAGACAGCTCAGCAGAAGGGCAAAACCAGCCTGCAGAAATGGGGAGAAGACTTGAGTGCAGACACGTTGGTGGTGGGTGAGGCTGACATTAGAGAGCAGGGCTCTCTGTGGAGAACTGCCTTGGGCTCCCCAGAATGGGACAACGGCATCATTGGGCACCTTCAGGCTTCCCAGTGCAGGCACACCCAGCAGGCTGCCAGGGCAGAAACCTGTTGTAGCTCAATTGTTCGATTTAACTGCAAACCTCTGAGGTGTGGGGGTTGGGGCCAGTGGGGGAGCACTCCCGAGGTCTGCAGTTTGGACAGCTAACTTAGATGCAAGCTGTGCCTCAAAGCCAGTTTAGTGTGGACAAGCAGGGGCCCTGGCAAGGAACAAAAGAGAAACAAAAAAGCAAAAAATGTATTAAAGAAACTTATAAGCCTTTGGGTAAAGACCTCTGATCAGAGTGAGTGAGGAACTGCAGTGCAGTTGCAAGAAAAAAAGGAGATAGGCCTGAGAAGAATACATTTGGCTTTTATTTAAAGCAGGGGTAGGGAACCTGTTCGCTGCCAAGGCCCATTGGGATATTTATAACATCATCCGTGGGCCACACAAAATGATCAACTATTTATATATTAGCCTGCTCTGTTCGGCCCAGCGTTTAATTAATTCACCCCCAGTGCCTTGGCAGGGCCAGACCAAATGATTTTTTGGACCTTATATAGTCCATAGGCTGGATGTTCCCCACCCTGATTTAAACCCTTTCTTCCCAAGACCGCTAAAGCTTTTCCATCATCTTAGTTCTCAAAAATCACATAAAGGTGATGATGCTGCTGACATTTTATTAGTGCCTGCTGTGTCTCAGGCACTGGGCTAAGCTGTTCACATGTTTGATTTAATCCTCACAACCACAATGTAAGATAGATAGTGTGGTACTCCAGTTTTTATGGATGGGGACATTGAAATTCAAGGAAGTTAAGCAATTTGGCCAAGATCACATAGCCAGTAAGTAGCAAAATCCAAGATTGACCCAAAAGCCTGGGGATTTAACCATTGTAATGCCTGGGGAAACTGAGGCAGTGAGGTCGCTTGCCTCTGTCAGTATAATAGTCAGGCCTAGAGCCCAGATTTCCTGGCCCCAGTCCCAGTATTCTTTCAGTGGGCCATGCTGTCCCTCTCCCTTTCAATTCACTGTTCCCAAGCTCAAGAAACGCAGGCTCTCCAATGAACTCCCTGGTGTCTAATTAAATTAAAATGAAAAAGAACAAAGTAGGTGTTTGTTACAAACTTTAAAAAAAATCAGAGGAATAGAAACCTTTGAGGAACCGACTACCAAAAGTACAAAGAACTGGAAGTGATAAGAACATAAGATTAGAATTCAGAATGTCCTTGTAGGCCCGAGGAGTCAATAAGTAGTAGCTCAATTAAGTTCCGGAGGGGAACATCCAGAGGGGCGAGGGAATACACGAGACTATTTAGGAACCTGTGCAACCGGAGATCAGCTAAGTCCCGCATTCACTCAGGCCAGCTACCCAGAAGCAGTGAGTGGAGCTGGGGGAGGAAGTAGAGTGCCAATACTGGGTCAGACTGGCTGAACCTAATCCTCATAACGCCCAATGCTGGCTAGCTGTGTAACCTTGTCAAATTTCTTAGCTTCTCTGCGCTTCATTTCCTTATCTGTAAAATGGGGTACTAGGCCCTAACCGGTTTGGCTCAGTGGTTAGACCATCAGCCCCGCGGACTCAAGGGTCCCAGGTTCGATTCTGGTCAAGAGCATGTACCTTGGTTGCTGGCACATCCCCAGTAGGGGGCGTGCAAGCAGCAGCTGATCGATGTTTCTCTTTCGTCGATGTTTCTAACTATCCCTCTCCCTTCCTCTCCGTAAAAAATCATTAAAATATATTTTAAAAAATAAAAATAAAGTAAAATGGGGTACTAAGATAGTACCTACACCATAGGGTTTTCTGAGGATTAAGGGAGGTCATACATGTGAGCCACTTAGAAAAATACCTGGCACATAGTAAGTATTCAATATATTTTAGAAATTACTACTAGTTATGCTTAGAGGTGAAAAATAGGGGGTTTTAAGAGATGGTGTAATGAAGGAAGTGTGCAAGAAATTAATATTTTCCGAATAGGAAGAGTGATTAGGTGAGGCTGGAAGCTGGAGAGTCTGGTGGAATCGGAGAATAGAAAGACAAGCTGTCGTGGGCTTGAAAAGGGTCCTATAGGCCATTCTGGAGAGTCTGGGCTCTCACTCGAGTTTGAAAAAGCTGATAGATGGCAATTCTTGGATAGAGGGAGGCAGAAAGGATAACCCATTAAGATGTTATAGTCCTATCCTGGCTGGTGTGCTAAGTGGTTAGAGCATCAACCTGCACACCAAAATGTCTCAGGTTCATTTCCCGCGAAGGGCACATACCTGGATTGCAGGTTTGATCCCCGGTCCCAGTCATGGTGAGTGTGGGAGGCAGCCAATCAATGTGCCTCTCTTACATCTATATTTCTCTCTCTCTCTCTCTCTCTCTCTCTCTCTCTCTCTATATATATATATATATATATATATATATATATATATATAATTACTCTTATTAGATAGGCTATATATATATAATAAAAGAGAAACATGCAAATGTGACTTACCTTAGCTCCTGATTGGTTATGCTACCAGTCAATCAGGAGCAGGGGCAGGGCCAAGTGGCCAGAGCGCCAGCCCTAGGGGTGGAGATGAAATGGCAGTGGCGGCAAGCGCACAGCACCCTGATGCTGGAGGGGAAGCAGCAGCAACAGCAGCAGCGGTGGCAGCAGCAGGGAGCGCCCAGCCCCCGGGCCCAGGTGGTCACAGGCAGCCGGGGCTGAGCTGAGCAGAGCGATGGCTGGGTGCCCAAGGCCTAAAGCCTGGCCAGAGGTTTTAGGCCTTGGGCAGGCTGGGGGTGAGCCATCAGTTGGACATCCCGAGGGCTCCCAGTATGTGAGAGGGGGCAGGTTGGGTTGAGGGACCACCCACTCCCAGTGCATGAATTTTCATGCACTGGGCTTCTAGTGTGTGTGTGTGTGTGTGTATAAATAAAATTTCAGAGAGGAAGGGAGAGAGTGATAGAAGTATAAATGATGAGAGAGGACCATTGATCGGCTGCCTCCCAACACCCCACACTGAGGATCGAGCCCACAACCTAGACGTGGCCTGAGCAGGAATCAAATCGTGGCCTCCTGGTTCATAGGTTGACACCCAACCCCCGAGCCACACCGGCAGAGCAATACAGGAAATCTTATTAAGATATGTTTCCCAAATGAAATCAGACGAGGAAATTAAAGATAACATAGCATGTAGGATTCAAGGGGCTTGGTAAACAGTGCTAAACAATAGCAGTTGTAACATAGGTATTAAAGGAACACAGAAAAACTTACGCTAAAACTGTACTTCCACCTCCTTTTATAAGGAGGAAGTTAGGAAAATTCAGAAAGTTCTTTCCTAAAGAATTCAGCAACTGTACAATAAAACATTTTTTAAATGTTAAGATCATTAAAATGATTTCTGAGTAGCTGGTACTCAAGAAGCTGGGATAGAAATGCCCATTTCAATTCAAGCATTAAGCCAAGAGGCTTACAAGTAAACTATAAACAGTGTGATAACTGATAGGCCAAAAATTCCAGGAACTGCTGAGTCAGTAGAGTGTTTTTTCAAGACATCTGGCCCAAGAAAATCCACTTGGAGCACAAGGGGAGCTAGCTGACAATTTCT
Source organism: Antrozous pallidus (assembly GCA_027563665.1). Lineage (NCBI taxonomy): Eukaryota > Metazoa > Chordata > Mammalia > Chiroptera > Vespertilionidae > Antrozous > Antrozous pallidus. Next base: position 44,236,252 of record CM050514.1, on the reverse strand, counting down.
GAACCCTGGGTGATTACAGTGGAAAGCTTGGAGGAAGGGTCCAAAGCAAGAAAAACATGGGGGTTGGGGGCTACTATTGCCCCTTGGACTGTAAGCTATAACATGTCAACAAGACCTGAGATGCTTTGGGCCCTAGAAAAGGCAAACTGTGAGAGACATATAGAGTGCTGCAGGCCAATACCGGGGCGGGGGGCGGGGGGGGGGGGGGTCAGAGCCAGGGTGAGGGATACCTTACTCCAGCCAACGGAGGGCAAAGGGGGAAAATCTGGCCCTAACTGGTTTGGCTCAGTGGATAGAGCGTGGGCCTGTGGACTTAAGGGTCCCAGGTTCAATTCTGGTCAAGGCATGTACCTTGGTTGTAAGCACATCCCCAGTGGGGAGTGTGCAGAAGGCAGCTGATCGATCTCTCTCTCATTGATGTTTCTGGCTCTCTATCCCTCTCCCTCTCTGTAAAAAATCAATAAAATGTATTTTAAAAGGGGCGGGGGGAAGAGAACCAAAACCCATTTGGCTCAGTGGATAGAGCGTCAGCCTGTGGACTGAAGGGTCCCAGGTTCGATTCCGGTCAAGGGCATGTACCTTGGGTTGCAAGCACATCCCTTGTCGGGGGTGTGCAGGAAGCAGCTGACCTATGTTTCTAACTCTCTATCCCTCTCCTTTTCTCTCTGTAAAAAATCAATAAAATTTGGGGCAGGGAAGCGGGGAGGAAGCATGTGTCAGCCACCCAGGTGGGGTAAGAGGAACAGGATTCAGGGCCAGTACCGCTAAGGGGGATGTGGAACTTTCCTCCTGGATATATCCATGACTAATTGGACATCAGGATAGGCCCAGTAGGGCAGTGCCTCCTCCTAGAGTGTACTGAAAAGTGGCCTGGACCTGCCGGGCCACTTCTTAGTGATGACCCCCAGCAAGTCTGCACCACTGAGCCTCATGCAGCCTGTCCTGTAAATGGGTGTCAGACTTCTCAGGACAGTGCTAACATTAAACACTAATTAATGTAAGACTTAGCTAGGTGCCTGGCCAATCATTAGGTATCCTATTTAAACAGTTGTTCTCTCTTTCCTTCTCCTTGCTAACATGGGATAAAGAATCCTTCCTGTTTCCCATCTATATAAAGATTCTCACTGTCAAGTTTCTGAAGATTGGTTGTACAGTCTCATACTTTCCCCTCCACTTGGCCTCCCCCTCCCCCACCATCTATAGCACCCCCTCTTATCCTGCCCCCAATCCAACCTCCTCCTGGGCCCCTCTCCCCTTGTGCATAAAGTCCAATGTTCTTCTCCCCACCCTATAGACTCACACCATCTTCTCACTCCTGGGAGTGGACCATGCTTATGTCACCAGTATTGGCAGACTCATTGGGATCGTTACCCTAAAGGAGGTAAGATGATAGTGGCTGTCAAAGCCACTTCCAAAAAGGCATGGAAGCTGATGACCAGCCACCTGGAGGGGACGGCTAGAGAGTATGAGCAGGGAGCCCAGACTGACCTCTCCCCTTTCCAGCTCCGGAAAGCTATTGAGGGCTCGGTCACAGCACAGGGCGTGAAAGTCCGGCCACCCCTCGCCAGCTTTCGGGACAGCGCCACCAGCAGCAGTGACACAGAGACAACCGAGGTGCATGCACTCTGGGGGCCCCGCTCCCGCCACAGCCTCCCTGGGGAGGGCAGCCCTTCAGACAGCGATGACAAGTGCCAGTGAATTCCTCAGCAGGCAGCCTGGGGGGGCAGTGACCTTGCCGTCAGCCCGGATCCTACAACTCTCCTGTCCCTTCTGCCGTGGGAAAGCAGGAGGCAGCTACAGCCAAAGGTTGGGGCCCCGGCCCCCACTTCCAGACCAGGGGCACCAGCTTCTTCCAGTTCCTCCTGCGTGGAATCTGACACAGCACCCACCTGCAAGTGTCCCAAGGGCAGGAAGATCAGCCCTGCCCTGGCCGGATGGGGTGGGGCGGGGTACTTCACCCCTGCTGCCCCTTGGAGGGGGGGAAGGGGTAGAACAAAGATGGGTTTATACTGGAACCTCCAATGACCAGATGTATATAGAGATTTACAAAGATTTTTATATTAATTTAATAAAACAAATTCTTAAATAGAACAAAATAAACACCTAATGAGCCACTTATATAGAGAATGCTTGTGCCCATCAGCCCGTGTTCTTACCTTGGGCCCTCCTACCTGCCAGAGCCTACAAAGGCCTGAACTCTGTAGCCAACACCCACGGCCACAGAACTCCAGAGCCTGCTGTCCGTGGAGTGAGTGTGGGATCTGCAGAGGCCTCCAGTGCTGGCCCATCAACACCCTGGCTGCCCCCAGTACTGTAGCTTCGGCTTTTCCTTCAGCCAAAAGGGCACTGCCCTCTTTCCTCCCCAAGGAGAGGCACTCCCTTGGCATAATTCCTGCCCTGCTCAGGGCCACCCGTGTGGCCCCCTGGTGGCCCTCTCTGGAAGAACATAGAAGCCACATCTCCGTAGCAACCAGAGCCATGTCCTCTTCCAAGTCCACCCTACAGCAACCTGGTGGGCTGGGAGCCACCGGGCCCCACCCACACATCCTACAGGGGGCTGGGGAAGGGCCCAGACCCCTTCAGGTGGCCAGGAAAAGGGTGGGGGTACATGCTTTCATCATCCCAGTGCCTCCCAGAGAAGAACCGACTGAAAGAACAGACCAAAACCCCTCTTTCTTTAGAAAAAAGATTTAGAGACAATGGAGAAGTGTAGCACAGGATGAGCCCAGCTGGGAAAGGGGTCCTGGGGGACGGCTCAATCCGTAGGCTCCCTGGGTAGGGGTGATTCTGTCAAGCACTGTACATGGACTTGGAAGTGAGGAGAGAAGCGGAGGAGAGAGGCAGGGGGAGGGGCAGCAGAGGCCGGGCTCCCTCCCATTCTGTCCCATGTTAGCCCAGACATAGCTGCCCCCTCGGAGGTTCACATCACCAGAGGAGGAAATATGTGGCGTTTTTTGATTTAAGAACATGAACATCACTCTGCCACTGCTGTAGCCATGCCCCAGGGGCCCCGGGCAACCCCCGGCAAGCCCCAGGAGTGGGGGCTGGACATGCGCCCCCAGCCTGGTCCCTGCCTCCTCTAGACACTTTCATGCAAAACACACAATGAGGAGTGAGTGCCCTCAGGAGCCCCCCAGGCTTTGGAGCTCTGCTGGAAGCCTCAAGCCTGCAACTGGGCACAGAGGCTGTGCCCCCCGCAGCAGCCAGGGGACACGTGCCGCCACCAGGCACGATGTGCGTCACTGTTCCTCTGGCTCCACCTCATCTTCCTCTAAGGACGCCACCCCAGAAGAAGCCACGTCAGAGGCTGGCCGCTGGCGCTCCCAGCTGCCCACCGGGGGGCAGAGTGGCTGGCAGTCCTCGCAGGGGGCTGGCTCCACCTCGGCGGGGGAAAGGCAGGACTCTGTGCGGGGCGAGTTGTAGAGCGAGTCCTGGGCCTCCAGTGGGCCCAGGCTGCGGAAGGCACTTTCCCGGCTGGGGGGCAGTTTGGCAAGAAGCAGCTCTTCACCCAGCAGCTGGGAGGCCAGGTGGGCCGGGGAGCCCAGCAGCCCGTCCTCCAGGCTGCACAGACTAGAGCACAGGGTCTCTGGGGACACTGTCTGCGAGCAGTCGCTCTCAGGCTCCACGGAGCCCTGGCGCACAGGCCGGGAAAATCGGTGGCCAGTGAAGAGGTCCTGGAGGTGGGGTCCCAGGGGCAGCTGCCCAGCCATGTCTGTCAGGGAGAGAAAAGAAGATAACCCTGCTAGCCCCATCTCCATTGGCCAACCTGGAAACCACATCTCCACAGTCTACTTTGGTACAGCTCTAGGACGGTGGGTAGGACCTGGGGAACTTTAGGCAAGTCACTTAACCTCTCTGCCTGTTTCCTTAATGGTGAATTGGGGATTCTTAAATACCTGCCTTACAGGGTGCTGAGAGAACAGTCTGGCACACAGTAAGAAAGCAATAAATGCAGGGATACCTACATGTCATGCAGGTGTTGTGTTCCCCAAGGGGAGTGTGTCCAAGGCAGTAAGTGAAATTCAGACCACACTCTGCTCACCAAGCAGCGTGCCCTGGCATGGGGCTGTGCCCACCAGGAAAAGGAGAACTTTTTTTCAAATTTGCACAATGATTCTGCATGGGCTAGTTGTGGCCTTGGATAAATGTAGCTATTTTCATTATGCCAGGGGTCAAAGCAGCCCTGGAACTCAACCAAACAAAAACATTGCAGTTCAGGTCAGTCTTTGTCTCAGTCATCCCTATCAGTCATCTCTGGACCACAGCAGCAGCCTCAAAGCTGCTTTAATGGATTGCCCACTTCAGAGAACATTAATTAGCTAAAGGGATGGAGCATATGGACACAATCTTCAAAGACAAAGGGATAGAAGGGGGATGGTGGTCTGGGAGGCTTGAGCCCAGAAGCTACAGAGAAAGTCAGCCATTTGGTCCTGAGAATGGAAGATGAAAGGAGGGCTTTGCACAGCTGCACAGCCCCACAGGGTCCCTTCTGCAAGTACCAGCGGAGAGAAAGGCCCACTAGCCTGGAATGTGAGGATGCTAAGCAGCAGCCAAGCAGCCCTGTGGGCAGTCCAGGCTCAGCAAGCTTCCTGTTTGCCTGGGCCACAGCCCCGTGAGGTGCTGTGGCTGCTGCACTACGCATCTATGCTGCCTCGGCCATCCAGGAGGCTGTCTAGAGAGGACTTTCAGAGGCAAGGCACGGCAGACCCTCCCGGAGACGACATGGTGGCACAGAAGTGCTGGCGAGGTCTCTGGGCTTTTTTTTTCTTTCTATTTGAGGACTGCAAGGCTCAATTGCATAGAGAAAGGAACTACTCCATCTCCACCTGCTGACTGCCCACCCATGAGAGTGGACACCCCTCCTGCCCATGGAAAGTCGAGCATTACCTGGACAGAGCCTGCCTCTCTCCGCTCTCCTTCCAAAGGCTGAGGACATTCTGGATCTCCCCTTCCAAAGGCTGACTCTGAATCGGAGGGCCTATCAGGCAGTTCCACCCCAGTTGGCAGTATCAATATGGAATGTCCTCACCTGAGTCAGTTCCCCCAGCAAAGTCCTCATCATAGGATTCATCTGTCGAGTCATCTCCATCCACTGAAGACCATGCCCGGAGCTTGGCTTCTGCAATGGCAAATTGCTCAGCCACTCCTGTTGGAGAAGACATGGAATTCATTAGCAGAAGTGAACTAAGATTAGGGCTCAGTTTGGAGACAGGAGAGGGAAGACACATGGGTATGGAAACACTCCAAACCCCCGTCAGGCCCAAGGAGATGAGAGAGAATAGCCCTATGACAAATGTGTGGCTGATTCTCTGTCACTCACCTGCCGCAAAGCGAGCCTCTTGCTCACCCTCACTGAGATCTGAATAGGAGGAAAAGGCTGATTCCAAGGCAGCAGGAGAGTCGCTTGGCTTGCTCCAGCCCTTCCATTCAATCAGGTGAGCCACTCGACCCTGGGCCATGGCAGTGGGCTTGGTCACGTGGTCCTTCACCACCTGGGAAATACCTGGAGGTGGGGCAGAGTCAGAAAGCCTGGTAACAGCATGGGTCGGGGAGCATCTGGGATGCTGGTGATAGTGAGGGTTCACATGTGCCTTGGGGGGGGGGGGGGTAGTGGGCAAGGATTCACCTGAGAAAGAGAGGAAAAGGGAGATAGGAGCTCACAGGATACAATCCCCAAAGGCATGTGAAAAAGGTCCAAATAGCACTAACTGGTTTGGCTCAGTGGATAGAGCATCGGCCTGCAGACTGAAGGGTCCCAGGTTTGATTCCAGTCAATGGCATGTACCTGGATTGCAGGCACATCCCTAGTGGGGGGTGTGCAGGAGGCAGCTGATCAATGATTCTCTCTCATCGATGTTTCTAGCTCTTTATCCCTCTCCCTTCCTCTCTGTAAAAAAATCAATAAAATATTTTTTTTAAAAAGGCAGCCGATCAAGATTGTCTCTCAATCATTGATGTTTCTATCTCTCCTTTCCTCTCTGAAATCAATTTTTTTTTTTAAGTAAAAAAAAAAAAAAGGTCCAGCCAAAACCGGTTTGGCTCGTGGATAGAGCGTCAGCCTGCGGACTGAAGGGTCCCAGGTTGGATTCCAGTCAAGGGCATGTACCTTGGTTGCAGGCACATCCCCAGTAGGGGTGTGCAGGAGGCAGCTGATTGATGTTTCTCTCTCATCGATGTTTCTCTCTCTCTCCCTTCCGCTCTGTAAAAAAATCAATAAAATATATATATGTTTTTAAAAAGGTCCAAATAGCCACAGGCATGGGAAGGGGTTCATACCATGCAGGGAGGATCTGGCCAGTGCAGCAATCTCCTGGATAGTTAGGGCTCTCCGGGACTTGGGCAGCATCGCGACTGTGTCTCCAACATTCACCTTGGGTGACAGAATCAGAGGGTGAGTGCTGCTCCGACAGCAGTGTCCTCCCACATGCCCATACCCCACCCAAGGCATCAAGGGAATATGGGAGCTGGGAAGAGATGACAGGGCAACACATGTTTCCCAAAGGCTGCTGGGATATGTAAGAAGGTTAAGAAGCCAGGACCAGCAAATTATGTCCCTCCAGGAAGCAATGGAGACCTGGGCAGGCCCCAAAGAGCAGAACTACAGCTAACCCTCTGCCTTCCAAGCTCCCAGAGAAGACAGTTCTGGAAGAACCATGGAGTAGGGTCTTTGACAAAAGAGGAAAGGAAAAGAATACAACATCCAGGTTCCCTTCCTTTTACCCCTCTTCTCTGTCCTCCGACCCACATTCTAGCTGTTTCTGGAGCCTATCACAGCCACAAACTCAGGATGACCAAAAACAAACCCAACATCTTCTCCCCCATATCTAGCCCTTACTTTGCATCATCCCACCATTCTCCCATTCAGCCTGGATCCAAACCTCAGCATTACCATCAACTCTCCCATAAGCTTTCCTTACCCACATCTGTTGTTAAGATCTAATGATTCCATCGCCAACTGCCTCTAATACCACCCTCATCCTTCGCAAATGCTCCTTGCCCAGATTAGCATCGTGGTAGTCCCCCAAGCTCCTCCAACTCCATGCTATTTTCTCAGTCTCCTATGTTGTGTAAGTGTTCTCCTTCCCCCTTTCCATGTCTGCCTGGCTCTTTCTCATCTTTTGTGTCTTGGCTGAAATATCGCTCCCTCAGAGGCGGCTCCCTGGCCACTCTACCAGTTGTCCACCCTCCCTCTGTAGTCTGTAACAAGTCACCATCTTCTACCAATGTATCTCGAGTGTGTAATTACGGTCTATTTTATGTATTTCCTTATTTCTTGTTGGTCTCCCTCACTGGTCTTAAGCTCTTTCAGAAATTCGGCCTCTTTTGGTCATTGCTGCATGCCAGTGGTTAGCACAATGCCTGGCGCAGAGCAATGTCTCGACATACACAGGCCGAATGAACAAGGCAATGTATAAACGTACATAATATTCCTGGGGTGCAACTGGTCACAACACGTCCTTATTTACAATCTTTCCTGGGCCCCCTCACTGTCCAGTGGAGCGCAAGCTCACAGCCAGGCACTGAAGGACTGACTCCGTGAGGCCCTGCCTCCTACCAGGCCTGCTTGGATCCACCACTGCTCTCCTCTGTCCAGTAGAACCCCGTTTCTCACTTTCCCTGTCAGCAGGCAGCCTCCTGCCTTCCTCCAGGCAAAGAAACCCAGCTTTTCCCTGGGCAAAGAATGCCGTCTTTGCCTGACAAATGCTCCCTACCGTTCGAGGCCTGACTCAAGTGCCACCTCTTACTGTGTTTTCAATCATATTCCCACCCAGCATCAGCCTTGCATCTCTCCTGAGGGATCTCAGGATGGCGAGGCCTGAGTCTGATTCACCTGGGTTCCTGCCTCCACCCTGCACCTGGCTGTGCTCTTGGCAAGCCCAGGCAAATGTTTCCCTCAACAAATGAATGGAGTCAGGGATACCGGCGCCCTCCCAGGCATTGCCTAGCGCTACTCCATCAGTTCCCACCCCTCACAAGTGAGGCTCCACCTGCCCCCTGACCTCAGGCCCACCCCCTCCGTCCCTCCCCTTCAGTACCTCGCTGACAGGGCCCCCAGGGTGGCGCCGGTAGCCTCTGGCCAGGCCTGGAGGGAGGAGCACCTGCTGGGTGGGTGTTTCCTGGCTCGCCCTCCCTCCCTCCCCTCATTCCCCCCAGCCGCCACCATCAGAGCCAGCACTCCGCGCAGCTGCGGCCCAGGCCCAGCGAAAAGGTGTATGTCTCCCTGGCAACCCATCACCATGCAACAGGGTCTCCAGGGATATGGCCCGGGATGCGCTGACGTCAGCGCCGAGGGCGCGAGCAGGCGGCCCGCCCGCCGACGCTGGCAAGGCGCCGAGCCTAGCAGACCGGTGGGGGCGGCCTTACCTCCGGCCGGATAGCGCCTCCGCGCTCAGGCAAAGGAAGCCAGAAACGGGCTGGCGAGGCAGGTGCGAGGGATACAGATCCCCTTCGTGTGGATACGGTTCCCCCACCCCCTACCAACACCAGGGACCCAGCACCTCTGGCAAGTCCTGACTGTCCACGGAGGAAGAGGAGGGGCGAGAGGACCGGCTCCAGCCTCGGAGGGTACGAGCAGATCCCAAGGAAGAGAGAGAGAGGCCCCGAGGAAGTTCGATCCACTCCACAGCCCACGCGGGGTCCGAGGCCACTGAGGGGTGGGGGAAACGCTGTTCAGCTGGGCTGCCCACAGCCACTTCTGCCAAGATCCCCCGCGTTGTCACATCATCCCTCCTCACCTCTCCCCCAGCTCCCAGAACATCAGCAACCACCTGGTGTTCCCACGACTCTGAAGGCTCCTGTCCCACTGCCCCTAACCTTTCGGCTCCTTTTGTGGCCATTTTGTGGCAGCCACTGACCACCTTCCTCCACTGGATATATTTTGCCATCGAAACCCTCAGGGTGAAACCTAAACTTTGATAAATTCTGAATCTTCTCTGGTTTCTCAGCCTACCCACACCTCATTCATCCTTCCACCGCCCTCACCGGCCCCCTCCCCACCACCATCTTGGGCCCTTTGCAGGCTTGCTGCCTTCCTTCTCGTGGTTCTTTCCTCTCGCCGGGCTCAGCTTTACCCTTCCTCTCTGACAAGCCCGTGCTTTTTCCCCTAAGGCTGTTTCCTGATGGCCTGTCTGGCCCCAGCCTGGCTGTTCCTGTTTCAGCCTGGTTCCCAATATCTAAGCCAAAGTAATTTTCCTCTTGCCACCTGAACACCCTACTCCTCAGGTTCCCGTCACCTCCCAGATCACATCTACAGTCCCTGGTCTCACCTCTGCGACTTGTCTGACAAGTCCATCGTCCTCCAGGCCCTTCACGCTGCCAAAGAAACATTTTGCCCAGCACAGAAATCATAGGCATGCTGGCCGTATTGATGCAGAGAACTGAAAGCCCAGAACTGCTGCTCCAGGCTCAGCTCCCAGTTCTATTCCTATTTTGGTTCCGGATGTTGAGCCATTCTCCTCCCCACTTGGAACCCGTTCCTAGTCACATAAGGAAAGTGTTCCTGTCTCATGGCTTTGAGGAGGTGGGCGTGCCAGGGGCCCAGCCAAACTCTGTGGAGCTCAGCTAGCGGAGGCTCTTCCCCTAGGGCCTAGGCAGTGCCAACAGGCAATGTATATCACAACTGACCTTTAGCTGGAGCAGCCGTCTCTGTCCCTGGGCCTCATCCAGCTGGTGGTTCCCAGAAATGCTACCAACCAGAAGACAGACACAAAGTTACAGGCCATCCCTGGCCCTCGCTGGTACCTAATCCTGAGGTCAGCCAAACTCTCCCCTGACTACAAGAGGAATGACTTCCTGAACTCTAAGCATTACAGGGCCAGAGAGACAAGAGCAGCTTTATGCTTTTCAGCTTCAAACGCTGAGGCCAATTTGGCACTACAAATCCCAGAATTCCTCATGGGAACCCAAGGAAAGTACAAATCTGAGTCGTAGTTCCAAAGAACCTCAAGTACCAACCACACAAAGGCCTGTGTGTGACTGACCACCTATGCTGAAACCCAGGACCCATAAGAAACCTAGCGCTCAACATCTTAAGTTCCTACCTGGCCTCAGGCTTGGCGAAATCCATGACACTGAAATAGAGCGGCCAACCACAGCTGTACAGGAAGGACCAAGACCAGGCCCCAGTATGCACCATCCAAGGGAACCAAGGCAAGGGTCAGTAGTTGTGGGTAGACCTGATGGGCTCCCTTTAGGCTCCTGTTTCCCTCCACAGGGTAGGGTGATTTCTTGTTATTGTTATTGTTGAGGGTGGGGGAAGGGAACTAAAAGAGTTGTAACATGTGAGAGGTGATCAGGTGCACACAGGTGCCCCAAGTTGGGTCTCAGTCCGGTTCATCAACCACCTGACTGAAGTGGGGAGTAAGGTTTAATTAAAAATTCCCTGGTCCGGTACTTGGCCAGCGTTTGCAGGCTTAAGGAGATTGGGGCACAGATGAGAGAGGCAGGTTCCCAGGATGGGGCCATTCCCAGGACAGCAAGAAGAGATGTGTAGGAAGGGGCGGTAGTGGTGGTGAGTATATGTGGGTGGTCAGGACAGTCTCCATGGGCTGGAGAGGATTTACTAACCCCTCCCCAGGCCATGCGCCTCCTGCCGCCCTCAGCGGTGGGAATCCAGGCGGAAAGACACGAGTCTACCCTGCAGAGCCCAGAAGCAGGCAGGCCAAGGGACCGAACCCAAGTTGACTCAGCCCTCTCCCCGCTCAGGCCTGCTCCGCTCCCTCCTCTAGCCTGGCCCGCCTCCCTGGTGCAGGCTCCTCCCTCTCCCGACACGGGCCCCTTCCTCAAGGCCCCGACCCACCCGCTCACCGCAACCGGACTCCCCAACCAGTGCCCGGCCTCTGCCTCTTACCCTGACCCGCTGGGCTCCGAGAGCCGACACAGCCCATGGCCGGGAACCCAGGCACGCTAGCCCGCGCTCGGGACCCGGGCCATCGGCTCGCAGAGGGTCGGGCCGCGGCCGCCACCAGGGAGGGGAAAACCCGTCAGGGGAGGGGGTGGGAACCGCGCATCCGCCACCGCTCCCGGGAGAGGGAAACGGCCCGCTGACGTCAACACGGGGGCGTGGCCACCGCGTCACCACCTGAAGTGAGCAGACAGGCGGGGCCGAGCCGGCGTCAGGCCGCGCGGGGCAGGGCTACGGAAAAGCTTGGCCTCCGCTCCAAGGCGCAACCCAGGAAGGACGACCCCTTAAGGCAGATGGAGCAGGGGGAGTTGACATCTTGAGTCTTGGGGAGAACTCACTGGACCAGACTGCCAGTAGCACTGTTTCGGGCCATACATAGCACCTCACTGTATCCAACCCTGTCATTTTATCGATGATCCCTTGTAACCAGAAAGGACTCGCTGGCTATAAACAGCCTGAAACTCAGGACCACCTCCTCTCAACAGGGGTTTAATCACATTCTACTGGGAAAATAAAACCAGCCAAGTGTATTCTACTAAATACCCCCACAGCTATTCAGTCTCCCTCTCCCTTCCTAACCCACAGGGCACCCAACCACGTCCACTTCAAGGGCCACTCTCCAAGAAAGTGACTTCCAGCTCCCACAATCATGGACAGGGGAAGAGGTAAGAGGGGTGCCAAGTTCTAGGAAGCTGCTGTAGTGCCAGCTCTGGAAAGGAGGCTGCCCGCCAATCCATACCCCTTCTCCAAGGGAGAAGGCCATAAAGCAGAGGCAGTGAGCTTAATTGAATTCATGTTTAATAATTACAGGCACCGTGCCCCCCCTTCCCCCTGCCCAGGCAGCAGCAGGGGTGGTGCAGGGGCTGGGGCGTATGCCCCCAGCAGCGAGGACGGCAGTCCCAAGAGTGATTTTCAGAAAATAAAAAAAGGACCCCAGGGGCAAGCAGTGGTGCCCCCCCAAGACACACCAAATTTCAAGACTTTATATATAATATATCTCTGTGTCCCAGGGGGAGGAGAGGGACACCTGGCAGCATCCTGGAGGGGCCCCAGGCAGCCCCACGCCATCCTGCCTCTTCAGCCACTTTATTAGCTCAGACACATCGCACTACAGGCACCCACTGCCACCGCCGCTGCTGCTGACCCCCCTGCAGTCCGGGCGGCTGGCCGGGCCATCCGAGTGTCCATGGGGTTCCAAGTCCCCGACCCCACCGGCCCTCAGTTGTGGTCGGATTCCTCCTCCCCCTCACGAAGCCACTTGAAGAAGCCTGTGACAGATTTAAGGGCCACGCCCTTGCCCTGCTGCTCAGCGGGGTCCTTGCTACTCTCCCAGCTGTAGAAGGCGTCTTCCTTCAGCACATCCTCATCGTACAATGCATCAAAGAACATCCGAAGCAGGTCTGCAAGGTAGGACAGATGTAAGAGGTGTGCTGCCCACAGCCACCCCATCCCACCCACAGGAATCCCTCCCAAGCTCCACTGTCAAAACAAGGCCCTTGACCCACTGTCCAGACATCTGTATCTTTGACCATCTCAGAGTGACTACATCTTTGATGGGACACTAACCTCATGATCTAGAAACTGGTGCACAGGAATGAGTCACTTAGCCAAACCTTGCCTAGCTTCACTCACCTCAGCAGCTTCCAATTTCTTTACTCATAATAAACAGGGAAAACTATGTAAAATTGGTACTCCTGAATTTGGAATCACAATCCCAGATGTATCACTCACAATTCAAAGGTATAACCTAAACATCTACTGGCCCCTATTACAGATCCTGACAAACTTGATTCCAATCTCCTCTGACTTTCCACCTCCTGAACATACACACCCTCTCTGGCTTTGACATATTTATATGTGCTACATCTTTTGCCAGGAACATCCTTTCCTAGTGAATTCTTTTAGGCTCAACTCATGCACCCCCTGCTCTGACCTTCTCCCACACCCCTAGCCTTCCCAAGCACTTTCCTATAACCCTGAACACAACCTACTTCCTTCCCTGCCACTATTTTCAAAGCAAACTTTATATTCCTAAAAGTAGTGAACTATTTCTTCTGAATAAAAAAATTAAGCCCTGGCCTGTTTGGCTCAGTGGATAGAGTGTTGGCCTAAAGACTGAAGGGTTCTGGGTTCAATTCCGGTCAAGGGCACATGCCCAGATTGCAGGTTCGACCCCCAGTAGGGAGCATGCAGGAGGCAGCCAATCAGTGATTTTCATCATCGATGTCTCTCTCTCTATCCCTTCCTCTCTGAAATCAATACACACACACACACACACACACACACACACACACACACATATATATATGGAAATCAATATAGCCCTGACCAGATAGCTCAGTTGGTGTCATCCTGATACACCAAGATTGAGGGTTGGATCCCCAGTCAGAGCACATAAAAGAATCAATGAATCCATAAATAAGCAGAAATTGATGTTTTCCTCTTTCTCTCTCTTAAAGAATCAATAACTTTTTAAAGAGAGGGAAATAAACCATAAAATCTAGAGCCCCGTTCATCTGTGAAACACTGACTGAGCTGCCTAAACTGCTGCAATCCAGGCTACTCTTAGGGGTACGCAAACCCTCAAATCTACAACTGCTTGCCTGTGGGCATCCTCCCATCCCCATCCCACAGCAATTTCAGTACATTTTTTGTCCCCAACTTGTGCTCTAAATCCTGTGCACACCCATCCTGGGGACCCTATACACACAATCTGCCCTGTATTTTCAAGCCTAAGTTTCTCTGATTTCAACACAAAAGGCCTCCTTTACAACCAACCACTATGTCATACCCAAAGTATTTTCGTATTTTGACAGAGAAAGAATTCAAACACTTTTGTTTACATTTGCTGTTTTCTTTTCTCAACTACTACTCAGTCCTTTTCAATTAAGATCCTGCACCCTACTCCACCAAATAATGATTCTGCCAGGATGGCCTCCATGTTTTTATGTTGCAGAAGCCCTCAATTTTCAAGCCATCTCTCATGGAGTAACCTGAGGTGAGTGAAGCTAGGCAAGGTTTGGCTAAGTGACTCATTCCTGTGGTCTAGCATTACTGACCACTTCCCTCTCCTAAAATTACTGTCCTTCATTGACAGGGTCCTGTCCGCCTTGATATCTATCTGTTAATCCTTCACCTAAAAGTATTATCTTAGGCCCTCATCACTCTCCCTTTTGTTGTTTTTCTACTTTTGACTTGCATGTGTTGTTGCCCTGTGCTAGCAACTCAAAGGTAGACCTCTGGCCCTGATCTCTTCCTCTCTAAATGAATTCAGATATCCAGCTATCTACCAACATCTCTGATCACCCCCACCTACAGACCACAAACTCAATATGGCCAGACTCAACTTGATCCAGTGTTCCCTACCAGTCAATGGATGGTACCACACTATCACCTCACATACTAAATACTAAAAAAAAAAAAAAAATCCTGAGAGGCATATGACTCTCATCACCCTCTCCCAGATCAGTGTATGTCTTGGAATCTTCCCACACCTCTCCCATCTCCACAGCCAGACTGAGCCACTACCAACACATTCCTGGATTAAGCTGATCCTACTGCACTTACACTCACCCCTATTTCAAACCACACTATTCCCCTAATAGCCAGATCCCCTAAAGACTGAATTAGAATATTTTAATTTTGCCTAAGCCCCACAAAAGGCCTCTTCTTGTCCTTAGGCTAAAGCCCAAAATTCAACCCTTGGATACATGACCCAGCCCATGTCCACCTCTCGACCCCATTTTGCCTCATATGACTGGTTTCTGTGCTCTCCCACAATCGTCTTCAAGTTCTTTTACCTTCTGTCCAGTTTTTCCTTCTTCATGGCCTTCTATAGTTCCTTTTTCCCAATCTCCCCCTCCCACTTGTTTAACTCCCATTTGTCAATTCCCACTCATTATCCCTTGGATCAAGCATGTCAAAAATCTCAGCCCGATGGCTAAGATTTTGATACGCTTACCCCCCAAAGAGCACCCCACAGGATCCATCTTCCAACATTCCTCTCTGTTGCGGATTCCAGGACAACATGGGAACTGTGCTTGATTTATTGCTAACAGCCCAGGGCCCCAGCACCTACCTATTTTCAGAATGCATACCTCAGGCATGTTAACCTAACCCTCAGTCTCCCAAAATGTAAGAAGATAACACCATCTATTCTAAAGAATAGTTGTGAGATTAAATTAGGCAAGAAAAGTATCTCAGCCCTGTGCCTGGCAGAGGGAACCATCATTTATCAGCTCTGCTTTCCTGACACCTAATAGTTGGCTAAGCACAAAACAGGTAGTCACACCTTCACAACTGAGTCTAACTCCTCTCATTTGTAGACAAGGAAACAAACACTACAGAGGGAAGGAATCAACCAACCATCAGAGCATTTTGCTCTCCAATGACCACCCACCTTTCCATGACTGTCCCCGCTTTCTGGCGATTCTTCCACCCCACCCCCAACCCTCCAGCCTGGCTCTTACTGGGGGGCTGTTCTAAGGTCACTACAAGGGCCTGGAGGGCATAGAGTGCCTGCAGCTCCTTCTGCTCATCACATAGGTATTTCTGTAGCAGTTTCGCTCGTGCTTTCAGCACTGCAACATCCACTCGGAGGGTAGTCTCAACTACGGGAAGAAAGACAGAGATAAGTGGGATAATACACCCTCATTCTGGTTCAGAACTAGGAGGCAAAGACCAAAACCTCCCTCCCTCCCTCCATCTGCTGGGCCCACCCTTGCCCCACCATCTTCCTGGCTCCTCTTACAGATAATTGCGGAATAGCAGACAGTTTGCATGAGGGCTCGAACTAACGTGTTGGATGCTACCTGCTGCTCAGTCAGGTTGGCCTATTCAGGAAAGAGAAAAACATATGACCCATGAATTCTGAATTTTGCCCCCATCACACTAGAACAACTCTCCTTTATCCTGCTCTCCCGATATCAAAATAAATGTACCTCTATCCAGTCAAACACCTGCTGGTTACTACTGTCCTCCTTGAGCAGCTTTTCCAGCTGCCTGCTCAGCTCCTCTGAGGAGAGCAACCTCTGGCCAGGGGCTTCTGACTCCTCTCCCACGGTATACTCCACCTTCTGCAACCAAAAAAGCACACAGTCAAGAGGTAAGCAGACCACGTGAGTGAGATGACGGAAGAACTGGCCAGCCCCAAATGGAGCTCTAGCAACAAACCTGTTCAGCAACAAATGCAGCGACATCCTGGCCTTCCAGTAGGAATTCTTTCCAGCTGAGTCCAGCTTCTCGCCATAGTGCCCCCACCTTTTTGGGACCCTGGAAAACACAAGACCAACTCAGCATCCCTTTCTCTCTCCAAGAATCTAACAGCACCACAAATGGCATCCATCAAATATCTATTGAAAGGCCACTAGGTGCCAGTTAGAGCTCAGGATGCTATAGACCAGTGGGGAAATTTGATTTTTAGGGGAGGGGGGAGACTCAAGAATGAGTTATTTTTTGCATTTCTTATGGTTCTAGGAGCCTCATATACAGTATATAAACATACATTATGACACTTATGCTTTCAGTCCTCTGTTATGAAACTTTGTTTGCTGTATTTTGATATCACTTCATATTATCATTTTTTAAAAAACAATTTCTTAATGATTTCTTCCTCATTACTTCAACTGTCCTTTCATTCTTTTATTTTTCCTCTTTCATGGATGCCATGTTCTTTGGAATCTTGTTTAGACCAAGAAGTTAATGGCCTTTTAGGCTTCCTCCACATGAATAGGAGTTCACTTTTTAAATAAGAACTATATTTCGGGGGTTGGGGGTGGTGTGCATCAGGATTTGAGAGATGCTTAGGTAGGACATGGCCATAAAAAAGGTTGGAAACCACTGCTATAGAGGTTTCCAGTCTAGTACCAGGCACAGACACCAGTCACGGACACAAGGCACTCATCCACTATGACACTGCGTGTTGGGGGGAATAGCCTAAGAGGCTCCAGGAAAGATGTCAATTACCTTTCACAGGCTTATCCAAGAATTATTGGATCACAAAAGGTAAACAGCCAAATCCAAATAATTACCTCATCCTAGCCTAACACACCCCTACAAATTTTTTTTTCTAAAATAGCTTCGTTTTTTCTTACTCCAAGTAACAAATGCTGATGGGAAAGGGCAGCTAACAAGTACATTTATTGGTTCCCAAGTCCAGAAAACTTTAGAAGCATATACACCCCTCTCAACCCACAACACAAATCAGAATCCTCTCATTAACAGCAGTCTGAGAGCACATGCTATATAATAAGAGTAATATACAAATTGCCCATACCTCCACTATACCAACAAGCCATGCCCACAAAGCCACTTCAATAAGCCAATCAGGAGTGAATATGCAAATAAATCCCAACCAAGATGACTGCAGCCACTGAGAGCAGGAGGGAGGCTTGGGTTCCTCTGCCAATGGAGGAAGCCAAGCTTTCCACCTGCCCTTGCCTCCAATCAATGCTACAAAGTTTCGATTATAGAAGATACATAAATCACAAAAGAAATGGTGGCAGCCATGGAGCTGGAGAGAGCAGAGGCTAGGGTTGCCCCTGGCGATGAAGGAAGCCAAGCTTCTGCAGACCAGGCCTGCCTAGTCCTCTACTCCAGGCTACAAAGTTTCAATTATAGAAGGTAAATAAATTCCAACAGAAATGGCTACTGCTACGGAGTTAGCAGAAGACTTGGCTCTGCTCCAGGCTACAAAGTTTCAATTTCAGAACATAAATTAATACCAGATACCAGGGCCTCCACTTGCATCACTGGGGGGCATGGCCAGCCTGCAAACCCTGATCACAGGCCCCTCACCCAGGACACCCCACGCCCCAAGGGAATCCCCACCCTGATCCAGGACACCCTTCAGGGCAAACCAGCTGGCCCCCACCCATGCACCAGGCCTCTATCCTATCTAATAAAAGAGTAATATGCAGATTGACCATCTCTCCAGAATGCAAGATGGCTGCCCCCATGTGGTCAAAGATCCTGCTCCCATATGGACACAAGATAGCCACCACAAGATGGCCAGCAGGGGAGGGCAGTTGGGAGGGACCAGGCCTGCAAGGGAGAGCAATTGTGGGTGATTAGGCCTGCAAGGGAGGGCAGTTGAGGGCGATCAAGCCTGCAGGGGAGGGCTGTCAGGGGTGACTTGGTCGGCAGAGGAGGGAAGTTGGGGGTGACCGGGCCTGCAGGAAAGGCTGTTGGGGGGACCCAGGCCTGCAGGGGAGAGGAGTTGAGGGAACCAGGGCTACAGGGGAGGGCTGTTGGGAGGCTCCAGGCCAGCAGGGGAGGGCTGTTGGGGAGGGACCAGGCCTACAGGGGAGGGCAGTTGGGAGGGACCAGGCCTGCAAGGGAGGACAGCTGGGGGCAATCAAGCCTGCAGGAGAGGGCAGTTAGATAAGTTGGGGTAAAACAGGCTGGCAGGGGATCATTTAGACATCAATCAGGCTGGCAGGGGAGTGGTTAGGAGGTGATCAGGCTGGCAGACAGAAGTGGTTAGGGGCAATGAGGATGGCAGGCAGGTGAGCAGTTGGGAGCCAGCAGTCCTGGATTGTGAGATGGATATCAGACTGCCTAGTAGGATGGATGGGGCCTAAATGGGCACTTGGACATCCCTCAAAGGGTCCCAGATTGGAGGTGCAGGCTGGGCTGAGGGATACCCCCACCCCCCCCCCGGCACAAATTTTGTGTGCACTGGGCCTTAGTCTACACTAATAAGAGCAATATGTTAACTACACCGGGAGACCTTCCAGACATCCTTCCAGACAAAGCCATGGTGGCAGGGCCAAGGCAGAGGTAGTGATCAGGCCAGCAGGGGGATGGGGGCACAGGGGGCAGGGGGGCAGTTCGGGGCAAGCAGGCTGGTTGGGGGTGGCAGTTGGGGTGAGCAGGCCGGCAGGCAGGTGAGCGGTTTAGGAGCCAGCGGTCCCAGATTGCGAGAGGGATGTCAACTGTGGGATCAGTCCTAAACCAGCAGTTGGACATCCCCTGAGGGGTCCTAGATTGAGAGGGTGCAGGCTGGGACTCCCTCCTACCCACCACCCATGAATTTTGTGCACTCAGCCACTAGAATCCTATAAAAAGCAAGAGATTCTGAAAGGATTACTTTCATAATCACAGATATTCAAAATGATGACATCAACCCTTAACAAGATTATACTAACAGTTCATAGATTTTAAAGATGCCCATGGATTTTAACACCACTGAAATGGAGTTGTCTCAGTATATTTTACATTTTTTAATGGTTACTTTATTATTTTTTTAAAGATTTTTATTGATTTCAGAGAGGAAGGGAGAGAAAGATAAATAGAAAAATCAATGATGAAAATCATCGGTCGGCTGCCTCCTGCACTGGGGGATCTAGCCCACAACCCAAAAATGTGCCCTTGTCTGGAATCAAACCTAGGACTCTTCAGTCCCCAGGTCAACACTCTTATCAACTGAGCCAAACCAGCTAGGGGAATATATTACATTTAAAAATAAGACCATAAGTCTTTTTTTTCCTCTCTTATCAGAGCATAAATACATCCTATAATCTATGGCACCTTAGGTTCAATGAAAATACAGAAGTGGTTCAACATGCTTTTTCTTTTTTTAAATATAAATTATCCTGGCACATAATAATGTATGCTAAAAGAACAATTCCTTTCAATTCCAAGTCTCATTTCTCCAGGTTCCAAGTAACTGAACTCTTCTGAAATTGCACTTTCCAACTTCTCACTACCACTAAAAACCACATCTAGCTTGCCTTTCTTATCTTCCCACCTTTCTACCTGCTAGTCAACAATTAACTTTCACATCAGGCAGCTTCAGCACCTTTCCAGGAAAGCATGTCATGATTATCAAACAGACACTCGTTTGCAACTTCACAGTGCTTAAAACAGATCCCTCTCCAGCAAACAATTTCAACCACTTTATTTTATACTTTACTTCACACTGTTGTTTCGTTAAGTCATCTTTTTTCTCTCTTCCAACTTGTTTTTATTCACTGCTGTATTATCAATGCCTACTATGTAGTAAATGTTTTTGTGTTTCTTTAAACACTAGTTTAAAAAAAAATGAATGGGGAGAAGGCAATGGAGAAAAAAAGGACATATATACTTTTAACATTATTTATAAAAAATAAAATAAATTAATAAAAGAATGAATGAAGCAATCAAACAAGAGTCTAGGGTCTTAGATGCTACTCTCCAGACTTGGCCAGAACTCTTAGAGGAACTGGTCTGAGGAAGTACCAGCCTTTCTCAGATACTAACACAGCATTACCATCCATCTCCATTAACCCCAACCCACCAAAGGACCAGGAGAGGCTTCAGTGTCACCTCAAATAGCCCAAACAGCACAGTGGGAAGAAATCCTGAGCACATCATCCCTGAAAGGCTCTCACTCACCATGCTCTTGCATAAGAGCCCCAGAATCTCCAGCAACAGGGAAGCAGCTTTGCCCAGGGGCCTCAGAGGTTTTGTAATCTCCCTACAAGAAAATTCAGTTATTTTTGTTAAGCCCTCAACATACTACTTCACCTCTCCCTAAACCCAGGCATCTTAGCCACACCCCCCCCTCCATCCTCACCGCCCCCCCTTCTACCTCTCCTGAATTCCAGCTAAGGGAGCTCACCTGAACAGCTCCCCCATGGGTACTCCACCGTCCTCCAGAATTGGCGTTACCAGTTCTGCTAGGTAGAGCCACACATGGGGGATGTCAATTTCCATATCTTCGGCCAATTCTAGGATTTCAAACAGCCTGCAAAGGGAATTCAAAGTTAAGGCATTCTAGGAAAGAGGAGCCAGGTGTCCACCCTCCTTTTGGGATAACAAGGCATGACTAAAGAATTAAACATGGAGCCCATCAGTAATATTTCCTAAACCTGGGACACCTTCTTGTCCTTAGATGGCTCTACCCCCCAACCCGGATAAAAATAATGTTGACCAGGGTGATCGAGGAAACTACATTCTTCCTCAAGGTTCCACGGGTCCTACAAAGGAAGGAAATTTGTGGTTTTATAAAAGTGGGAGGGTCAAAGAAGTCGGTCATACCCTTGGTAGTACTGAGCAGTGGAGAGGTGCCCAGCACAGAGCAGCTGGTGCATCAGCTGTCCCATATGTTCACGAGCAATGGCACTGCGCTCCAGTGTAGACTCAATGCCATGCCGCACAAAGATGAAAAGCAGGGAGGGTGAGGCCAGCTCTTGCACACACTGCACCGCCTCCTACAGGGAGCACAGGGTACAGGAGGAAGAAAGCAGTCAGAATCTGGTCCAGACCCTACAATGTATACTAGGCAGCACAGTCTCTGCCCACTCTACCATCACTCAGATCCCTCCCACTACCAACCTTCATGTCATTGAGATGGAGGTATTCCTCAATGATGGCCTTGGATTTCTTCTCTAGCTCCTCTTCCGACAGTGCAGCCTTAGGGGGACTCACAGGGGGCAAAGTGGCTTCTCGCTTCCCTGAGGGGGTACAAAACAGATCAAACTCTTTAGTTCCAGTCTTTCCAGCAAACTGCAGCTCTAAAGACTAACTATCTAGGGACTGACTAGTCCCAAACTAGCCCACACCATTCCCTCCCCTTCCTCTCAACCCCTTACCAGCATCCCGCCCGCGGTCCCGTTCCTCCGAGAGGCTAGCTGCCTTGCGCAGCCCCTCAGGCTGGGAAGGCCGCTCTCTACTCCGTTCCTCCACTTCCTTGCTGAAGCTCCGCTTGGTGCCAGGTGTCCGAGAGCGATCTAGCCGGTCCCCACGATCACCTCCCCGCTCACTCCGCTCTAGGCGGTCTCCCCGGTCCCCAGCTTTCTCACCTCGTTCCCGGCTCAAGCTACTCCTGGAGGAAAGACAAGCACATGGTCTCTCACCTGCACTGCCCAAGCATTCGCTCCTTTACCCGACATGGTAAGCAACCATCAGGCCTTGTTCTTGGAATCAGGAATATGCCCCATGCTCAGCCAGGGCCTCTCAGCATTGCAGTTGTGTGTGAGGAATCCTATGGCAACAACCCCACCCCAATCATGGTGTCCTCCGTGTGTGGAAAACAGAGACCTAGGGAACTTCACCTCTGGGCCACACGTCTGTTTTCTGTGCTTTCAGGAGACGCTGCTTGTTGAAGGGCTGAGAAGCGATTCAAGGTACTAGTAGCTGGACGAGCAGCTTCTGATGCTGGGGAGGCAGTAAATGAAGATTAAAATATATTTTCTTACATCCTATCACCTACCGGCCAGTTTGGGACACTTGATCCTATCCCCAACACTAAAGCATTTCAGTCCCTAGTCCCACCAAGTAGTACATGGCTCCTATATTACCTAACCACTCTGTACTGAAAGCCCCACAGACAGGCAAGGAGACAAGCTTCCCTTGCAGACAATGCTCTACCCTCAAAAGAGCTCATTACTAATCACCCAGCTCTTTACAGTGGCCTCCCTACCTGCATCAGAGGGCTTGGCTCCTGAGCCTCCACTGCTGCCCTTGCCCCAGCTCAATCGCCCTCCAGGTGCGAAGAGCTGATTGTTAGAATCTATAGAGCCAGGCTGAGGAAGGAAAGGGGGAGAAGAGTCAGGGGTCTGATCTGCCCAAAGCCCCCAGCCACACAACCACCAACAGCCCAGACTAGGGGCCAGGCAAGCTTTTCCTGTAAAGAGCCAAATAGTAAATATTTTAGGCTTTGCAGCCACACAGTCTCTATTCAACTACTCAACAATGCCACTGTCACACAAGAGCACTCACAGAGGATAAAGGGAATGAGTGTGGTTGAGTTCCAATAAAACTAACAATGAAATAATGTAAATCTTACATCACATAACATTCACTTTTTCCCTACCAGTAAAAACCATTCCTAGCCTGGAGGATGTACCGAACAGGGAATGGACCTACCTAATTTGGTGTGTGTGTCAGTATGCTGACCACAGAGTGGCTCAGACCAATGTGATCACACGTCCTAGAGTTGGCAGTCTTGCCTCTAGTAATCTAACCAGTTAATTGCTGTCACTTTCCCAACCTCAGAGAATGAGGGGACGAAGACCCAAATTGTGGTTAATGCCTACTTTGATCCCTCAATATCCTTTTACAAACATTACCCCCTCCAACATACACACACCTACCTTTGTGATCTTGGTGAGTCGTGAGGTGTCAATAGGGCGGCTGCCCTTACTGATGGGGACTGTGTTCCAGCCACCACCATCATCTACAAGTGGAAGGCCACGGTCTGGGACAAAAAGGAGAGCACACTGAAATAGTGAGTAAAGCCTAACAGCCCTGTCCACTTGGGCTGATCCCAGCCTCGCTTCCTCAGATCCTCAGTTCCATCATGGGCTATCAGTGGCCCAGACACGTGGCACTTACAAGAAGTCATCAGTGGGAAGCACAACCCCTCATATTGCCCCCTTAATTGTAGCCTCAAACTCACTGATAGGTGGGCCTGGAGGGCCACCCCGACGCTTATCGCTGCCCTTGGCCATGAGCTGCTGCACTTTTATGTGCTCCCGATGCTCCTCCAACTCCGCCTCCTTATGGATCTGGTCAATGGTCTTGGGACCCTGATCTCCTCGGCGTGGCACCCAATTGCTCTGTGGGGACATGAAGCCAACCACAAGATAATTATATCAGAGAGGCCAGACAAAGAAGCACAACTGGGGGCTATGGGGTCAGAGGCAGATTAGTAGTGGAAAGGCAAGGACACACACCCGTCGCAGATCCAGCACGTCTTGCAGCATAAAGCGAATTCGGGATGAAGTCTTCTTTTCCTTAATTATTTTTTCCATCTGGTTGAAATACTGATCCATTCGGGGCTAGGGAGAAGCAGCAAAGAAATCAGGCCAGGAACTTGTGATTCTTCACCTCTAGCTGCAGGCCCTCAGCTCCATCACTGTGGTTCAGTAGCCAACATGACAGCTCAACAGGGAGTTTATCAGTGGACAGTAGGCCCCACCTACTTCAGCTTGTCCCCTTCCACATCCCAGGACCCCTACCTTGGCTTTTTCAAAGTCTAGGTCTTTGCCAATGGTAGTGAGCAGACGGCAAAGACATTCAAGGGACTCTTCATCGTGGTTCTTAAGCAGTTTAACTACACAGTCGTGCATTATTGCCTCTGTTAACATCTTCAGCTTGAACAACTCCCCAATAAACTTGATATTCCCTAAAGAGCGCCGCCGGGCTATATCTCTAGCCTCTTCCAGCTCTTCCTTCAGGCGTCCCCGTTCCTCTGCCTGGCAGTCGTGAGACAGAAAACACATCAAAAAGAAACCCAGCCACAGGGCTTAAAAAACCTCTCCTCCAACATCTGGATTTCTATACCCAGCAACAAGCACTCATGTCCTCAGAGAAACCCCCATATCACTACCCTCACCCCCAATTCTACAGCTAAGTAGCTTCTGGATAAGCAGTGGAATTGGTTGGTTTTCTCTCACCGTAGCAGCTTCATCCATCTCTTTTTGCTTCTTCTCAAAAACTTCATCATCATCTTTGTCTTTTTCAAACTCCTTCTGACATCGATTCAGCAACAGTTTTCGAAAGTTGACAGTCACTGTTGGCTTTTCTGTGGTGGGCACTTTCAGCTATATGTCAAAGAGATTGTCACATTCAGATTAGTCCAGGGCAGGGAAGACCCTCACAGTCTTTACCTAAAAGCCAGGAAGACCTTAGCTCCGGGTCTGCCTCCCCTTAGCTGCCATCAACAGCACAGATTGGAGGAGAACCATGAAGCTGGACTCAAGAAATGGGAGGCCAGACCACAAGATTTAGAAAATAGTGGAAACTAACCGCCATGAGGCAGCGGCACATGTTGGCATAGGCCACAGAGAAGTTGGGCTCTGAAATGGCCTTCTCAAAGATGAGGTCAATGACCCCTTTCAGGCGTTCCTCGGTGTCGATGGCCAGCTGCGTCACCTGCTTCATCAACTGCTGGAACATCTGGGGTGTCAGCTTATTCAGAATGGAGCGCACCCTGCGGAACAGGTCCTGGTGGGGAGAAGGAATAGGATCCAGTGAGGTTCTCAGAACAGGGGCCACTGGGAGGGATGGAAAAGGGTATGAGAATGGAAGAAGCTAGGGGTAGGATGGACAGAAAACAAAATAGGCAAAGTTGGCTCAGCAAACTCTGAAAAGAATAGAGACTACACAAAGAACTTGCCAGTACCTGGGTTTTGCTGCCATCAGCATCCTCTTCCCCTCGGTCCTTATCAGCTGCTGTCCGCTTGCTGCTGGGTTTCCAGGCCTTCTCTGCTTTGTTCAGTTTTATATCTTCAGTCATTAATACTGTAGCAATGATCTTGCGTGGCTCCTTTCGGGGGCCCTGCTGAGAGCGCCGGGGTCCCAGACCAGCCTGCTAAGCAAGGGTAAGGACAAGAGAAGATACAGTAGTCAGCACAACCTGACACCACTACCACACATCCTCAGGAAAAACTTCTAATTTCCCAGTGAGATACAGAGGGCCGCACATACCACTCCCCCTTGCCCATCTACCCTTCTAGCCAGTCCCACTCACCGGCCCTCGGGGCAGCTCCCCACCTGGCCCACCCCTTGGGGGCCCACGGTTGCTGAGGGTTGGTCGGCCAAGGTTGGCAAAGGATGGAGTAAAGTCTGGGCCACAATTTATGCCTTGAAGTCTAGCAGGATCCAGTGGCCGCAGTGGTGTTTTATTGGCCTATGAAAAGAACAGAGAAGATATCAGAAACAGACTAGGACCACTGACTGCTCTTTCTGGACCTCGGGCCCCTCCCCATCCTGCCAGCCAATCAGTACAAACTTAGCTTCCCCTCAAGCCCACCAACCTTATCCAGTACCACATCACTGATATGAGGCAGTCCCTCCGGCTTCTGCATACTGGCAAAGATGAACTGAAAGCCAAGCAGGAACTCACGGTCATAACGCTTTTTCTCCTCAAGGTTTAGAGGCTTCCACTGATCTGTAAGGAAGACAGATGAACCAACCATACTGTCTCCTGGGGTCCTGATAAGAGTACTCAGTCCTCTCAACACTTCCTTCAACATACCTGACTTGTATTCATACTTCTGTTCCCCAGGTTGGATATTCTCAGCATTGTGGATTTTGTCTTCTTTTGTGTCCCAGGTCTCATCCGGCTCCTCAGGTCGTGTGGGCATACTACTGCTCTCGGGCTCTGGGCAGGGATTGCTGCCTACAAAAGGCTGGTTTCCCACCTCCGGTACTCCTGGGTTCACCTGCAACCACGGGAACATTCCGTTTGGTTGCAATTCAGCCACTATTCCATATCTAAACTCTGCCCTCTGCTATTATCTGCTTCCTTACCTCCTTGAAGGCATCTAGAAGGTCTCCTACAGCTTCCTTCTTATTGAGCTCCTTAATTTTCCGTCTCCTCTTTGGCACAGATACTGCCACTATATTTAGGACATGGAGGAAAAAAGAACGGGAATAACTTAAGAAGTGCCCCTAGCCCCTAGGGGGAAAAAGCAGTCACTATGTAACATTTCCTCTTTCCATCACACCCTCTCTTAAAATTCCTTAATCTAGTTCTTAGTTTCCATCACAGAGCTTCTGACCCAGACATAATAGCACAAACGAGAGATCAATAAATAGAAAGAAAGACACCCTCCAGGCCTGACCCACCTCCACCATCCAGTCACTGTCTTACCTTGGGTGGCTGCTGCCGCCGCCTCCAAATTCTGGGACAGGTGGGCTGGAATAGGGGTACTCTCTGGTGGAAGAAGTTCCTCTCCTCCCTTCTCACTCTCAGCTTCTCCTTCTCCTTCTCTCTCCTCCTCCTCCTCATCCTCCTCCTCCTCTTCCATTTCCTCCTCTGGAGCAGGGGACGTCGCCGGAGGAGCCACAGCTGGAGTGGCAGAGAGGATGGTGCGGGGAACCACTGGTGCTGTAACCTCCTTGGCCTGCTCCTTTGGCTCACTAACTGGGCTCACGTCCACAGCTGGTGGTGAGGGGGCTCCATTGAGCAGTTCCTCAGGTTGGGCAGTTGGAGCAATAGGCATGGGAGATTCAGAGGGACAAGCGGGAGGAAGGAAAGGGGCAAGTTCTGGGTTTGAGGACTCTAGCTCTGGTTCTAGATCCTCCGATGGGACCGTGCCATTAGGCTCAGGAAGAGTCTCCTCTTTGGGAGGTGCCAGGGGGATGGAAACCTGGAGAGGACTGGAAGAGAACTCAGATTCCGGAATTGGTTTGCTAAGTGTCACTTCTACTTCCAGTATGGGTTCAGCGAGGGGAGTGGGTTCTGGAGAGATACAATATGCCTCCCCAGTTTCACCGGGCATGGGGGTTGATTCTTCAACAGACATTTGTATTATCCCCGTTGTCAAAGTGTCCCCAGGAATAGAGAGGACTGCAAGATTAGGCTCAGATCCTGGTTCCAAGATTGGGGGTGGTGATGGGGTCGGAGAAGGTGATGAAGGCTGCGACTCTGAAGGGCTATGTTCTGTGCCAGGCAGCCCCGGCCGGCCCCCAATGATTGCTCCCTGTGACCGGTCATCTGCACCACAGGAAGAATGAGTAATTAAAGGCAAGTCTTTCTCTGTTGTTCCTCCACCTCCGCCTCCCAGCCAAGGCATTCCCAACCTAATGTCCCCTTCCCCCAATCTTCTCCCACCTAAGCCTTTTCCTTTTTCACCCAAAACCCAACACACACTCAAAACCCACTACCTGAAACTTAAGTCATTCTTCTCTGGCACCTGGTTCAAGGCACCACCCCAACTTGGCATTTTGTTTTATTTTTTACACCTCCTTGGCATTTTAAACTGCCATACTCCTTTTCCCTGTAAAAGCTCTGCTCCACATGCTTACACACCTGGCCGGACAACAACAGCAACCTGGGGAGTCTCCCCATTAGCTTGAGGCTCCAGGCCGACTCCCGTCTGCAGGACACAAAGTGTTACCAACTTTGCCTTGAAGAGTCCCACAACCCTCTTTACTAGAGCCATTTCTACTTTAGCTCTGCCTAGAATCCAGGAAGCAGGGAAATAAATCCCTTAGTTGAAGGAAAAGATCACCAGACTTGGGAGTCCAGGGCAGAATAGCCATCCCAACCACGGTCTTACTTAGCAGACAATACCTGGGGAGGAGTGGGTGTGGAGGCAGTTCGGGCCCCAGACATGATTTCCTCTGTGATATCCTTCCCTCCTTGGTTTGGATCTCGAATTCGGATCTGAGGAAAAAAGCTACAGGATGAGTGGAACGCAGGAGGAGCCCACCTCTCCACCCTGCCCCACACCTAAGACTCCAGGCCAACCCTCCACCCTCCCACTGGGAACAGGTGGGCGGGTGCCAGAAACCCTGAGTTCTACTGTCAACCCATCCGGCTGCTCTTGTAGTCCCTGCCCTGGTCCCCACCCCTGAGACCCTTGACCTCACAGAGCAGCCCTGTACATCACAATGCCCCTCCCTCCCTCCCTCATCCCTGCCCCAACAGTCCCCAAGGCAGTGGCTGCACACCCTGGGGTCCAGGACCCCCATCTAGGACCCCTTCGGCTCACTTGTGGCTAGTCGGCCTGATCTCTGGGGGCAGGGCCCAGATACAGTGGGTGGAGCCAGAGTGACTCAGCGGCTTCCCCAGCCCTGGCACCCTATTCTGGGCACCACGCCCAGGGCTTGAGGATTGAGCAGAGGCGGAGGCCTCAAGAGCTTCCAGGACTAGGGGATGGGGGTGGGGCCATAGAAAACTAACCATTTCTAAAGCAAGCCACCAGAAACCTAAAACCAAACATAGATCTTTCGGACCCCAGAATCCAGGTCTCTCAGGAATTTCCCCACCAGTTAGTCTTCCCATGAGCTTCTTCTAAAGTAATCTTAGCATCACACAAAAAAACATGAGCACTTCACAGATGCCCATTCTTTGCCCATTTCAACTGAAGATCTCCTTCCTCAACTTCCTGCTCCCTGACCCACAATGCGCCTGACCTTGATTCTCCCTTTCCAACATGTCCTAGAGCCCCTGTTGCTACTCACCGTTTTCCGCTCCCTCTTGGGAGCAATCTGGGGTGGCTGGTTCATCAAAACTGGGGCGGGGGCCACACCAGTGGGAAACTGCTGCACACCCTGGGCTGGGTAGTAGGTGCCAGCTTGGCAGGGGAGGGGGGAGACAACACACGGAAAGGAAGAATGGTGGCGGCGTCAGGGCACAACCATATATACAAATGCCAGCTTGAGTACCTCCCAACCCCAGAACTTCTCATCACCCACAGCCGGCCCCTTGCCCTGCCCTCTCTCCTCCCCAAGGGAATTAGGTGTCTATCAAAGCTGGGGAACCAGTCTGAGCTGCGTTTACAAGAATTCCTGACACTGGCACACACACCCCTTATAGGCAGGGAGGGACTCGGTCCCCATCACACACCAGCCACCAGAATTGACTGTTCCTCTTCCACCTGATAACATGCTGTATGTACCCCACCCCAGGCACCATGTATACGTATACTCTGAGGGAGCAGAAACTACTTAACCTGAAACAGAATCAGGTCTTTGGCTGGGAATGAGAAAAAAGAGATTTGCCAACCCTATCCACTCAACATGAGTCCAGTTCCAGTCTCCAGCCCTTTGCTCAGGAGCAAGGAAATAAAAAGTAAAATTATGAACCAGGACCAGGATGAGGAAAAATTAATTCCTTAAAGCAATGGTCTCCAAAGTGGGATACATTCTTTAATCTCACCCATAATCTCCACTTGTTTTTCACGAGCAACCTAAGTATTACTTGTTTAAATTATGCAAATTTATAAACAAAAACATATATTAGAGGTAACTAATCAAAATTTTTCATGATAGATGATCAAAAAACTCTGGAAACCACTACTATAAAGAACAGACTAATCCTTTCTGAGAATATAAATGAAAAACAGCTACAAAAACCTCCCAAATCCATGGATCCCAGCAACCATGGAATGATTATCACAGGAAATGTTTACTTACAGGCCCTCAAACTGGTGCCTGAACCAATATTCCTTGAGGTGGGGAGGACTCCAACTCTCAGAAATAGAATAAAATTCCCCACCACCCATACATATTCCTACAACCTACTAACCCTATCATTTTTAGACCAAGGGACAAGCCTAGAAAGGGTTTTAGGAATTAGTGCGTTTAGATGTCTCCTGTACTCAACTCTCAGCTGATTCCCCCTCCCCTGCTTACCATAGGTCCCAAACTCTGTAGGGCTTGCACCCGGATAGAAACTTGGGGCTCCAGGCTGCACAGGATACTGCTGTGTCGGAACAACGTATGTGGAACGCCCCTGGTGAGGGGGAAGGGAGAGGAGGAGGGAGAGAGCAGTTGAGGAAGCTGAGTATCATATCAGACTACAAAGAGAATGTAGGGCAAGATAGGACAAGCCATTAAAAAAAAAGATAGGACAAGCCAACTCTGGACAGTGTGACCAGAAAGAAGTCCTACCCTATGGAGAAGAGATGGGATTGGAGGGTCAGGATTGGGGAGATGAGGGTTGGAGTACAAGATTCTGTGGCTTCCAGCCCCCAGCCTCACCTGTCCAGGGATGTAGTAGGCCCCCTGGGAGGCTGAGTAGGAGATCTGGGAAGGGATCATCATTACTTGGGATCCAGCAGGGTAGACATGGGCAGCTGGACCAGGGCGGGCGGGGGCTGCACTCTGCACTCGGGAAGCTGCACTGCTGGGGGGCTGGGCCCGGCTAGGGTAGAAGTGCTGTCAAGAGGGAGGAAGGCAGTTGATATTGGGAAGGGCCACTCTGCAATGTCTCTAGTCTGGAGAGAAGTACTAGGGCTATGGAGCATGGGGCCCAATCCTTCCAAGACGCACTTCACCAAACGATGGTTAAGCGGCCTCTTATATCTACACATGCCCTCTACACTGAAGTATACACTTCCGCACCCTGTGTATTTACTCCCTCACTGCCATGCATACTCATGTCACCTCCACCAGGCTACCCTTCTGCTGAGGTTTCCTACCTCCCAGATGCATTATGCCTAACTAAACTCTTTTTGGACAACATATTCCCAGCATGCACTGCTCTACCCTAAAGTACTGAGGAACTAACTAACATGCAAAGGTTGCCCAGTTGCCAGGTATACAGTGCAAGATTTAGCCCCTAACATGCATCAGTCAGTCGCAGACTGAAAACCTAGACAGCAATAAATCCCCACCAGGAAGCCTCCAGTCCCTAGGTCTAGCCCTGGACTAGGACAGAGGATAAGGGTGAGACCAGGAGAAGGTCCAGAATTAGCAAAGGGGTATTACCTGCAGAGACCTGAATCCTCCCTGAGAGCACATGGGAACAGGAAAGACGAGCATTATCCCCAAGGTGATGGGAGGAGGCGGGGGAGGAAGTAGGACAAGAATCCTCCCACTTAGTGAAGAAGAATTTAGGGAACAGAGAAAGGCAAGAAGCAGCTGGAGTGTTTCTCTTGCCACAGTCCAAAGAGAAAGAAGAGAAGGGGAATGGAGCAATGGCAGCCTCTCAGTAAAAGGAGGAAATAGGAAAGGAATTGGCAGCAGGGCCCAAAATACGGCCCCCAATTTTCATGGCACCAGGACCCCTTGTAATGTCACCCCCACCAACTACATACTCCCCAAAGGGCTGTAAGTAATCAACAGTGCAAAGTGCAGAGTCGCATGAAAGAACACAGAGCAACTGTCAGGAAATTGGGGCAGGTATAGGGCCTCCATAGTTTCCATCCAGGCCCAAGCTAACTTAAACTTTCCATAGCTCCCACCCAGGCCCCCTATTCCCATCCCCACAGCCCCTCACCTGGCGGGGCTGAGAAGGCGTGTTCATTTGTGTCGCTTGTGGCGTACTGAACACCACCGGTGCTGTCTGCCCCGGGGGAAACGCTGGCTGAAGGGGGAGACCAGAGTTCAGCAAGAGGGGAAACCCGGGTGGGGCAGAAACCCAAGCTGGTGAAGTAAGGGGAGCAGATCTGGGGCAAGAGCCTCAGCAGCCCACATACCCCCTCTCCATGACAGCCCCTGGGAACAGCCAGGAGCCCTGTCTCAATTTGGCAGCGGAAAACTGCACTTTGCCCTGACACAGATGGGGGTGGGAAAATCCAGAGGGTTGGAACCTGTTCCTGACCGGCTGCCTGATCTCCCCCACCCCCACCCCAGTCTCTGCTAATTCCTTCCTAATTACCTGTGGGAGTCCAGGGGATGGGGCGGGTGGGGGGCCTGTGGGCTGTGGAGCTTTGTTCATTTCATTTGGTCCACATCAGGGTCCCCCCAACACCTGTTGGGAAAGAGTGGAGCTCGGAAAGGGGAAGGGACCCAAGCTTAAGGCAAATGGAGTGGGGGAGGGGTTAGAAAAGGGCTAGGTCCCACACTGGGCCCCTGAGCCGCCAAGGGGGTGAAGGAGCAGACAAGATACAGCATATCCCCCCACCAACACGTTGTCAACCCGCATCACCTCCAACCACCCCCCTGACCTGCTGAAACAGCACCCTCACTCACCCCCTCGGTTAAGAATAAGTCCACGGTGCGGCCTACAGGTTCTGGGCATCCGAGGGCCTGGGGTTGGGAGGTGAGGGGTATCAACCTGGCTCCGCGGGGCCCAAGACCAACCAGACCGGAAATTCCAGGTCTCGCTGGCACCAGGCTCCCGGATCATAAACGGAGCTAGCAGCTTCGGCCGTGTTGTCCCCACCCCCCACCTGGGGACAGCGGGTTCCGAGCCCGGCCCAGGGGCACACAAGGCACGCCTGCCGCGGGTGGCCACGGGGGCACCCGCGCGGGGCCCCAGGCGAAGCCTGCCGACGCCCGGGAGTGGAAGCCGGGAAGGGCGGGAGTCGGGCAGTAAAGGGCCAGGCGGGCGGCGGCCGAAGAGGAGCCGGTTTCAAGCGAGGGTCGGCCTGGAGGGCGGGCGGGCGGGGCCGGGGGCTCCTCCCTGCCCACCGCCGTCGCCTCCCTCCCCTGCGCCCTCCCTGCGCAGAGCCGACCAGTGCCAAAGAACAACGTGTCACTTCCCGGCGGTCGGGCCGCAAAGGGGGGAGGGGGCGGCGGTCGGGAGCCGCGGTGCGTGCGCCGGCGGGGCCTCCTTGGGTCAGACCGCGGCGGGACTTCGTGGCCGATGAACCCGGCGCCCTCCCAGGCCGCAGGGACCGCATATTCTGGCCCCGCGCTTCCCCACCCCCACCCAGCCGCCGGGCCGGGCCAGGCCGGGCACACGTGGGCCGGGGATCGGGCCCTGGCGGGCGGGGGCCTGGGCTTGAGCCGCGGAGCCGGGGCGCCGGGGCGGCGGCACAGGGTGGCCGGTCCCAGCCCGGATGGCGGCGGATGCGGGGGGAGGGGGTGGGGGGGTCGGGTCGGGCCCGGACATGGCGGCTTTACCTTCAGTCTCCTTCAGTCCGCGCGGCCGAGCCCCACGCAGCCGCACAGACGTAGTCCACAACCATTTCCGGCTCCCCGCACAGATCCCGCTCGGCGGCCACCGCTTCTCCGCAGGCGCAGCCGGCGCCCCCACGTGACCGCCGCGGAGGGCGGAGTCGCGCCCGGCGCCGCGGAGCACATGGGATTTGCTCCGCCTCGTCATGTGACAGCCATGGCCCGCCCCCGTGTCCCCTCCCGAACTTTAGAACTCCAGACAGACCCTCCAACTCTGAGGCTGTTCCGCAGTCCTGTAGTTCATTCATACATTGAGCCAGCATTTACGGAGTGCATACTAAGTGCTAGGTGAAGTGCCAGGTAGGGGGGTCGAGAATATTGAAATCAAAGATTCAGTATTGCCTAAGTAAGTCATGCTGCAAATACAATGTAAAATATTCTATAAAAATACAAAAGAAATATGAACTATACAGCCTTTGAAAATGATGTAGATTAGTTCATTGACAGGCCTATTAAACTGAGTGTTATGCCCTGGCTGGGTATCTCAGTTGTTTAGAGCGTGATCTGGATACATCAAGGTTGCAGGTTTGATATGCACAGGGCACATAGGAGAATCAACCAATGTTTTAGAAACTGTTTTTTACATTAGGAATGTATGTTCACTTAAAATTTTAGAAAATAAAGATAAATGGATATAAAAAAGAATTTAAAAAAAAGAATCAACCAATGAATGAGGGAAACAACAAATTGATGTCTGTGTCTCTGTCTTGCTCTCTCTCCTCTCTCTCACCCCTTGCTCTCTCTAAAAAGTCTATCTAAATAATTTGAAAACATATAAACTGAGTGCTATGCTATAAGAATTGAAACATTCTAACTATGAAATTAATATAAGGGATATGTCTTTCACGAAGTTCAGCCACTGTCAGAGAGTAAAAATCAATCATGGAAAATTCAGAACGATGAAAGAAGTAATCTCAAAAGCCCTGCCCAGTAGTCAAAAGAATTGAGGCCTCAGAAGGGACCATACTAAAGCCAAATCCACATACCAGGAGTCAGGTAGGTAGCCTGGGTTTTAATTCAAATTCTCCTACTTAATACCTGGTGATATAACTACTTACTCTTTTATATATCTTATCTAATAAAAGAATAATATGCAAATTGACACTCCACTACATCCACAAGCCACGCCCACCAACCAATCAGGAGTGAATATGCAAATAAACCCAACCAAGATGGCTGCAGCCAGGGAGAGCAGGAAGGAGGCTTGGATTTCCCCAGAGATGGAGAAGCCAAGCTTTCCGCCTGCCCTTGGCAGGCCCAGGCCTCCACTCAGTGCTACAAAGTTTCAATGATAGAAGATAAATAAATCCCAATAGAAATGGCCACTACCACTGAGCGAGCAAAAGGCTTGGCTCCGCTCTAGCTACAAAGTTTCAATTGTGGAACATAAATAAATCCTAGTTACCAGGGCCTCTGCTTGGGTCGCTGGGGGAGCATGGCCTGACTGCAAACCACCACAGGCCCTCACCCAGGCCAACCCACCACCCAAGGGAACCCCCCCACCCTGATCCAGGACATCCTTCAGGTTAAACCAGCTGGTCCCCACCCATGCATCAGGCCTCTCTCCTATCTAATAAAAGAGTAATATGCAGATTGACCATCACTCCAACACACAACATGGCTGGCTCCATGTGGTCAATAATCCTGCCTCCATGTGGACAAAAGATGGCCACCACAAGATGGCCAGCAGGGGAGGGCAGTTGGGAAGGACCAGGCCTTCAAGGGAGGGCAGTTGGGGGCGATCAAACTTGCAGGAGAGGGCAGTTAGGGGTGACCAGGCTGGCAGAGGAAGGAAGTTGGGGGCGACAAGGCCTGCAGAAAAGGACAGTTTAGGGGGACCCAGGCCGGCAGGGGAGGACAGTTAGGGGCAATCAGGGTGGCAGGGGAGTGGTTAGGGGGAGATCAGGCTGGCAGGCAGAATCAGTTAGGGGCAATCAGAAAGGCAGGCAGGTGGACAGTTGGGAGCCAGCAGTCCTGGATTGTGAGAGGGCAGTCAGACATCCCTTGAGGGGTTCCAGATTGAAGAGGGTGCAGGCTGGGCTGAAGGACACACCCCCCGTGAACTAATTTCGTGCACAGGGCCTCTCGTCCTATCTAATAAAGGAGTAATATGCAAATTAAACATACCCCCTATCAAGCCACGCCCATAGCCAATCAGGAGCAAATAAGCCCCAACCAAGATGGCTGCAGCCACTGAGAGCAGGAGGGAGGCTTGGATTTCCCAAGCAATGTAAGAAGCCTAGCTTTCTGCCTGCCCTTGCTGGCCTAGGCCTCCACTCAATGCTACTAAGTTTCAATTACAGAAGATACATAATCCCAACAGAAATGGCAGCAGCCATGGAGCTGGAGAGAGCAGAGGCTAGGGTTGCCTGGGCGATGGAGGAAGCCAATCTTCTGCAGCCCTAGTGCCTAGGTCTCCACTCTAGACTACAAAGTTTCAATTATAGAATTTAAACCCAAACAGAAATGGCTGTCGCCATGGAGTGAGAAGGCTTAGCTCGGCTCCAGGCTACAAAGTTTCATTTGTAGAACATAAATTAATCCCAGATCCTAGGGCCTCCCATTTGGTCACTGGGGGCCGTGGCCAACCTGCAAACCATCACAGGCCCCTCGCCCAGGCCGCCCCACACCCCAAGGGAACCCCCAACCTGACCTGGGACACTCTTCAGGGCAAACCAGCTGGCCCCCACCTATGCATCAGGCCTCTATCCTATCTAATAAAAGTAATATGCAGATTGACCATCACTCCAACAAACAAGAGGGCTGCCCCCATGTGGCCAAAGATCCTGCCCCCATATGGACACAAGATAGCCACGACAAGATGGACAACAAGGGAGGGCAGTTGGGAGGGACCAGGCCTGCAAGGGAGGGCATTTGGGGGTGATCAAGCCTGCAGGGGAGGGCACTTAGGGATGACTAGGCCAGCAGAGGAGGGAAGTTGGGAGCAAACAGGCTGGCGGGGGAGCAGTTAGACATCAATTAGGCTGGCAAAGTAGTGGTTAGGAGGTGATCAGGCTGGCAGGCAGAAGCAGTTAGGGGCAATCAGGGAGGCAGGCAAGCGAGCAGTTTGGAGCCAGCAATCCTGGATTGAGAGAAGGATGTCTGACTGCCAGTTTAGGCCCGATCCTATGGGGATTGGGCCTAAACAGGCACTTGGACATCCCTCGAAGGGTCCCAGATTGGAGAGGGTGCAGGCTGGGTTGAGGGACATCCCCCACCCCCCATGCACGAATTTTGTGCACTGGGCCACTAGTCCTATCTAATAAAAGAGTAATATGCAAATTTGACCAAACCTTTGCCATACCCATAAGCCACGCCCACAGCCACGCCCACCATCCAATTAGGAGCATATTATGCAAATAAACCCCAACCAAGATGCCTGCCACCACTGAGAGCAGGAGGAAGGCTTGGTTTTCACAGGCAACAGAGGAAGCCAAGCTTTTCACCTGCCGTTGCCTGCCTAGGCCTCCACTCAATGTTACAAAGTTTCAATTATAAAAGATACAGAAATGGCAGTGGCCACTGAGCTGGAGAGAACAGAGGCTTGGGTTTCCCTGGCAATGGAGGAAGCCAAGCTTTCTGCCTGCCGTTGCTGGCCTAGGCCTCCACTCTAGGCTACAAAGTTTCAAACAGAAATGGCTGCTGCCTCGGAGCAAGCAGAAGGCTTAGCTCTGGTCCAGGCTACAAAATTTCAATTGTAGACATAGATTAATCCCAAATACTAGGGCCTCCACTTGGGTTGCTGGGGTGTGTGGCTGGCCTGCAAACTTCCACAGGCCCCTCACCCAGGCCGCCCCTCACCCCGGCCGCCCCTCACCCCAAGGGAACCCCCAACCTGACCTGGGACACTCTTCAGGGCAAACCAGCTGGCACCCACCCATGCACCAGGCCTCTATCCTATCTAATAAAAGAGTAATACGCAGATTGACTATCATTCCAACACACAAGAGGGCTGCCCCCATGTGGTCAAAGATCCTGCCCCCATGTGGACACAAGATGGCCACCATAAGATGGCCAGCTGGGGAGGGCCATTGGGAGATTCCAGGCCCTGCAAGGGAGGGCAGTTGGGGGTGATCAAGCCTGCAGGGGAGGACAGTTAGGGGTGACCAGGCCCTGCAAGGGAGGGCAGTTGGGGGTGATCAAGCCTGCAAGGGGAGGACAGTTAGGGATGACCAGGCCAGCAGAGGAGGAAAGTTGGGGGCAAACAGGCTGGCAGGGGAGCAGTTAGACATCAATTAAGCTGGCAGGGTAGTGGTTAGCAGGTGATCAGGCTGGCAGGCAGAAGCAGTTAGGGGCAATCAGGAAGGCAGGCAGGTGAGCAGCTTGAAGCCAGCAGTCCTGGATTGTGAGAAGTTTGTCCAAGTGCCCATTTAGGATCAGGCCTAAACAGGCAGTCGGACATCCTTCAAGGAGTCCCAGATTAGAGGGTGCAGGCTGAGCTAAGGGACATCCTCTGCCCCCATGCACGAATTTTGTGCACCAGGCCTCTAGTATATATATAAAGGCCTATAATGCAAATTGTCCCCTTTGAGTTCAACTGGGAGTTCGAATCGCTCGCTATGACATGCACTGACCACCATGGGCCAGCAGGAAATGAAGAAAGGCCTTAGCAAGAGCCTGAAGGCCCTGATTCCTGGCCTGGCCTAGGGACCCTACAAATTTCATGCACCAGGCCTCTAGTACAGTTATATATAATAAAAGAGAAACATGCAAATTTGACTATACCTTTGCTCCTGACTGGCTATGTTACTAGCCAATCAGGAGCAGGGGCAGGGCCAAGTGGCATGAGCGCAGGGCCCAGGGGTGGAGATGAAAAGGCAGTGGTGGCAAGTGCCCAGCCCCCAGGCGCTTTGAGGGGAAACGTCGGTGGCAGGGAGTGCCCAGCCCCCGGGGCCAGGTGGTCACAGGAGCTGAGCAGGGGGATGGCTGGGTGCCCAAGGCCTAAAGCCTCAGGCTGGGGGTGAGCCATCAGTTGAAAATCCCCTGAGAGCTCCCAGTATGTGAGAGGGGGCAGGTTGGGTTGAGGGACCACCCACCCCCAGTGCACAAATTTCATGCACCGGGCCCCTAGAACAGTTATAAAATGGTAATATTTGAAACCAGGCAGTCTGTATCAAGTCTAAGCTTTTAATTGCCATGCTTTTAATCTCACAATGATAATGTGGATTGTGAGGATTAAAGGAGTTAATTCACGTGAAAGTGCTTAAACCCAGTCTGCATGGCTCAGTTGTTGTTCATCGACCTACGAACCAGGAGATCATGGCTTGATTCTGGGTCAGGCAGGGTTGGATTCAATCCCCAGTGTGGGGCATGCAAAGAGGCAGCTGATCAGTGGTTCTCTTTTTGATGTTTCTCTCTCTCTCTCCTTCTCCCTTCCTCTCTGAAATCACTAAAAATATATATTTTTAAAACTA
Source organism: Antrozous pallidus (assembly GCA_027563665.1). Classification (NCBI taxonomy): domain Eukaryota; kingdom Metazoa; phylum Chordata; class Mammalia; order Chiroptera; family Vespertilionidae; genus Antrozous; species Antrozous pallidus. The sequence continues at coordinate 44,197,648 of CM050514.1, read as the reverse complement.
TATAACTTTATAACTATAGATATCTAATAATATATAACTTTAATAAAGTGTGTAGGTTTTTGTTCACTTCCTTCTCCCTGTGTATATACATTATCTCAGAAGAAAATGAACTGGCCACTTAATATGTATGACTTATGTGCCCTCAATCGTCACAATTGCCTATAGAATGGATTGTATTATCATTCCCATTGCATGAGGAACTGAAGCTCCAAAGATAAGAGAGCAAAATAGATACATAGAAGAGGAACTACAGTGAAAATGAAAATGCCAATTTAGATCTAGAGTATTCATTGATTTAAGTGCTGTGACTTAGTCACATAGGGCTCTCGAATCTTCTCATTTCTCTTTCTCCCTGAACAAAGAAAGAAAATCAGCCCTGGTGGGGTGGCTCAGTTGGAGTGTCATCCTATACACCGAAAGATCTCACATTCGATTCTTGGTCGGGGCACACATGGGAGACAACCGGATCAATGATTCTCTCTCCCATCAATGTTTCCTGCTGTGCCTCTCCCCCTCCCTTTCACTCTCTTAAAAAGAAAAAAAAAGTCAATGGAAAAAATATCCTCGGGTGAAGATTAACAACAGCAACAGCAACAACAAAATATCCTCAAGTGAAGATTAACAACAACATAGAACAGACTATGGAATCTCAAAGGAAGGCTGGAGCGGGTGGGTGGGCTGGAAGCGATCAACCAAAGAATTTGTATGCATAACCTATGGACACAGACAATAGGATGGTGAAGGCCTGGGGCAGGGGCTTGCTAGAAGGGGGAAAAAGGGAACATATGTAATACTTCAATAAAGATTCAATGTAAAAAATCAGTTACTACCTACATGTCAATCCATTCCCACCTTAGAATCCACTGAACAAGATTCTACCTAAAAGAGATCATATATATATATATATATACACACCCACACCCACACCCACACCCACACACATTGATTTCAGAGAGGAAGAGAAAGGGAAAAAGAAACATAAGTACTCAAGCCCGCAACCCAGGCAGTCACCCCAACTGAGAATTGAACTGCAACTCTAAGATATATTCACCTGCCCTAGCTGGTTTGGCTCGGGATAATCGGCCTGTGGACTGAAGGATGCCCATGTTCAATTCCGACCAAGGGCACATGTCCAGGTTGCAGGCTCAATCCCAGTAGGGAACATGCAGGAGGCAGTCCAGTCAATATTCTCTCATCACTGATGTTTCAATCTCTCCTTCTCCCTTCCTCTCTGAAATCAATAAAAGTATTTTTTAAAAATATATTCACTTAATCATCCCACAGGCATCTCAAATTGTGTATGACCAGATAGAAATTTGTCACCTTTCCCTACTCAATGGAGTCCTCCACCTTAACCCTAAACATGTTGTTGTTCATGTATTGTATTAAACACTGCCCAACCAAAAAATCTGGGATTCGCTCTAGGCAGTTTGGCTCAGTAGATAGGGCGTTGGCCAAGGTTCGATTCTGGCCAAGGGCACATGCCAGGGTTGTGGGCTCAATCCCCAGTAAGGGGTGTGCAGGAGGCAGCCAATCAATGATTATCTCTCATCATTGATGCTTCTCTCTCCCTCCTCCTCCTTCTCTGAAATCAATAATGAAATATACATTTTTTAAAAAATCTGGGGTTCACCCTACATTCATTCCCACCCACATACTACATCTAATCAGACACAGGTCCTACTGGTGTTTGGATCAAAATCCAGTCTTGATTTTCTCTATTAAAAAATCTCTTTGCCTGGCTGGTTGAGCACTGGCCAATGCACCAAGAGGTCGCCAGTTCAATTCTGGGTCAGGACACATGCCCAGGGTGCAGACTAAATCCTCAGTAGGGGGCGTGCAGGAGGCATGTTTCTATTTCTCTTTCCCTTCTTCTGTAAAACCAATGAAGGCATTTTTTTTTAAAACCTTTCTTCAGCTCTTCCCTATCTCCCCATTTTTACTGCCCCAATTTAGGCATTCATTTCACTTGCGTGGTCTCTCAGCCTCCATGTTGCATTTCCCACCCAGATAGCTGGCTAGCTGATGTCACTCTCCTGCTCTTATTCAGTGATTGAGATATTGTCAATTCCTTAGCACAGCAAAGCTCTTCTAAACCTGATCAGAGAAGGCTTAAAACTGTACCTCCAACCACACTTTCCCTGGCTCCACTCACCTATCCATGGTTTCTGAAAACAAATAGCTTTTCTACCTCTGCTTTTGCTACTCCTTTAGCTATATCCTACCCTCCCAATTGTTTCCTCAAATCCCTCTTGTCCAGGCACTTAGGCCTATTTCAATGACATCAGGGTAACTTGTTCACCTAGTACAGTATTGATCATAATTGTTTTCTTTCCATTACATAAGCTTTTTGATAAGATTGTTTTTTCAATTTTTGTATCCCCACAAACTGGAATAACTAATGCAGAATAAGGCTCCATTGATCCTTTTTTAGCTGAATGAATTGGATGTGAAAAGATGAAGAGCCACCTTTCCTATTCTAAAGCACAATCCCTGATTCGGGAGGGAATTATCCTTTTGCCTTCAGTTTCTAATTTATTTCAACATCACCACCACTGGATATCAGGTAAGGCAATTACTATATCCCCCTTATACAGATAACAGAGGCTCATCAGACGTGCTGATTTGCTCAAAACTACAACAGGTCTCATGAAAAGGGTTTGACAGGTCTGCTCTCCCAAGGTCAGTGCCTTAACCTTTTATACAGGTTTTATACAGGCTGCCAAATGAAAGCAGAGAAAACAATGGAGACACTCAATCCAGAACTGCTGCTTCTCCAGCTAGCAAGAGCTTGGACTACAATGGGGTCCACAAGTCTTCAAAGCTACATAGACAGATTAATATAGTGAATTTGCACAGGTTTTGGAGTCAGATAGATTTAGATTCCAATCCTGACTCCACCACTTACTACATGACCTTGAGTAAGTTATTGAATCTCTACATTACATCCCTCACCAAAGTACAGGGATACCACCTCTCTCAAACTTGTTGTGAGGTCTCAGAAGTCTGTAGAATTATTCTTTCAACATTTATAGACCTATTAAGTGCCAGTCACTGTTCAGAGGTTAATCCCATAGTAAGTATTGGGTAAAATGCTAGCAATTGCTGCCAGGACCACATGTTCTCTACTGCATCCACAGAGACCCAGGTCTCAAGAGTCAGTGCAGCTATACCAGCCCCACAAGGAAGTATTGCAGATCGAGTGATTATATTCCAGGAAGGAGGCCATTTCTTTCCCATTGCTATACCAAGGGAAGGTCAGGGTCAAGTTTCTTATATTGATTCTGAAAGAACAGCCCAATAGATGTTAACATCAAATTTCTCAAACAGCAGCCTTCCAAGAGTGACAGAGGGTCATAGGAGCTAAAGATGTCCTTTTCATACATCAACACAGAAGTCAAATTATAAAGAATGGGGCTAATTCTGCTGCCTCTTAGAGCAGGGATCCTTAGTTTAGTCCAAAGTCAGAGAATAACAGATGGGTGTGCATTGACAGGGTTGGGGTAGGAGGTATATGGGTTCACAAAGCCCTCACAAAGTTATTTGTAAGAGTTTGGGTAAAAAATTGTACATATGCATCCCCTAGAAAGAAGGTCCATTACATTTATCAGCATCTCAAGGTTCTGAAGATGAACCACTATCTTAAGATGATTAGGAAAGAGAGGAGAATGAAAAAGGGTTTAGTTCTTTCCATTCAGGGCAGCCTCCCTGCTAGCCAAGGCTCAGAGTTGCTGCAAACAATACTGGCTCACATCTACTCCCCATCCCATTCTGGCCTCTGTCCACCATACCCCAGAAAACAGACAGAGAGAGACCTTGGGGATAAAGGTCTTTATTCAACAAAGTGATCTCACTCAGTAACAAAAGAACAGGAGGCAACAACTCCACCAAAGGTCTGGAGCAATGTCCACCTCTGGCATAAGGGAGCATGGCCCACTAACATATCAGCTGCAGCTCAGAGCCTTTGGTGGCCACTTAGAGATCATAGTTGGGGTTCTTCCGGAGGATAACGAAACCTTCCAGAATGGGAGTAACAGGAAGATATTCCTCAGTGGCCAATTCTGCCCGCTCCCCGTGGGCCAACAACACAGGGGTTGTGTGTGTCTGGAACCCTGTGATGGCCTTAGGCTTGCCAGCCTGGCCCACCACATCCACTGCCTGTAGGGTGAGAAAATTGAGATGAAGGGACCCCAGAGAGCAATGCAGCAACAACCCAGAGCCCATATCAGTTGCAGAGAAGCAGGTACATGTGCATTCTCCAAGTTCTAGAATACAGTCTGAGCCCTCCCCTCCACTTAACCCCTCACCTGGCCCACTCGGACAGACACTGGCAATGGTCGCAACTCCTCATCAAATGTAACCAGCATTCGGGGCTGCATGGCAGCCACCAGCCCATACAATACATAGTGAGATTTGCCTAGGATGACTGAGGGAAGAACACATGAGAAACATAGTTAGAGACATTAGGACAAGCCTGATCTGAACCTAGGCACCCCACTCCAGGCCTGACTCTTTAACCCGTTATATAGCTGAACCCACATTCCTCTCCTCATATAACCAACCTACTATAAACCAGAGATGCCCCCACCTTACTTGCTAACAGCACTCAAACTTGATAATCACTTTCCCCCAGGCACTCAGGAAGCAAAAACTGGATTCAGTTCTCTTTTCTCTAAAGAAAATATCTTTGGGCCGGATCAAAAATATGCTGGATATGCCCTGACTGGTGCTCAGTGGTTACAGCATTGGATCTTAGATGGAAGGGTTGCGGGTTTGATTCCTGGTCAAGGGCACGTACCTTGGTTACAGGTTTCCCCAGCCCCGGTAGGGTGATGTGGGAGACAACCAATCAATGTGGCTCTCACACACTGTTTTCCTCTCTCTCCCCCACCACCCCCACTCTCTTTGGATATCAATGGAAAAAAATATCCTTGCCCTAACCGGTTTGACTCAGTGGATAGAGCGTCGGCTGCGGACTGAAGGGTCCCAGATTCGATTCTAGTCAAGGGCATGTTCCTTGGGTGTGGGCACGTCCCCAGTAAGGGGTGTGCAGGAGACAGCTGATTGATGTTTCTCTCTCATTGATGTTTCTAACTCTCTATCCCTCTCCCTTCCTCTCCGTAAAAAATCAATAAAATGTATCTAAAACAAACAAACAAAAAAAACCTCTTGGGTGGCCGGCTAGTATGGCTCAGTGGTTGAGTATTTTACCTAGAGCCAGGAGGTTACAGTTGGATTCTCAGTCAGAGCACATGCCGGGCTGTAGGCCCAACCCCCAGTGGGGGTGTGCAAGAGGCAGCCGATCAGTAATTCGCTCTCATTGTTGAAGTTTCTCTCCCTTTCCCTTCTTCTCTGAAATCAATAAAAAATATACATTTTAGCCGAGACCGGTTTGGCTCAGTGGATAGAGCGTCGGACTGCGGACTGAGGGGTCCCAGGTTTGATTCCGGCAAGGGCATGTACCTTGGCTGCGGGCACATCCCCAGTGGGGGGCGTGCAAAAGGCAGCTAATCGATGTCTCTCTCTCATCGATGTTTCTGACTTTCTATCCCTCTCCCTTCTGCTCTGTAAAAAATCAATAAAATATATATTAAAAAAATATATATATATACATTTTAAAAACCATCGAGTGAGAATTAAAAAAAAAAAAAAAGGTGGGAGATAAAAGTTTCATGAGACCCATCCCAGGCCCTAAAAACTTTTAGAGTGGTACAGAGCTAACTCAAAGCCTTGCTCCTAAATGATCAAGATGGCCCTGGCAGGGATGGAGACAGGGCACCATGTGCCACCATATAAGATTCCCGACAGGAACTCACTGTTGCGGACATCCAGGAAAGAGACAAGCACAGTGAGCAGTCCAGCCACAGCCACTTGACTCATAAGCTGCCGGTCACTGTGGTAGGGGCAGAGGGTGAGTGTGCCCTTCCCTAAATGTGTCAGGCCCTAAAAATACAGAAAGTAGAGGTGAAGAGTCACATCTGAAAAGACATCAACTAACTTAGCTACACAGAAATCCAACTCACTCACATCCTTCCTTCCAGACTGAACTCAAGGTCCCCTTCATGTCACTACATGTCTCCCTTCCACCCCCAGAGATATGTCCCTTAGCAAACTCTAAGGAAAATAATTCTGTTCTTTACCTGTGCCAAGCGCACCATGAAGAGGTTGTTGGGGTCCTTGGCATGATACTGGGCTAACTGGCGCAGCATCGCAGCCAGGCGGGCGTTATTGGTACCTGGAAATGTTAAGCATCACGGAGTATTGAAAAAAAGGGCCCTCAAACCTTCTCCCAAGCTGGTTATGATCTTTTTCCTACTGATACTCACCACTGCCCACCATGCCCATGGCAAAGATGGAATTATAGGAAACTTCTGGGTCAGCATCATGAGAAAATTTGCTTAGAGTATCCAGGATGTTGAGTCGTGGATTTGAAACAGAAATTAAGGCCAGTGCTAAAGGCACAGCCCGTCGGAGTGTGGGCTCCCCATATCTCAACTGGTAATAAAAGAAAATAACCAGCGTATCACAGAAAATAGTAAAAATAAGCTTTGTTACAGGAACAGACTAATAGGTAAGAGAGACTTTAAACAAGTTTTACAGAAAGGGCACAGAAAAAAACATTTCTCAACCATGAAAACCCATCAGGAAAATTTCCTCTAGGGCAGTGGTCAGCAAACTGCGGCTCACAAGCCACATGCAGCTCACAAGCCGCGGTTTGCCTTTCTGTTGACCTAGACTCTCGATTCCAATAATTACAGGCTGTTGTTGTTCCTTGTGATTAAGCCCCTATCCCAGTGGTCGGCAAACTCATTAATCAACAGAGCGGCAAACCACGGCTCGCGAGCCGTATGTGGCTCGCAAGCCGAAGTTTGCCGACCACTGCTCTAACCCCAGGCACCAAAATCAGTGTATTCTCTATGCAATACTCACCAGGTGGCCAAAGGTTCGTAGTGCCATCTCTGCACCAATCTCCTCTCCCATAGCAATAAGGGCAATTCCCAGTACAGCCACTCCCTGCAATTGAAGAGGCAGCAGTACCCAGTAAGTTCAGCCAACAAGAACCCAGTAAGTTCAGCCAACAAAAATCGCACCTTTGACTGGAGTCTTGCCTGAAAAGTAAAAGCTGTCCTGTGGGGCACACCCTTCCCCCTCATGTATGAAATCCAGTCAATACACAGCCATACTCAGAGGGGTTCAAAAGCCAACCCAAACCAGCTCCACCCTCTGCCCTGCACACTTCTCTTTCCCCAGGGCTCCCTCAAAGAGTTCCTCGCTGCCCACAGAACCTGATGTGCTCCCATGTCGGCGGGAGCTTCCTTCTTGTCCTTGTCCTTCTTTTCCTTCTTGTCTTTATCTTCCTCCTTTTCCTTGGAGTCAAAGTGTTCACTACAAATGTGGAGCAGTTGCTGCACCTTCAGTACATTTCCAGAGCCTATAGCAGGATGGTAAGAGTGAGGAAGGACAGAAATGAAAAGGTACCAAGGAAAAGCTTACTGTAAGAATAGGAAAAGCTAACCAATCTAATACAGATCAAAATGACTGAGCCAGGAGAAACAATCTGAAAAAAGGTCCAGGAGAGAAATGGAGTCACTGGGAAGCACCAAGACACACACCTGCATAGGCACACACATCCACCAGTGTGTTGGCAAAACTGCGGAATGGCTCTGACACAACCTCCAGCGCAGCCAGGATTGCTTCAATGGCTTCTCCCTTCCCTACAGGACAGATTCAAGGGATCAAAGACACTTGCTTCCACCCCACAGCCTGACATATGAACTGCCCTGTTGTATCCATTTGTTGTCAGACTTGCCCAGCTAGAGAAGCACTCCCTCACCCAGGTGATTGAGGCCCAATCCAAGGGGAAGCCAACGGGCATAAGTGTCCTTGAGCTCAGTCTCTGACTTCTCCATGATGGTCTGAAGGATAGTGGAAGTGACATCTCCATTGCAGGATCCCACTGCTATCATTCCACAGGCTAGAGCTGTCACACCTGCCACCTAGAAACAGGTAAGCCAGTATTACACGTAAGTTATTAAAATCGTTGTTTACCTATCTTGACTCCAGACAGTGAATTCCTACAACCTGCTGTAACTGCACTAGGTAAAAATCCCTTTCTGATGGTAGGCCAAAATAACACTAGTAGCAATAATTCATTGAATACTTATTTTGTCAGCCAGTATGCCACCTGCTTTGCATATTATTAACATTTAATCACAACATGGGGGGAGGACAAAAGGGGGGGAAATGAAAACATATGTACTACTATTAAATCTAAGTTATACTGCAAAAAAAAAAAAATTTTTTTTTAAAAACACATTTAATCACAACAACCCATGAAACAGCTCCTACTGTTTTTCCTCTAATGGCAAGGAAAATGAAGCCAAAAGAGGTTAAGTTATGTGTCTAAGATCACATTACTTATAAGCAGAGGTGGGAGGATTTGAACTGAGGTCTTTCTAATTAAAGTCTATGCTATACTTATCCATCACTAAAGCAACTCTACACAAGTAAGAAAATTTAGGGTTGACCAGTAACTAAACCAGTGAGTGAGAATTACTCACCTCAAACTGGGTTAAGTTACTAGCCACTCTACTCTGGTACCTCTCATGGATTCCAAGGGAATGAACTAGCAACACCACCACTGGGACTTAAGAATCTCAGTTCCAAGGGACTTCACTGAGAGTGATATAATTCCCCCCCTCCAACTCCATTTCTTTTTTCACTATTTATCATAGAGACTGGTAGGACTCCATTATTTCCCCTCCTCCCATAAATGACCAACAGTCTCTATTCACCTCCATACTGGACTTGGAATCTCCCATCACAGGCAGCAGCAGTGTTAGAACATCTTCACGATTTGAGCCAGCATAGGCCAAGCCTAGTCTGCAAAAGCCAGGGAGATGCAGTCCTCAACATACATCCAAGCAAGGAACAAAAATAGGATTGGTCATTCATTCATCATTTCAACAGTCACAAAGAGTCAAGTACTCGACGGGCATAATAATAGTTCTTGGCAATACAAAGTGAAAAGGGCCAATTCCTTTTCTTACAGAGATTTTAGGATGAGCATACCAGAAAGAGAAACCTTACCCAAAGATAGAACCAAGTCTCATAGTGTTGCTGTTGTGGAGAACATAGTCTGAGAGCAGTGCCAGAGCAGGGTCACACTCATTCCGGACCGCAGAATTCACAATGCCACAGGCCAGGAGGGCTCCAGACTGCAAAAATGCAAAGAGATTCTTCACTCAGACTGTTCTATCTTCCTTATCACAAAGACATAACACAGGCCTCAAAGCAGCACCTGCCTAAACTGTAGTTAAAAACCAGATAACTGACCAGTGAAAGGGAGGCCCTGTGGGCCCTAGAACAGGGAAGGGGGATGTCCCCATTAGTGACCAACCTTGATGTAATCCTCCGAAGAGTACAGGTACTTGTCAATCTGGGTGAGACCACCATCCACATCCCACAGCAGAATCATGCCAAGGGACGCAGCTGCACTCAACATTCCTATACCAAGAAAAAGATCTGTCTTAAAATGGTCCTACACGGATAAAACTGTTAGAAAGAGCTCTTCCAGGAACTGCATTGGGGATCACTTGTCAGGTAATAAATGAACCTAAGAGGACCAGAGTGACCAAAACAACACAGATAAAGTAGAAACAATTATACCATGGTCCTTGTTCTTGTAAAGCCATTTGTTGCCATCATCAGTCAGCAGCTTATCCTGGCCAAAGGCTGCATTCACGAAGCCATTCACAAAAGAAGAGGCCAGGTTCATGCGGGCAGAGTCCACTTGAGAGCCACTGCCCCCAAACCCTACACAGAAGGGAGAGAAAAGAAAGGTTGGTTTAGAGTAGGGCAAGAAAGAAACATGGCAGCTGGTACTGAGCTGGCCCCCTAGGGTTCTCTATCTTTGCTCCCAACAGTGACCTGGAGGAAAGGTATGTGGAAATTCTGAGCTCTACAGGATGTGTTTGGTCATATCATTTCCAATACAAGGGGCTTAATTTAGCTACTCACTATTGTTCTCCAGGTGGGTTTTATAGATGTCATCAGGCACCTTGGGCTCCATGATATCCAGCTGAAGAGAAGTCAGAGGGTCACAACTGCTCCCCTAGTCCTCCCTTAGCTGTCCCTTCTGATATCCCACTCAATGGAAATTCTAACCACGGAGTCCAGTCAGTTATAGTCAGGTAGAATCACAACCAAGAAAGCTTTGATAGAAAAGGGCAGAGTCTCACCTCCCGAGCTAATGCCAAGAAGTTGCTATTGAGCTGCACATTGGACATGATCTCTGTCAGGTCCTCATACTCCTCCACATCTTCACTCAGCTCCAGAAACACCCCGTGCCGGCCTAGCATGAATGCCATCTGCTTCTGCACTACCCTGTGGGAGAGAGCCATCACAACTGCTCAGCCCCTACCCATTAAGGACACAGAAAAGCCCCTCAAGCTCTAACCAGAAACTACAAGCTCCCACCCATGAGCTTATCTCTCCCTCTGCTGACTTCTCCCCTACTTACACATCCTTGCAAGAGGTGAAGATGTCTTCTACCAGTTCCATGTCATTGAGCATCAATGCCAATCTGAGAGCTTCAGGAAAGCGACTGAACTTTCGGAACACACCCAAAGCACAGCGCAGTAGGGCAGAGTTCTCAGGCTCAGGCACATAATTCACACAGCTACAAAGGTAAAAATAATAAAGGGATCAGAAGTTTCAGACATACATTTACCCCATTTACTTCACTTACCCAAAATAAACGCTAAATACTATATACATGTTATCCAGGCACTATGCCAGACGCCGGGACTACTAAGGAAACATGATGTTTCTGTCCTCAAATAGTTTACAGACATCAATAAATTAACTAGTTTGGTACTACTTTTGATGCAAATACTCTGAGAAAACACAGAAGGCACAATTAAGAGAAAAGTGCTGGGACAATAAGCCTGCCATCATTCCCTACCATACTTGCTCACCTGGTGAGATAGAGGCAGACCTTTGCATATGCATTCTCATCAATATCCTTCTCCAGCATATCCACCTGCTCAATTTCCATGAGCAGGTCGCAGGCCTCATGCTCTGCATTATGGGCCATGTTGTATGGGACAATCTCCTTCACCAGGGTCAGCAGTGGCTCCCGCTGTGTTTTTTCCGCGTCATCCAGCTCCTGCCACTCCTTAGCCACTTCTCCTGCTAGATGCCTAATGGATAGACCCAGACCATTAGGGCACACAGCTTCACAGGAAGCACTTCCCTGTGGGTCAAGGAATTCAGTGTCTGGGAAACTCAATACACTGGTACTCCAAGATAGATAATACCCTTAAGACCGAACTCAGAATTGTGTCTCAGAACCCCTTCAGAGTCCCGAGAAAAGGTCTTACCTGACATACTCATGACCCCACGATGCCAATTCCTCCTGGGAGCCCACTAGGCGATACTTGAGGCACTCACGCTCCCCACTCATGGTCATGGCCAAAACAGAGATGATATCAGCAGCAAAACGCTTTAAAGAAACCAGTCTTTAAAGTTAAACCCAGGGTAAAGTATCACACTATGGAATCAAGATCACGTCACTATTCCCAAAATTAAGTATTAACTATGCACCAACCTCTAGAAATTTACACATGGCATCTAAGTCAAGCCTCATGATAACCCCAGAGTTAGTACTGCTATCTCCCTTTTATTTTTCTAATCCTCACCCAAGGATATGTTTTTATGTATACTTAAAGGGAGAAACATCGTTGTAAAACATGGATCAGTGCCTCCCATACACACCAGACCGAAGATTAAACCCACAACCTTTTGGCATATGGAACCAACCAACTAAGCCACCCGACCAGGTCACTGTATCCCTTTTAAACAAACATGGCTGAAGGATGGTGATAAGGAAGGAGTGGAGAAAGATGGACTCTCAATTTCATTCTAATCACAATAATAAACTACTAAAAGGTTTTAAGCAGAAAAGACTCATAATCTAGAAAGACAACTATAACTGCTGCATGAAAGACAAACCATGTAGGAAGTAAAAAACAAAGAAGAAAGACAACTTAGGAGGCTGCTGCAGTAATTCAGGTAGAACTGAAGATTTCCTAATTTAGGGTTGTTACAACGAGCAAGGAAGTGACTGAACTAGGAGGTGTTATTTTAAAGATAAAACAAATGAACGTACATGGGATATAAGGAAAGGAAAAACTTAAGGTTAAACAAGTAAAATAGTTCATGATAATAAAATCCAATGTCCAACATAAATGACAGAAACAGTATTTCCTGAGAAGGCAATCCTCCTATCAGCTCTTAAGTATTTTGACTGTGATAGGCTCTATTCAACTAGCTCAGGTCTCGGGTCTGTCAGGTTTCCTGTGACTTCCATGAGCGTCATGGTTCCTCATGAAAAGGAATTCCTAAACGAGACCTCCACCAGCTTCTGAAACAGTTTTACCTTATTCTCCCCGGGAGCCATGTTCTCATAGATTTCCTTCAGCTTGCCATAGTGTGGGCGCAGGAATTTGAGAGGCTTGGGCACTGAAGTCATGGAAGTTGTAGAAGAACGAATCTGTCTCCGCAGTTCTTCCAGGGCCGGTCGGTACAAGGACGTGTCCTTCTCCTGATCGGGAGATGTGAGGGGCAGACAAAGAAAGGAGGCACATCCTTGAAGTCATAGTACATGTGTTGAACGGCTCCCCTAGGAAAATCACTGTCTTTGTTCATCTGTGATTCCCCACCTACCCCGCATACGGCCTGGCACAAAAACAAATGACCCCAGCTAAACGTTCACGAATTGCTTCTCCCAGAGAGAAAGCTACAAAATGCTCCAAGTACCTTTTGTTACATTCCTTCCTCCAAACATCATCATAACACCGATCCTAACACAGTCCATCTTTCCCTACACCTCCCACCGTATTGCCTCAGAACAGAATAAAACAAACAAGTGGGAAAGCTGCAAATACGAACCCGCTCATGTTAACATATCATGACTCACCCCCAGTCGTTCCACGAGCATCTCCAGTTCATCCTGAAGCTGTTTGTCCTCCTCAGACTGGAGGGTTGGAGGAAGAAGCTCATCAAGAGAAGGAATCCCACACACATCCTCCTCCCATTGACCCTGGGGCAGGTGGACAGTAAGCCTGCCTCTTTAGGAGAGATCAGGTGGACGAGGGAAGACAGCGAAATGGGGAGTCCTGCTGGGCAGGCAGCCTGGCTTCTGGACCAGTCCTGCTTGAATGCCACTTTAAAAGGTGGGATGACAATGACCCGCCTCGGATCACCTTCCGAGGCGGTGATGAGGACTAGTGCGGGAGGCGGATGTAACAACGCGGAATTGTGGATGAGGAGCAGAGAAGCAGGGTGTCGAGAGCCCAGGAGTACCCCCCGCATCCGCCCTCTCCCGGGGTCGGCGGACCGTTGGGAGCCTGGCCCGAGGCCTACGGAGCCGCCGTGACTCAGCCCGCACCGGTTCCCGGAGCCACGCCTCACCAGCTCCTGCTCTTTGTCCTTGTCCCCGGCATCCTGCCGCTCCTTGCCGCCCTGCTTCTCCTCCGCGCCGCCGGGGGCCGTCGATGGGGGCTGTTGGGGCTGTGCCGCTGTCTTGTCCCGGCCACCCTCCTCCATCTCTGCATCCACTGCCGGCAAGCTGCGCGCGCACCTGCTCACCCCGCCCCGTTTCCCAGGGAGCCTCGCGCGTCGTCCACCTGCTCCGGAGCCCGCCTGGGACCGGAAACTACGTCACGGCCTGGGAGTCCCGCTCCGGGACTCTGCCCTCAGAAGCTGCAGGAAAACTACGATTCCCAGCAGCCCGCGCAGCATGGCGCAAACCTCGGACCGGGAATTTCTTGAATCGCACGAGACTGAGGTTTGGGATTCGGGCGTGCTTTCTGCTGTAGGAGGTGAGCTGGCTGTGCGCTTAGAGACAACCCGTTGGTTTCCTCCTGGCGCTGTGACTAGTAACCCACGGTGACACCCCTGTTGGCTGCGTGGCGGGACGAAATTCTCGAAAGCCGGGACGCTTGATTGCTGTCTGTGTGAAGTTTGTGTAATCTATGGGTAGACTTACTCCACTGTGGAATATTAACCTTATTTCATTCTCTCCCCCAGTTGAAGGAGCGTGCTCTAATATTACCATGAGACTATGGCTACCATCTTAAGTCCCCCTGTGGAGCCAGGGCGGGTATTATGCGCCAATGTTGTGTCGGGCTAAAAACGGAACAAGGAAGGGTCTTTGCCCTCTGTCTGCCTTGGTCTTCCTCAGGTATGACGGACACTGACATGACTGATTTTAAATATCACATATTGTCTCAATGTTTTGAATTTGGTAGGGTTGTGTCCATTTTACAGAAGAAATCATATAGTAAGGAGTAGAATTGGGATCTCTCAGTCTTCCCAGCACTTGACTGTTGCAGGCAAACCTCAAAGTTTCTTCTTCAGTTTGGGCTATGTGTATGTATCTAGAAGGTGAGCAAAGAGGAAGTAATTTTCCACTTCATCTGGTGAGAACATTCACCATTTGGCCTAGAGTCATTTTATTGGTTCTGAAGCATAAAAGAACACGGTTATTTAAAAAATAAAAAAATAAAAACAGCCCTGCTGGTGTGGTGTGGCTCAGTGGTTGAGTGTCGACCAATGAACCAGGAGGTCACAGTTCGATTCAGGTCAGAGCACGTCTCTGGGTTGCAGGCTTGAATCCTAGTATGGGGCATGCAGGAGGCAGCTAATCAATGATTCTCTGTCATCATTGATGTTTCTATCTCCCTCTCCCTTCCTCTCTGAAATCAATTTTAAAAAGTAAAAATAACAACAACATTAGCACAATGCAGTTAGCACTGAGTGAATGTTGGCTAAATATTTGTATAAAAATAGGTGTAAATGTCTGAAGCCCATTTTAAAACCTTGTGCTTTTTTCAACTCAATGCTAGGATTCTGGGGATGATTTTGCATTTCCAACACCAATGACTCCCCCATCCTGGTCTGCTGATAGAAATTGAGTAGACTATAGCTGTTCTGCCTATATTACCCAACTTCAAGATGTCCATATATTATCCTGCTTTCTTCAGTCATCTGTAAAGGTATTTCTCCTAAATCTCTCATTTTTCCATGACTTCATTATATCTGAGCACAGATTTTTGTCTTTTATACCAGTTACTAGAGGCCTGGTGCACAAAATTCATACACGGGGGTGGTGGTGGGGGTGGGTGTTCCTCAGCCCAGCCTGCACCCTCTCCAATCTGGGACCCGTTGACGGATGTCCAAATGGCTGTTGTTTAGGCCCAATCCTGCTAGGATCAGGCCTAAATGGGCAGTCAGACATCCTTCTCACAATCCAGGACTGCTGGCTCTAAACTGCTCACCGGCCTGCCTCCCTGATTGCCCCTAATTGCTTCTTCCTGCCAGCCTAATCACCCCTAACCACTACCCTGCCAGCCTAATTGATGTATAACTGCTCCCCTGCTAGCCTCTTTGCCCCCAATTTCCCTCCTCTGCCAACCTGGTCACCCCTAACAGCCCTCCCCTGCAGGCTTGATTGCCCCCAACTGCTCCTTCCTTGCAGGCCTGGTCCCTCCCAACTGTCCTCCCCTGCTGGCCATCTTGTGGTGGCCATCTTGTGTCCACATGGGGGCAGCCGTCTTGTGTGTTGGAGTGATGGTCAATCTGCATATTACTCTTTTATTAGATGGGATAGAGGCCTGGTGCATGGGTGGGGGCCAGTGGGTTTGCCCTGAAGGGTGTCCTGGATCAGGATGGGGTTCTCTTGGGGTGTGGGGTGGCCTGGGCAAGGGGCCTGTGGTGGTTTTCAGGCCGGCCACGCTCCCCATCGAACCAAGTGGAGGCCCTGGGATCTGGGATTAATTTATGTTCTACAATTGAAACTTTGTAGCCTGGAGCGGAGCCAAGCTTTCTGCTCACTCTGTGGCAACAGCCATTTCTGTTTGTGTTTATTTAAACTCTGTAATTGAAACTTTGTAGCCTAGAGCGGAGGCCTATGCACTAGAGCTGCAGAAGCTTGGCTTCCTCCATCGCCCGGGCAACCCTAGCCTCTGCTCTCTCTAGCTCCATGGCTGCTGCCATTTCTGTTGGGATTATGTATCTTCTATAATTGAAACTTTGTAGCATTGAGTGGAGGCCTAGGCCAGCAAGGGCTGGCGGAAAGCTTGGCTTTCTCCATTGCCTGGGAAACCCAAGCCTCCCTCTTGCTCTCAGTGGCCACAGCCATCTTGGTTGGGATTTATTTGCTCCTGATTGGCTTGTGGGTGTGGCTTGTGGCTGTATCAGAGGTATGGTCAATTTGCATATTATTCTTTCGTTAGATAAGGTATCCCATCATCAAGGAGATGGAGTGATGTGGCATAAGACACAGGCTGTTAACAGATAACTCCAGATGAAGAGTATGTGAATGTTATATACTTTGTTTCAACTTTTTGGTAGGTTTGAAATGTTTCAAAATAAAATGTTGGGGGTGAATGGGAGGACAGAAGCTTTTAAGAGCAACAGGACTGGCCTTTAAAAACCAAATTCTGGCTGAGACCGGTTTGGCTCAGTGGATAGATCGTCGGACTGCGGACTGAAGGGCCCTGGGTTCGATTCCGGTCAGGGCATGTACCTTGGCTGCAGGCACATCCCCAGTAGGGGGCATGCAAGAGGCAGCTGATTGATGTTTCTCATCGATGTTTCTGACTTTCTATCCCTCTCCCTTCCGCTCTGTAAAAAATCAATAAAATATATTTTAAAAAAATAAATAAAAACCAAATTCTGCCCTTCACTAGTTGTGAGCATTGGACAAGTTTTCTAACCTCTCTCAGCCTGGTTTCTGCCTCTGTGAAATGTGGTTGATGAAGTATCTCCCTCATAAGTTGTTAGGAGAATGAAATAAGACAGTGTGTATGAAGTGCTTGGCTAGGTACCTGACAACTGGAAAGCAAGCAGTTGTCATTCTCCACCTACTTTAAATCTGCAAGACTGAGGTATATGGAAGTTGTTTCAAGGCCCAGTGATAACACAGATATTCCACCTCAACTTCCTTTCAGTCAGGTTGCCCTCCCAGAAACACTCCTTCCTACCATTTGGCCTAACTCCCAGCCTTGTGGCCAAATTGCTCTCCAAGCAGGGCCAGCCCATCACCTGTCTTCCTATCACCTTCCTTCAAATTGCATCCCCACCCTTCTGTGCTGCCTCCAAACTCATGGCCTGAGATATAGAGCTGTGCATCTTATGGATGGCTCTATTAACCTGAAAACCATTCAAGCCAAAGCATCACTGAAATAACACAGCCCCAGAAGTGCTCTTGGGAGGACACAGCATTGCACTGTTTCCACTAGGTTGCTACTTTGTGTCATATTTTTCAAAGAGTCACATTGCACTGTGGGCCTTGTTACTGTTAATTCCCAGGATAGCAGATGTTACAGTTCCTTCTTTTTATTGTTACTGTTAATTCCCAGGATAGCAGATGTTACAATTCCCTCTTTTCATGCCTGCTGTTATAACTTCTCTTCTCCAGACTCTCAACCTCTCATTATGCCTATTTCGTGTACCCCTTCTTTTAAATATGTGTGTGTGTGTGTGTGTGTGTATATATATATATATATATATATATATATATATATATATAAAATTGATTTCAGAGAGGAAGGGAGAAGGAGAGGTAGATGGAAACATCAAGGATGAGAATCATTGATCGGCTGGCTCCTGCATGCCCCTACTGGGGATCGAGCCTGCAGCCCAGGCATGTGCCCTTGGCTGGAATTGAACCTGAGACCCAATGCTCTATCCACTGAGCCAAACCAGCTAAGTCTCATGTACCCCTTCTGATCATCCTAAACATTTCACCATTTCTAAACATGCAGTGCCCTTCAAGCTGACTGGCCTTATCCTTGTGTATGGAATGCCCTTCACTGTTTTCAGCTAGCAAATTTCTTCCGTCTTCTGCACTTCAACTCAACATCGCCTATCCAGGACACTTCCTGTTATATCCTTCAAGTTACTCATTTATTCCCTGTACTCCCACCATGCTTGATACATACCCATCTCCTTCCCTAGACTGTGCTCTTGGAGAACAGGAATTGTGTCCTCTCCATCTTTGTGCCTATAGCACCCAACCTAATACCTGATTTGTGGTGGGCCTTGACAAATATTTAGTTTAAAAAAATTTTTTTTCAATTAATTTCAGAGAGGAAGGGAGAGGGAAAGATAAAAATCAGTGATGAGAGAATCAGTGTTTAGCTGCCTCATGCACGCCCTCTGGGGATTGAGCCTGCAACCCAGGCGTGTGCCCTGACCAGAAATGGAACCGTGGCCTCCTGAGTAGGTTAATACTCATTCACTGAGCTACACAAGCCAGGCTGACAAATACTACTTGAATGTCATCTTTATGTATAATAACGGCCTGGGGCTCTCTTTGGAGTCAGAGTGGGACATTGAAAAACTGTCCAGATTCTCCTTTGTGAGTCATGATAGGTCCACTGAAACTGTTATCTTTTTTTTTCTTTCTCCTGAGGATATTTTTTCTGTTGCTATTTAGAGAGAATAGAAGGAAAGGAGAGAGAGAAATAAAAACACCAATATGAGAAACACATCAATTGGTTGCCTCCTGCATGTGCCCTGACTGGGGCCTGAAATCAAACCTGCAACCCAGGTACATGCCATTGACTGGAAATCAAACCCACAACCCTTTGGTGTGTGGGCCAGTGATCTACCACTGAGAAACGCTATCCAGGGCTGAAACTGTTTTTATAAGGGACTCTCCTCCAGCCTGACATTCCCAGCATGCTTCCAAGTGTATAATCATACTAGAGGCCCAGTGCACAAATTTGTGCACAGGAAGGCTCCGGCCGGGAGGAGGGGCTGCAGGAGATTGGCCATCTAGCCCCGCCCCTGATCAGGCTGGTTGGCCAGCCACAGTAGGGGTCATAGTAACTGGTCATTCCTGTCCTGTCGTTCTGATCACTTGGCTCTTATATATATAAATTATTGGACATGTTACCTAGTTGTGCATGGGAACTAATCATACTTCCTAATGGGACAGAGTAGGTGATGGTCCAGCCCTTACTAATAATTGCTCTCATGTGTCCACTCAGGAGCACCATCCTTTAATCCCCCTTCTGCCTTAACACACCAGAGCAAATCACAGATGTATGTTCAGCATGGCGGGCTACCAAAGGTGAAGGTCTGTCACCTGTTCACCTGGCCTTGCCTCTGGAACCAAGCATCTGCAGAGTACTCAACAAACAGGTGCTACCTGGCTTAATTTCAGATCAACATGTGCCTAAGTTTCCTGCAGCTGCCTAGTTGACACATGTGCCTGGCCAAGGGAGCTGGGTAGCATGGAAATGTACCTGCTGGTGATGGTCTCACATAGAAGTATGATGAAATTGCTGGTTGGCCAGCCACTGTAGGGGTCATAGTAACTGGTCATTCCTGTCCTGTCGTTCTGATCACTTGGCTTATCAGGGGCGGGGCTAGATGGCCAATCTCCTCACTCCAGAACAGTTGTCTGTGCTTGAATCTAAACTGTCATGACTTAGAACACTAAATGGTGGTGATTAACAGCGCTTGAGTTCCAAATATTATTTTAATGCAGCCTGACTTATCTGACATTGGAAGTTATGTAATCTTTTAAAAAATATTTTTATGTATTTCAGAGAGGAAGGGAAAGGGCGAGATAGAAACCTCAATGATGAGAATCGTTGATCAGCTGCCTCCTGCAAACCTCCTACTGGGGATTGAGCCCGCAACCCAGGCATGTGCCCTGACTGGGAGTTGAACCACGACCTCCTGGTTCATAGGCTGATTGCTTAACCACTGAGCCACACCAGCCACGCACAAGTTATATAATCTTTTCCTTTAGTTTCTTCCTTGTAAAACAGATGATAAAACCACCTTATAAATTATTGTGGGACTTTCATGAGATTATGTTTTTAAAGTGTTTAATACAGGCTTAAACAAAATAGGGACTCAGTAAATGAAAGCTGCTACTTATTATTAGACACTTTTATCTTTTTGCAGATACGGAATTTCTATGTCACAGAGGCCAGCTGGTCAGCATTCTAAGTTGGCTTCTGAAATCAGATGTCAAGGCAAGACTTTATGCTGCCAAGCCTCTCTCTCTCCTTACTCATTATGCTCTCTGACATATAAATCTCATCCTCTATGCGACACCCAAACTTCACAAACCATTTCTTAGTATTTCTTTGGGTTCTGGAATTTGCTAAGCCCATGAATTCCGTTTTTGTTGTTAATCCTCACCCAAGGATATTTTTCCATTGACTCTTTTTTAAAAGAGAGTGGAGGGAGAGGGAGAGACAGAGAAATGTCGATGATCGATTGGTTGCCACCTGGCACGTGTCGGGGATCAAGCCTGCAATGGAGGTACGTGCCTTGACCAGAATCAAACCTGGGACTTTTCTGTCCATGGGCCGACGCTCTGTCTAGTGAGCCAAACTGGCTAGGGCCATGAATTCTTTTTAAAACATTAAAGCTGAACAGGTCCTCAGACATCATCTCATCCAAATCACTACTTATTTCACAGACTGCTGAGGATACTGAGCCCTGAAGAGGAGATGAGCCATGCCTAGTGTCACGCATTCAGCGGGCAACAGAGCTGGAGCCAGAACCAGGTTTCCAGATGTGATGGCCCTCCTCTTTCTGACACATTTAGCCAGCCCTCCTAGAGTCATGTTCGCAGTGGCTCAAGCTATGCCTTCCCTTGGTCTTAGAGTTCCCAAAGCCACTTTGCTCTTTTCTGAGTAGCCAGCTATTTCCTTCCCTTGGTGAGCAGCCAGCACTTCCAGGTAACTGGACAGGGGCCATAATATAGCTCTTTATGGAGACGGCCTGGTGCTGGGACAGGAGACAAACTGTGGACACATGCTGGTGCCATCACCCAGGGACCCCAGCACAAGTCCTTGGCAAAGTTTTACTCTTAACTTTCCAAACAACCAAATCTTCCCTGATCTTGGGGAACACTAGATTTTAATTTTATTTTTTTAATCCTTACCTGAGGACATGCTTTTATTGAGAGAGAGAGAAAGGGAGAGAAATATCAATATAAGAACCTTCCATTCACCCCCAATAGGGATTGAACCTGCAATCTGGGCATGTGCCCTGACCAGGAACTAAACCTGCAACCTTTTGGCATACTGGCAACGCTCAAACCAACTGAGCAACGCCAGCAGAACACTGAATTTTACAGGAAATTGAGACTGGACTCTTTCCACCATTTTGCTCTAGGTCTCATTTTACAGATAAAGAAACTGGTTAGGCTTGCCCTAACCAGTTTGGCTCAGTAGATAGAGTGTAGGCCTGTGGACTGAAGGGCCCCAGGTTCGATTCCAGTTAAGGGCATGTACCTTGGGTGTGGGCACAGCCCCAGTAGGGAGTGTACAAGAGGCAGCTGACAGATGTTTCTTTCTTTCAAATATATTTTACTGATTTTTTACAGAGCAGAAGGGAGAGGGATAGAAAGTCAGAAACATCGATGAGAGAGACATCAATCAGCTGCCTCTTGCACGCCCCCTACTGGGGATGTGCCTGCAGCCAAGGTACATGCCCTTGCCAGAATTGAACCCGGGACCCTTCAGTCCGCAGTCCGACGCTCTATCCACTGAGCCAAACCAGTCTCGGTGATGTTTCTAACTCTATCCTTCTACCTTCCTCTCTGTAAACAATAAAATATATTTTTTTAAAAAGAAAAGAAATTGAGGCTCATAGAGGTTAAGGAACAGGCTCAAGTTCATTCAGCTATTAAAGCTGCTTTCAATCAGGTCTCTTTGAATTCAGTGAAGTGGTTAGGGTTATATCTGTAAAATGGAAACTGGAGGACTTATAAAATACGTTGCACCCTGGCTAATTTGGCTCAGTGGACAGAGCGTCGGTCCTCGGACTGACGGGCCCCTGGTTCATTTCTGGTCCAGGGCACATACCTGGGTGGCAGGCTTGATCCCCAGCCCCGGTTGGGGCATGCAGAAGCCAATCGATGTGTCTCTCTCACATCTGTCTTTCTCTCTCTGTCTCTCCCCGTCCTTTCTTCTCTCTCTAAAAATCAACGGGAACATATCAGGTGAAAATCAACAACAACAAAATGTTGCTGTGAGGATTAGATGAGTCCATGAAGGTGAAAGTGCCAAGAGAAGAGTCGCCTGAGAGAAGGAACCATCTTATTCATCTCTGCATCATCAGGGACTGGAACATCGTTGGTAATTGATACATTTTTATTTTATTTTTTATTTTTTTATTTTTAATATATATATTTTTTATTGTTTGAAGTATTACAAATAGTAGCGTATATGTTTCCTTTTTTTCCCCCACTGACATTCCCCTGGCCTCCCCTACCCCCCAGCACATGCCCTCCGTCTGCCCCCTCCCCCCCAGTGTCTTGTGACCATTGGTTATGCTTATATGCATGCATACAAGTCCTTGGGTTGATCTCTTACAACCCCCGCCTCCCACCCTCCCCTGCCTTCCCACTGTAGTGTGACAGTGTGTTCAATGCTTCTTTGCCTCTGTATCTATACCCCCCCCCCCGTTTTTCTTTTCTTTATTGATACATTTTAAAAAATACATCTCTGAATGTATGAATTAACAAATGACTGAATGAGAGGTGCCCGGAATGCAAGCGGTTTTCAATAAATGCTTCTTTCCCTCCCTTACTCTGGAGGGTGATGGCTGTATCTCCCATCTCTGTGCCTGGCACTTGCTAGGCCCTGTGAGTGTATGTAGGTGTGATGAGTGACTCTCCGGAGCACTGAGCCTTTGAGGTAATAGGGAAATGCATGCCTTTTCTGCTGCAAGCAGCGGCTGGTACTCCGAGCTCCAGGGAACAGCATCCTACCTTGGCCAGGGCTTCCCTCCATTGCGGGGTGAATGTCACCCACTTTTCAAGCTGACCCCAGCGCTGCAGTTACCCTGAACTCAGTGTCGGGCCCAGTTGCATGCACCAGGGGAGGACAGTGGTAAAGCCTTTGTGCTGTAGAGCAGCAAGCAGGCAATGGCAGTATGGCCACTAGTGAGCAGAGGATGTATTCTGGCCAATCAGATTGAGCTTCATTCTATTCTTCCATCCCGCCTCTCTCTCTGTCTTCTTGGGGCTTCAAATGTCAGTCCCCTGTTTCTGGTGAGTGAGATCTTGAGTGTCCACAAGAGCGCCTGGCATATAGTAGGTGTTCAATAAACATTGGTGGAATGAGTAAATGAATAAATGAAAACAGGACCAAAGGAAGAGACAGGCTGACTGATGCATGTCTGTTTATTGGCACAGGGTCCTACAGGGCCAAGACCACACCCTCCCCACCCTCTTCCCTGCAAAAATAAACTCTGTCTTTTCCTCTCCCTGTTCTATCCGCTTTCAGGCTTGGTCTGGGAAGACTCAGCCTTGCCCTAAGAGTTGTGCCCCAAGACACAGGAACTAGTATCCCCTACACATACACACTTCCACCCTGAGCCCACGGAACCCCGGAGGCAGCAGGGAGGCTTGCAGAGGCCCTCAGGCTCTCACTAAGAGCCGAGCACAGTTGGTCTGTCAGTGAGGGTTGGCAGTAGTGTGGGAAGCAGCAGTATGAGGTGGAGGGCGGCCCCTGAGGGGAGTGCTAAAGGAGCTAAGTCCACTTCCAAGTGAGCATTGTGTGAGCCTCCAGAAGCATGGAAGGCACACCACCCAGGCCCTGCGTTGTCAGAGTGCGGCAGGCACAGCAGGCCCCTTGGCCGTCAAGCCAAGTGAGCTTGGGGCTAGAAAAGCCGACTCCTTCCTTGGGGAGCTGGTGCCCCCCACCCCCACCCAGGCCTCTTTCAGGCAAAGGTGACATGGAAGGATGTCACAGTGAGTGGTGGGGGCTCTGCTGGAGGCAGGGGCACCCCCAAAGCAGAGGCACAATGTGGTGGTTGAGCAGGAACTGGAACTTATGTCACCTGTGGTGTGGAGGGGCTAGACCGAGTCTAGCTGGCATTTGCCTTCTCCAAACTCCAGAGCAAACAGCCTTGCTGGGCGAGCTGCGCCAGGCCCTAGCAACAGCTGGCCATTTCTCCCCGGACCCAGGTCTACCACACTTCACACAGCTGCCCTGGGTTCATGGGGGAGCCGACAGGGCAGCCGAAGTGCCGCAGGAAGTCACGGGAGTTGGAGAGAGTGCCCAGCACACGGAAGCGGGCAGGGCTGTGGGGGTCGGTCACCAGCCCCTCGTGAGAGCTCTCGGGTGTGCGGACCGAGCACCACACCTGCGGGCCAGGACAGACACGGGGACATATGGTGTCTAATGTGGGCAAGGTCACAGGCTGGGCTGCAGCAGAGCCATCAGGGACACAAACCACCACTGCACTGCCCCTCAGCTCAGGAGGCCTCAGGGACACAGGCGGGGGCATCAGCTCCAACCCCTGGCCATCAGCAGTAAGGAAGGGGACTGCACCCTCTCCCCCAAATTCCTTGAAGGCCCTTCAAAGCTGACCTGGAAATGGGGCTGCCGCATCTGAGGGGAAGAAGCCCCCCCCCCCCCCCAAGGCTGCCTGCTGTAGTGCAACGTGCCTAGAGGAGACCCTGCCTGAATCACACTCTGCCACTTACTTTATTCCTGGGTAGCCCCGGATGAGCCACTCTGTCCCCGAGCTTTAGTTTCCTCCTCCACTGCCACCTCACAGTGCATGGTGAGGATCAGTCCTGCTGCCCACCCCTCCCCACTCAAGCAGGCCAGCCCTGCCCTTTGAGATCTGCAAAAGCCTGAAGAATCCTCTCTCCTCGGGCTTCCTCACGGGCTTTGGTGTGCCCCAATCAAGAGGCCTCCCCAGACCACCTTCCACCCCCAACTTTAGCCCCACTTCCCACATGCCCCAGACTTCTAAAGACACACCCAGGAAGAAGTGGGAGAGGGGCAGACTCCACACCTCCCAGGAGAGCAATACCTGGGCAAATCCCACAAAGAAGAGCTGGTGGTTGGTGAGTCCCACAGCTGGCAGCTGCTTCTCCTCCCCATGCTTTCTCAGCCATGCCTTGTAAGCCTAGGGTTGGACACAGGAGCGGTAAGTCCACCAAGGCCTTCCCACCCCCCCACCCCACCCCCACCCCGCTCTCTTCAGCCCCTGAAGGGCTGGCCAGGCACTCACATTGTAGGCAGCCTTAAGCCCTCCATTGTCAGCAATGTTCTCCCCCAGCGTCTGGCGGCCATTGAGCTTCTCCCCATTGACCCGGTACTGGCTGTACTGCTCCTCCATGCAGGCCGTGTGATTCTGGAAGGCTGCCAGCGACTCATTCTGCCACCATGGCCGCAGGTTCCCTTCCTTGTCATACTCACGCCCTGAGGAGAATGAACCTTTGCACACCCCGCTGAAACCAGAGCTCAATCCTTGGGGTCAGGAGCTCCCCCCTCCAGGGTCCGTTCGACCTGCTCCCAACATCTCAAGGCCTTGCAGGAGCCTCTGGGAATTCTAGGCTGAAGGGAACAACTCCATGGACCTCTACCTTGGTCATCAAAGGCATGTGTCAACTCGTGGCCCATCACCACACCGATGCCACCAAAGTTCAGGGCCCTGGTAGGTAAGGAATGCTGAGTGAAGACATGGTAGGGGGATTTCTGGACCCTACCTCCAGCCCTGCTCCCAGCACCCCCCATAGGTCCAGGCTCCAACACCCAGCCTCTCCTGCCCCAAGACACACTTGGGTTGATTGCGGGCGTAGAAGGGGGCCTGCAGGATGCCAGCAGGGAAGACAATTTCATTCTTGGTTGGAAGGTAGTAGGCATTCACTGTCTGGGGGGTCATGCTCCACCTGGGGGAGGGAGAGGGAGAGGCTTAGTTTCCTGATGCTCCCGATGCTCCAAGCCCAGCAGCTTTGACCGACCTCCAGCAAGGACCTTGTGTCTTGGTTTGGATCGGTCTTGCCCATCCCCCCAAGCCCTGGAAACCTCCCTGCTTCTCTTGCTGCCCCAACCATCTACAGCCCTCCATTCTCACTGTTCCCGGGGGGCAGGCTTTCGGAGCTGGTCAGGCAGCAATTTGGCAGTGAAGTTATACAAATTCAACATGTTCTGAAAGAAGGAATCTTCAGAGACTTCATACTGTGGGAATGGTGGGAAAGAGAAAGCAAGCAAGAGAACATGTTGAAGATTAAAATTTTTCAGCTTGGCTACTAATTAGCACCTCTCTGAGCCTCAGTTTCTTCAACCATAAAATATCTAGTAAGTAATAAACACCAATACTTGAGCACTTATGAACGGTATATATATGTGTGTGTGTGTGTGTGTGTGTGTGTGTGTGTGTATCTTTTTGTTCTCACAAGAACCCTATGAGGTAGGTACTTTAGGACCCCATTTTACAGATGAAGAAACAGGCTCAGAGAGACAGAGGTTATATAACTTGTCCAAGGTTTAACAGATAGAGGTAGACACAGGATTTGAGTCAGGTTTGACCACAAATCCCGCTGGTCAACACTGCATTCTACTAACGTGTAGCCTGCAGCCTAGCACAGAGCAATGTAGGTTGCCTGCATTGCCTCTGAAAGGAACTCACGAGCACCTCTTTCCCTCTTAGTGCTTGAGCTCCTGTTATTGAGCCCAGGAAATAGTGTCCCCCATGGGGCTGAAGTTCAAAACTGATGAGCAGAGGTACTCACCCCATCATACACATCATCCAGATCTTTAGGCTCCAGGATGAAGTCTGGGAAGCCGATCATATCATAGATGGCATCTGCCTGAAGAGTCCAGATGACGGGTTTCCTTCACCAGTCTCCCATAAAACTGTGTCCTCCATCCCCACCTCAAGATGGCGCCCCAACCCTGGCCACAGCTTACTTTCTCTTTGGCTGCCTGGCGGGTCTTCTCATCCATCCAAACCAGCTGTCCCAGAGCCTCCTCAAAGGCATCTCGGATCTCACTAATCATCTCCTCTGCCTGGGAGGGAAGGGACACAAGTCTGCCTCCTACTCCCATTAATGAATCCTGTCTCCCCCGTCCACCTGGTGTCCCATCCCTGTCCTTCCAGGGGAGCAGGTGGGAGTGCCCAAATTCCTGAATTAAGGCTGAGCATCTGGGGAGGATGAGAAGGAAACATGATTTGTGAAGGTACTGGGATTGTGGGTGGTTTTGTTCTCATTAAAAATTTAACTGAAAATTTAATATTACATTAATGTAGCACATTGATTTTTATCTGGTTACAATGGGAAAGCATTGACAGCAGAAAATTTAGAAAACTGAGAATTGAAGAAGAAAATAGACTACTTATAACCCCTCACTCAGAGACAACTTCATTTAATATTTGATTATCTACTTACAGTGTCTGTCCATATAGAATGGAATTATATATATATATATATATATATATATATATATATATATGGCAACTTCTTTTTCACTTAAAAATATATCATCAGTTTTTTAAATATATTTTATTGATTTTTTACAGAGAGGAAAGGAGAGGGATAGAAAGTCAGAAACATCGATAAGAGAGAAACATCAATCAGCTGCCTTCTGCACACCCCCCCACTGGGGATGTGCCTGCAACCAAAGTACATGCCCTTGACTGGAATCGAACCTTGGACCTTTCAGTCCTCAGGCTGAGGCTCTATCCACTGAGCCAAACCAGTTTCAGCATATCATCAGTTTTAAAGCGACCTCGTAGTCCATTCCACATTTTATTTTTCCATTCTCCTATGACTAGACATTAAAGCTGTTTTCATTCTCTCTTATTATAAACAACATTGCCATAAGCATCCTTATAGATAATAGTTTCAGCACATTCATTATCTTAATAAAAAATAAATAAAGCTCTGGTCGGTAGTTCAGTGGTTAGACCCTCATCATTTGAACGGAAAGGGTCGAGAGTTCGATTTCTGGACAGGGCACACTCGGGTTGCAGGTTCGATCCTCAGTTGGGGCGCCTACATGAGGCAACCAATCAATGTTTCTCTCTCACATTGACGTTTATCTCGTTTCCTCTCCCTTCCTCTCTCAAATCAATGAAAAACATATCCTCAGGTGAGAAAAATAAATAAATATTGTGTTTTCTTATTAAACAGGTAACATAAACTCATTATAGGAAATTTGGGAAATGCAGAGAACGTTAAAGGACAAAAGGAACCAGTCATAATCCTATACCCAAAGTAATCACTGTTAATTTGTTAATGAATTTCCTTCCGTTTTTTCCTATCTGTACTCACAAATATGAACGGTGAATTTTAACTAAAACGAGGGGTAGAGTTGGAGGAAACTTGAAGACTCACGATTTCCTTGCTTTGCCGGTCAAATGTGGCCTTCACAAAGAGGGAGCCCAAAGCGAAGCCAAGGGCATCGTCCGTGTTGGAGATGCAGGTCTGCCACCTTGGTATGCAGGACTGTAAGGACAAAGAGCCAGGCCTCCCAGAGAGGGCTCTGTCCTCTACGCTGTCTCTGGGGTCAGCCCCTCTTAGCTCTGGACTCTGGAGGCCCGGGTCTGGGTGCCATCTCTCCTTGGACTTCATGGACAACGGGGAGCACTATCACAAGATGTGCCAACCCCGGCAGAGAAACCTCGGGAGAAACGTGTACTGCCCACTCTCTTCCCGGCACTCTCCTCTTACATTCCCAAGAGGCCCATTGAGGTCCAGAGGTTTCTTTGCTCAGCTCCACATCTCAGTCCTCCCTGCGAGAAGCCTAGAAGTCACCAGCTTCCTCCCTCTCCCTACAATTTATCACCAGTTTCTACAAGCTCCGTCATAGTCATCTCTCCCGACCACCTTTTGCCACCTCCCTGCACTACAACACTATCATCTCTTGCCTGAAGATTGCAGTGTTCTCCTAACTGGAAACTAATTCCATTCTCCTCCCCTCTCCTCAGCCACTCCCCTCCATCTTCCATTTGCCTGCCAAGAAGGATGATCTAATACGTAAATCTAACTGGGTTACTCTTCTCCTTAAGACCATCCCATGGTTCCCCATCCCTGAAAAAAAAAAATCAATGCCAGACTTTTTAACACAACCTTCGGGTCCCTTTGTGGATTGCCCCAGGCCCATCTCCCCACCCTCAGCCTCTGCCGCCCTGTTCTCAAGCTCACACCGGAACACATGCAAACCCACCGTGCTCCCTCTGGCCTCTGGGAATTTGCACATCCTGTTCCTTCTGCCTACACTGCCCTTCTCTCCTGTTTTCTTGGAGAACTCATTCTTCCAATGTCACCTCTTCGGAGTAGCCTTTCCTGATGCCACCTATCCCCCCAGGTATAATGTGCTGCCCCCCACCCCCACCCCCGTCCTGTAACAGGAAAAAGGTCTTTCATTCAATGTGAGCTCTTATCACCCCTAAATAATTGTACATGTCCATTTTCCCCACTGAACAGGGCACCTAGAAACTAAGAACTGCATCTATTCTTCCTGCACATACTCCTGTTTCACAGACCTGGAAATGGGAATTCAGAGAGACTACGTGACATGACCAAGATCCATTGGCTAAAAAAAAAAAAAAAAAAAAAATGGAGGAGTTGGGGTTGTAACCCAAGCCAGCTCAATTCCTAATCCTGTGCTCCATAATACACCATGAGGCAACTGGTGCCTGACATAGTAAGTGTGAAGCATCAGCTAGGCTGGGCAGGAAAGTGGGAGCAGAGAGAAAGAAAGAGGGGGAGAGAGAGAGAGAGAGATCACCTTTTTGGTGCCATAGAGGGTCTGCATCAGCTTCTCTTGTGCAGACTCGAAGCGTCGGTCCAGGCTCGAGGTTGTCTTCTGCACCAGGTTCCAGATCAGGTAATTGTTCAGGGTGCTGGCGTGGGATCAGAACATAAGAAAAAGCCGGGTGGGTTACCATTTCTGCCCCAAACCAGCTCCACAAATGTGCGGGCAGCCGGAGTCCTGAGGGACATACATGGGAGCTGTCCCAGAAGCTGTCTCACTCTGGGGCCATACACCTGCCCGCAGAAGTCCGGTTGGAGCAGGGACACAGATCACATGTAGACCCCTGAAGCCCTGGCCTAGGGGCCTACATGTATATCACAGACATTGTTTTTTGCTGGTTGGAATGTCCGTGGCCTTGTCAAATCCTTCTGTGTCTGGTATGCCAGTTCCCTATGCTCAGTTCCTGCCCGGAACCTGCACGGAGCCCTGAGTCCCATCCCCCATACCTTGGCTCTGTGCGGTTGATGAGCTCTGACACTTGCTGCAAATAATCCGTCCCATACACCACCACAGGCTCAGAGTCACTCAGCTCCAGTGGTGATAGCAAGAAAGACAGGAAGTCCATCCAGTCCATGGAGGGTGCCAGGGCCTGGGAGCAAAATATATCTCAAGCCTCCCTGCTTGCTCACCTGGCTCCCAGCAGACCCTTCCCCCATTGATATGTTGGAGCCTGGGAGTCCTTCCCATGACCAAGGTGCTATTAATTGCTTTGTGGCCCCTTCCTTCAATAAACCCATTTCCAGGCCTGAACGCCCCTCAATCTCAAGCCCAGTCACTTATACAAGGAAAACCACCACGTGTGATATTTAACGGGCACAGATTTTCATAACAATTGAAAACACACCATTCCTCTGATACCACCCAGCAGCATCCCTACATGGATGGCCTCTCCTCCAGAACCCCCTTACCCAACTTCTCCATAACCCAACAACTGAAGGGTTGATGCCTGGCTCAGTGAGGGCCCACTAGGAGATGCTTTCACACACTTTCTGATTGTTCCGTGGATGTCTTGTACAGTTGTTACGGGTTTTTAACTTGACCTCTCTATGCATGCCCAGGCAACATGAAAGGGACCAAGGGTTAGCCCAGTGGAAGAT
The DNA here is from genome assembly GCA_027563665.1 of Antrozous pallidus. Classification (NCBI taxonomy): domain Eukaryota; kingdom Metazoa; phylum Chordata; class Mammalia; order Chiroptera; family Vespertilionidae; genus Antrozous; species Antrozous pallidus. The sequence continues at coordinate 44,166,945 of CM050514.1, read as the reverse complement.
GGCCTAAAATGGTCACCACTTTTCTTTCCAGGATAGCAACCATGCAGCCGGGAAGCTCAGAAAAGCAAGAAAATGAACGAAGGATTGGCTGCGTCCAGCAGATGGCCCGAAGAGAAGCTGAGTGGTCTGTGCCACGGGCTGGCGCCTCCCAGCTGTCCCTGTTCCCCACTGGCCCCACCTGCAGCTCGGCGATGCTCATCTTGCGATAGATCTTCTCCTCATCCCGGCGCTGGTCCTGGGGCACTGTGATGTTGGCCAGCTGAATCTCCAGCTCCAGCACCTGCCGCATCTGCTCCCGTGTGGAGGCTGGCTGTCCACCCAGCAGCACCCCCAGCTCTTCCATGTAGTCCAGGTAGGCAGTAAGCACCTGTCAAAACCCCGAGTCATCCTTTGAGCCCAGCAACAAGTCCTGCCCAAGGCTGAGGGAGTCTGTCCTGGCTGCCACCGCTGCTTACCATTTCTTATGCTGCCCCTCAGCGCTGGTTAGCACTGACTCCCTGCGTGGTCCTCCTCCCAGGGGCCACGCCTCACTCACACCTAGAGCTCCCTTAATCACCAAAGGCCATCTTCTTTTCCCCTCTACTGAAAGGTTTTAGAATCCCTAACCGGTTTGGCTCAGTGGATAGAGTGTCGGCCTGCGAACTGAAGGGTCCCAGGTTCCATTTCAGTCAAGGGCATGTACCTTGGTTGCAGGCACATCCCCAATAGGAGGTGTGCAGGAGGCAGCTGATCAATGTTTCTCTCTCATCGATGTTTCTAACTCTCTATCCCTCTCCCCTCCTCTGTAAAAAATCAATAAAATATATTTTTAAAAAGAGTTTTAGAATCCCTCCTCTAAACTTCAGATTTTCTCATGTTTCTTTTTTTTTTTTAATATATTTTATTGATTTTTTACAGAGAGGAAGAGAGAGGGACAGAAAGTCAGCAACATCAATGAGAGAGAAACATCGATCAGCTGCCCCCTGCACACCCCCCACTGGAGATATACCCGCAGCCAAGGTACATGCCCTTGACCGGAACCGAACCCGGGACCCCTCAGTCCAAAGGCTGAAGCTCTACCACTGAGCCAAACGGGCTTCGGCAGAGTTTCTCATGTTTCTCACCTCACCTTTTCCTCACTGCTGGTGTCAGAGGAAGAGGTGTGAGTACCAGTCTCAGTCCTCCCAGCTCCTAAGGGGGATGGTTAGTTCCACCAGTGATCTTGACCCCTATCCTTCCCACTGACTTACCCCTTCTGCTCTCTATCTCCTTAACTTTAGCTTGAGACTGACTTTTGATACTTCACTGAACCTTGCTTTACTACTACATTTTTATCCTCTATGAACCTTTTGCACTGCAGCTTCCCTGAGATGCTGGCACAAGAGACTCCCTATCCATGACTACTGGCAACATGGTAAGAGCCTTTCTCCTGACCTTTCCCAAGACTTGGACCACGTGGCTCTCTCCTGCATTCTCCAAATCCTCTCCTCCTCTGACTCTAATGATGTCAAAACCACACATCTGTTCACACCACTTCCTTCCCTTGAGTTTCTGTTTCTCTGGGGTGAGTGCTACACCTGACCCACAATGTCCATGTAATATATGAGTCTATATACCTGTTCAGAACTCAGATCCCTCTCCCTTCCTGCTCCCCTCTCCAGTCTGTCAACGGGCCATGTTCCTTCTCACCTCAGAGCCTTATATAAGCTAGCCATTCCCTTTGCCTAGAACACTCTCTTCCCTGCAGTCTACCCTGATCCTAGGACTAGGCTGGCTGCCTGTTACACTCCCTCTCAGGATGCCATGCTTCTCTATAACAGACCTGGCAACTGTAAACAGGATATACCAAGCTATTTCATGCCTTCTACCTACTTGAGGGCAGTGGCAATGTCTTGCTCACCATAGGCCAAGAAGAGGTCTAGTTGAGGAATGTCAATGTTTGAGAATGAATGAAAGAAGGATAAATGACTCTCCTGGTTGTTCTACTCCATAGCAGCCTCCTCTTCTGGCTCTTTTCCTCCCACTGCCCTTCAGAAAGGCTTTCCTTTTCTCCTTTCCCTATTCTCCCCCTTTCTCTCCTCTCTCTGAAAGCCTTTGTCTAGGTTTCTAAGGAGATGCCCCTCAAGCCCACAGCTTCCTTCAGCCCCATCCTCTCTCCAGGAATGCACCCAGCTTTTGCATCTGCCTGCTGACCTCTCCATAGAGATGGTGCCCAGGTCCCTCAAGGTCACACATCTACAATTAGCAGCTCCCACTCCCTGAGTGTCTGCCACATGCAGAAGCATAAGCTTGAATCGTCCCCCATCCCCTAAAATACCATATGAAGTAGATTCTAGGATCCCATTTTACAGATGAAGGAACAGTCTCTGAGAGCTGGATCAACCTGCACCAAGCCGCAGAGCTGGGATTGGAATCCAAGGTCTGAGTTCAAAGTTTGCCCTTTGCCTGTGACATCACACTGTTTCCTCTGACCCAATGTGCCCTAAGCTGGTTCTCCTACAGGCACCCTTGATTTTCTAAGGACCCCACCATTCCACCATCTTTCTGGTTGGTAGCCTTAACTTGCTTCATCTCTTCCTCCTTCTACTCTCTTCTAACATGCAGTCACCAACAATTCACAATTGGGACTTATGTCTCCTGCATCCTTCCCTTCCTAACAGTGTCTCTGCCACTTCCCCCATCTGGATCCTTACAGACTCAGAGCCAGAAGATTGTAGAGACTCTTAACTGATCTTCAAGCTCCCTCTCTTGCATCTACTTTTCACACCCCAGCCAAACTGGCTTCCCAGAGCGCTGCTCACTGGGTCACTCCCTCCCTGCTCTGGAGCATGCAATGGTCTGAGGCCTATACAGAAACTTCTCAGAGTGCCATTGCAGGTCCCTTCCGGAACTATACCCTATCCACCTTCCCGGCTTCTCATCTGCTTTGAGCTCTCGTTTTGCCAAACTGGACCCCTTCCCATGGTCCAAGTACACCTTAGCCTTTCCTTCTTCAACACTTTTGTTTAAACTCTTTTCTTTACCCAGCATAATATTACTCAACCCTAGATATTCTACAGGGCCTGGCTCAAATGTAATCCTTTTAAAAAGATTTTTGAAGCTCTTTTAAAAAATATATGTTTATTGATTTCAAAGAGGGGGAGACAGAAACATCAATGATGGGAGTGAATCATTGAGTAGCTGCCTCCTGCACATCTCCCACTGGAGATCAAGCCTGCAACCCGGGCATGTGCCCTGACAGACTGGGAATTGATCCAGGACCTCCTGGTTCATAGGTCTACGCGCAACCACCAAGCCACGCTGATGGGCCTTCAGTGTAATCTTATTAGGAAACATTCTCTGGCTACCCAAGTCTTTCCTGAGTCCCAAAATCCCTCTTAGAGTCTTATTTTCAGATATCTAGGTCCATGATCCCATCTACACTGAAAGTTTCTTGTAACTCTGAAAGGTACATCTCAGAATCCCCCACTGCACAGGCACACAGTAGGTGCCTATAAAATATTTTTCCAAAAGAAGAAGAGGAAGGAAGGAAGGAAGGAAGGAAGGAAGGAAGGAAGGAAGGAAGGAAAGGGAAGGGAAGGAAGGAAGGGAAGGGAAGGGAAGGAGAGGAGGGGAGGGGAGGGGAAGGGAGGGAAGGGAAGGGAAGGGAAGGGAAGGGAAGGGAAGGGAAGGGAAGGGAAGGGAAGGGAAGGGAAGGGAAGGAAGAATGAAGGGGAAAAGAATGAAGGGGAAAAGATAGGATAGGCTCATCTTAGTTCTCCACCCTGACCCCGGGCAAAGTAAACAGATCAACAGGGGATAGGGATGGGAATTCTGAGGATGCTCCTTACTTTCTCATTGGCGGTCCTGTTTATGTAGTAATCTCGAGAAGGTAGAAAGAGCCCAGACTGGTCCACCTGCAGTAGCAAGGTAAAGGAGTAAGTCCACCCCCTAAAAAAACCTGGACTCTTGTGCAGGGGGCCTCCCCAGTCTGCCAGTCAGAGGGGAGGAGAGTCTGGGCTCAGCAAATGGTCCATATGTCCTTCCCCACCTTTCCCCAGCCCTGTACCTGTATAACATTGCTGTTGGAACTCTTAGAGTCAGGGCTGATGTAGACGGTGAAAAAGGGGGAGGCCCTGTAGGTCCCTGCTACTGCCTTCAGCACCTCCATGAAGTTGTCTTGGTCCCAGGGCCCCGTAACATTCCAACCACCAATCTGAGTAAGAGACCAGCGTGGAACCTATGACACAGGGGTCCCCAAAGCTTCCAGGGGCCACACCCTCTCCCAACCTGTCCTCTCCCTGCCACAGCCCACCCAGGGGCTGTACTTTTTCAATGAGGTCTCGCAGCGGCTGGGCTCCCAGCTCCTCGATGCGCTCCACCTGTAGGCAGGATAGATAGAAGCGCTGTGTCTTCCGCTCAGCTTCGCTGCTGGAATTGAAGGTGGTGTTTTCTGTGGAGTAGAATAAAGGTCCAGGTGACAACTATCCTGACTGCTGGGCTGGTTCCCGGCCCTTACTTCGTCTCTCTTTTTGCCTTCTGAGCAAGGGGCAGTTCTCTTGTAAACCCAGGAAGACTGGGTGAAACAGCCAAGTGTAGCTTCCTCTCCCCTGTCCATAAAGACTATCCAAGATCTCTAAGCCCTACAGGGTCCTCGGTGCCTACCACACCTCATCAGCCCTCCAGACAGAATGCAGAGAGGAGTCCCTCCGTTGTACTGAGAGGTCTGCCCCCTTGCAACCCATCTCCACCTTTCTGGAGTCCCCTGCTCCCTGCATCCCTCACCCCAGGAGTGTTTCCAGTCACCCAGTTATTTTTTCATTGGAGGACATTTATTAAGTACCTACTAAGTGCCAAGCCTGAAGCAGGTACGTGGCACAAGCCCCTGACAGGCACACTCACCGAGCAGGTGCTTCAGTATGGCTTGGTTCTGGTCCCAGAGGCTATTGAACGTGCTCCAGCGAGAACGCCCGTCAGGCAGGGGGTTCCTCCGAATCCAGCCTCCGCAGGAGAATTGGTAAAAGTCCTCACAGGGGCTCACCCTGCGGTCAAGGTTCTCCAAGATTTTCCCAGCCACTCGGACGCAGGCCTCTGTGAGGCAGGTGCTGTGGGAAGGGTCTGTGGAGGCGGGAACATGGCCAGGGGAGCGGGCTGTCAGTCAGTCTGAGAAAGGCAAATGCTTTGAGAGAGGCCCTGACAGCAGGAAGGTTGGGAGGAGAGAGAAAAGCTGGAAAAGGTGGCTCCACCCAGAGAATATCTTAGAGGCCCTCCAGCCTCCAGAGTCCCCACAGCGGGGAGTGCTGGGGACAGGTGTGAGCCCACCTACCTCTGTAGTACTGGACCCCCAGGGCCACAAAGCAGCCCAGAAGCAGTACAGCCAGCAGTAGAGAGACCCCTGCCAAGATCAGCTCCAGCTGGGTGTGCAAGCCTAAGAGGTATCGCGTCCTCTTCTGGAACCCCACCTGGGGAATGAACACAGGGTGACATAGCTAGCCAGCTGCAGGTGGGGGTGGGGTGGGATGGGGGTCCAAGACCACAGAAGTCCTCCCAGAGGTCGAGGACACAGACAGCTTTCAGAGCCATGGAGCAAAGATGCCACTGGGATTGGTTAACTCTGGGCACGGAGGCACCGAGGCAGACTGAGTTGCGTCCCGAGCCTGTTTTGTGCAACGTCATGGCTTAGAATCTCCTCGCTGTAGTCCTAGCGCAAAGGCCAGAATCCGAGCGGAGGTGGGTGGGGGCAGGTGCAGGTGACCTTCCAGGGCAGCCAAAAGCCGCTGGGTGTGCCAGGCTTCATGCCGGGGCTGGGGCCTGGTGAGGAAGGGAGAACCCCTCGCTCACCTCCACAGAGTCCAGGGAGGCTCCGCCCTCTCCGGGGGTCTCGGCTGCGTCGTCTTCCCGCAGCGTGGCCCGTCGGTACTCCACCATCTGCCAGACAGGCCGGGCGCCCCCCACACACCCCCAGGTCAGGCGGATCGGGCTGCTCAACCACAGCCCAGCCCCAGCGCTTCTCACCAGGCCGGCGCCTCCCGTCCGCAGCGAGGCCCCTTCCCCTCCGGGGACCTGTGACCCGGGGTCCCTCCGACCCCTGACCCGCAGCCGCTGGTCCTCCAACCCCGCGCCCCTGCCCGAGGCTGCCTGTCCGCCAGCCTCCCTCCCTCCCCTGGGGAGCTGGGTGGGGGGCTCCACCAGGGAGCCCGGAGCCCCACTCACATTCCTGCCGCCGCCCAGCTCCTGCAGCGCGATGTTCATGGTGGAGTCCGGGCAGGCGGCCCCTTAGGGCTCCCGGCGGCTGGCCCTCCCCCAGGCCGCGGCCTCGGACCCCGGCCAGGCCCCACCGCCGCGCGCCATCGTAGCCGCTGCCACAGCCCTTCACTCGGCCGCCGCCACCCCCGCCTGCCGGGGTGGGGGGCTCCCCCCGCCTCCCGCGGCGCTGTGCCTGGGGACCGGAACGTGGGGGAGGGGAGGAGCGTCCACCCAGACCTGGCCCCGTGGGCCCGCGGCCACCCCGCGGGGCTTGGGAACCTGCTGCCCGCCAGCCCCGCAGGGAGCCCGCTCCCCAGGGTCAGCCCTCCCCCAGCCGCGCGGCAGCCTTTCACGGGCCACCCGTGGTTTACATTCCTTTGACTCAGGCCCAGACTCTGCTGATATTTCTCGGGGCCAAACACCCAAATGGCAGGCCGTCCCCATCCCCTTTAAACACCTTTGAGAATTTATACTCCATTGAGGAGCATCTTCCCCGGCAGCGCGCACAGCCGCTCTTCAGCCGGCAGAGCAGCCCGCAGACGTTGACCCACATACAGGGTGCCCGCATCATGTTCTCAGAGAGCACGGAGATCCAAAGCACACAGGCAAGCACCCACAGCCGACACACAGCCGTGCACACGCAGGATGCTCGCCAAATGTACACAACTGCCCACCTACACACCGTGTGCACATGCACAGGGCTCCCAGCCCCGCACACACCGCACACTGACACCGCACACTGGGCCACACATGTTGCTCCAAGACTGCACTTTTACTCTCCGAGATAATTGTCACCAGATCATCTCACAAAGCGAGGGTTACAGATGGTGACAAATTGGCAGGGCGGGGGGGGGGGGGGGGGGGGGGAGAGAGCCATTCACAGATATTTAAAGAAAAGATGTGTTAACACTTCTAACTTGAGGTAAGCAAACCATTTTATTTGGGAGATTTACAAGAAGAGAGGGGGAAAAAAAACCAAACAGACAACCCAAGCACTATTTAACTGAAAGGCACTAGTGTGGCATTTATGCATCTGCCATCTGCTTTCCATATTGTCATTCCTTAATCAGGCCCGGAGGTGTTGCAGGCTGCTACCCTGCAGAGTGCCTCGTATTTTCTTTTACCACGGTAGTGTGTGTGTGTGTGTGTGTGTGTGTGTATGTGTGTTTGTGTGTGCCTCATCCTCCACCTTCCTCCCCAACACAGGACGTGGATCTGACCTGAGAAGTGGCAAACCCATAATCCAGTTCTCAAACATCCTGCTGCAAATGGTTCTCGCATGGAATGCGCTCGTGGCTGAGAAAAGGTGGGTGCCAGATGAATCAGGCTGAGAAATGCTGGATTGTTTTCTTTGGCACTTTCCACCCCGTAACTACATGTTCTCAAACAGGAGACAGTACGGTGTCATAGTTAAGATGAAAGATTCTGGATGCAGACTGAATTTCTTCACTTATAACATTGAAATAAAAATAGTACCTTTTTCGCCCTAACCGGTTTGGCTCAGCGGATAGAGCGTTGGCCTGCAAACTCAAGCATCCTAGGTTCGATTCCGGTCGAGGGCATGTACCTTGGCTGCGGGCACATCCCCAGTGGGGGGGTGTGCAGGAGGCAGCTGATCAATGTCTCTCTTTCATTGATGTTTCTAACTCTCTATCCCTCTCCCTTCCTTTCTGTAAAAAAAAAATCAATAAAATGTATTTTTTAAAAAAAAGAATATACCTTTTTCAAAGGATTGTTATGAGAATCAAATGAAACACTATTTGTAAATGCTTAGGGCAGTGCCTGACACATACTAGCACTCAATGTGTTACAGGCTGTTGGTGTTGTAGTAAGTTAAAATCCTATAGGTGGAAATGAAAATTGAAAGGCTGGAGAAAGCCTGTTCTGTTTTCCAGTTAGTAAAGAAGGCAGGTGGGTTCTAGATTAGGCTGGTTCCCTGAAGAGGAGCTTCCACGTTCAGAATACTGGGGTCTATAGCAACACGGGCTTGGGATGGCCACTTGGGACAAGTGCCTGGAATTGTTCATGTTCTTCCTGATGGCAGGAGACACCACAGCACTTACTTCTCCCTCATCCCCCAAGCCTGGATGAAGAGAAACATGGTAGCGGGGTCGGTCTTGCCCACAGGAAATTCCACCAGGACGTGGCCACGTGAGTGTAAACAAAGCCACTATGTAAGGACTTCCTGGCAACATGCTCATAAGAAACAGTCCCACGGCTGCTGCAATGCCATCCTGGAAATAGCAAGTTTATTCAGCATTTTCCTATGTGCCAGCTAGTGTTGTAGGTGCTTTACTCATTTATCCTCATGGCACTGATGAAGCTGTTTTGTAGATGAAGAAAACTGAGGCATAGAGAGGCTGAGTCATACATACAGTTAGTAGCAGAGCTGGGATTCAAACCCAGGTGGTCTGGCTCAAGACCACTTCCTCCTAAGTAGTCGCTTGTCTTCTGCCATATCCTCTCTGGAAGAGTTCGGGGACACACATCTATTTTCAAGGTAGACAGACATGAACTCAAATCTGGGTTCAATTCTTTATCTGCTGTATGACTTTTATTAAGTTACTTGAAAGCTCTGACCCTTCATTTTCTTCATCTATAAAATGGGAACAGGCATCCGTATCTCAGAGAGTTGCTAAGAGAAATGCAGCCACATAAGAAAGACCCTTACCTTTTATAGTGTTCTCAGTTTCACTAGGCTTGGCCTAAACGGACCGTTTCTTCCCATGCCTCTTTCATGACCCAAATAATTCATTAGGCTCATAACCATTCCTAACTACATGTTAAGTATCCTATGTATACTTCCCATAAAATGGGAACAGGCATCCGTATGTCACTTCCATATATTGCTGGTGGCTTACAAATTGAATATAAATCAATAGATATAAGTGTACACACTATTTGACTCAGGAAGTCTAATTTTAATTCTAGGAAATTGTTCCAGGAAATAATCATGATCCACAGGAGAAAGATGGGGAAGGATACACACCAAACTGCTAATCTTAGGATGGTACTAGTGCTTGCTACATAACAAATCTACCCAAACTTTGTGGATTAAAATAGCAAACATCTGTTATTTATCTGTTCAGCAGAGTGACTGGGTGGTCTTCAGGTCTGGGTCAGTTCAGCAGGAGCTGAGTGGTCTAGTTGAATGGTCTCATTTACATGTTTGGGTCCCAGCTGGGATGAGTGGGCTCTGTCTCTGTGTGGTCTCTCCTTCTCCAGTCAGCTAGCCCATGCTTCTTCATATGGTAGCTCAAAACTCCCAGCACCAGAAAATAGGGGAAGGCCGAAACTGGTTTGGCTCAGTGGATAGAGCGTTGGCCAGTGGACTGAAAGGTCCCAGGTTCGATTCCGGTCAAGGGCATGTACCTTGGTTGCAGGCACATCCCCAGTAGGGGGTGTGCAGGAGGCAGCTGATCGATGTTTCTCTCTCATGATGTTTCTGACTTTCTGTCCCTCTCCCTTCCTCTGGAAAAAAATCAATAAAGTATATTTTAAAAAGAAAATAGGGTAAGGCCCAGTACATGAACCTTTTCAGAGTCTTCATTTGCAATACATTTGCTAATTTCCTTATTGGGCAAAGCAAGCCAGAAGGTTAAGCCCAGATTCAGGGTTGGAGAAATAGATACTACTTCGTGACTGGAGGAGCTACAAAACATATGGGCCATTTGTTTCCTTACATTTGTTCATCACAGCACTGTCTACGATAGCAACAACAACAACAACAAAAACAACAACAAAATGGAGGGGAAATTCAACAATAAGAGTTAATATGAATATATCTAATGATGAGATTACTTTTCACTTCTTTATGGTTTTCTGTATAATAATAGCTAACAGTTCCATTTTCCAGCACTTACCTAAGCACTTTATCTATGTTACCTTGTTTAACTCTCAGAATGGCCCACTCTGAAGATTCTATCAGTATCACAGTCCCTATTTTACAAATGAAGAGCCTAAGACAGAGGGAAACTTAATAACATACCCAAAGTTACACATCAGGTAGAAGGCAGATCCTCAATTTGAAGCTAAACTCTGTGCTCCTATTAGTCTCCTTTCTAAGTCACCTGATTTTTCTGGGGTTAGAATGTAATGCTTGGTAAATGGACTATATCATTGGTTTTAAACATTTTTTAAAAAAAATCATTAAAACTTTTTTATTGCAAATGTAATATCCTCCAGAAACATACAGAATGAAAGATGAAATTCATTCTGCTGGAATCCTAGTTCCATCCTCAGAGGTAACCTTTATTAGCAGTTTGGTGTGTATCCTTCCAGATTTTCCTTTTATATGTATTTATATACCTAAACACATTATGTATGTATTTGGATATATATGCATATGCATATGTATGTACTTTCTCACATATATGAAATCATACTCCACACTTGTTAGTGGCACTTTGACAGGCCTTGGATATCTTAACATGTTAATCTCACTCAGTCCCAGAAATACCCTCATGGGGTGGGCTTCCTTTGAGTGGACAGAGTTTAAGGAAGGTGAAACATGGTCATGAGAGATGTAAAATACTGCCCCAAAATATTTGTAACAGGTTGTATTTATTTTCCTAGGTCTGCTGTAACAAAGTCCCACAAACTGAGTGACTTAAAGCAACAGAAACTTATCCTCACAGTTCTGGAGGCAAGAAGTCCAAAATCAAGGTATTGGCAGGGCCGTATTCCTTTGGAAGTCTGTAGGCAAGAATCCTTCCTCACTTCTTCCATCTTCCATTGGCTCCCAGCAACCCTTGCTGTTTCTTGGGTTGCAGCTAAATCACTCCTATCTCTGCTTCCTCACTTAGCCCTCTTCTCTGTGTGTGTGTGTCTTTGTGCATCTGTCTTCTTCTTATAAAGATACCAGGGATTGAATTTAGGGCCCAGTCAAATCCATTATGGCCTCCTCTTAATTTAAGTAATTACATCTGCAAAGACCTTGTTTCCAAATAAGGTCATATTCTGAGGACCCAGCTGAACATGAATTTTAGGAGGGTCTTATTCAACCTACTGAACAAGCCTTCAGTTTCTACTCGAATAAAAGTGCCATTTATGCTCAAATGTGAAAAGATATATTATTCTGTTTAGAACATATGGATTGAGTCCACTGGGTTTTGAGGGGGCTTTCAATTGAGAAATCCAATACATGGTCACAAAATGCCACACAAATTTTATTTCATTTTAGCTGGGAAAATGGTTTTTTGTCCCATAGGCAGGGATGTAGAACATCAGAATTATAAGTAAGGAATCACAATTTTAAAAAGCTCCCCTCCCCCCCACATATTTTTAACACATAATGGAAGCTTATATATTGCTATAACTTTAGAATTTTGCACTTAGGTCTTTTGCTTTAATCATGATCCAGCATGCACAGCAGGGGGCAGGAATAAGATTATTTTTAAAATATAATTTATTGATTTTTTTTTAACAGAGAGGAAGGAAGAGGGAAAGAGAGTTAGAAACATCGATGAGAGAGAAACACTAATCAGCTGCCTCCTGCACACCTTCTACTGGGGATGTGCCCGCAACCAAGGTACATGCCCTTGACCGGAATCAAACTTGGGACCCTTCAGTCCGCAGGCCAACACTCTATCCCCTGAGCCAAACCAGTTAGGGCTGGAACAAGATTATTTAAAAAGCAGCTAATGAAATGAATTCCAAGTTAAATTGTCACTCCTCTACCTCCCTCATTCTGGGGGAAGAAAAGAGAATTGCTTCAATTTCCCACCCAGTGTTCTCATCTCATCCTTGGTAAGATTAGCACTTCGGGTGAGGGACAGCCACTACCTCTGAGACAACCCATTTCACCTCAGGACAATCTCGCCTCCGAAACTTTCGTTAATATAGGGTCTATCATCTCTATGCTTTGAACTAGAAAATGGAGGCACAGGGAGGTATGCATGTTATTCAAACGCATGGGAAAGGATTGGAAGGACATACGTACAAAGGTGAGCAAAAGTAGGCTCCCCGTTGTAAGTCAAATACGTAACGCAGTAAAGAGTAGATGATAAAAGAATAAACTGCCTGGCTGGGTGGCTCAGGGGTAGGTTGTTGACCTATGAACCAGGAGGTCACAGTTCTATTCCGGTCAGGGCACATGCCGGGGTTACGTGCTCGATCCTCAGTGTGGGGTTTGCAGGAGGCAACCAATCAATGATTCTCTCTCAGCGTTGATGTTTCTATCTCTCTCTTCCTCTCCCTTCCTCTCTGAAGTCAATAAAAATATTTTTTTAAAAACAAAAAAAGAATAAACTGTTTTATGTACTCACAACTGTAAACCTACTTTTGCCCACCCCTGCATATCAAAGGTTTTGTATGGTTTCCCATATTTTCCTAAAATGTTACAAGTACAAATGAATTACCTTTAAAAAGTATATATTATTTACTTATTTCAGAGACGGAGGGAGAGGGAGAGAGAGAGATAGAAATATCCATGGTGAGAGAATTATCGATCAGCTGCCTCCTGCACCCCCACACTGGGTATCAAGCCCACAACCCAGGCCTGTGCCCTGACCGGGAATCCAACTGTGGCCTCCCGGTTCAGGTCAATGCTCAATCACTGAGCCATGCTGGCTGGGCATGAATTACTTTAGAATCTAGAATGATGGGACCTTCAGTTCAAGTTCTTGGAGAAAGTAGCAGAACCAGGATTGGAACCCATTGCTGGACAACCTCCAGTGGGGGTGAAATTTCTGGACTCTCTCCCTAGTGCTCCTGAGCTCCAGCCTCTACTGTCCCTCCAGGTCTCCAGGCTCTCTCTTCCGCTGGGCCTCCAGCTTCCGCCTTATCTCAGACTAGCACACAGCAGAGGACGGCTTGATAGGGATGGGCCCCCAGAACTGTGGCTCTGAGTGAGGCTTGCAACAGAGGCATCCTCCAGCAACCGTTTCTCTTCCCTCTCTTCCGCCCGCCTGCCTCCTGTTCCCCCTTCCCTCTTCCCCCACCGCCACACCACCAGTCCTGGTCCCTGGGGCAGCCACCATTGCATTCGCCTCTGCATTCCAGGGACTAACACTTGGTGAGTTGTTGGAGGAAGGACACTCAGTACTTGGCAGCCTTACTAGCTGCGTAATTTGGTGGGAGGCGGGGGTGGGAGGCGAGACACCCTTCACTGACAGTGGAGACCCCCTCTGCCTCAATCGTGCGTGCACTGAACATGGGGAATGATTATCACCCTTATCAGCGCTGTCCTCACCGCTCTCCTTCAAGGCCAATGATTCCGACAGAGCCCTGCGCGACAGCAGGCAGGTGACGCTGCAGTGGACGCCCGGCTGGGGGTGGGCGGTGTGATGAGGAAGTGTTCCCGTTGGTTTGGCGAGAACGGTCACGTGAGGCGCTTGCACCAGGGCAGGGGGCGCCGTCTGTGCCTCCCCCTCTACTTGTGGGCACAGGCGGAAGCTCACCGCGTCCTCAGGCGCTCCGGGCTTCCCTGCGTCACCGGAGCCCTTCGCGACACCGCCATTCATTCTTCTCACAGGGCGCGCGCGGGACGGGCCCGGGACCGGAAAACGGCAGCGCGCCGGGCGCTTAGAACCCGAGTTTGGGCGCCGGCTTTGGGGCTGGGGGTGGGCATCTGCCAGGGGCTCGCGTGTCGGCCCCGTTACCGAGACCTCTCCTGGGCGAGACTCGGGAGATGGAGACGCAGGGGTCCATCGGTACAGGGCCAAGCATGGGGACAGGCGCAGAGAGCAGAGACATGTAAGACCGACCCAGACGGAGCACGTAGGGCCGGGAGAGACGAGTCTCGGAAGCAGACACAGGCAGGCACACTTTACGGACTGACACACAGAGGGGGGGGCGGGGTCAGAGACACACGGGCTGCGGGTGGGCAGTTTAAAACCCAGCGCAAGACCCCGACGGCGAGGGCACCACCCGCTGCGCTGAGCCATCCCCTCCTGCGGATTCGCCCAGTCCGCACACCGCACCCGCTGTCCGCCCGACTCTCCCCGCGCCGCGTTCCGGTTTCCGCCCCAAACCCAAGGCCAGCCCCGCTCCCGCCTCCGGCCCCGGCCTGCCCTGCAACTCCCAGTCCCGTCGGCCCGACTCCGAGTCTCCTGCCAGACCGCCCGCCCCCTGGTGCCCGGAGCGCTCCCGCCACACACCCCTCCCCCGCCCCCTCCCCGGGCAGGTGCTGCGCCGCCGGCCAGTCATTCACGCAACCGCCTCTCCCGCCTCGCGCCAGGCCCGCCCGCAGCCCTTCCTCCCCTCCCTCTCCTCCCGTGAGAGCCGGGCACTCTCCGGCCTCCCGCCCCCGCCCCGCCCCTCTCCGCCGGCCGGGGCGCGCCCCGCCTCCACCTCGCCCAGCCCGCCGCGCTCTGCGGCAGTCGGGCGCTCATCGTCATTCCGCTCCCGCCGCCGCCGCCGCCGCCATCCCCGCCCCCGCCCGGTCCCCGCCGCCGCCGCCGCCTCCGCCGCCTGCCCAGCGGCCCGGGAGGCGGAGGCGCGGGGGAGGAGGCCCCGCTCGGCTCCGCAGCCCCGGATGCTGCATGACTTCATCCTTCCGCCGGCTCCCCCGCTGAGCTAGGGCCGGCCCGGCAGCCAGCCCGCCGTCCGCGCCCCGCCGCAGTCCCGCGCCCACCCCACGCCCGCCATGTCCGAGATCCTGCCCTACAGCGAGGACAAGATGGGCCGCTTCGGCGCCGACCCTGAGGGCTCTGACCTCTCCTTCAGCTGCCGCCTCCAGGACACCAACTCCTTCTTTGCGGGCAACCAAGCCAAGCGACCCCCCAAGCTGGGCCAGATCGGCCGAGCCAAGAGAGGTACGCGGCCGGGGACCCGGAGTCGCCGCCTGACCCAGAAACCCGCCGCCAGGCGCCCCCCGCAGGCCGTTCCCCGCGCCTCCCGCAGCTCTTGCCGCAGACCAGCGCAGCCAGCCGCTCGCAAGCTGGGATTGGGGGGGAGGTCCCCGTTGCAGTGCTGTCCCTCTCGTCCCCTCTCCCGGGAACGCAGTGCCCCGGATTCGATGCTCAACACCCTCTGGAAGCAGAGCCCTGGCACCGGGGCGAGGGGGAGGGACCGGCTGGGGGCATGTGGGGTTACCTGGCAGCGGGAACGTGGGGAGACGGGCCGCTTCTTCTGGACCAAACGCTGAGTCCGTGGATGCTACGGAAGAACCTTCGGGTGTGGAAGGATGTCCGATTGGAGAGCATGGGGGGTGGGGGGCAGGAAATCGGACATCCTGGCTCTTTGCATGGGGAGGGGGCTTTGTTTGGTGCCAGGACTAGCTAGAGATTCCGTTTGAGGAGGGGGTTCGGTTGCAGTGAGGGTTGACGAGGGGGATCCCATTCTGATCAGCTCGGACGGAGAGGAGCTCAGGTGGCGGGAGGGTTGGACTGGGAGGTTGAAGGCCTGGAGCCTTATAGCGAGGGGGCGTTCCCCACGGGGAGAGGAGGGGGCTGTGGAGCCGGGCTGGGCAGTGGGTTGAGTCGGCGGCAGGAGAGTTCGGATGGGGAGGGGGTCCAGGGGCCTTGCTGGGCTACAGGCAGTTTCCGCGCGGGGCTCGAGGACGCGGGCCCGTTCCTGCCACCCCCCACCCCCCACCCCCCACCCCCTCCGCCCGGGCCGCGCGGCTGACGCGCTTTCTCCCTGTGCAGTGGTGATCGAGGATGACCGGATAGACGACGTGCTGAAGGGGATGGGGGAGAAGCCGCCGTCCGGAGTGTAGACGCGCCGGCTCGGGCGGCGGGCTCCGGGCCCAGCCTCGCAGCGGCCGGGGGCGCGGGCAGGCGATGCAGCTGCCGGCGACCCCCGCCCGGGCCCAGGCGCCCGCGGGCGGGGGCTGCAGGGCCGCGCCGCCTCCGGGTCGGAGTCGCCGCAGCCGCCCGGCACTCCGGAGCTGTCCGCTTCAGCACCACGGCGGCGGCGGCGGCGACAGCAACAGCAGCCGCGTGGACCCGCCCGGAGCCCACCGCCGCGCTCATTCACTTTAGAACCGCGGACCGCAGCCCCATCCCGCACATCAGACCGTACAGAGACCCGCGGCCCTCAGCCCCCGGCCCGCCCCCTCCCGCACGGCTCCCCAGCCCTGCCCCTCTCCGGCCGGTTTGGTCTGCAGACCTGGCTGCCAGCGGTGTCGGACCGCGAGCAGCCAGGGGTGTTTGGCTGCGTATTTGCATGAGCTTCCCACCCACCTGAGCCCAGCCCTCCAGGCCGTTCCTCGCCCTCACCCCTGTCTGGCGTGACCCCAGCCTCGGCCTCTTTCTAAGGGACTTCCTCAGCACATTTGTATTTTTATATCCGATTCTTTGTTTACTGGCTCCCCTCATTAGTGCCCTCCCCCCACCCCCTCAGTCTTGTCCTTGCTCTTCTGCGCCTGGCAGATAGGACGGGTGCTGAGGGTGGGAATGGACAAGCCCCAACATGGTAACCAACACGCGGCCAGTCTGCCCAGGGCTGACCCTAAGCGGCTCTCTGGCAGACCCCTCCCCTCCAGGTATCACCTCCCAAGGGCCCAGGTCTGATTTTACCTTGGACACCTGCACCCTGCCCCTGGGAACCCAAATGGGGATTGATCTGCACCCTTGGATGACACCTGTGGCCCTAGAGATGTTCTCAACCCAGGGGTGTCCTTTGTAAACGTCCCTCCATCCTCACTGTACCAGGAGTGCGTGAATAAACACAGACCTCCCTGTGTGTGTGTGGCTATTGCTTCCGTTTGCTCAAGGGTCAGGTAAAAAACGGCTCTAGTCCCTTTTGGGGAGGGGAATGGGTACTTGAGAATCTGAGGTGCATGTTGCTGGCAGGGAAGAGTTGCCAAGTAAACACAGCAGGCAGCCTGGCCTGAGAACATCATTACAATGTAGCATTCTTGGGTAAATGTGCAACCAGAACAGGACAGGTCATCAGAGTTGGGGCTGGAGTTAGGGTCAGAATTTAAAACAATCTAGATTCAAAGTCTGCAGCCTCCTGTGGATAAATCCAGGTTGAAGCAGGTGGGGTAGCAACAACAGGCCCCAGGGATGCAGGTCCCTAAGTCTGGCTGGCAAGCAGAGGGGCTGTGGTGGATTCACTATGGTGGGAGAGCAAGTTGGGGAGCCCAGGAGAGATCTGAGAAACCCAAGAAGGAAGCCAGAAACCTGTGATTTGAGATGTAACTTAGCCCGGGCTATATTGTTTCATGTGGGGTTGCTTTCATCAGCTCTATCTTAGGCATCAGGCCCTGGGATGTGAGCACCTTGGACCCAATCCTAAGCCCTGAGTCAGGAGTTACAACGTGAGGAGTCCAGGGCAGAAAGGTAAGGAGGACTCAAGGACCATGCTTCTGGCCTCACAGCTGAATGGCACTAAGGAAGTCCTCATGATCTGAGTCCTGGAGAAAGCAGGGTGAGGTGGGAGGTTTGGGGGGTGAGAGGATCTGGGACCCAAGAGCCAGCTGGGCCACACTAAGCTCTTTGCCCTTGTGCATGAGGTACAGATGGAAGTGGAAACCGTTGCCATAGGTTGCATGCCTTAGGGACCAGCCATAACAGGATTGGGCATAGTGTCTAGTCCGAAAATGGGGGGCAGCAGAGGTCAGCGAGATGAACCGGCCTCCAGGGACCAGCACTCGGCTCACCTGCAAGGCAAACAGAGAAGCCATTGGTGAGGAGTCCATCTCCAGGTTTCAAAGGTCAGTATTGTGCCAGTTGACCTCCCAGGTACTACCCTACATCCAGCTCTCCATGGCAAATTGAGCCTCCTTCTGTGTCCCTGTTCATTCCATAGGGTAGGGCTATATTCTAGACAGGTAGGAGCATGGGAGTGATGTCAAGCCAGGGGGTACTGCTTTCTTGCCAATTGCCCACCCTTCCTAACTGGAACCTGGCTGCTATGCCATCCCTATGGCATCCCAGTAGCCAATCATCAGCTCTGTGAACCTGGCCACTCCAGCCTCCTATAATCTTGACTTGTGTAACTCTCCCCTTTGTCCAGGTAAGCACAGTCCTCAAAGTGGCTTCTGACTTCATACAATCTCCTGAAACCTCAACCCCTTAGCTCCACCTCTTGGTCTGCCCTCCTCTCTTGTTGCTCCCTCACCTCACTCAGCACCTGGTCCACAGTGTGGACACCTTCAGAGGACACGGTCCAGGGATCCCGTTCTCCAGCCAACAGGGCATCCAGCGTGCCCTTCTCGAGCACCACATCGAAGGAACCATCGGGAAAGCCCAGTGCCCGTACGTCCATGGTCTCCCAGCGCAGCTTGGGCACATGAGCATAGCGAGCCCGCATGGCGGCCACCACTACTGATGAGTAATCCACACTGGTCACATCAGGGAAGCCCCCAAGGTACAGCTGGTAGCTCAGGGCACTGTTTCCACAGCCTGGGTGGGAAAAGGTGGGTAGCAAAAGTGCTACGTTAGCTTTTATTTTTTCCCCATATATATATTATTGATTTCAGAGAGGAAAGAAGAGGGATAGAAATATCAATGAAAATCATTGATTGGTTGCCTCCTGCATGTCCTACACTGAGGATCGAGCCTACAACCCAGGCATGTGCCCCAACTGGAATCGAACTGTGACCTCCTGGTTCAAGGTTGATGCTCAACCATTGAGCCATGCCAGCTGGATGAGATAGGTTAGCTTTGATTCTCCCCTCCCCAATTATCCATCTACTGTTGGCCCATTTTCTCACATCCCAAACCCTCCTGTGCTGAGAAAGAAGCAGCACCGTACAGAAAAGAGCATGAGGCTTGGAGTCATGCAGACGTGGGCACATATCCTGGCTCTATCATTCCTAGATGCGTGAATTAGGAATTTGGGTTTCCTATTCAGAAAAAGGATAACAAGACCTAGCCTGCCTGCAGAATAAGCTGCACTGAATTTTAAGAACTAACAGCTGAAGAAGCTCCGAACGTAGGAGTTCAAAGAGCTGGCTTCTGATATTCCTTGTCATGCTGCCTTGGCAATTCACTCAATTTTGAGTCTCAGTTTTCTCAGACTCAGAATGGGACAATATTGGCATCATTAGGTCCATAGTATAGTCATTAGGATATTAATATTACCATAATGCTGGACCTCCCAGAGAACTTCTGGGAAAGCGTCAAGTTAGGGGTTATTATCCTATTTTGTTAACAAGTGAAGGGGAAATTAGGTGGGGACACAGTGGAGCTGATCCCTTGTAATTCCTTCCATATGGCATTCTGCTGAGTAAGAGTCCCTGGCCTTAAGGAGCTCATGCTTTGGTGGGAGGAACAGATGTGTAAGCAGGCAATTGCCACGTAATGTGATGAGTGTTTCAATAGGGACAGGCTGTGGGAGCACATAAGATGATCCCTGTCCCCACATCAGGGGGTTGGGCAAGGGTTTCAGGGAAGCTAACAACCAATCTGTCTTGAAGAATCATAATACTGGTGGGAAGTGCCTGAAAAGCAGTCCCAAAGAGGATCGGGTCAGTAAAAGAACAGGTGAAGGTTAGAGGCATGGATGTGGACCCACAGAATTTCTTCAAAGATGTTGGCTTCTTCCAGGCCCTCTTGTGGTCAGTCTCAGCCTGACACCAGGGCTGGATGACAGCTCTTGTTGGCCCTACATGGGAATGTCCACTCCTGGGATTAGATTGCATTTAATCCCAATTTGTCTCTAAGAGGATCACAGGATCAGCTGTGGGGATAGCCCTAATCTAGCAGGGCTTGGTACCAGGACAGAGCACCCAGAGGATGCTGGCTGGTTCTCAGCTTACCTTTCCTGTGTTCTTTCTCAGGCCCCAGGGCTCAGGCAGACTACTGTCTCACCTGAAAAAAATTAATGTGTGCTTCCTTATAGCAAGCTCTGGTGGATACACTACATGGGATGGGAGGTGAGAGTGGCTGAACCTAACTCAGCCCAGGCTGATACCCCAAAGGATTCTCTGACCCACAAGCCCTTTACCACCCCTACACTTGACCTCATGCCTATAGAGCTCTAACTACAGACAAACACAAATATCCTCCCCCACCCTGTTCTCTTTAAAATGTTTTTATTGATTTTTTTTTTTTTTTACAGAGATAGGAAGGGAGAGGGAGAGAGAGAGAAGCACCGATGTGAAAGAGAAACATTGGTCTGCTGCACCCTTCTGGGGATTGAGCCCACAACCCTGGCATGTGCCCTGATTGGGTATTGAACCAGTGATCTCTGGGTTCCTCGGTTAGCACTCAACCAGAGCCACGACAGCTGGCAAATATCCTTCCTTTATTCCCTTCCGTAAAGGAATGGTATATCCCAAGAGAACTTCACTAAAGATGAAGGAAGAACATGGAGAATCGGAGATGTATAATGATGGCAAAGCTAGGACAGCCATATGCATTCATCTGCTACGAGGATAGTCTAGCCATAGGGACCAGCCACGCAAGTCCTCAGGCAGGGCACTCTCTGTCCTCTGAATGGTGTGTGATAAACTGCCCCTCTAATTTCCATTTTTAATTTTTTAAAAATATATTCTATTGATATTTTACAGAGAGGAAGGGAGAGAGATAGAAAGTCAGAAACATCAATGAGAGAGAAACATCGATCAGCTGCCTCTTGCACACCCCCAACTGGGGATGTGCCTGCAACCAAGGTACATGCCCTTGACCAGAATTGAACCTAGGACCTTTCAGTCCGCAGGCCAACACTCTATCCACTGAGCCAAACCTGTTTCAGCCCCATTTTTAATAAGACTGATGATAGCTAATAGTCATTGAACACTGGGCCCTATGCTAAGCATTTCTAAGCATTATTTTGGTTTATCTTCTTACTACCTTCATATAGAAGATAACTGTTTTTATCATTACCATTTTCTAGATGGGAAAACTGAGGCTGCCCAAAGTATATAAGAAACTTCCCAAGGTCACATAGTCCAGTGGTAGAGTTAGAATTTGGATCTAGGCCTGTTTACCACCAGAATCAGAGCTCTTAAACCACTATGTGAAGCTGTTTCCCAGTTTTCATGAGGTCCACTCACCTTCAGTTGTGACATTCCATCTTTACTCATTTTATCACTTGTAACCACATTCTAGATATCTCTCTATGCCCATATAGCAGCAGAAGCTCTGAAGTCAAATGGCAACCTTACTTCACTACCTACTTGTTACATGACAACTGGACATTGTCAGTGCTCTGATCAGATCCGCTTGGAGTGTCTCTAGGTTTGGTGTGTGCTTGATTCTGACAGTTTGCATCTGTGACTCTTCAGGCTGAAACTACCCTCAGGGAAACTTTTGCCTGTAATCACAATTCTGTTTGGTCTCTTCCCTTCCCTATTCCCTCACTCTCTGGCTGATTTCTTCGGGAGCACATCCCTGACAAGTAACTAGGAGATGAATCGAAATCTTAGGATTTGTTTCTGGACCCACCCTGAGATAATGACCTGCAGCAGAGGATACCAAATTCAGCTTGCCACCTGTTTTGGCAAATAAAGTTTTCTTGGAATACAGCTATTCTCATTCATTTATGTACTATCTGTGTCTGCTTTTCTAGCACAACATCAGTACTGACTAGTTGTCAGAGAAACTGTATAGCCCACAAAGCCCAAAATATTTATAATTGGGCCATTTTCAGAAATAGTACCGACCTCTGATCTACAGTAAGTCTAGTAATACTTATTACTCACTTCTCAGGGTTGTCATAATATTAATTAAGTTAGAAAGGGCCCACCCAGGTGCTCAGCTTGTTTGTTAAAGTGGAATGTAACATAGGTACTCCCCAAGTTGTGGGTCCTCTTTTTATTTATTTATTCTTTAAATATATTTTTATTTGATTTCAGAGAGGAAAGAGATAGAAACATCAATGATGAGAATAATCAGTGATCAGCTGGCTCCTGCATGCCCCCTGGAGGTTGAGCCCAAAACCCTAGCATGTGCCCTGACCAGGAATCGAAATGTAACCTCCTGGTTCATAGGTCGATGCTCAACCACTGAGACACACAGGCCTAGCTGGGTCCTCTCTTTAGATCTTGGGAATAATGCCTGGAAAGTTTTCCTTTTTTTATTTTTAAACTTTTTCTTCCCTCTCCAGAAAAGAATACCTTCCAGTCTAGGACATTTTTAAGGCAGTGTTATTCTCAGCATGAGAATCCATTGTGGGCTTGCTGAAACTACAGATTCATAGGACCCATCTTAGACTGTCCCTAAATGGGGTCCAGTTTTCCAGGTGATTTTGATGCACATTAAAGCTTTAAAAAATCAGATCTATGGTAAATCTATAAGTAAATGTAATGGCTTAAAAGCATAAAATTTGAGTTTTTATTTCTGGGGGATAAGGGATTTGGAAAGACTACACAGAAAACCTTGAATATACATGGGCCTTTTTATTTTGCCAGACATTGTTTTGGGTATCTTTTAAACTCATTCAATCACCTTAAAAAAACCAATAAATAAGTAATCTCTCTTTATTTTTAAGGCTGAGAAAATGGAGGCACAGAAATGTGAGCATTTTTCCAGGACTACATGATTAAGATTCCGTGATTTTGCCCATTATTCCACGGCTAAGATTACATGAGCCTAGATTCCAACAGAATTAGCTGCCTCCAGGGCCCAAGTTCTTAAGTACTAGGTTATACTTCCTTTCTAGTCCTAGGAATATTCTGTTTTTCAAACTGAGTATGGTATACACATACACATTAGATTTATTGTTTATACCTTTCATATACTACATTACAGATGACATGTATATGAAGTACTTTTATTTTTTTTTTAATATGGAACGCTTCACGAATTTGCGTGTCATCCTTGCGCAAAGGCCATGCTAATCTCTGAATCGTTCCGATTTTAGTATATGTGCTGCCAAAGCAAGCACATGAAACATTTCACTTAAACATATAAGTGCTTTTACAAATACCAAAATAAAAAACTATAATTGGAAGGAAACCCGTTGCTCAATCAAACTTCTGTAGCCCTCCCCAGGCTGGCACTGGGACAAAGCCCCATCTTGCATCCTAATACCCTTTCCTCGAATCTCACCAATCTCGGCGGCAATACCCCCTCTGACCTCAGAGGGCGCTGTCCTCATCGCTGCAAGCGGGGCGTAAGACCGCGTTTTCGAGTTTGGAAAGTGGTAACTCTCGGTGACAACAGCTCCCGGCGCCCATGGGCGCAAACAGAAAGGCGGTAGGCACTGTGCTCGCGATGCCTGCATGTACCTTATCCAACTTGAGCTCGCAGTTCCATTTCTAGAAGCGACTCCGAAGCTCAGGACGGGCTTACGACCCGTCCTCAGATTGTCGAGTTGTGGGGGGACAGGGAACTAACTCTTGGCCTCTGTTTGCCCTGACTCCAGATTCTGAAGATGCTGAATCTTGGCTCCTGACCTGGGCATCCTCAGTAAGGGGCAGACAGACGCGAGGAAAGCTGACGGGGGCGCCGAGGCTCCACCTGGGCTTGGGCAGCCCCGGGACTACCCACCTAACACGAGGATACGGTCCTCGGGCCGCAGCTCCGGTTCTAGGAGGGCACGGAAAGAGGAGAAGTCCCCGAACCACTCGTAGGGGGCAGAGTCGGCCGCGTCTCGGTAGCGCTGGTCCCAGTACTGGACCTCTCGGTACTCGGAGTTCTGTTCCGGTAGCTCCGGCCGGGGCTCGGGGGCCCCGGGAGAGGCCATGCTTGTTGCTGCGGGGCCGGTAGGGCCGTCGGCCGGCACCTTTAGGCGGGGCTTGGCTCCCGGGTCTGAATGGTAATGTCGTAGGGGGCGTGGCCTCCGAGTCTCCGCCCCCAAGCGGGGTTGCTCAACATTAACACGTGGAACTTCCGTCCTCTGCTAAGTGCGCTTCGAAGAATCTTCCGGCTGGTTAATCAGGTCGTCCAGACTCTGAAGCTTCCGGCTGTACTTTTCACATCTGAGAGCCACACGCATAGCGTCAGACTCACTCTGGTTCATCACTGTCCCTTCTCATATTTTCAATTTGACCGGCTCTATGTTAAATATGAAAATTAATGAAAGGCTCGTTTCTTCTCGGTTTTGAGCACGGGGTGGCAGGAGGGGCGTGGACACAGCATGAACACAGATATTAACACCGGCGAAGTGTTATGCTGGGTTGGGAGGGGTGACTGGAGGGGCCTGGGAAGAGGGAAGGGCACGGGCAGGAATGTTGTTTTTCTGGGCAAATGTTCGACCCATCTGAGCTCCTGGGTACCCAGGGCTAAGTATATACGGAAGAGTAAGACCATTCCTGTTCGTAGGGAAAGTGCAGTCCATCAGGAGAAACTGATGTAGAAGAAATAGATTTTAGTGTAGGAAATAAGGACTTTGGCAACTCGGTTAGGACACCGGCGCCCAGAGCGGAACCTAAGTGCCAAAGGGTCCGGTTTCCAGAGTGGCGGGCCCACATGAACGGCGCACCAACAAGATGGCTGCGGGCGTACGGAAACGCGCCCGGGCGGGACCCCCACCCCGGGTGGCGGGATTCTGCGGGCGATGGTTGCGGCGCGCCTGGCAAGAGCGGCGTCTACTGCTGCTGGAGCCACGTTACACGCTGCTGGTGGCTGCCTGCCTCTGCCTGGCGGAGGTGGGCATCACCTTCTGGGTCATTCACTGGGTGGCATGTGAGTGCGCCGAGGGGGAGGGGAGGGGAGCGGAGAAGGCAGGAGGGAGGTGGATCCGAACGCCCTACTCAAACTCGGACTCAGATATAGAGCTCAGACCCAGACCCCAGGTCCACTTAGTCATCAATTGCAGATGCATATCTTTTACCCCAAGTTCCAAGCCTGTTCCACAGAAAACCAAACCCGATCTTAATCCCTCCCCCATGACGGAAGGGGCGACTCTAGAGATTGGTCCTCTGCCCTGAAGGTACAGCCCGCCAGGCTAAGAAAGTAAACCAGCCTGGGTGTCAAAGACCTGTGTCTGTGTTAATGTGCTGTTGCTGCTGCTGCTGCTTGTCTCTGTGGCTTTGGACTTGTCACTTCCCCAGCTGTGTCTCATCTGTTCAATTCTGGAGGTTATTTATTTTTTATTGTTATTATAATTTTAAATTGATGTCAGAGAGGAAAGAGAGGGAGGTAGAAATATCAGCGATGCGAGAGAAGCATCGATCTGCTGCCTCCTGCACATCCAACACTGGGGATTGAGCCCACAACCCAGGCATGTGCCCCCACTGTGAATCACTGAGACCTCATTATAGAGGAGTCAGTAAGCTGTGTTAAGGAGATAGTAGTAAAGTTAGTGGTTAAGAATCTAGGATCCTATGAATTCCAGTCTCAGTTCTGCTCCTCCTAGTCACTTAACCTCAGTAATTCTTGAGCTAGTCACTTAACCTCAATAATTCATAGGTTCCTCTTTTAAAAAGGCAGTAACAGAGTTTGGTCTCTATCTTAACAGCCTAAGGGAATCGTTGAAGGATTTCAACGAGAGAGACATGACACATTTCTATTATAGGAAGAGCTCCTGGTTGCAGGGTTGCAAATATATTGTGGTGAGGTGAAAGTTGAAGCTGGGAGCCTAATAAGGAAGCTGTCTCATCATTGAGGCTAGAGATTATGGTAGGCCCAAATTTTGCTATGTAATAGTCGAGAAGGATGAGATGGTAGAGATGTGTAGAATGAGGAATAGGCAGGACATGGTGATAGGGGTTGGAAATAAGAGAGAAGGAAGTTTCAGTTTTGTGACTTGGACACCCGGGAGGTTGATGGTGCATGGAATTCAGGAAGGGCCGCAAATTTAGAATAGATTATGAGCTGAATTATAAACATGTTGAGTTTGAGATGCCTGGGTTCACCCGAAGAATGTCAAGTGGGCAGTTAGGTAAGGGGGTGTGATAGAAGCCCTGAGGGTGACCTGGAACTCTGTGCTTGGATGGGTTGGAGGTGCTGGGGGCAGACAAGCGTTGGATTTGGAAGTAACCACACTGTCCATTCCTTTTCCAGATACAGAGATTGACTGGAAGGCCTACATGGCTGAGGTAGAGGGCGTCATCAACGGTACCTATGACTACACCCAGCTGCAGGGTGACACTGGACCGCTCGTGTGAGTGGGGATAGCAGGTTCAGCAAGGATGTGAGGGGCTGACTGGATACCAGGATACAAGGCGGGGTATCTTGACCCAGATTCACGTTCCCTCTCCTCTTTCAGATACCCAGCCGGCTTCGTGTACATCTTTATGGGGCTGTACTATGTCACCGGCCATGGCACTGACATCCGCATGGCCCAGCATATTTTTGCTGTGCTCTACCTGGCCACCTTGCTGCTTGTCTTTTTGATCTACCACCAGACCTGCAAGGTGAGTCCACGATACCAGGACCTGCGTTTCCACCCTGGGAGGGCTGAGGTATGGTGATGGCTCAGGGTTGGTGAGCTGACCTTCTTCCCCACTGTGCCCACCTCTTAGGTACCTCCCTTCGTCTTTTTCTTCATGTGCTGTGCCTCTTACCGTGTCCACTCCATCTTTGTGTTGCGGCTCTTCAATGACCCAGTGGCCATGGCGCTACTTTTCCTCAGTATCAACCTTTTGCTGGCCCAGCGCTGGGGCTGGGGTTGCTGCTTTTTCAGGTCAGCATCCCTCCCTTCTGGTCCCCTTTCTTACATTTTTGTATTTCCATCACTTTCCCCCTAAATTTCTGCAGCAAGGGAGTGGCCAGACAAGGTGGGTCAGTTAGGCCCCACTAGGTGAGTCCAGGCTCTGTAGAAAGTCTCCACTCCAACCCATAATACATGGAGTTGTATTGGGTTGGTCATTAATATTCTTAATATTCAGTCTATATTTGTTTGCTCAGTCTGGGCATAGAGACTAGGTATCTATTCCCTGCCCCCAGCTTCACCCCAGGCTACCTTACCCTCCCTCCCTCAGTTCTGAGTGTGGGCCCTATCTCCAGGGTGCTGGTGCTGGGGCTCATCGAGCTCTCCTGGAACACATACCCATCCACGTCCTGCAGCTCTCCTGCCCAGCACACCAAGCTATCCTGGAGCTTGTTGGTAGAGGGGAGGAGTTGCTAGGATGGTGGTGGTTGGGGGTGCATAGCCCTGGAGCTGATTTCCACCCTTATCTCTTCTACGCACCCTAGCCTGGCGGTCTCTGTGAAGATGAATGTACTTCTCTTTGCCCCTGGATTACTGTTCCTTCTCCTCACACAATTTGGCCTCCGTGGGACCCTCCCCAAGCTGGGCATCTGTGCCATCCTCCAGGTACTCCCGCCTCGCTCCTTTTTAAAGATGGCCTCCTTTTCTCCTCGAGACTTCCTCACAGCCAAGAGGCAAGGGTTTTGGAGTTGATTCTGGACTGGGTAGCCACTACCTCTCTGGGCTCTTGTTTGTTTGTTTTGTTTGCTGTAACAGAAGGATGTTGAACTAGATGGTATCTTAGGGCCTTTCTAGCTCTTCCCATTTATGACTTAAAGCACTGTCATTACCTGCCTCCTCAGCTTCTTCTTGGCCCCAGGCTCTGACAGGGGTGGGAGTTAGGGGGCTGGAGGAGTCCTCGGGAATTAAGGAACCTCTGAGACCTACACCCGATTCCCACTCTCCTGACTAGTGTGAGGCTGGGGTGGGCCTGGGCAGCTCTGCTGACATTACCTCCATCTCAGGTGCTGCTGGGGCTGCCCTTCCTGCTGGAGAACCCCGTCGGGTACCTGTCCCGCTCCTTTGACCTTGGCCGCCAGTTTCTCTTCCGTTGGACAGTGAACTGGCGCTTCCTCCCCGAGACCCTCTTCCTGCATCGTGCCTTCCACCTGGCGCTGTTGGCCACCCACCTCGCCCTGCTCTTGCTCTTTGTTCTCTGCAGGTGGCACAGGTGAGAAAGGGGAGCGGTGCCCAGGGCAGATGTAGGGGAAGGAGTGAAGGGCCTGGGCCTGAGGGGCTGCTTAGGGGAGATGTTGAGCTCATGGAGATGAATTTTAGAGCTTGGCTAATGATGAGAACTTAATAAATGTCTCAGTGGCTTTTCTCCAGGACAGGGGAAAGTATTCTGTCGCTGCTGAAGGATCCCTCCAAAAGGAAGTTTCCACCCCAACCCCTCACACCCAATCATATCCTTTTAAGTCATGGGAAGGTAAGTCTTGCCCTCTCCAGGTGCGGACAGGGTCCCTGGTCAGGTGGCCCTGGATGGCTGGTGATCTGGGGAGGGAAAGAGAGGCACCAGTAATAGCTACAGGGCCCATTCTTAGAGCTCCTGCTCTGTGCCAAACACTGTGCTGAGCATTTACATATGTGAGCATATTTATTCACAATTTCAAATATCATTGTTATTATGAGTGCTCATCCTCTGCCTGGTGCTGTGCTAAGAGGTTTATATACATTCTAACATTTAAAGCTTAGAGGAGACCCTGATATAAGAAGTATATTTATTATCCTCATTTACAGATGGCAACATTCGGGCTTTAAGTGTTTAAATAATTTACCAAGATCACCCAGCTAGGAAGTGTTGGACTCACTAGGCTTTTATGGCATTAGGTGTCACTGTCTCCACCTTAGATTGAGGAGCATGTCCAGAGAGGTTAAGAGACTTGTCCAAAGATATGCATCTGGGAGTGGTAGAGCCAGAGGGCTATCTGATCCAAAATTGTTACTCCTCTGCTTTAGAACCTCCCTGCCTGACCCCATCCCCAGCCCCTGTCCCTTCTGCTCCTGCCCTTGGCCTTGACCACTGCATACAGATAGTTTCCACCCTCTTCACCTCCAACTTCATTGGCATCTGCTTCAGCCGTTCTCTCCACTACCAGTTCTACGTCTGGTACTTCCACACACTGCCCTACCTCCTGTGGGCCATGCCTGCACGCTGGCTCACACACCTGCTCAGGTACTGGCTGGGGCAGCCTGAGGGAGGGGTATGGGTTAGGGTTAGGGACCATGGGGGGGCTGGGGCCTATAAACTGGACGAACCCTGGAGCTTATTTCTCATCTCCAGGTTGCTGGTGCTGGGGCTCATCGAGCTCTCCTGGAACACATACCCATCCACGTCCTGCAGCTCTGCTGCCCTGCACGTGTGCCATGCTGTCATCCTGCTGCAGCTCTGGCTGGGCCCTCAGCCTTTCCCCAAGGGCATCCAGCACAGCAAGAAAGCCCACTGAGATCACCCTCGCCCCATTCTCAGGAGCCTGGACGTGGGTGGACTCTGTGCCCTTCCCAATAAACCTTACCAAGTCCACTTCTGTGCAGCCTACATGGAGGTGCCTAGACCAACTTGTGAGGGGTATGCGTGCAGCAGATAAAGAACTCATTCAGCTAGTTTTAAGAGGCACTTTTTTTTTTTTTCACAGAGAGGAAGGGAAAGGGATAGAGGGCTAGAAACATTGATGAGAGAGAAACATCGATCAGCTGCTTCCTGCACACCTCCCAGTGGGGATGTGCCTGCAACTGAGGCACATGCCCCTGATTAGAATTGAACCTGGAACCCTTCAGTCCACAGGCCGACGCTCTATCCACTAGCCAAACCGGTCAGGGCAAGAGGCACTTTATTGCATAGGATTTGGGGGCTGTGGCTCTCTCCTCTTTTACTGAGCTGTACAGAGCTCAGAGGGGAAGGAGCTGGAGGTGAAAGGAGGGGGAGAGAGCACAGGCAGGCACTTTCTGTGGGGGAATGGATTCTGGAAGGGGATGAGAAGCATTGGGGGGCAGGCTGTCACCAACCTACCCCTTCCCGGCACCGAGGAGCCGGCCCAGGTGGCAGTGACTTGACTTCGTTGGGGGACGGCACCCCAGCAGTGGGCAGCCTTCACATGTTCGCTGGGCTGTAACACAGCAGGTGTAGCTGCAGGTTCTGGTCCCAGTGACGCAACAGCAGGAAAAGACCCCGGGCTGCAGCCTTGAGCGCGGCCAAGTCAAGGCCATCGGGCAAGTGCTGTGCCCGCAGCCAACAGTCCGCCTTAGCTGCTGCCAGTTCCCACTCACCGAAGGCGGCGGCACAGCGGTGCTCCAGCCATGCCAGTGCCACTGCTGTGGCCCAGGTCCGGCCCCGCAGGTCGGCACCACTTGGCCCTTCTGCCCCCTCTGAGGCCTCAGTGTCTGAACCCTGCCCACTGTCCACCTGGCCTGGACCCTCGGAGCCTGAGCTGGGGGACGGGCTGCAGGAGGCCGTGGCACTGTCTCCCCGGCTGACACCAGGGCCAAGAAGGGCCCAGGGAGACGAAGCTGAGGTGGGGCTGAGGCTGGCACGGTGCACAGCGAAGGGGGAGGCACGGCACAGGCGCTCCTGCGGGATGTGCACCGCAGTGCAGAAGGGCGCGTCCAAGCGGAAGGAGCCAGGTGCCTCCTGCAGTCGCACCTGAGGAGAGAGGAGGTGGGGGGAGAAGTGAGCCGAGTCAGCGCCCTGGCCCTGGCAACACCACCCTCCACCTCCCGAGTCCTCACCAAGGGCAAGTAGTCATGGTTGCTGCCTTCACTGTTGCCGTCACTGGCCTGGCCCGTGTTGGGGCTGCAGAGTCTGCGGCTGTCTGGGCCTCTGGGCTTCCGATGGCCCAGGCTGAGCTTCAAAGGAGGTCGAGGGGACATGGCATGGGGACCTCGGGTAGGGGCTGCAGCATCCTCCAAAGCAGACTTGGAGTTGTCATTTTGGTCTGGATCTGAGCCACTTGCCAGAGAGCCTCCCCGAAGGCCTGCAATGGAGCCAGTCAGTGCCAGTGGTGATCCCCAAGCTCAGCGCTCCCTGCCATTTGCCCAGAGCTGAGTGTTACCTTTACAATGGACAACTGTGGGCAGAGCTGCATCTAGATGGCCCTGAGAGGCAGGAGGGGTGCCTGGGGGCTCTACTGGCTCTGCAGGGGCACAGAAGACAGAGCTGAGGTTTGTCTGGGTGTGTGGCCAGTGTGGTGAGGGCCAGCACCTGAGAGGACACTTGGCAGGGACTGTACCTGAACTCCGCACCTGCAGAACTGAGGGCAGGACTTCCCTAGTGGTAGCGTCCACAGCTACGGGGCAGGTGAAGCAGGAGGGGGCAGAGCTGACCTTGCTTGTCTGAAGGGCTCGGAGCCAGGACCTCCGGGCATGGCCTGTGAAACCAAGGAGTAGTTTGCTGACCATTAGGGGGTGCACTCCCACCACCCACCCTCTACTTAGGGCTTCACAGAAAAAAGTTTCAGTGTTCCCATAGCTTCTCTGTTCATTTCTGAACAGAGTAGAGTTTCTCAGGATCAGGACCAGCTGAACTCTCCAACTTTAGCAACAAGTGGTTAAGCTGAACCCTTAATCCATAGCAGGGCTACGCCTCTTGGCCACCCAGAAATTCAATATTCTGGACACACTCAGGATGCATGGACCAATGCCTTTTCCATCCACTCATTTCAGTACTGTCCAATATACCTCTGTGAGGAAGGAAATGTCTATATTTGCATGATTCAATATGGTAGCCATTAGTTATGTGTACCCATTAAGCACTTGAAATATAGCTAGTGTAACTGAGGAACTGAAATGTTAACTTTATTTGGTTTTAAGAGTTTTCCTGAGTGCATTTGTTTTTATGCTATGGGCACTAGAAATCCTTGCAAGATCTCATTTCTCCATTGACTGCTAAGAAGCTTGCCAATTTTGGGTCACATACTTGCAAAGGCACATAACCTCATGGTGTGCATCCTATATAATAAAAGCTTAATATGCTAAGTGTCCAGTCATCTGGTCATCCATTCAACCAATCAAAGCATAATATGCTAATGATATGCTAAGACCGTTCAACCATTTGCTATAATGTGCACTGACCACCAGGGAGCAGACACTCTGATCGGTAGGTTAGCTTGCTGCTGGGGTCTGGCCGATCAGGACTGAGAGACAGGCCAGACATGTCCTGGAGCCTTCCCACAATCCCTCCCCAGCAGGCCAACCTCCCGTGCCTCTCCCCGGCCCTGATGGTGCACCAGTGGGGTCCCTTGGCCTGACCTGCTCCCTCTTGCAATCCAGAATCCTTAGGGAGATGTTGGAGAGCCAGTTTCAGTCCAATCCCATAGGCATAAAAGGTTAACATGCAAATCAACTGGATGGTGGGACAACAGGTCACTCTGATGTGCACTTACTACCAGGGAGCAGATGTTGAACACAGGAGCTGCCCCCTGGTGGTCAGTGTGCTCCCACAGAGGGAGTGCCAGTCAGCCAGAAGCTATCAGAAACGGCTCATGGCTGGCAAGCGCTGCGGCAGTGGCGGGAGCCTTTCCCACCTCCGTGGCAGTGGGACATCTCCCATGGGCTCCTGGACTGCAAGAGGGTGCAGGCTGGGCTGAGGGACACCCCCCACCCAGGGCACAAATTTTGTACACTGGGCCTCTAGTATTGAATAAAACTTCATTCTCTCCTTCCTGTTATCCTTTTTTTCCTATTGCCCTGCTTAATTTTTCCCCTTATCAATGTGGATGAGCCACCTCAAATTGTTTATGTGCAAGATGAGGTATAGAGAGAGTGATCAAACAGACCCATACATCTGCCACTCTGCCCCATACAGTCTGCTTGGGCCCACCAGCAACTCACCCCAGTCAGCCATGGTCTCAGCCCCTCGGAGAGCCAGCTGCTCATTGTCCCGGACCACAGAAGCTGCTGTCAGCCGATGGAGTGCTTGGTCCCAAGCACCTTCTCTTTCGTGAGGCGATGGAGGCAGTGAGCCATCATCCCCAGGCCCCCAGAGTGTCTCTAGCCCAACACCCACCTCCCAGCACACAGGCTGCTCCCCACACAGGGCCCGGATCACCACATGGCAGCGTGGAGCCTGCGGAGGCAGTGGCACTGCAGGGGGTGCAGATTCCCCATCAGGGGGCACAGCCGTGAACAAGAAGGGTGGTTCCATCAACATGTCCCAGTCCATGGGCACTGGGGAGAGCAGGTTTCCTGAGGAGACATTGGCAAGGACAGGCGGTGTGGTGCCCTGGGCTCCACCTTCCAGAGGCCTCAGTGGTGTCAGAATCCACCTCTCCATCCAGCCTTTACCTGAGTCATCCAGGCCTTGTCCCAGCTGCTGCCCCGACTCAGGGCCTGGCCCATCCGGTGCTGCACCCAGAGAGGGGTGCCGGGGATGGCCAGGGACTGGGTTCACCTGGCCGGGGGGTGATGAGAGGCTTCGGCCAGCCAGAGCCGCTCTGCGGCGACGGTTCAGCACCTCAGCACTCAAGGCCCCAGTCTGCATGCGACAAGGGGGTCCATTGGCCAACAAATGCAGAGCTCCTGGCCATCAAGACATACACACACAACTTTCCCTTTGACTGAAACCCTGAGTGGTGGTTAGGAGAAAGGCCAGGCTCCATGGCCTCTGGCCCCTCCCAGTCATGTCACTCCACACCCTATTTCTCACTTGAGGTTAACTGTCTTTTTGTTCATGCCGTGTCCCTCTTTGCCTGGCTCGCTTCTACTTATTTTTCCAGATACAGCTCTTGCTTTCCCAATTCTCTGAGACTCCCTGAGACAGGGTTAGTCACCTGAACTCTCAGTCCCCATAGCACCATGTCTCTGTGCTCCTCCCTGTGTGTTGCATGGCATCATTATAGATTTACCCACCCAGCTCTTCAGCTAGACTTAATGTAACCACTGCACCAGGTACGGCAGACAGCAGATGCCAAGAAGCGTCGCTGGACATACGGTAAACGGATGTGGATTGAATCTCACCTTGACTGGTGCCAGTGGGGGTGGAGGCAGGGGGCAGGAGCGGGAACCTACAGGTTCTCCCCAGGCCAGGCTGCGGCAGCCCTGCTGAGAGGGGGGGTCCAGAGGAATACTGCCCTCGGGGGAGCCAGGGCCCTGGGAGCCAGGGGACTCACTGCTGCCTGCGGAGCCTGGGCCTGGCTCCGGGCTGGCAGAGCAGTGGGTGAGCACGTACTGCTCCCGGATATATGAGGACTGGAAGATGCGACGCCATATGGCTGTGTCAGAAGACGGATTCGGTCCAGGGTCTGTGACTGGGTCTGTCAGAGCGTCAGTACCTAAAAGAGGCAGGAGAACGAACCTGGCCCTGGGCCCTCCTCTTGCCCAATCTTCCAGCACAGCCACACACATAAACCCAGCACTCACTCTGCTCCGAGTCCCCAGCAGCCCATGGACTGGACAGCTCTCCTGGCACAGTGCCTCCCGGTGGCTCTGAGGTGCCAGTGGGCTCAGTGCCAGCACTGGTGGCAGAAGGCACCTCCTCTGGGGATGGGAACGTGGAGCCGCCCAAGCTCTGCCAGCCAGGCTCTTGGCCCTAGAGAAGAACAGTCATTGCGGGGAAACCAGATTGCCGTGCTATGCTACCTCTTTCCAAACATATTCAAGATGGCCAACTGCAAGAGGCAATAAAGTTAATAAACCAGAAACGAAAGCCCAGTACTAGGGAAGGAGGAAGCATCCATGCTAACCGTAGAGTTAACAGAGCTTCAGGTCTGGCCCTGAGCTTCCTAGCAACCAGGCAAAAAGGCAAACAGTCCATTATCAGAAAGGGAGAGGCACGCCTAGTTCTCCTAAAGAGAGAAAGCTTTTCATAATAAAAGTAACTATCACATCTCTAACGCCCACTGTGTGTCAAGCATTCTACCAAGAACGTGTATATTATGACCCGAATAACAAAAACCCTAAGAAAAAAAATCCATGTGAGGAAATGGTCTTCAGAGAGGTCCAGTCACTTGCCCCAAATCAAATGGCTGATACGAGGCAGAGTTGGGATCTGAGACTTCACCTAGACGGTGCTGCCTGCCCCTGAACGTAACAGGAAATAACCGGACGGCGCCGGTTCCTGCAGGGCACTGCGGGGAGCAGTGAGCAAATTTTGACCAAAATCTCATAGCAAATGCTGGAGCTGCTCTCCGTCTGTGTGACTTAGGGACCCGTGGTAAAAGCCAGGGCAGCACGTCACAGGACAAGTCGGTGGAAGGCCTCAAGAGGAGGCAGGTGGCAGTCACCTTGGAGGGCCCAGCGTGGTGTCTGAGGAGGCCCGGAGGTAGCAGGAAAGTCTGGCCGAGAGGCACAGGAAATGGAAGGAGGGTTTGGAGGAGATGCAAGGGCTTCAGCCATCCCAGGCCCACTGCCAGCCCCCAGCCCAGGCCTACCGCAGCGGGGTGAGGCCGGAAGCCATCCACCCTGAAGAGTGAGCAGTAACCGAGCAGCTGGTCCCCAGGGTAGAGTGCTGGGATCTCCCGGGGGGTCAGCAGTGCCTCCACCGAGTCTGGCACAAACCAGTCCACAGAGATGTCGCTCAGAGCGGGCTCCAGGGCCTTTCGCAGAGCCCGCACCAGCTGTGAGGAGTGGCCATTGGGGGGAGAGAGAGAGAGGTGCCCCTCAGCTGACAGAGCAGAAAGGCTGCCCTTCCCATCTGCCTAATCTCTGGCTGAGGGGAGCCAGGTCAGGCTGGGGTTAGGAGAAGGAATGGGGGTAGGAACAAGCAAGGCTCAGGCATCAGGCTTGGTCTGTCTCTTGGCCTGAGCTCCACCATGTGAATGAGAAGAGGCTCACCAAGGATACGAATCAGTACCAGGACACAACTGAGAATAATATTTGGGGGGTGGTCAGTAGCTGTGCTCCCCTCACCTTTAGCCCCTGAAGCATCCCACAGCAACACCTGTAATTCCTCTCCTGATAGGCATCTCAAGGGAGAGTAGGGATTGGAGTGGGGGAGAAGCCAGGAGACCCCACAACAGGACTGGGTTCTGCTTCAGACTCAGTGTCACTTGGGAGAAGGACTCGAGTAGGGAACAGGGCCCAGGCTCACGCTCACCATGGGCTGCAGCCTCTCCCCAGGCCTCAGGAAGTAGGCCTGGCCTCTGCTGAGGGCAGACAGGCCCTGGAGCAGCTGGTGGCAGGCAGGCCCTAGCCCAAAGGAGAAGCACCTGATGAAGGAAGGGAGGCAGTTGTGACCTTCAGAGCCTCTGAGGAGGTTCATCTCAGTCCCCTGTCTCTGCCCACCTCATACCTGGCTGCCCCCCTGTGCCACCTCATGAGCTCCAGGGTTTGGTGGGCAGTGGCGGCCACGGGCGAGGCAGCAGTGAGCAGGAACAGCTGCCGAGGGTGGGCCCTGTGCTGGGGCTGCCTCATGGCCCAGTCCAGCGCAGCCAGCACATCGGGGGGACCTCCCGCAGCCTGCAGCGCCTCAACACTCTCACAGATCAGCTTCGCAGTGTCCTGCAGAGACAAGGCGCAGGCTGAAGGAAGCATCTCCACCAGGCCCCCAAATTCCCGGACCACACTTACATCACCGCAAAGCCTGCTCTCGGGGAAGAGGGGCTGCACTGCCGCGCCGAACGTGGCCAGGTTGACGAGAGTCTGGGATGGGAGCGACTTCACAGCCAAGACAAGGGCATCCTGGGGAGGGGCAGAGAGGACAGCGTGAGGCAGGCCCTGGGACCTGGTGGAGAGAAAGGGACACAGATGACCTGCCTCTGCAGGCTGTGTGTAAAACGGGCCTGGGTGAGGATCTGGGAGAGGCCCTGTGGGGGAGAGGCTGTGTGAGTGAGAATGGAGAGTGTTAGGGAGTGTATGTGACTCTGGAGGTGTGTATGACACTTGGCTTTGACATTAGGTGACAATCCAACTTTATGTATGAGATAGGCTCTTGGAATCTGGGAGAGATGCGTTTGTGTATGAGAAAGAGGGTGTGTGTGTGTGTGTGTGTGCGTGTGTGTGTGTGTGTGTTGCACTGCAGCCCACCTCAGACCCAGTGCCTCCCAGGCCTGCCCCACCGTGCCCCACAGGCCTTGTGTGCCACAGTGCTGCCGTCCAGCAGGAAGAGGAGCTCCCGTGTAGCTGTGCCCAGGTGCCCGGGCTTGGAGCTCAGGTCCGGGCAGAAGCTCAGCATCAGCACGGGGTTCAGCAGGATGTCCTTGTGGAAGCGGCGCTGCAGGAACCACACCTGAATGTGGGAGCCCAGAGTCACCCTGGGCCAGGCTTAGTGCAGCTCCCTCCTGGGCTGGCAGCGGGACTCAGCCCTGAGGCCTTTTTCTGTCTAATCCACCCAATGAGTCACCTTTTTGTGGTCATGTGAATAAAGGCCAGGGCAGAGGCAGGTGGCTGTCCTCTGCCGATGGCAGATGGAGCCCCCATTCTCTGAGACACAGCCCAGAGAGGCTTGTATGGTGCAGATAATACTCATCAGCCCTTTGGGATGGTGGTGGCGGTACTGAGATGTCTTACTGTGAGCAGAGCCCCCTACCCATCCCAACATGAGCCCGCTCGCCCGATCCTCAAGCACAAAGGCTCCTAGCAGGCAGGCCAGGGGCCGCTATACCTGCCGGTCCCCGTCACTGTGTCTTCGCTGTAGCCTCTGGAAATCCCGGCGGGCCCTCACTCGGGCCTCATATTCTGCTGAACTCAGGCTGCCGGCCTCCAGCATCAGGTGCGGCTGGTGGGGCTCTGGGGTGGAGGGGACACAGCTCTGTCAGGGAAGTCCCTGTTTCTGGACCCTAACTGCCCCGTCCTGCTGTCCAGGGAGGACCTTGTAGGTCCGGCCTCCCTACACCACCAGGCCCACCCTTACAGACGATTTGGTTCATCTGGCCAGGAGACCAGAAACCTATGCTTGAGAAATGCTCCTGAGGTGGTCCTGAGGTTGGTCAGAGCCGGCCCACTCTGTGCCCCATTCCCTCACCACTGGGGTGCAGCAGGATCTCCAGGGCCCGGTCGCAGCGGTGGCCTTCTGCCAGTGTGATACAGACGGTGGCTGCGGAGCTGGCGTGAGGTGGGGCGTCTGCCCGGAGAACATGAGAGGGGCTCTCTAGGCCTGAGGGACACAGAGGCAGGGAGCGGTGACGATCGCCCCACCCTCAGTCAGCACTGAGAGCATAAACACCACCTTCCCAGACCATGGGGGCTGGGGTTGGGGGAGCCCAAGGATCACGACTGATTCAGTTCAGCTCTCAGAGCCTGGCCTCACAGGCTCCAATGGACAAGCTGGGGGGGGGGGGGGGTTGCATGGTTTCACGGTTTAGGAGGCAGAGTCCCAGCTCTGTTCCTGGTTGGTCAACCCAATTGTTGATTTAGCACCTCCCCCACTTCTTGCACTGGTCTCACAATAAGCCTCTCTCTTCCCTGGGTGAGTGGAGTGGTATGTAAATAAATGACACTGACAAACTGAGGGGGGTGCTGTCCAGTAGTGTCCAGAGGATGCCCCCACTGTGAGACTGGAGGTCCCTAAGTCTTAGGTCCCTGTCTTCTTTTTGTTGTGTTCCGCCCATCCCTGAGCCTCGAATTATTTCCCAGTCAGCTATGCTGAGAGGGGCACCCACCTGCCAGCAGGCATGGCCCAGTCACCAGCATCTCAAAGGAGAAGGTGTACGGGGCAGGGCAGCGGGCAGGGCCTAAGAACACGTCCGGAGGGGCAGCTGGCTCTTCCCAGGCCAGACCTTCCTCCTGAGGGCTGCCCACCCCAAAGCAGCTGGTAGGGCTGGAAGGGAGCACGAGGAAGGTCACTTGGCCACTACCAAGACCCCTCGCCCCTCTGGCTGACTAGCCCCAGCCCGTCTCCACCCTGCCCCTTCCCCAGCGGCACCCTGCCAAAGCCCCCTCACCCGCACTAGACCCAGAGAAGCCGAGGGAGGGACGAAGAGAATCACCATAGGCCCAACCTGTCGTCACAGAGCCCCGGAGTTCTGGGGGGGCCCGGCGGACCTGGCGGGGCCAGTGGGGTGAGCACGGAGGGTAGAGCCACATGCAGCACCCCATCAGGCCTTGAGGGCAGTTCCCGGCTGCTGCACAGGGTCACTGTCATGGTGCCGGCCGGGGTGATGAGGCCGGTGGGCAGCACCAGTGTGGACCGGGCCTGGGCCAGATCCAAGACAAGATGACCTATGGTGCGTGAGAAAAGGGGTCAGAGGGGGCTGGGGGCAGAACAGGGTGAGGGGAGACAGGGGTGGGTGCAGACACTGAGTCAGGGGAGCCTGAACTAGGGGTACTGGAGAGACAATGGGCTAGTGCGTGGGTGATACAGCATGAAGGCATGGGATGAAGGACAGCAGAAAGAGAGGTGGATGGATGGTGAAAGGATCTGGCTGTCACCAGGAAAGGGAGCGGTGACAACACTGCTAATGGAAGCTGAGAACAGGGCATACCCACACCATGCCGAGATTCTGGGGGACCCATTCCCTCTGGACCTCTGTCCCTACTATGCAGCCCTTGGGCATCATCTTCCTAAAGGACCATCTCTGTAGACTGGCATTTCCTGTAGCCTGGGACCCACAAATCCCTTGCTCATGACTACTAAGGAGTTCCTCACTGCCCCCTAGGAGTGGCTCCAGAATTTGCTACCCAAGAGGAGTTTAGGAGCAGTAATCTGCTTGGAAGCTGGCTAGAGGACATAATGCTGTATTTGCACACTGAGCACCCCATTTTACTTAGCTTACAGTTTTATTTAGCACACTGAGGGGAGGAGGGTGCGGGTGGTGGCGTGGCCACGGTTGCGGCAGGAAAAACGGCCAGGTGTGCACTGTGACAGGCAAGGCCTTCCATGGCCTGGCCCCAGAACACGCTCACAGGCCCCCTTCACCTCACTGACCCACAACCACCACGTGTCCATTCTCTTGAGAAACACTTGCTGAATGAAAGGAGAGGGGGAGCTGGGCGGTGAAGAGGAAGAAAGGCTGCTGCCACACGGTGCGGCGGGAGCACGGTGTGAGCGAGTCCTGGCTCTGGGGCTTCTAACTCTGTCCTTTGTAACTCTCTTGTTTTGAGGAGCCTCCGTTTCTGCCATGTGGGGCCACAGTAACTACATCTCAAAGATCGTTGTGAGGAATGAATGAAATACTATGTGCAAAGCATCTGACATGTCGGAGACCATTGCTGCTATTTTTCATGACCTATAAAAGGGAGGAGAACAACATTGCGTTCATACCTCTCAGGACTCAAACAAAGCCGTACCACTGACTGGGCTGTGTGAAGTGTAAATCTCTATAAACACAATTTAATTCCAAACCTGCGTGCACAACATTGCCCCTGCCTGGGGTGCCTTGCCCCTCTCTTCCACGTCACTGCCTCCTCTTTCCTTTCAGTCAAAAGCTGGCTCCTCTTCCTTCTGGAATATTCCTCACTCTGGTTTCCAACTACCTGCTGGGCTTATGCCAACTCTCAGGCACCACCGGATTCTGTCCCTCTTTTCACTCGGACGGTAAATCCCATGCGCAGAAATCAAATGAACGTGCACAGAGTAAGAAAAGAATGGAGTGCAAGCCACGGGACCTAACACAGGGGCAGCCTTCCATCCCACCCAGCGCTCACCGAACCCCTTTGTGGTACGGGATGCTGGGACGTGGCAATGACCACAACCCCGCCCCGGGCTCTGGAGCTGTTGCTCCAGAGGGGGAACAGATGTGACGCCTGCTCTGTCTGTCTCCCTGGCTGAAAACCTGGGTCAGGCCTGGGTCACAGTCCCCCAGCACCTGGCGCATGGCAGGTGCCCAACCCACAGCTGTTGAATAAAGGGATGAATCCATGAATTACAAAAAAAAAAAAAAAGCAGTGGCTGGAGGGGGCAGGAGGAGGGGCTGCCGCAGAGCCGGGCAGTGGGGCTGCTTTGGGGGCGGGGCCGGGGTTGGGGGGCTCACCCTGCGCGCAGCGGCGGGGCGGCGGGGCCCCCAGCGCGGGCCCCAGCGCGCGGCAGCAAGCCGCCTGCGAGCGGCGCGGGCTCTGCAGCTGGAAGGAGACGCGCTGCCCGGCCGCCTCCGCCTCGAAGCTCGACACCACCTCGGCCTCGGCCAGCGGGTACACGAACACGCCTGGGCGGGGGGGCACAGGCGGCCTCGGACCTCGCCCGGCACGCCCGCTCCCCGCCACCCCGCGCCCCTCCGGGCCTCACCGTCCACGGGTTGCGGCTGCGGGTTGCGGTAGGTGAGCCGGGCCCGCAGGCTCAGGCAGGGGCCGTTGGCGCAGGCCCGCACCCAGGAGTCGGTGAGGGGCAGCGGCGTCCAGTCCGAGGGGCAGTACAGGCCGGGCATGGTGCTGGAGAGGCGCCGGGAGCCGTGCGCGGGGAGAGCCCGCTGCCTCCTCGCTCAGGGGGGCCCCGGACCTGCGGGGGCCGGACCTGCGGGGGGTCTGAGACGCTGGGGGCTCGGGCGGCCCAGGGGGGAAGGGGAGGGCGGGAGGAGGCAGGGGGCACGGCCCGCACCCTCGCCCGTTACCTGGGAACTGGGGGAGCGCAGCTCCGGGCAGCTCGGAGCCGGGGCGCAGAGGGTTAATGATTAACTGGCGCTCGGGGCGCCCGGCAGTCCCGCCGGCGGCTCCTCTGGGGGCGGAGGGGGGGTCCCAGCTGTTCGTCACCCGCTCCCAGCCTCCCGCCGCCCGTACCTGCCGCCCCCCCCCCCACCCCCCGGGGCTCCCCGACTGCCAGCTGTCGGAAGGAGCGCGGGTGGGGAGCTGGGAGATGCTCCGGGTGGGGAGCCAGGGTTTAAAGGGCCAGCATCCCCCTGGGGATCCCCCAACCCAGGAAGGGACAGTAGGGCAGGGGCGAGGCGGGACGGGGAGCCTCAGGGCTGCAGCCCTCCTCCGGCGCCTCTGCGGACCTGGATGCGGAGAGGCTGTAGCCGGAGTGGGGCAGGGCTGGGTTGGGAGGAAGGAGGTCGGGGAGCGGAGGGAGGGGTCTCTCGGAGGCCAGGCCCGGAGGAGTGTAGGGGCGGGGGGGGGGGGGGGTCCGTCCAAGGCGCCCCTCCCACCCGGAGCCGAGCGGGCAGGGGGTGCTGTGGGCTGGCTCTAGGGACAGTCCCCGTCCCGCAGGCAGCCCCAGCCTCACCGTCTCGTCCTCCGCAGAGTTCTGGGCTCCGCCACGGGCCCGGTGGGAGGGGCCGCCTCTGCGCCCGGGGGGCGCTCAGTCTGGGCACCTGCGGGGCTCCCGCTCCGGACTCCCGCCGCGGCCACTCTCGGTCCGCTCAGGGGCGTCGGCCCCGAGGATGCCGGTCCCGCCCCCGGTCCCGCCCCGGCCCCGGCCGCGCCTGCCGCTGCGGCGGGGCTGCTGCTCCCCGTCTTCCAGCCCCTCCCTCTGTGTGTGCCGTACCGCCTCCGCGCCAGCCCCGGCCGATCCAGCCAGCCCCGCACCGCACTGCAGGCACCGCGTCCCGCCGCCGCACAGCCCCCCATCAGTGCGAGGCGGGCCCCCGAGGCTCCACCCTTCAGTCCTTCAGGAAGGGAGGCGTCCTGCAGATGCCCCGGAGCCGCCCCCCAACACCGCAGCGACCACAGCTAGCCCAGGAGCAGCCCCCGCCCTGCGCCAGCCCTGGCTAGGCTTTCCGTCTCCGCACGAACTCTCCCCCATCACTGCAGCGAACCCCAGCACCCTGTTACCCTTGGAGCCCAAACCCCACAAGCCATCGCCATTCCTTTTCAAAGGGCTCCCTCCACCCTGCCCTGCAGGTATCTTCCGCTTGTCTGTCACTTCAGGGCCCACTCTCTCCAAGCAGGGGTCCTCATGACTGCAGCCACTTCCCCCACCGGAAGCACACAGCCTCCCCACCACTGCAGAGCCATCTCCCCACTCTTTCCGGGGTGGGGAGAGTGGGCAGGATCACCCCCACCGGACTGAACTCGCTGTGCTGCAGTTGCCCACCACCATGGAAGTGAGGCCTTCCAGCCTGCTGAGCCTTCTGAGTGAGGGCAGACCCCCCCCGCCCCCGCAGCCCACCAACCTAGCCGTGACCCCCCACGGGGAGGGGGACATCTGTTTGTAAACAGGTTCCTTGAGATTGGCAGATTGTCCTGCGACTTGAAAGTGTTATGCTGCAGAAGCTCTCCCCAGTCCGAGAGTCTGGGCGTCCTGGGGGAGTGACTGTGTGAATCACCCTTACAAGCTTTCTTGCAGAGGCTACACTCAGATTCTGCAGAGAGACCTGGAGGAGAGCTGAGAGTAGGGGACAGCAGGTGGGGAGTGGGCTTTCAAGCAAGGAGGTTTCACCCCTCCCCAGTCTGTCCAGTCACATTCCCCACCCTTCTGTCCCAGAGGGATCCCCTGTCTCCTGGAGCACCTGAGCCCTTAACCACACCCTTTCCCTTGCTCAAACACTTAGCATGGTGGCCTTCCCTTGGCCTCTCCCCAGGGAACTCCATGGGTGGAAATGCACAAGGATGACACGGAAAACACAGCCACCATCACAATGACCCAGCCCACAGCGAGCTCCAGCTGCATTCTACCGCGTTCTTTCCACACCATCTGAGCCGTGGTTCCATTGACACTTGTCCTCCCTCCTTTGCTGAATCTGCTTTCAGCCTCAGGCTGAGTGAGCTTCCCTCTTACAGGTTTAGGGAGAAACAGGAGTTGGTGAGTGTGCAGATGGGCCATCCAGGTCTCCAGGCAGCACCAGTCCAGGTAAGTCCTTCAGGAGTCCAAGGGGATTTTGTGCTTTGCCCCTTCTGCTAATGAACCAAAAGTTATATGTGGCCCTTGGGCCAAAGCTGAAGCTGCAGGGAGCAGCCATGGGCCTCAAACACACAGAAATGGCCAGAGGTCCTCTTTGGTCCTGAGAAGAGTTGGGTGTAGGGCCGTGTCCCGGGAAGACGGTGTTCCTGTCAGAGACGAGATAATACACTGGTAGTAGCCAAGCTTTGCTGGGAAGCTGGACCGGCCCTGAGATTGAGATCCTGCTGGGAAGGCTGTGTTAGCCCAGGCAAACGGAGGAAGAGACAGGTCAGCGGCTCCGGCTCTGCAAGAGGCATAAAG
The DNA here is from genome assembly GCA_027563665.1 of Antrozous pallidus. NCBI lineage: Eukaryota > Metazoa > Chordata > Mammalia > Chiroptera > Vespertilionidae > Antrozous > Antrozous pallidus. Next base: position 44,123,327 of record CM050514.1, on the reverse strand, counting down.
CATCCTCAGGATGGGGCAGGGCAATGCAGGCTGTGAGACACCAGGGAGAAGAGGGGCTTTGTGGGGACAGCAAATGGGTCTGGGGCCCAGCTGGGAGCACTCTGGTGGTAGGGCTGGACCATGGCAGGCCATTGAGGACAGGAAGGGACAGCGCAGCCCCAGACGGCCCAGAATCAGGTTCCAGACAGGGCTAAGGAATGGCCTGGAGCTTGGGTGGTCTGCTGTGTGCCAGGCACAAGGAAGGGGGTGGGCAGTATAGAGCTAAAAAGACAGTCTCTTGTCTTGAAAGGCTCATATTTTGTTGAGAAAATGGCTCACACTTTGATCAGAAGTCAATTCTCATTCCTTTTTGTCTTTCACAATACTGGCATTTGTGAAGAGTTCTGGCCAGTTATTTTGTAGAATGTCCCTCTGTTTGGGTTTATCTGTTGTTTGCTCTTGATTAGATTCAGGATGTTAATTTTTGGCAGGTTTACCACATAAGTAATGTAGACTTCTCACTATATTACATTAGGATGTGCTTGTCAGTTACTATTACTGGTGATGTTATCTTTGATCATTGGATTAAAGTGGTATATTAGCGTTCTCCAATTGGAAGCAAAACCAATAGGAGATGTATCTTTAGCTATGTGTGTGTTTATGTTCTTATTTATGTTTTCATTTACTCATCCTATCTAATAAAAGAGTAATATGCAAATTGACCGTCCCTTTGCTATACCCACCAGCCACACCCACTAGCCAATCAGGAGTGGTGGTGGGGCCGAGGCAGCCAGTGAGCAGTAAGCGTGTGAGGAAGGGGGCAAGGCCAAGGTGTGCGTGAGGCGGCCAGCAAGCGCCGAGGAAAGAGGGCTTGGGGAGGCAAAAGAGGGCAAAGGAGGGATAAATGGTGATGGAAGGAGGCTTGACTCGGGGTGGTGAACACACAACATACAGATGATGTATTATAGAATTGTACACCTGAAACCTATATAATTTTGTCAGCCAATGTCACCCCAATACATTCCATAAAAAAAGGATGTTGCGGAAAACCTCTGTCACCTACTGGTGGTAGAGAAGGACTTCAAAAGGACAAATCATGTTGCCAATGATTGCTGATGATTTTGATTACATAAGAATTAAGTATTGCTTCTCCACAAGATACTTATTAATTACAAAGGGAAAAACAGCAATTTACAGCGTAGAAACCTGGCAGACACCACCTTAACCAAGTAATCAAAGTTAATATCACCAGTAATAGGACAAATTGACATCACATGCCTCCTGATCAGATGCTCTGAGAAGGCACAGCCTCTCCTCTATGGCATTCCTGCCAGAAATGCATAGCCTGAATCTAATCAAGAGGAGACACCAGACCAACCAAAATGGACATTCTACAAAAAAAATAAATAAATAAATAAAAATGTTCTGTATTCTTCCAAAATGTTAGTCATGAAAGATAAAGATCATTGGATTGTTCCAGATTACAAGAGGCTAAAGAGGCAAGATAACTAAATACAATTTAGTGTGATCCTATATTTAAAAAGAATTTTATAAAATAAATTGGTGGTGTCCTAGCTGATTTGGCTCAGTAGATAGAGTGCCGGCCTATGGACGAAGGATCCTGGGTTCGATTCCGGTCAAGGGCATGTACCACGGTCACAGGCTCCTCCCCAGCCCAGGCCCTGGTCAGGGTACATGCAGGAGGCAACCAATCGATGTGTTTCTCTCACACCGAGGTTTCTGTCTGTCTTTCCCTCTCTCTAAAAATCAATGAAAAACTATCCTCGGGTAAGGACTAAAATATTAATAATAAAATAAATAAATTAAATTGGTGGTACAATTAGCAAAAATTGGGTAAACTCTATAGATTAGATAATAACACTGTCAAGTATGGTGATGACCTTGTTTTGATAATTGTACTGTGGTTACATAAGGGAAGTCCTTGTTTTTATAAAACAACATATTGAGGTATTTAGAAATAAAGGAATGTTGTGTAGAATAAGTTGTAGAACTTATTCTCAAGTAGTTTGGGAAAAACTTACACACACACACAAATACACAGAAAATGATACAGCAAATGTGCAAAATATTAACATTTAGGGAATCTGAATGAAGGGAAGAGCAGAATTCCTTTTAATATTCTGCAAGTCTGAATTTAAGTAAAATGTCATAAAAATTATTTGTTTCATTAAGTCTGAAATTATTTTAAAGTACAATGTTATAAAATTAAGAATTTCTGTTTAGTGCAGGACACTAAGGGGGAAGTTAATAGCTAATACAGTGAGATAAGGTATTTCCGTATGCATAAATTTAAAGATGTAGATGTTCATATGTGATTTTTTAAATTGATGAGGAAAGGTGAGAGAGAAACATCAATCTGTTGTTCCACTTCTTCTTGTACTAGAGGCCCAGTGCACAAAATTCATGCATGGGTAGGGTCCCTAGGCCTGGCTGGGATCAGGGCCAATTGGGGCCTTCCCAGCCCCAATTGGGAGCTACCCAGCCAGGGACTACATGTTCATATGATTTTAGATAAGGTTTGGAAAGATATCTATAAGTCTGGTAATAATGGTTTCTTTAGGGTAAAGGATACTAGATTGGGATGAAGCGGGTATTAACTTTATTTACATTGTTCAACTTGTTACAACACTCATGTATTACTTTTATATTTTTAAAATATTTTAAAAATCTGAAACAATCTCAGCACATAGAAAATTTGAAATAAAGAACAAATCACCACAAAACTATTGTCAAAATTAGGCATTTAATTCTACCTAGCAAATATATCATTTAGACTAGGAGGATAAAGAGTTTCCCAGAAAAAAGGTAACAAAGTTCATCACCACCAAACCAATATTAGGAGAAATGTTAGAGTTATTGTTTTTTTCAGGAAAAAAAAGATAAAAATATGAATAATAAAATGGCAATAAATACATACCTATCAACAATTACTTTAAATGCTCCAATAAAAAGACACAGGGTAACTGAATGGATAAGGAAACAAGACCCATACATATGCTGTCTACAAGAGACTCACTTCAGATGGAAAGACACATTGCCGAAACCGGTTTGGCTCAGTGGATAGAGCGTTGGCCTGTGGACTGAAAGGTCCCAGGTTCAATTCCGGTCAAGGGCATGTACCTTGGCTGTGGGCACATCCCCAGTTAGGGGGTATGCAGGAGGTAGTTGATCGATGTTTCTCTCTCATCGATGTTTCTCTCTCATCGATGTTTCTGACTTTCTATTCCTCTCCTTTCTCTCTGTAAAAAATAAATTAAAAACATATTAAAGATAACAACAGATGGAAAGACAGAGACTGGAAACAAGGGATGAAAAAAGATATTTCATGAAAATGGAAGCAAAACAAAACAAAAAGCTGAAGTAGAAATACTTATACCAGAAAAAATAGACTTTACAAAAAGGCTACAATGGATGTTTATCCTAAGAAATCTAAAATAAATCCGTATGTTCACTGCAGCATTATTTACAGTAGCTAAGGTATGGAAGCAACCTAACTGCCCATCAGGAGGTGAATAAAGAAGATGTGGCACATATAGACAATATATGAATATTATTCAGCCATAAAAAAAGAACAAAATCTGCCCTGGCCATTGTGGCTCAGCTGATTGGACAGTTGTCCCATGCACCAAAGGGTCACAGGTTCAATTCTCTGTCAGGGCACACACCCAGACTGCAGGTTTGATCCCTGGTCAGGGCACATATGGGAGGCAACCAATCGTTGTTTTTCTCTTTTTCTCCCTTCCTCTCTCTTTAAAAAATCAATAAAAACATATCCTTGGGTGAAGATTAAGAAAAATGAAATTTTACCATATTTGACAACATTGATGGGCCTAGAGGGTATTATGTTGAAATAAGTCAGAGAGAAAGACAAATACTATATAATTTCACTTATATGTGGAATCTAAAGGACAATATAAATGAACCAACAAAGCAGAAAGACTTATAGACCCAGAGAACAGATTGAGGTTTGATTGCCAGAAGGGGGGCCTTTGAGGGATGGTGTGAAAAGGATATATACACGTTCAACGGTTGATCTCTTCCCACCCACCCTCCCTTGCCTTCCCTCTGAGGTTCAACAGTCTGCTCATGCTTCTATGTCTCTGGGTCTATTTTTTTTTTCTGCAAAAAGCTTTATTGTTTCATTTGGTCCAACGCAGGGGAGAGAGCTCCAGGATGATTAAAAGAATGGCTAGTAGTTTCGGGGAGAGGCTCGGGTAAAAAAGCCAGAGACCCCAGGAGGATGCAAGGGGGTGGGAGGTGCTCTGAAAGGCCTCTGGGCTCCAAAGGCTCCTAGTCATGCTTGAGGGTGAGCCTTTCCAAGAGATACTCGCCCAGCCCAGCCTGGGGGCCGGCCAGCCTGCGGATGTTAGTCAGGTGGTCGCCCATCATCTTGATCAGTTTCCCCTCCTCATCCAGGAGGTGGTTCTCCAGGAAGTCACAGACATGAGGCTGCACGGGTAGAAGCCAGGCATGCAGCTCCAAAAGGGCCTGGTTCAGGCTCTTCTCCAAGACCAGGGCAGGGCGGCTTCCACAGTGTCCTGAGTTTTGGCCCAGTCATCCAAGGAAGGTTTCTGCATGTCCTGGAAGAGAATGCGGCCGCCTTGCTTGTTTTACAACTTTAAGAAATGCTCCATGCCCTCGTGCTTCTTCTCCGCCAACTCGCGGAAGAAGTGGCCCGCGTCCTCCAGAGCTCATCGTCGCGGTCGAAATAGTAGCCCAGAGAGAGGTAGGGGGAGGCGGCCCGCAGATGCAGGTTGGCCAGGCGATGGACCACAGCCTCCACCTCGGTGGAGTAATTCTGACAAATTTGGGAACTCATGGTTGTTCAGCAATGAGGAGTAAAGGTAGGAAAAAACAACAACAAAACCCCCGTGTGTTGGCTGGTCCAGGAGTTGGCCGGAGGCTGGAAGAACGGGCATCCCTGGGTCTGTTCCGGCCAAACACGGTTAAAGCAAGAGACAGATCCGGGGCCTCCGAGTGCGCTGCTCTCTGGGTCTATTTTTGTTCTGACAATGTTGACTTTACTTGATCATGGTGTGTCAGTTAAGCTTCTCTACTGTACAGTAACTTCTTTTCCCTTTATAATGAATAAATGTTTGGGTGGAATTACTTTGAAAATGTGTCTTGTTCCTCATTAAATTTTTAATGTATTCATATACTTATGTATATTAATATCAACTTTTATTCAGAGGTTATAAACAATATATATTGTTCAAACTAATTTGTCCAGTGGGAGCATTTCAAGCTAAATTTTGTCCTTTCTATATGTCCCAATTACTTTTTTTTTTTGCTTTGCAGTATAAGATTTCTAGGCTCATCTTGTATCTCTCTCAGCCACAGAATCAGCTCATTCCCTAGGGAGCACTGGCACCTTACAGTGTAGAATGTTATGTGGAAGCTAGGATTTGGGCACTACTCCTTGCCATTGGGATGGAGCTGTCACTTCTCAATAGCTAGAGCTGGGACAGAGCTACATGAACACTTAAATCTATATTGATTTTTAAATCTACCTCTATTTATTGAAAAATACGAGTTTACACCAATATCTCCGATTTTAATCCAACATCACAAGGTTTTCTCCCTTTCTATTTTTTATTGATTTCAGAGTGGGAGAGGGAGATAGAAACATCAATGATGACAATTATTGATCAGTTGCCTCCTGCACACCTTTTTCCCACTCCCCACCCCAACTGGGGATTGAGCATGTGCCCTTGGCCAGAATCAAACCCGGGACCCTTCAGTCTGCAGGCCGACACTATCCGCTGAGACAAACCAGCTAGGTCTTTCTCCCTTTCTATATTTATAATTTCGTTCTCCAACTGTGAGACACCGGGCTGCCATTTTCCCTTATACATTTATCCACATGATTAATCCCTGTCACCACTGCCTTCACATGTCCTTCTCTTTTTTTTTTTTTTTTTAAATATATTTTATTGATTTTTTACAGAGCGGAAGGGAGAGGGATAGAAAGTCAGAAACATCGATGAGAGAGAGGCATCAATCAGCCGCCTCTTGCACGCCCCCTACTGGGGATGTGCCCGCAGCCAAGGTACATGCCCTTGCCGGAATCGAACCCGGAACCCTTCAGTCCCCAGTCCAATGCTCTATCCACTGAGCCAAACCGGTCTCGGCCACATGTCCTTCTCACTCTTGTCTCCAATTCTCTACACTGGGTTGCTTCCACCTGCCTCCTCAGTAAATACTCCTCACCCTAACCTTGCCTAACACCCTATTCTGGGGTCTTCTCCTCCTCAGAACATCCTTCTTGCCCTGACTAAAGTGGCTCCGTTGTCTGGGTGTCATCCCGTGCTTGAGAGGCCACCAGTTGGATTCCCAGTCAGGGTCCAAGCCTGGGTTGCAGGTTTGATCCCCAGCAACCACCAATGTTTCTCTCCTTCTCCCTTCCTCTAAAATAAATAAAAACCTAAAAAAACAAAAAAACATAAACAGACTTTTGAGTTTTAGAGGGAAGGTGGGTTTTGTTGGGGAAACAATAACCAGGGAACTTATATGCATATGTGCATAGTTGATGGACGCAGACAATAGTCTGGTGAAGGCCTGGGAGCGGCTACTGTGGGATAGAGGGGGGTCAATGAAGAACAAAACAAAGGGGCCATCTGTAATGCTATCAACAATAAAGATGTTAAAAAAATAAAGAATGCCCTTCTCATCCTGCTTGGGCTTTGATTTCCCAGGCCAGGCTGCATTCCCACCCAGAGCACAGGCCATTCCCATGCATGAATGTCCTTACCTCACTCAGGTTCTGACACCTCATACTGGACCACCTTCCTATACAGATGCCCCCCTTGTCTCTCGAACAATTAGGTTCAAAACACTTGCCTGAAAGGATTGAAGGTAACATGACCCTGAGTATGCCCATGGGCAAGTGTGTCATGAGAACATCATCCATTGTATGAATAAATATGGAACAAAGTTGAGAACAGCGATCTGGAGAGATGTGAGAAGACTGGCGACCCAGATATCTCTCTCTGAACTTGCCCCATTCTGCATGCACAGAGGTATCTGAACCTAAATAAGACACTTATCATCTTTCTGCCTCATGTTCCAGTTCTGTAAAATGGGAGTAACTCATCAGGATCCACTTGATTGATTATGGAGAAGACCAAGAGAGAACATTTGTGAAAGCATTCCTCGATGTTACAAATGCTGTAACATGGGTTGACAAATATTTAATTTAGGGTTTCCAAAGTCTCTCTATATACAGTAAAGCAGAAATCACTTCTAAACCATCCATTTATTTAACATACAGAAAAGAGAAACCTAGAATTGCCAACAGGACATGACCTATACATATTATTAGAACGGGCTTAAATTGCATGATTTCTGCTTTACCCCATGCAACTGAGCAGGTGCCAGGCAGTCTCATTTTTGATGCCTGGCTCAGCAGACGAAGGCTGTGGGTGGCCCTCCTGGGGCACTCATCTTGTGATAGCCTGGAGTGTTTGCACATGTGCTAGTCTGTGTGTCTCCAGAGGAGGCCCCAGGCTGCCGCTCCCTCACTCCATCCATGAAAATGACACCCATTGGATCCACAGCTCTTCCCAATTCACAAACATTTTTGTTCAGCTTACACGGGGCTTTGGCTCATTTAATCCTTCCAACCACCCAAAGAAGCCGGCAAGACAAACTGAGTTGTACCCATTTTGTGGGTAAGGATCATTTCCTCAGGAGAGGTTGACTTGCCCAAGATGCCATTAGTGGTAGAGCTGTGCTAATCCCAGTGCATGACTTTGCAACTATTTCCGTGTGTTTTTTGTTATTAATTTAACAAACAACTTCACTGAACACCCAGTGTGTCAGCCAATGTCAGGTACTCCTACTCATCAGCTTGCTCTGCTGAGAGCTTATTCAAACCCCCTGCCTCCCACCCCTGCCCCATGTAACTGATGAGTTTTAAGTGATGGAATGAACATCATTGAGCAGGCCACACGAGGAGCTGTGCAGTATTACAGTATGACAGTTAAGAGCTGTACTCTAGAACCAGACTGGCCCGAATCCCAGTCCTGCCACCCACTATGTCAACTTCCTGTTTCCTCATCTGTAAAATGGGAATAATAGGTTTGTGAAGATTGACTTAATGGGGGTAAAGGATTTCCAAAAGTATCTATTACACAATAAGAACTCAATAAACATTCTGTAATTATTTCCTTACATTGTCTTAAAAGCAAACAAGGCGAGATTTAAAAGCAAAAATGTTCCCTTTAAATCTGTTCCTTAGGTCCCTAAGCTTTCACGACTTTGGCCCAGAAAAAGGAGTCCTTCCTTGTTTGGGCAGGGCAGACAGCCCCTTGCTGAAATTGCACACCATCCTCCCTAGCTTTGTCTCCACCTGCACCCTGCTGACCACATGCCCTTAGGACTGGATTTTGGTTATGTCCTTTTGGCTGGTTTCTTGGGTTTTCCCCCTCTTCTCTCTTCCAATATCATTCTCTACTTATCCGCAAATAATTTCCCCCCATACTAATTTTTCAAGCACTTTTATTGAGCACATGTCTACAGGCGAGGCCTGTAGTAGGTGCTGTGATGAGCTGCCTGGACCTCCTTTCAGGAACGAAGGACTTGATGCCCTAGATGCTAACAGTGCTGATGGCAAAGTCCTTAGCTGTCAGGCCCTTTGGGGGGATGGTCTCAGCTGAAGGAATCTCTTTTTCAACTTCACATCTTCCTTGTAGCAGCCAGCATTCAGACTGGTCAACTCAGCAGATAAAGGCCTGCCTGAACCATTGTCTCAACTCAGGACAACTCTGCAGGACTATCCAGCTCTAGAATTTGAGACCAACTGAGGCCTTCAATGCTGCTCAACTTCTCCCTCTGCTGAATCCCAGTGTTGGTCCCAGCAGCATACCCCAATAAACAGCCTGCATGATGATTTCTTCACACTGCTTCCCAGGAAAACCAACCTGTGCAGGCACGTAAGACCAAAGACGAGCAAGCCATCGTCTGGCCTTCTAGGCTAACATGGCCAAGTGGGATTTACAACTTTAATAATGGCAAGCTTATAATGGGAGAAACACAATGAAGCCCACTTGGAGGGAGGCAAGGTTGAAGGGAGTCCATCGCTCCAGGGTCAGGAACCCTTCAGCCAGGTTGTGAACCCAGCCTGCTAGCCTGCTGGGATTTCCCCAGGTTCCAGCATCCAGTCTGCATGCTCATGCTGGTGCAGACCCATAAACTGATGATGCTAGAGGGTTGTTTGGCTTGCACCTGTGGGTGGGCCAGATCCAGGCTTACCGAGTGGCTTTTACTATAATTTTACATTCTAAAATGACAAATTAACCTGGGGTATAGCCAGCAAGGGTAAATGGCACCTTTCCCCCTATTTCATTCTAAAATTTGCCTGGAAAACAGTGGGAACTTGGCCTGACGTCAGCAGGGCAGCTCCAATCTCAGCAGTTGGAAGGACCAGCTTCCCAATGGTTGGGTTAAGTGGGCTCTCCACAGTGTGAAAGGAGTGGGTACTGTGATGGGCAGTCTGTGGTGATCAGGGGGCTTCCCACTCATAGATGTCAAATTTCGCTGCCCTGTGCTTTCTGGAATGGAGTTGACATTGTCTATATTTTCCCTCAAGACAGCTATCTTCTGCCAGCTCCCCTCTTCTAATCTCCAGAAGTTCACTCTACCCTTAATGTAGTCATTCTCAGCTGCTACAATTCATTCATCCCAATTTTCTGAAGGGCTGATATATAGGCCAGTATTGTCATATACAGGCTCTTCCTGTTTTGTTCCTGGAGTCATGACATTGGAAACCAACTCAAAAGAGACTTTCTTGAGAGCCTGGCAGGGCTGAACAGTCCCAGAGACTGGGAACTTAACTCTCAGGAGGCAGCCTGAGCTATTAAATTTTTTCCTTCCTTTGAACTCAAACTTGTCTTCCTCTGGAATCACTCAGAAAATTTGCTTTTCCCACAACTGTCCTTCAAATCAGGCTGGCCACACTTTGTGAATCATATGCATAATGTGCTTGTCAGCTAATCCTATCAAGAAACCAGGCAGAGGTATTCAAAAAGGTTAAGTGATTCCTTACACCGCTAGTATTTCTTAGTCTGGTGACTCCTTCGATCACCAGTAATGGCACTGGACTTGATCTTAGACCCAACTCCAATGTTCTTTGTACAAAGTCACCTACCTCCAAAAGAAGCAGATTCTGTCACAGAACCCTTCATCTGCAATCCCACCAACTCTAAGGACTTGGGAGAACTCATATCGGGATTCACAAACTTGTGTGAGGTGAAGGGGCTGAGCCTGGCAAACAGGTAGGTACAAATCACACACCAGATGGCTCCTGACTGGCTCATCTGCAGGTCTGAGGTTGGCAGCAGTGATGGGGCTGTAAGAAGGCTCTTAGAAGTATGAGGGTTCACAAAGCCACAGACAGAAGAACCTCTCCTGTGGACTTGTGAAAGGGAGTGAGAGAGGCTGAGGAAGCAGGCTTATTAGTGGCTCTTCTGCTGTTTTCATTCGTCAATCACTGCCTATTCTGTGGTAAGTCAGCAGAGACTTTCTGTCTTTCTCTTCCTTTACTCCAAAAACAGGTATCTCCCTGCCAGCTATCTGCACCATAATAACCTCACCAGCTGAGTTAACATTCCTTGGTTGAACTTTGTACCTATAATTCTCTGTGAAGCCAGCAAGTTCCTTCTGTTGACTGGTTTTCTTCATTATCATGGAGAGCAACACAATGTCTTCTGTATAGCAATTACATAGAGCAGCTGAGCCCTCGAGAAACAATATTTATAAATCATATTATCTCTGCTAAAAATCCCACCCTACACTTAAGACTCTTAATTTGAAAACAAAGTACCCTATTTCTTCCCATTACAGACCATTTTCAATTTCTTCCCAGGCCCCTCTTATTAATACGTGGTTAGAGGAAAAATAAAGAAACCACCCAAGCAAAACGGGACAAAGACAGTTTCTCTTCAGACCCTTCTGAAGGTCCTGATCAAAGAAGCAGAGTGAGCCTGGGCCAGAGACCACGGGAGAAAGCATAAGACAAACCATGTCTAAAGCTGCAGGATTACAGAATCAGTTCATTCTCTTAAGTAGAGGCTGAGCCCACTCAACAGGGACCAGCATCACAGTGATGTAACACACTGCCCTTCATTCAAACAGCCCAGCCCACCGCAAGGTCAGGCAGGTGACCTCTGAGCCCCAGTGGCTTGAGTGATGTCTCCTTCCAGGGTCAAGGCTGGTGATGCTATAACCCCCTCCTTGTGATTGATACAAATGTCACAGGATAATAATAAATCAGAGAGCCTACACCCCTTAACACATTGCAGCCCTGCCAGGGAACAGCAGAGATGAGGCAAGGAAGATTTAATTTACACAGCAGCCACTTGGGGCCCAGTCAGAGCTGGGGCAGTGAGGGAAGTATAACCCCAGAGGGTACCCCCTTCCACTTACAAGACCAGTCCTCACAGACCCTTAGATGGGGTTCCCTGGATTGTGCAGAGCATGCTCCAATCAAAAGGAGAGATTTGGGAATAAGGCTGTCCCCAAAGTCAGGGGAGGTCCATGGCCTGGAGATGGTGGCCTACATGGTGGCCCAGGGGTCTGAGAGACCAGTTCATGTCCTGGGCAAAGCCCTCAGCGTGCTGGGCCTAGAGGAAGCCCTCACGGCGGAACTGTTCCTGGAGAAGGGCCCGGTACTGGTCAAATCCCCCCTCGACCCGGGTGACGCCACCTCCTTCGCACACCCACAACTCCTGGCACACCAGCCTGATGAAACGCTCATCGTGGGATACCAGAATCACGCCACCCTGAAAGACAGGAGACCAGAGGCGCTCAGGGGCGGGGGGCTAAGGAGTGCTGAGGCTTGGGAAGGAGTGGGCATTATGAAGACACACTCACCCTGAAATTGTTGAGAGCACGGCCAAGAGCCTCAATTGTCTCCATATCCAGGTGGTTTGTAGGTTCATCCAGAATGTAGAAGTTGGGGCTGGAAGGCAGAACCCGGGAAGGTGGATAGTTATGGGGAGTTGGAAAAATCATGAACTCCTCTGATATAAAGATAAGAAAATCATTTTCTACTAGGCCAGAGGGGAACAGGGAAGGCAAGAATTCTAGAAAGTAAGGCCTTACCAGGGCATAGTCATCTGAGCAAAGGCTACCCGGCTCTTCTGGCCCCCAGACAAGCTGGCAACAGGGCGCACAGCCAGTTCTCCAGAGATGCCATACCGGCCCAGCTGGTGACGATACTCCTCCTCAGGCCGTCCTGGAAAGGCCCATTCGATCATGGCCCAACTCCCTTCCTTCACCCTCTCCCCAGCCCCACCTTCAAAAACCTCTGTCTAGAGGTTTGGGTGAGCTGCTTAGCACGTCCCCAAAGGAGGCCTAACTGTAGGCAGCAGCCCTGTGCCTTTCTCCTGAACCCCTAACACACCAGGAAATTTGTGTGACAGCAGCTCCACAGCACTGACGTTCAGGTCCAGCTGTTCCACGTGGTGCTGGCTGAAATAGCCAATCTTCAGATTCCTGCAGTCAGAAATGAAGGTGTAAGAGGGGATGAAAGCAATGATAATAAAGAGTGTAGCTACAAGTGTAGGGGTAGTTGGAGATGAAGGTGTGGACCCTACCGGTGAGCATGTCTGATGCCTCGAACAGGTGTTAGGTCCCCCATAAGCAGCTTCAGCATGGTAGACTTCCCAGCCCCATTCTCCCCAACCTATAAGAAACATGAAACTTTAAGAGTGTACATGTATAGGACACAGAAGGAAAGGAAAGGAGAATTAGACTTAGGTAGTCCCAATGACTCTTTCAACTAAAATGTTTTTCAGAAACTCAAAAGAAAAATGAAAAGGGTAATAAATATGTAGAGAACCTAACACCTGAGTACCTGGTAAGTGCCGGGGATTTAACGCTCCCGATAATTAAGTGAGGTAGGCACTGTCTCCATTTTAAAGGTGAGAACAATGTTTAGTAACGAAGGTGGGAAATGGCAGTCAGGATCTGAAGTCCGACCCTGAAGCCTATACTCTCTCCTCTATGTTCCACGGTTTGAGAAAACAGAGCGGAGATGAGCAAGATAGAATACTGCTTCAAGTATTCATCAAGTACCACATGCAAGGCTTTCTTTTCACCTCTGCAGCCCTGTGAGCTGGAGCATGGACACAATATAAGTGTAGCCAAGTCCTTGGCTCAGGCCCTGACTCCTGCCCAGTGGACTACTTCCTCCTGCAGCACGAGGATCTGGGCCAATTCCCAGCATGTTCTAGGCCAGTGGTCGGCAAACTCATTCGTCAACAGAGCCAAATATCAATAGTACAATGATTGAAATTTCTTTTGAGAGCCTAATTTTTAAGCTTAAACTTCTTCTAATGCCACTTTTCAAAATAGACTCGCTCAGGCCATGGTATTTTATGGAAGAGCCATTCTCAAGGGGCCAAAGAGCTGTATGTGGCTCGTGAGCCACAGTTTGCCGACCATGGTGCTAGGGTAGTAGAGTCCCGGCCCCTGGAACAGAGAAACAACAACCATACCACACAGATGCGGGATTCAAGATCAGCAGAGACGGAGAGACGGCTAAAGATGATGTGTTTAGGATCATAGTAGAAATCCACCTCATCTAGTTGCAGAATTGGTGGTGAGAACTTCTCAAACCCATCAGGGAACCTGTGGGAGGGAAGGTGGGGATGAACAGCACTGCAGTGGCCAGAAACAAGAGCTTCCAACCAGCCCCTCTGGCCCAGCACTCACTTCATCACTACTTCCAATTCCTTGTCCACAGGTTTCAGCTCTGGCCTGAGGAAAGAGGGGGCATTCTAGATTTATGACTTTTATTTGTCCCATCACACAAAAAATACATGCTCAGAGAAAACTTAGAAAAGCTTGTAGTCCCACCACCCAGATAACATTCTTATTTTCGAGTAGTTTTGTATTACATAAAAAGGTTAACAACATACCGCATACATGAGGGTGGTCCCGTACTGTCTAATAAAAGAGTAATATGCAAATTGACCATACCTCCATGATACCCACCAGCCAATCAGGAGCAAATATGCAAATAAACCCCAACCAAGATAGCTGTGGCCATTGAGAGCAGGAGGGAGGCTTGAGTTTCCCCAGCAATGGAGGAAGCCAAGCTTTCTGCCTGCCCTTGCTGGCCTAGGCCTCTATTCAATGCTATCAAGTTTCAATTACAGAAGATACATAAATCCCAATAGAAATGGAGGCAGCCATTTCAGCTGGAGAGAGCAGAGGCTAGGGTTGCCCTGGTGATGGAGGAAGCCAAGCTTCTGCAGCTCTAGCCAGCCTAGGCCTCCACTCTAGGCTACAAAGTTTCAATTATAGAAGGAAAATAAACCCAAACAGAAATGGCTCTTGCCATGGAGCAAGGCGAAGGCTTGGCTCTGCTCCAGGCTACCAAGTTTCAATTGTAGAAAATAAATAAATCCCAAATACTAGGGCCTCCACTTGGGTTGCCAGGGGGCGTGGCTGGCCTGCAAACCACCACAGGCACCTCGCCCAGGCCACCCCATGCCCCAAGGGTATCCCCAACCTGATCTGGGACACCCTTTGGGGCAAATCAGCTGGCCCCCCACCCATGCACCAGGCCTCTATCCTATCTAATAAAAGAGTAATATGCAGATTGACCATCACTCTAATACACAAGACGGCTGCTCCCATGTGGTCAAAGATTATGCCCCCATATGGACACAAGATGGCCACCACAAGATGGCCAGCAGGGGAGGGCAGTTAGGAGGGACCAGGCCTGCAAGGGATGGCAGTTGTGGGTGATCAAGCCTGCAGGGGAGGGCATTTAGGAGTGACCAGGCTGGCAGAGGAGGGAAGCTGGGAACAAACAGGCTGGCAGGGGAGCAGTTAGACATCAATCAGGCTGGCAGGCAGGGGCAATCAGGAAGGCAGGAAGGCAGGCGAGCAGTTGAGAGCCAGCAGTCCTGGATTGTGAGAAGGATGTCTGACTGCCCATTTGGCCCAATCCTACTGGGATCGGGCCTAAACAGGCAGTCAAACATCCCTCAAGGGGTCCCAGATTGGAGAAAGCTGGGCTGAGGGGACCCCCCGCCCACGAATTTCATGCACTGGGCCTCTAGTAAGGTTATAATGGAGCAGAAAATTCCTATTACCTACTGCAGTGGTCGGCAAAGTCATTAGTCAACAGAGCCAAATATCAACAGTACAACAATTGAAATTTCTTTTGAGAGCCTAATTTTTTAAACTTAAACTTCTTCTAATGCCAGTTCTTCAAAATAGACTCGCTTAGGCCATGGCATTTTGTGAAAAAGCCACACTCAAGGGGTCAAAGAGCTGCATGTGGCTCATGTGCCGGTTTGCCAAACACAGACCTAGTGGCATCATAACCAAGTCATAATGTCATAGCACAATGTCTACAGTGATGCTGGTAAAAATAAGCCGACTGCATTGGCAGTTGTATAAAATACGACACATGTAATACATACAGCACATAATACTTGATAATCACAATAAATGACTATGCTACTTGTTTATGTATTTTGCTGTAAATACCCTGTGGCTACTGCATCGCTCTCTCTCTCTCAAATATATTTTATTGACTTTTTCACAGAGAGGAAGGGAGAGGGATGGAACGTTACAAATGTCGATGAGAGAGAAACATCGATCAGCTGCCTCCTGCACACTCCCACTGGGGATGTGCCCGCAGCCAAGATACATGCCCTTGACCGGAATCGAATCTGGGACCTTTCAGTCCGCAGGCAGACGCTCTATCCACTGAGCCAAACCGGTTTCGACTCTTTTTTTTTTTAATAGATATTTTTATTGATTTCAGAGAGAGAGAGAGAAACATCAATGATCAGAGAAAATCACTGATTAGCTGCCCCCTGCATGCCTCCTACTGGGTATCAATACCCAATCCAGGTATATGCCCTTACCGGGAACTGAACTGGGATCTCCTGGTTCATGGGCTGATGCTCAACCACTGAGCAACACCAGTTGGGCTCTTCTGTAACTTCTTTATGTTTACAGTATTCAGAGTAACACGCCATACAGACCTGTAGTCTAGGAGCAATAAGCTATATACAACATACTGCCTTGGCTTGTAGTAGGCTGTACCATCTAGATTTGTGCACTCTATAATGTTTGTACAATGACAAAATTGCCCAATAACACATCTCAGAATGTACCCCTGACATTAAGCAGCACACAACTGTACATTCTTCTAGCTTTCTTTTTTTTAATTGGTTTTTTTACAGAGAGGAAGGGAGAAGAATAGAGAGTTAGAAACACTGATGAGAGAGAAACATCAATCAGCTGCCTCCTGCACACCTCCTACCGGGGATGTGCCTGCAACTAAGGTACATGCCCTTGACCAGAATCAAACCTGGGACCCCCCTTCAGTCTGCAGGCCGATGCTCTATCCACTGAGCCAAACCGGCCAGGGCACATTCTTCTAGTTTATTAAATGCTGGAAAAAAGTAGGATTATTCTTTTTGTCCTTCTAGTTAACGTATCATGATATATGTTTCAATGTCATAAAAATCCTAAGCCTCTTGATTTTAGGCTCTCCTACCACCAGCACTTCTAGAAAGGTTGTTTCAAGATTAGCAAAACAAAAACAAAACAAAACAAAAAGATTCAACCTTCAATGTTCACCAATCTTAGTCATTAAGGAATGCAATCAAAACCACAATAAGGAAGTGGCAAGAAATATTCAAAGTGATGAACAGGAAGAACCTACAACCAAGATTACTTTACCCAGCAAAGCTATAATTCAGAATTGAAAGTCAGATAAAGTGCTTCACAGACAAGAAAAAGCTAAAGGAGTTCATCACCACCAAACCAGGATTATATGAAATGCTGAAGGATATTCTTTAAGAAGAGGAAGAAGAAGAAAAAGGTGAAGATAAAAATTATGGACAACAAATACAAATCTATCAACAAGTGAATCTAAAAACCAAGTGAAAAAAATCTGATGAACAGAATAAACTGGTGAATATAATAGAATCAAGGGCAAAGAGAGTGGATGACAATTCTCGGGGGGAAGGGCGTGTGAGTGGTGTGGGAAGAGACTGGACAAAAATCTTACACCTATGGGTGAGGACAGTGGCAGAGGTAAGGGTATGGGATGGGGGGGGGGAGGGAATCGGGTGGAAGGAAGCTATGGGGGGGGAAAAAGAACAACTGTAATAATCTGAACAATAAAGACTTATTCTAAAAAATTTTTAAATGAACACAATAAGATAACAGCCACTAGGATAGCAAATGAAAGATGATAACCAGCCAAGGTGACTCAGCTGGTTGAGTGTGTGCACTGAAAGATAAGGCTGCCCGCTGATCCCAGGTCAGGGCACACCCCTGGGCTGTGGGTTTGGGGTACATAAAGAAGGCAACCCACTGATGTTTCTTTCTCTCTCACTGTTCCTCTGTTAACATGTCCTCATGTGAGAATTAAAAAAAGAAGACAACCTAGTCAGCATGACTCAGTGGTTGAGCCTATGAAGCAAAAGAAGGTCATTCCAGGTTGTGGGCTTGATCCCCAGTGTGTGACTTGCAGGAGGCAGCTGATCAATGATTTTCTGACATCAATGTTTCTCTCTCTTTCTCCCTCTCCCTTCTTCTTTGAAATCAAGAAAATAATATATATATTTTAAAAGTTAAACATAGAATTACTATATAACCCAGCAATCCCACTCCCAGGTATGCATCCAAGAGAACAGAAAACATATGTCCATACAACAACAGGCACACAAATGTGCATAGAGCATTATTCATAAGGGCCAAAAGGAGAAAACATAATTGTCCATCAACTGATGAATCAATAAGCAAAATATGGTATTATCCATACAATGGAATATTATCTGTCATAAAAATGAAGTACTATGTGCTAGAACATAGATGACCCTCAAAAACATTATGCTAAGCAAAAGAAGCCAGACACAAGGGTTGCATTGTATCATTCTATTTATGTTAAATGTTCAGCATAAACAAATATACACCAACAGAAAGCAGATTAGTGGTTACTAGGGCCTGGGGACAAGATTAGCTCTTTGAGAAAAGTATAAACTTTTTACTTTCTCGTAGGGGAGGAAGTTCAAGTTGGTCTCTAGAAAAGGGGAGGCCTATAATGAGAGGGCAAGGATGGCCTGCAAAATGAGGCAAGAAATTCGGAGAACAGGAGTCAGGGCCATGGAACATTGTACTCACAGCTTCTCCAGCATCTTGAGTTTACTCTGTACTTGAGAGGCTCTGTTGGCATTGTAGCGAAACCGGTCAATGAAAACCTGCGGGAGGATGAGTGCAGGCATTGGTCAGGCTCCCTTACTCCCTGCAACTCTAACACCCATGGGATGGGGCCCTCAGCCCTGCTGGCTCCCACACCTGGATGTGCTGGCGATACTGCTGCTGTGCCTCATATTCACGCTGCTGGTTGAGTAGTCGCTCCTGCTTGCTTTTGATAAAGGTCTCAAAGTCTCCCCGGTAACCATCGAGCCGCTGGCTGTGCAGGTGGATGATGTCTGTGGCTATGGCATTCAGGAAGTTTCGGTCGTGGGAGACGACCAAAATTGTGGAGGGCCATGTCTGAGGGGTCACAGGACAGCAGACCCAGTTTGGGAGGGCAGTCAGCTCCCAGCCTCTAGGTGTTTTGGAGGCAGACTCCCCCAAAACCTACTCCAGCACCTAAAGGCACTCACCTGCAGGTAATTCTCCAGCCATAGTATGGCCCTTACATCCAGCATGTTTGTGGGTTCTGGAAAAGTGGACACATTTGGGATTGAAGGACTGGAGGTGTAGGAACTTGGGTGATGCCACCTTTCCCCACTGTGAAGTTAGGGTGTCAAATTACAAACTTACCATCTAACAAGAGAAGATCTGGCCTATGGACAAGAAGAATGCAAGGCTTGAGGTTTTAGGTCAGAGATCCATTGCAAACCCCTAAGTGCCAGGGCCCATCCTCCAGAATACCCATATACAGGCCCAGAAGACTCACCTAGCAAACAGGGCCCGGGCCAGGGCCAGTCTCATCCTCCAGCCACCTGAGAACTCCCTAAAGACAGACAGAGCCGCATGAGAGGTGGGTGCTCACCAGCACAGGGGCAGAGCCAAAGTAACCACAGTCAAGAATGGCAAGGGCCACTCACCGGGTAGGCTGCTGCTGCATTTTAGGGGTAAAGCCAAGTCCAGCAAGAATGACTGATGCCCTAGAAGTGAAGATCCCAGTTGGAACGGGTAACAGTAGGGAAAGGTGAAATGTGAAGAAAGGGAGAATTTCAAATACCTGGCAGGTGCCTTGTCAGCCTCAATCTCCTCCAACTTGGCATAGATTTCTGCCAGCTGTGCAGCTTCTGAGCCCTCAGCCCTGGGATGAAAGGGGGTGGGGGGGATAGAGCAATCAACCTTAGTAGAGGCAGTTCAAGAGGATGTCCTGCACCCATGCTGTTGGAAAGCAGACCACTGGCTGCCTTTTTGCTAGGACAAGAAGAGTACACGAAGGACTTGCTCACAGCATTGAGGGCCTTGGGCACTGTGGAAGGAACAAGGGCTTGAGAGTGCTAGTTCTAAGCTCTCCTGCTCACTGGGATGGACATGCAACTTTTGGATTAGGACAGTATGGCAGGCAATCTGTGAAGGACAGCTGCTGCCGTCCTTCCCTAGCACGGAGCCTTCACCTGCCAGCAGCAACCTGGGCACTGAGCTCCCGCTCTCGCTGCAGGAGGTCTTCTCGTACAGTGTCACTCTCCAGCACACTCTGCAGGGCAGGGGTGTCATCTCCAGCAACCTCCTGCTCTACGTGCAGCAGGGAAATATGGGCGGGAACGCGCAGGCTCCGGGTGGCCAGCATCTTCAACAGTGTGGTCTTCCCCAGCCCATTTCGGCCCACGAGCCCATAGCGGCGGCCCCATGCCAGGTTCACATCTGCACCAGCCAGCAGCACCCTGCAGGGGCAGCAGGAGGAAGACAGAGGGTGCTCTAGACATCGGTGTGCTGCAAGTTTAACATTAGAAACCTAACATTACTTTTAGCCCCACTTAATCTCTCCAAATTCTCCTTAATTTGAAAAAGTATCATACCCCCCACTGCCACTCCCTCACCTATCGCCAAAAGACACGTCAAAGTTCTCAATTCGCACATCGTAGGATTTGTTCTTGCCAGATGATTCCAACCGACTCTCCTTTCTGCTGCCGGCCTGGCTGGCTGATGCCTCTTCCAAGACTCTTTCAAAAGAAACGGATGGCTTTTGGCACTCCCAACCACCTTTTCATCCCAGTAGAGACTGCTCTGCTCTCTTAACCCTTTTTGCTAAACTCACAGAGGATTGCTGGTCTTCTGTGTGTCCTTCTCTGAACGTTTCTCTTGCTTTGCCTTTAGTCGAGCCTCAGCCTTCTCCAGCTTCTTTGCATTCACTGTCTAAGGGTCCAAACAAAACCATTTCACCCTAGGGTGTAGGCTCAGAGAGAGCACCTGAAGTTAACCCTCTCAATTTAGCCATGATGAACAGAACTGAAGATTCAGAAATCCCCCAGAAAGATATTCCAGTATTTAGAAACAGTCAACTCCTACCCTATCCAAACACAGCCCCTCCCTTTCATCCTCCTCCTCACCGAGGACTGTTCCCTCTTCAGCAGTCCTGGAAGGTTGGTGCCACAGTCTGTAGACGAGAAGAAAAGTAGTCACCTTCTCCCTGAGGGAAGGGAAACTAATATTTTGAGTAACTAATAAAAACCAGACACAAAGCTGATAAGCAACTCTAACAAGAGCATGCAGTTGGTTAGTAAGTCACAAAATAGGGGGTGGGGAGTGGGTGAACCCAAGTTTGTCCAGCTCCAAAGCCCATATGCTTCATACCATTGCCAAGAGCTTGGAGAACCCTCCAACCCTACTCCCTTCATCAATGGGCTCTTTTGCCTTCAGTAAAGACATCAACTAGCTTCTACAATCTTGTCCTATGGAAAAGAGGTGCCAGGAGTCCTGAGCTCCAGGAGGCAGGTGGCACGGGCCTTGAGGCTGAGGAAAAGGAGAGGGTAGCTAGTTCAACCTTCCCTGCTTCTCACCGTAGTTCTCCGTCATCTTTGACAACTGGATGGGGGCGTCCAGCAGCACCTGGCTGTTTCCCTGGCTCTGTGGCTCAGCCCTACACGGCCGGGACGGCAAGCGCAGAGTTAGGGGTTGAGGAAAAAGCTCTTCGACCACCAGACATTATTCCCTCCCGCCTCCCGACCGTCCCCTTCCCGTCTCCCCACAAGCCCCCCTGCCACGTACAGGCGTAGGGTGTTGTACATGCGCTGACACACGGCTCTGATGCCCGCGTCATCCTTGCTGTCCCCGGACACCTCTTGCAACAGTTCCCCCACAGCTTCCACCAGGTCGTCCACAGACTCGAAGTCCGCGCTGCCGCTGTGCAAGACGCCTGGGCGGGGCAGGTCGAGGAAGACACGGGGTAGGGTGGACACACAAGGAGTTGAATCCGGAACCGCGACCCGAGGCTGGCCTCCGGACCTATCCCGCCCTCGGGACAAGAGGTCACACAGAGGCCAGGCCCCGCAGCGGCCCCGGCCCTGCCCTCCCTTAGTCCTCCCCACCCGACTTCCACTTTGGCCTCCCCGGCACGCTGATTCGGTTGGGCTCACCGGTTACGTAGTCGAAGACCTGTCCGTCAATTTCGGGAAACTCGCTCCGCAGGATTTCAGCGCAAGTCGCCATGTTACAGTCCGGTTCCCTCTCGCGCAGTCGCGGTGAGACCCCGGCCAAGGCCCACCCCTGCCCTTCCCCCGAAAGCGCGTCCCTCCTTCATGGCGCATGCGCAGTGGTGACGAACGTAAAGCGGGGATTGCGCGGAACCCGGTGGGCGGGGTCGGAAGAACCGTGCGCCGGCGCCGCTGGGTCTACGCCAGAGCTGCTCTCTGCGCCTGCGCAACGCTTTTTCCGCTGAAAAACTAGCCACACGTGCGGCGCCGGCTGCCTTCGGGGAGGTGGCGTTCCGGGAGGCGGAGAACCCGAATGCCAAAGGTTCAGCGGGTGGGAACCGCGGGGAAGACCGGCGGTGGGTAAAGCACACTGGTCTGGCTAGTGTGCACGCCTGAGCGGGTCCGTTCTGGAGCCAGCCGAGACGTTTGCTGACTCACGCCGGTGCCTGAGCTTCCAGAAGCCCCCTCCGCAGTTGTGCAGCCGCGGTTAATAGGTCCCCAAACCTTTATGGGCTGTTCTCAGCCTGGAAGCTCCCCTGCTCTGCTCGTGTCTTGCAGTTCAGTAAAAGTTATGCCTATTCCATCACCCAGGGCACAGCCTAACTCTGCCAAAGGGCAAGAAAACCAGGTGGAGAAAACCAGATGGACAACACGGCTGTGTAAATTCATGGGTATTTGTTCTCTAAGTCTACCTAAACTCAAAGCAGACTTCTCTGCAGCCTGAATCTCAGTAAATAACTCTAAAGACTACTTCCTTTCCCAGGTTCTCTCAAAGTTAATGCTACTGCTTTACATTTAATGTGAACTCTCTTCCAACCCTGCTCTAAAACTGTCACCTAAAATTACATTATTAATTGATCCTTGTGAGGAATCAGTCAATCCCGATATTTAAAATAGGTATAGAAGCTATTAAGCTTCTAGATCTAATAATCATTTTATAGGAAACACTGGGAAAGAGAAATTCTGAGGGGGAAACTATGTGCTGTACAGAAATAGCTGGTTCAACATTGCAAGAGCTGAGGAGAACCTGTGGTTTATAAAATTTAAGAAGCATTCACCTACTACAATGGACTTTGTTTGGATCTAGATGCAAACTGTAAAAATTTTATAGGACACTTGAATTAAATATGAACACAGATTGGACATGATATCAATGAATGGGCCATGAGTTTATAATTGTTGAAATTGGATGATGGGACATGAGCGTTCATTATATTTTGCTACTTGTTTTTTTGAAAGTTTCTAGTAGATTTTTTAGGTTCAAAAAGGCTGAAACCAAGCAAGGAAAAAGTGGTGAAGGTAAATCTACTACTTTATCTGCCTAAAGCTAGGAGTGAATTAGAGAAAGAATTTCTACCCTCAGGGAACTGGGGCCAGATGGGCCTGCTGGCCCTTGAAGCTGTTTTCTTCTCAGAGGAGACAGGAGACCTGGGTGAACACAAACTAGGATTAGGGACTGGATGGCCTTGGAGGGGCCTAACAATTGAGACCAAGACAAGGGAAGAAGCCTTGAAAGGTCAAACAGAAAATTGTACTCAAAACATGCAGTGTAAGACAAGGGAGGAGCATCCTCCCAGTTCCCATTCCCCCTGCATCAACACAGCCAGCTACTCCACTCTACAGTTTATTGGGTCTATAACTGGACAAAGTCACACGTGTACAAAATGAAGCTCACACTATCCCAAAGCAGAATAGGGATTGAGGGCTAGGGATCCATTACTAGCTGTTGGGGGAGCTCTGAGGTGAAGGGCGACCAACCCTCCCACTTGAGAGATGTGGCCACAGAGGAGGGGAGGAGAAGCCCACCTGGCTTTGGTCACAGAACTCATCAAGCCTGGCATTGGGCCAGGACAGATGATGGAGAAGCAGGAGCTCCAGAACCTCCTTGTCAAGGAGCCCAGGGACAGCTCCACCAGTCCTACTTACAACGAAGTTAGTCCAGACCTTGACTCAGGGGCTGGTGCAAAGGAAAGGCAGCAAAGCAGGAGGGAGTGGACACTGATGTGTGGTGGCTGGGGCACTTGGACTTGAGGAAGAAGGCGGGTGGGTGGGGAGGCGGGCTAGATGCCAGTACTCAGCTAGCAGCGTGTCTCATAAATGCCACTTCGGCCAATGTAGCGCACCCATTTGATGACATCATGGTCGCTGTAGTTCAGCTTCGGTTCAAACACCTTCAAGTAGCGCACCTTGAGGCCAGAGGGTGCGAATGGCACCTGGGCAAGGGACAGCTCCAGTTAGGAATGTGGCCTTCCAATCAATCTCTCTCTTCTGGCAAGTTCTGTAGCCCCGTCCTATCTTTCTCTCTTTACTACAGGTGACTGAATGATTAGTGTCAGTAAGGGAGTCCTCCAAAAGGTTACTAAAGAATAAAGCATATCCAAGAGTAACCAGTAATCATTTGGGTTTGAAGTCAGGCCCTGCCTATGATAACGTGAATCAATTCTTTTAATTTGCAGAAAGCAGTAACCAAAGACCTGACTTAGAACATCTCAATATTATGGACTTAAAAAATAAGGTGGAGAAAATTGTAAGTCTAACATAATTTGCACAAAGCAAAGTCAGCCCATTTTTCCTGTCTGTAAGTAAACTTTGTATCTTTTTTGGCATCCCAGCAATCTAAAGCTTTCCAAAGAATTATCTTACAACAAGCCAAAAGAAGGTAAAGATTTTGGTTAGTGTGACTAGCAATTTCCAGTTATAAGCCTGAAAGGGGAAGAAATTCATCTATGAAATTAAAGTCACTTCCCTTCTCAAGGCCTCAGTTTGCTCATCTGCAGGCAGTAGGTATAGAGGTTGATCTGAATGACTTCCAAGATCTTTCCCAGCATACCCTGCTATAGCTCTAGTCCCCTCTTCCACCATACCTCAAAGTTCATGGAAATGGGGGGTCGAGCCCACTTCTTCTTGTCATTGGTGGGCAGCAGCTCAATCTCTGCACTGATCTGCGATTCCTTCATGCCTGCCATGCGCTTGATCCTAGGAACACAGGAGCAATGGGCAGCAAGTGCCACAGGAAGCTTGGAGGAATTTCGAAGGGGGAGGGGGGAAAGAACCCAGGAGCTTGTGGGAGGTGCTAGGACAAGAAAATGCAGTGAGAACCTTGATTACCACTTGCTATGGAACCTTGGGTCTGCTATTTCTTTAGCACTGTGGACTGCAGTTTCTGCTGAGATAGATGGTCATGCCATCCCTTACTGTTTACTTCACAGACATGGGGAAATGTTAAAGCACCCTGATAAATAAATGTATGCTCGCCCAAGTGCAAACAGGTGGCACACTCACATAAGTATAGGGTGAGAGCAAAGAGAAGCTCCTGGAGAGGCAAATAGGCAGTCCCCTTCCTTCCCGAAAAAAAAAAACCACATACAACTCAGAGGACAAACAGTGAAACTGAGTAAGAGGGTACATCGAGTCTTCTTAAGGAAATACTCACTTCCACACGATGGCGTTCTCACTGGCCTTGTACTTGGCCTTCCCCTTCATGCAGATCACCTGCACCCCACTTGTGTTCAATGGGGTTGGGATCCTCACCTAGAAGTAACACACCTGTCAGGGAGCTCTGTCAAGCCCTGACATCAGCTGCCTTTATTCCTGGAAACAAGTACTTCTTCCTCCCCAAGTCCCTGTCCTCACCTCAATCTTCTGAGCCAGTAGTGAGGGCTTGAAGTTGGACTTGATGACCACCTTGACCTCAAGCTTGGTGCGTCCCACTTCCCGCACCAGTGGGATCACCCGGAAAGGAAGGATGATGTCCTTGGTGGTGCGATACCTTTAGGAGTAGAGAGCAAGGTTGGCATAGCAGAGTCTGTCCTCTTCCCTCTCCCCACTTTTTGCCCTTGCCTCCTCACATCCCAGTGGCACCTCATGAGCTCAAACTCTCCATCTGGTGGGATGAAGCTGATGCTGCGTTCAGAGTCAAACTTGCTGAGTCGCACACACTGGTGGAAGGTGCAGTCATCGATGGCAATTGATTGCTTCCCGCTGCAAGAAGGGGCTCAAAGTGTCATCGGTACAGGAGAGTAGCAGGAAAGATTTAGGCTGGGAGGCTACCCCACCCACAAAGGCTGTCAGAGCCTGGGTGAGGTTCCCACTATACACTGTCAAAAGCTATCAGGAAAGGAAGACCTATTTAATACCTTCAACAATAAAGATTTAAAATTCTCTGCCCCAGAATTAGGGATCAGTGAGAGCTTTGCAAGCTCATCATCTCTTGAGAGCGCTGCTGCTTAGGACTTAGAGGTTTCAGGTACACTGGGCAGAGGCTGGCAGAGGCCAGCAGTATATACAGAAAAGCCTTGGTTCTGGGACCAAACAAAGGGGCTTACTCTCTGAGTAGGACGAGGGCAATTCCCTCTTCTCTCTTAAGCACAGATGTCAAGAGCAACTAGCCAAGTACATCCTTGGGAAGAGAGAGTTTGTATTACTGCAGAAATGATGTCAGAAAGAATTTGTGATTCACCAGGTCCCCCTCAACCCTCCAATTTCCACCCTCTCCCACCAGCTCCCCTGCCTCAGGCACCTCTTGCTTGTTTCATCAGCTGTGCCTTTGCCCTGCTTCTCAATTACAATCTTGTCATTCATCCCAAACTTGCATTCAGGCATGCCACTCAGGTAGCTCTTCATCACCACCCGCCCTGACACATGGGCGCTTAGCACCTGCCCTGGTGATGGACAGACAAATGGAAAAGCTGAGTTAGGACCAGGACCTTACCCAATCTCCCCCCTCCCCCCCATCATGAGCGGGCTCTCACCCTGCGGGGACATGAGGAGGTTCACACTCTCCAGCACATCCAGGAAGAGCTCGTTCCGGCGGTACTTGATGCCCTCCCGCCGCCAACCAATTTGCCCAGTCACTTGGCTGGTGATCTGGGACTGTTCCTCTTTTGTCTACATGGAAACAGAGACAAACAGCAATGGCCTCACTCCTCTCCACTTTTAATCATCCTGTCTCTATCCCCACTCCACCCACCCTCATCCTTCTTTCCTTCTAGGCCCCGCCCTGAAACCTGTCTTTTCCCAGAATCCCAGTGGGGCAGGACCTGAAGAAAGGGAGCAAAGCTGCAAGGGCAGAAGTTGAGGGAATACCTTACCTGATGCTGGAGGCCACAGGGCCAATGTGGAGCCACAGGAAGCCGTAGGGTAGCGCAGATGGGAAGAGACAGGCAGAAAAGAAGGCTATGAGGCCTGGATCCTAGAGGAGGGCCCAAACTCTCTCCTCCTGAGGAACCAAGGCCTCCAAAGCAACCCCCATTCTTCCTTCCCCCAGTGCAGAAGAAAACTGCTTGATCTGTATTCCCAGTAACAGAGATGCTGAGTCAGTTGCGCCTCGGTTGGGAGGGCCACATGGGAAAATAAGCTGCAGTCACGGCAGAAAGATCAGACCAGCACTTCCTGTTAGAGGCAGCTTCATGAGTCAGCTAGGACAAGGCTCAGGGGCCAGCTGGGATGAAGGGGTTGGGCTCCACCCAGACTGTAGCTGTATAATTCGAATACCTGGCTCTTGATGCCCTGCTGGGTAATGAAGGTTTTCAGTGCGCCTGTTTCTGAGTTCTGTGGATAGCCAAAGTCCAGGATCTCTGCAAAAGGAAGGGAGCCATCAGATCCTGGAGAAAGCTGAAGGCTCCTTCATTCCTGTCCCTTCCTTGGCCTAGACATCATGTCTAGCCAGCATAGCCCCAGAAGAGTGTGGGATCACCTGCAGTAAAATCTTCTAGCTTTGTAGTATTTACTCTGGGATTTATGCATTATAAGAAAATGTCAGATTTTTGCTGGTATGGCTCAGTTGGTAGAGCACCATCCCGTGCAGCAAAAGTTTCCTGTTTCAATTCCTGGTCAGGGCACAGGCCCAGGTTCTGGGTTCAGTCCCTGGGGTTAAGATGCACATGGGAGGCTACAGATCAATGTTTCTCAAATTTATGCTTTTCTTTTCTCTCTCTCTCCCTTCCCTTCCTCTCTCTAACATGTCAGATTTTATCAAATGGAGAAAATCAGTAGAAGAGTCACATGGTCAGTGGGTGAGAGGTCGAGAAGCACTGAGCCTTAGAGAACAGAGAGATGTTGGGAAGGTGGAATGACTATTCACTTAAATCATACCCTACAGAGGAGCCAAGGTAACAATGCAATGCAGTTGAGGGGCCTATAATACCTCACCCTCCTCCAGGCTCTGAGGCACGTGTTGAGAGGGGAAGCTGGGAGGACAGTCATGAACTAAGGCCCAGACCACAAAGGTAAGAGGGTGAAAAGTGCTCACTGTAGGAGTCCCAACCACCAAATCCCCGTCATGTTCTCAGCCCCCTGAAAGACCTCTACTCACTAGCGCCTACTTCTGTGTTCTACTTCAGAGCAGCCTTTAGGTCTGGATTTGGACTGGCCTTCTCAGGGCTCAAATGACCACATAGTCAGGAAAGGAAGTTCAGAAGGCACTGGAGCTTCAGACCTACTCCCACCTCGAGGCCAGGCCCCATCAGGTTCATCCCCGCCCTACGTCCACCACTCCACCAGTCTCACCATCCAGCAGCTCATATATGAGCACAAAATTGTTCTTGATGTTCTCCTCGCTGATCTTGCCAAAGTAGGCAGCCATTACGTCACACATCTTATAGAGGAATTCGAAGACCATGGCAGCATTGACATTCTGCTTGGTGACAGCTGCCAGCCAGATGTTAGACCGCTTAACATGGAAGAAACTGGTGCGAGCGATGTTGGTGACGGGGCTGCGCACCTGTTGCCGGGCATGGATAACATTGACCCGAAAAGCGTCCACCGCATTCCTCCTGAGGAAAAAGGGCAGACGGGCTGCTCAGCACTCAGGCAAACGTCACTCCACAGGGATCAACCAAAGCTACTAACAGCACCCCCACTTCACTGCTGAATTCTGATACAGACTCTAAAGTGCCATGATAGGAAGACAGATGTAACCTGAATAAAGTGAGGTCCATCATGTTCAGGGATGCCCCAATTTCCCAGCTGCCACTTCTTAAGCTTCTCAGTGAGCTCCAGGCCCACATGAGAAAGAGACCCAGTCTTCCCACTAATAATCCCACCAACAGGGAAGGCCGGCTCCCCCACAAGTTAGACAAAGCCAGCACAACTTCAGAGAAGGCTCTAATCTACTGAGGGAGAAGCACCGAGGAGCTGTGGAGCTAGGCCACCCATTTCTGTTTGGGATTCAATTCCAGGGCAAGTTCGGGGAATAAAAGGATGAAGAAAACAAGGATGGGGGGCAGGACACCCCACCCTCCGGTACCTGGGTGGCAGCTTAACAGGCTGCTTACCTATTGCTACAGCAGCCAATGAGATGGGATGAGAGAAATGACGCCAGCAAGAAGAGGAGAGTGATAGCAACGAGAGAGAGGGTTAGACACACAACACACTGGGGTATGCAGCACACACCATGAGGTAAAAACAGACAAGTAACAGGCAAGGGGTGGAGAGCACAGCAAGGCATGCAAGATGGTGTATGCCCTGGCCTTTGCTTAGCCAGGTCCATGCAGGGCCGGAGCAGGGTGCAGATGATGTAGCCAGCAGGCTCAGGCAATCCAGGTATTGCCACATCGTTACCTCATGCCCCACCACCAGCCAATGGACAAACAGCCACAAAGGCCACACCAGTCCATCAGCCTGGGAGCCAGAAGCCAACGAGCTGGGGCACTGCAGCAAGCCCATTCTCTGACTGTCTATCCCAAGATCTTTGAGGAAGAAAAACAGGGCCTAAGAAAAATGAACGAGAGGAGCCTAACCCCATTAGAGCTGCTCAGGCGAGGACATGTCCTCACTCAGGAAAGAACAGGAGCATGCAGGATGGGGCAGAATGAGAAGTCAGGCTGTGCCCACTTGTTAAGGTCGGTGGGACCCAGAACAAGCAGCTATTCTGGGTCTACTCTGATAGGCCAGACAGGGCAGCATGGCCTCCCTGACCTTCTGCCTTTCCTTCAGGGGCCCAGGGAGGGCCTCAGTGCTCACAATCTCTCCTCCAAGAACGGCCCAGAGGAACTGAAAACAGCTAAGTCAGCAGCCTGCCTCTTTCTGAGAAAGGGAGTGGAAGAGGATTTGGCAGCCTGGAGAGGCTTTCAAAAGAACCCAGTGAAGACTCTCATCATGAGAAGGGCTTCTGAAGGCAAGACTTAGATGGATTAGTACCTCCAGTTTGGCCACTAACTCCACCCAGGAGACACGTCTCCCCCCTCCTCACAGGAGGAGTCAACCAGCCCAGGCAAAAGCACTCATCCTAGCAACCAGGTCTGTTACGAGGGAAACAGGAGGCAGGAAAGGCAGCAGTTCCTAAGATGGTGAGGGCCACATCAGAATTCAGCAGGCATAACTCCACAGTCCCACCTGGGGGCCAGCAGCTGGCAGCCAGGCCAATACTACCAGACCTCATGGGAGCCAGGCTGTACATGCTTAGCTTCCATGATGCAGCACGGGTGGGGGTGGGAGTGGTCCCAGGCAAGTGACTGATAGGAACAGACCTAACCCTGCATGCTGGGGAGGAGGGTTGGGGAGGGGGGGGCGCGCAGCTGGTTCAGCCAGGGGACTCACCCGATGTCATCTCGGTAGACCCGGGAGATGAGCACCTCCCCCTTGTGATTATAGATGAATAAGCCTCCAATCATGGTGGCAGCTCAGTCTCCACAGCCCATCGCTCTGAGAACAGACCTAGGACAGGCAGAGGCAGGGTAAGGGAAGGCCTCAGAACTCCTGCCCACATCCACTGTGGGGCTGTGCAGGTCACAATGTGCTTTTTTTCCTGACTCAACCCTTCAGCAAGTGGCCCTTGCAGACATGCTCCTCCCCTTAGCCAGGCTCCAGTTCCTGTTTATCCCACACTGGTCGGAGAAAGAAATAGTGAGGGACTTGGGCCTAGGACACTAAGGCCATTTTGATCCTCCCTTTTCTGGGGCTGAGCCCAGAGAGTAGCCCCTCCCCCTCTTCACAGAACTGAGCTCAGTAAGGATTCTTTTCCGCCCTTCCGGTGCAGACTCTCACACAGGCTCTCACCAGGGAGTAAGAGGGAAGGCTGTCTGTGGCTGCAGGAATGGTGGCAGGAATGACTCCTGTGGGTTCAGGCCTGGGGCTCAGGGAGGGCTTTAGGAGCGCCAAGTCTCCGTCTCCACTACCCTTCTGAGAAGGGGCAGGGCCTGAATCTCTGGCTAATTCACCGAAATCTAAACATTCCAGGAAAGGGGGGGGGGGGGGGGGAAGGAGGAGGAAAGGAGGCCTTAGGCCCTCCCTGACTTAGATCCCCAAGTGTGGCTCCAACCTCCCCCAGGCAGGCAGATAAGCAGGCAAAAGAGCAGAGTAGAAAAGTCCCAGCCCTGACAGACTACACTCAACACGACCCAAGCTGCAGAGTTATTTTTGGCAACCACCCTCCTTTCAAAAAGGGAGGATCCCTCTCAGCTCCCAAGTACAATAAAAATAAAGGGGGGGGGGGGGCGGGGGGAGAGGAGGCAGGATGCAGGTACATAAAGTTAAGAGATCCTTCCAGTGGAAATTCTGTGATTCCAGACCCACATCTGGCCTGGGTGCCTACATGTGAGGGGCAGGATGCCCAAACTATCCAAATTATTTGGGTCAAACTAAGGTAGACTGTTTGCAAGGGCAAAAAGGGTTACTTTAGTTCTAGATTTCCTGGATTAGACCTGGTATTAATTTCACGGGAGGTAATTCAGCAGACTTTTCTAAACTGTAAAATAAAGCCTATTACTATGGCCACCAAGGTCTCTGAAGGTGTTGGGCACAACCCATGCCTCAGTCCCTAAGGGTCCAGGAGAGGAAAGGCAAGATGGAGGTAAAGCCTGGGCCAAGAACCAAGTTCACAGGCATCAAGGCTTCGGGAGGGCGCTAGGGCCCCAGACAGGAACGGAATAATTACTTAAGTGGGAAACCTGGCGGCGGCAGAGCAGGCAGAACTCCCTCGGTGAGCCCACAGCAGCGGCGGGGCTGGCGGGGGCGCCCAGGGAAAGAGTGTCAGGGTGGCAAAGGTCAGGGCTGTGAAGAGGAAAAACGGCACGGGAGCCTGGCAGTGGTGAATGGAGGACGCTGGGGAGACGGAGCCTGCTTTGGGGTGCAGGTGCAGAGGCATGAGGGGATGGCGGGCTTTTGCCCTGGGAAGGAAGACATCGCGGGAAAAGACGGTTCCACGGGGTGCGGGGCTGTCACAGGTCTGAGGCATAAGAGCCTCAGGCTGTCACTCAACCGGGAGGAGGGGGGTGGGAGGCTTGTCACTGTCCAAGGAGGCGGCCCGGGGGGGGGGGGGGTGTCACTGTCCTAGGAGATGGGGAAACAGTCCTTGCGCCGAGGGGAGGCGTCGAGGGGCAGGGGTGCTGTCACGGTCCAAGGGAGGGGGCGCCGCGCGGGGTCCCTGCCCTGGGAGAGTTCTAGTAGATCTCCCTCTCAAGGAAGGCGCCCGGCGAGTCGGGCGGAGGGCGCGCTCCCCGCCCGTCCTGCAACCGCGCCCCGGGCGTCTCCACCCGCCGCCAGCTCCTCTGGGATCTAAAGGGCTGAGGCCACTCCCGGGTGTGGGCAGCTTTCCGCCTACCCTGTGCAGGGAAGGACAAAGCTGCAGTTGGGCAGGCGTCCTCCTTCATCTCGTGAGGCCTGATCCCGAGCTCACCTGGTGTCCGCGGCCCGCTGCTCCGCCCGCCCGGCCACTCTCCGGATCCCAAGATGTCCGCCCGCCCCCTGCTCGCCTGCCCGCTGCCTCGGCTTTCACTGCAGTGGCCCGGCCCCGCCCCGGCCTCGCCTGCGTCTGCGCCTGCGCGTCGAGCTCCGGCACGGACTACAAATCCCGTCAGGTCCTCGGGCTTTCTCGCTTACAATTTTAAGCTCTCCAGATTTAGCAAAACTACAACTACCGACTGCTTTCGAGAATCTTCGAACGGGAGAGTAGGAGTTCCTTGGGGGAGGACTAGGAGTGGCTTTATCCAGCTTTAGTCGAGAGGCACATCCCAGCTTATCCGATTCCGCTCACGTCCTTCCCTCCCCTCCCACTGAGCATTCTGGGAATTGTAGTCTCTGAAGTCCCTCCAGTTCCTATTTCAGTGTTTGGGAGAGCCTCAGAGGATTACTGCCATTAGAAGTCCATCTGTCAAGTTTTGGATCGTTGTAGGCCTTTAATGTCTCCAGAGTCTGAGGACTGGCTGTCCTCACTTTCCATACAACACACGACTTGGCAGTAGAAGTGTTTGTGCTGAATTTACTGTTTTGTAACACCACCCCTGACTCTCCCAAATTTTAATTTTTCATTGTATATATTTGCCAGACATAAGCCTTTCTCCAGGGATCAAGATCCAAGGAAAGGAACAGGGAGTGAAAAGGCAAATACTCGGAAGAAATTAGATAAAGCTTCTCAAGACTATGTTCATGTTCCTACTTCTTCTATACCTATGTTACTGTCAGTTCCTCAAGGCCAGAACATGTGTGCCTTCTAGTGAGAGGCAGATTTGTTTAGAAAACCATTGGTGAATTTAATTTAATTGGACCTGGGATTAGAAATTCCCTCTCTGAACAGAGTTAATCTTCACATCCAAGCTGAGAAGACAGAGCCAACCCTCAAACATGAAAGGCATGCCTGGCTCTTGTAGGACCTGAAGAAAATATGTTAGCTCTTCTCTTTCTATACAGAGATATACCCTGATGCCCTCACTAGTTAGGGCTGAGCCCATCATGGGAGAAAGCAAGGGCAAAAAAGGGCGAACCTGGATGCAAGCCTTACTGTTCCTCACATCCTCTTTGTCAGAAGCCAAGATTTAGCAGGATGAAGATTTGGCCTCCTTCATAAAAACTGTGGTCATTACCTGAAGCCATTAAGTGACAAAATATAGGCACTTCTGATCCTTGAACCAGCAGACAAGACTTCACTCCCACCTTTCCCAAAGATTTATCTTCAATAAATACCCTAAATCCTTACCAATTTAGAGCAAATAATAATAATAATATTAATAATAATAGCTACCATTTATTGAGCACCTATTCTACTGTGTGCCAGGCACTGTGCTAGGCACTTTTCGTACAATATCTAATTTAAATCCTCACAACAACCCTGTGAGGTAGGTATTATTATCATCATTTTATGTATGAGGAAACTGAGGCTTGGAGAGATTAAATAACTCTCCTATCACACAACCAAAAAGTAGTAGAGCTGGGATTCAAACCCAGAACAACTTGACTCCAAATCCCATGCTCCTGTGAACTAAAGCAGAGGCAAAGGGGAGAAGGGCTGAATTCAAGATTGTCGGAGTAGAATGGATATGATCTGCTGAATAGTAAGATATGGGAAGGGATTTAAGTCCATAAATGTTTCCAGCTGGTAAGCCTATGTAGATTGTGAAAGTAACTAGGATTGGAATTCATAAAGTGGGGGAAATGCATTGAGTCCATATGGGTATGTTCATGGAGATGTCCGGTGGATAATGAAATCACAGATCTAAAGATTGGAGGGAAATTGGGGATGGAGAGATATATTTGAAGATCCCCAGCATACCAAAGGCAGGTAAGGACCTCCTGATGGATGATACCAATGGGGAGTAAATAGGAAAGAGAAAAGGATTTAAGACAGAACACAGAGAGCACCAACACTTAAGGTATGAGCAATAGTGGAAGAATCCTCAAGAAAGTTGGACATGGCAGAGTCAGAAAAAAAAGAGAAGTATAGGAGGCAGCCCTCCTCCCAGGTGGCTAGAGGAAGCCATGGCCTGGGTTGGGGGCAAACCAGAACTGCTAGAAGGCAGGCAAGACTGAGTCAAATTTCCATCGTAGCCTTCACTCACAACCCCCCCCCCCCAAAAAAACCCATAAGTATTTAAATGAATGCCAAATGCCCCTTCCCTGGTTTGCCCCAAAGCCTGTAATTTAGTACTTCATCTCTTGACACTCCAGTTCTGAAAATATGGGAGCCCAAGTAAGCCAAAGGAATTTATAGAAGAGGCTTAAAATCATAACTTGTTTAAAGTAGAAAATAGGTTAACAATACAAACCTGGCACTCTCAGAAGTCTCCCTGCTCAATCATGCTCTGGTGTATCATGGTGATGTGAAAACAAGAAAAAGTGTGCAATGCAGAGAGCAAGGCGAGAACAGCCTGTTTGTTGTCTGGGGAGTCCTCTGATGAGCCCCACATATGGGCTTTATCCTGGTAGGGTGATGATAGGGACATGTGGGGGAGGCCCTTAAGTGAGGAAGGGGAGGAAGGACAGAGGTAAGTCAGGGGACCAGCCCCACAACCTGGGAGAAAATTGGGAGAGAGGCCAGCCCTCTGGGCAGGGACCAGCCCTGAGGCTTAAGTGGACTTTGCATAGGCACCTGTGTGTGTGCGTGTGTGAAAGAGAGAGCACGCACACTCTCTGGAAAGGCGAACAGTCTCTCATATATGGGCAAAGGGCTGGAGCCCTCCCCAGAAGCCTAGTGACATGCTGAAGTGTGGGTGTGGGGGCTGAATATCCTCGGGAAGCCCTGAGGGGCTGTTGAAGCAGGGTTCCTGGTTTCCTCGGAGGCTGGGCCTCCCCTCGCTGGGGGTTCACAGAAAGTCAAACAGCCCGAAATTCTTGGCTGCTCCAGGCCCAGGAAAAATTGGGGAGGAAAAAAGAAAGAAAAGAAACGTTTCAGGCCCAGAGGTGAGATGAGCTTTGTGGTTAATAGGGTTAGAGGTCTGGAGGAACCAGCACACAATCGCAGGCAAAGGCTGGTGTGGAGCAGAAATGCTCCCTGGAAGCCACTAACAGATCAGGCAACGAAGGGCCCCACGGCTCCTGGTAAGGGCCCAGCCAGGAAGGGAGAGCATGGGGACTTACTAAGGGTGCAAGCAGCAGGCAAGAGACGGTTAGGCAGCAGGCAAGGGACAATTAGGAGGGGCAGATGAAGCAAGTATTTTTTTGGTGTCAGTATTGCATGTGGGGGCGGGAAATTCAGAGATTAGACACATGCTTGTGGGGGTGAGGTTAACAGGGAGACGGTGCAGCTGAATGAATGGTGAAAGGGAACCTAGGTGGGGAAATGGCGGGGATAAGGGGCTGGGCAGGCCTCAGGGGCACAGCTGCATTCCTGAAGCGTATGCACAGATGAAGGGAATAAGGAGAAGCACCAGCAAGTCGGGTCCCAGGGACATGAAGGATCCTGAGAAGTCCTGTGCAGCAGTCAGTGGGCAGAGGGACAAGCTGGGGCGGGTGGCAGGTTAGGGGCCGCAATAGCTGTGTGTGGGTCACCCCACTCTCGCTGAGCTCAGCGAGCAGTTAGCGCGCCTGGATTTAGTTCCGTTTATTTCCCTTTCAGGTACCAAAGTAAAAAAGACTGGAC
Organism: Antrozous pallidus; assembly: GCA_027563665.1. NCBI lineage: Eukaryota > Metazoa > Chordata > Mammalia > Chiroptera > Vespertilionidae > Antrozous > Antrozous pallidus. The sequence continues at coordinate 44,087,396 of CM050514.1, read as the reverse complement.
AGATGGAGAGGGACGCAGCCAGCCAGGTTAGGGGTGGGATGGAAGTGGGGGAGGGGCCCTGCTCACATCACATCCACAAAGAACTCACTGGGGTTTCCCATGGCCATGCGGAAGGACTGTCTGCTGGCAGTCAGTTCGGGGGGCACCGAGGCCAGGTCACGGCCCGGGGGGGCTCCTGGGGGTCCCAAGGCCGCGGGCGGTGGGGGCATCATCAGCATGGCGGGGCCGTAGAGAGGGGGCACGCCGGGGGGGCCGTAGCTCGGATGCGTGTGATGGCTGCGCAGGCTGCTGGCCAGCGAGTGGTGGCTGCGGTGGCTGTGCTCGCTGGCGGCGGGCCCCGAGCGCTCGCTGGGCGCCCGCTCGCGGGGACCCCGCAGGCTGCTGCGGGTTGTGTGGTCCGACTCGCTGCCGCTGCCACCGGACTTCGAGTCTCCGGCCTTCGGGTCTTTCTCCTTCCGCCGGTCGCTGCCGCTGCGGTTGGAGCCGCTGCTCCGGCTGCCTGTAGGGGACAGGCAAGGACAGGGTGGTGGATGTTCGAGCGCTCACGGAGGAAGCCTGGCTTCCACCGGGGTCTCTCCCCCACCTTACCTTCACTGTGCTGACTGCTGGCACTGCCCCCGCCGTAGCTGTACCCCAGCTCCGGGAAGCCTGGGTGCGGGTTGTAGGGGTGCGGGGGTGGCGGGTACTGGTAGGGGAAAGCCATGGGCCAGGGGGCAGCCCCCGGGTGCGGCAAAGGGGCCAGCGTGTCCTGGTCAGAGGCACCGCTGGAGCCGTCGTGGTCGTGCAGAGACAGGTTGGCCATGTCTGTGGAGAGCAGGAGAGGACGGCTGCTGGGACTCTCCCACACCTTTCACCTCTGTGTCAGGAGAGGTCCCAGCCTAGGCTGGATTGGTTGCGTATGAAATGACAACAGCGGCGGTAGTTTCCCCCCACCTTGGGAGGAGGCATAGGCCAGAGAGCTCACATTCCTTCCTTAGACTCTCTCCACCACCCAGCAGAGATGGTAGAGAGGGAGCCCCTGCAGAGACAGCCCCAGGGAAAACCCTTCTCAGGGAGGCCCTGAGTCACCATTCCTAGCCTCAATGTCAAATCCCGACACCCAACTCCCAGAAAGGCCTTTGGCAGTTCCTCCTCCTTCCTCGGTGGACTGGAAGGGACAAAACTCATTCTGTTCACTTAGAGCAGTGATTTTCAACTGGTGTGCCAGAAGAAGTTTTAAAACATGCAGTACCTGACTAGTGAGGGCTCTCCTCTTTTTCCTTAGATTGTCAAATAAAAAGACAGTGGCCAACACAACAATAACCATCCCATGTGAGTGAGTCAAAATTATACTGATTTTTATCAGATTGGCAAAACAATTTTTTGTGTGTGTGCCACAGAATTTTAGTAATTAGTTTATATGTGCCATGAGATGAAGCAGATTGAAAATGGCTGACTTGGAGGGTAAAAGGTAGGGGAATGTAGGAAGCTGAAATCTCAAACAATCAGATAAGTACCTGCAATTCATTAGGCACAACACAAAACACTATCTCATACAAATATCACCCAAACCCTATGAAGAAGGTGCTGAGCACATTTCCCCCCAGATGAAGTAAGTGCAGTCCAGAGCGGTTAAATGACCAGCCTGAGTTCAACCTAAACTGTAGCCAGAACAGAAGCTAAAACTTGCTTACTTTTTTATATTTCCAGATGAGGTTACTAATTAGTAAGGAGTAGGGACTAGTTTGGTGAAATTGTGCCCTTCCCCCTCACCTAACACTAAAAAACATTCCCACTGAAAACCAGAATGAACATAGGGCCTTTCAGAACCTCCCCATATAGAAGGCCATTGGCTAGAATCAACTTTCTGGTGCTGGGAGGGTGAGAGTGGGGTGGGACAGGCGAAGAAAGAGAACAAGTTAGGTGCCTCTTCTGGCCTCCCCACGCATTCCCAGGGAGGCGTGGCTCTTTGCTGTATTAACATTACTGCTTTCATGACTCTGGCTCCCCCAGTAAATTATGTACCTATTAGAGATAAGGGTGTCCCCACTAATGCTGGAACTACCTGGAAGGGAATATAAGGGGCCACTATAGACTAATGACCTGCCTTGGACTCCCCTTCCTCACGCCCCATCTGTACCAGGTCCCAGAGGCCTGCCAGACATAGACCGAGCCCTGTGTTCCTAGCCCCTAAGTAAGCCAGCCCAACCTTCCAGGGGAAAAGAAATAGGGAGAGGGGGCCCAAAGGGGCTAAAGCAGACAATGAAGTCTTCCAGCCAAGCCATGAACTTGTCAAGGCCAGCAGCTAGCATGAAGGGTGGTGGTGATGGTGGTAAGCAGGAGCTGGTGACTATTTCAACCTCCAGGCTATCATTCCAAGGGGAGTGACTATGTGCTCCTGGGGCTACCCAGGTCCTCAGCTTCTCCCTTTGAGCTTGCCGCACTCCCAGCTTAGGACATCTCAGCCAGTGAGCAGGAAAAGACCTGTTATGTCAGTTTTTCCCTGAGCTGGGCCTCTGGTGGCCAGGTCCATGGGTAGAAGATCCAGAAGGACTCAGGGATAGAAGGATGTCTCTTGAGCAAAACCAGAGCTCGTCTGAAAAGCTTTATGTGTCCCCAGAATTTGGGAGCAGGGCTGACTTCTGCTAAGGATGACAACAACCACACCTGGTTGACTCTAAGAAGTCACTGGTTGTAAGATGCACTCCAATTTCAGATACCGAAATGCAAAGTAAGTGTTCATCTTACAATCAAGTAAATATATGAAGAATGGCCAACTTTTTTAAGGGTACTTTCTGTGGGCTAAACATGGTGCTGAAAGCATTATATACATTACATTGTCCTCAAAACAGCTATATGATATAGATTCTACTATTACTTCCACTTTACAGATCACCAAATTGAGGCATTGAGAGGCTGTGTCACTCATATCACACAGTAAGGGGAACTTGAACTCAGAACTGTCTAACTCCAAAACTCTACGCATCTATTCCATGTGGCCACACTGGAGCTGCTGAGGGCCAGGGACCCACCCTCCACCCTGCACCCTCCACCCTCCACCAGGACTTGTGCTCTGAACAAACAGCTTTTCTGATCCCTAGAACCTAATCTGAAGCATTTTAAGAGTTAGTTTTTGGACTCCAGCCAGCACCACTGGGCTCAGAGAAGGTTCCCTCAGATAGAGGTGGCTGCTGGGGTGGGGTGGGGTGGGGGGGAGGTCAGCTCCCAACACTGAGCAATGCTGTCCTGTTTCGAAACTTCCCTTAGTTCTAAAGGGCTTCAGAAAGATAAGAGGGCTTCCACGCAGACCTCTCCTGCTTACTAACCCCAATTAGCTTTGTATTCTTTCAGGATCAAGTCCAGCTCCTTGTTATAGCTTGTAGAATCCTCTACAACTGGGGTGGAGAATCTTTTTTCCTGCCAAAGGCCATTTGAATATTTATAACATCATTCACAGGCCATATAAAATTATTAACTTAAAAATTAGCCTGTTATATTTGGTCAGACATTTAATTAACTCACCCCTAATGCCTCAGCAGGGCCAGACCAAATGATTTTGAGGGCCTTATACCGCCCACAGGCCGGCCGTTCCCCACCCCTCTCTACAACCTGGCCCTGATAGCTTCCCTAGCTCCATCCTGAGCACAGGCCCTCCACAGAGGTCTGAGGAAGCTATGGACATAGGCGTCAGACAGATCCTACGTCCTACCCTGGTGGAACCTGCTCGATGCTGGGAAGCTAAGCAAGGCCCAAGGATAGGATCTGTCTTGGGCCTTCCTAAGACAATGTTTCTGCACCACTGCACACCTGGTCAAACCCAGATGGTGGGGAGAACAAGAGCTCAGGGGTCAGAAAGATCTGGACCCATGGCCTAGTTCCTCTGCTTCTAGTAGTGAGACCTGGGGTAGACTATTTACTTCTACATATCTCAGTTTCCTCATTTGAAAACAGGGATAGTAATCCATCTCCCCAAGGGTGGAGAGGAGGTTGTGAGGACTGAGTGATAGAGTGAGATGATGTTTTAGAAACAATCAGCATGGCCAAAGCTGGTTTGGCTCAGTGGACAGAGCGTCAGCCTGCGGACTGAAAGGTCCCAGGTTCGATTCCGGTCAAGGGCATGTACCGTGGCTGCGGGCACATCCCCAGCAGGGGATGTGCAAGAGGCAGCTGATCGATGTTTCTGACTTTCTATCCTTCTCTCTTCCTCTCTGTGAAAAATCAATAAAAATATATTTAAAAAAAAAAAAAAAAGGAACAATCAGCATGGCGCCAGGCACTTAGAAAATGCCAGCCCCTCCAGGGGACACAGGGCAGGTGAAGAGGCTGAACTGAGTTCTGCTTCCACCACAAAATTCTCAGGCCTTGAACTGGGAGCCCAGCCCTGCTGCCCTCTCTTCTGGGTTCCTTGGAGTCTGCTGCCACACCCTTGGGCACCGCCCCACCCCCAGCCAGAAGACAGGGCAAGGAAGCGGGGAGGCACGTACTGCCGCAGAGGTCACCGAAGATGTAGTAGCACTGCTCGGAGAAGGTGATCTTGTTGACAGTGTGGCGGATGAAGCCAGCTTTCAGCAGGTTGCTTGCATACTTGCGGGCTTCTCGCCGGTCAGTGAAGCCTTCCACGTTGTGGTACAGCCAGTCCACCACATCCGAGCCTGGAAGCAAGGCTACCTTTGATTGGGAGGCCCACCTTGGGCTCATCTGGCCTCACAGAAGCCATGAGGCTGGGCCTGGTTCCAGCTCAAGGGAGTTATTGGGTGCCTAGCCTGTCCTGCTCCCTCACTGCCCACCACCCCATCCTTCACCCCACCGTGGGGCCCTCTCACCGATGAAAGCGTTGGGGATAGTGATCTTGAGCCACATGCGGTCTCGGACCTCCAGCCCGGACTCAGGGGAGGCCATGGCTTTCACAATGGCGGCCATGTCACTGTGGATGGACAGGTGAAAGTCGTCTAGGCCTGGGGGTGGGAAGCAAAGTGGTCAGGCAGAAAGGGGGTGTGGAGTTAGGCAGACAGGAGTTTGCATTCCAGTTCTACCACCTAATAAATATGGACCAGTGCTGGCCAAATTATTGACTTCTTGGACACTCAGTTTCTTCTGTAAAAATAGGGACTTTCACATCTATTTTATAGGGACATTTGAAGATAATAATGTAAATGAAGGTGCTTAGTATAGTGCATAATGTGTGTTATGATAAAAATGCTAGTCATTATTATGCGCTTACTTTGTGCCACACACTGTGATAATGCTTCACTTATATCCTCTCATTAACCCCCAGGAACCTGGTAAAGTGCATATCTTTAGTCCCATTTTACAAGAGGAAACTGAGGCTCACTGAGTGCTCGATACCAGTTCAGAAGCAAATACTGTTTAGTGAGCTTCAGGTGTTCCCTGAGGGAAGCTGCGGTGTGAGGTAGCTGGAATGAGCCGAGCCCGCTCCAGCAAGTCTCCACGTGGGCCTTCATCAGTCCCTCTCACTGGCCCTGTCTGCTGGGACCAGGGTACAGGGTTGGACACTCACGCTCTGTGTCAGGGATGGAGCTGGTGATGGAGGAGCTGGTGGAGGTGATGGTGCTCAGGGAGGGGCTCATGCCGTAGGCAGGGAAGGTGCCAGTCATGGCTGCAGTGTGGGAGACCCAGGCTGCAGGGTCAATGGGCCGGATGGGCTCGCCTGCAGGGAGGATGAGGAGTTAGGGACTGCCCACTCTGCCCAGTGCTTGGCCCAACAGAGTAGATGTGAGGGTTCAGGGCAACACAGAAGGCAGGACAGACAGGGCTCGTGTATGCCAGACACCAGTTTTAGGGCCAAGTTCCCCATCCACTTACTCCTGGGCAATGTGAAGCAACCACGTGGACTTGGGTCCCAGCACTTGGCTACAGTCAGGGTGATGGGCCTGAAAGCAAGGGTGTCCCTAGTGAGGGCAGGACGTACGGAGGCGAGACCAAGCCCCTTGCCTGATAGCCAGAAATGCCTGGCACCTCCTCCGTAATGCTTCAGCCCGACCATACCCTGGTTTGTGCACAATCTCCCGCAGTACCCGGACTGCGTCGTCATTACTCATGTTCTCAAAGTTGATCTCGTTTACCTGGGAAATAGGACCAGGAATGGGATAAGCAGCTGTGCTGGGGAGGAAGTTAGGGAGGCTTGGTGGATCAGGAGGTCTTCCCCCACCAAGAAGGGGCCTCTGAATAGGGTAGAGAGGGTACGGAGAATGAGAAGGAACAGAGGGTACATCTCCCCAACTCCCTATCTACACCACCAGCCACAGTGAACAGCGGTACCTGTAACAGCATATCTCCTGGCTCGATACGTCCATCAGCAGCCACGGCTCCACCCTTCATGATAGAGCCAATGTAGATGCCTCCGTCGCCACGCTCGTTGCTTTGGCCCACAATGGAGATGCCCAAGAAGTTATACTTTTCTACAGGAAGTAATAAGACCTTGAGATGGGAACAAGGTTCCTAACCAAATTCTGAGTCCCTTATTAGAAAGAGTGGAAAGGGACAAGAACTAACATTTATTGAACTGGAACCAGGCACTGTGTTCAGCATGCTCATTTAATCCTTGCTGGATGTGAGGCAGGGACTCTCAGTCTCATTTTACAGAGTAGACAACTGAGGTTCAGAGAATTTAAGTGATTCTTCTAAAGCCATTAAGTGGCAAAACCAGTATTCAAACTCATTTAAATTCCAGACAAAGTTAGGGCTCTTTTCACTATATCCAGCTATCTCCTAAAAGAGAGGGTAGGGCAGAAATCAGAAAACAAGAATGCAACAGCTAAAACATGGGAAATGGGAAGGAATCAGAAATCACTTCCTCCAAGAAGCCTTCCCTGATGCTTTCCTCTGCTTCCAAAGCTCTGTGTGCTTCTCTCTGTCATAGCCCTGATCATGAGACACTGAAATAATCAGTTCAGGTTTATGAAAGAGAGCCCCTTGAGGGCAGGGAACATAACTGTGTCTCCTTAAACTCCCTGGGTCTGCCCGTGTCTGGCATACAGTGGGCACTTACAAGTGTTGTGTCACCAGACTCACCCATGTTGAGAGTGACCGTGATGATGTTGAGTGACATGGTGGAGTCCGTGATGCTGCTGAAGGATGAGGACTGGAACAGACAGAGACTCTGAGCAGCAGGCAGGGGTGGCGGGAATGCACTGTTTTCCCCTAGCTCCTCCTCAAGGTGAGCCTTCAGCCACCACCTTCCCTCTAGGGTTCTAAACCCTGACCCGAGGGGAGGGGACCTAAGGACGGATAAGCCTGGCCTGGCCCCGCTCATCCCTCGCAGCCCAGGCCCCATACCCGCTCAATCCGGGAAACCTTCTGCTTCCGCCGCCGCCGCTTGTGTCTTCTCATCAGGCGTGAGGCACTGCTCTGCTCTGTGGAGCTGCTGAACCTGTGGGGCCCACAGTCGTTCCCCACCAGGCTGACCTAGCCCTGCCCCGTAAGAGGCACTGCAGGGCCCAGGTCCCCAGCACAAAGCCCACAGCCCTCCCAGGGGCCCAGTATCCTCAGGGTTCAGAGCTCCTCAGGGATCACCTGCCCTCCAGTTCTCATGAAACCAAGGCCCTACCTGCTGGTGGAGTCATCCTCCTCGGAATCAAAGAAGCTGGTGGTCTCCAACTCGCTGCTCATGAGGGTAGTCGAGCTGTCATAACCCCCTGGTTCTCGCCGCCGCTCCCCTTTTGCAGTTCCATTTAGCCGGGTTGCTGCAGGGGATGGAGGCAGCTGGGTTCACAATGCCCAGTGTAGGAGGGGAAGGAGGGGAAGTAGGCTAGGGGCTGCACTGGGGCCAGTCCTATCCAGAGCTCAGGAAGCTGGGCAAAGAGGTGGTCCTGCTGAGTGGAAGCTGTGGGGAGGGACAGGGACGGGGAAGGCATCCATTCAGGGGAGACGCACTGTGCTCTGGGCCGTCCCTCCTGCGAGGCCGCTCCCGCTGGGCAGACACCAAGGAGTCCGTCTCTGTGTCGTTGTCCAGGTTCTCCTGGCTGCCCCCACCAGCATGAGGGCTGCAGGGAAGATAAGACTTGGTGGGGGATGGGGTAGGCTGGGGGCTCCCTCCCCCAGCCCTGGGCTGAGCTGACCTGGCCCTCCCCACAGGCCCTGTCTACCCTCAGGCCACACTCACTGGAAGGATGGCGGCCGGGAGTCCCCAATGCCTCCTGTGCGCTCCATGGGAGGTGGCAGTTCTGATGGGTTATCAGCACAGAAGGGAGCTGGCTCTGGGTGCGAGCCTTCAGCTGACACCAGCTGATGGGGAGAAAGTGGGTAGGTATGGCACGAGGGCAACAGGGAAAAGTAGGATAGTTGGCTTCTGGCAGGGTATGAAGACTTGGGGAGAATGAAGCAGGGGACACGGAGGGAAAAGAGACAGGACTATGCAAGGACAGCTGACCTGGGGAGCAGACCCACTGCCAGGTTGATGGTGGCAGGGAAGCATGGGCGGTGAAGAGGGATGGGGGCAGAGACTAAGGGTCCAAGGCAGAGTTCAGCAGGTGACAGAAGGGAACCTGAGGCAAAGTGTCTCAAAGGGCATAGGAAACAATTTTGCCTCCTATTTATGTTTCTGTACCCGCCTTTTCCCTTTCACACCTCTCCCCCAGTTTTCACCAAGGCTGTAAAATTTGGGGTAGAAACTGTTCAGTTAGAAACTCAAGGACAATTCAGATATTGAAACATAAAAAACCATCAGCTATACCTTAGCGATGTCTTTCCTCCATCCACCCCATGGCAGGAATGTGGACGGAGGGAGGGTTGAGGAAGGATCCTTACCCAGGACACCACCCGGCCATTGAAGCAGGGCAACTTGGCATTGTCATCTGAGATCTCCTCCTTCACCACACTGCAAGGAAAGGGAGGCTGTCAATGAGCTTTCTGGGGTAGAAATGGAGGTATCCTCACAACCCCAACTCTCAGGGCTCCTCCACCCTAAACTGGAAATCGAGCCACCAGCACAAGCCTGTTCGAACAACAGCATGGGTGGGGATGGCACAGTTGCCTTCTGGAGTGTTCTCTCAGTCACCAGGTGATCTGCAAATTACACCTGACAGATCGCTGTCCCCCATGAGTGCAACCACTCCCTAGAATCTCAAGAGTGCTTTATCCATCCCCACTAAGGCTCTCAGGGGGCTGGACTTTTTCTTTCCCTCTGTCCCTAAACTAGGAAAAAGCACACCCGGATTACTGTCCTTCCCTTCTCAACTGGGAATCCTGACATTCTTGTGGGCAAGGAATTTAAGGAAATTAGGAAAGAAAAAGGGAGAAGACATTTACTGCCATTATGATAATAGTAACACTTGCTCTCATTTATTGAGTATGTATTATGGGCCAAGCACTAAGTGAACACTTTACTTAGTGCTGTATTATCCAAAGTGATAAGCATCATTTAGTATAATACAGCAATGCTATATTTAAGATACAGATGGGGAGACTAAGGTTCAATAGGTTCAGAAATTCACCTATGGTGACACCACTAATAAGTGCTGGAATTTGAATCCTAATCAGCCTGACTCCAAAGCCTTTATTCCTACCAATTATACCATCTTATCTCCCCACAGTTATAATATATACTCTTCACACCAGCATCATGGCAGACAATATGGTCCCCATTTTATGAATAAGGAACTGAGAAACATTCAGTAACTCGTCCAAGACCACAGAGCTAGAAGATGTCAGAGTTGAAATTCAATCCCAAGCTTGTCTGATTCTAAACCCCACACTCTTTCGACAGTGTTTCACACTCAGTCCTGTACGACAGAGGTGGTGTGGTCAGTGTGGAAGGTGAGGTAGGGGAGGCAGTGATGTGAAGCATGGGGGTGGGCTGTGGTCACAGGCATGCAGTGAGGTAAGAAGTCTGACCATGACTACAGTTTGGGGCCAGCGAAAGAAACTGGAGTAGTTTGAGGTCCCCCAGACTGCATCCAACACCCAGGAGGACAGAGCTGGAAAGATGTGGTTGGGGGCAAGAGGGAGACACATGCTCTGCGTTGTGAGCAGAGAGGGGAGACACTAAGGACGGAGGCTGCAAAGCCCAGTTCTCCCTGTTCTTGAGGAAGTTCTGCCCAGAACTGGGAACGTGCTTGGCTCCTTGCGATGTTCACATTCTTGGACTCACAGCCAAGTTCGAAGGCCAAGCCTACCCTCCTCCCTCCCATCCAGCCCTGGCTCCTCCACCATTTCCAGCCCCACAACGACCCCGAGAAAGCAGCTTAAATCATCCTGCCCAGGGCCATCATGGCAGAAAGCCTGGAGACAGAACAGGCGGGAAAGAAGGGACAGAGAGAAGTAGCTCAGACCTGTCAGCCAGTCCAGCCAAAGGACACCCTAAGTTTACAGCCCCCTGTGGGAACTAGGGCTCAAAAGGAAAAGAGGGTGTGTGGGACACATGGTAGGAACTCTGTGACCTGCTTTAGAAAGGGTCTCCCTGTGGTGGGAAACTGTGGCTGAATCCCCACAACCCTCTCCCCCAGCAGGCCCCACCACACAGCTCTAGCTACAGATGTTTCCTCTCTTTCTGGGGGTCACTGACAGGTCGCCAAGACTCTGTTGACTCATAAGGATCAGCTGATCAGCCTCAGACAGCCCCCCCACCCAGTGGCACTAAATGGCTCAGGGTTCCACTGCGTGCATGCACACGCGCACACACACCACACTCTCACAAACTTGGTTTAATTTCCAATTCTGCTACTTATTAGCCCTCCCATCTTAAGAGAAGTTCCTTAACTTCTCTAAGCCTCTGTCTCATCCCGGTAAATGGGATTTGTGAATGCCTGGCACAGTCCAGGCATTCCATAAAAGCTAGTTTCTAACTTTGTGAATTTTTAGCAAGATCCATACCAGGAGTAAGTTTTTTAGGGCAGGAACCAAACACATCTGCCCATCATTCACCGTTCACGCAATTACAAAGCCTTCGCTAGAGAGCCCAGTGAGTTTTAGATCCTGTGCTTGCCGTTGTATGAACCTCAAGAAGCATCAGACCTGGAGCCTGGTTGTTCTCCGAGGTTACAATCCAGTGGACAGTTCACATAAGCATATTCCATGTGGGAAGTGGTCAGAGTGGTAAGACCAGCAGAAGTGTTCATTGGACAGACATATGCTGAGTGATACTGACGTCAAGACCTGGCTAGGAGCTGGTGTATGAATGAATAGGATAAAATACCATAACTTTAAAAGCTGCACCCAGAGGACAGGAGAATTTGGACACGGAGAGCCAGGGGAAGAAGCAGTGTTCCAGGCAAAAGGCCCAGAGGCTGGACAGTGTGACATGGAGCATGGAGGATAAAAATTAGTGACTTTGCTTCCCATGTTGTCCCTTCCACAGCTCAAGGCCACTCTAGCAATGGGTACTGTGTTCTACACACTATCTCCTCAGGGGTAAAAATGCTTATTCTTCTCCCATTTCCCAAATAAGTTAAGAGGGGTGGGCCTACCCAGAGCTTGACAAATACTTCTTGAGACCTCACAATCCAGTAGTATCTCAGAGGGTGAGCCTGGAGGGGATGCAGAGACACAGCTTTCCTCCTCTGACCCACGGCCCATCTGTCAGTGGGGGTCACTGGCCTCTGCCTGACCTCCTCTTATGGGCTAAGTGGCAGCCCTATCACCTGTACAGGTTGCCAAGACTCAGGATCTCCCTCAGAGGCTGCATCTGTAAAATGGTGATAATAATAGTAATACCTACAATAGTGGGATTAAAGCCTTGGACCGTAGAGCCAGATTCCTGATGTTGAATCAAGCTTTGCCACTAACTAGCCAGACTGTGTGACCTTGGGTACGTTACTTCAGGTTTTTGTGCTCTAATTTCCTCATCTGTAGACTGATGGTATTACTACCTACTTCATAGGGCTCTTAAGAGAATTAAATGAGTAAAAATTAGAAAAGCACTTAGATCAATGCCTAGCACACTGTAAGCACCATAAAGAGTTTGTTAAGTGTGTACACACACACACACACACACACACACATTCCTCTATTCCTCAGCTATTAGTCCTCTGTGGTAAACCTATCAGGTCTGCTCATTAATCCTCCTGGGGATAAAAACAAAATCAATCTCCAAAATCAATCTCCTCCATTTCATTTTTAGCATTGTTCTCAATCCTGTAAAAATGGCCTACTCTGATACTTTACAAAGGATGGTTCAAGTACCAGTGATGTATGCAAGATGTGTTCAGGTGTTACCTGAATGAACATTACTTAACTGAACAGTTAACATTTATTTTTAACATATCTTATAAAGAAATACAAATAGAAAGTCAGATAGGTGATTTCCTGTTACTGACGTGGTCAAGTTAAGAAAGAGTGAGTGGACTGACAGTGAATTTAAAGAACAATATTGTCAACAGAGAGCAGATGTAATGGGGGGCCTCCTATGACTGCAGGTAGGCCTGGCCTGGGGTAGGGCCAGTGCACAGGACTCCAGCTGATTTGCCCTTATCCCAGTCCCTGAGGCCGTACCTCAGACTCTCCTCACCCTGTTCTTCTCTTACCAGGACAAGGCATCACCCTCTCCCTCCCACCCCTTACAGATTGATTTCATCCTTCTTCAGAATTTTCCAAAGGGGAGTCCCTAGAGCAATGGTTCTCAACCTTTCTAATGCCACGACCCTTTAATACAGTTCCTCACGTTGTGGTGACCCCCAACCATAAAATTATTTTCGTTGCTACTTCATAACTGTAATTTTGCTACTGTTATGAATCGCTGCTGTAGAGCCTAAGACCATTGGAAAACACAGACATTTACATTACGATTCCTTCACAGTAGCAAAATTACAGTTATGAAGTAGCAACAAAATAATGTTATGGTTGGGGGTCACCACACATGAGGAACTGTATTAAAGGGTCGCGGCATCAGAGAGGTTGAGAACCACTGCCCTAGAGAGGCTGGACCTCCAGGAACCGAAAGCAGGGGTGTCTGTCTCTGGACTGAGGCCAGATGATATTAGACATCGGGAGTTCCCCACCCCAGGGTGAGCATGACAACAACAGAAGGTTAGAAGCAGCATAGCACTTTCCACTGGAAAAGCACTTTCACACACACAGGAGCTCACGGGCTCATCAAACCCCGAGTTCCGGCGGGGGGAAAGGTGACAACAAAACATGCCAGGCCAAGGAGGGAGAGGGTGCTTGCTTCCCAGGACCAGGAGGGCTGGGGTCCCGGGAGAGAAGCCAGGCACATGAGCACTGGGGAGAAGAATGTCTTCCCTCACTCGGCTCTGGGCCTCAGCTCCGGAGCAGTGCAGGCCTCTGGCTAGGGCTGCAGAAGCTGCCTCCAGGCTTCCCCACAGGCCTCCAGGCCCGGCGCCCAGACAGTGTGGGGGCCTTCCCCTCCCCCAGTCCCCTAGGAGTTGGGGTGTGTGTGAGGGGATGGCCAGGCTCCCCCTCCCAGGCCAGCTGCTACAGAACCTTCCGGCTCCAACATTCCATCCCTTCTTAAAGGGGAAGTCGTTGCTTCCAAACTCGGGGCGGTCCAGAGCCCACAGCTGGGGAGGAGAAGACCAGGCGGGCGGGTGAACACTAAGAGACGCTTCCTGGCCCTCCTCCCTAGGTTCCGAGGCCCTTCCCAAGACCACCATCTGGAGGGAAAGCCCCCAATCTGGAGAGGAAATCAGCACCTGGGCTAGTGCGCCTTCCTCCTTGGGGGTCAAGGCGTTCTGCTCCCTTGACAACAACATCCTAAACACCCCGCAGGGAAAGGGGGAACCGCTACACTCCCGGTCTGCAGGCCTTCGCTTCCAGCCTGGCGCCTGAGCACCCCTCGCTTTCCCCCTCCCCTCAGTTCAGAGTCCCACAGCACAGCCCTGGGATGCACGGTACTCCAAATATGGCTCGGAGCTGTGGTGGAGCTGAGGAGATGGAGAAGGAGAGAAGGCCGAGTGCCAAACACCCCAAAGTCTGTGTTTAAACGGTGGCTCCCTGGGCAGCAGGCGGGGGGGGGGGGAGAGGGGGCTCGGGCTCTGGGACGGGGTGGAGGAGTGTGTGTGTGTGTGTGTGTGTGTGTGGCTGAGCCGCTGGTCTCTGAGAGGTGAGGGGGCTCTCTGGGCTGGTCCTCTGATTGCTCTTGGGGAGTTGGACGTCCCTCTAAACGAGGGGGCCGAGGTTCCTAGAGAGGCTGGAACTCCAGGACCGGAAACAACCCGGGGGAGCCCAAATGGCCGAGGGGCCCCTAGAATCCAGAGCAGGGCTAGGAGCCAGTGTAGCCGGGGGAAGAGGGGGGGGGGGGGCGTGCAAACTGCCAAGTGGCCTCTGGAAGCCCGAGGGGCTGGGGTCCCCCGGAGGCGAGGCGGGGACCGTCCTCACCCGAAATCGTCGTCCATAGACTTGAAGAAGAACTTATAGCTGGGCCGCTGCAGAACGCCCTTAAAGTCCGCCAAGGTGACGCGCTCGGCGGGCAGGGGCAGCTTCACCAGGTACGGCGTCTCCTGCCCGTCCAGGTGGTAGATTATCTTGGTCTCGCCCATGGCTCCGGCCTCGGGCCCGCGGCCTGCTCCGGCGGCCGGGCCGGGCCTCTCGGGCGGCGGCGGCGGCGGCGGCGGCGCTCCGCGGGGCCCAGCGGCTCAGCCCAGCCCCGCGCCAGCGGCGCCGCCAGCTCCCTTGTTCTCCGGCCGCTCCCGGGTCCCAGCGCCGCCCGCCGCCGCTTCCGCTCCCCACGCTCTCGGCTCGGCCGGCGACGGCGACTCTTCCGGTGGCCGCGGCCCTCCCGGCTCTGGGCTGCGGCCGGCCCGCTCCCCCGCTCCAGCCCCGGCGCGCCCCGCCCCACCCCGGCGCGGCCCCGCCCCCGGCCGCCGAGCCGCGCTGGCCCCGCGGCAGATGGCCTGGGCCTCGGCCGCCGACTCCCCGCCCACCCGCCCGGCGGCGCGCTGGCTCCTGCGTTCGGGTCCCCGGCTCCCCCGGGGAGCGTGGCCCCGGGAGTCTCGGTCCCCAGAAACGGGAAGGCCGATCTCACCAGGGTGGCCACGTTCCCGGACTCTCCCAGGTCCAGGCTCCGGACCCGGCGGGGATGGGCTGCTCCCCAGCAGCTGGGAGGGGGGTCGGGTGGGATGCAGAGGTCGCTTCGGTCTCTGGAGGTGGGTGACGGTTCAGGCCAAGTATCCCCGGGGGAAAGGGGCCTCCCCATGGCCCTGGAGGGTCTGTTAAGAAACAGCTCCTGGGGATCAAGTCTACCAAACCCAGCGCTGATTCCTTCTGACAATGTTGTGGGGCTCCCAGTTTGCAAAGGACCGCGGAGGCGGTTAAGTTGGTACGAAGCAAGCAAGGATTTATTGAAAACTGGCCAGGACGTTCGGGAAGGCACCGCATGCTTGGAGACCGAACACGACCGCACCGTCCGGGGTGCAGGCAGTCCTTTTGTAGGAAGGTCTGAACTCTAAGCTTTCGCTGTTTTAAATTCCGAGGACAGTTCTCAGGATTGTATCTGAGATAGGGAAGTTACAGCGCACTGTGATGGACTCTGTTGCCTGCTCCTGGCCTCTAACCATGTATCTTGCTAAACGTGGGAGCGTAGTCCTATCTCGCAAAAGCAGATAGCTGAAGACTACCCTTTTGTTTTAAGCAAGTAAGTAGGAATAGTGGTCAGAATAGTAGGATCAGTAGTTTTACCCGAGACGAAGGCTACTATATTTCAGCAACTTCAGGACCTAAGTGCAAAGCAGTGGTTTAATAAATGGACTGAGCCCAGCCCATGTATTAAGCAGTGGTTGGGCGGCAACCTATGAACCAGGAGGTCGCCGTTTGAGTCCCGCTCAGGGCGTGCGAGCGTGTTTTGTGGGCTCAATCCCCAGTAGGGGGCGTGCAGGAGGCAGCTGATCAATGACTCTCATCATTGATATTTCTCTCTCCCTCTCCCTTCCTCTCTAAAATCAGTAAGAATACATTTCTTAAAAATAAATGGACTGAATGCAGAATGAGTGCAAGAATGAAGATGCACGTCTGCCTGGAGCAGTAAGTCTCAAACCAGAACTAGGTAGAATTGGTTTCTAACAGATCTCCTCATCCATCCCTCACTGATGAATACAAGTGCCAAGGCATACTGCTAGAGATGCAACAAAAACAAGACATAAGGCTGCCCTCAGGACATTTCCTTACCTGGAAGTAGGCTTGCAAATAAACTTCAAAGTGACAAATGCTATGAAAAAGATAAAATGGAGTGCCAGGCCTGGGTGGCTCAGTGGTTGAGCATGGACCTATGAACCAGGAGGTCATGGTTTGATTCCCCGTCAGGGCACATACTTGGGTTGTGGGCTCGATCCTCAGTGTGGGGTGTGCGGGAGGCAGCAGATCAATGATTCTCTCTCATCGATGTTTCTATCTCTCCCCCTCCCTTCCTCTCTGAAAGCAATAAAAAAAAAGTATATATATTTTGAATTTCTGAGTTTTATTTTATTTACTAAATCCTCACCTGAGGATATTTTTCCATTGATTTTTCAGAGAAGGAAAGACAGAAACACTGACCACCGGGGAGGAGACTGCGGTCTCAGTACATGCTCTTGACCAGAATCAAACCTAGAGCCCTTTGGTTTGCAGTCCAATGCTGTACCCACTGAGCCAAACCAGCTAGGGCTAAAAGTAGATTAAAAAAAAAAAGATAAAATAGAGTGATGTGATGTTCACAGGAGAAGGAAGGTTATGGGTGGTCAAAGAATGCCTCTCATTTGAGCTAGAACCTAAAACTAATGAGGAAGCAGCTATAAGAAGGTCTGGTCTGGAGGGAGAGCATTCCAGCAGAAGCACAAGTATAAGGGCTCAAGGCAGAAAAAAAAAACTTGCCTAATTTGAGGAACAGAAGAAGGCCATTGTAACTACAGGGATAGTGTTAAATGAGAAAATAAACTGGAACCAACTCACACAGGTCCTTTTAGGTCACAGTAACAAGTGTGAGCTCCTCTCACTTCATTTTGTACCCTATTGCCAAGTTAACATTTCAAGAATAAGTAGCTTTTTCAGACACTTCTGCTCAGAAACTTCTCCACATTCCCCAATGCTTTCCAAATATCCTTAGTATGACATGGAAAACCCTCCATAATCTAATCTATATATTATACAGACTTTTGTTTCATTATATATCCTGGCTAAATTTTTAAAATCCTTACCCCAGGATATATTTAGAGAGAGAAAGAGAGGGAGGGAGAGAGAGAGAAACATTGATTGCCTCCCATATCCATCTGGACTAGGGATCCAACCCCAAACCTAGGTATGTGCCCTGCATGGGAATCAAACCCACAATTTTTTGATGTATGGGCCGATGCTCCAAACAACTGAGCCACCCCACCAGGGCCTAAATTTTTTACTTCAGCAAGGTGACCTATTAGCTATCTCTTGCACAAAACATGTATTTTCATTTCATACCCTTCCCTTTATATTTCTACTGGAGGCCTGGTGCACAGATTTGTGCAGCAGTGGGGTCCCTCAGGGTGGCCTGCAGGGATGGGGTGAAAACAGCAGTCCAACGCCCGCCTGCCACTCCTGCTCATCCTGGCCCTGCTGCACCTGCTGCCACCTCCCCTAGGTAGGCTTGCACCCGCTCTGCTGTGGTGGGCAACTGTGAGCCCTGAGTCTAGCACCCTTCAGTCAGTGGTCAGCTGAGTGGTGCTCCCACTGTGGGAGTGCACTGACCACTAGGGGGACAGCTCCAGCATTGAGTGTCTGCCCCCTGGTGGTCAGTGCATGTCATAGCAACCAGTCGACTGGTTGCTTAGGCATATATATATATATAGAAATTTTATTTTATTTTATTTATTTTATTTTTTTCTTTCTTTATTGATGTTTATTAATTACATTGTTTCCCCTTTTTTATCCCCCTATATCTCCCCTCCACCCTGTACCTATCCCACCCTCCACCCTCACCTCCCCCTCCCCAATGTCCTCTCCCATTGTTGCAAGATTTTTGTCCAATCTCTTGCTGTACTTCCCACAACCCTTTTTTCCTCAAGAATTGTCAGTCCATTCCCTCTCTATGTCCATGTTTCTGTTATATTCACCAGTTTATCTTGTTCATCAGCCTATCAATTCACTTGATTTTTATGTTGATTTGTTGATAGATGTGTATTTGTTGTTCATAATTTATATTTTTACCTTTTTCTTCTTCCTCTTCTTAAAGAATATCTTTCAGCATTTCATATAATACTGGTTTGGTGGTGATGAGCTCCTTTAGCTTTTTCTTATCTGCGAAGCACTTTATCTGATCCTCAATTCTGAATGATAGCTTTGCTGGATAGAGTAATCTTGGTTGTAGATTCTTGCTATTCATTATTTTGAATATTTCTTGCCACTTGCGTCTGGCCTGCAACGTTTCCTTTGAGAAATCTGCTGACAATCGTATGGGTGCTCCCCTGTAGGTAACCAACTGTTTTTCTCTTGCTGCTTTTAATATTCTCTCTTTATCTTTTGCTTTTGGCATTTTAACTATGATATGTCTTGGTGTGGTCCTCTTTAGATTCCTATATTTTGGGGTTCTGTGTACTTCTTGGGCTTTTAAGTCAGTTTCTTTCACCAGGTGGGGGAAGTTTTCAGTCACTATTTCTTCAAGTAGGTTTTCATTAACTTGCTCTCTCTCTTTTTCTGGCACCCCAATAATTCGGATGTTGGCATGCTTGAGGTTGTCCCAGAGGCCCCTTACGCTATCTTCAATTATCTGAATTATTTTTGTTTCTTGCTTTTCCAGCTGAGTGGATTTTGCTTCTTTGTATTTCAAATCTTTGACTTGGTTCTTGTGGCCCTCTGGACTGCTTTTAGGACCTTGTGTAATATTTTTTATTTCAGTCTGTGTATGCTTGATTTCTAGTTGGTCCTTTTTTTTTATCTGTGAGGGTCTGATTCATATCCTCAGAGGTCTTGTTCATTTCCTTGAGGGTCTCATTCATTTCCTTGAGGTTCTCATTCATTTCCTTGTAATTCTCATTCATTTCCTGGTTGGTCTTGTTTATTTCCTGGTAATTCTCATTAAGTTGATCGGCCTTTTGTAGGAGCCTCTTGAAAAGCCTTATAACTGTGGTTTTGAACTCTATGTCTTGTCGTCTTTTCTCCTCCATTTCTTTCACACCTGATTTCTTTCCATATCTCTGCATGGTGGCTGCTTTATGTGGTAGATATCCTCAAAGGGACAGTGGCTCAGCCTCCCCAGTTACCTGAGGTGGGTACTCTTACTGCAATCCTTTATGGGTTGTATTCAGTATTTTTGAATTTAAACCCAGTTTGTTGTTGTTAGCCCTAGGAGGGTTTGACCTCCAGGTCAATTGGCTGTGAAGGGAGACTGTGTTCAGGTTGGATGGGCAGAGTCTCTGAGCCGCGCAGGCAGCATCAGCGTCAGCTGCGTCCTATGCGATGCTCGCGCGCGCGGGTCTGTGTTGGATGGGGATGGCTGCAGACACCTCCAAGAGAAAGCCGCTAGTCTCTTCCCCTTGCCAGACAACTCTGCCTCTCCCCAAATGTGCCTGGACACCAAAAGTCTAGCCCAAGGTTGTAAAATAGATGGTTTCCGGAACCAGGAGACAAGTTTCCATGGGGCAAGTCGCGGGTTTGCGCGATCCTTGCGACTAGGAGCCTCTGCCGCACCATGCTTCCAGGGTGCGTCCCCCGGACCTCGGACCTCGCCTGGCACTGGGGAATCTGTGCAGTGGGACGTCTCCACGTACCCCAGATCTCAGACCTCACCTGGACCTGGGGAGTCTGTGTAGTGGGACGTCTCCACGTACCCCAGATCTCAGACCTCACCTGGACCTGGGGAGTCTGTGCAGTGGGACGTCTCCACGTACCCCAGATCTCAGACCTCACCTGGACCTGGGGAGTCCGTGTAATGGGACGTCTCCGCCCTCCCCGTAGGAGAAATCCGGGAGTGGGTGCTGCTCCAGCCCCAGCCCGCGCGCGCGACCAGGGTGGCTCCTAACCTGTTTCCGTCTGAAAGGCTGCGCTCCCGCCGCTCCTGAGTCTCAGTGTCCCACCTTTACTCTTATTTGTGGAGTTTTCACTCAGCCAGCTTTCTGGCGATTCTGGGTGCTGTCTGTTCTGCTGTTATGTTGTAGTTCTTAAATCGTTGCGCGGGGCAGAACAATAGGTGTTTACCTATGCCGCCATCTTGGTGCTCCCCCTATATATATAATTTTAAATTGAATTTATTGGAATGACATTGGTTAATAAAATTATGTAGGTTTCAGGTGTATAATTCTACAATATATAATCTAAATATTGTATTGTGTGTTCACTACCTCACCTTCCCTTTATTTTTATTTTTTGTTATTTATTCATTTGTTTGTTCTTTCTTTCTTTTAATTTTAAATTCTTTATTGTTTACAGTATTATATACATCTCCTTTTTCCCCCATTGACCTCTCCCCAGCCATCCAAAAATAAATAAAAATTATTTATTTTTAATTTCTAAGAACTCTTTTGTTCTCCAGTTCTTTCTTTTTATAGCACTTTCTTCATTCTCTTTTAATTTTGAGAATTAGAGCTTCAGTCCTGAAGTTTTTTTTTAAAAAAAACTCTTTGTCATTGTTTCCTTGGTTCCAATTCTGTTTTACTCTCTGCCTTCTGTGTTGGAAGTTTCCTCAAATGGTTGACAGCCCTTGGCAATCTATTCACATTTGAGAGTGAATCTAAAAAGCTGATTGGAAGCTGTCTATGTCCAAGATTTATTAACAGGCTTCAATGCAGGGTGATCAGGTTGGGGAAAGATAGCTTATTTTCCCACCAAAAGAAACAAAAAATATTTTTAGGCTCTTTTCTGCAGTGTTCAGTTTGTTTTTGCCTGAAGATATGTTGTGTGCTGATATTCATAGCCATAACACTAATATACTTTCAGTAAGTCCTTCAATTTCAATCTAAATATATTTTTATTGATTTTTTACATAAAGGAAGGGAGAGGGATAGAGAGTTAGAAACATAAATGAGAGAGAAACATCATCAGCTGACTCCTGCACACCTCCCACTGGAGATGTGCCCACAACCAAGGTACATGCCCTTGACTGGAATCGAACCCGGGACCCTTGAGTTTGCAGGCCGACGCTCTATCCACTGAGCCAAACCGGCCAGGGCCAATTTCAATCTATCCCCTAACCTCGCATCACTATATTTGCTGTTGAATCCAGAGGCTCTAATAATTTACATTTTCCCTAAGGTTCTGAAATTTCATTTGTTATGCTGGGCATTCATGGGCTAACAGTCTAGAAACTCATGACCTTTGGGTTTGGGAAATCATTGTATTTCTTTGGTAATTTCCTCCACACCATTTCTCCAAAGACTGAATCTCCCATTTCTTACAGGGGAGAAAAAGGTGTTATCACTTGGCTAGATCATATGATGGGGAATGGAGGGGCTTTTATTTCTTACAATTTTTATTGTTGAAAGTACTGTATTACATATGTCCCTTTTTGTCTCCTGTTGATCTCTTCTAACCCACCCCCGCCTACACCCTAGGCCTCCACCACCTCACTTTGTGTTCATGGGTTATGCATATTTGCATACAAGTTCTTTGGTTTGGTTTGATCTTTTCCCATTCACCCCACCCCACCCCCTGCCTTCCATCTGAGAGTCTTCTCCATGTTTTCATGTCTCTGGATCTATTTTGTTTATTAGATTTCACATGAGTACGATCATGTGATACTTGTCTTTCTCTGACTGGCTTACTTTGCCTAGCACAACTCTCCAAGTCCTTCCATGCTATCTCAAAGGATAAGAGTTCACTTTTTACTGCTGCAGGGTATTCCATGTATTACAGCTTTTTTATCCACTCATCTACTGATGGGCACTTGGGCTGTTTTCAGATCATAGCTATTACAAATTGTGCTTCTATGAACATAGGGATGTATACATTCGTTCTGATTGTGTTAAGGGTTTCTTAGGATATATTCCTAGAAGTGGGATCACTGGGTCAAATGGCAGTTCCATATTTCATTTTTTGAGGAAACTCCATATTGTTTTCTTTAATGGGTGTATCAGTCTTCATTCCCACCAATGGCGTACTAGGGTTCCCTTTTCTCCACATCCTCACCAGCACTTGTCATTTGTTAACGATAGCCATTTTGACAGGTGTGAGTTGATATCTCATTGCATTTTAATTTGCATATTTCTGATGATTGTGGGGGGCGACCTCAGGCAAGACAGCTAGGACATTCTTTAAATCTTTGTGCTAGCTGAATTCAAAGCACCTGGAAAAACCAGGTCTTGGAAAAACATATTCACCAATGAGGCTGGATATGTTATCAGCTTGGCTTAACTTTGCCTCAGGTGTCAAGGAGAGGGCCTTGATATGTAAACGCAGGCTTGCCCCGGGAATGGGAGGATGAGTAGGGCCTGGGCTCACTGAAATTCCTTTGATCCTAATGTTGGAGAAACCCCTTTGTATTGTGGAATATAAATAAACGAAGCTTTGTGGGCTCAGTGTGGCTGTGTCTCCATGAGAGGGAGAGCAGATGCCCACCTGGCCTCAGCTTTTTATTCCTACTTCTGTGTCTTTCCCTTTTATTCTTCATTTTTTTTAAAAACATATTTTATTGATTTTTTACAGAGCAGAAGGGAGAGAGATAGAAAGTCAGAAACATCGATGAGAGAGAGACATCGATCAGCTGCCTCTTGCACGCCCCCTACTGGGGATGTGCCCGCAGCCACGGTACATGCCCTTGCCGGAATCGAACCCAGGACCCTTCAGTCCGCAGGCCGACGCTCTATCCACTGAGCCAAACTGGTCTCGGCTATTCTTCATTTTTCTTAATCCTCAGCTCCTCCACTCAGAAACTGAACCCAGTCTCTCTCCATGCTGGGAGAGAGAGAGAGAGAGAGAGAGAGAGAGAGAGAGAGAGAGAGAGAGAGAGAGAGAGAGAGAGGAAAAAAACACCCTCAATAGATGATCAGTATCTTTGAGCATTTTTTCACATGTCTCTTGGCCTTCCCTTTGTCCACTTTGGAGAAGTGTCTATTTAGGTCCTTTGCCCATTTTTTAATTGGATTGTCTTTCTTTTGTTAAGTGGTATGAGTTTCTTATATATTCTGGATATTAACCTTTTATCAGATGTATCATTGCCAAATCTGTTCTTCTATGCAATAGGCTCCCTTTTCATTTTGTTGATGGTTTCTTTTGCTGCACAGCACCTTTTTATTTTTTTTCCAATTTACATTATTTCTTTTTTTAATGTTTAATAAATCGCTATTGTTGATTATTACAGTTGTTCCTCTTTCCCCCTCATTAGTTCTCTCCACCCAGTTCCCACCCCACCCTCTGCCCTTACCCCACCCCTCCACTGTCCTCATCCATAGGTGTACGATTTTTGTCCAGTCTCTTCCTACACCCCCTTCCCCCTGAGAACTGTCAGTCCACTCCCTTTCTATGCCCCTGATTCTATTATATTCACCAGATTATTCTGTTCATCAGATTTTTAAAAAATATATATTTTATTGATTTTTTTACAGAGCGGGAGAGGGATAGAAAGTCAGAAACATCGATGAGAGAGAGACATATCGATCAGCTGCCTCTTGCATGCCCCCTACTGTGCCCGCAGCTAAGGTACATGCCCTTGCCAGAATCAAACCCGGGACCCTTCAGTCCGCAGTCTGACGCTCTATCCACTGAGCCAAACCGGTCTCGGCTGTTCATCAGATTTTTTATTCACTTGATTTTTAGATTCACTTGTTGATAAATATGTATTTGTTGTCACTTTGTTGTTCATAATTTTTATCTTTACCTTTTTCTTCTTCTTCCTCTTCTTAAAGAATACCCTTTAGCATTTCATATAATCCTGGTTTCGTGGTGATGAACTCCTTTAGCTTTTTCTTGTCCGTGAAGTTCTTTATCTAACCTCCAATTCTGAATGATAGCTTTGCTGGGTAGAGTAATCTTGGTTGTAGATTCTTGCTATGCATCACTTAATATTTCCACTTCCTTCTGGCCTGCATCCTTTCTGTTGAGAAATCAGCTGACAGTCATATGGGTACTCCCTTGTAGGTAACTGTTTTTCTCTTACTGCTTTTAATATTCTCTTTTTCTTTTGCCCTTGGCATTTTATTTAATTTTTAAAAAATACATTCTATTGACTTTTTAGAGATGAAGGGAGAGAGATAGAGAGAAATATCTATGAGAGAGAAACATTGATCAGGTGCTTCCTGCACACTCCCTACTAAGGATGTGCCTGCAACCAAGGTACATGCCCTTAACCAGAATCGAACCTGGGACCCTTCAGTCCAAAGGCTGATGCTCTATTCACTGAGCCAAACTGGTTAGGGCATTGCCCTTGGCATTTTAATTATGATGTATCTTGGTGTAGTCCTCTTTGGATTCCTTTTGTTTGGGGTTCTGTGTGCTTCCTGGACTTGTAAGTCTATTTCTTTCACCAGGTGGGGGAAGTTTTCTGTCATTATTTCTTCTAATAGGTTTTCAATATCTTGCTCTCTCTATTCTTCTGGCACCCCCATAATTCAGATGTTGGTACACTTGAAGTTGTCCCAGAGGCTCCTTACACTATCATCATAATTTTGGATTCTTTTTTCTTTTCCTGTTGGGTGTTTTTTGCTTCTTCGTATTTCAAATCTTTGATTTGATTCTTGCGATCCTCTAGTCTGCTGTTGGATCTCTGTATATTATTCTTTATTTCAGTCAGTGTATGCTTAATTTCTAGTTGGTCCTTTTTCATATCCTCAAGGTTCTCACTAAATTTATTGGCAGTTACTAGAAGATTGTTGAATAAACTTATAACCATGGTTTTGAACTCTACATCCAGTAGTTTGCTTTCCTTCATTTCTGTCATTTGTGACCTGTTTCTTTGTCTCCACATTTTGGCTACTTCCCTGAGTTGATAAGAGTGGCTTTGTGTGCTGGGTGTCCTATAAGGCCCAGCGGCTCAGCCTCCCCAATTACCTGGGGTGGACACTTTTGGTGCACTCCTTTGTGGGTGTGCACAGTTTTGTTGTAGTTAAGCATTGATTGTTGCTGGTATCACTGGGAGGAATTGACCTCCAGGCCAATTGGTTGTGAGATTCAGCTGTATCTATGCTGGGAGAACTCGTTCTGGAGATACCCGACTTGCTTCAGTGGGGCTTTGGTGCTCACTGAGTCCGGCCCCTGAGTGTATCCCTTATGGATCTGAGGAGTTGTAATCTGGATGGTCCCACTATGACCACTGGCTACACTGGCTCTTGGATCTCCAAAGAGGGGCAAATTTAGCCTCTGCCTGAGGCCACTCAGCAGGAGCTATGGAGAGACCTGCAGATACCTCTTCTTTGTTTGGGGTTTGGAGGTGCCCAGATGAGGCCCAGCTGTGAAGCAATGTAAGCTGCTGTGGAGCCTTGGGCCTTCTTTTGGAAGTTCTGGGGTTCTCTGACCCAGCTGCAGTTTGTTAGATAATTTTAGATTTCAAAGGGCCAGGCCATTCATATGCAAAAGCCTCTGTGTACAGCTGGGGTGGGGTTGTAAATTGGGTGGGGTGGGGTTTCAGGGAATCAATAAGGTGGAGCAAATAACAATGGCTGACCATCAGCCCTGCCCTAAGAGGCCCCTGGGTCTCAGTGTCCTATGGTAATCACTGCAAGCACCTTTGAGAGAAAGCCACCCTTGTGTTCAGGCCTGATGCCAGACAGCCCAATTACCCACCCCCCGCCATGTGAGTCTGGGTCCCCAGAGTCTTTCCTGGAACTGGAGTTCAGAGCAGTCAGGAGCTTGTGTCTCCCTCCCAATTTTAAAAGACAACAAGCTACTCAGTTGCCAGCCCTTTCTGTGCGTGCCTCCGTACCTCAGCACTTTACTTCCCCACCTCCAAAATTTCAGTGTGCTTTTTTTCCTTCTAGTTGTAGAATTTCTACTCAGCCAGCCTTCCTGTTGTTCTGGATGATGTCCATCTTGTCTTTTAGTTGTAGTTTTGAAGTGTTGTGGGAGGCAGCAATTTCAGGTGTTTACCTATGCCGCCATCTTGGTTTCTCCTGCGCAGCACCTTTTTATTTTGAGGAAGTTCCATTTATTTTCTCCTTAGTTTCCTTTGGCCTAGGACAGTAGTCAGCAAACTGCGGCTCATGAGCCACGGTTTGCCGCTCTGTTGACTGAGTTTGCTGACCACTGACTTAGACTCTCGATTCCAATAATTACAAGCTGTTGTTCCTTGTGATTAAGCCCCCAAGATGTATCCACAAACATATTGCTATGAGAGGTGTCTGAGATTTTGCTGCCTATGGTTTCTTCTAGGATTTTTATGGTTTCATGTCTTACATTAAGTCTTTTATCCATTTTAAGTTTTTTAAAAAATACATTTTATTGATTTTTTAGAGAGAGAAATAGAGGGATAGAGAGTTAAAAACATTGATGAGAAAGAAACGTCTATCAGTTGCCTCCGGCACACCTCCTACTGGGGATGTGCCCGCAACCAAGTACATGCCCTTGACTGGAATCGAATCTGGGACCTTTCAGTCTGCAGGCCGACACTCTTTCCAGAGCCAAACCGGTTAGAGCCATTTTGAGTTTATTTTTATGTGTGATGTAAAATGGTGGTTTAGTTTCATTTTTTTTTGCATGTATCTGTTCAATTTTCCCAACATCATTTATTGAAGAGACTGTCTTGACTCCATTGTATGCTCTTGCCTTCTTTATTGAAGATTGAGCATAATGGCTTGGGTCAGTCTCTGGGGTCTCAGGTCTGTTCCATTGGCCTGTCTGTTCTTATGCAAATACGGAGCTTTTTAAAAAAATTATTTTTCAGTGTTGGGCTGTTTTGATTACGCTGGCTTTGTAGAATAACTTGGTATCTGCTATTGTGATCCCTCCAACTTTGTTCTTCTTTCCTAAGAAGAACTATTTGGGGTATTTTTTGGTCCCATATAAATTTTTGGAGTATTTGTTCTAGATCTGTGAAATATGCCATTAGTAATTTAATAGGGATTGCACTGAATCTATGGATTGCTTCGGGTAGTATGGACATGTGTTAATTCTACCAATCCATTAACACAGTATATTCTTTAGAGGGCTTTTTCTTACACAGGTTTTTGTGATCCCCCTCTACTTCATCCTATTTTTAGCCTCAATCTTTACCCCTTTCTGCTGAGGCTTTTCTGGGTTCAGAAGGGCATATTGCTTTTTTTGTTAATAACCACCTGAGCAGGTAGAATCCATATCAGTCTGTTCTGCTAAGTTAACTTTCACTCTCATTTATTTTGCAAAATGATGTCTCCCAGTTAGTCACCCAGTTTCCCTTATCACTGAGTCATGTGCTTTTTTTAAAAAAATTATTATCTCTGTTAATCCTCCCCCAAATACGTTTTTCCCATTGATTTTTAGGAAGAGTATAAGGGTGAAGAGAAACATAGATGTGAGAGACACATCAATTAGTTGTCTTCTGCACAGGCCGACCAGGGCCAGGTTCAAACGTGCAATCCAGTTATGTGCCCTTGACCAGGAATTGCTCTCAACTCTTTGGTGCAAGGGCTGATGCTCTAACCACTGAAAAACACTGGCCAGGGTGTCATGTGTTTGTTTGTTTTTTAAGAATTCTCGTAGTGGCATTTTAATAGGGTTTTGGAAGGAGTAGAAAGCCCATGTATTTAATTTGTCATATTTAAATGGCTTTGTTTTAAATGTTCCCTTCTATCTTTTTCTATTTTTTAGGCCACTCAAGCATCACAATCCTATCTGCCTTCCCTAATCACTGCAACTGGAAGGAATCTGTTCTTCCTAAGAAGTTCTACAGGCCACTCTCATCTCTGTCACCCATTTGGTACAAAGCAGAGATGCCCTATATTTGTATTTAACTGATCCGATTGAGTCCATGACATGGCCTTCATACGCTGTCCAGGCACTAGATCTTAAACCTGGCAAGGCAGAAACTGAGATTAAGGAAAGTAAATAATGCCAATCCTGGCCAGCCTATTTTTCCTCTTTAAAAATACTTAGTAATGCCCTTTCACACCTCTTGTGTACAGTTCAGGATCATCCTCTTTAGTTAAAACTCCACATTCTACCCAACTGAAAAGAAGGGAGGCAACCATTTATTTGTGATTTCCAGGAGGGCCACTTGTTACCAGCAATATTTGCCACAATTTAAGTATCAATAGAGGATAGGTTATATGAAGACAACAAAGAGTTCAAAATGATGAGATAGAAGAGCGTATTGTTGAGGCTAAAGGAGACGACAATACAGCAGTGACAAACTCCAGTTGTAGAGTCTTGTAACAAATCCCAGCCCTATCAATTCCTATTACAGGACCTCTCTGAACTGCAGTCTCATATGAAAATAAGGACAAGGTTACATCAGAGGGCTGATGTGAGTGAACAAACACATGACAAGTTTTTAGCATAATGCCTGTTATACAGTAAACTCTCAATATTATGGGAAAACCTATTTTGCAGGATTTTACTGTTTTTAAGATATCCATTGTTGGCTTGGGTTATATAAGCCTCTGTGGGCAACTTCCCTTTATCTAGGCATTAAATCTGCTGAAGCAAAAGAACTCTGGCTTATGAGACTCAACTCCTTAGCTTTACCTTATGGTTTCAAGAGTAATGAAACCAGGCCCTAGTTGGTGTGGCTCAGTGGACAGAGCACTGGCCTGTGGACTGAAGGGTCCTGAGTTCGATTCTGCTCCAGGGCACATGCTGGGGTTGTGGGCTCGATCCCCAGTAGGAGTTGTGCAGGAGGCAGCCGATCAATGATTTTGTCTCATCGTTGATGTTTTTATCTCTCTCTCCCCCACTTCCTCTCTGAAATCAATAAAAATAAAAAATAAAATAAAAAAGAGTGTTGAGACCTTGAGCAAATTTCCTTATCTTTAAGATGAAGAATAGCCCAGTTCTCCTGATAGTAGTACTGGATCAACTGGGCAAAGCATGAGGGACTGGCAGGTGGTTAATGGACTTTATACATGCTTGGCGTCATCACTCTTTGGCAGAAAAGTGCTTGGACTGGATGCTCTCTGCAAACAGGCTTAGAGATTAAGTCCTTCATTACCCAGGAGCCGAAGCAATGGTCAATTAGCAAAGCACCACAGTACCACCTAGTGGCCAAAACACTCCTCTCCTCCTGCTCCCCCAAGCGTTAAGGTTGTCATGTCAGAGGTTCAGAACTCTTTGGTCACCTATTTTAACAGCTGATCAATCAGAGGAGGACAGAAACCAAGCACACCCACTCTCTCTCTTTTTTTTAATATTAACAAATACAAGCAGCAGAAAGGGCCAGCTGCTCTCTGCTGCTTCCTGAGGGAAAGCCAAAATACAAAACTGTGCCCCTGGCCTTCCTCTAACTGCAGGGCCTGCTTAGCTCCTCATTAGGCAGAGCTATTTTCCAGCCCGACTTCCCTCATCCCAACTCCCCAGTCAGGATGTGAGGCACATGGTTGCTGGCGGTGAGAAGAATACTGTAGTTCCAGCTTCTGCTCCTTTAAGTCTCAGCCAGGATGGTGGTCACTCATATTCTGCAACTAGCCTCTCACTTGCCCTGGCCCAGAAGCCAGGAGGGCCTTCACTCACACCCACAGGAGCAGGCAGTAGGACTTCAGTCATCTTCAGATGACTCCTCTTCTGCCTCTTTTAACCACTGGATGAACCTCTGCAGCTGTAAGACAGCATAGAGGAGAGCTGCTGAGGAAGGGACACGTAACCCTTCTGTTCTCCTTGGTGGATAAACAGCCCGAACAATCAGAGTCCCAGGGACCAACCACCCTATGGGCCACGGGCCAGACGACCACCATGGCAAGAGGGTAGCCTGACTCACCTGTTGATTCTTGCGCAACTGCCGGCCCTTGTCAGTTGTATCCCTTTGATTGTACCAGCTTAGGATTGTTTCCTCAGCCAGGATCTCCAACTGGTAGAAAGCCATCAATACCTGCAGAAGGCCAGCAGACATCTCAGGGATCATGCAGAGTCCAGCAAGATTAATGGATAACAGAGGAAGAGGAGGCAAGATCTTAGCAACTCTCACTACCAGGTTCTTAGCTCTCTTCTACACACTCAACAACCTTCTCCAAAACAGAAAAGAGTAAGCTCTTCACGGTGGTACTGCTAGGTAGTGCTCTGCGCATTCCCAGGGCAAAGCTGTACTATCCCGGCAATGAACACAATACCAGAGATGGATGATGCCGTTAACCAAACTCCATATTGGATTCATGTCAGTCTCTGTAGCTCCATGGAGGTCATCAAACCCTGTTTCAAAGCAAATGCAGGACTACGAGTCTTAAGGTGGTATTCACCTTGGCCATGGAAGTGCCAAGAGCTTCATGCTCCAGGAAGAAGTCCTCAATGGCTGCCAGCGCTTCCAAATGATCAGCTGCACGCTTTATGTAGTTCCTGAAAACAGGGCTCCAGGCCTTGAGCAGCTATGAAAGAAAGGAAAAGGGAACATATGCCTGAGCACATATACCTGAACAGCAAAGAAAATAAATACTGATAGCATGTATCTTTCATGATATGGGAAGACAGGAAGATGATATAAGCCCTGTGGAATCATATCAGAAGGACTTAGTAACTGCTAGCAGTCAGGGTTGGGGAAAAAGAGGTTCCCCAGCAATGGTGAAAGGGGGTCAGAAATGCAGGCTGCCTCAAAAATACCTATTTCCAGCCTATAGGCTGATCTCATTCTGAGTCAAATCATTTACGGTCAGAGAGTCTAAAGTCCAGACCTATTCTGGGTATACCTTTGGGGTATGGTATAGCCTGAATCCTGGAGTCTCAAAGGCCACTCAGTATTGAAACTAACTGGATTCCTCTGGTCCAACCAAAGCTGCTCTAGAATCCAGTCTGATTCCAGAGGTGGGAGAAAGGAACCACAAGTAACATAATATGCCACAAGAAGATCTTCTATTCCTGATTTCTTTTAAAATCACCACAGCAAGGATGTATATCTGCTTCCTCCCAATCCCTTGTACTCAGCCCCAATCTTTGCTCACAGGAAGCAGCAGGGCACAGTAGCGGTTTGGATCCAGCGGGGAATCTATTTGTTGCAGGGGGAATTCCAGGACCACGTGGCTCAGTACCTGCATCACCTCCTTCAGGCTTATGTTGTAGGCGTACCTGTGGGGAGAATGTGGTGACACCAAGGCCTTCCTTGGCCCTTTTAGCATGCTGTAGGGCTGACTTCGGGAGGACACTGGGGAAGAGGAAGTCAGACGGAACAACGTGGGAGGGGAGAATTTTGGAAGGAGGAATATTCCAAGACTAAAACCTAATGCTTTCCTTGCTCCAAATGCTACTGGCTTTGTCCAATCGGGTGTCAAAGAAACAGGTTCCTATGTGGGGAAGACACAGGAGAGCCTCTGTCTGGGATTACTCCAGGGAAAGAAAATGGGGAGGGGTTGCTCTTACTTGAGAGAGTTGATCTCTAGGACTAGGTTATCACAAGAAATGTTCTCCTCTTTGCCCCGCTGTAGTGTTCCCAGGACTTCATTCTGGAACACTAAAAGCAAGAATAAGTTCATGGGGCCAACATTACTCCAGAATGTGTTAAGTCATCTAGTTCTGACTTGATACCAAACTCCTCGTGGGAGGAATACAACAAGTCTTTGGTTAGTTGATCCAGATAAAGAATAAACTGGAGGTTTTCCTCTTTTATCTCAAGATATTGCTTCCCTGGCCACTCACCTTTGATGTCATCCAACTGTGGGGAGCCTGCTCGGCTATCTAGCTCCTCAGAATCCATACTTCGCTCACTTTCCGTTTCACTTTCTTCTTCTATGTTGACTGTGAGTCCTGAGAATCCATAAAGGGTGAGAAAAAAGAAAAATAAGGAATGAGTCATTGACAGAGATTCATATGTATGGCCCATCTGCATGAATAAAGCAGTGAACAAGTAGTCTGACTCTGAAGTGTTCATTCTTCTTCAAAATGTTCTAATTTGGAGAGGGTGTGTGTATGGCAGGAATAGGCCTAGCTCACCCCACAGACTCTGCTGTAGTTCCTCCTCTTCTTCCATGTTCATGTCTGCAGCTTTCCAGAGGTAACCCTGGCCTGCAACTCCGACTTCTGCTGGATTGTAACCTGGAAAGACACTGACCTTTAGCAAAGGCCTGTGGAAGTACCCATCCCTCCAGGAGGAAACACTGGTTATTCTATGGGGCAGAGAGACACACAGATGCCCCACACCTGCTGAGGCTCACACCTTTCAGCTTCACTTTCTCCTTTTCTTGATCAGCCCCAGAATCATCACTGAACTGGCTATCGTCCTCATCTTCCTCTGCATCTGGAGGGTGCAAAGAGATCACCGAGCCCTCAGGCAGTGTGATGTTTGGACCCACTACCACCTAGGGGAGAAAAAAGGAGTGGGTGGCACAGATCCATTAGTGTGTTGGGGAAAATTACATTCTGACAAAGAGAGTGACTATTTCTTACTAAGCCAAGAAGCAGGCCACGAAACCACTGGATTTGGGATCTCAATTCAGGCTGGATTATAGCTGGACATAGGTGCCTTCTGGTTTAGCATGACCACCACTCAGTTTGGGGCCTGTACAGAGTATGGAACCGGTGCTTACCTGGGAAGTGAGGACACAGTGTGGCTTCAGCGTAACTTGTTCCTTGACTTCAGCATTGTCACAAAGCAGAGACTGATGGATCTGTGCTCCCGCAGCCACTCGAACACCCTTCCACAGGTAGGCCTGGTCCAGCACCACGTTATCACCTGGCTCAGGACAGGAAGAGCTCCTGGTCACTCAGGGCTCCAACTCCAGACCAGGGCCAATCCTGGAAGACATGGCTGACTGATACCAGCATAGCTCCCATCCAGCTCAAAGACTCCATCCTCCAACTCACCAGAAATACCTGCTTCCCTTATAAGTCCAGGCCTGAGATAGAACATTGCTCAACCTGACCTCAATCCTCCACCAGGTTTATAATAATTCTAGACTATCACACAGGACTTAAGAACCTGACAACCTGCAAGATTTCTGGGAACCTCTAGAACTTAAGAAACTTATTAGATTCATGTCCATATCTATCCCACCTCTTCCTGTACATTTCAAATTAAAATCTTATTGGTCTTTTAAAGGGGCAGTTCAATTTAAAGCATCACATTCCTACATCCAAAGCGAATCACTAAGAGGCTAACCAGGCAGTACAATAGAGTAAAAGGACACTGGAGTTAACTATCAGAATACTTCAATTTAAGCTCCAGGACTGCCTCTTGAGCTATGACCTTGGGCAACACAACCTCTTTGAGCCTTACCTATAAACTGGGGATAAGTAACATTTTTCTCACAAGGTTTTAGTGAGGATTAAATGAAATAATGTACGCAAAAGGCTGTAATGTACATGTTAATTATCCACTTGGTCCTGAATATGAATATAGGGTAGCCTGGAATGTGAGGAATCACCCAGTAAGAGCTCACAAGGCACAAATTAAAGCTTCACTGTTTTCACATCTCTGTGCCCTCCTTTATTAAGGTAGCTACTCTAGTTCCCTATTCTCAAGGACTACTCCTCTGTCTCCTTCTCTGGAGACATGGGCCTCCCCAGGTTCCTACTCTTAAGACGACTGGCTGGACTCCCCACCTGTGCTCACCAATGTGACAGCCAGGGCCAATGACACTGTTGGTGATGGAGCAATTGCTGCCAATGACAGTGCCAGAGCCCAGGAGCACGTTTTCTTCCAGGATGCTGCCATGGCCCAGGCTGACCTCAGGCTCTCGGTAGATGTTGTGCCGGGAATGAGTGCAGGTCTGAGTTGTGTTGTCAGTGAAGTTTGCCTCGGGGGTAAGAGGGTAGACCCATCGGCGGATGACATCAGCGCAGACAGCTGCATACATGTGTAGGTTGGAGACCCGGGCACCATACTCCCTAGTTGTTACATGCATGTGGATCTGGTTCCCCAGAATCTGAATGAGGACAAGGAAAAAAGGAAGAACACCCCCAGGTACAGGACTTTTCTTACCTTCTTAAGTTTCCCTCTGCCTCTCAATGTCACAAATGGCCTGAGACTTTTCTTTGTGTACTGCTTCTCCTCAACCCCAGCTATTTCCCCCCCCTCCTAAGGCTCAATAAAACAGAAAAGGGGACCAGAAGTTATCTGTATAAGATGAAATCTTAGCCCTCTTTTATTATTTTATTAAAAACATTTTTTAAAAATTTATTGATTTTAGAGAGAGAGACGTCAGTTTGCTGTTCCACCCATCCACGCATTCACTGGTTCACTCTTGCATGTGCCCTGGTAGGGGACTGAACCCAAAACCTTGGAAGGAGGCTTCAAGCAACTGAGCTACCCAGCCAGCATAGTGCTCTTTTAAAGAGGCACTGGGAGTCTTTTCTTACCTCCTCATTCACTAACAGGCCTCGCACAAAGTCGTCCCGAGTTTGATAGTCAAAGTTGTCTGTAAAGAGTTGAGCCACCTATGGGAGGAAGTTGGATGGGGCCAAGGTTAAGTGCTATTCTTTGGAGGCAAAGGTAAGTCCCCAGAGACCTATCAGACTTATGACAGTGGGACAAGGGCCAGAATCCCAATATTGGGGTCAATATGACAGCAACTATTTGATGTAGAACAGATTAGAGGAAGAGGGAGTAGAAATATACCCTGGCCTTCTGGGGGCAGGGAGGGGAAGTAACACATCCTCAGAATTCTATTCTTTGATACGCAGCCCTGGCCCTGAATGGGTTCACCTGAGGAGAGCAGATGCTGATATGACAATCCAGTAAATCATAGCGAATCTCCACTCCATCTCCACTTCCCTGGAACAAGCTCTGTGGGGAGAAGTTATAAGGATTTTAACCAGTCTCACTGAATCCTGTCACTGAATCTTGTCACTTTCCCACTTCAAAAAACCCAGGCACCCACACACCAGAGGAAAAGAAAAACGTCGAAGGCCTTGGGTCTTCTGAAAATGGAGAACCCGGTTTGTGGCACTATCCATAGCCACTACTACATTGTCTTCATGGCAACGAGTTGGGTGACTAGGGGATGACTCCTTGAAGATCATTGTCATCACAGACACATTTTTTTCTAGCTTTCGCCTCAACCTACAAAGGATAGAAGGGAGAGAGTCTTAGGGCTCTGCTGGTCCCATACCATTGTCCCTACCATTTTCCCATCCTGACCTGTGTTCCTCCAGGGCTCTGGTAATATTGATGTTTGAGATGACGTCCCCATATACCAGAAGGAAGTCAGAACGCACCAAGGCCTTGGCATCAACATCACGGAGAACATCCCCCAGTGATCGATACAGATCTGATGTAATTATTCGAACCACATTGAGAGATGTAGGGCGGCACCACTTGGATTTCCTAAAGGAAGGGTGGTGGTGGTGGTGAAGGGATTGAGTAAATCAAGCATATAGATCATGTAGAACTTCCTCATTTTTCACTCCCAATCAACATCCATACTCCTTTTCGATGGCTTTTTTGAATTCCTGCCAGCATCCCTCAACTTCAAAGAGCTTTATGAACTTATAATGAATAGTTTCAGCATCCTGTGTTACAAGGTATGTTTTATGGGTTAGAGAAACATGGTTATTTCCTCTCTGTAGCCTAACCCCCATTCTCAAACATGGATTTGAATTCAAATTCCTGCTAAGACTTAGGTTATACAAAGTTTCCTGGGAACACACTTTCATGCCCCTTTTCTCCTTTCAAAACCCAGACCAACTTTAGGAACTGTCTACTGGAAACTATGCTAATATCCAAGTCTTTATTTCCCAAGCTTCCTTAACTCCTGACATTTATTCTTCCAAGATTTCACCAAACATTTAAGTGCTTACTATGTGTTTGGTAGTAAATTAAGCACTGAGAATATTAAGATGAGGAACACCCACATTTAGTGGCTTATCGCAGCAATAAAAAAAAAAAAAAGAAAACAAAGAAAACAAAGATGAGGAACAGCTCAATATTTAGCTCAGTGGAAAAACAAACATTTTACTCTTATAACTTCCATATTGGAGCCATTCAATAAAAAGCAAAACCCACTTGGATCAAACTTTACAGGAGATTCAGGAAAAACCCAAATGTTATTCTTTAATTTTTGTCACAGTTTCACCTGCTCACCTCTGATAAGTAAGAGAATAAATACTCTTAGACTTTATAATGGCCTCTACACAGACACATTTTCCCGCTTACTGATTTATATTCATCCTTAGAAAACTGGACAAAAATGGTGAAACATGGAAAGAAAAGTTGCAAGGCCTTACAGTAAATGTTCCTTGATTTGAGCAGCTTTCCAACAACAAAACACAAAGGTCTCCTGTACACCTGTGGCAGTCAGAAACTCCAGAGTGTAGTCAATCAGTGCCACGTTAGCCAGCGGCAAGAGGACCTAGATGAAAAAAACGTGAAGTCTTTAATCCGGCCCTCTGCGTACCTTTCTTTCCCCCATTACAACAATTTTCACTCCTGTATCAGTGTTCCCAAATGCTATAGTTTTGTTTTATCTTTCAGACTTAAAAGTAATCAGGCTTCTGCCTTTGATGTTCACAGCATGCTCTAAGCATTAGTCTAAGGTGCTGCAATTTTGATATAGTAAGCACAGAATCTACTTGCTTAGCATCAGACACAGAGCTCTTATACTACCATCTCTGACAGAGAAGACTACTGGAAATCAATTATATCTCCAGATACTTAAGCACTGCTAAGGCCTTTTCCCCATAAAACTTCCTTCTTTGATCCCTTTCTAAGAGTCGGGGGCTAGCTAACCCCAATCACTGTCCAGAATGAATCACCATTAGGCTTTTTGTTGGGAGTGAGGAGTTAGGATTTCCCCTGAACCGAATGCAGTTCCCTCTCTTTGAACTAGGAATGGCTGAGTGACCCAGCAATATCCAGGACTAGCTCGTAGCTCAGTCCAATCACCCCCCACCCCCAGTGTCTAGACCAGGGATTTTCAACCGGTGTGCCACGAGAAATTTTAAAACATGCAAATACCTGACTAGTCAGTCAGGGGCACTGACCACTTTTCCCTTAGACTGTCAAATAAAAAAATGATAACAGCCAACACAATGACAGATATCCGGTGTTAAAGAATCAACATTATACCTATTTTTTTGGTCAGATCAGATATATGTATATGTATGTATGTATGTATGTATGTATATATATACACACACACACACATTGGGTGCCACAGAATTTTTGTAATTAGCTGATGTATGCTGTGAGATGAACAAGGTTGAAGATAGCTGGTCTAGACAACAAGACAGAGGCTGCTGGCAACCAGCCACTACGCCTGTTCTGGTCCTTTAAACAGAAGGCACTGGCTGTCATCAAACCCTGGAGGGAAAAAGTACACCGTACCGAGATCCAAAAGAGCTGTTCCTATGGGATCAGACCAGTCTGCTCTTCTTTAGGCAAAGGAGGTGATGTTCCCTTTCACCTAAGGATTTATTTTTTCTCCGCATCAAGGCCTCGCAGCCTCCTCAGGGGGCGTTGATTCCCCCCCATGAAGGCTTCTCACAAGCGCCGCTTCTACAATGTAGCCCTCGCACGCCTCCCCAACCTGAGTGAGACAGCCCGGCCAAGGCTGCCAGCCTCTCCCAGGTCAGGCTTTGACAGTCGGCCTGCCTCCCCCTAAGTAGATAAAAACCCGACTTCAGGGAAAGAGTTCGGACACTCGTCCTCCCAGAGCACGCCTCCCCAGGCAGAAGGCAGATTAACTAGCTTCGGCCCCCGCCACTCCGGACCCTCCTGCTACTCTCCCCAAGGCGCTCACCCGAGGCTGGTCCTTGGAGATGGGGAAGAAGCGGCGGTTGAAGCTGTCCGCCACCAGAACCGCTTGTAGGGGCGGCGGCGGTTCCTCCTCCGCCGCTCGGGCTCCCCCACCGCCGCCACCGCCGCCACCGCCTCCCGGCCCGCAGACACTGCGCTTGCTGGCCCGACTGGGCATCGCACCTGGCGGCGCCGCCACAGGGGTCGCCATCTTCTTTCACGGCCACCACTTCCGCACGGAAACGGACACCGGACGCTGTAGGGGACAAAAAGGACCCAGGACTCAAAACGCGGAGGACTAAGGAGGGGAGGGTGGGGAGGGGAGTGCGCATGCGCCTCGCCTGGGCGCCAGCCTTGCTGGAGAAGGCTCAGCAGTTTGGAGTCGGCTGGGGGCGCGGCCCCGTGAACTTGACCTGTTGAAGCGCTGGGGTGGGGTCCTATGGACCGCAGACTTGATCTGCAAGTTTAGTAGGCCTTCGTTTGTACAAGATGAAAGATTCTTGCGGGATGATGAGACTTGTGGTCTCTGCGAAGATGCCAGATCCATTCTGGATATGTAATCTTCCCCGCCCCCTCGCTTGTTAAAAATTGTAGTCTTCCGTCTACATGCAGTGTGACCTGGCACCTTGGGGAGCTCGAGTCAGACATCCCCTTCCCGCAGGGAACTCAGTCTACATAAACACAAACGTGGTATAGTAGGGCGAGTAGTAATTTCTCTCTCTCTCTCTCTCTCTCTCTCTCTCTCTCTTTAAAAATATTTTTTAATTGTTTAAAGTATTACAAATAGTAGTACATATGTTTCTGTTTTCCCCCAATGACCTCCCCCGGCCTCCCCTACCCCCCAGCACATGCCCTCACCTGCCATCTCCCCCCCAGTGTCTTGTATCCATTGGTTATGCTTATATGCCTGTATACAAGTCCTCCCGTTGATCTCTTACAGCCCCCGCCCCCACCCTCCCCAGTCTTCCCCCTGTAGTTTGACAGTCTGTTCAATGCTTCTTTGCCTCTGTATCTATTTCCCCCCCATTTATTTTCTTTAAAAAATCTTGCATCTGCATACTAGAGATAAACATATAAGAACAAAAAATGTTTGAGTCTCAGTTTCAATGTCCAACAGTTCTGAGCCCTAGTTTCAATGTCAAATAGTTCCTTATTTGCACATGTCAGCCCTGATATCTGGATGGTGGACAAATGGTGGCAATGCAGGTCCAACCCTCTCTGGTTTGGTCCTGGACAATCTTGCCGAGACGCACCGCTGCTGACTGCTAGCAAGGCAAGGTAATTAATTCTCTTGAGCGCTGATTGTGGCCAGGTTCGACACAGCCTTATCTCATTTAGTTCGCCACACGTCTCTGTGAGAAATATTCGTTCAACAAATGTTTCTTGAACTCCATGAAGGGTGAGGATCACTCCTCTAGTAAGTGGAAGAACTGGTATTGGAACTTGATCTGTCTGACTTCATAGTTGCACGTTATTTTCTGCCAAGTTATGTGGGTGATAAAAATTACTCTTTCATGATTTCTTCATTCATTCATTCCTTCATTCAGCTTCTCAGCATTTATAGAAACCCTTACTCTGTCTCCATCTGGGTGGAAATAGGGGTGGGTCTAAGAACACCGTAAAGTTGAATGTGCCTGGAGGTAAGCAGCAAGCTTTCCAGGCAGAAGGGACCGTGAGCGCAAAGGTCCGAGGCTCGAGGGGCGCCCACTACGTGGGGAAAGAGGCGGTGGCTGCAGCGGGTGAACCAGGGCTGCAAGTGCGAGACCGTGGGGGCGCGGTGGAGGCGAGGCGAGACAGCTAGGCGGCATGCGGTAATCAAGGAGCTTTCTGGCAAGGAACGCGCCCATTCTGCAGGAGAGCTGTCTGAATTCTGGATCCGCGGGTGCTGCCGAGTTTCAGCAAAGGCTCTTTCCTCCCACGCGCGCGTTGCACCTCGGGACTTGGAGTTGGAAAGGCTGACGTTGCTCCTACGTGGCGGTTGCCGCTGCGGCCGCGGTACCGAGGCCTCCCGGTGGGACCGAGGAACCTGTCATTTCTTCCCTCCGCTAGTGAAGGATAGCGCTGAGAGAAAACCATTTCTTAAGGATTTTGGAAAACTTCGCCTGGAGAAAGAAAGGCTGAAGGCAACTTGCAAAAAGTTTTCACTTAAAATGAGTGTACATTGCAGAGGAAGGTGTTGACTGTCCTGCAAAGCCACAGGCGGAAAGAGAAAAGAAGGGTGATTATTAGATAGCACTAGTGATTTGTCTGTAATGGGTGCGCGCATGGATGGGAACAAACTTTGCTGGGAGAGGGGTGGGAATGGGGTGGGGATGGGGTCTGGAAGCAGATTCAATTGTGGAAAAATTTTTAAATGTTTCCTGAGACCTTGGAAAGTGGTGAGTGGTAAATTCAGGCCTTATTCTGTAGGCAGGGAGCTGATTAGATAAAAGTGTTTTTGTTTGTTTGTTAAAATATGTTCTCTTTATGTTAGAGACTAAACGTGCCCCTACGGGGGGTGGGGGAGGGGGAGGGGGGTTGAATCCCAAACCTGGGTATGCGCCCTAACTAGAGTGAAACCTGTGTCCAGGAAGACACCCCAACTATGGGAGCCAGGGTTGATTAGATAAGGTTTTAATGGATGGTCTCAAGGAGACTCTCTCTCAACTTAGTTTTTTTTTGTTTGTTTGTTTCAAAACTTAACAATAACAAAGCACACAAATATGAGCAAATGCCTTAAGTAGAAATTTCTCCAAAGATATGTAAATGGCCAATAAGCACATGAAAAGATGCTCAACAACACTAAAAATTAGGGTATTGCAAATCAAAACTGCAAAGAGATATCACTTCATTAGGATGGCTACTGTAAAAAAAACAGAGGACACCAAGTGTTAGTGAGGATGTGGAGAAATTGGAACCTTTGTGCATTGTTGGTGGCAATGTAAAATGTTACAGTGACTGTGGAAAACATGTAGATGTAATTGTAGAAAATTTTTGTATGGTGGTTCTTCAAAATATAAAACATAGACTTACCATATGATCCAGCAATTCTACTTCTGTATATATACCCAAAATAAGGGAAAACAAGCACTCAAACAGATATTTATTTTAAAATGCATTTTTGTTGATTTTAGGAAGGAAGAGAGAGAGAAACATCAAGATGAGTGAAAATCATTGATCAGCTGCCTCCTGCACGCCCCACACTGGGAAATGAACCTGCAACCCAGGCATGTGCCCTGACCAGGAATTGAACTGTGACCTCCTGGTTCACAGGTCAATGTGCAATCATTGAACCATGCCAGCCAGGTTCAAACAGATATTTATATACCCATGGTCATAGCAGCATTATTCACAATAGATACAACAATAGAAGCAACCCAGGTATCCACTGATAGATGAATGGATAAGCAAAGTGTGGTATATACTTACAATGGAATATTATCCACCTCAAAAAGGAGGAAAATTCTGATATAAGCTATAACATGGATGAAAATTGAGGATATTATGCTAGGTGAAATAAGCTAGTCACAAAAAGACAAATATTGTATGATTCCATTTATAGGAGGCATGTAGGGTAGTCAGATTCATATAGACAGATTGTAGAATGGTTGTTGCCAGGGGCTTGGAGGGAGGAGGAAACGGGGGTTATTATTTAATGGGTAGAGTTTCAGTTTTGCAACATGGAAAGAGTTCTGTGGGTAGATGGCGGTGATGGTAGCACAATAATGTAAATGTACTGAATATCACTGAACTGCACACTTAAAAATGGTTAAAATAGTAAATTTTATGTTATATTTATTTTACCACAATAAAAAATTTGGAAAAAAACTTCCTGGAAAGATACTGAAAACCATGCCAGCCAGGTTCAAACAGATATTTATTTATCTCATATAATTGAAACTTTGTAGCCAATACCTAATCACACACACACACACACACACACACACTATATAAGTAAATAAAAATGTCTTCCTCTACTTCTCTCATCATACTCAACTCCTAGAGTTATAACCATCTATATCTATACTAATAAAAGGGTAATATGCTAATTAGTCCAGAGGTCTTTTGGATATCCATCCAGACATCCTTCCAGACAAAGCCACAGTGGAGGGGGTCAAGGCAGAGGCTGTTTGGGGCGACCAGGCTGGCAGGGGAGGGCAGTTAGGGGAGATCAGGCTGGCAGGGGAGCAATTAGAAGTGATCAGGCCAGCAGGCAGAAGTGGTTAGGGGCAATCATATAGGCAGGTAGGTGAGTAGTTAGGAGCCAGCAGTCCTGGATTGCGAGAGGGATGTCCACAGGGATCGGGGCTAAATCAGCAGTCAAACATCCTCTGAGGGGTACCAGATTGGATAGGGTGTAGGCCG
This sequence comes from Antrozous pallidus, assembly GCA_027563665.1. Classification (NCBI taxonomy): domain Eukaryota; kingdom Metazoa; phylum Chordata; class Mammalia; order Chiroptera; family Vespertilionidae; genus Antrozous; species Antrozous pallidus. The sequence goes on along the minus strand of CM050514.1, from coordinate 44,045,518 downwards.
GGCTGAGGGACCCCCACCCCCAATGCACAAATTTCATGCACCAGGCCTCTAGTCCTATCTAATAAAAGAGTAATATGCAAATTGACTGTACCTCCAATCAAGCCATACCCATCAGCCAATCAGGAACAAATTATGCAAATAACCTAGATGACTGTGGCCACTGAGAGCAGGAGGGAGGCTTGAGTTTCCCTGGCAATGGAGGAAGCCAAGCTTTCTGCCTGCCCTTGCTGGCCTAGGCATCCACTCAATGCTACAAAGTTTCAATTATAGAAGATATATCCCAACAGAAATGGCGGCAGCCATGGAGCTGGAGAGAGCAGAGGCTAGGGTTGCCCGGGTGATGGAGAAAGCAAAGCTTCTGCAGCCCTAGTGCCTAGGCCTCCACTCTAGACTATAAAGTTTCAATTATAGAATTTAAATAAACCCAAACAGAAATGGCTGTCGCCATGAAGCAAGCAGAAGATTTGGCTCTGCTCCAGGCTACAAAGTTTCAGTTGTAGAACATAAATTAATCCCAGATCCCAGGGCCTCCACTTGGGTCGCTGGGGGGTGTGGCCAGCCTGAAATCACAACAGGCCCTTCACCCAGGCTGCCCCACACCCCAAGGGAACTCCCACCCTGATCCAGGACACTCTTTAGTGCAAACCAGCTGGCCCCCACCAATGCACCAGGCCTCTGTCCTATCTAATAAAAGAGTAATTTGCAGATTAACCATCACTCCAACACACAAGATGGCTGCTCGATGTAGTCAAAGATCCTGCCCCCATGTGGACACAAGATGGCCACCACAAGATAGCCAGCAGGGGAGGGTCATTGGGAGGTTCCAGGCCTGCAAGGGAGGGCAGTTGTGGGTGATCAGGCCAGCAGGGGAGGGCATTTGGGAGGGACCAGGCCTGCAAGGGAGGGCAGTTGGGGGCAATCAAGCCTGCAGGGGAGGGCAGTTAGGGGTGACCAGGCTGGCAGAGGAGGGAAGTTGGGGGCAAACAGACTGGCAGGGGAGCAGTTAGACATTGATTAGGCTGGCAGCATAGTGGTTAGGGGGCGATCAAGAGGGCAGGCAGAAGCAATTAGGGGCAATCAGGGAGGCAGGCAGGTGAGCAGTTGGGAGCCAGCAGTTCTGGATTGTGAGAAGGATGTCCAACTGCCCGTTTAGGCCCGATCCTACCAGGATCGGGCCTAAACGGGCAGTCAGACATCCCTTGAGGGGTTCCCAGATTGGAGAAGGTGCATGCTGGGCTGAGGGACATCCCCCGCTCCCCATGCATGAATTTCATGCACCGGGCCTCTAGCATATATATAAAAGGCTAATATGCAAATTGTCCCCTTGGGAGTTCGACCAGGAGACCAGGAGTTCTATTGTTCACTATGATGTGGGCTGACCACCAGGATGTGGTGCAGAATGAAGGAAGACCTTGGATAGCAGCCAGAAGGTCCTGATTGGTTCTGACTGCTGGCCAGGCATAGGGACCCTATCCATGCAGGAATTTCATGCATCAGACCTCTAGTTATTAATCATTTGGTGGGTATTCTTTCCATTTCCCCCTGAAGTTTATATATTAATATATCTGGATTTATAAATATATTATACTAGAGGCCCGGTGCATGAAATTTGTGCAGGGAGGTGTGTGTCCTTCAGCCCAGCCTGCAGCTTCTCCAATCTGGGACCCCTCAAGGGAGTCTGACTGCAATTTAGGCCCGATCCTACCAGGCTGCTGACTCTCAACGGCTCGCCTGCCTACCTTCCTGATTTCCCCTAACCACTTCTGTCTGCCAGCCTGGTCACCCCCTAAACACTCCCCTGCCAGCCTTATTGCCCCTAACTTTCCTCCCCTGAAGGCCAGGTCACCTCTAACTGCCCTTCCTTTCAGGCCTGGCCCCATCTCCCCCTGAACTGCCCTTCCCTGTAGGCCTGATCCCTCCCAACTACCCTCCTCTGCCAGCCATCTTGTGGTGGCTATCTTGTGTCCACACGGGAGCAGTCATCCTTGACCACATGGGAGTAGCCATCTTGTGTGTTGGAGTGAATGTCAATTTGCATATTACTCTTTCATTAGATAAGATAGAGGCCTGCTGCAGGGGTGGGAGCTGGCTGGTTTGCCCTGAAGGGTGTCCTGGATCAGGATGGGGGTTCCCTTGGGGCATGGGGTGGCCTGGGGGAGGGGCCTCTGGTGGTTTGCAGGCTGGCCACGCCCCTCAGCGACCCAAGTAGAGGCCCTGGTAACTGGGATTTATTTATCTTTTATAATTGAAACTTTGTAGCCTTGAGCAGAAGCCTGGGCTGGCCAGGGTGTGCAGGAAGCTTAGCTTCCTCCATTGCCAGGGAAACCCAAGCCTCCTGTTTGCTCTGTGGCCACAGCCATCTTGGTTGGGTTAATTTGCATACTTGCTCCTGATTGGCTGGTGGGCTTATGGGTATAGCAGAGGTATGGTCCATTTGTATATTACTCTTTTATTAGATAGGATGCCTAAACACACATAGATCATATATACATATTCAAAATACATATATGTACGCCCAGCTGATGTGGTAGTGGTTAAGCATCGACCTATGAGCCAGGACAGAGTTCAATTTCTGGTCAGGGCATATGCCTGGGTTGCAGACTCGAACCCCAGTAAATGACAACAGGAGGCATGCAGGAGGCAACCAATCAGTGATTCTCATCATTGATATTTCTCTCTTCCTCTCCCTTTCTCTCTGAAATAAATAAAAATATGTATAAAAAACAAACAAAAAACCCAAATGCATATATGTACATGTATATTCACACACAGACTTATGTTTAGAGACAGTATACTAGATGATTATATGCTGGTGCTCCAAAGCCAGGGTTCCTAAGTTGCATTCCAGGCTCTAGTCATTTACTAGGTGTTTAGCCTTGGGCAAATTATATAATCTCTATGACTAGACTTCCTCATCTTTGAAATGGGATAATAATAATACCTAACCTTAAGAGATTGTGAGGATTACATGAGATAATATGTGAAAAGTTCTTAGAACACTGTTTGACACATTATCAACACAATTCAAGTATTAGCTATTATGATGATGATGATGCATTTTGTCTGCAATTTATTTAATATATAGTGGGAGGTAGACAACTCTAGCTTTTTTAATGATTCCATTCTGTAGTATGTATATACCATTATTTATCCAATTATTTTTTATTAATAAAATATTTTTGTAGTTTTTGCTATTATACATAATGCTGCAACAAGCATACAAGCATCCTCCTGTTGCTGTCTTTATATATCTGCATTGCTTTTTTTTTAAATTGATTTTTAGAGAGAGAGGAAGGAAGAGAAAGAACATTGATTTGTTGTTCCACTTATTTGTGCATTCATTGGTTGATTCTTTTTAAAAAATATATTTTTATTTATTTCAGAGAAGAATGGAGAGAGAGGGAGAAGGGAAGAGAGAGAGAGAAAGAGAGAGAGAGAGAGAGAGAGAGAGAGAGAGAGAGAGAGAGAGAGAGAGAGAAGAATATGAGAGAAACATTCATCGGCTGCCTCCTCCATGCCCCTACTGGGAACCGAGCCTGCAACCCAGGCATGTGCCCTGACTGGGAACCAAACCATTACCTCCGGGCGCGTAGGCTCACGCCCAGACACTGAGCCCTGCCAGCCAGGCTGGCTGATTCTCGTAGGTGCCCTGATTGGAGATCGAACCTGCAGCCAACACTCTAACCAACTGAGCCAACTGGCCAAGGCCTACATTTATTTCTTAGAATTCCTTTTTAAAGTAGAGTTACTGGCTCAAATTGAATATAATTCCCTTGGCAGGGGATATGCTGTTGAACTCACTGGGAAGTCTGGGAAGATTTAATTGTTTATGGTGTTATTTCATTGCTGTCCATGAAAAACGTGCCTTTTTACACTTCACCAGCAACGTATGAGCATGCCTTTCCCCCCATAGCCTCACTAACAGAGTGTGTTGTCAGTAGTTTGGACTTTCTGCCAGTTTATAAGAAGAAAAAGTGTAGTTTTAATTTGTATTTCTCTTCTTTTGACTGGGACTGAACATCTTTCCACGTTAAAAGACATTTGTATTTCTTTGGTCAACTAACTGTCAGTACTGGTTCTTTTTGTAAATTAACAGGTCAGCAGTAGGTTTCAAAAGGAGTCTTGGATATCAATCAGTCTAGATGTAAGCTCCGTGAAAAATCAGGGCTTTCTGTCTGTTTTATTCACTACGCTATCCCATTTGTCATCTGGCACATGCTCAATAAATATTTGCTGAATGAATGATTGGTTGTTGCCAGTCAGAAAATGTAATGATAGTTGATCAACTTTAGACAATAAATAAAAGTAATTTCAGCCCTAGCCAGTTTTGCTCAATGGGTAGGGCATTGACCTGTAAACTAATGAGTCCCAGGTTCGAATCTGATCAAGGGCACGTGCCTGGATTATAGGTTCGATCCCCAGTAGGGGGCATGCAGAAGGCAGCTGATCAATGTTTCTCTTCATCATTGCTATTTCTATCTCTCTCTCCCTGTCCCTTCCTCTCTGAAATCAACAAAAATATATTTTATTTATTTATTTATTTTTAATATATTTTATTGATTTTTTACAGAGCAGAAGGGAGAGGGATAGAAAGTCAGAAACATCGATGAGAGAGAGACATCGATCAGCTGCCTCTTGCACACCCCCCACCAGGGATGTGCCCGCAGCCAAGGTACATGCCCTTGCCGGAATCGAACCCGGGACCCTTCAGTCCGCAGTCCGACGCTCTATCCACTGAGCCAAACCGGTCTTGGCAATAAAAATATATTTTAAATAAAAGTAATTTCAGATCCTTTCAAGCTGAAGCTCATGTTTTTTGGTTTGGCTTTTAATTGTGGTAAAATACACATAACAAAGTTTATTATCTTAACAATTTTTAAGTATATAGTTCAGTAGTGTGAAGTACAGGCAACTGCTATCCTACTGTCTCTGAATCTGAGTACTCCAAATACCTCAAATAAGTGAAATCATATAATGTTTGTTCTTCTGTTATTAGTTTATTTCACTTTACATTATATCCTCAAGGATCATCCATTTTTGTAGCATATATCAGAATTCCTCATTTTTAAGGCTGGATAATATTCCACTATATGTATACTTTATATATTGTTCATTCATTTATCTATCAATGCACACTATTGTGGGTGGTAGGCGGGTGGGGGAGCAGCGGGGTCAAGCATGGCAGACCACATTTTCTCTATTCCCCTCTAGCCTCGTGCCTGGACTGTGCCCTTGGGCTAAATCGGCAACATGAGCGGCAACAACTTGAATGAGAAAGATGACTTTGATGAGCAGTTGCGAATGCAAAAGTTGTATGGAGACACTAATGATGGAGATACCCAGAAAGATCCCAGTAGAGAAACCAATTCTTTCAGGCAGCAGCCAGATGATACCCCCTATGAGTGGGACCTGGATAGGAAGGCTTGGTTCCCCAAGATCACCGAAGATTTCATTGCTACATATCAGGCCAATTATGGCTTTCCTAATGATGGTGTGTCTAGCTCTACTGCAAAGGTTCAAGATGTTGGTAGTAGGCCTGCAGAGGAAACTCCTCAGAGAAAGACCTCTGAACCCAGTGATCCCAAAAGGAGGGGAGAAAAGAGAAAGATTGAATTAGGATGGTTTCATGTTGAAGAAGACAGAAATACAAATGTATATGTCTCTGGCTTGCCTTTAGATATTACACTGGATGAATTTATACAGCTCATGTCCAAGTTTGGCATTATTATGAGAGATCCTCAAACAGAAGAATTTAAAGTCAAGCTTTACAAAGACAATCAAGGAAATCTTAAAGGAGATGGGCTTTGCTGTTATTTGAAGAGGGAATCTGTGGATCTTGCATTAAAACTTTTGGATGAAGATGAAATTAGAGGCCACAGATTACATGTCGAGGTGGCAAGGTTTCAACTGAAGGGGGAATATGATGCCTCTAAGAAGAAGAAGAAGTGCAAGGACTACAAGAAAAAGCTGTCTCTGCAACAAAAGCAGTTGGATTGGAGACCTGAGAGAAGGGATGGGCCATCCCGAATGCGCCACGAGCGAGTTGTCATCATCAAAAATATGTTTCATCCCATGGAGTTTGAGGATGATCCATTGGTGCTGAATGAGATCAGAGAAGATCTTCGAGTAGAGTGTTCAAAGTTTGGACACATTAGGAAGCTCCTTCTGTTTGATAGACACCCAGGTGGTGTGGCCTCTGTGTCCTTCAGGGATCCAGAGGAAGCTGATTATTGTATTCAAACCCTTAATGGTCGGTGGTTTGGTGGCCGTCAAGTCACTGCCCAAGTGTGGGATGGAACTACAGATTACCAGGTGGAGGAGACCACAGGAGAAAGGGAGGAAAGGCTGAAAGGCTGGGAGGCTTTCCTCAGTGCTCCTGAGGCCAATAAAGGTCCTGGGTGTTCAAATTCCATCTGTGCTTCAGAAAGGGCAGGGCCTTCTAGAGTAAGGCATTTTTCACAGCACCCTAGCTCATCTAAAAGGAAGGCTCAAGAAGCTGCAACTCAAATGGAATTTGAAGAACCTATAGACAAAAAGTTTGAAAGAACAAAGGGTGGGGGAGAATTTGAAGAAGATGTTAAAGAAAGTGACCTCAAACGAGAGGCTGAAGAATGCTACCCCCAAAAAGGATCTAAAAGAAAGTATAAGGAAGGCTGCCCCCAAAGAGAATGTAGAGACTACCTTGAAAGAGGGCCTGGAGAAGGTAGTCCCAGAAAAGAGTTGGAAGCGGTCAGTCCTAAAAAAGAGTCTAAAGTGAATGGCCCTGGAAGAGAATCCAAACAGCGATTAAAAAATGAGTTTGAAGGAAATGGCTTTGAAAAGAAGTCTGAAGAACATGGCCCCAACCAAGGGTCTGAAGAAGAGAATGGTCCCCAAAAGGAGTTTGAAGAAAATGAGCTGGAAAGAGAATCTGAAGAACACTGCTCTAAAAAGCTGTTTGAAGATGGCCCTAAAAAAGAATTAGGAGAAAATGGCCTCAAAAAACAGTCTGATGAGAATGGCTCTGACAAGGAGTTTCATGAAAATGTGCTCAAAAAAGAGTTAGAAGAAAATGACTCTGAAAAATCAGAATTTGAAGATGACAACTCTGAAAAAGTGTTTGGTGAGGAAGGCTCTGAGAGAGACTTTTGCGAAGAATCGGATGAAATGGAAGGAGGAGATGCATATGAAAAAGTTTTTGATGAGTCTGATGAAAAAGAGGATGAAGAAGATGCAGATAAAAAGGGGCTTGAAGATGGTGATGAAAAGGAGGAAGAGGATGATGGAGATAAAAAGGTGTTTGAATATTCAGATGAAAAAGAAGATGGAGTAGATGCAAAAGAAGGTATAGATCAAAACATGTTCGAAGATGATGATTCCAATGAGAAGTTGTTTGTAGAGGATTCCTGTGAGAAGTTGTTCGAAGATTCTGATGAGAAAGGGATGGTGGGTGGTTTGGGGAATTTTCAGGATGAAGGGGCCCTGTCCATAGGCAGCAGTTCTCTCTTCAGTAGTGATGATGATAGTGACACTTGATCCCTTAAATTTGCTTTGAGGGAAATTCCTCCACTACATTTTGCCTATGCTCTAAGGGAATTACTAGTAGTGTTAATGAACATTGCTTAGTGATAGAATGCCATCAGATTAATGCATTGACTTTTCCATTGTTACCCGTACTTAATGATCATAAATATTTGTTAATTGCTGTTCAGGTAAAGCTTCATAGTCTAATGCAAGTAAACTGGATTTGTTAAATACATGCAGAATATTAAAAAAAATAATTTAAAAAATATTTGTTAAATACATGCAGAATATTTTAAAAAGTATTCTGATGAATATTTGTGATATTCAAAAATAAAAAGTTAATATGAAGAAACTGAAAATTGGACTTGAGTTAAATTGCATTTAAAATTTTTGCTATTTGCTTTATTCATATTTGTTTAGTTTTTTAAGGATCTGAAAAATCCCATAGAATTCTCCTTGCTTCCAAGTTAGCTCCTATTTCTCCTCTCTAAACCAGAGCATGTTACTAAACTTATAAGGTAAATAGCACTTTGGAATTTTCCCCTGCCCAATCCTTGCAAGTTACTTTTATTTTGTTTTCCTGTTTACCCTCTTTCCATGAAAATTGATTATTAGATGCACAGGAGGGAACTTCCTGAGGTCCACCTACAACTTTCATTACTAAAAATATAGGGAAGGAGATTAGAATTCTGCTCTGTACTGTGAGGCCCCTTTAGAAGTTGATTGGAATTGTGGGGCCTCTCCCCAGAAAAATGCACATACTACAGAACTTTTTGAATACAGGTTGTGAAGGTTTAATGATTGCTTGGAGTTTAAGAATGCCTGTCATCATTCATACTTCAATTTTGTGTTTTTGTTTTTGTTCTAGTATGGTGCCTAGTACTGTGCTAAATTGTGTAGTCCCAATAAAATGTTGGGTCTTTCTTGCTTTTGCTTTCCAAATTAAATATAGATGAATCGACTTCTGCTGTAGCATTAAGAAGTTTTTCGTATAAATCAGAAGCATTGAAATAAACTGTATTGATGCCTTTTCATCATAAAAACTCCATACAATTGTGAATAATGCTGTTAAGAGCATAGGTGTATAAATGTCTGTTTAAGTGCCTGCTTTCACTTATTTTGGGTATATATAAAGAAGCAGAAATGCTGGATATATGATAATTCTATATTTAATTTTTTTGAGGAAACAATATATTGTTTTCCACAGTGGCTACATCATTTTACATTTCCACCAACAATGCATAAGAGTTCCAATTTCTCTACATCCTCACCAACAGTTTTTGTTTTTTTTTAAATTTTATTTTAGAATAGACATCCTAATGGCTTTGGAGTGTTATCCCATTGTGGCTTTGATTTGCACTTCTGTAATGTCTAGCATCTTTTCATGTGCATATTGGCTATTTGTATCTCTTCTTTGGAAAAATGTATATTCAAGTCCTTTGTCCATTTTCAAATTAGGTTGTTTTTTTTTCTTTAAAAAATCCTTATCTGAGGATATGCTTTTACTGATTTTAGAAAGAAGGGAGAGAGAGAGAAACATTGATGTGAGAAGCATTGATAGGCTGCCTCCCCTATGCACCTCAATCAGGGATGGAACCCAAAACCTAGGTATGTGCCTGTGCTGGGCCAGAACAACCAAGGATTCAGTGAGCCTGGTGTTGGGGCAAGGGGTGGGGAAGGGGTGGGGTGCAGCAAAGGATTAAAGAAAAGACAGACAAGAGAATATAGCTGGGTCTCGGTGGATCTCCTGGGCCTGGCTGAGGCCACAGAAAGAGATGGAAAGCTGAGCCTTTATTTCATAGCCAGAGGTAAACAAGGTAGTGGTCACCATAGTTACAGTGTTCTGGTGAGTTTCACTTGTTTTGGCAGCACTTGCTGCACCTCCCACAGCCTATTAGCTACCCAGGTAGGATCTAGGGGGCATCATAAGGTCAAGCCTAATTATGCTAAGAGGGCTGTGCCCTCTAAACTGTGACTTGTTTGTGCCTTTGCCAACAGGTCAGTCCAAGGCTTAATCCTATATCTGCTCCCTACATGTGCCTTACTGGGAATTGAACCTGTAACCTTTTGGTGTACAGGACAATTCTCCAATCAACTGAGTTACCTAGTCAGGGCAGTTTTTTCTTTTGGTTGGTAAGTTGTAGAAATTCTTTATTTTTTTATATATGAATTCCTTGTCAGATATATAATTTCTAAATGTTTTCTCCAATTCTGTGGGTTGCCATTTTACTCTGTTGATGGTATCCTTTGAAATTTTGATGAAGAGAAGCCAAGATGGCAGCATAGGTAAACACCTAAACTGCTGCTCACACAACAATTTCAAAACTGCAACGTCTATCACCCAGAACCACAGGAAAGCTGGCCGAGTGGAAGTTCTGCAACTAGAAGGAAAGAGAAAAGAGCATTTAGACATGCATGAGCACTGAAAAGCTTAGGTACGGAGGTGTGCGAACTGGGCTGGCAGCGGGCGATGGGGCACTGCATTTTTCAACCCAAAAGGAAACAAGCTCCTGATTACTCTGAACTCCAGTTTCTGGGGAGACCCTGGTGACCCAGACTCCTATGGGGAGAAGCTGGACTGTCTGCCATCGGGTCGGAAAGTGAGGGTCGCTCCCTTGCAGAGGTGCGTGCAGAAATCATTGCTCACTGTGTGGGGGCGTGGGATGCGGGAACTTGGAGACACGGAGATGCAGAGAGGGCTGACTGGCAGCCATTGCTGTTTGCCACGCCCTAGCCTAGTGACTCCCTGAGACCCCCGCCCCGCACAATCTGCAAACCCTCCTGAGCTGTGCTCAGCAGCATTTGCATATAAATGGCCTGCCTGATTGCAGCTTAATCTAACAAACTGCAGCTCTGGTCAGACAGCTCCAAAACCTCCAAACCCCAACCAAAGAGGAGAAACTGTAGTTCTCACTGTAGCTCCTGCTGGGTCGCCTCAGACAGTAGCTGACCTGCATCCAGAAGCTAGTGTATCTAGAGGTCAGTGTGAGAAAGACACCAGAATTCAACTACTCACATCCATAAGTGACACATTCAAGAGGCAGACTCGGTGAGCATCAAAGCCCCATGAAGCAAGTCCTGCCCCATATGTGTGTTTCCAGCACAGCAGTTCTTCTACTCCATCAACACGGAAGCAGCAAAATGTGGAGACAAAGAAACACGTCATGAATGAAAGGAATGGAGGAAAGTAGATTACTGGACATAGAGTTCAGGACCACATTTATAAGGTTACTCAAGAATCTTCTAAAAACTGCTGAGAAATTTGATGAGACCTCCAAGGAGCTTAGTGACACCTTTAAGGACCTTAATGAGAATGCCAAGAAAATGAAAAAGGACCAGTCAGAAATTAAGCATACACTGTCTGAAATAAAGAATATACAGAAATTCAACCGTAGATCAAAGGACCCCAAGAATCAAACCAAAGATCTGAAATATGAGGAGACAAAAAACACCCAACCAGAAAAACAAAAAGGAAAAAGAATCCAAAAATATGAAGATAGTGTAAGGAGCCTCTGGGACAACTTTAAGCATACCAACATCCGAATTATGTGGGTGCCAGAAGAAGAGAGAGAGCAAAATATTGAAAACCTATTAGAAGAGCCGAAACCAGTTTGGCTCAGTGGATAGAGTATTGGCCTGCAGACTGAAGGGTCCCACGTTCGGTTCTGGTTGGGGGCATGTACCTTGGCTGCAGGTGGATCCTCAGTAGGGGGTGTGCAGGAGGCAGCTGATTGATGTTTCTCTCTAATCGATGTTTCTTACTTTCTATCCCTCTCCCTTCCTCTCTAAAAAATCAATAAAATATATTAAAAAATAAAGTTAACTTAAGGAAGAACAGTCCTGTGTTTCTAGAATAAGTTGTCTGAAGTCACAGACAATAAAATATTTAAAAAAGAGAGAAAACCTATTAGAAGAAATAATGACAGAAAACTTTCCCTACCTGGTGAAAGAAATAGACTTACAAGTCCAGGAAGCACAGAGAACCCCAAACAAGAGGAATCCAAAGAGGACCATACCAAGACACATCATAATAAAAATGCCAAGGGCAAAAGACAAAGAGGGAATCTTGAAAGCAGCAAGAGAAAAACAGTGGGTTATCTACAAGAGAGCACCCATATGACTTCTAGGTGATTTTTCAACAGAAACTATGCAGGTCAGATGGGAGTGGCAAGAAATATTCAAAGTTATGAACAGCAAGAGCCTACAACCAAGATTACTCTACCCAGCAAGACTATCACTCAGAATTGGAGGTCAGATAAAGAGCTTCACAGACAAGAAAAAGCTAAAGAAATTAATCACCACAAAACCAGGATTATATGAAATGGTGAAGGATATTCTTTAAGAAGAGGAAGAAGAAGAAAAAGGTAAAGATAAAAACTATGAACAACAAAATACAACAAATACATACCTACCAACAAGTAAATCTAAAAATCAAGTGAATGAAAAATCTGATGAACAGAATGGATTGATGAATATAATAGAATCAGGGACATAGAAAGGGAGTGGACAGACAATTCTCAGGGGGAAGTGTGTGTGAGGGGTGCGGGAAGAGACTGGACAAAAATCGTACACCTATGGATGAAGACAGTGGGGGAGGTAAGGGCTTGGGGTGGGGTGGGGGATTGGGTGAAGGGGACCTATAGTGGGGGGGAAGGAACACCTGTAATAATCTGAACAATAAAGATTTATTTAAAAAATAAAAATAAATAATAAAAAAAGAGAAATTTTGATGAAGTCCAACTTATCCATTTTTTCTTTTGTTGTCCATACTTTTGGGTCATGTCTAAGAAATCTTGCCAAATCTAATGTCATGAGGCTTTTTCTTATGACATATTTTCTTCTAACTTTTTAAAAAAATATTTTAAAAATTATTTTAAAAATCTTTATTGTTCAGTTTATTAATTACATTGTTCCTTTTTTCCCCCCTATAGCACCCCTCCACAAGGTACCCTCCCACCCTCCGCTCTCCCCCCCTCCCCCCCACTGTCCTCTCCTATAGTTGCAAGATTTTTGTCCAGTCTCTTGCTGCACTTCCCACACCCCTTTTCTCCCCAAGAATTGTCAGTCCATTCCCTCTCTATGTCCGTGATTCTGTTACACTCACCAGTTTACCCTGTTCATCAGATTATTAATTCACTTGAATTTTAGATTCATTTGTTGATAGATGTGTATTTGTCGTTCATAATTTACACTTTAATCTTTTTCTTCTTCCTCTTCTTAAAAAATATTTTTCAGCATTTCATATAATATTGGTTTGGTGGTGATGAACTCCTTTAGCTTTTTCTTATCAGCGAAGCACTTTATCTGACCTTCAATTCTGAATGATAGCTTTGCTGGATAGAGTAATCTTGGTTGTAGATTCTTGCTATTCATCACTTTGAATATTTCTTGCCACTCCCGTCTGGCCTGCATCGTTTCTGTTGAGAAATCTGCTGACAATCGTATGGGTGCTCCCTTATAGGTAACCATCTGTTTTTCTCTTGCTGCTTTTAATATTCTCTCTTTGTCTTTTGCTCTTGGCATTTTAATTATGATGTGCCTTGGTGTGGTCCTCTTAGGGTTCCTATATATTGGGGGTTTAGTGTGCTTCTTGGACTCCAAAGTCTATTTCTTTCACCAGGTGTGGGAAGTTTTTGGTCACTATTTCTTCAAATAGGTTTTCATTGTCTTGCTCTCTCTCTTTTTCTGGCACTCCTATAATTCGGATTTTGGTATGCTTGAGGTTGTCCCAGAGGCCCCTTATACTATCCTCAATTTTTTGGATTCTTTTGATTTCTTGCTTTTTCAGCTGAGTGGATTTTACCTCTTTGTATTTCAAATCTTGAACTTGGTTCTTGGGGTACTCTAGAGTACTCTTAGGTCTTTGTATAATATTTTTTATGTCAGTCAGTGTATGCTTAATTTCTGGTTGGTCCTTTTTCATATCCTTGAGGGTCTCGTTCATATCCTTGAGGGTCTTATTCATTTCCTTGTAGGTCTCATTCATTTCCTTGTAGGTCTTGCTTATTTCCTTGTAGGTCTCAGCCTTTTCTAGGAGCCTCTTGAGAAGCCCTATAACCGTGGTTTTGAATTCCATGTCCAGTCGTTTTTTTCCCTCCATTTCTTTCACATCTGATTTCTTTCCATGTCTCTGCATGGTGGCTGCTTCCCTGAGTTGGTCAATTAGCTTTGTGTGGTAGATGTCCTACCAGGGACAGTGGCTCAGCCTCCCCAGTTACCTGAGGTGGATATGGGTTGCACAGTCTTGCTGAAGTTAAGCCCAGGTTAATCGTTGTTAGCACTTGGAGGGGTTGACCTCCAGGCCAATTGTCTGTGACATTCAGCTGTGCTCAGGTTGGATGGGAGGAGTCTCCGGGCCAAGCAGACAGTGTCAGCTCTGCCCTATGCGGCCCCAGGGACTCTGTGCTGGTGGCAATGACCGCCAGCACCTCTGAGAGAGAGCCGCTGCTGAGTTCTACTGGCTGCCGGGGAATTCAGACTCTCCCCAAATGAGTCTGCACACCCAACGTCTCACCCAGGGTCGCAAAAACAGTGCAGTCTGATGGTTTCCCAAATGAGAGAGCAAGTCACAAGCATTCTCTGCACGGTCACGCAGCTGCGCTGTTCCCAAGTTCACATGCACTCTGCACAAGCTCGCCTTCTCCACAAGCTGGCAGGCCCCTGCAGCACCTGAGCTTCGGCATGCCCTCCCACTGTCCAGTTTTACCACGTATGATTGTGGGTTCTCTGGACTTTTCCTAGAGCTGGGGAATCAGTCCAGTGGGACGTCTTTGTCTCCCCTGTTCGAGAAAACCAGCAGGGTTTTCAGCTGCCCGCCCTATTCGCTGGCACGCGCTCCAAACCTCTCTCCTCGCATATCTTCAATGCTGTCCTTAGCCGATCCTCTGAGTCACAGTGTCCTATCTTCTGTTTTATTTATGGAATTTTCACTCAGCCAGCTTTCCGGTGATTCTGGATGGTGTTTATTCTTTCTTTAAGTTGTAGTTTTGAAATTGTTGTGTGGGGCAGCAAGTTAGATGTTTACCTATGCCGCCATCTTGGTTCTCCTCTGCTTCTTCTAACTTTTGAATGGCACTTTTTCATCTTCAGGTTTACTGATAAAAATGTCAAATGTCAAAATAATGGTATGTATGTGCCCTTCAGAGCACCCTTGATATGTGTACTGGGTCTGGCCTTTTCTAGGTATTGCTGAAGAGGCAGGGCTCTGCTGATTGCATGCATCAAACTGATGGACCAAAGCACTTTGGACGTAAATCTTAAGGCCTTTTGTGCTTCCCAGCTGGGCTCACTTGCTGTTGAGTGGTCAGAGTTGATTGCTTTTAAAAAAAAATATATTTTATTGATTTTTTACAGAGCAGAAGGGAGAGGGATAGAAAGTCAGAAACATCGATGAGAGAGAGACATCGATCAGCTGCCTCTTGCACGCCCTCTACTGGGGATGTGCCTGCAGCCAAGGTACATGCCCTTGCTGGAATCGAACCCAGGACCCTTCAGTCCGCAGTCTGACGCTCTATCCACTGAGCCAAACCGGTCTCGGCCAGAGTTGATTGTTTATTGCCATGAGCGTTGTTTATTTTTTTTAGTTACTTATGAGGCTGGAGTTGTTCTGAAAGTTGAAGGTTCTTAATACACTATGGGGTAGCTGATGTTTTTAATGCTCATGTCCTAGCTTTCCAGGAAATAACAGAACTCTGAGCTCTTCTTTCTGTGATTCTCTCTGTTTTTGGAATCTTCACTCTCACTTCCAATGATATGCCTGGTCTTTGCAGATATAACAGTCCTCTTTGTTTTCAGACTGAGAATTGATGAAAAATTATCCTTTACACTGTATAGTTCAGTTAAAACAGGTTGATTATTCAAAAGAAACTTTACTCAAAAAATTTAAGAGAAGAGAAGAAAGGGGAAAAAAGTCAGACACATAATGCAGTAATGCTTTGGCTGGGCCTCCTTAAGATGTTGGAGGGTGGCTTGTGGAGTTAGACAACATCACCCCCTAGAGGGCGTTACTATGCTGTGCACCAACTTGCTCACCAATTGTCTTAAGACTGTTCAGGTGCCCTTTGATATAACGTTCCAAAGCTGTGAAGTAGACCAGCCACATCCACCATGTATATGGAACCCTGTTGGAAAGAATTTGCCCCGGATAGTTTGAGATCCAGACGTACACAGGCTGGCCTTCTTAAAAAGAGGTTGAACTTCCTGGATGGGACTGGACTGGAGAGCCAATACGGTTTCTGAGATAGCATTGCCAAAAGAAAAAAAAGTATCAGCCTGAACATCAGAGTTTCAATCCAGATGGAGCAGGGGTTGTAGGAAGAGTGACACTGTGCTTTGGCCTACTCTTTATACAGCCTCCCCCAAGGAAAATGTGTATATGAAGGAGGGGAAGTAAGTAGGATGATGAATTATTTGCTCAGGATTATCCCAGAAGACAATGGCACTCTGAGAAATGAAAGTCCTGCATCCTGGACTCTAGCAAACTGGAATGGTTGGTCACCATACAAGAGAGTCACTAGGTGCCAAGAGTTATGCTGTGGAGCTCCCTCCTAAAGAGTTGACCAGCAGGATAACCAGTTTCCCCAATGGTGGCCACAGGATGTTAGCAACACGGTGGAACTTACTGCTGGCAGAACCGCAAAACAACAAAGACACACACGCACACACACACACACACACAGAGATTAAAAACAGAGAGCTTGGCTGGTGTGGCTCAGTTGGTTGGAATGTGCTCCTGTACGCTGAAGGGTCTTGGGTTCAATTCCTGGATAGGATATATACTTAGGTTTCCAGGTGTGTGTGGGAGGCAATTGGTCAATGTTTCTCAAAAATCTCTCTCTCTCTCTCTCTCTCTCTCTCTCTCTCTCTCTCTCTCTCTCTCCTCTCAAAAAAACATGAACATGTCTTCAGGTGATGATAATAATTATAAAAAAAGAACCTGCACCCTAGCCATCAGCCTGCGGACTGAAGGGTCTCAGGTTCTAGTCCAGTCAAGGGCACATACAATGGTTGTGAGCTTGATCACCAGTAGGGGGTGTATAGGAGACAGCTGGTTGATTATTTTCTCTCACCTTGATGTTCTCTTTCTCTCTCTTTCTCCTCTCCCTTCCTCTCTCTGAAATCCATAAAAATATATTTAAAAATGATAAAAATATATATACAACACCAAAAAATTAAGATACTTAGGAATAAACTTAACTATGGAGGTAAAAGACCTATACACGGAAAACTACAGGACACTGAAAAAAGAGATAGAGGAAGACATAAACAGATGGAAGAACATACCATGTTTATGGATTGGTAGAATCAACATCATTAAAATGTCCATACTACCCAAAGCAATCTATAGAGTCAATGCACTTTCCATTAAAATACCAATGGCATATTTCACAGGCCTAGAAAGAACTCTCCAAAAAGTCATCTGGAATAAAAAAAGACTCGAATAGCCACAGCAATCCTGAGAAAGAACAAAGTAGGTGGGATCTCAATACCAGATTTCAAGCTGTATTACAAAGCCACTGTTCTCAAAACAGCCTGATATATAGACCAATGAACAGATATATAGACCAATGGAATAAGATAGAGAACCCAGATATTGACCCAAACCACTATGCTCAATTAATATTTGACAAAGAAAGCATGAACATACAATGGAGTCAAGACAGTCTCTTCAATAAATGGTGTTGGGAAAATTGGACAGATATATGCAAAAAAAAAAAAAAAGAAACTAGACCACCAACTTACACCATGCACAAAAATACACTCAAAATGAATCAAGGACTTAAACATATGACAGGAAACTATAAAAATACTAGAGGAATCCACAGGCAGCAAAATCTCAGACATATGCCGAAGCAATTTCTTCACCGGTACCGCTCCTAGGGCAATGGAAACTAGGGAGAAAATGAACAATGGGACTACATCAAAATAAAAAGCTTTTGCACAGCAAAAGAAACCAACAAAACAACAAGAAAGCCCACTGTATGGGAGAATATATTTGCAAATGTTATCACTGATAAAGGTTTAATCTCTAACATTTATAGGGGACTCGTACAACTTAATAAAAGGAAGATAAATGATCCAATAAAAAATGGGCAACGAACCTAAATAGAAACTTTTCGAACGAAAACAGAAGGACGGCCAAGAGACATATGAAAACATGCTCAAAGTCACTAATCATCCAAGATATGCAAATCAAAACGACAATGTGGTACCATCGCACACCAATCAGAATGGCTATCATCAACAAATCAACAAATGACAAGTGCTGGCGAGGATGCAGAGAAAAAGGAGTCCTCGTGCACTGCTGGTGGGAATGCAGACTGGTGCAGCCACTGTGGAGAACAATATGGAGTTTCCTTAAGAAACTAAAAATGGAACTCCCATTTGACCCAATAATCCCACTTCTAGGAATATATCCCAAGAAACTAAAAACACCAATCAGAAAGGATATATGCACCCTATCAGCACAATTCACCATAGCTAAGATTTGGAAACAGCCTAAATGCCCATCAGCAGATGAGTAGATTAGAAAACTGTGGTACATCTACACAATGGAATACTACACTGCTATGAAAAAGGAGTTCTTACCATTTGCAGCAGCATGGATGGACCTGGAGAGCATTATGTTAAGTGAAATAAGCCAGGCAATGAGAGAAAAACACGACATGATCTCACTCATTTATGGAAAATAAAGAACATTATAAACTGATGAACAAAAAGATAGATACAGAGGCAGTAAAGCATCAAACACTGTCAAATTACAGCAGGAAGGCTGGGGAGTGCTGGGGAGGGGGAAAGAGATCAACTGAAGGACTTGTGTGTATGCATATAAGCACACCAATGGACACAAGACACTGGGGGGGTGGGATGAGGACATGCGACAGAGGGTAGGGGAGGCTGGGGGAAGGTCAATGGTGGGGGGGAAGGAGATATATGTACTACTATATGTAAAACTTTAAACAATAAAAAAATGACAACAGCGTATGTATATATGTACACACACAAATCAATGTTGTTCTTTAAAAAATTAAAAGAACCAGCTACAGAGACAATATATATTACCTAAAGGGGAATACAAATTAGATGGACTTCACTAGAGCTAATATGGAATCCAGAAGATAATGGCTTAAAATTTTCAAAGAGTTGAGAAAAAAAATATTTGCAACCTAGCACTGTCTTCCCAGAGAAATTATCTTTCAGGTACATAGGTGAAGTAAATATATTTGAGATTTAAAAATGGAGATAATTGATCACCCAAAGGCTTTTACTAATGAGTCTTCTAAAGTTATACTGTCCAGTGCAGTAGCCACTAACCATATATGATAAAATTAAAATTAAAATTATTTACAAGGAAATATTCAGTCACATTTGCCACATTTCAAGTGCTCAATAATCATGTGATTAGTGGCTAGTACATTGGACAGTGCAGATATAGACTGTTTCCACCACTTTCAACAGCATTTTGAATAACACTGATACCATAAAAGAGATATCATAAGTGGAAGAAAATTCCAGAACAATGGTCTGAGATGCTAAGTGGAAGATCTAGTAAAGAAAATTGTAAATGTGTGAGTAAATGTAAATAAATATTGATGATATAAAATAATATCAAAATCTAAATTGGGGAGTTAAAAAAGAAAGTGCTAAATTACTTACACAATAAGTCAGAAAGGAAATGAGTAGAATTAAAACATTTTAAGATTTAAAAAAATATATTTTATTGACTTTTTACAGAGAGGAGGGGAGAGGAATAGAAAGTCAGAAACATCGATAAGAGGGAATCATCAACCAGCTGCCTCTTGCACACCTCCTACTGGGGATATGCTCGCAACCAAGGTACATGCCCTTGACCAGAATGAAACTTGGGACCTTTCAGTTTGCAGGCTAATGCTCTATCCACTGAGCCAAACCAGTTTTAGTTCTAAGATATTTTTAGTATTCACATACAGACTGAACCAAACAATAAAATTCAAGAATATACTATTTACAAGGGACACACCTACAATGTAAGGATTCAGAAAAGCTGGAAGTAAAAAGATGGAAAAAGGTGCATCAGGCAAATGCTTTTCAAGACAAATCTGCTGGTAAGCTTTACTAGAAATTGAAATGGTCACTTTATAATGATGAAGCTTCACTTCACGAGGAAGTTAAAATACTTCTAATTCTCTGCATCTAAAAATGAAGCTTCAAAACATATGAAGTGGAAATTGACAAGGCTAGAAGAAACAATGGACAAATCCACCACCATAGCAATAGATTTTAAATATATTTCTCTCATTATTTGATAGATCAAACAGATAAATGAAAAGGGTTGCAGAAGACAGATATCATAATTAACCATTTTGATCTAATGGATATATATTGAACACTGCACCCAATAATTGGTAACACTCATTGTTTCCAAATGCCTGTGTGATGTTTACAAACATTAACTATACAAAACACAAATCTTAACTGATTTTAAGAAACTGGTATCATATAGATGCTTTTCATGAAAATTATGGTCCATAGAGCAGCAGCAGCACTTAAAAGCCTGGTAGAAACGTAGAGGCTCAGGCCTCACTCCAAAACTTCTGAGCTAGAATCTGCAATTTGACAAGATGTCCAGGAGATTCATGTGCACATTAAATTTGACATGCATTAGCACAAATCGTGTTTTGTAACCATAGTGTGATTAAGTTGGAAATCAATAACAAAAATAATTAAGAAAACACCATATTTAAAAAACATTTTTATTGATTTCAGAGAGAAAGGGAGAGGACGAGGAGAGATAAAA
The DNA here is from genome assembly GCA_027563665.1 of Antrozous pallidus. Taxonomy (NCBI): domain Eukaryota; kingdom Metazoa; phylum Chordata; class Mammalia; order Chiroptera; family Vespertilionidae; genus Antrozous; species Antrozous pallidus. The sequence continues at coordinate 44,025,240 of CM050514.1, read as the reverse complement.
ACATCAGTGATGAGAAAGAGTCATTGATCAGCTGGCTCCTGCACACCACACACTGGGGATTGAGCCCACAACCCAGGCATGTGCCCTGACTGGGAATCAAACCGTGACCTGATTCAACCACCGAGACACGCTGGCTGGGCAGGAAATTCCACATTCTTTGAAATTAAAAACATACTCTTCAAATTCTGAAAATTTAAAGTACAGTTGACACAATATTATATTAACTACAGTTGTACAACATAGTAATTAGACACTTATATAATATATTAAATGGTCACTCCGATAAGTCTACTTTGGCATCCTTATCTGTAAACTTGGAATAATGTTAATATCCACCGTATAGAGTTATTGGGAGAATTAGATGAGCTAACAAATGTAATGGACTTTGCATTCAGAAAGTATTCAGTAAATGATGGCTATTTGTGATGAAAATAACTTTTCTACGCCCAAACCAATGAAAAGCTAAATTAACAACCTTTATTACAACTGTAAAAGCCACCACATATTTCTCTTACTGAAGGCCCATTAATACTCAAACAAGCAGGGTCCTTGTTCCACAAGGACAAGTGCAATAGCAGCTCATCAACTCATTGACTTCAACATAGGTCAATGATGGAAATTACAGGTGCATGTTAGTTGATACATGTTCTTTCTTTTCTTTGCAACTTTCATATATTTTTAATCATTAAAAATTTTTATTTTACTTACATATTTCTTTTCATGTAATTTAGTTTTTTAATAAAGACATATCACCAAGTCTAGAATGTAATTTTATTTATAGAGTAGAGGCCCGGTGCCCGAATTCATGCGTCACTGGGGTCCTTTGGCTTGGCCTGCAGGATAGGGCAGAAAACAGCTCTCTGAAATCCCCTGACGGAGTCCCAGATTGCGATAGGTGTCCTGGATTGTGAGAGGGTGCAGGCCAGGTCGAGGGACCCCACTGGCACTCGTGCACAATTGGGGCAGGGGAGGGGCCAGGAGGCTGGCCAGCCAGGGAGGGATCGTGGGAGGGCGCCAGGCATGTCTGGCCCTTCTCATTCAATCCAGATCAGCCAGACTCCAGCAGCAAGCTAACCTACCAGTTGGAGCATCTGCCCCCTGGTGGACAGTGCATGTCAAAGCGAGCAGTTGAGCAGCCTTAGCATATTATCAGCATATTATACTTTGATTGGTGGAACGGATGAGTGGATGACCAGACACTTAGCATATTAGGCTTTTATTATTTAGGATTTAAAAATATATATATATTTTTATTGATTTCAGAGAGGAAAGGAGAGGAAGAGAGAGATAAAACATCAATGATGAGAGGGAATCATTGATTGGTTGCCTCCTTGTGACTGAACCCACAATCCAGGCATATGCCCCTGACCAGAATCAAACCTGGGACCCTTGTGTCCCCAGCCGATGCTCTATCCACTGAGCCAAACTGGTTAGGGCTATTATTTAGGATTTTTATAAGGCTATTTATAGAAATAATTTTACAAATTAGAAAAAATCTGACAATGTGTCCAAATTTTAATCAGGAATATATGGATAAGGTAGTTATACTATGCATAGTCGGCTGGTTTGCACAAATCCTAGGGTCACTGAGAGGCCCGAGTAAGGGCTACCACTAGAGGGCAGCAAGGGCCCCCTGAAGTGCTAACAAATCTAAGCCCTTCAGGACTTATTTTCAGCTTTACTTATTACTAAGAACATGCTAATTCAGGATTGCTAAAATGAGGCATTGGTAAACTAAAGTTTCCCATTATCAAAGTGTCCTCAAGATTCAAATCTGGTATTCTACTAAGTTCCTGCAGCTTCTGGAAAAGCTGCAAAACTCTTTCCTGCAGGAGACATGAGGGCTGTTGGAATTCTTTCAGTTTCCAGGGTTTTTGTTATTAATGCATCAACAGCATTGACCTGAGGTGCTATTCATACTTTTTAGTAATAAACTGTTAGCTATGTTCCATTATCCATCATCTATTCATTGTCACATGGATTGTTTGAGTCCTTCTTTAGGGTGTTCTGATCTATACTTGTGCTATTTCATCAAAGTAGTTTTGCTTTGTGCTATTTCTTGTGTACAAATTCCCTCAAAACCTGCTTGTACAGTGATATTACATTGAGAGTACAAGCTAATTAAGTAACTTGTAATAAAATATTATTTAAAGTTTTTGGGCATTGTTTTATAATTTAAAAAACCCTACCTATAAACGGATATTCTCTTACATAGTATCTAGTAAGTGAATCTATATGTAATTCTAGCAATGTTTGTTGCAACTTTTCTTTTTGCTCCTTATCAATTCTATATTATCACCTGTTCTTTTTTGAGTGAGGTAGTATGCATGGATTAGTAAAATAGATTCTGTGATCAAAACTGTTTGAAAGGTACTGTTCTAAATGCTTTGAGTGGATTATAAGAGCTTACCCTCACAATTCTTAAAAAAAAAACACACCATTTTATTGATTTTTTTTACAGAGAGGAAGGGAGAGGGATAGAAAGTGAGAAACATCGATCAGCTGCCTCCTGCACACCCGCTACTGGGGATGTGCCCGCAACCAAGTACTTGGCCTTGACCAGAATCGAACCTGGGACCTTTCAGTCCTCAGGCCGACGCTCTATCCACTGAGCCAAACCGGTCTGGCTACCCTCATAATTCTTAAACAATAAACAATAGGAACAAAAGAATCAACGTGGACTCTCCCTCCACGTTCTCATCTCGCTCATCCAAAGACCTGGCTGCCCAGATTGCTTCTGTAAGTTGAGTGCCTGTTATGCTTCATCCCAACCTCCCTCATGGACACACCAGCATGGCATATTGCATCCTTGTCTCACTCATTTTTATCTTTTTGTCATTCCTTTCTGGGCTGACACAAATGTCACTTTCTTGGAGAGGTTTTCCTGGGACATGCTGTTAATCTATGTGTAATTTTCTGTTCTATTACCCTTTTTTAATTGTCTTCAGAACAATTAAAGTGCATGAAATCATCTTATTGAGTTTACTTTAGAAAATCAGTCTCCTCTTATCTGTCTTATGCATTAACATTTCCCCAGCACTTAGAAAAGAAAATGTCTAAGTATAAGTAAGCACTTAGTAAAGACTGGATAAATCAATGACTGAGTGAATGCTTCACTCATTTTATTTATTCCATGTTGCTGTTCCTGGGACCAGATGACTGGGCTGTCCACACAAGCAGAAGCTCTCCTTTAAGCCTGACAGTGTGTTGCATGTACAGGAGCTCCACCTGCCAGCTGACCAATAGGGGTTAACAGCTACCCCAGACCAGAAAGGGAAGCACGGCTCTTGTTCTTCATTGCACTCCTCCATCCTCATGCAAAATAGTTCAAGGCTCTGGGAACTACTGTCTTGGTATATTGTCTGAATCACCAAATTCTATTAAGGAGCCCTGAGCTAGTCTGACTGGGAGAGATTTGTATAGTTAAAGATGGTGGAAGCTGTGTGTGAGCTGAAGCTGTGGTGATGTCATGGACACACCAGCCTCCTTGTGACTGAACCCACAATCCAGGCATATGCCCCTGACCAGAATCAAACCTGGGACCCTTCCTTGATGTCAACATCAAGGAAGCATGAAAACCTGACAGGTGAGTGGGGAGCTGCGGTCTGTGAGCACCTTGTGAGTCATCGGTGGTGGAGGAGGACGACAGGGGCAAACACTGGTGAAAGTTGAATGAATGGGTCCAGGAATCAGAGCGGAGGAGATGGCAGTGAGGAGCAGTGGAATGAGAAAATAAGCAGGAGGGAAGTGGTGGGCAGAGAGAATTTTGTGGTGGGGTTATTTTTTGTTAACAGCTTTATTGAGATATAATCTAAATATAATTCATCTATATAAAGCACACACTTCTATGGTTTTTAGGATATTAATACAGAGTTATGCAAACATCACCACAGTCAAAATTTAGAACATTTTTATCATCATCCCTCCCACCAAATCTTGTACCTGTTAGCAGTTATCATCTGCCCCTTTCCCCACCAAGTCCTATGCAAACACTAATCTACTTAAAAAAAATTACGTTTGCCTTAACCAGTTTGGCTCAGTGGATAGAGCATCAGCCTGCGGACTGAAAGGTCCCAGGTTCGATTCTGGTCAAGGGCATGTACCTTGGTTGCGGGCACATCCCCAGTACAGGGTGTGCAGGAGGCAGCTGATTGATGTTTCTCTCTCATCAATGTTTCTAACTCTCTATTTTTCTCCCTTTCTCTCTGTACAAAATAAAATATATTTTTAAAAAATTATGTTTGGCCGAGACCGGTTTGGCTCAGTGGATAGAGCGTTGGACTGGGGACTGAGGGGTCCTGGGTTCGATTCCGGCAAGGGCATGTACCTTGGCTGCGGGCACATCCCCAGTAGGGGGCGTGCAAGAGGCAGCTGATCGATGTCTCTCTCTCATCGATGTTTCTGACTTTCTATCCCTCTCACTTCTGCTCTGTAAAAAATCAATAAAATATATTAAAAAAAAATAAATTATGTTTGTTTAGTGTATGTACATATGAAAGAGAAATTGCCCTCTGATCCCAGCCAGCAGAAACATGCACAAACCTAAGGTGCACACAAGGGAAAGGGCCTCGGCCCCAAGTTAGTGGTTGGGATGGTGCAATCTTGTGAGTCAAGCTGTCAGGAGAGGGCTGGACCGAAGCGCGGAGCAGGCTGAAGCGCCCGCTGCTGGCTCTAAAATAAGCGTGCCCCAGAGCCCAAGGTCTGTTTGATGCCCTCGAAGTGGAAGCGCTGCCAGCCTGCCGTGTCCTCTCTTCCTCAGCAGGGTTGTCTCAGCCTTCCATGCACAGTTCAGTCTCTCCATTCTTATCACTGAAGATCAAGGTGATGGTGGCAAAGTGCCCTTCTGGACAAGATCTGAACCTCCACATCATCGCAGTATGTTTCCCAGGGACCAGATCAGAGAATTCCCCAGTGACATTGCCATCTTCCAGGTGAAACATCCCACCTTTGCTTCTAGCGTCGCAGGAGTGCGGCCAAGGCTGAACCAGCTCTTGGTTGGTAAGCACTGTGCAGAGCTCCTCTGGTGAGGTCAGGAAAGTGTCTCTACGGGTGATCTTTCAAGTGGGGATTCTGACACCAACAGGTCTGGTCTGGGTTTTGGAAGGAGCAGATTTAGCCTTGTGCTCCTCCGTTTTGGGTACTGGCTGGCCAGTGGGGGCTACTGACTCTCCATTCAGCTCAGGCAAGATCATGCCCTGCGTGAGCTCTGTTTTGAGGGTGCTGGTGTGAATTCCCATTGCTTCTCTGAGAAGTTTCACCCCTTCTTTCATTAAGGCCACAAGATTTGTGTCAATCTCGTCTTTGGCAAGGCTCACACTAATCTCTACTTCATCCATGCTACTTTCATCAGACAAATTGGGGATCTCCACATGTCCCTTGTACTGCACTCCAGACTTAGAGGTATCTGTCCAGTTCAGTGTGATACTCCACTCATAAAAGAAGATAAGTTTGCCTTTGCGATCGTTAATGGACGTCTCCCCAAGTTTGTTCACTTCTGTCACCTCACACTTGCCATCCTCATTTTGCACCCCCACTGCCAGGAATAGTATTTTCAGCTTATCTGTGGGCTCATTTGAAGCATCCCTCTCTGCCCAGTGCCAGAGACGTTGACGTTGACGTTGGTGGCATCTGCCCACTCCTCTACGATCCAGCATGGGTCACGCTCACCCCACTTGGCCACCGCTTTGTAATCACGTCACCAGGTTCGGAGCAGCCCCAGCAGCCACCTCAGTCCTGCCTGGCCGAGCACCCCAGCAGTGCCTAGAAACTACTAGAAGCGGCTGCATAACCTTCTGGCTTGCTTTTCCCTCCACCCCCGCACCTGCCACTAATCTACTTGTACCTATAGATTAGCATATCCTGAACATTTGGTATAAGTGAGATTATATAGTATGTAGTCTTTTGTGACCATATTTTCTTTCTTTTTTTCATGTTTTCAAGGTTCATCCATGTTGCAGCATGTATCAATGCTTCATCTCTTTGAATGGCCAAATAATATCCCATTCTATGGATAAATAACATTTTCCATTCATCAGTTAATAGATATTTGGTTTGTTTCCACCTTTTTTTTTTTTTAGCTGTTATGAATAATGCTGCTGCAAACATTTGAGTACACATTTTTGTGTGAGCATATGTTTTTATTTCTTTTGGATTTATATGCAGACATGGCATTGCTAAGTTATATAGTAACTATTTTCAACAGTTGAGGAGCTGCCAAACTGTATTCTAAAGTATCTGTACCATTTTCCATTCCATACTATTTAAAAAAAAAATTAATATATTTTTGTTGATTTCAGAGAGGAAGGGAGAGGGAGAGAAAGATAGGAACATCAATGATGAGAGAGAATCATCGATTGGCTGCCTCCTGCATGTTTCCTAATAAGGATCGAGCCCACAACCCAGAGCATGTGCCTTTGACCGGAATCGAATCTGGGACCCTTCAGTCACAAGGCTGATGCTCTATCCGCTGAGCCAAACTGCGTGGGGGTGGGGTGGGGGTGGTATTTCTTGTTTCTGAGAAAGTAGCAGCGATTTTATTTAAGTCCAGGGAGGGCTGGAGTAGGGTCTAAGGCAGTAATTGAGGCTGAAGGTCCTCTGGTACATTAGATCTCAGCTCCTATGAATTCCAGAGGACGATGACTGTGATGATTGTAGAGGTCAAGAAGAGCAGGTAGAGGCGAAAGAGGAAAGTGTCCATCATGTGGCTGAACTGTACCCACAGGTTAATTAGCTGGGTCTTTGTCATTCCTGAGCCCCCATTTAGCTCTGCCTCTCTGGGCTCCAGATTCTTCCTTACCAACTCCCTGGGCTCTGTCAGGCCTGTGGAGAGGACAAAGACTTAGCCATAAAGTGGGATGGAAAAATGATTAGAGAAGTGAGAGGTTGCAAAAGTTGAGAGAGTGTGGACAGTGTGACTTCTATTACCAGGCAGGTGGATTGGGCCCACCATCTCCTTCCAGAGTGCAGTGGGGCAGAATATCTTTGAGCTGGTGCAGTAGAGGAGCAGAGAGTGGAGCCACCCAGGCATGGGTGGGGGCTGGGTGTTGGCCAGGTGCAGCAGGTTAGTGATAAAAATGGTCTCTAGCAAGCTGACCACCATCAGTGACAGGCACAGGGCAAAGTAGACACCTAGGATGGGGGTGAGAGCACGCCAGAGTGAGGCAGGTCCAGAAGGACCTCTCCCTCCCTCCTTTTCCCTGTCTCACACAGAGAGCCTTTTCTAAGGTGATTTCTTTCTCCTTTTTGCCTCATCTGTTCAGCAGGTCTAGCCAGGTCACCTGCCTACCCTGTCTCCTTTTTTCTTCTTCTCATTACCCCATAGTTGGGTGAGGGGTGCATACTGATGAGGGGGGTGCCACTGGCAGGGAGTAGTTTATTCATCATGAGCAGGAAGACATTGTAACCCAGGAGAAGGGTTATCTTGAATGGGGCACGATTCTCGCTTTCTGCTGGCAGGAAGAAGCTGAGGGCATCAATGACCATCAGAAAGCCACTGGGCATCAGAAGGTTTATGACATAGCGTGTGGATCTGCGCCTGATGGCCACCTGGTGGGGAGGAGAGAACAGAGAGCCAGGTGAAGCCAGGAGACTTAAGGATGGCTCCAGCCCCTTCCTTTACTGGTGTCCTCCTCACAACAAGGGCTACTTCTGGGGCTGAATGATGAGGAGCAGCTTACATATGACTAACAAGACTCCCCCATGCCCACCAAGGAAAACCAAGGCCAGAGCTGACAGGTTAAGAAAAAGGAACTGCTTTGGGGGACTCAGGAGAGAGGAAGAATGAAGGTTATGGTGCCCTTTCTGGTCTTGGGGCAAGAAGCAAGAGATCCCATGATGGAGGTTCGGGGGATGGATATCCCTTCCTAAATCTCTGGGCTTACATAGAACATGATCTGGTCAAAGAGACTAGCGCCCACAGACATCTCTGGGTTGGCCTTGTTGATGCCCAGGAGCTCCCACTGCCCTGGTGTGCTGACAATGTCACGCGAGGTATCAGCTATCTCCCACACATCCTTTTCCATGCCCAGCAACATATTGTCCACTGCAAGGGAGACAAACATTCATTCAACATACTTTCAGACCTGACTTGGGCAGGGCTCAGGGATGAATTAGAAAACTGTTTTAGACTGCCCTATCACATCCATTCCTTGCTGCTCAATTGCCTGTTTTTGATTCTGGGATTTCTCAGGAAGTCTTGTCCCAGCCTAAGTTCCCCATTCCACCATCCATATCCTCCCCAACTAGCAAATACTCAACTGTCCCTTTTTATGCATTAAAATGACTTTGCTTATGTATACTTTTTTGTTGCCCCACTGGTTGATCTCATTTTACCTCAAACCAGAACCTCTATTGCCACTCACCTGTGTAGAGGAAAGAGCTAAAGGTGAACGTGCAGTTCTGCTGGTCAAAGGGGAAGTAGAAGATGTCCAGTTTACAGATGCTGGTCACCCGCATTGGTTTGCTATATTCAATGTGACCGACATTAGTCACATATGCAGAGAGGCCATCCATGGTTTGATCCACATCCATGCTAGGTAGCAGGAGGGGAGGGAAGCAAAAGCTCTGGATTTCACATCAGAATAAGTTTCTCTCTTAAGGGAAGGCTTCCCAACGTTGCTCATTAGGGCCACTCTGCCATCTTTTGTGCCCATCACTTTCCAATTTCTAGGGGAGACGTTAGCGAGCTGTGATTGTGCTCCCCTCTGAAATCCATTTTTAGTGGCCCCACAGAATGGGTTTGCCCTGCACTACCCTGGTCTTCATGCAGAAGGGTTTTCCCTCCAGCTTCCCAGCCCTGATACCCACGATTCCACAATGAAGATGTCTGGGAGCCACAGGTTCTCGGTTGTCACGGTGAGTTTATTTATCTGACCACATTCTTCTGGGTCCCAGCTGATGAATGGGTTATTCCAGGTCTAGAGCACAAGACACAGAGGGATGGTATGCCTGGAACCTGGAGCTAGTTATGTCAGTTTTTCCTGCCCTTCCATTCCCTTAAAAAAAATATATATATATATGTATATTTTCTAAATGTATGTACTAAGGATATATGATAAAACTTCAACCATTCTAGAAAGTTATAAAAAGAAGTCTTTCCTCTCCTCAACACTCCCAACTCAGTCCGTATCCCCAACTCAGTTCCATTATTAACAGTTTCTTGTGTATCATTCTAGAAAAAAAAATCAATACATAGTCCAGCATTCACTTTTATTTATACAGATAGAATCATACTATGCACGTTGTTATGCATGCTGCTTTTCTGAGCGCATTTTGAACTCTGATTTGTCTTCTGATGCTCACCATAATGCTTCCCCTTCTCTAATTAACAAAGTCTTACTGGACTTCACTTTCCACTCAGGGAAATCTTCGGCCTGGTGTTAGATACATTTGGGCCCTGAAACTTCCCTGGGGGCTTCCAACTGTATTGTCCTTCTTCCTGTATTTTCCATCTGTTTTTGATTGGCAGCCCAGAAAACTATTTGACATCAGCATTGGCCCCATTCTAGCTGGATGTGTCTATGCCTTTGGGCACTGTCAATTGCAACAAATGTGATTTTTGCAACAAAGCCAGAAAAAAAGGAAAGGAGAAAGAGAAGAAAGCAGAAGTTACATACCAAACTTAACCACATAAATGATGTCAGCAGCTGAAGTTGTGCATCCTGACCAAACAAACAAAAAACCATTTAGGATGATTAATGCCACAAAATCAGGTCCTAGTCTACCTCCTCCCTTTGTTTCCTAAGTGGTCCTATGTGACAGTTCAGCTTCTCATTCACAAGTTCCAAATGAAAGGTAGGTTAGAAAAATGTAGGTTGGATGAAAAGTATAGGGGAAAAAACAGCATGGGGACTCACTGGGAATATGTTTTTTATAGCATTTCCCCATAAGGACAGGACTCAAGGACAAGTGTTCTCTGCAGAAATATCACTGCAGCATTTTCCTTTGTGTCTCTCCATCCCATAGAATGAACATCCCATAGAATTTGTACAATATCCAATCAGGGGACTTATTGCTCACCCCTGGACCAGTGCAACATTGAGTTAACTGGGTAAAGACCTTTTGTTCCCTATTAGCAGCCTATGGGGGAAAAATGCAGTCAGAACTTACCACTTCTAGGATGGCAGACAGAGTGAAGGAGATGTTGACCTGAGTAGGGATGCTATGATTGATCACTGGACGGAAGTCCTTCTGTTTAAATACAGTTTGGAAGGCAAGAGGGTCCACCCCATTCAGATCAAAACCTGAGCAGTTGATGGTGAAAGTGTTCACCCTTCCTGTAGAGAGTAGAGACCTTGTGAGATGGGGATAGGGCTTTTGTGTTTCCTAAGTGAGGGGAATGCCCGGGCTAGGGTCTGAGAGCCTCTCTGCAGAGATAAACGTGTAGACATGGGCTGAGGCATGTGAGCCCCTCCTCTCAAAGGCCAAGTTCTTCCTGCCGGGGCTGGGTGGGTAGGCTGGTTTGGTAGGCAAATGGCGGAAGCTGATGTGGTGAGCTGACCTTTAAGGGCCAAGAGCTCAGATGTTTCTTTTTGCTCCTGTGTAAAAACTCTACCCAAATTTGTATGCAAACAGCCTCTCTGAGGAGCCTTATTCTTTTCATAGTTGCAACCTTTAGATGCACTTAAAGTTTTGGCTCTTGTTTGGCCATACTTTTTTCTCTCTGGCTCTCTTATGATTCTTTCTCATAGTCACTGACCCAAATTTACCTAACATCGTCTCAATTTTCCCTTCCCATTTTCATGTTTCCCCACTTCCTTGAAAGGAAAAGTTTGGAGAGACACATAAGCGTGATGTGAAATATGCAGAGGCTTAAGGACGTTTCATTCAATGTGAATTTATTGACTACCCGCGTGTGTGCTGGGCTCTATGCCCTGCTCAAATTCAGCGACTTCCTCTAAGATCTGTGGGTGCCACTTTCATCATCACCATCTTGAGAAGATTATCTTTGATCATTCACCATGTAGTTGGTGAAGCTATACAATAACCTGTAAAAGCCCTTCTGCCCACCTCACCTGCACCCCAATCCCAAATGGCTCTGTGGTTATTCCCATACTATAGCTCAGAAAGTTCTTCCCCATGCCCTTTTCACTATCTCGCCAGACCAGTTCACTCATAAAGCACATATCCAGACTAAAGCAAAAGAGGGAAGCAAACGTTCTCCTCTTCCCTCCATATAACTCTTCTACAAGATCTTCCCATGTTGACAGGACCAAGCTACCCTGTTCATACCTACTATATGTTGGTAGAAAGGAGAAGTTGGACATTATAAAAGGGTGGAATTGGATAGGTGATAAAATGGTAGGACAGACAGTTTGGTAGCTACCTATACAGGCAAATGAGAGAGGGGCTGTGTTTACCGATCAGTGAAATGTGTTTTTCATCTATCCCCAAAGGAAACCAAAACATACATACTACAAAGAAAGGAAATGTTTAACTCAGTTATTTTAGAAGCATCTACTAGTTCTGGAGAATGAGAGTTTCTGGATTTTTCCCCCAGAAAACATTCCCATCTTTCCCTATTCTTGCCCATCTTACCTTGAAGCAGAAGGTTGGCAGTGAGACAAAGTAGGAGTCCCCCACTACTGGCCCGCCCCCTTTCCATCCTCCTCTTCTGAACTCTTCTGCGGGGACTCCCAAACCCTTGAACTTAAAGGAGCTCAGACCACACCTTGGTTCCTGGTTTGAATACTGCTCATGACAGGTGACCACTCTCTGGGGAGAGGCTGTGGCCAGAAAGGTCACGATAGAGTGTCCTGATTTGCCCCTGCTCAGGTATGTCTTCTGGGCTCCAGGAAGAGAAGTTAGGCCAAGGTTTAGCAACCTTGTCTAGATGAGTGGTTTTACATTTGAGTTCCAAGTACTTTTTAAGGAAAATGGGTGACTTGAGGGATGGGGCAGGTGAGGCCATTGATAAAGGCCTCCTGAGGTCCTTCTGGAAGTTATTGTGCCTCAGAGAACATACATGGAACCCTGAGAGAGGGATAGTTATGCAGGGACCTGCTAATTTCGGAAAGCAAGAACATGTAATTATTATGCTGATGAGTAAAGTAAAGTTAATGAAACACTTCATTGCAGAGTAACAAAGTTCTAGAAATGCATCCTTTTGTGCATTTCTAGATTAATGTCCAATTGTGGACATTAGTGATTATTGTCATTATTGAGTTAAGTAGCTTGATTGAGAAGTTAAGATCCTTTTTTGTTACATAAACCTTACTGACAGATCTCTGTCTCCACAGTTAGCACCATAGTTTGGGTCTGCATCATCCCTTGTTTACACTATTAGAATAGCGTATTCATTGGGTGTCTTCCAGATAGTTCACCCCCTCCCAGTCTAATCCTTCATTTTTATATTCTCCTAAAACAGAACTATCCTGCTTACTCTTCCTTATCTAATGTTTCCAAAAGCCTACAGCCCCGAGGCTACCAGGGAATGTGTGGAAATAAAAAATCATTTGATGAGCTTTTTGAAAATACCTGCACTCACATTTTCCCACCCCTATAGAAGTGTGTGTGCTTAAAAGCCCTAGCCAGTTTGGCTCAGTGGCTAGAGTGTTGGCCTAAAACGCCCAGGTCCCATTCCAGCCAAGGGCATATACCTCAGTTGCAGGCTCAATCCCCAGTAGGGGCCATGCAGGAGGCAGCAATTGATGAGTTCCTTTCTCATTGATGTTTCTATCCCTCTTTCCCTCTCCCTTCCTCTACTCTCTATAAAGCAATAAAAATATTTTAAAAATAAATAAAACTCCCCAGATGGTTCTGATTCACACTCATTTCATTGATAATAGAATTGTTGGTGAGGCTGCAGAGCCTGAGGAACTCCTATGCACTGTGGATGGGAATAAAACATTTTGGAAAACAATTTATCATGGTCTCTTAAAATAAAAGATCTATAAATCATAAGACCCAATGGATTCCCCTCCTGGCTATATTCTAGCACTGCACTGCTGGTCCTACGCAGCTATTAAAATTAAAATTATCTAAAACTAAAAATTAAGTTCCCCAGTCACAATAGCAACATTTTTTTCACAATAGCTATATGTCAAAAGTTCAATAACCACATGTATATATTAGTGCAAAATTATGTAATGGAATACCATGCGACAAAGAGCTTAATCAACCTGGTTAAATTCAAGAGCATAATATATTTTTTCTTTGTTATTGAACTTATTTGGGTGACACTGGTTAGTAAAATTAGCCAGTAAATTCAGTAAGCAAGTAGAAGAATTAGTCCTCTTTTGGTATCTAGCAAAGGTCCATCCATGTTGTCACAATTGGTAAGATTTTTTAAAAAAATATATATTTTATTGATTTTTTTACAGAGCAGAAGGGAGAGGGATAGAAAGTCAGAAACATCGATGAGAGAGAGACATCAATCAGCTGCCTCTTGCACGCCCCCTACTGGGGATGTGCCCACAACCAAGGTACATGCCCTTGCCGGAATCGAACTCGGGACCCTTCAGTCCGCAGTCCGACACTCTATCCACTGAGCCAAACCGGTCTCGGCGGTAAGATTTTTTTAAATGGCTGGTTAATATTCCATATATAGATTTCAGGTGTACAATGCTATAATACAGCATCTGTGCATTGCATTGTGTGTTCACCACCCCAAGTCAAGTCTCCTTGCATCACCATTTATCCCCTCTGTATCCTCCTCTTCTACCTCTCCCTACCCATTTCCCTCTGGCAATCACCATACTGTTGTGTCTATGAGTTTTTTGTTTGTTTTGTTTTGTTTTGTTTGCTTAGTCCCTTCATCTTTTCCACCCTCAAGAGCATAATATTGAATGATAAAAACAAGCTGAAAAATAAAGTATGATATTATGTAATACGTGTGTATTCTGAAGTAGACATTTTAAACAATATATTGTTTAAAATTCATGCGTATGCAGTAAAACAAAAAGTAAGAGAATAATAAATGAAAAATTCAGGACAGTTATTTGGAGGAAAGGGAAATGAATATGTTTGTGAAGGCCCTTGTGGAAGACTTCAAAGACATTAGTAGTTGTAGGTGGGGTATGTAGAAGGATTTTAACTTTTCATTTCACATTGTTATATAATATTTAAGTTTTTTTCATTAGGGGCATATTTTATTTTCTTTTTCTTTTTAAATATGTTTTATTGATTTTAGAGAGGAAGGAAGAGGGAGAGAGAGATATAGAAACATTAATAATGAGAGAGAATCATTGATTGGCTGCCTCCTGCACGCCCCCTACTGAAGTATCAAGCCCTCAACCCAAGCATGTGCCCTTGGCTGGAATCGAACCTGGGACCCTTCAGTCTGCAGGCCAATGCTCCATCCACTGAGCCAAACCAGTTAGGGCCACTTTATTTCTCATTACAATTAACATTCAATATTATTTTACACTAGTTTCAGGGATATAGCATAGTGGTTAGACATTTATATAATTTTTGAAGTAATCACCTGATAATTCTAATACCCACCTGGCACTATCTAGCTATTACAATAGTATTGGCTATATTCCCTATGTTGTACTTTACATCCCTGTGACTATTTTTTTAAAAAAAATTATCTTTATTGTTCAGTTTATTAATTACATTGTTCCCTTTTCCCCCCCCCTATAGCTCCCTTCCACCTGGTACCCAGCCCACCCTCCACCCTCACCCCCTTCCAGTGTCCTCTCCCATAGTTGCATGATTTTTGTCCAGTCTCTTGCTGCACTTCCCACACCCCTTTTCTCCCCAAGAATTGTCAGTCCATTCCCTCTCTATGTCCGTGATTCTGTTACATTCACTAGTTTATCCTGTTCATCAGATTATTAATTCACTTGCTTTCTAGATTCATTTGTTGATAGATGTGTATTTGTTGTTCCTAATTTACACTTTTATCTTTTTCTTCTTCCTCTTCTTAAAGAATATCTTTCAGCATTTCATATAATATTGGTTTGGTGGTGACGAACTCCTTTAGCTTTTTTTTTTTTTATCTGCGAAGCACTTTATCTGGCCTTCAATTCTGAATGATAGCTTTGCTGGATAGAGTAATCTTGATTGTAGATTCTTGCTGTTCATCACTTTGAATATTTCTTGCCACTCCCGTCTGGCCTGCATCATTTCTGTTGAGAAATCCGCTGACAATCGTATGGGTGCTCCCTTGTAGGTAACCAACTGTTTTTCTCTTGCTGCTTTTAATATTCTCTCTTTGTCTTTTGCTCTTGGCATTTTAATTATGATGTGCCTTGGTGTGGTCCTCTTAGGGTTCCTATATATTGGGGTTCAGTGCGCTTCTTGGACTCCTAAGTCAATTTCTTTCACCAGGTGTGGGAAGTTTTCGGTCACTATTTCTTCAAATAGGTTTTCATTGTCTTGCTCTCTCTCTTTTTCTGGCACCCCTATAATTCAGATGTTGGTATGCTTGAGGTTGTCCCAGAGGCCCCTTACACTATCTTCAATTTTTTGGATTCTTTTGGTTTCTTGCTTTTTCAGCTGAGTGGATTTTCCCTCTTTGTATTTCAAATCTTTACCTTGGTTCTTGGGGTGCTCCAGAGCACTTTTAGGTCTTTGTATAATATTTTTTATGTCAGTCAGTGTATGCTTAATTTCTGGTTGGTCCTTTTTCTTTTTTTTCTTTCTTTTTTAAAAAAATATATATTTTATTGATTTTTTACAGAGAGGAAGGGAGAGGGATAGAAAGTCAGAAACATCCATGAGAGAGAGAGACATCAATCAGCTGCCTCTTGAACGCCCCCTACTGGGGATGTGCCCGCAGCCAAGGTACATGCTCTTGCTGGAATCGAACCCGGGATCCTTCAGTCCGCAGTCCGATGCTCTATCCACTGAGCCAAACCGGTCTCAGCTGGTTGGTCCTTTTTCATATCCTTGAGAGTCTCCTTTATATCCTTGAGGGTCTCCTTCATTTTCACGTTGGTCTTGATCATTTCCTTGCAGGTCTCGTTCATATCCTTGAGGGTCTCGTTCATTTCCTTGTAGGACTCATTCATTTCCTTTGCGGTCTCACTTATTTCCTTATAGGCCTCGACCTTTTGTTGGAGCCTCTTGAGAAGCCCTATAACCGTGGTTTTGAATTCCATGTCCAGTCGTTTTTTTTCCTCCATTTCTTTCACATCTGATTTCTTTCCATGTCTCTGTATGGTGGCTGCTTCCCTGAGTTGGTCAATTAGCTTTGTGTGGTAGACTTCCTACTGGGGACAGTGGCTCAACCTCCCCAGTTACCTGAGGTGGATATGGGTTGCACAGTCTTGCTGAAGTTAAGCTCAGGTTAATCGTTGTTAGCACTTGGAGGAGTTGACCTCCAGGCCAATTGTCTGTGAAGTTCAGCTGTGCTCAGGTTGGATGGGCGGAGTCTCCGGGCCAAGCAGACAGCCCTATGCGGCCCCAGGGACAATGCCCACCAGCATCTCTGAGAGAGAGCCGCTGCCAAGCTCCACCGGCTGCCGGGGAATTCAGACTCTCCCCAAATGAGTCTGCACACCCAATGTCTCACTCAGGGTCGTAAAACAAAGCAGACTGATGGTTTCCCAAATGAGAGAGCAAGTCGCAGAGCGCTCTCTGCACGGTCATGCAGCCGAGCTGTTCGTGCAAGCTGCCTTCTCCACAAGCCGGGAGACCCCTGCAGCGCCCGAGTTTCGGCGTGCCCACCCACTGTCCAGTTTTTACCCCGTATGATAGTGGGTTCCCTGGACTTCGCCCAGAGCTGGAGAATCAGTCCAGTGAGACGTCTTTGTCTCCCCGTTTGAGAAAACTATCCGGTTTTCAGCTGTCCGCCCTCTCCTCTGGCACGCGCTCCAAACCTCTCTCTGCGCGAATCTTTCAACGCTGTCCACCGCTGCTCCTCAGAGTCACAGTGTCTTATCTTCACTTTTATTTGTGGAATTTTCACTCGGCCAGCTTTCTGGTGATTCTGGAAGGTGTTTGTTCTTTCGTTAAGTTGTAGTATTAAAATTGTTGAGTATGATGGCAAGATAGGTGTTTTACCTATGCCGCCATCTTGGTTCTCCCTCCCAATTTTTATTTCTTAATCCATTTACCTTTTGTTGTTGTTGTTGTTAATTCTTACCTGAGGATATTTTTTAGAGAGAATGGAAAGAGGCAAGCGGGGGCTTGGGGGGGGGGGAGAGAGAGAGAACATTGATGTGAGAAAGACACATGGATTGGTTGCCCCTGCACACACCCAACTGGGGCTGAGAATTGAACCAGCAACTGAGATATGTGCCCTTGACTGGAAATTGAACCCAAGACCTTCTGATGTCTGGGCTGATGCTCTAACCCTGAACACACTCGTCAGGGCTCTTAAATTCTTTATGTTTTTCACCCAGCCTCTCAACCCCCTTCCCATCTGGCAACTATCTGTATCTATGAGTGTGTTCATTTATTTTGTTCTTTAGATTCCACATATAAGTGAAATCATATGGTATTTGGTTTTCTTTGTCTGACATTTCACTTAGTACAATATCCTCTTGGTCCATCCATGTTGTCACAATTGGTAAGATTTTATTATTTTTTTTATTGCTGGTTAATATTCCAATGTATATATGTATGACATTTCCCTTAAAAAAAATTCTTACCTGAGGATGTACTTATTGATTTTGGAGAGAACGGAAGGGAAAGAGTGAGAGAGAAACATTAATGTGAGAGAGAACATCAATTGGTTGCCTTGCTTAGGTGCCCTGATGTGGGATTGAACCCGCAACCTAGGTATGTGCCCTGACCTGGAATCAAACCCAAAAACTTTCACTATATAGGACAACATTCCAACCAACTGAGCCACACTGGCCAAGGTTGTATCATCTCTTTGATATTTAATCGTCTATTGCGGGGGTGGGGTTAGGTTGCTTCCATATCTTGGCTATTGTAAATAATGCTGCAATGAACATAGGGTGCAGATATCTTTTCAAATTAGTGTTTTGGATTTCTTCAGATAAAAACCCAGAAGTGGAATTGCTGGGTCATAAGGTAGTTTTATTTTTAAATTTTTGAGGCACCTCCATACTGTTTTCCATCATGGCTGCTCGAATTTTCAGTCCCACCAATGCAGGAAGGTTCCTCCATGGGCACATTTTAGCAACAGTTATAATGAGGTATAATTGATATAAAATAAGCTGTTTCAACACTACACTCTGACAAATTTTTTAAAATAATATATTTTATTGATTTTTTACAGAGAGGAAGGGAGAGGGATAGAGAGTTAGAAACATCGATGAGAAACATCGATCAGCTGCCTCCTGCACCCCCCTACTGGGGATGTGCCCGCAACCAATGTATATGCCCTTGACCGGAATTGAACCTGGGACCCTTCAGTTCACAGGTCGACACTCTATCCACTGAGCCAAACCAGTTTCGGCTACCCTCTGACAAGTTTTGATAGAAACTTGTGAAACCATCATCACAATCAAGATAATGAACAGTCTATTATCCTCCAAATTTTCCATGTGTCCCTTTGGAATCGCTCTCTCTTGCCCTTCCTTACTCCATTCTGATTGCCAGGTGACCACTGATCGGTTACTGTACATTGCTTTCACATTTCCTAGAATCTTTGTATCCTTCCTTCTTTCCTTAGACTATGTTTATTTAAAGCTATACATTTCCTTTGAAATATTTACCTCTGACAATTTGGTATGTACTAGTTTCAAAGGTAGGGATTTAAAAAAAAATTCAATGCTTTATTTGTTGAAACTATGAGTTATTTAGAAATATACTTTTTAATCTACAAATGTATAAGAGGGTAGTTATTTTTTTGTTAATCACATCTAATGTAATTGTGACTAAAGAGGCAGCATAGGAAATTGGTTATGAACTTTAGAAGTTACAGCAAGAATCTTGTTGGGATCTTTCTCGGCAGACCTCTCCAGCCAAAAGCAGCAGCCTTCCAGGAATCCTCAATTAAAATATGTATGGGCCACCCCATGAGACTGATGGACATGACCTGGCTGAGTCTACACAGTCACCAAACTTAGTAATGTTGTGCTGAGGCTTCCAGGTCAAGAGAAACATTTTTTTTCAGAACCCCTTAAACATGAAGGGTCATGTCTGTTCTTTTATCTCTCCCATTCCCAGTAAGAGACAGTCACAGGATGTGAAGAACAGTAACACTGAAGATAAAGGACGCCTCCTTCACCCATGAAAAGATGGTGCTGATAAAGCATTTGATTCCCATGCCCATCTTCCTACACAGGATTTCAAGTCCATACCTAAGAGCGTATCCACCAAGGACCTTCCTAGTCCAGACAGTAGAAACCGCCCTGCTGCGAAACCTCACAAGTCTTGCAAAAACCAAAATACTGTCCCAGGAAAAGGATGGGGATTGGAATTGGAAGCTATAGTTCAGAAGATTATGGTCTCCAAATATTAGGAGTGTGTCTTCAAACAGTGCAGAGACTGAGGGAGACATAGTTGCCCTGGATGACATACTGTCTCTGAAGTGGCCCTCCTGAAGATGGGAGTGTTGCTGCTCAGGATGCTGAGATGGAGAAGAGAAAAGTCGAGGTGGTATCTGACCCAGTCTGTGCAACAAACCAGAAATTGAATGTAGAAATGCCCCTTGAGAGGTCTTTAGAGGAGAGGTATGGTAGGGGGGACCACAAAGTGAAGACAGAGACACACCCAGACTTGGAAAGGAACCCCCTGGTGCCAGGGCATCCTCAACTTCACAGAAGTCTGGGAGTAATCTTTGGAGACCAGATAGTTCCTTGGGTGGGGCAGCAGCTTGAATCTTTTCTGATTCAAAGAATGTACCGCCAGTGGGTGTACTAGCCCCTCAGGCAAACTCCAAGGCTGAAGAGGAGATGGATACAATGACCATTTCCCTCAAACAAGAGGGTTTCCTTTCAGGAAAGAAGGGGAGACCGATTGGTAGTGTGAATAAGCAAAATAAACGTAAACAGCCACCACCTCTGCCCCTCTCAGCCCCCCACCCCAAACCAGAAGGTTCTGCAGATGGAGAGCCAAAGTCAAAAAAGCAGAGGCAAAGGAGGAAGATAAGGGCACAGCCAAGGAAGTAGAAAACCAAATACACAGTGTAGAATCCCGAGAACCTCAGATCAAACTAAAGAATGCCACCCAGCCACTGGATAAGACTGATGCCAAGAACAAGCCTTTCCCCCCTTATATTCATGCAGTAAACTGGTGCGAACTTGGAGCTGTTTGTACAATCACCAACGCCGAAGAAGGACAGACTGAATCGCCGAGGGATCCAAAGGAGCAGGGGTCTCTGACCTTCCACCCATCAGCACTGAAAGCAAGGTGCTCTCAGCCTGTCCATGCTGCAGGGACCGGTGGTGACAGGCAGTCTTCTGTTATGGGGCACCTGGTTTGCTGGCTGCGTGGCAAGTGGGATAGTTACCAGAAACATGGGCGACCTCTTTCATCCTCAATATTATACAGCTACTCTCCTAAGAGCCCAGCTCCTAAGAGGGCCACAGACAAGCAGAGCAAAGTGTAAGGCAGAGAAGAATGAAAGGAAAGTAGTTTGTGAATTCAAGATTGCTGAGACTAGGAATCTAAGCAGATCTTTCTTCAGCAAGTATGAGGAAATAGGCAAGAGATGTGGTCTTAACTTAACTTAGTAGGAATTAAGTAAGCAGGTAGAATTACTGCTCTTTTGGTATCTAGGGAAGGTCAGGATAGAACAGGGTGGAAAAGGTAGCCAGGGAGTAAGTGAAACCTGGGCATGGAAAATGTTGGCTTGGGCTCTAGCCAGTTTGGCTTAGCAGATAGAGTGTCAGCCTGTGGACTGAAGGGTCCCAGGTTCGATTCTGGTCAAGAGCACATGTCTGGGTTGTGAAATCGATCCCCAATAGGGGGCGTGCAGGAGGCAGCCAATCAATGATTCTCACTCATCATTGATGTTTCTAGCTCTTTCTCCCTTCCACTCTGAAATCAATAAAAATGTTTTTTTGTTGTTTTTTTTAAGAGAAAATGTTGGCTTTGGGTAGCTTGGCAGAATTACTCAATTACTCTCAGGGGAAGTATCTTAATGACCTATTTCTTAATTGTATTTACCTTCTGCATGCTAAATTGTGTCTTTATAAGTCCTTGTGCTTGCTTAGTGAGAAGTTCCAAACCTTTCTGGTGGTTCCCTGTGAAAGGTAGCTAGCCACACATGTTAAGAAACATCTTCATGGTGTATTTAAAAAATGTTACTTATTTTGTATAGATTTCTACAACCATGCATTATCCTTTTTTAATAATAGGCTAATATGCAAATTGACTGAACAGTCACTATAATGTGCACTGATCACCAAGAGGCAGACACTTAATTCAGGATCTTCCCCCTGGTGCTCAGTGCACTCCCAGAGGGGGAGTGCCGCTCAGCCAGAAGCCAGGCTCACGGCTGGCAAGCACAGTGGCGGTGGCGGGAGCCTCTCCCACTTTAGCAGCAGTCAGACATCCCCTAAGGGCTCCTGGACTGTGAGAGGGTGCAGGCTGGGCTGAGGGACCCCCCCAAGTGCATGAATTTCATGCACTGGGCCTTTAGTATGTGAAATAATCTGTGTCAGAGCTATTAACTCTGTTTTGCTTCATATTTTAGACCACAAGGCTCACCTCAAACCTAACATATGAGCAGGTTGTGTTTTTTGCAAAGGACATTGCCAGTTATAACAATCTTGGCACAAAAAAACCTAGTCACATGTCTATGAGATGGGAAAAATATTGCAAGATAACATCTAGAGAAATATAAATGTGGAGGTGTGAGAAAGGGAAAATGGTGCAATGTGAACTTGAGAAATTTGAAATTTCTCAACTATGTGGCAACCACTCTTCATTTTAAGTTATTGCAAAAGTTAAGAACAAGTTTCTGAAGGAGAAATATGTTCAAAGTGATGAAAAAAAGGAAACATAAGAGAATCTGTAAGCAGAAATGCCTTCACTAGTGTATAAGTAACATGTCTAAGAACTCAAAGATAGTTAAGTTCACACATAAAAAGGGGCTGCTAACTTTCCAAATTGGTTAGGGCAAAATAAAATAAACTATACCAGGATGGGATAAAAGGATTATACCTAGAGCTAGAAAAATAGTGATTCTTTTTAAAAATATATATATATTTTATTGTTGATAGTATTACAGATATCTCTCATTTTTTCCTACCTCCCCTCTTCCTCTAAAATAGTGCTTCTAGATTGGCTAGCATGCATTCATATATATTAACTCTTCAACAAGTCTATATTATGCACCTATGATGTGTTAGGGATGGTACCATATACTGAGCTATAAAAATGGATGAGCATCCCAGCCAGTTTGGCTTAGTGGGTAGAGCCTTTGCCTGGGGACTGAAGGGTCCTGGTTTCATTCCAGTCAAGGGTAAGTACCTTGGTTGCAGGCTCCACCCCAACCCTAGGCCCTGGTTGGCGTTCATGCAAGAGGCAACCAATTAATGTGTTCCTCTAACATTAATATTTCTCTCAGTCTTTCCCTCTCTCTTCCACTATCTCTAAAAATCCATGAAAAAATATCCTATGATCAAGTCAATTGGCTTGGAGGTCAATCCCTCCCAGCGTTACCAACAACAATCAATGCTTAACTACAACAAGACTGTGCACACAATCCTCAAAGGGGTGCACCAAGAGTATCCATCCACTTCAGGTAACTGGGGAGGCTGAGCCACTAGACCCTACAGGACACCTAGCACACAAAGCTAGTCTACCAACTCAGGGAAGCTACAAAAATGCAGAGACAAAGAAACAGATCACAAATGAAAGAAATGGAGGAAAACAAACTATTGGATATAGAGTTCAAAACCACTGTTATAAGTTTTTTCAAGAAGTTCCTAGAAAAGGCTGATAAATTTAGCAAGGCCCTCGAGGATATGAAAAAGGACCAACTAGAAATTAAGCACACACTGACTGAAATAAAAAATATTATACTGAGATCTAACAGCAAACTACAGGATCGCAAGAATCAAGTCAAAGATTTAAAATACAAAGAAACAAAAAACACTCAACAGGAAAAGCAAAAAGAAAAAAGAATTAAAAAATATAAAGATAGTGTAAGGAGACTCTGGGACAACTTCAAGTGTACCAACATCAGAATTATGGGGGTGCCAGAAGAAGAGAGAGAGCAAGATACTAAAAACATATTTGAAGAAATAATGACTGAAAACTTCCCTCACCTGGTGAAAGAAATAGACTTACAAGTCCAGGAAGCACAGAGAACCCCAAACAAAAGGAATCCAAAGAGGACCACACCAAGACACATCATAATTAAAATGCCAAGAGCAGCCGAAACCGGTTTGGCTCAGTGGATAGAGCGTTGGCCTGCGGACTGAAAGGTCCCAGGTTCGATTCTGGTCAAGGGCATGTACCATGGTTGCAGGCATATCCCTAGTGGGGAGTGTGCAGGAGGCGGCTGGTTGATGTTTCTCTCTCATCAACGTTTCTGACTTTTTATCTCTCTCCCTTCCTCTCTGTAAAAAATCAATAAAATATATTAAAAAATAAAATAAAATGCCAAGAGCAAAAGACAAAGAGAGAATATTAAAAGCAGCAAGAGAAAAATAGTTAATTACCTACAAGGGAGCACCCATATGATTGTCAGCTGATTTATCAACAGAAAATATGCAGGCCAGAAGAGAGTGGCAAGAAATATTCAAAGTGATGAACAGCAAGAACCTACAACCAAGATTACTCTACCCAGCAAAGCTATCATTCAGAATTGAAGATCAGATAAAGAGTTTCACAGATAAAAAAAAGTTAAAGGAGTTCATCACCACCAAACCAATATTATATGAAATGCTGAAATGTATCCTTTAAGAAGAGAAGGAAGAAGAAAAAGATAAAGATAAAAAATTATGAACAACATGCCCTAACTGGTTCGATTCCAAGTCAAGGGCATGCACCTTGGTTGTGGGCACATCTCCAGTAGGGGGTGTGCAGTAGACAGCTGATCAATGTTTCTCTCTCTTATTTTTTAAACTTTATCCTCCCTCTTCCTCTCTGTGAAAAATATATTTTTAAAAAATTATGAACAACAAATACATATCTATCAACAAGTGAATCTAAAAATCAAGTAAATAAAACATCTGATGAACAGAACAAACTGGTGAATATAATAGAATCAGAGGCATAAAAAGGAAGTGGACTGACAATTCTCAGGGAGAAAGGGGTGTGAGGAGTGCGGGAAGAGACTGGACAAAAATCGTACACCTATGGGTGAAGACGGTGGTGGGAGGTATAAGGGCAGAGTGTGGGGTGGGAATGGGTGGAGGGGAGTTATGGGGAGAAAAAAAGAGGAGCAATTGTAATAATCTGAACAATAAAGATTTATAAAATTAAAAATGTTTTTATTGTTTTTTTTTTTTTTTTGAGAGAGAGGAAGGGGGACCTGGGGGCGGGGAAGGGAGAAAGAGAGAGAAAGAGAGAGAAACATCGGTTGGCTGTGTCCTCTCCGAGCATGTGCCCTTACCCAGAATTGAACCAGTAGCTTCTCGGTGTATTGGGGAATTTCCATTTTCACGAAATATCTTTTTCCATCCTTTACTTCCAGTCTTTGTGTGTCTAGCGATCCAAAGTGAGTCTTTTGTAGAAAGCATATGTAAGCATTTTGTTTTGTTACCCATTTGTAACTGACACCCAAGTGTGGCTGCCTGCCACAAGAAAAACCAAATTTGTGAAACAGATGCTGGTGAAAAAGGAAAGAGATTTATTCAAATGCAGGCATCTTGAGAAGATGGACGCTTGTCACAAAGCCCATCTCAACATCTCAGTGCAAGCAGAGGTTTTTATAAGGAGGGAGAAGGAAAGCAGAACAAAGAAATCATGGGGAGGGTGGTTGGAAAGGTCTCTACAAGCAGACCAGCATAGTACATTTTGTTGAGGATCTTGAAACTGGTCAAGTGATGATCTGGTGTGCATCATTCTGGTCTTCACCATCCCGGTTCTATGGCTGAAGGTCAGTAAATCCCCTGGAACTGTTGAAAGTTGGGGCTGCATCTTCTGAAGTTAGTTCTTAGTATTCTTATACAAACACGCTGCTTATCTACAATTTATGTATTAGTCAGAGTCAGCATTTACTGAAACAATGTCAAAAGAATGGTGGGGTGGGTTACAATTTCCCACCTTTACACATTCAGTCACTATATGTCTTTTGATTGAAGCATTTAATCTATTTGCATTTAAATTAATTGTTGATAGATATGTATTTAATGCCATTTTATTATTCACATTTTTATCTTTCTTCTTCTTTGTCCCAAGTAGATCCTGGGAAAGGATCTGGGGTGTTTATCTAAGGCATCCCTTGAGATAAACTTTAACGGTGCAGGAGATGGGACATTCAAGTAGCTGCTAGCAAAGAGGCTACTCTACACCAAGCAGGACCAAGGGTAGGCTTAGGACCAAAAGACCAGAAGCTCTAATTTAAATTTTAAGCATAGGCAAAATAATTCAATTAACTGCCGGAGGAATTAGACCACATGAAACATATGCAGCTGCAAATCACACAGGACTTTATTATCCACACAAGTTCCTGATGCTGCAGGTACAGGCTTAATGGAGATGCTGGGGGTGCTGTCTTCTGGGGTCCGGCAGCTGGTCTGGTCTGGTCTAGATGTAGGGGGTCCGAGTTCCTCACCTGAGAGCTCGGGCGCCTGTCGATCTGGGAGGTGCTAAGCCGCTCTCTGTCGTCTGGCGGGGAGAGGAGTATGGAGCTGCATTGCTTGCCGGACTGAGAAAAGGATGAGCCTTTGTGGCTGTCTCCCTAGGCGAGCATTGCTGGCCGGGATCTACTTTTAAGGTCAATTCCGTACCCACAGCAGTTCAGGTGGCTATCAATGAATTATGTCAATGCACACATGGTAACCTCAAAGAGGGTGAGGGGCTACATGTGGTTATCTAGGGAGAGTACATAACCACACAGATGTTATCTTGGCAAGTCACTCTGAGTCAGTAATTGAAGTTCAAATCCTTATCTCTGGGGTACACATGCTTCAGGGCAGTGTCCTTACTACCACACTAAGTTACAAGGAAACATTTCAAAACCTTCCTAACGTTTTTAGACATTCTTTAAGCATTTTTAAACATTTCTATATTTTACTACAACATTCTTTTTCTTAAAGAAGACACTTTCAAATTTCTTGTGATACTAGTTTGATGGTGGTGAACTGCGTAGTTATTCTTGTGTGGAAAGCTCTTTATCTATCCTTCGATTCTAAATGATAGGCAATAATAAAAACAATGAAATCTTGCCATCTGCAGCAACATAGATGGACCTAGAGGGTATTGCGCTGAGTGATATAAGTCAGACAGAAAAAGATAAAAACAGATAGATACAGAGCACATTTTGATAATTGGCAGATGAGAGAGGATTTGGAGGGGATGGGTGAAAAAGTGAAGGGATTAAAAAGTACAAATTGATAGTTACAGAACAGTCATGGGGATGTAAAATACAGCACAGGAAATATATTCAATAATATAGTAATAATTAGTATGGTGTCAGGGAGCTGGAAATATTGGAGGGATTATTTTGTAAATTATGTAAATGTCTAATCACCAGGTTGTACATTTGAAACTAATAAAATATTATATGTTAACTGTAATTGAAAAATAAAAAATTAAACATTTAAAATATGATTTTTAATAGTAAAAATAATATTTGTTCATTGAGAACAGTTAAGAAAATGTAGTTAAATATATAAAAGAAAATAGCAATCACTCATAATCCTAATCCCATTATCCAGCACAAAGTTTGCTCATGTTTTGGTATTTAGACATACATATCTTTTTCCCTGCAGAAATAATGTATACATATTGTTTTGTAACTTGTTTTCTCTACTTTATATATCATGGACCTGTTTCCATGTATATTCTCACTTTAAAGGGCTACAAAGCATTCCATCATGTGAATGCATGACAATTTATTTAACTTGAATTCTAATTGAGATCCTTAATTGTCTTTCTGGCCCTCCTCCAAGCATGTATATTTAGAAGGCCCTCTCTGTTTGATTTTGTGAAACCAGAGGAATCTGTTAGAATTTTAAAAATGACACAATATTTATTTCAAAGAGCAATTTTAGAAATGAGAGAGGTAAAGGAAAGTGAAATGGAAATGATTGAAATGAAAGAAATATTTTGCAATGATAACTATTTTATAGTAATTTCTTGCAAATGAGACTTTACTTTTGTATTCTTTTAAACTCTGAAAGTGTCTGAAAGACTTAAAATTAAATAATATTACAATACACCTGTTTAGGGTGAAGTATCAAAACTTTTGCAGGAGGACTCTCCACCCCAGAGTTTGTGGACCTATCATAAAGGTACTGAAGGGTCAGTGCTTCCTGGAAAGTCATTTATTGGGTCAATCAATCAAGGAGAGACTGCACTGACCCGGACCTTGACTGATAAGGAAGTCAGAGTTCAGTTAGGTGTGGCTGAGGGACACTAAACTTGTGCAGGAATGATGACCATGGGATATGAGAGGACCACGGCTATTCTGAATCTACTTGGTAAGGCTGTGTTGAAGTTTTGAGAATGTAGAAGAGGATGTGATAGTCCCTAGATAAGTGGTTAGGATCAGGAAAGAGGTCAAGGTTTGGCTGGCCCTAATGCAAGGAGAAACTCAAGCTGTGGTTTGCAGGGAGAGATGGATGTGGATGTCAGCTTAGGTGTTCCAGAGGACAATGATCGTGATGAGGAAGGCGGCCATGAATAGCAGGTAGAGGCGGAACAGCAGGGTGTCCATCATGTGGCTGAACTGTACCCACAGGCTGACCAAGTGCTGCTTCTGAGCCTCGTCTTCCTGTTGGCCCCTCGTTGATTCAGGGCACCCATTTAATTCTGCCTCTCGAGGACTTGGCACCTTCTCCACCAACTCCACAGGCTCCTTCAGACCTACAGAGAAAAATAGACTCAGCCATGGGTTGTGAAGGTCAACTGGGAGGGAAGGGGTTAGGGGAGAAGGCTGAAGCAGAGAAATGAAGGTGTTGGCGGAGAAAGTGTGGGCAGTGCTGACTTCCTTACCAGGTAGGTTGGCAGGGGCGAGACCCAGGCTCTTGTTTTCCTTCTGGGGTGCAGTGCGACAGCATTTCATTGGGCTGGTGCAGTGCAGAAGCAGAGAATAGAGCCATCGGGGCATGGGTGGGGGCTGGGTGGTGGCCAGGTGCAGCAGGTAGGTGATAAAAATGGTCTCCAGCAGGCTGACCACCATCAGAGACAGACACAGAGCAAAATAGATACCTGAAGATAAAATGCAGTTATAACTAAATGAGGGTGGATCATTTCTACACTTGTCTTAAACCTCTTTCCCCAAATCCAATATTTCCCCAGAACCCCTTTCCTCCTTAAGTGGAAAGGCAGCCAGTTCTCCAGGTTCCCCTCTCTCTCCTCTGCTGCCTTCTCTTCCCCAGAAAATGGAAGGGGCCATACTGATGAGGGGGGTGCCACTGGCAGGGAGTAAGTCATTCATCAGGAGCAGGAAGACATTGTAGCCCAGCAGGAGGGTTATCTTGAATGGGGCACGACTCTCGCTTTCTGCAGGCAGGAAGAAGCTGAGGGCATCAATGGCGATCAGAAAGCCACTGGGCACCAGAAGGTTTATGACATAGAGTCTGGGTCTGCGCCTGATGGCCACCTGGTGGGGAGGAGACAGTGTGGAGAATGCGGCGATTAATTGATGCTAAAGGTTCAATTGTCTATTTGACTCTAATCTTTGCTGATGTGTTATTTGGCTGGTTATGGGATGATCTCTTTAAGTAACACATGCCCTTCTACAGAAATGCCCCCAATTTGTCTTCTAATTTTCAGTTGTGTTCAACCTGCTGGGAATACAACTCCAGATGTTTAGGGAAAGGTAGGGCCCTTTGCACCATCAGATGGTGGCTTTTCCATTGAGGTGGGAGCCCAGCTGCACCTCCTCTCTGCAAGACAGTTGTCCTTGGAGATCCTTCTTTAGGATCGTTAGGGTATAGGTTGGAATGGGGAGCAGGTGCTTAACCCCCTAAAGCTTATTTTTATATCTCAAAAAGCCTTGAATCAAGAGAAAAATCACAGAGCAATTAGGGTAGGAAGTCAGCGAGCGATTCCTGGACTTACATAGAATGTGATCTGGTCATACACATTGTTGCCCACCAACATCTTTAGGGAGTCCTTGTTGATGCCCAGGAGCTCCCACTCTCCCTGGGTCTGAATGATGTCACGAGATGTATATGTTATCTCCCACACTTCCTTGTCCATGCCCAGAAGCAGGCTGTCCACTGCAAGGGGGTCAGGGCAGCTCAGTCCACAGTTCCTAAGCCTTCTACCCACATAATTCAATTCCTCCCCCATTGAGTTTCCTCAACAAAATTTTCCTCTTTGTCTTTTTAAAAGCGGGGCATCAAGGCTTTTTCAGAAGTGGGTTCCAGGACCAGCAATTCATATGTGTGTGCTGTAGCACTGATTTTGTTGTTGAAAACAAGGATGAGTCAAAGTTGTTATGGGAATTTTGGATGTGACTCAAACGACAGCCATGCCTATTTTCCTTCTCAATCCCCCAGTTGTATGGTGCTGTTTTAGTGAAATCAATAATGAACAGCTTAATATTTTTATCATTACCTGCATGCCTATTTAATGATTGATGTATTCAGATCTGCCACGTGCTACCTGGTGGCATTGTTACACTGACTTAGTGGTTTAAGTATGTTAGCTATTAAAGTTAAAAGGGTTGAGCTAAAAATTATAGAGGTTCAATAGCTCAGGGTCAGATATGGTGCAAAGACCATTTAAGACTAAAGCAGTAGTTTGGTGGCTTAAAAAAATAGTTTATTGAGGAATTAAAGCAGTAATTCTTAACTCTGCACACTAGCAAAACCCTGCACACTAGCAAAACAGTACCACTTAGTGGGTGTGGCTCAGTGGCTGAGTGTTGACCTATGAACCAGGAGGTCACAGTTCGATGCCCTGTCAGGGCCTTTGTCTGGGTTGGGGGTCGATCCCCAGTAGGGGATGTGCAGGAGACAGCTGATCACTGATTCTCTCTCATCGTTGATATTTCTTTTTTTTAAAATATATATATTTTATTGATTTTTTACAGAGAGAAAGGGAGAGAGATAGAAAGTCAGGAACATCGATGAGAGAGAAACATCGATCTGCTGCCTCCTGCACACCCCCTACTGAGGATGTGCCCACAAACAAGGTACATGCCCTTGACCAGAATTGAACCCGGGACCTTTCAGTCTGCAGGCCAATGCTCTATCCACTGAGCCAAACTGGTTTCGGCTCATGGTTGATGTTTCTATCTCTATCTCCCTCTCCCTTCCTCTCTGAAATCAATAAAAATATATCTTAAAAGTTAAGAGCATCTGGGCCCCACCTGGAATAATAAAATTAGAATCTCTAGGGTGTTGTATAGTTACTGCTATTTTTAAAAGCTTTAATGAGCAGCCAGAGTTGAGAAACACTGGTCTAAAATTTTCCTTCAGAATACCTTCACCACTTATTATCTTCCTGTAAATCTAAAATAGCTGCCAAAACATGTCTGACTCACCTGTGTAGAGGAAGGACGTGAAGGTGAAGGTGCAGTTTTGTTGGTCAAAAGGGAAGTAGAAGATGTCCAGGTTACAGATGCTGGTCACCCGCACTGGCCTATCATACTTTATCCGACCGTCACTGCTGACATATGCAGAGAGACCTGAAGGTGGCCGATCCACATCCATGCTGTTTTCGAGAGGAGGAGAGTTGGGTGCTATGGGTGCCTGATTCAGTGTCTCCCTTTCTTCCCAGGTCTTCCCCTACTGTGCTCTCCTTCTGGGTTCTTTCTCTAATGTCACTCTATGTCGCCTATGCTACTCCTCATATGTTTTGTGGAAGTCAATGAATTGTGGGAGTCAGTGAATTGATGCTGTGCCCCTGTCTGAATCTTCTGGTGTCTGGGTGCCCTCAACTTGACCCTAGGCCAGTGGTTGGCAAACTCATTAGTCAACAGAGCCAAATATCAACAGTACAACTATTGAAATTTCTTTTGAGAGCCAAATTTTTTAAACTTAAACTTCTTCTAACGCCACTTCTTCAAAATAGATTCTCCCAGACCATGGTATTTTGTGAAAAAGCCACACTCAAGGGGCCAAAAAGCCACATGTGGCTTGTGAGCTGCAGTTTGCCGACTACTGTCCTAGGTTGTTCTTTTCAGATGGGCTTTGTACAGGCTTTTCCTAGCCCAGATACGCACGATTCCATAATGAAGATATCTGGAAGCCACAGGTTTTCTGCTGATACAGTGAGTTTATTGACATCGACACACTCTTCTGGGTTCCAGCTGATGAAAGGATTGTCCCACATCTACAGGCAGGGCATTGGGAAACAGAGGTTCAATCAGCCTCTCCCATTCTTCTTTAAACTCTGATCCTCTAACACCATTCACGCTCCGAATGACCACATCCTACCTCCGCCTTTATCTAGCCAGCTGTCATTGGCACAATACCCCACAATGTTTGTTTGTTTTTTCCAGGCAGTCTTTAAATACAGCGTAATATCACTTAGACCCAGGAACACACCAATAGATTGGCTTACAACCACTTGGCCATTTTTTTGGGTCACCATTTCTACCTTCCTAAGATGCTCAGGGAGATTTGTGTCCCCACTGTTCTAAATGGAGTTATTTGGTCTCAGAAAGATTTATACGTTGGACCCTGACCAGTTTGGCTCAGTGGATAGAGTGTCGTCCTACAGACTGAAGGGTCCCAGGTTCGATTCTGGTCAAGGGCATGTACCTTGATTGCGGGCACATCCCCAATGGGAGGTGTGTAGGAGGCAGCTGATCGATGCTTCTCTCTCATCGATGTTTCTGACTTTCTATCCCTCTCCCTTCCTCTCTGTAAAAAATCAGAAAAATATATTTAAAAAAAAGATTTATACATTGGCTATAGGTTTGGACTGGAAAACCTTTTTTATTTTATTTTTTATTGATTTTTTTTTGCAGTATAACTTATATTTAATAGTAGTACATGTTTTCCTTTCTCCCTTCCCCATTATCCTCCTCCAGCCTCCCCTACCCCCCAGCACATGTCCCCACCCACCCCCCTCCCTGCCCCAGTGTCTTTCATTCATTGGTTATGCTTGGACTGGAAAACCTTAATGTAACTCCTCAAAAATCCCTTCTAAATAGAAGTGGGAAGGGGAATAATTGAATCTGCCTTACCAAATTAATCCACAGAAATGACGTCAGAAGCTGGAGATGTGGATCCTGGTAAAAAAATTCCCACCCAGGACCATTAGTGCATTAGTGCAAAAAAGACTTGCCCTGCTCCCAGGTCATAGTCTTAATAATATTGACTAATGTATTGGGCCAGGCATAGTTCTAAATGTTGGACTGTCTTTTCCTAACTTGCCTCCTCTTGTATCTAGGTACCATTCATGTTTTAATCAACAGACCGATCACTTCCTTTTAGAGCATTCAGAAAGAATAGGACTCACGAACAAATCAGTCCTAAAAAGAAAATACCCCTCCTGCTTTCTTCTTTATGTTTCCCCATCCCATATAGAACCCCTCTATTTATACGAAATCCATTCAGAGTACCTACTGTTTACCACTCGACCAATACAATGCTGGGTCGATAGGACGGAGGATCCTTGTTCCCTATTAGAAGCTATGGAAAATGGGGACCAGGTCTCACCACTTCCAGGATGGCAGACAAGGTGAAGGAGATGTTGACATGAGTGGGGATGCTGTAGTTGATGACTGGACGAAAGGCCTTTCTTTCAAACACTGCTTGGAAGGCAGCAGGATCCACTCCATGTTGGTCAAACCCTGAGCAGTTGATGGTGAAAGTGTTGGCTCTTCCTGTAGAGAGTAGATACTCTGTGACAGAGGGTCTCCATGGCCAGAGCTGGATCCTCTTTGCAGAGAGAGAAAGCAGGGGACATACTGGGAAGAGGAGGTAAACCCTCCTTCCTGTACCAAAACCACCCAAGGCCAAAGCCCTTCCTGCCAGGGTTGGAGGATGAGCTGGTCTGGTAGGCAAATGGTGGAAGTCTATGTGGTGAGGTTAGTCAAGGCTTTATCCTCATTCCCATTGTTTCATCCTCATGCAAAACCTGCCCAAACCTATATGCAAACCAGCCTGTTAGTGAACCCATCACAAGGCTCTTGGGCAATTAGGCCCACGGAGTAGACCACTGAGCACTGCCCTAAAATGGGTAGTCAGTCTTCTCTGATGTATTTCTCTTTTGCATTTCTTCCTCAGGGACTTCTGCAAGAACAGATGTATCGAAAAGACAAGAGAAGCAAACAACAGCACTTACTAGGAAATATGTAGTAGGTATTCTGAATGGATGTTTACCTTGGTGCTATGCATTTTTATGTTGCTTGTCTCAGATTTAGTGACCCCAGATATGTTGAGGTTTATGTCCAGCATTGGAATTATTA
Source organism: Antrozous pallidus (assembly GCA_027563665.1). NCBI lineage: Eukaryota > Metazoa > Chordata > Mammalia > Chiroptera > Vespertilionidae > Antrozous > Antrozous pallidus. Next base: position 43,991,939 of record CM050514.1, on the reverse strand, counting down.
GGTGATACCACTGAGCATATACTATATGCCGATCACATAGTGAGGCCTGCGTGGTATTGTCTCTTGGCCATGCAAATACCAAATTATAATTTTGACTCATATCTTCATTATCTATTGTTTATATTCCCCAAATACCCCTTATCTAGATTTTCTCTTTTCAATCTCTCTGCCTCCCTGTGACAGAGAGTACCTGGGGAGTACCTGAGCAGAATCTTTGCCCCATTTTCATTTTTGTTATTTTTCTCTGCCTGCTCCTCTTCATCTCCATTTCTTTCCGTACAATTGAAGCTAAGTACCCTCACTTGGAACAAATATTCCCCTGGGGAAGCAAAGTATCGGCTTCCTTTTGCTTCAGATGTTTCCCACCTTCCCTTGATGTTTCACTTACTCCTTCAGGGCATGTTTAAAATTAGTGTCTGCTCTTTTCATAGATACCATATCAAAGGAAAAAGAGATAGGAGAGTGGGATGACACGAGGTGGAAGGAGCACTGGGGTCAGTGGGAAGGTGGAATTGGAGAGGTGGTGAAATGGGACAGTTTGGTAGGTCCCTATGCAGGTAGGAATAGAGGAAGGCTGCATGCCCTGATCAGGGGAATGTCCTTCTACCTGTCACCAAAAGGAAACCAAGACACAGACATCATGGAAGAAATATTTAACACCTTAATTCTGAATGTCTTCCAAGTACTAGAGGGGAATTTCTAGATGTCCTTCAGAATCACACTCTGGTCTTCCCCGTCGTTGCCCCGGTCTTACCTAGAAGCAGAAGGCTGACAGTGAGGTAAAGGAGGAGTTCCCCCACAGGGGTCCATTCCCCTTCCATCTTTCTCTTCTGGATTCTTCTCTGGGGACTCACTAGGAGTTCCCAAATCCCTAGGGCTTAAAGGAGCTCAGACCACACCTTAAATCCTGGTTTTGAATACTGCTTATGACCACTCCCTGGTGAGAGGCTGTGCCAAGAGAGGTCACAGCAAAGAGTTCTGCTTTGCCCTTGTCCAGGTATGCCTTCTGGGCTCCAGGCAGGAAGGAAGTTGGGGCAAAACTAAGGGAGAAGGGCCTGTTTGGCTATTCTATGCTGAGATCAGTAACAAAATAACTTGCCTTAGTGAGGAGTGTGGGCTGGGGAAATAAGAATTATGTTCTTGCCGAAATCAGTTTGGCTCAGTAGATAGAGCGTCGGCCTATGGACTGAAAGGTCCCAGGTTTGATTCCCGGTCAAGGGCATGTACCTTGGTTGCGGGCACATCCCCAGTAGCGGGTGTGCAAGAGGAGCTGATCGATGTTTCTCTCTCATTGATGTTTCTGACTTTCTATCTCTCTTCCTTCCTCTCTGTAAAAAATCAATAAAATATATTTTTAAAAAAGAATTATATTCTTTCTTTCTTTCTTTCTTTCTTTCTTTCTTTCTTTCTTTCTTTCTTTCTTTCTTTTTTTTTTTACCAGGATTCAGTCTTTATTGAAGAGAAGACCCTGCCGGTTCACTTCCCAAGGGAGAGAGAGAGCAAGAATTATATTCTTGTAAGACCAAGTAATCTGCAGATTTGGAAAGGTGACAATATTTAAGGATTTGGTTATGTGTTCACTAGGTTTAATTGCAAATACCAAATTACAATTTTGACTCATATCTTCATTATCTATTGTTTATATTCCCCAAATACCCCTTATCTAGATTTTCTCTTTCCAATCTCTCTGCCTCCCTGATTCATTCTCCCCCAAATCAATGTTCTAAATACATTTTTAACTCTATGCATTAATTACATGATACTAGAAGTCATAAAATTAGCAGATAGTAGAGCTGTTTTTAATGTTGTCAATAGTGTTATACATGATCATAAACCAGTAATCTCAGATAACATCTATATTAATGGCATGTATCAATATTACATCTTATGTCACACCTCTATAAAAAAAATCAGACACCGAAAGAGTGAATTGAAGCATTGTTATGTTACGTTAGTTACATTTCCAGAAAGACTTGGAAATTTTTTCTTGCAGAAGGGTAAAGTTTCTTTTAGAATACAAAAGAAACTTTGTTCGGAATGAGAGATCATGACAACCCTAACTAGAAAGTGCTGAGAAAGGTAGGAATGACTTCGGGGCCCAGAATAGGAAAGTACAGAAGAGAGGGCTGTAATATCTTCCATTTGAGATGTGCCTTATGTGCATGCAGTCTTTCAGCCCACAAACTATACATCATTTCTTTCCTTCCTTAGAAACTTGGTCAAAAGATTGGGCCACCGTGTCATGTAGGACCAAAGTCCTGATATGTCTGTGTCCACATGGACACATACACGTGGCACATGGGACTCCTGGACTGGCTAAGAGAGAAGAACTTCTTTTTTAAAAAAATATATTTTACTGACTTTTTTACAGAGAGAAAAGGAGAAGCATAGAAGGTCAGAAACATTTATCAGCTGCCTCTTGCACACCCCCTACTGGGGATGTGCCCACAACCAAGGTACATGCCCTTGACCGGAATCAATAATGGGACCCTTCAGTACACAGACAGGTGCTCTATCCATTGCGCCAAACCGGTTTCTGCGAGAGAAGAACTTCTTAAAAATTATTTTATTTGTTTTTCTATCACAGTTTGCACTCAGCACTATTTTTTAAAATATGTTTTTAATTATTTTTAGAGAGAGAGGAAGGGAAAGGGATAAAGAGATAGAAACATCATCCATCAGCTGCCTCCTGCACGCTCCCTCCTGGGGATGCATCAGACCCAAAACCTGGTATGTGCTCTCATCAGGAATGGAACCGTGACCTTAATGGCTGAGCCACACCAGGCAAGCAAGAGCGAAGGACTTTTAAGGGGTGCTTGAGTTCTGCTAGGCGATCAGATTTTGGATCCAGAAAAGGAAGATTAGCATCAAGCCCTGCTGAAAGTGGCTGAAGATGGTTGCAGGTTTTCTAATGCTTATAGCATATAACAAGCCATATAAGATTCACATATGGACATGGGGTCTTTTTATACCTTCAGAGTTCTGTGGGTGTACGAAGTACTCCCCACACTGACCAGCCCTCTGTCTCAGTCAAATAGTTAAGCACCTGGAATGCTTGTTTGGAAAGCAGCTCTCAGAGTTCATCCCAGGACAGAGTTCCTTGTTACAAATGTGCTTTGGACATTCCTCCTGGGTGTGCCTGCCTCCTCCTTCCCTTCTCCAATCGGCTCTCTGATATTTAGATAGGGCTTCAGTAGCTGGGTTATCATTTTCTAAGGCTATTAGGAATAGTTTTACCCTACATTCCCAGGAGTATCCTGGGGAGTCCCTAAAATTCCCATTTTAGCTCCAGGCACATGTCTGTCCTAAGTAAGCCAAGCTGTGGGCTTTCATGGTGACCTGGAATTAGGAGGTGGTTCAGAAACTCTTAGCTGATTTAGGGGTCATTGTGCAAGGGTCAGGGACTTCCTCCACACTCCCTGCTTTCTCTGGGTATCTTTGGAGTCTCCATCTTGTGTTCACATATCTCTAGGATTCTTAGGCACTCAGCTGGGACAGGTATAGTCAGAGGCTTTGAATTTGGACCTTAACTGCTTCCTTGGGCAAATATGGGGCCAGTTAACAGCTCCTGTGAGCCTGGGATTGCCCAGAATAGAGATTCCCACCCTTGGTACTTATTGATATTTGGGCTGCATAATTCTTTGTTTGGGGTGCAGTCCTAGGATTGTAGAATGTTTAGCAGAATCTCTGGCCCACCAGATACCAGAAACATCCCCCTATCCCAGTTGCAACCATTAATAATGTCTGCAAATAGTGCCAAAAGTCCAGCTGAGGATAAAATTGCCCACTTGTTGAGAATCATTGGCAACTTGGATTACTAGAGATTTAACACCTTTCTTTATCCCAAATTATTATAGGAGTGGAGGCCCGATGCATGAAGATTCATGCAAGAATGGGCCTTCCTTCCCTCGGCTGCCGGCACCCACCTTTGCTCCAGCTTGGAGCTGCATTTCTGCCTTCACTCCGCCCGGAGCCACCTTTCCACCTTCCCACACTGCCCAGAGGCCCGGAACGGCTGGGGGGTGTGTGGAAAACCTGAGTTGTCACCATGGCAATGATGTAAGCGTCCTGCCCCAGGGCGCTCAGCAGCTGCGCTTGCAAATTAACCTGCCATCTTTGTTGGGTTAATTTGCATACTCACTCCTGATTGGCTGGTGGGCATCATGAAGGTACAGTCAATTTGCACCTTTCTCTTTTATTAGTGTAGATGGCACATCTTTCTTTTATTACTGTAGATGGCCACCATGTCCTCTCCTCTCAATCCTTGTTCTGACTGGCAGGACAACTTCTGGTCTATCTCCATGGAACTTCCAGGATGTACAGTGAGCAGCCACCTGAGCATCCTTTCCAAGCTTCTTGGTATTATTATCTGATGTCTCCATGGCTGTGCTCTGGGGAATCAGGAAAAGTGAAGTTGGGCAATAGTGTCCCTGAGGCTTCAGACTACTGAGGCCAGAGGCACAGACACAGGATTTAGGAGCCCAGGTAAGCTATGGTGTCTGAGGTCCGGAGGCAGGGGTCCAGCATCCAGGCCAGCCAAGCAGGATCTGTGGAAGCAGGCTTGAGAGCTTGCTCCCCTCTGAGAGGTGGGCAAGTGTCATCTTGTTCAGTCACGTATGCCCTGTGGAGGCACCCGATGGGTATTGTCCTTGCCGGGGCACACATCTTGTTCTGGCTGAGGGATACCCAGGATGTCTGAGTAGAAAGAACCACAGAACTGCAGAGGGTGCAGAGCCTGGGCACAGAGCACTGGGCTTGCCTTCAGGGGTTAAGGGAAGTCGGCAGTGGTTTGAGTCAGTGCTGAGGACACGGCTAGGTTTCTGAGTCCTTCATGTTTGGGAGCAGTCTTAGATCTACTAGTATTGGAGGATACCATCAGCCTAGGGCAGTGGTCGGCAAACTCATTAGTCAACAGAGTCAAATATCAACAATACAACAGTTGACTTTTTTTTTGAGAGCCAAATTTTTTAAACTTAAACTTCTTCTAATGCCACTTCTTCAAAATAGACTCTCCTAGGCTGAGGTATTTTGTGAAAGAGCCACACTCGAGGGGCCAAAGAGCTGCATGTAGCTCTCGAGCCGCAGTTTGCTGACCAGTGGCGTAGGGGGTGGGGGTTTCCTAGGAATCTTTGTTTTCCCCTGGGGTTTCCTTCACTCCAGTTGCAGCTCAGCAATAAGCACCCCCACCTGGGAAAGCATATCCTTCATGCCCGTGCAGCATAAGCCAGCCTTCCGCCAGGAGTGTAGAAAGCCAAAGTAAAGAATCTCTCGTTCTGCGTTGAAATGATTGGCTCTCTTTTCCTCCCTGGCTGCTTAAAGATCAACCTTCATCATGAATGACACAATAACTATCCGGACCAGGAAGTTCATGACCAACAGACTACTTTAGCGGAAGCAAATGGTCATTGATGTCCTTCACCCTGGGAAGACAACAGTACCCAAGACAGAAATTCGGGAAGAACCAGTCAAAATGTATAAGACTGCACCTGATGTCATCTTTGTGTTTGGATTCAGAACCCACTTTGCTGGTGGCAAGACCACTGCCTTTGGCATGATTTATGATTCCTTGGATTACGCAAAGAAAAATGAACCCAAACACAGACTTGCAAGACACGGCCTGTATGAGAAGAAGAAGACCTCAAGAAAACAGAGAAAGGAACGCAAGAACAGAATGAAGCAAGTCAGGGAGACTGCACAGGTCAGTGTTGGTGCTGCAAAAAGTGAGCTGGACAGTGAACAATAAAAGGAGTAAAGATTCTTCAGTGACTATCTGTGGTGATTGTGCAGATTTTTCACGAGAGGATTAATAAGCTAAACTTTTATGTGAAAAAAAAATCTCTCTAGAAACTATGTTGGTACCATCAGCGCCCTCAGGCTTCATACCTGGTCACCTTCTTAGTAATCTCAATCCCAGTCTGGCTCCTTCTAAATTAGCCACCACTGTGCAGCCTGTGTGATTTGTTTGAAATGCAGATAGGACTGTATCCTTCTTATATTTGAAATCTTTCCATGGTTTCCATTGTCTTTAAAGTTATGTTAAGAACACCTGGGCTGAAATTTTGTATTTCCAACCAATTTCTGGGTGATGCTGTGGCTCCATGTCCACTCAGAAAACCACTGGCCCACAGGATGAAATCTAGCTCCTCAGCATGACTAAAAGGCTCTTTGTGACTTAATTCCCACCTCTCTTTCAATAATTTTTGCTTTGGATTTTTTGTTCTAAAAGAATTGTTTTTTAAAAAAGAAAAAAAGAATTGTTCTTATCATTAAAATGTATAAGGATTAGCTTATACATCTGACCCTCTCCCCTTTGGCCCTAAATCAGAAGCTTTACCCCATATCAGAATTGCAGGCAGTAGTGATCAAGAATTTACATTTTTAACTAGATCCACAGCTGATTTGAATTCTGATGGGCCTTGGACTAACATGGAAAAACACTGTGTATTACATAGTATCCCAATACTCAATATGTGATTTTACTCCTCTGTGTTCCCTCAACCTAAAATATATCTTCTACCATTGGTTCCTTGTTCCACTAATAAATTCTTTTTTAAAAAATCTTTATTGTTCAGTTTATTAATTACATTGTTCCCTTTTTTCCTCCCTATAGCTCCCCTCCACCTGGTACCCATCCCACTCTCCGCCCTCCTCCCTTCCCCACTGTACTCCCCCATAGTTGTATGATTTTTGTCCAGTCTCTCGCTGCACTTCCCACACCCCTTTTCTCCCCAAGAATTGTCAGTCCATTCCCTCTCTATGTCCGTGATTCTGTTACATTCACCAGTTTATCCTGTTCATCAGATTATTAATTCACTTGCTTTTTAGATTCATTTGTTAATAGATGTGTATTTGTTGTTCATAATTTACACTTTTATCTTTTTCTTCTTCCTCTTCTTAAAGAATATCTTTCAGCATTTCATATAATATTGGTTTGGTGGTGATGAACTCCTTTAACTTTTTCTTATCTGCGAAGCACTTTATCTGACCTTCAATTCTGAATGATAGCTTTGCTGGATAGAGTAATCTTGGTTGTAGATTCTTGCTATTCATCACTTTGAATATTTCTTGCCACTCCCATCTGGCCTGCATCGTTTCTGTTGAGAAATCCGCTGACAATCGTATGGGTGCTCCCTTATAGGTAACCAACTGTTTTTCTCTTGCTGCTTTTAATATTCTCTCTTTGTCTTTTGCTCTTAGCATTTTAATTATGATGTGCCTTGGTGTGGTCCTTTTAGGGTTCCTATATATTGGGGTTCAGTGCGCTTCTTGGACTCCTAAGTCAATTTCTTTCACCAGGTGTGGGAAGTTTTCGGTCACTATTTCTTCAAATAGGTTTTCATTGTCTTGCTCTCTCTCTTTTTCTGGCACCCCTATAATTCGGATGTTGGTATGCTTGAGGTTGTCCCAGAGGCCCCTTACACTATCTTCAATTTTTTGGATTCTTTTGGTTTCTTGCTTTTTCAGCTGAGTGGATTTTCCCTCTTTGTATTTCAAATCTTTAACTTGGTTCTTGGGGTGCTCTAGAGTACTTTTAGGTCTTTGTATAATATTTTTTATTCCAGTCAGTGTATGCCTAATTTCTGGTTGGTTCTTTTTCATGTCCTTGAGAGTCTCCTTCATATCCTTGTAGGTCTCGTTCATTTCCTTGTAGGACTCATTCATTTCCACGTTGGTCTTGTTAATTTCTTTGCAAGTCTCGTTCATATCCTTGAGGGTCTTGTTCATTTCCTTGTAGGTCTTGCTTATTTCCTTATTGGTCTCGACCTTTTCTAGGAGCCTCTTGAAAAGCTCTATAACCGTGGTTTTGAATTCCATGTCCAGTCGTTTTTTTCCCTCCATTTCTTTCACATCTGATTTCTTTCCATGTCTCTGCATGGTGGCTGCTTGAGTTGGTCAATTAGCTTTGTGTGGTAGACGTCCTACAAGGGACAGTGGCTCAGCCTCCCCAGTTACCTGAGGTGGATATGGGTTGCACAGTCTTGCTGAAGTTAAGCTCAGGTTAATCATTGTTAGCACTTGGAGGGGTTGACCTCCAGGCCAATTGTCTGTGAAGTTCAGCTGTGCTCAGGTTGGATGGGTGGAGTCTTCAGGCCAAGCAGACAGCGTCAGCTCCGTCCTATGCAGCCCCAGGGACTCTGTGTCGGGGGCAATGGCTGCCAGCACCTCTGAGAGAGAGCTGCTGCCGAGCTCCACCGGCTGCTGGAGAATTCAGACTCTCCCCAAATGAGTCTGCACACCCAACATCTCACCCAGGGTCACAAAAACAATACAGTCTGACGGTTTCTCAATTGAAAGAGCAAGTCACGAGTGCTCTCTGCACGGTCAGGCAGCTGCGCTGTTCCCAAGTTCACAAGCATTCCGCACTAGCTCGCCTTCTCCACAAGCCAGCAGACCCCTGCAGCACCCGAGCTTCGGCGTGCCCTCCCACTGTCCAATTTTTACCCACTATGATAGTGGGTTCCCTGGACTTCGCTCAGAGCTGGAGAATCAGTCCAGTGGGACGTCTTTGTCTCCCTGTTCGAGAAAACTGGCTGGTTTTCAGCCGCCCGCCCTAACCACTGGCGCGCATGCTCCAAACCTCTCTCCATGCGTATCTTCAATGCTGTCCTCAGCTGCTCCTCCAAGTCACAGTGTCTTATCTTCACTTTTATTTGTGGAATTTTCACTCAGCCAGCTTTCCGGTGATTCTGGATGCTGTTTGTTCCTTCGTTAAGTTGTAGTTTTAAACTTGCTGTGTATGGCGGCAAGATAGGTGTTTTATCTATGCCGCCATCTTGGTTTCCACTAATAAATTCTTAAAGACTCAGCTCAACTCACGCTTCTAGTCATCTGTGAATACAGCTTTCTCTCTCTCTCTCTCTCTCTCTCTCTCTCTCTCTCTCTCTCTCTCTCTCACACACACACACACACACACACACACACACACACTGCTTAAATCTGTTGTGATCCTTCTTTTGGAAACATCTCTTTACATGTGCACCTCCCCTCTTGCTCTGTAACCTGAGAGCAGAAAGCATATTTTGTTCCCCCCCCACCTTCCCTCAGTGCGTGGCATACAGTGGTGTGTAGTCAATAAACGTCAAATACCTGGTTGTCAGTTCCCTATGTATGCAGAAAGACACAGGCACCTTGGACAGATGTAAGAAAGGTGGTTGGGAACCTCAGGGGAGTCCTGAGGCCATATCGGAGAAGTCAGTTGCTGTTCCCACGGTGTGGCTGAGGTGTGGGCCTCCATCCTGGGTGCAGGTAGGTGAAGGTTGGGGCTTCTAGAAGCACTGCAGTCTAAAGCAGGTAGGATCCAGAGGGCAGAAGCCAGGGCTCAGCATTGTCTTTCTGATTGCTCCCTCTAAGTTTCCAGTAACAGGCAGGCTCAGAATCGCTTAACCAGAGCTACCATTTATTGAGTTTGTGCCATGTGCTCTATACTATGCTAGGCATTTTATTTATAACTAGTGGCCCGGTGCACGAAATTCATGCACTAGAGGTGGGTGGTCCCTCAGCCCAACCTGCCCCCTCTCACATACTGGGAGCCCTTACAGGATGTCCAACTGATGGCTCACCCCCAGGCTGCCCAAGGGCGCACACCTTGGGCAGGCTGGGGGTGAGCCATCAGTTGGACAATTTTAAAATACCATCTGTAAAACACTGTGTAGTTCAGGGAGTTTTTCATCGCGGATTGGGTTCACCAAGAAGACCATGTTGCAATGTAAAGCGGAGAAGCTTGGCGGAAGTGCGAGCGCCTCTGTAGGTAGCCACTGGGGGCTCAGGTGTCAGGGCTCCCAAACCTGTTGCCTAATAGAGCTGCTTTGTCTACTAAAGAAAACACTCTTCTCTTGTAGTCCTTTCTACATTTTTTTTCATAAGCATCCCTTTAGAGAAGACTTCTTTAATGTGTCCCTTCCTTTCCCCAAAAGAGGGATGATCGATTATTTCAGGAGCAGCAGAGGGTGGGGGAGGAGGCAATGAGGACCTAGGTCCTTGCAGTCACCAGCGAACTCTGAACTCGCTGTGTCCCCCTTCAGCATCCCTTGGGTGGCCTCCGTGTGTCTGGTACCTTGGTAGAAAGAATATGTGACTCCCCTGCCTGCCTTGAAGTCTTGTTGCCATGGAAACTTCCACACACCATTCCACAGATATCATGCTTGACTAAGTCCAGACAGAGGCCACAGACTGGCATTTGCCCTTTGTTTCTCCTTCTTGTGTTTGTCAGGTGCTTTAAAATGGATGGGGATAGATGGGAGAGTGGGCAGCGTGGTATGTGAGAAAGCTGTGTCAGGGGTAGATGCTTGGGAATTTCTGAAGATAATCCTGTGGAGGGAAAAACAGAGCAAATGGAAAAGTCTGTGTCCTTTTAAGCTTCTCCTGGATGCAAAGGCTTTGATCCTGTGATGTGTCTGACGGTAATTTTCTGCATTTCTGGGTGAGATAGGATATGAGTGAACAGATTCAGGAAGCTGTTGTCCTTAGTGAGTTTTTCTGTCCCATTTTCACTGAACTGACCAATAATCTGAGCTCTGTGGTGAACATGTTGGGGCTGTGACCTGGGTTTAGGCAAAACGTCAATTAAAGCTGTGAACTAAGAAAAAAAAGCGTCGTCACTGCCGCCTCCCCACCCTCCGACCACTGCCGCTTCCGCTTCTGTGCTCAGTACTCCAAACTCTCTCCTACAGAGAGTTCACAGCTTTAATTGAAGTTTCGCCTAAACCCAGGTCACAGCCCCAACATGTTCACCACAGAGCTCAAAACTACATTTCCCAGAATTCCTGCTGCTCCCGATACCCTGCATGAACCAAGAGTAATGTGAATTTTCTCCAGCTGGTGGTGGCCACCGGGGTCTCCACACACCCCAGAGACTGGCAGCAGCACCCCCACTCCCATCGTGGGTGCTGGGTGGGGGGCATGCAGGGACCCTGAGCACTCATTTGCATGTGATTCAGTTACCTTAAGTGTAAGAAGGGCTGGCCCTTAAGTACCCTGTGGGGAGAGCTTATAGCATGGTGGTTGCTTTCACTTCACTGTGGCCACGCCCCTGCCAGCCTCGCCCCCTGTGTGCTGGCCATGCCCCCTGCCCACACCCCTGCCCTGATTGGCTGGTAGTGTAGCGGAGGTATGGTCAATTTGCATGTTACTCTTTTATTAGATAGGATACTCATAGCCTCACAACTGCTTTGAGAGGTCAGCACTATTACTCCCATTTTACAGATGAGGAAACAGGTGCAGAGAGGTCAAGTAATCTTGCTCAATGTCCACCCACGTGGGAATTGGAGAATCCAGATTCAAACCCAGGTCAATCTGATTCCATTGCTCTTTCCTTGCTCTTTTCTTTATAGCTGGGAAGTCTGATGGACTGGATCACTAGATCCTCAGGTTTCCCAGTGAAATGCCCAGGCCTAGATAATGCCTGAACCCAAAGTTAAGCAGTGGGGACAGGAGCTATACTTTTGCAAGTCACGGACAGGAACAACTTTCTCCTTAGCTTATTCTGAGGTGGTGGTGGGAGGGGAGGGGGCAGAGGTGGGAGGAGGGATCACACTGCATAGCCTTTTGGTGTTTCCATTCATCTGAGACCCTGGGGAATCAGTTTGGGAAAAAAAAAACTGTAAACTGGCAAGGGCAGAATTAGTTGGTGGGCAGGGGAACTGAGAGTCATTGTTTTGCAGCCCAAATGGATGGCAATCACATGCAGAGACTGTTGGCCAGGGCTCAGGAGTTAGGAGCCCAGGAGACAGCCAAAACGTCCTGCAGGATGGGGTACTAGTTGAGGTCAGACTGGCTACGGTGCCTGGAGCAGGAGAGATGGAGGGTCATGAAACTCTTGAAAGGCACCTGGGAAAAGAGTTCCATAGACAAGCACTCATCTGTGGCTGTCATGTTGACAGGCCCAACCTTTGATCCCAGCTTCTCTTTAAGTATGGCAACCCGTTATTTATCATTTTACTTTTCTCCACTTCATTTTTCTCATCTAAAAAAATAAGAGGATTGAACTATAAAGTCTGTAATTCTTTATGTCTATTACCTCCCACCTAGAAGTCAATTTTGCTCTTTAGGTGTCAGCCTGCATGATAAATAGATGTTCTTTAGTGTGTCACATTTGGCTTTCTAGTTTCTGTACACTTACCAGTGATTTATAAAAAATATTTTATTGCTGTCCAACCAGCGTAGCTCAGTGGTTGAGCACTGACCTATGAACCAGGAGGTCACAGTTCAATTCCCGGTCAGGGTACATGCCTGGGTTGCGGGCTCAATCTCTAGTATGAGGCCTGCAGGAGGCAGCCGATCACAATGATGATTCTCTCTCATCATTGATATTTCTCTCTCTCTCTCCCTCTCCCTCCTTCTTTGAAATCAATAAAATATATTTTAAAAATATTTTATTTTTGATAGTATTTCAGATATCTCCCATTCCCCTCCTTCTCTCCTCCTCCCAGTCCCTAACCGCCCCTAGGTCTGTGAGCTATGCATATAAGTATATAAGTTTTGTGGTTTATCTCTTCTCATCCCCTCAACCTCACATCAAGGTATGTCAGTCTGTTCCATGCCTCCATGCATTATGTCTTATTTTGTTGGACAATTGATTTTGTTGGCTAGATTCCACAAATAAGTGAGGTCATGTGATATTTGTCTTTCTCAGTTTGGCTTATTTCACTTAACATAATATTTTCCAGGTCCATCTATGCTGTCCCAAAGGGTAAGAGATCCCCTTTTTTTACAGGTGCACAGTATTCCATAGTGTAAATATTCCATAACTTTTTTATACACCTGGGCTGTTTCCAAGTATTAGTTATCATAAATAATGCTGCTATGAACATAGGGATTTCATGTATTTTTTTTCTGGTTGGTATTTGGAGTTTTTAGGATATATTCCCAAAAGTGGGATCACTGGGTCAAATGGGAGTTCCATTTTTAATTTTTTAAAAATATATTGATTTTTTACAGAGAAAAAGGGAGAAGGATAGAAAGTTAGAAACATTGACGAGAAACACCAATCAGCTGCCTCCTGCACCCTACTGGGGATGTGCCTGCAACCAAGGTACATGCCCTTGACTGGAATCGAACCTGGGACCCTTCAGTCCGCAGACCGACACTCTATTCACTGAGCCAAACTGGTTAGGGCCATTTTTAATTTTTGAGGAAACTCCATACTGTTTTCTATAGTGGCTGCACCAGTCTGCATTCCCACCATCAGTGAACTAGTGTTCCCTTTTCTCCACATCCTTGCCAGCATGTGTTGTTTGTTGATTTTTAAAATGATAGCCATTCTGACAGGTGTGAGGTGATATCTCATTGTTGTTTTATTTTGCATTTCTTCAATGATTAGAGACTTTGAGCATGTTTTCATATGTCTCTTAACCATTTGTATGTCCTCTTTGGAGAAATGTCTATTTAGGTCTTCTGCCAATGGTTTTTTGTTATTGTTGTTGTTTTGTTAATCCTCCCCCAAGGATATTTTTTAAAAAATATGTTTTTATTGATTTTAGAAAGGAAGGGACAAGGAGAAGGCAAGAGAGAGAAGCATCAATTAGAGAGGAAGGGAGAGGTAGAGGTAGAGTGAGAGGGAGAGAGAGAGAAACATCAGTGATGAGAGAAAATTATTGATTGGCTGCCTCTTACACACCTCCTACTGGGGATGGAGTCCATAACTCAGGCATATGCCCTAACGGAATAGAACTGTGACCTCTGGTTCATAGGTTAAAACTCAACCATTGAGGCACACCAGCCAGGCCCTTGCAGAAATATTAATGTTGGACTATAGGGTGCTGTACCTATCCTACCTGGGTGTTTGGGATATACAGCACCTGCAATTGTTACCTTTTTAAAATCTGAAAATATTTGAACTCCAAAACATATGGCTCTAAGGGTTTGTGGATCTGTAGTATTCATTTCATAGGGTAACTGTAAGGATTGAATGCCACATATTAATAACTTAATAAATGTTGGTGACTAGTATTACTATACTGTGTTCTTCCTAAAGGTCCACTTTGTAGAAAGCTATGAGTTGAGGAAGTGCCAAAATAATCACAGGTAGAATAATTTATGTAGGTGAATGTCAAGACACCTGATATGAGCTTAGATTGTATGCACTGGGCCTCGGTCATGCCTGGAGGACTGGTGATGGTCAAGGGAATACTTGACAAGGTTCTGGAAACTGAGGAACCACACACCTTCTTGAAAAAACAATGGAGAGAGGGGAAAGGGGGGAATTAAGGGAGTCAAGTTTAAGGGAAGACCAGGAGCTTGAGTGAAAGGAGCGATTTGTAATACAGCAGAGTATTTCTGCCTCCATATTCCAGTTTCCATGGACTTCTGCCTGCAGAAGGGGACTGCAAGGCAAGAGCAAGTAACAGCTGGTCCTGGCAACTCAGCATCCAGCTGGGAATATCTGCACTACAGGATTCAGCCCTCTAGTGGCTTGGGCTAGGGAGAGCAGATGCTCCTGCAGAGAACACCAGGGTAGGGCTGTAGGCCCACACCACCACCACAGCGGCACTTGTAGTGGATGTAGGCATCCTTGCCACCTCTGGTTATCTATAGTGACTGGAGGGAGCCCAAGACGTTTGAGGAAGAATAGTGAAGAGGAGGAGCCAGGAAAATACTGTTTAGTGAACAATATTATGACTCTCTTTTTGCTCCTAGCTGGTTGTGACCTGGGAAATTTAGGCTTCAGGTAGAGAATAAAATAAATGAAAGAAAGGACAAGAGATGGTTGTAGAAAGAAAAGATCATGTTTGAGTTGTAATTAAGTTGCTCTCAAATCTGTCCTTTTCTGAACCTGGGGTGTCCAGCAAATCGTGCCACAGCTCTCATATACAGTGACACAGTAGGGTCTCTACTTTCCCAGACAGCTAGCGGGAGCAATGGCCAATAGACAGAGACTCTCAAAATCATAAAGTAAGTGCTAGGAAAGGAAATTTTCCAGCTCATTTGTGTAACTCCCAAATAAAGCAGATGCCATTTTCAAATGTGTTTTTCTTGGCCTAATGTTCTTTTTTTTTTTTTAAAGCATGATTAAGGGCAGATCAACTCATTGCAGCACAGCTAATGTTAATTTGGGATTATGTTAGCACTCTAAGTGCTTAATGATGAATGACTCATATGTCAGTCTGTGACAAAAGGCTTCACACTTTAAGCAAGAGATGCCTGGTTCTAGCAAAATATTAATTTCTGAAGCTTAAATCCAGGATAAATGGATTGATGAGGTTAATTCCTCTTCTATTATAATTCCGTATAATAAATTTGGTCTCTTCTCTCCCTTCTTCCACTTCCATATGTTGCCTGATATAGGGGAGAGAGAGAAGAGAAAAACGCTATTTTTGTAATGAGAATTTTCTTCAAGAAGACTCAATCCCAAGATTTTTTTAATACTATGATATAATTCAGGGAAGAACCAGTGCTTTCTGCAAAGGGGTTTATTGGGGGTGATTCAATCAGTGAAGTATTTCTGAGGAGTCAGGCAGGCAAGACTTATGGGAAGGCTGAGGGGGCTTGATGGCATGCAGGAGCAAGAACCCAACTCTGGGAGGGTATAGGAAACCACCCAGGACTGGCCTGACTGCACAGAAGGACTAGATTGAAAATAAGGTGAGGCTGGGATTTGGATGGGCCTGAGAGCCTCGCTGTATCCAGAGGCAAAAGAAGCTCCAGGCTGGAGCTTGCAGATGGGCATCTGCCTAGGTGCTCCAGAGGATGATGACCGTGATGATGGAAGTGACCATGAAGAGCAGGTACAGGCGGAACAGCAGGTTGTCCATCATGTAGCTAAACTGCACCCACAGGCTAACCAAGTGCTGCTTTTGAGCCTCATCTTCCTGTCTGGTCCTTGTTGACTCAGGACACCCTTTTAACTCTGCCTCTCGGGGACCTGGCACCTTCCCCACCAACTCCATGGGCTCCTTCAGACCTAAGGAGAGACAGAGACCCAGACATGGGCTGCAAAGGTCATTTGAGGATGGAGAGGAACAAGGAAGGAGGCAAGAGCAGAGAAGTAGAGGTGTTGCAAGAGGAAGTGAGGGCAGTGCTAACTTCATTACCAGCCAGTTGGGTGGGAGTGAGACGCAGTTCCTTGTTTTCCTTCTGGGGTGCAGTGAGACAGCGTTCCCTTGGGCTGGTGCAGTGCAGAAGCAGAGAGTAGAGCCATCGGGGCATGGGTGGAGGCTGGGTGGTGACCAGGTGCAGCAGGTAGGTGATGAAAACGGTCTCCAGCAGGCTGACCACCATTAGGGAGAGACACAGGGCAAAGTAGACACCTGGAAGGAAGGCAAGCCTATGTGAGGGCCAGTGACAAGTCCCAGGACTTCTTGTTTCCTATTTTCTTAAAGTACCCTTTTTAAAAGATTCCTTTTCATGCTGAGCTGGTTCCACTAGCCTCTCTCCCCACCTCATTCCCCCAACCTTGCTTTCATTCTCCTGAAAGAGAGAGAGAGGCCATACTGATGAGGGGGGTGCCAGTGTCCGGGAGTAAGTCATTCATCATGAGCAGGAAGACGTTGTAGCCCAGCAGGAGGGTCATCTTGAATGGGGCACGACTCTCACTTTCTGCAGGCAGGAAGAAGCTGAGGGAATCAATGACCATCAGAAAGCCACTGGGCACCAGAAGGTTTATGGTATAGAGGAAGGGCCTGCGCCTGATGGCCACCTGGTAGGAAGGAAAGAGGGGGCAAGTAAAGAGTTAGGTTGGGAGGCTGCCGAGCAAGTTAAGAGCAAGAGTTGAGATTTGGCCTGGTCGGTGTGGCTCAGTGGCTGAGCATGAACCCATGAATAAGGAGATCACAATTCAATTTCCAGTCAGGGCACGTGCCCGGGTTGCAGGCTCGATCCCCAGTATGAGAGACAGCTGATCAATGATTCCCTTTCGTCATGGAGGTTTCTATCTCTCTCTCCCTCTCCCTTCCTCTCTCTTTGAAAATGAATAAAAACATGTTTGTTTGTTTGTTTGTTTGTTTTAAAAAAGAGTTGAGATTTGTCCCAGAGCAAACTGTCTAGTAAGGAAGAGTCACATTCACTGTCCTGTCTCTTCAACAAAGTCATCTTAATCACCACAGTCTGCCTTCCCAGGGTTTGATTTTTCCATGCTGCTTACTACTGGGACATATCTCATTTCTTCTTGGCTCAAAGTGTCAACTTTTCCCACTTACATTTAAAAATATATATATTTTATTGATTGTTTACAGAGAGGAAAGGAGAGGGATAGAGAGTTAGAAACATCGATGAGAGAGAAACATCAATCAGCTGCCTCCTGTACACCTCCTACTGGGGCTGTGCCCGCAACCAAGGTACATGCCCTTGACCGGAATAGAACCTGGCACCCTTCAGTACATAGGCTGACACTCTATCCACTGAGCCAAACTGGTTAGGGCTCCACTTACATTTTTATCCCTACCAATGTGCTCTTAGCAAGATTGAGGGACCAAATTCTTAGATTATCATGTGCATTTTATTCTTGTATTTCTACTTGCTCTCCTCATCAAAGTCTAATATCTAGTGAATTTGCTAGTAGAATTTGAGACCAATGGGAGGGAAAGCAAGACAGTGACAGATATTTTGGGTCACTAGGATTTGGAATCATAATATTCTCAGTGTTTCATAACGTTCCCACCATCTCTTTTTATTTTTAAAAAAATTATGTTGAATTTATTGGTGTAACATTGGTTAATATAATTATATAAGTTTCAGGTGTACAGTTCTATAGTACATCATCTGTGTATGGTATTGGTTGTTCGCCACCCCAAGTCAAGTCTCCTTTCATCACCATTTATATCCCTCTTTACTCTCTTTTAACTCCCTTCCCCACTTTCCCTCTGGTAATCACCAAACTGTTGCCTATGTCTTCCACCATCTCTTTAAAAAGGTGAACAGAAAAATTCCAGCCCTCCAAAAAGTTCTGATGTCTCTAAGGTTGGGACGCTCACTCTCACTGTAATCACTGCCATAGGAGTTTTGTTTCTTTGTCAGGGAGGATTTATTCTATCAATATTCACTGAGTGCTAGATACTGTGCTAGATATTGGAGAGTTAGCAGTGGAAAAAGTGGTAAAAATCTCTGCCCTCATAGAGCTTATTTTCTAGTGGGAGAGCTTATGCTCTAGTGAGGGACATAAGCTATGCATCTTAGGAGAAGATCACAACCAGGGCCCCTGAGCTCACATAGAAAGTGATTTGGTCGTACTGGCTGTTGTCCACAGTCATCTTGTTCATACTCTGGTGGATATCCACAAGTATCCACTCCCCCTTGTTCTGAATGAGGTTCTGTGATATGTTAGAAATCTCCTGCACGTCCTTCTCCATGCCCAGGACCATGTTCTCCACTGCAAAGAGATCCAGACAACTCAGCCTCCCCAAATGCTCCCAACCTCCTTGCCCAGACTGTTGGATTTCTTGCCACTGAGCTTCCACATCACTTTCAGTGAGATTCCCTCATTGTTCCCAGCTTTCTGTTCTCTCCTTTTCCAAAACCCCTTCTCTGCCTCTCAATAGACTACTGTATACGAGCCTCACTCACCTGTGTATATGAAAGAGGTGAAGCTGAGTGTGCAGTTTTGTTCATCAAAGGGGAAATAGAAGATGTCCATGTTACAGATGCTGGTCACCTTCATTGGCTTATCATATCTGATGTACCCTTCACTGGTGACATAAGCCATGAGTCCTTCAGGTGTTTGATCCACATCCATGCTGTACATGAGAAAGATGAGGAGGTGAATGGTGCGGTTCCCCATTAGACTTGGCCTTCTTTCTCTCTCAGGTCCCCTTATTCCTGTGCTCCAGCCCCATTTGTCTGGTGCCCCCTTCTATCTCTCTCCATGTTCTGGGGATTGTGTAAGTTCCTCAGTTCAGATTCTGCTCCTTTCTAAATTGAGGCTTTGTGTAGCCCCTATGGACTACATTATGTTCCTCTCTGGAAATATGGTTTCCTTCTTGCCTCTTTCACCCCTGGTACTCACAACTCATTGATGAAGATATCTGGAAGCCACAGGTTCTCAGTTGCTATGCTGATCTTACTGATGCCTCCACATTCCTCTGGGTTCCACCTGATGAATGGATTGTACCAGATCTAAAGGAAACCGCGACATGGGCAAATGAGCTGGGAACTAGTTTTAGTCTTGCTCTATCTCCTGCACTTTATATTCCCTTTTTCACTAATTTCTTCACTTCCCCACCTCCTCTCTGGTGACAGCTGCCACAATGTCACTAGCAGCCTTACTTACTTCCATTTCTCAGAGCTTTCAAGGGAGACCTTAAGCTTGGCTTTGGATTCCATTGGGTGGAGCCATTTAAATATTGGCTTCCATGACCTTTTCCCTCCTAAACTGGCAGAATAGTCAGGAAGCTTTGTGTTTTCATTGTTGGTCTTGCTCTGTTTGAACTTTCTACACTTGATCTTAGCCAAAAGGCCGAGAAGTGATGTTTGAACTTTCTAATTCATGGGTATTCTCAGCTTTATACATTGTATTCTGCAAAGTTGGACTGAGGAATAGAAAAAGGAAGGTACTATAGTAAAGAGGAAACTAAGAATATCATACCACATTTAGCCACAGGAATGATGTCATCAGTTGAAGATGTGCATTCTGCGAAGACAATTTTCATCCAGGATCATTAAGTATATGAAATCAGGTCCAATACCAACTTACCTCTTACTCATTTTCAAGGTTGTTCTGTGTGGCAATCATGATTTTTAATCATAAGCCACTGAGAAATGTAGGTCAAATAATCCAGGGCACATGGGAAACATAAGAGAAAAAAAAGCAGTATGAAGCCATTGGGATTATGTTTCTTGTGGAGTATGCCAAAAAGGGACAGACTTTACCTGCAGTGATATTGTAGCATTCCCTCTCATGTTCCTCTACCCATAGAATGAGCTCTTAATTTTACAAAACCCAATCAGGCGGCCCACAGTTTACCACTAGATTATTGCAGTGTTGGGTCAGGACTTACCACTTCCAGGATGGTAGACAGGGTGAAGGAGATGTTGACTTGAGTGGGGATGCTGTGGTTGATGACTGGACGAAAGGCCTTTCTGTCAAACACTGCTTTAAAGGCAGCAGGATCCACTCCATGTTGGTCAAACCCTGAGCAATTGATGGTGAAAATGTCGGCTTTTCCTACAGAGAGCAGAGACTGTGAGAGAGGGCCTGGGGAGTGTTTCCACACAGTGAGAAAATAGGAGGCATGGGAGAAGGATATGAGTGCCTCCTTCCTGAGCAGGGAACATGGGCTGAGCTGGTAGGCAAATGGTGGAAGTTGATGAGGTGAGCTGAGTCAGGGCTCCATCCTTAATTCCATTGTTTCTGTCTCCATGCAAAACTAATCCAAAGGTGCATGCAAACTCAGCCCTGACCACTGCTTTTCATTGTCCTGCTATGTTCTTAACAATCTCACCATCAACCTTTCCACCTTCAGGCAATGTCCTTCCAGTGCTCATCTCTGTTCTTGAGCCATCTGGGTGATGTCAGTGACAAGTTTTGTAATCACAGTTCTCTTTCTTACTATATTATAAGGTATTGATTACTGGAGAGTAATTCAGATACGTAGTGTGAGATCAGGCACGTTCAGGGTGGTATGGCCTTACACACTGTTGACATCAGGTAGGTAGTATGAGATATTCAGAAACGTAAGGAAGGAACCCAATTTTTCAATTTAATGAATATTTAAACGAGTTTCTACTACGTGCTGTGATTGTTCTGTCCTAACACTCAGTAGTCATCACCACTGAGACTACCTTTTTATTTTTTGTTAATCCTCACCTGAGGATACTTTTCCCATTGATTTTTGGAGAGAGAGGAAGAGAGAGTGAGAGAGAGCGAGAGAGAGACATCTATTGAGAGAAATGCATTGATTGGGTGCTTCCAGCACTGGGGATTGAATCTGCAACCCAGGTATGGGCCCTTGACTAAGGATTGAACCCAAGACCCTTTGATGTGAGGACAGTCACTCTAATCACTGAGCAACAGCAGCCAGGGCACCACTGAGACTATCTTTTTAATTTAATATATATATATATATTGTTTTCAGAGAGGAAGGAAGAGGAAGAAAGAGATAGAAACATCAATGACAAGAGAGAATCATTGATTAGCTGCCTCCTGCACACCTCACACTGAGGATCGAGTCTGCCACCCAGGCATGTGCCCTAATCGGGACTCAGACCATGACCTCCAGGTTTATAGGTCAATGCTCAACCACTGAGCCACACTGCCTGGGCTGAGACTACCTTAAAGAGAGTTCCTTGATACGAATCTTATACCCAACCCCTTTCTAGTCATACTTTGTGGAGTAGAAACAGAGAATGATGTGGTAACATCTATATTTATTTATCTCTGATGTTGTACTCTTCCTGGTTGCTCATTTTCAATAATGAACAGAAAAAAAATACTCTAAACTGGGAAAAATTATACTGGAAACGTTTTCCTCTTCATGATGTCTTGTCCACATTCTTTCCCTTAACTTCCTTCCTGTTCCATTTCATTTGCTTCAAGAGAGCTAAAAAGGAATTTTCCTCTTAACATTACCTGATATCCAGAAACCATGGGAATGAATTATATGCTTGGAAAGAGAAAGACACAGGGAAGAAGAGGCCAAGTGATGAAGTAACTAAAGAGAAGAGTGAGCTAACTTAGGATCCTAGAAAGAGGTACAAAGCTGTCAGTGTTATAAGTTTCTGTTTTTACCAAAATGAATATCCAATCATTGACTGGCTAGGAATAATAAGAATTAGCCTGGTTTCTCTGTTCCCCAAAAGTTTTATGTCTGCATTGCTCCTGCTCTCATCCCATCTTACCTTGAAGCAGCAGGTGGAGAATGAGGCAGAGGAGGAATCCCTCCCCATGGAGCCAACCTCTTTCCATCCTCCTCTCCTTGGCTCTTCTCTGGAGACAGTGGTGATGTGGACCTTAAAAGACCAGAGGCCACACCTAGAGCCCTAGCTTTGAATAATAGAGGTGTCGGGTGGCATTAGCCACCCTTCTAACAAGCACCCCTACTGCTAAAAGAATGTCATGGAGGACTGCCCACCCTGTGACCTAATTGGACCTGAATATAGTGTCCAAAATTAATCTAGAAAATCAGTTTGGAGAGGAGGAAGCAAAAATATTTGGACACTGGAGCAGTGCCAATGACTTCCTCATACTGTGGAATCACTTTGGCATACAATGTGTCCTACAGAAATAACATGATGACTGCCGTTGCCTTCAAGTGATACATGCATCATTTCAAAAAAACAGGGTCTTCATTTTTATAACCAACTTTAGACTCTAAAGTTTTAAACATGACTCCAGTACTGATAGGTCTTAACTTTTGATTTTTTTTGTGTGTGTGTGTATCAAAAGCAATGTGGACCCAGGTCTACTGGATGGAGGGAGTGATTAGTCGGGTAGAGGGGAGATGGCAGAGGTAATATTGTTTTTTAGTAGAAGTTGGCTTACAAGGTTATGAATGATCAGCCTGCAAGTTTATGTTGTTTTGGGGCAGTGCCAAAGTCTTAAAGAAATTAGTCATTACCCGGACAGCGTGGCTCAGCGGTTGAGTGTCGACTTGTGAACCAGGAGGTCGAGGTTCAATTCCCAGTCAGGGCACATGCCTGGGTTGTGAGCTGGATCCCCAGGAGGGGGCATGCCAGGAGGCAGCTCATGAATAATTCTCACCATTGATATTTCCATCTCTCTCTCTCTTTCCCTTCCTCTCTGAAATCAATAAAAATATATTAAAAAAATAAAATAAAATAAAATTTGGAGGATGGCCCAGCCAGCATGGCTCAGTGGTTGAGGCTTGATCCTCAGTGTGGGGCATGAAGGAGGCAGCTGATCAATGATTTTCTCTCATTATTGATGTTTTTATCTCTCTCCCTCCTCCTTCCTCTCTGATATCAATAATAATTTTTAAAAAGTAATTGTTAAAAATAAATAAATAAATAGATAAATAAATAAATACAAATGAATAAATAAAAATCAGATGAAACCCATCTTGCAGGAGTTTTATGTGGTTAGAGATAATGTATGTATAGTGCCTTTCCATCCTGAGCAGTTAACAAATTGAAGCAGAAATAACGGCAGTAATAGTTGTTACTGTTATCCTGGCTCACCTGAGATTGCTTGGGTCACTTCAGTCAGAATGGAATCTTCTGGACTTAAGCTGTCTAGGCTGACTGAAGTTACCCTGTTCCTATGAACTCTTTTCACTCAACCTCACTCAAGTACGGTAGATACTGATAAAGTTCATCCCTCTGCTTTTCACAGCTGGAGCTCCTTTCCCATTGTTATTTCATATTCAAATAAGTCTGAGAAATACTGAATTAAACAAGGCTAAATAGGGTTTTTTGTGTGCGTGCTTTTGGTTTTTATTTTCTGATTAATCCTCACCAGATGATATTTTTCCCATTGATTATATATATATATATATATATATATATATATATATATATATATATATATGTCAGAGAGAGAGATAGAAACATCAATGATGAGAGAGAATCATTGATTGGCTGCCTCCTGCACATCCCCAACTGGGGACTGAGCCCACAACCCAGGCATGATCCCTTAACCAGAATCAAACCCAGGACCCTTTAGTCATGGGCTGATGCTCTATCCACTGAACCAAACTGGCTAGGTCTAACTAAATAGGTTTTATTTCTCAGAGTATTTATATAAAATTTGTTCAAGTGACTTGAATACCATAGACATAATTTTCCACTTAGTTGACTTTGATAATTTCTGCCTCTCAGAATATCTTGCAGGACTAGTACTACATTGATTATTTGGGGATGGGAGGGGGGGAATTGTTTTAGTTAAATAGAATAAATCCAGAAGAAAAAATTACTACAAGTTTGAAAAAATTGTCTTAAAACTTACTACAGATAGAATATAGCATGCAAATAAATAATTTAAAAATAGGTAAGTATTTTATTATTATTTGTTAATCTCACCTGAGAATATTTTCCCATTGGTTTTTAGGGAGAGTGGGAGAGAGAGGGAAAGACAGAAACAGCGATGTGAGAGAAACACATCGACTAGTTGTCTCCTGCATGAGCCCAACCAGAGCCCTGGCCAGGGAGGAGCCTGCAATCAGGGAACATACATGCTCTTGACTGGAATCAAACCCTTTGGTCCACAGGCTGACGTTCTATCCACTGAGCCAAACCAGCTAGAACTAGGTAAGTATTTTCAAACTTGAAATTTTATTTGAGCTATAAAAATCTACAAGCAAACAGAAAGTAAAATATGAATTACAAGCTGTTTCTGAATCCCTGGGCAATATAAACTTTGACTCAAGGAGGAATATTTTCCCTTTTCTTTTCCTTTAGATCAACGGGCTGTCAGCTGCAGGCCACATATCATCCACCTAGATCTATATCTAATTTTAGGATAAGAGTTTAAAAAGATGCTTGGGTATTGTTACTTCTCAAATATACTCAGTAACTTTTTAGTAGCTGAAAAGTAACAGGAATTTTTTTCATTAGTGGCCTTGGAATCAATAA
Source organism: Antrozous pallidus (assembly GCA_027563665.1). NCBI lineage: Eukaryota > Metazoa > Chordata > Mammalia > Chiroptera > Vespertilionidae > Antrozous > Antrozous pallidus. The sequence continues at coordinate 43,967,483 of CM050514.1, read as the reverse complement.
AGCATACAATTTTTGTTTTGGGAATACATATTATTTCAGCCTGGGACTCCATAAATGAACTATTTGGAAAGAAAATTAAATGTAGCTTGTGTAGATTTTTAATTTTTCGGAACTGACGTCCGTGCCAAAAAGGTTAGCACCAATGTAGACCAAAGTTGTTTATCTCCTCTTCTGATAAAAAAAACCCGTATTTATAAAGCAAAACATTTGGGAAGTGCCTAGACCTGTTTTGGGCAGAAGGTTCCATCTTGGCTGGACTACTGGTTCCGGACTCCCTTAGTGAAACCCTGGTGCCTCCCATGTTGTGGCCTTACAGGTGTCCAGCCGTACTTTTCAATAATGGAGGAGAGTCCTCATGAGGCCTGGTAACATTAGAGGTGCTAGACATACTGTATCATTTTATTCATTTGAGTAAATGATCCTTAATTATCACTCTGGGCGGATTAAAATCCCAAGGCATGTCTGTGGGCTGTGGTGGTGGTTGTTTTACCTTTAGATGCCTTGTTCTGGGTGGAGGGAATAGCTAGAGGAGAAACATGGAAATTACAGTGTTGCCAGGACCTCAGATTTGAGTAGGAGAGAGGCAGGAAATGAAGCTGTGGTGTTAGGTGGGACCAGATCACGGAAGGTCTTGCAGACCAAACTGAAGTTGGTTTAATGCCCAGTGTCTCCCAAACTTGCATAAGGTCAGACCTATTTGAAAGGAAATAATTATCCTAAAGCCCTGATGCTTATTTAAATTTATATTATAATATTACTTAAATATGTACTTTCATGAACCCATATATAAAGTCCTCCTACTTACAGCTCTTCTACTACTATAAAGTTAACTTTAATGTACACACAAGACTACAGAATCAACACAACACTAATTTAATGTGGTGGATAATATTATTTTGCTAAAGCCGAGACCGGTTTGGCTCAGTGGATAGAGCGTCGGACTGCGGACTGAAGGGTCCCGGGTTCGATTCCGGTCAAGGGCATGTACCTTGGCTGCGGGCACATCCCCAGTAGGGGGCGTGCAAGAGGCAGCTGGTCGATGTCTCTCTCTCATAGATGTTTCTGACTTTCTATCCCTCTCCCTTCTGCTCTGTAAAAAAAATCAATAAAAGAAATTAAAAAATATATTATTTTGCTAAAATTAGTTAATTGCTATACATCATTTTCTTCTTTTTAATAAGGAACTAGTTTTTGAACACCTCTCTGTTATATTTGGGGTCAATTTGATAGTGCATCTCAATATAAGTACTTCAAAAATTATTTATTTATTTATTTTAAAATATTTTTATTGATTTTTTATTTTTTAATATTTTAATCTTTATTGTTCAGTTTATTAATTACATTGTTACCCCCTTTTCCCCTCATAGCTCTCCTCCACCTGGTACCCATCCCATCCTCTACCCTCACCTCTCCCCCACTGTCCTCTGCCATAGGTGTATGATTTTTGTCCAGTCTCTTGCTGCACCTCCCACACCCCTTTTCTTCCCAAGAATTGTCAGTCCATTTCCTTTGTATGCCCATGCTTCTGTTATATTCACCAGTTTATCCTGTTCATCAGATTTTTATTCACTTGATTTTTATATTCATTTGTTGATAGATGTGTATTTGTTCTTCATAATTTTTATCTTTTTCTTCTTCCTCTTCTTAAAGAATATCTTTCAGCATTTCATATAATATCGGTTTGGTGGTGATGAACTCCTTTAGTTTCTTGTTATCTGCGAAGCACTTTATCTGACCTTCAATTCTGAATGATAGCTTTGCTGGGTAGAGTAATCTTTGTTGTAGATTCTTGCTATTCATCACTTTGAATATTTCTTGCCACTCCCGTCTGGCCTGAATAGTTTCTGTTGAGAAATCCACTGACCCTTCAGTCCACAGGCTGACACTCTATCCACTGAGCCAAACTGGTTTCAGGTTTCAGGCTTCAAAAAAATTTTAAAGCAATACTTTATCTTATTCTAACTATTAACTTTATTGCTAATGAAGTTGGAAAGTTATTACTACAAAGATGGTAAGTGTGTAATACTTTCCTTCATAAAATGAATATGTGATGTGACTTATAACTATGCTACTGTGTAATACACGAACACTGTAGTTCTCTACTAATACCACAAAACCTTTGTGTGCAAAACATGGTATGATGTCATTTGGCCTTTATTTGGCATTGTTTACATCATAAATACTCTTCTAATTTTCCTGAGACCATTAAAGAGGTACCTTATTCTGTCACACTATACTGTTTCCATGATGTCAAATAAAAGATTTAATTATTTTTTAAAAGCCTTATTCCATGAAAATTACTTTCGTGGCAAAACTGATCTGCAAAAGAGACATTTTGTCTTTATCACTGGCAGACGAATCCACATGTGAGTACCACAGCAGATGTGGGGTGATGGTTACCACTTGACATTAATTAGCTCCTGACAAGCCGGGTAGAGGAGGGTGCCGGAAGGCTATTGTAGTGGAGTGCTTCTCATGTCAACGGACATAGCACAGTCCATCTGGTTCTGCAACCAGAAACCCATGTGTTTCCCTTGACACCTCTCTTTCTCAGCCATTACATGTGATTCATCAACAAGGTCTGTGATTTTATTTCTTAAATTGCTCTCAAGTCCACTTCTCTCCCTCTTTTCCAACACAATCCTAGTCCAAGCCAGCACCTTCTTTCCTGGACAACAGTCACTTCCAGCTAGACTCTTCCATTTTAGCTGCCTTATTCTTTCTCCAGTGGCCAGTGTCTCCCAAACTTGCATAAGGTTCATATCTATTTGAAAGGAAATAGTTATCCTAATGCAAATTTGATTTCTGAACCCTTAACTAAGCATTCACCTTTAAAAAACATTCTGTTAAATTGCGCGTATCTCCACTGAGGGGAGAAATGTTTGTTTCTATTATATTAAAACTTTTTCTATGATACTAGCTGAACTTCACTCAGTTTGAATTTACAGCTGTGTCTTCCTTTCATGCCCCATCCACCAAACACACCCAATCTGTTCAACGTGATAAAGTCCTTGCACACACTATGTCATTGTGGACAAAAGGAGCCACGTGCTAACCTGACAAGCTCGGGAGAGCCCTGCATAGCAGTCTTGCAAACTCAGAGACCTAAAATAACCACAAAAGATGGTTTGAAAATTAAATATTTAACTACAAACAGGCTATAGTGGGTAGTCATGTCTTAGGCCACTATTTTCCCTGACAAAGATTAACTTAGATCTTTACTGAGCCATTTGCCTTTTTGCCTCTAAGATAATATATCTGTAAGATGTCTGGGTAACTTGTAACTTCCTTTTTACCCCGGACCCCTCAGGGCACAACAAATGGCACCAGCACATTCCCTCTTGTGATTGTTATCAAGTTAATTGTCAACTGTTAATTACATTAAAGTATCCTGCATCCAACTCTGTAAAAAAAAAAAAAAAAAAAAAAGCACATGTCCATCATTTAACTTTTTACCCTGTCCCAGAGGTTTCCCCGCTTTGCTTTATCCCACCTCCTTAATCTATCACCAATGAATTTCATGTAACTCACCTACGTCCCTTTCTTTTGATTGCAATGTATAAATATAGATGTAACCCTCCATTCTCTGGAGCATTATCTCAATTCATTGAGGTTCTGCTTCCCGGCATATGTTGACAGTTTGGCTCAAATAAACTCACACAATTCTTTACCGGTTTCAATGGTTTTTTTTTTTTCATTAACATCATGTTCACATACATTTGTTTTTGTTGTTGTTTGTTTTTTCAGAATAAAACAACAGTTAATGCTGGCAAGGGTGCTGAATTAAAGGGAACCCTTAAGTTGCCGAAGCAACATTATTTCTCATGTCTACAAAGTATACATTTATTTTCACAAATGTGGCAAATTGTACCCTAACAGGACTTTTTCAGCAAAGCATAGACATAGATATGGAAATCAGCATCAAACCTGATGAAATACACAGAGGGTTTGGCTTCCACTTGGTGAATGATCATGCCAATCCATTTGGAGCCATCTTCTTTGGTATATACCACATGTTTGCCTACCGGGCAATCTACAGCTCCTCCTAACTCCAACTCTTCTGGTAGAGACTCACTGGCATGATATGGAGGTCTCCTTTTTTATACTCACCTGAAAGCTGATACAAAACAGATGTATGTACAAGACAGGATCTTTCTCCATGGTAATATGCCAGTGTTCCTCCCATGTGGTTCAGGGTTCAGGTTCAGGGTTTGGGTTCTGGAGGAGGTTGAACACAAATGAGATTAGACAAGAAAATATAAATTTGGGAATTGAGGGCCAGGAGGGAGCCCAACTAAAGAGGAAGGACTCCACTTTGCTCTGGCCTTGCCATCCCTTTAATTCAGGTTTTGGGCTCCACCCATAGTCCTGGGCAGACAATTCCAATGATAGCCTATCAGTAATCCTATCTAATAAAGAGTAATATGCAAATTTGACCATACCTTCACTACACCCACCAGCCAAGCCCACAGCCATGCCCACCAGCCAATCAGGAGCAGATTATGCAAATAAACCCCAACCAAGATTGCTGCCGCCACTGAGAGCAGGAGGAAGGCTTGGGTTTCCCCGGCAACAGAGGAAGTCAAGCTTTCCACCTGTTGCTGGCCTAGGCCTCCACTCAATGCTACAAAGTTTCAGTTATAAAAGATACAGAAATGGTGGTAGCCACTGAGCTAGAGAGAACAGAGGCTTGGGTTCCCCTGGCAACAGAGGAAGCCAAGCTTTCTACCTGCCATTGCCAGCCTAGGCCTCCACTCTAGGCTACAAAATTTCAAACAGAAATGGCTGCCACCACGGAGCAAGCAGAGGCTTGGCTCTGCTCCAGGCTACAAAGTTTCAATTGTAGACATAGATTAATCCCAGATACCAGGGCCTCCACTTGGGTCGCTGGGGGGTGTGGCCAGCCTTCAAACCTCTACAGGCCCCTCACCCAGGCCATCCCTTGCCCCAAGGGAACCCCCACCCTGATCTGGGACACTCTTAGGGCAAACCAGCTGGCCCCACCCATGCACCAGGCCTCTAATCTATCTAATAAAAGAGTAATTTGCAAATTGACCATCACTCCAACACACAAGAGGCCTGTCCCCATGTGGACACAAGATGGCCACCACAAGATGACCAGTAGGGGAGGGCCATTGGGAGGTTCCAGGCCTGCAAGGGAGGGCAGTTGTGGGTGATCAGGCCAGCAGGGAAGGGCAGTTGGGAGGGACCAGGCCTGCAAGGGAGTACAGTTGGGGGCAATCAAGCCTGCAGGGGAGGGCAGTTAGGGGTGACCAGGCTGGCAGAGGAGGGAAGTCGGGTGCAAACAGGCTGGCAGGGGAGCAGTTAGACATCAATTAGGCTGGCATGGTAGTGGTTAACGGTGATCAGGCTGGCAGGCAGAAGCGGTAGGGGCAATCAGGAAGGCAGGCAGGTGAGCAGTTTGGAGCCAGCAGTCCTGGATTGTGAGAAGGATATCCGACTGCCCGTTTAGGCCCGATCCCAGTAGGATCGGGCCTAAACGGGCAGTCGGATATCCCTCGAGGGGTCCCAGATTGGAGAGGGTACAGGCTGGGATAAGAAACATCCCCTGTCCCCTGTGCACGAATTTTGTGCACCAGGCTTCTAGTGATTTACATAAGACTAAAAGGTGGAAGTTGCTTCAGCTGTCATTGTCTCAAATAAGCCTGGGGTGCTTGGCTCTGACCTTTTAGAGCTTCAAGGTTGACCAGCATTCAGGGTTCCTTGTCCACACCCCTCTGCTAGTGAAAGCAATGGGAGGCTTCCAACAGTGATATATATCTAGGCTTTCATTATTGGTGCCTGGGCTAAGACCATCCCTCTCCTTTCATCTTTAGCACCATGCTTGTCCTCAACCACATGTTCTGCAGCTTTACCAATTATGGTATTTGCACGGTTTGCGTCACTACGTTGAGATGATGCCACCCTGTCAGAAAGAATTTTAAGAGACAAAACTTTTTCATCTTTGTGAAGTTCCAGTCCATAGACACAATCAATTCCATCATATTTCTCCAGATAACGAAAGGGATTTATAGGCAACTGATCCAGAATTGCTTCTCTTCATCACCTTCCTCCCATCTATGGGAAATTCTGTAGCCTGTGATGTGCCTGTGGGGCTGGGATGAAGGTCTGCCCCTATGTTTCTTTTGGAGGTTTTTTTTTTTTTTTAAATCATGTTTGCAGACCCAGGGGCCCATCCTGCTAGTGACCTGGGTTGTTTCTCTTTGGCTACCTGTGGGTTGGGAGTCTTTATGCCTGTGTGGCTTTTTTCTGGTCCTTTCTTCTTCTTTTTTGATATTAAAATGTTTAAATTATGAAATACTTAAAGGCAACCCAAAATACAGCAAATGATATTTGAAGCACTCATATACCCACCTCTAAGCTTTGTTAAATTTTAACATTTTTAAGTCATTTTAAAAAGAAATAAAATATTATGGAAACACGAGATGCCCTTGTATGCCCCTCTTTTATTTTAGGCTCCTTCCTCTAATGGTAGAGGTAACTATCTATACATTGAAATTGTTTTTTATCATGCCCAATACATGTGTGTATTCTTAAACAATGTATCACATTTTTACATGTTTATAGAATTAATACAAATGGAGTCACATAATTTGAATCTTTTTGTACTTTATTTATCCTCGACATTGTTCTTGAGATTTATTCATATCTATATATATAAAAGCCCAGCGCCTGGAATGGAGAATGACCAGAACGACTGGAATGACTAGTGGTTACAATGCGCACTGCGTCAGCCAACCAGCCTGATCTGGCCTCGGTTAACTCCCAATACCCCGATGGGGCGGGGGGTGGCTGGACCCCACCCATGCACAAATTCACGCACTCGGCCTCTAGTTGATACATAATAGCCCCTGTTCTTTGACTGCTACATAATATCCCATTGTACAAATACCATAACTACTTATCTCTTCCCTCATTAGTGAAAATTATATTCTTTCTACTATTACAGACCATGCACAGTGAATGTATCTCCTTGTTTGGATGTGTGGGAGACCCTTTGGGTCACCTCTTCTCAGCCAATTGCCAGTAAGCCCTTATGTCCTAAGGCAGTGGTCAGCAAACTGTAGCTCGTGAGCCACATGTAGCTCTTTGGCCCCTTGAGTTTTTAGCAAAGGCCAGCTTAGGAGTACCCTAATTAAGTTAATAACAATGTATCTACCTATATAGTTTAAGTTTAAAAAATTTGGCTGTCAAAAGAAATTTCAATCATTGTACTGTTGATATTTGGCCCAGTTGACTAATGAGTTTATCGACCACTGTCCTAAGGTATTCATTGTGTGTGATGAATTCACTTCTCCCCTGGGCATCTAGAATGATACTAGCTATATGCTATCCTTGGGAGAAATAAGAAAATAGTCACTCAGATAATTTTGTGTAGGGCTTAATTCACTTGCAGAATCTCCTGCTGATAAAGGCTACTCTAGAGCATAGATGCAAAAGTGGAATTACTAGGTTTAAGAATGGGCATTAAAAACCATTAGCTTTTACCAAAATCTCGTCTTTTCTTCTGTCATTTTAATAAGATTGTTGATGGCTCATAACTGCCATGCTGAGCATTGCATTTCCCAGTTTTTTTCTCAGTTAGATGTGACCATCTGACTAGATTGTCACCAATAGAATGTGATTAGAAATGAAGTATGCAGCTTCCTGGCTGGTGCCTGAAGACCAGCTCACACCTTCACACTTCCTTCTTCCTTCCTCCCACCTCGGTGACTGGTGGTAGCAATGAGCGGAGCAACTTAGGAAGCCAAATGTTGAACCTGAGAGAGCCACAGTCACCTTGGGTCTCTGACGAACTCAAAGAGCAGAATTGCACTCTGATCTGATACCCTCACCTAGAAATGCACTCCTAGCACGAGAGGCATCAACTTCTTGACTTCAAGCCACTGAATGTTAGGGATCTACTTGAGGTCTAACAATATATCCCACTTCAAACGTACTAAATTTGCCACATTGTTCCTTGATGTGGTTCTATCCATGGATACTCAATTCTACCAGCAATGTGTGAAATATCCTGCCTCTCCAGATCCTTGACAACACTTGGTGATGCCAGATTTTTGGTTTCCCTATCAGATGGGCTTAAAATGGCATCTCATCACTATTTTAATTTCCATTAGTGAGATCGGGTGTCTTTTCAAACATATGTGAATGGCTGTTCTTGTTTTCCATTTCTGTGAACAGCTTGTTCACATCACTTCCCTGTTTTCCTGTCGGGTTATTTGCCACTTCTTACTGAGTCGTAGAAATTATTTGTATATTATACATTTAAGAACATTGTCAGTTATAACTTGTGTTTTGTCTTCACTTATGGCATCTTGTGCAGAAGATTCAATTTTAATATAGTAAGAACTTATCAATCTTTTCTTTCTTATTTGTATCTTAAGAAGTTCTTCTCTACTCTCAAGATCACAGAGATATTTCACCTTTTCTTCTAAATGTGTTAAAGTTTTCTCGTTCATAGTTTAGGTCTTTGACCTACCTGAAATAGATTTTTCTGTGTGGTATGTATGAAGTAGTAATCCCCGAGTATTTTAAAAATAGGGGTAACTATTATCCCAGCACTGTTCATGGAATCTTCTTTCTTTCCCTACTGATTTGTAGTGTGTTTTTCCCCCCTGTTACAGATCAAGTTTACGCATATGCACCAATCTGCTTCTAGGCTCTTCATTCTGTTGTACTTGTCTATCAATTCATCTTTGCCTAAGCACCTTAGTGTCTTCAAGTCACTTTACCTTCATTTATTTATTTTTTAAAAAAATATATTTTATTGATTTTTTTACAGAGAGGAGGGGAGAGGGATAGGAAGTCAGAAACATCGATGAGAGAGAATCATCGATCAGCTGCCTCCTGCACACCCCCTTCTGGGGATGTGCCCGCAGCCAAGGTACATGCCCTTGACGGGAATCGAACCTGGGACTCTTCAGTCTGCAGGCCGACGCTCTATCTGCTGAGCCACACCGGTTTCGGCTACCTTCATTTATTTTTAAAAAAATATTTTCTTATTGATTTCAGAGAGGAAGGGAGAGGGGGAGAGAGAAACATCAATGATGAGAGAGAATCATCCATCCGCTGCTCCCTGCATGCCAGCCACTGAGGATCTGGCTGCAACCGGGACATGTGCATGGACCTCCAGGAATCAAACCGGAACCTCCCCTTTAAAAGTCTACCCTCAACCACTGAGTCCCGCCCAAGGGGCTTCGTTTTTCTTTTTTTTTAAATCTCTTAAATGGATGATCATAGTACCTACACACAGGGCTGTTGAGGAGATGAAACGGAATAAGAATTGCACGTAAAGCACCAAATAGAGCAGGCAGGCACTCAAGAGGAGTTATGTTATGATCGTGTCGAAGGTACAGATGAAACACAGCGATAAAGTGATGGATCTTTTTGGGATCCGGCTTCATGTATAAAAAGAAGCGGGTGAGTTGGCATCCTGGCATTTCATTATCTAGAAGCAGGCAGCACACACTGCGCGTTGGGCAGTGGGGATAAAAGAAAAGTGGTATCAGAGTGCAGGGTGGATTCCTGAGCGAGCGCTCGCTAAATGCCCAGTGCACAGCCGATAAGGTTTGGGACTGGCTGGCGACCAGAGGACCTCGATGCCCGGTGACCTTCACGGTGCTTCTGGTGCGTGCACGACCGCACACCGTCGGTGTCACCTGCCTGCAAACACCGGGCTCCCGGACCACACAGGCGCCAGGCAACCCTCCCCGCCGCCCCCGAGGGCACGCGGCGTCAGAGACGACTGCAGACGCCGTGGCAGGAGAACCGGGGAGGCTGGTGCGGCGCTAGGAGCGCGGTGGAAAAGCACCCCGCACCTCCCCCAGGGCGGCTGCGGTGCTTCTGGGAAATAGAGTCCTCCGCCGCGCGCCCCGCCGCGGGCTCCGGGAAGGGGGACTACAATTCCCTTCAGTCTCGGGGAGTCTTTGTGCAGCACGCCTGCGCAGTCCGGCGGCCAATGCCGCTATAAAGGCTTGTTTTGCCCTGGAGCTGATGCTCGGGAGCGTGGTCGAGTTGCCGGCGCGGCGGTCTGGGACCTGGGGCACAGGTAAGTCGTGGCCGCGCCGCCGCCCTCCTTCCTTCTCCCTCGGTTGTCACTCGGATCACTCCCCTGTGTTTTTCCTCTGGGGCCAGGGGGCTGTGATCCGGAGACGGGCAGTTCGGGAGAAGGCAGACACCTGAGAAACGGGGCCTGGCCTTCCTCGGGGCTCCCGCCTCCCCCTCCTTGGGACGCGACCCCTCGGGGCTCCTGGTGGGGTGCAGGCCTGGGAAGGCACGTAGGGTGGGATGAGCGGTCAAGAGTGCTGGCTACATTCCCGGCTGCGGCCACCAGGGGGTGCTGCGCCCGCAGCCCGTGGGTGTGGGTCGCTGTCGGCTCGCCAGGCCCCTGCTGGACATAGGAACGCCCTAGGTAGGGTCCAGGGCATCCCAGACGAAGCTGGCCAGAGAGAAGCCCCCGTCCTCAAGTTGTGGGGAGCACGACCTGGGACACCCCGACTCAAGCCACAACACACTGGGCACTCTGAGCTGCCAGCGACCTGAGAAGCCATCCTCTCGTTGTTGTTGTTTTTGTTTGTTTGTTTTTGCAAATGGGCAAATGAGGTTCGTGAGTTAAGCACGCACAGCAAACCCTGGGCAGAGCCCAGAATGGAAGCCAGATCTCTTGACTTTCATCAGTGCCCTCTCCACTTCCACTACACAGAGCTGCATGGTGCTTTGTACTTACTGTACAGGGCCCCTTTGGTTCTGCACACACACGGGGAGGCAGGAGGCACGGGAATGGTTGGCAGAGTTTCAGGTTTTGATGGAGGAGATGGGTAGGTTACACTGGGGTCCAGCTTAAGTAAAAGGTGCAGAAGGTTGGAAATACAAGTGGATTGGAAGAGGGTGGTGAATAGGAATCCTCCTTGTAGCCTCAGGTCGGGTTCTCATGCAGTGTCAGGGCCTGGGACCAGATTTCCTGAGATGTTGGAAACCTAAGTTATGAAGGCAGTTTGGGAACACCAGTCTGGCTAATTGACGTTTTTAATCCTGTGCAACCCCCACCCCCCAGGCAGGGTCCTCTGTGTCATTGTACACTTGTATCTCTGGAAGGAGAGTCTTGATGCAAAAGCAAGAGTGTTAGAGGTGATGGGAAACTGCTCCCCATGTCCTTCACATGTAGAATAAATGGAAATAAAGTGATTGAAAGAAACTTTGGTTACTGTGAGTTCTTATACAGCTGGGGTGATCTTCATGTTCCTCTTGACTTGGCATTTGATCATATAAATGAGTTCCTTTGGCCTCCTCCCTCCCCTCCTCCTGCCTTTTTTGGAAGTGGGACTAATCTTTTCAGCATCCAGAAATTAGCTAGGCTCCGAACCTTTGGAGCGGCAGGTTGGACTTTTGTGACCCCTGTAACAAGGAGGATTACTGTTATCTGCATCCAGACGCTGGCAGGTGCCAGGTCTGTTTATAGTGTAGGCTTAATGAGGTCTCAGTGACGTGACTGCTTATCGTGCAATTTGTCATTGGACAAGGTGACTTTTTATTTTATTTTTTTAAGATAAGGAACTAAGTAGCATCAACTCCTGAGTACTCGATTCAGACTTCTGAAAGGCAAGAAGTCAAGCTTTCTTTGTGCTGGAAGCACTGATCTATGGAGGAAATTTCGCCCTTATTTAGAGGATTAGTAAGTGTTCTTTTAAAATTTTTTTTGATACCTTAAAAAATGAATTGTCGCTGTCAGAATTTGGTCTACAGAGTAGTACTTTCAAGTTGCAGTGATTGCTAGCAAGAGTTTATGGAATTTAAAAGGCAACATGGCTACACTTGTTTAATTTCTGGCGAGGTTGGTATAAATGGGTTTTCTCAGCTTGTATCTAGAAAGGTTTGAACCATCATGGAGTGGGGGAAGTGTTTCAGAGAGGTGTGTATGTGTTTTATTTTTTCAAAACTAATGAAAGTTGATACAGGATATTGATTAGAATTAGAACGGTTTCAGGTCATACTAGGTACGCCTTCATAGGGCAGGGTGGGAAGTTTGTTTTGGTTATTGTTTTTGAAAACAGCTTTGTTGAGATGTACTATAATTTATAAACCATGCATGGAAATTCAGCCTTTTGAAGTGTTTTGTTAGTATAGTCACAGAATTGTGCATCCCTACTATCTAATTTTAGAACACTTTCATATCCCAAGGGGAATTTGTTTTTAAAGTGAAGGCATAATATCGTTTTGTATGTTAGCTACATAACTCCATGGTACTTTAAAGTAATATTAGCTTCTTCACTGCCTAATTATAAAAATGCAAAGATGGGATAGATCATTGGTAGAATATGTATTTTGTAAGTTTTCGTTTAGTAAAACTTAGTAGGAGGAATAATATCCATTTTTAAATTGTGAAGTTTATAATCCTTACAACAAACTTAAATTGTTTCCAGAAAATCTTTTATTTTTTTAAGTCCTATATATATACTCGGGTTTGAACCTTGGGGCAGAAGTTGGGTGTCTCTTTACCAGTGTGTTTATTTTTCTTATCTTTTTTGTTTTCCTTAGCAGTGGGAGGAAATAAATCTTGATCCTATTACACTAATTTTCTTTTCCTTGAAAATATAAGTGGTATTTGAAAAAGATTTTAAACATTTTTTATATAGGGGTAGAAAATAGCAGTGCTTTTGCCCTTTTCCCAATTTTAAAGGTTTTTTTTTTTTTTTTTCGCATACTATAAAGTGCAATTTGGGAAATATCTGTTCTTGGTGAATTTTTGATTTCAGAAATTCTCAAGTGAAACCTGGAGTCTGTGAGCCCTGGCGTCTCCAATCAGAGAAGATGAAGGACATCGACATAGGAAAAGAGTATATCATCCCCAGTCCTGGTTACAGAAATGTGAGCCAGAGAACCAGTGCTTCCAGACAGGACTCCAGATACAAGAGAACTGGGCTGGTCAGTATTTCCTTTCTGAGTTCCTTGTCTTAGCTACTTGCTATACTAGACCACACCTTTTTATTTCAGGTAATGCTTAGTTTAAAAGAAGTTTCATTATTTGCTTTAGATCACCGTTAAGAATGTATGGGGAGCATTCCCTGGCATGTCAGTTTGGCACAGATAAACTCATTTTTAAAAAAAGAATTTATGGTTACTTACGAAAAAGGGAGAGGTTGGCTCTCAACCTTCCACCTATTTCTCCCTTTGCCTTCTCTCTGCCACGTATGCTCACCTTTGGTGCCTTCTACAGAGGCTTTGCTTAAGAGAAGACAACTTATGGGAGGGGAGGGGGAATGGAGCAGAGGAAATCTGGACCATTAAGCTTCATTCATGGGCTTAAAGTTGTTTTCTTCCCCTCTGCTTTTGTTGTCTGTGTTTAAAATGACTCCTTTGGAGAGACTCATTCAGAATTTAGGCAGTGCTTGGAACAATTCTAGATTGTTGTAGGATAATCAGTAAGCTTTTTAAGTAAAATCATGTAATCTCATTTTTCCTAAGGGAAGTAATGAATATGTATTTTAAAAAGGAGAAAATGTCTTTTTTCTAAGAAAAGAGATCATGCCTTTTCATGACTTGCAAAAGTCACGAAAAGGGGACATGGGGATGACTGGGTTTAAGAAGTCATGTATTTGTGTTTGTGTATGTGTTTTGTGAAAAATTGAGAAAGATGTGAGCTTTGCAGCTGACACTGGAGTTTCATTAGCCTAACATTAGCTTTCCCTCTTTGGCTGTCTTATTAACATTTTCTCACTAATGGGTGTTTTCTGTCCCTGCTATAATCTATACAATACTTTCCCATTCAGGCTTAACTTTGGGGAAGCAGAGATTCAGTGTAATCAGTGTCAAATCCTTAAAGTGTCAGCTTTATAACTTCTTTGTATCCTTTTGTCTAGACCTTGTTAATTAAACATTTATTAATATCTTCTGAATTTTTGACACTGTTAGTATAGGACTTAAATCTAGAAGTCATAAAGGTAACGTTGGAGCAGGGCTTTGAAGGATGATTGGGTGATGATGCTGTCAAGCTATTTGCCAGCATGTCATCTGTGCCTTAGTGGTTTATGAGTAAACTAGCATTCACAGGCCCTGGCCAGTGTTGCTCAGGTGGTTGGGCTTCACCCTATCTATGGAAAGATTGCCAGTTTGATTCCCGGTCAGGGCACATGCCTGAGTTGTGGGCTTGATCCTTGTAAAGGGTGTGCTGATTGATGTTTTGCTCTCACATTGATGTTTCTCTCTCTCTCTTCCTCTCTCTAAAAATCAGTTTTTAAAAATCTTCTTTAAAAGTTTCTTAAAATAGCATTGATGGTAGAACCGAACTTATGGGATCATTGAAGATTAAATGAGATAATACATATAAAATGCTTAGAATGGTGCCTGCCGCATAGCCTGTGCTCAATAGATGTTAGCTCTTAGAACTAGTTGTCTCGATTGTAGGATGTGTAAGGGAAATTGTGCATGCCGTGCTTTACTGCGGGTATTGGGGAACTATTATATGTTATTGAGGAGGGTTTTTTCATCCTTTAACTTTCTGTTTTGAGATAACTTGAGCCACATGCTGTTATAAAAAATAATGTAGATCCTTATGCACTTTATCCCAGCTTCCCCCCATTGGTAACTTCTTAAGTAACTATAGTAGAATATCACAACAGGAGATTAATTGGCATCAATACACTCTATCCACCTGATTAAGACTTAACCAGTTTACATGCACTCATTTATGTGTGTATATTCTGTGCAGTTTTTTCACATGTATAGATTTGTATGAACCTCTACCACAGTCAAGATACAAAACACCTCCATCCCATGCTGCCCTTTTATAACCACAGCCATGTACCTCCCCTCTGCCCTAAGCTCTGGCAACCATGATTCTGTTCTCCACCTCTATTTGTCATTTTAAGTATTGTATATAAATGGAATCTGTAATATGGAATTTTAGAGATTGGCTTTTTTTCATTCAGCGTTAGTTCCTTGACATCCATCTAATTTGTTGTATTTCAAGATTTCTTCCCTTTTAATTGTGAGCAGTATTCCATGTTACAGGTAAATCATAGTTAGTTTAACCATTTACCTGTTGAAGGACATTAGAATTACTTCTAATTTTTTACTATTATAAATACAGCTGCTTTGAATATGTGTATGTAGGATTTTGTATGGACAAACTTCATTTCTCTGGAATGCCCAGGAATGTGATTGCTGCTGGGTCGTATGATAAGTACATGCTTAGTTTCATAAGAAACATCAATACCATTTTCCATAGTAGCTGTACAATTTTACATTCCCACCAATAATGTATGTATTCAGTTTCTTTGCATTCCTGACAATATTTGGTGTTATCATTATCTTTATCTTTTTTAATTGCATTTACATGGGTCACAGTGTTTAATAAAATTATATAGGCACAATTCTACAATACACTATTTGCACATTGCGTCATGTACCCACCATCCAAAGTCTAGTCTCTTTCTGTCACCATTTATCCCGCTTACCTTCCTCCCCCCCAGTAATCTTTATTTTAGCCATTCGGATAGGTATGTCTGCTATCTCACTGTAGGCTGAATACGTGTGACCTAATGACCAATGAGGCTGAGCTGATAAGGGATTTTTAAGACTTGATTTTGTCTTAGGAAGATTAGTTTTGAGGCAGTTAAGGAAAAATATGTACAAGGAGAGACAGAAAACACAGAGAGCAGCCAGGAGCCTCTTGTGCTAGCCCACGTGAGAGGCCCCGGGTCTGTCCTCAGTGTAATAATGAGGTGGAGGAGATGGGAGAAATTTAGGGGCATCTCTGGAAGGGGAGGGACACATTGGGGTGTCTACGATTGCTGGTAAGAATGAGTTTGCTTTTAAGTATGTTGAATTTGAAGTGCATCCAGGAAAAATGATCAGGAGATAGACAGAGCAGGGCAAGAGGAGAACAGGAAACAAATTTAGCATCATTAGTGCGTCCATGTAGATCAGGGGTGGGGAACCTTTTCTCTGCCAGGTGCCATTTGGATATTTTAACATTTGCTGGCCATATAAAATTATCAACTTAAAAATTAGCCTGCTGCCCAGCTTGTGTAGCTCAGTGATCGAGCATCGACCTATGAACCAGGGGGTCACGGTTTGATTCCGGTCAGAGCACATGCCCAGGTTGCAGGCTCAACCCCCAGTAGGGGGCATGTGGGAGGCGGCCAATCAATGATTCTCTCGCATTATTGATGTTTCTATCTCTCCTTTCCTTTCTGAAATGCATAAAAATGTATTTTTTAAAAATTAGCCTGTTACATTTGGTCAGATATTTGGTGATGTTCCCCACCTCTGATCTAGATGAAGCCTTGGAAGTGTGCAGGTTTGTCCAAAGATGGCTTGTTGAGCAGCAAGAGGTGGAACCTGGGAGGCTGGGGTGTGGTCCTGTGAAATTTCGGGGGACAGGGTCCCTCCCAATTGGGTAGGGAAGAATTGACATTGGGATGTGCAGTGGCAGCAGTAAGCTTTTTCTTTGTAAGTGGAGAACTGGAAGTAGAGTCACTGTTATATCTTTTGTCCCCAAAATTAAAGTTAGGCATCAGACAAGTTTAGTTCATGTGATTGAGCCCTATCTTAACACATCAATCGGTGACTGACTGACACTATACTTTCTGTTTGGAAGACAAAACAGGCTGGGCGCTTAACATGTTAATGAAACAGGAAGGCTAATATCACTTTTATAAAATTTCAGGAGTCTATAAATTTTGTTTTTATTATCCTTTTATCTTTCTAAAACTTTGAAATTTGAATACTGTGGGGGTTTTTTTGTTTTGTTTTTTAGTATTTACCATATCCTTGTACCCTCTGAATTTTCATTACTTAAAATATTTTTCATTAGGAAGGCAGGCAGGCGAGCAGTTGGGAGCCAACAGTTCTGGATTGTGAGAAGGATGGCCTACATGGGCAGTCAGACATCCCTCGAGGGGTCCCAGATAGGAGAGGGTGCAGGCTGGGCTGAAGGACACCCCCCACCTCTGCACGAATCTCGTGCACCAGGCCTCTAGTATAATCATAACCATCATTTCTATATTAGTTGTTAGAAAATTTGGGACCAGACATTCCAGTTGCCAGGTAGAGTTAGTGTCCCTCAGAAAGAAAAAAACTACTCCAAGGAACAAAAGATCAGAATACATCTGTGGCTCTTAATTGAAAAACAAGGTTTTTCTCACCACCATTAGCCTCTGATAGGCCCAGTTGACCTGAAACTGTGTTAAACAGAAGTCAGAAGCAAAGCGCCAAGGAACAGATTCTGATTTTAAACAGGCTGGTGATTTATTTTTTTCACTCTGTAAGCAAAGTTGCAGAGTGCACAGTTTGCCCATTTTCTTAATATTGTGGCCAAATCTTCCCTTTGAAATACTCTTGGGGAAAATTGCTCTAATCGGTCACATCTTCAGACATTTGTATCACATCTGCTTAGAGATAATGAAGGTAGAAATAATGTTAGTCACCCTGTCTTTGGTTTAGGACTATTAAGTTAATGCTGTGGCCACACACCATTCCATGCTTAGCAGACATGCTTTAATCCTGAAGTGCTAAGAGGGGTGCCTTTTGTTGCTGTTAGTTTTTTGGGCCTAAGTACTAACGTTGGCTGGCATGAGGCTGGCAGTATTTCAATAAACATGAAGATTTATGTCTAGACCACTCCTTAACACTGTTTCTGGGTCTGAAGCATGGTTCAGGCACAGCTTCTTTTCTTATGATCGCACTCATATATATGCACATGTACATCACATAACTCCATGAGCCCTGGTTTGTTTATTTTAAGATATGATGTTTATTCATTTTCTTAATTCAATGAACATTTGAGCACTCTCCAAGATACATGCAGAGCATGGAATGAAGTGGTCTGATGCAGATAAAGAGAAATTGATGCTGGGCTTGCCTGTCCTCCAATATAAGCTTAAACTCAGAAGCATGTACATAGATGACTGTAATTTAGATGCTATGGATATTAATATGAAGAAGAGAGTATTTCAGTCTTCCAGGTCAGGGAAGACTTCAGGAGGAGGTAACATTTGATTGGAGATTTGAGGGGTGGGTAGAATTTGGAGAAAGGAAGAGCATGCCTGGCAGAAGGAAGAGTTGTGGATAGGACCCTTGTTGGCTTTGAGCATGAAGTGTGAAGTCATAGATGTAGAGGGATAGGTTGGTGAGTTTCAGATGATGTGTGTGCTCTTCAGTAATAGGCCAGGGAATTTGGATTTTAGTTGCTTTAAATTTAATTTTAAATTTAAGCAAAAGCAAGACAAAGCTATTTAATGCTTTATAAACCTTTTTATTATGTAGTTGTTTTCTTACTGCTCCCAGACCAGAGTGTAGGGTGACTGGTTTTTCATTAGCACGTCTAACCTAGAAAAGGAGGAAGAATGACAAATAAGCAGAAGTCAACCCAAGTTCATGTGCCCTTATGACTGCTCTCCTTTTTTCCCTTCCCTCTAAAGTGTTCCATTGGTGGAATTTTCTTTCTACCATGTTAGACCATTCTGCCTCTAGGAAGATGAGAAAGCAAGTATTCACAAAGCCCAGTGACCTTCATCCAGTATTTCCTTTAGTTTTGTGTTGGGCTGACCCTTTAACCTTGATTGGAGTTTTCATAATTAGTGAGTTGAAATATTTTGAAGTCATAGCCTAGAAGTCACCCTTGTCCCCTCTACCCAGAGACAATTATTGTTATGAAGTAGTTTTGTTTAGCGCCTTACATTTTCAAGAGTTTGACTCAGAAAGCCTTTCTTTAAGGAGTAAGGGTGTGTGAATTTGTCCACGCCCTAGTGTTTTCAGAGTTAAGAATATTACCTGAGTCTTCCTGCTGTTAGGAAGGAGGAAGGCAGGGAGAAGGAGATTAGTATTTGCAGTCTCTGCATTATTTTACTCTGGATTGGTACTTAGTGACTCAGCACAGTTGCTCAACAACCAGTGACAGGATGAGTAAGAAGAACACCTGCTCTCTGCACGCGCCCCCCCCCCTCACCGTCTACATCCATAAAGCTTCATAGAGCTCAGTGTGTATGATACGGGTATCTGGCCTGGTGCCAGGTGTTGGTCTCCAATAGCAGACCAGAGCTCTCTGGTAGAGATGACAACAGTGCTGCTATTGGTGCAGCGCCCGAGTGGCTTTGCTGGGTGGTGACTGAACCTGCAGCGCATGGGTCTCCTGAGGTGGCCTCGATCATGAGCTCTTTTACACCATCTACAGCAGGGCTGCCGCTGCTGCTGTGCTAGGAAATGCTGCCTAAGGGGAATAAATTTAGCCTGTTGGCATGAGTAGTTAAAGGAGCTTCTGTTAAAAAGGGAGAAAAGTATTAGAACTAGCTTCCTGTTTCTTTTTTTTTAATTTGTTTGTTTTGTTTTTAAATATGTTTTTATTGATTTCAGAGACAGGAAGGAAGAGGAAGAAGGGGATAGAAACATTAACGATGAGAATCATTGACCGGCCCAGCTGGTGTTGCTCAGTGGTTGAGCGTTTACCTATGAACCAGGAGGTCATGGTATCCGGTCAGGGCACATGCCCAGGTTGTGGGCTTGATCCCCAGTGTGGGCATGCAGGAGGTGGTTGGTCAGTGATTCTCTCTCGCTATCTCTCTCTACCTCTCTCTCTCCTTCCTCTCTGTAATCAATAAAAATACATTAAAAAAAAGAAGAAGAATCATTGATCGCCTGCTTCCTACATACTCTCCCCACTGGGGATTGAGCCCACAACCCAGCATGTGCCCTGACCAGGAATTGAACCTTGACCTTCTGGTACATGGGTAGATACTCAAGCTTCCTATTTCTTAAGCAGTTTTAAATACCTCAGTCTTTATTTTATTAAGTTAGATAACTTGGAAGTTACAATGGTTAATGAAAACTTGATTCTGCTTTCAGGTAGCCTTCTGTGAATTTTTCTTTAATGCCTCAGCATTCATTCCCTCTCTCTTAACCAAAAATAAAAGGTCAATGCCAGAACAGGAAACTAGCCTGCAGAAGGTTTTACCACGGTTGAATCTGTTAAGATGAAAATTGCAGACTAATGTGTGCCCTGGCCAGTGGGGCTCAGTTGGGGCGTTGTGCCGAGCACTGGAAGGTCTCAGGTTCGATTCTCAGCCAGGGCACAGACCCCGGTGGTGGTTTCATCCGATAGGGGGGAAAGGCAACTGATCAATGTCTCTTTCTCTCTCCCCTCCTCCCTCTCTAAAAATCAATTAAAAAAGAATTGCAGCCTTAGCCTATCTGGCTCAGTAGAGAGAGCATCGGCCTGTGGGCTGAAGGGTCCTGGGTTCTATTCCGGTCACCACGTGTACCTTGGTTGCTGGTTCCTGGCCCTGGTCATGCATGCAGGAGGCATCCTATCAATATGTCTCTCTCATGTTGATGTTTCTCTCCTTCTCCCTCTCCTTCCCACTCTCTCTAAAAGTCAGTGGAAAAGAACAACAGCATCTTTGGGTGAGGATTAACAAAAATAAATTGCAGATTAATGTTAATTGGCCACACTGAAGCTCACTGATTAGCAGAATTAAGCTTTTCTCTCCCTTTGTTTTCCACCCCCTTTTAGGGAGTTAGCCTATTCAGATAAGTAGATGTTATATATGTTTAAATTATAAGGTTGTTTTTAAAATTAGCTGTTCAAAGAATCAACTTAACTCTGTTATATCAGATGAAAACTTCTGTTTACCAGAGCAGACATGGTGTTTAGCAATCACTTAGTTTTTATAACTAAGAAAACTAAGTTGAAGAATAGCCAAACTCTTCAAATCTTCACCTTGGTGTTTGCTTCTCACCATTGTCAGCAGTGTTGCTCTGCAGTCCCGAGTCACATGACGGAACCACTGATGTCTTATACTAAGCATTTAACATGAGCATACACATGCACTAGGCACTGAAGAAAGTTTTATTTATAAATTTATTTAAGCCAAAGCCTGAACTTAAGGGGTTTTTGTCAAATGCAAAAGACCAGTATTCATCTATCTAAATCTGTGGTTCTCAACCCAGGCTGCATATTAAAGTCCTTTGAAGAGCCTTTGAAAAAATACTGATGCAGGACCCTCTCCCAGACCAATTAAACCAGCCTCTGGGGTTGGAGTCGGGCGGCAGTGTTGCTTTAAAGCTCCTCCCCTCGTTATTCTGTTGTGTAGCCAGCACCAAGAACCTCTGCCCTAGATCCCTTGGGATAAAGTCTCTTCCTCTCAACCAATGGGGCCCCAGTGTGCCCTGTAAGGATTTCCCCCTGTGATTCAGGTTCAGTGTAATCTTTTGAAACCTTATCATTGTAATAACAAAGTTAATCTCACATACCGGTGTAATAGGAACTTGGAATAAGTTCCTGGGAAGTTAGCGTATTTATAAAATAACTAAAAGCCCTCAAATTTCTGCTGATTGTAGAGTAATACCAGATTATGAACTGTGGGAAAACACCGGTTTTACTGTGGTGATGTTGTGCAGTTATATTCACTGGCATATTAATAGCTGATCCTCAGCGTGAGGCACCATAGCTATAGCATAAGGAGTGAACAGGTAGTTACCGATGCGACACGTGAGTTAATTCATAGCTGCTAAGCTGGAGAATTTTGCTGTCCCTCTTGACTGAAGTGGCCACTATTTGGAGGTTCTTTAGGGAACCTGAGATGGTCCGGATCATGTAAATACTCAAGGATGTGTGGAGAATTGGGGGAGGAAATGTTGCTGGTGATTTCTTTAACTTGTGGGTAGGGACCATGGGAAAGCCTGATGTCTGCTGTCCTTGGGGGGGCACCATCTTTTTAAATTTAAAATAAAATTTTAATTTCCTTTTAATTTAGTTTTTAATAGTTTGAGTCTCTTGAAATCTGTATCTAAAATTGCACAACAGGCCCTAACCGTTTTTGGCTCAGTGGATAGAGCGTCGGCCTTCGGACTGAAAGGTCCCAGGTTTGATTCCGGTCAAGGGCATGTTCCTTGGTTGCGGGCACATCCCCAGTAGGGGGTGTGCAGGAGGCAGCTGACCCATGTTTCTCTCTCATCGATGTTTCTAGCTCTCTATCCCTCTCCACAAAAAAAATCAATAAAATCAAATAAATAAATAAATAAAATTGCACAGCAGTTCCCCTGAAAAAGAGGTCTCCCAAGATGTTTGTCATAGAGGCAGCTAGGGGGCTGGGGCAGTACAGAAAAGCTCTGACTTGGCCCAGAAAGGTTGACGAGAAGAGGCTGCCCGTTCTGTGTTTGTGTTACGACCTTGTGACTAAGGAGAGGGGAGGGAGAATATCCCGTCGGACCCGAGGCCTGTCCATTCTGATCATGCCCCAGGGACTGCTTTCTTCGTGGGGTGTGCCCGAGAGGAGTGTTGCAGCTTTCCATCCCCCCGGGAAGATGCGAGGCGCTGCCGGTCGCTGCCTGCCGTCTCTGCATTCATAAGAACTTGCAGGAATCCTCAGCCTCCAGGTTTAGGGAGGCCACCTGCTGTTGTCCTGCTGTCAGGCAGGGGTTGTTCAGCCTGGAGAGTGACTTCCGGCCCCGGCTGTCTTGTCGAGGAGGCCTCTGTGCAGGGGGAAGCCCGGGGTTGCCCTGTCAGCAGACATTCCGCTCTGGCAGCCTGAGAAATCTGTATCTGTGGGAAATGGGATGGGACAGACCGGGTAAGCGGTGCCCCGCAGTGTGGTGGGTGCACTGACGATCGCACCGCGGGGGTGGTGTGAGCGCGCACAGCAGGGAAGGTCTCTTGCGCAAGCATGGCCCTTTGCTCACGGGATCGAATGTTCCCTGTTTCCCTCACCAGGTGACGGTGTGCTGCCCTGACCTTTGAACCCAGCAGAACCTGAATTTCATTGTCCTCTATTAGTCCGCACCCTGCCCCGACTGTATCACTGTGGTAGGGAAAAAAAAATGCTCAGTGTTTCCTAACCATATAGTCCTCAGGAAGATATAAATAGCAACAGTATTTCCTTGTTTAATGTTTTCTCAGCTCCTGGTTCAAACAGTATTTCCCGGCGGAAAGAATGAACTGCTGCGGACACCTCTCCCTGTGTCTGTGTCAGCTGGCCACGGAGAGGCAGTCAGTCTGTAGGTGGTGTCCCTTAAGAGAAAAAAGAGAGAGAAGGGGGCCCTCCTCCCTTCTCAGGAGAGGCTTTTAAAAGTTACTTCTAGAAAGGATTTAAAATACCATAACTTCAAGAGCAGGCCTCATAAAATACATCACCTAGACCAGGTACAAGCACTGTCTTAGCTCTGTAGCTAGCTAGAGCTACCTTAGCAGGACTGACAGTTGGGGCCACAGATACTTCTCTGTTTCGGGGGCTGTCCTGTGCATTGTAGGATGTTCAGTAGAGTCCTAGCCTCTATCCACTAAATGCTGTTAGTGACGAATGTCTCTAGACATTGCCAGATGTGCCCTGGGCAAGCAAAATCGCTCTCTCTTCAGAACTGCTGGGCTACACTGTCCAGTACTTTAGCCACGGGCCAGATTAGCTATTCAGCATTGGAAACGTGGCCGGTCCAAATTGAGATTTGGTGTATATATAAAATACACACCAGATTTCCCCTGATGACCCTATTGTGTAGCCAGCCAGACTTAGTGTTTTTTTTTTTTAAGTGTAAAATAGCTTGTTAATAAGTTTTTTATTGATTACATGTTAAAAAGATAAGATTTCGTATATGTTGGGTTAAATATACAGGGTGTCCCAAAAAATGTATACATGCATTAATGGCTGATAGCTCAATTTTGAAAATGAAATGTATTTCAGTAAACACTGCCATTGTAATTATTCGAAGTGTATGTATACACTTTTTTGGGACACCCTATATTATTAAAACTAATTCCACTCAGACATGGGGGGTAGGGTGGGGTATGGACTGGGTGCGAGTGGGTAAAAGGGAGAAATGGGGGACATCTATAATAGTGTCAACAATAAAAAAATAATTTCACCTGTATCTTTCTCTTAATGTGCATACTAGAAAAATTTAAATGACACTTTTGGTTTGTGTTATATTTTCATGGCACAGCACTGAGGCGTATTTTAACCATTAATCTTATTGAGGCATTTCGTTCCTAGTAAAATGCTGGATTTAAATTCTTTTTTTTCCTTTGGAAAATTTCCCTTCATATAGTAGATTTATGGAGACAGAATATTTAAAATGTTACATATTACCAGTTGGTTTTCCTGAGTACCCACTAGTGGCATGTTACAAATCGGTGCAATGGGCATTTACTTTTTATTCAGTTTCTTCTTAAAGTGGAGAAAACTCTTTGTAAATGTCCTAAAGAAATATAGTAGCTCTCTGTTCACCCTTTGTAAGTAAGAAGGGTGGATCGTTCCACTACTGACATACACATATCTATAATCTATAGTAATAAAAGCGTGACAAGCTAATTAGACCGGACAGCGGGATGGCCTTCCGGACGTCATTCCAGATGAAGCCTCGGCAGCGGCAGGGGTCAAGGCAGAGTGGTTAGGGGCGATCAGGCAGGCAGGCAGGCAGGCAGAGTGGTTAGGGGCGATCAGGCAGGCAGGCAGGCAGAGTGGTTAGGGGCGATCAGGCAGGCAGGCAGGCAGGCAGAGTGGTTAGGGGCGATCAGGCAGGCAGGCAGGCAGAGTGGTTAGGGGCGATCAGGCAGGCAGGCAGGCAGAGTGGTTAGGGGCGATCAGGCAGGCAGGCAGGCAGGTGAGCGTTTAGGAGCCAGCAATCCTGGATTTCGAGAGGGTACAGGCTGGGCTAAGAGACACCCCCCTACCCATGCACTAATTTTGTGCACCAGGCCTCTAGTATGTATGTATGTATGTATGTGTGCGTGTATATATATTGGTTCAGTGTTCAGAAGACTTTATGATTGTCTTACCTTTCTCCTTCACATATTAGATTTTATCTCTATTTTTATTAAGGTATATATAATTTTATTTTTAAATTTAACTTATATTTCTTGGTGACATTGAATTTAAAGTTTGAGAGAACCAATTTAGAAGGTTATTCTGGATTTTGACCTTTTAGAAATACTAGAATGTACCCAGCATTAAGGCGGTGATTTTGAGGTGCAGGTCTGTTTGTTTACTCCTGCATCCCCAGCACTAGAGCAGGGCCTGGTCCTTAGCTCCTCAACAAATATTCATTGAGTGATGGACTTCTTTTTTTTTTTTCAGAAAAGCTCGCTGTTCAAAATATATTATAAAACATGATCACTTCTTTAGCTTTATTCCCCTTCCCCTTAATGTTAATTTCATTAAACAAAAAGTTTTCCTCTTCATATTTAAACTTCATCCACCTTACCTTTAATCATTTTTGGCTTTGGGGGAAATGGAGGCGATCTCCCTTCCATAGCTGGATTAAACATGCCATTTAATTTTCTCTGTCCTATTTACTTTATTATCTTTATATAACTTTTTGGGGTTAATTCCAAATGGATTAATGTATGTGTGAAACCTGGATATCAATTAATTCATCTCCAATCACTATTTATTGGTCCCCAAAATAGTCTCTGACCCACGTTTCTCTACCCTGTCACATTATTTATGTCTTCCTATAGTATAGCTTGAATAAATTAATTCTTTTCTTTTGGTTCATTTCTATTTTTAATTCATTCAACCTTAGAATTTTGATAACTCACTTTACAAAATGTTAATGTGGTAGGATAAATTTATTTTTACCTTTAAACAAGCATTCTTTTTTTTTTTTTCTGGCATGCTTGGCCTGGTAAGCTTTTTTAGGAAGCCTAGAGAGGAAGAGAAATTAGGCATCTAACCAAATAGTTATAAGCATGGGAGGACATCTGTACAGTTGCTGATGTTTTATGCTTTACTTGCTTCTTTTTATGTTTAAATTCCAGTCTATAATGTATCTATCTTTTAGCTTCTGCTCATCTTTGGCTTAAAAACAATCAGAAGTACATTTTTGTAAGTAGAAATAGTTCATTTACCTCCTGCTGTTCTAATCGTGTACTTGTGACTTTGACTCTGGAAACTGGTCGTTTGCTTATAATGAGATTAGTTAGGAGAGTCAGAGACAGAGAGTCATCGTTTACTTTCATCTGATGCCCCAGGGAAAAGAGGAAGGCTGTCTAAAAGGGAGCATATGAGGTCATTGTGTACAATCATGATTTGTTTGCTTATCTTTTTCTTTTAAAGCCACATAACCTAGTGATTAGGAGCCTCCGCTGTGGAGCCTGGATTCAGATCCCTGCTGTTATTTAACACTAGTGGCCTGGTGCACGAAATTCATGCACGGAAGGGGTTCCCTCAGCCCAGCCTGCACTCGCTCCAATCAGGGACTCCTTTGGGGATGTGTGACCCTTAACCACCTCTGCCTACCTGCCTGATCGCCCCTAAGTGCTCCCCTGCTGGCCTGATTGCTCCTAATTGCCTCTGCCTTGCCCCACACCTGGGACCCAGGCTTCCCTCCCTCTGGCCAGCTATAGGCACCCAGGACCTGGGCCAGCTTCACTCAGGCCGGCCGCAGCCACAGGCACCCATAGGCACCCAGGACCACAGGGCATGCTGCCTAACCCCAGGGCCGGAAAGGGCCCCAGCCCTTCTATGTGCCTGCTTGGCCGAGTCCCACTACTCTGACTGCTGTGGCTTAAAGAACTTTGCCATATATGTTCTCCCCAGCCTCCTGGGGAGAGGGCGTGAGCTGAGAAACTGGAGATGCTGCAGCCCCACTGAGGGCTCGCCTTCATCAGCATCTCCAGAAGCCGGAGCACCTGGTTGGAAGGCTCCCGGCTCCGATCCTGGCCCGAGGAGGCAGGGAGCCATGGAGTGTGCATGCTGCTTGGAGAAAGAGTGACCTTATTGGACTCGCAGACACTGCCACTGACAATGGCATGAGGTCATGGAGACTGAAGGAGCAGAGAAATGCATCCAGAACTGGGGGTCCCCCGCCAACCCAGCACGCGGGTGCCTCTCCGACAGCACACCTCGCAGACAGAGTGCCCCGCAGCCCCAGATGGGCCTCCCGCAGCCGTCCCACCCTTCTGCAGGGCCCCCACCTGGGGAGTGCACGCTGCACTGTGGCCTCACCTCCCGCCCTGCTGGCCATGCCCCTGCTCCTGATTGGCTGGTAGCATAGCCAATCAGGAGCCAAGGTACATTTGCATGTTACTCTTTTATTAGATAGTACTAGAGGCCTGTTGCATGAAGATTCATGCAATAGGCTTTCCTTCCCCTGGCTGCCAGGACCAGTTTTCCTCTGGAACCTGGGACCCAGGCCTTCCCTCTGGCTGCTGCCTTCTGATTTTGCTTTGGCCGCTGGAGGCTTCACTCCAGCTGGAGCCTTCAGTCTTCTCTGCTCTGGCCGGAGTGCCAGGCTGTTGCCGTCTCATCTCTGCCCCCGGAGGGCCACCGCCACAGCTTTGTCTCCGCCCCCAGGGCCGGGCGCTTGCGCAGCTTGGCCCTGGCCACCCCCCCCCTCCGCTCCTGATTGGCTGGTAGCATAGCCAATCAGGAGCCAAGGTATGGTCACATTTGCATGTTACTCTTTTATTAGATAGGATGTGTGCCTCAGTGTCCTCAGCTCTACGATGGGGATAATAATAGTACCTGCCTCGTAGGATCGTTATGAGGATTAAGTGAGTTAGTATCTGTAAAGCATTGAAAACAGTGCCTGGCACACAGTAAATGCCATGCTAGTTTGTTATAAATTAACTGTCATCTTCAAGGACACTGAGGACACTGAGGCACACATTAAATAACAGCAGGGATTTGAATCCAGGCTCCACAGCGGAGGCTCCTAATCATTACATTATGTGGCTTTAAAGAAAAAGATAAGCAAACAAATCATGACTGTACACAATGACCTTATATGCACCCTTTTAGAGGGCTCTCCTCTCTTCCCTGGGGTGAGTGAGTATCAGATGAAAGTAAACAATGATAGTCATGAGATCTGGCTGTAAACAAGGAAGTTGCTTTGTGGTGGCCTGGGGTCTCAGGGAGTCAGCAGAGTTCATGAGACTCAAACCACCTAAGATTTGGCCTTGTGAAGGGAGAACTCTGCATAGAAACGGTAGCACCAGTTGAGTGTGCAAGAGGAAATGGCCCCGTCTCAGAGCCACACAGCTCAGTCTCTCCCTGCTGGAGAGACCTTCAAGAGAGTCTGTACCAAGGGCCCAAGCTGGCCACAGCTGTAGGGGCCACTAGGAGTTGGGAAAGTGGGGCTGGTGGATCTCCTATGTGGGGGCTGCACTGGGTCAGGTGCTTGCAGAGGGAGGGATGGCCCCTGCATACAACTCAGTCTCTGACACCTCTGAATTCACCCTCCAAGAAAGCCTACACCGTGGACCCAGGAAGCTGACGCCTTCGCAAGGCGTGAGCTCAGCAGGGTGGTGACAGGGAGTTGGGAGTGTGGGCTGGTGCTACATGGAGAGGAGTGCTCGACTCGGGTAAGATGGCGTGTATGGGAGAGAAACAGCACAGGGACCCTGGCAGCTGCCCCTTCAGCTCTTTCCCTGGAGCCACACAACCCAGTCTGTCTTCACAGAACACCAGTCCACTCCAATCCATCCTCCCTCTGCTGGAGCCCAGGGTGAGTGGCCGCAAAGGAGATTTTGTGCATTGGCCCTTTAAGAGGGCGCCTGGGTTTTGAGCAGACTCATCTCTCCCTGAGAATCTGTGCGATTTTCACAGCCAGATGTTTGTGGGCTTCCTTCTGGCTCTGACACTCTAGTCTGGGGAGCCCAGCATGGAGTTGAGATCCCACGCTCCTCGCAAGGACCTCTGCAGCTGAGATATCCCTCTGGATTCTTAGCTGCCACATGTGGGGGTGAGGCCAGCCCTTTCTACCTCTCCGCCTTCCTACCAGTCTCCATGTGGTTTCTTTTGTAAATTCTTGGTTATAAGACTTATGTTCAGTCTTCAGTTGGTTATTCAGGTTGATTGTTCTATATTTTAGCTGTGATTCCAGTTTGGACCTGGGAGAAGGTGAGTGTAACTTTCACCTTACTCTGCCGCCTTCTTGGATCTCCAGCCTAAGCACTTTTTTAGAAGAACAAAATTTTTTATTGATTTTTAGAGAGGAAGAGAGAGGGAAGGGGAGGAAGAGAGAGAGAGAGAGAGAGAGAGAGAGAGAGAGAGGAGAGGAACATTAGTGATGAAAGAGAATCTTTGATTGGCTGCTTCTTGCACGCCCCACACTGGGAATCAAGCCCACAACCCAGGCACGTGCCCTGACTGGGATAAAAGGGGTTCATAGGTTGACTTCCAACCCCTAAGCTTTTGAATTTGACATTCTCCAGTACAGGAAGTGACTTACTGCCAGCGGACGGCAGAACACGGCATTGTTGTATAGAGTCAAAGAAACAAACTGACGCAATAAGAGGATTTCATTGTTGTTACGTTTGTTCGTGGGGTTTTTGTTTGTTTTTATGGCTATCAGTAGTCTTTATTTTACTTTTGTACTTTGTTTTTCGGAAGAATGTACCAAAAATGCTTTAGTCTCCCCCTCATAATGTGTTTGTGTTGTTTATCTCTTACATAAATACTCACTCACCACAAACCTTAGGGCTGGGGAGCCCCATGTGGGAGCCCTTCAGTCTCCCTGCTTCCCCAGCTGCCTCTTCATGCTCCACCTAGAGCCCCTGGCCTGCCTTCGGACAGACCCTGGGGAGTTGGTTCCCGCTCCAGGCATCAAAGCCTCTGCCTTGGGTAAGGGCACAGCTCCTAGATAGCCACTGAGGTTTTTTGCAAGAAACCGGCCAGGGGGCCCAATTGGAGCGTCGTTCCGTACACCAAAAGGTGGCAGTTCGATTCCGGGTCAGAGCACATACCCGGGTTATGGATTTGATCCCTGGTTGGAGTTGGGGTGCGTGTGGGAAGCAGCCAACCGATGTTTTATTCTCATGTTGATGTTTCTCTCCTCCCTTCCTCTATAAAATCAACAAAAGCATTTCCTCAAGTGAGGAGGATGAATGGATGATGGATGGATGGATGGATGGATGGATGGATGGATGGACGGATAGACAGACAGACAGACAGGCGGACAGATAAATTGCCTTAAAAAAAGAAAGAAACTGGGTGCTTTGGAGCCTAGAGAACTCTGCTCCAGAGTTCACGTGGCATCACTGTGTGTGCTGGGATGGGCTAGAGCCATCCAGGCGTTTACCAAGTGGGGTCCACTGAATTTTTCATACCACTGTGTTCTGGTGGGTTTGATTTCCTTAGCAGTTGGGCTCCCAAGATCTTGGCCTGGTTTGCAAGTCAGGCTTGGGTGTGTGGGGATGATTCTGGAAGGAGGAGCAGGGCCAGCCACTCATTGGTGATAGACAGGCCGAGTTAGGTTTTTCACAACAGGAGATGCAGGCAGGGCAGGGCTGAGCGCCACGCAGCCCTCAGGAAGAGAGGGTGAGGGAGCGGAGGAGCTGTAGGCCTGCCCTTCGGCCCCAGAGTGAAGGACAGGTGGGCTCTGCACTGGATCTGCCAGCAGGTCCCAGAGCAAGAAGGGAGGAGAGGCCACCTGGGAGGCAGGCTGTGGAGACAGCTGGTGATGAGGGCTCAGGTACTTCACAGGAGTCTGGGCCAGGTGTGACCGCCCCCCCCGTCCCCCGTCCCCCCCCCCCGCAGGTTTCTGTCTGCAGTGCCCAGGCTGGCAGAGCCCGCACTCGGCATTTGTAGCCAGAGACCCCTAGTCCTTCCCATTGGTGCTTCTGTCTGGGAGGTATGGCTCCCACCTGTTTCCATCTCTAGTTGATGTTCTAATGCTTGCGGTTTTATGTTAAACACCCACTCTCTCACCAGCAAGGTAAGTAATGTGACATCTGTAGGGGATTTGTGCCTGGGATGTCTCTAGGGGGGAAGTACCTGAGAAATCTGGGCAGATAGATGCCCCCTTGCCTTGTGACATAATTTTACACTTAAAAAATGGTAAATTTTATATTATATATATTTTTCACAATAAAAAAACCATTTAATTCAGCCATTTGTAGCTTCCACCCAACTTCCAATTAGAAATTATTAATCTGCAATGTAATCCTATATAATAAAAGCCGGTTGGCAGGGGGCGGGGCCTGCGAGCAGGCAGCACCAGGCCAGCCAAGGCAGGTGCCAGTGGGCAGAGAGAGGCAAGTAGGTGCTGCTACCCCCCGCCCCCCCAATTACCCACTGGTGGCCTCCCGCAGAGGTTTATTCAGCTCGGCCACACTGGCCTTTCTACTTTTATATTCCGGTTCAACCACAGCATTTGTAAGATAGGACGTTGGGGAGCGAGTGCCCTTCCCACTGGACACAGGGACTTGAGTGCCGGCCACATGTGTGTCCCCAGGTCATCAGCAGAGTCCCCGGTCTCCAGCAGACGCAGGCCACGATGGGCTGGCCCAGGAACTCTTCCTCCTGGTGCCCTGTGCCCTCCCCACCTCCTTCCTCCTCAGGGGCCGTGTCCCTGACTGCAAAGCAGCCCCCTGAGGTCACTCTTCCTGGCCGCCCCCCACCACCACCTCCCATTGGCCGCCAGGGACCCTGACAGGAGGGAAGAGGAAGCCCAATTCCTCCTGGTCAACATCAGTGACAGAATATGTCTAAAGACCAAATGATGTATGTAAATTCGATTTATTTGGCAAAGTAATAGCTAAAATTCATGTCATTGAATTTCAGAAACACAGACTGCCTCATACTCATATATTATTGATATTAAATAGTGAATCCAAATTACAAATGGAAGATGACATTGGCTGTATAGATAGTTAAGGTAGAAATTCCAGATGTAGACCAATGTCCCTGTCTTTTTCATATTATAAAATCAAATATGGTATATGGGCTTTGTGGAATACAACATCCAAATGTCCATGTATGGAAAATGGAAAATGTTCAAAGGGATATCCAAAAGAATTTCCAAATGCAACTATTGGAAATATTGATGGATATCACAAATACAAACGAAGATCTGGTAGTACCATTTCTATTGGAAATAAAGTTTTCAACACTTGGATTGGCCCTAATAACCCATATTTGTGCCTTAAATGTAACTGTCATATAAACATTGAAATCTGGAGATAACCAAGATGGCGGCATAGGTAAAACACCTATCTTGCCGTCATACTCAACAATTTTAATACTACAACTTAACGAAAGAACAAACACCTTCCAGAATCACAGGAAAGCTCGCCGAGTGAAAATTCCACAAATAAAAGTGAAGATAAGACACTGTGACTCTGAGGAGCGGCGGCGGACAGCATTGAAAGATTTGTGCAGAGAGAGGTTTGGAGCGCGTGCCAGCGGATAGGGCGGGCGGCTGAAAACCGGCCAGTTTTCTCGAACGGGGAGTCAAAGATGTCCCACTGGACTGATTCTCCAGCTCTGGGCGAAGTCCAGGGAACCCACTATCATACGGGGTGAAAACTAGACAGTGGGAGGGCACGCCGAAACTCGGGCGCTGCAGGGGTCTCCCGGCTTGTGGAGAAGGCAGCTTGCGCGCGAACAGCTCGGCTGCGTGACCGCGCAGAGAGCGCTCTGCGACTTGCTCTCTCATTCGGAAAACCGTCAGTCTGCTTTGTTTTACGACCCTGGGTGAGACATTGGGCGTGCAGACTCATTTGGGGAGAGTCTGAATTCCCCGGCAGCTGGTGGAGCTCCATAGCGGCTCTCTGTCAGAGGTGCTGGCAGCCATTGCCCCAGGCACAGAGTCCCTGAGGCCACATAGGGCGGAGCTAACGCTGTCTGCTTGGCCCGAAGACTCCGCCCATCCAACCTGAGTACAGCTAAACTTCACAGACAATTGGCCTGGAGGTCAACCCCTCCAAGTGCTAACAACGATTAGCCTGAGCTTAACTTCAGCAAGACTGTGCAACCCATATCCACCTCAGGTAACTGGGGAGGTGGAGCCACTGTCCCTAGTAGGAAGTCTACCACACAAAGCTAATTGACCAACTCAGGGAAGCAGCCACCATGCAGAGACATGGAAAGAAATCAGATGTGAAAGAAATGGAGGAAAAAAAACGACTGGACGTGGAATTCAAAACCACGGTTATAGGGCTTCTCAAGAGGCTCCAACAAAAGGTCGAGGCCTATAAGGAAATAAGCAAGACCGCAAAGGAAATGAATGAGTCCTACAAGGAAATGAACGAGATCCTCAAGGATATGAACGAGACCTGCAAGGAAATGATCAAGACCAACGTAGAAATGAAGGAGACCCTCAAGGATATAAAGGAGACTCTCAAGGATATGAAAAAGGACCAACCAGAAATTAAGCATACACTGACTGACATAAAAAATATTATACAAAGACCTAAAAGTGCTCTGGAGCACCCCAAGAACCAAGTTAAAGATTTGAAATACAAAGGGAAAATCCACTCAGCTGAAAAAGCAAGAAACCAAAAGAATCCAAAAAATTGAGGATAGTGTACGGGGCCTCTGGGACAACCTCAAGCATACCAACATCCGAATTATAGGGTTGCCAGAAAAAGAGAGAGCAAGACAATGAAAACCTATTTGAAGAAATAGAGACCAAAAACTTCCCACACCTGGTGAAAGAAATTGACTTAGGAGTCCAAGAAGCGCACTGAACCCCATTATATAGGAACCCTAAGAGGATCACACCAAGGCACATCATAATTAAAATGCCAAGAGCAAAAGACAAAAAGAGAATAATAAAAACAGCAAGAGAGAAACAGTTGGTTACCTATAAGGGAGCACCCATATGATTGTCAGCGGATTTCTCAACAGAAATGATGCAGGCCAGACGGGAGTGGCAAGAAATATTCAAAGTGATGAACAGCAAGAATCTACAAGCAAGATTACTCTATCCAGCAAAGCTATCATTCAGAATTGAAGGCCAGATAAAGTGCTTCGCAGACAAGAAAAAGCTAAAGGAGTTCATCACCACCAAACCAATATTATATGAAATGCTGAAAGATATTCTTTAAGAAGAGGAAGAAGAAAAAGATAAAAGTGTAAATTATGAACAACAAATACACATCTATCAACAAATGAATCTAAAAATCAAGTGAATTAATAAGCTGATGAACAGGATAAACTGGTGAATGTAACAGAATCACGGACATAGAGAGGGAATGGACTGACAACTCTTGGGGAGAAAAGGGGTGTGGGAAGTGCAGCAAGAGACTGGACAAAAATCATGCAACTATGGGAGAGGACAGTGGAGGGGGGTGAGGGCGGAGGGTGGGATGAGTACCAGGTGGAGGGGAACTATAGGGGGAAAAAAAAGGGAACAATGTAATTAATAAACTGAACAATAAAGATTAAAAATAATAATAATAATAAACATTGAAATCTGCGCATCAATTAAAAGTGTCAGATATTTATTTAAATGCATCTATAAAAGGCACGATTGTGCAAATATTCAAATTTCTGGAAAAAAAAATATAAATCTTGACAAAGTATAGGACTTCACTGACTTCCTGTATGCGAGCGCTCCTGAGGCTGTTCGGAGACTTTTTGCAGTGCGCATGCATGGCGAGTCTCATGCAATCACAAGATTCGCTACTCATTTGCCAAATGATCAGAATTTGTATTTTCATACCGATGATTTTGCTGAAGTATAGATAGGGCTAAAAGGCGTAACTCCACTTTGATGGCGTGGTTCTTATTGAATAGAGAAGATTCCGACATGCGTAATTATTATTATTGGGAGATTCTACAACATTAAACATGTGTTTAATAATTCATGGAGAAAATGCCAAAAGGATGAGAATAAAGTATTAGGTAGACTGTTCACTGTGAGCTTTAAAGAACCAGAACAATATTACCTTAGACTTTTTCTTCTGCATGTAAAAGGTGTGATAAGTTTTGCTGATCTGCAAACTGTAGGAGGTATAATTTATGATACATTTCGTGAAGATGCTAAACATCGAAGATTATTAATTGATGACACTGTCTGGAAAGATATGATTGATGATGCAATCATCCTTAATATGCCCAAACAACTACGGCAGCTTTTTTGCATATGTATGTGTGTTTGGATGTCCTTCTGATGCAAACAAATTATGGGATAAGAGTAAATCTCAATTTATTGAAGATTTTTGTTGGAAATTACACCGAAGAGAAGGTGCCTGTGTGAACTGTGAAATGCATGCCCTTAATGAAATTCAAGAGGTATTCACATTGCATGGAATGAAATGTTCACATTTCAAACTTCCGGACTATCCTTTATTAACGAATACAAATACATGTGATGAATCATACAAGCTACAACAGGCAGAGGTTTTGATCAATTCTCTGAATGATGAACAGTTGGCAGCCTTTCAGACTAAACTTCAGCCATCGAAGATCAAATTGTACACCTCAAATGCTTTTTCTTGGATGGTCCAGGTGGTAGTAGAAAAACATATCTTTATAAAGTTTGAAAATATACTTTTTTACCCACAGCGTCTACAGGAATTGCTGCAAATTTACTTCTAGGTAGAAGAACCTTTCATTCCCGATATAAATTACTAATTCCATTAAATGAAACTTCAATTTCTAGACTTGATATGATATCATTCTGAATGATAGCTTTGCTGGATAGAGTAATCTTGCTTGTAGATTCTTGCTTGTAGATTCTTGCTGTTCATTATTGATGAATGCACCATGGCATCCAGTCATTCTATAAATGCCATAGACAAATTACTAAGAGAAATTATGAGTTTGAATGTTGCATTTGGTGGGAAAGTTCTCCTCAGAGAGGATTTTTTTACAATGTTTCAATGTTGTGCCACATGCTATGCGATCGGCCATAGTACAAACGAGTTTAAAGTACTGTAATGTTTGGGGATGTTTCAGAAAGTTGTCTATTAAAACAAATATGAGATCAGAGGATTCTGCTTATAGTAAAACGTAGAGATGGCAAACTTGATAGCAGTTTTCACTTAGGAATGGATATTATTGAAATCCCCTGTGAAGTGATTTGTAACGGATCTATTATTGAAGCTACCTTTGGAAATAGTATATCTATAGATAATATTAAAAATATATGTAAATGTGATTTTTTTTGTCCAAAAAATGAGTATGTTCAAAAATTAAATGAAGAAAGTTTGGATATACTCGATGGAGATTTTCACACAATTTGAATGATGATTCCATTGACTCAACAGATGATGCTGAAAAGGAAAAATTTCCCACCAAATTTCTTAATAATATTACTGCTTCGGGAATGCCATGTTATAAATTAAAATTGAAAGTGAGTGCAATCATCACGTTACTGAGAAATCTTAATAGTAAATGGGGTCTTTGTAATGGTACTAGATTTATTATCAAAAGATTACAATCTAAACATAATCGAAGCTGAAGTAATAACAGGATCTGTAGAAGGATAGTTGTTCTGATTCAAAAATTGATTTGTCCCTGTCTGACACTGGCCTCCAATTTAAATTAATTCGAAGACAGTTTCCCATGAGGCCAGCATTTGCGATGACTATTAATAAATTTTAAGGACATGTCCTAACCAGTTTGGCTCAGTGGATAGAGTGTCGGCCTGTGGATTGAAAGGTTCCAGGTTCGATTTCAGTCAAGGGCATGTACCTTGGTTGCGGGCACATCCCCAGTAGGAGGTGTGCAGGAGGCAGCTGATCGATGTTTCTCTCTCATTGATGTTTCTAACTCTCTGTCCCTCTCCCTTCCTCTCTGTAAAATATCAGTATAATACATTAAAAAAAAATAAATCACAAGAACAAACTCTAGACAGAGTAGGAATATTCCTACCTGAACCCGTTTTTATTTTTATTTTTTATTTTTATTTTTTTATATATTTTATTGATTTTTTACAGAGCAGAAGAGAGAGGGATAGAAAGTCAGAAACATCGATGAGAGAGAGACATCGATCAGCTGCCTCTTGCACGCCCCCTACTGGGGATGTGCCCGCAGCCAAGGTACATGCCCTTGCCGGAATCGAACCCGGGACCCTTCAGTCCGCAGTCCAACGCTCTATCCGCTGAGCCAAACCGGTCTCGGCTCTGACACTTCTATTATAGAGAAAGAAAAAATAGCAATATTAAAATATTCCTTCTAAATAATTCACTTTCAATGTGTATGAATTAATGTACTGGTCCACTAGTGTCATGATAAAAGCAAATGACAAGAGAAAGACCTAATAAAATTCTATAATACCTTTTAAGAGGTAAATATGCTCAATTAAAATCACATATTCATGGGTTGCTTTTCAGTATTTGGCAGTACTTATCTGTGTGAAAAGACATTTTCAAAGATGAAATTGTAAAATCTTGTGACAAATCAGCATTAAATTGATTTGTAATAAATTTTGATGAAAAGGAAAACCATTTTGAACTGCAGTTATGTGGCTGCTTCCCTGTTTGTTTCTTTGTATTAGGTAGAGCTGCTATGTCTCCTGGAATTGATAAAATGGCCTTGTGTAGTAGGTGTCTTCTAGGGCCCAGGGGCTCAGCCTCCGCAGTCACCTGAGCTGGGCCCTCTAGGTGGGCTGTATGCCTCGTCTTGTTATAGTTGAGCCTTGATTGCTGTTGGCATCACTGGGAGGAACTGACCTCCAGGCCGTTGGGACCAGCTGGGACTACAGTGGATGGAAGAGCTGCTGTGCAAGACTTGCTTCAGTAGGCTTTGGTGCTCACTGAGTCTACCACCTCTGGGTGTGTACAGTTGTAATCTGATATGGTCTGAAGCTGCCCACTGGATACACTGGCTCTGGGGTCTCCTGAGAGGTGTAAAGTCAGCCACTGCCTGAGGCGACCCAGCAGGAGCTACAGAGAGATCAGCAGATGGCTGCTATTTGTATTGGGCTTGGAAGTGCCCAGGCAAGGCGAGGCAAGGCTGTGAAACAAAGCAAGTTGGTGCTAGAGTGAGGTCTGGGGCCTCTTATTGATAGCTTTGGAGCAAGCTGATGCCAGCTACTGCTTGTTTGAAAGATTTTAGAAAAGTTTGAAGTCTGAGCCAGGATGTCCATTTCATATGCAAAAGCTACTGCAAACAGCTTGGTTGAGGCTGAAAATTGGATGGGATGGGGTCTCAGGGAATCACCAGGTTGGAGCAAACAGTGTGTGTCATGCTGATGGAAACTCGGATATGGCTGCCAGTCAGCCTTGGGATGGGAGCGGCCCCAGCACAGGAACAATGATCCCTGTGAGTACTCCTATCTGGGAGAAAGGTGCCCCCCAAGTTCCTGCCCCAGGCCAGACAATCTAGTTCCTTCCCACATGTCCCTGGATCCCCCAAAGCTGGTATCCTAGCACTGGAGCCCAGAAGGATTGAGTTAAGTTCATGCACTGGCCCTTTTAAGAGGGTCTGCTGGGTTTCCCGCAGCCTCTGTGTCACTGAGCCACAGTTTCCCCTTGTTTTTATAGCCCAAAGTTATAGGGATTTCTCTTCCCAGCTCTGGAAGCCTAGGCTGGGGATCAGATGCCGGGCTGGGACCCCTTGTTTCTCATGGGCGCCTCCGCAGCTTAGATACCCCACCCAACTAAAACTGCACAGGTGGGTATCAGGCCAGCCTGTTCTGTGCGTCTGCCCCTCCTACCAGTCTCAGTGTACTTTCTTTACTTCTCTAGTGGTGGGACTTCCATTCAACCAGATTTCAGGTGGTTCTGAATGATGGTTGCTATGTATTTTTCTTGTAATTTTGATGCAGTTGTGGGAGGGGACAAGTATTGAGTACCAGCTAGTGTTTATTTATGCCACTATCTTGGTTCTCTTGATTTTTCACTCCTCTTTTCTAATATATGCTTTTTAAGGCATTCACAGTTTCACTCTATGCAGCATCCCACAAATTTTGATGTGTTGTAATTTCTTACCATTTGTTCAGACTTTTACTAATTTCCATTTGAGGTCGTCTTTAACTCATATTATTTGGAATTGTATTGCATAATTTTTGACTCTTAGGAAAATTTTCTTGTTATCTTTGTTATTGAATTTTAATGACATTCGCAAGTAGTCAGAGACCCTACACTGTATATTGGCAGTCTTTTGGAATTGGTTGAGGTTTGCTTTATGGCCCAGTATATAGCTCATTTTGGCAGATATCCATCCAATGTGCACTTGAAGTGGCATGACTCTCATATTTTGTCATTTTCTGAAGCTTTAGATATCCAAATAAGGCTGGCCCTTGTAACATTTTGTGCCTTCTCTATATATTTCTAGTTTCTTCTTTCATATGTTAGGTGGGTTTTTGTTTGTTTGTTTGTTTGTTTGTTTTTTGTAAATGATAGATCCTCCCTTCCCCCAACTGGTGGGCGGAATAATGGTAAACATGACATAACCTGCAGCCCGGAAATCCTGAGTGCCTAACCATGTACCTTATACGGGCTATACATTAAACCACCAATCAGTACTTGTCAAATACCCTAAGCCTTGTTCCTAAGTATCTGAGTGCCTAACTATATACCTTATCTAGACCATACGTTAAGCCACCAATCAGCTCCCACCAATCAGTGCCCACTGAGTACCCAAAGCCCCTATTCCTTCCCATTCCTCCCCTCAAAAGGAGTGCTCCCCTCTGCACTGGTTGCTGCTCTCCCTTTGCGAGACAGCCTGGCAGGTCTTTCCTCTAATAAAGCCTGTGTCATCTGGTTTTTGGCTCCCCACTGATCTTTCAGTAAAATATATTTTTAAAGTTGATTTCAGACAGGAAGGTAGAGGGAGAGAGAGATAGAAACATCAGTGATGATAGAGAATCATTGAGTGGCTGCCTCCTGTATGAGCCACACTTGGGATTGAGCCTGACTGGGAATCAAACCGTGACCTCCTGGTTCATAGGTCAACCACTGAGTCACGTCGTGGGTGGTATGTTTGTATTTTTAGTGTAACTTTCTTCGTTATCAATCCAGTGTTTCCTTTCCTTCCCCTTGTGGTTATGGGCAGCTGAAAGGTTTAAAACAAACCAAAAAACATCCTTGTGGTACTTGAATCTCAGCGGCCTTTATTTAGTTCATTGTTAGGTACCATGGTCCATATCCACTAAATAAATGTTCACGTTATGCCTAAGGACTTGGTAGAGTAATTAATTCTTTTCTTGGTGTTGACTCATTTGTCATTGTGTTGTTACTCCCTTGAGATTGATCTGCCTTGCCTTTGACAAAGGAAAAAATGTGCTTCCCTTTTGCCTGAACTGTGTAGTTTCCTGATCCTAAGCAGCAGCACCTCGCCTGTGAATTAAAGCTATTGTATTTGAGGAACAATCCACTGAGGCGCCCACGCCTATGATCCCTATGCATGACTTCGGCTCTTTCAGCTCAGCTAATATTTGGCATCTGTTCTGTGTGGAAAGGAAGTTGGGAGTGTAACAGTACTTTGTGTAAAGTGCAATGTGTCAGGTGCTGCAGCCCTTAGCTCTCGATTTGGGGAAATATTTGTGATGATGAGAGAAAAGGATGATGTACTTAGAATCCTCTCTTGAGGAAAAATGCTCTGATTCTGGAACAGGAAGGCCCTCTTCTGCCACAGTCAGACATTGAAATTCATGTATTTCTGTTCATCTGATTAATTGATATAATTTTTATAACAAATATGTATAACTTTGTATTTCAACTCATGAGACCCTCGGCTTCCTGCTGCGGAAATTTGGGTATGGAGCTCTTTAGCTGTTCAGCCAGGGCAAAAACCCTGTTCTGCTCTCCCTGTTGCTGATAAGAGGGAAGGACAGGAGGCATGTGTACATCTTCTTCCTGTGAGACGGGGCTTCCGTTGAGAGTAATTGTGTCAGTATTGGCTCATCATGAGCCACACTAATGCAAGATATTCCTGATGGGAGATGGTTGGGAAGGAGAGGGCAGATGAGACGGTACATGGGAACTCTGTACGTTCTGCTCAGTGTCTCTGAACCTGAAAGTGCTCAGAAAGATAAGATGAAGTCTGTCCGTTTAGAAGCCGTAGGTGTCTGGTTTCTAATGCTCCTAAACAGGTACCTACCATACAAGATGTTTACCCCACTGACGTTTGGAATGTCTCAGTTGAAATGAATCTGGCTTGCGGTTTGATCTGTTACGTCCCGATGCGCTGATGCCTTCTCTCCCTGTCTGCTCACACAGTTGGAATGCCAAGATGCCTTGGAGACGGCAGCCCGAGCCGAGGGCCTCTCCCTGGACGCCTGCGCGCGTTCTCCGCTCAGAGTCCTGGACGAGGAGCACCCCAAGGGGAAGTACCATCACGGCCTCAGTGCCCTGAAGCCCATCCGGACCACTTCCAAGTAAGAGGTTCCCCTGGTGACTTCTCCGTGAAGCCCCAAAAGCAGTGTGAAAATGCGGGCGAAGATCCGACCACTCGGGGAGCCCCGTTTTCAATCTGGAGCTCTGTTTACTGAACGTGCCCCCAGCTGGCCTCCCGGTGTGTGTGTTGACAGTTTCGCGCTTTGGGTTTTCTCTCCTTAGACACCAGCACCCAGTGGACAATGCTGGGCTCTTCTCCTGCATGACGTTTTCCTGGCTTTCTCCCCTGGCCCGCCTGGCCCACAAGAAGGGAGAGCTCTCCATGGAGAACGTGTGGTCTTTGTCCAAGTACGAGTCTTCTGATGTGAACTGCAGAAGGTAGGCGTCTCTGGTCCACCCCGGTGCCCCACATACTGGATGCTTAGGGCCTGAGCTAGGGGTGTGGGTCCAGCAGCATGAAGTCCTCAGCTCTGTCCTTTCAAGATCCGGGGCTAGTGGGTGGAGGGAGGGTAGCTGGGATGACTTTCTCTTTGCTCTTCTGCTTTATCTCCTATTTGACCTTTAATCCTGTTTTAACCACAGGCTTTCTCTCTCTCTCTCAGCCCCGCTTCTCTTCCTGAGTCTACAGGGAGATTATGTTGCTGCCTTGTGACAGAATACATTTTTATGGTAGCTGATTGTCATGACTAAAATCTAGTTTACAACTTTACATCTTACCACAGGATCCTTCAGGAAGGGTTAGGGGTCCTTGAGAAAGGAAGTTCTTATCCACAAACAAAGGCAATATGCAGGGATAATCTCTGGGTGGAAGGAAAGATGTTTGTTCTCATCTGTATTTTCTGTATCCTGAGAGGCTTCCTGTGCAGGGTAAATATGTAGGCACCCAGGAAGGGTATTTCTTCCCGGAAGGTGAAGGCTAGGTCCATAATTTGGAAAGGAAAGACTCTTGTGAGTGGCGTCAGAGCCTGGAGACAAGAAGTGATGGCAGGAGGGAAGCTAGGGTGTGCATGTTCCCTGTGGCGATGTGTAACGGAGGACATGTGCCCTTGTTAAGACTAGAGAGACTGTGGCAAGAAGAGCTGAATGAAGTTGGGCCAGAAGCTGCCTCCCTCCGAAGGGTTGTGTGGATCTTCTGCCGCACCAGGCTCATCCTCTCCATCGTGTGCCTGATGATCACGCAGCTGGCTGGCTTCAGTGGACCAGTAAGTTCTAACCATCCTTTCCGACAGTGTCCCGGGGCCCGGCCACGGCCAGCTCTAACACTCTTGTTCTGTTGCAGGGGTTGTGCTCACCTTTGGGCTAGTTAGCAGCCTTAGAGCTGCCTCCAGGTCTAAGGAAAGGGAACAATTGATTTTGGAGTGAGTGGCTTGTCAGCAGCTGGAAGGATGTGGGGCCCCTTTGCCAGATAAGAAACGGAACTGGCTTGCTGTCCTGGGGCGGAGGGGAAACTGAATGAGTCTGGCTCTGCCCAGGACTGTGCTCCTTTGCTGTGTGTCGACATGAAATGACAGTCTTGGTTTGGGAAGGTGTGTGTCTCAGTGCTGTGTGTATGGGCGAGAGCAGCCTGCTGTGGCATAGGCCGTTGAGCTAGTGCCCGTGACACACCGAACACCTGGAGGCAGAGTTGTCACCTGTTTGATGGTTCTGTAGCAGATGAGTCCTGAAGAAACAAACTAGAGGACTGTTGAGGTTTTTAGAGTTTCACCTGGAGTCCATTCTCAGTTTGGTCTGTATTGTAAACTGTGCGGCAAATGTTGGGGTGGCAACCGTGGTTTTTTTCCTAGTGTGTACTGAAGCAGAGTAGGTAAGAGTGATGTTCACCTGTCTTCTGGACACCTGTTTCTTACACCTGCTGTGCTGCCTTACACTTGAGCCTTTGATTAAATCTATTCTCTACATATTTGCCTTGAGGCATCGGAGCAGTAGTGCTACTATACTGTGCATTTCCCATGTGTGGGTAAGCTGGAGGTTCATGGGTTGGGTAAGTATGTACCTAAGATGCATGGTGATTAGGTAAAGCTAATTTACAGTTTTTCTCCTTTTTAAAAAAAAAAAATGTTTGATGCCTTTAAAAAAAAAAAGTTTTGACCTCTTTTCTGAAGCAAAAACACTACTTTTCTGTTATTGGGTTTCTCCATTTATTGACCAACTAACATATTTTTGTATAAGTTTTGAGTAAGAGGGACTGTGTAACTGAATATTACGTTATTGACCAGAACGGCAAACGTTTTCGTAGGGCCATCTTCCCCCAAGAAGAGCTTCTGTCATTGTTTCACTACAGGGCTGGTGCTGCTCAGATCCTTCATAGAATTCTTTCAACCGGGTAGCACGCTGTACAGGCTTCTTGATTACATTTGGCCAATGCAAGAACTTCCTTGGCTCCTCTCACCAAAAACTATTATTTCATGGATGGCTGGGATTTCCACTTTTTACTTGGGAAAAAAATTACCTATGCATGTTCACTTTGGGGGCTACAGTCACTCCCCTTGAGCATCTGAGTATTCCTTCATCTCTCTTTCAAAGCACAGCTCACCGAAAAACTAATCTTTAGTAAATTCTCCTAGGTGCCAGGGAAAGCTGGGAGAGTCTTCCTTAAATAAGAAAAAAAGCTTTTCCTTCTCTCTACCCTTGGGGAAGAGCACCGTAATGCCTGTATCAGTTCATGGGATTCATCCTAGAGAACAGTTGAGAAAGCAATGATCCCGTCCACAGTCTCTCTCATTGACAGAAAGATTTAAAATTGTAAACAATGCAAACTTCTTCTTCTTCTTCTTCTTCTTCTTCTTCTTCTTCTTCTTCTTCTTCTTCTTCTTTTTGAGCTCCAATTCTAATAACTTTCTTTTCAATTGGAAATTGAAGAAACAGGCTGGCTTTGAGATTAGTACCAACCACGCTTAAATCCTTTTGGGGAACATCTGTTTTAGATTTTTGCACATTTGCTCATATGGCACAACTTTCCAACTGGCTTAGCCTGTTCTTACAGAAATCTACATAAGAACCCGCTCCCCAAAATATGGCATATTTCTTATCTCCCCTCGGGCCTCACTGACCCTTGCTGGCCATATGCAAAGCAGGTGAAACACAATCAAGTTATTGCATTTTGTTTTTAAACTGCTGGCCCGCCAGGGCCGGACATCTGTGGTCAAGGTGATCCAAGGATTCAGTGATGCCCGTGGGCCGGCACTCTGTCCAAGGGTTGCCATAACGTTCACGGAATACCAGAATCCATAAGGA
Organism: Antrozous pallidus; assembly: GCA_027563665.1. NCBI lineage: Eukaryota > Metazoa > Chordata > Mammalia > Chiroptera > Vespertilionidae > Antrozous > Antrozous pallidus. The sequence continues at coordinate 43,923,286 of CM050514.1, read as the reverse complement.
TATGGCCTCCACCTAAGATGAGGGGCCAAATGGCTGAATTTACAGAGCTGATTTGTGTGGCCTTCTTGGATTAAGAGCTTGAAAGACCAGGCCTGACCTATGATGCTTGTGCAAAGAATTAGCATCCTCCCTGTAGATCTGCAAGAGAAGGCTACCTCCTGCAGAGCTATCTCTCGGTGAATGCTAACTCAGCTCAAGGGCCTTTTGGGGAAAGGACAGTGAAAAGCCTCTAGAGAGGTAAGTTTCCCACCCTTCCGACCTCTCTCCAGCTGCAGCTTGCTTGGTGCTGTCAGAATCTGGATTTGGGGGGAGTCTCTCTGTAGTGGAACCAGTGACAGAAGCTGTTCTTTAGAATTTTCAGGATTGGCTGTATTCTGCGGTCAGAATGAGAGAGTCAAGCTGGGCAGAATCTCTCGCCAAGAGTTCAGGTAAGGTAATGTTTATTCACTGGGAATGTTTCCACAGCCAGACAGCTATGCTGACAGTCTTCACATTTTCTCCCAGTTTGTTTAAATTTACATGATAAATTTGTAACTCTTTTAAACATAATTTTGGTTGGATTTGCCATGAAAACCTTTTTTTTTTCTTTATCCCATGCAAAATGGTTTGGAATGTCACTGTTTTTTAAAAACCGTATTGTTGGAAATGCTTTAATCTGCTCTGCTGTTTCCTCTCCTCCCCTCCCCCTTTGAAAGCTTGGCATAGTGTAAGCATTCATTATGTCTTTTCCCTTCCCCGGCTCCCACCCAGTGGGAGGTAGTAATGCTATTACCGGTGCTGAAAAATGGCACCCAAAAGGTATGGGAAAGAAAGAACCCCAAACTACAACCTGCTGTCTTTTCACGCCTTCCTTTGGAGACTGTTCCTTCGGGTGCCGAGTTGTGTGAGAAAATGCTTTACTGCATCGCCATCTTGCTGAGTTGCTTCACGTGAGGAAAATGGGGCTCTGACCCTGCCACTCAGCGACTCAGTTCCACATTTTGGATTGCATACTGGAAAAGAAGCCAATCTTCTTGCTAGTAAACCAACAAACCAGCTGTATGCAGCGGTGACCCATACAATGGATATAAACCTAAAAGAGAGGGAGGGGAAAGGTAGAATACAATAGTTCTTGAAATCTGAAATCTCCTACTTATTAAATCGGGTTATTTACTGAGACTTGACGTAAATCTGATTGGTGGGGATCTCTTGGAATCTAGTGGACATCTGGTATTATTTTCCTTTCAGGAAAAATGAGAAATGCCAACTAACCCAGAGAGCGTCTGGGTTCTGGGATCAGCGTGAGCTTCTCAGGACATTTGTGCCTGGCCTCCGTTTTTGTCTGTTGTTCAGAGCTGGTTTCCAGCTAAAGCCCCTTTCGCTGGGAGGATCTGGGATAGGCGGGTGGCTGGATTTCTTGTTCATTTTTTTTTTCTCCATCCTTCAGGGTGGGGGGATTGGTTTGGCTTTCTTTTCTTGTGGCTTTGTTTTGTTTCATTTTGGGCAAGATCAGTTTTAGCTGCAAGGATTTGAAAAGACTGAAGGATGCCACCCGTTTTTCCTGGAGGCCTAGATTTTTGTATTCTGTCCTCCTGAGCAGAAGTCATTCCTCATAGCCCAGCGAACCAATAGTGTCAGTGATTTTAAGTAGAGTTGCCTCTTTGGGGAGGTTGGGGCTTTGTTTTGTTTTAATTCTCTTTCCTTAGCAGCAAGGTCTTTATTCCCTGGAGAATCTACTCCATTGCAGACTCCCTACAGCGTCAGGAGCACTGACCGATTAAGTGCTGTCAGCTTGATGTACGACTCCGGACTCTTGAAACAGATGACGGTTCTGTTCTGTATTTCCACCGTGTGTGGCTAAAACAACGGCCAGTGGCCAGATGACCTGTTAGATGGCTAGCCTTGTATACCTCGACTCTGTATGTTCCCATGTATGTTACCGCAATGCTCCTCCTGTTGTACAGTGTCTGTGAGATGCTCTTTGAAGATGGTACTTTTTTGTTTTTTTTCCTTTTTCAATAAAAGTACATTACCTCCCACTCGCTGGTATTTAATCCTGTTGCTGAATGTGCCTGTGTGAGTGTGTGCTCCGGCGCTGCAGGACCTCAGAGCTGGAGGTGGCACTCGGTGGTCCTTGGGGGCTGGCTGCCTTCCTCACTGCAGGTGGTGTTAACATGTGCTACCTGAGGTAACATGTTTTTGTTTTCGGGAGGGAGCGGGGAGCGGGGAGGGCCCGCGGGAGGGTCTTTGGATTTGTGCAAGTCTGCTTTGTTTGCTCCCTTCTGTGCTATTAAACTGCGGATGTTTATTTTCAGGAATGTTTTGCAAATGCACTTCTCACTCTCCCCCAGTCCAACTGTAGGTACACTGTTCCTTTTTATCAAATAAGCACGTTTGAAAAGATTTCCCTCCCAACAAAGGTCTTAATTTCATTTAAAGAAATGTATCAATGTGTGGAGCTGCTGGAATAAGGTCAACTATATACTTTTTCGTGACTGTGTGTTTAGAATTAATTTCAGCTCATGGACAGGTTTATGTTACATTAGAAAGAGTAACCGTTGTGGTGGTGTCCTTAAGAAAGAGTTTTTCAAGTTAGAACTCCCCCTCCTGCAAGACGCCCTGAGGAAATTCCTGCAGGCAGGGCGTCCGTGATGTTTGGTCCTCCACGGAGGTGTTTCCCTGCTCACACGCTGGCCACCGAACAGCGGAGCTGCCTCCTCTTTCTAACTTAACATAAAGCTGTGGCGTGGTGTCTGGGTGCTGGGCAGATGCTGACAGTGGTGTGTGTTTCTCCCTGTAGGCCTTCATGGTGAAACAACTCTTGGAGTACTCCCAGGGCACAGATTCTAACCTCAAGTACAGCTTGCTGTTAGTCCTGGGCCTCCTTCTGACAGAAATCGTGCGCTCCTGGTCCCTTGCAATGACTTGGGCATTGAATTACCGAACTGCCGTCCGCTTGCGGGGGGCCATTCTCACCATGGCCTTTAAGAAGATCCTTAAGTTAAAGAGCATAAAGGAGAAGTCCGTGGGGGAGGTGAGTAAGGATTCTTGGCTTCAGGGCAGAGAGAAAGCTCCCTGCTTGAGCTGTTTCGTTCCTTTAGGTCCCCCACTTTTGTCCTGTATCCTCCTCCTGAGACAAGAGGGCCGCTCACTGCTCTCCATGTCTCCTAGCTCATCAACCTGTGCTCCAACGACGGGCAGAGGATGTTTGAGGCCGCTGCCGTGGGCAGCCTGCTGGCCGGAGGACCCATTGTTGCCATATTGGGCATGATTTATAATGTCATTATTTTGGGACCGACGGGCTTCCTGGGATCTGCCGTTTTTATCCTCTTTTATCCAGCAATGGTGAGTAAGCCTCCTTGCTGCATTTTGGCAGCATCTTGTTAGACAAGTTACTTCCATTGGGTTATTATGTATAGCAGGCACCACTGAAGTTTCACATCTCTTACTGGAAATTTCCTCAAAGCTGGTCCTACGTTGGAAAAGTTTAGAAGGAGCTAGACAGTGCTTAGTCCACACAGGCAGAATCTGGACTTGAGAGGAAGTAAGGTATCGCTTGACTAGGAGCCTCATTAGCAGTGGCTCCTAATGAGATTTTAAAAAAGATTTTGAGTGAAGGAAAAAACCAGCAAGTGCACCCTGCCCCCAGGAAACACAAGAGTGTCTGAGTCACTCGGTCTCACATTGGTACTGATAGGGTCCTCCTACTTCCATTTGATAGCACTCAGTATCTGTGATTACTGCGAGAACAAATATTTGTCTTAGTTTCCTTACAAATATTTGTCTTAGCTTCCTTATATCAGAATAATATTTTATTCTGATTTAAATAACCGATTTTATTAAAGATAGTACAACTCCATGATACTCGTTTTATTTATAATAATCTTAAACAGATTTATTTCCCAAGGAGAGTGAACAGCTCTTAGGCTTGATAAGCTCTGATTTTGGCATAACATCCCTTTTTTCTTTCAGATGTTTGCTTCACGGATCACTGCGTATTTCAGGAGAAAATGCGTAACTACTACAGATGACCGTGTTCAGAAAATGAATGAAGTTCTCACCTACATTAAATTTATTAAAATGTATGCCTGGGTCAAGGCATTTTCTCAAAGTGTTCAAAGTGAGTTTGCAGACTTTATATGTGTATATGGTAGAAAAAGACTCAGGTTTCTTTGCTTCCAAATCACCTTAGCTACTAGGAACCTTAAAGTCGTAGGATCTCAGGAACTTAACTTCTTATAATATCTTACTAGAGGCCTGGTGCATGAAATTCATGCACTTAGGACTGGGGGGTGGTGGGGAGTGTCTCTCACCCCGGCCTGCGCCCTCTTGCAATCCAGGAGCCCTAGGGGGAGTGGGCCTAAGCTGTCAGTTGGACATCCTTAGCTGTGCTGGCCACCCTTTAGCCTGGCTTCTAGCTGAGCAGCACTCCCCCTGCGGGAGCGCACTGACCACCAGGGGGCAGCTCCTGCATTGAGTGTCTGCCCCTAGAGGTCAGTGCCTGTCATAACGACCAATCGTTCTACCATTTGGTCAATTTGCATATTAGTCTTTTATTATATAGGATGGACTTTACACTAATAGGGATCTTAGCAACTTGTACCCATGACTTCATCTCACTGATGAGGAAATTGAGACCTGAAAAAACTGACTTCCCCCATCCATGAAATAATTCAGCTAGCTATGTGCATTTCGATCCCTGTCTATACTCTCATCCTGCCCATAATTTTGGGGTCTGGTTATGAGGACATCACAGAAAACAGTATCCAGTGGCTGCTGAGAGCTCTGCTTCTATTCTCTGTGCTCTGAGGATACATGTGCACCAGAGATAGTTAGGCATGAGATCCTGGGGAAAGGGGTGCTGGGAGAAGCGCTGGGCAAGAGGTCAAGATGGCTGGACCTAGCTCTGTTACTAACTCATGGGGTTTCTGGCCTGTTGTTTTATTTTTATATTTTCAAACAATTTATGTCTAGTCACAAGATTCTCAGTGCCCCATCATGATCCACAAATTCACTGCAGACATAAACGTGTTGTCTGTTAAGCCACAAAGATTGGAGGAATAATTAGCATAGCCTGGGCATTCAAAGAGATCTCAACAAAAGTTGAATGTTGGGCCTTTAAAAGAGGTGAAATTTAAGAGGGATATATTTTAAAACACTTTAGAATTTTTTTTAAAAAAAGATATAATTATACATAAACTTTAAGTATAAAAGCTCTGTTAATTGACCATAACCTCAGAGTGAGCTAACCTGAATACTACTAAAAAGTCAAATGCAATTTTAGGTTGGATAGAAGTACAGTGTTCAATTCAGGGAAGCTGTTTAATTTTCACTGCTTGGTTTGTTGATTAAACCTTCAGGAACCTGCCCTGACAGGTTTGGCTCAAGGGTCCCGGGTTTGATTCCAGTCAAGGACATGTACCTTGGTTGCGGGCACATCCCCAGTAGGGGGTGTGCAGGAGGCAGCTGATTGATATTTCTTTCTCATCAATGTTTCTAACTCTCTATCTATCCCTCTCCCTTCCTCTCTGTAAAAAAATCAATAAAAAATATATTTAAAAAAAAACACAAACAAAAAACCTTCAGGAACCTTATGTCCAGTTCCTAAGCTTTTTATGTGAGCAGCCATCCAGAGCAGGATCACTCGGAAGTGTACAGCACTGGATTAAGCTGCTTCATTAAATAGTGAGTTTGTTGCCCTTAAAATGGGACAGATGGATGCTAAGTGGACATCTGCCAAGCATGCTGTTAGCAGGGTGACTGCTGATGGGCCCTCTGACTCTCGGGTCTATCATTTTATAACCTTCCCGATAATCCACTCACCCTTCAGACTCTGACTTTGGTATCTTCATCTGTGTGTGTGGGCTTGAAAAGAGCATTCTTGCTCAGTATAGATTTAGACAAGGTGTATGATAAATATTAAAGCAATGAGTTGGATTTCTTTTTTAATATGACTAATTTGCTAGCTAAAGGTAGTTCTCAATATGACTAACTTGCCGGCTGAAGGTACTTAGTTTCCAGTGTCTTGAGCAGTGCATAGCATCTCAAAAAAATTTCTTTAAGTTTAAAAATACCTCACCATTTTATTATCATACTTCCTATGTCACGGTCTCAGTACTCTGGGGTTGCTCTGTGAATAAGGGTGTCAGTTTTGCAAATATTGAAGAAAACCATTCTGCCTACAAAAGTTGTATTCCACTCACCCTTCTGCTTTTTGGGTGGAAGTCTATCCCAGTGTCAGCTTACAGTAGGCACTCTAGCAGATCGTAGTTCCTTTTCATTCTCCATTACTGTGGTACTGTCTTTTCTGTAAGTACCTAGACAAGAAATAAAGAACAGCCAGATCAGCAAGCAAAACTGCCAATTGCAGGTATAATTAATGTGTTTATCTTTATAACAGAAGAAATTTGCAAGGAGAATCAGACTTAGGCAGAAGATGATCATTGTGATGATAATCTAGTACTGTTTTTTTCAGATTCATTCCTGTGATTTGATCCATTTCAAACCTCAGGCTTGTGTGCCAGCGTTAGTGATAGGAATTGATAGTCCCAGTGACCTAGTCTTTATTTTAAATCTTGTGTGTGTGGCTAAAGACCTCCCATGTCTTTTTTGGTGACAGAGGAGCATTATTGCAGGGTGGGTTTTTTTTAGCTTGCTTTTTAGAGATTGGCTTCCTTTTTGTTCTTAGAAATCCGAGAGGAAGAGCGGCGGATATTGGAAAAAGCCGGGTACTTTCAGAGCATCACTGTCGGTGTGGCTCCCATCGTGATGGTGATCGCCAGCGTGGTAACATTCTCTGTTCACCTGACTCTGGGCTACGATCTCACAGCGGCACAGGTCAGTGAGCCCTCGGGGGTTGGGAAAATCACATGCTCTGATCCTCTTGCGTCTGGATTTGGAAGTTCCCCCAATAATCAGAAGGCGTTTTTTTCTTTTTTCTTTTTTTTCTTTTCAATGTATTTTATTGATTTTTTACAGAGAGGAAGGGAGAGGGATAGAGAATTAGAAACATCGATGAGAGAGAAACATCGATCAGCTGCCTCCTGCACACCTCCTACCAGGCATGTGCCCGCAACCAAGGTACATGTCCTTGACTGGAACCGAACCCGGGACCTTTCAGTCCGCAGGCCGACGCTCTATCCACTGAGCCGAACCGGTTCGGGCAGAAGGCATTTTTTTCATTCGTGTGATTAAACCGAGATGTGGAAGAGCGAACATTCAGCCATAATGCACAAGGAACGGATGGGCTATGTTTAGCTCAACCTTGGGTTTAATTCTGAAAATACAGATCACTCTGTGGTTCAGATTTACTGCGAATTCTAATTGAAGATCTCATAAAAACTCTACCTTTAAAAAAGGTGTCTGCCTTATACCAGCATTTGACAGTCAAGCTGCAGCCTTGCTTTACTTGAAGGGAAACTGATGGTTTCTGCTGATTTTGGTTGCACAGCCTCTTTAGGCTCAGTTTCTGCTCTTTTCCTCCTTTCAGGCTTTCACAGTGGTGACTGTCTTCAATTCCATGACTTTTGCTTTGAAAGTAACTCCGTTCTCGGTAAAATCCCTCTCCGAAGCATCGGTTGCTGTTGACAGGTTTAAGGTAAGAGGCTCCCTCTCCTCCTCCGTGTCAGGACCCGTCCCTGACAAACTACCTGCCTTTATTCCAGTGGGTCGCACAGGTTCATTGCACATGGCTTTTGGTCCCCTTCAGCCTTTGGCAAGTTGGTAAGAAAGGGGCCAAGGGGAGGGGAGGTGGGGCGGGCAGGAGGGGGGGAAAAAGGAAGGAGCCAGTGGAGAAGACGGGCTTACAGGGTGGAGCTAGTTACCTTTCAGATAAATGAATTTGTACCTTTTGTAGATGGCCCACCTAGGTTTAGGTTCCCAGGATTTCAGTGTTTCTCTTCAGAGTTAGTCCCTTCTGCCTGGACCTGACATGGATATATGTCTTAACTTACTGGGCCTTTTCAGTGATGCAAACCTAGAGGGTCAGAGCGGTCTAGAGACTGTCAGCTTTTTCTTACCTTGACCTACCATTTACCTCTACCAAATTGCTTCATTTTGATGGGTCAATATGCTAAGCCCTTTTAAAAGTATATTATTGATTTCAGAAAGGAAGGGAGAGGGCAAGAGAGAGAGAGAGAGAGAGAGAAACATCAATGATGAGAGAGAATCATTGATCAGCTGCCTCGTGCACACCCCCTGCTGGGCATCGAGCCAGCAACCCAGGCATATGCCCTTGACCAGAATTGAACCCTGGACCCTTCCGTCTGCAGGCCGATACTCTGTGCACTGAACTAAACCAGCTAGGGCATGCTAGGCCCTTTTGATACTTCCCTGTTCCTGGCCTGTGGTTGCCACTTACGATGCAGAAACTCCAGTGACATGATAGTCGTAAAACTAGATCATGTTGAGAAATGTGGAAGTATCAGGGTTTTTCTGGTAGGGTTTGTTGATCATGCCTTGACCTGTCTTTGTGCCTCCAGAATAATGCAAGAGGGAAGTATATTTGGGAGGGTGGGGTGAGATGGATGTTTGAAAGTGGGTAATACTTTAGGAAAAGGAACAGCACCGGTGTGGGCGGGGATTCTTGGACAGAGCCACTGCAGAAAGAAGGTCTCGCATTCCTGCAGCAACACAAGCGGTGTTCGTGCCTAGAAGGCGTGAGGCTCAGGTGTTTGAAGGGTTAATATCATCACCTTAGATGTTCAGGAGAAAGCAAATTTGGTTTACCTTTTAAGAAGAATGAAGAAGAACTTTTCCAAATGATATTCTACTCATTTATGATTAACTAGATGAATTTTGTTTAAGAATCACCCCGCCCCTGCCCTTCCTCACCCCAGCCTGGCTGCTAGAAGGCTGAGAGCCAGAGCCATGTACGTAAAGAGAAATGGTCTAATTGTAACTAGGGCTTTATTTTGCTGAACCCATAATATTCAGTCATGGAAGAAAGCAAATGACTCAACTATAAATGTGTCCCACCTCCTTGTTAGTGAATGGGTTTGGTGGCATTTTAGATGAAGAAGCAGGAGTTTGTGGTATAGATTTGTTCACTCCTTGTTTCTCGAGAGCTCTCTTCACTTATTAGTGAGAACTTGTATTAGCAAGTGGCTTTTCTCATAGCTCTTTCCTCTATCCAGGAAGCTTCAGAGTTAATAAAGGAAGCACAATCAGCCACAGCTCTATTATATTCCCCATGAGACTTCAATCCCCTTCTGTCATATGCCTCTTGCAGTTTCCTCCTTTCCAACCTCCTTCTCCTTCTACCCTCCTCCACTTCCCCCTCTCCCTGCCCCTTCTCCTCCTTCTAGGATCACAACCTGTAGAAAGGTAGTGGGAAGCCACCTTGTGACTTTCCTGATAAGATTGTCACCAGTATAGTGTTGCCAGCTTTAGCAAATAAAAACACAGGACATCCAATTAATAATTGCATGGGACACACTGAAGAAATTATTCATTGTTTATCTGGAATCGGAACTTAACTAGGCATCCTGTATGTTACCTGGTAACCCTACGAGTAGTCCCTTCTTCTGCTTAGCAGATACGTTCTGATTTGGTTGTTCTGGTCAATCAGAGTAGTATATTGATGGGCAGGGTCCTGTGGTAAAGTTGAGGTTCATGGTTTCTGTACCTTGAGGACTCTGTTGTCCTGGCAAGTGCAGATCCAAGTAGATATAAATTCAAGTGTTGTGACTCAACACCTCTTGGCAGAGCGGCCCGAAGCTGAAATCCTCCGGGAGGAGCGCGGGGCTGCAGGGAGCCTGTGGGAAGGAGCCGTGGGGAAGGAGCAGTGCAAACTAGCGGCATGAGCGTGTTTCCAAAGAATCCACTGGGGTGTAAGAGGTCCTTTAGTAACCCTCTAGGGAGGGATGATGGGAACACATGGTTTACTGTGTGAGGGTGGTGACAGTATTGGACACGTGATTCTTAGCTCAGTCTTTTAGGAAGGCTGCGACCAAATGAAACCAACAGCTATTTTCAAAGATGAAACCTGAGGTTGACTAAGTGTGAGGATTATCTTGGAGATTTATTTTGTTTTCTCTTAATCTAGGAGACTTAGAACCATGCCACTTCTGGGAAGATTAGAGAGTAGGAATAAGTAGAAGATGTGGCAATTTCAAGGAGAAAAAGAGCAGGTTCAGAAGTTTCGGATCCAGCAGAAAGAGGTTGGGAAGGGGATTGTAATGTTGCATTTAATGGCACCTGCACACTTAACATACTTGGGGGTTCTTGGTAGAGAGTAGAGAGTTCTGGCCCTAAAAAAGTCATCTTTTCTCTAAAAAAAAATAATAATAACATAAAATAAAATAAATATATACATACATAAAATAAAGACTTTCTAATGTTATTTTTACATATTTTTATTTGAAAAAGAATTTTAAAAAAATCATATTGGGACTCAAACTGGGATACCATTCTGTAGAGAAGACCACTGGTTTAAGAGGGTTGTCAGAAGTGGGTTCAGAGTCATGGGCACATCGAAGCCCTTGGCTAAGATTTATTTTGATCAGTGCTTCAGATCTGATTTCAGAAGTGTACCCATTTTCTTCCCCTGGCAGAACTCAGTGGGACGCAGGGGATGAGCGGGGAAAGTTGTGTTCTCTTCCCAGGGATGTTTCTGAGGGAAATAACCTTCACTTCCATGCAAGTCCCTTCCTTTGGTGGTTTGAGTTTCCACAAGTTCCAAGGCAGGATTCTGGAGACATGAGACTTATTGGCAAGAAGGAGTACTCTACCGTCCATTACACTTTAGGCCCTCTTCTCTGACCTCAGCGAGCGAGGCCTGGGCACTGTCTCAGCTCAGCCTCCCCCTGAGACGTGTGCCATGTTGGGGTGAGGGAAGCACACAGGCTTTGACGTTCTACAGGGGTGGTCTGGAAGGGAAGCAGTGATGAGGGTCTGTGTAGGGGAGCAGCACGCCCTGTGGTTTTTCTGCTGGCATTTGCCCACTGCTACTCAGCAACTCATGGGTGAGAACAAGGGCCGGCACATGGGCTGCTTAAATGCCCTTTGGTCACACAGACTGGTGGAAAACGCAGAACTGGTGCGGCATGTAATTGGTAGTGAGGGTGTTGGGCCATTGACGAGGTCCTGTTCCTCCTGAGGGCGTCCCCACACTCCCCCCCCACCACCACCCCGACCTCTCGCTGGGCCCGAGGCTGGGCTGCACTAATGAGCTACCTTTTGCCCTTCAGCTTTCTTCCACTGTATAGCCTGATGTGTTTTGCTACGTGAGTGTACGCCCTAGGCTTGTCTCCCTGGTCTTGATCCAGTGTCTCATCTTTGCACCTCTCTCACAACTCCTATCAGAGTTTGTTTCTGATGGAAGAGGTTCACACGGTAAAGAAAAACCCAGCCAGTCCTCACATCAAGATAGAGATGAAAAATGCCACCTTGGCATGGGACTCCTCCCACTCCAGTATCCAGAACTCACCCAAGCTGACCCCCAAAGCGAAAAAAGACAAGAGGGCTGCCCGGGCCAGGAAAGAGAAGGCGAGGCAGCTGGAGCGCACCGAGCATCAGGCGGCGCTGGCGGAGCAGAAGGGCCACCTCCTCCTGGACAGCGACGAGCGGCCCAGCCCCGAGGAGGAGGAGGGCAAGCCTGTGCCCCTGGGGAGCCTCCGCCTGCAGAGGACACTGTACAGCATCGACCTGGAAATCGAAGAGGTAACCGCTGGGCCTCCCCACGCGCCGCGTGTCCCCCAGGGGTGTCTGTTGTGGCACGAGCAGGCGGCTGCTGTTCCTTTTAGCAGAGTTCTGTTTTGTGGCTAGGAGTGGTTTTGAATCAATGAGCCATGCTAGCCAGCTCCGCCTCTAAGAGGAATATTTCGGCATTTAACAGTAGAAATGAATAACAACTAGTCTCCTGAGATAACTCATTTTGTAAGCAAGGACATGAAACATTCAAGTGGGTTTTCCAAGATTTTGCCCTGAATAAATTTCTGCTGGTTGAAGTTGTATGTGAGCTGTAACAGTTAGTTCTGGTAATGAGAGCTCCGTGTAAGCGTCTCCTTACCCCCAGGCTAGTCACCACACAGAACCTGGAACGTAAGAGAGATTCTCAGTGTTGCTATTATTGACAATTCGGTTATAATTGTTTATTTTTAACGCAAGTAAAGGATCGTTGTGGAGTGTGCTGTCACAGCCCAGGCACACAGGGCCGGAGTCTCTCAGAGGCCCTCCTTTAGGGAGCGGCTGCAACAGGCAGTCCTGGTTCAAGGCTTTTAACGTACAGAATGTGACTGGGAGTCAGAACCATGTTGAGGGCTACTTCATACACAGGGTCCCAGGTATAGTTATACACTCACTCACTTAACAGCCATTTTTTCATGACCAACTCGGCTGGCACTGTTGTAGGGCTGGAGTCTAGCAGGGAAAATCCAAACAGTCGAACCTCCACCTTCTTGGAGCTTACATTCTAGTGGCAAAGACAGTAAACAAGTCGGGAGTATGTTCTAAGAACCTGTAAATCCCTGAACCCACCTGTAGTGCTGAATCCTGGTAATTTTTTCTGGTGCATACATACCTATGATAACGTTTAGTTTATAAATTAGGCACAGTAAGAGACTAACAATAATAACTACAGCAATTTGCTCTATCCTATCTAATAAAAGAGTAATATGCAAATTAACCGACCTTCGCTATACCCACCAGGCACGCCCACCAGCCAATCAGGAGCTTGGGCAGAGCCAGCCAGTGAGTGTATGGCCTGGGCCGGGGGTGGGGCATGACTTGTGTCTAGGGCAACACCAAGCAGGATTGCATGAAATTTCGTTACACTAGTCAGAGCACCACACTGTTTAAAACTTATGGATTGTTTATTTCTGGAATTTTCCATTTCATATTTTTGGACCACAGTTAACTGCAAGGAACTGAAACCACAGAAAGTGAAACCATGGACAGGGGAGAATACTATATCTTGTATGTCAAAGGGTGGTTAGGGCTGCGAAGAAGAGGGTGGTAGAGATAGAGTGCTGGGGCAGGGAGCAGGTGATTGCAGTGTAAATAGGTTGCCTGAGGGAAAGGCTTCCTTTAAAAAGTAGTATTTGAGGAAAGACCTGGGGGGCGGGGGGTGAGGGAATGAGTCATGTGACTATCTGGGGGAAAAGAGCATTCCAGGCAAAAGGACAAAACTGCAAAAACCCTGAGGCCTATTACTGGAGCAGAGTGAGCAAAGGAGAGAGTAGTAGATGCCAGGGGCAGACAGGGAGCTAGGTGCAGAGCCTCCTTGTAATGACTTTGGTTTTACTCTGAGTGGAAAGAGAAGCCATTGAAGGTTTGGAGCAAAAGAATGATGTGACCTGACATACACACACACACACACACACACACACACACACACTAGTGGCCAGTGCACGAAATTTGTGCGGGGGGGAGGGGGATGTTCCTCAGCCCAGCCTACACCCTCTCCAATCTGGGACCCCTCGAAGGATGTCCTACTGCCGGTTTATAGGGATCAGGCCTAAACTGGCAGTCAGACATCCCTCTCACAATCCAGGACTGCTGGCTCCAGCCACTCACCTCCCTGCCTGACTGCCTGATTGCCCCTAACCACTGCCTGCCAGCCTGCTCGCCCCCAACTTCCCCCTGTCACTGGCCTGCTCACCCCAACTGCCCCCCTGCTAGTCTGTTCACTCCAAATGTCCCCCCTCCCCCCGCTGTCCTGATCACCTTCAACTGACCCCCACTAATGGCCTGTTCACCCCTAACTGGCCGCCTGCTGGTCTGCTTATCCCCAACAGCCCCTGCCATCCCATCCTGGCCTGATCACCCTTGGCAACCCAATGTCCCAGCCCCTCCTTTTTTTCTTTTTTCTTTTCCAGCGCCTCTTTGAGTGGAGGCCAAGGCCGGCTGGAAGCAAGTATCTAGGATTTATTTATCTTCTATAATTGAAACTTTGTAGCCTTGAGCAGAGGCCAGGGCCTGCCAGGAAGCTTGGTTTCCTCTATTGCGGGGGTGGGGGGCAACCCGAGCCTCCTGCTTGCTCCAGCTCCATGGCCAGCTGCCATCTTGGTTGGGTTAATTTGCATATTTGCTCCTGATTGGCTGGTGGGTGTGGCTTGGCATACCAGAGTGATGGTTAATTTGCCTGTTTCTCTTTTATTAGTGTAGATTAGTATAGATGAGAGAAACAGTCTAGCTTCTGTATTCAGAGGAGTATGTAGAGAAACAGGAAGGAAGCCAGGAGAACATTAGGGTGCCTTGGACCGAGGGCAGTGGTCAAGAAATGTTTACCTACAGCACTGGAAGTAGGGAGTGCTGGGTTCTAATGTGTTTATCAAGTCAGCAACTAACAGATCCAGAGCTAGCCTGCAGGGAAAATGAAAAGCTCGCAGCTCTTGAAAGCTATGACCAAGAAGGGAAGATGGTCCTAGGTGAGACCACTGGAAATAACCAGTGGTTATTTGGAGGGCATTCAAGTCACTCTAAAATGTGTGTGTGTGTGTGTGTGTGTGTGTGTGTGTGTGTGTGTGTGTGTGTAATTATATAAATTTATTTCAGAAAGGAAGGGAGGGGGAGAAAGAGATAGAAAAATCAATGGTGAGAGGGAGTCATTGATTGGCTGCTTCCAGTATGCCCCCTCACTAAGGCTCGAACCTGCAATCCAGCATGTGCCTGATTTAGGAGTTGAACTGTGACCTCTTGGTTCGTAGGTTGACACTCAAGCACTGAGGCGTGCTGGCCAGCTCAAGTCACTTTTTTACTTCAGTCAACTCTTAACAGGCTTCTTATTGAATAGCGATGATCTTGTTTATTGAGGCAGCTCTATCACATTGATAGTCAGCTCTTTTCAGGGGTTAGTCCTGATAGTCAATAGATGTTTACTCTCCTACTGTCTGTTGATCCTCTTTCTGCCCTTTGGAGCCCACATTCACAGAACTTGAGCTCTTTTAAAGAGAGACCATAATTCTCTAGACACCCCCTCTCCCCTTTAGGGAGGGGAAAGGAACTTAGTGTCTTCTGATGTCTCACTTACTTCATTGTTGATGTCTCTTTTAGTCATCAATCCATTATCAGAGCAGAGTTTTCTTTGTGGAAATCTAACTGGCCTGAGCAGAGATTGAACCTGTGATTTGGTCTCCTCATTACTACCAGGCTATAATCTTTCAAGCTCCTGGATCCATATCGAAAACATTGTCCCACATGCTTTTATTAAGTACTAGACACTACTTGGTTCTACAAGGATAACTCCTTTCCTCAAGTTGCTCGAAGCCCATTGAGAGACAGTATTCATGTAAGCAACAAGGCCAAGATCCAACAATTGTCAAGTGCTGGTGGAGTTGGGATTCAGATCAAGACGGTTTGCCTCCAGAGTCCATGTTCTTTCTCCCCAACCATTCTTCATTCCTTCCTTTCTGTCAGTTTTTTTCCAGTACAAGGTTCTAAACTAACAGCCCTGTTAAATTATCTCTCTGTTCTTAAGAACTTTTAATGCTGCCCCATTATTTTGCCTGAGGATACTCAGTTAAGTACAGGAGTAGTTTTCCCCTTGTGTGTGGGATTGGTGGTATAGAGATTCCTCCAATTCTGGGGAAAAGTGGTTAGAAAAGTGGAAGCACCAGTAAACAGTTTTTACTGAAAATAATGTATAGTCCGTAGAGAAAAAAAATCATAATAAAATATTTTTTTAAGAGTTCTGTCCTCCTAAAAACAACAGTTAACTAAGCAATAAAAAACGCATAGATTGCTGCCCTAGTTGGTTTGGTTCAGTGGATAGAGCATTGGCCTGCAGACTGAAGAGTCCCAGAGCTTGATTTCAGTCAAGCACACATGCCCAGGTTCCAGGCTCGATCCCTAGTGGGGGGCTTGCAGGAGGCAGCTATTCAATGATTTCCTCTCATCATTGATGTTTCTATCTCTCTTTCCCCTCTCCCTTCCTCTCTGAAATCAATTAAAAAATATATTTTTAAATATAGATTACCAACACAACAGGAAAGGAGTTGGATCTTTTTGTTTTGTTTTGTTTTGTTTTAATATTTTACTCAAAGACTTCAGTTTTAAACATCTGTAAGATATTTTGCTTTTAACATAAATCTAACTTCAGGTGGCAGAAGAAACAAAAATATGTCATGAGACTACATTTCAGCAATATATCTTTGAATAGGGAAACAAAAAACTCACTACCACTAAAACAAACTATCAAACAAACCTAATTTATTAGGTATGCCTAAGTTTTATTTCCCTCTAGGTAATTTGTTGGAAGGAAATTACACTTTCAAAGAATCAGCCCTTACAAACAGCAGCTAGTCTTTAAAAAAAAATAACATCCAATTGCTAGATTTTCAAAACTCACAAAACCCAATGAAAAGGTCTGGTTGTCAGCCAAGGCCATGCTCAGGTGGGTTTCCCATCACAGGGGACAACTACAACTAACTTCTTTAGGCCAATGCCAACGCTACACAGAACCAGAAACTACCACTGTTGCTCCCAATGTGTTGACAATTATCTTATTGCTGAATTGTACAGGATAAGTTTTCTTTGGCAACTTTTTATACTATCAATTAACACAACAAGACAACTATGAAGGTTCAAGTTAACTTAGTATTTCTAAAACTTCAAAACTTCATTATAATTACTTAAATATAATTTCTTATAGATGCTAGAATAGAGAAGTCTCTAAACACACCTACTGTCAATATAATAGACCAAAAAAAAATTGCTAACTAATCACTACTAAAAGTTTTACAGTTGTATGTACAAGTATATAATTGAACTCAAACACCAGTAAAAACATTACAATATTACTTCCAATTCTCCATCAGATTTTCTGTGATAAAGCACAAAAGTTAAATGTAGAAACTCATACCTGGTTATCTGACAATTTTTCTGGAAGGCTATTTCATCATATGGATTCAAAGTGGCCTAAATTAGCCAGAACATACTGTGAATTCTTACCATGATGCCACATAAAATTAAAGTAATTGATAACTTAGTCATTTTAATTCTGTTCTATGGAATAAGCGTATTTTGGAGGGTTGGCACAATATTGCCAAGAAATTTAAACAAAAAGCTCAAGTCCAGGTGTATAACTAGAAAGTCTTTTCTATATATTACAAAACCATCGACTTAAATTATGATTGGCTTCCACTAATTACTAACACTCAAAACCCACACCAATGAAGCAAAACAGGTGCAAAAGTGCACTCAGACACAGTCACATGACAGAGACCAGGGATTGAACTTAGCCCGCAAAAATTCAGAGAGGCCGCTAGGCAAACGTGTGTGCAAGCTTTCATCGGTAAGACATAGAAAATGCTTCATGTTGGTAATTTTATGTACAGTTTATAATTCCAAACAAGTGAAGCTGAAAATTTCCTAGGTAAAAGCCACAATAAAGTCAAATACAATACAAGTAACAGTCTTATAAGCTGGCCTCTCTTCAGCTGGTGATGGTACTCTAAGAAATGCCCTCTTCCTGATCAGTCATGTCCGTTTTAACTGAAAAGACCTCGGCCAGCATCTGTCTGGGGATCTCCGAGCCCCGGACTCTCAGGGTGTAGCAGGCATTCTCCGCTTTGGCCAGGCTCTGCTTCAGGGTGTAGAGCTTCTTGGGGACCTCGTAAGGGCCCGAGTTGCCAATGAACGAGAAGCTGTCATACACCTGGCGCAGGAACTGGCTCACTTCAAAGGGGTTGTCGATGTCCCCGTTGCCCACACTGTTGATGCACATGCGCATCAGCTCGCCGGTCAGGTGGGCCACTCCCAGGAGGTAGTCGACAGGGGTGATTCTCAGCCTCCAAGTGCCAGACTCTTCATCGTGAGCATCGGGAGGGGGAGTCTGATTTTCTTTCCCATTCTCTTCCGTCGTCAATACCAACTGTTTATTAATTTCATCCGTACTGATAAGTGATCGCGTTTTGATAGTGTTGAAAAGAGACGGCCTCCACGTAGTCCTGTAGTCCTGTCGTAATGGCTCTGTGGAACTGATGCATCTCCTCTCCCAGGAGCTCCTGCGCCACCTGTAGTATCTTTTATCTGACACCATCCAGTTTAACTTCCGACTCACTCAGTATTTCCTCCATATTAGGAGCACTCATAATTCTATGGAGCAGAAAGATTATCCTTTTACTTTCTACAGTTATATCCCGACTAAGTTTGAAAGTCTCTCATATTTGTCATGTCTTGCATCAAGTTCCTGCTGAAAAGATTTGAAGGCCACCGTCACTGGGGACGACGCGCCCACGTCCTTCCCTTCGCTGGCCGTGGGGGAAATTGTGCTTCCGCTTCCTAAACCCTCCGGCTCCTTCTTTGTTGCTCACGACTCGTCTCAGCCGGAGGCGGAGAGACTGAGAGGGTTTCTCTCTGACCCGGGAAGCGTTCGCGAGGCGGCAGAGGAAGAGCCTGCCAGGGGCCCTTTTCGGAGTTGGATCTTTTTAAAAGTGATATAGGATACCTTAGATCTTTAATTTTTGAAAAAGCTTACACATCTGTTTTCTTAGTGTATCTCCGCAGAAACCCTATGGAGTAGGTGGCTGACAAGGGAAAAAAGAGTTAACTGACTTGCTTGGTGATCGGAAAGGCAGTTTCCATATTGATGTGATTGTAGTTAATATGTTTTTCCTCAAAGAAATAGGAAGTCCCTGGAGGTGAGTGGTCGGTCAGTAGTCCTTGAATGACCTTCCCTCTCGCTCTGTCTTTTTTTTCCAGGGTAAACTGGTTGGAATCTGTGGCAGTGTGGGAAGTGGAAAAACCTCTCTTATCTCAGCCATTTTAGGCCAGGTAAGATTTGTTATTGTCCTTGGCATTTTTTTTTTTCTTCTTTCTCTGGACTTTGCTTAGCAAAGGCCTCAGAAAAACTGAATTTATTTACCAGAGAGGATCAGGAAAAGTAGAAACAAAATGAACCCTTCATCTGCATCTCTCTGCCCCCACCCCGTTCCCCACTGCATTCCCACCCCTTCACAGCATTGTGTCCGAAGGGAGCTTAGTCATCACCTGTATGTGCACACTGTATATGACAGTGTTTGAGAGGACAAGCTTTATGTACAAGGACTACACAGACTGGTCAACGAAACTTTGTTCCAAGTTATAGCATCCCTCACCTGAGACAAATTGTCAACCATCAGTCCCAAAAGGAATTCATATCAATTACCATGACTGAAAACAATCCAAAGTGAACAGGTCATCATGCAGTTTCTTCATGTTGGAGGGGAGGGTTCACCATCATTGTGTGGATACTTGGTAATACTAGTTGATGTAGACGAGTTGGCCTGCCCTAAAATTGAGGCGGTACATCCTTACAGCATCCTCCCCCAGAGGATTCTGAAAGGGCCTTCCGCTTGTGCTTCCCTTAATTAAAACCGTTTTCACTTAGAAAGAAAGTGTGTAAAGCAGCCCATAGGTTGCTGAAGGAAGTGTTGGTTCATTCAAGTCGTGGTTCCTCTGGGCTCCCATCGCACATAAGCAAGGAGACCTTTGATTCTCTTTGCTGCTGAAGCTCTCTGTGGAACACAGGTGGGGTCTGGTTTTGGGTCCAAAAAGCAACCAAGGAAACTGCCAGAACTTTCAACTTCGTTGTGGAATGTGGGGGGTTCTGCTGGCTCTGGGGGGATGGTTTTGCATTGATGCCATTGGATGGTGTCTCTCTCCCCAGATGACACTTGTAGAGGGCAGCATTGCAGTTGGTGGAACCTTCGCTTATGTGGCCCAGCAGGCCTGGATCCTCAATGCCACGCTGAGAGACAACATCCTCTTTGGGAAGGAATTTGATGAAGAAAGGCAAGGATTGCTTGGTTTCTCTCATGCTTTCTGTCTAGGCTGTGTGAGACCCGAGGCGCCCAGGCCACAGGCTCAACTCCAACCGTGTCCCTGATGCTAGGTCTCTCTGTTCTTCAGATACAACTCCGTGCTGAACAGCTGCTGCCTGCGGCCTGACCTGGCCATTCTCCCCAACAGTGATCTGACTGAGGTACAAGCCTTCTGCTCCCGATGTGGGCGTGTGTGTAGCAGAGAGGATCCTGGGACAAGAGTGGCAGGGCTCTGCTGGAGCCACCTCCTAGGAGTGCATCTTAAATGCGTGGGAGAAAAACTGACACAGTGAGATTCACTTTCACTGGTACTTTATGTTAGGAAAGCATGTATGCCTTGGGGCTGGCTTTTTAAGCATATAAATATTTCATACGTCAGGTGGTTTTTATTTTATTTTGTTTTTTTAAAGGAAAAGCTTTCCTTATATATATATTTTATTGATTTTTGTTTTTCACAGAGGGGAAGGGAGAGGGATAGAGAGTTAGAAACATCAATGAGAGAGAAACATCGATCAGCTGCCTCCCGTACACCCCCCGCTGGGGATGTGCCCGCAACCAAGGTGCATGCCCTTGACCGGAATCGAATCTGGGACCTTTCAGTCCGAAGGCTGACCCTCTATCCACTGAGGCAAACCGGTCAGGGCCGTCAGGTAGATTTTAAACAAAATCTCATTTTTGGTTCAGAGTTCGTGTTTTCTGCACTACTCATTTTTAAAACCACAAGTCAAGCACGTGCACATTGAGCTTCTTCCCTGAACCTCATTCTGCCAACTTCCTTGTTCAGAGGCAGTCTGCAGAGAGCCCTCTCCCTTTAGAAAGGAAAAGGCTGCTGTACAAATCCCTTTCTTTGGTTCTCTGCCCTGGAGCAGTTTCCAGAGCTGTGTCTTTGAAACGGGCTTTTTGAGTCCTGAGACCTCGCCCTTGACCTGCTCTGGAGGTCTCTGGGGCTGGCAGTTGTGTTTCAGCTGACTTCAGTTAAAATCCCTCAAACCAGGTTTGGTGAATGGTTTAATTAGTTCACTGGCTGTCAAATCAAGGTGCCCACATCAGCAGCATTCGGTGATACTGGGAACTTGTTAGAAATGCAAATTTTTAGGCCCTACTTCAGACCTCCTGAATCAGAAACTCTAGGGGTGGGGCCCAAAAACCTGTTTTTACAAGTCCTCAGGTAATTCTGATACCTGCACTCACTGAATGTTTTTTTAAGGACCAGGTTTTTTAAAATTACAGAGCCCATTACCATTTTACAATGGGTGTATTCATTTGTACATTTAGCAGTGTTTAGCAGATGCTTGCCAGCTGCATGTGCAGACACTTCTGGGTGTTGGGAAATAAAGGAATAAGACAATAACTTGCACCCTCAGAAAGCTTAAGTGGAGAGGATGGGACACCCACACATGAGGCTCAAAACAAGCTAATGAAAAAGAATCCCTTTCTTTTGAGTGTTATTAAAGAAGAGATGGGGGAGGATTTGCAGGGGAGAGGATGCCAGAACTGAGCAGGAATAGTATAGGAGAAGGTGTGACATTAGTCATGCGTGTTCATAATATATCCACAATTTAATGGCTTCTATCCCAGGGTGTGCTGGGGGATTGGCAATGGATACTGAGAGATGCTGGGGACTTGTTTCATATACCAAGTTTGGTTGTTTAAATTATATCCTTCAGGGTTTTTGAAGAGTTTAAGGAAGGTTGTTCATGGTTAGCTTTATGTTTTGGAAAGCTCATTCTGCCCATAGAGAATGGACTGGTTGGGTGTCCAGAGGATGGCAGGGCCAGATGAGGATTGATTAGGAACCAGATGATTGTGGGAGCAAAGGAGGTATCTAGGCCAACTCCCCCCTCTGAGCCCTGGAGGATGAGTGTCATAGTGGCCACTCATCCAGGCTGAGAATTCAGTAGAAGATGCCGCTTTGGATAGAGGAGAAGAATGGTGACTGGATTAGTCACTAAACCCAGTTCTGGACTTGAGCTGGTGGCTCCACTATGCTTTCTGGGCTCCTTATAGATTGGTGAGCGAGGAGCCAACCTGAGTGGTGGGCAGCGCCAAAGGATCAGCCTTGCCCGAGCCTTGTATAGTGACCGGGACATCTACATCCTGGATGACCCTCTCAGTGCCTTAGATGCCCATGTGGGCAACCACATCTTCAACAGTGCTATCCAGAAGCACCTCAAGTCCAAGACGGTTCTGTTTGTTACCCACCAGCTACAGGTATGGTGCTTTCTTCCTTCCCTAGGCCACCCACTGTGTCTTGAGGAATCCAACAGGAGGAGGGGCGGGGGGTCCTTCTAAGTACCTTTGTAGTCTAGAAGTTCCTGGAACCATCAGTGTTCATTTCCTCAGCAAATAGCCGCCTGGCCCTCTGTAGCAATAAAGCTCGTACCACTGTACGAGGTTGGTTATCTGCATCAGAGATGCTTGGAGCATGTTAGCCTCTGCATATAAAATCGGTAAGTGAAAGAAGTAGGGGTAGGTAGAAAATAGAGTTTGAGTATGAGATAGTGTGGAAAGCCTTATGTTAATTTAACCAGGACCTGTTCAGGGAAAACAAGGTCTTCTCCCTCTGTCACTCGACGACAAGTTGCCACTTTGAAGAGCAGCTAAAGAATATTGCCATCTATTTTGCATATGTTGTCAGTTTTGGGGATTGACCCCCATCCGGCCACAGAAAGTCAGTAATTGTGTGTATTTCTCAGTGTAGTAACAGGGTGAAGCTTAATGCCAGGCTCTTGTGGCTCCACCAGATTTACGTCAAAAACTGGAGGAAGTGTGCTTGGAACTACATCTCCATAAAGTAGAGCAGAGGTTCTCAGTCTTGGCACTACTGACACATTGGGCCACCTAGCTCTTTGATGTGGGGACTGTCCTAGGCCTCCCTGGCCTCTGTCCACTAGATGGCCAGTAATACCCTTGTCCCCAATTAAAACAACCAACAGTGTCTCCAGATATTGCCAGATATCCCCTGGGGGACTCAGTCGCTTCCAGGTGGGGAGTGCTAGACTAAGGTATGAGGGATTGGAATATTTGCACAAATATCAGTAACACCGTGTCAATTCTGCCTTTGTCTCTAGTACCTGGCTGATTGTGACCAAGTGATCTTCATGAAAGAAGGCTGTATTACAGAAAGGGGCACCCATGAGGAACTGATGAATCTAAATGGTGACTATGCTACCATTTTTAATAACCTGTTGCTGGGAGAGACGCCCCCAGTTGAGGTAAGAGTTATATGATATTTATGCATCTCTCCTTTCTAGGAAGGGAGGCATGACCTTACTGAGTTCGGTGCCTGTGTTTTACTGGCAGAGCCCTATTTTCTTTGACCAGACTGCTGTGCTTTCACATACTACTTCTATTCTAGGAGAGCAGGATTGTGGGGCTGGTGAGCCAAGGACTTGTGTCAGTGAGAACTTATTAATGAGGCCACGACAGGGAGAACAATATGGGCTCTGTGTGTTGTCAAAATAAGATATGTCCAAACCTGTAGAGAATTTTTATGAATTTATTTGAGCCAAACTGATGACATGACTGGGAAGCAATATCTTAAATGCCCTGGAGAATGTCAGTTTGCAGATTTTTATACATTTGGAATTAAGGAGGGAACATAAGGAAGATTACATGGAGGTGGGAAAAAGCAGGGCAGAGAGAGATTAGATTAGATTATAATGAACAAGAGGATGTGGTCTCTTGAGGGTGGTTAAGCTTAAGGGGTCTGGGAAAAGGGATTACTCTGGTATTTCAAAGGTTTATTAACCTAGATGCACAAGAATAGGGCTTGCTTAAGGCAAAGATAAACCTTCCACTAAAGAAGTTAAAGGCCTGGGGCATCACTACCCATGGTGACCTGTCCAGTTAGAAATTAATGTTTAGATCACCCTGTGAGGTTACTTTCATAAGGATCTCCTTTTTCAATAAACAAGTGAATAAAGAACAGGGAAGAGAAATTAATCATTGCATACATTTGAAAATGATCCGTGGTACCCTGGCTGCTGATTTTTCACTCATTAACTGACAACTATTACGTCCCAACTAGAGGTCTGGTACACGAAATTCGTGCATGGGAGGGAGAGGGGCGGTGTATGTTCCTCAGCCCAGCTGGCACCCTCTCCAATCTGGGACCCCTCAAGGGATGTCCAACTGCCCTATCACAATCCAGGACTGCTGACTCCCAACTGCTTGCCTGCCTGCCTGCCTGCCTGCCTGCCTGATTGCCCCTAACCACTCCGTTGCCAGCCTGATAGACGCCTAACAACTTCCTCCCCTGCTGGCCCAGTCACCCCCAACTTCCCTTCCTTGCAGACCTGGTCACCCCCAACTGCCTTCCCTACAGGCCTGGTTCCCCACAACTGCCATCCCCTGCAGGCCTGGTCCCCCACCACTGCCCTCTCCTGCAGGCCTGGTTGCTCCCAAGTGCCCTCCCCTGCTGGCCCAGTCACCCCTAACCTTCCTCCCCTGCAGGCCTGGTTCCCACACTGCCCTCCCCTGCAGGGCTGGTTCCCCCCCCCAACTATCCTCCCCAGTAGGCCTCATCGCCCCCAGTTGCCCTCCCCTGAAGGCCTGGTTGCCCCCAGCTGCCCTCACCTGCCAGGCATTTTGTGGCGGCCATCTTGTGTCCACATGGGGGCAGCCATCTTGTGAGTTGGGGGTAATGGTCAATTTGCATATTACCTCTTTATAGATAGATTACTAGATTAGGCATTTTATAGATGTCATCCTATTTTAGTCATTTAAACAGCTCTGTTGCAAAATATGGTTACCCCTTACTTTTACAGCTGAGGAAATGGAAGCTCAGAAAAGTTAAGCAGCTTGCTAATGTTAAACAACAAAATTGAACTGTGTAAATTCAAAGATCTAATTGGCTTTATCAAGTGATTTGTGAATCGGACAGCATCCCTTCTAGCAACTAGAAGGGTAGAAATAGGGTGGGAAGAAGAGGTTTAAAAAAGTGGATTATTTCAGGTGAAGTCATCTTTTCTTAGGGGAAGACAGGGGGCCTTAAGAGGCAGGTTGCTTCACTAGTGTTGATCAGGAAATTCCAGACTGAAGGATTTAAAATTGCACTCCTGGAAGAGGCTGAAACTGCAGTTAGGTTAGGTACTAAGTCTTGGTGTGGCTTAGCAAAAGTGACTCCATTTGAGGCCTTTTAAAAAAAATACTAACAAGGGCATTTTGACTCTGAAGTGCTCTTTCTGGCGTACTGCCGGCCCCCTGTAGCAACAGAAAGATGGCAGCTTTCCATGGCTTTATTCTCAGCTCCAAGTTAGGCAAATCCAAGGGAATACTTACTTAGAGCTCGCCAAATCGAGTGTTCTTCCTTCTGCCAATCTGCTCTCACGCAAAGTCCTTATTCTGTAGGCACCTTGGGTCCTAGGAGTGTACTCAGACTTGACTATCTGCTACTTCTTAGTTACCAAGTCATTTTGATGTCTGTGAGGGCTAACAGCAGGTAGTCATTGGGATATTTTCTGGGAGTCATTGAGTTTCATCCTGTTTGATTTCAGGTGCAGTACAACTGTTCATGACTGATTTGTTTTTGGCCTTTTGGAATAACTCAAGCCCAACTGCCCTCAGTAACATTCCAAGTGTCATCAGTAACTTCCATAGAGACATCCTAATGCAGATTTGGATTTATGATCTCTCTCTGCGACTCTCAGAGTACTTACTCTTCAGATCATTTCCTCCTCACTGTAGACTCAGAGGAAAATGAAAAGAAGAGAATCTAATATACGAAATATCCAAGGAACAATAGACTTGGACAGTTCGTGAGTTGTAGTGGAGGAGCACACTTTCAGTTTGTCACTTAACTCTCCTGAGCTTCAGTTTCTTCATCTTACAAATGGGGATGGCATCTGCCTCTTAGAATTGTTGCATCAGTTAAATGAAATAATACGTAATATTCTTATGCTAGT
Organism: Antrozous pallidus; assembly: GCA_027563665.1. NCBI lineage: Eukaryota > Metazoa > Chordata > Mammalia > Chiroptera > Vespertilionidae > Antrozous > Antrozous pallidus. The sequence goes on along the minus strand of CM050514.1, from coordinate 43,897,659 downwards.
AAGTGGTCGGCAAATGGACGTATTCTCTTTAGACCAGCGGTCACCAAACGGTGGTCCATGAAATCCGAAAGGTTGGAGACTGCTGGTTTAAGGGAAGCGTTGGAGCAGCGATTGCCAATTGGTGGTCCACAGACCACTGGTGGTACATGAGATCTCTAAGGTTGGCGACCACTGCTTTAGACAGTGCATTTACTCATGTACTGTAGTAAATAAAGAATTTAGGGTCCTAGGAAGATATAAGAGGAACTTGAAAAGGAGAGCGTTAGAGGGTTTCTAATCTCCTGGGTTCAATTTGATGCACATTTACCAAGCTCCTCTGTGCCCGGTTATGGGAAGTTCTGGGTGTTAGGCCCCGTGGGGTTCTAACCATGAGTGAGATGCCATCTCTCTCCTGAGGGTCTTGCGGTCTCTGTGAAGACCAGCGCACTGTGCTTTTTCACCAGGTCCCATTTAGAGCAACTGTGCTGTCACAGAGTGCTACTAACAAAGTGCCTGGGGGGCGGGGCTGAATCCGGTTCTAGACAAATCTGAGTTACCTCCGGGAGGGTGTAAGATTTGAATCTGTTTGAATGAAGACAGCAGTGACTGTGTTGGGACAAGGGGAGGGCATTCCAGGCGAAGGACCAATGTGGACAAAGTGAGAGGTCACAATGATGCGAGGAATGGCAGGAAATCCAGTTTGACATGAGAGCGGAAACCCCAGGAATGGGAGAGGAGCTTGCAGTTAGGCTGGGGCCAGGATGTGGAGTTCTTACAAAACCAGACTGAGAAGTTAGAGGCTGTCCTCTGGCAGCATCGGGGAATGATCAGCTCTCTGGTTTGATCTAGTGATGTGGGGATCGAAGGTAGGAAGAATAGAAATGGCCCAGCCTTCATACTTGGGGACAAGTTGGAGTGGATGAGAACATAAAGGCTACTGTGTTTGAATTCAGGTCTTCGGCGACTTCGGGAGGGGCAATGTCAATGGAATAATAGTGGAGAAACCCAGAGCTCAAAGATTGAAGGAGCTGAGGAAGTACGAGAAATGAATAGTTGGAAGGATTGCTTTTCAGTGATACCAACCGTTTGACATGATTCTCTCATATGTCACGTGGACATTTGTCTAAATGGCCATATCATAAATGGAGACACTTTTTTTTTTAAATTTTAGATTAATTCAAAAAAGGAAACCAGTGGTTCACAGAAGAAGTCACAAGACAAGGGTCCCAAAACAGGATCAGTAAAGAAGGAGAAAGCAGTGAAGCCAGAGGAAGGTAATGACCTTTTTTGAGATTTTATATTTGTCATTAAAGTATATCGGAAATCGTGCCATGTGGTAACCCATGATATTTGGTAAGACTGTGGATGTTTGATAACACTGTGTGTGGTAGAGTACCTGGCCTTATGTACCTGGTATAACAGCATTCTTATATAATATCAGGAGACTGTGAGGCACCTTCTGTTTGTTTAAACAGACCAAGGCAATAAGAATGGCCTTTGATTGCATCTCTTCAAGTGCAGGGTGGGGTCAGGTATAGGTAATTATAGCTGAGTCACCCTGAGCATGATAAAAGGAGAAAGGTGTACTTGTCCTTCCCGTGACTCACCTGTGCTCTTTAAAAATCAGTGCCCACCACGGTAGAGGTGGTCCAGCTGCAGGGACACCTGTGTTCTCCCTGTTAGAATGGGACGCTCTTTGGAGATTGCCCCAGAACTGTGGCAAGGTCACGCCTGGGTTTCTCCCAGCAACTTTCCCTATTCAGAGTCCTGTTCTTTCAATACTTTATCTTGTCAACTGAAACAAATCCTGGGAGTTAGAAAAACAATCCTATCTAATAAAGAAGGGCTATGCTAATTGACCATCACTCCGTCACAAAGATGGCTGCACCCACAGCTGAGGCCAAGTTCCCATAAGAAGCCTTAATGAGCAATCAGCAGAGACCTGAGGCCATGCCCTCCTCCTCCCCCATGGGGCTTGACAGGGAATCCCATGCCACATCCCCCACCTGGTAGGGCTTGACAGGGAACCCCAGGCCACATCCCCCACCTGGTAGGGCTTGACAGTGGACCTCAGGCCACACCCAAACTCCAGCACCAGGCCAGAGGACCTCAGACCACACCCCTGCCTGGCAGGACTTTTGGGGGACCTCAGGCTGTGCCACCTAACCCAGCACTGGGCCAGGGGATCTGAGGCTGTGCCCCCATGCTTGACAGGGGGCCTCAAGATATACCCTCAGTGCTGGGTCGGGGGAACTCAGGCTGTGCCCCCCACCTGGCAGGGCTTGACAGGGGACCTCAGACCACACCACCACCCCCACTCCAGCATCAAGGTCAGGGGACCTCAGACCATACCCCTCACCTGGTGGGGCTCGTGGGTTACCTCAGGCTATGTCCCCCACCCAGCAGGGCTTGACAGGGGAACTCAAGACACGCCCCCCTGCTCTCTCCCCCCCCTCCCCCCCCCCGCCATGGTATGTGCTGGGAGACCTCAGGACATGCTCCCCATCCTGGCACCGGGCCAGAGGACCTGAGGCTATGCCCCCTGCCTGGCGGGGCTTGACAAGGGTAGGACTGGCTGGGTCTGGATCTAGTCTGGTGGGGTGGGAGGGCAGCCGGGTCTGGGTCTTAGGCGATTTTGATGCACATGTGGGTGGGCAGGGACTTGACTCTGGGTCCCATGATGCACCCCAGACTCTGACAAGGGGAAGGTTTTCATATATATTTTACTAATTTTGTTTCATCTCTGATACTTCTATTATAGAGAAAGGGCAAATAGCAATATTAAATTATTTCCTCTAATTAATCCCCTTTTAATGTGCATGGATTTTTAAAATATATCTTTATTGTTCAGATTATTACAGGTGTTCCTCTTCCCCCCACCCCATAGCTCCCCTCCACCTGATTCCCCACCCCCACCTCATGCCCTTACCCCTTGCCACTGTCTTCATCCATAGGTGTAAGATTTTTGTCCAATCTCTTCCCGCACCCCTCACACACCCTTCCCCCTGAGAATTATCAGTCCACTACCTTTCTATGTCTCTGATTCTATTATATTCATCAGCCCATTCTGTTCATCAGATTTTTCATTCACTTGATTTTTAGATTCACTTGTTGGTAAATATGTATTTGTTGTTCATAGTTTTTATCTTTACATTTTCTTTCTTCTTCCTCCTCTTAAAGAATACCTTTCAGCATTTCATATAATCCTGGTTTTGTGGTGATGAACTCCTTTAGCTTTTTCTTGTCTGTGAAGCTCTTTATCTGACCTTCAATTCTGAATGATAGCCTTGTTGGGTAGAGTAATCTTGGTTGTAGGTTCTTGCTATTCATCACTTTGAATATTTCTTGCCACTCCAATATTTCTGGCCTGCATAGTTTCTGTTGAGAAATCAGCTGACAGTCATATGGGTACTCCCTTGTAGGTAATTAACTGTTTTTCTCTTGCTGCTTTCAAGCTTCTCTCTTTGTCTTTGCCCTTGGCATTTTAATTATGATGTGTCTTGGTGAGGTCCTCTTTGGATTCCTCTTGTTTGGGGTTCTCTACGCTTCCTGGATTTGTAAATCTATTTTTTTCACCAGGTAGAAAAAGTTTTCTGTCATTATTTCTTCTAATAGGTTTTCAATATTTTGCTTTCTCTTTTTCTGGCACTCCCATAATTCGGATATTGGTACGCTTGAGGTTGTCCCAGAGGCTCCTTATCTTCATATTTTTTGATTCTTTTTCCTTTTTGTTTTTCTGGTTGGGTGTTTTTTGTTTCCTCATATTTCAGATCTTTGGTTTGATTCTTAGAGTCCTTTGATCTACCATTGAATTTCTGTATATTCTTTATTTCAGACAGTGTATGCTTAATTTCTGACTGATCCTTTTCCATTTTTTGGCATTCGTATTAAGGTCCTTGAAGGTCTCACTAAGCTCCTCAGAGGTCTCATCAAGTTTCTCGGCAGTTTTTAGAAGATTCTTGAGTAACCTTATAAATGTGGTCCTGAACTCTATGTCCAGTAGTCTGCTTTCCTCCATTCTTTCATTCATGACATGTTTCTTTGTCTCCGCATTTTACTGCTTTCCTTTGTTGATGGAGTGGAAGAATTGCTGTGCTGGAGACATGCCTATGGGGCAGGACTTGCTTCAGTGGGGCTTTAGTGCTCTTGAATGTGTCACTTATGGATATGAGTAGTTGAATTCTGGTGCCGTCTCACACTGACCTCTAGATATACTAGCTTTTGGATCTCCAATGGGGTGCAGGTCAGCTACTGTCTGAGGTGACCCAGCAGGAGCTACAGCTACAGCTATAGCTACAATTTTCTCCTTTTTGCTTGGGTTTTGGAGGTTTTGGAGCTGTCTGACCAGAACTGCAGTTTGTTAGATTAAGCTGCACTGAGTAGGCCATTTATATGCAAATGCTGTGGCGGGTTGCAGATTGTGCGGGGCGAGGACTCAGGGAGTCACTAAGCTAGGGCATGGCAAACAGTGATGGCTGTCTCTGCGTCTCCATGTTTCTGAGTCCCCACGTCTCGCACCCCTGTGCAGTGAACAATGATTGCTGCAAGCACCTCTGCAAGGGAGCCACTCTTACTTTCCAACCCGATGGCAGACAGTCCAGCTTCTCCCAGAAACTGGGGTTCAGAGTAATCAGGAGCCTGTTTCCCTTCGGGTTGAAAACAGCAGTGCACCCCATCACCTGCACCAGCCCAGTTCACGCTCCTCTGTACCTCAGCTTTTCAGAGCTTGTGGACATCACAATGCTCTTTTCTCTTTCCATCTAGTTGCGGAACTTCCACTCAGCCAGCTTTCCCGTGGTTCTGGGTGATAGACGTTTTGTCTTTTAGTTGCAGTTTTGAAATTGTTGTGCGAGGCAGCAGTTTAGGTGTTTATCTATGCCGCCATCTTGGTTTCTCCTCTGTGCACCAGGCCACTAGTTTACAGTACCTCAGGTGTTTTCACTTTGGTGAATTTTAAGCTGCAAGTCAGTCCCTCCCCTCTCCTCCTGTTTTAAGCTCTCTTTCTATTGCATCATGTCCTCACCTAAGGTTTTGAATCTGAGGTTTTGAATCCTGGGTTTGCCTCTGTTTTCACTTCCTGGTTCTTAAAGCTGCAGCAGGTGTTTGGTGTTAGGAGTTGACCATCCTGATTTACCACTCCCTGCCTCTTCTTTCTTTTAATAAACCAGGTAAAAATTCTGAAGTCTGATTTAAGATAGCTTACTCACACACACTAAATAAACACAGCACAGCTGGCTGAGACATCTATCAGTTTCTGCTAGAAGCAGTACAAAAAGCCAGAATGTTCTCAGGGACCATTTGTTCTCTGCAGAGCCACTAACCTGGAGATTGGCAACTGTTAAAGTGCTCCTGGCTTGTGTGGCTTGTACCACATAATTAATAGTGTGTGATGAGGAGGAAGAGGTGGCCTGGAGGGCATCAATCATCTGACCATGCCAGGGAACCCCTGGGTGCTACCTTTGAATCTTTTCTCTACCGCTGCGCAGTCACCACGTCCTACTGAATTTACTCCCAAGACTCCATCCCTATTACCGTGACCTGGCTCTGGCCTTTATCATCTCAGACCTATGTTCCTGCTGTCCGTCCTCCTTGCAGACAGCTGGGCGAAAGGGTTGAAAACAGGAGACTCACCAACTCACCTTCCTGCATGGAGTCTTCAGTGGCCTCCTCCCAGTTTCAAAGCATTGTTTTCCAATCTTTTCCCCTGATTGCGTGTGACACTGGGGTGCGTGGAAGAGGCTGCTCGCTACCAGAGGTGACCGGGCTGGCTATCCCAGGCCCATCTGGCCCAGTAGGGCTAAGAGTCAAATCTCCACACACCTGTAGGCCATTCTTGAGGAGTTCCTCTCTGAATGGTAACGTTCCGGAACCTCTGTCAGAGCACAGCCTACCTAGTCCGCCCCATCGCTGGCTACTCCACCGGCCCGTACACTGTTCAGGCCTTGCTAGCTTGGTTATCTGTGCTTCCTGCCCTGCTGTTTGCCCACCTCTGTGGTGGTGCTCACGTTATCTCTTCTGCCCATTGTTCCCCCAGCTGGCCAACTCTGGCTTACCTTCAAGGTGCTCTATGGACTGCACATAAAGCCTTCCCTGAAACCTCCCTGCTAATCACTGCACAGCTCCCCCAAGTGGGTTAGCTATACCCCCTGGGCGTCCCATGCTGCCCTGCATGTAGCTCTAGCATTTAACACATTTTATTAGAATTACGTGTTTATTGACCTGTCTATCCTACCAGACTGTGGAAGGACCCTCAAGGGCAGGAACCTGGTCTTATTCCTCTTGACTGTCCCAAGGTCTCATCCTGGGCCTGTTTATAGGAAGTGCTTAGTAAATGTTAAATGGATGAATGAGTGCTTCTGATAAAGAAAAAATAATTCTGAACTAGAGCCCTGTGAAGCTGTAGGCTCTTTGATTTTGCTCTTCTATATAGGTGCCTTCGTTCTGGAAAAATAGCGTTTTCCTTCTGAGTTCATGTTTCTTTTTTCTCCCCTAGGGCAGCTGGTGCAAGCGGAGGAGAAGGGGCAGGGTTCTGTGCCGTGGTCAGTGTATGGTGTCTATATTCAGGCTGCCGGGGGCCCCTTGGCTTTCTTGTTCATTATATCCCTCTTCACGTTGAACGTGGGCAGTACCGCCTTCAGCAACTGGTGGTTGAGTTACTGGATCAAGGAAGGAAGTGGGGTAAGGTTCCTCATTAATGGGAAATTATATGCCTAACAATATGGCCATCTCTCCATATTCCCTGGCCATTCTTGAGGAAACTGGTTTTTAATTAAAAGGCACAATGAACAAGGCTCACCAGGATGAAAAAGAGGGGTCCCTAATGTAACCTCACAATATAGTTGCTCCCTGACCAACTCAAGATACATTAAAGCTTATCATAGCAACACGTGTGGGCTGTCTGCCCTCGTCCGTTAGAAAAGAGTGAAGGAGGGACAAGGCCCTCCTTGTGTTTGCCACACCAGGTCCCAGAGGCCTTATTCTGCACCCTCCTCTGAGCTGAGAGTGGCCCTAAGCAGGGTTCCTGGCCGTCCTCTGGGAGTCTTGCCTCACAGAGCCCTGCCTCCAAACAGAACACAACGGTGAGTCGCGGGAACAGGACCTCCGTGAGCAGCAGCATGAAGGACAATCCTCACATGCAGTACTACGCCAGCATCTATGCCCTCTCCATGGTTGTCATGCTGATCCTGAAAGCCGTCCGAGGAGTGGTCTTTGTCAAGGTATGCAGTGGTGGCCCTGCTCCTGCTCACCCAGCTGCCCCGGCCGGCTTCACACGCCTCTCCCAGGCTCCTCCTGAGGAGGGAGCGTCTTTGAGACACAGTGGCCTCCCCTGGAATGACTTGTACCCCATTAGCCTCGGCCTTTTCCCATTAGCCGCCGCCTCCCTCTGTGGCCACGCGCCCCTCTCGTTTGGGGAGCGGACGGCCTGTGGCGTGGGGACTGGGCCTGCCTGGGCCGGGGCCCGGGGCCCGGAGCCCTGCTCACTCGGCGCTCTGCTCCCAGGGCACGCTGCGAGCCTCCTCCCGGCTCCACGACGAGCTCTTCCGAAGGATCCTCCGAAGCCCCATGAAGTTTTTTGACACCACCCCCACGGGCAGAATTCTCAACAGGTTTTCCAGAGACATGGACGAAGGTATTTCTCACCGCTGTTCCCTGTGCTCTCCAGCCTTCTAGTTGACGCTCCCCGATAGGGCAGGTCTGTGCGGCCGTACACTCTGAGAGCACAGTGGCTGCTGGTGCTGGTACCAGGAACATTTTAATTTTAGTCTTGGCATTTTCTTCAGGTTGCAACTTCTATGCAAGCAAAAGCCCCATCTTATTCTTGATGTTTCATCTGATCTTTTTTTTTTTAATTTTTTTTTTTATTGGTTTCAGAGAGGAAGGCAGAGGGATAGAGTCAGAAACACCAATGAGAGAGAAACATCGATCAGCTGCCTCCTGCACACCCCCTCCTGGGGATGTGCCCACAACCAAGGTACATGCCCTTGACCGGAATCGAACCTGGGACCCTTCAGTCCACAGGCAGACGCTCTATCCACTGAGCCAAACCGGTTAGGGCTCATTTGATCTTATTTAACCTGAAACAAATTCAGAGGCTTGAGTTAGTATAAAGCAGTGGTCGGCAAACTGCAGCTCGCGAGCCGGGGTTTGCTGCTCTGTTCATTAATGAATTTGCCGACCGCTGGTATAAAGACTTTGAACCTTGGAGGGTCATTTCAGATTCCAAAACATTTATTTGGAGGGCAGTTTGTTGCTTTTTGAACACCTACAGCCTCTGGCAGGTTTTCTTGGTGCTGCCTGGGCTGTGCCAGCACCAGAACTTAAATACTTCCCAGAACCCAGACTATTAGTAATGCCACTAGACACTTATTGAGGGCTTCCTGGGTGCTGAATGTTCTTCGTGCCCTGTCCTGAGCCTCCCGCAGCCCTACAAGGTGGGTATTGTTTCACCCACTGAATACATGAGAAAGCTGATGCTTAGAAAGGTTAAATAACTTGCCCAAGATTGCACAGCTATTAGATAGCAAAGTGGGAGTGGAGCCCAGATCTTTTTGACCCAGAGCTAATGTTTTTGCTGCACTGTGTTGCTCCCAAGAGGAGTTTATTACAGGTGCTGATAAGCATTGTAAAGCCATGGCCACAGGTAGCAAGGGCTCAAGACCATCACTGATACACAGAACTGATGCATAACATGATCCCGTTTCTGTTACTTACACACACACACACACACACACACACACACGGAGAAAAGACTGAAATTAAAACATCAGTGGTATCAACATAGCTGAGAGTTGTATGAAAATACTCCAATCCCTCTCCCCTCCAAAAAAAAAAAAAGGTAGGGGGAGGAAATAGTCAAAAAGGAGATGAAGAAAATGTTGATAACTTTTCAAGTTTCTATTCTCTTGACTTTTGGGCATGTTTGACTTTTCATGATAAAAATTTTCTTTTCCTTTTTTTTCCTTTAATTTGTCTTTATTGTTAAAAGTATTGCAGATGTTTCCTTTTCCCCCGCATTGACCTTCTCACCCCCTACCCACCCATCCCAAGCCTTCACCACAGTATTGTGTGCGTCTTTTGGCTATAAGTTTCTCGGTTCATCTCTCCCCATCCAACCCCACCTTCCCTCTGAGATTCATCAGTCTGTTCCATGCCTCTGTGTCTCTGGATCTATTTTTTAAATGTTAACAACAAAGTCATTGTTTTTGGTGAGAATGAATATTATGTGTAATCTTTTTTGCATATTTTCAAAATATTTTATAATGAGTATATATAACTTTGTAAAAGGAAGAAGTGAACTAAAAGAGGGCATATGCCTGTCCGGCGTGACTCAGTGGTTGAGCTTCGACTTGTGAGTCAGGACGTCACTGTTGGATTCCCAGTCAGGGCACATGCTCAGGTTGCAGGCTCGATGCTCAGTATGGGGCGTGCAGGAGGCAGCCGATCAGTGATTCTCATTTTTTATCAGACTGTTTAAAAGACAACACACAGCCGAGACCGGTTTGGCTCAGTGGATAGAGCGTTGGACTGCAGACTGAAGGGTCCCGGGTTCGATTCCGGCAAGGGCATGTACCGTGGCTGCGGGCACATCCCCAGTAGGGGGCGTGCAAGAGGCAGCTGATCGATGTCTCTCTCATCGATGTTTCTGACTTTCTATCCCTCTCCCTTCTGCTCTGTAAAAAATCAATAAAATATATTAAAATAATAATAATAATAATAAAAGACAACACACAAATCTTAGATAAGATTTTTGGGGAATGCCTGGCTTGCGTGGCTTACTGGTTGAGCTTCGACTTATGAATTAGGAGGTCACAGTTCAATTCCTGGTCAGGGGTACATGCCTGGCCTGCAGGCTTGATCCCCAATGTGGGGTGTGTAGGAGGCAGCTGATCAATGAGTCTCTTTTTGTTAATATTTTTCTCTCTGAAATCAATAAAAATACGTATCTTTAAAGACTTTGGGGACTGTCTTTTTGTTTTTTTAGATTCTGGGTCCCATGTTCCTGTTTGCGGACCCCACAGCCTGACGCTTGTTTCTTTACGCTTTCCCCAGTCGATGTGCGACTGCCCTTCCAGGCCGAGATGTTCATCCAGAATGTCATCCTGGTGTTCTTCTGTGTGGGGATGATCGCAGGGGTTTTCCCGTGGTTCCTGGTGGCCGTGGCGCCCCTTGTCATTCTCTTTGCAGTTCTGCACATTGTGTCCAGGTAACGGGGGAGGGGTTCGTGTCTTCCAGGGCAGAGGACAGAGCCGGAGCTGCTGTCCACCCTCTGACACAGAACTCGTTCTCTCTCCAGGGTCCTGATTCGCGAGCTGAAGCGTCTGGACAATATCACGCAGTCACCTTTCCTCTCCCACATCACATCCAGCATACAGGGCCTTGCCACCATCCATGCCTACAACAAGGGGCAGGAGTTTCTGCACAGGTAAGTGCTGAGGGAGGCCGCAAGGCTCAAGCATAGCCAGCATCCCTGAATTTAATCAGAGGCCAAGAATAGGGATGATAACGTTCATCACTACTGATTTAATTGTCTCTGATTAAAGTTCACTCGCTTGGTGGAACTCCCTTCTGAACAAATGAGAAGACAAAAACACAGATTTGGAGTCAGTTGGTTTTTGGTCCTGAATAACCATATTTGGTGGAGTTTTGCTGTGGTTTTTTTGTTGTTGTTGTTTTTGGAACTCTAAAAGACAGTCATTGATGCAAGACTGACTTATTTGGTTGAATATTGTTTATATGAGATTTTTATGTACCTAATCATTGTGGAGATTTGTATTAACAAGAGATTAGAACTAACTCAGTGATTTCCAACATGGAGCATATGCCCCATGGAGGGGCAATTCGATTATTAAGCGGGCCTATTCGAGAATGAGTTATTAACAGTTAACTTTTTTCATTTCTTATGATACTAGGGGCCTCATATATAGTACATAAATAAGTATTATGACCTATTTATGCATTTCAGTCCTCTGTTTTATGTTTTGAAACTATTTGTTATTTTTTTCATATCACTTCATATTATTATTTTAACAATTTCTTAGTGATTTCTTCCTCAGTACTTCAACTGTCCTTTCGTTCTTTTATTTCCTTTCATGGATGCCATGTTCTTTGGAAACTTATTTAGACCACGTTAATGGCCTTTTAGGCTTCCTCCACGTGAATAGGAGTTCACTTTTTGAATAATGAGAATTATATGGGAGGGACATCAGGGTTTTAGAGATGCTTAGGTGGGGCATGGCCAAAAAGGCTAGGAACCTCTGAACTAACAAAGTCATTCAACAGAGGACTGGTTAAAGGAGCTACAGGATCCTTGTAGAGTGGAATATTGTGTGGCCCTTCAAAACCTGAGAAGCCCTGCCGCATAGCTCAGTTGGTTAGAGCATCATCCCAAAATGCCAAGGCTGTGGGTTCGATCCCCAGTCAGGGCATATACAAGAAGCAACCAATGAATCCATAAATAAGTGGAACAACAAGATGATGTCTCTCCTTCCCTTCCTTTCTCTCTCTCTCTCTCTCTAAAATTAATAAAACAAAACCAAAAACAAACAAAACATGAGGCAGCTCTAAAGGTACTGATCTAGAATGATTTCTAAGATATATTAGTGAAAGAGCAAGGTACCGATGTGTATGTTATTCTCCCGTTTTAAGTGTGTTCGTATATATAACATTTACAATATCTCTGAAAGGATACCCAAGAAACTAATAGCCACTGAAGAGGGGGATGAGGTAGCTGGAGAATGGGCGGGAGACAAAAACTGACTTTTTATGGTAAAACTTGTGTACCCTTTAAGTAGTCTGTCCTATGCACATATTGTCTATTCCAAAAATTAAGCAATTAGTTTTTTTTTAATCTAGAGTAAAAAAATTAGGCTAAACAATGTAGAAAAAATAACCTTAACTTTCAGTGAAAAAGAAGAAAATATACTATGTACGAGTGTATTTATGCATGTGTGTGTACATGTAAGTGCATTGAAAACATGCTGGAAGGAAATGCAACCAGATATTAACTCTGGTTTTAGCTGCTAAGGTTATGGACTTTTGCATTTTTCCCTTTATTGCATTTTCTAATTATCTCTGAAGAGCACATGTCTTATTATAAGGAAGAAATGTGATTGTTTTTAAAGCAAAGCACATTTGCTAGAAAGACTTCCTGCTCTGGAATCCTGGTTATGGACTCTAGATGGGGTCTAGTCTGCTCTCTGGGACCCCTCGTGACAGTAGTGTCTCCCCTCCTTCATTGGCAAAGGTCGTCTGTATATTTTTTTGCTGTGGTTCAGCTCCCGTCTCTTTGTTCCATGGCCGTGGGAAACAGTACCATTCTGCCCAGTGATGGTGTGTCACCAACAATTTCCACTTTACTGTGTTCAGCCTGAGAGTTTCCTTTTCCTGGCTTTGGGCCATTTCTGCAGTTTGCCTTGTAACCTTTCTTTCTGTGAGAAAATGCCCCCTAACCTATGACATTTTTTCCTGATGTTTAGCACAGCCTCTTTATTTGGTCTCCTTCCGCCTGCTTTCCCTATGCTGTTAAAGTCGATATTTTCCCTAACATCTTCAATATGTTTCTTTGAAAGAGTAAAACTAGAAAACCCTATGTCCTCCTATCTGAGGAGCATGGAGTACTCCGTACTCTTTAAGTTTCCGTATCATTCTCTTCATTACAAACAGAAAATACTGAAGTATTAGCCCCTATCCATAATTCAGCAGCGCTTTGACATCATCCATGACCAGGGTCACCTGGTACCTTATTTGCGTATTAGCTGTCTGCCTTCCTACAGGTACCAGGAGCTGCTGGACCACAACCAAAGTCCTTTCTTCCTATTCACGTGCGCAATGCGGTGGCTGGCTGTGCGGCTCGACCTGATCAGCATCGCCCTGATCACCACCACTGGGCTGATGGTCGTTCTCATGCATGGGCGCATTTCCCCGGCCTATGCTGGTCTCGCCATCTCTTACGCTGTCCAGGTCAGTCTCTGGGAGAGGGTATCACCTTCGCACCTTTTGAGTCCTTCCTATGTTGGCCTAGGAGAGGAATGGTAGGGGCCTCTACCCTAAGTCACTGCTTCACCTCTGACTCCCAGAGTGCCACACAGATTGCTTTATAGTAATCATTTGGGGCGGGAGGCTGCGAGGGCGGGAGGGGTGGTATATATCCTATCTAATAAAAGAGTAATATGCAAATTGACCGTACCTCCAATCAAGCCACACCCATCAGCCAATTGGGAGCAAATTATGCAAATAAACCCCAACCAAGATGGCTGTGGTCACTAACAGCAGGAGGGAGGTTTAGGTTTCCCCAGCAATGGAGGAAGCCAAGCTTTCCACTAGTCCTTGCCGGCCTAGGCCTCCACTCAGTGCTACAAAGTTTCAGTTATAGAAGATAGATAATCCCAACAGAAATGGCAGCAGCCACCGAGCTGGAGAGAGCAGAGGCTAGGGTTGCCATGGCAATGGAGGAAGCCAAGCTTCTACAGCCCTAGGCTTCCACTCTAGGTTACAAAGTTTCAATTATAGAATTTAAATAAACCCAAACAGAAATGGCTGTCACCACAGAGCAAGCAGAAGGCTTGGCTCCATTCCAGGCTACAAAGTTTCAGTTGTAGAACATAAATTAATCCAGTTCCCAGGGCCTCCACTTGGGTCACTGGGGGGCATGGCCGGCCTGCAAACCACCACACGCCCCTTGCCCGGGCCACTCCACGCCCCAAGGGAACTCCCACTCTGATCCAGGACACTCTTCAGGGCAAACCAGCTGGGCCCCACCCATGCACCAGGCCTCTATCCTATCTAGTGAAAGAGTAATTTGCAATTGACTATCACTCCAACACACAAGAGGGCTGCCCCCATGTGGATATAAGATGGCCAGTAGGGGAGGGCCGTTGGGAGGTTCCAGGCCTGCAAGGGAGAGCAGTTGTGGGCGATAAGGCCAGCAAGGGAGGGAAGTTGGGAGGGACCAGGCCTGCAAGGGAGGGCAGTTGGGGGCAATCAAGCCTGCAGGGAGGGCAGTTAGTGACCAGGCCAGCAGAGGAGGGAAGTTGGGGCAAACAGGCTGGCAGGGGAGCAGTTAGACATCAGTTAGGCTGACAGGGTAGTGGTTAGGGGGTAATCAGGCTGGCAAGCATAAGTGGTTAGGGGCAATGAGGGAGATAGGCAGGTGAGCAGTTTGGAGCCAGCAGTCCTAGATTGTGAGAAGGATGTCCTGGTAGGATCAGGCCTAAACGGGCAGTCGGACATCCCTCGAGGGGTTCCAGATTGGGGAGGGTGCAGGCTGGGCTGAGGGACATCCTCCACCTCCCATACATGAATTTCGTGTACCGGGCCTCTAGTATATATATATATAAAAGGCTAATATGCAAAGTGTCCCCTTGGGAGTTTGACTAGAAGACCAGGTGTTTGATCGCTTGCTATGATATGTGCTGACCACCAGGGGGTGGCGTGGCACAAAGGAAGACCCTGGCCAGCGGGGTCTGATCACCGGCCAGGCCTAGTGACCCTACCCATGTACCCATGCATGAATTTTGGGCACTGAGCCTCTAGTCTATAGTAATAAAAGGGTAATATGCTAAATAGACTAGGTAGACTGGACATCTTCTGGACAAAGAAGATGTCCAGAAGGAATCCGACTTCCTTCTGGACAAAGTCATGGTGGTGGGGGCCGAGGCAGAGGCAGTTAGGAGTGATCAGGCCAGCAGGGGGGAGGGGGGAGGCAATTAGGTGGTGATCAGGCCAGCAGGGGAGCGGTTAGGGGGCAATCAGGCAGGCAGGCTATCGGTTAGAAGCCAGCAGTCCCAGATTGTGAGAGAGAGATTCAGGCCTAAACTGGCAGTCAGACATTTCCGAGGGTTCCCAGATTGGAGAGGGTGCAGGCTGGGCTGAGGGACACCCTTCTCCCTCATGCATGAATTTCATGCACCAGGCCTCTAGTGTAGGAATAGAGGGACTTAAGGCTGTTGCATATGTTTAAGAAATAGGTGCTATTTTCTTCATAAAGGTGCTTTTGAAAATTGTTTTTTAATTGTAGTTTTCTGAATTCACCATCCTCTCATCTCTGGCCTTTTCATAGTCTTCAAAGAAATACTCAATTTGCTTCTTATGTGCATTTTTCTCCCAAGCTCCTGCTTTTTTCCCCCCCAACACTGTTACATGTGGGAAGCTTTCTGGTCTCTAGGAATGGTTTATGGTTTTTAGCTCAAAAAACTATGGGAAACTTGAGCTCTGAGTAGGTATTTGAAGATGTTAAGGAATTATTAATTTTTTAGATGTCATCATGGTATTGGATAATGGTATTGTGTTTTTAAAGATTTTATATTTTAGAGAGATACAAGCTAGAATATTTATGGATGAAGTAATAGGATAGCTTGGATTTGTTTCCAAATAATATAGAAGGATGAGGTGATATAAAGGAAACAATATTATCTGTGAGTTGACAGCTTTTTAAGACTGATGTTTGATCCATGGGAGTGTATTATAATGTCCTCTCTCCTCTTGTACATAAAGGACGTTTTTCCATATTGAAAAGATACATTAAAAATTAGCCAAAGGAATCTGAGAAGAGATGCACATGTATCTGTACAGATCCCCCAAAGCTGTCCATGCTCTGCAGACTCCCTTGATCAGTGGGTGGGCAGTAGTAGAATCCTTTGTCTGACATGTACAGGGGCTCTGCCAGCACTGTCTGCTCAGCCTTCTTTCCCTTTGTTGACTTTCCCGGAAGCCTGCCCACTGGCTGCGCACAGGTTGATTCGCAGTGTCTGCCACAGCAAGTGCAGGTCAGTCTGCAGCTTCAGATAGGTGTTCCTGCACGTGCAAAGCTGGGTGGGAAGCCATTGGATGCAGGAAAGTTAGTGCCAGCAGTACCACGATGCCACCTGCACTCACAGGCAGTTACAGATGCCGGGGGCTGGGGGTGTAACGGTCATTGTCTTAAACGTTTAGAGAATGACTAAAACCAGCTGCTGTATGTGCCCAGTTCTTATGACTGAGCTGTGGTCCTCGAGATGAAGGAGGCTTCCTAGCATTGGCATCGATAATGAACTCTCTCCTGCATGTCTGCTTCTCACCGTCAGCTAACGGGGCTGTTCCAGTTCACCGTCAGACTGGCCACCGAGACAGAAGCTCGCTTCACCTCAGTGGAGAGGATCAACCACTACATCAAGGTCAGACTGCGACCTCACCCTCCACGGAGGCGCTTTACCCTTTAGCCTTTCCCTGCCTCGGCTGGATGTGCAAGGAGGCAGCATGTCTTTCTGCCTTCTCCTCCCTCAGGAGAGGACTGTCGGTCTCTCCAGCAGGCGTGGAGTGGAGAAAGAACTAGCATAAGAGTTTCTAAATCTATTTGTGAATCTTCTGATTGAGAACTTACGTTCATCAGCTCATTTTCAAAATGTTTCAAAATTTGTTAGTTCAGTTAGGCTGTTTTTGCACTGTATAAAACTATGTATTTTTTATTTTTAAATATATTTTTATTGATTTTTTACAGAGAGGAAGGGAGAGGGATAGAAAGTCAGAAACATCGATGAGAGAGAAACATGGATCAGCTGTCTCTTGCACACCTCCTACTGGGGATGTGCCCGCAGCCAAGGTACATGCCCTTGACCAGAATTGAACCTAGGACCTTTCAATCTGCAGGTCGAGGCTCTATCCACTGAGCCAAACCGGTTTCGGCTATTTTTTTTAAAAAAAAAATTTTTTTTTTTTTATTGATTTCAGAGAGAGGAAAGGGAAGAGAGAAATATTAATGATGAGAGAGACTCACTGATCAGCTGCCTCCTGCACTCCCTACTGGGGATCAAGCCCATAACCTGGGCATGTGCCCTTGACTGGAATTGAATCCAGGATTCTTCAGTCCACAGGCTGGTGCTCTATCTACTGAGCCAAACCGGCTATGGCTTTGTCAGCATTTATATCATTGTTTTCATGGGAAGAATACATTCCATCTTCCAAATAATGCCTTACGAACACAGTATTAAATAAAAACAATAAAATAAAACAAGCATAGTATTGAAAAACTTGCCATTCAGGTACGAACTAGTGTGTTACGTAAATTGCATTTTCTCACAGAGACATGCTTCACTGGCTTGTTTTGACAGTGGACTTCATTAGTCATTGGATATTTCTCAAACTTACGAATGATTATTCTGGGAAAGAATGGCACATAGCAATCTGATATATCTGCTAATAGCTGTTCCTTAGGTTTATCCACCAGCCTCTTCGCCCAGGGCTCTGGTCTGTGGATGACACATGGCTGTACGTATGAATATGTGGTGTTTGCTTTACTCACTGTTGGTGAGAGTCTCTGGCTGGAGAGGTGGGGGTGCGGGGGCAGCTCCACGTCGGGGACTGGCAGTAATACAGTGTAAATCCTGCACAGACCAGTCATATTTATGAGGACCGGCTCCCCACTGCCAGTCCTCAACCTGGATGCTGTCCCAACACAGACCCTTCCAGTTTGGAGCATTTGTCTTCAGTCTTCACCCCCACAAAGCCGTAGTCTTTGGCCCTTACTTCCCTAGAAGGCTGTAAGCCCCATGACTGGTCGCCAGAAAGTTTTAAAACATTGCAAGGTTTAACTATTGATAACAAAAATTACAAGCTGTTATATTAAACACAGAATTTTAAAGCTGGAATGGATTTCCAAGATTATCCAATCCAGTCCCCATAATTTGCAAATGAGAAACTAAGACCTAGAGTAAAGAACTGATGTGTCCAGTCACACAGCTGTTAGTGGCAAGATTGACTGAGATATTTCAGAATGCCAGGATCTGATTACATGTTCAATATTATTATTATTATTTGTTAATACTCAACCAAGGATATTTTTTTCATCTATTTTAGAGACTAGTAGCCCAATGCACAAATCCATGCACATTGAAAGGAAATTAATTAGAAGAAATATTGTAATATTGCTATTTTCCCTTTCTCTATAATAAAAGTATCAAAGATGAAGTGTCAGAGATACATTGTGCCATTAGTTGTTCTTCAGACATAGTCTGTCGATGACACCACTTTCTTTCAGCTTCAGAATGTCAGCAAAAACAATCAAATTCACAATGGACAATGACAGGTCAAAACACACACATGCGATTGGTGTCAGTGAGAGCTGTCTATGTATTGTGCATGCGAAAGTCAACGTTTATTTTTAAATTGCCAGTGTGCATCATATGTAGTGGACAGTCGGGCAGACATATGGTCGGTCTCTTACCCTTTTATATATATAGGTAGTGGAAGATAGGGAAAGAGAGAGAATGAGAGACAGACATCGATGTAAGAGGCACATTTATTGGTTGTCTCTTGCACATGCTCTGACCGAGGTCAGTGATCAAACTTGCAATCCAGGTACATGCCCTTGACCAGGAATGGAACCTATAACCCTTTGGTGCATGGGCTGACGCTCCAGCCACTGAGCAGCACCAGCCAGGGCTGATGATATCGTATCTAATAAAAGAGTAATATGCAAATTGACCGTACCTCCACTATACTCACACCCACAAGGCAACCATGAGCAAATAAACCCCAACCAAGATGGCAGTGGCCACTGAGAGAAAAGGCCAGCCGGGGCAGCATCCGCACCAACCCGAACAGTCCACCCTCGGCCGCACGGAGGCTGTGGTTGAGCTGCCCCGGCAGGCCTGCCCCCGACTGCGCAAAAGCTGCCCTGAAGCCGCCCAGGAGGGCCCCCCCTTGGCCACAAGAAAGCTGCACTCAAACCACCCAAGAGAGCCCACCCCTGGCTGTGTGGACGCTGTGCTCGCTCGCTCGCTCACTCACCTGCCCGCCCCGGCCAGCAGGGCTGAGGGACACCACCGCCCCTTCACACCCCACACTCCCTGTGCACAAATTTCATGCACCGGGCCCCTAGTGTTCAATAAATGTTGTTACCTTTCTTTGGATTTAAGCCAGTTGTTTCCAAATGGCAGAGTCCTATTTTGAGAGTCATATTTTCAAAGAATTTCAATAAAAACTGCAGGGTCGAAGAGGAATAGAAGGGCTTGTGGCCCCACCTTTGTCCTCCAAGTCAGTTTTGTGGAAGAATTCCTTAAGACGGAGGCAGTTTGAGAGTCAGTGCCCTGCTCAGCTCCTGTGTAAGGTGGCCACTGCAGAACGGTAGCTGTGGTACTCTGTCCCTGTGTCAGCATTTTCCACCGAAGGGTCTCTCATAGGCAGGGGCCAGGGCTGCCACTGCTCCTGTGTGGCCGCTGTGGTTGCCCCGGTTTTGAACTCCATGACAGAGTCCCCAGAATCTGGGCCAGTCTGACCTGGCCACTTCTGTCTCCCCAGACGCTCTCTTTGGAAGCACCGGCCAGAATTAAGAACAAGGCTCCCCCGCCTGATTGGCCCCAGGAAGGAGAGGTGACCTTTGAGAACGCGGAGATGAGGTACCAAGAAAATCTGCCTCTGGTCCTAAAGAAAGTGTCCTTCACCATCAAACCCAAGGAGAAGATTGGCATTGTGGGGCGGACGGGGTCGGGTAAGGACCCTGCCGGAGTTAAGTTCGTTGCCCGTGTGTATTGCTTATTAACTGTCCCTCTCATCCCTTTAAACCAGGTCCCCAGGACACGCATGATTAGTTTCTCAAGACTCACCGAAAACACTTGTCTGGGATTATTCTCAGCCCTGCTTTTCCAACGCTGTGTTTTTTCCAGCTGGAAAAGTAGACGTTCTCACTGGGAACATGCGGCGAATTACAAAGGGGAAACGCACCCATAACTCCACCGCGCGGGGATAATTACTGCGAACGTTTTAGTGGGCATCTTCCAGGTGTTTCCTATCAACAAATAGGTTTACAAAAATTAGGTCATTTTACACTCACTGTTTTATGGCCTGCTTTCAAAGCCAGCATACATTTTCCATGTCAGTTCCTTCTCCCGGCGCAATTTCTGTGCAGCGTGACACAAAACCCTGTTGTATGGGTCTCCACAGTTTACGTTGAATGGGCTCCGGTAGTGGGCACTGAGGCGGCTGCCGGGGTTGACTGACCTGAGGAGCTGTGCAGTGGACGGATGTCTTCCTTCTGTGAGGTCGGGTGTTGGCGGTCTCTGGGATGTATGGCCTGGGTGGCCTCATGTGTATCAGAGGCTAACCCAGCTCTAAGCAAGGAGCCTCTGTCCCTTTGAAGATAGACCTGCGTTTCTTGTTCTGGCATCAGTTGCAAAGAACTAGAGAATAGGCCTTCCTTTTGGGCATTTTACCTCACTCACGCTTAGAAGTGCATTGATCTGGGTTTCTAGGGTCAAGGCTTCAGTAATTTGTTTCTTTCCCTCTTCCCTTCCTGAATAACATTTCGAGATTGTGTCTGGTCTCCTTACACCCTGTTTGCCCTTGTATGGGGGTGTCTCTGAGGCGATTCTCATAAGCTTTCTGGGCTCCCCGTTCCTTTTCATCAGAATTCTTCTAGCTTTTTTATTCTTGCTATTAAGAAACAAAAGCAAACAACACACACAAAAGACACCTGGCATCTTTTCTGGCCAATTTACTTCAAAGAACCTGCCAAGAAGAAAAGGAAAAGTCACTTCCTGCCCCCTGTTTGAAGGAATTAGTTCATGTCAAAGCAAGAAGGTGTTTTGCACGGGCAAGAGCATGCTCAGCCAGGGAGGGCGGCTGCCCACGGCTCTCACTCCGCCCTCCCCCGCGGGCTCCCTGGGGTGCCCTGCTCTCCCAAGAGCTCTGACTGGTGTCCCTTCTGTGATTTTCCTTTCACACAAGTAAGACAGACCGAAAATGTCACTAAGACTTGGGTAAACCATAAGTAGTGACAGAGAGTAATAAACAAGAAAAATAAAATAATCATAAATAGTCTGACTTACAAAGTCTAGACTCTAATCCTAGTCCGCTTCTTCCAAGGCTCCTAGACTCTGGCCCTGCTGTGGTTGTGAGGACTTTGTTGCCTTTTCTATCAGCACATTCTGTCAGAGATTCAAAGTCCTATAGTCTCCCAGTCCGGGTGTTCCAAACCGAGGCATCTTTTATTAAGATGGGACAACTTAACCTATTGTTTGAGCCCCATTCCTTTCTTAGTTTGGATCGTTGTTTTTTGTTTTTGTTTGTTTGTTTGTTGCAAGGCACACACAGTTACTTCTATGTGGAAGGGTGCATACACATGGTCTGGAAGACGTGCACACTCGGCTTTATAATCCCTCACACACGTGACCGGTCCTTTGCTCAGGCACAGTCTTTCGCATATTGGCTAATTTTTGTTTGGATCTTAAACTGCTGCCTTGGCACTGAGGGAGAGTCCCCTCTCCTCCCCCTCCCCACTTCCTGGGTACAGGGCCATCACCAGACCGTCCAGGCCTGCATACAGCCAGTCATTTTTAGGAGGAGAGGGCCTCCCTAACATCTGCCCCGCTACACGGGCTTGGGTTCCCGACTCATTTCTGGTAGATGGAATGGAGGCCTTAGGAAGGTGGACAATTCTCTGGGTTCCCATTAGGGAACAATATTGACAGCAGGGATGTGGCCAAGGCAGGATAGTTGTACCCTCAGTGACCACTGAGTAGATGAAATCATGAGGCTCGTGCGAGGTCCTTCAGAGTGTGGAGGCGGGAAGAGGGTGGGCAGTGTGATCTAACAGCTGAACTCCTGTAGGTCTCAATCTCAGCCATGGGCCTGAGCTGCAAGAAAGTAGACAGACAGCACTGTGTCAAGCTATTTTGGGGGTATGTGGGTCATTAGATAGAGCTTTTTAATGTCCATATGTTTTGACAGAGTAGTTTCAATTCTGAGAATCTATCCCAAGGAAATCATCTGCGGTCAGAGCAAAGTTTGAGCACTGACAAACACCATTCTACGTAATAACAGGCTTATATGCAATTTGTTCCCTTGATCGGGAGTTCGGCCAGGAGGCGGGGCCAGCTGTCCAACCAACCATGGCCCCACCCCCAGCCAGCCTTCTGCATCCCTCCCTCTGGCCGACCGGGATGGGCCAGCCAGACCCACCTGTGCATGAATTCGTGCACCGGGCCTCTAGTAACATTATAATAACACGGTTTAAATAAAATACACATCCAACATTAGAGAGCTGGATGAGTTAGAGTGCGTCCACAGGATGGACTGTATTGCAGCCATCAAATTTTTATCCTGACAAGTTAATAATATGGTTGATTGCTTGTTCTGTTATGTTCAGTGGGAAAATCCATTACAATATCATGTCTTTGGTATGCTCCAACTCTGAGAAAAAGACTAAAAGGAAATGTGTCATAAATAAATAGTGATTATGAGAGATTGATGTTATCTTCTTGAATTACTTATATAACGTAACATGAGGATTCCAGTAAAACAGCTGTTCTGCTTATCACAGTGACAATGCACTCATTGTTTTCCCCCCAAAGCTGCTTTTCTGCCACAGTTTCCTGTCTGGGCAGAGTCACCTCCAGCCGCTCATTGACTCAGGCCAAAGCCTCCTTCCCATGTGTGTGTACCCCACAGCTTCTTCCATCCCCCAGCTATTGCTGCAGCGATGCGGGGCCTTGTCTTTTCTCTCTAGGCTATGTCAAAGGGACAAAAGAGAGGGGGCATCTTGTCCTCTGGTTTGCCCTAGCTCCTTGCCATGAGACTGCTGTTCTCCTCATTTTGCTGAGGAGCATTAAACACTGTGCACCTGTTCCTAAGGTGAAAAGGAGGCATTTTTCCATTTTACTCTCAGGAGAATGGAATGGTCCTGCCCATTCCTTCTCAGACTGAGCTGTGTGATTTAAATGTATATGCTGAGTAGTTCAGGAAAATTCATTGGGTTTTCTGTTTGTTGTTTGTTTGTTTGTTTTTGGGGGTTTTTTTTTTTGTGTGTGTGTGTATGTGTTCCTGTTTCTGGCTAACATTTTATAATTTCCTGAGTTAATCAGTTCCAATAATGACTGCATAGAAATGGAAAAGTAGATGATTTTGCCCTGAGAATAAACCAGTTTCGTAAGTTGCTAATGAGCTACCCTTCTGCACATCTCACTCATCAGGGAAGTCCTCCCTGGGGATGGCCCTCTTCCGCCTGGTGGAGTTGTCTGGAGGCTGCATCAAGATTGACGGAGTGAGGATCAGTGACATTGGCCTTGCTGACCTCCGAAGCAAACTCTCCATCATTCCTCAGGAGCCAGTGCTGTTCAGTGGCACTGTCAGGTAAGGACCTGAGCGCCCGTGTGCTTGTGCCTCATTTCAAGGCAGGTGGGCATGCTAGAGCCTCCATCGGGGACCGAGATCCAGTGACCTCCCAGTCTGGTGCTGTCCCCACTACAGAGGGCACCTCAGTAACAACGGGGCTCGGAAGTCCGGGAGATTTGGCTCAGATCTTTCTCTGCCACTTTGCACAAGCCACCTGACCGCTCCTAAACTTGTTCCTCATCATGAAATGGGGATTTTAAGACCTGTTATTGTCAAGAGTGAATCAGTTCAGACCGTTATCCCAGCACAGAGCCTAGCACATGATGAACGTTCAGTAGCGGTAGAACCGTTACCGTCCTCGTCACCATCTTCCCCCGTCCTCCAGGCTCTTCTCCCTCAGTGCACTCCACGCTGCAATTCTAACGATGGTCCCAGGCATTCTTACTCACCTTTTCCGGTTTCCAGTATTTCTCCCACCTGTAATGCTCAGGAATGATGCCTCTCCTGCAATCTTCCAGCATGCCAAAGATAAAATTCATGACCTGTGAAATTCGTAAGAAGGAAATATATGGAATCCCATTTTCCTTCCTTATAATTTATCCTACATTTAGCCTTAAGCTTGCCTCCTAAAAACAATGGGTTTCCATTATTTGTGTCTATTTCTATTCATATTGTTTCTCTTTTTAAATAAAACGGTTTTAACTATATAAACAACCCAGATAGGACTTCATTGTTTTAAATATATTTTTATTGATTACAGAGAGGAAGGGAGAGGGAGAGAGAGAGAAACATCAGTGATAAGAGAGAATCACTGATCAGCTGCCTCCTGCACGCCCCCTGCTGGGGATCGAGCCCACAACCCAGGCAGGTGCCCTTAACCAGGAATTGAACCAGGGACCTTTCAGTCCACAGGCTGACACTCTATCCACTGAGCCAAACCAGCTAGGGCAGGACTTCTTTTTTTTTTTTAATCACTCTTAAAGTAATATTACCATTTCCTCTTTAATTTGAGCAGTTCCCCCCTCCCCCCAAAAAAGTGGTATTAATCTAATTTCAAATAACCAAGGGCAGTGTTCACACTTGTCTGAATGGCATTGGAACTCATTCAGAGAGGTTTGGTAGATAAATTGAATTCTCCCCTACTTTCATGTAAAATCAACACTCCTGGGTGTATTTATTTTGGCATTTCTCTAGAACACTATTGAATTTGGACAGTATAGACTGGATCTGTTGATTCAGTCATTCCCTTTGGGTACTGAGATAACAAAGTCAAATAAGCAATGTCAGAAGATAATTAGAATTTATTGAAGATTCCATTCTAAAATTAAGAAATTGGGAGCTATTGCCAAATCTGTACTTCCTTCCTATAGACTTCTCTAATTTTAGACGCTGGGAGTATCTTTGCGGATAAAATTGGCTTTATAATTTTTAGTTCAGGACAAAACCATACTTTTCTTAATTTTCTAATCATCATTTGGAAGAGCGTTAGGATATAAGACATGTTAACCTTTAAACTTCCCTTGAGTATGCCGACAGAGGCCTGTGTTCATTTGAGGATTTTATGGGGCTTCACCTGGGTTTGGAATCAGGCTTCTAGAATTCATGGTAAAGAACTGGCCTGCTGGCGTGTGCAGCTGGTGTTTGTGGAACATCGTGGAAGCTCAGCTTTGCGGGAGTTGGGGCCATTTGTTACCAGCTCCTAGAGACTTGCTTCTGGGTGAACAAGCTCAGTCGTTGGTGTGCTAATGCCCTGAGTTTATTTTTGAGCTCAGAGTGCTGCTTCTGCTATCAGCTGTGCAAACTTTGGAAATCGTAAGTTTCATTGCTGCCATCTATAATTTTTGGCTTTATTTTTTTCTTTTTTCAAATATATTTTTATTGGTTTCAGAGAGGAAGAGAGAGAGAGAGAGAAACATCAATGATGAAAGAGAATCACTGACCTGCCGCCTCCTGCACCCCCACCCTGGGGACCGAGCCTGCAACCCGAGCATGTGCTCCGGCCGGGAACTGAACCGTGACCTGGTGCATAGGTCGATGTTCAACCGCTGAGCCAGGCCGGCCTGCCTGTGATTTTTTGCTTTTTAAATCAGTGATAGACACCGAGAACATATAAAATCCTAGAACTTCTCTCCTCCTGTAATCTCTCAGGTTTCTTATAATGCCCAAAAAGCATTCAGCTTTTGGAGCTCTTTTGCTTTCCTTAGAAAATTAGAAAGCCTGTGCAATGAGTTTCCTGGAACAAGGAGGGAAGGATGGTTAGCTGTTTCCTCAGCTTCCTCCTGAAGACTCCAAATTTGGAGGCTGTATCTCCACCACCATCAGCCAGCATCATGGGTGAGGACGTCTCCCTGAGTTACCAACATGCAGCTAAAACATACAAAGAACGCTGCGAGGGGCCGGCCGGTGTGGCTCTTGTTTCTGTTTCCATTTTGACAGTCTTAGTCCCTATGGAACTGATAAAGACTTGTTTTATAAAAAGATAATTTCAGTTTTAGATTATCAACAGAACACCTCTTCTTTGATCAAGGGGGCTCTTCCTAGCTGGCATCCCTGTGGAGAGCAGTCTTCCCCATCCAGACCGTTCACAGGCAGACTTTATCAGAACGATTTCTGGTCCTGTGGTCAAGATCCTGGGGTGATTGTGTCCCTGGGAAACTGCACTGAATATATGGGTTAGAAACCTCCAATATTGGGAACAAGGTATCTAATGTGTCCCCGCGGACCTTGGCAATTTAACAGCTGCCAGTTATTGAGTATCCACCATGTTTTAGGCAACTGTACATATACTCTGGACCTACCAAGCCATCTCGCTATGTCCCTATTAAACAGAAGAGAAAACTGAGGAGTGATTTGTCCAAAGTCACGCAGATGGTAGGAGGCAGAGCAGGGATCGACCCCAGACTGGTTGGATTCTCTGTGTGTACACACTCTCCCTCCACGAAGTGCTCTTTGCCTCTGTTATTACTGAAAATACTTAAAAGTTGTGACAGCCTGCATCAGTTGGGGGGTGGGGGGTGAGCATCAACCTGTGAACCAAGAGGTTCAATACCTGGTCAGGGCACACGTGCAGGCTGTGGGCTCGATCCCCAGTGTGGGGTGTGCAGGAGGCAGCCAATCAAAGATTCTCTCATCGGTGATGTTTTTATCTCTCCCTCTCCCTTCCTCTCTGAGGTCAATAAAAATGTATTTTTTAAAAGTAGTGACATGGGAATACCTCTCATTAGGAGTCAAATAATGATAAGAATACATTTTTTTTATTTATACAAAAAAGTACTAGGTGGTGTACGTGGGATACAACAGTGAACAAGATCCAGGCAGGGATCCTGTGTGGTGGGCAGAGAGACAAAGGAACAGGGCGATGCGTGCCCTGAGGGTGAGTGAGCATAGAGACACCTCACCCAGGCTTAAGGCTCAGGGGTCACTTCCTGAAGATCTGAGCTGAGACCTGGAGGACGAGAAGGAATCATAGCCCAGAGGTAAAGCCACAGTAACAGTAGCTGTCACACACACAGTGCCCACCCTGCAACCGGTACTTCCCGCAAGTGCTCTCCACACCGGAAACGCGGTGGACGCCGCAGTCCCCACAGCAGCCTTTTGAGGGGATTGTCTTTTATCCTGTCTTGCACATGAGGAACTGGGACGTGGAGTACTTAGGCTGACTTGGCCAAGCACACACCGTTGTGATTGATAGACATTGTGTAGGCATCAGGCAGCCTGGCTCCAGAGTCCTTGCTTTTACCAGTATCTCTGCAGTAGAAGGGTGAGGACAAGTGAGCATGTTGCAAGCAGAGGGAGGGCACCTGTGCAAAGGGCCTGGGGCACCGAGAGCAGGCTCCGGCAGAGACAGCCCAGAGGACACGGACACGGTGTGCATCTGCCATCTCCACTCCAGTAGAGCTCCTGTGTGATGTGAGCCTGCTTGCGTTCGCACGCCTGGAACTAGTGACCCTAGGCATGGACATGGACACAAACGTGGCACAGAGCTGGGGTTCTCCCAGAGATTTTCCCATACGCCAAGCAAGATTTCTGAGCAGAGCAAATGGCGCCTAATCCCTTTCCGATCACTAGACTTACAAAACTTCATGTTGAGATTGAGACAAGACTCCCCACATCAGCGTAACATCCCATTTCCATCAAATATCTGTTCTACCACTACTCTACCCTCATCCTCCATGACAGAGAGCTTTCTGTCCCATCTTTAACATTTCCAACAGTGCCTAGGCCTATTTTGATATCCATGATTTCCACGTGGCAGATCCTGTGGGGACGGTAAACAGGAATAGCCCCCAACCTGGTTTTCTGAATCGGAAGGAAGGAAGTCCTTCCTCTGTGGTTGCCCTTTCCTCTCCCTCATTCCCTCTGCCTTCCGCTGGGTCAGACAGGCTGGCTCGTTTCCCAGGTCAGCTAGCTGTCAGTTCCCTGCTCTCCCCCTGTGCACATAGGGAGATGTATTTTAACATGTATGTGCTAGGAAAAAATCTAGCCCATATGCCAACATGCTAAACGCGACTCGGGTTTGTGTTACGTGATTTGCTGGTCTGTATTTCTTTTTTTTTTTTTTTTTTTTTTAATATTTTTTATGATTTTTTACAGAGCGGAAGGGAGAGGGATACAAAGTCAGAAACATCGATGAGAGAAAGACATCGATTAGCTGCCTCTTGCAGCCCCCTACTGGGGATGTGCCCGCTGCCAAGGTACAGCCCTTGCCGGAATCGAACCCGGGACCCTTCAGTCCGCAGTCCGACGCTCTATCCACTGAGCCAAACTGGTCTCGGCGCGTGTCTGTATTTCTAATTCTTCTATATAACTTCCATAAGTAAACATAACATTTCATGAAGAAGAAATTCTGTTCTCAGAGATCGTCCTGCCTGGGGCAGGCATCAGCGTCCACCTCTGGCTGCTTAGGGGATGAGCTCTCTGTGACCTTACGGGGTTGAAGGCCGTGCCCCCCCCCCCCCCCCCCCGTACTGATTTAGACTTTGACCCCACAGCCTCAGCAGCGTGGCGGCACACATGGAGGATCCCTGAGTCATTCCTCTTGCGTTTCTCTCCAGATCAAACTTGGATCCCTTCAGCCAGTACACGGAAGGCCAGATCTGGGACGCCCTGGAGAGGACGCACATGAAAGAGTGTGTAAGTGAAGAACCACGGGCGAGCGGTGCTGTGGGCACTGCCCGGCCCGGCCTCCGTCTCCGGCGGATCTGTGGAGGAACCCTTTGAGCAGGACTCCCCGGACATTCCAGATAACACCATCCAGGACTTCCCAGACATTCCAAACATCAGCATTCCGTAAAGGCTGATATTTCTGACCTGCACCTCCTCCCTCTACCCCCACGCCCATGAGCATACACCCTTTTTACCACCCATTGACTGAAGACATGTCAATGACAACTACTCAGAATTTATTCATGCTGTTACCTTAATTTCTTTTCTTTTTTTAAAATACATTTTATTGACTTTTTACAGAGAGGAAGGGAGAGGGATAGAAAGTCAGAACCATCGATGAAAGAGAAACATCGATCAGCTGCCTCTTGCACACCCCCCTACTGGGAATGGGCCCGCAACCAAGGTACATGCCCTTGACCGGAATCGTACCCGGGACCTTTCAGTATGCAGGCCGAGGCTCTATCCACTGAGCCAAACCGGTTTCGACTAATTTCTATTTTGTTAATCATAACAGTACAACAGGCTTTTGAAGTATCTTTCTATGTGCGAGAGAGATCTCATTTCCTGAGTCTGCAGAGAGCACACAGTTGGCCCGTGGGTTCACAGATCTCTGCGGGGGGCTTCGCAGGCCCCTCCGGGGGCCGCTGTCCACAGAGGGATCTCCCTCACTCGGAGGAGGACGTCCGTGCCTCTGCTTAAGTCAAACTCAGGACCCCTGTCCCTAACAACTAGGTCAGCTCTGCTTTTATCTCTGTTAGGCTGAGCTTTCTCAGATAATTTCATTTGAAGACTAGGTTGCGTAGCTTACAAAAAGAGAAGTTTGACAGCCATGGGCCTAGAGTTTTGGACCTAAGAAAGACAGCAGTTTTATTTTCCCCTTTTCCTATTGCATGACCATATTTTTCAGTGGCTCAAAAATTAGGACCAATATTTGGGGACATGAAAATATTGGAATTTCTGGGCCATTTTGAGAGTAGGAGACTTAATGGAGTAGTATATTTGAAATGGGGGCGTTCTATAAAACCTGGGTCCTGGTCACGTGACCATCACACCTGTACCTCTTTTCTAGGGGAGCCAGGTTCTCAGCTAGTATTCCTTCTTCTGTTCCAGAATAATTTACCTTTGCTGCTGTATTTTTGACAGGAGTTAGGGTGTTTTCCCCCTCACTTTACTTTTTGACCCTTCTAATTTCTACTTTCTTTCCTTCTAGATTGCCCAGCTACCTCTGAAACTTGAATCTGAAGTGCTAGAGAACGGGGAGAACTTCTCAGTGGGGGAACGCCAGCTCTTATGCATAGCAAGAGCCTTGCTCCGTCACTGCAAGGTGCAGCAGTTTGGTGGGAGCTGGGGAAGGAGGGGGAGGGGCAGGAGAGAACGGGGAGCCGGAGGAGCACCCTTCCCTGGGGCACTTTGAAGAGAACGCCCAGGGGTGTTTCTGGATTAACCTGGACACAATTTGGGTATATGGGTGGGGTTTGTTTTGTTTTGTTTTTAATATGTTTTTAGATTTCAGAGAAGGAGGGAGAGGGAGAAATAGAAATATCAGTGATGGGAGAGAATCATAAATAATCCTATATAATAAGAGAGGAGCATGGTAATTACCCGTTATGCTGTAATATCACCGCTGGATCGGCAGGCTGTGTCCCCGCCCTATGCTCAGGCAGCTGCAAGGCCCGGGGTAGGATAGGATACCATAGGAGGGGATCAGAAAGAGGGAGAGGAAGGCAGGTTTGTATGCAGACAGGCCGAGAGGAGAAACAGAAATACAGAAAAGGAACAAGCCGATGAGGGGCAGGACACAGGCAGCGTGGAGTGGGGAGCCCTGCCCAGACACGGGAGGAGGGTGGTGGCCCCCAGTGCGGGCCAGTGGCAGGTTACCGGACGGAGGGGTGGATAGTCTGAGGCCTTCCAGGCAGAGGTGCTCCTGCTTTGCGGCAGCAACACCCAGGCCACCCTCACTGGGCCGTGTGTCCCTGGCAGGGAGTGGGAGCAGGATGGTGGTGGAGAGGCAGGGGAAGGGAGGGACAGCGAACCCCTTGTCTGCTCTGGGATCTGTGGAGACGCCAGCCTTGCCCCGCTTACCAGAGATGCCAAAAATGGGGACAACATCTGGATAGATGACCTGACCACGCCTCCGGGCCTCCTACCCCTCCCCTCCAGACAGCTTTATTACCTCAGATGCAGATCATCTTACGCCAATAGAATTGCTTGGGCGGGGGGGGGTGGAGAGAAGAAGGGAAGAACTTTATAAAGAAGTCAGTAGACAGCAGAGTTAAAAAAGGAAAGAGGATGTATGAGTGAACTGTAGGAGCTATAATGAAAATCAAATATAGTTGTGTACTGGGACAGATTTTAAAAGTAGGAGTCAGAAAAGAAGCAAGATAAATGATAGTGAATAATTAGGCAGATAGATATTAAAACAGTGGAAATAAGTAGAGAAGAATGTATGGGAAAAGTAGGATGAGAGAGAAAGAGGGAGGGAAGGAAAGTTTTAAAGGGGAGCCAGTAGAGCTTAAAAGGAGAATGGGAAGAAGGAAGAAATGGGGGAAGGGAGCAAAGCAGGCCCAAGGGAAGAAGTGAAGAAAAAAATTAAGGTGGGAAGGAAGGAAAAGCGGAGGGAAGGTAGGAGTAAAGCTAGAGGAAAGAAGGAATGTGGATATGGAGGGAGGGAGAGTAGGAGAAAGATGGAAAGAAGGATGATGGAACAGAAGTAGGAAATGAGGAAAGAAAAGCTTATAAATGATGAGTCAGTAGGGAAAAGTGTTACATAAAGGAGAGAGAAAAAATTGTGTGAGAGGGAAAAGCCAATAAGGAAGTCAAATACAATTGTGTGTGAAGGGGATAAGATTAAAAAAGAAAGTTAAACACAATTTAAAATTCACCAAACTGTGTACTTTAGAGAGAAACCAAGATGGCGGCATAGGTAAACACCTAGGCTTTTGTCCCGCACAACAATTTCGAGAATAGAACTGAAGGACAGAACTGACACTGTCCAAGACCACAGGAAGGCTGGCTGACTGGAAGATCTGAAATTGGAGGGTCATAGAAATGTACACGGATAATCAGAGCCTCTGCAAAGCCCAAGCTGTCTTTCCCAGGTCATTAAGTTGTTCGGAGTGATACCAAAAGATGCAAGTCCCAAAATGATCTGCCTAGAAATAGAAAAGCTGAGGAGCTGAAAATGAAGGGGAAATGTAAAGGCCAGCAGGAATGATGAAGTAAGATGCCAGAAGCCAACCAGTGCTTTAATAATAGAAAGCTACGGACAAGGAGTTTGGAGGGCTGGTCAGCCTTGATTGCTCTGAAGGGTTGGAGGTGGTTAATGGGATGTAGTGGTTGAAGCAGCCCCCACCTGTTAGTCCTAAGAAGATCTACTGATTGATTTTTACTGGTGTTTCTGTCCTGGGGGATACAGCTGTATCTTATGATTTTAATCTTAATAAAAAGAGTGGTGAAGCCAGAGCAAGTGGGAGTTCTGCCACTAGAGTGAACTACCGCCTGGCCCCCATTTTCCAAATTAGTATGTATAAATAAATAAATAAATAAATAAATAAATAAATAAATAAGGAAGAAAGGAAGAAAGAAAGAAAGAAAGAAAGAAAGAAAGGAAGAAAGGAAGAAAGGAAGAAAGGAAGAAAGAAAGAAAGAAAGAAAGAAAGAAAGAAAGAAAGAAAGAAAGAAAGAAAGAAAGAAAGAAAGAAAAGTTAATAGGAGTGACCAGGCTGGCAAGGGAGGGCACTTAGGGGGATCAGGCAGGCAGCTGAGTGGTTAGGAGCCAGAGGTCCTGGATTGGGAGGGACATTCCCCAAGGACTCCCGTATTGGAGTCTGCACAGGTCAGGCTGAGGGACCCCCTCCCCCCACCCCTGGTGCATGAATTTTGTGCATCGAGCCTCTAGTGTATGGTATAAAATTCAAATGCTAAAATACATTTTAGTAGCCAAAATCGGTTTGGCTCAGTGGATTGAGCGTTGGCCTGTGGACTGAGGAGTCCCCGAGGTTCGATTCCGGTCAAGGGCATGTACCTTGGCTGCGGGCACATCCCCAGGAGGGAGTGTGCAGGAGGCAGCTGATGGATGTTTCTCTCTCATTGATGTTTCTAATTCTCTATCCCTCTCCCTTCCTCTCGGTAACAATAAAAAATAATAATAAAATATATTTTAAAAATATATATTTTAGTAAAGTCTAAATTAACCAGAATGCTTAAGGAACTGGTTCAGTCCTCTTTCTCCTCTCTTCCCTGACAGATTCTGATTTTAGATGAAGCGACTGCTGCCATGGACACGGAGACAGACCTACTGATCCAAGAGACCGTCCGAGAAGCATTTGCCGACTGCACCATGCTGACGATTGCCCATCGCCTGCACACAGTCCTAGGCTCTGACAGGATTATGGTGCTGGCCCAGGGACAGGTACTGAAGCACGTGGCCTTGCCTGGGAGGACTGAGCTGATTGGCATCTGAGGGTGGTTCTGAACATTTAGAAAAACAACCATAGCAGCTCTAGTCCAGTTTGTTTGGAGAGAGATACAGCCCCCTCTCATCAAGGCACTGAATTTGAGGCATTCCTGGGTTCTTGCTTTGCTTTACTACCTGTTATTTTGTTGCTTGAAAATAGAGCACACTGACTTAGGTCAATGAGCAAGTTTAGTTAGTAATTAATTCACATCCTCCTATTCCATAAAGAGTTAATATGCAAATTGACCCATCATTCTAACATACGAGCTGGCCACCCCCAGGTGGACACAAGATGGCCGGCAGGGGAGGGCAATTGTGGGTGATCAGGCCAGCAGGGGAGGGTAGTTGGGGACAACCAGGCCTACAGGAGAGAGCAGTTAGGGGTGATTAGGCTGGCAAGGGAGGCCAATTAGGGGCAACTGGGCCAGCAGGGGAGTGAAGTTGGGGGCAACCATGCTTGCAGGGGAAGACAGTTAGGAGCAACCAAGCCGGCAGGGGAGGGCAGTTAGGGGCAACCAGGCCTGTAGGGGAAGGCAGTTAGGGGCAATTGGGCCAGCAGGGGAGCAGTTAGGCATCGATCAGGCTGGCAGGGGAGTGGTTAGGGGATGATCAGGCTGGCAGGCAGAAGTGGTAGAGGCAATCAGACAGGCAGGTAAGCAAGCAGTTGGGAGCCAACAGTCCTGGATTGTGAGAGGGATCTCCCACTGCCCATTTAGGCCAGAGGTATGTTGGACATTCCTTGAGGGGTCTCAGATTGGAAAGGGTGCAGGCTGAGCTGAGGGACACCCCCCCCACCCCTGTGCACAAAGTTCATGCATCGAGCCTCTAGTAAATAAGAATTGCCCAAGGCATGTTGAGACCAGCCACCATGTGTGTTTGTTTTTTGCAATCATGTAGGGATGCCAAACTTGTATCCTGCTGTTCCAAGTTTCCCCACAGTCTGGCGCAGCCATGCCTTTTTCATTTCCCTCTCTCTCCTTGCAAGTGCTGTTAGCTATAGACAATCTTGCATCCCAAGCTTTTCTATCTTCTGTGTCTACTCATACAGTCCCACCTACCTAAAATGTCCTTTCCTCTTCTTTCCTTTACCATATCTACCTGCTTACAACCTGCCTATCTCTAAAGCCAGTGTCTCCCTGTCCACACATAGTGCAGTGTCTGCTCTAGCACCCAGCATCATACCCTCATACAGCCAGTCCGAAGGAATGATGCTTTGTCCTTAGCCCTGTCTCCCCTGAGCAGGACAGCCTGTCCTAGAAGTGCCCCTGGAGACCTCCCCTTTTATCTCCTGACAAAGGTTGTGTCCATGCCTTTGCCCTGCAAAAGGGAGGCTGGGAAGTATGTGGCATTGTCAGCCATATGATGGGAGGCAGGTCCTGCCAATATGTCATTCACTTTTCTACTGCAATATGGTTTCCAGTGACAGCATAGAAGTGCATCATAGGAATGGATAATTGACTGAGTCTATCCTTTACTCACTTTAATATATATATATATATATATATATATATATATATATATATATATATATTGATTCCAGAAAGGAAAGAAGAGGAAGAAAGAGATAGAAACATCGGTGATGAGAGGGAATTATTGATTGGCTGCCTCCTGCACATTGGACCAAGCCTGTAACCCAGGCATATGCCCTTGACTGAAATTGAACCCGGGACCCTCCAGTCCGCAGGCTGATGCTCTATCCACCAAGCCAAACTGACTAGGGCTTTACTCACTTTTTTATTTTTATTTTTTTATTGATTGATTTCAGAGAAGGGAGAGGGAGAGAGAGATAGAAACATCAATGATGAGAGAATCATTGATTGGCTGCCTCCTGCATGCCCCCCACTGGGGATCAACCCTGCAACCTGGGCATGTGCCCTTGACTGGAATTGAACCTGAGACCGTTCAGTTGCCAGCTGATGCGCTCTCTCTCTCTCTCTCTCTCTCTCTATATATATATATATATATATTATTGATTATCTAAATTATATATATAATTTATTGATTTTTAGAAAGAGAAAGGGGGGAGAGAGAGAGGGAGAGAGAAACATCAATTTGTTCCACTTATCTATGCATTCATTGGTTGACCCTTGTATGTGCCCTGACCGGAGAGATGGAATCCACAGCCTTGTTGTATCAGGGCAACACTAACCAACAGAGCTACCCGGCCAGGGCTCTCACTTCCTTTTTTTTTCCCCGCCAAGTAGGTCTGAGCCGTTCATTTTCCATCTATAGGTTTGGATCGGCTTGCATAATAGATGCCACTTGCCTGCTAAGCCTTTGACTTGTGTTGCAGTGGGTTCCCTGTAATATCTTGTTGGTCGATTCCTGCCTACCTAAGGCTGAATGAATTAGGTGAAGGAGGTCTAGAGGTGTTTCTCTCCAACCTTCCCCTGGTACCCTGGTTAGTTTTAAAAAATAAAATAAAAAGGAACCCATTTGGGCATGGCAGGGCTAGTCGGGTTGTCACCCTGATTCCATCCTCAGGGGGCATTAGGGCTTACCCCCTTCCTGAAAGTGGGTCCTTGAGTCACATCCTGATGCCATCTCCTTCCTTTGCAGGTAGTGGAGTTCGACACCCCATCGGTCCTTCTGTCCAACGACAGCTCCCGGTTCTATGCCATGTTTGCTGCTACAGAGAACAAGATCGCTGTCAAGGGCTGACTCCTCCCGCGCCGCCTCAGCCTCTTTCCTCCCCGGGGGCCCCGCGCCCTCCCGGTCCTGCCGAAACCTTGCCTTTCCCGATTTTATCTTTCGCACAGCAGTTCAGGATTGGCTTGTGTGTCTCACTTCTAGGGAGAGTCCTATTTTGATTATTGTATTGACTCCAGATTCATGTAAACAAAATTTAGTTTTTGTTTTTAATTGCACTCTACAAGGTTCAGGGAACCATATTATAAATGTATCAGAGGCCTATAACGAAGCTTTATACGTGTAGCTATATCTATATATATATAAATATATATAATTCTGTACATAGCCTATATTTACAGTGGAAAATGTAAGCTGTTTATTTTATATTAAAATAAGCACTGTGCTAAGAACAGTGCAGATTCCTTTCTATCATTTTTGTACAGTTGGCTGCACTGGAGATCTGGTTTTGCTATTAGACGACAGAAGGGGTAGCACATGGTTCTTTGCTAGCTGGTTTTTCATGGCGCCAGGTTTTCTGGGTGTCGAAAAAGGAAGCCGTGTGGCCATGGTGGGCCCCCCAGCAGCCCCCTCTGCTGCCTCCCACACCCCCTCCCTCCGGGACTGGGGGGGGGGGGCACGGGGGCGCTGGAGGCCGTGCAGAGCGCCGTGAATTCTCAGGGCTCCTGCTTTCTGTCCTGGTGTCACCTCCCTGTTTCCGTCAGAAGAGCATTAGGGCAAAGCCCCCAACACCCTCCCCCCCCCCCACTTTCCCTCCCTGCCTTCCTCTTGATGTCGTTTCTCAACAAGAATCAAGTCTCTCCACAGAGGGTTCCACTGCCTCAGGTTCCTCACGCTGGCCGCTGCACAGAGCTCCAGCTCCCCCACCCGCCGGCTCCCAGCCCCGGGGGCCGACCGCTGCTTCCCCGGCGGCACTTCTTCATTTGCCTGGTCCGCGCCTCCACCGCTCAGTGACAGGGTTCAGGATTCCGTGGGTCTGTCTTCGCTCTGCAGATGTCGCACAGTCTCCTCTCTCCAAAGTCTGCGACTTCAAGCAGCTCTTGCTACTCAGTGTCTCGCACTGGTGTGGAAGTCTTTGTACTGTAAAGAGACCTACCTCAGGTTGCTGATTGCCGTGTGGTTCGGTGTGTTTCTGCAAACACCCCCCCCCCCCTTGTGCCGTGGGGCCAGTAGCTCAGGTGGGCGTGGTCGCTGCTGTCATCAGTTGAACGGTCAGCGTTGCATGTCGTGACCAACTAGACATTCTGTTGCCTTAGCATGTTTGCTGAACACCTTGTGGAAACAAAAACCTGAAAAAGTGAATAAAATTATTTTGGATTTTATAAAGCTCTGGTGTATAAGCTAGTTCTCTGGGAAGGGAGCAGGGTGTCTGAATGACTGGAATCCCGGAGGCGATGGAGTTACATCGGAGAAGGGCCAGGAGCAGAGCTGGTTGGTTGCCAGGGCCGTGGGGCCCAGCATGCCTGGCACCACCTGGGGGGCCCTGGCCCCTAAGACGGTGTCACCAAATAAAGCTCCCGTGCTGCCAAGGAGAGGGGAGTGCGTGGGCGAGGTGGGCGGTTGCGGTGAAATATATTTCAAATGAACAGTTGGTTAAGGGTTCTCAGCAATTCAAACAATATAACTGACCGCCTTCTTGGCCAGTTCATTCAGCTTACCTCGTTGAGAATTAAGTACCCATTCAAAAGGGTAACCATTCTGGAGTTTCTCAAGCGAGCGTATTGCGTGCAGCCAAGAAGCTTTTAAACTGCTCGGCAGAGATCAGCCCCTGAACCCAGCCTTTTTTGTAAACTGCTGTCTTGAAAACACAGAGGCTTGACTCTAAAATTTTCCCTCCACATTTCGAGTGCTCAGGAGCCACACGTGGCCTGCAGCTACCATGTCGGACACAGCTGTAGAACATGCCCATGGACGGCACTGACATAAACACGCACTTTTGTTGATGCCTGGACTTACCTTCCAGCGAGGAACGGGCAGCAGGAGGAGCCTCCCGATCCTTGTCCTGTTCCAGCTCTGCTGCACCGGGACTCCCCTCCCCTCCTGTCAGCTCTGTTCCCCTCTCTCGGGTGTCCTCCCACCTCTCTTAACCTGCATTGCCCTCTTAGAGGAAGGCGTTTTCCTGCCTCTGCCCTCTCCTTTCCCCTCTGTGCACGATTCTTTCCCTCCCACAGGTGTAGTGACAAACCTTCCACTGTGGGCTTGGCCTCTCCTTGGTGCCAGCCTCCAGCTGCCTAAGTGTCTCTGCTGGGCATCACTGGTGCCTCAAACAGCTTCTTGAAAATCGGTGCTTCTTTAGTAGTGCCACTGTTCTCTTGGGTCTATCAGGCTAGAATTACTTACACTCCTTCCCCTTCCCAATAAATTCAGTCACTCCAGGTCCTGTGCATCACCACCACCCCCTTCTCCCTCCCTCTGTTCACAATATAATTAGAGCCTCACTAGAGGCCCATGGCATGAAGATTCATGCAATAGGCTTTCCTTCCCCTGGCTGCCAGGACCAGTTTTCCTCTGGAACCTGGGACCCAGGCCTTCCCTCTGGCTGTTGCCTTCCGTTTTTGCTTTGGCCGCTGGAGGCTTCACTCCAGCAGGAGCCTTCAGTCTTCTCTGCTCTGGCTGGAGTGCCACGCTGCCGCTGCCCCCGAGGGCGGGTGCTTGCCACCACTTGGCCCCACCCCCACTCCTGATTGGCTGGTAGCATAGCCAATCAGAAGCCAAGTTATGGTCACATTTGCATGTTACTCTTTTATTAGATAGGAGGGTCTCCCTGCCTTGGTGTCCCTCTCTGAGCCGTTGGATTTACTACTGACATTATAGAAACCAAAAATGCAAGTTGGTGAAATACTTTATAACCCAAGTGCCCATTGGTACAAAAAGGCTGTGGCACATTTACACAATGGAATACTATTTGGCCATGAAAGAGAAGAAGGGCTTGCCTCTTGTGACAGTATGAACAGACCTGAAGGGGATTATGCTACGTGAGATAAGCCAGTCAGAGAAAGACAAGTATCACATGATTTCATATGTGGAATCTAATGAACAAAACACATTGATGAATAAACTAGAAACAGGCATGGGTACGTGGAGCAGACTGACAGCTGTTTGGGGCAGGAGGTGGGGGTGTGCAGGACTGGATCAAAGAAAGCAAAGAAATTAGAAAAAAACATATAGATAACACATAGACACAGACAACAGAGGAAAGGGGGGCCGGGGTAGGTGGAGGTAGGCAAAGTGAGGCTACGTGGGGACGGAAAGAGACTTGGCTTTGGGTGATGGGCACACGATGCAGTATGCAGATGATGTTTTGTTGCGTTGTACACTTAAAACCTGTATAGTTTTGTGAACCACTGTCACTCCAATAAATTCAATTTTAAAAATAATTTTTTAAAAAAGAGACGGTTTAAATAACTCTTCAGGGCACAGACAGTTGCCTATAGATTGGCCCGTATATTCCTTAGCCTGGCAGTCAGGGTGTCCCGTGTTTGGTTCTAACCCTTTCCTGCTCCGCATTCCTAAAAGTAGGCCAATATCTTCACACTTTTAAATCTTTGTCATTTTCTCAGCTTGGTAATCCCCAATCATCTTGTCAAACAAAGGCATATTTTTCTTTTTAAACTCAGTTCAAATAGTATGCCCTCCAGAAGGCCTTTCTCTTCCAACCAAATTCCTCTGTTCTTACAGCCCTTTGCTTATCCATCTACTTAAGGTTTATTTGCTTTTACTTTGCATATTACAGTTGATTTTTTAAATATTTTCGCCTATGAATTTAAACTTCTTGAAGGCAGCAAATCGTCTTATTTTTCTGTACCTTATCATTTCTGGCTTAAGTATGATGTTTTACATATAGTGAGAGCCTAATAAGTATCACAATACACAACTAACTCTTGAATTGTGCCT
Source organism: Antrozous pallidus (assembly GCA_027563665.1). Taxonomy (NCBI): domain Eukaryota; kingdom Metazoa; phylum Chordata; class Mammalia; order Chiroptera; family Vespertilionidae; genus Antrozous; species Antrozous pallidus. Next base: position 43,858,433 of record CM050514.1, on the reverse strand, counting down.
ATACATAGGTGTTTAAAGAATATTTGTTAAAACAAGTAGACTTTCATTTTGGTCATTTAAATTTGATCACTTCAAAGAGACAAAAAGTGACCCCAAGGAAAAGAAATCTTTATGAGAAATGACTTCAGGAAAACCAGAAAAAAGAATGCTCAGTGCTTGGGGAATGGCTTAGTGACATGACAGCTCCTTTCTAATAGATCACCTAGAAGTATGGCTTAGCATTGAAAGCAAATGAGTCCAGCCGAGACCGGTTTGGCTCAGTGGATAGAGCGTCAGATTATGGACTGAAGGGTCCCAGGTTCCATTCCGGTCAAGGGCATGTACCTTGGCTGCCGGCTAGGGGGCGTGCAGGAGGCAGCTGATCGATGTCTCTCTCTCATCAATGTTTCTGACTTCCTATCCCTCTCCCTTCCGCTCTGTAAAAAATCAATAAAATATATTTTAAAAAAATAAAAAGAAAGAAAGCAAATGAGTCCAGGGGGCACTGAAAGGCTTAGCTAACTGAAGCCTTGCTGCACGGATCTTTGAGCACCGTATTTCTTTTAATAACTTTTTCCTGATAATAAAAGTAATGCATGCAGAAAGGTGCAGTGAAGAAACCAAAAACTGCATGTGCCCTATTGTGGTAGGAGCATTTTCCATTTTGGAAGTGGAATCTCCAGCCTCAGCCACCCCAGCTGATGTCACATAGATCAGAGATGAACCACCAGCTGAGCCCTTCCCAAATCCCTGAGTAACATAAAATGTTTTTCAAAGCCACGACAGTATATTTGGGGGTAGTTATACAACACTACTGAGGTACCAATCACCCCCAAATAGTCAAAGTTATATTGTTGTATCCTTTCTAGCCTTTTCTAATCACTATATATATATATATATATAATTCCATATAATAAAAGAGTAATATGCAAATTGACCATACCTCTGATCAAGCCACATCCACAGCCACACCCATAAGCCAATCAGGAATAAATTATGCAAATAAACCCCAACCAAGATGGCTTTGGCCACTGAGCAGGAGGGAGGCTTGGGTTTCCCCGGCAACGGAGGAAGCCAAGCTTTCTGCCTGCCATCAATGCTTAAAAGAGAATATTTGTTAAAAGAAATAGGCCTCCACTCAATGCTACAAAGTTGCAATTATAGAAGATATATCCCAATAGAAATGGTGGCAGCCATGGAGCTGAAGAGAGCAGAGGCTAGGGTTGCCCGGGGAATGGAGGAAGCCAAGCTTCTGCAGCCCTAGTGCCTAGGCCTCCACTCCAGGCTACAAAGTTTTGATTATAGAATTAAAATAAACCCAAGCACTGTTGCCATGGAGCGAGCAGAAGGCTTGGCTCCAAGCAAATGACTGTTGCCATGGAGCGAGCAGAAGGCTTGGCTCCGTTCCAGGCTACAAAGTTTCAATTATAGAACATAAATTAGTCCCAGATCCCAAGGCTCCACTTGGGTTGCTGGGGGGCGTGGCCAGCCTGCAAACCACCACAGGCCCCTTGCTCAGGCCGCCCATCCCCTAAGGGAACCCCTACACCGATCTGGGACACCCTTCAGGGCAAATCAGCTGGCCCCTACCCATGCACCAGGCCTCTATCCTATCTAGTGAAAGAGTAATTTGCTGATTGACCATCACTCCAACACACAAAGAGGGCTTCCTCCATGTGGACACAAGATGGCCAGCAGGGGAGGGCTGTTGGGAGGTTCCAGGCCCTGCAAGAGAGGGCAGTTGTGGGCGATAAGGCCAGCAGGGGAGGGCAGTTGGGAGGGACCAGGCCTGCAAGGGAGTACAGTTGGGGGCAATCAAGCCTCCAGGGAGGGCAGTTAGGGATGACCAGGCCAGCAGAGGAGGGAAGTTGGGTGCAAACAGGCTGGCAGGGGAGCAGTTAGACATCAATTAGGCTGGCAGGGTGGTGGTTAGGGGGTGATCAGGCTGGCAGGCAGAAGCAGTTAGGGGCAATGAGGGAGACAGGCAGGTGAGCAGTTTGGAGCCAGCAGTCCTGGATTGTGAGAAGGATGTACAACTGCCCGTTTAGGCCCAATCCTACTGGGATTGGGCCTAAATGGGCAGTCGGACATCTCTCGAGGGATCCCAGATTGGAGAGGGTGTAAGCTGGGCTAAGGGAAATCCCCCGCCTCCCATGCACAAACTTCGTGCACCGGCCCTCTAGTTTTTTAATAAAATTATATAAAGCCCTGGCTGATGTGGCTCAGGTTGAGTGTTGACCCATGCACTGAGAGGTCCCCGGTTCGATTCCCAGCAGGGGGCGTGCAGGAGGCAGCCCACTGATGTTTCTGTCTCATCAGTGTTTCTTTCCCCTCTCCCTCTCTCTCTAAAATCAATAACCACATTAAAAATAATAATAAATAAAGGTTTAATATCAGCATTAGGCCCAGGGGTTGCAGCCAAAAAGGTCTGCAGGCCTTGGACCTCCCCCAGACCAGCCATAGGAGTCCTCAGGCAACAGACTGTCCGAAGTAACTCACCAAACTGCTTCACAGAGACACGGCCAAAGCCTTGAAGAAGTCAATGGGAAGGTTTTGCCTGAAGCAACCTCCATGGACATTTCCTTTGGGAGCCAGCAGCTGGTCAAGATGGGCCATGTACCATGTGGTACATCCACTCACATTCACATTTAGATAAGCAAGAACAGTGTTTGGAAAGGTACATGTCACCCACCCATTCCTAGGTGTGATAGGGTTATGCCCATAGTCACCCACCCCAGTCACCCCATGTTATACTCACAGAAAGACCACCATACACTCTGGCTTCAATACTTTGTTTTTGGCCGGTACTGGACGCACCCTCAGAAGCAGGCACATGAGGAAAACTGCTGCTACACCTTCCAGAAACTCTCGGTTGACAACATTGTCTATTTGATAACAGTTCACACGACAGTCCTTTTCAGGGGCCCTGGCTGGGAGCTCCATTGCTTATAGTGTTGCCCCGCTACACCAAAGTTGTGGCCTCAGTACCTGGTTGGGGCACTTACAAGTAGCCAACTAATGCATAAATAAGTGGAACAACAAGTCAGTGTTTCTCTCCCTCCCTCTCAAATCAATAATAATTTTTAAAAAGCCCTTTCAGAATGTGATATCAGGAAATTATCCACTTCTCAATGAGGAAATTTGTCAAAGTTCAATATATCTGAGAGCAGAGCAAGCAAGTCTCCCACTAGAGTGGAGTCACTGCATGAGCAACGGTACAGGAATGGGAAAGCAGTGGCTGTGTTGATGGTGTTGAGTTTTCTACATTAAAACCATTAAACAGCCGAGACCGGTTTGGCTCAGTGGATAGTGCGTCGGACTGCGGACTGAAGGGTCCCGGGCTCGATTCCGGTCAAGGGCATGTACCTTGGCTGCGGGCACATCCCCAGTAGGGGGCGTGCAAGAGGCAGCTGATCGATGTTTCTCTCTCATCGATGTTTCTGACTTTCTATCCCTCTCCCTTCTGCTCTGTAAAAAATCAATAAAATATATTTAAAAATAAAAAAAAAATAAAACCATTAAACAATGTCCTCTGAGTCTCTAAAACTTACGCATAAAGGAGACCCCCATCATGGCTAGTTCTATGCCTGCGTTTTTCCTAACTCCTGCCCATGTACCTTTGTAAACAATCTCTTTACTAATCTATCTTCAGTTTCCCCAACTTGAATGTACTGTGTATCTTTTGGTACAACTCTATGAGGCAGTTGGCTAAAATTATGATCTCCATTGTACAAATGAGGAAGCTGAGGCAAGGTGAGGCTAGATTACTTACCCAAGGTCACCCTCGTGTGAGACAGAATGAGGCTCTAGACCCCAGCAGTCTGTCCCCAGGGAAGCTGAAACTAAAGCAAAGGCTACAGAACTTGACTACTGACAAACACTGGGACCCTGGGCAGAGTCCACACAAACCGGAGATTGGAGCTGGGGTTTGAGTGGGGTGAGGGGGAGGTGATTGGAAGGCTGATGAGGCCTCTGGAGATGGTGTTTAGTGCCTGGGCAGAGGAGAGCAGAAACCCAGTTTCCATCACGCTGAGATGCAATAGTGTATCCAGGACCCCGCTTCCCCCTTCAGGGAGAGGCAGTTGTTCCAGGGAGATTGCCAGTCAGAGGCTGAAAGGAGCCTGATGCATTGAGTTCCATGGGCCAGAGAGGAGGCTGTTCTGGGAGTGAAGGTGTCCCAACCCGTCCCAGTCCGCAGCCCCTGTGGCCCTGCAGAGTAGCGGGCCTGGGTGTAACTGGCCTGACCAAATGGATTTCCTCCATTGGGAAAAGACTCCTGGGATTTGCCAGCCTTCACGACTCTGCCCAAGAGCGCCAACACAAAAGCGGAGCTCAGGCAGGGTGGGAGAGGAGGCTGGCCAGAGGGGGCTGAGGGAAGGAAGGCTGGGGTGCCCCAGAAGCAAAGGGGTGAGGGGAGGTACAAGTCCAAAAAGCTTTCCCTGCACAGTGGGCAGGTTTTGTCGACTGCCTCGTCCTGTCCTGAAACTTGGCACCTTCTACTGGGATAGGAGCCACCTCCCTCCTGGTCTATTCCCTTCCCCAACCTTGGAAATCTATGGCAACTACGCTTTCAGCTGCACCCGGAGATACTCCTCCAGGTAGGAATTCTGTCCTCAAGTCCCTGAAGGGGTGAGCCTCCATGGCTCTCAGTCCAAAGATACTGGAAGGAAGGAACCCACGTGAGACACATGTGGGTGTGAGCACCCAGTGTGTGACCTCCACCCATGGGCTAAGCTACTCTGTGCCCAAGGGAAGTGGCCCAGGAGTGGCCCCACACCCAACCCAGTATCTGCAGAAATCACCCTTCCCTGGCCTTCCTGCCCAGCAGAGCCAGCTGCTCCAGCTTCTGCCTTCCTGCTGGGGGCTCCCAACCAATTGGACAACCATTATCCATTCATGCATCCCAATCTATGGCATCTGGGACGCAGGGCTATAATTGTAAAAGACGAACCTCACTGGGGGATAATTCGTAACGATCCTTATTGTTTAGAGCAGTGGTTCTTTTTTTTGGCCATGCCCCACTTAAGCATCGATGCAACCTTTTGCAGCAAGGATTCAGAATCTGGAAAAGGGGCTACATGCAAATGGTTATACTAGATAAGAAATATAAATTTAGAAGGCATGGGGGAAAACCAGGCGGAGGCCTCACAGGGAGTGGGGGCGGGTGTGTGTATCATGAATTCAGAGATGCTATGCTGGAGGCAAAGACCAATTTTTTTAAACTTCAACTTCTTCTAAAGCCACTTCTTCAAAATAGACTCGCCCAGGCCATGGTATTTTGTGAAAGAGCCACACTCCAGGGGCCAAAGAGCCGCATGTGGCTCACGAGCTGCAGTTTGCCGACCACTAGGCTAGAGGATGGAGCATCGGCCTGTGGACTGGAGGTTCCCAGGTTCGATTCCCGGACAGGGCACATGCCAGGTGGTGGGCTCCATCCCCGGTGGGGGGTGTGCAGGAGGCAGCCAATCGGTAACTCTCTCTCATCATTGATGTTTCTAGCTCTCTCTTCCTCTCCCTTCCTCTGTGAAATCAATAAAAATATGTTTTTAAAAAAAATAAAAGGGAGGAACCAGAGTTCAGCTCTGTGTAATGCCATTTGAGATGAGAAATTTCCTCAGTAAGAGTCCATTCCTGTCCATTTGATTCTAGGAGCTGTTCTGTGATCAGAGCCCCAGGGGACTATCAGCAGCCTGCAATCAATACTGAGCTTTTGCAGCTTGGGCGAAAGATTTCTCCTGAAAGTGGAACCAAAGCTTGACGGAAGATCGTTAAATCCTAGATATTCCATAGGGTGATAATGACAACAGCAATGCTTCCTGATACAGCCGTGGCATTTCAAGCCTGTCTCTCCTCATTCTATCTGATTATGACACTTCACATGGCCACTTACTGGGAAGCAGCTGGTGGAGAGTCCCCAGGGGGTTCCCAGCAGGCAGATGGTTCTGTAATTTGAGGGGGGAGAGAAAGTTGCCCTTTTTGTGTATTGGACTGGCTCTACTCTGAGCCTGTTCCAGGAATGAAGATCAGTCCGTCACTCTGCAAGAAGTCCAGAACATCACCTAGAGCAGGATACCCCTAATCTGAAAGGAAAAGAGCATCTTGCCAGGAGCCTCTGCCTCTGGAGGTGAGTGTTAAGAACCGTTGAGAGACAGAGGTGACTTCATCCCGGGTAGGGAAAACTGGGGGCACTCCCGGGACTATAGTTAGGGAATGGATAGCTCACGGGGCAGCAGCGAGAACACGTGCCTCCCAAGCCCTCTGCTTAAAACCAGAGAGGGACCAGGTCTGGGCGACCATGACCAGGCCCCTCCTGTAAGCTGCGGTAATGCAACTAGAACAAAGAAAAAAGTGCCTTCAGAAAGTACACGGTCCGAATTTCTGCATTCCATACTAACTCCTATTTGGGATGCAGGCTTCAAACTCTGCTGAGTTGTTGGTGTTTCTTTGTTGTTTGTTTGTTTTTGTTTTGTTTTGCTAATCCTCACCCAAGGATATTTTTTTCCATTGATTTTTAGAGAGAGTGGAAGGGAGGGGGAGAGACGGAGAGAGCGAGACATCAGTGTGAGAGAGACACATCCATTGGTTGCCTCCTGCACGCGCCTGCAACTGAGGTAACGTGCCCTTGACTGGAATCAAACCTGGACCCTTCAGTCTGCGGGCCGATGCTCTAACCATTCAGAAACCCAGCTAGGGCTGGTTTTGTTTTTAATTTCAAGATACCTTTGTCAAAACCAAGAATCCCGTGGCTAGTCCTCTGGTCCCCACAGGGGTGGTTGATTGAATTCTCTGGTGGTTGTTAAATGAGCCTTCCTCAGAACCCCTGAGTGTCCCAGGTCCCGGGTCCATAGCCAACCCCACCCTGGCTCCACTCTGGCCTCCTGGTCAGCCCAGGGCCCCTGTGGTAAGGAGCAGAAATCCCCAACAGGAGCCTTTGTCTCCTTTCGGCTCCCATCGGATCAGTCAGATTCTCTTTCCAGTCACTCACTTCTCCTTTGAGGTACAGTGAGGACTAGTGTTAGGGTTTACCTATCCTCTCCCCAATCCTAGAGTGGAGCTTTCTGTCTCCTCTCCTTCTCCTTACTCAGTCTTTCTTTCTCTTTGTCTGCCATGTCATCTCTTCTCTCTCTTTTACACACACGCGTGCACACACAGAGTGTTTGTTGCCCCGTGCAGAACTTGGTTCTCCAGCCATGCCTATAGCTTCTCCATAGGAGGCAGTGCCATCTCTGGCTCAGGTGGGAGCGTTTAGGGTAGAGGTGCGTGGCCCTTAGCCAGAAGAGCTTGTGCTCAGCCACTTCACTGACGTGAGCCTGAAGGCAGGGAACTCGGAGAGGATCCGCCTGCGGAATCTCCATGACGCCTCTTGCCCCTGGGCAACTGTCACAGGCACATGGGGTGCTCACCAAGCTCCCTGCGGCCCAGTGTCAGGGCTGGGTGCTGGGCCAGTTGAGGCCCCTGGGCCCACACCAGCTCCTCTGAGCAGGGCACCATCATCTTACCTAACCTGGCCTCTGTGCTCTGTTGGGAGACACCCCAACAGCTCAACCCCAGTCACGTCCTAGACACGGTGAACGCTTCGTGGTCAGTGAGGCCTTTCTGCCGTCCTCTGCTGATACTGGGCAGGACACTGTGTCATGGGTGGTGAGTAGGGGGTGTGGTAGGACAGGAACAGCTGCCACCTTCTGGCCTTTCCCTCTGTTTCCAGGCATGGGATATGCCCAGCGGGCCAGTTGGCTAGGATGGAGCTCTTCCCGATGTTTGCCACCCTTCTTAGGACCTTTCGGTTCCACTGCCAGACGGGAGCCAGGAGCTCAGACTGGAGTACATCTCCGGGAGCACTCTGCAGCCCCGGCCCCGGCCCCAGCTCCAACCCCAGCAAATCTGTGCGGTACCATCTGAGTTTCCCATCCCAGGCCCCAGGGAGAGCACTTATAGCTAGCTGGCGGAGGGAGAACCTACCCCCTCAGTCTTTCCTCGGTGTCTCTTGGCTCCTGGGAAGTTGGAGGGGATGAAGAACACGAGCACCTCGCTCAGCTGCTCATGGGTTCCCCTAACACAAGCTCTTCAGAGAACCATTAGAGAGCAGACTTATCAAGGATTCTACAAAGGTAGCTCCGTTTCGGAAGTTCAGTTAGGTTAGGTTAGTTATGCTTTGGCACGGAAGGATGTTACAAGGTTAGTTAAGGTTTGGCACGAGGTTAATTTGTCAAGCCTCGTCAGGCAGCAGCAGCTAAGTAGGTTCAGTGGGAATGGCATTTGAGCAAAACTGAAAATATAACCATGCGTCCAAATACAATCAATGGGGATGCCTGATAAGCCCCAACCCGGGCAGCTTATTTTCTGCCCTCGCCTGCCCTCTGCTGACCAGAAGGAAGACGTGCAGGTCCCTGCAGACCTAGGATGAAAAAACATCTCTGTTCCTCTCAGGTAAAGCCGGCAGCCAGTGCAACTGCTTCCATCCGACAAGTTCTCCACCAAGGACTCCGTACTTCCTCCCAAGGATCGCCAAGTTTTGATACACTGTGTGTCCAGACACGTCTTGTTTATTTAAAAAGAATAACTTGGCCGAGACCGGTTTGGCTCAGTGGATAGAGCGTCGGACTGCGGACTGAAGGGTCCCGGGTCAAGGGCATGTACCTTGGCTACGGCACATCCCCAGTAGGGGGCGTGCAGGAGGCAGCTGATCGATGTTTCTCTCTCATCGATGTTTCTGACTTTCTGTCCCTCTCCCTTCCTCTCTGTAAAAAATCAACAAAACACATTTTAAAATAAATAAATAAAAGAAAAACTTGTATTAAGGAAATACAAATAAGAAGCCACCTGGCCTGGTAGCTCAGTTGGTTAGAGCATCCTCCTGATACCCCACAGCTGCGGATTCGATCCCCCGTCGGGGCACATACAGGAATCCCCCAATGAGTGCATAAATAAGTGGAATAACGAATCAATGTTCCTCTCTCTCCCTTCTCTCTCAAACCAATCACTAAAAATAAGATGCCAATACACACCTATTAGCATTGCCAAAAACAAAACCCTGACAATCCCAAGGTACTGGAACTTCCATACACTGCTGGCGAGAATGCAGAATGGTACAACCAGAGGGCTTCTCTGGCTACTCTGCTGCTCTCGGCCCCGCCCAGTTATTGGTTAGAGGGTAAGGGGGGCGGGGCTGGCTGGGCAGGAAGCCCAATAGAGACTTGGCTCTGCCCAATGTGGGTGAAAGACCCAGAGCCCTCCCGGAATCCACATGGCAGCATTGCTTAGGTCAGTGGTCAGCCAACTGCGGCTCGCGAGCCACATGCGGCTCTTTGGCCCCTTTGAGTGTGTCTCTTCCACAAAATCCCATGGCCTGGGCGAATCTATTTTAAAGGAGTGGCATTAGAAGAAGTTTAAGTTTAAAAAATTTGGCTCTCAGAAGAAATTTCAATTTGTATTGTTGATGTTTGGCTCTGTTGACGAATGAGTTTGCCGACCACTGGTTAGGTGAAGCTGCAGGGTCCTGAGAAGTCTCATCGCTCTCCTTTGCGTTGTTTAAAAGACATACATATGAGTAAACCGATGTTTCTCATTAGTAGGCTATCAATCATTACTGTGCGGATGAAAAGGGGCCACATACTAAACCTGACAAGCTCAGGGGAGGCCTGTGCCGTGGCCTTACAAACCGGAAGATTTAAAGCAACCACAGAGGGTGCTCTGAAATGAACACTTTTTAACTGAAGGTGGTTCGCGGTGGGTGGTCATGTCCTAAGGCAGTTTTTGTCCCTAACAAAGGTCAATCTGTTCCAGGCAGTTAGGAGCAGAGCAAGGATGATGGGTTAGGTATGAAGGTCACTGGGATAGAAGGCTGGGTACCTAACAAGGGACAAATGTAGGGTGGGACCTAGTCCCCAGGGTGACCTTTCCTCCCTAGATATAATATCTAGACCTGAGTTTCATTTCAGCTCCAGGCCCAGAAGAGCAACAAAACCAGCTACAGCTGACCTCAGAGCCAGCTGCACTGAATAATGATTCTCTGCCAAACAATCAGTGGAGACCACACTGAAAGGAAACACCTGGAAAACTGCTGACTGTTCTATTGAGATCTTCCCAGAGACCTCCCCTAAAATCTCCACCCTGGTGGAAACCCTTGGGGTGGAGGACCCAGCCTTTAGCACGCAGGCCCAGCCCCTTTCCCTCCCACGCTCCCCACCATTACCTGCCTCTCTCCCAAGCTCCAAGGGCCCTTCCTCTGCCTCTATAACTTGTTTCCTCAACCCATTTCTTCCAGGAGTTACTTCTTCTCTGTGACTTTATCAATAAATGTCCTCTTATAGTTTGAGTCTTGGCTCTGGATTCTTTCCAATACTGAGGTTGCTGAATTCGGGTCCAGTCGGACCCCGCCTGGTGCCTGCCTGTGGCCTACAACAGAGGGTTGGCACTTCCAGCCCCGCACGGGAAAGGGGTGGGGAGAGACTGAAGACTAAATGTGAAAAGACTGGAACACACAATTGGATGGGTTTTCCGGTTGGTGACTGTGTCCCTGTGCTGGGAGGATGGTGCACTCCAGTTCTGTGGGAATAGAGAGCCTGTGCTGGGCCTTCTGGATCTCGCTCTGTGTACCTCTTTATATGGCAACCAGTGACCTAGTGCAGGAAACTCGTGCACATTAAAAGGGGATTCATTAGAGGAAATAATTTAATATTGCTATTTGCCCTTTCTCTACAATAGAAGTGTTAGAGATGAAAGAAAATTAGTAAAACGTATATGAAAACCTTCCTCCTGTCAGAGTCTGGGGCGCACTATGGGACCCAGAATCAAATCCCCGCCCACCCGCATGCACCTCAAAACCGCATGAGACCCAGCCTCAGCCCCCCACATTGGGCTAGATCCAGACCCGGCCAGTCCCTCCCTTGTCAAGCCCTTTCAGGGAGGGGGCATAGTGTCAGGTCCCCGGGCCAGGTGCCAGGATGGGGGGACATGGCCTGAGGTCTCCCAGCCCAACAGAGGCAGGGGACATGCTTTACAAGCCCCACCATGTGGGGGATGCGGCCTGAGATCCCCTGTCAAGCCCAGCCAGGCAGGGGGGCGCAGCCTCAGGTCCCCTGTCACAGTGCTGGTGTGTGTGTGGGAGGTGCAGCCTGAGGTACCCTATCAAGCCCTGCCGGGTGAGGTTGCAGCCTGAGGTCTCCAGGCTTAGCACTGAGGTGGGGGAAGCAGCCTGAGGTCTCCTGTCAAGCATCACCTTGTGGGGGGCACAGCCTGAGGTCCCCCATCCTGGTGCTGAGGTGGGGGGAGCAGCCTGGGGTCCCTTGGGGGTATGGCCTGAGATTCCCTGTCAAGCCCTGCTGGCTGGGGGACATGGCCCGAGATCTCTGGTCAAGCCCCACAGGGGCGGGAGAGGGTGTAGCCTCAGGTCCCTGCTGATTGCTCCCTAAGGCTCCTTACGGGAACTTGGTCTCAGCTGTGGGTGCAGCCATCTTTGTGATAGTGATGGTCAATTAGCATATTCCCTCTTTATTAGATAGGATTCTGGGTCCTTTATAATGTCTTTCATTTATTTACTTTTTAAGGTTTTTAATAGATTTTTTTTTTTAGAGTGTCACCGTAAGAAACATTCAAACCTGTGAAGAATTTTTGCGAGTTTATTTGAGCCAAACTGACGACAATTGCTGGCAAGCAAAATCTCCACAGATAGAGATGATGCTCCAGAGAACAGCAGTTTTACACCTTATCTTATACATCGCAATCAAAAGAGGAGCTATATGTGGGTTACATGAAATCCATTGGCGGTCAATTAGGGAGGTGGGAGAAAGCAGAGCAGGAAGACCTCTGTGATTGAATGAACAGTAAAATGAAAGACACACGTGTTCTTGTTTTACATAGTTGGGTATAGGATAGTTAACAGTCAACAATTAACTCAATGACAATGAGGGGATGCGCGGTGTTTGCAGGGCGCTGCCTGCACTTTTGCTGTAGGTGGTGGGACGCACCAGGTGTCTGACCAGTGGGGTCAGGCCAACCCTAGGCTCAGCGCCTCAGGACTGGGTTCCGGCTAGGAAAGAATTCAGAGCCAAGACTCAAAATGTAAGAGAGCGTTCACTGACAAAATCGCGGAGACAGAAAAAGTACTTCCTAGAAGAAATGGGCTTAGGAAACAAGTTTGTATTGATTTTTTTTTTTTTTAGAGAGAGCGGAAAGGAGAAGGACAAAGACACATTGACCTGCCGCCTCCCTCAGGCCCCCTACTGGGGATCAAGCCTACAACTTGGGCATGTGTGCTGACTGGGCACTGATCTGGTGACCTCTCAGTACATGAGATGATGCTCAACCAGCTGAGTCACACTGGCCAGGATGGCCTAATGATTCTCTGTCCACAGATCTCTTTGGGCATCTATGTCTCCCCTCCCAACGCTCTGCCCTGTATCTCTAGCTCTTCTCCAGCACCGTCAATCTCCTGCTCACTGCCTCTCTTTCATTGGCATCTCAGGATTCCACTCCAGGTCCTGCTGTCATCCTAGTGACCCCAAGTTACTAGGGGGCACTCAAATTCCCATGGGTCATCTCAAAGAGGGCTGAAGGACGCCTGCACACTCAGTGGGTGGGTTACATTATAGGAGAGGAATGCTGAGTCAACAGCCCAGACAACATCCGGGACCCTCACTGTCTGAGCTTCTTCATCTTTAGCAATTTCCAGCTTCATTCCTCTTCAGCCATCAGCCTATGGTCACTCCCAAGTTCTTGTCAGCACCTACAGAAGCTCTCCCTCTGAAATGAAAATTTCAGTGTGGACAAAAAAGGGGCTCTATAGAAAATAACCTCACAGATTGATTTTATCATAAGTTCCCTAACTGGGTAGATCATGGTGGTAGCACACCTCAGGCATGTAATTCTTTAGTAAAATGCTTATCTTTGCCTTAAGCAAACCCTGTTCATTGTTCTTGTGTAGCTAGGTTAATACCCCTTTGAAATGCCAGAGCAATCATCTTTTTAAGACCCCCTTGGAGGCAAGACCCTCCAGGAGCATGTATGCTTGTTAACTATCCTGTAATTCGATTCCAACCTTGCTTTCTTCGACCTTCACGTAATCTTCCTTAGCTACAAATCCATAAAAGAAACTGTAAAACTGTCATTCTCTGGAGCAGTTTTCAATCTTGCTTCCCGGCAATTGTCATCAGTGTAGCTCAAAGAAACCCATAAAAATTACCTACAGCTTTGGACTTTACTATGTTGACAATAGGTCCCACTTAAGGGCTGTGAGTGCTCTGATATTTTTCCCTACTTGAAAGCTAACATGTTAGCCTGACAGTTTTATGTAAAAAAACACGAGGAATTTTGAGTCAGAGATGAAGGACAAGTTATTGCTCAGAGCGACAGCATTAGCTAGAGTGTCAGCATTTCTGTGTTGGGTCTCTGAGTTCCAATTCCCATGGGGCAACTCAGAGAGAGCTGAAGGACACCTGCACACTCGGTGGGTGGGTTGTATTATAGGATAGAAATGCTGAGTTCAAGGAATCAAAATCTTTTACACTAGGCATTAAATGTGCCTTTGCTCTGCAGGGCAACAGTATCTTGTTTTTTTTCGAAAGTGTTATGGACTTGCCCTAGCTGGTTTGGTTCAGTGGACAGAGCATCAGCCTGCGGAGTGAAGGGTCTCAGGTTCAATTCCCACTCAGGGCACATGCCCAGGTTTGGGGCTCAATCGCAGTAGGGGGGTGTGCAGGAGGCGCCAAACCATGATTCTCTCTCATCATTAATGTTTTTTTTTTCTCTCTCTCTCCCTTCCTCTCTGAAATCAATAAAAATAGATATTTTAAAAAGGGCAAATAATCTAGGCTTAACTTCAACAAGACTCTGCAACCCATAAAGGGCTGCACCAAGAGTATCCACCTCAGGTAACTGGGGAGGCTGAGCCACTGTCCCTTAGAGGACATCTACCACACAAAGCTAATCGACCAACTCAGGAAAGCAGCCACCATGCAGAGACATGGAAAGAAATCAGATGTGAAAGAAATGGAGGGGGAAAAAAGACTGGACATAGAGTTCAAAACCACAGTAATAAGGTTTTTCGAGAGGCTCCTAGAAAAGGCCAAGACTTACAAGGAAATGAACAAGACCTACGAGGATATGAAAAAGGCCCAACTAGAAATTAAGCATACACTGACTGAAATAAAAAATATTATACAAAGACCTAAAAGGAATCTAGAGGACTGTAAGAACCAAGTCAAAGATTTGAAATACCAACAGGCAAAATCCACTCAGCCGGAAAAGCAAGAAGCCAAAAGAATCCAAAAAATTGAAGATAAGTGTAAGAGGCCTTTGGGACAACCTCAAGCATACCAACATCCGAATTATAGGGGTGCCAGAAAAAGAGAGAGAGCAAGATAATGAAAACCTATTTGAAGAAATAGTGACCGAAAAAAAACTTCCCCCACCTGGTGAAAGAAATTGACTTAAAAGTCTAAGAAGCGCACTGAACCCCAAACTATAAGAATCCAAAGAAGACCACACCAAGACATATCATAATTAAAATACTAAGAGCAAAAGACAAAGAGAGAATATTAAAAGCAGCAAGAGAAAAACAGTTACCTATAAGAGAGCACCCATACGATTGTCAGCGGATTTCTCAACAGAAACGATGCAGGCCAGACGGGAGTGGCAAGAAATATTCAAAGTGATGAATAGCAAGAATCTACAATCAAGATTACTCTATCCAGCAAAGCTGTCATTCAGAATTGAAAGTCAGATAAAGTGCTTCGCAGATAACAAAAAACTAAAGGAGTTCATCACCACCAAACCAATATTATATGAAATGCTGAAAGATATTCTTTAAGAAGAGGAAGAAGAAAAAGGTAAAAATAAAGATTATGAACAACAAATACACATTTATCAACAAATGACTATAAAAATCAAGTGAATTAATAATCTGATGAACAGGATAAACTGGTGAACATAACAGAATCATGGGCATAGAGAGGGAATGGACTGACAATTCTTGGGGAGAAAAGGGGTGTGGGAGGTGCAGCAAGAGACTGGACAAAATTCATGCACCTATGGGAGAGGACAGTAGGGGGAGGTAAGGGCGGAGGATGGGATGGGTACTGGGTGGAGGGGAGCTATAGGGGGGATAAAAGGGGAACAATGTAATTAATAAACTGAACAATAAAGATTAAATTTTAAAAAGTTAAGGGCAACATAATTCAGTCCATAACACTTTGTTTTGTTTTTAATATATTTTTATTGATTTTGGAGAGGAAGGGAGAGGGAGAGAGAGAGAGAAACATCAATGATGAGAGAGAATCATGGATTGGCTGCCTCCTGTACACCCCACTAGGAGGATCGAACCTGCAACCCACACATGTGCCCTGAACCAGAGTCAAACTGAGCCATGCCAGCTGGGCATGTCCCCCTTAATTTTAAAATTTATATGTTGAAGCCCTAGTCCTCAAGATGATAGTATTTGGAGATGGGCCTTTGGAAGACAATCAGGTATAGATGAAATTATGAGGGTGGGACCCTCATGATGGAATTAGTGATCCTTGAAGGAGAGACACCAGAGAGTTTGCTGTCTCTCTTTGCCATGTGAGGACACAGGAAGCTATCAGCCAGGAGCTCACAGCAGAACTTGACCATGCTAGTATCTTGACCTCAGGCTTCCACCCTCCAAAACTGTGAGAAATAAATGTCTGTTGTGTAAGCCACTGGCCTATGGTATTTTCTTATGGAAGCCCAAGTAGACTAAGACACAAGGCTATAAACACACCTACCCCTTTGCTCTGGAGAAAAACATCTTTATCTTCCAAGGTTGCTTGCTTGCTTACCACCTCTATTAAAATGGGAGATACCCCAAGTTCAGTTGAGATGCAATCTACTGCATGTTCAGCATCCATCTGGCCCATGCGTTGGGACTTAGAGAACAGGGGAAGCCCATGAAACATAATGCCCAATTGCTTGTTGAGCTGTGGGCAACAAGCTTATATCTCGGACTCAAGAGTCTTCAGGTTTCCCTCAGCACCCAAACTTATTAGCTTGGAAAGAGACTAAAATCCAAATCCCAGACTTGATACCTATGACATAAGCAAAGTGAATTTATTTTAGTTTCTCCAAGTCATGCCCTGGAAGACATCACAAATGCTACTCTTTCTATCTAGAACATTTTGGCCTTTTATTTCTCTCTCTCTCTCTCTTTTTTTAATATACATTTTATTCATTATTTACAATAGCGGAAGGGAGAGGGATAGAAAGTCAGAAACATCGATGAGAGACATTGATCAGCTGCCTCTTGCACGCCCCGTACTGGGGATGTGCCTGCAGCCAAGGTACATGCCCTTGCCGGAATCGAACCCACGACCCTTCAGTCCGCAGTCCGACGCTCTATCCACTGAGCCAAACCGGTCTCGGCAGCCCTTCACTTCTCTTGGTTTCTCCAGGGAGTCTTCTCTCCTGGTTCCTGTTCCCCATCTTCCAACTGTGTTATTTTCCCCTCCTCTAAACTCCCACAGAGCCGTCTTCTCTAATGGTAGCACTTTCTCCCAGTGTCTGGCAATTGCCGTTTATTTACTTGGTCCCTTTTCTCCCAGTAGAGTAGGATCTCTGTGATGTCAGAGACAGTGTTTTCTAAATATATATTTTATTGAATTTTTACAGAGAGGAAGGAAGAGGGATAGAAAACCAGAAACATTGATGAGAGAGAAACATCGGTCAGCTGCCTTCTGCACACCCCCTACTGGGGATGTGCCCACAACCAAGGTACATGCCCTTGACCGGAATCGAACCTGGAACCTTTCAGTCCGCAGGCTGACACTCTGTCCACTGAGCCAAACAGGAAAGACGGTGTTTTCTAAAATACATTCCAGAATTAGTACATTGCCTGCCATACTATAGGCATGCTTAATAAGTACTTATGGAATGAATACAGTGCTATTTTATTAATATGCATAGAACAATATTAAAACACAAATAAAGGTCATCTAAATTAAAGTGAAGGTCTAGGCCCTAACTGGTTGGCTCAGTGGATAGAGCATTGGCCTGTGGACTCAGGGGTCCCAGGTTCGGTTCTATACCTTGGTTGTGGGCACATCCCCAGTGGGGGGGTGGGAGGCAGCTGATTCATGTTTCTCTCTCATCAATGTTTCTAATTCTCTCTCCCTTCCTCTCCGTAAAAAAATCAATAAAATATATATTAAAAAAATAAAGTGAAGGTCTAGGAAGGGCCTTAAGAGAAACTAGAATATGTCGCCAATATATATGCCTCTTTGACATAAAAGTTATTTTGGGCTAAAGGCAATTAAGAAGCAGTAAATGGAGAAAATGTTTCTACTTTTCTGCCTAAAGACAAGAAATAAATGTCTCCTTTCATGGAGACAGACCATATATATATATATATTTTTTAAACCTCACTTGAGGATATTTTCCCATTGATTTATAGAGAGTATGTGAGACAGGGAAAGATGGAAATATTGATGTGAGAGAAACACACCAATTGGTTGCCTCCTGCACGTTCCCCAACCAGGGCCCAGGTTGGGGAGAAGCCTGCAACCGAGGTACGTGCCCTTAACTGGAATCAAACCGGGGACCCTTTGGTCCACAGGCTGGCCCTCTATCCACTGAGCCAACTAGCTAGGGCAAGACAGACTCTTATGAGCCCAGAGATCAGACCTGGTACCAGGGTAATATGCAAGCAAGCTGTTAAGCTAAGTCTTATCCACCTCGTTAAGGAAGATAAGGACTTCCTAGCCTAGGAGGATTCTGTTAGCCCAAACCCCGCTGTCTTGCCAGTTACTCACAAGTTATTCTTTTGCTGTAGGCAGCTGGGAGGCACCAGGTGTTTGACCAGTGGGGTCAGACCAAACCTGGGTTCAGCAGCCTCGGTACTTGGGTTCTGGCTAGGAAAGAATTCAGAGCCAAGATCCAAACTGTAAGAGAGCATTTATTTGGTAAATCACAGAGGGAAAAAAAGTAATGCTTAGAAGAAATGTGCTTAGGAAACAAGTTATGGAGGCAAAGGAAGGGCCCTTTGGGAGTGAGGGAGCTAATGGTAAGGTGCCTGGGGCAGGGAGGGGGAAAGGGAAGCACAGGTGAGCTCCCAGGAGAGAGGACACTGGGTCCTCCATCCTAAGGGTCTTCAGGGTGGAGAGTTTAGGGGAGGTCTCAGGGGAACATCTCAATAGAATATTCAGCAGCTTTTCAGGTGCGTCCTTTCTGGATAGTGGTCTCCACAAATTGTCTGGCACCAGGGCTGGGGGGCATTATTGAATGCAGCTGGTCCTGTGGTCAGCTGTGGTTGGTTTTGTTGCTTATCTAGGCCTGGAGCTGAAATACATACAACTGAGGCATAGATGTTATTTCTAGGGAGGAAATAACATTTCCTAAGGGGTCCAAACCACTGTGACCAGCTATATGCTAGGGGAGGAAAAGTCACCAACACGTGATTGTCTGTTGCTAGGCACCTGGGGCTTTCCACCCTGGTGACCTCCTGTACCTGGCCCACTGTCCTTGCTCTGCTCATGTCTGTCTGTCTGTCTACCACACTTTGTCTAAAAGATATAAAAGCTTTCTTCTCTGGTCACTTCATTTCATTTCATAAAGACTCCCGGGTACACTGTAAAAATTCAGTAAGATTTGTGTGCTTTTCTTCTGTTACTATGTCATTGTCAGCTAATTTTCAGACCCCGCTAGGGACCCTAAGTATCAAGGAAAACTTTCCTCCCATATAGTCTCCTGGAAGAGGTGATGATTGGGGTTGATCTGAAGGACAAGTTGGTTAGGTAGGTTGAGAAGGGAGAGACAGGAAAAGGGTCTCGGACATTAATAATGGTATGTGAACTTGGAAGAAGTAGGTGCCTTTTACAAACTGCAAATGATTCAGTATGGCTGCAGCTAAGGTTGGAGGGGGTGACCCAGTGGCAGGAAATAAAGCTGTTGACAGATAGCAAGAGCTGAATCCTGAAGTTTGAATTTTATCTCGAATCCATACTTTCAACTCAGGCTTAGCCTTTTTAGTAAAGGTATGAGACACATTCTCTTAAGTATGTCATGACATTAAATGGTGAGATGCAGGAAAAAAAATAGTAATTAAAGAAAACTTACTCCTCTTTGAACCTCTGGGCCACTGCAAATAGCAATAATACCAACCTCAAGAGTTTGGGGAGGATTAATACAATCAATTAGGGAAAGTGCCTGGCACATGGCATTACTCAGTAAATGCTGGTTTTCCCTCCTCTTTCTCCTCTAGGCTTCATCTGCAAAGGCGGTGGAGGGTGGGAGCCGCCAGCCGGCGGGCCTCCGGTTCCTCGGCATTGTCCTGCCTCCGCTCAGCCGCGCGGGGGCGCTCTAGGCCGTTCCGCGGCGCTCTATGGTTTTCCCCTCCGCCCCGGAAGTGGTTCCGGGCAGGGGTTGGTAAGGTCGGGCCATGGTGGGGCAGAGGTTGGGAAGATGGCGTGGCAAGGCTGGGCGCAGAGAGGCTGGTGCTGCGGTCAGACGTGGGCTGCGCCGGGGGCCGCCCGCAGCCGCTCGGATCTCCCCGCGGCCCTGGCCCGGCCGCGGCTGCTCGGACGCAGGTAAAGACCGCCGCTCGGCGTCTCGCCGCTGGGCCGGTAGCTCCGGCCGCGCATCCTCTGGGGCAGAGGCCGTGCCGGTCTCTCTTGCCCTCTCTTGCCGCTCCGGCTCATCCCCTCTCCTCCCGGTCCCTTCTCTCCCTTCCCTTCTCTCGCCTCCGGCCAGTGCTCGCTTCTCGCCGACACCCTGCCCCGGGCCGGGTGCGCAGTGCCGGGCGGGTCCGCTCCGCGAGCCGCGCCGCCCCTTTCGCATGGGGAGGGGCGAGAGGGGAAGTGATCTCAGGGCTGCAGGCGTGCCGGCCTCATAATCCCACGAGGAAGGTACTGGACACTCGCCCCGCCCACACTTTTAAGATTTTGATCGTTTTCGTCGTCAAGCATTCTTAAAAAAAAAAAAAAGTGTAGTTGACATTAATATAATTTCAAGCGTCCAAGAGTGAGTCTCCAATATGTAGCAACCATACAAAGTTATTAAAATACTGGAGGCCTGGTGCACGAAATCAGTGCGTGGGTGGGGTCCCTAGGCCTAGCTGGCAATCAGAGTCTACTGGGGCTTTCTTGCCCAGTCTGGATCGGGGCTGGGCCAGCTGCCAGCCGGGGCCTGCCGCCTGCCCACCTGGGCCTGCTGGAGGGGCCTGCGGGACAGGGGGAGGGACCTACGGTGGGGAGGTTGGCTTTGGGAGCCCACTGTCCACCAGGGGGCAGCTTCTGTGTTAAGCGTCTGCCCCCTGGTAGTCAGTGTGCATCATAGCAACTGGTTGACTGGTCATTCCCCTTCGGGTTTTTGGTCCTAATGGTTGCGTAGGCTTTTTATTATATAGATTGATTATATTCCATGTATTGTATTGTTTATCCTTGGACTTTGTTTTGTAATTGGAAGTCTGTACCTCTTATTCCTCTTCACCTTTTTCACCATTTCTGGACTCTTTTTTTTTTTTTTTAAACCTCACTCAAGGATATGTTTTTATTGATTTGAGAGAGAAAGAAACATTGATCAGTTGCCTTCTGTATGCACTCCCATTGACCAGGATCGAACCCGAGACCTTTTGGTGCCGGGGACAATGCCCCAAGCAACTGAGCCACCAGGACTGGGCTGGTCTGATTTTTTAAGCTGGCAGGCTAGTAATACCGAGATATTTTCTTTCAGTCCTTTTCAAGCCTATGTTCTACAAGTTACCTTATTTAGCGTCTAGGGGAGTAAGGGAAGATGGAACCAAGAGGGGAGCAGCATTTTGCCTCTTGCATAGTCCTAGCTAGGAGAGGCTCTTCTGTTGAAGAACTGAGATAGTGGAATACTTGGATTCCAGATGATTTGGAAAGGAAATTACTCAAGTCTTCCCAAGTAGAAGCTATGTAGATTATGGTTTATCAGTATTTTCTGCTTTTGCATTAGAATAATGTAGTTCTAAGTTGAGAATATAGAAATCACTCAACCATCCAAGATTCTGATATGTATTTGGCTCTAGAACTTGTTCCTGTTCTTTATAGTTTCAACCTTCCCAGTTTCTGACTTAATTAGATTGATTCCTTGGAATCCACCTGTATAGGTGGTGGGTGGCAAAGAACATGAAGAGTTTATCAACACTGGGGACCAGCTAGTAGTAAATAACTGAGGCTTCAATATAGTGGAGTCACTGCCTAATCTTAAGGATTACCTGGAAAGTTGTTGAGTAGAATATAACATTTCCTAGGCCTACCCTTGTCCTATCAACTCAAAAGGAGGGGACAGGGGAAGAAGAGTGGAAAAACCTGTACTTCTAATAAGTACTCCAAGTGAATTGGAGCAGGATTGGTGAAAACCATATGTTGTACCTTCGTGATACACTCAACATGGAGCATGAGGCACTAATCTTAAACTCCTGAGTAGGTTTGATGGGGGAGGAAAATGAATATGGTTATCAGGAAGCAACAGGTTAAATGTTAAAGCTATGCATTTGGAAGGAAAGAAGAAAAAAATGATTAATGAGTCTTCAGTAAAAATTGGAGGCCATTTGAGAAAAGCAATTTTTTTTGCCATTTCTATGCAGAGTTTGAATATTACACTTATTTGCTTGCATAGAAAAATGTGCGTTACGGGAAAATATAGGTAAAGTTGAAATAGAGTACATGCCTACTTGCTTTGAAATAAACATTTAAAGTTAATAGGGAGGACGGATTACCACCTATAATGTATTAGGTCTGCTGTGACTTCCTGTGCTTCTGAAATTAGTATGCAGAGGAATGCAATCAGGGGTACAGTTAAAAAGCAGAGTTATGGACCCGTTTCTCATAGGTCTGATGTGTGGCTGAGAATTTGCATTTTTTACAGGCACTGCAGGTGGTGATACAAGAATTGTGCAAGCGACAGGGGGTTCAAGGCAGCCTACCAGCCAAGAATAGTTTTTACAAAACAAGATGCAACAGAGATTTAAGTTGTTCACAACAAAGACTAAACTTTTTGCCATTTGGTCTTCACAGAAAAAGGAGAAAAATCTCACTTAGACGCTTCAGAGACTTTACCATTATCAAACTGCTGTGCGCACTCCTGAAAAATGATTAAGGCTAGAAAGAAGTTTGCAATATTTGTTAATTATGCAAAGAGAAGAAAAATAATTGATTGTAGCAGTTATCTGGTGCTTAAATTTTTTAGATCGGAATATCAGTCTTAAGATATATTTAGGTAAAAAACATGACAAATAAGTAAATCAAGTATATTAAATTATTTTCCCTTTTAAGTTACCATTTATTAACTCAAGATGGGTAATTTTGGCATGCAAGAGTTTATGTAGAATTCCCCCCTCCCCTAAAAACATATATATATATTTTTAAATGAAATGAATTGGTTGTCTGGTCACATCTTGTCTCCATTTACATTAGGTCATTTCTACTCAATTTAGTCACATAAATATTTAGTAATAGACAGTAGTGCTGACTTGTATATATATCTAAGTTACATCATCTTTATCCTAAATCCACACACTGTGAAAAACATCATGAGACTGTTATCTCACTATCAAGCTAACAATTACATAGATACTAGAGGCCCGGTGCATGAAATTCATGCATAGGGGGTGGGGAGGAGTTGTGTCCCTCAGCCCAATCTGCACCCTCCAATCTGGGACCTCTTGGAGGCAGGCAGACATCCCTCTCACAATCCAGGACTGCTGGCTCCCAACCGCTCGCCTGCCTGCTTGCCTGATTGCCCCTAACCGCTTCTGCCTGCTAGCTTGATCACCCCCTAACTGCTCCGCTGCCAGCCTGATCAACGCCTAACTGTTCCCCTGCTGGCTCGATTGCCTGTAACTGCCCTCTCCTGATGGCCTGGTCACCCCTGACTGCCCTCCCCTGCTGGCCTGGTTGCCCCTAACTGCTCTTTCCTGCTGGCCCGGTCCCCCCTAACTGCCCTCCCCTGCCGGCCTGGTTGCCCCTAACTGCTCTTTCCTGCTGGCCTGGTCACCCCTAACTGCCCTCCCCTGCCGGCCTGGTCGCCCCTAACTGCTCTTTCCTACTGGCCTGGTTCCCCCAAACTGCCCTCCCCTACTGGCCTGGTCACCCCTAACTACTCTCCCTACTGGCCTGATTCCCCCAAACTGCCCTCCCCTGCTGGCCTGGTCGCTCCTAACTCTCTCCCCTGCTGGCCTGGTTCTCCCAAACTGCCCTCCCCTACAGGCCTGCTCACCACCAACTCCCCTCCTGCAGGCCTGTAAATGCCCTCCCCCAAATGCCCTTTCCTGCCAACCTGGTTGCTCCCAACTGCCCTTTGCTGTAGGCCTGGTTGCCCCTAACTGCCCTCCTATGCAGGCCTGGTCACCCCTAATTGCCCTCCCCTGCAGGCCTGGTCCCCCCCAACTCCCCTCCCCTGCAGGCCTAGCCGCCCCCCCCCCCAACTGTCCTTTCCTGCTGGCCATCTTGTGTCCACATGGGGGCAGCCATCTTTGGCCACAGGGGGTGGCCATTTGTGTGTTGGAGTGATGGTCAATTTGCATATTACTCTTTTATTAGATAGGCTATTTAAAATTCCCTAAGGACAGAGAATGTACCTTGCCATGAAACATGTGATGATATACCGTACCCAAAAGCATCCATGTACCAACAGAAACCCAATTGTAACCACCTAAGCAAGGGTAATTTATTGGTTTATGCAATTAAAAAGTCCAGAGACGAGATCCAATGTTTCACACTGTCAGCAGGATTTCATTTTTCTGCATGGCTTGGCTGTTTCCTAAATGTTGGCTTTATTCTCTCAGTGTGCTATCTCCTTGTACAATGGCTGCCAGCAGCTCTTGAGGCTATATACTTCTGGGTTCAAATCCAGCAGAATAAGTTTACTTTTGCCATTTCAGTCAATGATGGACTGTGTATACCAGTAAGATATAATGGAGCTGAAAATTCCTATCACCTAGTGTAGGTTGGCTTAAGCCAGTCAGGAGCTACATGAGCCTCTCACACCAAATGGCTGGAAATTCCAGGTACTGTTAGAGAGGGAAAGAGGGCTTGGATGCTGGCAGGCAGCCCAAAATGCTACTACTGTCAGTCCTAGTGAAATTTTTGTATTGAAATTCTTTGTTTTGTTACAAATTCTAATTTTTGTTAATCCTAATTCCTATAAGTACTAACCTCCAGATAACCATTCTAATTTAAGTAGAAGTACTGTTGGAATTGTGGGGAGTCAGGCTCTGGTTCCTTGCTATTTAAAAAAAAAAACATTTTATTGATTTTTTACAGAGCAGAAGGGAGAGGGAAAGTCAGAAACATCGATCAGCTGCCTCTTGCACGCCCCCTACTGGGGATGTGCCTGCAGCCAAGGTACATGCCTTTGACCGAAATCGAACCCGGGACCCTTGTCTGCAGTCCGACGCTCTATCCACTGAGCCAAACCAGTCTTGGCTGGTTTCTTGCTATTCTAAGTGGTTTACAAACCAGGAGTTTAGACATCTAGGACAGGGTTGGCAAACTTATTTTGCAAAAGGCCATATGAAAATAGTGACACTCACATGGTCAACTGTCACATATTCTTTTACTTTTCTTAAACAACTCTTTTAAAATGTAACAATCATTCTTAGCTGGTTGGCCAAATCTACCCTGTGGCCATAGTTTGTCAACCTATAATTTAGGAGCTGCTTTAGAAATATAGCAGCCCTACAGAATTAGCGCCTGACTTTCACAAGATCCTCAGGTGACTTGTGTGTACACTAAAGTGTTCCCATATCTGTGGTAGATCGAAACCCTTGCTGCACCTGAGAATCCTCAGGGAGCTCCTAAAAAATATCGATGCCCCAGTCCCATCCCTGGAGAGACTATTTAATTGGTAAGAAGTGGAGCTCTGGTATTTTAAAGGATGGTATGACTCAGAGATGTTACAATTTCGGTTCCAGACCTCTGAAATAAAGTGGATCATAAAAAAGGGAGTTGTAAAAAAGCTAGTTGTAATAATTTCGCTGGTGGAGGGTCTTGCCTTAAATTGATAAACACAATATCTGAAGTGCAGTAAAGTGAAGCACAATCAAATGAGGCATGCTTGTATTTGTAAAAGCTCACCAGGCGATTGTAATGTGTAGTTTAGGGGAGAAAAGGGTGTTTTGCCTCTACCAATCCTAGGTTCATTGGCTGGGGTCCTGTAAATTACATTGGCAAAAGACAGATTACAAGAGAAAAATAAGTTGTCCGTGTAAAAGCTGTAATTCATTTTCTTTCTCTCTCTCTCTCTCTCTCTCTCTCTCTCTCTCTCTCTCTCTCTCTCTCTCTCTCTCTCTTCATGTATGTGTTATGCAGCTGAACTTGATGGGGCCACCTTGTATTGTCTGCCTGGAAGAAGTTAGAGTTTTACAGAAGAAATGTTTCACAAATTTCTGTGGGTTGAGTTTGAATGGAGAGTGTATAAGGGAACGGTTGGAGCCTTTAAGAATATGTCATTAAGGGGTAGGAGAAAAGAGGAAGCCATCAGGAAAGGGAAATTGAAGAGCAGGGAGTGCAGTCTTACAGGAGCAAGGGCTGGCAAGTGTGATCAGTAATGTCAGGTTTGTTTTGGTGTGTTTTTTTAACCTCAACGGAGGATATTTTTCCATTGATTTTTAGAGAGAGTGGAAGAGGGCGGGAAAGACAGAAATACCGATATGAAAGAAACACACCAGGAACCAGGCTGACGCTCTACCCATTATTGGCTAGGTGTGTCCGATGTTTTGGGAGGTCAAGCTAAAGGGACTCAAATAAAACAAAACCCTTTGTAGCCCTGGCTGGTTTGGCTGAGGGGGTAGAGCACTGGCCTGTGGACTGAAGGGTTCTGGGTTTGATTCTGGTCAAGGGCACATGCCCAGGTTGTGGGCTCGGTACACAGTAGGGGACATGCAGGAGGCAGCCTATCAATGGTTTCCTCTCATCGTTGATGTTTCTATCTCTCCCTCTCCCTTCTACTCTGAAATCAATAAAAATATATTTTAAAAACCCTTTAAAAAACATTTGATGTGTGTCCCAAAACTGGTAGTGAAATAAATAGAAGGGAGGGAGATGGGGAAAATCCATCAATTTATAAAGTTCAATATTCATAAAAGGAAATCGTTAATTTGAATTTGGAGTGACTTCAAGGGCAACACTTAAATTTAAGTGTTCTTGAACCTGGGTTGGGGGGGCCATCAGGAAAGGGAAAGGGAAAGGGAGGTCAATGGGGGAGAAAGGGGAACATATGTAATACTTTCAACAATAAAGATTTAAATTTAAAAAAATACATAAATGTTCTGGAAATTGACCAAATTTACAAAATAAAGCCATTCTGTGCTAATTTAAGTTGGCAACTTGGAGTCCTCCAGCTTTTTTTTTTTTTTTTTTTTTTTTTTTTTAGTTTTTGTTTTCTTTTGCCCTAGCTATTTGGCTCCGTGGATAGAGTATTGGCCTGTGCACTGAAGGGTCCCGGATTCGATTTCGGTCAAGGGTTCATGCCCAGGTTGTGGGTTCAAACTCCAGTATAGGGCATGCCAGAGGCAGCTGATCAAGGAATTGCTCTCATCATTGATGTTTTTCTCTCTCCGTCTCCCTTCCTCTCTGAAATCAATAAAAATATATTTTCTGAAAATATATTTTTATTGATTTTTAGAGAGAAACATCCATGTGAGAGCAGAACATTGATTGGCTGCTTCCTGCATGACCCGATGGAGCCCACCTTTAGGTTCGTGGGACGATCCCCAACCAACAGCAGCCAAGGCTCCAGCTTTTTAAAAATTTATTTTTGCTCCATTTCCCTATATTTTTACTTTCTCTTTTTTAAACATGTATTTTAAATTACAGTTGACATGCAATATGTTTTATTTTCAGATATACAACATACTGATTAGATATTTATATACCTTTCAAAGTAATCACCACAATAAGTCAACCATCTGTCACCATACTTAGTTATTGACTATATTCCCTATGTTGTGCATTACATTTCTGTGACTAATTTTATAACTGGCGGTTTGTACATCTTAATCCTCTTCATCTTTTTCTGCATTTCCCTGTTTCCCTAGAGTTTTTCTGCTTTTTACAGGACTGCAAACTGTGTATGGAAGATGGATAAAAATTATTTTATTGATTGATACACAGTAACAGCCCAAACAAGTTCCCTCCACAGTTCAGTGATTTGACTATAAATCCCTGGGAGTAGGCTTTTTGGCTACTTTGGGGCTGAGTGTGAATAAATTGAGGTGGTGATGATGCAGGCCAAGTGGGGAGGTTCATAGCGGTTTTGATGTTTGGAAGATGCAGTTCTGTTTCTAATCTGTTATTTTCCTCTATAGGTTTAATTTTTTCATTCAGCAAAAATGTGGATTCCGAAAAGCACCCAGGAAGGTTGAACCTCGAAAATCAGACACAGGAACAAGTGGTGAAGCATACAAGAGAAGTGCTTTGATTCCTCCCGTAGAAGAAACATTCTTTTACCCTTCTCCCTACCCTATAAGGACTCTTGTAAAGCCTTTTTTTTTTACTGTTGGGGTAAGAGCTCATATTACTCAGAGTTACATACTTTGCTGCAGGTGCAATGTTAAAGTACCATTTGTCCTATTTGGGTTCCCTTAAAGACAGTGGAGGGGAGGGGTCACGGGATCTGGGTATCTTCGGTCATACGTAATTACAAGAGAGCATGAATTTAGTAATTGCCGTTAGAATCTGGTTCACTTAGTAATCCCAGAAAAGAAACTTATGGGCCTCTTATTTGATAGAACATTTCAAGTGATATTAAGTTAATATTTTTAATTTTCTTTAAAAATTGCTAACTGTTAATAGGCCTGAGGGTACTGTGAAGTTAAAAAATGGGAAACAAGTGTTATTTTCACCTAATAGGTTTCACTGTGTCAAATGTTCCTTCTGTTGGTTTGTATAAGGCCATGAAAATGAAGTATTGTTCTTGGAACTGTGTATAGATTTATTTCTCTCAAGTTTATTTTGTAATATATTTTTCATAGTTCACAGGCTTTGCATTTGGATCAGCTGCTATTTGGCAATATGAGTCACTGAAATCTAGGGTCCAGAGTTATTTTGATGGTATAAAAGCTGATTGGTTGGATAGCATAAGACCACAAAAGGAAGGAGACTTCAGAAAGGAGGTAAACATAAACATGGCTTTCTTTATTCTATTGGTCACAGTTCTTGAAGTCTGGTTATTTATGAAGTGTTTTTAATGACATTGAATCAGTAGATGTGAAATCAATACACTTAATATTCTTTGGAGTCAAGTATTAATAGTTTGTATATCTGGCAGTGTTGTACTTGACAGTGTTCCTGGCGGTTTGTCCTTCTACCCATGTGTATCAAGAACCACTAGGGAGCCCTAGCTGGCGTGGCTCGGGGGATAGAGCATCAGCCTGCACTGCAGGGTCCCAGGTTTGATTCTGGTTAGGGGCACATGCCCCGGTTGTGGGTTTGATCCCCATAGGAGACATGTAGGAAGCAGCCAATCAATGATTCTCTCTCATCATTGATGTTTCTATCTCTCTCCCTCTTCCTTCCTTTCTGAAATCAATAAATATATATATATGTGTGTGTGTGTGTGTATATATATATATATATATATATATATATATTTAAATACTCTAAAAAAAAAAAAAAAAGGAATCACTAGGGCTAGTTGTTAATGTTTTGGGGACCTCTCCCAGACCTTCTAAAGTTTAAGGGCCAGTTTTACTTGTATCACCTTCCCAGTCTATTTTGATTCTACATTCCATATTAGAGTTACAGAGTATTTTTCAAAATATTTATGCCTTGGGGGTAGAGATACTATGTAGATTTAGAAAACTTCTCAGTGACATGATATTTATATGCCTCTGGTAAATATCCATTGTTGAGATGGATGCAAGAAGGTACAAATACATAGCTTTTAGAGCTTTCATTACTTCATATGCAAGTTGATGGCCCTCTTCCCTCTTCATTGATTTTTTAAAAATACTGCCTTTTAGATAAAACATTTTATTTCACTTGACAATATTATTGAGTACTGAGGCCAAAAGCTATTATGCGGATCCAGGTCCATGGGGTTTTTAAGCACCTTCATTATTTTAATACACATTGCCCCTCCAGTTTGGAGAGAGGGTCAATATCCTCTTCAGTTTTCTCCTTCCTGGGGACTTAACGCTGGCCAGCAAGTCTGAGAGGGCAGCCTGGGGTTCTCTTTTCCTAGGAAAGGTTTCTCAGAGGAGGGAGAAGGGCTCATTTCACTTTGCTTGCCTTTAGACACATGCGAGAAGCATGAGCCCGACCTGTTTCAGAGAGGCTTAGTCAGCAGAACAGTGGATAGAATATATATAGGTGAAAACTGCAGTACAGCAGTGATTTTTTAAAAATACATGTTTTTATTGATTTCAGAGAGGAAGGGAAAAAGAAACATCAATGATGAGAGAGAATCATTGATCGGCTGCCTCGTCCATGCCCCACACTGGGGGTCAGGCCCAGAGCCGGGGCATATGCCTTGTCCAGGAGTCAGACCGTGACCTGGTTCATAAATTGATAACTACTGAACCATGCCAGGCGGGGAGGAGCAGTGATTTTTATCCAGTGCAGTACGTTTGAGAAATAGTAAAACTAACTCACTCCATGATCCCAGTCCCTTAGAAAGTTACAGGTTTCCAACACGTCTGCGTAATAGATTTTTGTTGGTTTTTAAAAAATATATTTTTACTGATTCAGAGAGGGAGGGAGAGGGGGAGAGAGAAAAATCATCCTGCATGTCCCCTTTTGGGGATCGAGCCTGAAACCGTGGCACGGATCCTGACCAGGAGTTGAACCCTGACCCCCTGGTTAATGGGTCGATGCTCAACCACTGAGCCACACTAGCCAGGCAGCTCTGTTTTCGTCTAGTCCCCTTTCTTTCCCTGCCTCCCCAGCACTGATTACTAGAAAGCAAATCCTAGGCATATTTCATCCATAGAAATTTCAGTGGGTGTCCCTGAAAGATTAGGATTCTCTTTTTCTAAACCTCAGTATGATTATTGTACCTAAAAAAGGGTAATTTTAATAGAAAATATTCTCAGAATTTTAAAACTAGATTGGACCTTGGTGAATAATCACTTACTGATACTTATCTATATCTGATAGTGTGGTAAGTGCTTTACTTTGTTGCTATTTCTCCCAAGAATTCTATTACATATCTGTTACTATCTCTATTTTATAGTCAGGAAACTGACGTTTAGAAGTAATCTACTAATGGACCACAGAGCTAATCAGTGGCTCTGGGTAGAGGATATAGACCGTCTCTTATAAAGCGCTTGTGCTTTCCACTCTATCACATGTATTATGTTTGTTGTTCACCAGTGATTTTCATACGCACAAAGCATTTTTCTAGCTTTTCAATTGCCTACCCTGGAAGGATTTACCATATGGTGATATGCATTTTCCTTCTTTTTAGATTAACAAGTGGTGGAATAACCTAAGTGATGGCCAGCGGACTGTGACAGGTTTGTGTTAGCTTACACGTTTTAACCATTCAAGGAAAGAGAAATCAAACCAAAAGGTACAGTATGTCACAGTCAATGGCTTTTGTACCATGCTCACCAATGGTTTAGAAGACAGGGAGTCTCTGTACCTGTAGGCTAATATCACAGTGTAAAGAATAGTGTGGCAAAAGGTATACATGATGCTGTGGGTCAATTATTTTTAATTTTTATCTATTTTTGTTGTAGAATCCTAGCTTGAGAAATAGGCTATGAATAATTATTCCACTATTAAAAAAACAAAAGGGGACATTGATTAAGTGCTTTCTTTATGCAGAATGCTTTATACACTTTCTCTCTACCTCACAAGGTTGCTTTCAGGTTAGTTATTTCCCTTTTTACAGATAAGGAAACTGGCTTTCAGAGAAGGAACTTTTCGACACTGCTAGTAAGTAGTAGAACCTAGGTTCAAAACCTGGGTCTGTCTGATTCTAAAGCGATTTTACTGTGCCATGCTATTTACAAAATCCTCTTTAAATATAGGCATGCCATTCATATCGTGATAATTTTTATTCTTTGTAAATTTTTATAGAAAGACAATTCTGACTCTTCAGGATAACGCTTGTTATTTGAGACTTGTTATATGAACTTAGTTATTTGAGAAATTCGGGGGAAAGGATTTGAAAGTCCTTTTTAAAAATTTTTTTTCATTTATTAAATTTTAGAGAGAAGGGTGGGAAGAGAGAGAAAAACATCCATTTGTTCCGCTTACTTATGCATTCATTGTTGATTCTTTTTTTTTTTTTTAATATATTTTATTGATTTTTTTACAGAGCAGAAGGGAAGGGAGAGGGATAGAAAGTCAGAAACATCGATGAGAGAGAAACATCGATCAGCTGCCTCTTGCACACCCCCTACTGGGGGTGTGCCCGCAGCTAAGGTACATGCCCTTGACCAGAATCGAACCCAGGACTTTTCAGTCCGCAGTCCAATGCTCTATCCACTGAGCCAAACCAGTTTTGGCTCATTGTTGATTCTTGATGTGCCCTGACTGGGGGGTCGAACCTGCAAACTTGGTGCATTGGGTCAAGTGCTCTAACCGCCTGAGCTACTTGGCCAGGGCCAGATTTGAGAGTACTTGAACAATTGTGCACATAGGAAAAAAATAACTTCCTAGGGAATAGAAAAATAATGCTTTTTCTCAAATATGATTAGACCAAATGATACTCTTAAATATTCTGTACCTAAGTGGAGAAAAGGTATTCAACTTTCAGTTTTGCTGTGTCTTCATTGGTACCTGATCTAGTCTTCAAGCTTATGGTTCAGACATTGCTTCTACAGGAAGTGCATATATTTTCTGAACTCATTGCACCTTTTAATAACTTATAGCAGAACCTACCTTATATAATTTACCTGTAACATCCTCGAGGACATCAGTGAGATTTTTCATTTGGTTATAGCACCTAGCACATAACTTGTACAAAGACTCTCAGCTAAAATCTATTGAATGAATGAATGTTGAGTGGGATTTGAGTCAAAGGGTTGAGATTTTTAAAGATATATCATTGTAAAGTAGTCAATGAGGTCTTAATAAAAATGACTTCAAGGTAACTGTAATAGCACATCTGTTTCCAATGGAATTAATGGGTTTGGGGGTTTTTGTGTGTGTGTGTAGGGGGGTGTGCATTAGAATTTAAAACCTTTCTCATGTCAATAATAATTTATTCAAAGAAGTAGGTATATAATTAAAAATCCGAATTCTTTTGCGTAGCCTGCTTTTTCGTTAGTCAAATCAGTTATTTGGCATGAAGAACATAGCAGTAGAGAGAGAGATGTTGAATGTAAAGTGCTTCGAATCTTTTAACAATCTTGAATCCTTTTTGTCAGATTATCTAAGTGACTTTTAAAGGCTGATAAAGGTTCAGTGTGACCTCAGCCTTCTCTTGTGTGAAGTAATTATTCTGGTGGTAGTGATTCTAATTTTACAACATGTGTTAGTGAAGCTTAATAATAAATTACCTACACACTAAAATTCTCATGGTTTACAGACTGGTGCTTTAGTTAACGTCTCGTCTCCCAGATCTTCCCTTTGCTTAGCTCTCCTGATTGCTCTCCTTCTTCTGGTCCCGAGTGAGGCAAGCTCAGCCCGTTTTAATCCAGGATGGGTTTATGGGGTGACAGACTCACTTGTGCTGCTCTCTTTCCTTCCATTTGTAGATGTTTTCTGAGTGTTAACAGAATAGGAAAAGATTGTGGCTTTGTTTAATCGCTTCTTTGCCCCAAATATTCTTCTCACCTGAGGCAGCCTCAAGCTTAAACATTTGCCTGTAATTGTATTTGACAGACACCCTCTTGGAAAAGGGGTTTTGTACTTGAGCTCCCGGGCAGGTCAAATGTTAACAGTTGCCTTGCAAGTGAGTGGGGTCAGCCAGAGAACTATAATCAGATAGTCAGATGATAACAATTGTTTAGGAATGAGGCTTTGAAAGAGTTCTAGGTCCACTCTGTTACCTCCGTGGATTGTTTTCAAGGATAGCTTATAGCTAGAAAGTTGGGGATGGGACTAGGCAAGTTACAATGCTTCAAGCTCATTGTTCTTAGCAGGATTCTGCTATTTTTCTTAAATACTGGGCTGTTGCAAGTCTTTGGCTAGTTTTCAGAGTTCTGAAAAAGTAGATTCTGACAATTTTTGCCAATTTTTATGAAGGAGAGCTTTCTTTGCAGCTCCTTCATTATTCTCGCTGATGCAATCCAGTGCTTCACTTTTTAAAAAATATTTTTTATTGATTTCAGAGAGGAAGGATATATATATATATATATATATATATATATATATATATATATATAAACATCAGTGATGAGAGCGAATCATTGATTGGCTGCCTCCTGCACATCTTCTACTGGGAAATGAGCCCACAGCTCAGGCATGTGCCCTTGACCAGAATTGAGCCTGGGACCCTTCAGTCCGCAGGCCAATGCTCTATCCACTGAGCCAACCCAGTAGGGCCAGCCCATCACTTTTGATAAAGGTAGGCACTGAGGCAGCAGAAACCTTCCCAAATCAATAGCACTGAGCTTATCCATGAAGTTACTGAGTCAAGTGGAGGTAGGTAACACTCCTTCTAAGTGGAGATATAACCTTGAGCAATTCCTGTCTTTTGATTGGAGCTTTTAAGCCATTGACATTTAAAGTGTTTATTGATAGGTACTCATTTATTGACATTTTATTCTTTTAACTATGTTTCTATGTTCTTTCTTCTTCTGGAAGAAACTACTTCTTTGAGCATTTGCATACTAGGTGCATGTACTACTATCTTAGTTAAGCGTCACTACAACCTTCATGAGGTGTAGGACTATTATCCTCCCTTTATAAATGAGGAAACTGAAGTGAAGTGGTGAAATGCTACAGGCCACAAAGCTATTACGCGACATACCCGGGATTCAGACCTGTAAAGGCCGTTTCCTTTCCACCATATTTTCATTTATTACAGCAGTCGCCAGCCGGCGGTCCGGACCTCTAGGAGTCTTTGAGGTCTGAAAGGTTGGCGACCGCTGATTTATTGGGCTGTCACTGTGTGACTGCTGTATTTAATCATACTTTTTCATTTAGTCATTATTCAGTTCTTTATGGTAGATTTTATTACCTCCATTGACAAAATAGGAAACAGGCTGAGGTTAGTGTAATTAGCACAGAGTCAGTTCTACTGGATTCCTTCACCCATATCTTTGTGCTGCTTCAGAGGCCACGGATTACCACACATCTCTTTCTGTTCACCTGCTGCTGGGACAGCCTCTGCTGTTTCCCGGGTAAGGAGACCTTTGTCTGGTGTCTGAAGTTTTAGAGTGACCAAGGTTAGAAGAAATCCTCTTGGCTACCCTTTCTAGCTCTGAAAGAGCTCTGGATTAGAAATTCTGGTTTGGCCACTAAATTTGGCTCTGAAAGCTTGTATCTCTCAAAGCCACAGTTTTTTCAGCTATAATTGGCCTTCAAAATGGGATATGCAAGAAAATACCTGCTACTTTTCTCATTTATTTGTAATAGTGTGTGTATAATGAACCATAGTGACTCATATACATGATTTGGGTATGTTTGTTCAGTAGTTTACTAGTGGGGTATCTAACCATAGACCTCTGGTCTATGAAGTGTGAGGGGTTTGAACTATAGTGTGTTCCAGGGCCATATCCTATATAATAAAGGGTAATATGCAAATTGACCAAACTGCGGAATGACTGGTTGCTATGACATTCACTGACCACCAGGGGGCAGATGTTTGATGCAGGAGCTGGCCCCTGGTGGTCAGTGCGCTCCCAAGGGGGAGCACCATCAGCCACAAGCCAGGCTGGCAAGCACAGTGGCCTGCCTCCATGGCAGTCCTAAGGATGTACAACTGCGGCTTAGGCAGGGAGCGGGCCTAAGCCATCAGTTGGACATCCCCCAAGGGCTCCAGGACTGCAAAAGGGCACAGGCCGAGCTGAGGGATGACCCCCACACCTCCGTCCCCGCTCCCCACACAAATGTCGTCCACCAGGCCTCTAGTTCTGTCATAATTTACCAGAAAGGTTTCTAGTATTGGGGTTGAAAACTTGGCCATGTTAATTCTTTGACAGTTGTTGATCTTGATATATGTGATTATTTTTCCCTTTTTCAAGTCTTTTCCCCAGTTGTAGTCTCTACAGCCAGAGATGCTTTCTACTTCCCTACAGTGTTGTGGTGCTTGTGATTTCCAAATGTGTTTGCTGTCACTGGTTTCTGGCAGGAACCTAAAGCAGTTTGTGGAACTGGCAGAGCAGGCAGGAAGGTTCAGGGGCCCAGCCTTGCTCTCTTTGCATTGGCTCACAATCGGAGCAAACTGCAGAGCTCTGACTGACTATCTTTCCGATCGTGGAAACCTGGGCAAAACTGTTCTCGGTCTTCTTTTCCCTGAGACGCCACAGTCACTGTGTACAACAACCTAGACCTAAGAGACTTCTCTGGGAAGGCAAGGTATATTTACCTCACCCCAAATAAACTAAAAAACCCAGTCACCACTGCTCACTTCCTTTAGGATAGCCCCCTGAGGTCTTTCCCCCGTTCTGAGGGGGTCCTGCTCACCTGCCTTGCCCAGAGTTCGAGGCGCCTCACTAGGAGATGCACACACTCGAACACAGGGCTCATGCTTACCTTGATGTGAGTCCTTTTTCTCATCCTTTCGTAAACACTGTCCCTCTCACCACCTTTCAGAGAGTTCCAGTTAGTTTCCAAAAATGGTATAACAGCTGTCACTGTCCCCACTAATAAGAATAAGATAAAATTGATGGAATAAAGTCAGTTAGATGCAATACCAGTAAACACCATTTAATTTACTTTGGAGAAGGTCCAGATGAACACCA
Organism: Antrozous pallidus; assembly: GCA_027563665.1. Lineage (NCBI taxonomy): Eukaryota > Metazoa > Chordata > Mammalia > Chiroptera > Vespertilionidae > Antrozous > Antrozous pallidus. The sequence goes on along the minus strand of CM050514.1, from coordinate 43,822,681 downwards.
GTTGTAAGATACATCCTGATTTCAGATATTAAACGGAAAATATTTTAGAATCTATGAAAGTGGAAGTTTCCTTCCATACCTAACTCTCAAGTGGGAGAGCAAACACTGGAGAGACTAGGAAAGCCAGGGGTAGCTGAGAGCTTTACAGAATGAACAAACATAGAAGCCAGTGGTAACTCCTAAGATGTAGCAGCTAGCAGGGTATGTACAATGGATATCTTCTAAAAGAAATCCTCTTACCAGAATGTTGGAATCAGTCCTAATTATGATTGTAGATGTTGAAAGAACTAGTTGCCTGTTGCCGAAAGAGTCTGAGGAATGAATAAATGTTTCAGTTTCTTTAATTCAATTAGATGACTGCCTACTATGTGCAGAAGAGCTGTGGTACATAAAATTAATGCAGTTTTAAAATTTGTCATTTTCTAAAAATATATTTTTATTGATTTTATAGAGGAAGGGAGAGGGAGGGAGAGAGAGAAACATCAGTGATAACAGAGAGTGATCAGTTGGCTGCCTCCTTCACGCCCCACACTAAGGATCAAGCCTGCAGCCTGGGCGTGTGTCCTGAATGTGTCCTATGGCTTCCTGGTCCATAGGTTGATTCTCAACCACTGAACAGCCCGGCCAGGCAGAGTCTGTAGTTTCTACATCCAATCCAGCCTCAGTAATAATTTTGTGACTAAATAGTTAATTCTGTCATTAAATAAACCAACTCAGTTGAGTGGTGGTTCTGGTAACATGAGTTCTTGCAGGAATATGAAAGTCACCCAACTCCCAAATGTAAACAATTTTAAAAGCAATTGCATAAATCTTCCACATTATTCCTGAATTCTTAGCCAATGTATTTTTCTCAAACATGTGGATCTTCAGCTACATAGATAATACATAGATGTTTCATAAGCTATCCCTAAGTTTAAGGAGCATACCATTCCCTGTAGAAAAAGAAGTAATGTTATACAGCTTTTCTCCTCTTGGCCAAAGGACCTTAGTCTACATTATTTCTGTTTTTGGGTTAGCCATTACCAAACAGTAATTATAGATCTAATTATTGATTTAGAAGAGTAGACTGTTTAAAAAAATATATTTTATTGATTTATTACAGAGAGGAAGGGAGAGGGATAGAAAGTCAGAAACATCGATGAGAGAGAAACATCGATCAGCTGCTTCTTGCACACCCCCTACTGGAGATGTGCCCGCAGCCAAGGTACATGCCTTGACCGGGATCGAACCTGGGACCTTTCAGTCCACAGGCCGACGCTCCATCCACTGAGCCAAACCGGTTTCGGCAAGAGTAGACTGTTTAGAAGAAGTAAACTACGGATCTGAGTGAGAGAAGTTAGCTCCTAGAGCATTTGCGATTTTTCAGGAATTCTCTGACTTTACCAACAGGTGACAGATTTGGTACTTAAAATCCTTAGCTCACTTTTTCTCCCCAAGTGTGTAAGACTTTTATGTAATTGTGGTAGAAAATCTTATTCAGGTGGACTTTTAATCAGATTTTCTTTGTTTTTTTAACTATCCTAAGTTATAAATATTTATTTTGTAGGTATCATAGCTGCAAACGTGTTTGTATTCTGTTTATGGAGAGTACCTTCTCTACAGCGGGGAATGATCAGATATTTCACATCCAATCCAGCCTCAAGTAAGTCTGACTTGTGTGATTTTATTTTGAGGTAGAGGTAATATGAAAGAAATATGCTTTATGTTAATTGAATGTTATAAAAAGGATGAGTTCTTATTAATAGTTATAAGCAAAGTCAGAGGATAGCCTGTAAGCTCTTTGAGAACAGGGACCCCACTTTCTTTCTTTTTTTTTTCTTTCTTTTTAAAAAATATGTTTTATTGATTTTTTACAGAGAGGAAGGGACAGGGATAGAGAGTTAGAAACATCGATGAGAGAGAAACACCGATCAGCCGCCTCCTGCACACCCCCTATTGGGGATGTGCCGCAACCAAGAATCGAACCTGGGACCCTTCAGTCCACAGGCCGACACTCTATCCACTGAGCCAAACCGGTTTTGGCCAGGGACCCCACTTTCTTACTGCTATGCCTGGGTACCCACAGTGTGCCTTGCACATAATAGATATCTAAAGATTACTTAGTAACTTAAAATTCATGATCACTACACATTTACTCTTTTAAAATATATATATTTTTATTGATTTCAGAGAGGAAGGGAGAGGGAGTGAGAGAAACATCAGTGATGAGAGAGAATCATCATTGTTTACAGTCTCTGAGAGACTGTTATTTACTAACTAGAGACCTGTTGCAGGAAGATTCCTGCAAGAATAGGGCTTCCTGTGGCCTGAGCAAAGCTCCCTCCCGTCTCCACTGCCTTGCTCCCTTCTCTGCTGCCTCTCTCTCCCGTCTCCGCTGCCCTACTCACTCCATCTCTGCTGCCTCGCTCCCTTCTCTGCTGCCTCGCTCCCTCCATCTCCGCTGCCTCACTCCCTTCTCTGCTGCCTCACTCACTCCCTTCTCCCCTGCACCACCGGCTTCCCTCCCTTCTCCCCTCCCCCACTTGCTTGCTTCTCCGCAGCTTTGCTCCCTTCTGCAGTGCTTGGCTTCCTTCTACACCATCTTCTGTGCCTGGATATGCAAATTAACTGCTATCTTGGTTGGGTTAATTTGTATACATCCTCTGATTGGCTGGTGGGTATATTAGAGGTACTGTCAATTTGCATATTACTCTTTTATTAGATAGGATTCTTCTAACCAAATTTCACCCTAGTGACATTTCACCCTAGTGACATTAAGTTTCATTTAATTGGGAATCGTTATTGGTTGCTTAATAAGTAGAAAAGAGATTTAGCTCAGCCCGGGTGGCTCAGTGGTTGAGTGTCAGTGAATGAACCAGGAGGTCACAGTTTGATTCCAGGTCGAAGCCCAGGTTATGGACTTGATCCCCGTTAGGGACATGCAGGAGGCAGCCAGTTTATCATTGATGTTTCTATCTCTCCTTCTATTTTAATTGATTTTCAAGAGGAAAAGGGAAAGGGAGAAAGAGATACATCAAAATGAGAGCAGAACATTGATCACCTGCCTCTTTCACAGCCCTTACCAGGGATTGAGCCTGCCCCCCAGGCATGTGCCCTGACTGGGATTCAAACCAGTTACCTTTTGGTGAATAGGACGATGTTTAACCAACTGAGTCACACCAGCCAGGGCAATTTATTTAACCTTTTTGTTAATCCTCACCTGAGAGTATTTTTCCATTGTTTGTTTGTTTTGTTTTTTTAGAAATGGGGCGTGGGGGGGGGGGGGTTGTGGAGAGAGAGAGACACATTGGTGTGAGAGAAACACAGTGATTGGTTGCCTCCCACACATGCCCAGACCAGGGCTGGGGATGATCAGAATCAAACCTGGGACCCTTCAGTCCTTGGGTTGACGCTCCATCCACTGAGCCAAACCGGCTAGGGCTTATTTGATCTCTTAGCTGGCTCTGTTTTTGTTTCCCATGTTTGATTTCACAATAATAATGAAAAAATCTAAAATAGACTATTTTTACTGGTGGTATGTTCCACGATTACCAGTCTGTGTTTTTCTTTCTCTCCTAGAGGTCCTTTGTTCTCCAATGCTGCTGTCCACATTCAGCCATTTCTCCTTGTTTCACATGGCAGCAAATATGTATGTGTTGTGGAGCTTCTCCTCCAGCATCGTGAACATCCTGGGCCAGGAGCAGTTCATGGCCGTGTACTTATCTGCAGGTGACAAGCTTTATTCTTGGGCTTTTCAGAGTGCACTCACTCACCGCCTGGAGAAGGGGCAGCGGAGATGACCAGAGCCGTGTTCTGCACGCAGGACGTGCTCGTGTGCGTCTGTCTCTCAGATTGTACACACACAAGACGGCCACAGGCTGGTGGGGCTGCGGCTTCCCTTCTGCAAATGTTCTCTTAATGTGAATTATTTAGCTACTTTTTAGCTTTAAATTACTCAGACAGTAGTTAACGTTTCATGCTGAACTTAAACATGTCCTTTTTATGTCACTGGGCCTTGGTTTATTTTATTCAAAAAATACATATTTCAGAGAGGAAGGGAGAGGAAGAGAGAGAGAAACATCAACGAGGAAGAGAATATCATTGATTGGCTGCCGCCTGCTTGCCCCACACCGGGGATCGAGCCCACAAGCCACGCATGTGCCGTGACTGGGCCCCCCGGTTCATAGGTCGATGCTCACCCACCGAGCCACTCCGGCTGGGCTGGGTTTCTTTATCTTACAGATAAATGGTTCCCAGACTTCCCGGCTCTCTCGTCATCTGAATCTTTATTCAGCAACCTTGAGCTCATTTCCCAGTGTGTTCAGCTTCCAGAACACTTTTTCCAGAGCTATTCAGTAACATTGTCAAGAATGAGTTTATTCTTCTCTCTTTATATCTTATTTTTTACAGAGAGGAGAGGAGAGGGAGTTAGAAACATTGATGAGAGGGAAACATCAATCAGCTGCCTCCTGCACATCCCATACCGGGGATGTGCCTGAAACCAAGGTGCATGCCCTTGACCGGAATCGAACCCCGGACCTCTGAGTCCACAGGCCGACACTCTATCCACTGAGCCAAACCAGTGAGGGCAAGAATGAGTTTATTCTTGCAAGCATACATGTTAGCAGGGACCCACCTTAATTGTGGTCCTGCCGGTAGCATCATTTCCTTATTTTGGCCAGGAAGTGGAAGTGCAGGATTCTAGGTTCCTGCTTGGCAATTAATTCATTAAATTTTATCTCTCTTTGTAAAATGTACTTAATTAAAGCCATGAAGTATAAAAACTTATTTTTTAAATCTCTTCATTTAAAGCATTATATCTGGTAGTTATTCTGTAGTGAGCTTAGAGATGGAAGACCTAGGTTTAGATACTTTTTTTGCCACCAGCTGTGTGATGTTACAGAAAAGACTATATACCCCTCTGAGGATAATGATATGTAGAAAGGATTAAATAGAAGCATCTACCACAAGGCCCAGAATGAGTACTTAATCAATGTTATTAAATACGTTCATCTAGTCCCTCAGAACTAGAAGCTGAGTGGTTTCTCTGGGTAAGATAAGGGTGTAGTTTCTCCCCAAGCATTACTTGTATTGTAGGTCAGAGTGTCTTTTAAATGCCATTAATATCTGCTCTGTAGGAAGTTGTTTTTATAAAACGAGCCACACTCAGCTCAGATGATGTTGGAGGCAAAGGGATCTGTAAAGGACCATCTGATCTCAGTCTGCAGCAGAGTCAGTGGCTGAGCTGGGTACATAAGGACCGGTCCCACTGCAGGGCTCCGAGTTAGTGTTTGTAATGCGATTCCCAGACAGTTGGTGAGTTTGGAATTAGTCTCTTTTCCTCACGATACAGATGAAGAAAAAGGTGACTGAGAAGTCAGGTAAATGGCTACTCAGAAAGCTGTGCTGTCAGTCTGGCTCTTCGTTCCGTGTAAAATAGCCGGAGTGAGGCAGGATAAGCGTCCATGCCCGCACCTCGTGACCCAGCTGGGTCCCCCGCACTGTTCGTCTCTGGGTGGAGGTCAGAAATGGGAACCACTGTGATACCTCACTAAAATGACTGAAACCTGACTTATTTCTCAGGTGTTATTTCCAATTTTGTCAGCTATGTGTGTAAAGTTGCTACAGGAAGATATGGACCATCACTTGGAGCGGTAAGTATTTCTGATTTAAAATATTTTAAAAGTTTTTAACTTTATTTTGAAATAATTTTAGAATTACAAAAAGTGGCACAGTTAGTACAGAAAGTTCCTATATGCCCTTCACCCTACAGTTCACTACGGAAGGACCACACAGTTATCAAAGCCAGGAAATTAACATTGAAACAGTTATTTATATTAACTGTTAACTAATCTATATCTAATTAGAACTTACACATTTCTATTGCCTTGTAAATTCGAGGCTGTAAATTTTAACTATCGGTCATTTGTATGTGCTTATTGGAATAGAGTACATATCAAGAGTAGCCAACAAGATAGGAAATCGACCTAGTTGGCCGTCAGGAGAGGAATGAATAAAGATGTAACGTATATATACACACATACACAAGGGAGTATTAACCATTAGAAACAATGAAATCTTGCCATTTACAGCAACATGGATGGACCCAGAGAGTGTTATGCTAAGTGAAATAAATTGGCTGCACCAATTTACATTCCCTTCAACAGTGCACAAGGGTTCCCTTCTCTCCACATTCTTGCCAACACCTGTTATTTCAAATCTTTGTTTTCTTTTTTTTAAAACATTTTATTGATTTTTTACAGAGTGGAAGGGAGAGGGATAGAAAGTCACAAACATCGATGAGAGAGAGACATCGATCAGCTGCCTCTTGCACGCCCCCTACTGGGGATGTGCCCACAGCCAAGGTACATGCCCTTGCTGGAATCGAACCCAGGACCCTTCAGTCCGCAGTCCGACGCTCTATCCACTGAGCCACACCGGTCTCGGCCAAATCTTTGTTTTCGCTGTGGCCTGAGTGCTGCCCCTGTAGACTCACTTCATGGAGTGTCCTGCCCCGCCCGGCCACTCCACACCTGGAGCAGCTGGGCGGATGCCATCTTTGTCCTAATTTGCATATTCCATCCTGATTGGCTGGTGGGCGTAGCAGCATGGTGGTAATTTGCATGTTTTCTTTTATTAGTGTAGATTCTAACAGATGTGAGGTGATACCTGATTTTGGTTTTGATGATTCATGATGTTGAGCACCTGTTGGTCATCTGTATCTCTTCTTTGGGAAAATGTCTATTCAGATTATTTGCCCATTTTTTAACCCCTTTGCCCAATATTTTGTACAGTAGTAACTGAAAGCTTTTTTTTTTTATCCTCACCTGGGAATATGTCTTACTGATTTTAAAAAATATATATCTTTATAGATTTTAGAGAGGAAGGGAGAGAGAGACGGAAACATCAATAATGAGAGAATCATAGATTGGCTGACCCCCACTGGGAATTGAACCTGCAACCAGGCTTGTGCCCTTGACAGGAATTGAACCTGGAACCCTTCAGTCCGCAGGCCAGTGCTCCATCCACTGAGCTAAACTGGCCAGGGCTGTTTTATTGATTTTTTGGGGGGGGGATGGGGACGGGGAGAGAGAGAAACAGAAACATCAGTGTGAGAGAGAAACGACAGTTAGTTGCCTCCCACAGGCTTGAACTGCCTCCTTTTGGAATATGGGACAGTACTGTAGCCCACTGAGCCACTGGCCGGGCCAGTGACTGAAAGCTTTGACGCTTGGTGCTCGTCTGGAAACTTGTGCTTGTTAACTCTCTGGAAAAGTATTTCAGCTTTAGACGTTGAGGTCACTCAGTTGCATGCTGAGAGTTTCACCAGCTGTTACTTTGCAGTCGGGCGCCATCATGACGGTCCTGGCAGCTGTCTGCACTAAGGTCCCAGATGGGAGACTCGCCATCATCTTCCTCCCGATGTTCACGTTCACCGCAGGGAGCGTGAGTGTTTTCATGAAGGGAGGCGTGGGGACAGGGGTGGTATCTTAGTATTGACTGAATTCTTGCCCTTAGATTAGAAATGTCAATGCTGAAGGAAGCAAAGTTGTACCAGTTATGTTCTTTTTTTTTTGCTGGCTTGCAGGCCCTAAAAGCCATTATTGCCATGGATACAGCAGGAATGATCCTGGGATGGAGATTTTTTGATCACGCAGCACATCTTGGGGGAGCTCTCTTTGGAATGTAAGTTCTGAGTGTAATTGATTGCTACACTGCTTTTTCAGGTCATTTTCTTCTCTTACAGAAGACGGAGTAAGGCGGGGCAGGTGGGGTTGGGAGGGTGAGGAATCCTCAGCATGGTTTGGTTTGGCCTTGCCCGGTTTCCCATGTAGGTGGGACGTGACAATATCAGCCCTGCCCCTGCCTCAGTCACTTGTAGAGAAACTGGCTGTGCCTTTACCCCACCCTTAACCTCAGGCCACCCCAACTCCTGACCTGTCATGTTTCCCAGCCTCATTTGGAGACCTCCCCAGCCCCCAGTGTGGGCTGTCACCTCCTTTCCCCACTCTCAGGCCTCCTCTCCCCTGCCCAAACCTCACCCTGACCTCCATCCCACAGGTGCTAGGCAGACAGAGTGGGCAGAGCCGTTGCTTTGCCTGCAGTGAGTGAGTGTGTGCGTGCATGCTGCGTGACAGCCAGTGGAGACCACTACTGGGCATGTTACATGGCAGCCACTGCGCTAGCCATCTTACGTTACACTAGTTTGTCTTACGTGAGTGGGCTCAGTGCTACAGAGAGGTATGGACCATCACTTGGAGCAGTAAGTATTTTCATGAAGTGAGGTGTGGGGACAGTAGTGGTATTTTTTTAAAGGTGTCTTTTTATTTATTCATTTATTTATTACAGAGAGGCAGGGAGAGGGATAGAGAGTTAGAAACATCGATGAGAGAGAGACATCTATCAGCTGCCTCCTGCACACCTCCTACTGGGGATGTACCTGCAACCAAGGTACATGCCCTTGACCGGAATCAAACCTGGGACCCCCCAGTCTGCAGGCTGACGCTCTATCCACTGAGCCAAACCGGTCAGAGCAGTGGTGGTGTTTTTATATTGACTGAATTCTTGCCCTTAAATTAGAAATGTCAAACTGCTCTTAAGTAGCCGAGCAGAGACTTCAGCTCAGTCCAGAGCCCTCCGGCCCCGGCTCCCTGGAGTATAACTGCATCGTGTGTGTCACAGGTCTCCGCTTGTGCTGCAGACAGTGGGCTTTCTGTGTGGCGTCTCACAGGACTCCCCGGGACTCCCGGAGCCCATCTGGCCAGAGTCCCGTTAGCAGAGTGATGTCTGTCTGACGTGCTGGACCCCTGGCGGCCTGTCTTTTCTTGTATAAATGTTGCCTTTTGCCCTTACTTGGTTTTTACTTTGTTTTATGACAATGGGCAAACTGAAGTTTTTTAATTAAAAAAAGAAAAAGAAAAGAAGAATCTATTCTCAGTGGAGCAGTTTTGCCCAGTAGGCGGTAGAATTAAATGCCATTAATTTTTAGCGATGATTAAAGAATAGCACATGTGAGTTCTAGCTTTAACATCAGCACATTATAAATAGTAGAAACTGACCTGATATTACAGCATGAGAAATGAAGACTTATGAAAAAAGGTTCTGTTTTATGAACTCTAAATTTATCTGCATCCTTCCAGGTGTATTTAAAAGATCTTATCCCCAGCAGGTTTTATTCTCCTGAACTATAATTAGGTGACCTTTTTCCATTCTGAAAATAATTGGATCAAATACATTTTAAGTCCGGGATCTGAAAGGCAGAGGAATCTGTTTTCTTTGCTGTTTCTAATTTCAGCTTCTTTTATTTACTCGATCTTAGTCATATCCAGAACATCTTTAGATTTAAAAGTCTTTGTTAATAGTAAAGTGCATTAGTATCCTGCACATTTCCTTGACTTTATGTCCCTCACACATTTTAATGGTCTTCACCTTGTACTGCTCCAATAATAATAGCTGACAGATTGAGTATGTGTGGTACGCCTAAGCTAAGGACTGATGTGTATAGTACTCTTAAAATCCTGTGAGGTATTCCTTTTTACAGAAAGGAAGCTGCTTAAAGAAGGGCACTCATTCAAGGTCACAAAGTCATTGCAGAGCTGGAGTTTCAGATTGCACATCAGACCATACTGGCCCAGGGCTGCATGTTTTTATAAATTTCTTCCCTGTAGTTTACTGGTTTTCTTAATTTTTCAAAGTTTTAATGGTGACTGTATTTTATCAGATTTTAATTATTTTTATTGAATACTAAGATTTAGGTACTTATAATTAAAAAATACTCTGAACATTTAAAAGTATTAAAACCTTAAACTGCTATTCTGATACACATGTATGCAAAATAGTGCATTTTTGCCAGTCAGATATCTGAGAGTTTCAAAAATCAACAAAATCTGGTCTTTCCCTTAGAGCACAAGAAATCTAGGGCAACCAGGGCAAAAGTAAAGGTTTCAGTAATAAACATTTTCGTTAACAGCCATTTCAAATCAACCCCACCTCCTGCAGGAACCCTCCCAGCCTCCCCCAGCCCAGAGGAGAGGCAGATGCCCCGGAGTCACACTTGCAACTTGTGCTGCCCTGGGTTGCGCTCCTGGTCTTGCAGGACCTGGTCCTCCAGCCTCTCAGAAGAGGCCCTGTCGTTTGCCCCTCACCGCGCCCCTCACCGCGCCCCTCACCGTGCCCCTCACCGCGCCCCTCACCGCGCCCCTCACCGCGCCCCTCACCGTGCCCCTCACCGTGCCCCTCACCGTGCCCCTCACCGCGCCCCTCACCGCGCCCCTCACCGTGCCCCTCACCGCGCCCCTCACCGTGCCCCTCACCGCGCCCCTCACCGCGCCCCTCACCGCGCCCCTCACCGCGCCCCTCACCGCGCCCCTCACCGTGCCCCTCACCGCGCCCCTCACCGTGCCCCTCACCGTGCCCCTCACCGCGCCCCTCACCGCGCCCCTCACCGCGCCCCTCACCGCGCCCCTCACCGCGCCCCTCACCGTGCCCCTCACCGCGCCCCTCACCGCGCCCCTCACCGTGCCCCTCACCGCGCCCCTCAGCTGACAGTAGTTGCTCCTTAGGTTTCAGAGTCAGATTTGGGTTCTGGTGATTCCTGATTGTGCAAACTGAGCTAGTTAAGTCGCTAAACTTCTCAGTGTTTTATCTTCCTTAGCTCAGGCTGCTTTCAGGCAGTTTTTAACAGAGAATGGGGGTTAGAACTGTACTTTAAAAGATGGGTAGAATTTGGATCAGCAAACGACCCTTTGCTTAGCCAGGTGGAAAATGACGAGAAGCATTTAAACTAGCCATCGTTAGTAAGTAAACTGGACTTCTGAATTTTTACCAGGATTAGAATTGGTGTGACGTGTTGGTGAGTCCTTGATGGGCCATTTAGAAGCTGTTAGCACCTTGAGCAGATTACCTTATCTCAGATTTGGCTTCCTCTGTCTGTAACAGAAGTGATGCTTAACTGGCAGGACTGTGGTGAATCCAGGGGAGTGTGTGTGAAGTATTTACCCTTTTCAGTTCAGTCTCGTGTGGTCCCACCCTACTTTACCCTTTACATACTCCAGATATTAAAGGTAAATTATGGATGTATATCAGATAAATCAAGCAGCTATTTTAATAAGCTAGATAGTAAATTGCAGCATTAATTTTTTAAATGTCGTCATGGTACTTACCATGTGTGTGTCATGCTGTTTGAGTGTGGGCCTGCTTGTTTTTCTTTTTCCCAGATGGTATATTACTTATGGTCATGAACTCATTTGGAAGAACAGGGAGCCTCTAGTGAAAATTTGGCATGAAATGAGAACTAATGGCCCCAAAAAAGGAGGCGGCTCTAAGTAAAACGGATTGGACAACACCGGTGCGCGGTCCTTGCTGCGTGGAAGCCCCAGGAACGTGTTGGCCCTGGGGTCGCCACGTCTTTGCTCCTGCCTGAAGACACCCGACTTCTGCTTCCCAGAATTTTAAATTGTGTCCTCAGTACATGTCTTTCTAGAAGGTGAACTATGACAATGTTATGAAATAAAGGTTTATACTCTAGTTTGTAAACAGCAGGTGTGTGTCTCTCTTGAAGAGCAGTAATGTTGCCCTGGAGTCCTGTTATATCGGATGTAGGTTGAGCTGTGAGCCCAGCAGGGTGCACAGGGAAGACCTGATGGAAACTTGGAGGGGAATCTAGAATGGCTCCCATGTTTGCACATAGGCCTTCACAGATCTCTGCTAAGCATTTACTCTTACCTACCTGCCCCTTTCCTGGGTTGACTAATAGGTAAAAGGTCAGAGTATCTTCTCTCTGACATGGTTTGAAACAAGAGTTGCTTATTTTATAAAGTTTCCCAAGAGTTAATATTTCCTGGCAGTTAGTGGCATACACAAAAAGCTATTTTTAAGCTTTTGCCTTCTTGGTTAACATTGAAACATAAAGGAACTATCTTGGGTAAACAGACTAGAGCCTGAGTCTAATTGCATTGGAAAAGGTACATTCTCTGAATTTAAGCATTTTACTGAAATGTTATACAGTGGTCATCGTAGTAGCTTCACTTTTGTGGAACTAATTTGCTCTCATAATTGAGTTATTTCTTGGAAATGCAATTTGAGAAATTAAGTTTTTTTTTAGTAGATTTACAGAAGAGTTTTTTAAAAAATATATTGTTACTGGCCAAACCGGTTTGGCTCAGTGGATAGAGCGTCGGTCTGCGGACTGAAAGGTCCCAGGTTCGATTCTGGTCAAGGGCATGTACCTTGGCTGTGGGCACATCCCCAGTTGGAGGTGTGCAGGAGGCAGATGATCGATGTTTCTCTCCCATCGATGTTTCTGACTTTCTATCCCTCTCCCTTCCTCTCTGTGAAAAACCAATAAAATATATATTTAAAAAAAAAATATATATATATATATATATTTTTTTTTTTTACTGATTTCAGAGAGGAAGGGAAAGGGAGAGAGAGAAATGTCAATGATGAGAGAATTGTTGATCAGCTGCTTCCTGCACACCCCCTATTTGGGATCAAGCCTGCAACCTGGGCATGTGCCTTGACTGGGAATAAAACTGTGACCTCCTGGTTCATAGGTCGATGTTCAACTACTGACCACACCAGCCGGGCGGGACTAAGTATTTCAGTCGCCAAATCTAGGCGGCTAATGCCTGGTCCGTGGAGGCCACACAAAGGCAGCTGCTCCACTGGTGGTCACAGTCTGCCCCTCTTCTGGTGCCTCCTGGGCCATGGCCTGGCCAGGGCAGCCCTTACATCCCTTTGCTGTGACCAAGCTAAGATGGGCAGTGGTTTGAAAGAGGAAGCCGCCTGTGAGGGCTGGGCTGTGTGACACCTTGGCTGCCATCCAAGAATGTGCTGGGACTGCAGCTCGGGATAACCGTGCTGCTGCTTCAGTGTCACTGGTGTGATTGCAGTGTGCACCGAGGCCAGGTGTCAGATATTCCGGAGACCTTTGCTCTAGCCGGTTTTGCTCAGTGGATAGAGCATTGACCTGCAGACCAGAGTCCCGGGTTTGATTCCGGGCAAGGGCACATGCCTGGGTTGTGGGTGGGCTTCGTCCAACGGGCAGGGCCAGCCAACCAATGATTCCCTCTCGACATTGGTGCTTTTATCTCCTTTCCTCTCTGAAATAAAATTATATTTAAAAACCAGAGGGTTGTTTCTGATACTTGCATGCAGATGACTTTTAGCCTGGAGGATTAGCCAAATTTAGCTTTGGAATAAAACATAATGTAGGCCCACAAGGGAGGGGAATTTATAATTATTACAATGACTAGAGGCCTGGTGCATGAAATTCATGCGGGGGAGGGGGTGTCCCTCAGCCTGACCTGCACCCTCTCCAATCTAGGACTCCTGCCTGCCTGGTCTCCCCTAACTGCCTCTGCCTCGCCCCAGCCACCATAGCTTTGTCCAGAAGAACATTGGGAAGGATGTCTGCAAGGTGTATGGTCTAATAGCATATTACCCTTTTACTAGTATAGATCAGTAGTCGGCAAACTGTGTCTCACAAGCCTCATGCTGCTCACTCGCCGTTTGCCACTCTGTTGACTAATGAGTTTGCCAACCAGTGGGATAGAGGCTTAATCACAAGGAACAACAACAGCCTGTGATTATTGGAATTGAGAGTCTAGGTCAGTGGTCGGTAAACTCAGTCAACAGGGCAGCAAACCGCGGCTCTCCAGCCGCATGCGGCTCACAATCTGCAGTTTGCCAACGACTGGTATAGATTATCATAATTTACAATCATAATTATTGCAGGGTTAGCTTCTTACTGTAAACTTAAAGGATGTAGATGTTACTAGATGTTCTTCCACCATGTGGCACCGTGGCCAAAGATTTGTGGCAGTTTTATAAACTAGATACTGCCTTCCACCGTGCCTTCCCAAATCAGAACGTGGGAAAGGTCAGGTGAGGGCTGATGCCAGTTCTCAATGAAAAGAGGGTTGGTTGTCACAAACTTAGCATTGTGAAGGCGAATGGCTGGTGACGCACAGTCTGATTCACGCGTTTTCTCTGGAAGCCTGGCCCGTTTTCCCTGTGTCGCTCTCATGCCTGTGGGTGCCCGGGGTGCAGCCCGGCACAACCGCGGCAGCCCCGCCCCGGGCACGGACACGCGGTCCCCACGACACTCCGCGCTGAGGAGGATCCACAAAGCCAGGCCGGATCTATACGGTAACGCTTATTTAGGAATTTCGGATTAAATTAGAAAACATCCTGGCTTTGGTGTCTGTGCTGCCGAGGCGAGCACATTGAGACTTTCTAAAAGTTGGACCTTTGTCGATGCCTCCAGGCAGTTTCGTACCGCACCCCCTGACCCCCGCGGGCGTCCCTGGCTCGCACCCGGGCCCCAGCCCCACTCCCCGGCTCTCCCGCATACGGCCACCCCCGGCCAGGCGGCGGCGCTGCGGCGACGCCGGGAGGGCGCAGGGGCGAGGCCGCGGGCGGGGGCGGGGGCGCCTGCCGGAGCGAGGGGAGCCGGGAGCCGGCCGCCGGGCGGGCGGGCGCGGGGCGGCATGGCGTGGCCCTGCATCAGCCGCCTCTGCTGCCTGGCGCGGCGCTGGAACCAGCTGGACCGCTCGGACGTGGCGGTGCCGCTGACCCTGCACAACTACTCGGACCTGGAGAGCGAGGAGCCGGGCCCGGGCTGCGCCGCCTCGCGCTCGGCCGCGTCCCCCGCAGGCGCCCGGGACCCCGGCCGGGACGTGCCCCTCACCCAGTACCAGCGGGACTTCTGCGCGTGGCCCGCGCCCGCGAGGCCCAGGGATGCGACGCAGGGGCGCAGGCCGGGGGCCGGCGGCCGGAGGGGCCCCGCTCCCGCACCCCCCGGCCAGGGGGTCTACGTGCTCCCCATCGGGGATGCGGACGCGGCTGCAGCAGCGACCTCGTCGTACAGGTACGGATGCGGCTGGGGGTGGGCGTGCATCGCGGCCAGACCCGGCGGGCGGGCGGAGGAGACCGAGCCGGGAGCCCGGAGGACACGGGGGCGGGGAGGGGGAAGGGGATGCCTGGAACCCCCACCCCACAGGACTTGGAGAGCGGCGGGCGGCCTCGAAGATCCTTCCCTTTACCCCTGGGCACGGAGGGGTCCCCTTAGCTGCCCCCTGACCGGCCTGAGCGAACGAGCGAATCCTCCGCCGACGGAGAGCTCACTACCGCACCTCCAGCCTCGCACCCCCCCGGGCTGCGCCGTCAGAAAGCTGCCTGGGAGTTAAATCTGCTTCCCTTCAACCCCACCGGGGGGCCCCGCCTCAGGAGGGGCGGCCGGCGGGCTGCCTGGGCTCGCCCTGGCCGTGCCCTCTGGGGGCTGGCGGTGCGGCCCGAGCTGGGCCGTGCGCACACCGTCCCCGGGACCCAGGCACTCGGCCTCCAGGGATTGGCGGTGCGGGGCGGAGGGCTCACGCCAGTTCTCACGAGAAGTGGGTGGGTTGTCACAGATTTAGTGTTACGGCCAGTAGCTGGCGGCGTGGTGCAGCCGAGGGGGAACCCGCCCGAGGCCCCGCCGAGCGGGTGGTGGCAGCTCCCCCGGGGCTGGGCCTCTGGGAGCCGAGGGTACTGGGGACGGCAGCCCCTGGACAGGCCAGCCAGCACGCCTGCCGTGTTTTCCAAAGGCGCACAGGGGCGCTGCTGTGCACAGACGCGCATAGGAGGTCTCTGGTGGGTGGTAACCTGGGGGGAGACGGGAGGGGCGACGGGGAGGATGCTGCCAGGGAGGAAGGAGACCGCCTTTCACTACGTTCCGCCTCACGCTGTTGCTTTAAAAAGAAAAACGTCCAGGTGTCACCTTAAAAAAGTTTTACCTTGGCAGGCCGGCCGGCCGGCCGCACCGAAAGTCCGAGGGTTTGACTCCGGGTCTAGGGCACATACCTCGGAGGCAGATTCCATCCTTGACCTCAGTCGGGGCGGGGCGGTGGGGGATGCAGCCGACCCACAGCTCTGTCACATGGATGTTTCCACCGCTCCCCACCTACTCCTCTCCTTCCCACGCTCTCTTAAGAAATCAATGGAAAAATATCCTCTGGTGAGGGGTAACCAAATATAAATATTTATATTTGTATAATAAAAATGAAACTTCCCTCTAATAAAATTGTAGAGGGGAAAAACACTTCTATTATAAGCATCCTTATAGCTGAATCCTTTGCTCCTATGATAATTTCTTTCGTATAAATTCCTACTTGTGGAATTAAAGGAGCAAAGAGGTATAAACTTCCCACATCAGTTTTATTTTCAAATCAACTATTTTTTTCTATAATCATCACCCGAGGATATTTTTCATTGATTATTTTTAGAGAGAGTGGAAGAGAGAGGAAAAGACAGAGAAATACCGAGTGAGAGAAACCTGCTGATTGGTTGCCTCTGCAGGTAGCCCTGACCGGGGCCCAGGCCCGGGAGGAGCCTGCAGCCGAGGTTCGAGCCCTTGACTGGAATCAAACCCGAACCTTTCGGTCCGCAGGCCGCTGCTCTGTCTACTGAGCCAAACTGGCTGGAGTTCGAATCACTGCGGTATCACTTCCCTGGAGGAAAACACACCCACTGTAAGTGGGTGACTGTGGGAGAGGCCTGGCACCACCGTCGTGGTCAGCACCTGCAGAACGCCCCACCTCCTGGGCCTGAAGTTTTTAAGAACCTGATGGGGCGTGATGGGGCGAGGCTGGTCTGTGTCCACGGACATTGTTCTCCGCGTGCGGGGAGCCGGGCAGGGAAGGAGGTGGTCAGGTGGAGGGCAGCGCCTCCTTGGGGCTGATGTTCTGGGGGCCAGGAGTAGGACGGGGCGGGGTGGGGGGGGAGAGACGGGGTGCTGGCAGGGGCAGCTTCGGCTCTGGGCAAGGCGCACTTTCTGAGTCAGAACTGACTGGCAGGGAGCAGCTGCCCCGTATGGCGCTGGCTCCCCCTCGCTGGATGTCCGGAGCCGGAGCTTTTGGAAGCGGTCCCTCCTCCGTGGTGAGCAGATGGCGGGTCGGAACGTCTTGCTGGGTCCTCCCCGCTCCAGCCACACATAAGGCACGAGCTGTCACTCGACGCACGCGCTGGGCACCGGGCTCAGGACTTCCCGGGTTACCTCCCCGGACCTCCCAGGAGCCTCTGGAGTCAGTTCCGGGCTTGTCCCCATTCTACAGACGGGAGCCTGAGCGGCTGGCCCCAGGCCGGGGAGCAGGCAGTGGGACCCCGTGTGTCTCTCCTCAGAGACCAACTGTGTCCTCACAGGCTGTTCCCTAGGACTGTGGTTGGCAAACCGCGGCTCACGAGCCACATGCGGCTCTTTGGCCCCTTGAGAGTGGCTCTTCCACAAAATACCACGGCCTGGGAGAGTCTGTTTTGAAGAAGTGGCGTTAGAAGAAGTTTAATTTAAAAAATTTGGCTCTCAAAAGAAATTTCAGTCGTTGTACTGTTGATATTTGGCTCTGTTGACGAATGAGCTTGCCGACCACTGGCCTAGGGCACCACCTCCTGAGTCCGGGGGGGCTGGGGGGGGCACTTCCTGGTGTCAGCCGGTGGGTCACTTGGCCCAGAGAGAGCAGGAGTGTGGCTGCTGGTCCCCAAACCCGGAGACAGGCCCACTGCGGAACCTGCCAGCAGTCCCGGCCCCCCCTCCCAGTTCCAGAGCCGGGCGGGAACAGTCCTTCCTGCCTGCCTTCTTGAAAGATGCACCAAAGTGAGCTGTTTCAGAAGACCAAAAGGATGTGTTACAGAAGACCAAAGAAATACCAAGCCCGCTTCCTAGAGAAAGGGAGGGACGCCGTTTATGAACACTAGTGGACTCCGGGGGTGATTTCCAGATCGGAGTGAAGAAACACGCAGAGGGCTTCACTTGTATAACCTTCTGGGGTCTTTGTCTTTTGTGGGCTTACAGGAAGGCCCCCAGGTGTTGGGGGTCCCCAGGCTATACCCGATGAACTGTCCTGGGGCCAGCAATAACGACCCCCCCCCCCTCCAGGGCAGTGCATTGTTCAGTTTTGTGGCCTGACACCTTTGCAAGACCAGTCTCCTCCTCAGATGGACCACTTCACCCAGCAGGCCCTGCCCGGCCTGGCCCTGGTCTCCATGTGTGAACTGACCTGCCTCCAGACCCGGCTCCGGAGCAGCTCCTCCCAGAGCCTCCCCTCCAGAATGCTGTGCCTGCGGTGAGCACCGATGAGCCCCGGGCCCAGGTTCTCGCTCCACCCACTTCCAGAGGGCCCTTTCCTGGCTCCTCCCTCTTTCCTTCCTGGGCCCGTCCGCTGAAGGGCCGGCAGTTCAAGTGCTAGACTTGACTCTCACTTCTCCAGCTGCTGGACACGAAGGCTCATAATTGGGTGCACATGGAGCAGTAGCTGCACTTTTCAGCAGAAGAAACGAAGGCTCTGAGCAGTTCAGGGATTTGTTTGAAGCCGCACTGGGCTGAGTGGCCCTGGGCAGACCCCTGGCCCTCAGTGGGAGGGTAAGCAGCCCCCAGGGCCCAGCATGAGGTGGCAGTAAAACCTGCTTGGTTAGAAGCACTGTGACCTTGGCTAGACCTACATTTTTATTATCTTCTTGGTCAGGTCTCTTTGCCTTCCTCTCCTGAGCAGTCACCAGGTCTTGGGGATCCCATCTCCCCCACCCCCACCTGGGCTCCAACACCAGCCCCCCCTGAGGAGCAGCCCCAGGCACCGCTCTAGCCCCGTGCTGGCTGCTTCCTGTTCCGGGACCCCTGCAGGCACCTTGGGCAGCAGCTTGGGCACCAAGCCCAGGGCCCAGCTCCGTTTGGGGACAGAAGGGCTTGCCCAGGAGAGGACCTGCTCCCCCAGGACAAACAGGGCAGCAGATGGCCCGGGCAGCCGGCCTCGGGAACCCTGCAGCTCGAGGCTAAAGGAATCTGAGGGCCCTGGTCCCGCTCCCCGCTCGCCTCCCGGCATCTGAGTGCTGACCCCCACAGACACGGCTGTGCCGCTGCCCAGAAAGGGCAGCTTTGCTGACCGCGGGGCCTGAAACCAGCCGGGGCTGTGGGTGGGATGAGACGGGAGTGGAGCCAGGCCACACGCGGTGCTGCCCAGCCCGCTGGACACTTTCCACGGAACATGGCCTCCGCCAGCCCAGGTGCTCCTGTGGACATGGCCGGTCTCGGCCTTCCTGAGCTCCCCGTCTGGTAGTGCTGATAGAATTAAGGCTTTTCTTCAGAGGAATTAAGTCTTCATCTAAAGAACGCTACTCCGAGGACGTGGAGGGGGGCGGTGGCAGCCCGTCACTCGTCACCTCCCTCCAGGGAGCTGGCTTTCCCTGTAGCATGCCCCCCCCCCCCCCCCCCCCGCGCTTATGCTTGAGTGCAGAGCCTTGCAAAAGAGCCATCTGGAGGTTTTACGATGGTCACTATGATTATTCTCTTCGGCAGGAGTTAAAACAAATCGTTAAAAACTAAAAGCAACATTAAATAAGCCTTATTTTCCTCTTCACTCGCCGCCAGGTGGGGAGGACTCTGCTGTGCTGGGCTCTCTCCAGGCCGGCCCCTCCTGACACAGGGCCGCAGTGACCTGTGCTGGAAGGGGCCATCCTTCCTTGGTGCTGGGCCTCTAGGGCCCTCTGAGGCGTCCGGGAGACAACACAGGGAGCACCGGAGGGGAGGGCGGGGGCTTGTGTGTCTCCTAGGCCCAGCACACCAGCTGTTGGCACCTGGGACGAGTAAGATGCAAGTGCTAACAGTTCTTTCCTAACTCCCCGCAGCCCGAGCCAGCTGCTCATCTGCAACCTGAGTTAAGTTTCTGCTGCTCCTTCCTTTGGGGGTCAGGTGAGCCACCTTCACGGTGGAGGGGGAGCACTCAGAAGCGAAGGGCAGGTCAGCCAGACAAGGTTCCTCCAGGAAGTGGCAGTGCCTGGGCAGCGCATTTCCTCTGCAACTAGCTCTTGTGAGGGGGGAGCCCTGGAGCCGAAGCCCCATTCCAGCAGTGGGCATGGCGGGGGCAGCGGCTGGCCCTGTGAGACTGTGACCCTGGTCTCTGTCCAGACAGGAGTTCCAGCCCTGGACTGGAGTCAGGCCGACACGACCCACAAAGACGAAGCCGACCTCGGTGACCACAACCCACAGCTCAGGATGGGACGGCAGCCCTGGGGCCGGCTTCCAGGTCAGCCTGAGCCAGTGCTGCAGGGCCTGTGGGAACAGGCCCTTCTCCACCCCCCCCCCCCATTAGGGATTAGGGGTCACCCCACCCCCTCAACTTGATTAGGGACTAGGGCCTAATCAGATTGTAGGGTGTAAATGGCATTATGGCAGGGGCAGCAGTGTCTGAGCACCTAGTGGTCTCAAACAGAAGCCCAAGATCCTCTGCACTGGCCAGGTGGTGTCCCCCAGTGCTGGCTTCTCATGAGCAGGTGTCTCTCCCGCCTGAGTCCGTCTTACCTTTGGCGGCTCGCTGGCAGTAGTGACAGGCATCCGAGTGGAAATGGAAGGGAGGTGGGGACTATTCAGCTCCCGATTCCACCCCGAGGCTTCAGGGAGCAGAGTGGGAGGTCGTATGCCATGTCTGACCCATGCAGAGACCCCACCCACTGTGGAGGTCCCCCCGGGGACCCTTCAGGTTAGCAGCTTCAACTCACTGAGGACAACGGGGAGCTGAGGAGGGAACTTTTCCGGAGCTGCAGCTGCGGGAGGGGGCGTGGAGGGCGAGGCCCACCGACCGGAGCCACCTCTCGTGTTTCAGGTGCCTGAGGTGAGGAGGACGTTCACGCCTAACCCCTCAGCCATCTTCCAGGCGCCAGCCCCCCGGATCCCCAACGTGTGACTCCCACGGAGCAGAGTGCCAGCTCCCGCCCTCTCGAGAACCACGGCCTTGCGAGGAGGGACTTGGCGCCACTCGGTCAGCTCTGGACCTCAGCCGTCGAAGTGTGCGGAAAAGGCTTCCGATCTTTTAATTGCCACCCTTATTTTTAAACGGAAGAACTCGAGAATCAATTCTGTTGTGAACTGAATTGGCCCAGAGGTGCTGAGGCATATGGACAGCAGGTCCCTGAGAGCCAGTCACGCCTGCTGTTTTCCTGGCTGCATGGTAACTTACAGCCGTGGTAACCCAAGGTAACATTCTTGGATGTTCCTACAAATGGTCCCACATGATCTCGCCTTAGGTTACCACCTGCATGTGATTCATAATTACCAGGAAGAAGTTGCCAAAAGCAACAGTATCAATCACAGGGTTTCAATTTCAAAGACATAGTTTCTTTATGGCTAAGAGTATTACCCTTATGTTTTTTGTTTTGTTGTGTTTTTTATTGATTTCAGAGAGGAAGGAGAGGGAGAAATAGAAACACCAATGAGAGAGAACATTGATTGGCTTCCCTACAGAGGATGGAGCCCGAAACCCAGGCATGTGCTCAATTGACAGAACTGAACCTGGGACCCTTTAATCTGCAGGCCACGCTCTATCCACTGAACCAAACCGGTCCTGGCAGTGAGTCATGTTTTTAACAAAGAATATCTTGGGGTGAGTGCTTGAAGTATTGAATGAACGAATGCCATTTACCTTGTGGCAGGTTACTGAGCCCCACATTTTACAACTTCCAGTAGCCCCCTTAACCTACTGATAACCAGAAGGGAACTACCATCAACACTGGCTAAGAATTAAAAGCTTTCTTTTTTAATTTTTAAACTTATTGATTTTAGGAAGAGTAAGGGAGAAACATCAATTTGCTGTTCTACCCCATTCATGCATTCACGGGCTGTGTGTGCCCGACAATGGATCACACTGACAACTTTGGCGCACTGGGACGATGCTCTAACCAAGTGAGCTACCCAACCACGGCTGGGAGCTTTTAAAAAACTTTTTAAAATTTAATATTACTTTTAAGATATATATTTGTATTGATTTCAGAGACAGAGGGAGAGAGTAACATTAATGATGAGAATCTTTGATCGGCTGCCTCCTGCACGCTCCCTCCTGGGGATCGAGCCCGCAACCCGGGCCTGTGCCCGGACTGGGAATTGAACTGACCTCCTGGTTCCTAGGTAGATGCTCAGTCATTGAAAACGCCAGCTGGGAGCCTTTTTTTCTTTTCTTAAAGAAGACTGCAGTATCAGTTTCATTCCCTGAAAGTCCTAAAGCGTCACCTACACCAGCCTTTACTCAAGCTGCCCTGCTACAGGGACAGCTCACTGCTGCGGAGGCGGCAGCTCACTTTGTCTTTGGAGAATCTTTCCTTTGAAATTCCAGCCCCTGTGGCCGTGGGGAGCAAGCCCGGCCCCCTTTGCACAGCAGCCCTTTCAAGCCCTTTCAAAGGAGCTTATGGCCCACCTTTAAGATCGGAGGCACAGCCCAGGTCAACGTGGTAGAGGTACAAGGACTCCCTTTGGACTTTTCTCTCCAGCCCGAGGGGGACTCTAGTCTGGAGGTGGGGCTGTTTTAGCTCAGGCTGCGATCCCTCAGAGGTGCTAGCTCTGGTAAGATAGCCCTTTCCCCTCATTCCAGCAAAGGAAATGCTCCGAGAATCATTTTAAAGGGAAAACCAAACCATATGCTGACACAAAGGTTCTATTATTTCAGACTTCACTCGTTTGCACATTAGATGTTTCTGAAAGAAGAGCCTGCCTGCTGGGCATTCGGTGGGAAATGAACAGATTAATGGAAGTTTCAGATTTTACTAAAGCGCAAAAATAAGGTATTTCAACTTATTTAATTATAAATGAGCACCTTCTCCTACAGTTTCCTTCCTCTTCCTCTTGATAATAAGACCTGAATGTCTCCTGGCTGCAGCTGATACCCCGAGGCTCACTGAGCCCGCGATCCCTCACTTTGGCTGCAGTTCACCCCGTTAAAGCAGCCTCTCACAAAACCCACCAACCTGCCGCCACGTTTAGCTCCCCCACTCCCAGGCACCGTGGTAAACAACTGTCTGAAGATAGTCATGGACTGGGATCTTGACTTCTCCACTCACTAGCTGTGAGCAGTCTAAGCTCCCGTTTCCGCATCTGCAAAGTGAGGCTAACGCCCTGACCTGAGTCTGGGTTTATGTGCAGGGGGCTTAGGACAGGAAGCAGAGTACAGCTTTGTAGTAACTCTTCCTTCCCCAGCACTCTCCCCGTTTCTCAGGGAGCAGCTCTGTTCCCGGCAGCTTTGCTCCACCTCCCGAGGCGACACAGTCCTTCCCTGAGACCTGCCCCCCCCTCCCCCCTCCCCCCGCGCGGTGCCCTTCCCTCCGGGCCTGCCTCGTGCCGGATACTTGCAGGCCCAAAGATCTTTCCGGATTGCCCCAGAACAGGGCTTTTCGAACACCCCAACCTGACAGCCTTCCTACCAAACTTCATTAGGAGGACATCTGGTTCTGAAGAAACTTCCTCTCACCGACTCCGGGGCTTAGCCAGGCCTAACGTCGTTTCTGGAGTGGACTTAGGAAGCCACTGAGCCTGGCTGGTGTTGCTCAGTGGTTGAGTGTCTGCCTATGAACCAGGTTAGGGTTCAACTCCCAGTCAGGGCACAGGCCCAGGTTGCAGGCTCAGTCCCCAGTAGGGGGCATGCCAGAGACGGGTGATCAACAATTCTCTCTCATCATTGATGTTTCTTTCCCTCCCTTTCAGAAATCAATAAAAATATACTTAAAAAAAAAAAGGCAATTGAGACAACAGTCTCAAGCATGTGGTCCAAATCACATATGCAATATACGTTGTCAAAGAAAAATGCATTGGAATATTAATGGTAGTTATCGTTAAGATGCAGATTTACGGGTAATTTTAAATTTTTTACTCACTGTATTTACTAAAGTTTCTACATAATAAGCACTTTTGTATTAATTCTGTAGAGAGAAAGGTTTTTAAAAATAAAGTTCAATCTGAGCTAACGTCAGCCAGAAGAAAGAGTTCAGCATCCCTGATCCCATAAGGAAGGGCAGCCCTGGCCAGCACCTCCCCGGCCGGTCCCCAGGGCCCGCGGAGGAAAGCCCGTGGCCCTCAGCTGGTCATTCGGAGCCAGTCCCGCTCTGGTGCTTCAAACTCAGAAACCCGCCTCAAACACCAACCCGTCCGTACCGGTAATGGCAGGAACGCCAGGACTGCCGGCCAAACTACCAAGCGGCTTCGGAGAAAGCCTTGCCCCTGCAGCCCGGCCCCGCCGCTCCCCCGTCAGCAGGAGGGAGTCCTCAGGGAGGCAGTGCCTGTGGCCAGGCCCTGCGGCCGAGGGGACACGCAGGAAGGCAGCCTACCCGTGCCCCTGCTCCCCTCCGCCAGGCCATTCGGCTCCCTGAAGGTGGACACTAGTGAGGTCTGGTCCCAAGAAAACTCTATACTTGGCCTGTCACAGAGCCTCCTCCCGGCGGAGGAAGGGCTTCCCGAGCCCGCATTTCTCAGGAAGGGTGGACAGAGTGGTCCTTCTGAAATGTTCCGCATTTCTGTAGTTTCAGCCATTATGACGGCAGACGGTCAAGCAGAATGGTCCCAGGAGTAACCTCTCCAGGACCTCAATACAGACCCGTTTCTCCTGCCGGCCACGCCCGCGAGGGCCACAGAGCTGCCCCTCCGTCGAGGCTGTGGGGGGGCTCCGAGCTCAGCCAGCAGCTTTCCTTCGCCTCAGGCTGTCAGTAGTCAGGGTGTCCAGTGTCAACATGGATCTGCCAAAACCTTTCCACACACAGCTGTTATCCTTTACCATGTCCTTTTTTTGGAAAGAAGAGGGAGAATTTCACACAAATACCTATATCTTTGCCCTACCCTGGCTCTTCCTAACGTAATGTAAGAAGAACTTGTCCACAAGGTAGTAATTCAAATTCAGAAAACCCATCACAAATACTAAAAGATTTATTGTGTTTGTTACACAATTATATTACACATTATGATACAAATACAGACATATGAGGGCTGTTAAACATTTAATGTTTCTTTTGCAGAAAGGTAACTTCTTTAGGGTTCATCCCTGTAGTCAGTCTGTTCTCACTGGGATGGAACTCCGTCCTGTGGCCTCACAGTCCACTGAATGAACCCCCGCTCTTGCCCACACCCCATCCTGTGTGACTAGCTGAGCTTCTACCTACTTACCACCAAGCCAGGGGCACCCTGGCCTTTGCGACAGACATCCTCCTGCATTTGCAATCCTCAGATGCTGAGTAACAGTGGGTAGATTTCTCATGGTGTCACCTCTCCACCTTCTTTTCCTGGCAAACATCTGCAGGACTCATGAAAACAAATTATGCTGCCTACGTAAGTTCCGATGACCCTTACTCACAGGGCCAAACCGTCTTCGGGCAGCTTCCTGACTGGGAATAAATCCGTTACTTCCACAGACTGCCAGGAAGCCTGGGCCCTTTAATGGAACTGGATGTCTTCTAGGTACAGAGCTACCTTTCCCTTCACTTCTCCCTCCCACCTGCTCACGGCCCGTCTCTTCTCACAGGTGAGCAGGAAGTCCTGTGTTCTGGCTTCAGCAGTCTTTTCTCCACCTTTAAGGCACTCACCAGTGTTTCTTTAAACACCTTCCTCCTTGCAAAAAATGTGACCGAGAAGGGGCATGGAGTCCGCCGACAGGACAGACAGTCCTGGCGGGGCTGTTGCCGGAGCTGCTCCCACTGGCCCTTCAGCCTGGTGCAGCCTGGGTGAGCGAGAACTGTGGCACAGCTCGCTGCCTGGCACACAGGCGAAGCTGTGCCAGACTGCCGGGAGCCGGCATTTGTGGACATTGTCTCTTATGAACATACTGAGAGCTCCCGCTTCAAGTCGAATCTTCCCAGACCAATGCTGGAATGTATCTGCTCCTCGCCTGTGACGTGTTCACCGCTCCTCTCTGAGGCTGGCGGTGGGTAGTGATGCTCCCATGCTCCATCAAGTAACACTTCTGCTCAGGCTGCAGCCTTCGGCCTGTTTCCCGCACAGCATTACCGCATCCTGTGACTGATGCACGTGGCCGAGTGCCCATTCTCCACCGTGCCACTGCCGAGTGCTGAGCCTGGTCCTTCAGGTGTTGCCAGGGTAACCGTTGGGCTGCCTGTGACCCAGCCCACAGAATGGGTGAAATCTCTAGCCTGCCAGACCCATGTTCTGGAGGAAGAGTCAGGCTCAAGGTGTCCCCTTGAGGACGCCCCACAGGGACAGGGGCCTGATACACAGGCCTGGCCCAGCTCTGGACCCTCCAGTAAGCTTTACAGAAAGTGGACAGATGCAAGCTGACAGCAAGCACCCACAGCTTCACCCCAGAACCAGGAAACCTGTGTCCTAACGGGATCTGACCCGGGACTGAACACTCTGCTGCCGCGCTGAATTAGGTGGAGGGAACGGCGTTAACCGGGCCATTCTGAGGTTCCCCAAACAGAAGAGTCATCACAGTTCAAAGCTTCAGATCCTGCTTTTCTAGGGGTGTCTTCATTCCACTCACTGATCTTCATTCAGTATCCCCATGTGTTTGTTTGTGAGGAAGTCCAGAAAAGGAATGTTGCAAATGGCCTGGTGAATATTAGTCACTGTAATTTCTTTGGGAATCCTGGTCCAAAAAACAAAGGCTGTTAGGTGCAATTCTCTCAGCTATTGACTCATTTATCTAAAGGGTGATCTCTTGCACAAGCGGGGGAGGGGGGGGATAATGGTGAATGACAAGGCATGGCTTAGGGCCACTTGGGGAGTGGCTAGGGGCATTCTCCTCTCCTATTAATTTTTTTAAACTGGTGAAGGTTTGCCTACCCACTTTACTCAGCCCTATTTGGGGCTCAGACCTGACTTCCCAGCCACAGGTGTGAGATGGACTTCACAAAGCTGGTTGAATGATGAGAAAAAGGACGTCAGTGCAGCGAACAATGGTCTTTTGTGGCTCAGTCTCCGCAGACTGAGAGCTGGGCCAACGTAACACAGAGCTCTGGGCCTCGGTGCCTGTCTCTTGGGAAGATGGCAGAGTTCTGCCGGCCAAGTGTGATGACAAATGTTCTCATCAAAGCCACCAGTACCCCCCATCTCCACCATCAGGCCAGGGGGTGGGCGGGGGCCCAGCAGGCACTCAGGCCCCTCCTGGACTTCAAGTGGATAGGAAGCGGATCACCAGGACGCCTCTGTGCCCGATGCTGCCTTCCTGTGAAGTCTGACCCTGTTCTCTGACAGGCCTCTTTACGTCTGTCCGCAGGCACCCTTACAACTTGATCACAATGGGATAAAATGTTTGTTTCCTCTGAGAGGAGTCCCAGAATGGGGACCAAGGGCCCGTCTACCATTCTTCCAGGGCCCAGGAAAAGAGCAAAATCCAGTGTTTCACTCAATTATGATGAGAGCGGCAGAAAGCTAGTGGTGAGCCTGTGGGCAGGCCTCGCAGCCAGGGAGCTCGGGGTCTGCCTCTAGGTTACCATGGATGTGTTGGAAAAGCCAGGGGAGATCACCTTACACAGCCAGGTTTCCCAATTTCCAAAAGGGGACTATGGGTTTTGCAATGAAAAAAATCAGGTAATATATGGATGCCAGGCCCCAACGTCTGACGTATAATGGACACCTATTATCTTTAAATTGCAAAGAGCTGGTAACTGTCCAATGCTGGAGCACAGCAGAGCCCTAGTGAACGGCATCCATGGAGCAGTGACTGGGCAGGGGCAGACTCGGCAAAGCTCCACCACCAACAGGTTTTCTCAAAATAACCACTAGAACCTGGAGTCTGCCTGCCTCTGAGAATGTTCCAGGCACGGACACCTCCACCTCCTGCTGGACTGACTTAAGTATAAAACATCCTAATGAGCAACTGAACTGCCAAGAAGTATCTGCAGGCCGGACCCCACTGGCTGCAGAGAACGGTACCTGCTGTGGGAGGCTGCCTGGTATCCGACCGCCAGCGCCTGCCGCAGGATGTCACTCACCAGCTGCTCCGTAGCCTGCAACAGAGCACGCTGTTACTCTCGCCACGGCACCTGCTCTCGGGCAAGAAGGGCTAGATCTGACCCAGCCCGTACCCTACGCCTCGGGAACTGAACCTAAGGGTCAAAGTCCACGAGGAAAAATTAAAGGTGGGAGTAAAGGCCACAACGATAGATGCCACGACTCAGAAATGGAATGGGGAGACTTTCATTCATCAGGAGTTGTTTTTAAAGGAAACAAGGGGTGGGTGACTTGGCATCCTCGCTGTGGGAAGGACACAGCAGGGAGGGACCGGCTGAACCCGATGGGCTGGGAGAGCGGTGGCTCCTTCTCTGCCGTGTGTGACTGTGCCCTGGTCACCTCTTGAAGAGAGAGCACGACTCTCACCTCCACCCGCTGAAAAGGCACTTGAAATCAAACACATCAGTGACGTCAGGAAAGATGCGTTTACACTTAGAAGAACCATACTTAACTTCCCTTAAAAGTCCGAAGGCAAAAAAGAGAGAACTTTAAGCCTGAATACGGTGAGAAATCTTAAAACTTGTGGCCCCAGCCGGTCTGGCTCAGTGGGTAGTGTTGGCCTGTGGACTGAAGGGTCCCAGGTTTTGATTCCAGTCACGGGCATGGACCTCAGACCTCAGCTGCAGGCTCCATCCCCAGCCCCAGGCCAGGGCACACATGGAAGGCAACCAATCGATGAGTCTCACATCAATGTTTCTCTTTCTGTCTCTCCCCATCCCTTCCACTCTCTAAAAACCAATGGAAAAATATCCTCGGGTGAGGATTAACAACAAAACTGTCCCCGTCCCTTCCCCTAACAGCCTGCCCCGCTGCTGCCAGCAGGCGCCCACCTTTAAAATCATGTCCTCCACCACCGACGCATACACGTTCCTGTGAAGCGCCACCGGCTGCAGGGGGATCCCGATCTGGAAGAGCCAACGGAAGCATTAGCTCCTATTTGTACAGAGAACAGCCTCTTCATTCCTTTTTTTTTGGCTAGGGTTAGGGTTAGGGTTAAGGCTAGGTTTAGGGTTAGGCTTAGGGTTAGGGATAGGGTTGGAGAACAGCCTCTTTAAACAAAGCACATTTCTCTGATACCCAAGCAGATGTCCAGTTGGAATAAGATATCCCATTTCTCATGATTCTAAGTGATGGTTAAAAATGCTATTATAATACCACATCTACCCCCACATCCCCTTCATGGAAGACTGTGATCAGGACTTGCCATGAATCCCGGACAGTGGGATCAAAACATTGGAAAGTCTGGAATCAGCCTAAGGCGCTGTTTGCAAAAGATGGTGCGGAGATACTAGTACTTGGAAACAGTGCCTGTCTGCATTTTCATTGCCTCCTGCAAGTGACCACACACACTGCCTTTCGCTGTGGGTCCAGAGACCAGTGCAGATGCTGGATAGCTGCCGCGTTCCCTCAGGGGCAGCTGCTCTCCTGCACCATCAGCATCTGCACAACAGAGGCCCGGGGCCATGGGGACGCGAGGGGAGGCTCACGCTCTGAAGTCTGACTTGGAAATATGATGACATGCCTCCCTCATGAGAGAAAGGAGTTTCTCCTGAGGCAAATGAGCAAAAAGGAGATGAAAAGCAACAAAATATACTGCCTTTGCTCTAATGCCACACTCCACAAACACCCTTTTCACGGGAAATTAGCTCCTGCCCAAGGGAAACGGAGCCCCGGTTTATCGGGTGACTGCGAGCACGGGCCTGGTCTGGGATCTGGGGCCCCACAAGCCGCAGCCCCTACCTTCTGTGTGATCTCGCCAATGAACTCGGCCCCCGGGGTTGGTGGCAGGCAGAATCTCACTTCTTCCTGCTTCTCCTCCTGCTCTTTTTTGATGTTTATCTGCAATGGCTCTGAGAGGCTGAGGACGTCCACCTCCTCCTCATTCTCCGGCTCTCTCTTCTGAAACTGCTGCAGGTCCTCCAGCTTCCGGCACAGGCTGTCGGCGGAGGAGAACGACGATGGGCACTCTAAGGGAGAGGTGATCAGTCTTAGGACAGCGGTGGTGACGGGAGAAAAGGCCTTGCCATCTCTGTAAGACCAATGGCCCGAGACCAAGAAGAGGAACTGAGCGTCTGACCCTAAAAGTCCAGGGCTCTGTGCTGAGCAGAACTCGTAACTCCCGAGGTCGACAAGCAGAAAGGCACCCTGCTCGGTGCACCTGATATCACTGCCACCTGAGATGACACAGCCAGCACAGAATTCTGCCTCGTGCCCCCAAAACTCCATCTCCTCACCCCGCAATTATTAATGACTAATTTTTCATGTTTTTAAATGTGCAGAACTTAGACATGTACAGTGAAGAAAATGAAAATCACCATGTTCTCACTGCTCAGAGAGAAGTGCCGGTCTTTCATGAGCTGATTTACACAAGATGGGACAAAGAGCATTAGAACTTCAAGCCAGCGGAGGCGCTAGGTATCTTCCAGTGCAGCGGGCACCAACCGGTGGACCATGAGGTCCGAAAGGTTGGTGACCGCTATTCCAGTGCATCCCTCTCACCCTATGGAGGAGCGAGGTCAGACCAGCCACAGGATGAGGTGGAGCACTCTACTCCTGGCTGCTTCCGCTTTATAGACTGGGCGCCCACAATTAGTCACATCAATGGGAGCTCCATTACATGTGGGGCATCATGCCTGCCATTTACTGCTAGTGTAACCAACCCGGTCTCTGCCCTCAGAGCTTAGCTGTACAAATGGGACAGACCCTCCAGGCTCTGTACTCAGTGCTGCTAGAGATCAGAGCAGCGACGGGGGTCCTGCACTGGGGTCTTGGGAAAGCTTTGTGGAGGAAATGAGACTTGTGCTAAGTCTTAAAGGACCCCACCCACCCTCCCTGTGCTCCAGGTGCCCTCAGACAAGGAGGCAGAACTTCTCTTTTTCTACAGAAATGGGGTTTGGAAGAGAAAACAACTCTTCCTATTCCTTTTAAAAAATATTTTTCTTTATTGAATTCGGAGAGGGAGAGAGAGAAACATCAATGATGAGAATCATTGATTGGCTGCCTCCTGCACGCCCTCCACTGGGAGGTCAGCACGTGCCCTGACCGGGAATGAACTGCGACCTCCTGGTTCATAGGCTGACACTCAACTGCTGAGACACATCAGTCAGAGGCAACCTTTGTTCCTCTTTAAGGTGAGACTCAAAATATCCTCCTAATATATCTTTTAGGTCCCGACCCCTCACCCCCACAACACAGCTGCTTATATTTTATCATAAAACAATTCATTTTATCTGCAACACTCTTAGTTGTTTAAGTCGGTGCCTCCCCTCCAACGCTGGGTGGTGCACTCCTAGCCACGTCTGCAGATGCAGTGACAGATAAGACAGTGTCCCCAGATTCAAGGAGACTGGACCCTTCTAGGAGGGCTATGGTCACAAAGGAAGAAGTCACTTCTGCCTGGAGGAAAGGCGGTGGATTAGCACAGTCTTCCAAGGAGAAATGGTGCTGAGGAGGATACTCCTGAACTCACAGTGCGTGCCTATGGTATGACCCGGGGCAGACCACT
This sequence comes from Antrozous pallidus, assembly GCA_027563665.1. Classification (NCBI taxonomy): domain Eukaryota; kingdom Metazoa; phylum Chordata; class Mammalia; order Chiroptera; family Vespertilionidae; genus Antrozous; species Antrozous pallidus. The sequence continues at coordinate 43,791,455 of CM050514.1, read as the reverse complement.
GCTGGCTGGGACCAGCACCTGGGCATAAACAGTTCTCTAGGGGCTGTGTCAGGGGAGGCTGGGGTCCCAGGATCAGAAGTGAGCAAAGGCTCCTGTTCTCCACAGTAACTCGTGCAGTCCTAGGTAACGGCTGGGGATGGAAGAGATGAGCGTGTGCCATGGGAACAGGCCTCAGGCTGCTCCCCTAAAGGCTTGCCTGGCTCACTGTCGATCTGGGTCAGCACGTCCTCAATGGAGTCCCCGTCGCTCCTCAGGCTCTCGGGATCCGGTGGGGTATAGCCGTGGCAGCGACACCAGTGAGCAATGTGCTTGGTTTTCAGGGGCGTCAGGTGGTGAAATCTTGGATGCTTCTCCAGTATTTCTTGTAACACCTTTCGCATTGTCATTGCTCTTTGCCACTTAAAAAAATTTTTTAAAAAATCATAACCAAATTCTTCAGCTTAGTAGAGTGTTCAAACAAATCACCCAATTGTAAATCACCCTGCTAACTTGTTAGAATCATTTTTTTCTAAAAAAAAAAAAAAAAAAATCTGATTGTGTTAATCATCAGTTTTTAAAAAGGGGAAGAACATTTACCTAATGCTTATAAAATAAAACGGCTCTAAGTTTAAGTTTGGACTACAAGTCACCTGGTCTCAACCTATTATCTACCACTTCCTCTCCTCCAGCCTCCCCCAAACCCTTTGCAATGACCTTCTCATAGCTCCCAAGCATGCCTTTGCACATCCTGTTTCCTCATAACCCCCGTCTGGCATGGTAGCTGCCACATTGGAGTAATAACACTTGATTGAATTTTAATATACTGAAATTCATTAAATATTTTTGTAAAAATGTTTACCAATGCAAAAAAAGAAAGTGGACCTTTCAAAGGCTAGGTACAAGTCTTGAAGAACAAGATATGTAACTGAGAAAAGGATTCTATCATCAAATATTAACAAAACACGCTTCACATTTTATCACTGGTCCATATGACAAGGCTATGGACGCGGCCAGAATGCAGGCAGTAGACATGGATTACCTCGGCGGCTCTCCTCTTTCCGATGTTCCAGCCATAATACTGCTGCACAGACTTTGCAGAAAAACAGCTGGCATCTTCATCTAGAAGGCACAGATCCAGAAAAATGAATAAAACCATGATTTAATTCAAGTCTTATTTGTTAGAAGCATGTCCCGGAGTTTCTTTAGACTTCCTCACTGAAATGAAATACGCTCCTTACCGGGCCAGTTCAGACGCTTCTCCTAAGAGAAGGCACCGCATTCGTGCGCACTCAAAACAACACCCTCGGTCGGGCAGCAGCTTTGGTAGAGAAAGGTAATCCACTGGCTGAAGCCATTAAAGTAGGAGCAAATAAAACTCCTCCAGGAGCCAGATGACCCGAGACCTGGCTCTGTCCTGTGCCCTTAACCTCGTGGCCGGAGGACCTGACATCCCCTCTCTGGGCTCGTTTTCCCATCGGGAGAACTAGACTGCTGGGGAAGATGGTTCTGAACTGCCCTCCAGCTCTAATTCTCTGGGGTATTTGTACCTATGTTTAAAAAAAAGACTTTTGAGTGATTTTTTCTGCTGGGTTAGGAACATGTTATTGAAAGTATACTTTGAACTACCTCAAAATGACCCTTTGAACCTCAACCAAGGGAAAAAGATACTCTCTTTATTACAGTTGGAATAAAATGAGCAGGGTGGTCTGTAGTTGGCCTACCATTCTCGTATTTGCATGGATATAATATGATCATGTGCTCCATCCCTTCCCTCTAAATGCTCAGGGTGAGCTGCCCAAGTATCACAGGCAGCCTGCCCCTCAGTGAGGCTGCTCCTCTGTCAGAACAGCTGTGCTGGGAGGCCAGCGATTCAGTCTGGCGAACAATGGCAGCCACAGGGCAGCCCTCGCTGCTGGAGGTCGTGACAATCATGCATTTCACAGTGAGCAAGAGCGACAGTGAGCGGAGGAGGGAGAATGAGTGGCCCTGGAGTCAAACAGAACTGGGGCTGTAGCCTACCTCACCACCCACAGCCAGTGACCTTGTGTGGTTACTTAATTTTACTATCCTCGATTTTCTCATCTGTAAACAGAGATGACATTCCACAAGAGAATGATTAAATAAGACAGTAAATGAATGAGCCTGCAGAGTCTGGCACAATGTAGGCGAACGTTAATTTATTTCCTTATAAATAAATATTAAAAACGAATGCAGAGGGCAGGGGAGGATATAAGAAATATAGGAGTTATTGTAATGAGGATGACCTAACAGGTGACATCCCCATTTAGACTAATAGCACAACACAGTCAGAGTGCAACAGAAAGGAAGGTCCTTTTAAATAGTGATTTCTTGTTACGTATTAATATATACGTAACAGATTAATGATGTATATACAAAAAATGTGAAAAATTCCTCTTGCAGGTCAAACACTAAAGACAGTAAAAGACTAACTAGTTGACCAAGGTACTATGAATTCTAAAACCCTATAAATGAACTATAGCTGTAGCTAACCCTCTAAGATAACCACCGCAGTATTAATTACTGTACAAGTGATTGATTCAATATCCCAAGTAGTTCACAGCTTTTAAAAAATGCACCCATATATTTAGTATAAGTGTCTTACTTTTTGCAGTGATTAATGGGATCTTCTTTACTACTGCCGTTAAGAGTTGCTGGATAGTCTCTAAATGGTCTATACTGAGAAGGATAAAAGAAAATTGAGGTTGTAAATGCACATAACAATTTCTAGACATAGATACACATAAATGTATATACTTATTCCCCCTTTCTGAGGAAATGAAAACTAAACTAATTATACGGGCAGTCTTTCCTTCTACAGACACCCTTCTTTGTAAAAGGAGATCATTCTATGCTTAAAAAGAAAACACCAGACTAAATAAACAGATGAGTCCCCAGGAATGGCAAATTATGCAAATAGTAGACATTATTTTACTTATATTTGTAAATAGCCACATAACCTTTTTGTATGGTGACTGCCACTAGAAAAAAAAAATCCTATAATAAAAATGCTTGTCTTAGCGTTATTCCAGTTCACAAGCTGTCTACTATCATGTGAAAATGACTAATTTTCTACTGTCCCCAGCAGCCTAAGATATATCAAAATATGTGGTCAGAGGTGGGTACCAATTTGTAAATTGGAAAATCATACGAAGTGGGGGTTTTTTTGGTTGTTAATCCTCACCTGAGGGTATTTTTTTCGTTGATTTTTAGAGATTTTTTTTTGGGGGGGTGGGGGGAACGAGAGAGAAACATCAATGTGAGAGACACATTGATTGGTTGCCTCGCCTCGTCTCTCCCCGCCATGCCCCGCCCAGGGCCAGGGACGAAACGTGCCAAACTCAGGCATGTGCCCTTTACACAGAATCGACTCTTTGCTGCATGGGCTGATGCTCCCACTACTGAAAAACACCAGCCAGGGCACGAAGTGTTTCAGAAGAAGCAATGAGTGCGTATGGCCCATGAAAAGGTAGCTGCCTTTAGGCAGGTATGTGGGTACTTGCACAAAAAAATGTGTACACACCTGAGTCATTACATCATGTGCAAAGTATACACATGCTGGCAAGCTCGCTGGAGGGAGGTCTGTAGTTCCACCTGAGGCTCCGGAGACAACAGATAAGGTAGGTGATTCCTCAGGCCCATCAATGTGTAAAATGGAGCCTCGGGAGCTGTGCATCAATACCTGATCACCACACGGACAGGTCTCCACCCAGCAAGGGGCTTCACAACACACACCCCCATCTCTACACATACTCAACTGTCCCAGGCATGGCTTTTTTAAATTTAAGAAATACATCCAAAGCACAACTCCCTTAGAAAAGATGGAAATAATTACTTAATAGCATAGTTCCCCAGCTCAGAGGTCTCTTCTGTTTTCACTGCTGTCTGGCCCTCCTGAGGGAGGCAGGTTGGCCCGGGAGTTTCTGGTTCAGTCTTCACTACAAGGAAGAGCAACAAAGAGAGAGCTGTTAGGGAGCGGTGATGGAAGGACACGTGCAGGCAGAAACAAAAGCCCTTCCGTGGAAACCCAGTGAGGGAGCTGCCACAGCAGCTGCGGCAGGGACACAGCCGGGGGCCTGAGATGGCGCCTGTCCTCACAGTCAGCAGACAAGGGCAGAACTGTTAGCTTGGGTCTCGTGGGTCTCTCTCTACTGTCCCCTCAACCCGCCATGCTCCTGACCTCTCCACAGCTACAAAGGCTTCCCTCTTTTAAAATCCAGGTGACAATCCATGTCCATACCAAGTCCTATCCCCCCAACCCTGATTAGACATCCTAGATTGAAATATTCCAGAATCCACTAAGGCTGCATTTATCACTCATTACTATCTATCTCCATCAACCCTCTTCAACATGATTACATGTTTCTGAAGGGCAGAAACATCTCTATGCTTCCCTCAATATCAAGTCTATCTGTAAACAGTAAGCATTTTTGAGGTGGCTGATCCACAGATGCTGAAAAACATTTGGGTTGTAGACCTAAGGGACTCATTAATGTTATGCATAAAACCTGAGGGCAGATATACAGATATACTGTGAGGAACGATATACCTTTTGTAACAGTTGCTGGAGCAGAGCTGGGGACAACCGGAGTGGGGGCAGCCACCGGCAGAATGGGAGGTGATTTGCTGGCAGAAAAGGACTGAACCACTAACGGCAAGAAAGGGCAGGGGAGGGTATAAGAAACACAGGAGTTATTGTAATGAGGATGACCTAACAGGCGACACCCCCACTTAGACTAACAGCACAACACAGTCAGAGTGCAACAGAAAGGAAGGTCCTTTCAAATAGTGATTTTGACGACATGGGCTGTTTACCATTAGTACTAAGGTAACTGAGTCATATCCATCAACTGTGGAAAGGGAGGTCATTAAATTAAGAAACAAAAATCCATTTATGAAGTCTCATAAATGCTTACAGCTATCAGAAGCCATGGGCCATCTGCGTTTTTCTGTCAGTCTTAGAATTGGTCTCTAGAGTGGCGGTCGCCAACCGGTGGTCCACAGATCACTGGTGGTCCCTGAGGTCCGAGAGGTTGGCAACCGCTGCTCTAGAGCTCAAGGTGCCAGGGAGCATGTGACAAGCCGTGCGAGGGGGGGCAGTCACCAGCTGGAAGAATATGGACTCCCCCACGACAGGCCAGGAGACAGTCGGACAGCCCCTGCTGAAGGACTCACCTTTATTCACAGGCATCAGGATAGTCTGCACACCTCCGGATGCATTTACACTGAGTGGTTTGAGCTGGCTGGGGATAGTCAGGACCGCCTGCTGGGGATTGGATTGACCCGAGTGAATCTTTAACAATCCTAAAATAAGTCGGAAGATAGGGCCAAGCTGAAGGTCAGATGCTTCCTTGAAGTACCTGCCCTCACTAGCATTTGTTTTCTCACAAGAGGAAGTTCTTAGGACACTCACCCTTTCAATAAACAAGGAGCTGGAAGCATGAGGCCATGGAAGTGGCAGATTTCACAATGAAATAATGGTGTGATGATGATTTATTTTTATCTCGCAATCACAAATACAGAACTTTTTGGAAAAGCAAAATTCATAGAAAAGAGAAAAAGTCACCTAAAGTTCTATGACAGAGACAATCATTATTGAACATTTTGAGAGTTCTTTTCCATGTTTGTTTTCTATGACAATTTATTTTGTATATAGCTGTAATACGTACAAATCTGGATATAAAGTTTATATTTTGTTTAGATAACTGCCATTTTTCTGCCATTAAAAATCTCCTCTGACTCCTGACTATCTAGAGAATGTTTCCAAAATTAGTTTCAAAGCATTCAGAGTTCATTTTCATCTGGTCCCAAAGGACCTGCGTCCCCTCAGACCATCCCTGTGTGTTAATACCTCACTCTACTTGCTGTCCCCTACAATCTCCTCCCCGTGCAGCCTCTATTTGTCAAACACCAGAGATTCTCAAGTTGGCATTTTAGAAAGGGTCATCCTCTCTCACTTTCCTTTAAGGCCGTTTCCACATTCCTATTTCCATTACAGAACTGTGCTAGGCATTCAGATGCCAGTAAGGTGACAAAGGGCGTTACTGTGAGAGCACAACAGATACTACACAAACACCTGTTACAACGTCATTGCTAAAAACAGCATCAGCTGCTAAAGATACTTTAGCGAGTGGAAAGCAGTTGCTTTAAGGAAAGGAATATCTTAAGTACTTTCTAGAAGAAAGCCTTAAATAAAAAAGAAAATCTTTTTTTGCAATAGATGAATGTTGAACCAGTCTTTACAAGTACTTCTTCTTCTTCTTTTTTTTTGAGAGTGAAGGAATGGAAAATATATTTCAGGCAAATGGAAAGTACAAGTACTTCCTGATATATGCCACCAGAGAGTAAAACAATGACCTGATATTTTCATTTAGTAAAAAAATACATTTTTATTTCAGAGAGATGAAGGATTGATCCACAACCCAGGCATGTGCTCTGACCGGGAATCGAACCATGACACTCAACCACTGAGCAACATCAGCCAGGCTATTTTCATGTTTTTTAAGTTCTTTTTAACTAAAATATTACATGCTTATCAGTTGAAAATAAAAAGTGCTAACAGGCTTATAACTAAAAAGTCATCCTTTGTTCCACCTCCCTAGCATTGCCTAGTTCCGCAATAGCATTCACTTAAAAAAAATATATATTTTTTTATTGATTCCAGAGAGGAAGAAAGAGGGAAACAGAAACATCAAAGATGAGAGAGAATCATTGATCGGCTGCACGCCCACCACTGGAGATCAAGCCCGCAACCTGGTCATGTGTCTTTGACCGGAATCGAACCCAGGACCCTTCAGTCCACAGGCTGATGCTCTATCCACTGAGCCAAACCAACCAAGGCAGTAGTACCCACTTTTAACCCTTTTGGTCATTTCTTTTAATATTTATTTCAGTATTTTTTAAAAGAATGTGTACATTATAGGCCTTGATTCATTTTGATGTAACATTTTAATGTTACATACTGACTATTAAAACTTAAGCACGTTAAGGTACTTATACCCTTTCTTTCTTTTTTTAAAAAAATATATTTTATTGATTTTTTACAGAGCAGAAGGGAGAGGGATAGAAAGTCAGAAACATCGATGAGAGAGAGACATCGAACAGCTGCTTCTTGCACGCCCCCCACTGGGGATGTGCCCGCAGCCAAGGTACATGCCCTTGCCGGAATCGAACCCGGGGCCCTTCAGTCCGCAGTCTGACGCTCTATCCACTGAGCCAAACCGGTCTCGGCACCCTTTCTTTCTTAATACTCAAATATTGTTCTCTATTGATGCAAAGAATACCACGACATTACGATTCCATTTTATTTTCTGAGCTTAATAATTTCCTTCCTCTCATTTAATTTTCTTTTAACATCTAAGTCTTCACTTCTTCAAGATTGTTGTAAACCACCCTTTAATACAGTTCTCCACAGTCAAATCTCCTAAACAATGTACAGTTCCATTTGGTAGGAGATGTCCTTCCTGGAGCTCGCTGATCTGCTCCAATCTGGATGTTGCTTTCTAGGCCTGCAGCAAAGCTCTCATACTGGGGACAGCCTCCACCGTTACTCTGGAGTCCCCTTTGCCTTCCAGGCTGGATTCTGTTTTCTTCTTCTATCTTGGTCTATATATAACTCCTCATTCTGATAAAGCAGGGTGCATAGGCAATACACTGGCAACCCTCACACTCAGTTTTGTTTTGGCTGACTACAGAATTCTAAACTGCAAATCATTGCACCCTAGAACTGAAAAGCTGTATTCTAGCTTCTGGCATTGCTCCTGAAAAGCCAATGACATGTATTTTCTGAACTTTTCTTTGTCTGACAGCTCTTAAGATCTTCTCTTTGTCCCTGGTGTTGTGATTTCATGAACAAATGGTGCCTTGACGTGAGCCATCTTTCATTCATTGTGCTGGTCACTGTGACTTTTGAACCTGGAAGATCGTGCCCTTCAATTCTGGGCTAAATTGTTTCATTTTTCGGATCATTTCCTTCCCACTGTTTTCTGTTTTCCTTCTGGAATTCCTTTCAGTCTAATGTTGCCGGGCTCCCTGGTACATCCCTGACTTTTCTTTTTTAGTGCCTACTTCTTGGTCCGATCCCTGCTTCCAATTTGGGCCCCAAAGCTTAGTCTAAAGGCTGCAGCCAGTGATCCTGTTAAAAGATAAGGCAGATCATGTTACCCTTTAGCTTAAAACCCATCAGTGGCTTTTTTTGGAGTAAAAGTCAAAGTTCTTAGAACGACCTACAGAGAGAGGCCCTAGTGATTTGGCCCATCACCCCGACTTCATCTCTAGCGCCCTTTCCTCGCCCACCCTGCTCCAGTCCCAGTGGTGACTGGCCTGTTCACACTAGTTCATGACGCACACACAGTGTAATTAGAAAGTTACTGGTTGGCTGAAACCGGTTTGGCTCAGTGGATAGAGAGTCGGCCTGTGGACTGAAGGGTCCCGGGTTCGATTCCAGTCAAGGACATGTACCTTGGCTGTGGGAACATCAGAGTAGAGTGTGTGCAAGAGGCAGCTGATCAATGTTTCTCTCTCATCGATGCTTCTGACTTTCTATCCCTCTCCCTTCCTCTCTGTAAAGAAATCAATAAAATATATATTTTTTAAAAGTTACTGGTCAGTAGGAAATACTTGGATTCTGTTATGAAAATATTATTCAGAGAGTTTCATCTTATGAAACTAGAACTTAAAAGCAGGGAGACTTCATGTACTGTATGCTAAAACTTAATCAGAAAAGGGGGTGGCACTCATTTCTTAGATTATCTACTCTGGTCCTGACACCAGCCCCCAGCAGTCAATCAGTAAAGCAGAGCACTCCTGACACTAGATAGAACTGGATCAATTTCAACGGGGAGGTGGAAGTCATGGAAAAACAGACCAGCCTTCATCTTCTGGTTTCCTCTACCCCAAAGCAAACAAGACACAGGGACCTGGTTTAGAGTCATGTACAGAATATAATGATTACAATAATTTTAATAAGAACAACAATATTCTCACTCTTATCCAAAGGGATTAAGGTGTGTGTATGCATTTGTGCACATTTAAGTGATACTCAGCCTTTTCTGTTTATCAGTGCCAACTGGTAGACTGTTATCAATCTACAATAAGACATTAATCTGTTATATTACTATGGAAATTAAGAGTGTTCAGAAACGTTTTAACAGTTTGACATTGCTGTGACATTTTTATAGTATTTTAGAAAAGTATCTGGATTGGATTGTAGAAAAACAAAACTCTCTCAATTCTGAGACACAATGCTGCAAATTACATCAGCCCCTGGCATCAAGGACAGCGCAATGTAATAAAATACATTAATGTTTCTTCAGCAAAATACAAACATTCATATTGAGTAGTATAAATAGCCTATCAACGGAGGTAAGATTTCACCCTAAAATTACTTATGAAAGTAAAAATCAAACCTTTGGTTTTCACAGCTTTTTAGATTTTAGAATTACGGATAAGGAAATGTGGATTAACAATTGTTGACACTGAAAATGATAATACCAGCCGAGACCGGTTTGGCTCAGTGGATAGAGCATCGGACTGCGGACTGAGGGGTCCCGGGTTCGATTCCAGCAAGGGCATGTACCTTGGCTGCGGGCATGTCCCCAGTAGGGGGCGTGCAAGAGGCAGCTGATCGATGTCTCTCTCTCATCGATGTTTCTGACTTTCTATTCCTCTCCCACTCTGTAAAAAATCAATAAAATATATTAAAAAGAAAATGATAATATCAGCAATTATTTATATACTAGACTAGAGGCCAGGTGCACAAAATTCGTGCACAGGGGTGGTTGGGGATGTCCCTTAGCCCAGCCTGCACCCTCTCCATTCTGGGACCACCACTACTGGGATCGGGCCTAAATGGGCAATCAGACATCCTTCTCTCAATCCAGGACTACTGGCTCCAAACTGCTCACCTGCCTGCCTCCCCGATTGCCCCTAACCGCTTCTGCCTGCCAGACTGATCACCTACTAACCACTAACCTGCCAGCCTAATTGATTTCTAACTGCTCCCCTGCCAGCCTGTTTGCCCCCAACTGCCCTCCCCTGCAGGCTTGATCACCCACAACTGCCCTCTCTTGCAGGCCACAAAGACAGGTCGCTGTGCTTACCAGCCATCAGTCCAGCTTCTGGCTGAGCAGCACCCGCCCTGTGGGAGCACACTCACCACCAAGAGGCAGCTCCCGCATTGAATGTCTGCCCCTTGGTGGTCAGTGCACATCATAGCGACTGGTCTATTTGCATATTATTATTTTATTACATAGGACTAGCTACTACATGCCAAACATGCATTAATGTATTAACTTATTCAATCCTCTCAACTTTATGAGGCAGATATTATTATCAGGAAACTGAAGCAAAAAATTTTTTAAATTGATTTTAAAGAGAGAAGAAGGGAAAGGGATAGAGATAAAGAAACATCCATCAATCCCCTGCTACACACACCCACAACCTGGGCATATGCAAGTTATTTGAATTAAGGCTCCTGGATGTATGTTACCCAACAGAGTAAAAGGCACACTTTTCTGGTGCCCTTCAGGTCAAAAAGATATCATTCATCTTGTCAGACCTCAAACACATCACCCTAATACTACCCAATACAATAACTAATGTTAAAGAGTCAGCCAGGCTAATTTATATTTGATATGTTTTGTTTGCAGAAGCAAAGAGATGTATGATATTTTATGATGAGTTCCATTTAAAACTGATTTTAAAAAAAGAAATTATTACTTTGTCAGCTTTCTACAAAATTATACTATGAAAGCAGCTAAAATACCCAATAAAGCTCCAGCTAGCTAAGATTTTATTATGGCATTTAAAAATCATTAAATTATTTATTTAAAAATCAGTGTGGCCCTAGCTGATTTGGCTAAATGGATAGAGTGTCAGCCTGCAGACCAAAGGGTCCCAGGTTTGATTCCGGTCAAGGCATGTACATTGGCTGCAGCCCCTCTCTGGCCCAGGCCTGGTCATGGCTTGTGCAGGAGGCAACCAATCGATATGTTTCTCTCACATCCATGTTTCTGTCTTTTCCTCCTCCTTAAAAAACAAGGAGGGTGGGAGGATATCCTTGGGTGAGAATTAACAAAAACAAACAAATCTATAATAATAAAAGTACAATATGCTAATTAGACCAGACATCCACCCTGACAACCTTCCAGATGAAGCTGAGGTATGAGGGAAGCCCGGGTACCGGGGGCCGGCGGGAAGCCCGGGTACCGGGGGCCAGAGGGAAGCTGGTGCCAGCAGCTGGGGGAAGGAAGGCCTACTCTTGCACGAATTTTGGACATCAGGCCTCTAGTAAATAAATACAAAAAATAAAATCAGTGTGGCTCAGTTGGCTGAGCGTTGTCCAGTGCAGTGAAAGGTTGGCAGTTTGGTTCCCAATGAGGGCACATTTGTCCCTGGCTGAGACAGGCAGGTCTGTTCCTGGCTGAGGTTGTTCAGGAGGCAACCAATCCATGTTTCTCACTCTCTCTCTCCCCACCACTCACCAAAATCAATAGAAAAATATCCTTGGGAGAAGATTCAATTATAAAAATATTATTTAAGACCTTCCAAAAATATAGCCAAAGAAGGGAGGGAGAAATAATATCATCATGATACAACTGACCTGACACTGTAGCCTTCCCGGAGATGGGGTTAGGTGTGGACACCAGAGATGTGGCACTGATGACAGAGGGAGCAGCAGCCTTGCAGGTTCCCATGGTGGCCTGGCTCACACACACTTGCTGCTGCCCAGTAGTTTTCATTATGGAACCTACAGTGGATGATGAACTGGGAGCTGTTCCTTCTGACTGCTCATCCACAGGTCCAGGTTTAACAGAAATACAAAAGAACAGTAACTTATGTAGGACAGTGACTGCCATGCAGCACACTCAATAAATGTTATCTACTGGTATTAACTATTTATTAAATGTAATGCCATTTAGAAAGACTGCTTCTCTAATCTGGTGGTTCCTACATTTTTAGATTTCATGGGCCAGGAAATTTTTTAAATGAATTGGTATCACAGGGTTACCACATTTATAAAATATTTCATGCCTATTTATAGCTGAATCATATTCAGTTTTATGGATCTGTCACATTGTTTATCCAAATCAATAATGAAAAGATAATAACTCAAGTAATGGGCAAAAGATTTGAATAGACATTTCTCTAAAGGTACACAAATCTTAAAAAAAAAAAAAAAAAAAAACACAAGAAAAGATACTCAATATCATTAGCTATACGGATATGCAAATTACAACCACACTGAATTACAAGTTCACACCCACTATAATGACTATAATTTGAAAAATGAGTAAGAACAAGTGTCAGCAAGGAAGTAGAAAAACTGGAATCCTCATATATTGCTGGTGGAATCTAAAATGGTGCAGCCGCTTGGAAAACAGTTCGGCAGTTCCTCAAAAACTTAAACATGGTTACTAGATGATCCAGTAATTCCTTTTCTGCGTATACAGCCAAGAGAAATGAAGACAGATCATACAAAAATGTGTACAAAACGTTTTTGGCAGCATTATGAATTGTAGTCAAAAGGTAGACACAACACAAATGTCTGTCGATTGCTGCTGAGTACAGAGCATTTTTTTTTCAGGATGGAAAGAAATGTTCTAGAATTAAATGGCAATGGTTGCACAACCTTGGACATAATCTAAACCACTAAACTGTACACTTAAAAATGGTGAATTTTAGGACATGTAAATTACATTTCCATTTTAAAAGGGGTAATATGGCCCACTTGTGTGCCTGCTAAATATCTTATGTTTTTAGTACTTTCATGTTCCATTGTGATTTTCTATGCTCATGCTAATTCTCACCTGTTGTGCAGGACCATTTGCTGACAGGGCCACAGCTGGCGAAGTGGCAGTTGTGATAACCCCTCCTGCTACTCTCAGCATGGTGGTTCCAGGCTTTGAGAGTTGTGAGGTAGCTGGCACAGACTTCAATGTACCATCAGATATTTTCATCAGAGAGGCCTGTCCCCCAGGGGCTGCCTGCAAAAACAAAATGAGTTTCAGTAATAATATTGCCCTGGGTAATAGGCACAATTCATTCCTTACTTACAGATGCCTGCAGAATCAGCGCATGTCCAGAAACTCTTGCTGATCAAAACCTTGGGAAGTGTTTGAACACATTCTCAAATTTATGACCTTTTACTTACAAATGTTCCATTACCCCTCATACAGAACAAGTAAATGAATGCAATTGCAAGCCACTATTTGGCAGCAGTGTCTTCAGAGACACCAGGGCATTTGTTATTAAAATAATTGAGTCCAAAGTGCTCTTAAATATAATCTTTAAACATGAAAATTGAACTGAGAGTGCCAGATTTAAGTGGGTAAATTAATGGTGCTCTAGGCTAGTACAGGATTAGCATTTAGTCCTGGAGAATCATTCAACAACTTATAATACTGTTAATACTTGAAAACAAGACTCAGCAAACGGCATGAGTGAGCATGTCAGGCGATAAGATCTCAACTCTACTTTTATAGCATTAAATGGGTGTGGCAGTGTCCCAATAATGTTATTTATAAAAATAGGAAGCTTTGGGTGTCATTTGTTGACCCCTGATCTAAATTATTGCTTTGTGCCCCAGATTAATGCATCCTACAAATCATACAATTTTTCAGTCTCTGTGGGCATACTATATGCCAAGAATGGCAAAAAGCACTTTTACATATCTTGTATCATTGAATCTTTTCACAAACTTTATAGGGTAGATTTTAGTCCCACTTTAAAGATGAAGAGATAATCTCAATGACCACCAGGGTCACGCAGCTAACATAGTAGGTCCTCAGGTTACTTTGAAGATCCGTTCCTATGGCGCGACATAATGCAATTTTCACTTAAGTCGGAACCCACCTACATAAGCACCTACGTCACTCACATGGAGCACATACACAGCAGTAATGAAGTGAAACAGTAAAAAAAATCATTTAAAAGATAACAATTCCTGACCTTTACTTGAGGTAAAATAAATAATAAAAAACATAAAGTACATATGTACATACATCGAAATGACGGAACTTTTTTTTTTTTTAAATAAATAAATGGGAGATGGCAACTTAACCACAAAACAACGTATATCGAGTCCAACAATGCGAGGACTATCTGTGAATGAAGGAACCATGATAAGAAACCAGCAGCAGCCACAGCACAATTTGCATTAGTCTTACACAGAGTATCATTTCATAGTCACAAAAATGACTAAAATTAAAAAGAATGATGATCTTTTTGGCTTATATTACAAAGCGCATAGAAACGTGCACCAAACTCCCAGCAGTGTTTACTTCCTGTGTGGACGGTGTGGCTGAAATCACCTCTCAATATTCAGCATCTCCTGCATGCAGTCCCTCCAAATTTTAGAATGAAGTGTCAAGAAAATGCTTGTTTCTTCTAGGAAATATTATGTGGTTAGTTTTTTTCTCTGACAAATAATGTACACTTTATGACTGATAATGCTTCTTGTTCTAGTTTGGCTAATTTTATTACTATATAGGATATTACTATTTGTAGATCTGAATAACTTCGGCTTTATTTTCTCATTCTACTTACGTTTTCCCAAATCTCAAGATTTTATTCTTATTTTTTCTATACTACTTTATTGTTCATTTTCTCATCTAACCTTAATTTCTTTGTGGAAAGAATAAGTTGTAAATTTGTAAATAAATGCCACAATCACCATGTATGTGTGTGTGCATGCGCATTTACCTGGGTAAACAAAGTGGTTTTTTGTCCAGAGATGACTTTCAATGTTTGTTGTCCTTGAGCAGAAGATGTGCTGACTCCCAGTGTACCTTGGACCACTGATCCAGTAGTCAGCTGTTTTCCAGATGTCTGGGGTGATGGCTGGCCAACTAAAAATGTACCCTAAGTTAGAAAAAATAAAAATCGAATCCGTAACTTGTTAAATTCAAATAACTTCCTATGATCCTTTAAATCACAACGTCCCATGTTACAAGCTACAAAGCTGCCTTATTCTGCAACTCAGCCACAATAACTGAAAAGAATAGTGCTTGGTGTCACTACCAAGTTACCCCTACTTCTCAAACTTTGCACAGCAGTTACAGAGCAGGTGTGGGAAACTCAAGTTATGTAATCTAGTCCTAAAAGCTGGATTTAATCACTCAGAGTGATTACTGGCCATTCCCCTCAATAAAAATGTCTGGGGCCAAAATTCCATGAGTTTCCTTAGAGGAGAGCCAAGACTTTGGGACAAGGGGAAGAAGGCGGAGACCTGGTTCTCACCTTGAATCCAACCTAACTCCAAATACTACAGTCTGATAACATCTCTCTGGTTACTCCTTTCTGAGAGAACACTCTGAACTACACATTAAGACTGTTTATTACCTCATGGATTTGGGAAGCCATGAGCAGAGTAAAAATCTTTGTGTCAGAAAGATATGGGTTTAAATCCAAAGCCTAAACTGGCTTAGCAGACAAACTGAAAAAGTTACTTAAGTCTTTCTGAATCTCTACTCCCTCTTCTGTCAAAACAAATCAATATAGATCTGTAACATTGATAACAAACTAGAGGCCCAGTGCACAAAATTCGTGCAAGGTAGGGTCCCTAGGCCTGGCTGGTGATCACGGACAATTGGGGCCTTCCTTTATTTCGTGCCACCCTCTGGTAGTCAGCACATGTCACAGAGAGCAGTCGAACTACCAAGGGGACAATTTACATATTAGCCTTTTATTATATAGGACTAGAGGCCCAGTGCATGAAATTCATGCACATGTGTGTGCGTCCTTCAGCCCAGCCTGCACCCTCTCCAATCTGGGACCCCTCGAGGGATATCTGACTGCCCGTTTAGGGCCAATCTTACTGGGATTGGGCATAAACGGACAGTCGGACAACCCTCTCACAATCCAGGACTGCTGGCTCCCAACTACTCGCCTACCTGCCTTCCTGATTGCCCCTAACCACTTCTGCCTGCCAGCCTGATCACCCCCTAACCACTCCCTTGCCAGCCTGATCACCCCCTAACCACTCCCTTGCCAGCCTGATTGTCCCTAACTGCCCTCCCTGGTGGGCCTGGTTCCCCCTAACTGCCCTCCCCTGCAAGCCTGGTCCCAATTGCCCTCTTCTGCAGGCCTGGTCACCCCCAATTACTCTCTTCTGAAGGCCTGGGTCTCCCCCAACTGCCTTTCCCTGTAGGCCCAGTCGCCCACAACTTCCCTCCTTGCTGGGCTGGTCACCCCTAACTGCCCTCCCCTGTAGGCTTGATCCCCCACAACTGCCCTCCCTTGCAGACCTGGTCCCTCTCACTGCCCTTCCCTGCTGGCCATCTTGTGTCCATCTGAGGGCAGCCATCTTGTGTTGGAGTGATGGTCAATTTTCATATTACTTTTATCAGATAGGATAGAGCCATGGCTGGCAAACTGCGTCTTGCAAGCCACATCCAGCTCTTTAGCCCCTTGAGTGTGGCTCTTCCACAAATACAGCCTGGGCGAGTCTATTTTTAAGAAGTGGCACTAGAAGTTATTTAAAAAATTTGGCTCTCAAAAGAAATTTTAATTGCTGTAATGTTGGTATTTGGCTCTGTTGACTAAAGAGTTTGCCAATCAGAGGCCTGGTGCACAGGTAGGAGCCGGTGGTTTTCCCTGAAGGGTGTCCCGGGTCAGGGTGCGGGTTCCTTTAGGGTGAGAGGCAGCCTGGATGAGGGGCCAGTAGTGATTTGCAGGCCGGCTGGAAGCAGGTATCTGAGATTTATCTTCTATAATTGAAACTTTGTAGCCTTGAGCAGAGGCCAGGGCAGGCCAGGGCTGGTGGGAAACTTGGCTTCCTCCATCACCGGGGCAACCCAAGCCTCCTGCTCATTCTAGCTCCGTGGCAGCTGCCATCTTAGTTGGGTTAATTTGCATACTCACTCTGATTGGCAGGTGGGCATAGTGGAGTGATGGTAAGTTTGTATGTTTCTCTTTTACTAAACTAGAGGCCTGGTGCACAAAATTCGTGCATGGGGGGGGGGTGTCCTCTCAGCCCAGCCTGCACCCTCTCTAATCCGGGACCCCTTGAAGGATGTCCAACTGCTGATTTAGGCCCAGTCCCGGGGACCTCACAATCCAGGATGCTGGCTCCTAACTGCTCACCTGCCTGCCTGATTGCCTCTAACTGCCCCCACTCTGCCAGCCTGATCACCCCTAACCACCTCTGCCTGGTGGCCTGATTGCCCCTCACCCCCCCACCCCCCGCTGGCCTGGTTGCCCCCAACTGCATCCCCTCCACTGGCCTGGTTGCCCCCAACTGCATCCCATCTGCCAGCCTGGTCGCCCCACGCAGCATGCTGTTCAGTTTGTTTGGTCGTCCTTCACTAACCCCTGTGCTGGTCTTGCTGCCCCATGCAGCCTGCTGTTCGGTTGTTACTGTGAGGGCGTCCTGACCAATTTGCATATTAACCTTTTATTAGCATAGATAACCCTATATAATAAAAGAGAAACATGCAAATTTAACCGTACCTTCTCTCCTAATTGGCTATGCTAGCAGCCAATCAGGAGAGGGGGCGGGGCCAAGTGGCATGAGCCCCAGGCCCCAGGGGTGGAGATGAAATGGCAGTGGCAGCAAGCTCCCAGTCCCCAGGGCCGGGAGGTCGCAGGCAGTCGGGGCTGAGTTGAGCAGGGAAATGGCTGGGTGCCCAAGGCTGGGGGTGAGCCATCAGTTGGACATCCCCTGAGGGCTCCCAGTATGTGAGAGGGGGCAGGTTGGGTTGAGGGACCACCCACCCCCAGCGCACAAATTTTGTGCACCGGGCCCCTAGTATCCTAATAAGAGTAATATGCAAATTTGGCCATACATTCACTATACCCACAAGCCACGCCCACCAGCCAATGAGGAGCAGATTATGCAAATAAACCCCAACCATGATGGCTGCCGCCACTGAGAGCAGGAAGAAGGCTTGGATTTCCCTGGCAACAGAGGAAGTCAAGCTTTCCACCTACTGTTGAGGCCTAGGCCTCCACTCAATGCTACGAAGTTTCAATTATAAAAGATACAGAAATGGTGGCAGCTACTGAGCTGGAGAGAGCAGAGGCTTGGGTTTCCCTGGCAATGAAGGAAGACAAGCTTTCCACCTGCCGTTGCCAGCCTAGGCCTCCACTCTAGGCTACAAAGTTTCAAACAGAAATGGGTGCTGCCATGGAGTGAGCAGAAGGCTTGGCTCTGCTCCAGGATACAAAGTTTCTATTGTAGAACATAAATTAATCCCAGATCCCAGGGCCTCCGCTTGGGTCGCTGGGGGACGTGGCCAGCCTGCAAACCTGCACATGCACCTCGCCCAGGCCACCCCTCACCCCAAGGGAACCCCCACCCTGATCCGGGACACCCTTCAGGGCACACCAGCTGGCCCCTACCCATGCACCAGGCCTCTATCCTATCTAATAAAAGAGTAATTTGCAGATTGACCATCACTCTAACACACAAGAGGGCTGCCCCCATGTGGTCAAAGATCCTGCCCCCATGTGGACACAAGATGGCCACCACAAGATGGCCAGCAGGGGAGGGCCATTGGAAGGTTCCAGGCCTGCAAGGGAGGGCAGTTGTGGGGGATCAGGCCAGCAGGGGAGGGCAGTTGGGAGGGACCAGGCTGGCAGAGGAGGGAAGTTGGGTGCAAACAGGCTGGCAGGGGAGCAGTTAGACATGAATTAGACTGGCAGGGTAGTGGTTAGTGGGTGATCAGGCTGGTAGGCAGAAGCAGTTAGGGGCAATCAGGGAGGCAGACAGGTGAGCAGTTTGGAGCCAGCAGTCCTGGATTGTGAGAAGGATGTCTGACTGCCTGTTTAGGCCCAATCCGGGATTGGGCCTAAACGGGCAGTCGGATATCCCTCGAGGGTTCCCAGATTGGAGAGGGTGCAGGCTGAGCTAAGGGACATCCCCTGCCCCCATGCACGAATTCCGTGCACGGGCCTCTAGTAGATTTATAACACAGCTAAAATGTCAGTTTTTGACTCCTAATCCCAGAGCTGGAATGGTAAATCCAGTATAGCTAAAAGCAGTTCTTAAATAATGGAATGATTTAAAAGACACAGTCATAATGAGCAGACCTGAGGAGTTTGCTTGAGAATGTAAGATGTGTAGGTCAGGTGTTGGGATATCCCTCCAGG
Source organism: Antrozous pallidus (assembly GCA_027563665.1). Lineage (NCBI taxonomy): Eukaryota > Metazoa > Chordata > Mammalia > Chiroptera > Vespertilionidae > Antrozous > Antrozous pallidus. Next base: position 43,772,366 of record CM050514.1, on the reverse strand, counting down.
CCCAGCAGGACTTTGGGCTCCTCCTGTTCCTCCCCCTCCTCCACTGCTGCCACCTCCATTGCCACTGCCTCCAGCACCACCAGCACTACTGGCAGCTGAGCTGGACTGTAGGTCTGCAAATACAATGAATGACAGCAACATCATAAAAAGTATCAAGAAGTTGAACAGAAAAACAGGTGAGCCCGGAGATATTTCCTTTACAGCACCATTCCCTACCTTTCCTATTCTTCTTCTTTCTCTGACAAGAGAGGGAACTTCCTAGAGTTGAAGAGTGACATCTATTTACTTTCAACTGCATGAGTTGGTTAGTTCAGCTCTGAATACAACGAAGAACTTACCTTTGACAACTGTTCTGACTTAGTTGTGTAAGTTCATGAGAAAGTCTGATACTGAAATTTTCTAACCAACTATTTTTTATTGATTTTTTTTTTACAGAGAGGAAGAGAGAGGGATAGAAAGTCAGAAACATCGATGAGAGAGAAACACGGATCAGCTACCTCTTGCACACCCTTTACTGGGGGGATGTGCCCGTAGCCAAGGTACATGCCCTTGATTGGAATGGAACCTGGGACCTTTCAGTCCACAGGCCGACCTTCTATCCACTGAGCCAAATTGGTTTCAGCTAACCAACTATTTAAAAAAAAATATATATATATATATAATATATTTTGATTTTTACAGAGAGGAAGGAAGAGGGATAGAAGGTCAGAAACATTGATGAGAGAAAATCACTGATCAGCTGCCTCCTGCACACCACCCACTGGGGTTGTACATACCCTTGACCGGAATCAAACCTGGGACCGTTCAGTCCACAGGCCGATGCTCTATCCACTGAGCCAAACCGGTTTTGGCTAACCAACTATTTTTTTAAAATATATTTTTATTGATTTCAGAAAGAGAGAGAGAAACATCAATGATGAGAATCATGAATTGGCTGCCTCCTGGCAGAGGGGATTGAGCCAGCAACCTGAGCATGTGCCTGGATTATAAATCTAACTGTGACCTCCTGGGTGATGGGTCGATGCTCAACCACTGACTGATTTTAATCAGCACTTCAATGCACTCACTGACATGCTTCCACACTTTTTGGCATCTGATTCAATTTCAGTGGAACTGCTAGAATTTAGTGTGATTTTACAGTATTCTCTCTTTCCACCCCCCTGGAAAAAATTAAGACTTTCTTCATATTTATGAGACTCCATGGTCCAATTTTTAGCTCTTCAAATTCCACTTTTAAGCCCATAGACACTTTTTGCTTCCCTTTGGGTAACGCACTGTATATTAACTAAAATCTAAGTAACTGATAAATTCTGGAAGAAAAAAATAGGTATGAAAACAAACACCCGAGTAAGAGACTGGAAATCACCCATTAGCATCAATAAATAAAATGGTGATTAGCTTACACACTACATTTTGGCAGGAGTGGCTAATTTCTAATGAATTTGATTGCTGTATCAATTGTACTTCTGATTCAGAGGAAAATAATTCCTTTGACCTTTCCCTTTACAACACTACTCAAATTGTTTTTCTCTGTATGTCAAAGCAGTTTATATAAGTCTCATAAACCACTTAATTCCTTGGGGCTTTAAGACATATATTTAGGCTGAGCCAGTACTTCTCTTTCCTCTCCAAACCTAGCATACTTCAGGAGGATATCTGAACAATGGCAAGTGGAGATTCTTGATCCAAGTCCTATTTTTTTCTCTTTTAGAATAGAAACAGGTTCCAGCTACTGGAAGTATAGAATTTCTCCCCAGGTATCAACTATTGTCGGTTACCTCTGAAAGGAAGACCTTTCTTCATTTACAGTTCATACAGTCAGCTTTTTCCCCTGCACAGCCTCAAGAGCCATATCTCTTCAGTGTAATCCGTCCCTAATCCCAAACTCTGAGTAGATAAACCCAAAATAATACTGCCACCTCATAAGACTAGGGTTACTTAAAGCTAATTCAAGTTAAATTATGCACATGTTTTAAGTGCATTTGGGCAAATACTACCATTATGCCTCCAAAGATACGGAAATGCTTCCTGAAACAGGTAAAAACAGCCTCAGGTGGATGAGATGAACATACCCAGAGACCCAAGAACCAAACGAGTTAATGATGGACTAACTAGCACTGTTGGTGGCTCGCAGGATGGCTCCTTGAGGGATGAGCAGCAGTTTTCCTTTTCCTGAAGGGTTCTTGCTGTTCGTTGTAAGGTAAAGTTTAGTGCCAGGTGGCAAATTTGCCAAGTTGGCCAAGTTAGTGGCTGGTAGCTGCAATGTTGCCATTACTAAAATGATAAAGAAGAAAAAAAGAAAGGCAGTAAGATAAAAAGGGAACTTAGGGCAATGCCATCTCTAAAATTAAAACACAGAATAATAAAATACTTATTAAAAAGTGATAAAAACAGTAAACTCTAAAGTTTGTTTCTCAGATACACAATGCTTTAAAGGCAGATATTCTTAAATATCATGCCTTCACAGAAGCATACATCCCCAAAGCCCAGAACACATTCAAATGTTTAGTATCTCAAAATGCTGCAATGACTCAACAAATACAACCCAAAGTGGAAATGAGGACAAATGAAAATTATTCTTCAAACCTAAAAACAGGATAACAAGCTGTATTTTTATTGTTACTGTTAACACACACACACACACACACACACACACACACACACACCTTACCAGGTTTTCTAGACAGAACCAAACACGAAATAAAATCACTAGCAAATAACTTTTTGGTAGGCACTGCTGCTTGAGTATCCCCAAACAGCATTAGTTACCTGAACCCTGGGATCCACTCTTCTGCGGGCCAGGAGCCGTGACCTGGGCCTTGGTTAAGGTTTGCACTGGCTGAGCGACAATGGTTCCTCCACCTCCACTCACAATTGCTTTGGCAACTCCTTGGGTCACAACTTGCTTTGGACCAACTGCTTTGGCGACGGAAGAGCTGGCCTTGGCCACGAGGATTTGGCCACCACTGATTGCCACCGCCTGTTTCACCGCTGAAGGTAAAGTAGACCCAACTGGCACCCCAACAACCTGTTGAAAACAGAGGAAAGTCCAGCGGTGCTTCTTCTTAAAGTCCTTCTAGAGCACTTAGAACAGAACAGTAACTGTGTGCTAGCAAAGAACAAAGCACAGTCTCAGATACAGTACTTGGGGTCTAATCCAATGTAGGAAGGCAACCTATGATAGATGCGAACAGCAGTATTTCCTACAATTGGGAAATTATTACAATAAGAGGTTATAATTTTTCTCTTAACCCCGGCTATTATTACTTGTTTTAATTATACAAACGTGTTTTCATAGAAAATACAGATGTGTAAGAAAAAATCTTATTCAGAAAAAAACCTCTCAATATTTTTAGTGAATTTACTCCTAATTCTTTTTAATATTCATTTTAAATCATATTAGGATCATACATATAATTCTGTAATTTTCTATTTTTCATCATATCACAAACCTTTACCAGTCATTATTTTTTAAATATATTTTTTAGATAACCAAGTAATATATTAGAATTTATATATCATAGCATATGTAAACATTTCATAACTGCATGAATATTTAGGTAATTTTAAACTTTACATTATGAAAAACTGTGCAATAAACATTTTCATATATAAACTATAAACTCCACTATGACAATGTATATATCATCTCTTCATTTTTTAAAATAACCCTATATATATAAAATTTTTTAAATGTTTTTATTGATTTCAGAGAGGAAGGGAGAGGGAGAGAGAGATAGAAACATCAGTGATGAGAGAGAACCACTGATCAATTGTCTCCTCCATGCTCCCTACTGGGGATCGAGCCTGCTACCCGGGCATGTGCCCTTGACCAGAACTGAACCTGGGACCCTCCAGTCTGCAGGCCAGTGCTTTATCCATTGAACCAAACTGGCTAGGGCAAATACCACCTCTTTTGTAACCCCTTCAATATTACCTCTATCTGAAATTATTTCTTTACCTCTAGAACTCCTTCCTAACAATGATGTCACCTCTTCCAACTGAGATTTTTCTTTTCAATTGATTTTTAAGAAGCCATCTCTTTTTATATACTTCTAAATCTTTCCTAAAGGTAGACATTTAGTTAAAAATGGAAAAGTGTAAACAAAAAGAATATTTAAATGACTTTTTTTTAAAAAAAGACCCTAATATCTAAATTATGAACATTAGAAATATCTGGTTCTGAAAATACTGTTAGAGTGAACTCTTTCAAAGAAAGAAAATATTACATAGCTCGTTTTTTTTTAAATGTTTTATTGAGTTTTTTACAGAGAAAAAAGAGGGGTAGTTAGAAACATCGATGAGAGAGAAACCGATCAACTGCCTCCTGCATGCCCCGCACTAGTGATATGTTCGCAACCCAGGTGCATGCCTTTGACTGGAACCGAACCTGGGATCCTTCACTCCACAGGTCGACACTCTATCCACTAACCCAAATCGGTTAGGGCTACTGCAGAGCTCTTTTAAGACAAAATAGTAAGATGCTCAATTAGAAGAAACAATTTATTTCATAAAAAGACCTTCTCACCAGAATCTAGATGAAAACATTTTTACAAGAATGGCAAAATATCTGCCTTCAAAAGGCAAAAAAGAAAGTAGAAAGTACTTCCCCCATTAGATTGGAGGGGAAATTTTTAAGTCTGATAATACCAAGGATTGGCTGGAGGATATGAAGAAACAGGAGCTTTTTTCATTGCTTAAGTATATCTGTATAGCCACTTAGAGAGGTACTGACTGGCATATTTAATAAAACGAGAATTCACATAAAGCATGTTGTAGCAATTTTACTTTTAAGAATATAGTTGGCCCCTGACCATAGGTGTTTGGCACACCAATATCCCCACAGTAAAAAAATCCAAGTATAATTTTTGTCTCCCCCAAAACTTAACTGCATCAGGTATCCCTCAGTATCCACAGGGGCTGGTTTCAAGAACCCCTGTAGATACCAAAATCCACAGGTGCTCAAGTCCCCTGTATAAAATAGTGTACCTCAAAGAATACAGTCAGCCCTCTGCATCTGTGGATTCCCAACCACAGATCAAATAGTACAGGTATTTCTTGAAAAAAATCTGAATAAATGGACCTGTGCATTTCAAACCTATTTGTTCAAGGGTCAACTGTATCTTTTATGTAAATCTTCCAACACACAAACATTACATTTGTTTGTATAGCTATGTGTTTACATAATAAAAGTATGGACTAAAAAACAACACATTCAATTTCATGATAGTGTTGCTTTTGGAAAGAACAAAGTAGACTTCATCAATCATGTTTTATTTGGAGAAAAAAATTATTTAAATTAAATATGAACATGTTAATTTAGGGAGGAGGATATGTGAGTAATGACTATATTATTCTCTATTTTAAAGAATTCTAAAGATTCTTAGAATCTTTCTACATTAAAAAATAGTATTACTTAAGAGGTGGGACAAAATGATAAACCAAGTAAAATTGGTGAATGGAATATTTAAGTTTAAAATTACTAAATCATACATGATTTCTTTTCAAAGAGAAATGCACTTGCCCTATGCTTGGATAATATGACTGATGTAAAGAAAATAGTCCCACCCTAGCCAGTTTGGGTCAGTGGATAGAGTGTTGGTCCTCGGACTGAAGGACCCCAGGTTCGATTCCAGTCAAGGGCATGTACTTCGATTTCAGGCTCCATCTCCAGCCTTGGTTGGGGCATGTGTGGGACGCAGCCAATCAATGTGTCTTTCTTACATCAATTTTCTCTCTCTCTCCTACTCTCTCTCTCTCTGTCTCCTCCCCTCCCTTCCACTCTCTTAAAATTAATGGAAAAATATCCTCAGGTGAGAATTAACAAAACAAACAGAAAATGGTCCCCTAATCAATTGACATGAAGCACAATATAATATAGAGGAAAGAGTACAGGTTTTTCTAAACAGTCAGACCTGTTTTCCCTGTTTTGTTTCATCAGTTAGTAGCTGGTAAGTTATTTAACCTTTTTGAGCTTTAGCTCTAGACACCTCATCTATAATGTTTACCTCATAAGATTCCAAGACATAAGGGAGAGTAAGTTTATGAGATGCCTAGCTAACCTGGCACTCATTGACTAAAGAAGGTAATCCATGAAACCCCACGAGACTCAACGGAGAGAAAAGAGCTACAGGACAAGCATTTGTCAGTGTCTTCAGCATCTGTCCAGGACAGAGGACTTTGATCTTAAACCCTAGATTGTTAGTCAGAGAGAAATTAAAGTATGTAACATCTGATGTCTGCTTTAGAATATTCTAGATTGGCAAAGAATTTGTTAACTGTTGAAACAGGATAATGGGCACATGGGATTCATTATAATAGTCTCTCCAATTTTTAAAAATATATATATTTCATTGATTTCAAAGAGGAAGGGAAAGGGAGAGAAACATCAATGATGAAAGAGAATCACCGATTGGCTGCCTCCTGCACACTCCCCACTGGGATCAGGCCCACAACCCGAGCATGTACCCTTGACTGGAATCAAACCTGGGACCCAGGCCCCAGGCCAAAGCTCCATCCACTGAGCCAAACCCACCAGGGCAGTCTCTCTACTTTTATGTACGTTTAGAGAGGAGGGGAAGAAAGAAGGAAGAAACAAAAGAATTAAAGAACCAATTTTTTAAAAAGCAAGTTAACCTATAATGAAGAGAAATTCTCCCAGCTATCCTGGCGTGGTTGAACCAATCCTTTAGAATTACCCAAATCTCTCTATTCTGACTACCAGCCTCATTCTGCAGGCAACGGAGTTGCTGTGGTTGCAGGGCTGGGAAAGCCGTTTCTCCTAGAGATGTGAAGACATAAAAACTCTTCTTACTAATCAAAAAGTTTTCTGTGCATCATAAGAAAAGTTTCTTAATAGTAGAAAAACATTTTTGGTGTATAGCAGAAACTGCCAGTTGAACCTCAATACTCATCATTCTTTGTTTCTCTCTCATAGAGCCCCAATTTTCAGCTAGGGATACAGTCACATAGAATACTGACTATCTCTCCCAGCCCCCGCACACGTAGGTTTGATCATATCATTTCTGGCTAAAGACACATGGACAGAAGTGATAAATGCAACTTTTGGGTTATCCTTCTCCCCTCCACCCTTCCTCTTCTCTCCCTGAGCTGGCCAGAAATGTGAATATGGTAGCTTGAGATGAAGTAGCTCTCTTAGCCCACAAGATGAAAATAAAATTTTGAGAATGACAAAGCAACTACATAGAAGTCCAGATTCTTTTTTCTTTCTAATATATTTTATTGATTTTTTACAGAGAGGAAGGGAGAGGGATAGAGAGTTAGAAACATCGATGAGAGAGAAACATCGATCAGCTGCCTCCCGCACACCTCCCACTGGGGATGTGCCCACAACCAAGGCACATGCCCCCGACCGAAATCGAACCCAGGACCTCTCAGTCCGCAGGCCGACGCTCTATCCATTAAGCCAAACCGGTTTCGGCAGAAGTCTAGATTCTTGACGATTGTGGAATCAACATAGAACTGCCCACTGGTCTTTTATGCATGACAGAAATAAACTTACTTAGGTCTTTGAGTTTTGGATATCTTGGATTACAGCAGCTGAGCTTTTTCCCTAAGACAAGGCTTCACATTTCTTAAATATATCAAATATAATAACCTACTGCCTAAGTTAAATTACACATAATCTATTTTCATGTTCTTAAAGAAAGCAAAGTTCTTAAAGAAAATAATACCTACATATTTTAATTTCTTTAAAACATACATATTTTAATTTCTTCCCCCAAATTCCATGCATCTGATTTGCTTTTCCCTCCACGTGCCAATCTCTATCCTTACATTCAATTGCTTCAAAATTTCCAGGATATGACACAATCTCTCCCAGAGCCATATAAAATGTGGTATCCTAAGTTGGCCACAGGAGGGCAGTTTTTATTCGCCAAGTTTATCCACTAGGAGCACAACACTCACAGGATAACAGCTCCTCCTTTGTTCTAAAATAACCGAGAATGAGTAAGTCTGGCTTCCTACTAGGGGGGAACCCTACACACAGCTGTCTCAACACCACAAGGGAGGCTCTTAAGTAGGACACTATAAACCCAAATTAGCTTTGCATGTTTTTTTTAAAATAATACAACATTTTGGCTTAAAATCTCCTCTATATTCCTAATTCCCTTCTAGTTTTACAAGCAGACACCCTTTGTTCTGTATTGTTATAAATATATCACTTTGATGCAATGTTTCTATTTCTGCCTTTCCTGCGCCCTTTACAGACCTTGGCATGTTAGCAAGATTTTGTATATGCTTTTTTTTTTTTTTTACTATCTGCACTGCTGAATTCCCACTAATTCCTGTCCCTTTTCATGTCAAAAGCAGTACCTCTTTCTATTTTCATGAATATGATATGCTGTGTTTTTATTGTGCCAAAGTTGTAGGGAAGGCAAAACACCATTTGGTTCACCCTTCTGTTTTCCAGCAGGTTCTACAAATGCACATCAGCAATAACCAGGGTGTACTTGTAGATAGGCCTGAAATTTGACTTAAATTTCCTGGGTAAACAGTGATGTCTTTTCTCATGCTTCTTTGCAGTTCTTTCACATTCTTCTGTGGCTTTCTTTATAGGTGTCTTTAAACTTTATTCAGGGCATTCTGGCACAAACCCATCCCCTTCCTCTCAGTTGTCATTGCCATCAGATAGGTGGCAATGTGACAAGAAAGCCACTACAGCATTACTGGACAGGTGGATTTGCAAAATCTACTAACTGATCCTGAGCATAAACAGAAATGCTGTATTCATTCAATGCTGTATTAAGTCAGTAATACCATACCATACATCTTCAGGTGAAGTAAAATAGATTTTAAAGAACATATAGGAAGTATCTGAGTAGGAAGTCTGCATGATAATAATTTGCTCACTTAAGGACACTGACAAAATGCTTGCCCCTGACCAAACAACAAAGGGAGATTAGTATGCAACTGAAGCACCTGTCTTAGTGATTCGGGCTATGGAAGCCACAAAGTCAAATTTGATGCTGCAGTTCAGTGGTTCCTAAATTTGCCTAATGAGTCAGTAGGGGAACTTTTTTAAAATCCAGATTCTCAGGACCCTCAAGAAGATTTTGATTCGGTAAGTTTGAGATAGAGGCCTACTTGTTTATGTTTTTAAATCAGCAGACAATTCTTATGGCCACATAACTTTGGGAAAGTAGTTAATGGTCTTAGAAATTTTAGAACTACTTATAAAATACTATAAATTTTTAAAAATATATACATATATTTTTTAACTGATTTCAAAGATGGAGAGGTAGTGAGAAATAGAAACATCAATGATGAGAGAATCATTGTCTGCCTCCTGCATGCCACACTGGGGATCGGGCCTGAAACCCTGGCATGTAACTGGGAATCCAACTGAGACCTCCTGGTTCATAGGTCAATGCTCAACCACTGAGCCCTGCCGGCTGGGCAACACTAAATTTTTATCTCGATCCATCTGTAGCTATGCAGTCTAACCAAAATATCTAAAACTTTTTCTACTTTAAAGTATTCCTCTAAAACAATCCTCTCTCCCTAGACAGGCTGGCTCTCAAGCTGAAAAGCAAACACTTCACACAATGTTCTCAAGAGCTTTAGAATATATCTGCCCTGAAAGTGAGATAATTTAACTCTGGATGTTCTAAAAGCATGTTTAGGTTATGTCTCACAAATTTTAATTAGTTCTGGAATGAAGAGTCTTGCAGTCAGCAGACCTGGGTTCAAATCCTGTCACTTAGTAACTATAAAACATGGATCTATATGCAATTTTACAGTTCTCCCAACACAATTCCCCAGACCTCCAACTTGTAATGAAAACTCTCCAAAGAGCCAAGAATTATCAAACAGATCACACAGCATGGACATCAGAGATATAAACTACAGCCCTATCCTATCCTATCCTATCCAATCAAGGGGTAATCTGCAAATTGACCATCACTCCAGCACACAAGATGGCCGCCCCCATGTGGACACAAGATGGCCAGCAGGGGAGGGTAGTTGAGGGGGAACAGGCCTGCAGGGGAGGGAAGTTGTGAATGATCAAGCCAGCAAGGGAGGGGAGTTGGAAGTGACCAGGCGAGCAGGGGAGGGCAGCTAGAGGTAATAGGGTCGACAGGGGAGGGCAGTTGGGGGTGACCAGGTCTGTTGGGGAGGGCAGTTGGGGGTGACCAGGCCATCAAGGAGGGCAGTTGTGGGCAACAAGACCTGCAGGGGAGCAGTTAGGCATCGATCAGGCTGGCAGGGGAGTGGTTAGGCATTGATTAGGCTGGCAGGCAGAAGTGGTTAGGGGGTAATCAGGCTGGCAGGCAGAAGCAGTTAGGAGCAACCAGGCAGGCGAGCAGTTAGGAACCAGGAGTCCTGGACTGTGAGAGGGATGTCTAACTGCCCGTTTAGGCCCGATCCTACCAGGCAGTCGGACATCCCAAGGGGTCCCAGATTGGAGAGGGTGCAGGTGAGGCTGAGGGGCACAATCCCTCCCACCGGCCCCCACAACTGTGCACAAATTTCATGCACTGAGCCTCTAGTCAGAAATAAATTAGTAAAATAGTAGAGCTTGGTCCTGTCAGTTACCTACTTTAGACTGCATCATGTGGAAAGCTGAGCCCAGGAAATCAACCACCCTCACTGGCAGAGATAACATTGTGCCCTGTGCCTCTGACTGTTCCAGGACCCTCTATAAGACATGCCCTGCTCTGGTCATTGGATAAAGAGTAGATGGACTGCATGTTGACTAACTTGCTTTTCTGGGACCAGAAACCCTGTCACCCTATATCTTTTCAGCACTTGTCAATTATTTAGGCAAAGAATGGCCATACTTGTTACCTCCCCATCCCTACCCAACACAAACCTTGGAGGGCTGAATCTTTGGTGACTGGGCAGTCCCTTCTCCAGCAGCTATGACCTGTTTTTGAGGGGACACAGCTATCATGTGACCCCCTTTCACAGTCACATACTGGGGGAGTGGTGACTGGCTGGCAGCTCCAGTTGTGGGCACGTGAGAGGCTTCGCCAGGTTCCTGTTTGATGATTACCTTGCAACAAACATGATAATGACACTGAATAAACATCCCAGAAAAGAGCTACCAATACCTGAATCTATTCTGTTCAGAGGAATGAATAAATCAACGAAGCCTGGTCTGTAAAGAATGGCTCCACCAGAAGAGTAAAAACAAGGTTTAAATGAAGCCCATAACAGCTATTAAAGGGACAAAGCAGGATCTGGACTTGATCCTGTGTATCTACAAACTTAGCCTACTCCTGTTTCAGACACTGACACGCTGGCAGCAGAGAGAAGCATACCGTGCTCTCTGAAGTTGCCATCTCCCGGGGCTCCAACGGCTGCCCTGTGGACACCACTGAATAAACGAAAGCATGTCTCCAAATAGGATCTGGCTTAGAACTGAGGCTGATTAAAAAATTACATGTTGTGAGCTAGTGTCAACCAACTCCAACATGCCGCAAAAAAGACTATGTAAGAGCATACTGACTTGCAGGACGATCCCTGAAAAAATACTCACTTTTGTGAACGCTCCAAGTCCTCCAGTTATAGGTTTGGGGCTTTGAACCTTAGGGTGACTCCCAATTGGGCAAAGAGGTGGCATAGATGCAAACAAAGAATCCTCCTGCTGTGAATGTAAAAATACATATTGTACAATTAAGATAAAACGAGTAACTTTAGATACTTTATAGTCATATTTAATACAAGCCTGTAACATTCTCTAGCACTATAAACATCCAAAACCCAAATCAAAACAAAAAGCTCAAAACTCTTTGGGGTCTTCTAAGCCTCAACATCTGCATTTTAATACTATTTTGGAAACCACATGTGCGTGGTCAGTGTGGCTCAGTGGTTGAGGACTGACCTATGAATCAGGAGGTCATGGTTTGAATCCCAGTCAAGGCACATGCCTGGGTTGTGGGCTCGATCCCCAGTGGGGGGCATGCAGGAGGCAGCCAAGCAATGATACTGTTATCATTGATGTTTTCCTCTCTTTCTCCCTCTCCCTTCCTCTCTGAAATCAATAAAAATATATTAAAAAAGGAAACCAAATGCAAAGCAAGACTAGTAATTGGCAGGAAGCCACTCATCTGTGCCCCCCTGTATGCCAGAAGATGCCTATCACAATACTTTTCATATTTGGTCCACTCACTGGTTTCCGGGTCTAGTCTCCTGCCAAATGGTAACCTAGTAAAGGACAGGCACTATGTTTTACTTCTTTTCTATCCCTAGAGCCTAGGCACTAAATAAATGAATGAAACAGGCAGTCAGTGTTTCAGCATATCCTTTTTATAATACTCACAACTTGACTTGTCTGTACTCAGAATAAATACCCAGGATACAGGGAATTTTTTCAATAAACATTTAAAAAAACAAAACAACAAAAAGAACTTAAACGCAACTGTAAAGACAGCAAAAGTCAACATTTAAAATACTGTCATCTCCAATTCTCAAATTCAAATGCAAATCTCAGTCAATTTGTCATAAATAAATGTTAGGGGCAAGAAACAAAATTATTACAATTCAGACATCTGTATAAACACAGTGCTCACACATTACACTGAATTAGAGAAAAACCTCGCCTTGGACCAGGAAACTTTTCAATATCACCACCATTAAGTGCCTTAGTATAAGAAATGCAATGTTAGCACATAGTCTTTAAGAGATGATCTATGAATTCTCGCCAATTATCACACAGTTTATACATAAAAAGCTCCAGCCTTAAGACAGCCATGACAATGACAAATAAGTTGAATAACTTAACCAAACAACAAGAATTGTCTTTGCCAAACAGTGAATAGCTAGCTAGTTAGCACTTTGATCTGAATGAGTCAGGTAACATTTGGAATCCCAAATTCCAAAGGACTTATTCCCTGAAAAACAAAACAATAAATTTTGGAAAGAGGAATTATTTCCAAGTAACCAAATGGCTGACATGTGGAAAGGAAATATATTTACTCCTTTATGGTGCAAATATAGGAAAAAAGAATGTTTTGCCAGGCGAATATATTTTTTTAATCTTTATTGTTAAGTTTATTAATTACATTGTCCCCCCCCCCTTTTTTTAAATATATTTTATTGATTTTTCACAGAGAAGAAGGGAGAGGGATAGAAAGTCAGAAACATCGATGAGAGAGAAACATCGATCAGCTGCCTCTTGCACAACCCCCACTGGGGATGTGCCCGCAGCCAAGGTACATGCCTTGACCGGAATCGAACCTGGGACCTTTCACTCCGCAGTCCAACGCTCTATCCACTGAGCCAAACCGGTTCGGCTGTTCCCCCTTTTTTATCCCCCTATAGCTCCCCTCCACCCTGTACCCATCCTACCCTCTACCCTCACCTCCCCCTCCCCACTGTCCTCTCCCATTGTTGCAAGATTTTTGTCCAGTCTCTTGCTGTGCTTCCCACACCCGTTTTCTCCCCTAGAATAGTCAGTCCATTCCCTCTCTATGTCCATGATTCTGTTATATTCACCAGTTTATCCTGTTCATCAGATTATTAATTCACTTGATTTTTAGATTCATTTGTTGATAGATGTGTATTTGTTGTTCATAATTTATATTTTTACTTTTTTCTTCTTCCTCTTCTTAAAGAATATCTTTCAGCATTTCGTATAATATTGGTTTGGTGGTGATGAACTCCTTTAGCTTTTTCTTATCTGCGAAGCACTTTATCTGATCTTCAATTCTGAATGATAGCTTTGCTGGATAGAGTAATCTTGGTTGTAGATTCTTGCTATTCATCACTTTGAATATTTCTTGCCACTCCCGTCTGGCCTGCATCGTTTCTGTTGAGAAATCCACTAACAATCGTATGGGTGCTCCCTTATAGGTAACTGTTTTTCTCTTGCTACTTTTAGTATTCTCTCTGTCTTTTGCTCTTGGCATTTTAATTATGATGTGCCTTGGTGTGGTCCTCTTAGGGCTCCTATATATTGGGGTTTGGTGCACTTCTTGGACTCCTAAGTCAATTTCTTTCACCAGGTGTGGGAAGTTTTCGGTCACTATTTCTTTCTTTCGGTCACTATCACCTTCATTGTCTTGCTCTCTCTTTTTCTGGCACCCAATAATTCGGATGTTGGTATGCTTGAGGTTGTCCCAGAGGCCCCTTACACTATCTTCAATTTTTTGGATTATTTTGGTTTCTTGCTTTGTCAGCTGAGTGGATTTTACATCTTTGTATTTCAAATCTTTAACTTGGTTCTTAGGGTGCTCTAGAGTACTTTTAGGTCTTTGTATAATATTTATTATTTCAGTCAGTGTATGCTTAATTTCTGGTTGGTCATTTTTCATATCCTTGAGAGACTCCTTCATATCCTTGAGAGTCTTGTTCATTTCCTTGTAGAACTCATTCATTTCCATGTTGGTCTTGTTCATTTCCTTGCAGGTCTCGTTCATTTCCTTGTAGGTCTTGCTTATTTCCTTATAGGTCTTGACCTTTTCTAGGAGCCTCTTGAAAAGCCTTATAACTGTGGTTTTGAACTCTATGTCTAGTCGTCTTTTTTCCTCCATTTCTTTCACACCCGATTCTTTCCATGTCTCTGCATGATGGCTGCTTTATGTGATAGATGTCCTCTAAGGGACAGTGGCTCAGCCTCCCCAGTTACCTGAGGTGGCTACTCTTACTGCAATCCTTTATGGGTTGTACAGTATTTTTGAATTTAAGCCCAGCTTGTTGTTGTTAGCCCTAGGAGGATTTGACCTCCAGGCCAATTGGCTGTGAAGGGAGACTGTGTTCAGGTTGGATGGGTGGAGTCTCTGAGCTGAGCAGGCAGCCGCAGAGTCAGCTACGTCCTATGCCGCGCTCACGCGCGGGTCTCTGTTGGGTGGTAATTGTAGCAGGCACCTCCAAGAGAAAGCCACTAGTCTCTACCCCTTGCCAGACAACTCTGCCTCTCCCCAAATGAGTCTGCACACCCAAAGTCTCACCCAATGTTGTAAAACAAAGCAGTCCGGTGGTTTCTGGGACTGGGGGCAAGTCACCAGGGAGCAGTTTACGCGCGCAAACTGCTTTTTCAAGCAACCCGGTTTCTCCTCAGACTAGGAGACCTCTGCCGCGCCCGGCTTCCAGGGTGTGTACCCTGGACCTCGGACCTCGGCCAGGTGAATATTTTTATAAGAAAAAATTTATAACAAAGCTGCCCTCCTCCACCCAAAAAATAGGCTGCCTCACCATAGTAGTTTTTAAATAAATACCAGGTAACCAATTGACAGAAGTGTTGAGAAACATTTTCTACACAAGGAAAAGATCAAGGAAAGGTACAGAAGTCTGGAGTAAGATGATCTTCATTCAAGATACTTATTAGCCTGAAGGTTTTACTTCATGAAGTTTGCAATATCAACTAACAAATTACTGTTGACTCAAATACACTGTCTTTAAAACTAGCGAAGTGCAATAATGTAATAGAAGGTTACCTTGACAGTAGATGTTACAAAACTGCTTCCATGAATTTTAGGAACAGGGGACCCTGTTCCTTGAGAGGCTTGAGAAGCAGTAGAGAGCTTGTTTGTAGGACTTCCTGTAAGCAAGGCAGATTTAAAAGTAAAGTATTAACAAAATAAAATTTGCAAAATGGAATTTTAAAGCATTTTCCACCACCCTCCCCTTTTCCCACTATTTGGTTCTCATCATTAAGGGTTGAAAACCTACAACCCTGAAACTGTTATAGAAGAAACACGTAAGTGTTCCTCCTACAAAGGTGACCACTCCACCACCCTGAAAAGGGACAAGAAGCCTGTAAGAATGTGTAGAATAAGTAAAGTAGTTTTACTGTATAAAAAGATATTATAACATAATGGAATTGGTCATTTAACAATGTTCCAAAATGTATACATTCAAGTGAATGCAGGCTCCAATGATTCTCTCTTCACTAGAAGAAATACCTACTTGAAAATGCAGCCATCATTAAACATTTTATACTCCATTTGTACAACTGACCTTAGGGTCCGATAAAAATCACTCGCATCATCTACAGTTAAAAATACGTCAAGCCCTGCCGGCGTGGCTCAGTGGTTGGGCACTGACTTATCAGGCAGGAGGTCACGGTTCGATTCCCAATCAGAGCACATGCTTGGGTTGTGGGCTTGATCCCCAGTGTGGGGCGTGTGGGAAGCAACCAATCAATGGTTTTCATCACTGATGTTTCTCTCTCTCTCTCCTTCCTCTCTAAAATAAAAAATATATATAAAAAGTCAAGACCAAAGTGGTATTTGGTTACCTACCCATTTACCAAAGTTGTCTGCAAAGACATTTGGCTGATTGCTAATACTAAGTATTCTCAAAGCATACATATTTGGCTTCCTTAAGTATATTCAAGAGTCTTAGGTAATTTCTGAAAACAGCATTTTTTAAAGGAGTTTCACAATTACAGTCACTACTAAAGGAACCAACTTTTCCAAAAACCTACCTGAAATGGCCCAACACACATTCATATGTTAAAATAAAATATCTGGGGAAGAAAGGTTTCATTACCTTACAGTCATCTCTCTTATTACCATTTCTCTTAATTAGAAATAAAAACTACAGGAATGTTTACACTTAGGAATGTGTGTTTAAATATTCTATTTATTACCTTCAATTAAACTAATGTTAGTGAAAGTACTTTAAAAAAAAACCTGAAGAGCAGTCTGTAGTTACGTAAGATTATATGACAAACATGGTGAATCCAAATCTGTCTTATTCTTATTAGTGTTTTCTTTTTATAATGGTAGGGCACAATTTTCCTCCCAGAAACAAAATTATCTTATTCACAGAGAAGTAAAGATGACTTCTTTATTTGACTGGGGTGAAATATACTAGTATATTGCTCACAAAGTTATTCTTGAACTAAAGCTTAATTTGGGAAATAACCACATTGCTTGCAGGCCCAAAAAGAATGTCTTCCAAATGAAATAAAATCAACTCTCTCTTTTTAATTACAGCTCACTTTTAATCTAGAAACTAAAGAGAAAATGTAAGTCAATTCTTAAAAATATGTCTGCCTGGTTGGCGTGGCACAGTGACTGAGCATCGACCCCGGAGCCAGGAGGTCATGGTTCGAGTCCTGGTCAGGGCACACGCCCAGGTGGCGGGCTGGATCCTCAGTGGGGGTCGTGCAGGAGTCGCCGATCAATGATTCTCTCTCATCATTGATAGCTCTCTCCCTCTCCCTTCCTCTCTCTGAAATCAATAAAAATATATATTTTTTAAATACAACTTGTACAAAAAGAGTAAATCTTTCTTAGAAAATCAGCACTAGTGTTACTCATATATTCCCTCCACTTGGTTATGGAGGGAGATTTCATTTTCCCATTATGTGGCTATTAAGTGACACTAGGATTTCATCTTTAAAAAAGATCAGATCTTTTGGATCACATAAATATTGATCAAACACACACCTGTGGTGGGAGTGGTGGCTCCAATAACCTGCCCTGGCTTGTCCATGATAACATAAGGGTTACTAATAACAGAGCTGGCAGTGCCTTGCTTCACATGGACTGGAGTGGAAGTTGGGGTTCGAGGCAATGGTGATGGACTTGGCGTTGATATGGGGGAACCTTTATTAATTAAAAAGAGAAAAAAATAAACTGAACAAAATAGATATATTCAACCCATCTAAGAAGATGCTGGAAGATAATTAAAGAAAGAAGGGCAGGCCTGCAGGATAAGGGTGACAAATGAGGAAAAGTGAATGAGACTGTCTATTTCAGGTACTGAGCAGCAGCAGTAGCAGCAGCCTCGGTATAGTGTGTTTCCCTCTCTCAGCCTTATCTGGTGACCAGCAATTAGCATCTGCGTCATCTGGGAGCTTGTTAGAAACAGATTCTGAGGTCCTACCCAGACCTACCAAATATAAATCTGTATTTTAATAAGTTCCCCTGTAGGCACATTAAAGTTCAAAAAGCAGCACTTTACATAACCATGTGAAACTGTTGAATCCCTAGATAATAAATCTCTTAACAACTTAGGTAGGTTGTAATCAAAAATGCTAAAATTAGGGAGGAAACTAGTAAGCAATAATTTGGATTTAGGAACCAGGAGTCTCAATTTGGGATTAATTTCCAATAGGAAAATAAGAATTTCACCCACCCAAAACCAAGTCTCTGTCAATACTATGTCACAGCCACAATCCAGAGAGATTCATGTTCAAAGGGCATCAATATACCATTAAACATCCTCTTACTGTCTTCTAGTGATCGAATTTGTCATCCCTCAATTTCTCTAAACTTCAAACCAATTTATACATTTAACATCTACCTCTGAAGCAGCAGGTTCCACAGTGCTTCTAATTGGTAAGTAAAATTATACATTCTTTACTTCTCATAAATTTCAAAGACTTGGATCATATTACTACTTAGTCTTCTATTTTTAACAATAAAGACTCCCTCCTTCCCCTTCATTGTACAGAAAGTATTGTACAGAAACCTCCCAGTGCCTAAATATTTTTACTGACTCTCTTTCAATCTTTCCTGAGGTGGTACAGCCAAAAACCTAATGCTACTAAAAGTTTACTTAACATAAATGTGAAATTGTTGTAAGGCAATGGAAATTCAACCTTCCTGATAATAACTGAAATGAGTAATTTTTCTCATGTAGAGTATAAAAAATATTTCAACTCCAAACTAAAAGGCCTCTACATTTGTTTTATTACTAGTTGCTCTGGTCTCCATATATAACCACAAGCCATAATTCCTACTTTAAATCAACCATAATCCTAGCAAACATTTTACCTGTGCTGATTCTAGATGAAAATTTGACCTCTCTGAATTTCATTTCTTGTTTCAGCATAGATGACTTTTGTTTTTGCTGACACCTTTGTTCTGCTAATCAAGTGATTAGCTCGCTTGTTAAATAAACCAAAACCCTGCTCAAAACTAAAAAAATTTTTAAACTACAGTATTTTGTTTTATCATTGCAATAATTCTTATACACATCAACTTCACACACATCATCTGTATACCTGAAACAATCTTGCAGCTCATGGTGATCGGCTGGAAGGATTTCCCAGGTGACTCAGGATTAGGAACCTGACCCTGTGGCACAATCTTGCAGCTTGATGCTATTGGCTGGAAAGCTGAATTGCCATGAGAACAAAACACAACTTTCTGGGATGTTGTCATTTTGGTGGGTGTTCGTTCCAATGAAGATGGCAAAGAATAAAATGTAGTATGCCTCTCAGTTTCCGTATTGGCTGGTAATCCTGCTTGAAATGAAACAGGCAAATGATTAAGTCATTAATCTCTTTGCAATAATAAAATCTTACCATTGTGGGAAAAGAATGAAACAATAAAATACCTTATCATTTCAAAACCAATTAAGCCATTTACTAGTAGTAAAATAAATACAATTCACAGTATTTATTATCCCTTTGTACATTTTTGGGGAAGGGTGTTAAAAAATAAATTTCAGCCCTAGCTAGTTTGGCTCAGTGGATAGAGCATTAGCCTGTGGACTGGAGGGTCCTGGGTTCGATTCCAGGCAAGGGCATTAAATAAATAAACAAATAAATTTGAGCTGAGGACATTTTAAAGCTTTAATTGGCTTTATTCAACGATGCATAAATCAAGCAGAGAAAAAGCAGCTCTCAGGAGCCGCACAAAAGGCAAGACTTTTAGAGGCAGAAGGGAGCCGGAGAAAGGAAGTTATTGAACAAAAACAGATCAGCTGTGGTTAGGTCACCTTTCTTAGGGGACAGCAGGGGCCTATCAGGCCAATTACCCATCTAGTGCTGATTCCTGATTGACTGATTTAAGATTCATTTCTGGAAGAGGCTGAAACTGTACGTTTGAATTTGGTGACATGAGCTTGGCATAGGGCATTTGGGGCCTGTTGTCTTGTTTTTTT
The DNA here is from genome assembly GCA_027563665.1 of Antrozous pallidus. Taxonomy (NCBI): domain Eukaryota; kingdom Metazoa; phylum Chordata; class Mammalia; order Chiroptera; family Vespertilionidae; genus Antrozous; species Antrozous pallidus. The sequence continues at coordinate 43,752,554 of CM050514.1, read as the reverse complement.
TAACAAATGTGAATATGCCTAGAATCCTATTTTGTTAAAATGTTTCTTTAAAAAATTAGAAAACATATTAACTATAAACAGTTCAAAAGTTCATTTTGTTCTATTTTTTTACACAAATTGAAACCTGTTTAAATTAGAGAGGAGAAAAAACTCAAAAGGATTCACTTAATCTAATGATGTCCTTTCTTATTAAATGCCCATAAAGAAGATGTAATTAAAACTTACAGAGGAATAAAGTTGAAATTTTATAAAAGAAAATATTATCACATTAAAATGCAGGCTAAGAGACCACGCTAATCTCATTTAGAGTCAATTTTATTTTTTGTATGTAAGTTATGTAAGTGAATACTTAAACATTTATTGATGATGAATCTTATCGACACTAATAAAAAAGAAAGATGCAAATTGACCATAACTTCAAGACACCAACCAATCAGGAATATGCAAATCAACCCAACAAAAATGGTGGGTTAATTTGCATATGCAGGCGCCAAGCAGCCTTGGGCAGGGCAGGACACTTGTGTCATGGCAACAATGCAGGCGTTCTGCACCACCCCCAGCAGCTCCGGCCTCTGGGCAGTGTGGGAAGGCAGAAAGTCAGCTCCGGCCAGAGCAAAAGCAGAGCCCGCAGCCTGGGGAAGGAAGGCCCATTCTTGCATGAATCTTTGTAATTTGGGCCTCTAGTATTTTAAATAAGATTAGATATTTGTTATTTAAGTTTCTTGTTCACATAATTGAGAACCGGACTAGAATTTCAAGAAACTACTATAATCAACAAGGAAAGAAAATTTAATGGTTTTTAAATCAGAAAAAATTTATAATTTTCTTCCACCTGAAGAACTGACAAAATTCAATATTTTTCTGTATTTACTATACATAATCATAAAATGGCTTAAAATACATGGTATTTTAATTAATATCTACTACATGCAAGAATTGTAACTCAATTAATTAGTTGTAATTTAATAAAAGGGATTGAGGGCAACAACAGGCTGGGAAGAAACATTAAGATCTATGCTGCCGGGACTGGTCTTGCTCAGTGGATAGAGCGTCGGACTGCGGACTGAAGGGTCCTGGGTTCGATTCCGGCAAGGGCATGTGCCTTGGCTGCAGGCACATCCCCAGTAGGGGGTGTGCAAGAGGCAGCTGATCGATGTCTCTCTCTCATCGATGTTTCTGACTTTCTATCCCTCTCCCTTCTGCTCTGTAAAAAATCAATTAAAAAAAAAAAAAGATGTATGCTCCATGAAAACCCATGGACATGGACAACAGTGTGGTGACTGCAGGGGGTGAGGGGAGTGGAGGTGGAAGAGGGCATAGAGGGGATAAATGGTGATGGGAAAATTAAATTAAAAAATATATCTATGCTCCCATGACATTGATGATGCTGGGCATAATCACATCATAGGGTTGTTCTAGGATGGCTATTTATAGTTTCCCCTTGTTGAGCCAATGAGAAATTTTTCCATTAATGAAAAAGATTGATGCAACTCAAAAATGCAACTTTATTTATCTGCTTGATTTTAATTATGATGATAAGAGTTCCCTAAACTGGACTGAAAGCCTTGATTAAATTAAAAACAGGGACATTATCCTTGTCATACTTTTAATGTCTATCTTTTCTCTAATATGGTTAAAATATCCACATTATCCTCCAGTGAGACACATCTACAAACCCAAACTAGAGCAGAAATCCAGTTTTATGGTATGCCCCTACCTCATGAACTTCATTCGATAAGCCATACTTTCTCTGAATTAACTGTCATAAAAGGAAGTCTCAAGGGCAAAAGCACTTAACATAGCAAAAAAGTTTTATAAAGTTTGTGCTGTAAAATCCAACATTAATAATGCAAAATCAGAATTAATGTTTTGTTAGGGAACCATCCAGTTACAGGAAATGTTAATGAATTCTTTTCCTTTGGTAAAAGAGGAAGAGGAAGGGTCACCTTATTTATCATCAGTGTATCTTACAGTGGAAGAGGTTTTGCTTCTCCCTTCTCAGCTATAATTGAGACTGTGTTCAAGTCCCCTTCCCTAATGCACATATAGGTTTACTAATTGATTTTTCCCATTCTCTATTATTACTTTGATGTTTTGCTCTATTTTATTATGTGGACAGAATGGTATCTATTCCTTAATAAATGATTTGTCATACTTAAAGATTTGTGGCCCTAACTGGGCTGGCTGAGTAGATAGAGCGTCTGCCTGAAGACTGAAGGGTCCCAGGTTCGATTCCAGCCAAGGGCACCTGCCTGGTTGGAAGCTCAATCCCAGGTAGGGGGCATGCAGAAGGCAGCCAATCAATGATTCTCTCTCATCATTGATGTTTCTATCTTTCCTCTCCTTCCTCTCTGGGAAAAAAAAAAAAAAAAAAGATTTGTGACATGGTCTAGTTTGCAACACTGACTTATTCAAGTATGTCCTGTAGAGAAGCATTTAGCTTTTTGTTGAATCTACAAAAACAGCAGTATAACCATAAAAATAAAGTAATTTCTATTTTAAAAATGCAATGCTTTTTAGTGAGTTTTGTGTTCTACAAAATGTTAGCAGAACTTAAAGGTATTTTCTGAGAAAAGTAATAAGCATTTTGGTATTTTCATAATAGTACTGGGTAGTAAAGGCAACATACCTACTTATGGAAAATTTCCTTTCTCTCAGTCTCTGAAGGTAGCAGTTAATTATCACACTATGTAAATGAGAAAAAAATGCCCCAGAATGACTCCTCCAAATAAAGAAAAAAACATGAATGTACAAGAAAAAAATATATTACCTTTCTCCACAGAGGTATCAGGTACTGCTTCATGTGACTGCTTTATTGGTGAGGAAACTTTCACTGGAGCTGGGATGGTCAAAGGCAAAGACGGTGGGGCATCAGAGATGTCTGACTCGGAGGACTGAGGATAAATGGAGTCTTCTCCAAGAGAATGCCGGTGGAGCTCAACATCCACTACCTACACAATCAGGCAATAATTAGGCTCATGAATTCATCACTAGTGTCCCAGGAAGCCCCAAATCTTCTAAGAACACAATACTCTAAGAAAGAGATGTCACAAATGATTTCAAATTATACTTCAAATGCAATTTCCATCTCAAGAACTAAAGGGTTGACAAGCAGCTCTTTGGCTTCTTCGCGAATCTCTGTCAGGTTCAGTCTTCTCACCTCCACTTCAGCCTTCACCATGTCCACAAGGGTGACCCAAAACACCTACAAGGTGTCCACCTCTGGACCCCGGGCCTTCAGCAGCCGCTCGTACTCCAATGCACAGGGCACTCGCATCAGCTCCTCGTCCTTTTCCCGTTTGGGCAGCAGCTACCGAGGTGGCCTGAGCACCAGCAGAAATCTGGCTGGGGGTATGGGGAGCATCACAGCTGTCCAAGTGAACCAGAGCCTGCTATGTCCCCTGAAGCTGGAGGTGAACCCCAACATCCAGGCTGTGCGCAACCAGGAGAAGGAGCAGATTAAGACCCTCAACAACAAAGAACCAAGATGGCGGCATAGGTAAACACCTATTGCTCTGCCCCGCGCAACGATTCAAAAACTACAACATAACAACAAAACAAACATCGCCCAGAATCACCAGAAAGCTGGCTGAGTGAAAACTCCACAAATAAAAGTAAAGGTGGGACACTGAGACTCAGAAGAGCGGCAGGAGCGCAGCCTTGAAGACGTAAACAGGTTAGGAGCCGTCCTGGTTGCGCGCGTGTGGGCTGTAGGGCTGGAGCAGCAACCCCAGCTGGATTTCGCCAACAGGGAGGGTGGAAACGTCCCACTACACGGATTCCCCAGCGCCAGGCGAGGTCCGAGATCTGAGGTACATGGAGACGTCCCACTACACAGATTCCCCAGTGCCTGGTGAGGTCCGAGGTCCGGGGAGACGCACCCTGGAAGCCGGGCGTGGCAGAGGTCTCCTAGTCTGCAGAGAAACCGGGTGCTAGGAAAAGAAGTTTGCGCGCAGGGGACACACCCTGGAAGCCGGGCATAGCAGAGGTCTCCTAGTCTGCAGAGAAACAGGGTGCTGGGAAAAGAAGTTTGCGCGAAAGTAAACTGTGCGATAGCACAGACGTGCGACTTGCTCCCTGGAAACTTGTCTCCTGGTCCCGTAAACCACCTGATTTACAACCCTGGGCGAGACTTTGAGTGTGCAGACTCATTTGGGGAGAGGCAGAGTTGTCTGGCAAGGGGAAGAGACTAGCGGCTTTCTCTTGGAGGTGTCTGCAGCCATCCCCATCCAATAGAGACCTGCGCAAGCGCGCGCGAGCGCCGCATAGGACATAGCTGACACTGAGGCTGCCTGCGCAGCTCAGAGACTCCCATCCAACCTGAACACAGTCTCCCTTCACAGCCAATTGGCCTGGAGGTCAAACCCTCCTAGAGCTAATAACAACAAGCTGGGTTTAAATTCAAAAATACTGTACAACCCATAAAGGATTGCAGTAAGAGTACCCATCTCAAATAACTGGGGAGGCTGTGCCACTGACACTTAGAGGACATCTACCACATAAAGCAGCCACCATGCAGAGATATGGAAAGAAATCAGGTGTGAAAGAAATGGAGGAGAAAAGACGACAAGACATAGAGTTCAAAACCACAGTTATAAGGCTTTTCAAGAGGCTCCTAGAAAAGGCCGATGAACTTAATGAGAATTACGAGCAAATGAACAAGACCAACCAGGAAATGAATGAGACTTACAAGGAAATGAATGAGAACCTCAAGGAAATGAACAAGATCTGAGGATATGAACGAGACCCTCACGCATATGAAAAAGGACCAACTAGAAATCAAGCACACACAGACTGAAATAAAAAATATTACACAAAGTCCTAAAAGCAGTCCAGAGGGCCACAAGAACCAAGTCAAAGATTTGAAATACAAAGAAGCAAAATCCACTCAGCTGGAAAAGCAACAAACAAAAAGAATCCAGATAATTAAAGATAGTGTAAGGGGCCTCTGGGACAACCTCAAGCATGCCAACATCCGAATTATTGGGGTGCCAGAAAAAGAGAGAGAGCAAGTTAATGAAAACCTACTTGAAGAAATAGTGACTCAAAACTTCCCCCACCTGGTGAAAGAAACTGACTTAAAAGCCCAAGAAGTACACAGAACCCCAAAATATAGAAATCTAAAGAGGACCACACCAAGACACATCATAATTAAAATGCCGAGAGCAAAAGATAAAGAGAGAATATTAAAAGCAGCAAGAGAAAAACAGTTGGTTACCTACAGGGGAGCACCCATACGACTCAGTGGATTTCTCAACAGAAACGATGCAAGCCAGACGGGAGTGGCAAGAAGTATTCAAAATAATGAATAGCAAGAATCTACAACCAAGATTACTCTATCCAGCAAAGCTATCATTCAGAATTGAAGATCAGATAAAGTGCTTCGCAGCTAAGAAAAAGCTAAAGGAGTTCGTCACCACCAAACCAATATTATATGAAATGCTGAAAGATATTCTTTAAGAAGAGGAAGAAGAAAAAGGTAAAAATATAGATTATCAACAACAAATACACATCTATTAACAAATGAACATAAAAATCAAGTGAATTGATAGGCTGATGAACAGGATAAACTGGTGAATATAACAGAAACATGGACATAGAAAGGGAATGGACTGACAATTCTTGGGGAGAAAAGGGTTGTGGGAAGTACAGCAAGAGACTGGACAAAAATCTTGCAACAATGGGAGAGGACAGTGGGGAGGGGGAGGGGAGGGTGGAGGGTGGGATAGGTACAGGTTGGAGGGGAGATATAGGGGGATAAAAAAGGGGAAACAATGTAATTAATAAACTGAACAATAAAGGTTTAAAAAAAAAGACCCTCAACAACAAGTTTGCTTCCTTCATCGATAAGGTGTGGAGCCTGGAGCAGCAGAATAAGATCCTGGAGACCGAATGGAACCTCCTGCAGCAGCAGCAGACGACTCGCAGTAACATGGACAACACGTTCGAGAGCTACATCAACAACCTTCGAGGGCAGCTGGCCACGCTGGGTCAGGAGAAACTGAGGCTGGACGCAGGGTTTGGAAACACGCAGGGACTGGTGGAGGACTTGAAGAGTAAGTATGAGGAGGAGATCAACAAGCGCACAGAGATGGAGAATGAATTCGTCCTCATCAAGAAGGATGTGGATGAAGCGTACATGAACAAGGTAGAGCTGGAGTCCCGCCTGGAAGGGCTGACCGATGAGATCAACTTCTACAGGCAGCTGTATGAAGAGGAGATTCGTGAACTGCAGTCCCAGATCTCCGACACATCTGTGGTGCTGTCCATGGACAACAACCGCTCTCTGGATCTTGATGGCATCATCGCCGAGGTCAAGGCCCAGGACGAGGACATCGCCAGCCGCAGCCGGGCTGAGGCTGAGACCATGTACCAGGTCAAGTCTGAGGAGCTGCAGCCTTGGCTGGGAAGCACGGGGGTGACCTGCGTCGCACTAAGACTGAGATTTCTGAGATGAACCGGAACATCAGCCGACTCCAGGCTGAGAGTGAGGGTCTCAAAGGCCAGAGGGCTTCCCTGGAAGCCGCCATTGCTGATGCCGAGCAGCGTGGGGAGCTGAGCATCAAGGATGCTCAGTCCAAGGTGGCTGAGCTGGAGGCTGCCCTGAGAAACGCCAAGCAGGACATGGCCCGGCAGCTGCCGGAGTACCAGGAGCTCATGAATGTCAAACTGGCCCTGGACGTGGAGATCACCACCTACCGCAAGCTGCTGGAGGGCGAGGAGAACTGGCTGGCATCTGGGATGCAGAGCATGAGTATCCACACCAAGACCACCAGCGGCTATTCAGGTGGGCTGATGACCCCATCTTATGGGAACCTCAACTATGGCCTGGGCTTCCAGGCCAACTTGGGCTCTGGCGGGAGCTCTGGCTCCTTTAGCCACACCAGCTTCTCCAAGACGGTGGCTGTGAAGAAGACTGAGACCCGAGATGGGAAGCTGGTGTCTGAATCATCTGATGTCCTCCCCAAGTGAATGATGAAGGCAGGCCCTCCTGTTCTCCAAGCTGCAGGCACAGGAAGACCCGCCTGAGGCTCAGCCCCAGTCCTCTGCTCACCCTTGGGGTGGAGGGAGTTTATTGACTGGGGGACCACCTCTTTCCCGTGCCCCCAACTAAAAGCCAAATCAAGTGTTGTTTTGTTTTGTTTTTCCAAAATAAAGTCTCAACTGGCTCTGCCAACAGTAAAAAAAAAAAAAAAAAAAAAAAAAAGAACTAAAGGGTTATCCCATGATATAATCTATTCTGGTTTAACAGATAATTAGTAATACCAATCATAAAACTGAGGTCTTTCCATTTGTTATTTCAATGCCTTAGAACACTCTTCCCCCAAATCTTTGCATGTCTTCCTCTTTCTCACCATTTGGTCTCAATCCAACATTGTCTTCTCAGGCCTTCCCTAATCAACCTAGCTAAAGCAACTCTTTTGTCCCCCAGCTACTTTCTTCTTTATTGTACTTATTTGTAAATGAAACCTTATTTGCTTTTATGCTTACTGTATACCATCTGCCAGTTCTCAATACAACCAAGAATAGTTGAGAATAATAGCTATCTTGTGCAGAAATCTGTATCTCCACTACCTAGACTGGTGCCTCGCATATACTCTGTGCTCAAAAAATATCTTCTAATATAACACAAAGTATAACTAGGTAATTATAATGACTTCTGCTGATATATCATAAATTCCAAAAAAGGTGGGGGGAGGTGATAAGAAGAGAAAAACTGAAGTTGGAGTCTCATACTTCCAGATTTCAAAACTTATAATTGCAAAGCTATATTAATTAAAACAGTGTAGTACTGGCATAAAAGACATATAGACCATTAGAACAGAATATACTCTCACATACATGGTCAAATTATTATTATTATTTATTTTAAAGTACTGTTATTTATTTTTTAAATATATTTTACTAGAGACCCAGTGCGTGAAATTCATGCACGGGGGTGAGGGATCCCCTCAGCCCACCCTGCACCCGCTCCAACATGGGACCCATACCTCTCAAAATCCAGGACTGCTAGCTCCCAATCACTCAACTGCCTGCCTTCCTGATTGCCCCTAACCACTTCTGCCTGCCAGCCTGATCACCCCCTAACTGCTCTCCTGACAACCTGATTGCCCCTAACTGCCCTCCCCTGCAGGCCCAGTCCCCAACTACCTTCCCTTGCAGGCCTGGGTCCCCTGCAACTGCCCTTCCCTGCAGGCTTGATTACCCCCAACTGCCCTTCCTAGCAAGCCTGGTCCCTCCCAACTACCCTTCCCTACTGGCCATATTGTATCCACATGGGGGCAGGATCTTTAACTACATAGGGGCAGCCATCTTGTATGTTGGGGTGATGGTCAATTTACATATTACTCTTTTATTAGATAGGATAGAGGCCTGGTGACGGGTGGGGGCTGGCTGGTTTGTCCTGAAGGGTGTCCGGGATCAGGGTGGGGGTTTCCATGGGGCATAGGGTGGCCTGGGCGAGGGGTCTGTGGTGGTTTACGGACCCAAGTGGAGGCTCTGGGATCTGGAATTTATCTTCTATAATTGAAACTTTGTAGCTTTGAGTGGAGGCCAAGGCAGGCCAGGGCTGGGGAAGCTTGACTTCCTCCATCGCCTGGGACAACTCAATCCTTTTGCTCTCTCCATCTCCATGGCTGCCGCCATTTTTGTTGGGATTTATGTATCTTCTATGATTGAAACTTTGTAGCCTTGAGTGGAGGCCTGGGCCCACCAGTGTATGCAGAAAGCTTGGCTTCTTCCATTGCCAGAAAAACCTAAGCATCCTGCTCGCTCCGTGGCTGCAGCCATCTTGGTCGGGTTAAGTTGCATACTCACTCCTGATTGGCTGGTGGGCATGGCTTGTGAAGTGGAGTAATGTTTAATTTGCATATTATTCTTTTATTAGATAGGATTGATATTTTACAGAGAGGGAGAGGGATAGAGACTTAGAAACATTGATCAGTGGCCTCTTGCACACCCCCTACTGGGGATGTGCCCGCAAATAAAGTACATGCCCTTGACCAGAATCAAATCTGGGACACCCTTCAGTCCGCAGGCTGACGCTGGGTCCACTGAGCCCAACCAGTTAGGGCTGTGGTCAAATTATTTTCACAAGGAGGCCAAGACCATCCAATGTGAAAAGGACAATCTTTCACAAAATGGTAATGAGAAATTAGACATCCACATGCATTAGAATGAATGTGGGTCTTTACCTTATACCATATACAAAAACTAATTCAAAATGGATCAAAGACCTAAAACAACAAAACTCTTAGAAGGAAATATAGGGGCAAAGCTTCGTGACACTGGCTTTGGCACTGATTTCTTGGATATGACACATAAAAACATGTAACAAAAGAAAAAAACATAAATCGAACTATGTCAAAACTAAAAACTTTTGTGCATCCAAGGACATAATCAAGAATGAAAACTTAAAAAACCCCAAAAAGAATGTAAAGTAAAGGTCACCCACATAATGGGAGAAAATACCATATACCTAATAAGAGACTAATACCAAGAATATAGAGAAAACTCCTAAAACTCAACAATAACAAAACCAAACAACCAGATTAAAAAATGGATAAACGATTTGAAGACATTTCTCAAAAGAAAATATACAAATGGCCAATAAACACATGAAAAGATGCTCAACATCAATTACCATTAGGGACATGTAAACCAAACCTGCAATGAAATACTGATTACTATCAAAAAGACATAAAACAACAAATGTTGGAGATTTGGAACACTTACGCACTGTAGGTGGAAACATAAAATTGTACTGCTGTTATGGAAAACAGTACGCCAGGCCTCAGAAAATTAAACACAGAATTATAGTGTCATCCAGCAGTCTCACTGCTGGGTATCTATCCAAAAGAATTAAACGCAGGGACTGGAACAAACAGGCCCACAAACTTAGTATTGACAATAGCCAAAAGATGTAAGCAACTCAAGTGTTCACTGACAGATAAATGGATAAACACAATGTAGTATATACATATAATGTAACATTATTCAGCCTTTTGGGGAAGGAAATTCTGACACATCTACAACGTGGATAAATCTTGAAAACATTATGCTCAAGTGAAATATGCCAGTTACAAAAACAAAACGCTGTACGATACCACTTATATTGCATCTAGTGTAGTCAAACTCAGAGAGAGAGAAAGTAGAAGAGTGAGTGCCAGGAGCTAGATGAAGAGGAGAATAGAGAATTATTGTAAATTGTTACAGTTTCAGTTTTCCAAAAGGGCGATAGCAATCACTGCACAAAATGTGAATATATGTAATAATACTTAAATGAATACTTTAAAATAGTAAATTTTATGTGTACTTTTTCACACTGAAAAATAAATACATGAGGAGGATACAACATTTTTCTAAATTTAGCACTCATTTTTTTCTAACTAAAAATGAAGATCAATATTCAGTCTATTTGTTCCCAAATAATGCCATTGGGGGTAAACCTACCGTCTCTGCTCCAAGAGTCTGCAAGCCAGTGTACGTTCTATCCAGCTATTTAAAGACAAAAGCAAGAGTTAGGTTTCACATGCTTACTTATAAATATAACCTTATCTAACAACTCTTTCACCACCAAGTTTTCATACCATAACTACTTTTTCATAATATAAATTCATAAAAAACCCTCTTAATATTGTGGGGAAGAATTACTCAATTAATTTTATTCAAAATTAATATAAACCTCTGACATACATGTAGAAATTATACTTTTAATATAATGAATACACTTCTAACAACCCATTCTAATCCAAAAATGGAGGCTGTTTTACAAAAAAAAAGATGTTTACTGCAGCACCCTATATAATTAAAAGGCTAATATGCAAATCGACTGGATGGCAGAACAATCAGTAGCTATGACATGCACTGACCATCAGGGGCAGATGCTCTACACAGGAGCTGCCCCCTGGTGGCCAGTGCACTCCCACAGGGGAGTGCTGCTCAGCCAGAAGCTGGTTTATGGCTGGTGAGCACGGCGGTGGTGGCGGTGGCGGTAGTGCTAAGGGTGTGTGACTGCCAGCTTAGGCTCCCCACAGGGAGGAATCCTAAGTCATCAGTCGGATATCCCCTGAGGGCTCCTGGGCTGAGGGACTTCCCCAAGTGCATGAATTCTGTGCACTGGGCCTCTAGTTATCTATAGTCACAAAAAATAAAAGCAATATAGGTTTCTCAGACAGGAATACCATAATAGTTCTCCTAGTTTGGGAAGTCTAATCTGATGGTGGTGTGCAGAATGAAGACAGATTAGAATCAAAGAAGCTAATCAGGAAACAATAAAAGGGTAGAATGTAAATTATGAGAAAAATGGAAGAAGCAAAATGGCTCCAAGGGTTGACGGTTGATGCAGAAATGACAGGAAAAATGATACTCCAGTACAAATAAAAATCACAAGGTCACAATACAGGTGTTTAAGGTCTCAAGGTCAATGTATAATAATAATAATAGGGTAAGATGCTAATTAAACTGGGTGTTGTTCCAGATGTCATTCCAGACATCCTTCCAGATGAAGCCGGGGCTGGAGGAAGCTACCTAGTCCTGGAGTGAAGCCCGTGCCAGCAGCCAGGGAAAGGAATGCCTACTCTTGCACAAATTTTCGTGCATCAGGCCTTTATTTGATACATAATATGTAGTAAAATTAAGTTTTAAAAAACCCTGATAAGAAATGCTTTAAATACATCATTTTAAAATACTGTGCGCCTCAATCTTTCACGAGGAATTCTAAATGATAAGGACAATACAATATACAAAACTATGCAAACAACTTCCTTAATCATTGGGATAAGGGCTGGGCCCAGTCCACAAAATGGTATATGTGATGCTGAAAGTAAGATAAAAGAAAGCAAAACTAATTCAGACATTCTTCTAAGTAAGTGGGACCATATTTTGCCTCTTTGAGCAAAGTGGCAGTAAATTCTTTATTTGATTTGAGTTTTTCTGAGATCATAAAGCAATCTAATCTCTTAGTAATCTCTAGAAAATAATGTGTACATGAAGTTAAGCTGTCTTACAATGGCTGCATAACAAGCAATGGAGGGCAAATTTCAGCACGCCCTAAGGTTGAAAAGGTACATGTGTAGAACAAAGGAAACAAAAAACAGAATTTTGCAGATGTACTCAGTTTCATTTAGCTCAATTTTGGGAGTCATTAACGAGAACAATGTAGTAAGCCACAAGTAAGGGTGCTATGGGAGAAGTTCAATACAAGAAAATGTATACAAGACTACTATACAGAGGGCCTAGAGGAACATTTTAAAAAGTCTGCCTTCCAATTGTAAGTTAAATATGTTCATTATGTGAAAATACTTCCAAAAAAACAAACACAGATAAAAAGTTCATAGGAAATAGTTTACAACATCATTAATTATATACTTCAACATTTTGGTATATTTCTTTTGTGTCTTTTTAAAATCATGGTTGACCTCATACTGTATACTTTATACTCGGTGCTTTTTGCTTACTATATAACGCTAATTTCCCCCCAGGCATAGAAAACACTTTGTAAAATGTAACTTATAATAGCTGCATAATAAACCATGTGGATATATCAGAGAAGGATTTCTGACAATACGTATCAAAAGTGTTACAACTTTCACCCTGGCCAGGTGGTTGGATTGTCCCCCTGTACACCACAAGGTTGGAGGTTTGATCCCCAGTCAGGGCACATACAGAAAGCAACTGATCAAGACTTCCTCTAAAAATCAATAAACATATCCTCAGGTGAGGATAAATAATTAAAGTTTTACAACCTGCTACAGTACTTGACATTTTCTAAAACATGTTTACTTCAATTGTTACCCTTAGGAGATAAACATATTCTTTATCCTTATGAGATAAAGAGACAAGGCTTATTTCAGAAAATCTTCACCTAATGTCATTGACAGGTTCTGTGACTTTAAGCAAAACATTTATCTATAATAATAAAAGCAAAACATACTAATTAGACTGGACAGCCCAACGACCTCCTGGACAACCTCACAGATGAAGCTGGGGCTGTGAGGGCCAAGCCCCTTGCACGAATATCATGCTTCAGGCCTCTAGTTGTATAATGAAACCAAATCTACTATAGGTTAGCTGATATATAGAAGAGTTAAGTTCCTATGATATCTCATCGTTATAATGACATTAAATGAAACATCATTTTAGGACTTTCTGTATTTGCCTAATTTTTAAAAAATATATATATATAACCTACTGTGACATCCTGATAGGAGAGAGGATAACAAGAAGATGGAACATTCAGGAAAGCAGATTTCAGTGACTTCAGAGATGTTTAGGGATGGACAGACCACCTAGAATGAAGTGAATTTTTTTTTCAGGCTGCACATCCCACTGGAGGTGATGGTATTTTAAAAGGAGATTCACCAGGGAATGTATATGCCTATATGACTAGCCCATGGACACAGACAATAGTGTGGTGAAGGTCTGAGTGGGCCTGTGTGGGGTGGAGGGAGTCAATGAGGAAAAAAGGGACATCTGTAATACTTCCAACAATAAAGATAATTAAAAAAAATAAATAAAAATAAAATATATATATTTATTGATTTCATAGAGGAAGGGAGAGGGGAAAAGGGATAGAAACATCAATGATGAGAATCATTGACTGATGACTTCCTGCACATCCTACATTGGGGATCAAGCCTGAAACCCGGCATGTGCCCTGACCCGGAATCAAACTGTGAGCTCCATATGCATAGGTTGACACTCAACCACTGAACCACACCAGCCAGGCTGCATTTGCCTCATTTTATTGAAAAGTAAGATTTTAAAAAATTACAGATTAATCGCAGGTAACACAGTAACAGTGAGCTCTGGTCAGAAATTCAAGTGTTCTGATGATCTGATCTAAAGAACATACATTCAACTATCAAGTGCCCCCCCTTCCCCATAACCTTCAGAGGACAAAGGAGTATATAGCAGCAAACAGATTTATCCTGCTTCCACTATCCTTCACCTGGCCACTTCTCTCAGGACTAACTTACTATATTCAATACCAGGTGAAAGAGATACTTCATTTCCAGAGAACAATGTTTTGTTACAATACCTTCAGATTATGTATGATATCTATCCGCTTGTTCTGGCTGTCCTTAAAGTGAACTTGAACTCTGACAGGAAATTCACCCCAGCCTCTTCTGGTCAGGTGAAAAGGAGGTTCTCTGTGGAAGAGCAGATAGTTTAACACATTAATCCATATGTAATCATTCTAAAGGAAAAGTTTTCTCCCAATGGATAAGTTAGAAATTCACATCCTTCTGACCATCATTTACATTTCCTCATTTGAAGGTAAATCAGTATGCTGCATTATGCTAAAATGCTAAATGACAGCCCTAACTGGTTTAGCTCAGTGGATAGAGAGAGCGTCAGCCTGCGGACTAAAGGGTCCCAGGTTTGACTCCTGTCAAAGGCATGTACCTTGGTTGCAGGCACATCCCCAGGTAGGGGTGTGAAGGAGGCAGCTGATCGATGTTTCTCTTTCATGGATGTTTCTAACTCTCTATCCCTCTCCCTTCCTCTCCCCCCCCCCCCCCACTATATACATACATACATATATATATATATATATATATATGTATATATATATGTATGTATATATATGTGTATATATATACATACATATATTTAAAAATAAATAAAATGCTAAATTATAAAAGAAAAACTTAACTCAAACCTACATTAAATTTTCAATTACTGGATACTTAGAGCTAAGACACTTATCCTATACTAGGGGCCTGGTCCACAAAATTCGTGCACTGGGGCAGGTCTCTCAGCCCAGTCTCACAGTCTGGGAGCCCTCAGGTGATGTCCTACTGATGGCTGAGGCCTCCTCCATGCAGAGTGGGCCTAAGCCACAGTCTGACCTCCCTCAGCTGCTGGCTGATCAGGGAAAGGCACGGCCCCCATCACCCCATTGCTGCTGTTGCCTCTGGCCTCCCTCTGCAGGAGGCGACCTGGTTCAGGGGAAGGCAACGCCCCCATCACGCTTCTGCTGCTGCCATTGCCAGCCTCGAGGCTGCCTGAGCCTCGGCCTTTACAGCCACTGCAGCTTGCCTGAGACTTGTCCAGCCCTCAATACCTGAGCCTCGGGCCCTTGCAGTGGCAGCGGCCATTGGCTGCTTGCCTGAGCCTGGGGCCAGCCCTGGGTAAGTGGCAGCCACCCACTGCCTCCCCAACACTGCAAGTCCCCACCCACCTGCACCTACTGCGCATGCAGCCTACTGATCAGTTGTTACTGTGATGATGTCCCGACCAATATGCATATTATCCTATTATTAGATGGGTAATAAAAGGCTAATATGCAAATAGACTGAAGGGCGCAACAATCTAACAACCGGTGGTTATGATATGCGCTGACCACCAGGGGGCACACGTGGAACATGGTGGCAGAGTGTGGAACATGGCAAGTGTCGGCTGTGGTAGGATGGTAGAGTAGATAAGTGGGGGCGCCAGTCCACGGCAGGGCACCAGTTGCTGTCATTAGGGTGAGCCTCTGGTAGTTACTGAAAATTCTTTGTTCCTGTGCACCAAGGTCTGGCCTGGTACTTGCCAGAGCCACCACTCACACCCACTGCCGGCGTCTGGCACCAATCCTGATCACTCAGCAATGTCATTGGGTACAAGTGTCACCCCTGAGGGCTTCTTCACCTCCCGCTGCTCCTAAAGGGTGATCGGGCAGCAGCTGCCGCTCATACCCACTAATGCTGACCCTGCTTGTACCCACTGCTGGCGCCAGCCCCAATCACTCCATGCTGTCAATATGTGGGAGCGGCAGCAGCAGGAGCTGGGCTGCTGCAGACAGGGGATGGGGGCGGGGGGGCGTGATGGCAAAAACAGAGGATGGGCCAAGACCCACCCCTGTGTCCACCATAGCCTTGTGGCCCACAGTTTCTTTCAAGGTGCACAAATTCATGCACTGGGACACTAGTAACACATAATTCAATGTCACTGCTTTCACAGATAATGAACTAGAGTGATTGGATGGCCCAAACAGTGTGGCTCAGAGGTTGAGTTTTGACCTATGAACCAGGAGGTTACAGTTCAATTCCTGGTCAGGGCACATCCTCGAACCCCAGTAAGGGGTGTGCAGGAGGCAGCCAATCAACGATTCTCTCTCATCATTGATGTTTCTATATCTCTCTCCCTTTCCCTTCCTCTCTGAAATCAATAAAAATATTTTTTTAAAAATAAATAAAATCTTTGATGAATGTTCCAATATGAGTCAGAATCCTTAATAGCTATTTGACAGACATAGGCTGAACTATATTTTCCTTACCCCCAACACTCATTTATTCCTCCACTCTGGCAAAAACAAAGTCACGAATACTCTATTTGAAAGTGACAATTTATATTTGACAATTTATTTGAATGTATCTGCTAAGAGGACTTAAAAGATATGTTCACAATATGATCTTCCCCAAATAGTGACTATGATTTCAGAGGATGGAGAGGAACTCATGGGAACGCTAATTGAACCAATGAATCTTTAGTCAGAACCTAATTTTTAAAGGAAAGAAAAAGAAAATTCGATGGAAAAAAAGATTAGCAAACTATTAATAATTGGTGTTGGATATATTAGGGTTCAATATACTCTGCTTTTGTACATGTTTGAAATTTTTCTTTCTCAAAAATCAATTAAAACATTAAATTTAAAAAAGATAGATGTAAGACTAGAAGCAAGGGAAGGCAGAAAAGAAGGGAAGGGAGGGAGAAAAGGAGGGGAGCAAAAAAGGAAGGGAGAAAGGAAGAAAGGATTTCAAAAGAGTGTTTTCAAATTAAATCACTTTTCTTCCACTTGAATAAATCTGCACTTTTATATTTTTTTAAATATATTTTATTGATTTTTTTACAGAGAGAAAGGGAGAAAGATAGTGAGTTAGAAACATTGGTGAAAGAGAAACATTGATTAGCTGCCTCCTGCATACTCCCTACTGGGGATGTGCCTGCAACCAAGGTACATGCCCTTGACCAGAATCGAACCTAGAACCCTTCAGTCTACAGGCCGATGTTCTAGCCACTGAGACAAACAGATTAGGGCAAATCTACACTTCTTTAAACTCAAGTATGCTTACCTAACTTCCACAAGGTCATTTGGTTTATAGCTGGGATGAAGAAAGAACCAAACTTTCTTGACAAAATGATTAATGCTGGGTTCTCTACGAGACCCTCGGACATACACCATCCATTTGTGGGTTGATTGGTCATTTTCTTCTCTCTTATCGGGAGGTATATACCTAGAGGAAAAGAAAAAGAAACTGAATCCTTTTTTTCCTTCAAAAGCCTAATAAAACAATTAACACCTACTTAAAACAAGATTAAAAATCTATATAATAAAATCCCAGTGGTCGCAATGCCATAATGACCAAAGACTGGTCAACAGGAAATGGACTGATGGGTCCTGCAGCGCCGGTGGGACTTGGCGCTGAGTCCTGCAACGCACTGGGTCTGGGTATCACACAGTTTTGTGCACTGGGCCTCTGGTAAGTTATAAAAAGAAAACTGGGAAATTCACAAATATGTGGACATTAAGTAGCATGCTACCAAACCATCCCTGAATCAAAGAGGAAAACAAAAGAGAAATAAAAATATCAGGAGACAAATGAAAATGGAAATACAACACACCAAAGCTTAAGGGATGCAGCAAAAGCAATCCTAAGAAGTAAGTTTATACCAATAAAAGCCTACATTAAAATAAAAAATCTCAAATAACCTAACTTTATACCCTAAGGAACTAGAAAAAGTAAAACAAACTAAGCCGAAAGCAAGTAGAAGGAAGAAAATAACAAAGATCAGAGAAGACTAAAATGACAATAAAAAAGAAAAAGAATGAAAAAATGTTCAACATCATTAATCATCAGAGAGAATCAAATTAAAACCAGATGAAATATTACTTCACACCTGTCAGAATGGCTACCATCAATAAATCAACAAACAAGTGCTGGAGAAGATGTGAAGAAAAGGGAACCCTCATGCACTGTTGTAGGAATACAGACTGGTACAGCCGCTGTGAAAACAGTATGAAGTTTCCTCAAAAAGTTAAAAATGGAATTACCTTTTGACCCAGCAACCCCATTTCGGGGAATATATCCTAAGAATCCTGAAACATCAATTCAAAAGAATATATGCATGCCTAAATTCATAGTAGCATTATTAACAATAGTCAAGATTTGAAAACAGAACAAGTGCCCATCTGTAAATGAGTGAATAGGAGAATCAAGATGGCGGCATAGGTAAAACACCTATCTTGCCGTCATACTCAACAATTTTAATACTATAACTTAACGAAAGAACAAACACCTTCCAGAATCACCAAAAAGCTCGCTGAGTGAAAATTCCACAAATAAAAGTGAAGATAAGACACTGTGACTCGAAGGAGCGGCGGCGGAGAGCGTTGAAAGATTCGCACACAGAGAGAGGTTTGGAGTGCACACCGCGGAGAGGGCGGGTGGCTGAAAACCGGCCAGTTTTCTCGAACGGGGAAACAAAGACGTCCCACTGGACTGATTCTCCAGCTCTGGGCGAAGTCCAGAGAACCCACTATCATACGGGGTGAAAACTGGACAGAGGGAGGGCACGCCGAAGCTCGGGTGCTGCAGGGGTCTCCCGGCTTGTGGAGAAGGCAGCTTGCGCACGAACAGCTCGGCTGCGTGACCACGTAGAGAGCGCTCTGCGACTTGCTTTCTCGTTTGGAAAACCGTCAGACTGCTTTGTTTTACGACCCTGGGTGAGTCATTGGGAGTGTAGATTCATTTGGGGACAGTCTGAATTCCCCGGCAGCCAGTGGAGCTCCACAGCGGCTCTCTCTCAGAGGTGCTGGCAGTTGTTGCCCCCGGCACAGGGTCCCTGGGACTGCATAGGGCAGAGCTAACGCTGTATGCTTGGCCCGGAGACTCCGCCCATCCAACCTGAGCACAGCTGAACTTCACAGACAATTGGCCTGGAGGTCAACCCCTCCAAGTGCTAACAATGATTAACTGAGCTTAACTTCAACAAGACTGTGCAACCCATATCCACCTCAGGTAACTGGGGAGGCTGAGCCACTGTCCCTAGTAGGAAGTCCATCACACAAAGCTAATTGACCAACTCAGGGAAGCAGCCACCATGCAGAGACATGGAAAGAAATCAGATGTGAAAGAAATGGAGGGAGCTCTTTCCCTGCCGCCGCGGAGTTGCGCGGAGGCTTGGGTGCGTTCAAGATTCGGCTCTACCCATTACCCACCGCCATGGCCGAGGAAGGCATTGCTGCTGGAGGTGTAATGGACGTTAATAAGGCTTTGCAAGAGGTGCTGAAGACCGCCCTCATCCACGACGGCCTCGCGTGCGGCATTCGCGAAGCCGCCAAAGCCTTAGACAAGCGCCAAGCCCACCTTTGTGTACTTGCATCCAACTGTGATGAGCCTATGTACGTCAAGTTGGTGGAGGCTCTTTGTGCTGAACACCAAATCAACCTCATTAAGGTTGACGACAACAAGAAACTAGGGGAATGGGTAGGCCTCTGTAAAATCGACAGAGAGGGAAAACCCCGTAAAGTGGTTGGCTGCAGTTGCGTCATGGTTAAGGACTATGGCAAAGAGTCTCAGGCAAAGGATGTCATCGAGGAGTACTTCAAATGCAAGAAATGAACAAATAAACTTGGCTTTTGTTTATAAAAAAAAAAAGAAAGAAATGGAGGGGAAAAAACGACTGGACATGGAATTCAAAACCACGGTTATAGGGTTTTTCAAGAGGCTCCAACAAAAGGTCGAGGCCTATAAGGAAATAAGCGAGACCACAAAGGAAATGATCAAGACCAACATGGAAATCAATGAGTCCTACAAGGAAATGAACAAGACCCTCAAGGATATGAATGAGACCTGCAAGGAAATGATCAAGACCAACGTGGAAATGAAGGAGACTCTCAAGGATATAAAGGAGACTCTCAAGGATATGAAAAAGGACAAACCAGAAATTAAGCATACACTGACTGAAATAAAAAATATTATACAAAGACCTAAAAGTGCTCTGGAGCACCCCAAGAACCAAGTTAAAGATTTGAAATACAAAGAAGCAAAATCCACTCAGCTGAAAAAGCAAGTAACCAAAAGAATCCAAAAAATTGAAGATAGTGTAAGGGGCCTCTGGGATAACCTCAAGCATACCAACATCCGAATTATAGGGGTGCCAGAAAAAGAGAGAGACCAAGACAATGAAAACCTATTTGAAGAAATAGTGACCGAAAACTTCCCACACCTGGTGAAAGAAATTGACTTAGGAGTCCAAGAAGTGCACCGAACCCCAATATATAGGAACCCTAAGAGGACCACACCAAGGCACATCATAATTAAAATGCCAAGAGCAAAAGACAAAGAGAGAATATTAAAAGCAGCAAGAGAGAAACAGTTGGTTACCTATAAGGGAGCACTCATACAATTGTCAGCAGATTTCTCAACAGAAACGATGCAGGCCAGACGGGAGTGGCAAGAAATATTCAAAGTGATGAACAGCAAGAATCTACAACCAAGATTACTCTATCCAGCAAAGCTATCATTCAGAATTGAAGGCCAGATAAAGTGCTTTGTAGATAAGAAAAAGCTAAAGGAGTTCATCACCACCAAACCAATATTATATGAAATGCTGAAAGATATTCTTTAAGAAAAGGAAGAAGAAAAAGATAAAAGTGCAAACTAGGAACAACAAATACACATCTATCAACAAATGAATCTAAAAATCAAGTGAATTAATAAGCTGATGAACAGGATAAACTGAATGTAACAGAATCACGGACATAGAGAGGGAATGGACTGACAACTCTTGGGGAGAAAGGGGGTGTGTGAAGTGCAGCAAGAGTCTGGACAAAAATCATGCAACTATGGGAGAGGACAGTGGAGTGGGGTGAGGGCAGAGGGTGGGATGGGTACCAGGTGGAGGGGAACTATAGGAGGGAAAAAAAGGGAACAATGTAATCAATAAACTGAACAATAAAGATAAAAAAAAAGTAAATGAGTGAATAAAAAAGCTGTGATACCTGTATACAATGGAATACTATGCATCCATTAAAAAGGAAATCCATGCAATAGCATGGATGGACCTAAAGATTATTATGCTAAGTAAAATAAGCCAGAGAAAGACAAATACCATATAATCTCAATTATATGTGGAATCTGATGAACAAAATAAACGGACAAAACAGAAGCAGAGGCATGGATACATGAACAGTCTGATAGCCGTCAGAGGGGAGGGAAAGGGGGTACTGGATAAAAAAAGGTGAAGGGATTAGCCAAAGAACATATACGCACAACTCACAGACACAGAAAACAGTGTGATGATGGCTAGAGGAAACTGGGGGGCATGTAGGGACTAGGTGGAGGTAGGCAAAGGTGGGGAGGATGAGGACACTTATACTAATAAAAAGTTAATATGCGAATTAGACTGGATAGACCAGATGTCCTTCCAGACAAAGCCATAGCAGCTGTAAGGGCCGGCAGCAGCAGTAGCAGTGGGGTGATGGGGGTGGCCAGACCGCAGCTTAGGCCCGCGCCTGGTCTGTGAGAGGGGGCAGGCCAGGCTGAGGGACCCCCATGCCCCCGCCACAGCGCATGAATTTTCATGCACCGGGCCTCTATTTTGTAATAATGTCAACCACAAAAATAAAAAATAGAAGAAAGATACAAGAAATTAGGAGTTGGTTTTCTGAAAATATAAACAAAATAGAAAAACCTTCAGCTACAATTACTTAGAAAAAAGAGAGGACTCACATAAATAAAATTACAAATGAAAGAGGAGATGTTGCAACTGATATCACACAAGCACAGTGAGATTATGAACAATAATATACCCCCAAATTGTACAACCAAGAAGAAATGGATAAATTCCTCCTCTAGCAAAACCAAATCATGAAGAAATTGAAAATTAGAACAGCACAATTATTAACTAGTAAGGAGATTGAATCAGTAATCAAAACACTCCCAAGAAAGAAAATTCTAGGACCAGGTGGCTTACAGTAAATTCTACAAAACAAATCCTATCTAATAAAAGAGTAATTGACCATACCTCTGCTATACCCACAAGCCACGCCCACAAGCCAATCAGGAGCAAACATGCAAATAAACCCCAACCAAGATGGCTGCAGCCACAGAGAGCAGGAGGGAGGCTTGGGTTTCCCTGGCAATGGAGGAATCCAAGCTTTCCGCCTGCCTTTGCTGGCCTAGGCCTCCTCCACTCAATGCTACAAAGCTTCAATTATAGAAGATACATATATCCCGACAAAAATGGCTATAGCCACGGAGCTGGAGAGAGCAGAGGCTAGGGTTTCCCCGGCGATGGAGGAAACCAAGCTTTGCAGCCCTACCGGGACTAGGTGTCCACTCCAGGCTACAAAGTTTCAATTGTAGAACATAAATAAATCTCAGATTCCAGAGCCTCCACTTGGGTCTCTGGGGGGCGTGGCCAGCCTGCAAACCACCACAGGCCCCACGCCCACACCCCAAGAAAACCCCCACCCAGATCCAGGACACCCTTCAGGGCACACCAGCTGGTCCCTACCCATGCACCAGGCCTCTATCCTATCTAATAAGAGAGTAATATGCAGACTGACCATCACTCCAACACACAAGATGGCTGCCCTCATGTGGTCAAAGATCCTGCCCCCATGTTGACACAAGATGGCCACCACAAGATGGCCAGCAGGGGAGAACAGTTGGGAAGGACCAGGCCTGCAAGGAAGGGGAGTTGGGGACGAACAAGCCTGCAGAGGAGGTCAGTTTGGGGTGACCAGGTCGGAAGAGGAGAGAAGTTGGGAACAAACAGCATGGCAGGAAAGCAGTTAGATATCAATCAGGCAGGAGGAGTGGTTAAGAGGTGATCAGACTGGCCGGCAGAAGCTGTTAGGGGCAATAAGGAAGGCCGACAGGCTAGCAGTTGGGAGCCAGCAGTCCTGGATTGTGAGGAAGGTGGTGGGATCGGGTTTAAACGGGCAGTTGGATATCCCTCAAGGGGTCCCAGATTGGAGAGGGTACAGGCTGGCCCGAAGGGACCCCCACCACCACCACCCTGTGCACAAATTGAATTTTGTGCACCAGGCCTCTACTAAGTAAATAAAACTATCCCAAATAAATAAGTAAATGAATAAATAAAACTATCCCACTAGTTTATATAGACTGAGTGGCCAGATTGTTATGATCTCTGAATGCATAACAATCTGGCCACTCATGTATATACTATATAATAAAAGGCTAAAATGCAAACTGTGCCTTCAACCAGAAGTTCAACCAGCAGGCAGGCCAGCCAACCACTCATGTCCCCTCCCCGTGGCCAGACCCCACCCACTCACCCATGCACGAATTCATGCACTGGGCCTCTAATACACATTCTCTCTCTCTCTCTCTCTCTCTCTCCCCCCCCCCCCCTCTCTTCTCTCTCTCTCTCTCTCTCTTCTAAGTAGCCAGATTATGTGTTCAGAAATCATAATAATTTGGCCACTCAGTGTATATGCACATATATATACTAGTATATATATACACACACAATGAAAACAGTGTATCAAAGAGGTATCTGCACTTCCATGTTCACTGCAACCTTCTGCTACAAATTAAAAACATTTCAATTTGTGCAACCAAATAAGACATTTTTAGGAACTACCTAAGTTAAAACTAGGTCAGAAGAAGTTAAAAAAGTTCCTCTAAACTTATCCACAAATACATGCTTAATGAAATACACCATTTGTGTAAAACCTCATGTCTTAGAAATTTTTACCAAGCATAATTTACTCTATGTCAAAGATTAGCAGACACACAAAGGCAGTGTTCTCAGGTCTCTGGATATTACTTTTCTTTTAAAACAACTAAGAGTTTGCCCAGCCAGCATGTCTAAGTGGTTCAGCGTCGACCCATGAACCAGGTCAGTGTTTGATTCCAGGTCAAGGCACATGCCTGGCTTGTGGGCTCAAACCCCAGTAAGGGGCATGCAGGAGGTATGCAGGAAACATCCATTGATGTTTCGATCTCTTTCTCCTCCCTTCCTCTCTGAAGTCAATAAAAATGTATTTTAAAACAAAACAACTAAGAGTTTGAAAAAAACAATTCCTGAGCTCTCTACTGTACTACTACTAAGAGGCCTGGTGCACGAAATTCATGCATGGGGGGCGGGGGATGTCCCTTAGCCCAGCCTGGACCCTCTTCAATCTAGGATCCCTCGAGGGATGTCTGACTGCCTGTCTAGGCCTGATCTTGGTAGGATCGGGCCTAAACAGGCAGTCGGACATCCTTCTCACAATCCAGGACTGCTGGTTCCAAACTGCTCACCTGCCTGCCTCCCTGATTGCCCCTAACTGCTTCTGCCTGCTAGCCTGATCACCCGCTAACCACTACCCTGCCAGCATAATTGATGTCTAACTGCTCCCCTGCCAGCCTATTTGCCCCAACTTCCCTCCCCTGCTGGCCTCGTCACCCCCAACTGCCCTCCCTTGCAGGCCTGGTCCCTCCCAACTGCCCTCCCCTGCTAGCCTGATCCCCCACAACTGCTCTCCCTTGCAGGCCTGGAACCTCCCACTGTCCTCCCCTGCTGGCCATCTTGTGTCCATATGAGGGCAGGATCTCTGACCACATGGGGGCAACCCTCTTGTGTGTTGGAGTAATGGTCAATCTGAAAATTACTTATTAGATAGGATAGAGGCCTGGTGCATGGGTGGGGGCCAGCTGGTTTGCCCTGAAGGGTGTCCCAGATCAGGGGTTCCCTTGGGGCGAGGGGTGGCCTGGGTGAGGTGCCTGTGGAGGTTTGCAGGCTGGCATGTCTCCCAGTGACCCAAGTGGAGGCCCTGGGATCTGGGATTAATTTATGTTCTACAATTGAAACTTTGTAGCCTGGAGCAGAGCCAAGCCTTCTGCTTGCTCCATAACGGCAGCCATTTCTGTTCGAAACTTTGTAGCCTAGAGTGGAGGCCTAGGCCAGCAACGGCAGGTGGAAAGCTTGGCTTCCTCTGTTGCCCAAGCTTTCCTCCTGCTCTCAGTGGTGGCAGCCATCTTTTGGGGGCTTATTTGCATAATCTGCTCCTCATTGGCTGGTGTGCGTGGCTTGTGGGTGTAGCAAAGGTACAGTCAAATTTGCATATTACTCTTTTATTAGATAGGACTAGAGGCCCGGTACATGAAATTCCTGCATAATGGGGGGGGGGGATTCCCATAGTCAAGCCTACACCCTCTCTAATCGGGGACTCCTTGAGGGATGTCCGACAGTTGCTTTAGGCCCAATCCCACCATGGCCCCTAACCACTCACCTGCCTGCCTGCCTGATCGCCCCTAACCTCTCTGCCAGCCTATCTCGTCCTCAACTGCTCTCCCCTGCTGGCTTTATTGCCCTAGCTGCCTCTACTTGCCTGATTGCCCCCAAAGGCCCTCCCCTGTTGGCCTGATCTTGCCCCCAACTGCCCTCTCTGCCTCGGCCCCCACCACTATGGCTTTATCTGGAAGGAAGTTGGACATCCAGAAGATGGCTGGTCGACCCAGTCTAATTAGCATATTACCCTTTTATTTGTATTTATTATTATACAGGATAGAATTGCTTAAATGAGGGTGGGGGGAGAGGAGAAGCCTTTTTCAACAGGAAAGATGCTCTTGGCAAACAAAAATACATAATCCCTAATCTGGACTGATAGCCAGCCATAGGCACTATGTTGCCAAACCGGTCATTAAAAAATTGAACAGCTTTCTTACACCTTACACCAAACAGCTGTTGCCCTTAAAACCCCTCCTCAGCCCCACCTAGGTTCTGCCTTTGCAGTCCACCCAGATTAGGTTCTGATTGGTTTCTATGCCAGTCAGTGTCTCGCGGCCTATTTCCAAGTCTGATCAGAGAGGTGGAGCTGATCAGCAGCCCATGTGGAGGCCCGGAGAGAAACAGAGGCGCGGCTGCTGGCCAGGCCGAGAGAGAAAAGGGCTGAGCAACAGTTGCCATGGAGGCTATGGATCAGACCCTGCTTTTCTGTCCAAGCCTCTCTCCTGACCTGATCTGCAAGTCACCTCGACAGTCAGTGCTGGGTTGCCATGGCAACAGCACTGCCTGCAGGCCTGACTTCTGGTTGGTTCAACCTTCAGTCATTATGAACCCTGGGTTTTTATATATTAGAATAGAATAAGAGTACGCCTGAGTTCTATTAACATAAATGGATGACTGAAAATGAGACAATTCAACTGGATACTCACTTGGACACATTGCCCACTACTATTGTTTTCTTTACAAAAAGTCGTGAAGTCTCATCTCCTGCAAGATCAACATTCCGCTGCTCTGTTTTATGGGAGCCAGTAATACTAGAGGTGTCCTGAAAAGAAATCATAATTTTCAATAGGCAGAAACTATAAAATCATACAAGGTATGAAATGAATAACTTGTAATTTTTTTATTATAAAATTCTCTGGCTTTGTGGCACCTCAGAGTAAAAAACAATAATTTTACTCTAATTTTTGCATTAGTTGAAACAAAAAGTTTGTACACTATATTTCCACGTGTATTTAATAGGCATACACATATGCTTTGTCTATACAAATAGGGTATGGAAGGATATACAAGAAACTAATTACAATGATTACCTCTGGGAAATGGGAAAGGGGCTCAATGGGATTTACTTTCTTTTCAACCTTCTATGCTATCAAAACATTTTTGATGAGAAGTAATTTAAACACATAGTTCAAGTTTAATTATGGAGACAGACTGCCAGGATTTAAATCCTGGTTTTTCCATTTAGTAGATGTGTAATCTTGGGTAATTATTTAACTAGACTCAGTTTCCTCACCTATAAAAAAAATAAGGATGACAATAGTTTTTACTTTACATGATTGCTTTGTACAATTCTTAGAAAAGTGCCTGAAACATAACACTAAATATTTGTTACATAAACATGACTATGTTATTATATAAAAGATAAAATTCTAAATCCAATGATCAATACAACTTGAATTCTTTTTAATTATAAAAAGAAAAAATATACAGTATTTCCCTGAAATAATACTGAAAAAGGCAAGTAAACCCAAACATTAAGAGTTCCAATTTTTGAGTAGTGGCATTATGATTGATTTTTCTATTCTTTTTTACTTTTCTGTAAATTTTTCAGCAACAAACACGAGCTTATAATAATAAAAATTTCCAATTTCATTTTTAGAATAAAAAATGAAATCCTTGCCAAGACCGGTTTGGCTCAGTGGATAGAGCGTCGGACTGTGGACTGAAGGGTCCCGGGTTCGATTCCGGTCAAGGGCATGTACCTTGGCTGCGGGCACATCCCCAGTGGGGGACGTGCAAGAGGCAGCTGATCAGTGTTTCTCTCTCATCCATGTTTCTGACTTTCTATCCTTCCCCCTTCCGCTCTGTAAAAAATCAATAAAATATATTTAAAAAAAAAAAAAAATGAAATCCTTGATGTCTGAGTTTGTTAAAAGAGACCCTGTTATGTCTTCTATCATAGAACATGTAAATGAGAAAAACCATCAGTCTCACTTCTTTTTTTGTTTGTTTGTTTGTTTTTATCTTTATTGTTCAGTTTATTAATTACATTGTTCCCCCTTTTTTATCCCCCTATAGCTCCCCTCCACCCTGTACCCATCCCACCCTCCACCCTCCCCTCCCGCTCCCCACTGTCCTCTCCCATTGTTGCAAGATTTTTGTCCACTTTCTTGCTGTACTTCCCACAACCCTTTTCTCCCACCATCAGTCTCATTTCTAAAGCCAAATGTTGCCCTGGCCAGAGTGGCTCAGTTAGTAGGCATTGCCCTGTATCAATTCCTGGTCAGGGCTGTTTCACTGTCACATCATTGTTTCTCTCTCTCTCTCCTTCTCCCTTTTTCTCTCTCAAAAAGTTTTTTTTTTCAATAAAAATTATTTTTAGAAATAATGAAGTCAAATATTATACTAACAAGTTCAGAGTATCTTGAGATGGCAATTCCATAAACTGGCAGGATCAAAGAGAAATGAATAGTTTTCAATTCTATTTATCATTTGTCAAGTTTCACAGAGTAAAATGCTAAAGAATCACTGTTCTTGCAAATAAGCATGACAGAGTGGAAAGACCTTGGCAAGGTCACAGCACTGCCAACTCCTCAAAATTTCTTTCATATCCATGTGAATGGCAGGAGTGATGCCATATGCAGGGATACTGAATTTTAAAATCTGAAAAACATAGGTTTAGCTCTAGCTGGTTTGGCTAAGTGGGTAAGTGCTGGTCTTCGGAAAAGGGTCCCAGACTTGATCCCCAGTAGGGGGCATGCTGAAGGCAAACTAATCAATGATTCTCTCTCATCACTGATGTTTCTATCTCTATTTCCCTTTCCCTTCCTCTCTGACATCAATAAAAATTTAAAAATGTTGAAGAACAAAAGAAAGACATAGGTTTAGCCCTGGCTGGTTTGTTTAAGTGGATAGAGTGTCAGCCTGCAGACTAAAGGATTCCAAATTCAATTCCAGGCATGGACATATGCCTTGGTTGCTGGCTTGATCCATAGCCCTGGTGGGGGCATGTGCGGGAGGCAGCCTATCGACATGTCTCTCTCACATTGATGTTTCTCTGTGTCTCTCCCCCTCCTTTCCACTTTCTCTGAAAATCGATGGAAAATGTCCTTAGGTGAGGAGTAACAAAACAACAACAAAAAGTAAAGACACAGGTTTAGCTCTTGGTTCTGATGCTTGTGGACAAATATAACTGTAATCTCATTGAGATTCAGTTTCCCTATCTCTAAAAGGGATATAATTAACTTATTTCCCAGGATTCCTACAAAATAAGTTAAATGAAATAACATGTACATACTCTAATAAATACAGTTCCCTTTTCCTTTGGTTCCCTCCCATCCATCCAACTATACCCTTCCAGTATTTCGACTTGGTCTCTGTTCCATGTTGTTTGAGAGTCTTTCCTCTATATCCATATTGCTGTTATTGTCTTTGTCAGACAAGAAGTCATTGTGTTGAGATAAAGAATCACTTTCAGAATGATTGGCTGATGGAGTTTCTGATCTCTGATTGGCAGGAGATGATGACCTAGATGGTGATTCCAAAAATTTCTTGATAGCAGGATGATTAAAAACCATTGTATCACATGCCTTTGATCCCTGCAAAAGTGAAAGCAATCAAAATAAACTTTAATCAAATTCATCAAAAGTAGGCAAAATTATCTACTTTATGTTCATGCTTAAAATCTTTCAAAATCTCTCCACACCCATAAAATAAAGTCCTAATTCCTTAACATGGTCTGAACCACCAAAACAAGAAAGTGATAAGTAACTATGCAAAGATCCTAACACTAAAGGCTCAAGATATAAGTCCTCTGAAGGTAAATGAAAAGTAAAGGTAAATAAATAGTAACATATGGAAATCAAAATTTGACTTTAAAAAATGTTTTAGTCAGAGCATTGTCCTGATATGCCAAGGTTGCAGGTTTGATCTCTAGTAAGGGCACATACAAGAAGCAACCAATGAATGTAAAAAAATGGAACAACAAATTGATGTTTTTTTCTCTCTCTCTCCCCAAATCAATAAAAAATTTAAACAAATAAGTTTCACATTGCTTTATATAGATAGAACAGCTCTAAATAAAACATCCCTGTAAGAAATATAAAAATATATGCATATGTTAAATAGTTCCCATGTAGGAGGAAAATGTAGTATACAATGCTTTAAAATTATTAATACTGACATAAACTTTGCCATCAGTTCAGTACTGAAGCCTAGGGTATTTTTTTGTATCTCGTTAACCTGCATACAAAATACAGTGTGTTCTGTTATATAACACACTATGCTACGTTCTTAGGTAGCCCAGCTTTTAAAACATGTGCCATTCATAGTGCAATATACAGCTCTTGTAACATATAAACCCACATACGAAACTATATGTCCATGTTGACCAGTGTCACCCCAATTTAATAAAATCAAAAAACAAAAAACCTTGTGCTATTAAAATAATTGTTTTAGAAAGAAAAAGAAGCCAGAGACTAGTGTTTCAGAATCAAAGCAATAAAGTTGTTGAATTCCAATTATAAAGGTATCTTTTAGAGCTATAAATATATTTTTTACAACAAACTAAAATTATATCTAAATATTCCTAAATATATCCTAATCAGAATATAAGATAAAAACCATTACATTTCTGGACCACAAAATAGCACAATTCAAAACTGCTAATGGTAAAAAAAAAAAGAAAGAAAAAAAGGAAGCAAAACATTAAATGAATAATCAGCTCTTCAGAATAGCTAAGAGTCCTACGTCATACAACTCTTAGATCATGATGTCCATTTTGTTGAATCCAACAGCAAGCCACATAACAAATGACATCAGAATCTACTCTGGGTTAAACAGTGTCTCCAAAAATTCATGTCCACCCTAAACCTATGAATGTGACTTTATTTGGAAATAGGGTCTTTGCAGATGTAATCAGGTTCAAAGTCATTTGGATAAAGTTAGGCCCTAATACCATTAGTAGAGCTCTTTTTAGAGGAAAATTGGGCCTGGCGTGGGTGGCTCTGTTGTTTGATCGCCGTCCCATGCACCAAAAGTCAACAGTTTGATTCCCGGTCAGGGCACATACCCGGGTTGTGGGCTCAATCCCCTATAGAGGTGGTGCAGGAGGCAGCAGATCAATGTTTCTCTCTCACTTCGAAGTTCCTCTCTCTCTCTCCCTCCCTCCCTCACTAAAATCAATTTTTTAAAAAATGTTTTAAAAGGAGAAACTTGAACAGAGAGAGAAAGAGAAGATATGCAAAGGGAAAACATCCATGTGAAGACAGAGGCAGAAATTAGAGTGATGCAGCTACAAACCAAGGAACACCAAGGATTGCCAGCAACCACTAGAAGCTAGGACAAGGCTAGGAAGAATTCTTCCTAAGAGTCTTCAAAGAGAGCATGAGCTAGCCAACACCTTGATTTTGGATTGCTAGGCTCCAGAATCATAACTTCCTGTTGTTTAAAGCCAACCAAGCTTGTGGTAATTTGTTATGATTTGTTAGCTGCAGAAAAGTAGTTCAGACTCTAATGTTTTATGGAAACTCCTACAATAGAAAAAGACAACTATCTATCATCTAAAATTAAATTCAAAAAATACTCCAGATTTCTCTAAGACAACAACAGGAGTATCACCAACACAAGGCACCCTAAAGTTCCACGAGATGACATGAATGCCTAAATATGAAAGGTACCTCTTATCTATAAAAACCATAGGAAACAATGCAAAGCAATATGCCATCATACCTCCCGCCATTCTCACAGAGCCAGTACTGTCCAAAAGAAGAATTACCTAACTCTAATTGAAAGAAACTAAAGAAAAAAAAATTTTTAAGAGAGAACAAAGTTATGCTGAAATTATCAAAATGTCAGTCTATCCTGTTGCTTTTCAATCCTATCCACATCCTTTGTAACTGGAGTGATCTAGTGGCAATCACAGTAACCAAATAATTACACTCTTATCACCAACAGCAGGGCAACCTGATTACTATATCTCCTGAAGTGAAACATGAGGTATATAGCATCACCTATGAAGCATTATTGCCAAAATGATTTTAACTTTAAAAATAATCAAATATTTAGTTCTGACTTCCAGTTTACAGGAAAAACAGAGGGAATGAAGGAATAACCAAGGGGAAAAAATAAATTCAAAATGTGGAACATTTTACAAGATAAATGCCCTGATCTCTTAAAATAAGTCAATATTCTGGGGGGGAAAATAGGTGGAAGAATGGGTCTAGATAAAATTAATGTAGAGAAACAAAATAGCTAAAAGTAGCTATGAACCTTGATTAGATCCTTGTTGTTGTTTAAAAACAAACAAACAGTAACACACAAAGCAGCTTTAAAAGATATTTTGGAGACAACTAGGAAAATTTGAATATGGACTGGTTAATAGATAATAGTAGTGAATCATTTAGGAATTGTGACTACATAGAAGAATGGCCATTAGGAAATATGTAATTAAATATTTAGAGGTAAAATGTCATGATGCCTGGAACTTATTTTCAAATGCTTTAGAGAAAAATAAAACAGATAAAACAAATGCAAAAAAATGTTAAAATTATTCATTCTAAGTGATGCATCAAGGGGTGCTTATTTAGCCCTAACCGGTTTGGCCAGTGGATAGAGCATCAGCCTGGGGACTAAAGGTTCCAGGTTTGATTCTGGTCAAGGGCATGAACCCTGGTTGCAGGCACATCCCCAGTAGGCAGGGGGTGAGCTCATCAATGTTTCTCTCTCAATGATGTTTCTAACTATCTATCTCTCTCCTTTCCTAACTGTAAAAAAAAATCAATAAAATAAAATCTCTCTCAATGATGTTTCTATCTATCCCTCTCCTTTCCTAACTGTAAAAAAAAAATCAATAAAATAAAATAACAGAGGTCCTTATTTAACTTGCTCTGCATATTTGAAATTTTTCATAAAAAGCAAGGGGGGATGGAAATCAGGGCTTCCTGAACAGGGCAAATCTACTGAAACAAAAAAATTCCATTCATTAGCAATGAAAAGTCAAAGAAAAAAAAATCAACTACAACTTCCTCCAAAGCCAACCATAATCAAATGAAGAGACAGAGGCAAGTTATTTTTATATCTGCAAAGCCTAACAACACTGCTAAATATTAGTAGAAAAGGGATTAATTAAAAAGAAAAAAAATGTTACTTAGGATTATTGACAACATAGAGAGGTATGGTTAAAGGATGAATTAAGGATTATGGTTGAACACAGTAAGTTTATGTACATTCCCAGGAAAGTAGGCTAGGCTTCTTGAATTCTAAAGGTCAATATAAGAAATGTTTCAAAGGCAGGAATTCCACATCAACACTAATTTCCCCTTAACACAACAAATATGGGTGGCCAGAAATGACTGCATATGAGGAAAAGTTACCTCAGAAACTTTTAGAAGTCCTGCAGAAGCATAGTAGTTTGCGACAATGCAGGCACGAAGTTTATCCATCATCCTTCTTGCCTCAATCAGTCGCTAAAAACAAATGTCAACTCATTACTTTAAAAAATAGAAATGACAGGACGGAAATATAAATAATTCATAAAATAAGAAATGCAAATGACCAACAAAAGCTCAACCTCTCTAATAATCAAAGACAAATAAAAATGACCATTTTCCACTAATCAGGTTGGCAAAAGACCTAAAAGAATGACAAAAACCAACGTTTTTGCAAGAGCATACAGACATATTAATATGTATATTTATGTGTACACATGCATTGTCATTGAAACATTCACAAAGAATTGAGCACAAGAGCAAAGAGAAATTATATTTGGGATGAAATTTCAGGTAAATTTTTTATCTTTTCCTGTAATTTCATTAATTAAAAAAAAGGGAGGGGGCATGTCTTTTTTCCAAAAATGAGAAAGCTCTTAAAAAAAAAAAAAAAAAACAGCAAAGGGAAAAAATAAACTATCATTCTATCTCAAGAGATTTTTTTTCAAGTCATCATGTGTAGATATTTTTCAATGGCTTTGTGTGTTTTTTTAATTTGTCATCATTATACCTGGTCAATGACTTCAATTTCATGTTCCTTATTCTTCATTTCAAGTGCAAATTGCTCCTTGATAATAGTCTCTATCTTCTGCACAGCAGCATCTCGAGCTACACAAAGAACATAAAGTAATCCATGGTCTAATTAATCAGTGGTTGTCTTAAGTCAGCAAGCAAAGAAGAAACCCAGGAAAACAGTTAACTCTGAAGTGGAGAAACCTAGAGGCCATCATCTTAACCAATGATGAAAAGTGGACATCACTAATATTGTGTCTTCTGATAGGATGCATTGAGAAGACTACATCACTCAGCCAAAAAGCTGAATCTAATTACAAGGACATCAAACAAACCTAAACTAAAAGACATTCTATAAAATAACTGGCCTACTGGTGTATAATTCAAACGTTACTATTTGAGGAGATTAAGAGACTAAAGAGATATGACAACTAAATGCACTGTGATCCTGGACTGCATCCCAGAAAGGGAAAAAGAGTTATTGTGATTGAAAAGGGGCCACATGATAGCCTGACAAGGTTAGGGAAGGCCTGCAGGATGGCCTTGCAAGCTCAGGGACTTAAAGTAAACACATCAGATGGTCTGAAATTTTAAAAAATTTTAATTAAAAGTAGTTTATGGCAGGCAGTCATGTCCTAGACTAGAATCTTCCCTGACAAGACAATGCATCTTCGGTAACATTCCTTTGGAATGTCAGGGTAACGCACCCTTTTTCCAGACCCCTCAGAGCACAATTAATGCACCAGAGCGGAGACCATAAAGCCTCTCATTATTTTATCATGTTAATTGTTGACTATCTATGTAAAAGATATATGTGTCTGTTATTTTACTATTCACCCAAACCCAAAGGCTTCTCCACTTTGCTTTCTCCCGTCTCCCTAGTCCAGTGGTTGGCAAACTGAGGCTCGCAAGCCCCTGCGGTTTGCCATTCTATTGGCTAATATTAGAGTTTTCTGACCACTGCTCTAGTCTATCACCAATGGGTTTTATGGCTTCTTTTTTTATTATAATGTATAAAATAAGGTGCAAAACTGCCATTCTCTGGAGCATTATTTCGATCTGTTGAGATTTTGCTTCCCAACAAAACGGTCGACAGCCTGGCTCAAGTAAACTCACAAAACTTCTCCATAGGTTTGGATATTTCTTATGTTGACATTATAAAAAACGATACTGAGATAACTGGTTGAGGGAGAATGATCAACCAAAGGAGGCAAAATGTAAACAACTGGTCATTAATCTTAATTTTAAAAATATGGGTAATTCTTGACATTTTTCTGTTTGAAATTATATCAAAATAAAATCACCAAAATATAAAAAGAAACCTATGAAGATTCTGAGAGAAAATTTAGTGACTTAGGAGAAAGAAGTAAAGAATTAGCTAGAGTAATAACAACATGAGAGCAGTTTATAACAACACAGGAAGTTTCCTTCTGTAGAGAAGGATTTAGCAAGCAATTCAGCAGTTTCTAACCACAACTACCCAAAGGGATGAGTAAAGAAAATTCAAAAGGAATGAAAATGCCTCCAAAGGTGATAGAATTTAGATGATGACTATTCAAAGTAATGTGCAACTCAAAGAGTTAAAATATCAGAATATAAAATGTAGCTTGATAGAGAATTTTTAAAAATAAAAGAGCCAAATAACCACTTGAACAACCTGGGATTTTGTAAAACAACCTGTATTTGTAAGATGAAAAAAAAAAAATCACCATGCTTTGGAATTATGTTTGGTAATTTTTGCTCTACAAAGACTTTGGTGGAGGTACAGTATGACTTGACTGTACTTACAGAGACAGGAATTTTCTTTACTACTTAAACTCTAGGAGTCCTCATCTTCATTGGAACTGTAACACCTTTTTATGACTTTGATGCCTTCTTTACTCAGCTATAAGTATTAACTTACATAGATTTGTCATTTAAACGAACAATAATAAATTTCAGTAGTAATTTGTTTTGAAAACTCAAAACCTAGCTTCATTTTTAAAGATAGCTTAAAACATTCTGGGTAATTACAGACACTTAATTGATGATCTGCTCTTCAACTTAAAACTAGTAATTATATGCTCTTGAGCCTTAATTACTATCCTCTATGTGCAGAGGTAAACTAGATCAATGTTTCCCAAATTTCCATCATTCATATACCACCTTCAAGATACCTACCAGATCTGAGAACCACGTGAAACATACAATTAAATAATATATTAAAATAATTTTAGCCTTACCCTTAGCAATAGTCATGAAAAAACTACAAGTCTCATGAGACCATCATCGTTTCTACAGACATTAAAATAATATAACTATTAATATAAAAAGCCTGAATCCATGTACCACCTATAATCATCTCACGTGACACCACACATAGCTTATATAATACTTTATGATTACACCTAACATACAACGACTAAAACTTATAGCCTGTCTCATTACTAATGCTTCAGAGTCTACCTGATTGTTCCTATCTTTTCTGCCACACATGGTGCATTACTATTAAACAGAGCACTTAGTTATCCCTCTCACAAGCTTCTTCAAATTATATACAACAGTAGAAATGCATTTCATTTCAGCATGTGCCAACAATATATAATTTCCTAAGGTAGATGAATTTCTACCTGAATTCTCAATTGCTTTATGCCGCTTATTTGGAAGAGTCACAGATACATCCTCATAATCAGGGTCAGTTTCTTTAATTGTTCGCTTGATTCCAGACATGATGACATCCGTTCTTCACTGTGAAGCAATAATAAATTAATTAATTAATAACACAGCTGGGTACTAGTACTTACAAATCTATGTGTATACACATACAAAGGGAATAAATACTGACACTTAAAAGTCAGTGTAAATATGTACATATCCCTCTCAACCCCAAGACACAACTTCAAAAGATTACTAAAAAAAATCATCATACTCATCATCATCTGTTACAGAACATGGTTTTCCTTCCAAGAGAAAACCCTTTAACAAAGATTATTCTGACTTTTTTAAAGGGCCAGGCTTTCACAGAAGGACCATCGTAAGGAAAAGAAAGAAAAGGAAAAAAAAAAAACAGACTTGAATGAAAACATGGTAGACCCACACATTATTTTGACATTCATAATGTATCAAACATATTACAAAATATGCGCAATATAGTCTCAATAAAAAATTTATTATATAAATCCTTTCTCTGGTATTTACACAATACCTACTACAGAACAGGTGCTCAATAAATAGTTACTGATAGCATATCATTACTCATAATAAACAAGCTGTAGACTTACAGTAAAGTCCTTCTAGATCTGCATTGTCCTGATATATGAGCCACTATCCAGACATGTCTATTTAAAGTTAATTAAAATTAAATAAAATTTAGAATTTAGTTTTGTTCCACATTTCTATATTTCACATTTCAGAACTAGTTACATTTCACGTGCTCAATAGTCATCAGAGGCTAGTAGCTACTACTATAAGCAAAGACACAGAAGAATCAGTGCAAAGACACAGTGCTCCTCTTACAAACTGTTTCATTGAGCACTTACTAACTTTTCATAAGTCATTGTAAGATATGCTCTCTAGACCAGCACTGTCCAAAAGAAATATGTGAGCCACAAACAAATTTAGTATCTTCTAGCAGCCTTATTTATTTGAGAAAGAGAGAGATAGAGAGAGACACTGATCTGCTGTCCCACCCACTGATGCATTCATTGGTTTATTCTTGTATGTGCCTTGGCCAGGGATGGAACCCACAATATATTGGGATGATGCTCTAACCCAGTAGTCAGCAAACTCATTAGTCAACAGTATAATGATTGAAATTTCTTTTGAGAGCCAAAAACAGACTTCTGCACATGGGCCACGAACTTTCAATTGCACTGTACCTGCACGCCAGCTCTAACCAACTGAGCAAACCACGCAGGGCCTAGCAGCCACATTTAAAACAGGAAAAAAATGGGTGAAATTAATTTTAATAATGTATTTTATTCAACCAATATACCCAAAATATTATTCCAATAATGTAATCAATATAAACAAATTAGCAAGAAGATACCTTTTACATTCTTATCTTTGTACTAAATCTTTAAAATCCAGTGTGTATTTTAAACGGAGAGCACATCTCAATTTGGAGTAGCCACATTTCAAAGGTTCAATAATAATCCATGGCTAGTGGCTCCTTACTGGGCAGTTTCTACTGACATACAAATAAAAAAAAAAACCTGGAAAATAAATAAATAAATAAATAAATAAATAAAAAATAAAAAAACTGCTCCGGGGTGGTTACATGAGTTGCCTCTTAGCATCCTATATAATAAAGAGGTAATATGCAAATTGACAATCACTACAACACACAAGATAGCCACCCCCATGTAGACACAAAATGGCCAGCAGGGGAGGGCAGTTGGGGGCGACCAGGCCTGCAGGGGAGGGCAGTTAGTGTTGACTGGGCTGGCAGAGGAGGGCAGTTAGGGGCAATCAGGTTGGCAGAGGAGGACAGTTAGGGGCTATCAGGTTGGCAGGGGAGGATAGTTAGGGGCTAGCAGGTTGGCAGGGGAGGGCAGTTAGGGACAACCAGGCCTGCAGGCAGGCAAGCAGTTGGGAGCCAGCAGTCCTGAATTGTGAGAGGAATGTCCAACTGCCCGTTTAGGCCTGAACCCTCTAGGGGTCCCAAATTGGAAAGGGTGCATGCTGGGCTGAGGACACACACACACACACCCCAGGCACAAATTTCATGCACCAGGCCTCCAGGTGATCTACAATATAAAAAAGACAAGATTTCTCTGATTTCCAAACCTCTGCTCTATCACTAACAGATATTATGTAGCTAACCAAAGACAAAAATATAATGAATATTTATTGAGGTAATACAAAGTTTTCAAATAAAATTAATGAAGATGAAATGTTAACTCAAAAATATTTTTTTTATTCACTCAAAATTAACAGAAATAACAATTTAAAAGTTTCTTGCCTCTTGCCCTACTGGGTGGCTCCGTTTGGAGCATTGTCCAATACACCAAAAAGGTTGTGGGTTCAATTCCTGGTCAGCGCACATACCTAAGTAGCGAGTTCAATCCCATGTGGAGGCAGGTAACAGGAGGCAGTGGATCAGTGTTTCTTTCCCATCTCTCCCCCTTCCTTCCCCCCTTTCTCATCAATAAACATATCCTCAGGTGAGAATTTAAAAAAAAAAAAGGCTTAGTTCAGTTCTTTCACCCACTCCAGAGACAGACTCACTTGACTGCAGGTGTCAGACTCATGAACTGATATATGTATATGTAAATCCTGGATTTAAGAGAACGTTTTCCCTCTATCTGTTATCCTGCATAATAGCCCTAAGCTTTAAAATGTTCTAAAAACTTCAGTGTTAATAAACATACTTAGGCCATTTACTATTATTTACTATCATTATCTAACCTGCTCTAATCTATAATGTAAATAAGTCTTTATTTTTACAGAGACCCTGAATCTGTTATTTTCTGTTTTTAGAGCTTATAAAAAATGAGAGTAAAATCTTACTCTTTTCTTTTAACCTTCTCCATTTGGTCTGCAACTAATTTTAGACAAACTGTCACTAAGAATTTTTAGTGAAATTCTGGGACAGTTATATGAAGAATACATTCTTTAAAAAAAAAAATCAATAAACTTCATTCCTTTTTCCTTAATGCAAACAAGAAAAACAAAACAATAACACTCTTACTCTCAGACAAATCTAAAATCGAAGGCAGATACAGCCCAGCGGATCTCCAAATCTGTTTCTGCGCAATACCATTTCCTCAGAGACCACCTATCTTCCAGTTTGCCAAGAGTCTTATGGGATTACCTGTGAAGATGAGTGAGTCCAGTATTATCTTCACAACCCATTCCACGGACCTCACAATCTGCATATTCTCTTCCCACCACCCCTCAAGTAATTTCAAGACTACAGTGGTTCTTCCCCAGACAGGTTAGGGTTTCTTGAAGAAAATAGCACTTTATTTTACTTAAGGAAACGAAGCAAAAACTTTCTTTTAACGTTTGCTCCAAAGCTGGGGAAATAGAAGAGGAAAAAGGGAAGAATTTGGTCATGGGGGACGGGATTTGGGTAAATAAGGAAGAAACCACCAATGAGTTAACTTTTTCAGCCAAGATAATTCCTATTTCATGCAGCTTGTAAGCAATCTTCTCCTGCCATCTTTGGGCATAAACTTGAGCTTCTGATAAACATTATTGGAAGATTTAGGAGTGTATTGAGCATGTTTAAATAAGTTAGTCTGTTTCAGTCTTAGCAAGAATACTGAAGAATACAAATGCTGCATTCAAGTATATGCTAGCTAAGGCGAGGCACGTATACCAAAGCATGCTCTCATCATGATGTAATAAGCGAAAGGAATGTGTAACAAACCATGGCAATATGAATTTCTGGAGTCTTCTTGTCTGGTTTAGAGATTTATGAAAAGGAAATGTGAACAGTTGTTAGATATTGTCAATTCAACTCTGAAACAAAATGTCCTACTAATCCTTTTTAGGTTTTAAATAAAATGAAATTAAAAAGAATACTGAAATGTTGCTGTGAACCATTAAAAAAATCTGTTGCTATTTATAATTTGTCTGTGAAAAAGAACTTTCTCCACACCATTGGGATCAAATGCTAATGCAGAAATATATGTAATACTCATGCCTGTAATTTAAAATTTTCATCTCATTGAAACAGCCTCATTATCAACAGTAAATGTTGTCCAATTAGCCTTAAAAAACACACATTTTCCCCCATGTATAATGTAAGAAAGCAAAACCAGCCTGTATCACACCTACTCAAGTAACATAAACTAGTCTAAGTTTTTAAAAAAGGTTAAAGACCAAAACCAAAACCTTTTAATATTCTATTATTTTGAAATAAACTGAGAAAAGTATTTTTTAAATTAAGTAATTAAAAACAAAAATTAGGTAATACATAGTCACTAAAAATTCTTAGTAAAAAGTTTTAGTCCTCAGGTCAGAGAAAACCTAGAACCCCGAGAATCCAGTCCTAGAGCCCCGGCTTGCAGACATATCTTACAAGGTGGCCAATTCTTAGGGGAAGGAGTCCTTGAAAATTTTGCTATGTACTATCTTCTTGATATAAAATTCTATGATCACTCAGTTGGTGTGGCTCAATGGTTGAGCCAGGAATTTAGGGTTTGATTCACAGTCAGAGTAAAAGCCTGGGTTGCAGGCTGAATCCTCAGAAGGGGCCGTGCAGGAGGCAGCTAATTAATGATTCTCTCTCCTCATTAATGTTTCTATCCCTCTCCCTTCCTCTCTCTGAAATCAATAAAAACTTATTTAAAATTCTATGATCTTTATGGCATTTGAATCTCATTAGAACCACTATTTTGTGCTCTCATTCAAGACAACTTTACCCATCTGATTTAAAAAGAGGAATGGAGAGAAGCAGAACAATCATTTTCCATCTGCTTCCACATAGACAAATGTTTCTAAGAAGTTAACAATGGTTTTTATAATTCTTTGGCCCTATTTCTACAGTCTTCACTTCCTATAAAATATTTTCCCCTTTGTTAGCATGACAACCAATGTTTCTTTATCAAATATTTGAATGAGAGAATCTGAAACCATTCTCCTCTATTAACCAAAGAGATATTTAAAAAATATCTACAGCCCTAACCGGTTTGGCTCAGTGGATAGACTGTCGACCCGGGGACTGAAGGGTCCCA
The DNA here is from genome assembly GCA_027563665.1 of Antrozous pallidus. NCBI lineage: Eukaryota > Metazoa > Chordata > Mammalia > Chiroptera > Vespertilionidae > Antrozous > Antrozous pallidus. Next base: position 43,711,432 of record CM050514.1, on the reverse strand, counting down.
GGTTCAATTCCGGTCAAGGGCATGTACCTTGGTTGCGGGTACATCCATAGTAGGAGGTGTGCAGGAGGCAGCTGATAAATGTTTCTCTCTCACTGATGTTTCTAACTCTCTATCCCTCTACCTTCCTCTCTGTAAAAAATCAATTAAAACATATATTAAAATCCAAAACAGAATGGGCAAACAAACTGTGGTATACCCAATGAACTCCTTATCCAAGCAACTACAAGAATGAATTTCAAAGTCATTATGGTAAGTAAAAGTCAGACATGAAAGAACACATAAAATGATTGCACTTATATGAAATTCTGAAACAAATTTATCTTTGGTGAAAGAAGAGAATAGTAATGGGGTGCTGGTGGTGGAGAGTGATTGGAAAGAGGAATAAGGATCATTCTGGGGTGACAAAAATACTTTAATAATGATATAGGTTACATGGGTAAAATGTAATCATGAAAACTCATCCAACCACACACTTAAAATTCATGTATCTCAAGTGTTTGTGTATTTCACTATAAAATATCAGTTTTAGGACTATAAACATATCTATCTGATCATGTCACCCCTGCTTGAAATCTTCAATGGCCTCTGGTAACACTTAGACTAAAAGCACTATTTAACATGATCGACAAGATCTTACACGCATTGGGTCCAGTCTTTCTTTCCATTCTTCATCATTAACTTTCAGACACTGGTTTTCTTTCTGTTCCCCAAATATATCTCAATCTTTCTTTAGGGCTTTTGGACTTAAGGTTCCTTCTCTCTGGAATGCTCTTCCCCTAGATTAGCTTTACCAGACCCCAACTCAAATGTCCACCTTATCAGAGAAAGCCTTCTCTGATCATACCTTCCAATATAGCTCTCCCCCTCTTTTCCCTACACAGTTCCTGTAAGCTCTCAAGAAACTATCTGCTGAATAAATTAATGGCTAACTAAATTAATGGCTAAAATGATGAAATATAAACATCCACTGGGACTACAACTGCTAGTTTACACTAGCTTTCATCATGCTTTCCACAATACTATACTTATGAATCTATTTGTTCACATTGCTACAACTTCAAAAGCACTATGGGTAAATGTTTACAATAAAGAGACGTGCAAAAATGCCTGTCCAGTGGTTGAGCATCAACCCATGAGCCAGGAGGCCACAGTTCGATTCCCCGTCAGGGTACATGTCTGGGTTGCAGGCTCGATCCCCAGTAGGGGGTGTGCAAGAGGCAGCAGATCAATGATTCTCTCTCATCACTAATACTTCACCCTCTCTCCTCCCATTCCTCTCTGAAATCAATAAAAACATATTAAAACAAAAGAGATGTGCAAAGTTATACACAAGCATGTGCAAACAAAAACATAGGCTTGCTTTGCCGAAACCAGTTTGGCTCAGTGGATAGAGCGTCGGCCTGTGGACTGAAAGGTCCCAGGTTCAATTCCGGTCAAGGACATGTACCTTGGCTGCGGGCACAATTCTGGTAGGGAGTGTACAAGAGGCAGCTTATCGATGTTTCTCTCTCATCGATGTTTCTGACTTTCTATCCCTCTCCCTTCCTCTCTGTAAAAAATCAATAAAATATATTTTTTTAAAAAGAAACAAAAACATAGGCTTGGCAAGATTAATCAATAATTTAAGGCAAAGAAAACATTTAATAAAAACTACTACTATTAAAAGACACAATCACAAAGATCTATCATAACCTATACACCAAACAACATAATGTCAAAATATACAAAATACAAAACAAAGCAGAAATACAAGGCGGATTTAAGAAAATCACCATTAGCCGAAACCGGTTTGGTTCAGTGGAGAGAGCATCAATCAGCCTGCGGACTGAAGGGTCCTAGGTTCAATTCCGGTCAAGAGCATGTACCTTGGTTGCGGGCACATCCCCAGTGGGGGCTGTGCAGAAGGCAGCTGATGGATGTTTCTAACTCTCTATCCCTCTCCCTTCCTCTCTGTAAAAAAATCAGTAAGATATAAAAGAAAATCACCATTATAATAGAATCTGAACACCTCTCTCTCAGAAATTTAAAAGAGCAAGACAATAACAGATAAAAATACAGGTGATAGTCCTAACTAGTTTGGCTCAGCAGATAAGAGCGTTGGCCTGCAGACTGAAGGATCCCAGGTTCGATTCTGGTCAAGGACAAGGACATGGACTTTGGTTGTGGGCACATCCCCAGTAGGGGCTGTGCAGGAGGCAGCTGATCAATGTTTCTAACTCTCTATCCCTCTCCCTTCCTCTCTGCAAAAATTCAATAAAATATATATGTATATAAAAAAAGTAATGAGCCGAAACCAGTTTGGCTCAATGGATAGAGCATCGGCCTGCGGAATGAAAGGTCCCAGGTTCGCTGAACCAGTTTGGCTCAGTGGATAGAGCATCGGCATGCGGACTGAAGGGTCCCAGGTTCAATTCCGGTCAAGGGCATTTACCTTGGCTGCAGGCACATCACCACCAGGGGGTATGCAGGAGACAGCTGATCGATGTTTCTCTCTCATCAATGTTTCTAACTCTCTATCCCTCTCCCTTCCTCTCTGTAAAAAATAAAAAAAAAAAGCAATGAGTTGGATTTCTTTTTTAATATGACTAATTTGCTAGCTGAAAGTAGTTCCCAATATGACTAATTTGCTGGCTGAAGGTATTTAGTTTCCAATGTCTTGAGCAGTGGATATATAAGAGTTTGAGATATTTCAGGTAAATTCTTTTATACATACATATATATGGTTGTGTTTTTTTTAATTGATTGCAGAGAGGAAGGGAGAGGAAGAGAGAGATAAAAACCACAATAATGAGAGAGAATCATTGATCGGCTGCCTCCTGCATGCCCCATATCAGGGATTGAGCCCCAAACCAGATCTTGTGCCCTGACAGGGAATCAAGTTTTCTTTCCGAGAGAAGCAAAAAGGAAACAAAACTCATCTACATATCTATGTTGGAGAGAAAAGAGCAAGACCAGATCAAGATTATGTCAAACTCTTGGACAGTCATTGGGACTATATAAATGGAGCCAAATCTTGCACACTTCACTAAATAGGGACTTCCCACTGGAGCTTTCAAATGGACAATAAATCCTATGTTTCCTGCAGACAAACTTCACATTACTAATAATCCTATTAGTAATTTACTATTTTGTGAGCTGGGTGGGAGCTAAGTAGTCATTTATTGCTTTATTACTATTCTTTATAACATACTTCCTTATTTATGTGTTCTTTTAAAAAATATATATTTTATTGATTTTCCAGAGAGGAAGGGAGAGGGATAAAACCTAAGTGTTATGCCTTTTATCTGGAGCTATGATTCTTTCTATAAAGGAAACAGCACCTTAAAGCCTAAAACACTTTTTAATATCTCAGAAAATTAGTTTCCTTTGGAATAACACTGCCTAATCTAAAAAATCTAACCATCAACAAAAACATACCTATTAATGAAAATTTTCTGAAATTAGATATAGTAATGTTTGTACAACTTTGTGAATATAACTTAAAAAACTAAACTAAACGTTACACTTTACCAGAGTGAACTTTATGGCATATAAATTAGATCTCAACAAAGCAATTATAAAAAATAACAATGATAAGCCCAACACACATTAATATTAAACAGAAATCTATTTACAGATTATCCTGCCCCTGGTATGTGTGTGTACACTATTTGTGCACTGACAGGGCTACCAACTGGGGAATCAACATTCATTAGGAAGACCAGTTGCGGGGGAAGTACAGACTTTCAATATCTTAAAATTCAATTTTATCATGAAATATTTCAGATATTCGAAAAAGTAAAAATGATCAGTGAGGGGCATACAGTAAACTCAAAAATGTTGGTAATTTGCTATTTTGTAAGCTGGGTGGGAGCTAAGTAGTCATTTATTGCTTTACTACTATTCTTTATAACATACTTCCTTATTTATGTGCTCTTTTCTAAAATATATTTTATTGATTTTTTCACAGAGAGGAAGGGAGAGGGATAGAGAGCTAGAAACATCAATGAGAAACACCGATCAGCTGCCTCCTGCACACCCCCTATTGGGGATGTGCCGCAACCAAGGTACATGCCCCCCGCCAGAATCGAACCTGGGACCCTTCAGTCTGCAGGCCGACACTCTATCCACTGAACCAAACTAGTTTTGCCTATGTGCTCTTTAGTATATATGATATATATCCCCATTTTTTGAAACAAAAGTTTAAAAGTAAAGAAATTATGACATTCATACCATGGAATAAATCAGTTCTTCTATAATGTGACAGACACATTTTTAAAATGTACCACGCTGTGTAAAATTGTATCACGAGGCTTATGGGAAAAATGAAGTTTCAAAGTATGACACTCAAAATTTTTACCAATAACATAAAAAAGGGAGTCTAATTATAATGGTAGCCATTTTACACATGCTAAATGGTTAAGAAATCCTATATAATAAAAAGCTTATATTAATATGCAGATTATCCCCTTGGGAGTTCAACTGACCAGGAGTTCAATCACCTGCTATGACATGCGTGACCACCAGGGGGTGGCGTGGAATGAAGGAAGGCCCCAATCAGCCCTGATCACCAGCCAGGCCTAACGACCATACCCATGTACGAACTTCGTGCACCAGGCCTCTAGTCCATAAACATGGCACTTTACCTTGAAAAAGACTAAGTTTGCTGTAGTGGTTATGGGCATTGAAAGTTTGCAGCTTGTGAGTTACTGTCCAGTGGTAGGAGGGTAATGTGAAATCAACAGAAATCTATAACACCAGATGTGGATGGGTATGACTCATTACACAGCAGTAAACTGAAGTTGCCAGAAGGGATTTGAAGTGTATGCCTATGTGTGGCTTGTGCATTCCTCCTGTGGCTCAGTTGGGCAGAGTAGTTTCCCGCATTTGCATTTCTTGCAGACAAACTTCACGTTATACTTAAACAATTCCCTATTATATCAATTGCACTGAACAAATTTGTGTTTTCCTGTAGCAAAACTGATGGTACTGCTGTAAGACTGTAATGAAACTATTTAAATACCTCTAAAATAAACTATAAAGTGAAAAGAAAAAAAAAAAACAAGGTGCAGAACAACATCTGTACTTTGATTGCTCTTGTTGTAAACCAGAAGAAAAAGAGACAAAAGAGATGCTGGCATCTGTATGTGTTTTTCTACATCAAAAACAATGAACTGCCCTGACTGGTTTAGCTCAATGGATAGAGCATGGGCCCTCAGACTGAAAGGTCTCAGGTTCGATTCCGGTCAAGGGCATGTACCATGGTTGAGGGTAAATCCCCAGTAGGTGTTCAGGAGGCAGCTGATGAATATTTCTCTCTCATCGATGTTTCTAACTATCTCTCTCCCTTCCTCTCTGTAAAAATCAATAAAATGTATTTTTTTTTTAAATGAGCTATCATTGTTTCTGGGTAGTGGTTTCGCTTTTCATTTTACTCCTGACTACAATGTTTAAATTTTCTAATTATGTATGAGTTATTTGGGGGAGGAAAATGCCAAAAGGAACAATGATAGAGATTGATTATAGTTATCTATATGTCTCTTTCTGTTTCTTCTTACTTCTCTGTATGTTAAAAAGAACACAATTAGAGTGTGGAACAACTGGAATTCTCATGAACTGCTAGTGGGAATGAAAAATGGGACAATCACTTTGGAAAACAGTTTGGCAATTTCCTAAACAGTTAAACACACTCTGCCATATGACTCAGCTATTCTGCTCCTAAGTATTTACCCAAGAGAAATAAAAGCATATGACCTACAAAAACTTGTACACAGATGTTCACAGCAACTTTATTTGTGCTAGTCAGAAACTAGACACAACCTAAATGTCCATTAATAGGTGAATGGGTAAACAAACTGTGATATAACCACACAATAGACTAGTGTGTGTGTGTGTGTGTGTGTATGTGTGTATGTGTATATATATGTATATATGTGTGTGTATGTATGTATGTGTATATACGCGTGTGTGTGTATATATATGTATATGTGTGTGTGTGTATGTATGTGTATATATATGTATGTGTGTGTGTGTGTGTGTTTATATATATAAACATCCAAAGGTTGTTTATATATCCAGGTTATGAACACATCCAGGTTCATAACATCCAAAATGACCGAAGGCTCAACCAAACACCAGGCTGCACGCACAGTAAGCGAGCGGGCTGAACTGCTGACCTCTCGGGGTGGAGTGGGAGGGTAGCTACTGATCAACCCACCTCCATGATCAGGCCCAGAGATGGTGACTGGCATAAAAACTGACAAATCAGCCAAGACCGGTTTGGCTCAGTCGATAGAGCGTCAGACTGCGGACTAAAGGGTCCTGGGTTTGATTCCGGCAAGGGCATGTACCTTGGCTGCGGGCATGTCCCCGGTAGGGGGCGTGCAAGAGGCAGCTGATCGATGTCTCTCTCTCATCGATGTTTCTGACTTTCTATCCTTCCTCTCTGTAAAAAATCAATAAAAAATATATTTAAAAAAAAAACTGACCAATCAGATCCAAATCTGGATAAATTGTGGAGGCAGAACCTAAAGTGGGGTCTGAAGAAGAGTTTTAAGGGCAACTGTTTGGTGTAAGGTGTAAGAAAGCGGTTCAATTTTTTAATGACTGGTTTGGCAGCATAGTGCATATGGCTGGCTATCAGTCCAGATATAGGGATTATGTATTTTTTGTCTGCCAAAAGCATCTCCTCCTGCTGAAAAGGCTCCACCCCCGCCCCCCCCCCCCCCATTTAAGCAATCCTTATCCTATATAATCTATCTATACTAACAAAAGGGTAATATGCTAATCAGACTGGGTCAACCGGACATCTTCCGGACATCCGACTTCCTTCTGGACAAAACTATTGTGGTGGGGACTGAGGCAGAGGCAGTTAGGGGCGACCAGGCCAGAAGGGGAGGGCAGTTGGTGACCAGGCCAGCAGGTGAGTGCAGTTAGGGGCAATCAGGCAGGCAGAGGCAGTTAGGGGCATAAGAAAAATTTTGGGGAAATGCATATGATCACTATCTTTATTATAGGAATGGTTTCACAGGTATATAAGGATGTCAAAACTTATCAAATTGTACATTTCATATATGTGCAGTTTGTGATATGCAAATTACACCTCAATAAAGCTGGTTAGCCCTGGCCAGTATGTCTCAGTGGTTAGAATGCTGGCACCTGCACCAAAGGGTCACAGGTTTGATTCCTGACCCTGGTTGGAGCACATGCAGGAGGTAACCAATCAATTCTCTCTCTCTCTCTCTCTCTCTCTCTCTCTCTCTCTCTCTCTCTCACCAAAGAATACTATTAAGCAGATACAAAATGTCACGAGTTATATGACTACTTATATGAAATGTCCACAAACAGGCAAGTCAATAGACACAGAAAATGGTTATGGGGGGAACTGGGATTGACCTATAGATATGGGATTTCTTTCTAGGGAGATGGAAAACTTAAAGAATTAGATAGTAATGGCTGCACAACCTTATGAATATACTTTATGCACTTAAAATGGTGAATTTAATGAACATAAACTGACGAACAAAAACAGAGAAGCATCAATCATACTGTCAAACCTCAGAGGGAAGGTAGGGGATGGTAGGGGTAAGAGGGAGCAATCAACCAAAGGACTTGTATGCATACATATAAGCTTAACCAATGGACACAGACACCAGGGGGAGTGAGGGCATGAGTGAGGAAGGTGTATGTGTGTGTGGAGGCCCCTGGGGGAATAAAGACAAATATGTAATATCTTAATCAATAAAGAAAAAAAACAACTAAATAAAAATGGTGAATTTTACACCATGTGATTTTACCCCAATAAAAGAGTATACATACAACCTCAAATAAATTATTTTTTCCTAAAACAAAATGGGTAAAAATCGCCAATGTATCTAAAACCCTAGCTCACTCTTCAGATAAGCAGAATAAACAATCCTTATCTAGGAGAATGAGTTCTAGCTTTCCTTGTCTGTAGTCATCAAGTTCACATGTCTGAACATCTCACAGTTACCATCTAATAGGTAATATTTCACCTCTGCCTTCTCTCCACTTACTGAAATGCTACTTCATCCTTCAAGAATCAAATTAAATTTCAACTCATCCATGAAATGCACTCCAGCCTTTGAAAACTTTTTTTCTAACACCCACAGAGCCAATGATACAGAGACAATGTGTTTCATAAGTCTTATGTTCTATTAGGGAAAAGTACATCAACCTTCACTCTTCATTTGTTAGCAGTATACAAAACAGAATGAAAAGGGACCAGGATTAAAGGCAGGGAGGGAAACAGGAGGGCAATTTAAGGAGATGGCAATGAAGATTCAAATAAAAATCTGTGGTCAAATGAGAAGAAAGGTATTTCTGAGAACCTATCCTAAGGAAATACTCTCAAGGAAGGGTGATGTACATTATATGTGAGCTACTTAAATGTTAGTTCTCCTCTTCCTATGTATCTATGTATATATAAAACTCTACTAGTGGGTGCATGAAATTCGTGCACATGGGGTGTTGGGGGGGGGGGGTTGTCTTTCAGTCCTGCCTGCATCCTCTCCAATCTGAGACCCTGTGGGATTGGGCCTAAACTGGCAGTCGGACAACCCCCTCACAATCCTGGACTGTCAAATGAGAAGAAAGGAGGATCAGGTATTTCTGAGAACCTATCTTAAGGAAATACTCTCAAGGAAGGGTGATGTACATGATATGTGAGCTGATTAAATGTTAGTTCTCCTCTTCCAAAGTATCTACATATATAAAACTCTATAAGTAAATGGTCAAGTGAATGACTTGCACTGACCACCAGGGGGCAGACATTCAATGCAGGAGCTGCCCCCTGGTTGTCAGTGCGCCCCCATAGTGGGAGCGCCACTCAGCTGACCAGCAGGCGTCAGACACGGGGCTAATGGCTGGCGAGCGCAGCTGCAGTGGCATGAGCCTCTCCCACCTCCAGGACAGCACTACCAAGTAGTGACAGGCACCACAGGGCCAGGATGAGTGGGAGCCGCGCCCAGCCCAGACTCAGGCTCTTCCCTGGCCGCCTATCACTGTCTACACTGCTACATCCCTCTGGGGGATGTTGGACCATCCCAATCCCCGTGGGGGTGTGAGAGGGTGTAGGCCAGGCTGAGGGACCCCAATGGTGCACAAAACCATGCACTGGGCCTCTAGTTTGATAATTAAAAAAAAACTAAAAATAGTCCATAGCAAATTATAGTGCAGCTATTAAATGAACATGAAAAAATTTTATTATGATCCTATATGTAGAAAACCCTGAAAATCACATACACAAAAAAATTGTTAGAATAAATGAATTCTGCAAAGTAGCAGGATACAAAGTCAACACACAAATATCAGTTGCATTTCACCCTGGCTGGGTAGCTTGGTTGGTTAGGGTGTCATCCCAACAAGTCAAGATTTTATCTCTATTCAGGGTACATATATGAATCAACCAATGCCCTAGACAGTTTGGCTCCATGAATAGAACATCAGACCAGGGACTGGAGAGTCCTGGGTTCGATTCTGGTCAAGGGCACAAACCTTGGTTGCAGCCTCTATCCCCTGACCTGGTTGGGGAATGTGTGAGAGGCAACCAAAACATACTAACATCATGTTTCTCTCTCTCTGCCTTTCCCTGTCTTCCAATCTTTCTTTAAAAAAAAAAAAAAAAATCAATGGGAAAATATCCTCAGGTGAGGATTAACAAAAAAATAAATAAGTAAAAGGAGTTATTTGTTTTTAAAAGAATCAACCAATGAACACAGAAATAATTGGAACAAACTGATGTTTCCTTCTCTCTCTCTCAAATAAAAAAAAATCAGTTGGATTTCTATACATGAAAAATGAACTATGAGCCTGGCTGACATGGCTCAGTGGTTGAGCTTCAGCCTATGAACCAGGAGGTCCCCGGTTCGATTCCATGTCCGGGTTGCAGGCTTGATTCAAGTATGGGGCCTGCAAGAGGCAGTCGATCAACGAGTCTCTCTCATCATTGATGTTTCTCTGTCTCTGAAATGAATAAAAATATATTTTTTAAAAATGAACTATAGCCCTAGCCAGTTTGGCTCAATGGATAGAGCATGGGCCTGTGGACTGAAGGGTCCCAGGTTCAATTCCAGCCCAGAGCACATGCTTGGATTGCAGGCTCCATTCCCAGTAGGGAGCATGCAGGAGGCAGCCCATCCATGACTCTCTCTCTTCATTGATGTTTCTTTCTCTCCCCCTTCTTCTCTGGGAAAAAAAACAAACACTTATCTAATAAAAGAGTAATATGCAAATTAATCATCACTCTGCTACACTCAACAAGCCACATCCACTAGCCAATCAGGAGTGAGCATGCAAATTAACAGGACCAAGATGGCTGCAGCCATGGAGTGAGCAGAAGACTTGGTTTTCTCCGGTAAAGGAGGAAGCCAAGCTTTCCACACACCCTGGCTGGCCTAGGCCTCCACTCAAGGCTACAAAGTTTCAAATATAGAAGATAAACAAATCCCAACAAAAATGGCTGTGGCCACGGAGCAAGCAGGTGGCTTGGCTCCACTCAAGGCTACAAAGTTTCAATTATGAAAGGTAAATAAATCCCAGATACCAGGGCCTCTGCTTGGGTCTGGCCAGCCTGCAAACAACCACACGACCCTCTGCCAGGCTATCCCATGCCCCAAAGAAACCCCCACTCTGATCCAGGACACTCTTCAGGGTAAACCAGCTGGCTCCCACCCGTGCACTAGGCCTCTATCCTATCTAATCATCATCCTATCTAATAAAAGAGTAATACGGAAATAGACTGTACTTCCTATCAAGTCATGCCCACTAGCCAATCAGAAGCAAATTATGCAAATAAACCCCAACCAAGATGGCTGCAGCCAGAGAGCAGGAGGGAGGCTTGGGTTTCCCCAGCAATGGAGGAAGCCAAGCTTTCTGCATGCCCTTGCCAGCCTAGGCCTCCACTAAATACTACAAAGTTTCAATTATAGAAGATATATCCCAACAGAAATGGCGACAGCCATGGAGCTGGAGAGAGCAGAGACTAAGGTTGCCCGGGCGATGAAGAAAGCCAAGCTTCTGCAGCCCTAAAGCCTAGGCCTCCACTCCAGGCTACAAAATTTCAATTATAGAATTTAAATAAACACAAACAGAAATGGCTGTCACCACAGAGCAAGCAGAAGGCTTGGCTCCGCTCCAGGATACGAAGTTTCAATTGTAGAATATAAATTAATCCCAGATCCCAGAGCCTCCACTTGGGTCACTGGGCGTCATGGCCGGCCTGTAAACTACCACAGGCCCCTCGCCCAGGCCGCCCCATGCCCCAAGAAAACTCTCACCCCGATCTGGGACATCCTTCAGGGCAAACCAGCTGGCTCCCACCTATGCACCTGGCCTCTATCCTATCTAATAAAAGAGTAATATGCAGATTAACCATCACTCCAACACACAAGAGGGCTGCCCCCATGTGGTCAAAGATCATGCCCCATGTGAATACAAGATGGCCAGCAGGGGAGGGCAGTTGGAAGGGACCAGGCCTGCAAGGGAGGGCAGTTGGGGGCAATCAAGCCTGCAGGGGAGGGCAGTTAGGGGTGACCAGGCTGGCAGAAGAGGGAAGTTGGGGGTGACTAGGCCAGCAAATAAGGGAAGTTGGGGGCAAACAGGCTGGCAGGGGAGCAGTTAGACATCAATTAGGCTGGCAGGGTAATGGTTAGGGGGTGATCAGGCTGGCAGGCAAAAGCAGTTAGGGGCAATCAGGGAGACAGGCAGGTGAGCAATTTGGAGCCAGCAGTCAACTGCCCATTTAGGCCCGATCCTACTGGGATGCCTAAACAGGCAGTCAAGACATCCCTCAAGGGGTCCCAGATTGGAGAGGGTGCAGGCTGGGCTGAGGGACAACCCCCACCCCGTGCACAAATTTCGTGCACCGGGCCTCTAGTATCTAATAAAAGGATAATGTGCAAATTGACCATCACTTCAACACACAAGATGGGTGCCCCCATGTGGTCAAAGATGGCTGCCACAAGATGGCCAGCAGGGGAGGGCAGTTAGGGGCAAACAGGCTGGCAGGGGAGAGGTTAGGGTGTGGTCAGGCTGGCAGGCAGAAGCACTCAGGGGCAATAAGAAAGGCAGGCAGGTGAGCAGTTGGGAGCCAACATTCCTGCATTGTGACAGGGATGTCCAACTGCCCATTTAGGCCCAATTCCCACTGGCATCAGGCCTAAACGGGCAGTCAGACATCCCTCTAGGGATCCCAGATTGGAGAGGGTGCAGGCTGGGCTGATGGACACACACACCTGTGCACGAATTTCGTGCAAGAGACCTCTAGTACATATATAATTTTAAAATAAAAAATAAATGTCGAGAATCCCCAAAGCCATTTACAGATTCAATGCAATCCCTATCAAAATCCCCATGACATTTTTGCATAAGTAGAGAAACATACCCTAAAATTCATATAGAATTGTAAGGCACCAAAATAGCAAAAACAATCATAAAAAAGAACAAAACTGGAGGACTTGCACTTCCTGATTTTAAAACTTACTACAATGTTACAGTAATCAAGAATATATTTGGGGCCCTGGCAGGTGTGGCGATGTGGATAGAGCCTTGGTCTGCAGACTGAAGGGTCCCCAAGGGTACATACCTCAGTTTCAGGCTCAATCCCAATCTCAGGCCCCAGTTGGTCAGGGCGTCTCTCTCACATTTATGTTTCTCTCTGTATCTTGCCCTCCTTTCTACTCTCTCTAAAAATTAATGGAAAAGAGTATCCTGGGGTAAGGATTAACAACAATTACAAAAAGTGTGATATTGGCATAAAGACAAATATAGAGACCAATGGAATAGACTAGAGATCAGAAATGAACTTGTTTTTTGAAAAATTAAATATGTTGGGGTGACACTGGTCAACATGAACAATCAAGTTTCAGGTGTGGGTTTTCTATATTACAAGATCTGTATACTGCACCATGTGCCCAGCATCCGAAGTCAAATCTTCTCCTGTCACCATATATCGGGACCCCCTTCTCCCCCAAAAGCCTTTGAATATATGGTCAAATGATTTAAAGCAAGGGTGCCAAGGCCATTCAATGAGGGAAAGAACAGTCCTTTCAACAAATGGTGCTGATGGCAAAGTAGCTCAGTTGGTGAGAGCATCATCCCAATATATCAAGGCGGCGGGTTTGATCCTCAGCCAGGGCACATACAAGAATCAGCCAATGAATGATGCATAACTAGGCTGAATAACAAATTGACCCCTCTCTCTCTCCCTCCCTCTTTGACACACACACACACACACACACACACACACACACACACACACAATCAATCAAGCCCTGACCATTGTGGCTGAATTGGCTGAGTGTCATCCTGTACACTGAAAGGTCCCCAGTTCAATTCCCAGCCAGGGCACGTACCCCGGTTGCAGTTCAAACCATGGTCAGGGTGCGTGTGGGAAGCAACCAGTAGATGTTTCTCTCATATCACTGTTTCTCTCTCAAGTCAATAAAAACACATTAAAATATAAATAAAATTCAATTTAAAATCAATTACAAAAACATTTTTAAGAATTAAGTCAGACCCTTATCTAACACCATAAACAAAAATTAACTTGAAAGGATCTGAGACCTTAACGTAAGGTATCTATAACAATAAAAGTGTAATATGGTAATTAGTCTGGATGGACAAACAGCAGGACGACCTTCTGAATGAAGCCGGGGCTGCGAGGGCCAAGGCCCTTGCACAAAATTTCCTGCACTGGGCCTCTAGTAAAACAATAAACTCTTAGAGGAAAACATAAGACAAAAGTGTCATGACACTCTAGCCCAGTGGTTGGCAAACTGCAGCTCTAGAGCCACATGCAGCTCTTTGGCCCCTTGAGTGGCTCTTCCACAAAATACCACATGCGGACGAGCATGTACAGTGCGATTGAAACTTCGTGGCACATGCACAGAAGTCGGTTTTCGGCTTTCAAAAGAAATTTCAATCATTGTACTGTTGGTATTTGGCTCTGTTGACTAATGAGTTTGCTGACCACTGCCCTAGCCAGTTTGGGTGAGTGGATAGAGCACTGGCCTGCAGACTGAAAGTCCGATTTTATTTCAGTCATGGGCTTGTACCTTGGTTGAGGTTCTCCGGCCCTGGTTGGGGTGCATGCAGGTGGCAACCAATGGATGAGTCTCTCTCACATCGATGTTTCTCTGTCTCTCCCTCTCCCTCCCACTTTCTCTAAAAATCAATGGAAAAATATCCTTGGGTGAAGATTAACAAAAAAACAATGTAGCAATTCCTCAAAAAAATTAATAACAGAATTACCATATAATTCAGTCATCACTCTTCTGGGTGTATATATCCAAAAGAACTGAAAGCAGGGACTTGAACAAATATCTGTTACAGATATCTGTATACCCACCTTCTCAGCAACATTATTCACAACAGCCAAAACATGAAGCAGCCCAAGTATTCATTGATACTTGGATAAACAGATACAGACATACACTGGAATAGATATAGACATACACTGGAATATTATTCAGCCTTAAAAAGAAAATTATGACACATGCTACAACCTGGGTGAACATAGAGAATATTATATTAAGTGAAATAAGCCAGCCACAAAAAGATAATTATATGATTCCACTATATCAGCTACATATTATTGCTGCCTAAAGAACTCAACAATAAATTAGAAAATGATTTTTTTAAAAAAGCAGCAGCAGTACAGAGGACAGGAACAGAAACTCACAAATGGTCAATAAATGTGGAAAAAATCTTTAACCATATTAGTAATCAAGAAATGGGAAAATTAAACAAGACATCAGTTTTTCACCTATCAAATTTTACATGAAAATAAGAGGTCTTGAAGAAGGGGCTTTTTTTCCCTAATTCACACTCACTCTCTTCACTTTCCTCACATTCCATTCAATTATTCCAATCTGGTTTCCACCTTTCACTTCTAGATTATTGGATAAACCAAAAACTAATAACCTCCATGATGTCAAATCCAATTGAGCATTTTACCAAATACCTTAGAAATACTGATTTTAAAAAATTGTCCATCTTTCAGAAACTTATCTCTTTCAGCTCCCATGACACCAGTGTCTTGCTTTTTCTCAGACCTCATTGGCCTGTTATGTTCAATCTTCTCCTACCAGACCTCAAAGTATTGGAGTGCAGGAGCTAATCCATTCTCCATAAGTGATCTCATATAGTCCCAAAACTTTGGTGTCACCTACGTAACTGAGTACTCCCCACAAATTTTTTGTTTTGTTTTGTTACTCTTCACCCGGGGATATTTTTTTCATTGATTTTCTAGAGAGAGTGGATGAAAGGGAGGGAGGAAGAGAGAGAGAGTCACCAACATTGATTGTCTCCCACAAACCACCCTGGAACTGCAACCCTTGCCCTAGACCAGGAACTGAACTCTGAAACCTCAGGTCCCTGGCAGATGCGCCAACCATCTTGTCCGGTGGTCAGGAAACTGCGGCTCGCAAGCCACATGCGGCTCTTTGGCTCCTTGAGTATATGGGTGGTTCTTCCACAAAATACCACAGCCTGGGCGAGTCTATTTTGGAGAAGTGGCATTAGATGAAGTTTAAGTTTAAAAAATTTGACTCTCAAAAGAAATTTCAATCGTTGTACTGTTGATATTTGGCTCTGTTGACTACTCAGTTTGCCGACCACTGACCTAGCCATACTCGCCAAGGCCTCCCAAATTTTTATCTCCAGCTCTAGGCTCTCTCTTCTGTGAGTGCCAAACCTGTCCAGCCAACTGCCTCCTCAATATACTGACTTCATAACTAATATGCATCTCAAATTTAATATATCCAAACAAACATGATTTTTTCCACCTCAAATTTCTCTTCCATTCTTTCCCCCCCAATAAATGGCACCAGCTATTCATAGTTGCTCAAAACAAATACTGAAAAGGAAAGACGTCTCCTTTTCCCTAACCAATCCATTTCCAAGTCCTGTTCATTTTTCCAAAACATTTTTTAAAACATTAATGTTTTTAATTTATTTTAGAGGGAGAAACATCAACCAGTAGCCTCCCCATCGCAGCCCCCCATCGCAGCCCCCCCATCGCTTCCAGAGACCGTACAAAACCCAGGCAATGTGTCCCCATTGGGAATTGCACCAGCGACCCTTTGGTACACAAGATGATGCTCAACCAGCTGAGCCACACGGGCCAGGGCTCCAAAGTATCTTTCTCATCTTTCTATCCCTCTCTATTTCCACTGTCATGGACCTAGTTCAAGGTACCGCAAACAGCACCCTAACTGGTCTCCATATAGCAGTCACGTATGATCCTTTCCTGCTTAAAGCCTTCAAAAGATTCCCATAAAAACTGAATTCCTCATCAGGGCATCATCTGCTCCTATATCTCTGTGGACTGGGAAACTGTGGATACTTTTGCTCATTCTGCTTGCATTTTTAAATATTTCTATGAGGAATACTTGCTACTTGCTTATTAAGAGGAAATTATATTCCTGAATACTACTTATTACATCGCATTTTACATAACTAGAAAACGGGATAGAAAATTGTAGGTAATCGGTAACTGTTACATGGGTAGATGAAAATACTGGCAAACATGTATCAAATGCTAAGATTGATCTGGTGATACTTTACTCCTCTACTTTCTTTTTTTTTTTTAAACATAATTACATTCACAACAGGGGGAAATGTTGCGATATAAACTTCATTGTCTTCTGCAACCTGGCCACAACCCACCGAACCAGCCTTTCTTCCAGCACTCGCTTCCCCAAGCCCCGCACCCCAGCCCTGCACGGTCTCACACCTCCGCAGCTGGAACTGGGGCAGCATTCCTGGAATGCCCTCCAGCCCTCCCGAACCCTACGCATCCCTCACGGAGGGGGACGTGGGCATGGCGACAGGTTGGAGGGAGATTCCAGGATTCTGGTTGGTAAATGCACAACTTGCGAATGCTGGGGGCCAAACCTGGTCTCCAACCCCACCACAGGCCTCCAAGCTCACCAACCCGAAAGCTCCGGCTACAGGAGCTCCAGGGGCACCCCCCTCCAGGGCACCCCCCCCCCATCCCCTGGGCGAGCGCGGTGCCCCTTAGGAAAGGAACCTCCCACACACAGACCCAAATTCCGGGTTCCCGCTCCGGAGACACCCCGGACTCACACACTCACACTCACACACACACTCCCCGGGTCCAGGCTCCTCCTCCAGGTCCTCTCCCTTCCACACTCCCCCGCGGTCTCCCCCGCTCGGCACCGGGGGCGGCGCGGCGGCGGGGTGGGGGAGGGGCGCGCACGTGCCCGCGCCGCCCCCGCCCAGACAAGGCCCCGAGAGCGGAGCGCGCTCCCCGCCGGTCCCATCCTGCTCCCGCCAACACTCACCGGTTCCCTGGTCTCCGGCGGAACGCAGGCCAAGCAGGACGCCACGAGACCGCACGGGAAAGGCGAGGGAGCGGGCGAAACCCCGCACAGACCCCCGCACCACGAAGCCCCGGCGACCCCGGAGCCCGCGGAAGCACAAGGCTTGGTGTAGCCCGCCCGGTTCGCTCGACCGCACGTCACAGCAGGGGCGGGGCGGGGCGGGGCGGGGCGCGCGCCGAGGCGGCAGCGGCGCCGCGCGCGGCCCGGGGGCGGTGCTCGCTGGGGTGTGGGCGGGGCCTGGCGGGGGCGGGGCCTGGAGGGCGGGGCTGGCCCAGACTCAGACCCAGGCCCGGCTGCCACTTTTCCTGGAAGTATGGGCTTGGGTTATGGCAGAGTTAGCATCGTTTATCGTTTTCCTGCCTAGAAGGAAATGGAAGGTTCAAGCTCCAAGTTGGACAGAACATTCATTCTGCCAGCATTTATGAAGTTTACCTAGTACAGTATTGACAACAGTGGCTATGATTTGTGTCTGTCCTCTTGTACCAAGCTTTGTGCTGGGTGCTAGGAATACAAACAACTGTAGTTATTACCAGCCTACTTTACAGATGCAGAAACTGAGGCTTGGAAAGGCTAGGTCACACGACTAGCGAGTGACAATCCATCAAGTCCAGGTTTCCTTTAAATATCTCTTGAGCTGACCCTACCCTTCACTTGCCCTGTACCACTCTGCCCCAAATTACTTCTTCTCTCTGCTCAAGACTCCTCTAGCCTCCCAACTGGTCTCCAAGGATCTGTTTCTGTCCTGTCTCCCTTTCATCTGTTCTCATTATGTGAAGACTAGAGGCCTGCTGCAGGAATTGGTGCACTGGTGGGGTCTGGTGGGCCTGCTCTGGGCAGAGCAAGTGGCTGGCCAGGGGGAAGGGCCTCCAGCGGTTGGCCAGCTGGCCCCGCCCCCTGGTTGAACTCATGGTTGAGGGGACAATTTGCATATTAGTCTTTTATTTTATGGGATAGGATTTACCACTGGAGATGGGTGATAGGCTTAGAGAGGGTTCACTTTGCAATTGATTTATACTTTATATATGTTGTCAACTTTTGGATGTATTTAATGTTTAATAAACATGTATTAAAGGATTTACTTTTATCTCCAATAGCAAGCCTGGTGCATAGTATGAACTCAAAAAGTATTTGTTGAGTGAACAAATCAGAAGACCAGTAATTGACTGGGGTTTAGGTCTATTAGAGGTTAACCAGATTAACAATATTTGTTCAGCAAATTTCGTTTTGTTCAGCAAATTTCTTATTGCATTTCTACTCTGTGCTTTGGCACTGTGTGCCAAGACCTATGTTAGGCGCTGAGAATCAGAAATGAACAAAACAGTTCCTGTCCTTGTGAAATTTTTGATCAATCTTATGTGAAAGACAGGAAATGCCTCCCTGAGCTTTAAGCTAAGACCCACAGAAGTATTAGGAATTGGGATATTAAAAATAAATTTCGTGAAGAAATAGGTAAGGTAGGAGGTCAGCATGTGTGTGTCAGTGTTCCTGACTTTGGGGGTCTAATCCTGATACAAGAGCACAAAGCAGGGGTCAGGAGGTGAGGTTGGGAGCCCATTTCTCCTGGCCCAGCTCTTGGAAGGCTGCCAAATTCTGGTAGAAGTTTTACATTGATCAGGGCTCAGGAGCAGAGAGCAGCATTGGGGAACGAGAAGAGTCAGAGAACGCTGCACATGGCATGCCAGAAACCCTTCTCTCTATGCTTCCCGCCAGGCAGGCAGGCAGTAGTATGGTCAAGAGCCGGGGACCGGCCAATGGGCACTGTGCTATGGGCCAGGTGATCCTAAACCAAAGGCAAGGCACACGGATTTGCCAGGGAATGGCTGGAGTATGTGGCTAAGACCCCAAGGATGGGAAAAGCTGGAGACTCCAATAAGAACAGAAGTGCTCCTAAAGTCAGCCGGTGAACAGAACAGAGATGGAGGATTGTGAGATGTCAGACGCTCAAGGTGCTGAAATAGCAAGTCATGAGCTTGCCAGTCAACAAGCTCAGCAGCTGACGCCAGCAGAGCCATGGTGCCCAGGAGTGACGAGGGAGCAGAGGCCAGTGAGGACCCAGGCTACAGCTCCCAGCTCCTGCCACTTTCTTGAAGCTTCCCTGTGATCCCACAAGCCATCTTGGGAAGTCAAGAGCGGGTGGGGAAAGTCTGGCAGGGCTGCAACTTTGAACTGACTATTTACCCCACATGAGACTGTTTAAGACTAGGTAACTTTAATAGGCAAGTTTGAGTTGAGCCCAGTCCCCAGTGGGAATTAGAGCCCAGGAGAACGCTTGCGTATTTAAAGGGAAATAACATAGCTACAGTTCTTTACACATGTGCATGCAATGTGTCCATTTCAATAACAGATAAGCTCTACGAAGGAAAAGGGCAGGGTGCTGCAAAGTGGAAGTAAGAAAGTCCTCCCTGAAAAAATATTAAATGAAACCTGAGGCAGTAGGAGCTGTAAGTCATGATAAAGCCTAAGACAAGGTAAGAGAAATCCAGGGTGTTAGTCTGATCAAATCATTGAACTGACACCCCCTCCCCTGGGAACTGACCTTTAGACCACTTTACAAGGACATTCCCTTTCGTTTAGAACACATTCCACTTGCTAAACCACATTCCACTTGGCTAAATGCTAAATACTAAAACCATCACCTGTCCCCTCTGGACCTTTCCAGGATTCGGACTCACCTAGAGAATTCTCTGCGCAGAAAAAGCCCACTTAGAGTCCCTTAAAATCTCTGACTCCCGCCCCTGGGTGCTGGTGCCATTTTGGGGTTCAGCCCATCTGGTTTCCCAGGTGACCTAATACATTTATAAGTCCTTACCCCTTTTGACTTCGTGTGTTCCTCCTTTGACCATCCTAACACAAGGTAAACCTAAGCAAGAGCAAAATGGCTGGTATGGGGCTGAGTTAGTCAGAGGCAAGAGTACACAGGAAGTGGCATTACGATTTTGATCTTTATGGTAAGAACAATAAGAGGTCATCAAGAGTGTTAAGTGTGGAGTGAACAGTATTTAATTTCCCTTTAAAATAGATCACGCCCTGGACAGATAGCTCAGTTGGTTGGAGCATCCTCTTTGATACCTCAGGGCACATATAAGCATCAACCAATGAATGCATAAATAAGTAGAACAACAAATCGATGTTTCCCTCTCTCTCTCTCTTTTAAAAGAAAGAAAGAATAAAAGCATCCAGACAGTTGGAAAGCAGTTTGAGTTGCCCAGGTGAAATAGGAGAATGGCTTCCACGAGACAGTGGCGATGGAGGGAAGTAAGTGGATAGACTCAGCAACTGGGGACAAAATACAGAGAATTGATAATGATCTAGGAGGAAGCCCCTGCTAAGTCAAATGGCACATGAGGAAGAGGCACCTTATCCTTCATGCAGATAAAGACCTATGCTGGGGCACACAGCTGGGGAAATGGCTGGAGGTTGGATTTCAGGCCCCTCCTTGGCCAGGCCTCCTCAGGCATTATTCACCAGTATTATCCCTGGAGGTGGAGAGGGTGAGGAGTGGAATAGGGTGGGGAGTGGGTTAGGGTAAGGGTGGGAACAGGAGCTTGGCGGGGAGGTTCTAGAAGTGTTGACATTGACCTAGGAAAAGGAGCCAGTAGTTTGGGGGAGCCTCACACTGGCGATTGCTGGCAAATAGCTTCTTGCATCAGAGAAACAGGGGAAGGAAAACCTGAGAAGAGTGGTGGATCTAAAGCTTGGCCTGAGTCAGAAGGGGAAGCTGGCTCAGATGGAAAACTGATGCTAAATTGACCAGAGATTCCCAGCCCCAGGTATCCTGGCTTCTTCCCTGGGAAGACCAACCGCTCTTCCTAAGATTAGCAGGAGCCTGACTCCAGGAGCCCTTAAAGTAATGAGGTTCCCTACTAGGATGCAGATACTAATTAGACTTGTAAAATGAGAGCCTCACTTATTTGCAGCCTCAAGCAAACTTAAATTAGTGCCTGGGAATTACATTCGGATAGTTAAAAATAAATGATTGTCCCCAACCAGGTCCATACAAGAGGCCAAATGTTTGTTAGGCCTATTTGGATTTTGGTCAAATCATATTGAAAGGGTTAGCTAGCTAGCTTAATTAGGAAGTTTTAGGGAATAAGAAGGGTCCATAGGAGAGGAATGTATAGATGGAGACTTAAAGACGCAAGGGTGCTTATTTTATACAGAGGATAGAGAAATGCGGCAGGAAAAGAGGGTCCAGGCAAATGGAAAGATTTCTGGCCTAAACAATTAAAACAGGCATAAACCAAGGACAGGTGAGAAGGTGGGGGGGCTCTGGTGTGAGCAGTTGGGAGATCAAAGGCCAACTCCAACCAGCGAGATAAGAAGGGGGAGAGAAAAAGGAGGGTATCAGGTGGGCTTTGAAAACTAATTCTATTTAGGAGAATGACCAATGAGGAAAACATGAGGGTCCCAAATTAAGGAAAGGGACCAATATGAATGGGTCAGGTTCAAACAAAGAACTGCAGCATTATAAACGAGACAAAGGGCCACGAGGCAGGATTTTTTTATTTTCCCATGAGAGAGAGAGGAGACAGAGAGAGAGAGAGAGAGAGAGAGAGAGAGAGAGAGAGCCCGTGCGCGCACGCGCGCAGGTTTTTCCCATTGGGGGGGCCTCTCCAAGGGGAAAAGCCTGTCCTCTGCCCATATGGAGTTTGTATCTGCTTCCAATAAACTTCTACATTTTTTATTAAAGGAGCCTTTTTGTCTGCGAGTTTATTCTTCAAACTTCGTGAGGACAAGAACCTACAGGAAGAAAAGTCTGTGCCCCGAACCCCAAAGTTTCAATATTCCACCCTGGTAGATCTTATTGGACCCTACCTTAACCCATAAGAAGCCATGTATTGTGCTCCTCCTGTAGATTGTACAGTCACCATGGAATACAGACTTTGGGAGCGGGGGAGATGATGCAAGACATGTTTCCATTCATTTAAAAAAAATAAAAAATATTTTTCCTGATAGGAAACTTTCCATGGCTGGAACTGGTTGAGGTCTCTGTGTTTACTGACATAAGATATGTTTAAGCCTATAAAGAATTTAAATATATATATATGTTTAAATATACTTAAATATATGTATATACTGTATGTGTATGTATATATATGTACATATACATATTGATTGATTCCAGAGACGGAGAGAAATAAACATTAATGATAAGAGAGAATCATTGATTAGCTATCTCCTGCACACCCTACAACCCAGGTATGTGCCCTGACCAGGATTCAAAATCATGTCCTTATGGTCCATAGGTCAGTTCTCAACCACTGAGCCATGCTGGCCTGGTGAGAATTAAAAAAAAAAATTAATTGACTTTTTACAGAGAGAGAAAGGGAGAGGGAGAGAAGCATCAATATGAAAGAGAAATATCAGTCGGCTGCTCTGCCATGTGAAAGAGAAACAGCAACTGGGGCGCCCCAGCCAGGCCTAGAACCAGTGTACGGGGCCTACGCTCAAGCAAACGAGCAAACGGGTCCAGGCAAACCTGTCGAAAAGCCTTCATGGGTTTATTTGAGCAAACTTATGACATGCTGGGGAGCAAGACCTCAAACGCTCCTCAGAAAAACAGTTTTGCAGTTTCTTTTATACATTTGAAATTTAAAAGAGGGTGCAAGGGAGGTGGGAGAAAGCAAAGTGGGGAGTGGATTATAGAATTGTGAACAAAATTAAGTGCTCTCTTGAGGGTTAATACCTCCTCCGAGGGACATTTCTTCTGGAATTTCAGAGGGGTGTTAACTTAAATGCACACCGGATGGCTTAAAACCTTTCTCTACAGAAGTTGTACGGCTGGGCCTCGACTACCCACCATGACCTGCCCAGGTAGGAACTTGTGATCAGATCACCTGTGGGGTTGCTTTCCATAGGACACTTTTTTTTTCTGTCCATAGTTTCATACAAAAAGGAAGCCTCTAAATGTGGAGAAATTGGACCTCTCATACATGACTGGTGGGAATGTAAGAGGGTGTAGCCGCTGTGGCAAATAGCCCAGCAGTTCCACAGAGTTACCATATGACCCAGCAGTTAACTCCTAGGCTGATGAGGCAAAACCATATGTCCGCACAAAATTTGCCCAGGAATATTCATAACAAAAGCATAAATTAATAAAGTTGTTAAAAATAGTTTAAAAAGAGGCCTCTGGGCATAGGCTCGAAAATGTCTGAAAGTTACTTGTAAATGTAAGGTAAAATAAATATAAAACTTCAGCTGTAATATGAGCTGTTTCCGTGGAACATAGACAATGTAAAAAGGGGAGCATACAAAACCAGTTCTACTTAAACCTCCCGGTCAAATTTTTAAAAACTGAACACTTTTTATTTGAATTTGGTTACATTTCCTCATATATGTAATCAGCTTTTAGGTGTCCAGTTAATATAGCACTGAGATATCTTCATTTAATTGTTTTTCTTTTTTTTTTTCAGATGATGGTAGTTTTATTTTTTTCTTTAATTCTTTATTGCTTAAAGTATTACATATGATGCCGAGACCGGTTTGGCTCAGTGGAAAGAGCATCGGACTGGGGACTGAAGGGTCCTGGATTCGATTCCGGCAAGGGCATGTACCTTGGCTGCGGGCACATCCCCAGTAGGGGGCGTGCAAGAGGCAGCTGATCGATGTCTCTCTCTCATTGATGTTTCTGACTTTCTATCCCTCTTCCTCCCGCTCTGTAAAAAATCAATAAAATATATTTAAAAAAATAAAGTATTACATATGTTGCCTACCTGATTTGACTCAGTGGATAGAGGCTCGGCCTGCGGACTGAAGGGTCCCAGGTTCCATTCCGGTCAAGGGCACGGACCTCGGTTGCAAGCTCCTCCCCAGCCTGGACCCTGGTCGGGGTGCATGCTGGAGGCAACCAATAGATGTGTTTCTCTCGCATCGCTATTTCTGTCTTTTCCCTTCTCTTCCACTCTCTCTAAAAATCAATGGAAAAATATTTTCAGCTGAGGATTTAAAATAAATATAAAAATAAAGTATTACATATGTCTACCTTTCCCTCCATTGACCTCTCTCCAGCACTCCCATCCCCCTAATTGTTTTTAAATTGGACTTCCACATTACAGTTCTCTGTTATGAAAGATAAACAACAACTCTAGTACTGAGCTTATTTATTTGCTGACAGAATTTGTATAGCCTTTAATTTCCTTGATGATATTTACTCTGCTAGGTTTTTTAAAAATATATATATTTTATTGAATTTTTTACAGAGAGAAAGGGAGAGGGATAGAAAGTCAGAAACATCAATCAGCTGCCTCCTGCACACCCTCCACTGGGGATGCACCCACAACCAAGGTATATGCCCTTGACCGGAATCGAACCCACTCCCTTTCTATGCCCCTGATTCAATTATATTCACCAGTTTATTCTGTTCATCAGATTTTTTTATTCACTTGATTTTTAGATTCACTTATTGATAGATATGTATTTGTTGTTCATAATTTTTATATTTATCTTTTTTCTTCTTCCTCTTTTTAAAGAATATCTTTCAGCATTTCATATAATAGTGGTTTGGTGGTGATGAACTCCTTTAGCTTTTTCTTATCTATGAAGCTCTTTATCTGCCCTTCAATTCTGAATAATAGCTTTGGTGGGTAGAGTAATCTTGGTTGTAGGTTCTTGCTATTTATCACTTTGAATATTTCTTGCCACTCCCGTCTGGCCTATATAGTTTCTGTTGAGAAATCAGCTGACTATCATATGGATGCTTCTTTGTAGGTAACTGTTTTTCTCTTGCTGCTTTTAATATTCTCTCTTTGTCTTTTGCTCTTGGTATTTTAATTATGATGTGTCTTGATGTGGTCCTCTTAGGATTCCTCTTGTTTGGGGTTCTCTGTGCTTCCTGGACTTGTAAGACTATTTCTTTCACCGGGTGGGGGAAGTTTTCTGTCATTATTTCTTCAAATAGGTTTTCTGTATCTTGCTCTCTCTCTTCTTCCGGCACCTCTATAATTTTGATGTTGGTATGCTTGAAGTTGTCCCAGAGGCTCCTTACACTATCTTCATATTTTTGAATTCTTTTTACTTTTTTCTTTTCCAGTTGAGTGTTTTTTACTTCTTTGTATTTCAAATCTTTGACTTGTTTCTTGTGATCCTCTAGTCTGCTGTTGGATCTCTGTATAATATTTTTTATTTCAGTCAGTGTATGTTTAATTTCTAGTTGGTCCTTTTTCATATCCTCGAGGGTCTCGCTAAACTTATCGGCCTTTTCTAAGAACCTCTTGAAAAACCTTATAACCATGGTTTTGAACTCTATATCCAGTCATTTGTTTTCCTTCATTTCTTTCATTTGTGACCTGTTTCTTTTTCTACGCATTTTGACTGCTTCCCTGAGTTGAGAGAGTGGTTTTGTGTGTTAGATGTCCTATAGGGCCCAGTGGCTCAGCCTCCCCATTTACCTGAGGTGGACACTTTTTAAAAAAATATATTTTTATTGATTTCAAAGAGGAAGGAAGAGGGAGAGATAGAAACATCCATGATGAGAGAGAATCATGGATCGGCTGCCTCATGCATTCCTCCTACTGGGGATTGAGCCCACAACCCCGGCATGTGCCCTTGACCAGAATCCAACCTGAACCTTTCAGTTCGCAGGCTGATGCTCTATCCACTCAGCCAAACTGGCCAGGGCTGAGGTGGACACTCTTGATGCACCCTTTGTGGGCTGCGTGCACAGTCTTGTTGTAGTTAAGCCTTGATTGTTGTTGGTATTACTAGGAGAAATTGACCTCCAGGCCAGTTGGCTGTGAGGATCAGCTGTGTCTACGCTGGGAGAACTTCTGTGCTGGAGACACCCTTATGAGATAAGACTAGCAAAAGCATCTGTGCTTAGCTTGGATGAAGTGGTCCCTCAGGGAGGAGAGACAACAATGGCTTCCTGTCAGCCCTGTCCTAAGAGGCCCCTGGGCCTCAGTGTCCCGAGGTGATTACTGTAAGCACATCTAAGAGAAAGCCGCCCTCGAGTTTCATCTGCTGCCAGGCAGTCCATTTTCTCCCAGAATGAGTCTGGGTCCCCAGAGTCTCACCTGGAACTGGAATTCAGAGCCATCAGATTTGTCTCCCTTCTAGTTGAGAAAGCCAGCCGCCTTCTCAGTTGCCATCCCTCTCTGCATGTGCGCCTCGGTACCTCTGCCTTCTGTAGCTCCTCTGAGTCTCAGTGTGCTTTTCTCTTTCCTTCTAGTTGTAGAATTTCCACTTAGTCAGTCCTCCTGTGGTTCTGAATGATACCCATTTTGTCTTTTAGTTGTAGTCTTAAAATTGCTGTGTGAGGCAGCAGTTTAGGTGTTTACCTATGCCACCATCTTGGTTTCTCTCAGAAAAAGTTTTTTGACCCTTAATTGTATACTGCTTGTACAATATTGACATATGTGTGTGTGTGTGTGTGTGTGTGTGTGTGTGTATGTTAAATATGTTTTTAAATTAACTTCAGAGAAGAAGTGAGAGGGAGCAAGAGGTAGAAATACCAATGATTAGAGAGTATCATTGATTGGCTGCCTCCTGCACACCCGCCCCTTGGGATCAAGCCCACAACCAGAGTATGTGCCCTTGATTGAAATCGAACCCAGGACCCTTTAGTCTGTAGGCAAATACTCTATCCACTGAGCCAAACCAGCTAGGGCAACATTTATATTTTTTGTATAAAGGACTTATTTATGCAACAACATAGGATAAGCTGTGTCTCTCCTCTCCCCATCTCTCTTCTTATAACTCTTCTTTAGATATGGCATACATGTTAGCTTGGCAGACTTCACACCTTTTTCCAACCCTTCTTCCCCTACCTTCTATAGAAGCTGGAAAATTAAACACTCAATCTCCTACCCTTTCTTGCAGCCAGGAGTGATCAAGAAAATGAAACCCTAAGTCAATGAATAAAAAAGAGTCTCCCAAAGGAAGCAGAGGGTTGTAACTAGTCTTACCTTTGCCCCTCAGTCCCCTTTTTTCTACCTTGAATTTGGATGTGAATCCGAAGAAACAGCATCCATCCTTTGGCCATGAGGTCACGAGCCAACATGGCAGGGCAGAGGAAAGCCGGAGCCTGAGTCTTCTGGGACAGTTTGGAGCCTTAGTGCCAGGCCTGTCCTGCCAACTTGCTGTGTAAGAAAAATATCACTCATGTGTCTAAACAACTTGAGTTCAGGCTTTCTGTTAATTGCAGACAAGCACATTCCTGTGTGACACCTGGTTTCCTGCCCTTTCCTCCTAATTGGTCATGCTGCCTGCCTCCTCTCCCCCTCTACTGCACCTCTAGGGCAGGGATCACCTTCCTACAACACACATCTGATCGCTTCCCTCTGCTATTTAAAACACCTCCCAGTGCCCCCATCCTCCATTGCCTAAGATCTGTGGTTCTCAAATTTACAGGTCATTGCATTACCTGAAGGACTTGTGCAAACACAGATTGCTGGACTCCTCCTCCAGAGTTTCTGCCTCAGTAGGCCTGGGGTAGGTCCTAAAATGCGCACTTTTAACAAGTTTGGGAATGATGCTGATCGAGGACCACGTTTTAAGAACCACTGGTTCAGGCTAAAATTAAAACTCATTAACACCAAGTTTAAAATCATTTACAATTCACCTTCCCAGTCTCTGGTGGCTGTTCACCACATTCCTTGTTATTTCCCAAGTCACCTCCCACTTTTATGCAAAGTGAAGGTCTAGACTCCTTCTCTTCCCCCTGCCTAGAATGCCTGCTCCCTTTTCATTCCTTGCACACTTAAGTTCTTCAAGGAAGTGCCTGCCTTCCTTTCGCCTGAAGAATTAATTCCCTGCCTTCTCCGCTACACTCCTTTGGCACTTCATCATTTTGCTAAACTGTGGTCCTCAACAAACAGGAGAGCCATCACCTGGGAGCATGTTAGATATGCGGAATCTCAGGGCCCACCTCAGAGCTCCTGAATCTGAATCTGCCACTTAACAGGATCCCCAGGTGACTTTTGTGCTTACTGAGCTGTGAGAAGTACTTACTGTTGTGCCCGGCCTTGTGCACTGTGATAGAGTCTTTGATGACAGTATTTCTTTTGATTTCTTCAACAGTCCTATGGATCATCATCACTGTCTTCACATGGTAAAAGAGGAAGTGGGGGCCAGTGATAGCAGAGCTTGCATTCAAACCCAGGGCCATCTGGCTTCAAAATCTGTGCTTGTTCCATTAACCAATTGTCTCTCCATCACAGCTCTTCACACATAGTATCGCCATCACCCATCCATAGGTCTGTCTCCCTGTTCATGTAAGGAAATGCTGAGTAAGACCAAGTCCCATTGAAACTGGACAACTAAGGGGTCAAGGCTGCCTGTCACTACTGTCCGGTGTCCTGAGGTGGGCCCAGGCCGACCAGGGAGGCCCTGAGGCCTTGCTGGTTCAAACCGGCATGGAATGCTTGACTGCCCTGGTATTTCCGTGACCTTTACACACCCTGTTTGAAAAGTCCCTAACTTCCTCATACTCCTGCGAGGAAGCAAACTGTCGCAACTGCAACGGAAAACCCACCAACCCTCCCGGGAGGGGTATAAAAAGCCCCTGCCCCAGTCACAGGGTGCGGCTTCCCTGGCTCCATTCCCCCCAAGCCTGTGAACCCGCCCAGAGACCCCCAATAAAGCCTGATCAATTCGCTCACTTATTCGGACTCCCTGCTTGCAGTTCCTCTCATGGCGGCGTAGAACCTTACAACTACTTGAGCCAATTAAGCAGAGATAGGGTTGAATCATGTCTGAGTGTTTATTCCATTAATGCTGGCAATATGGGAGAGCAGCAGGTCATCCTGCCTCCCCTTCTTACCCTGCCCCTCCAAGGGCCAGCTGCTTATATTGGGTAGAAGGACAGATTACATGGGGAAGTGGTATTAATGTAAAAAACCATCGAAACCTGTAAAGAAATTTTGAGTTTATTTGAGCCAAAGTGTCGACATATGCTGGGAAGCAGAACCTCAATGAATTGAGATAATGCTCCGGAGGGTTACATCTGTATTTATACATTGCAATCAAAGGAAAGGGATGTGGGGTGGGTTACATGAAATCCATTGCTGATAGAGTAGAGAGGCAGGAGAAAGCAAAGCAGGGAAATCCCTGGGATTGGACAAAAAGTAAAATGATAGACACATACTTAGGTGAGTGCAGGATCAATTAACATGATAATGAAGGAATTTGGTATCTTCCTGGCACCCAGTACATTAGGTTGTGCCCCAAGGACTCCAGAAAAACGGAAGTTACAAATTACCCAGACATTTCAAGGGTATGTTATCATAGATGCAAAAAGACAGAGAGGTAAAGGTAAAGGTTGACCTTGTCAGTGAAGATACCTGCCTAGGATATAACCACCCACCACAACTGCTTTTAGTTTAAGTTTAATTTCAGACCATCCTTTGTGGTTACTTTAGGTCTCCGAGTTTGCAAGACTGCCATGCAGGCCTCCCCTGAGCTTGTCAGGTTAGCATGTGGCCCCTTTGGTCCACAGTGGGAATAAGAATGGGTTTGCAAAAGGATACAAATGAGTATTGCAGGCATGGGGAAGTAGGCAAAAGGAATAAGCAAGGGTAAAATGGTAACAGATTACAGCTAATGCAGGCAGGTTTGGGGGAGGGGGAGGGGAAGGCCTTGGGGAATACAACTCCCAGCCAGGTCAGAGTATGCTTTCTTTAATTAGAAGAAAACAATCAGGGTTAACAGAGCATGATTAATGTTTCTTACAACTATCGCTAGTTCCTACTAGTTTATTTCTTCCCTAACACTATTGTCTGTAGGCTTCAAGGGTGAAAATTACACTGGAAACTTTGGGTAGGATGGGTTTCTTGAAGAAAAGAGTTTATACAAAATTTTTAAAAAGTCACAGCTTTATTGAGACATAATTTATATATCTTCTAATTAACCCACCTATATACATTTTACTAACTATGCAGATGTTGGGGTATGGGTACAGGTAGGGGTTAGGGGAGCAGTAGCAGTGTTATGCCCAGATTTCATGATCCCCAAAGACCACCAGGGAGCAGATTCCGATGCAGAAGCAAAAGAGCCTTTATTCAAGCCCAAGCTTGGTCCTCTACCCCCACCAACACAGCGGCAGGATGCAAAGGAGGCGAAATATCCAAAAATATGGCGATTTTATAGGGAGGTGGGGCCAGATGCGAACCACTGAGTTGGCCGATTCCAATTGGTTGGGTGATGGCTGGGACTAGTGACGCAAATAATCCCTAATGCACATGACCTGTCCTGTCCTATGCTCTTGATGGGAGCTCAAGCGCACAGTCTTTTGCGATTGGCTAATTCAAAGGGAGAGGTTGGTCTTTGTGATTTCAAGATGGCAGCCCCCAGTTAAGTTTACATATCACGCAGCCTACATGGTGGCTGCCAAGTCACAAGTCACAGTCCAAAATGGCAGCTGTCTTTGCAGTCCCACTCTGCCCTTTCAGCAGAGTAAGTCAGGAATAGGAGATTGGGTAGCAATCCCTCTTAGTACTTCCACTTTGCATAACAAGAGAGACAGTAGCTGTGGTCCAAACCAGGGATCACTAAAGGACTTTGGAGACTTTATAATTTACCCTGTTCCCCCACCCACACCCCTTTGTTTTTTAGACACATCCCTTTTGCTTCCCATAGTGATTATCAGTCAAATAAATATCCATTACCTACCCTGTTCCAGGCATTTTGCCAGGTCCTGGGGACAAAGTTAGGATAAAAAGATAGACTTGGTTCTTGTGTTCTGGCACAAGGACACTGCCAGGACAGACCCTGGCCATGAAAAGCTGGGCCTCGCAGGTGGCTCACAGCCAGAAGTGTGGTTTGATATGCTTTAGCCAAGCATAACTCCTACCCTTCTTCTTTACAATGACCCCTTTAGTACACCCTGCCTAGGTAACTGTAAGGCTGTACAAACAGAATTGCTTCAAGCTAACTTTATGTACCCACCTTTGATTTTGTAACCTATTGTTTAACTGAAATTTTCTATAGCTGTAAGTAATGTAATTGGGTTTTTGTTAAGAGGCCAAGTCCGCCTGTGTTGGGGATAAAAAGTGCTTGCTGTAAGGGCTCGGGGCTCTTGTTGCTCGCTGCTGTGACAGTGGAGACTTGAGCCCGAACTCGAGTTTGTAACAAAGGCTTCCTAAATTTCTAATTGGACTGTCTGGTGGTCGTCATTCGTGGGTTGCCCCACAACACTTGTCCTCAAAGAGTGAAAAATAAACCCACTTGGGGAATCAGGAGAGACTTCTTAGACAAGGTAGCATTTGAGCTGGACTCAGAACCAAAGAGAAGGTTGCTACTGAACCTAAATTTAGACAGAAACCCAAAACCTAATGATAAGGTCAAGGAAAGTCACTATCTGTTATATAAGATGCCAGGAAATCATTAGAAATGATTTAACAAATATTGATGAGGCTTTTCAGTTCTAGGCAAAGTCAAAATAGGTCATTTGTCATTGGCACTCTACTTTCTAGCCATTTTCTGTCTCCTTTCCCTTTTCAGTGACCTTGAGCTTTCAGAAGCTATCCATTAAGCCTTGGGTAGGATGGGTTTCTTGAAGAAAAGAGTTTATACAAAGTTTAAAAAAATGTCACAGCTTTATTGAGACATAATTTATATGTTATCTAATTAACCCACCTATATACATTTTACTAACTACCAGCATGTTACCCCAGTTGATCCTTTCTCCTGACTGATTTGTAGGCTAGAGATTCTTGGCCCTCACCTCACCTTGAAGAGTCCATAGTCTCAGAGAGGGAGGTAAAGAGTCAAATAAACAGAAAAGTTTGCTGACAGAGGTATATGGAGTGGATAAGGGGAGCACACAGGAGCTCATTTAACTCAGACTGGGGTGGAAAGAGGACGTTCACAAAAGCTGCCCTGAGGAAATGAATCTTTGCTCTCTCTGGGAATGTGGGAAACAGCTAGAGGCCAGGGATTCCAGCAGAAGGAAGCCAAGGCACAGAGATAAGCCCTTGAAACAGTCCTCCCCACCCCTTACACACCCAAGACTTGGGGAATTCCATGTTGTATTTATTTTGGCAACAAGCAAAGCCTTCATCTCCCTGAAAATTTCAGATCTCTCTCCCAGGCCCCTTAGCAGCCAGCTAGGTATATGAACTAGAGTGTCAACTAGTTATTTCCACCAGGGTTATCTTTATTTTCTTTTAATTTTTTTTTCCTTTTAGACAGAGGAAGGGAGAGATAGAAACATCAGTGATGAGAATCTTGATCAGCTGCCTCCTTCATGCTCCTTACTGGGGACTGAGCCTGCAAGTCTGGCATGTGCCCTGATAGGAATCGAACTTTGACCTCTTGGTTCATAGGTCAATGCTCAACCATTGAGCCACACCAGCCAGGCCTGCCAGGGATTTCGATCAAGGAGTAAGGTAAAGATATATTAGCAGTTATCGTGGATGGGCATGGATGTTGTTTTGAATATTTCTGCTTAACGATCATTGTTGTGTGTATCAAATGTCTTAACTGATTTACTTAGGCATCATCAAATAGAGTCATAACTGGGGCCATGAAAGTGGATAAACTTAGCTAGGACAATTATCTTCAGGGTAAGAAGAAAGCCTAATGATTGAGGACTTAGGAGTGAGGAAGAGCCCGTAAAAGTAAGAGTGTAAGGATAGCCAAGATACAAAAAAATATAATCCAAGAGCATCAAATTCGCAAGGAGTTAAATAAGGTAAGAATTTTGGATTAAGCAACAGGGATATAACTGGTGCCTTTGGCATGGGTGATTTCTGTAGCAGTGTGTTATGTGAGCCAGATTGCAGTGTATTAAGAAGTGAGGCAAAAGAGAGACTTTTAAAAATGTGGGTGGAGATAGAAGGGAATTTAGAGCAGCAGAGGGTATTTTAGAGATGTCTGAGGTGCCGAGCCATTGTGGCTCAATGGTTGAGCATCGACCTATGAACAAGGAGGTCATGATTCGATTCCTGGTCGGGTCACACGTCCAGGGTTTCGGACTCGATCCCCCATAGAGGGTGTGCAGGAGGCAGTTGATTGATGATTCTCTCTCATCGTTGATGTTTCTCTCTCCCTCTCCCTTCCTCTCTGAAATCAATACAAATATATTTTTAAAAAAGGGGAGAGGCTATGGGAAAACGTTCATAGAGAGAGGTTGAAAATCAGAGAGGGAGATAGAGGGAAGTTCCTAAGATGCCAGATGAGGGGAATTCAGAGTTTAGATGGAGAAGGGATACCTAAGTCACGAAGAAGAGAAAGGATGGGAAATACGTATGGGAGGACAAGATATTGAGATTCTATCTCATGTCCTTTCTAAGTCTTTGAAGGAGAAGGCAAGATCAACTGCTGAGAACAAAAGACAGGGGTGTAGTGAGTGAGCTGTTACTGACAAAGGGAAGAGAAGAGAGCAGATGCACATTGAAGGCTTGCCAAGAATATCTTGTTCTGTTGAGGTTGGAAATCACAACATTTTTGAGTTATCGTCTGATAGCTAATTGATTTTCTCTACCAGGGCTCAATAGCTTGGGAGTAGGAGGAGAGAAGCCCAATAATTGTGTTGATACACATGTCAGTAGTAGGAGAGTAACTGGAATGGGAGATCAAACGGGTGAGGAGATTTTGCCTGCTGGTGAGGGTGGTTGGAATGTAATAATTATGAAATGTAGGCTGGGAAGGAATATTGGGTAATCCAGCGGCCTGCATAAAGAGATGTTAGAAAATTGGAGAACTGGATAAGATCACAAGGAAGATCATGGAATGAGAGATGGAAAGAAAGGAAGGCTATGGCGAAAGGAAGAAAGACATTGGAGTCTAAGGTTTCCTCTGGATAATGAACTGATGATTTAAGGCTTGTGTGTTAGTGGAGTGAGTTAGGGTGAAAGTTTGTTGACTAGAGGTAAAAAGAATAGGAGGCTAGAGCAAAGGGATGGGTTCTATATGCTAAAACAATGCCGAAACTGGTTTGAAATTAGTGGATTGAGCACCGGCCTGCGGACTGAAGGGTCCCAGGTTCAATTCCGGTCAAAGGCATGTACCTTGGTTGCGGGCACATCCCCAGTGCGGGGTGTACAGGAAGCAGCTGATCAATGTTTCTAACTCTCTATTCCTCTCCCTTCCTCTCTGTAAAAAATCAATAAATATATTTAAAAAATATAAAACGACTGAGGATAATGGCAGAAATTGTAACCACAGAACCAACTCAAAATGGTTCTGTCCTGTTTAATGAGATACTGAGTTGCTTTTCAGAGACAGCAGACCAGCACAGGTCTTACAACTCAAAAAATGAACAAGTGATGTGTGATATGTGAGGACAGGGGCCCTTTCCCAAGGTCAACTCCCCCTCCACTGCCGGGGTTCTTTTCCCAGCCTAACCAAGGGCTCTGCATTCCAGAGAAAGCAGCTGCATGTAGATGATTAAGGAGTCCGGAGATGAAAGATAATTTTGAAAGGCATTGGGGGTCAGAGGATCTTCATCTAAAGGAGCTAAAGACTCCCTCCGTGTCTCAGGTCCCTGCTTTTATTAATACAATTTGTCCTAAGGCAGTGATGGGCAACTTTTTGAGCTTGGTGTGTCAAAATTCGCCAAAAAACCGATTATAACTTGGGTGGTATATCACTTTGAGAAAAAAAAACCATAATTATGTGATATTTATAGTAAATAACAAAAATGTATAATTGTAATATATAACTGTATTTAATAAACAAAAAACTATTTATTTAACTTACCTATTTAGTGACTTGTTTGTTCATCTGTCAGAGGTTTCTTTTGTTGGTCTTGATATTATTTAACCTGTGTGGGGTACCGTGAACTAAGATAAGTGAGGGGGAGAGGGAATTCTTTAACTAACCTGCCTATTAGTGACTTTTTTGTTGCTGAATTTCATTGGCTAAACCTTCAGTTGAAGGTTGGTATTTTGTACACTTCAAGCCCAAGAAAGTGCTACTAACTTCATCTGTCAATCTGTTTCTTTTGATATTATTTAACGCTGAGAATAAGGTCTCACAAAAAGTACATAGAGGGAAAAATTGTGAGTAACGCATTGCTATATTTTTCAGAGTGCTAAAAGTGTCTGGTAATCGGTTCCAGGCACTCCAAATTTCCTGTTGGTAGTGGCACTCCTCTTGATTCTCCAAGCAGCACCTTTCCAGATTCTCAAGCTTTGACCTCAAGTCGACAAACACCTGAGCCCAGATGCTGTCTTGAAATTCTGCAAGTTGCATCTCCAGATCATCAATTTGTATCCATTGGAAACCATTTAATTCCAAACTACTGTAGACTACTACATCAGGATACTTAATTATTTTTATGGTCTGTTCTAGGCTCTAAATTGATTAAATCTATCACTGAACTGGTCAAGTAACGAGTCTAAAACATGCTGGTACTTAATATGCCAGGGTTCTATTTCATTTTGTACAGCTGCACTGGCCTTCTCAAAATACTTTGTTTCTCAAGGAAAATACTTATAAGCTTTAGTTTCTACATCTCGCTTGGAAATTTTAAGTTTACTTTCAAAAGCTTTTACGTAGCCAAACATAACGTCAATACTTTTGCCAAAACCTTGTAACTTTAAGTTCAGTTCGTTAATATGAACAGAGAGATCTGTAAAAAGTATCAGGGTGTTGACCCACTTATCATCATTGAGCTGAGAAAAGTTTCCCAGATCCTTATCCTCAAGAAATATCTTAATTTCTTCAAAGCACTCCACAAAGCGCTCAAGAACTTTGCCTCAGCTCAGCCATCTTACATTGTACATCAGCAGTCCCCTGTAGGTGGAATCAACCTCCAATAAAAGTGCAGAAAATTCTCGCTTATGAAGGGGGCAAGCAGCTATTAAATTAACTATTTTTGTAACAACTGACATTAAGTCATTTAAGTCGGTGAATCCTGCCTTGGCACATAAAACCTCCTGCTGGATAATACAATGAAAAGGCATAATCGGATGTCCAATATCTTCCATAAGCAATTTATCAAATCCGACTTTTTTCCCCATCATGTTTGGTGCCCCATCTGTCGTCACTGACACAACTTTAGAGATATCAATGCTTAGGTCAAGGAATGTTTATGTAACAACCTTACACATTTTGCTTCCTGATGTACTTGTTGGCACTGATACTAACTTTATCAACTCTTCTCTCATTGTGAGACCATCAGAATATCAACCAATAATGGCCAAATGAGCATGTGATGTGACATCAGTAGTTTCATTAAGATTGAAAAATATTTACAATTACTTATGTCTCTCTTTAATTGATATTGTACGTTTGTGTTCAGTCTCATTATTCAGTCTTTTATGATATGTCTACTGAGTGGTAACTCAGATATTCTCTTAATAATTGCATCTTTATTCTGCATATCGTGAAATAGAACTGGTGCACATCTTAGGAGAGTTTCTTTAATAAATTCTTCCTCACTGAGTGCTTTTCCATGCTGAGCTATGGAGTGAGCAATGCTCAGACTTGCAGATGTTAAATTGGTAGAGCCTTTTATAAATATAAGAATGGGATTAGATTGACTCTTATAAAGTTCTGTTGTTTTGGCCTACAGACCTCCAGCACAGAGTGTCTTCACTACACTACAGCAAATGTTTCATTCTTGGCTTCTGCACCTAGCCCTGCAGTAGCCAAAGATGAAACATCCTTCTCAGCATGCAGTCCCATACTTCTCTGTATGTGATCGCATGCAGCCACATGTCACCGAAAGTGGCTACGCATGTCAGTGCTGACATGCGTGTCATAGGTTCGCCATCACGGTCCTAAGGCAAGATGGAGATATACACTTCAAAGGGTAGAATACAGAAGCATTATCAGTTTTCGGAAGAGCTTACAGCTGTTCAGGTATTTGGCCAACAGGAGGCAATAGGATGCCCTGAGCTGCCTGGCAGCAATCGATTATACTATTCAGGTTTGGGGGAAGTGCCATTTAGCTGTTTTCTACAGATAAACAACATAAAACTTAAAAAGACCTCAACATAATTAGAAGTAAAACAACCCTTTTGATTATCTGTCTCCATTAACAGTTAATAAACTGGGGAAACAAAAGGCGGGTATAGCCCATTTTCCCTTCATTTCACATAAGAATACAGATGATTAAAAAAATTGATTTGAAAGAATGAGAGGTAAAGGAGGAGGGAGAAAAGGAGGAAGAGAAGGAGGAAGGGAGAGGGAGAAAGAGAGAATCATTCATTTTTTTCGCTTACCTTGTTTATGTACTCCTTGGTTGGTTCTTCGTGTATGTGCCCTGACCAGGGAGCAAACCTGAAATCAATGAGGCTCTAACCAACTGAGCTACTTGCTCAGGGTGAGTATAGGTGATGTTTTAGAGAATATTTAAAGTACAAGAGGCTCCTATTCTTTCTGTTTTATTTATTTATTTATTTATTTATTTATTTATTTATTTATTTATTTATTTTTAAATCTTTATTGTTCAGTTTATTAATTACATTGTTCCCCCTTTGTTATCCCCCTATAGCTCCCCTCCACCCTGTACCTATCTCACCCTCCACCCTCACCTCCCCCTCTCCACTGTCCTCTCCCATAGTTGCTAGATTTTTGTCCAGTCTCTTGCTGTACTTCCCACACCCCTTTTCTCCCCAAGAATTGTCAGTCCATTCCCTCTCTATGTCCATGATTCTGTTATATTCACCAGTTTATCCTGTTCATCAGATTATTAATTCACTTGATTTTTAGATTCATTTGTTGATAGATGTGTATTTGTTGTTCATAATTTTTATTTTTACCTTTTTCTTCTTCCTCTTCTTAAAGAATATCTTTCAGCATTTCATATAATATTGGTTTGGTGGTGATGAACTCCTTTAGCTTTTTCTTATCTGTGAAGCACTTTATCTGATCTTCAATTCTGAATGATAGCTTTGCTGGATAGAGTAATCTGGGTTGTAGATTCTTGCTATTCATTATTTTGAATATTTCTTGCCATTCCCTGTGGCCTGCATCGTTTCTGTTGAGAAATACGCTTACAATCGTATGCGTGCTCCCCTATAGGTAACCAACTGTTTTTCTCTTGCTGCTTTTAATATTCTATCTTTATCTTTTGCTCTTGGCATTTTAATTATGATATGTCTTGGTGTGGTCCTCTTTAGATTCCTATATTTTGGGGTTCTGTGTACTTCTTGGGCTTTTAAGTCAATTTCTTTCACCAGGTGGGGGAAGTTTTCAGTCACTATTTCTTCAAGTAGGTTTTCATTACCTTGCTCTCTCTCTTTTTCTGGCACCCTTATAATTCGGTTGTTGGTATGCTTGAGGTTGTCCCAGAGGCCCCTTACACTATCTTCAATTATCTGGATTATTTTTGTTTCTTGCTTTTCCAGCCGAGTGGATTTTGCTTCTTTGTATTTCAAATCTTTGACTTGGTTCTTGTGGCCCTCTGGACTGCTTTTAGGACTTTGTGTAATATTTTTTATTTCAGTCAGTGTATGCTTGATTTCTAGTTGGTCCTTTTTCATATGAGTGAGGGTCTCATTCATATCCTCAGAGGTCTTGTTCATTTCCTTGTAGGTCTCATTCATTTCCTTGTAAGTCTCATTCATTTCCTGGTTGGTCTTGTTTATTTTCTCGTTGGTCTGGTTTATTTCCTCATAGTTCTCATTAAGTTCATTGGCCTTTTCTAGGAGCCTCTTGAAAAGCCTTATAACTGTGGTTTTGAACTCTATGTCTAGTCGTCTTTTTTACTCCATTTCTTTCACACCTGATTTCTTTCCATATCTCTGCATGGTGGCTGCTTTATGTGGTAGATGTCCTCAAAGGGTCAGTGGCTCAGCCTCCCCAGTTACCTGAGGTGGGTATGGGTACTCTTACTGCAATCCTTTATGGGTTGTACAATATTTTTGAATTTAAGCCCAGCTTGTTGTTGTTAGCCCTAGGAGGGTTTGACCTCCAGGCCAATTGGCTGTGAAGGGAGACTGTGTTCAGGTTGGATGGGCGGAGCCTCTGAGCTGAGCAGGCAGCCTCAGTGTCAGCTACGTCCTATGCGGCGCTGGCGTGCTCGGGTCTCTGTTGGGTGGTAATTGTTGCAGACATCTCCCAGAGAAAGTTGCTAGTCTCTACCCCTTGCCAGACAACTCTGCCTCCCCTAAATGAGTCTGCACACCCAAAGTCTCGCCCAGGGTTGTAAAACAAAGCAGTCTGGTGGTCTCCGGGACCAGGGGGCAAGTTTCCAGGGAGCAAGTCTCGCGTTTGTGCTGTTGCACAGTTTATGCGCACAAACTGCTTTTCCAAGCAACCCGGTTTCTCCTCAGACTCGGAGACCTCTGCCGCGCCCTGCTTCCAGGATGTGTACCCTGGACCTCAGACCTCGCCTGACACTGGGGAATCTGTGCAGTGGGACGTCTCCACGTACCCCGGATCTCAGACCTCGCCTGGCGCTGGGGAATCCGTGCAGTGGGACGTCTCCGCCCTCCCCGTTGGCAAAATCCAGCCAGAATTGCTGCTGCCAGCCCTACAGCCCATGTGCACAGCGGCTCCTAACCTCTGTTTCCACGCGTATCTTCAAGGCTGCGCTCCCGCCGCTCTTCTGAGTCTCAGTGTCCCACCTTTACTTTTATTTGTGGAGTTTTCACTCAGCCAGCTGTCCGGTGATTCTGGATGATGTTTGTTTTGTTGTTATGTTGTAGTTTTTGAATTGTTGCGCAGGACAGAACAATAGGTGTTTACCTATGCCGCCATCTTGGTTCTCCTGGAGGCTCCTATTCTTTACCCGCTATCCATGGTTTTCCAAATACTAGTACTAAAAACCTGGTGCACAAAATTCGTGAATGGGGGGGGGGGGAGAGTCCCCTCAGCCCAGCCTACACCCTCTTAATCTGGGACCCCTTGAGGGATCATGCCTAAACTGGCAGTCAGACTTCCCTCTCATAATCCTGGACCACTGGCTCCTAATCACTCACCTGCCTGACAGCCTGGTCACCACTAACTGTCCCCCCGCCCCTCCGCCGGCCTGGTCACCTCCAACTGCACCCCTTCTCAGCTGGTCTGGTTGCCCCCAACTGCTCCCCCTGAAGGCCTGATCACCCCTCACGGCCTGCCCCTCCCCCCGGCCCCCCCAGCCTGGTCATCCCATGCAGACTGCTTATTCATTCGTTTGATCATCCCTCACTAACTCCCCTGCCATCCTGGTCGTAGGCAGCCATATTGTGAGGGTGTGACAGTCAATTTGCCTATTGCCTCTTTATTATATAGGATAAGCAATCCTCACCTGGTTGGCATGGCTCAGTAGTTGAGCATTGACCTATAAACCAGGAGGTCAAGGTTTGATTCCAGGTCAGGGTATATGCCTGGGTTGCAGGAGGCAGTCGATTAATGATTCTCTCTCATCATTGATGTTTCTCTCTGTCCCTCTCCCTCCTCTGAAATCAATAAAAATATATTTTAAGAAACCAACAAAAACAAATATAAGCAATCCTTGTAGTGACTTTATGAACACATCAGTAAACACACACATATATTAATATGTATTTTCCCCCATCCCTTTTCCACATAACCATTTGGATATCTATACTAATAAAAGGGTAATATGCTAATTAGACCAGACATCCTTCTGGACAAAGCCATGGTGGTGGGGGCTGAGGCAGAGATGGTTAGGGGTGACCAGGCCAGGAGGGGAAGGCAGTTAGGGGCAAACAGGCAGGCAGGCAAAGTGGTTAAGGGGGATCAGGCAGGTAGGCAGGTGAGCAGTTAGGAGCCAGTGGGCCTGGATTGTGAGAGGGATGTCCAATGGCCGGTTTAGGCCCACAGGGATCAGGCCTAAACCGGCCGTAGGACATCCTCTGAGGGGTCCTGGAATGGAGAGGGTGCAGGCTGGGATGAGGAACCCCCATGCACGAATTTCATGCACTGAGCCTCTAGTACTATGTAATAAAGAGAGAATATGCTAATTTACTATCATACCATCACAAAGATGGCTGCACTCACAGCTGAGGCCAAGTTCCCTTAAAGGAGCCTTAATGAGCAATCAGCAGGGACCTGAGGCTATGCCCTCCCTTGCCCCTATGGGGCTTGACAGGGGAACCTCAGGCCTCACCCACCACCCAGCAGGGCTTGACAGGGGACCTCAGACCCTGCCCCCCAACCCTGGCATCAGGCTGGGGGACCTCAGGCCATGCCTCCTGCCTTGGCACCAGGCCGGGGGACCCCAGGCCATGCACCCCACCCAGCAGGGCTTGACAGGAACCTCAGGCTACAGGCCCTGCCCCAGCACCGAGCCAGGGAACCTGAGGCTATGCCCCACTGCCTGGCAGGGCTTGACAGGGGGTCTTGATGGGGGACCTCAAGGTGCACCCCTAGTGCCGAGTCGGGGGAACTCTGGCCGCGCCCCCCGCCCAGTGGAGCTTGATGGGGGACCTGAGGCTGCGCCCTCCTGCTAGTGGGGATTGTTGGGGGACTTGAGGCTGTGTCCCTCCACTCAGCAGGGCATGACAGGGGATCAGGCCGTGTCCTCCACCTGGCTGGGCTTGACGGTGGACCTCAGGCCATGCCCCCAATCCTAGCACTGGGCCAGGGGACCTGAGGCTATGTGCCCTGTCCAGCGGGGCTTGACAAGGGTGGGACTGGCAGGGTCTGGATGTAGCTCAGTTGGGGGCGGGGCATGGATGGGTCTGTGTCTCAAGCGATTTTGAGGCACATGTGGGTGGGCAGGGACCTGACTCTGGGTCCTCCTTTTAATGTGCACTGGGCCACTAGTATTTAAAATAAAATAGAACAACAGTCTTGACTGGCATGCTCAATGGTTAGAGTTTTGGCCTGTACACTAAGGGTTTTGAATTCAATTTCCAGTTGAGGTGAGTGTGGGAGGCAACCAATTGATGTGTCTCCCTCAGGTGGATGAATCTCTCTCTCAACCTCCCTCCCCTCTCTAAAAATCAACAGATTTTTAATCTAAAAAATAAAAATAAAAATATAATCTAAAAAATAATCTAAAATATCCCCCAGTGAGGATTAACAAAAAAACAAAACAACAAATTTTTGGTAAACAAAATTTAATACACCCATATAATCAGGTAATAATTGTTAAAAGACATTTTATTAGATACAACTTTTAAAAAATACTATGCACAAAATATATATAAACAAAACATGTATTAATGTGCTACAACTGAACTGAGAACAAAGGAACACAAAGCCTTGTTTTCTCTCTCCACTGTGAAGACTCTAGAGCGTCTAATGGAAGGCAAATGACATTTGGCTATTCTGTACAAGTTGTAAAGTGTATTATATTTTTGTTCAATTCTGTAGTCTCAGATAGCTCCAGAAATTCAACAAAAATTTAAATGAAGAAACCATGGAGAGGTGATGGGGGGGAGGGAGAAGAGTAAGAACTTTTCCAAGAAAGTTAATTGAAAAAGTCTGCAGAGAACAAAAAAAAAGGAATAAAAATAAAATTTACTTTTTTTGACACTGGATGTAGATATTGCAAATGATGTTCATAAGGGCTTATTAATCTATATAAGATTGATGTTCTTTCCTGAATATCTTAAAAAGCACCTTGGTAAAAAAAAAAAAAAAATCTCTAAACAAACCAAAAAATATAATAAAACTCCAAACACCCAACAACCTTTCTTAGCATTCTCATTCTGCCAACCAACCACACAGTTGGTGCCAATTAAAAAATTTAAGGACTAAAATTAAAAAAAAATTAAGAGGTTTATTTACTCTATAGGAAACAATTATGAAACTTTTCTAAGGTTAAGCTTTATTTAGATTGGAAAAAAAAAGTTGAAATAGCACTGGAAGAACTTAAGGCACAGATTCAGATGCAGTCATTTTAAAAACATTAAAATTCTTTTCTTTGGAATAACATAAAATAAGCTATGACTAATGCTGTTTAAAAAAATTATATGTGATGACCATCTTTAGCACTAAGTAAATTTAATATCTATGCAATCACACAAATGTAAAACATTTATATAAAATATTTTAAAATGTTTGAAGTATGTTGAAAATGTCTGGAATTCTCAATTCACACTCTTGGCTCAAGTGGTTCCTAGTGTGTATGTAACATTAGATATGACAATTAAGTATAGCTAGCTAGTCAAATCTACTGCCTTAAAGGTCAAATTACCTCCTTCTGGTTACATGATATGGTGCATATACTTACTTAACTAAAAAGAATAATGGGTGGAGGTGATGTAAACCTGGCTTTTAATGTAATGCACAACAAATTCTAATAAGGCCAAAATTACGTTGAGGTTAACTGGTGTCTTGAGTTTACTAAAATACTGGCCGTCCACAGGAAGCCTGTAACAGACATTATCTTATCACATGGCACCACATACATAGCAATTTGTATTCTTTGAAAACACAGTCTGGAGTGGATGTCTTTTCCACATACATATCTCAGGACACCACAGGTACACATGAACAACTTGACCCCTCTCTTCATGGACGGGTTCTCACAATTAAAAAAAAGTCTATCGCCCGGCCAGCATGGCTCCGTGGTTGAGCATCTACCTATGAACCAGGTCACAGTTCCATTCTGGGTCTGGGCTCATGCCTGGGTTGTGGGCTTGATCCTCAGTGTGGGGCATGCAGGAGGCAGCCAACCAATGATCCCCTCATTTATGTTTTTATTTCTCTCCTTCCTCTCTGAAATCAATTTCCCAGGTAACAGGGAAAAAAAACCCCCAAAAACCACACACGACACACCTGGTTTGCATACTGACAAAAGTAGTATAATTGAACCTTTGTCTTTCCTGAGTTTCAAGAAGAGTTTTTGACAGTAGAGATACATAAACAATTCATATTCACTAAGAGAAAATGTATCAGTCCACAAAACATTTTCATCTTCCTAAATACAAAAGAATGAATGTTCAATCACTGCTATGTGTGAAGCCCTTTACCAAATTAAATTTACTCTAGAATCATGAACTTAAGGTTACTTAGTTATGGCACTTTAAACCCTCCAAATAAGCAAAAATGATAACTTAATACCCTCCCTGAGTATATACATCATTTTTCTTAAACACCTGTTTAAATGGAGTAAATATCTGTATTTTAGTCATCTAGGGGAAAAAAGGTTATTTGAAACCCAACAGGTTACCAATTCATACCTGTGCAG
The DNA here is from genome assembly GCA_027563665.1 of Antrozous pallidus. Taxonomy (NCBI): domain Eukaryota; kingdom Metazoa; phylum Chordata; class Mammalia; order Chiroptera; family Vespertilionidae; genus Antrozous; species Antrozous pallidus. The sequence goes on along the minus strand of CM050514.1, from coordinate 43,667,110 downwards.
TCAAGTCAGTGGAAAGATTAGAGTAGAAAAGGAAGGTCTTCTGTGGTAAAAATCAGACCACTCTATTGTTCACTCACACATGGAAGACAATTAAAGTTCATGAAAAAACAAACTGTAGTTTTCTGTGGATCCACCAAATACACTTTCAATTCCCTTCCCCACTGGGTGGGCTTAGCAAATTCATCTCCACCTCCAATTTGTTTTCTGACCTTGTAAAACCATATGTATTATGTAGATTCTGGCTATATACAAGTATTCATACTGATACTTATCATGTACTTTTAAATATAAAAAAGTAATCTAGAAATTCCCGAAAAATCTTCTGAAATGGAATTTAACAAGGTCAATTATTTTTTAAGTTATATGTCTTTTTCCTGATCATTACAAACTTATGCAACTCTTGGTGTTTGTACTAGTATACATGTGTAATGACCATACTCTCTACATACATACATATGTATACTATACATACACACTAACCCAAAGGCTTATATGAGCATTATCTATCAAAAGAAAATGTCAACTATGTGATGACAATATGAATATAATCTGACCAATTTGGTATATATATCATATTTGTTTTTATATACTAATTATATCCTAAAATTTTTGTTTTTTAAAATGCTAACACATTTACCAAAAATCAGTAAAGGAAGATAAATAATTAAAGAAAATTAAAATATCATTTAGGTAACTTTAAAAATAGTTCTTTAATTTCTTAGTATAAGTTCTTGGTTTGAATACTTAATTGATATAGTTTTAAATTATGTAAAAAAATTAATATTGGTATGAGGTCATGTTTAAACAAATTCTGTTCTATTCAATTTCATTTCAAATTACTACAATGAACATATGGCTATCAAAATAAATGAATAACAAAATACAATAGTTAATATACTTTTACAACAGATAAAAGTACCAGAATACAAGTTACCTTGAGAAAATATTTTTTTATGTGAAATGTCTGTATTTATGAATGGGCATGATGTTAGAAAGAAACATGAAGTAACAAGTATCATCTGTATAATCCTCAGCATTTACACTTTTCTCACACATTATCTCATATACTGCAAAGAATTTCTGAACTAAATAGATACCATTATCTACACAAAGAATATAATGCAAAAGTAGATATTTACTAAAAAATTAAAACAAGTATCCTAATAGTACATACAATTATTTTTCAATTAAAATGAAAGTTTTCTAAATTGCTCTGATAATTATCACAAAAAGGTATATATCATTAAAAATTATGATTTGAAAAGTAAAATTTCCCTAAAAATTTATAAGTTTTTAAGAGTTTTCCTTAGAATTCTGATTCCAGCTAAGCATTTAAGTTGATGCCATATAGTTTATTTGAAATCTGTTATCATTCTAGGAAAATAAAAATAAGTTTATCAATGTTAAGTTTTTTATTACTACCTTGTTTTGAACAGAAATGTGGTAACACTCTAAACATATATTTGCATCATATCTCCTATGACAAGGACCGCATTAATTATAATGTAAGAAGACCATAGTGCCCGGGAAGTTGAAACCTAGCAGGCTACCTGGAACATCCCTAAAATGTTGTAAATTACACCGGTCCACTGAGAAGTAACAGTCACTTATGCTGTAGTTCCTGCTGCTCCATTTGCCTTAAGAAATTTTAAGTTCATCCCTGAATACTAGATAAGTTTTATAAACTGGAGTTGAAAAATCTGGATAAAGGCAATTTGTTGTATAGAAGCTTGAGAATTTTGATCAATAACTTACAATGGTACCAAATGAGATTAGAAGACTGGATCTACTGCCATTAGTTTATTCAGACAGTTAATTTAAAAAGAAAAATAGGCCCAGCTAGGTGGTCCCTGGTTTATCCTTTAAAGACAACTTAATTGTAGAGATTCCCAGGACTTTAACTGGTCACATGAAAGTAGGATAACCAGGGGAGAAGTCCTCACCCAAAGCACCATGTTAATGAGGTCAAACCCTACTGGGCTAGGGAGAAGATCTGTCCCTGCTTTTCACAATATTACAAAATGGATTTCAACTCCTTTGCCAGGTTCACGAAAAGGAACCTCTTTAAGAGGCATTAGAGATGATACGCTAAATACCGAAGTAACCAGTCATTTTATCGGCATCTGCTTTTCTGTCTTCTACCCAATCTCTTCTCAAGAATACGTTTAATATAAGACAGCAATTCTAAATATGAAGTAATAATTTGGCATCTTACTCAAATTGCTATCATCACATTTTTATCAATTATAGAAAAATCCTTTCGATAAAATTATATTCAATTTCGATTGAATATAAGTGACAAAGATTTTGAAAACTGATTTTTCCTCCTTAGGATATGGTGTAAGTATTACATGATTCAACCTAAATAAAGCCTTAAGTCATGCAATTTTCTACCTGTCTATATGACAAAATAAGGAATATACAGTCTTGCAGATAAACATACATATATGAAGAGACCATTCACAAGTTCCTAAAAGGTAATCAGACAGACAGTATTTCCTACTCCACATAGGTTTCTCACAAACATTTACAAAGATACATTTTCAGAGCCCAAGCAACACCACCATTATCTTCAACAACAACCCAAGCCCCTTTTATTTTCCAATTGCAGGGAAGGCTTTATTACAGTTTGAAAGATTTATATTTTGGGGAGAAAGGCACCAAGATTACTATTTTTACTTTTTGTGTGTATGGCGCAAAGGAGATATGCCAAGGAACTCTCATCTCGGATTGGCGGGGCTTCTTGGGGGAAGTATGCTGGCGTTAGAGCTTGAAGCACTTCTCGTTGTATCTGTGGATCGTCACACAGCCATGATAGGACACAGGCCTGGGCATTGCAGCCACCCCCGTGATGATGCTTGTCGCAGGGTCATAACAGAGAATAGTGTCTGTGGCTTCTCCATTTTCTCGTCTTCCACCCAGGATATATATTTTACCGTTACATACGGACATACCACAGTTTTCCTGTTTTAACAAACACGTAAAAAACCTCACATTAATTGTTGAAGGTAAGAGATTTGGTAGCAGCTGAAAAGTAAAATAAGACATGCTTTAACTCTGTCAATAAAAGGAGACATTAAATAAGCTCCCTTTTGCTGAACTTTTACTCTGTGTGTGAGTGCTAATTTTGCCTGGAAGAAGTGAGTGTTAAGATAAAATATATGTTAGTAATTGGTCCAAGTTGTGGGGGGTGAAGCGAGGGTAGTGGGCTGAGAGATAGGTTTTAACCTAATGATAACTGAAAGAAAACATCTTTGAAGAGCTTGGCTTGCTTTTTCTATTACAGGAAGATTCTTTATTACAGAAAGTGGCTATAATATGACCACAGATTAGGACAGTATCTTCAGGTTTAAAAGAATTAGTGAGTCTGGCCAGGTAGCTCAGTTGGGTAGAGCATTGTCCTGATATGCCAAGGTTGCAGGTTTGATCTCCAGTCAGGGCACGTACAAGAAGCAACCAATGAATGTGTACAATTCAATGTTTCTTTCTCTCTCCCCCTTCCTCTCTCTCTAAAAAATAAATATAATAATAATAATAAAAAGAATGAGTACTTAAAAATGCCTATATTGCCCTATCTGGTTTGGCTCGATGGATCGAGCATCAGCATGCAGACTTAAGGGTCCCAGGTTCGATTCCAGTCAAGGGCACATGCCCGGGTTGCAGGCTCAATCCCCAGTGTGGGGTGTGCAGGGGGCAGCCAATCAATGATTCTCTCTCATCATTGATGTTTCTATCTTTCTCTCCCTCTTCCTTCCTCTCTGAAATCAATAAAAATATATTTAAACAAATGCCTATATTAGAGTTCATATACATCCAGAATGACTTGGCTGATTGAGTAACCTAACCCATGAATTGTACCAATTATGTGCTAAACTATAACATTTTTCATCTAACGGACACAACCTATGCCCAGCCGGTGTGGCTCAGTGGCTGAGTGTCAACCTGTGAGCCAGGAGGTCACAGTTTGATTCCTGGTCAGGGCACGATCCCCAATGTGGGGCATGCAGGAGGCAGCCGATCGAGATGACCCTCTCTCATTACTGATGTTTTTATCTCTCTCTCCCTTCCTCTCTGAAACCAATTATACACAAGGTCTTTCTATAAATTCTAGAAGTTGTCAATATAATAAAAAACAACATCCTGCCCAGCCAGTGTGGTCAGTGGCTGAGCACTGGCCTATGGACCAGGAGCTCACGGCTCCGTTCCCATCAGGGCACAAGCCCAGGTTGCAGGCTTGCTCCCTAGTAAGGGGTGTGCAGGAGGCAACTGATCAAAGACTCTCATCTTTGATGTTTCTGTCTCTCTTTCCCTCTCCCTTCCTCTCTGAAATCAATACAAATATACTTTAAAAAAACACAAAAAAACAACATCCTTAGTTTCCAGGGATAAGCAACCTCACATGACTAAACCTTACAGTCACTCTGATGATGATTCTTAAAACTATTTTGTTATAGGATCTTGTTATTAACATCATTTCAGATAATAATGCTCAGAATTAAACCAAACAAGCAACCTTGAAATAGTTATACTTTCATATCAGGAAATTACATGTACTATAGATTAAAATGAAACACAATCCTAATATTACTAAAAAAACACACAAAAACCAACAACCCTCTTCTTAATTATTATTATTTATAATCCTTAGGCTTAAATACCAACAATAAAGAAAAAGAATCATATTTCATTTATTATTTTAAACTTTAATGACACTTTAAATTAAATAACTGGTCTATTGAAGAAAGATTCAAAAAATTCATCATTGAATTAAAATCCCACAATATTTTTAAAGGATGTTTCTGATAAAAATTAAAATGCAAAATGTTTGAAATAGCAAACTGTGGCTTTTAGGAATTATGCAAAGTCAAGAAACATGGAAACAGAAAAAAGCTGGGTCCTACGGACTGCAAAAACATTTTTTTTTCAACTCTTATATGTCTTTCACGATTTTAAGCATTTAAGAAAATGTAGCCCTCGCTGGTTTGGCTCAATGGATAGAGTGTTGGCCTGTGGACTGAAGGGTCCCAGGTGCGATTCCGGCCAAGGGCACATGCTTGGATTGCAGGCTCGATCCCCAGTAGGGGGCATGCAGGAGGCAGCCAATCAATGATTTTCTCTCATCATTGATGTTTCTATCTCTCTCTACCTCTCCCTTCCTCTCTAAAATCAATAAAATGTATTTTTTTAAAAAGAGAAAAGAAAATGTAGCTTTGGATTCAATTAACTATCTACCATGAAATTAGATGATTTATCGTTTGTCAGTGAACAGAGAAGCCATAAAAGGCATGAGGGGCTAAGGGGACAGTATGAACTAAGGCAAGAAGACCTAAGTTCTATATAGAATGCAAATAATAGATATTAATATAATTGACGTATAGCTGCAGAAAGTGAAGCTGAAAAGGCAAGCAAAGGTCAGCCAACAGAAGGCCTAGAATAGAAGGAAGTAGGAAAATTTTGGATTTTACTCACTAGTTTCCAATCAGAGGAGAGACATGATTATTACATTTGTTGGAAAATAACTGGTGGCAAAATGGGTTAGAGAAGCAAGACATTAGTAACAGCAACAGATAATTATTGTTTCAGTTTAGGTAGGAACTGATAAGAACTTGAACAAAAGCAAGAATAGGAATGGAAAAGAATAGGGGAAACTCTGAGAACTGATAGTTTAGATTGATTGAATATAAAAGAGAGGAAAATCTAAGAAGTTTTCTAGCTGTGAAGTAATAGTCTCGATGCACGAAATTTGTGCAAGGGACTCGGCCCTCGCAGCTGCGGCTTCATCCTGAGGGTCGTTTGGCTATCCGGTCTAATTGGCATATTACGCTTTTATTATTATAGACAGAAGATGTGTGTTTATATTTGTCTCTGGCCCCACATTTCTGATACAGAGCGTCTAAATTCCTTGGGTGATAGAAGTGTCTTTCGTTCTAATGAGGTGACTCTTGGTGGGTTCCTAGATGGGTGCTGGTCACCAGAAAGATGAAGCCATAATTAGAGGCTTGGAATTTTCAGGACCCCGCCCCCAAATTCTCTGAAGGAGGAAGACCAGCTGGAAACTGAGTTAATAAGTGATCATGCCTACATGATCTCCAAAGTATGGGATCTGGAGAGTGTTCAGGTTGCTGACACATCCGTGTGCTGGGAGGGTGGCACATCTCAACCGCACAATGACAGAAGCTCCTCTGCCTGGGGCCCTTCTGGACCTCATTCTATACACCTCTTCATCTGGCTGTTACCTGTACCTTTATAACATCCCTTTAAACCAGAAAACAAAAAATGTTTCCCTGAGTTCAGTGAGCTGTTCAAACAAATTATCAAACTAGAGGTGGGAACCTGGATTTTTAGCTGATAGAGCAGAAAAACTGGAGACAACCTGGAACTTGTGATTAGCATTTGAAGCAGGGGCAGTCTAGTGGAACTGAGTGAGCCCTTGACTTGTGGAATCTAACACTAAGTCCAGGTATAAGTGTCAAAACAGAATTGAATTGTAAGACATCCAGACTGTGAAGAAGTAACTGCTCTGGGAAAAACACACATTTCTGGTGTCAGAAATATTTTGAGATAAAGGAGAAAGAGAGTTTTTCCATTCACTAGCTTATATGAAAACAGAAAAAGGAGGTTTGGGGAAGAACACTCATGGAAAATCTTATATAATAAAAAGCTAATATGCAAATCGACCAAATGGCTGAACAAACAGTCGCTATGACGTGCACTAACCACCAGGAGGCAGACGCTCAATGCAGTAGCTGTTCCCTGGTGTTCAGTGCGCTCCCACAGGGGGCACGCCACTCAGCCAGCGGCTAGGCTCATGGCTGGCGCATGCAGTAGCGGTGCTGCTGGATGGCAAGAGGGGGCAGGCCGGGCTCAGGGACCTCCACTGAGTGCACGAATTTCATGCGCTGGGCCTCTAGTATCAAATCAGCAGCTTGAAATTTGAGTCTGGAGCACAAGAGAGAGGCTTTAATAGAGATACAGACTTTAAGTCATCAGCATTGGGCAGTAGGTGAGATCATTCAGGAAGAGAGTATAAACTGTGAAGAAGGCAGGGAGAAGAGGCTCAAGAAAAACCCATACTTAAAAGCTGGGTAGAAAAAAGTAAGTGAATGTGAATGAGTCTTGGAGAGGATACGTAATGACTTTGCGAGTACAAGATCTCTAGAGTGGTATAGGTAGAATCAGATTTCCAGCATCAGAACCATCATGCATTTTGGTGGTAGAAGAAAGAAGAGTCGAGCCATGAATCGAAAGGCCTTTTTTTTGGAAGCAGTGGTGGAGGGGGAGCAGGAAGGTACAGGCCACAGTGTGTGGATAAAGACGTGATCAGCCATTTTCTTTGTAACAAATAAACAACAACTAGCTTCGGACTACAGAAAGGAAAAACAGGTTTGGGAACTGGTTTTTTCTTATCTTTTAAAATATGCAAGAGAAAGTAATAAGGACTAGAGTAGGATTCTGACAAAGGTCAAGGGGAAAAAAATCAACAGCTCAAGCACAATAGCTACTTCACCATGGGATGGTAAAAAGTTTTAAAAACTTATGAAATAGTTCAAGCACACATGAACATTTTAATAGAAGAACTGCAGTATATTCATAATTGTCATGTACTTAGTCCCTCCTAGATTAATTTTTCTTTGGGATTTTTATGTTTTTACCTGCCGGCTGAAGGTATTCTGTACATGCATCCAGTAATCTTCAACTGGATCGTAACAGTATATTGCCTTGGTCAGTCCACCAGCAACATATATCAAGTTGTTTAAGGATACAGCTGTTATACATCTCTTGGCAATTGGGATAGCTGCACGAAGTAGCCAAGAATTGGTTTCTGGATCATAAGATTGAACCTAATCATACATAGAAACATTTAATTAAAATTTCTAAACAAAAATATAAATTTGCTTAATAAAAAGGTTCTATCAATATACAGAAATATGATTAAAAGTCAAATCCCAATAACTCACAGAATTAAGGGAGCTAGCTTGATAGTGAACTGTGAAATTCTCAAATGTACATTTATTATCATCAAGCAGAATAAAGTAACAAACAGAGATTGCTTCCAGGAGGAATGGCATCCAAGTTTGCTTTACTTATTTCCATTAGAATGAATAGTTTAGGTTTTTAAAAAATTGTATTTTATAGCATAACTATAATTTAATCTGAATATCATTTCTTTACACTTCTAGGGCTACCTTTCTTCAAAAGGACCTAAGTAAATCTCAATTCAGTGTACTTTGGATAACAAACTCTGAATGAATGAATTTTAAATATGTAACTTTTGACCACATTGTATAAAGTTAATTTAGAAAAAAAATTAATTGACAAAATTCAGTTAACTATTGCTAAACCAATTAGGTAATAGACAGTTATTTCCAGAATAAACTTTGTATTTCCTGAGATGTCAGGGTGGCATAAGTTCTTTTGTCCAAGAGTTCAATGAAACGCAGCAAATTTGAACGATCCTCCATTTATATTACAGAGGTTTCCTTTTCTCACCTTTGTTCTAAAAAATACTTTCAAAGTATGCAGAAAATGACCCAGTTGGAGGCAGCATAATTAGTTACTGTGTCTTATCCTTTGCTAATTCATTTCCTAACTGTGTTTTGTGTGAATAATTTTTCGATTCTGTTGACTACAGCAGTAAAAGGTTTAAGACAACTTATTTAGTACAAGATCTCAATATTAAGATTAGTCTCATTTCAAACAGATCAAATAATGCTTTTTTACAGCAAACTGATAGATATATTAGAATCTCTCTTTACTAAGGAACCTCGCTATCCCCTTAATAAGCCTTGCATATTTCTCTTCTTATATATATCATTGGCAATTTCTGTAAGAGAACATGGCTTACCTTATCAGAACAAGTATTATCATCAGGTCCTCCACCAATCACAAATAGTTTGCCTACACAGCTAGTCACAGCAGGAGAACTCACTGCTTCCTTAAGAGGAGCAACTTCAGTCCATCGATTTGAAAAGGAATCATAACATTCTACGCTGCTAAGTCTGTTCTGCCCATCATAGCCTCCAACAACATATACCTATATATAAAATACATGGGGGAAAAATCTTAATTAACAAAGCCTGAATGCTGAACTAGTTGGCTAAAGAATTAAGTGACCTCTCCCCTTTAAAGAGCAATTGATAACTGTAATCGCAGTATATTAGGCTCAGCTTCTGAAACTTTAAAAAATTTACCACCACCAAGGAGTCTTTCTAGACATTTTTTTTCATAATAGCCTCCTCCAACAAAATTTTAATACTATAGATAATCTATTTATGTACTGTATGTATATCTGTGCTTTATACATGAAACTACATTTTTTTCATCCCTTCAAGAACAAATCTTCACCTCCTTAGGAATAATACTGCTTGAGCTGAGAATTACATGATTAAACTTAAATGCTTATACTCATGAATGATGAAAATATTATGATAAAGTAAAAAAGTTATGTGAATAAAAAACTAGGTAAGGATTACTAGATTGAGATCTTTGGAGGCAGGGCTGCTCTTGTTATTATTTTTTAAAATATATGTTTATTGTTTTCAGAGAGGAAGGGATAAGAAGAGAAAGACAGAAACATCAATGATGTGAGAGAATCACTGATTGGCTGCCTTCTGCGTGCCCCTTTCTGGGGATTGAGCTCGCAACCCAGGCATGTGCCCTTGACCGGAATCAAACCCAGACTCTTCAGTCCACAGGCTGATGCTCTATCCACTGAGCCAAACCAGCCAGGGCTTGTTCTTCATTTCAGTCTCTACAAGTGCCTAGAAAAGTACCTGACACATAATGAACTCCATACTATATATTTCAAAGGACTTTCACAAATATTAGGAAGCTAGGGCAAATATTTTTATATGACAGATGATCTAATGAACAAGCCATTTATTAGATGACTTATATGCAGAATAGTCCATTAAATATAATGAGACATACAAGACACTTTTAACTAAAGGAGCTCTCCTGTTTAACATCCAAAGTCCTTTTAAAGGACAGTCGTCATCAACTCTTCCCTCCACATCTAATTAACTATTAATACTTACTGAGTCTTCTTTCACAATATCTCTGACGTCTATCCCTTTCTTTTGTTTCTTGTTGCTATTATCCTCTCTCAGGGTCCATATCATTTCATATTTCTCAATTAATTTCCTGGTCTCTAAACCACAGACTAATCTTACTATAAAACACCTCGTCAACTCCTTTTAATAGTTCAATAATGGATGCCTAAGGATCAAGGCTAAATGTTATATATTATCATTGAAAGTCTGTGTTCCTCCAAATTTCCACAGCAGCCAATGCCATTTCTATTTTGCTTTTTTCACATTACGTGAAAAATGATCGGTTGGTGGGTTTGTTCTAACACCATGCAGTTCAGAGGGGCTGAGTGACTTACCCAAGGTTATGCAGTGAGAAGGGGTACGAAAACTGTCCTACAATGTAGCTGGAAGGACATAGGCTTTGAAGTCAGGAGAGGCAGCCAGACAATGTTAAGACTTTGGGCAATTTACTCTCTCTGAGACTCAGTCCTATTTTATTTTTTTAAGTTAAAAATTGATTTTAGAGAGAGGAAGCAGATAGGGATGAGGACAGTGGGACGGGGGGAGGAGAGAGAGGGAGGGAAATATCAATATGTTGTTCCACTTATTTATGCATTCATTGGTTGCTTCTTTATGTGCTCTGTTGGGAATCAAACCCATAGGCTTGGCATACCAGGATGACAATCTAACCAACTGATTTTATCACCCTGCCAGGGCTACCTAACTTTCCCTATATTAAAAATAAGTGCTGTGAGCATCAAGATAAAACACTGCTAGCCTAAGAAAATCTGAGCTTTTGTCCCTTTATTACTCTCTGTACAATCTTAGGCAAGTAACCTGATCTCTGGATTCACTTTCTTTACTAATTTTAAGAAATATGTATTTTTTTTCATTGATTTCAGAGAGTAAGGAAGAGGGAGAGAGAGTAGAAACATCAATGATGAGAGAGAATCATCGACTGACTGCCTCCTGCAGGCCTCCTACTAGGGATCGAGCCCAAAACCCAGGTATGTGCCCTGACCCAGAATTGGAAGTGTGACCTCCTGGTTCATAGGTTAGTGCTTAATTATTGAGTGACACTGGCTGGGTCACTTTATAAATTGAAAAAGTTATAGTAAGTATTCTCTAAGATTCCTTCAAGTGCTAAGATTTTATATTCCAAGCCATCCTAGGGTTCTTTTAAGAGAACATTTATAAATTTAAATAATTTTATAGGTTTGAATTCAGCCTATATTATAAATTTTAGGATAATGGTTTCCATGGATTGAGTACTTGCTATATAAAGTAGGAAGGATTCCTTTTATTTCTTGATTTAGTGATTCTAAATTTTGGGTAGTTTCAGGTCAAGTATACTGACATTTGTGAAATAAATTTGTGTTAATTAATCCATATAAAGTATTTGACAAATAATTTTTAATACCTTTGTATGTTGATTAATTATAATATTTTTATTTTATTTATTTTTAATATATTTTATTGTTTTACAGAGAGGAAGGGAGAGGGATAGAGATTTAGAAACATCAATGAGAGAGAAACATCGATCAGCTGCCTCCTGCACACTCCCTACTAGGGATGCGCCCTCAACCAAGGTACATGCCCTTGACTGGAATAAAAACTGGGACCCTTTAGTTCACAGGCTGTGAGCTAAAGGGCTAATTATTATATTTTTAGTCAGACCTCATCTCTTCCCCTTACTTTAACAGTCCATTTTTAGTAATATTTTGTCATTCCTGAGGCATAGCTACCAAAACTATATATAATATAGTAGGTATTGCCAAACCAGTGGTTTTATAAAATATTCTATTAATATTTTCTTTCCATTACATCTATCTCACTGACCTTGTTGACAGCAGCACCACACTAGATCAATATCCTTAGGAATTAAAAAAAATATCCTTAGGAATTAACAGTGGCTTTCTACTGTGCTTTGAGAAGCTCTGGTATTCTACAGAAGAGACAGATTATCGAGAAGCCTCTATGGGCATGGGAGAGGAGAGGCTGGGTGGCAAAGGTACCTGGTAACATCTCTGTTTCAAATTAGAGCAGTTCTGGTTCCTCATTGGTAGCTCTGAAATATCTCCACAGGAGAGCCTGGTACTAAGGGACCAGTCAAAAATACATGTGCAAGCAAGTATGCTGTTTTTTCTTAGACTGTTTATTAATTTGAGGAGGCTTTAGAAGAGCTGACAGAGATGGAGGCAGGGAAAAGCTAAAGAACCCACGTTAGCTCTTGGAATAAAATTTACATTAGATTTAAGTTTAAAAAGGAGGATGTAGTTACTTTTTAAAAGTTTGGAAACCACTAGTCCACAAGTGATTCTCAAGTTCCTAAGAACAGCAAAGGGTTCTGAACCAAATCACATTATTTTTTATAAAACTTATTAGCTGCAGTCAATAACAAGTTTAGTTTAAAATATGTTGGTGAGTTTATCTTCACACTTAATTTAAATTGGTTTTGCCCCTACTTGTACAAATAAAAAAGATGAAATAGCATCACTCTAGATAAATATATCTCTGCCCGACTGCCAAACTCAGTAAAAGGAAAAAAAAACCTGCTTGGATTAGACATTGGCTTGTTTTTGTACTTGATGCAACGCCTTTATTTTCCAATGACTCTTAGGCATTTAGACTCCAATGGTGATTGAAAAGAGAAATGTGGTGTACTGTCACAAATTCCAAATTGAGAGAACAAACTATCCATTCAAAAGTACAGTGTCAAATTGTTTATATCTTCAGTTTATCTACTGAGGTTAGAAATGGAAGGAAATATGATTTGAAGCCAAAATACCCAGAGGGTGAGTAAAATAAAGGATTCAGCTGTGGTATTTATTTTGGAAATGTACCAGCAATAGTGACAAAAAGTGGTTTCTCTTACTTTACCAAGGAGGACAGCCATTTTGTGACGCCATCTGCCTTTGTTTAGAGAAGCAACTCTGATCCAAATATTTAACTGTGAATTATAAATCCAGACATCACGGCCATTGATTCTTCCACCTTTAAATGCAAAACAATGGACATTCAATATACACACGTCTATCACCAAAGGATCTATGCCCAAGGCATAGATAATAAAACATGGGACTTACTCACCCAGTCCAAGAACTTAAGAATTCAGTTCAACAAATGAAAACAAGGACCCTCGGAAAGCTAATGCAAACAGTTCTGCAGAACAGGTTTTAACACTGCCAACAGTCATCCTGAGAAGTAATTACAGCCTGGCTGGCGGGGCTCACTGACTGAGCCCTGACCTCTGAGCCAGGAGGTGCGGTTCGATTCCGGGTCAGGGCACATGCTCGGTGGCCAGCTTTATCCCCGGTGGGGGGTGGCCGGGAGGCAGCTGATCAATGATTCTCTCTCATCATGTTTCTATCTCTGCCTCCCTCTCTCTTCCTCTCTGAAATCAATACAAATATATTTTAAAAATAAAAGAAATAATTATAGGCCTCAAATAAAATGCAACTCTGAACTTTACAAATGTATATAGATTAATTTAGGAGTCGGTTATCAGAAGCACCCGAAAAACAGAATTATTATTATTTTTAAAAATATTTTTATTGATTTCAGAGAGGACAGGAGAGGGAAAGGAAGAGGGGAGGAAGAGGAAAGAGGGGAGAGAGAGAGAGAGAGAGAGAGACAGAGAGAGAGAGAGGAAGTAACATCCATGATGAGAAAGAATGAATCATCAATCGGCTGCCTCCTGCACACCCCCTACTGGGGATTGAGCTGGCAACCCAGGGATGTACCCTGACCTGGAATCGAACCTGTGATCTCCTGGTTTCTAGGTCAGCATTCTACCACTGAGCCATGCTGGCTGGGCCAGAATTACTTAAAAAAAAATATTTTGTTGATTTTTTTACAGAGAGGAAGGCAGAGGGATAGAAAGTTAGAAACATTGATGAGAGAGAAACTGATCAACTGCCTCCTGCACACCTCCTACTGGGGATGTGCAACCAAGGTACATGCCCCTGTCCGGAATTGAACCTGGGATCTTTCAGTCCGCAGGCAGATGCTCTATCCACGGAGCAAAATTGGTCAGGGCCAGAATTACTTAAAAAATTTTTTTTAAATTACTGATTTTTAAAAAAGCATGCCATTGTATAAAATACAATGTGTTCAATGTGTAGTAATCTAGTAATCTGCAAAGCTAGTATGATTACTTAATTAACAGACTTCAGACCATAGATACTATAGTTACAGCAAAAAGTCATCTTGCTGTATTTATTTGCTGAATAAACTGATCTGCTTGAAGTAGGCATACCCCATTTTTGTGACACTGTTTTAATTAAAAACAGCCAAGCTATGTTCAAATTAAAAGTAGCTACTATAATAATTATTTATTTACCTGAAACAAGAATGTCATTCCTTAGTGCACAGACTGCATACTCTGATTTGGTAAATTCTGGAAGCTTAGCCAAAGACTTCCATTCTCCTGTCACAGGATCATAGCACTCAGTGTACGGAAGATTAAACCCTCCAACTCGTTCACAGCCGCCAACGACAACTATCACCTCAGAATAGCCAGTTGACCTAAAAGTATTATAAGAATGAGTAAATAATGTTTAAAATATCCTCAAGATTATTTCAGACCCTAAAAACATACCATGAAGAAAGTGGAATAGTATTATAAACAGTTAAATTTATGAATGTACCAAATAACACAAGCTATTAATTATTACTTTGAGAACATTTACAAGGGATTTAGTGTTATCATTTTTTTTTTCCACAGAAAAGCCCTATGAGTATTTTTTTAACATATATTTTTTATTGCTTTTTTACAGAGAGGAAGGGAGAGGGATAGAGATTTAGAAACATCAATGAGAAAGAACATCGATCAGCTGCCTCCTGCACACTTCTTACTGGGTATGTGCCTGCAACCAAGGTACATACCCTTGACCGGAATCAAACATGGGACCCTTGAGTCTGCAGGCTGACGCTCTATCCACTGAGCCAAACTGGTTAGGGCAGATAACTATGGAAGAAATTGAAGCAGTCATCAAAAACCTCCCAGCAAACAAAAGCCCGGAGCCAGATGGCTTCACAGGGGAATTTTACCAAACATTCAAGGAAGAACTAAAACCTATCCTCCTCAGACTATTCCAAAAAATTCAAGGAGAAGAAACACTTTCAAGCTCATTCTATGAAGCCAGCATCACCCTAATACCAAAACCAGATAAAAAAAAAACAACAATGAAAGAGAATTATAGGTCAATATCCCTCATGAACATAGATACCAATATCCTCAACAAAATTCTAGCAAATAGGATCCAGCAATATATCAGAAAGATTAAATACCATGGCCAAGTAGGATTTATCCCGGGGATGCAAGGATGGTCCAATATCCGCAAAATCAATAAAGGCGATATATCACATAAACAAATTGAGAGATAAAAATCACATAATCATTTCAATTGACGCAGAAAAAGCATTTGACAAAATCCAACACCCCAACACCCCTTCTTCTTCTTCTTCTTCTTTTTTTAATGTATTTTATTGATTTTTTTTACAGAGAGGAAGGGAGAGGGAAAGTCAGAAACATCGATGAGAAACATCGATCAGCTGCCTCTTGCACACCCCCTATTGGGGATGTGCCCGCAGCCAAGGTACCTGCCCTTGACCAGAATCGAGCCTGGGACCCTTCAGTCCACAGCCCGATGCTCTATTCACTGAGCAAAACCAGTTTCGGCCCAACACCCCTTCTTGATAAAAACTCTCAGGAAGGTGGGAATAGAAGGATCATATCTCAATATAATAAAAGCCATATATGAAAACCCCACAGCCAACATCATACTCAATGGGCAAAAAACTAAAACCATTTCCCCTAAGAACAGAAACAAGACAGGGATGCCCATTCTCACCACTCCTGTTCAACATAGTACTGGAAGTACTAGCCATTGCAATCAGACAAGAAGAAGAAATAAAAGGCATTCAAATTGGAAAAGAAGTAAAACTGTCCTTATTCGCAGATGACATGATATTGTACATACAAAACCCTAAAGACGCCACAAAAAAATTATTAGACTTAATAAATGAATTTGGCAATGTAGCAGGATACAAAATTAATGCCAAGAAATCTATGGCATTTATTTACACTAATAGTGAACTTACAGAAAGAGAGACTAAAAGAGCAATCCCATTTACCATCACACCAAAAAAATTAAGATACCTATGAATAAACTTAACTAAGAAGGTAAAAGACCCATATGTGAGAAACTACAGGACACTAAAAAAGGAGATAGAGGAAGACATAAACAGATGGAAGAACATACCGTGTTCATGGATTGGTAGAATCAACATCATCAAAATGTCCATACTACCCAAAGCAATCTACAGATTCAATGCAATCAAAATAACAACAACATATTCACAGACCTACAGCGAACTTTTCAAAAATTAATCTGGCATAAAAAAAGACCCCTAATGGCCTCAGCAATCCTGAGAAAGAACAAAGTAGGTGGGATCTCAATACCAGATTTCAAGCTGTATTACAAAGCCACTGTTCTTAAAATAGCCTGGTACTGGCACAAGAAAAGACATATAGATCAATGAAATAAAATAGAGAACCTAGAAACTGACCCAAACCACTATGCCCAAATAATATTTGACAAAGGAGGCATGAACATAAAATGGAGTCAAGACAGTCTCTTCAACAAATGGTGCTGGGAAAATTGGACAGATACATGCAAAAAATGAAACTAGACCATCAACTTACACCATACACAAAATTAAACTCAAAATGGATAAAGAACTTAAACATAAGATGGGAAACCATAAAAATACTAGAGGAATCCACAGGCAGCGAAATCTCAGACATGCTGAAGCAATTTCTTCACTGATACTGCTCCTATGGCAATGAAAACTAAAGAGAAGATAAACAAATGGGACTACATAAAAATAAAAAGCTTTTGCACAGCAAAATAAACCACTAACAAAACAATAAGAAAGCCCACTGCATGGGAGAATATATTTGCCAATGTCATCACCAATAAGTGTTTAAGCTCCAACACTTACAGGGAACTCATACAACTTGACAAAAGGAAGATAAACAATCCAATTAAAAAAATGGGCAAAGGATCTAAATAGACACTTTTCGAAGGATGGCAGAAGGAAGGCCAAGAAACACATGAAAACATGCTCAAAGTCACTAATTATCCGAGAGATGCAAATCAAAACGACAAAGCGGTACCATCTCACACCTGTCAGAATGGCTATCATCAACAAATCAACAAATGACAAATGTTGGCAAGGATGCGGAGAAAATAACACTGCTGGTGCACTGCTGGTGGAAATGCAGATTGGTGCAGCCACTTTGGAGAACAGTATGGAGTTTCCTCAAAAAACTAAAAATGGAATTCCCATTTGAACCAGTGATCCCACTTCTAGGAATATATCCCAAGAAACTAAAAACACCAATCAGAAAGGATATATGCACCTCTATGTTCATAGCAGCACAATTCACCACAGCTAAGATTTGGAAACAGCCTACGTGCCCATCAGCAGATGAATGGATTAAAAAACTGTGGTACATCTACATAATGGAATACTATGCTGCACTGAAAAGAAGTTCTTACCATTTGCAACAGCATGGATGGAACTGGAGAGCATTATGCTACGTGAAATACGCCAGTAAGAGAAAGATAAACACCACATGATCCCATGAACAATATAAACTGATGAACAAGGACAGACTCAGAGGCAGAGAAGCATAGATAAGACTGCCAAGCCTCAAAGGGAAGACAGGGGAAGGTGGGGGAAAGGAGGAGAGATCAACCAAAGGACTTGTATGCGTGATATAAGCCTAACTAATAGACACGAACACCAGGGAGGTGAGGGAATGAGTGGAGGAGGTTGGGGGGTTAATGGAGAGATGAAGACACATATGTAATACCTTAATTAATAAAGAAATTAAAAAAATAAAGACCAAAATGCTAATGACGATTGTTCTGGATGTGTGGCTTCCCACTTTCTAACAACATAAAATTTCAAAACAATAGCGAGCGTGGGCTATTTTTAGAGTGAAAAAACAACTTTTAAGAGCATTAGGGCAGAGGAGGAACCAAGATGGCAGCATAGGTAAACACCTATCTTGCTGCCCCAACACAACAGTTCCAAAACTACAACTTAACGACAGAACAAACATCATCCAGAATCACTGGAGAGCTGGCTGAGTGAAAATTCCACAAATAAAAGTAAAGATAGGACACTGTGACTCAGAGGAGCGGTGGAGGGCTGTGTTGAAGATACTCACGGAGCCAGAGGTTTGGAGCCGTGCGCATGTGCCAGCAGAGAGGGTGGGAGGCTGCAAACCCGGCTGGTTTTCTCCAACGGGGAGGGCAAAGGCGGCCCACTGCACTGATTATCCAGTTCCAGGCGAGGTCCGGGGAACCCACACTCACCCGGGTGAAACTGACAGTGGGAAAGTACGCTGAAGCCCGGGCCCGGCAGAGGTCTGCGAGCTTGTGGAGAGGGCGAGCTTGAGGAAAGTGCGCGAAAACTTGGGAACAGAAGTGCACGACCGCACAGAGAGGACTCGTGACTTGCTTCCTCGTTCGGGAGACCACTGGACTGCATTGTGTTACAACCCTGGGCTAGACTTTGGGGGTGTAGACTCATTTGGGGCGAGGCTGAGTTGTCTGGAAGAGGGTGGAGATTGGCGGCGGCTTTCTCTCAGAGGTGCATGCAGCCATTACCACTCAGCACAGAGACCCACATAGGGCAGAGTGGACGCTGCCTGCTCAGCCCGGAGACCCCGCCCATCCAACCTGAACACAGTTTACGCTCATAATCAATTGGCCTGGAGGTCAAACCCTCCTAGTGCTAACAACAATAAGCTGGGCTTAACTTCAACAATACTGTACAACCCATAAAGGGCTGCAGCAAGAGTGTCCACCTCAGGTAACTGGGGAGCCTGAGCCACTGTCCCTTAGAGGACATCTACCACACAAAGCTTTTGGACCAACTCAGGAAAGAAGCCACAATGCAGAGAAATGGAAAGAAATCAGATGTGAAAGAAATGGAGGAAAAAAGACGACTAGACACAGAGTTCAAAACCACAGTTATAATGTTTTTCAGAGGCTCCTAGAAAAGGCCGAGACCTACAAGGAAATGAACAAGACCTATGAGGAAATGAACAAGACCTACGAGGATATGAAAAAGGACCAACTAGAAATTAAGCATACACTGACCGAAATAAAAAATATTATACAAAGACATAAAAGCAGTCCAGAGGACTGCAAGAACCAAGTCAAAGATTTGAAATACAAAGAGGCAAAATCCACTCAGCTGGAATAGCAAGAAGCAAAAAGAATCCAAATAATTGAAGATGGTATAAGGGGCCTCTGGGACAACATCAAGCATACCAACACCCGAATTAATAGGTGTGCCAGAAAAAGAGAGAGAGAGCAAGATAATGAAAACCTACTCGAAGAAATAGTGACCAAAAACTTCCCACACCTGGTGAAAGAAATTGACTTAAAAGTCCAAGAAGTGCACAAAACCTCAAACTATAGGAATCTAAAGAGGACCACACCAAGACACATCATAATTAAAATGCCACGGGCAAAAGACAAAGAGAGAACATTAAAAACAGCAAGAGAAAAACAGTTAGTTACCTATAAGGGAGCACCCATACAATTGTCAGCAGATATCTCAACAGAAACAATGCAGGCCAGATGGGAGTGGCAAGAAATATTCAAAGTGATGAATAGCAAGAATCTACAACCAAGATTACTCTACCCAGCAAAGCTATCATTCAGAATTGAAGGTCAGATAAAGTGCTTCACAGATAAGAAAAAGCTAAAGGAATTCATCACCACCAAACCAATATTATATGAAATGCTGGAAGATATTCTATAAGAAGAGGAAGAAGAAAAAGGTAAAAATAAAAATTATGAACAACAAATACACATTTATCAACAAATGACTATAAAAATCAAGTGAACTGATAGTCTGATGAACAGGATAAACTGGTGAATATAACAGAATCATGGACATAGAGAGGGAATGGACTGACAGTTCTTGGGGAGAAAAGGGGTGTGGGAGGTGCAGCAAGAGACTGGACAAAAATCATACACCTATGGGAGAGTACAGTGTGGGAGAGATGAGGGCAGAGGGTGGGATGGGTACCAGGTGGAGGGGAGCTATAGGGGGGAAAAAGGGGAACAATGTAATTAATAAACTGAACAATAAAGATTAAAAAAAAATAAATGCAGCTTCGTGGGCTCATGTGGCTG
The DNA here is from genome assembly GCA_027563665.1 of Antrozous pallidus. Lineage (NCBI taxonomy): Eukaryota > Metazoa > Chordata > Mammalia > Chiroptera > Vespertilionidae > Antrozous > Antrozous pallidus. Next base: position 43,646,850 of record CM050514.1, on the reverse strand, counting down.
TGTCTCCATGAGAGGGAGAACAGACGCCCACCTGACCCCAGCTTTTTACTAAAAAAAAAAAAAAAAAAAAAAAAAAAAAAAAGAGCATTAGGAGAGTCCAGAAATATATGATAAACACTGGCTTTTAAATTTTGTACTTTATTTTTATTTTTTTAAAAAATATATTTTATTGCTTTTTTACAGAGCAGAAGGGAGAGGGATAGAAAGTCAGAAACATCGATGAGAGAGAAACATCGATCAGCTGCCTCTTGCACGCCCCCTACTGGGGTTGTGCCCACAGCCAAAGTACACGCCCTTGACCGGAATCAAACCCGGGACCCTTCAGTCCGGAGTCCGACGCTCTATCCACTGAGCCAAACCGGTCTCGGCTAAATTTTGTACTTTAAATTTAAGCCAGAAACAGGAAAAACTAAGAGCTTATCTAAGCTCTTTTTGTTCATTAGGGTCTATGGAATTTTAAAGTTAGTTGGCTTTGCCCAGGCCAGTGTGGCTCAGTTAATGGGAATGTCATCCTATGCACCAAAAGGTTACTGGTTTGATCCCCAGTCAGGGCACATACAAGTATCCACCAATGAATGCATAAACAGGTAAATAACAAATTGATATATCTCTGTTTCTCTTTCCTTCCCTTACTCCTTTTAAAATCAATAAATAAAAATTCTTAAAAAATTATGATAGATTTTCATTTTCCAGAGTAGCAAAGATTTACAAAAACTAATAATATGATATGTTGACAAAAGAGTTGAGAAATAGACCCTTTCATAATTTTGGCTGAAGTATAGCTTGGCAGAAAACTTTATACAGTAGCTACCAAAATTAAAAATGTCCATATCATATGACCGAGCGATTCTATTTCGAGTAATTCAAGTTATATATTAACAGTGTATGCATACATATGCACAATACTGAGCATTCTTTGTAATGATAAAAATCTAAAAACTTAAACATCTATCACTAAGAGATGAATCAAATAAATTATGGCATCCATATATGGGGCACTATGTAATTTTTAAAAAATGATTTGAGACCTACCAGTGTGGCTCAGTGTTGGAACATCAGTCAAAAGGTTGAGGGTTTGATTCCCCATCAAGGGCACATACCTGAGTTGGTGATCTCTCTCTTCCACCTTCCCACCCCAACTCCTACCCCCAGCCTCAGCTGGGACATGTGTGGAAGGCAACCAATCGATATGTCTCTCTTACATGGATATTTCTCTCTCTCTGTCCCTCTACCTCTTTCTCTCCCTTCTACTCTCTCTAAAAATCAATAGAAAAAATATCCTTGAATAAGGATTAACAAACAAAAATAGACTTGAAAAAATCCATAAAAGAAAAAAAAAGACTTTGATGTGGCAATGCACAATAATCTCCAAGATACTTTTAAGTGATAGGAATAAGTAGTACCCTACAACCTGCATAAAGAAAAGTGGGGAGGTATGTGGGTATGCGCGCGCGCACACACACACACACACACACACGCACACACACAATACTTATATGCAAAGGATATTTCTAAAAAGAGTTCAAAAATTTGCTAACAGAGGTATCCTTTGGGACAACTGATACACCAAAGGTCAGGTAGAGGAAAAATTACAATATATATGCTTTTATGTAATAATGTTTGAGTTCAAAATAATGAATTAACATGTATTAAAAGTGGGAAACCGGAATGCTGAGGACCTACTCAAAAATGCAAATATTCCTTTCCACAAGTATTTACTGGGTAAACTAAGATTTCTGCTTGAGTATTAAAATTGACAGTAAAATAGTAATCAAGTTTCAGATTAATTTAAATTGGCCAAGTGAAATAAGTGAATACTCAAGAAAATCTAAGTGTACTGGACAAAAAGCTTTTCCTAAAACATTAACTAAAATATCTATTAGTAGTTCATCTCACTGCAAAATTGCCTAACATCCAAAGAACCTAAAGCAGTAATATTTGTGTGCAAAAATTAAAATTTAAAATTACCAAGACTGCAAGATAAAATTTCCAAAAGCCCCTATTAACCAAAAAAAGCGGGGGTGGGGGTGGGGGGGACAGTCGGGTAATATCATGTAAGGAAAAATATCCTATAAGTAAAATACATGTAGAAAATTCTTACTCCAGAAAAGAAAATTCCATTTGTAAAACCAACTGCAGGACACCCATGAAAAAACACACACGGTGTCAAAATAAGCCAACAGAAAATCATTTAGGCAAAAATAAAAAGAATCCCAAGTCTATTTTGCAGAGAGGACCCCTTTGTTAACTTTTGGTCGAGAATGTGTTTGTGTGTTTGCAGAGAACAACTCCAAGACCATGTGGGTTCCTGCGACAGTGAGGAACTGACAGGTCTGTTCCAGCCACAAGGACGGTCCAGAGATGGTGGACGCTGACGACATCTTGCCATGCTAGCAGTTGGCAGCTGTGCATGGCTGCAGGCGGCCCAGGACCATACCAGAGAGGATGGATCTTATATTGCCACTATGTGTCCACCATCTGGATACCATTGCTGACATGTACACATGAAGAACTATTTGACATTGAAACTGGGACTCAGAACAGTTGGACATTGAAACTGACACTCAAACTTTTTTTTCCCTCTTATATGTTTGTTTCTAATATGCAGAGGCAAGATATTTTTGAAGAAAAGAAACAGGGGGAAGTGATTGATATAGAGGGCCTTGAACAGGCTGTCAAGCTACAGGGGGAAGGCTGGAGTGGATGGGAGGCAGATGCAGGGGAAGATCAACCGAAGGACTTGTATGCATACATATGAGCATAATCAATGAATGAAAGACACTGGGGTGGGGAGGGGGGCAGGTGGGGACATGTGCTGGGGGGTAAGGGAGGCTGGGGTGAGGATATTGGGGGGGGAAGGAAAACATATGTACTACTATTAAATATAAGTTATATTGTAAATAAAAAAATTAAAAATTTTTTTAAAAAAGTGGGAAACCATCCTATCTAATAAAAGGGTAATATGCAAACTGACATATCTCCACTACATCCACAAGCCATGCCCACAAGCCAATCAGGAGTGAATATGCAAATAAACCCAACCAAGATGGCTGTGGCCATGGAGAGCAGGAGGGAGGCTTGGGTTTCCCCAGTGATGGGGGAAGCCAAGCTTTCCACCTGTCCTTGCCAGCGTAGGCCTCCACTCAATGCTACAAAGTTTCAATGATAAAAGATAAATAAAACACAACAGAAATGGTTGCCACCACTGAGTGAGCAGAAGGCTTGGCTCCACTCCAGGCTACAAAGTTTCAATTGTAGAAGATAAATAAATTCCAGATCCCAGAGGCTCCCCTTGGGTGGCCGGGGGCATGGCCAGCCTGCAAACCACAACAGGCTTCTCGCTCAGGCTGCCCCACGCCCCAAGGGAACCCCGACCCTGATCTGGGACACTCTTCAGGGCAAACCAGCTGGCCCCCACCCATGCACCAGGCCTCTATCCTATCTAATAAGAGAGTAATATGCAGACTGACCATCATTCCAACACACAAGATGGCTGCCCCCATGTGGTCAAAGCACCTGCCCCCATGTGGACACAAGATGGCCACCACAAGATGGCCAACAGGGGAGGGCAGTTGGGAGGGACCAGGTCTGGAAGGGAGGGCAGTTGGGGGTGATCAAGCCTGCAGGGGAGGGCAGTTAGGGGTGGCCAGGCAGGTAGAAGAGGGAATCTGGGGGTGACCGGGCCTGCAGGGAAGGGCAGTTGGGGGGGACGTAGGCTTGTAGGGGAGGGCAGTTAGGGGTGACCAGGCCTGCAGGGAAGGGCAGTTAGGGGCAAACAGGCTGGCAGGGGAGCAGTTAGGGAGTGATTAGACTGGCAGGCAGAAATGGTTAGGGGCAATCAGGAAGGCAGGCAGGCGAGCAGTTGGGAACCAACAGTCCTCGATTGTGAGAGGGATGTCCGACCTAAATGGGCAGTCAGACATCCCTCGAAGGGTCCCAGATTGGAGGGTGCAGGCTGGGCTGAAAGCTCTGGACCCCCTGCCGTGCATGAATTTCGTAAACCAGGCCTCTAGTGTATCCTATAATATAGAATAACATCCTTAAGAAGGACTAGAACAAAAACGCAAACCAAAAATTTTAGTCTTGCCTCTGCCACTAAGTAACTTTATGACAAGAAGTTGGTTCATTTAACTGTGTTTCAGTTTTATCACCTATAAAATAAAGAATGAAGGTATTCATTAATTTTAAAACACTATTTTTTAGATTCAACATTATTTTGTATTAGTTTCGGGTGTACAGCATAGTGGTTAGATGATCATATACTTTACAAAGTGTTTCCCCTGATGTTTCCAGTACCATGTGGTGTCATACCTAGTTATTACAATATTACTGACTATGCATCCTGGTGGCTATTTTGTCACTACCAATTTGTACTTAATCTCTTCACCTTCTATTCCCAGTCCCCCAGCTCCTTCCTGGCAACCATGAATCTTTTCTCTGTATTTACAAGCCTCTTTCAACTAAAACACCAGTTCTTTAAAGAACATACAAAAAACTTAATCTTAGTTTTCTCAAATGGTTTCTAATAGGAACTTGAATCTTGTTCTCATTATGGTAGTTATATTCTGATATTCATTATATAGTAACTGATTATTAGACAAGAGGTAGGAGCTTATTAAATATTAGCTATCTATTGCTCAATGGAGTACAGCAAAGAGTATTGATTTTTTTCTCATAGATATGAGCAATTTATGCTTAAAATGAACCATTTGATAGCAAGCATTTCTGCCTCAATTACATTTCCTATTCTGTAAAAGTTCAGCATAAACTTAAAATGTATTTTCTTCATGAAACTAGTAATAATTTTTATTAAGCTTTTTTTGTGTCAAATGCTAGCTTATGCATTATTTCATATGATATCTCTAATACAATTTAAAAATATATTTTTATTGATATCAGAGAGGAAGGGGGAGGGAGAGAAATATTAATAAAAAGAGAGAATCATTGATTGGCTGTAGCCCCACATTGGAGATCGAGCCTGCACCCAGGCATGTGCCTTTGACTGGAATCAAACCCAGGACCCTTCAATCTGCAGGCCAACGCTCTATCCACTGAGCCAAACTGGCTAGGGCACTCACAATTTTACAAGGTAGATAATATTATGCTTATTTTACAGATGCGAAAACTGATACATAGTGAAGTTAAAGTGCCTTGCCCAAGATCATAGAATTAACTAGTATAGAGCCAGATTATAATCAGGCCTGTTTCTGAATACATTATGATGCTTGCACTTGGTGTTTATTAAGAAATAATATTATGGCCCTAGCTGGTTTAGCTCAGTGGATAGAACGTCAGCCTATGGACTGAAGGGTCCTGGGTTCGATTCCAGGCAAGGGCACATGCCCAAGTTCCAGGCTCAATCCCCAGTGGGGGGCATGCAGGAGGCAGCCAATCAATGATTCTCTCTCATCATTGATGTTTCTATAACTCTCTCCCTCTCCCTTCCTCTCTGAAATCAATAAAAAAATTATTAATATTATGTATTAGCCCAGACATTTAAGGTTGCATAATATATATTATTAAAAAGACAACTACTGTTCCTAAGCTTTGTTCCTTCTGTGACTGGTCTCCACTGTTTTCTCTCCATGCACTCAAGGGTTTACAACTGGCAGTGAAGATTATCAAACTTTCATGCTTGGGTGCATTTTTGGGTTTTCTGCTATTTAAGAGACACGTGGGTATATATATGTAGAATATGCATTGAGCTCTGATGGATACTTGGCACAGAATAAACAATAAAGAAACACTGACTGATGTGGAGTTAATGAAGATTAATCTGGAGTTAATCTTTGCATTGCTAATGTGAAGACAACCAGATAGTCTGTGTCTCCTGATGTGTCGCATTACCTAGGATGAACTCTTGCCAGAAATACTTAACTTGTCTCCAATAAGCTGAAGCATGCAGAGCCAACTTTGTTTCCAAAAACGTAACTAAATGCTGGTAATTGATACCATAAGGATGCAACCAGACTGATACAGAAGGCGGAATACTTTTCTGGACAACCTGTCCATCAACAAGTCAGAATCACAAAAAAGAAATTGTTCTGAAATAAGAGAGACTTTATGGAAATAACCAGATGCAATAAGTGATCTTGGATTGGATCCAGATTCATTAAAGAGTCTGGAGGAAGTACGTATATGAATTGGATATTAGATAATATTAAATAACTATTAACTTTAAGTGTGGTATTATTTTGCCTATTTTTTTTTTTAAAAGATGCATCATCAAGTAAAAAAAAAGTAACATCGGCTAAATAAATGAATGAAAGAAAAAGTATGGGCTGGAGATATAGGTTTGATAGTCAATAGCATGCATGGTAATTAAAATCATGAGAGTAGATGAGATTGCTTAGGAAAGTGTATAAGGCAAGACAAAGAGATGTGAATCAAAGGGACTACCAACATTCCCAAGACTAGATATAGAACCATCAACTGGAAAAGGGCAGCTGGGAAAGTAAGAGGACCATGAAGAAAATGGTACTCCACAAGCCAAAGGAGTTTCAAGAGGGATTAAAGCAATTTATAATGTCAAATTCTAAAGAGAGATCAAGCGGGATAAAGACTGAAAGAGGTGTCCAACAAATAACAAACAGAAGGTCAGTGATGACCTGATTGAGAGGAGTTTCAGGAGAGTGACTGGAGCAGAAGTCAGAGGAGTGAACTGCAGTTGAAGAAGTGGAGACATCACCCCTTTTTCAAAGAAGATTGGAGTTTCTCAGAAAGATGAGAACCTGTACAAATAATAGACATTGTTCAGATAATGAAATTCCTAGTGATGGGTACTAACATGCAGTAACAAGTAAGTGAAAGACAATATGAGGGACAGAAGTTGATTGTAGAGTTGTAAAATAAAGGATCCCTCACAAAATAAATTTCCGCCATTATATTTATAATAGACTGTAAATTCAATATAACTATAGTTTGGTTTTTTTCTACTTGCCTCCTAAAGAAAGGTGATATAGCAATCTTTATGCAGATGTGTTCCACTATAAAATGGACTGGTCCCCTTCAAAATTGGATGTAACTTTTTGTAAATCAAGTAATTAAGTGAATCAGGAAAAGTATTTATTATCTTTATCTAACCTAATTAGCCTGAGGCTCCAATATGTTCATTCAGGTCATTCCTTTGTAAATAACATCTATACTAATAAAAGAGGAACATGCAAATTGACCATCATTTCATGATACTCACCAGCCAATCAAGAGTGAGTATGCAAAATAACCTGACAAATATGGTGGCAGCCCCACCCCCCAGCCACTCCGGGCCTCTGGGCAGCACGCATACAGGTGCGGAGTGGCTGGGTGGTGGCAGGACACCTGCTGTGAGGGGGAGGGCAGAGGGCGGAGGGAGCTATAGGAGTGGCGCTCCAGCTGGCCCGAAGACTGCAGGCTCCAGCCTGAGCGAAGATGGAAGGCGTTGGCCAGAGCAAAGGCCCGAGTCCTGGGTGTTGGAGGAAAACTAGTGCCGGCAGCCAGTGGAAGGAAGGCCTATTGCATGAATCTTGGTGCAATGGGCCTCTAGTTAATAATCAATGACTTATTTTGATTTTACAACATATATCCCTTGGTCCCTATTTTAATCCCATTGAGATATGTAAAATAGATATTATCAGCCCTATCTGACCCCAAAACATTCTTCTGCTATAAGGGACTCTGTTTGGAAGAATGAGTGATTTTCCTTGGAGGGATACTGTACATCCAGAAAAGTTGTTTAGCTTTCTTAATACATTTAAAAACCTTAGCCACTTCACATTCTTAAACTCAGCCCAAGTCTCTGAACAGTCTTTAAAAAAAGAACAGGAACTTAGAAAAAAAATCAGTACACTTAGAGAATAAAATTTTACTCTTTTGTCCTTCATTAAACAATTAACAATTACTTAAAAAAAAAACTATTCAGCTTTGCCGAAACCAGTTTGGCTCAGTGGATAGAGCATTGGCCTGCGGACTGAAAGGTCCCAGGTTCAACTCTGGTCAAGGGCATGTACCTTGGCTGCGGCACATCCCCAATAGGGGGTGTGCAAGAGGCAGCTGATCAATGTTTCACTCTCATTGATGTTTCTGACCTTCTATCCTTCTCCCTTTTTCTCTGTGAAAAAAATCAATATATTAAAACAAACAAAACTATTTAGCTTTTTTGTTTTATTGAGATATAATTATACACTATTTAATGCACTCCTATACCTTAACATAACATACATCTTCCAAATTCTGTATAATGATGATATAATTTTTATAAGTAGAAAAAAAATTTAAAAATTGAGACTGACATTAAACATAGTAACTATGGCAATGAGAAAAGATCTGAAGTTGGGTTTTATATCTGAGAATCCACTCAATGTACATGAGCTTACTTACTCCAGCTCTATGTTTCATGTTGTCTGTTAGTCTGCCAAAGTCTTTAGCTCCTTTCTATCCAAAGACTCTCTGGAAAGAAAACTGGAATGCTTTGGGACCCTACGAAGGCTACGAGAAATTACTAGAAATATGTTGAGACATGCACTGTTGCAAAGACCCTTTGCAACACCCTCTGACAGTTCAGAACAGTAACAAAGAATGAATCTAGTCGTCACTGGGAGAGACATTTAAAACAAATCATAAATTATATAAATCTACATGTTTCAATACATATAAATGATTACACTGAAATTACCTTCAGGATGTTTGAAATATGTTAAAAACAAAAACTTTTGTTAATTATATTGCAGTTAATTTGTAAAGTTTTCTCACCTTCGTGGCCTTGTCCTTGGGGACATCATTTCATTCCCAAGGATGTGGTACCGCCTTGCTTCATGCAACAACTGGTAACACTCAGGAGAATTCTGGATCAACTGGTCCACCTCAACAGTTTGAACAAAGTAGTTAGGATGCAACAGAGGGAGTCTCACATGTGTCAGGAGCTCATGTAATAGTGGTCTTCTCAGATCAACAGCACGATAGACCCAACGCATGACCGCCTCAAAAACCATTTCCTCTTTACTAATAACAAGTTCATCACTACAAATATAGTCAATAAGTTCATCTTTGTCAAGCTCAAGAAACTCTTCATGCTGGGACACATCCTCAAAAGTCTGTAATGCAAAAGTCTTGCATTTTGTGAAGAGTGTTTTGAGTGAATGGGTATCGGCAAAGCGCTGAATTCCTAAGCAATTACAAGGATCAAGTTGCTCCTCCAAGAATTTGGCACATGCATCACGGAGAACACCAATCTGAAAGAGGCTTGATGTTTCAAAGATATACTGTACATTCTCTGTGGTGATTTTCACCTTTCCGGTATACACATACTGCAAAAAACATTCCATGGCTTCAGCTAAAATACCATTGATTTCAACCAACATTTCTCGGCTTTCCCTGTGGTCATTACAAAACATAGCTCTGAAGTAGCTACTACAGGCTGACAGAACAGCTCTATGGCAAGGAAATTCTTTCCCTTCCACACAAATGATAACATCTGTGAATAATCGGTTATCTCGGAATTCATTAAATATCTGGAGTATGTTTTCAGCATGGGATGATCCTGAAGAGAAGTCAAAAAATTCACGGCCTGTCAGAGATTTAGGGTCCATTTCAAAAACTTTACGCTTAGTTGCTGGGGAATCACGCACCCCGAGATCCTCTCTGTTTAGTCTTCGTCCTAATATTAGGACCATCGTTACATCAGTTGACTATATAACTGTTGAGAAATGACTGTTAGGGATCTTCTTTACGTGGCTAAAAGTGAAAAACAACAACAGTGAAAACATTTTAATAAGTAAAACATTCAGTATTTAAATTATATAATTTCATTTTGATGTAACACTGCAACAAAATCATGTAATATATTTCATGTAGGGTATAGAGCATTACTTCGTTTTAATAAACATTGATAAATAAAAATTGCATTTGTACAATTAGACCCCCCCAGGTGAAAGGATACCATGTACTTTGTGAATTACTAATAACCTTCTGTCTTCCCTTTTACACAGTTGGGTTTTATCCACTGACTATAAAGATAAGCCAGAATACTGTGAGACACAGAACTTGACTATATTCAGAATCCTAAAATAAGTGTACATTATCTTAATATACTAGTGTTGTTAGACAGGAATTCATTTACTTATTAATGGTCTTTAAAAATATGTATATTGTTTGACTAGCAAGTCCTTTTCCAGCATCACTAAGGAAATAACAGGATATGTAGAAAGATTTATTTATAGATATGCCCAATGCTATATTTTTAAAAATACATTTTATTGATTTCAGAGAGGAAGGGAGAAAGAGATATAGAAACATCAATGATGATAGAGAATCATTGACCAGCTGCCTCCTACACTCCCCCACTGGGGACTGAGCCCACAAACCAGGCATGTGCCCTTGCCTGGAATCAAACCCAGGACCCGTCAGTCCCCAGGCTGATGCTCTATCCACTCAGCCAAACCAGCTAGGGTCCAATGCTGTTTTAATAAAAAATACTTAAAACGACCTAAATAACCTAAATAGGGGATTAGTTAAACCGAAATACATCTTAAGGATGGAACAGAGTCTATGCAGCCTTTAAAAATTATGTAGATTAGCCCGGCCAGTGTTGCTCAGTGGTTGAGCATCAACCTATGAACCAGGTGGTCACAGTTCAATTCCAGGTCAGAGCACATGCTGGGTTTTGGGCTCGATCTCCAGTAGGAGGCGTGCAGGAAGCAGATGATCAATGATTCTGATAATTGAAGTTTCTCTATCTCGTTTCCTCTTCTTTTTTTCTTTGAAATCAATAAAAAAATATTTTTAAAAATTATGTAGACTATTTCATGGCATGAGAAAGAATTAACTGGAGAGTAAGTGAAAAGCAGACCATAACACATATGCTAAAGAAACAGAAAAATTATGAATCAGTCCATCTAGAGATAGAAAAAAGGAGGCACATATGCCAAAATCTGAAGTGAATTGTTTTGTTTTTCTCTATTTCCCCCTAAATGTCCACCATAAATAGGAAATAATTTGTTTTTAAATCTCCCTCAGAAGTGACTATGAATAGGCAACTAATGAATTGAGCACTGGGCTATAGCTATCAATTCTCTTAAATTTTAATTTTTAAGGTGGTTTTTTTCCTACTCGCTTTTCACATCTTAAGTTGACATATGACCCAAAAATGTATTTATCATTGACGTAAGAGCACTTGGGGTAGCTCTCATCTATTCCCATGCCCTCAGAATTTCATACACAATCACTTATAAAGGTCCCAGCTTCTTCCTGAAATATTTCAACAGTCAGATATCTAGGCCAAATGATGGTAGCTTGAAGAAGGTTTAACATTATGGAAAATAGTATGGAAATTCCTAAAAAAATTAAATATGGAACTATCACATGATCCAGAAATTCCACTTCTGGGTATTTTTCTGAAGAAATCCAAAATACTAATTTGAAAAGATCTATGTACCCCTATGATCACTACAGCATTATAGAATCTCCCTTTTGGATAAAAGGGACACGTTTTTCTTACATAACTGAAAAGACACCCTGTTGTGTATTCAATAACCTTACCGTGTTTGTTATCTAGTATCCTACTGTATTAACTTCGGGGTAGCATACTAAGTTAAGTATCAATATAAGGCCGATTAAAATTTGTGTGCTCTTCCTCCTGGGAGCACACATTTGGGCCTTTCCCTGCCCTTCCTCCCTGACAGGCATGCATCTCCTAAACTCTAAGGGATCCCACTGAGACTTGCAACCAGGGGAACCATGGAGCAGCGGGCAGCTTGTCCTGGGTTAACCCCCTGACCGTCTCCAAGGCCCCTTTTCTGACTGCAGTGAGCTGACACAGCCAGCGTTGGTGCATTTCATTCACTGTGGCTTTCATTTCTCAGTGAGCCAGAGCAACCCCACCTGGGCTCATTTCTTTCCCGTAACATCACCAAGTGACTCTGCCTAGGCTTTCCTGTTGCTTCTTCTGTCCTAAGCCCCTCCTTGTTTCAATGTCCTCAGCTCTAATAAACTACTCCCAAAAATTTAAAAACACACTTAAAAACTTTACAGGAGTTAAGGATCTTTTTATATTTTCTGCCCCTTACTCTCATAGCTGGTTCCTTAATTACTGACTGCCAAGAGCTCCTTCATGTCTTTTACCTGATGTAAAACTGAGAATCCTGGATTAGAACAACTATAAAAATCACCTGCTATTATAAAATATTAACAGCAACAAGATACTTGTCTACTGCTTTGTTTGTAAGTGGCTGCGTCTTAGATCTGGGCTGTTTTCCTTCTGAGCAGCTTTGGCTAGGCTTTTGGACATCCTGACTTCTCTGGACTTTCTGGAAACTCTCCCATTAACCAGTCTCCACAAAGCATAAAATATAAACTTCCTAGATGACAGGGTGGGTAAATGATTTGCACAGAAGGATCTTAGAAATATGAGATGCATTTCAAAGTTTTTCTTTTGGGCTTCTATATGTTAATTTATTCAGCCTTTATTTTCCCATTTTACACAAATCAAGTATCTTAACTAGCAACTGAAAAAGTAAGAAATCAATTTGGCATCTCTCGATAAAACAAGAGGAAAATGTTTGTTCCAAGGAAATTTAATTAGAAAATTACTCTGAGTGGCCATATGATGGTCTCTGAATGCATAATAATCTGGCCACTCAGTGTGTGTGTGTGTGTGTGTGTGTGTGTGTGTGTGTGTGTGTGTGTGTGCAGCCCAATGCATGAATTCATGCATGCGTAGGGTACGACTAGCCTGGCCAGGGGGAGGGGACATGGGCAGTTGGCCAACCTGCCTGCTGGTCGAACTCCTGGTCGAGGGGACAATTTGCATAGTAGCCTTTTATTCTATAGGATATACACTGAGTGGTCAGATTACTATGCATTCAGAGATCATAATAATCTGGCCACTCAGTACATATCTAGGTAAGTTAGTGGATACAAGGACGATCAGATGGTCATGTCAATGAATGCCTGCCCATATCACATGATTTGTCTAGTAAAGCTACTAACTTTTTCTTTCTCTCTCATTTCTTCAGGGGTTTTATTTCTGGAGCTACATTGTCACTTGAAAGGAAGACTTTTCTTAACAGAATATATTTTTTAATTGAATTGATTTTTAGAGAGAAAGGAAGGGAGAGGAAAGAGAGAAACATTGATATGAGAGTAGAACATCGATTAGCTGCTTCCTGCATGCCCCACACCAGGGCTCCAGCCCGCAACTCATCATGTGCCCTCAATGAGAATCGAACTGGCAACCTTTCAGTGCACTGGATGATGACCAACCGAGCCACACTGGTCAGGGCCAGAAAATTCTTAAGGACTAGGGGCCTGGTGCACAAAATTCATGCACTGGGGTTGGGTGGTCCCTCAACTCAACCTGCTCCCTCTCACATACTGGAAGCCCTCGGGGATGTCCAACTGATGGCTCACCCCCGCCTCCACCCTGCTCAGCTCAGCCCCTGCTGCCTGCGACCACCCAGCCCCAGGGGCTCGGTGCTCGCTGCCACTTCCATTTACAGTGCCCGGGGGCCGGGCACTCCCTGCCGCCGCCACCACCACCGCTGCTGCCGCTGCTTCCCCATACAGTGCCCGGGGGCTGGGTCAATCAGGAGCGAAGGTATGGTCAAATTTGCATGTTCCTCTTTTATTACATAGGATACTGTAGGGTTTATTTCCAGCTGCAGAACTCATAAATGTTGTAGACCTACTTTCTGATTGTAGAGTAAATTTAAAATTAGATGTATTTTATTTATGTCCCAGAAAAATGAGTGGAGATAACTTATTTTAGTGTCTCGAAGACTGGAGAAAATCCTGAAGAGGGACTGAGAGTATCAGGAAAGGGTAGAAAGGACTGAGTAAATACTTTATTTAGTAGTGGAAATGATCATGAGATTGCCTTCCTTTATGATCTTGAGGATAGAACTGTTCCTTGTGAACAGAACTTAGGTTTCTTACTAACCTAAGTTCAAGAAAGTAAAATGGTTTAAATCTTCAAATAATTATGTTTAAATAGTTTATAAATATTGGTTCAAGAAAGTAAAATAGTTTAAATCTTCAAATAACTACGTTTAAATAGCTTATAAATATTATAAATACCTTTTTAGCATTTGCTTGATCAAAGCCTCAGTCAAAATATTTGTGTTGTTTCAATTTCCACACCTAAAATAAATGGAGAAGAGCAGCAACATATAAATCAGATATGAATCACTTATACTGGTGGCTGGCAGGATTTACTAATATGTTAAAAAATGTTTTTAGTTGATTTTAGTTTCCAACTGGAAGTTTACTTTTGTATAGAAGATCATTACTGAATAACAATTCCTGAAAGCAAATTGCTATTTTATATACAAACTAGTTTAGTTATTTATCAACTTCTTTACTTGACAATTTTATCCTGAAGTAAGGTTTCTTGAGTGAAAGATATGTGGTATCAACAGTAAGCTACTGGTAACAGTAATATGAGAAAAATAGATATCCTGTGATAATTCTGCATTGGATATTTGAAGAATGGTAATAGATATCACATCTGAGTTTGGAGTCATTAAATAATTCTCAGTTGGTCTATCAATATTACCAAAAGTAAACAATCTAATCATTATATATTATATAACCATGGAATACATTTCAGAAAAATCTCAAGTATTCTAGATAATTCAGGATAAAGTTCATTTTTAAATCCACAGTAATTAGATTATCAATATAAAATCTCTAAGTTTATAAAATAATTTTTAATATAAATGTATTATTTCTTCTGCTTTGTTGAAGCTTATATAAATGTAGTATCTATAGAAACTAAATTAACATAACTCCTTTTTTGGGAGAGGAAGAAGGGGATTAGAAGAATGCTTAAGAGAAAATACTAGCACCTTTAACTGTGCACAGAATAGCAATTGAACTGTAATGGACCTGGTTTCTGGCCCATATATCTATAAACAGAATTCATAAATTCTCAAGACCAAGTTATGGACTATGGATTTTTTTCTACAGAAATATATGAACACACTTCTCTATACCCTGATTATGTGATGATTGTGAGGTGAATGTTATTTAGCATGTTTCTTTACTTGTAGAATGCAATCTAACTCGTGTGTACCTTTGGTAAAGAATATCTCCAATTGGTCATATCAGGGGATTGTTAATCCTAGCTAAATGCTTCTTCCCAATGGCAATAAGATTCTGAGCCAAACACAGATTCAGCTCAATTCAAGAAACATTTATAAAGAGCCTATCCCTCGTCTGGCACTGGGGTGGCAAATATTGGCTTCAGATCCAATTTTAGACTTAGGGATTGGCTAATATAAGAACCAGATAAGAACTCAAAGACTTATATTAAAATAGATTCATTTTCTCAGTGTTTCTCTAACAGAAAACACTGGTATAGATTGGAATAGATTCTCTCATGACTGATCTGATCTAGAATTATACCTTAAGGCAGCAATTTTCAACCTGTGTGCTGCAAGAATTTTTAAGACATGCAACACCTGACTATTCAGTCAGAGGCACTAACCTCCTTTCCTTTAAGATTGCCAAATAAGAAAAAATGATAACAGCTAATACAAGAGCCATCCAGGATGAATGAATAAATAAAATTATACCATTTTTATTTTGGTCCGATTGGCAAGAAAATAATGTATTTTTTTTGGTGTGCTGCAGAATTTTAGTAATTGGTTTGTGTGCCACAAGATGAAACAGGTAGAAAATTGCTGCCTTAAGAAGTAGAAGGGCAAGACAATTCATCTGGACATTTTCTGCAGGGTTTTTAGCTAATACTTACGAGACAGAAGGGGTCACACCATACAAAGTCCCAAGATGTATACTATCAGAATTAATCTAGAGTGTAGCTGTGCTGCAACCAAGCTTATTTTTCTGTTAGAATGCAGGAATTCTATACAAAGAAAGAAATTACAATCAGCCTTAAAGATAGTACAGATTAATGAGGGGCTTACAAAGACTAATAAATACCAGAAAAAAAGGAGACCAATGGTATTTTTATTAACAGTCATTATAACATGCAGTAGAGAATTGCCACATGCTATGCTCTACACTTCATTTTCTCAAATTTAACCTTGAGTGAAAAAATAGTAGAGCCACCAGAAGACCAACCAAAAGGAGGTGTATCTTTAAAGATACATAGTAAGTGAAAAGGACGAAAACAACTTCAACATAATAAATCCATTACGTTAAGATAACTAGAAAATATTTAACATGATACTGTGTAAAACTAAGCAATTTTTATAAATTTTGGATATTTTCAAAAAAGTTAGTTAATTTATTTGAACCATTATATTTAAATGTATGCTCTTAAAATTTCAATTTAAAGGTTTATTTCTGGAGCAGTGATTCCTGAACCAAGTTTTGTAAATGGAATATTTAAAGTCCAGTCTAAAGCTACTATTTTCAACATTTCTAATTTCTTAATGGAACTACCAAGAACATATTTACCCACTTATCAGAAATAAACTATAGCAACTAATGATTATTCTTTGTTTACTAGAACCTCAAATAGTCAATATATTATGACTTTGATTAATGAAAGAGAAATAAGAAGTATATGATGATGAAAAATTTAGGAGTGTTTGAACAATGTCAGGCTAACTGTATGATTCTATAACTAAAAAAGAATACTATCTTTTGCCAAATTACAGAATCAAAAAATTGAATTTCTTCACTCAGTGTTTCTCTTCCTTGCTTAAAAATTTTGGCTATTAATATTCCTCAAAGGAAGAAAAACAAATCATTAATCATCAGACATCATACCTGGTATTAAACTGTCCTATTGAGTCTACTCATGCTTCTCACTAGACTTGACATGTAAACTTAACTTCATTAGCTTTATCTTGCAAACATGTTTCTTTTAGGTATTTAATGGATTGTTTTATTTTAAATTCAAAAGACCAATGATATATAATATATAGTTTCTGTTAGAATTATGTTTTCTACTAGAGGCCCAGTGCATGAAATTTGTACACAGGGGTGGTGGTGGTGTCCCTCATCCTGGTCTGCATCCTCTTGCAATCTGGGTGGGACCTCTCAGGGGATGGGATGTCAGGTCTAAATGGGCAGTCGGACATCCCTCTTGTCATCCAGGTTGCTTCATGCAGCAGTGACCATACTTTTCATAAAAGTGAAAGGCATCTTGCTGTTGTATGGGCAGCTACATTTTTTTGCTCTGGTTATGAAAAGCAGTACATAACATGATCCATCTTATGGGTGGAAAAACTGAAGCAGAGAGAAATTAAGTAATTGGCTTTGTCACACAGTTATAAGTGTCAGAATAGAGGCTGACCACAAAACGTGCAAGCCAGACTCCATGCATGTCATCACTGCATCATCCTCTTTTTTCAGTATTAGAGTAGCCTTGCCAAGTTTTAATTTTTAAATCTATGAGACTGTTCCCAATATATAGGGTAGCATCCCTAGGCCTGGCCAGCAATCAGGGCCATCTGTGGGGTGACCAGTGTGGGGGGGTGTAATCAGGCGCCCCCAAACCCCTGGCACCTGCCTTGGCTAGTGGCCTGGCGCCACCTGCTGGCTGCCCCTGCCCCCGATTGCCGCTGGATGCCTCCCCCTTGAGCACCTGCCCCCTAATGGTCAGTGTGCATCATAGCGATTGGTCATTCTGATTTGCATATTAGGGTTTTATTATATAGGATTAGAATTACACTTTCTGTTCTCTTATTAGAATTACTGAAGTCTGCAAAGACACTATCAATGCTTTGCCACTTGAACAAGTTTGAGATTCAGTATTTAAAATGACTTGTCTATGTATAAAAGCTTTTATAAGTCAAGTGATTTTTATTTACCTTAGGTGACACAAATAACTTTTAGGAATGACTGAACAGGTAAAGCCTAATTTAAACACTAATTTAGTAAACTTTTAAGATGTGTCCAAATCTGAAAACTGTAGCCCTTATGTGAGTTTAAGCAGAGTGACAAACTCATCACTTAAAAAAAATTAGTTTAGCTACTGTTTTTAATAGAGTTAGGATCTTAAAAAGTATATACAAAAATAACTGCAGCTGCTTATTTAAGAAATAGCAAAAAGCATTAAGGATTTAGCAACTTGGACCAAAGCTAAGAAAGTTTGAATGAAAGCTGATAGCTCTAACTCAGAATACTGTTTCTTCTTCCTGTTTAGAGGCTAAATCAGAGGCTTTGTCTGGATAAGCAGCCTTTTGAATGATGGTTTCTTTTTTTTTTTAATTTGCATTTTTTATTTACTTAGTTTTTTAAAGCCCCTGAATGTGCACGTAGGATCAGTTTGGGATCATAGAAGCTGCTCCCTATAGTGGTCATCTCCACTTCTATTTAAAAAAATATTAAAATGCATAACCAATGAGAATTGTTCATATTCAAGTCTTGCTTACTCAGATGGCTCATTCAACCTCCTACAGAAATGCATTAAGTTTTGGGTCAATTCCTATGGATTTATAGGAAAAGAAAACCTGATAAAACCCAAGCACTATTTCCGGAATCTCCCCATGAGATCAGGAAAACTGCATCTTCTTGTATGGTGTCCATTTTGTTTTGCCTCATAGTATGTCAGCAAAAAAATGAAATAAATTCCTTGTATTTACAAAACAAACAAACAAAAAACTGCATCTTTAACACACTCTGGCTAAAATGAAGGTTTTGGTAGATTTTATTACAGGCTACGTGGCTTAAAGCGACGACCCTCACACCGAAGGGTGCGGAGCAGATTCCCATCAAGTCTTGTACCGGGGTTGCAGGTTCACTAGGGCCCCATCCGAGCGCATGGGGGAGGCAAATTATTGTGTCTCACATTGATGTCCCTTTCTCTTTCACTCTCTCTCTCTCTCTGCTCCTCCTACTTCTCCCTCCCTCCCACTCTCTCTAAATAACAATGGGGAAAAATATACTGAGGTGAGGATTAACAAACAAAAACACATTTGCGATTCGCTCTCACAAATTCTGAGTTATCATGGGGACTAACACCTGGAAAAATGAGCTATCCCCCACCCCCACTCCCAAACAAAGAGAACAACGCATTTAAACGGAGGTATCGAAAATCTTTAACTTTTAGGAGGATATCCTCAAAGGATACCTAATATTTTAGGATTATAATTTTACACCTTGGTCGACAGCAGGCAGATTTTAAATCTATTTTAGGTACCTAATAAGAATCCTCAGCTGGTGGACCTAAACAGTCTGCAGCTACAAATACTGAGACGTGATTTTTAAAAAGCTGCTCGAGTGGGCGAGAAATTAGTCATTAAAACCCATCAAACTGGTGTACAGTCCCTGCCTGGGGGGTGACTGAGGCACCCTAAAATGCGGCTTCGGGGTCCTTACTTAGCTACTTAACACGCTGAGCGCCACGTCAGTCACCGGGGACTAACACTACACTTTCCGTCCGGCCCGGTCAGTCACCGGTGCCGCCAGCCGGTCGGTGAAATCGGACATCGAGGGCCGAACGCAAAAGGAAGACAAAACAGGCGCGGCGCTTCGAGCGTTAAACCTTGTTTACAAATCATCCAGAACAAATTCGCAAGAGGACTTCCTGCCCAACACTGTGGCAGATAAGACGCCACTGAACGGGGCCTAATTGCGGTCCTGGAGGGCGGGCCGCGGCTGCGGTTCCCTGAGGACGCAGAACCGGCCTCAGGTTCTAGCAGAGGCTGCGGGGCTCACCCAGGGGCGGCCCAGCAGGGCCCTTCGGAGGCCGGCTCCGCCGCTCGGGCCGCGGCTGCCGGGGAGCGCGTCCTCCAGATCACCTTCGCGGGGGCGGGGAAGAGGCGCCGGGCAGGACCACCTAGCGACCAGTCGGCCGCCAATAAGCACTCGGAACGCACCCCTGGCTCCCGCCCCGCCAGCCGCCGCCGGCGCCCAATCCCATCCGCGGTAACAGTCGGCGAACAGAATGTCCGGGACTTGGGGGGAGGCGGGGACGTTAGAAACTAAATTAAGAAACCGAGCCTTGGAGTGGTAGGAAGGTGGGGAGGTTAGGCGGAGACTCGGCCGGCGGAACGCCCGCAGCCCCTCCCGTCACGGCTCCCCCTGGGACGGCGGCTCCAGGGCCGGGTTCTCGGCCCGGGCCCCGCCGCGATCCGCGGTAAACAAAGGCTCGCAGGGGGTTGGGGCGGGGGTAGCGGTCAGGTGACAGGACCAAGCACATTTCGCAAACGCTTCAGTGGGGTTGCTCTGGCCCGCAGTCTGGGAACCCATCTTGACCCGGTCAGTCCTCCCCGACAGACAGACAGCGATCTTAACCCCCCCCCCCCCCAAAAAAAAGAAAGAAAACGGAAAGGCTTGATTTGAGGCCTTCGCATTCAGCGCTTCCTTCGATTATGAAAGAGCAGCGCCCCGTTCGAAGCCGGTCAGCAACAGCAGGACCCGTCTCTCCAGCCCCGTTCGCCAGCTGCTCCCGCTCCCGAGGCGACAGGGTGGCCACCTGCTAACCCCGGCCCGGGCGGCCCTGTCCCTCCCAGCCCGGCCCCTGCGGGGCGCGTCAGCACCGCCGCGGTTCCGGGGCGGCAGTGCCAGGAGGCTGGGGTGCCCTCCTTTCAGGACTGTCGTTGCCGAGCGGGGCTAAAGACCCTTCAGGGAAGGCCCTACAGACCCCTCGCCCCAGACAGGGGCCCAGCAGCCCCAACCGCAATCTCTCCTCGGCGCCCCCGGGTCTGGCCCCGAGAGGCCGGCCGCCGCTGGCTTCCCTCCTGCAGACACCCCCGTGGTCGTGACCTCGGTCGCCCCTCCGCCCCTGGCGCTGGCCGGTTCCTCGCCTTTCGGCCGGTCCCGGAGCTGTCATCCCCGGGTACCTCTCGGCGAAGGCTGGAGGCGGCCAGCAGCAGCGGCGAGCAGCGGCTGCCCCCGCGGTCCGTTAGCGGCTGGCGGCGCAGCGCTCCTTCCAGCCTCGAAGTCTCCTGGAGCCACCAGCCACTGCCGTAGCTCACAACAAAGGAAACATGTGACCGTCCGGGCCAAAACACTGAGCGTCATGGACCCGGGGCCAATCCGAGTGGGCTCCCCACTCGCGGGGCACCCTGGGAGATGTAGTTCCTACTGCGGGGGCGACCACTGCGAGCTCTGATGAGACCCAGTCCAGGGGCTGGTGACTTTGGAAATACTTTGTTTTACTTAGAAACGGGTTAAGGAAATGCATCGTCTTAGGAGTCTAATGAGAAACCCGAGTGGTATGTTTATTGCCAAGTCCAAGGCAAAAATCACATTTCCATGAAGTTGCAGAACCTTAGAGTGTGCGAGGTTTAGAGATCTTTTAAATTTGATCCCTCAGTTTCCAGTTAGGAAATCTGAGGGCCTAAAGGGTGAAAGGGACAAGAACGCTGGTCGCTAGACGGCACAGGGAAATCGCCGTCTAAATCTGTTACGGTCACCTGCATTAAATCCCGAGTTACCCTTTTATTTTAGACATACATGCAAGTCAAAGTTGTTGCAAATCTCTATTTTCCAAGGCAAATAGATTCAGCAAAAGACATTATTTGGCGTTGATTTCTGCAGATATTTTTTTCAAGGATGGATATATTTTCAAACATTTAACTAGTTTTGGTTTCTGATGTCAGAATTATAACTTCTCTCTCTTCTATTCGTTATGAATACAGTCATGCCTTTATTGAATAAGGATTGTTTTGCAATGACCAGAGCCTATATAATAAAAGGCTAACATGCAAATTGACCAAATGGCAGAACCACAGTCACTATGATGCGCACTTACCACCAGGGCCAAACGCTCAATGCAGGAGCTGCCCCCTAGTGGTCATTGTGCTCCCACAGGGCTAAGGATGTCTGACTGCTATAGGGGGTAAGGCCTAAACAGCAGTTGGATATCCCCTCCCTGACAGCTCCAAGACTGTTAGAGGGCGCAGGGTGGGCTGAGGGACTCCTCCCACCCCCACTGAGTGCACAAATTTCATGCTCTGGGCGTCTAGTATAATATAGAAGATCAGGCCTCTTAAAAATACTTTTTAGGCTTCTTTTCCATCTCTTATTAAAAATGAAAATACCTGCAATTTATTAAGTTGCTACAAAACTCCAGACTTAGTGCTAGGCACTTTATATATATATATATATCCTTTAATCCTCATAATAACTCAGCAAGATAGATGGTATTATCCCATTTTACAGGTGAAGAAACTAAACTGCACAGAGGATAAAGTTTCAGTCCAGGTCATTCAGTTATTAAATGGTGAAGCTGAAATTCACACATACATTTAAAAAATTGTATTTATATTAATGTAGGTAGACAATTTTCTTTCTAAATACTTTATTAACAAAGTTAAATATGTATTACAAGGTCAGTTGTGCAATAGCAGCCCCATCTCCCACCCTTTCCCTTCCTGATTCTCAAAAAAAACAACCATTTTCAACTATTTGAACTATTCTGGTACTTGATCTCTATTTCTATATACCATATTACTATTTTCTATTAAAGCAATTGTCATCCTGTCCTTCCAATATTATAATTTCTGATTAAATAATTATTTAATGTTTAAGGTTTTAAGACTATTTATTATTCGCTGCTGAGTCAAAATTTTTTTCTTGTATGGACTTTTGTTTTTCCAGGACTAGGCAGGCAACCAGCACTGGTGGATCCTCACTGCCTTGATAAAGTCTCAGCTCCCTGGCAGTGCACGCAGGTCCTTCGTGAGGCACCTCAGGGTCTATCTCTGCAGCCTAAACGCCAGCTTTAATAAACTACTCACAGTTGCCCAAAGGACTCACTCTCTCAGAATCCGGGCCATTCCTATGCATATCCTGCTCCCCATGCCTCCTATGCCCCCTCCTTCCTTTTACCCCATTCACTAGACTAGCTCCTGCTCTTCCTTCCAGGAGTCAGCTTGTTAGTCTCTCTTGGGACACCCTCTTATCCTTCCCATTTTCCTCTGGGTTAGGATTCTCTTCTCTGTCTTTCCACAGCAACCCATCTTTATCTCCTTCCCAGCAGTCTTTGCACTAATTGTCCATGTTTATTTACATGCCTTTACCAACTGAGTACCTTCTCAGGTCAGGAATCATGTCTTACTCATTTTATATCTTAGCTCACCTAGTAGGTGTTCAGTGTGTATTTCTTCACGGATGGAATGGTTTCTATTTCTTGAGTTTAAAAACACCTGAAAAAAAATTAAGTGCCACCAAGATCCTGGGATCCACTTGGGCTCAGCTGTATGATGTTCTTCTCAGAATGCCTCCTCTCTTGGGGCAGATAGGTACAGGATAGTTATCTGAGAGAGGAAGGGAGGGAGGGGACCACAGGGTCAGTAGCCCTGGGGACAGGCAGCCCTGGAGACAGGCAGAGGACTACTGTTGGATATGAGAGCTCCTCAGGTGCCAGAGTTTGAGTGGTTTCAGTATGGGTGAAGGGCCTTGGAAGTTATGCATACTTCACCCCAGTGAGCATGGCTACGTAGCAGCCTTTTTTTTTCTTTTCCAGCTAGAATATAAGCAGAGCTGTTGAGTCCAGGGGGAATCTTCTGAAACAGAGTGAGATTATCCTGTAATGTAATGTGATTTATTGTATACGGTGTTTACAATCCAGGTGGGCCTGGTCATTTGAATGAGGCAGAAACTTGAGGGGGGAACATTTCCTTTCAGGGATATACTAGATTGTTCCAAAGTCTGTCTTCTTGCAGATAGCACACAGCAGCCCTTGTTTTGCTCTCCAGAGCATCCATAACAGTCTCTAAGGTTTGAGGTTGCCAAGCATCCATAGTTCCTCTAGCCATTCTTTTTATTTTTCTCTCCAGCATGCTCTTCTTCCCCATGCAGACAATATCACTCTGTAATACCAACATACCAACCTTTCCTGCCTCTGCTCTTGGCCTCTTGTACTTGATGTTTCCTTGTCCCCAATTGTAGTAGAAATGTTGGCCCTCTTTTAAAGCTCATCTCTGGTGCCACTTCTTCTGTGGGGCCTTCTCTGAGTTTCTCCCCTATCTACCATGAAGCTGTATACACCTCCAGTGTTTTTATTTATTTATTTACACTGAGTGGCCAGATTATTATTATTATATTAGAGGTCCTGTGCATGAATTCATGCATAGGTGGGGTCCAGCCAGCCTGGACAGGGGGAGGGGACATGGGCAGTTGGCTGGCCTGCCTGATGGTTGAACTCCTGGTCGAGGGGACAATTTACATATTAACCTTTTATTATATAGTATATACACTGAATGGCCAGATTATTATGCATTCAGAGGTCATAATAATCTGGCCATTCAGTGTATTTATTATTATTTAAAGTATTACATATGTCTCCTTTCCCCCTGATTGGCCCCCCACCCCGCCATTCCCACCCCCCCACACCTCCAGTGTTTTTAATCTGTGACTTGGCATTATGTTTATACCCAGCCCCTGGATGCAGCTGGGTTCTTTGATAGGTATGAGCCCAGCACTTTGAGCTTCTCCCCAGCAATAAACCCCAGTTGCAAAACACTGATGAATGGAGATTTTACTGACGGTTCCATAAAGGGAGATTTACATGGCATTTCACACTACGAAACTCTAAAACTCTCTTTAAACGTCTGTTTCCTGACCTCAGCTCCTTCCTCAGCCACACCTCTTTTCTCACTAGACACCTCTCTCTGGGCCTCTCTCTAGACCAGCTTGGCTTTTCTCCCTTTCTATGATCTCTGCCATTTTCCTCCTAGACACCACCCACACCCCTTTTCAGTAATTTGCATTTTAACACTCATCACCTTTTAAAAAAGAGAACTCAGTCTTCAGAGAGCAGAAGCTCATAAATAACAAATGATCCCCATCATATTCCTCCACGGACACATTTAACATCGCAGCAGGTCTGTTACACAACACCCCTCAGAGTGTTGAGTGAAGGGGAGAATAAACAGGACGTTATTTGCTCATGGCACCTGAGCCTCTCCAGTCTGAGTCCCTCCCTTCGCCCCCCAGTAGATAAGAGTGACTCAGCTCTGAAGCCCTGTGGATGCAGAGGTCTGACTCCCCCTGGCTGTGTAGTGAGTTACCAGGAAAGGTTTGATGGCCCCTCCCGGGTGCCACTCCCACCCAGCCCAGATCGCCAGTCCTGGGCCCCAGACTAGACCAGTTGGAACTTGGGGTCAAACATAGTAGCGTTAGGATTTAACAAGGAAAGATATAGCTGGGAAATTTTCCATTTTGAGATCTGGGCAAAGAGGTAGGTCTTCTGCCACGTGGAGGGCAAGCTCCTTCTCCCCATCCCTGCGCTTTCCCCTGAGAAGTGCTGTCTATCACAGGGTGTTTTTCCTCACGACAGAAACAAAGTGAACTTCCTGTCTGGGGGTGGAGTGTGGTGGCAATCCTGGCTTTGCTCTTGAAACTGTCCTTCACTGATGGATGTTCACGAGATGCCAGCAGTTGATGCCTCCATGGCCTCCAGGTCCTGTCTGTGCCCAGTTTTGCTCTGCTCGTGGCAGGTAAGGGTGACTGGTCATCACTGTGAACCCTGGGCTCTGATTGCTGGGAGCTGAGGCACACTTGCATCCTCCCCGTACTGGAATGTCAGACCTGGCTCTTTAAAAAAAAAAAAAATTGTGTTGATTTTTTACAGAGAGGGAGGGAGAGGGATAGAGAGCTAGAAACATTGATCAACTGCCTCTTGCACACCTCCTACTGGGGATGTGCCCTCAACCAAGGTACGAGCCGGTCACCAGAATTGAACCTGGGACCCTTGGTCTGCAGGCTGGTACTCTATCCACTGAGCCAAACCGCCAAACCTGTTAGCCTTCCTTCCTTCCTTCCTTCCTTCCTTCCTTCCTTCCTTCCTTCCTTCCTTCCTTCCTTCCTTCCTTCCTTCCTCTCTCTGTGTTTCTCTCTCTCTCTCTCTCTCTCTCTCTCTCTCTCTCTCTCCCCCTCCCTCCTTCCCTCCCTCAAACAAGAATATTTTCCCCATTGATTTTCAGGGAGAGTGAAAAAAAGAGGGAAAGACAGAGAGAAACATCAATGTGAGAGAAACACATCGATTGGTTGCCTCCTGCATGCACCCTGACCAGGGCCTGGGGTCCTGGTTTCTAACTGAGGTACATGTCCTTGACAGGAATTTAACCTGGGACCCTTTGGTCCATAGGCTGACGCTCTATCCACTGAGCCAAACGGGCTAGGGCTATCTCCAGTTTCTTACCACTCGTGACATTTAAGAGGCAGGTACTAATTCCAACTTGATCTTCCTATGGTGCATCTGGCACTACTCTCCTCCCAAGGACCTGCAGTTTCTGAGAGTGTGTCTTTCATCTGTGGTTCCCTTTGGCTTCAGAAGGTATGAAAGGGCTGGGCCTGTCCAAGAACACCGGCTGCGGACATCTTCTGTCCGTGAATGATCCCATTTAGTCTCTTAAGAAATTGTTGAGGCTGGCACACCAATCTCCAGACCAAGAATTCTCACTTTAGTAAGCTCTCTCGACGCTCTTGTTTCCGGTGCAAAGTCCATGTGCCTGATGGTTCAAAAGGCCAAAAATGCAAAACGTTGGAGTTTGGATTAAGGAAGGGTTTATTGATCAAGAGAGTTCCAACCAGGAAGATGGGAGAGCTGGTGATGCCTCATATCCAGCTTAAGAAAGCACATAATTCAGGCTTCTTTTATGTCAAGGGAAGGGGAAAATGGAAGGGCCAAGAGGTGATTCACAACTGTAGACATCTGGGCACCCAAAGGGTCCAAGAAAGATTGATCTTAGTCTGTTGACCTTACTTGATGTGAATCCGGTCATGATGTTCCTGCATATCTTTGATACACAACATATACTTCCCTTATTTCCTCGAGAAACTTTCTGGTAAAGGGCTGTTTTTATAAAGCTCAAGACACAAGCAGAATTCCTCTAATGATTAGCATGTCTGTATGCAAGAAGCTGGTTACTTGAAGGCTCTGTGAGCAAAGCAGGCTTGAGCAAGATGTCGTCAGAGAGATTGAGCATTAATGCCTGAACCAAGAGGTCATGGTTTGATTCCCAGTCAGGGCACATGCCCGGGGGTTGCGGGCTTGATCCCTAATGGAGGGTGTGCAGGAGGCAGCCGATTGTTGTTTCTCTCGTCATTGATGTTTCTGTCTCTCTGTCTCTCTCTTTTTTTTCTCTCTCTCAAAAATCAATAAAAAAAACATAAAAAAAGAAAAGAAAGAAAAATTAACCCAAATATAGATTTGAAAGACATGGCATGTATGAGAAGAAGACCTTAAGAAAACAGAGAAAAGAATGTGAGAACAGAATGAAAAATATTAGGGAGACTGCAGAGGTCAATGTTGGGGCTGGCAATAAGTGAGCTGGAGATTGGACACGGAAGGAGTTAAAGATTCTTCAGGATTTTCTGTGGGGATTGTGCAGATTTTTCATGAGAGGATTAATAAAGGAAGAACTTTTAGAAAATGAGCAGGAGGGGTAAGGAAGGAAAGAAGAGGTAAAGCAAACATATAATCTCTATTATCTAGATTTGAAATGCAAGCCTGAAGAAATGAAGTGATATAGAAACCTAGAAAACAAAGCCAGCCTTTCTGAACACTCTCTGGGGTCCTGGTTTCTAACTTATTTAATCTTTCCCAGTGGGCATTTATAAGATAAAAAGAGAGCGAGAGCAAGAGTGAGATAAAATATTCATACTCAGTGGTCTTATAATTGAGCTTAAACCATGGTTCCCTGGCCAAGGGACTAATAATAATTAGGGGTTAGGGTAGACCTATGTTTTTTCAACATTCCCCACACTGGGGATTGGACCTGCAACCCGGGTCTGTCCCTGACTGTACCCCGACTGGGAATCGAACTGCGACCTCCTGATTCACAGGTCGATGCTCAACCACTGAGCCACGCCAGCGGGGCTATCCTTTTTAAATTTAAAAGTGTTTTGGGAAACCCTTGCCTAGTGTGGTTTTTAAAAGGACCCATGCTCACCATTATGCAATCTCCTTTCCTTCCAGCCCCAGATCTCTCTGTCTGGCCTACAATACAGCAAGGCCCCCAGGTCACCAGCACACAGTGCCAGATACTCTTGACCCTGCTTGTGACAGTATTGCAAACACATGCCTGGCATACTTTGGAAAGCCTGCCTGCTTCTATTACTGGTACATGAACGTTTTGCTCTGGCAGCAAATATCTACTGTGCAGGCAAGGGATCAAGGTTGCCTGAAGTTTCAAGACGGGGGTTTGGTTACAAGCCATTCCCATTTTGTTAGTAGATTCATGGAGGAGTTAGTCACAAGACTAAGATATAAGAGGCCCGAATTATCGGTCAGGTGTCTTGAATTGTCCAGGAATGAAATTTTTCCTGGAGTCTGAATTTGCAGCCCAGAGAGAGGTCAAGCTTAAAGCCCTTCGGGATATTGAGCAGCGCAGTGCTGCTTGGAGACATTTCCCTCTCTCGATTCATAAGCACCCAAGTGTTTATTCAAGAACCATCGGGAAGTGGGGGAACTTAAGGTCCAGTGGATGGGTCCAACTTTGTTCAGAATCAGAGATTCTATTTCAGACAAAATTTAATGGTAACAACAAAGCTTGGTGAGAAAATAGAGGCAGTGGCAAGTGCAGACAGAGAGAAACAGCAAAAACAGAGATCCTTCAAATTGCCTGAGCTAGTTTCTGGGCTGTTAACCATAACAAGGAGCCACTTAAACTGCTGCTGAAATCACCACCAGAAATAAAATCTGACTCCTCCTTTGGATTGTTACCTCCACTCACAAAATGCTGTGGCTATCTGTGTGCTAAGGACAGGGCTGAAAGCTGTTGCAAGGGTGCTGGCCAAATGGGTGGCCAGCAAGGGCAGGGAGCAGGGAGTCAGGGGTTGGGTGGAGGCTGAGGGCTGTCGCCAAGAGGCTCAGACAGAATCCAGGGAAGCTGTGGGCACGAAGAGGTATCAGATCAGTAAATAATCAGCTGGGTCCTCTGGTTTACAAAGAGGTTCTGAACCAGAGGAGTGAATAAAGCAGAAGTGGAAGCTGGGGGCTGAGATAGCACCAGGAAAGTTCCAAATTTCCCTGCAAAGGTCGCCGCTCTGCGGCCTTGGATTGGGTTTCTACAATGAAATGAAATTAATTTTAATTAATCAAGGATGGCTCCGGTTTTAAAATTTTATCTTAAATTAAGTTTTATAGACAACTGCACCTGCGTCCTCAGTGCCCCAGGGATCCTTGACAGATGGCAGTCTGTCTGTACAGATGGGCTTCTTTAGAGCCTCAGGGATTGTTTTTGGATTTTTCCTTTAGGACTCTACATCCCACCTCCTGGGATAGCGACAGGCGTAGAATGATAGAACAGGAATAAGCCACCCACAATTGCACTCTCCAGAGGCAATCATTCTGCATCCTCAAAGTGGAATGGGCATAATTATAACAGGATTGCGTATAAGACAAGGGAGAAGCTATTTTAACATTTTGGTATATCCCCTTCTAGTCTTTTTATTAAGCATTTTAAACATGGTTGGAATCACACGGTATATACAATTTTCATCCCATCTTTAATATGTATCAGGACTATTTTCATGGTCACAAAAATGCTGTGTGTGTGTGTACACGCGAGCTTGTTCCTTTAAAACTTGACCTACAACGCAGACGGAGGGCTGGATTTGGCCTGTGAGCAGGCAGATGGCTGACCTCAGGTGCAGAACAAAGGGCAGCCTCTGAAAATCTTGACCGGCAACAGTGAAAACAATGGTGCTGTCCTTGGGGATTCAGAGGTGAATCAGTCACAGCTCTACCGGAAACGCACTATCTAGGATGTGCCGGGTGCCAGAGAGTAAGTAGTCAGGAAGTGAGATGTAAATAAAATTTCTTTCTGTTTAAATCCAATTTAATCCGTGGTTTGCTGGATCCATATTTAATCCCCGCCACAGCAGGGCAAATTCCCTGAGAGAGGAAAGCTATAACTTGAACTCATAGCCCATTTTCTAGGAAGCCCCAGCTGAGCCAATTTCTGTCCTCTGTGGACCTGTCTCTCACTATCGTTTTGGAAAGATGTCTAGCCGAAGCCCTGCTTCTGGAGGCATTTGGGTGCAGGCAGGAGCCACGATCTTGACAAAAATACTTTTTAAAATTTTACTTTTGATTATTACAACATATTGTATCCTATGATTGAACCCTAATTTATTTTAATTTTAAAAAATTTGGATATTTAAGGTGCTTTAGAGGTTTTCTGTTAAAATACAGTGAAAAACATCTTGGGTACATAAGTCTTTCTCTTAAATTTAGGTTACTTTGTATTAGTTGGGGAAGAAACTATTTTAACATTTTGGTATATTTCTTTTACTTTTTTATTAAGCATTTTAAACATGATTGAAATCACACTACATATATAATTTTTTATCCAACATTTAAAAAATATACATATATTTTTATTGATTTCAGAGAGGAATGGAGAGGGAGAGAGGAACATCAAAGATGAGAGAGAATCATTGATTAGCTGCCTCCTACACGCCTCCCCACTGGGGACCCAGACATGTGCCCTTGACCTAAATTGAGCCCAAGACCCTTCATCCCACAGACCAACACTCTATCCACTGAGCCAAACAAGCTAGGGCCAACCTTTTTTCTTAATAATATATTGTGACTATTCTCATGATTGTGTTTTCTTTATAGATGAGGTTAGATTGGTATCTAAAAGCATAAGGCTCTTACTACATATTGATCAAATTGCTTTCTAGATAATTATACCATTTATTTCTGACTAGTGGCCAAGTGCATGAAATTTGTGCATGTATGTGCCCCTCAGCCCAGGCTGCACCCTCTCCAATCTGGGACTTCCTTGAGGGATGTCCAACTGCCTTCTCACAATCCAGGACTGCTGGCTCCCAACCGCTCGTCTGCCTACCTGTCTGATTGGCCCTAACTGCTTCTGCCTGCTAGCCTGCTCATCCCCTAACCACTCCCCTGCCAGCCTAACCGATACCTAACTGCTCTCCTACTGGCCCAGTTGCCCCTAAATGCCCTCCCCTGCCAGCCTCGTCACTGTCCCCCCCACCTATATCCCCTGTAGACCTGGTCCTTGCCAACTGCCCTCCCCTGAGGGCCTGGATCCCCCCAAACTGCCATCCCCTGCTGGCCTGGTCACCCTATCCCTAATTGCCCTCCTTGCTGGCCTGGACACCCCTAATTGCTCTCTATTGCAGGCCTGGGTGCCCTTAACTGCCCTTCCTGCAGGCCTTGTTCTTCCCAACTGACCTCCGCTGCAGACCTGGTCCCCTCCAACTGCCCTTCCCTGCAGACCTGCTTCTCTCTAACTCCCCTCTCCTGCTGGCCTGGTCACCCCTAACTGCCCTCCCCTGCAGTCCTGTTCACCCTAACTGCCCTCCCCTGAAGGCCTGCTAGTCCCTAACTGCCCCTCTTGCAGGCCTGGTTTCTCCCAACTACCCTCCCCTGCTGGCCTGAATACCCACAACTGCCCTCCCTTGCAGGGCCTGTTCCCTCCCAACTGCCCTCCCCTGATGGCCATCTTGTGTCCACATTGGGGCAGGATCTTTGACCACATGGAGGCAGCCCTCTTGTGTGTTGGAGTTATGGTCAATTTGCATATTACCTTTTTATTAGATAGGAGGATAAGCCTTCAATCTGAAACATAGACTTTGATTATGCTTTAACAAGGTTTTTGTTTTTTAACTGAGAAGCCCTGAGCTTGGATCCCTCACACCCATTTGAGTTCTGAATGGAAGAGCTTGGTCTTTTGCTTTTTGCCTGTTGGTCATCTCTCTGTGGAGCGGAGTCTGGGAGGAAGGAACATGGGGAGAAACTGGGATTTCCTTCTCCACCCTACCCCATCCATCCAAGAGTCCAGCCTACATTCTGATCTTGTCCTAATCTCTTAATCTTGAAATATTTTTTTTTTCTGGAAGCAGTGGGCTGGTGTAGAAAAATCTTTGGGTTTTGGACTCAAAGAGAACTGGATTCAAATTTTAGTTCTGGTACTTACCAGCTGAGTGAGGTTGGGCAAAATTCCCTAATATATATGAACCTCAGGTTTCATATCTGTGAAATGGGCATGTGAACAGAGATATAGGGCAAATTAGTTAAAAGGAACCATGTGAAGCAAAGGGCTTAGTATACTATGTATTTAGCAGATGGTAGTCCTCTATTCTATTTTACTGTTATGCAGGGACTGATCATATCAAATGAGCACCGACATCATCATTCTCATAATCAATGAGTATGACTTGTGGGTGCAGGAAGCCACATTCTCTCCAGGCCTTTGTACATGTTGTTCCTCAGCCTAGAGCAGAGATTCTCAAACGTTACCATGCATCAGAATCAACTGGAGGATCGTTAAAACAAATATTGCTGGGTCCCACACCTAGAATTTCTGGTTCTGTAGGTTGGGGAAGGAACTGTGAACTTGCATCTCTGACAAGTCATCAGCTGCTGCTGCTGTGGCTGCTGCTGGTCTGGAAACACACTTTGAAAACTGTTGGCCAAAAACATTGTACTACTCTTCCTGTCCTTCTGGTTAATTCCCACTCTTCTTTCAGGTCTCAGCTTTGACTTTCTTACCTCTAGAAAGTCTTTCCTACACCTGAAGAACGAATCAGGTATCCATCATCTGTGCTTTCAAATCTCCCTTGCTTGCAGTGTTCTGTAGTCGTCCTGCTACTTGTCTGTACCCCCGCTAGATTGTAACTACTTTGGAAAAGTAACTTTGTCTGGTACTTACCAGCACCTAGTCCAGTGCCTGGTACACAGTAGGTGCTCAATTAATTATTTTTTGAATGAATGCGGGAGCCAGACCCTGGGTAGCTGGAACCAGAGTCTAGGCACTCATGACGGTGGGGCAGGGGAAGGGAGTAAGTTCTTGTGACTAGTGGCCAGTTAAGTCTAGGAATTCACTGCCTGGGAGATAAGAGAACATTACAGAAGCTATAGGTACAGGGACTGGATCTCAGGAGCTTGGTTCCCCCTCTGGGGTATGAAGAGCAGGGTAGAACCCAGTTTGATAGATACTGAACAGGGACTTAAGACTCAATGTCTGGTTAATGCTTCATCAGAATGAACAGAATTCAAAACAATAATGGTCCCATTCTTGTTTGATACGCCAACATATGGTCTATCTTGGTGATCATTTCACGTACCTTTGAAAAGAAGGTAGCTTCTGTTGTTGAGTGATGCATTCTAAAATTCCATTTAGGTTAAGTTGATCAATAGTGTTGTTCAAATATTTGATGTCTTAACTGATTTTTGGGGTCTGTAAATTATTGAACAAGAAGTATTTATATCTTTAAAATAATTATGGATTTATCTTTCTCCTTTCAGTTTAATCAGTTTTGCTTTATGCATTTTGAAACTACATTTAGTGCAAACACATCAAGGATTATTATATATTTTTGATGAAGTAGTCACTTGATTATTGAGAAATGTTTCTCTTTATCCCTTTCTAAAATTCTGAAGTCACTCTATCTAATATTGATATAATCACTCCAGGGGTCTTTAAAGAAACATTTTTATTGATAAATGGTTCACATATTATACAATTCACCTATTTAATATGTACAAGTCAATGGTATGTACGTATGTTTGTATGTGTTTGTTTATTTAGTTTGTTTATCTATTTATTTATATTTGAGTGTTCCCTGGCCAAGTGAACTCTGCAGTGGGCAGTGGACTTTGTCTTGATGGGCCTCTGCCTCAGAGGGCTATCTGCCTGGACTCTACAGTATGAGGAAGCAGTGGTTACCCCCAGAGGTCAAGAGGTGAGGGGGTGGATAACGGGACGGTAGGCAAAGAGTACATCATCTGCCCTGGGGAACCATGCGCTACAAAGATGCCACCCGGGTCTCCAAGGAATCCACAAATGCTTTCCCTCGAAAGACCTAGCATTTCAACATCAGCCAACTAAGCTAGTCAAGGGGGACTACAAACGGTCCCAGCCTAAGTGAAAAGACCTTTGCCTCCTTAACCCAGTCCTGGGAGAGGCAGAAGACGAGGTGGATGAGGTGGAGAGTGAAACTGCAGACCACACAGACCTTCTTACCCAATGTTGATCCCCAGCTACAGGCCAAGCCTGGGCAGTGGGGAGAAGTATTGAATGGGATGTGAGGATATTTTTGATTAACATGGGGTGGACTTTTTAAAAGGTCCCCGAGTGAGATTATTCATATAACCTTGTGAATAGAACCTGAAAAACTTGAAGCTCTTCCTGATATGTTGTCCAGGGGCTAAAACAGAGATCCAACAAGGCACATGAACGGACAGTGTTAGGAGATAACAAAGCCATTTCCTGTTTGTACCTCTTGAGTTCAGTCCAGTGTGTGTTTGTGTGCGTGCGTGTGTGTGTGTGTGTGTGTGTGCGCGTGCGCGCGTCCTTTGCTTCATCTGGCTATGTCAGAGTGTGGAGAATTTTTCCTCCACTGTAAGGTGCACTTTTCTAGGGATCAGAATTCACTAAGTCCTGTGTTTCTCCTGTGATTAGTCCTTTGTAGGTAGATTTTTTCTCTCCTCTTTAATTTTCAATTACTGAAGTATTCTGTAGCTAAAGCTTTTCCTGATTGTCAGACATGACACCGTTTATTTCTTTTTTAAAAAAATATTTTTATTGATCTCAGAGAGGAAGGAAGAGGGAGAGAGATAAAAACATCAACGATGAGAGAGTCATTGATCAGCTGCCTCCTGCACACCTCCCACTGGGGCTGGGGATCAAGAACCGTGAACTCCAGGTTCATAGGTCAACGCTTAACCACTGAGCCATGCCAGCTGGGCAGACATCACACCATTTAAAAATCTACAGCTCCTCTCTCACCAGTTGTATTCTATTCTATTCCATTTTTTCACCAGTTGCATTTTAAATTGATACCTTCCATATAATGAAGACATCCCGGGCCCCTTCAAAGGAACTGATGAAGCAGTTAAATTAACCAGCAACATGTTTATAGGTTAGTGACTGCAAAATGGCAATATTGATATTCCTGTATTTATCTCAGAATTTGTAAAATAAAAACCATTGAAACTACATGTTTATTATATTTCAATAGAAAAAACTGTTATCTATTATGAAACATCCCTCTGGTCTCTCCTAGTGTGGCTCCTCTGTTGGACTTCAGTCTCTGTGTCTGGGGAAGGGAGACTGAGTCAGAGTGGTTGGTTGCCTGGGGTGGCCCCATCCACTCCTTTCAGTATTGTTCTGCTCTGTTCAGCTCTCAGGAGTAAGCTTTCAGGGTCACTGGTTGCATCAGTTCTGAATTCACTTCCCGGACGCTGGAGAGATGTGCCCAGCCCCTTCCAGAGAGATCTGCCTCTTTGGAGGGGAGGCCCGGGGGATGGGAAGAAGAGATCAGCGGAGGGGAGGCAGGAGACTGGTAAGAACTGATCAAAGAAGAAGGGTTTCTGGCAAGGTACCAAGGAAGCAGAAAGAAGGTGCAAAGAAAGAGTTTGTTGAGATGGCCAAGAAGGATGCATTACATTTTTAAAAACGGTATTACATCAACAAAAAACACTGGTATTTGTGCCCTAACTGGTTTGGCTCAGCGAATAGAGTGTAGGCAGGCAGACTGAAAGGTCCCAGGTTCAATTCTGGTCGAGGGCATGTACCTTGGCTGCGGGCACATCTCCAATAGGGGGTGTGCAGGAGGCAGCTGATTGATGTTTCTCTCTCATCGATGTTTCTAACTCTCTATCTCCCTCCCTTCCTCTCTGTAAAAAAATCAATAAAATGTATTAAAAAAGCACACAGTCTGTTATTTGGGTACTTTAACAGGGATGCATTGAAAATTTGTATTATAATCAAAATTACAAATTTTCTTGGGAAGATCGCTATAGTTAGCCAGTAATAAATAATTTTATTTTGATTATATCAACCTGTGGTCTCAAAGTTTTGTTTTCTTACTTTTTCTACAACCTTTGAAGTTTGTCCTATATAGCTCCCCCCACTCCAGGATAAAGTGGAAAAAAAAAAGTTTTTGAAAGGTTTTGGAGTCAGTTGTCTGTCTGCTGCTATTAATTGCAAACTCGAGTCCATGACAGAACCTCTCTGAGCTTTAATTTCTCCATCTGTAAATATCTACCTAAATTAGAGACTATTAAGTGATTAAATGCAAATGCAAAATAGACTGTTTAAGACACCCAGCACAATACCTTACACATTGCAAGTCCTCAAAAGATAATTAAAATTATAAATATTGTTGTATATAGTATTCCATCATGCTAAAATATCTTAGTTTGATTATTTTCTGTAGCTATAGGTTTTGTTGTTTCTAAGGTTTGTTTGTTTAAACCATTCAAAACAGTGCTACCACAAAAGCTTTTGCCCAGAATGTAAATTTCCTTGGTGCTATCCTATATAATCAAAGGCCAGCGACCATAATGGCATAACGACCAGGACAACCGATCGACCAGTCACTATGAGGTGCATTGACTACCTTTTGGTCCCTCCCCTCAGCCCACAGGCTCTGATTGATGGATGACCAATGTCGAATCATGGGGAACCGGGGTCGGTGGCAGCGGTGGGGCAGGACTGGGGACTGGTGAGCGGGCGGAAGATGGCCCTGATCGCAGGCTAGGCCTAGGGACCCTACCTGTGCATGATTTCATGCACTGGGCCTCTAGTATTCCTAGAAGTGAAATAAGTCTCTTTATTCATTGTGTTCGGCCTTCTCCAGAAACCTGAATCCTGAACTAGGGACCCTGAATCACGTAGGACATGAAAGGGGTTCTCACATTTGGTACCCATTCAGGGATGCCACACTTAGTCATTATTTATTTAAGTTTTCAGTTCCTTTATCCCTCTCTTCTTCTGGAACTCCATAATGCATATAATGCTTCCTTTAATGGTGTCTGATAGTTCCTCTAAGTTTTGTTCACTCTTTTTATTTATTTATTTTTATTGTCCTCAGGATAATTTCAAAGTACCTGTCTTCTGCTTCACAGATTCTTTCAGCTTATCCAGTCTGCTGTTGATGCTTTCTATTGTGTTTTTCATTTTATTAATTGCATTCTTTACATCTAGAATTGCTGTTTGGTCCTCTTTTATGATTTCCATCATTCTGTTAAACTTCTCATTTTGTTCATATATTGTTTTCCTGATTATGTTGAATTGTCTTTCTCTGTTTTCTTGTAGTTCACTGAACTTCCTTTTTTAATTTTTAATTTTGAGGTTATGTTTACTACAGGAAGGGCATAGAATAGAAGAAACAGGAGAGAGAACCTAGGTGGGGCTTTTTTTTAGCTCATTGGAGAGTTGAAGAAAAAGGGTATTGGAGACAGGTTCAGGGGATTAGCCTACGACGGTGGTCGGCAAACTGCAGCTCGAGAGCCACATGCGGCTCTTTGGCCCCTTGAATATGGCTCTTCCACAAAATACCATGGCCTGGGCAAATCTATTTTAAAAAGTGGCATTAGAAGAAGTTTAAGTTTAAAAAATTGGCTCTCAAAAGAAATTTCTATCGTTGTACTGTTGATATTTGGCTCTGTTGACTAATGAGTTTGCTGACCACTGGCCTAGGACGAGCTGCCACTGCCCATTGCTCCCCTGGTTGAAAGTCTCCTGGGGACACTTAGAGTTGAGGAGATGCATGCCTGTGAGAGAAGAAAGGCCTGGGTGTGCTGCCTGAGATGGGGAGCCTGCACACTGAGCTTCCTTAAGACAACTATTTCGAATTCTTTATCAGGAAAATCACTGTGTTCCTTTGATAATGTCATGTTTCCTTGTTTTCATGTTTTTTGAAGTCTTACATTGCTGTCTTTATATTTGAAGAAGCAAATACCTCCTTCAGTCTTTACTGACTGGCGTTGGGAAAGAAATACCTTTTGTCAGCCCTGTTAGGGATTCTGAGGCTTTCTTCAGTGTGTTCTATGAATATGTCTGCTCCATACTTCTTTTTCTGTGTGTGTGTGTGTGTGTGTGTGTGTGTGTGTGTGTGTGTGTGTATAGGTGGGGTTAAGGTTAGGGTTGGGGGAGTGGATTAAGATTGCATGCAACTTGACTTGGGGTGATAAACACAGAATACAATATGCCCATTGTTGAACTTTGTACCAGGAACCTGTATAACTTCATTAACTGAAGTCACCACATAAATCCAATTTTTAAAAAATTGCATGCAAAGCAAGGTTGGGTGCTGACAGCCTCTTGTTTGCTCTCTCTAGGGTGGTGCTGAAGGCTTCAGTTTGTTTTTCATAAGTCCTCTGGAGTTGGGCCAACTTTCTCTTTGTGCTCGCCGGTTGTCTGCAAAGGCTTACTCTTGCTACTTTCTAAGTCATACCCGGGGAGCCAGCCATGGGGTGGCAGTGTGTGGGGGTGAGGCACAGGGAACGCTGGGGTTGCCTGTGGGCAAGTTGGTGAATCCACAGAAGAGGCATTCCTAGCAGATCATGAGTGTGCTTCCTGATGGAGTCCATGACACAGTAGGATCTCTGGCTCCTTGATTCTCTCCAAGAGCCCTGTCTACTGTTCTAGTAGTTACCCCATCTCACTCCCATCATGCAGCACTTCTTAATATTCTGGATGGGTGAGAAAGAACTGGGTCTCTCTGGCAGCATGGGGCATAGCTGGGGAAGCGGGGTGTTCACTTACCTCCTCACTTTCTCTCATGGGAGAAATCAGGGGCTGCGTAGGTCTCTCTTGGCACCGAGCACTGAGTTGTGCTGCCTTGGGAGGGGTGACATAGGTAAAGTGAAACTGTTTCCTCAAATATGGTCAAGAGAGTAAAATCAGCTCGGCTGGTGTGGCTCAGTGGTTGAGTGTCGACCTGTGAACCAAGAGGTCATTGGTTCATTTCCTTGTCAGGGCACATACCCAAGTTGCAGGCTTGATCCCCATTAGGGGACATGAAGAAGGTAGCCAATCCATGATGTTTCTCTCTCATCGATGTTTCTATTTCTCTATGCCTCTCCCTCCCTCTCTCCATAAAAATCAATAAAAACATATTAAAAAAAGAGAGAGAGTAAAATCAACAAGACTACGTTTATGGAAATTGTCTCCACAGGAAAGGGCAGTTCTCAGAGGAAAATCCCCAAAGGACTCTCCGACAACCTTATATCATGGATGCCCATTGCAAGGACTCATCAAGAGAAAGATAATCACACAATTAATTAATAACTGCCTTATTTTATAAAAGAGTATGAAGGAACTAATTCTTAAAGTATACACAGGTACAGACTTTAATATAAGCCCAGGAAATAAATAAATTTAGTATTAAAATGTTTTACTCTGATATGGTTAAAAATTTCAAGTGTGACTTAAATTCTTGTTCTAATTGGAAAAATATCATTTCTAATGATTATGGATGTGGAGATTTTTATTTTAAAAATTATTTTTAAATTTTAAAAATTGATTTTAGAGAGGAAAGGAGAGGTAGAGAGAGATAGAAACAATGATGAGAGAGAGTTATTGATTGGCTGCCTCCTGTATGCCCCCTACTGGGGATCGAGCCTGCAACCCGGGCATGTGCTGTTGTCCGGAATCCAACCCAGGACCCTTCAGTCCGCAGGCTGACACTCTAGCCACTGACCCAAACTAGCCAGCGCAAGTATGGAGATTTTTAAAAAGTGAGTATTTGGCTGCTATATCTCTTTACTTAGATACAGTCTGTATTTTGGCCAAAATTACATTAGTAAGACTATGCAGTAAAATAAGAACTAGCTAATCAATTTAATTTTAATCAACAAAGGAAGCTAGTTTTAGATATTTAAAATATTTTGGTCAATAGTAATATTTTGGTTAACGAATTGCAGAAATTTCATAAGGAAATGAAACCCAGTTGTCTGGCTTTTACCAGGTGTTTCTATATGACTGCAGATAATTGTATCTCAGAGCAGGGGATTTAGGCTACATATCTTGTTTTACTGCTAAATAGGGGAAGTGAAATGCAGAACAAATCATTGCTCTGAACAGGAAACAATAGAAAGGCAAATCAACGTTGTTCTTGACTTGGTCCTAGGCACTGCTTTTATATTTTTACTGGAAATGCTTCACAGCGATACCCTTTTGGATCGCTATTTAGCTGTTCAGTAAACACAGTTACCTTGTCTGACAGGCTCAAGCCCCCAGCTGGTACTGAATCTTTCCATTAATTTGCATATAATGTAGGTGGCTAGGAAAAGGAGGGAGCCACTGACTTAGGCTTTCCACCTTGCAGGAGAGTAGCTACCGACTCCAACAGGCAGGGGTGTGCCAAGCCAGCACAACCAAGGGTTCGGTGAGCCTGAGGTGAAGGATGAAGAAAAGACAGACAATGAGAATAAGCTGGGTCTAGCTGGATCTTCTGTGGGTGACTGAGGCCACAGAACAGATCCAGACTGCAAGCTGATGCTTTATTTTATAGTCAGAGGTAAACAAGGTAATTTACAATGTTATAAGTTTCACTTGTTTTGGCAGCACTTGCTGCACCTTCCACAGCCCATTAGCTACCCAGGAAAGACCTAGGGAGCAGTCACAAGATCAAGTTTAATTATGCTAAAACGGCTGTGCCCTCTAAGCTGGGACTTATTTGCGCTTTGCCAGCAGGTCAGTCCAAGGCTTAACCCTATAACCGCTTCCTACACAAGAGTGCATGTCCTTCTGTGTGATCATAATTAGGAAGTAGAATATTAAGAAAGGAAAAGTTTAAGTAACAGCAAACTTGATTAAGTTGAGGCCCCGTGAAGTGGGGTTTTGGGGTAGGCTGAGCTTGGAGGAGGATAAATCAACAACTGCAAGCTAGTCTCTTGGATAGCCTGTGTTTCTTTGTGAGGGGCAGTAAACATTTGTAAGGTGTGGGTCTCCTTGGGAAGACCTTAAGAGAATAAAAAGCTGGGCTTCTGTCAACCTGTTTTGAGCAGACCTTGTCCAAGAGAGACCAGTCCCACAGGGACCAGTCATTGCTTCTTCTCCAAAGAAAGAGCTCAGAGATGGCTGAAGGGGTTCTGCTAACAGACAGCTTGGGAGGGAGTGTGCAAACAGTTATAGTCAGACAATGGAAGCAATGGCGTGAGAACTGGTGGCTCTTCCTTGGGAGGGTTTCAGGAATGTCAGTGGGGGAGACTCTAGGAGAGGCTGTGGACTTTAAGTGAGGTGGTGAGAAGACGCTCGAACCTGCAGCTCTGCCCTCTCCCCTTTCTACAGCATCATTCCTATCTATTTACAAGCTGGTACAGTGTCTCCCATATTTAAAAAGCCTTCACTAGATCCTTCATCCTCCTCAGCAGTCAGATCATTTCTCTGTCTCTCTTCCTAGAAAAACATCCCAAATTTTCTCCCTCCCATGTTTCACCTCCCTGAAACCCACCCTTTACCTTTAGGATGATTTTGGCATTAAATAACAGAAAATGCCAAATCAGCTGTGTAAAATAAAATGGGGATTTATGAGATGAAGTGAGAACCCCACAGACAGAGCGGGCTTTATGCCTGCTTTTGGTAACTCTCTTGGGTGTCCCCTGCTCTTTGGTGTAGACTTATCCCCAGTCTGGTACCGAGATGGCTTTCACAGAAGGAGATGTCACACACACAAATTACAACAGCCCATGGAAGAAGAGGCGCTGTCTTCTTGTGTCTCTTTTTAAGGAAAAATTGACCTCTAAGAAATCCTCCAATAGACTCCTCACGTCTGGTTGTCTGGAATTGTATCACATGCCCATATTTTAAAAATAAATAGTTGTATTAAATTATTATAGTAATGTTCTTTTTTATTTTTAAAATTTCTTTATTGATTAAGGTGTTACATATGTGTCCTTATTCCCCCATTAACCTCCCCATCCCCCTCCACTCATGTCCTCACCCCCTGTTGTCTGTGTCCATTCGTTAGGCTTATATGCATGCATACAAGTCCTTTGGTTGATCTCTCCCCCTTATCTCCACCCTCCCCTACCTTCCCTATGAAGTTTGGTGGTCTGATTGATGTTTCTCTGTCTCTGGATCTGTTTTTGCTCATCAGTTTATGTTGTTCATTATATTCCATAAATGAGTGAGATCATGTGACACCTATCTTTCTCTGACTGCAAATGCCCATTCTTAAATGAATCATTGCCAGAGGAAAGTAGATTATAGGGGTTGACGTGAACCAATCAAGATTTACACTGGAGCTGGCTATAGGGGTTCTGCTTGCAAGGAAGAAGAGAACAGATTCTTGGGAAGTATCTTATATATCAATTTAAATTTTGTCCTCAACACTACACTGAAATGGAGCTGCACAGGAACCAAATTCCAGCGAGAATTTCTTTGTCTTCATCTTATCCACCTTTTAGCAACACTTGAGTACTTGAGTATCCTGTAGCTTCTGCTATATCATACTCTCCTGGCGTTACTTTCCCCTCTGATTGCTCTTTCTTGGTTTTCTGAGTACACAGGATTGTACAACAGGACTCATCCTACTTTATCTTCAGCTTTGTCTTCCCAACACAATCAGAACAAATATTTCCCACATTTTAAATTGAGAAATGAGCTGGTAAGCCAGAACTTGCAAAGGAGGCAGCTAAGAGTGGGTTTTATGTCCCTTAGCTGAAGAAACACTTCCAGCTTACAAAAAAGTTGAAGACCAATGAATACATAAATAAGTGGAACAACAAATTGATGTTTCTCTCTCTCTTACATTAATCAGTTAAAAAAATTTTTTTTAAAAAAAGGCTGGCGAGACCAAAGTGCAAGGATATTGGAGAGATAGTGACCTATGAGGATTTGCAATATGTTTTCCACCAAAGTAGGGAAGCAGTGGGAGTGCTTGGTCTGCCCTGATGGTTTAGTGACAGGGGCTTTCCTGGGGAGTACCTTGGAGAGAGGAGCATGGAGGACTGGAGTCTGACTGTGGCTGGCTAGCTCCTCTGGTGACAGCATAAAGAGACAATGCTACGTTGGGACAGTTGCTCTCTCAGAGTTTGGGCAATACTTCCCATGGACCTGAAGTGGTAGTACACACATAAAGAGCAGGCATGAGGTTTTCTTAGATCGTGACCAAAAGGGCTGCTTGGAGACATACAAACAAATCCTGAAGACATACCATTAGATTTTGAGGTGGTGAGGGAAGAATTTTTAGTGGCCAGCCGCAAGAGATGCATTTACTCCAGCAAGGAAATTGCCATTACAAGATTTTTTTGAGATGGCAGAGTCTGGGAAGTGGGGGGAGGGGAAACCCCCTCCCCCCAAAAATAGTTCCATGAGAGACTCAAGCTCTAAACACCAGTCAATCCCAGATAGCTAGACTAGTCAAGTAAGATTTTTCCT
Organism: Antrozous pallidus; assembly: GCA_027563665.1. Taxonomy (NCBI): domain Eukaryota; kingdom Metazoa; phylum Chordata; class Mammalia; order Chiroptera; family Vespertilionidae; genus Antrozous; species Antrozous pallidus. The sequence goes on along the minus strand of CM050514.1, from coordinate 43,603,858 downwards.
GTCCCCTACCTTTCCTCCCTCCCCACTCCTTCAAGCCTGCAGGAACCAGAAGCAGCCTAATGAGAGGGGAAGGGGACTGCATGTTTTAGGCAAGAGAAGAAAAGAGCCAACTATATATACCCAAGAGCAGTGGTCAGCAAACTGCGGCTCGCTAGCTACATGAGGCTCTTTGGCCCCTTGAATGTGGCTCTTCCACAAAATACCACGGCCTGGGAGAGTCTTTTTTGAAGAAGTGGCGTTAGAAGAAGTTTAAGTTTAAAAAATTTGGCTCTTAAAAGAAATTTCAATCGTTGTACTGTTGATATTTGTCACTGTTGACTAATGAGTTTGCTGACCACTGCCCTAAGCCAGCAAGGTTGGAGCATACCCAAGCAGAGGGAGAGATTTGGAAGTGTTTGTTATCACCCTGAACCATTTATAAATGAGAATCTCTGTGTGTGTATGTGTGTAATCAGAGGTGATTAAATGGCTTTTAGTCATTACTTAAGGATGTCTAGAAAAGTCACAAATTTGTCTTCATTTTGTTCAAGGAATAGGGAACAAACAGTTGCTCAGAGGGATTGTTTGAACAGGTAGTGCAGAAAAAAAATAAAATGGTTTTCTGATTAGGGTAAGTGTATCCTTCTTGCTCAATATATATTTAAGACCAGCTATTTCCTCATCTATCCAACATCTAAATGAGGTTGTACCCCAGTACTTGACCTGGATCTTCTCCCCTTATTAGACTACATTTTCTTGATATGTTACCCTTTTTCATTTTATGCGTTCACTCTATGCTGATGACTTTCAAATGACTTTCTTTAGCCCAAATGTTTGAGCCCCAGAATAATGAATCTAATTGTTCCTGGCAACTTCACTGTTGAGTCTAACAAGGACCTTAACATGCTACAAATATCCCTGTCCCATCTCCACCATCCTTCCCCCTTGCCCTCCCCCTCAATTTGTTTCTGTAATAATAAAGGGCATCACCTTGCAACCAGTTGCTTAAACCCAAAACTAGGAGTCATTTTGGATTTCATCATCATCTCCTACTCTCAGTCCATAATCCTGACTTGTAGTTCTACCTGAAGAACATATTCCCAATCCATCTCCATCTCTCTATCTCTATTGTCACCTAAGGCACCCTCAACTTTTCCTGGACTATTGCCAAGCTCTCCTATCTGGTCTCTCTTCCACCATTTCCCCATTTAGTCTGTTTTCTATATCACCAGAGTGAATTTTAAATATTTAAATCTAATAGTGTCACGGCTTTGCTGAAATCCTCTATTATTTCTCTATTTCATATAATATAAATAACATAAACTGTAAGTTCTTAATCATGGCCTATAAAAATCTTTATGACCGAATCCCTGTCTTCCTCTTTAAGTGTGTTTTGACTGACCACTCTCTTTTTTGCTCACTGTTTTGCAGCCCTTCTTTTTCTTTTTTTCTTTTTATGGAAATGTGGTAACTATAATATCTTTTTTTTTACAATATAACTTATATTTAATAGTAGTACATTTGTTTTCCTTCCCCCCCCAATATCCTCACCCCAGCCTCCCTTACCCCCCAGCACATGTCCCCACCTGCCCCCCTCCCCGCCCCAGTGTCTTTCATTCATTGGTTATGCTCATATGCATGCATACAAGTTCTTCGGTTGATCTCCCCCAGCATCCGCCTCCCATCCACCCCAGCCTTCCCCCTGTAGCTTGACAGCCTGTTCAAGGCCACCCTGCCTCTATATCAATCAGTGCCCCCTGTTTCTTTTCTTCAAAAATATCTTGTCTCTGCATACTAGAAACAAATGTATAAGAACAAAAAATGTTTGAGTGTCAGTTTCAATGTCCAACTGTTCTGAGTCCCAGTTTCAATGTCAAATAGTTCTTTACGTGTACATGTCAGCAATGGTATCCAGATGGTGGACACATTGTGGCAATGCAAGATCCATCCTCTCTGGTTTGGTCCTGGGCCACCTGCAGCCATGCCCAGCTGCCGACTGCTAGCATGGCAAGGCGTCATCAGTGTCCCCCAATTCTGGACCATCCTCGTGGCTGGAACAGACCCGTCAGTTCCTCACTGTCGCGGGAACCCACATGGTCTTGGAGTTGTTCTCTGAAAACACACAAACACATTCTCGACCAAAAGTTAACAAAGGGATCCTCTCTGCAAAATAAACTTGGGATTTTTTTTATTTTTGCCTAAATGATTTTCCTTTGGCTTATTTTGACACCATGTGTGTTTTTTCATGGGTGTCCTGCTGTTGACTTTACAAATGGAAGTTACTTTTCTGGAGTAAGAATTTTCTAGATGTATTTTACTTACAGGATATTTTTCCTTACATGATATTACCCCACTGCCCCCGCTTTTTTTGATTAATGGGGGCTTTTGGAAATTTTAGATTGCAGTCTTGGTAATTTTAAATTTTAATTTTTGTACACAAATATGACTGCTTTAGGTTCTTTGGATGTTAGGCAATTTTACAGTGAGATGAACTACTAATAGATATTTTAGTTAATGTTTTAGGAAAAGCTTTTTGTCCAGTACACTTAGATTTTCTTGAGTATTCACTTATTTCACTTGGCCAATTTAAATTAATCTGAAAACTTGATTACTATTTTACTGTCAATTTTAATGCTCAAGCAGAAATCTTAGTTTACCCTGTAAATATTAGTGGAAAAGTATGATCCTTCTATTCCTACCTTGTTGAGAGTTTTTATCAAGAAAGGGTGTTGGATTTTGTCAAATGCTTTTTCTGCATCATTGATATGACTATGTGATTTTTATCTCTCAATTTGTTTATGTGGTGTATCACATTTATTGATTTGTGGATATTTTACCATCCTTGCATTCCTGGGATAAATCCTACTTGGTCATGGTGTATGATCTTTCTGATGTACTGTTGGATCCGATTTGCTAGAATTTTATTGAGGATTTTGGCACCTATATTCATGAGGGATATTGGCCTGTAATTCTCTTTCATTGTATTTTCTTTGGTTTTGGTATTAGGGTAATGCTAGCTTCATAGAAGGAGTTTGTAAGTGTTCCATCCTCTTGAATTTTCTGGAATAGTCTGAGGAGGCTAGGTTTTAGTTCTTCCTTGAATGTTTGGTAAAACTCCCCTGTGAAGCTGTCTGGCCCTGGGCTTTTGTTTGCTGGAAGCTTTTTGATGACTGCTTCAATTTCTTCCATATTTATTGGTCTACTGAGCTGTTTAGATTCTTCCTGATTGAGTTTTGGGAGGTTATATTTTTCTAGGAATATATCCATTTCCGCCTGGTTGTCCAGTTTGTTGGAGTAGAGTTGTTCATAGTAATTTTAAACAATCCTTTGTGTTTCAATGGGGTCTGTTGTTATTTCGCCTCTTTCATTTCTGATTTTATTTATTAGGGTCCTCTCTCTTTGCTTCTTGGTGAGCCTGGATAGAGGTTCATCAATCTTGTGTATCCTTTCAAAGAACCAGCTTTTGGTTTTTTTTTTTATCTTTTGTATTGTTTCTTTGGTCTCTATGTTATTTATCTCTGCTCTGATCTTTACTATTTCCTTCCTTCTACTTACACTGGGCTTTTCTTGTTGCTCTCTTTCTAACTCTTTGAGTTGTTGGGCTAGATAATTAATTGCTGCTGTTCCTTGTTTTTTGAAGTAGGATTGTAGAGCTATGAACTTCCCTCTCAAAACTGCTTTTGTTGTGTCCCATAGATTTTGGATTGTTGTGCTATCATTTTCATTTGTTTCCATGATGTTTTCTATTTCTACCTTGATCTCTCTAGTAACCAAGTCATTGTTTAATAGCATGCTGTTTAGTCTCCATGTGTTTGATTTCTTTGGATTGTTTTTATTGTAGTTGATTTCCAGCTTTATGCCACTGTGATCTGAGAATATGCTTGATATGATTTCTATCTTCTTGAATTTGGAGAGACTTTGCCTATGACCCAACATATGGTCTATCTTTGAGACTGACCCATGGGCTCTTGAAAAGAATGTATATTCTGTGGCTTTGGGGTGAAATAATCTGAAGATGTCAATTAATTCCATCTGGTCTAGTGATTCTTTGAGGATTGATGTTTCTTTACTGATTTTTTGTTTAGAGGATTTGTCCAATGGTGATAGTGGGGTATTAAAGTCTCCTACTATGATTGTATTGCTGTCTATCTCTTCCTTGATATCATTCAGGAGCTTTTTTATGTATCTGGGTGCTCCTGTATTGGGTTTGTAAATGTTTACCAGAGTTATTTCTTCTTGTTGGATTGCTCCCTTTAGTATTATGTAGCGGCCATCTTTATCTCTTGTTACACCCTTCACGTTGAGATCTAATTTGTTGGATATAAGTATTGCTACCCCAGCTTTTTTCCATTTCCATTCGCCTGAAGAACCTTTTTCCATCCTTTCACCCTCAGTCTGTGTGCATCTTTTTTTCGGAGGTGGGTTTCTTGTAGACAGCAGATACATGGGTAGTGTTTTCTTATCCAGTCCATTACCCTATGTCTTTTGATTGGAGCATTTAAACAGTTTACATTTAAAGTTATTATTGATAGGTACTTATTTGTGGCCATTTTTGTTCTTTGCCCCTGTGTCCTTTCTTCACTTCCTATTGCTTTTTACAGCAGACCCTTTAGCATTTCTTGCATTGCTGGTTTGGTGGTAATGTATTCCCTTAGACCTTTTTTTGTCTGTGAAGCTCCTGATTTGACCTTCAATTTTGATTGCTAGCCTTCTTGGGTACAGTATTCTAGGATTCAGACCCTTTCTTTGCATGACTTTGTATATTTCATTCCAATCTCTTCTGGCCTGATAAGTTTCTGTTGAGAAATCACTTGCTAGTCTGATGGGGGTTCCTTTGTAGGTGACTTTCTGTATCTCTCTGGCAGCTTTTAAGATTCTGGTTGATGTTTGCCAATTTAATTATAATGTGCCTTGGTGTAGGTCTTTTGGGGTTTAATTTGCTTGGAACTCTGTGAGCTTCTTGGATTTGTGTGGGTTTTTTCTTTCCTATATCAGGGAAGTTTTCTGTCATTATTTCTTCCAACAGGTTTTCTATTCCTTGCTCAGTTTCCTGTCCCTCTGGAAGCCCTATTATGCAGATGTTGTTTTGTTTCATGTTGTCCTAAAGTTCCCTTAGGCTCTCCTTCTGCTTTTTAATTTTTTTTTTCTAGAAGCTGCTCTGCTTGGGTATTTTTTCCTACCTTGTCTTCCAGCTCACTGATTCGGTCCTCTGCTTCCTCTAGTCTACTCCTAATAGTTTCTATGGAGTTCTTTACCTCAGCAATGTCATTTTTCATTTCTTCTTGGTTCTTCTTCAATTCCTCTTGGTTCTTCTTCAATTCCTCTTGGTTCTTACTCATACTGACTTCTATTCTCTTCAGCCACCCTATGACCATTTCTCTGAACTATCTCTCTGATAGGTTGCTTGCTTCCATTTTGTTTACCTCTTTTTCTGGTCAGGCTTGTTTTTCTTTCATTGGTGGGCTGTTTCTTTGTCTCCCCATGGTCTCTCTTCTCTGTGTGTCTCCTTATGTAGTTCTCACTCTCCTTTGTTGATTTAAAGGCTCAAACTACAACACAACCAGGTGCAGCACACCAGGCACTGAAGAAGAATGTATTCACAGTATTTGTAACTCCAAATTAAAGGTGATTGCCAGAGGAAGGTAAATTAGGTGATAGGTGGGAAAAAAGAGAGTAAGAGAAAACACACTCATACACACAAAAGAAAGAGAAAATAGAAAGAAAGAAAGAAAGGAATGCCAAAATAAAATTGGGGAAGGGGGAAGGAGTAAAAAGAAAGGAAAAGGGAATAAACTATAAATATGGGTTGGAAACTCCCAAAGGACTGTCACTAATCCCAGCAAAAGCCAGCAACAAGTACCTGGAGATTGATACAAACTACATACAACAACTAATATCAAGGGAGGTTAGGGAACACAGAAGCTTAAATCTATAAAAAAAAAACCACAACAACAATGTAAACAACACCAAAACAAAAAACATTGCCAACCCCCCCCCAAAAAAAACAAATTAAAAGAAAAAAATAACCAAACCAATCTCACAAACATGCATAAAATATCGATATAATCAACAGTCAGGTAAACAACATCAGCAGGACCGAGAGAAAAACAATTTAGGATACTGAAGTCGGAGAAGCAATAGATATGTATGGACTCGGAGCAGGTGGTTGGAGTTTGGATATAAGAGTGGGGTGAAATTTTAACAGGGGGTAAAAAGAGAGAATAAGGAAAATCTAAACCAGAAAAAGTGTAAGGGGAATAAGACACTAACTAGGGAAAGGTTAGCAAGAGAGTGCTGGCATAAGGGTGAAGTTGAGGTAGAGTAAAACGATACTAAAGGGTAGATGAAAAAAGACTGTATAACACTAATCTCTAAGTAGAGTGAAGATGAAATAAAATGGCACTTAAAAAAAGTTTAAATAGTAGTAGAAATAAAATTGATTCCTTAATTTGTTACACAAGAGTCAATATGTGATTCAGCCCCTGGGTGGCAGTGTTTCTGAATTGACCTCCGGGTCTATTGGTCCTCTCTAGCCTGAACTAAAATCCCGCTATGTCTATGGTATTCACTACTGATTTGTGGAAATAGGCTACCTCACAGCTGCCTCTCTAATGGTGAGCACCTGTTCTGATGCCCAGCCTCAGCAAAACAGCTCGCCCCTGCGGTCTCCCAGGTTATCCCCCACCAGGCAATCCCACATTCCTGGTTCAGCACTGAGAAATTCGGATTTGGAGAGGACAAACGCAAGTGCTCGAACTCACGTCCCGCTTGTATGTCTACGTGACATACATTCCCCCTTGGGTTTGGCAGCCCGCTCCCTCCCAGAATTGTTAGGCTGGCCTTCTCTGTCAGGTCCAAATGGGTTGCCTTCTATGTATCCCCCCTGCCACCAGCTCCAAGGGCCCTCTTCCACATTTGCCAGCTCCAACAGCCCGGGCTTTTCCTCTTTCATTTTTTTCCCCAGGCTCAAATCCCCCTGTTTTGCCAGCTCCTGCAACCCCAGGAGAAATCTGACCTTTCCGTGGCAGAGCACAGGGTTCCTCGGAATCTGTTTCTGTGCCAACTAGGAACCGATGTTCCGGGGGTCTCAGCCGCCCAGTGGGTACCGCAACTGTAACATTTTCAGGCTCTTCCCCTTCAAGATGGCGCAGTCCGCCTCTGAGCCAGTGGCTCCTCGAGAGAACCTAGCCACACCGGAGCCGCTTTGTTGGGGGAGGCTAATCTAGCAGTCCCCTCCTTCTCCCAAAGCCCAGCTGTCCCTCCACTCACCAACAAACACTCCCAGGGCAACCCTCAGCTGCTTCCTCCTTCTGCCCTGGGACACAAATGATTACGCATCCTTCTGTTCCGCCACCATCTTTTTTTTTTAAACAGTATTAATTCTTGATAAATGCTTTCACTCTGGTCCCTCTTGCGCAGGTCTGAGAATTTCACCTTTAGCCATAGAATATCTCGTTAATGGATTTAAAATGGACTCCTTCCAATTACAGGGTTCTGCAAGTTTTCGTAGTTTCCTTTCCCGATTGATAGGAGGTAATTTGCGTAGTAGGCGTTTCTCAGGCTCTTTCTCCAAAATCAAACCCTGATTCTCCGTCACCCACCTGTGGTCACCATGGTAGGCAGAGGAAGGGGCCAACCTGCTAATGGGTTGTGGTCACTGGGCGGTGTCCGATTCCTTCCCTCTTATCTAGTCATGAAAGCATGGCACCCCGCCCTGTCGCCTTCAGAGAGTGAGCACGCTGCAGCCCTTCTTTTTTGAATGGCTCAGTCTCTTGCTTACCTCAGGAACTTTGCACTTACTGTTTCCTTTGCCTGGAATGCTCTTTTCTTCTGATAAGGCTGGATTCTTCTCAGCTGCAGGTCCCTGCTCAAATATCACCTCCATGGGAAGGGGCACCCTTTCTAATGTAGCTCCTCCAGAGTCCTTCATTACTCCAATAGCCTCCTCTTACCCACAGCACTGATCACACATGCAAATTATCTTATGACTTCTTTGTTTACTTATTTTAGGTTTTGTTTATCTTAGAAAACTGTAAGTTGCATAGAGACCTTCCCATCTGTTCTCCACACCGGTATTTTTGGCACCTAGAATAGTATCTGGTAGATAGTAGGTGCTCCACAAATCCTCAGTGAGTGAATAAATGAAAGGAGCAACATCCAACAAGAAGTAGGTGTCCTCAGGGGGAACCATGTGGACCTGAGTTAGAAGAGCCCAGAGTGAAATCATAGGGCCCTAAAGAGTGAAATCAGAGGGGAAGATGTTGCTTCAAAGTTTCCTTCAACCAAGTGGGCCAATGCCCCACCTCACCATGTTACCTGGGCCGAGGGAGACAGAGTCTTCAAGGACTGGGAAAGGCAGACGTTAACAATAATTAGTTTTGTCTTCTCTGCAGCTAGAAGATGATAGAGAAGCAAATTTACCTGCCCCCTCCCCCTTGAAAATCTTGTTAGAATGGCAGGAAGGGCAAACTTGAAGCATTCCAATCTGCAATGGCTACACTGAGCAACGAGCCGTTCAGGGCACGGACTCAGGTGAAAACCTCCCTTCTCAGGGACGGAGCGCTCGCCTCTCCCGGAGCCCTCAAGCCCTGCTAAGGCTGAAAATGTCTAGTGTACACCCAACTAATAAAGGATCCACGCTGGCTTGAATGAGGTGCTCTGAGTCACAGTCGTGATGAGGAATTCTGGGATACCTGGCTATGATTACAACTTCCACTCCCTCCTTCCCAACGAAATCTAAATTGCAAGTAGAAATAGATGACAAGGGCTATTTGATCAGCCATGTGGAAAACACATGGGCTTTGAGATCAGAGATATTGGGGTTCAAATTCTATCTGTTACTTGCTGGCTTAATGATCTTGGGCAAGTCGCTTAACCCCTCTGGATCTTTATTTTCCCGTTTAAGAATTCATTACTTTTGTGAAGCTGTTTGGGTTTAAGGGTCTGATACATGGAAAAGGCCGACAAATGATGGTATGATCATTATGGTGGGAGGTTTTCAGCTTATACCTCATCATGCTAAACATTTCATAAGGATAATACGTCGCAAAGCCTGTCTTACTTTTCTCCTCCCAGGAGCTGAGCCTTTTAGAGAAGCCTTAAAGCAAGTTGATTTCAAGTTCATTTAAGTCAAGGTATTGGGACATTTAACAGCTCATTAGTATATTTTAAGACTTGGAGGCATCTGTGATTCATGCTGGAAACAAAAGGAAACCTAATTTCACGGGGCAGGAGGTTATCAGGAAGTAGCTGGGTTAGAAGGTGGTAGGCTGAAACACGGCTTAAGAGGTTAAGTACAGGAGAATTTGAAATCTTTTTTCTTGGCAATGTCACTAGTTTGGCCCAAATAAATTAATAAAAATAAAAAATAATAATAGTAATAATTATTATTTTAAAAGAGGTTAAGTCTAAACAGGAAAATGGAAATCTAGGCCAGTTCAACTTCTTGGTAGACAAGTGAAAAGCTACAAGGCCATGAGACTATGTTAAATACTTCTTTATGTTATCCGGTTTCTTCAAAGCCTCTATTTTCTAGCCCTTTACCAATGATATTTCCTATATGCCCTCCAGCACTGGGAAATTGTTTGCTATGAGAGATGAGGCATATTTTCTATCACATGGATAGGGAAGCTAAAAGAGCCAGTCTGAGGAAAATAATAAATCAGATGTTAAGAGAAGAGAGTGTCTGCTAGTTCATTACCTGGTCATAGGTTCAAAGTGATCCCTCCATATCCGTAAAAATATCTATTTCTAGCCTTGTGTCCATTTGAGTTGGGTTTTGTTACTCATAGCAACAAGAGTCTGATTTTTTTTCACTTATAAAACAGTTTTATTTGTCCTTACCAGGACCAAAATGAGCATTTAAAAAAATTGATTTTAGAGAGAGAAAGAGAGAGAGAGAAATATTGATCAGTTGCCTCTCACACATGCCCTGGGACTGAACCTGTAACCTGAATATGTATCTTGACCAGGAATCGAACCTATCATCTTCTGGTGTATAGGATGAGGCTTCAACCAACTGAGCCATACTGGCCAGAGTGCACTTTTATAAACAATGTTATTAAAAGTATTTATAAACACTTCTCTAAATGCATTATTGAACAGCTATTACATCTATTCACTGAAATAACATTTCTCAAAGTAGCTTGCACAGATCTTAAGTAAGAACATGCAATGATCTTACTATAGCATATGACGCAGTGCTTGGTAGGTAGCAGCAGCTCTCTGGCAATGGTACCAGTCTGGGAAGATCATACTCATAGCTTCATTGGGGCATTCCTGAAACTCAACTGTCACTGTGGCCCTCTCAGGTAGTTTGAGGAGGGTGATACATGCTGGCCTTAATACTTGCTATCTATGTAATACTCCTGTTCCTACTTCTCTATGCAATATACCTGTTCCTACTCTCTCTCTCTCATTCATTCATCTATCTGTTCATCCCTTCAATATACCATAAAGTAGGAAAAAGACTTTTCTATTAGGTAAATCACCCGATAACAAGAAACAGGGCCTCTTCAGCCTCTCTGAAGGAGCCCCCAGTGGGAGTCACTTGGCAGTGACAGGAAGGATCTGGGGATGGGGTTCTCTGAAGAAATACTTGTTAGAACTCCATAGTTAAGAGTTTTCTTGCCTTTGGAGAGTGCTTAGATGGGCCATCCCTGTCTACTGGCACTAAAGGCTTGCCTGATCCTGCCTGACCTCACATCAACCTCCTGGCCACTCTGCAGTTTGCATGAGGTTAATTACCCTGTAACAGCTGCTGCTTCCTTCTCTGGTGCTACCCAAACTGGGCCGCCCTCCCCTCTCCGCCTCCCCTCCTCCCCACTGCCTTTGTGACAGCAGGCATCCAAATGGATGGAAGAAAATTTCTGCTTGTCTTTGCAAAGGTGCGTTTTCCTTGATAGCATGACCTCTTTGAGCTGCAGAGTCTCTTTTCTGTAATCCTTCCCATTAGCAGTGGCCTCTCCTGCTGTTTGAGCTCGCCATTGCCAGAGATAGCTGGAGCGGCAGCACACAGCGCTTAAGGAATGTGTCCTTGGAAGTGGATCACTTTCATCAGGCAGGGAACCAAAACACCACGCATTCTGCCTCTCTTGAGAGTCACAGTCATAAAAGCATAAACTGCATAGAGGGGTTAAGCAGCTGCTATAATATGCCTGAAAATGCCCCAGCAAAGCAATCGGGGCAGGAAGTGGCCCTGGGCCAGGGCCGTAGCATTGCTCAGTGCTCAGCCCACAGCCCACAGGCCGAGGCCTCTTCTCAGGGTTCTGCCAGCGATCTTGGGGGTGTGGTATTGTTGGGAGTCTTACAGGGGTGGGACGAGGGATCTAGGGAGGAACACGTGCTTCTGGGCCTGGGACTGTGGGTTCCTGGTGGCCTGATGCCATTCTCAGGACTGAAAATAGTTCTACTTATGTGGAGTGGGGCCAGCGCAGGAGGGTCACAGGCAGGTCAGATGGGGCAGGGCTGTTTGCTTGAAACAGTCTGAGCTCATGTGGCCAAGGTGGGGACTCAAAATCATCCTCAAACTGGCAGCACAGCCAGAATGGAGTAAAGTACAAAGCACGGGTCAGGGAGCCCGGGTCAAACGAAGGCTGTGAACAGCACCTTGTGAGGGAGTGTCTCTTCGCTTACGTGATTCTGGGGCTGATGTGAGGGCATACACCCGCTCGCTGTACAGGGTACAGGGATGGGAGGCTGGGCCTGGCACCGGTGGAAGGGAGTGCTGCAGGTGCCTAGGCTGTGGAGGCGTGGGGTTGATCAGATTCCTGATATAGTTGGCCGCCCTGGCTGTCAAACTGTGTCTTATGTGGATCTGTGGGGTTTGTCTAGCTTCCTTGATCTGTGATAATGGAATGCAGTTTGCTCTCACAGGAGAGGCACCTGTGAAATTTGCAAGCCTGTAAACAACTTCCCCTCTTTGTAGGTGCAAGACAGAGGCTCTGGCATTTCCTCTACGCTGAGTCCGATTTGTCACAAGATACAGACTTGACAGATTGGAGGCAGTGTCTGTTCCCTCTGTTGACTCCAAGGCTTCTTTTTGCAACCTGTTGGCCCACAAATTAGGGGCAATTGTTTAGTTAAATGTCCTCCATCTCTCCTTCACTGCTGCTCCACAAAGTCGTTTTTTGAGATCTCTTTGGTCATTATATCTAACCATTTTGTCCTCTACCAGCAGAAAAGGGAACTCCTGAAAGTCTTAAATGTGTTTTAAATTTTATGTGTGTTTTTTTTTTTAAACAGAGGCAAGTCATAGTTAGCTGTGATAAATGAGTAAAACTCTATTATACACATTTTGAGGACGACTTAACTATTGGCTAACTCTGAAAAATAAGAAAATGGGAATAAGCATCTAGTAGTAAGGGACCCTGGACTCCAGTCCCACTTGAGCCCCCAGCTAACAGCATGACCTGTGAAGTCACTTAGTTTCCTGGTGCCTCATGGAGCAAATAAGAGAGGGGCCAGAGCAGGGCCCCTCACACTGTAACATGCACACTGGGTACCTGGTGTCGTGTTGAGATGCAGATTCTGATTCTGTAAGGCCCGGGGCGGGGCCTGAGACTCTGCATCCCAGGCAGTGCTGTCCTGGCTGTAAACTTTGTCTTATGTGGATCGCAAGAGGCAAGAGCCAGGCCAGGACGTCCCCAGCTAGGTGTGGGCAGTGGGATATGCCCAGACTTGAGTAGCTAGCCTTAGAGGACCTCTAAGGAGCTCTCAGTCCTGGCTTTACATCAGAATCTCCTTGGGAGTTTAAAAGGGACTCAGAAAACACAGGTGCTCAAGCCCTACCTCCAGACAGAAGGATACAATCTGTCCAGGATGGGCCAAGGCATCAACCTTTTCTCACAGGGCTCCAGGTGATTCTAGTATACCGTGATGAGCTCTAGGAGTCTATGAACAAATATATATCCATAGACATACACATGTACGCATGTAATACTATGTGTGTATGCATGTGTATGCATGCACACCCACGGTAAGAGAGTGTCCCTTTTTATTTTATTTTGAGGAGATGAAGAAGAATCTTGGGATGTGTGAGTAGGGATGGCAGAGAAGGTTCAGAGGAAACTGCAAAATGACTGTCCGCCAAAAAAGCCATGACAGTAAACAAGACCAGCCCTTCGCCTGGTATAACCCACTAACCGTCCAGATGGCCACGAAGCACTGCAAGGCAGAGCTCCTGAGAAAGGTTGCTTAATACAGAGCTTGTCAACCAAATGGGGCCTGTCACGCTGGGCCGGGGCCTGACCACGATGTTCAACTACAGCCCTTTCTGTCTGTAAAGCTAAGTAGTCAGCTCTATAAATAAGCAGAGCTACCCCACCTGCCAGGCCCTATTTTGAGAACTTCATTCTAAGCTTGGGAAAGTTGAATGCACTCACCATATGCCAGTCACCTGCAATAAAAAGAGAGGAAAAAGCTTTCCACTATTATATTTGTTCAAGTGCTTAATTTTGATGGCACCATTCATCCCAGAAGCAAAAGCCAGAAAAAAATGGCCACTGGAAACCACAGCCGTCTTGAAGGACGTGACTATTAAAAACAACAAGTAGGAAGTCGCCTCTGCTGAAAGAGTAAATGGCCCATTTTGTTCAGTGGGGCCCCTTGAGGGTTTGAGAATTGGGTCTGGGGTGACTTGGGAAGAAGGGCTGATCGGTTCACCCTAAATGGTGAGGAGATTTTGGACCCAGGTGGTGGCTGGAAAGAGGGGGGAGGAGGAGGAGGAGAGGCAAGAGCCAGGCCAGGATGTCCCCAGCTAGGTGTAGACAGTGGGATATGCCTAGGGCTGCTTGTCTGAGGGGCCCTTTGACCATAGGTTGTCTACATGAGTGCCCTCGGCTATAGGGCTGGCCTGTAAGGTTGCCCCAGGCAGCCTACCTTTCAGTTAGCCTCACCGGGGTCACAAGTGAAAGGGCTGGTCTGGGTGAATCACACCACCGCCAGGGTAAATGGGGACATTTATGGAGAGCCGGGATTCCAGGGAGGCTGGGAACCAGAACAGAAGGAGCTCCGAACACAATCCTTCCTGCTCTGCCCCATTCGCAGAAATCTGAGGAGAGCCCTGGACTTTCCACATGATCTGGAACAGGAATATGAATCTGTCTTGTCTAGATCTTAAAGGGGCAGGGCTAGCCTTGCTGACATTAGGGCTACATTTCAAGTCTGGTTTATTGAACGATGTGATGAAAAAGTGATTAAGATTATGCATTTTCCTCATACCTGTGCTTTGAACTATTACCAGTTTCAGCATTTGGAAGTAGCTGAGCCCAAAGGGTACAGAGAGTGGCTTATTTTAATGTAATGAGAGGCTGGGATGAGATTTGTTGGCTTGCTACTTGAGAAAAACGACTTCCTTGGAACTTAAGCTCTGAGAGACTCAAAGGCTACTAGGTTGCGCTTCCTTAGTGATCTGACTTTAACAACTTGTTGGCACACTGGCCTTGATATTTGTCCAGGGAGGTACATTACAACCTAAGACTGTGGTCGTTCTTTTTTTGTTAATCTTCACCCAACGGTATTTTTCCATTGATTTTAGAGAGAGTTGAAAAGAGAGGGAGAGACACGGAGAGAGAAACATCGATGCGAGAGAGCCACATCAGTTGGTTGCCTCCCCACAGGAGCCCCGGCCAGGGCTGGGAATTAAGCCTAAAACTGAGGCACGTGTCCTTGACCATAATTGAACCCAGGACCCTTCATTTTTTATTTTATTTTATTTTTTTTTTAAAAATATATTTTATTGATTTTTTACAGAGAGGAAGGGAGAGGGATAGAAAGTCAGAAACATCGATGAGAGAGAGATATCGATCAGCTGCCTCCTGCACAACCCCTACTGGGGATGTGCCCACAACCAAGGCATATGCCCCCAATCGGAATCGAACCCAGGACCCCTCAGTCCGCAGTCGGACGCTCTATCCACTGAGCCAAACCGGTCCCGGCCCAGGACCCTTCAGTCCATAGGCCAACACTCTATCCACTGAGCCAAACTGATTAGGGTGGGGCTCATTTTTCATCTCTGAATTGCTCAGAGCTCAGTGAAGTCATAGGTTTTTGCAGAATTATTTGGCAGAAATTAGTTGCAATCTTGGAAAAAGTTTAATGAGCTTGAATCATGCTTAGTTTCTATGGCTGTTGCTGGGATTTTAGGAAAGGATTTCCCAGAAAACTGTTTTCCTTAGTTATGAATGCCAACTTAAAATATAAGTAATGAAAGTGTACTAGTGCATTTTGCACCCAGTACGTGGCCCAGGAAGTTGGTAGCAGGGCTTTAGCGTGGGACTCTGCTGAGTGGGCCAGTTGGGATCGAGGGAAGGGGTGCATTTTTATATTATTTCTTTTTCTTTTTTAAAAAAACTTGTTTATTGTTGCAAGTATTACATATGTCTCCTCCCCCCTCCCCATTAACCTCTCCTCACCCACACCCACTCCTCAGCACAAGCCCTCACCCCCCCCCCCCCCCCGCCAATGTCTGTGTCCATTGGTTATGTTTATATGCATGCAAACAAATCCTTTGGTTGATCTCTTACCCACCTCCCTCCCATCTCCTGGCCTCTCCCCCCAACCCGCTCCCATGAGGGTCTGAGGTTGGACGGTTTGTTCGATGCTTCTCTGTCTCTGGATCTATTTTAGTTCATCAGTTTACGTTGTTCATTATATTCCACAAATGAGTGAGATCATGTGATATTTATCTTTCTCCGACTGGCTTATTTTGCTTAGCATAATGCTCTCCAGGTCCATCCATGCTTTTGCAAATGGTAAGAGTTCCTTCTTTTTTACCACAGTGTAGTATTCCATTGTTTAGATGTACCACAGTTTTCAATCCACTCATCTGCTGATGGGCATTGAGGCTGTTTCCAAATCTTAGCAATTGTAAATTGTGCTGCTATGAACTTAGGGGTGCATATATTCTTTCTGATTGATGGTTCTGATTTCTTGGGCTACAATCCTAGAAGTGGGATCATTGAATCAAATGGGAGCTCCATTTTTAATTTTTTTGAGGAAACTCCATACTGTTTTCCAAAGGAACTGCACCAGTCTGCATTCCCACCAGCAGTGCGTAAGGGTTCCTTTTCCTCCACATCCTCACCAGCACTTGTCCAGGTTTGAATTAACATTACTTACTATTCTCGATGTCACCTCTGGGTGTTGTGAGAGATTTTCTTTGTTGCCAAAGCTACCAGGCCACACACACCAGTCACAGCACCTGTGAGCAAATTGAGAAGCCCGTCCCTCTGAATCCTAATCCTTAGGCCTCCCTCACTAATGGGTCCTCCCTAACCAGTCAAGGAGGGCCCCGCATCAGGGACCTCTCCTTTCGATTGCTGACCCCACATTCCGAGAGGTGTCTTCACCTGCACAGAGTGGTGCCTTCCCCAATTCACACAGGCATGGCTTGTGAGCAGGAAATTGAAAGGCCTTAGCAAATGATGCCACATGAAAGTGGGCATCATTGCCTCCCTTTGGTTATGCTGAAATGGCAACAGGGTGGGAGACTCCTGTGTAGATGCCACATTGTGAAAGGACAAAAAACACTTGGAGGTGTCCCTTTGGACTGATAAGTTATCAGTTCCTTTGAGAAAATTAAAATACTTTATCAGATTTGTTATTTAACTCTGGATGGTGAACCTTCAGATTCTTGGATTAGCACGGTTTGCCTTATCAGTACATTATAGTTCTAAGAGTTTAAAGATAAAAATGTATTATGCCCACGTGACAGCCCCAGGGCCTTTGGGGCTTGGAGGTGAGCAGGGGCCAGCGGGCACTAGATTGTAAGCTCCTTGAGTGCACGGGCCTGGTTTTCTCAAATTCATTGCTGCGTATCCCGTGCTAACACAGTACTGGCCACAGAGCACGCACTCAGTATGTACATTTGAATTGAAGGATGTATGAATGGTGCCCAGTGGAGGTAGGCCAGAGCAGAGGAGAAAGGGCAAACTTCATGTAGTGGCTGAACAAAGAAAACCACATTTATTGAGGGCACATCTGAAACAATTCCTTCCTTAAAAGGATTTTGGGGGGGGGAGGGGGCTGGGATTTATGTTAGCGGAAGAGCTAAGAGCCAATACAATTTTATAAAATTATGTGTTTATATATATTTAAGCCTCAAAGTATTTTTATTAATGATAGAGTTACCTGAGAAACGGGCTTTCACTATTTTATTATCAGATTTTACTGAGTATCTACTGTGCTTAAAACTAGAGAGATGCAAATGTCCAAGACACAGTTTCTGCCCTCAGATTACATGCTGGTGTAGTGGAAGAATGGGCACTGGAACAGATGTTTCCAATAAGGGGTATCAAATGCCATGGCAGCAATGCCTGGGGTTCTATGTGAGCAAATAGGAGGCATATCTAATTCAGCTTGAGTGGGGTGAGGGAAGGCTTCTTGGAGGAGGTGGCCTTTTTGTTTTGTAAAAAATATTTGTATTGATTTCAGAGAGGAATGGAAAGAGAGATATAGAAACATCAATGATGAGAGAGAATCATTGATGGGCTGCATCCTGCATGCCCCCCACCGGAGATCAAGCCTGCAACCCTGGGCATGTGCTCTTGACTAGAATCGAACCCGGGACCCTTCAGTCCACAGGCCGACACGCTATCCACTGAGCTAAATCAGCTAGGGCGGAGATGGCCTTTTTGAATCTCTCTCAATACAGTATATGGTTCCTTTGGATTCGGTGGTTTGTGGCTTTCCTGTTTCAAGTTTTCAAAGGTGTGAGTTTCACTAGAGGTTCTGTCCTGGGCTTGGCCACACTCCTTCCAATGGAAAGCAGCTCCCATTGGGGAGAAGCTTACACCTGAAGAAACCTAACCACTTTCTCCCTGCAGCTGCTGCTTGACCCACACTGTGGAGGAGAGCAGAATTGCACTCAGTAACTTTCTCCTAAGACAGGCTGAAATGTGTTGAAAGGAGCCTTGTGTGCAGGAATTTCTGAATTAAAAATAACAATTTATTTAAATGTTTTAGCTCTAATGTTTTCTGGTTCTAAACCAGCCACATTCTCAGATTAAGAAATCTGATTTGATGTTGTGAAACATAGACTTTTCCTTTCAAGGATAAAAAATTCAAATAATTTGTGTTCCATCCCTTAGTGTTTAATTCTGTGAAGAATTATAAGACAGGAAGACATTACAAAAAGTGAGGCCTGCTGTCCTGGTTGATGGTAGTAAAATAAAGAGTGAAAAAAAAATTGATTTGGGTTTAGAAAGTACCCGTCAATTAAATAACAATAGTCTCATTTAAAATAGAGTTCACAGTACATATATAATTATCTGTTGGGTGTACCCACATCCTGTTCTTGCTAAGGATGAATTTTTGAGAGGAGCATATTTAAATGTATCTGTTATTAAAACGAGAGGCTAATAATACTCTAGATAGCAGGTGGTACTCAAGGCACTTATTGGTTGGTTCACAAAGAGCTTAGCTGCTTGGAGAGGTAGGACTGTGGTCGCCAGTTGAAGTGGGGAAGTAAGACGTGATGGTTGCAGAGAATCCAGTTACCTGCAGATCATGTCCATCTGGATGAGCTTTGTACACTTCAAAGTCAACCCTAAATCTAAACCTTAACCCATCATCTTCCTCCTTAAACCTGCTCTGCCTCCTGTGCCCCTATACTAATAAAGGATATCACTATCTATCCAATTGCCCAAAGTAGAAACTTTATTCCTCTCTTTTCTTCTCTGTCAGTCCTTATTTCTATTCACTGACCAAATCCTATTGGCTCTACTTTTTAAATATTCCATGAATCCATTCACTTTCCTCCATCCCCAGGACCACTTGCCCATCTCAGAATTTCATCCTCTCTTACCTGGCATGTTCGCAGGCAGCAGTTTTTTGATGTCCCCATCCCCCTTCTCTCCAAGTGATTCTCCGTGCAGCATCCAGAGCTGATCTTAAAGTGCACACCTAATTGTCCCCCACTGGTTCACACCCTTCAGTGTTTCTACACGCCTGCCAGTTAATGTCCTGGGCCCTGTGTCTCCCATAGCCTTTTAGAGACAGGTCCTCGTGGGGTGTCTTCTCTGCTTTGTATGTTGTCCACCTCAAATCCCATGCCACAATTAGCTTCCTTCAATTCTTTTGAATACTCCTTGCTTCCCCTTGACTCTAGACTTTTTCTCATGTTCTTTCCTATGTTTGCAATGCTTACCAATCTCCTCCTTGTCTTAAATTTTGACTTAAATGTGACTTTCTCCATGAAAGGTTTATTTAACTTTCTCAAGTCCACATCAGGTTTCTGAGTTATAGGCTCCCATACTACATGTCCTACATCGTAACCTTTATTCTGGGTTGTCTTTGCTTGTCTAAGTCCTAGAGGAGATGACGATACACTTGAGATAGGACTGTCTCTGTCTCAGAAATTGCCATGTGGATGGTGCTCAATAGATGCTTCCTGGGGAGTCCAAAAGAGATGACCACCATAAGAAAGATTTGATAGCAAACACATTATGATGATAAAATTTAAAAGAATTTTGTTTCCAACCTCATCTCCATTCTTTGCAGTTCTATCCTCTAGACACTTCAGTTTGACAACCAGTGTCTACAATGGGACTGCCTGGAATGGTAGAAAAAGCCCCAGACTTGGTCAACATTTGTTAAGCTCTTACTACAAGCCAAGCTATGTCCTGAGTACACACATTAGCTCATTTAATCCTCATAATAGCTCTACTGGGTAGGTACTTTTTTCTTGCTTTGGCAGATGAGGAAATTGAGGCACAGAGAATCAGACCTCCATTTAAATCTATGCTCTGTCACCTGTTAGCTGTGTGATCGTGGGCAAACAACCTCTCCGTTTGAATGTTCATCTTTGGAGCTATGAATGGAGATAACACTTGCTGACAACTTGACTTCCAAATTTTCAGTTTTCTTATGCACCATGCATCTCACACGTTGGCCTTCCATAGGTCAATGTTGAAGGCCCCAGGCCCACTGCTGGGCATCAGTGGACAAGTGAGCGTGAGCTGCGGCATGGTGATGTTCCAGCTCACCAGCCGTCTGTACAGCTTCAGTAGCTTAGCCAGTGAGTTTGTTTAACTAAACATTTTAATGCAACTTTCCCTTATTATTTGTAAAACTGTGTGGAAAGTGAAAATAGAAGCTGGTGATTAATAAGAATAACAATTATTCAGAACCGTGCCAGTTATCAAACTGTTGTCTCTCAGCTTCAAAACCCACTCTTATATATTCTGCTGGGACTCTACAAGCCACACTTTTCCTTTGCAGCTGCCTCCTTGTAGGCTCTGTCTATAAGGGGCATTTGAGGGAGGTCTCAGGGCTAGGTGAGGAGCAGGTTGGCTTCCTGCTCCTGTCTTCAAGATCCAGCAATGTTGCTTCTTCACTCCCACAGAGCCAGTACATTCCAGAAGCAACTTGTTATGGGTTAAATTGTGTCCCCCTAAAATTCATATACTGTATCCTAACCCCTAGTACCTCAGAATGTGAGAGATAGAGTCTTTAGAGATAGAGTCTTTACAGAGGTCAATTTAACATGAGGTCCTAAGGATGAGCCCTAATCCAATATGACTGATGTCCTTGTAAGAAGAGGAGATTTGGACACTGAGATATGCACAGACGGAAGACAAGGTGAACAGATATGTAGGGAGAAGACAACCATCTACACGCCAAGGACAGAGGCCTGGAACAAGTCCTTCCTTCGCAGCCTTCAGAAGGAACCAATCCTGCTGACACCTGGATTTTGGACTTTTAGCCAAGAGAACTGTGAGATGATAAATTTCTGTTGTTTGAGTACCCAGTCTGTGGTACTTGGTTATGGCAGTCCTAGTAAATAACATTCAGTTCAATTCAGTTCGAAGTTTTACCAATTTGCAAAGCCAACCTCATTGCATTCTGGCAGAGATACCGGCACAGCTGGTGGGCACCTCTCCAGAAATCAGGGTCCTAATCCATTGGGACTCTCCTCCAAGCTTCTAAAAGTTAATAATCCTAACCTCTCCCCTCTGCTCCCCCAGCCCTGTGAACCACTTCCTCCTGCTCTTGCCACCTCTGTGGTAACTTTAATGTCCTTTTGCCTTTCCAAGTACTTAGTTGACCATTTTTTAAAGTTATCTAGTTAAACATTCTTTATATTAAATTCTCTGTTAAAATAATCAGAGCCTTACGGGCAGATTTGCTGCTTGCAGAGCCTTGGGCTGAGCCTGGCCTGGCAGAGCTGCACAATCAGACAGCTCTGGGTCTGGAAGGTGGGGCATTAACCAAAAAGGATTATTCTCAAACCTTAAGATTTTTGGAGTTTGTCTTACTAGGTTTTGGACTTGCTTAGGACCTATCACCGTTTCCTTCTTTTCCATTTTCCCCTCGTGGAATGGGAATGTCCCTCCTATGCCTGGCCTACCATTGTATTTTAGCAGTTTATGACTTGTCTGGTTTCATAGTTCACAGCTGGAGAGGAATTTTGCCTTGGAATGAATCATACTTCTAGTCTCACCTACATCTGATTTAGATGCTAGATGACAGTTTGGACTTCAAACTTAGAGAGGATGCTGGATTGAGTTAAGATTTGAGGCTGTTGGGATGAAATGAATATATATTTTATATGCAATAAGGACATGGATTTCGGGGGGGACAGGGGGAGAATGCTATGGACTGAACTGTGTCTTCACAAAATTCATTTGTTGAAGGCCTGAGTCCCCGATGTGGCAGAGAGATCCTATCCAGCATAGCCTTGTCCAGACTGTAGTAGATATCCTTCCTCTGATGGACGAGAACAACAAAATCCTAAACTCAGCACAATGGAGACAAAGAGGGCAATCTGTAAGCAAACTGAGAGAGGTGGATTTTGTTTTATCACTTGGCTGTATGTTGGACTTAAGTCTGTTTGCTGACTGTTCAATTGTTAAGGAAAATAACTCAACTGAAAAACAGAATAAAATGTTGAAAACATATGAAAATTGGGTCTAAAAGGCTCCATATAATTCTGGGAGCCTTATTTTCTCACTAGAGACCTAGTGCGTGAATTCCTGCATGGATGGGGTCCCTCAGCCTGGCAGGTGATCAGGGCCAATTGGGGCCCTCTCGCCCATTCCAATTGGGGCCGATCAGAGCTGGCCAGCCAGAGAGAGGGACCGTGAGAGGTGGTCGGCCATGGGAGGTTGGCTGTGGAGAGCATTGACCACCCTGGAGCAGTGCCTGCATTGAACATCTGGCCCCCTGGTGGTCAGTGCATGTCATAGCTACCAGACGGTCATCTGGTCATCAGGTCATAACAGTTGCTCAGGCTTTTATATATATAGATAGTAGCCTGCATGCTCCACATTCTGTTCAGAGTTTTTCTGTTCACTTGATGGCCTTGTTAGGTTGGGAGTTCCCTGAGGGCAGGGCTGGGGAGGCATTTCATCCATTGTACCTCCTAGTGTCCATAACTGTGGTTGGCCCATGGTTGGCATTTAATAATACTGATTAAATTTAAACAAATTTTGGAAAAGGGCTTGTTTCAATTCCCCATCATCAGTTTCATCTTGAACTGGTCAATGGCCAAGATAGAACTCACAGAGAAAGAGGCAACCTGATGAAAGGGTGAACTATGGCCAATTTAGACAAAGAAATGACTTTCCATTAGGGTGGGTTATTTTGAGAGGGTTAGACATGATTTACATGTCAGTCAGTCAGTGGCCAAATGGTTCTCATGTCTAGAGGGAATTTATGTCTCTCTCTTTTTTTTTTCAGTAGAGGTTGAAACTTTCGTTATTTAATAATAGTTGCTTTTTTATTTTTTCCACTTCTGTATGTCAGGTGTGGTGCTAAGGACTTTTCATAATGAGTTCTTGTTTAATAACTGCAGCAATGCTATGAAATGGATAATCCATCTTGTAATGAAGAGACTGAGGATCGGCAAAGTTAAGCAAATTGCCCAAAACTGTGGGAACTGCAATAACTGGGGTTAAAATTCAGCTTTCTCTGACTTTGGAGTTTGGCCCTTGCCGATGGTCTTCTGCTTTCGTGGTCAAGCAGAGCCCTAGACCCTGAGCATAGGGTGATGGACCTCTTGACTCTCTCTGTTCTCTAGGTATAAACATTAAAATCTCAATTATCCCTCTGAGAAAGCAATGGCTAAGTTGCTCAGCTCCCAGTTTGAATTAGCTAATACACCTTTACCTTCTCACACACCATGCAGACAGAGGCAATTTGCAAAGTGGCGATGCAATCCAGAAGTAAGCAGGGAGTTTTATTTTGAAGTGCTGGCCCCTTCAATATCTCTTGCCGTATTTGGACTTGGAAGGGTTAATGTGATGAACCTTGTTATGGGTAGACTATTGGTTACATAGGGTATCTCTTAACACTATTTTCTCTTTTCATTTATGTACATCCTCAATGCTGAGCAGCAGTGTTGTTAACCCAAACAGGAGACCATCTGAAAGTCCTTCTTACATGGCTTTGAAATATGCAAAATGTCTCTACATATTTTTAAGGAATCATAAATGATCAGAACTATTGGATTACATTTATTGTATCAAGTTTCTAGCATGTTAGTCTAGAAAAACTCAGGTTAATTTAGGAATTTCTGCATAATTTGGGCGATATATCCATGGATATACAGAAAATCTTCTCTGGAAATGGTGATGAAGAAATAGTAGATTTTTTTTACCCAATGTTTTTATGTTTTCCAGTTCTCATCTAAAGATGTATTGATGCCCAGGTGGCATGGCTCAGTGGTTGACCTATGAACCAGGAGGTCATAGTTTGATTCCCGGTCAGGGCATAAGCCTGGTTGTGGGCTTGATCCCCAGTATGGGGTGTGCAGGAAGCAGGTGATCACTGATTCTCTGTCTTCATTGATGATTCTATCTCTCTCTGCCTCTCCCTTCCTCTCTGAAATCAATAAAAAAATATATTAAAAAAATAAAGGTGTATTGAAATTCTATAGCTTGAAATTTCAAACAGACTTTAATCACATCTCTTTACTCTGGATGAAGTGTCTCAAGGGTAAGAAGGTCACCTGGCTGTTTCAGAATGAGATTGACTGGAAGTCCCCGTCTTGGTCTTATCCTCAGCTGATCAAGTTTTACACTTTAATTCTAATGGGTCACCCAGAGGTGACCACCTGTATTGGATTTATTTACTCAATTGGAGGTTCTTATAAGATTGGGGCCCCGGGGAGGGACGGCAATGGCATGGGTGTTGCAGTGGTCTGTACTAGCAATGCCAGCAATGCAAGCTGCAGCATCTTCTACTCAGGAAAGTGACGTCTTAATCAGGCTGATCCTTCAGAGTGATTTTCAGCCTGTTCTTGGCTTCGTCTTCCAAGCCTTGTTCTCTGTCCAAGTTAGAGAGTTTGTGCTCCCCATAAATCCCCCAGCATTTTAAATTTAAAACAAAAGAATATGCCTCGCTGGTGTGGATCAGTGGTTGAGTGTCGATCAATGAATCAGGAGGTCATGGTTTGATTCCTGGTCAGGGCACGTGCCAGGGTTGCAAGCTCAATCTCAGTGTGGGGCATGTGGGAGGCAGCCGATCAATGATCCTCTCTCATCATTGATGTTTTCATCTCTTTCTTCATCTCCCTTCCTGTCGAAATATATATATAACAACACATAAAAGAATAGTATAGTGAGCTTCCATATACTCTTGCTTTGCCTCTTTATAGAAAACTAGAGGCCCGATGCACAAAATTTGTACACTGGAAGGAAATGACTCACAGCCTGTGAGCCCTGCCATCGATCACCCTGCATTGGGAGGCCCCGCCCACCCACCCCAGTGCTGCCAACCAGGTAGCCTGGGCCTTCCTCTGTGGGGCGATCATGGGACAATGGCCAGGCCCCAGAACAATCACATCACACCTGCCTTGGCTGGGTCTGATAGTGTGGTCATTCGGATAGTCATTCTGCTGTTTGGCCATTTGGTCGATTTGTATAGTATGCTTTTATTATTATAGATACTTTTCTTTGCTGAATCATTGAAAGTAAGTGGCAGGTATAATGATGCTTCACCCCTAAAACAGCATTTGTTCCTTGAGAACAACTCTCTCCTACACAACCACAATGCCAGTATCACATGGGAGAAATGTAATCTTATTATATTGACACATTAGTCCTTAGAATGTCCTTTATAGCCACATTTTTGGCAATGTAATTAAACTTTTCCATTCACTTTATGCCAAATTAATCCACACATGCATGGGAAATGTCTTAGATTACTTTAAATATCAAAGTTCATTTGATTAATTTTCTATTTCAAATCCAGTCCATATTTAATATCATTTCATCTAAGGATATTTTGAAACATGTGACATTTGATGTTAATACTTTTGGAACTCTGGAATACCCTGAGCCCAATATTCCCAATGTGTGAAAGCTAAAAAAAAAAAAATCATCTCCCCATTTTTAGCTGTTTTTGTTGTTGTTGCTGTCTTTTTGTTAAACTATGCTAACTATTTTTAAGTGAAGAATTCAGTAATTTTAAGTATATTCACATTGTTGTGCAACCAATATCCTGAACTCTTCTCATCTTGACCCATTAAACTGTAACTTCTCATTTCCCCTCTTCCCAGGCTCTGGCAACCTCTATTCTATTTCCTGTCTTTATGAATTTGACTATTCTATGTACCTCCAGGTAGAATCACACAGCATTTATCTTTTAATGACTGGCTTATTCTGAATGATAGTTTTGCTGGGTAGAGTAACCTTGGTTGTAGATTCTTTCTATTCATCACTTTGAATATTTCTTGCCACTCCCGTCTGGCCTGCATCGTTTCTGTTGAGAAATCCGCTGACAATCGTATGGGTGCAGCCTTGTAGGTAACTAACAGTTTTTCTCTTGCTGCTTTTAATATTCTCTCTTTGTCTTTTGCTCTTGGCATTTTAATTATGATGTGTCTTGGTGTGGTCCTCTTTGGATTCCTATAGTTTGGGGTTCTGTGCGCTTCCTGGAGTTTTAAGTCAATTTCTTTCACTAGGTGGGGGAAGTTTTTGGTCACTATTTCTTTAAATAGGTTTTCATTATCTTGCTCTCTCTCTTTTTCTGGCTCACCTATAATTCGGATGTTGGTATGCTTGAGGTTGTCCCAGAGGCTCCTTACACTATCTTCAATTTTTTGGATTCTTTTGGCTTCTTGCTTTTTAGACTGAGTGGATTTTGCTTCTTTGTATTTCAAATCTTTGACTTGATTCTCACAGTCCTCTAGACTGCTTTTAGGTCTTTGTATAATATTTTTTATTTTAGTCAGTGTATGCTTAATTTCTAGTTGGTCCTTTTTCATATCCTTGTAGATCTTGTTCATATCCTCGATGGTCTCATTAAGTTCATTGGCCTTTTCTAGGAGCCTCTTGAAAAACCTTATAACCATGGTTTGAACTCTATGTCCAGTTGTTTTTTCCCCCTTCATTTCTTTCAAATGTGATTTCTTTCCATGTCTCTGCATTTTGGCTGCTTTCCTGAGTTGGTCGATTTGCTTTGTGTGGTAGATGTCCTCTAAAGGGACAGTGGCTCAGCTTCCCCAGTTACCCGAGGTGGATAGTCTTGGTGCAGACTTTTATGGGTTGCACAGTATTGTAGTCAAGCCTAGATTATTGTTGTTAGTACTAAGAGGGTTTGACCTCCAGGCCAATTGGCTGTGAGAATCAGCTGTGTTTACGCTGTGCTCAGGTTGGATGGGCGGAATCTCTGGGCTGAGCAGGCAGCCTTGACTTCCCATCAGCTCTGCCCTATGCGGCACCTGGGTCTCTGTGCCTGGTGGTAATGGCTGTACGCACTTCTGAGAGAAAGCTGCCGTCGAGCTCTATCTGCTGCCGGACAATTCAGCCTCTCCCCAAATGAGTCTGCACACCCAAAGTCTCACCCAGGGTTGTAAAACAATGCAGACTAGTGGTTTCCTTTCTTTCCTTTTCTTTCTTTCTTTCTTTCTTTCTTTCTTTCTTTCTTTCTTTCTCCCTCCCTCCCTCTTCCTCCTTCCCTCCCCCTTCCCCCTCTTCCTTCCTTCCTTCCTTCCTTCCTTCCTTCCTTCCTTCCTTCCTTCCTTCCTTCCTTCCTTTCTTTTCTCCTGAATGAGAGAGCAAGTCACAAGTTCTCTCTGCATGCTCTTGCACTTCTGCAGTTCCCAAGTTTACATGCCTTCTCCGCAAGCTCGTTCAAACCTTTCTATAAAAAAGAAAGTATGGGTGTTGCAGTCTAAATCTGGCTTCTGGTTTCAGACCAAAAACTTTTTTTAGCACAAAGGCCCTTGTTCATAATTACAGGCCGTCTATTAAGGTTGGTCTCCTCACTAGACCGAATGCTCTTGATGGGAGTAACTGTGTCACTTTTTACTTTCCATTATGTCCTGAGTACTTAAAACATATTCACTAGACATTTAATGAATGGGTGAGTGCCTTTCTTTCTCGTTGTTTATATACGCTCATATTTGCAAAAATGGGAGCATTCTGTACATTTTACAGCTTTTCCCCCCTCACTTAGCAATAAGTGAACATTTGGGGGCTGTTCTTTTCTTAACAAAACCCACTCTTTAGAATTGTTACTGTTTTCAACCTATTCTTGGAAGGTTCATTTTAGAATTGGATATGGATAGCAGACCCCTTAGTAATGCCTGCAGCTATGGTATTTGATCCTTTTTCAGGACCCATCTCTGCACCTGGTCACATGCCTGGTCTGTGGAGGAAGGGCAATACAGAGGTTAATATGTGGGGTCAGACAGATGAGCTTTATGATATTGCTCTACTTCTATTTCAGTGAGGCCCAGTTAGATGTAAGAAAGTTTCAATCAAACCACTTGAAGAAAAGTGGGATTTAGGCAGTAATCTCTCTGAAACCCAAGAACAGAGCCTTAACCAGAGCTAGAGAGTGGTCCAGATTCACAGTGGCCATAGGAATTCACCCACAGGAGCCCCTGGTTCTCCATCCAGTCTCAGGGTGACCTGTCCTTCTGATCACTTACAATTTTTGTTTTTTATTTTTATAACTAGTGGCCCAGTGCATGAAATTCGTGCACGGAGGGGGGGTTCCCTCAGCCCAGCCTGCATCCGCTCCAATCAGGGACCCCTTCGGGGATGTGTGACTGTTGGCAGTCAGAGATGTCTGACTGTTGGCAGTAGGACATCCCTCTCGCAATCTAGAAACACTGGCTCCTAACTGCTCATGGTCTGCCTGACTGATCGCCCCTAACCCCTCTGCCTGCCTGCATGATCACCCCTAACCACCTCTGCCTACCTGCCTGATCACCCCTAAGTGCTCCCCTGATGGCCTGATTGCTCCTAACTGCCTCTGCCTTGCCCCACACCTGGGACCCAGGCTTCCCTCCCTCTGGCCAGCTATAGACACTCAGGACGTGGGCCAGCTTCACTCAGGCTGGCTGCAGCCACAGGCACCCACAGGCACCCAGGACCACAGGGCATGCTGCCTAACCCCAGGGCCGGAAAGGGCTCCAGCCCCTCTATGTGCCTGCCTGGCCGAGTCCCACTACTCTGACTGCTGTGGCTTAAAGAACTTTGCCATATATGTTCTCCCCAGCCTCCTGGGGAGAGGGTGTGAGCTGAGAAACTGGAGATGCTGTAGCCCTGCTGAGGGTGCGCCTTCCTCAGCATCTCCAGAAGCCGGAGCACCTGGTTGGAAGGCTCCCGGCTCTGATCCTGGCCCAAGGAGACAGGGAGCCGCGGAGTGTGTGTGGTACTTGGGGAAAAGGTGACCTTACTGGACTCGCACACACTGCCACTAACAATGGCATGAGGTCATGGAGACTAAAGGAGCAGAGAAATGCATCCAGAACTGGGGGGTGGGGTCCCCCGCCAACCCAGCAGGCGGGTGCCTCTCTGACAGCACACCTTGCAGACAGCCATCCCGCTCCTCAGTGGGGCCCTGGCCTGGGGAGCACATGTATACTGCGCTGCTGCTGCCAACTGGTCTGCGGCAGCGCCCGCCCCACCCCACCCCTTCGCGGGGCTCCTGCCTGGGGAGCGCATGCTGTGCCACCCACCGGCCTGCGGCACCCGCTCCATCCTGCCCCTCCACGGGGCCCTCACCAGGGTGCCACTGCTGTCGCCTCTCAGCCAGTGGTGCCCACCTTGTCCCGCCCCTCCGCAGGGCCCCGGCTTGGGGAGCACATGCATGCTGTGCCGCTGCCGCAGCTGCTGCCAACTGGCCCCCGGTGCCCGCCCCGCCCTGCTCCTCTGGGGACTGGGGAGCAGACGCTGCACTGCAGCCACGCCCCTGCAGGCCTCGCCTCCCATCCTGCTGGCCATGCCTCCTGCTCCTGATTGGCTGGTAGCATAGCCAATCAGGAGTGAAGGTACGTTCAAATTTACATGTTTCTCTTTTATTATATAGGATAATAATTATTTTTAATATTTTTATTGATTTCAGAGAGGAAGGAAGAGGGAGAGAGATAGAAACATCAATGATAAGAATCATTGATTGGCTGCCTCCTGCATGCCCCCTATTGGAGCCCCAAGCCCAGGCATGTGCCCTTGACTGGAATCAAACCTGGGACCCTTTAGTCCGCAGGCTGATGGGCTATATCTGCTAAGCCAAGCCAGCTAGGGCACAATTTTTACTTTTTGATTCTGACTCTTTCATGGCATCTCTTGATACATCCTTTTGCCTCCTACTTCCTGCTGTCAAATGGCAAACTTTGTATTTATTTAAAATGGGGGGGAGGTGGAGACAGAGGCTCTAACTGTACCATGTGATCTTTTGAGCCAGCTGTATGTGTCCTTGAATTAATCTCTCTTTTTATGCAAAACTGTCCTTGGCTGGGAGCACTCATTCCAGTCCATTTAACAAGGGGGGAGCAGCAGAGTCATGAAGTACCAAAATTGGCTCCCTGAGAGGAGATGTGGGCTGGGAACTTACCATTAGAATAGGGCATGAGCAAATCAAATACTGTAACTGACGTATCCAATACAGCCAGTGTGACCTGGCACAAAGCACCCAGCTTTGAGTCTTGGTTTTCTCAATTGTAAAAAGAGGAAAAGCAATCAATTTTCCAAGTTATCAGGATAAAAGGAAATAGGATGGGATAGAGCACATAGCATTTAATGATACTCTTTATTATATATATATATATATATATATATATATATCATATTAATATATTTTTCAAATTGCCTCTCTAATCTGGGTTACTTTTGGGAAGATTTTCTCAGAGAGATAAATTCTTCTATGAACTGTTGTGACTCTGAGTAGAGTGATATTTCTGATGCACAAGGTGGAGTGACGAGAATGTTCATTTCTCTGGGGACGCGGTGTTGTGTGGGCCCCTCTACACTAAGTATTTTGAAAGGATTCAAGATAACATGGAACAATTGACAACTTGTAGATACTAACAAAGGCCATTGTAATGAAGGAGTTTTTGGTCTGAAGCCAGAAGCCAGATTTAGACTTAAATACACATGCTTTCTTTTTTATAGAAAGGTTTGAATAATAATAGCTAATGCTTACATAGGGCTTAATATATACCAAGCATTGTCCCCACAGGCTTCACTTATATTCACTCATTTCCCCCCTCTTTACAATAGATTGAGGTAGATATTATTACATTCTTAATTTAGATAAAGAAACTGAGGCATTGACCTGTTTATAAAATCCTTTCAATGAACCACAATCAACTAACCTTATGCCCATCTCTGGTCCTTGGTCCTCTGGGTACCATGGTTGATATTACTGTTCCTCTAGGCCTGGAGTTTTGCCTGGCACCTCTAACTTCTTCCCCCACTAACATTCTTTTCTGAAGACCAAACCTGAGGGCTGCCACCAGAGCCCTTAATAGCCAGGTGCAAACATTTTACAGTTTAACCAAATGTCTGAGAAGCATTTTCATGCGCCTCATTTCATCATCACAGAAGTCCTGAAATAGGTAGATAGGAGACTTGGTAGAATCGTATTTTCTTTTCATTAGCCTGAAAATGGAGATTTAGAAAGTTTAGAAACTTGACCCTACTGAAAAGAAGAAATGGTGGAACTTGAAAATGACTTCACGTTTTCTCATTACACAGAATAGTCAAACACTGCTACAGTTAAATATTTCACCCTTTCTTCTCCCTGAGTGAACTACAATAATCTGCTTTGTGTTGTTGATATTTACTGCTGTGTTGCTGATAATTACCTGAAAGAGAAGTTGGAGTGCTTCATTGGGCTGGAAAAAGTTTAGCTAAATCACAAAGCAGGTCTAATTAAGCAAGTTTATCTATACGTATAAAGCTCTCACTGGTGCCAATTGCATTCGTGTGTCTCCATCTGTCATTGTTGATTGTGAATTTGGTTGACACTTCTATTACAGAAAAAGGATGAATAATGATATTAAAATATTTCTTCTAATTAATTTTGACAGAAATTCATGTGCATGAATTTGTGCTTTGGGCCTCTAGTTGTTTATAATCATAGAAAAATAACAAAAGTTATTTAAAAAAGGAAATGTAAATAAATATATGGGTGAGGTGTAGTGCATTAAGGACGAGAGTCCCTGATTTTTCCATTTGTTGGGGGTTAATCTTAGCTTTTGTTACCTCCATTGGTGCCTGGGACCACTTGAGGGCTTGAATCAGGTTTGGTTGGCTGCCTCTCAGAAGGCACTTTCAAATTTTGAATCCCTGTTTTGTGGACATTATTTCAGAGAGAGATTGTTCAGAACCATCTGGCAGAGATCTGGGAACATCTGGCTTCCCTTAAATTCAGATCTGTAGAATTGCTGCCTCACACAACAACTTCAAAACTACAACTAAAAGACAAAACAGACATCATCCAGAACCACAGGAAGGCTGGCTAAGAGGAAAATCTACAACTAGAAGGGAGGAGAAAAGCACACTGAGACTCAGAGGAGCTGTGGAAATAAAGTGCAGAGGTACAGAGGCATGTGCACGTGGAGAGGGCTGGTAAGTGAGTACACAGCAGTCTTCTTTAATCTTCAGGGAGACACAAGCTCCTGACAGATCTGAACTCCAGTTCTGGGTGAGATTCTGGGGACCCAGACTCATATGAGGAGAAACTGGACTGTCTGGCAGCAGGCGGAACTCGAGGGCAGTTTTCTTTCTGAGGTGCTTGCAGCGATTACCAAGGGACACTGAGACCCGAGGGCCTCTTAGGGCAGGGCTGATGGGAAGCCATTGCTGTTTGCTCTGCCCTGAGATTCCACCCCATCCATGCTGTGTGCAGAGGCTTTTGCATAATGGCCTGGCCCTTTGAAATTTAAACTTACCTAACAAACTGCAGCTGAGTCAGAGAGATCCAGAACATCCAAAAGAAGGCCCAAAGCCCCACAGCAGCTGCATTGCTTCACAGCTGGGCCTCATCTGGGCACTTCCAAAACTCAAACAAGAAGAGGAATCTGCAGATCTCTCCATAGCTCCTGCTGGGTGGCCTCAGGCAGAGGTGAAATTAGCACCTCCTTGGAGATCCAAGAGCCAGTGTACCCAGGGGTCAGAGTGGAACCATCCAGATTACAACTCCTCAGATCCATAAGGGACACATTCAGGGGGCAGACACAGTTAGCACCAAAGCCCCACTGAAGCAAGTCTTGTTTCATAAGGATGTCTCCAGCACAGAAGTTCTTCCATTGTAGACATAGCTGATCCTCACAGACAATTGGCCCGAAGGTCAATTCCTCTCAGTGATACCAACAACAATCAAGGCTTAACTACAATAAGACTGTACACACAGCCCACAAAAGGGTGCACCAAGAGTGTCCACCTCAGGTAACTGGGGAGGCTGAGCCACTGGGCCCTATAGGACAACTAGCACACAAAGCCACTCTATCATCTCAGGGAAGCAGCCAAAATGTGGAGACAAAGAAACATGTCACGAATGACAGAAATGGGGAAAGCAAATGACTGGATATAGAGTTCAAAACCACAGTTATAAGGTTATTCAAGAATCGTCTAGAAACCACCAAAAAATTTAGTGAGACCCTCAAGGATATGAAAAAGGACCAACTAGAAATTAAGCATACACTGACTGAAATAAAAAATAATATGCAGAGATCTAATAGCAGACTAGAGTATTGCAAGAATCAAGTCACAGATTTGAAATACAAAGAGGCAAAAAACACCCAACCGGGAAAGCAAAAAGAAAAAAGAATCCAAAAATATGAAGATAGTGTAAGGAGCCTCTGGAACAATTTAAAGAGTACCAACATCCGAATTATGGAGGTGCCAAAAGAAGAGAGAGAGAGCAAGATATTGACAACTTATTTGAAGAAATAATAACAGAAAACTTCTCCCACCTGGTGAAAGAAATAGACTTACAAACCCAAACAAAAGGAATCCAAAGAGGACCACACCAAGACACATCATAATTAAAATCCCAAGAGCAAAAGACAAAGAGAGGACATTAAAAGCAGCAAGAGAAAAACAGTTAGTTGCCTACAAGGAAGCACCCATATGATTGTCAGCTGATTTCTCAACAGAAACTATGCAGGCCAGATGGGAGTGGCAAGAAATATTCAAAGTGATGAATAGCAAGAACCTCCAACCAAGATTACTCTACCTAGAAAGGCTATCATTCAGATAAAGTGCTTCACAGATAAAAAAAAAAAGTTAAAGGAGTTTATCACCACCAAACTAGTGTTATATGAAATGTTGAAAGGTATTCTTTAAGAAGAGGAAGAAGAAGAAAAATGTAAAGATAAAAATTATGAACAACAAATACATATCTGTCAACAAGTGAATCTAAAAATCAAGTGAATAAAAAAAAATCTGATGACCAGAACAAACTGGTGAATATAATAGAATCAGGGGCACAGAAAGGGAGTGGACCGACAATTTTCGGGAGCAAAGGGGTGTGGGGAGTGTGGGAAGAGACTGGACAAAAATCATACACCTATGGATGAGGGCAATGGTGGGGGGAGAGGTAAGGGCAAAGAGAGGGGTGGGAACCAGGTGGAGGGGAGCTATGGGGGGAGGAAGAGGAATAATTGTAATAATCTGAACAATAAAGATTTATTAAAAAAAGAAAAAAGAAAAAAATTCACATCTGTAGAGGACATTCCAGGGGGTGCTCAGGAACCAGGCTAGCTGGCCCTGAATAGAAAGTTTTGAAAAACTATAAACCATATAGGACCAGCCTTTTGTTATGCAGGCTAAAAATGAAAAGAGTGTGTTGTATGTGGAATTTATTAGAGAAAACAAAGCATTGGCACAGGTCTTTTAAAATTAATAGCATCTACTTTAACTAATGAAATGGTTGGCCTGGATTTGGCCCTGCACTAAGGTTTTGGTGTCTGGTCTTCCCACTTATATCAGCATGTGCTCCTTTTTAAAATCCTCACCAGAGGATACTTTTTCCATTGGTATTTTTTATTTTTATTTTTATTCTTTTTTAGAGAGAGTGAAAGGGAAAGAGAGGCACACCTTTATTCTGGAATGTAAACAAATCCTCACTAGCGAAAGGAGTGCACAATCTCTAATCTCTGCTTTTTCTTTATTGCCATGCAAGGCAAGCAAATAGCTTCAGGGAGAAGTCAGTTCCTAAATTTCATTGGAGCAATACACTATCTCTGACTTCTGAGGCATGTTTTTTAATTTAATCTCCCTTTAGCCAAGTGTGCCCGTGCTCTTTGCCCAGAAAGCCCCAAAACATGCAGAAACATGAAAACATTCATGGGTAATTATCTTCCAGAACTATGAGGGTTGAAACCACAAATGTCAACATGTGACCTGTTCATAGCTCCCAGTATACACAGAATTTAGCTCAGAGGATGCTGAGTAAGTACTCAAGAAATTGACATGTAGGTGTGAAAACATGGGTTGGGAATGAGATGAGGGGAAGACAGGACTATTCCTTCCCATCAAAGGACATCGTTACTAATTTCTCTTTTCTAACACTAATTGGGCAAATGTTACTTAATACCTATGATAGGCAAGGTGTTTTGCACATGGAGGACATAGAAATAGGGTGGCCAAATTGTCTGAATCCCAATTTTAGCCCAGAAAGTTCAGCATCCCGGGAAACTCCCCAACTGGACAAACCAGGATGGTTGGTCACCCTGCACCCTGCACCCTTCCCTCTCTAAAGAACTTTATAATCTATAAAGAAATCAGCTGCACATCATCAAGAAATATATATCCATGCCTTAAAAAAGGTGAGAATATAGGGAAATGAGAGAGAATATACAGCTGGGATGTCAGGAAAAGTTTCATGTCATTAGTGCCATTAAAAATGATTAATATTGTTTTTACAAATCCCAACACTAGGTATTTCTGGGAGATGGCAGTCTGGACTCTTTTTTTTTGCTTTGTATTTTCTAAGTCTTCAGTAAGCATCATTAGTTCTATAATAAGAAAAACATAACATTACCCACCATCTCCACCACAAACAATTTAAATGGACTTCAAAATATACATTAAAGCCAAAAGGATATAAGGGCATTGCTAATGTTCATACCAAGAGATAACTGCAATTTAACAATTTTCATAGATATATATCTAGGACAGAGTTTCTCAACCAGGGTGATTTTGCCACCTGGGGGACATTTTTGATGAACACAACTGAAGGAAGATGCTACTTGTATCTGGTGGATAGTGGCTAAAGATGCTGCTAAACATCCTACAATGTACAGGACAGCCCCCTCTTTCCCAACAAAGAATTACTTAGTCCAAAATGTTAGTAGTGCCCATCAAATTTACTAACATGGTACCACACCTATGTATTGTTCTGTAACCTGAATGTGTACTATTTCCTACAGACAATAGGCAAAGGGAATACACACGCCTCAAAGACAAGAAAACTTGGAGCATATTTAGAGACAAAATATGTAGTTATAACATCACGGTGACAGAATACAACACTGCAGTTAAGAACTAGGCTTTGGAGAGAGCAGATGGGATTTGAATGCTACTTCATCTTGTTGGATGAAGGAGCTGAGTGAGAGCAGAGGAAAGACCATATGTGAGTTGTGTGACTTTAACAAGCCTTGAGCCCTCTATTAGCCTCAGTTCCCATAGGCTTAAGTTTAAGAACAATGATACCTACTTCAAAGGATTATTATAAGTATCAAAAGATACTTGGCAAAGCCCTTGCTTCTGGTAGATGTTCAATAAATGGTGACTATTGTTACTATTATTACTGTTACCTTTCTTTGTGAAAGCATAGATATAGGAAATGACGAATAAAAACCTATAGCTTAATTAATTATTATAAGACACCCCCCCTTACAAATACCGTACAGCTTAACTCATGCATGTAATGATACTACACTTTTATTTTAAATATCTTTATGAAGGATTGGTGATAGTTTGGGATGGAGAGAAAGTGTGTCAGAATAGAGGTTTTATTCTTTTGTTTCCATTTGGCATATTCCCATTTGGTATATTTGTTTAATTTTTCTTTTAAATCTCTTAGTAAAGTTTGTTAGTTTTATCTTACATTCCTTGTTGAGGCTATTCCTAGGCATTTGTATATGCTTTATTACCATTGTGAATAGCATTATTTTTCAATTACATTTTTAACTGGCTATTGTTGGTATTCTGGGAAACATTTACTAATATTTTTATCTTGTATCCAGCCACTTTCCTGAATTATTTTATAAATCTTTCAGAAGTATCTCTCACTGCCCCTTTATGCACAGACTGTGAATCAGGAAAGAGAGGTTTCTGTGTAGGGGAATACAGGACTTGTTTGGCTTGTATAGAGCAATAGATGGCTCCCATACAGTGTGTTAATTCCATATGTAGTGATAGCTCCCATATGGGGGCGTGGAAGAGTAGCAACTCAAAGATTCTGAGAAGCAGAAAATAAAGGATGTCAAGATGAGCCCCTTTGACCTTTCTACTAACATCAGAAAAGGAAAAGGGGGTTCTTCTGCTTTTCTGGGAGAGATACAACAGTGTGCTTAGGGCAGAGTGCCATGGCAAATGTGGCAGGCAGAGGCCCACAGGCATTGCAGGGGCAGTTAGTGCCATTGAAATTGTGACTAGAAAGACAGAAAATGGTCTAGCTGGCTTTGTGAAGTCCTTATGTCAGTGATGAATGAGCCCCTTGAGCATTACGGTGTGCAGCAAAGAGCAGTAGCCAGAGCTGACTGGACATTGCTAGGTAAAGAGATAAATCCCGACTGTGATGAATCAAAGTCACAGTTGTCTTAGAGTGTTTCTGGGAAAGCCTTTCCTTGGGACTGAGGGTCTGTTGAGGTATGAAAAGCATGGGTTTTAGAATTAGCCAGATATGAGTTCAAATCTTGATTGTGCCACTGAGTAGCTATGTGCCTTAATTTGGACGCCCACCCCTCACCCCCAAGCAGGCCTTAAGACAAGGATTGGATGCAAGTAGTTTATTTGGGAAGCCCAGTGATGAGGTGGAGAAGTGAGATGGAAAGGTTGGGAAGCCCTGAGAGGATGAGTGGGTCACGACTATGGGCAACTGGAGCTCAGCATTCTGGGAGTCCTCTGACAGACAGTGTAGAACTCACTTCATTGTCCCACCTAGAGACAAGGAAGCTAGCTTACTTATCTACCAACTCCTGGCCCGCAGTTGAATGTCACTGTTGGGGCATTAACTCTTCAGCATATGACATTTTCTTCTAACTAGAGAACGCTCTCAGGCAGAGTGATGCTTTTGGAGCATATGCTTTTGAATTCCAGGGTGAGCTAAGGAGATGTGGATGTGACACTGATATTTTGTACTACAATTATGTGATTTGATCTGCTTTCCTGTATCTGAAATAGACATCAGAGCACTCAATTGCACTGGATTAGTGGGAATATTAAGTGCATTAGTGCTCCTAAAGTGACTCTCATAGTTCCTGGAACACAGCTGATGCTCAATAGATGATCATTGTAGCAATAAGTTAACATGAGGAAGCAGCGGCTCTTCCTCTGTGGCTGGCTTAAGGCTTGTTTCTATCATTATAATTTGTATTAGAGAAGACAGTTAACTGGAGTTAGAGGGGGCAATCTGTGGGCCTTAGGAATTAAGGTTTTCCTTGAGTAAAGCTATCCACTTGTATGAGGACAGAATCTACAGCTTATAAGCATCATAAAGCCAACTAACTTATTAAGATATTATTAAATAGTTTTCTCATTAATAAAGCTTTTCGCCAATGGCTTGTACATTTTGTTGCCTAGCAGGGAAAATAAAGCTTTCACAGAGCAGTTATTTTGCCTGTAGCTATAGAGAATATTTACCAGTTCATGCTGAATCTTAGAGCATATCCAGGTTGACATAAATGCCCATCCAATTGTATTTTTTACCTTTGCACTAAAATATAATTGTGAATATCTTATACCACAGGTGTGTGCTTGCTTACTAGGAAATGGGAAGTTGTGGGGAAGGTAACAGTTATCTGTTTGTATCAGGGGATGGGATGGGTGGGCTTGGAAAGTATATGGAAAATAAGAAGGGAACGGATTCATCATGAATAAAGAATTGAAGTTTTATTTTTCAATTTGCTTTATTTTGGGTGATTGGAATGGAGCTGAATACAGCCAATGTTGTTTACAATTTGAGTTCCTCCCAGCCAAGATCTGCAGGAAGAGTTAAGGTTATACATGTGTTTGTGGCAGGCACAAAAGGTTAATTGCACACCAGCCTTTTCCCCTCTTCTCTGCTAAGAGACCCTGATTTTATTCAGCTATTACATCTTAGGGAAGGTGGGCTAGTCACAGTGGACAAATCAAGTCTGGTTCAAGCCAGTCATGGTATTGCATTTATATTTCCAGGTGTTTGGTGTGAGGTGGACAAGTAGCCTAGAAATCTGATGAGTATTTAAGGAAGTATTTTATCTCTGGCAAAAAGAGAGTGATGGAGAAGAGACCTGCCCTTACTTCTTGGTATTGGATTGGATTGGTTGTATGAAAACATAGTGTTTGGTACTGATCTCACACAGCATCTATTGGTCATGCATCTAGTAGTGGATCACATTGAGGGTGACAGAATGGAAAGATGAAAAATCTTGTGTTCTTGATGCATTACTAGGCTTCTGGATCAACTTGGGACTCCAAACGGCTGGCTTCCTGTAATGTGAGACCCACTTAAAAAATATCTATATTAATAAAAGGGTAATATGCTAATTAGACCAGACATCCTTCTGGAAGAAGCCACAGTGACCAGGCTGAGGCAGAGGCAGTCAGGGGCAATCAGGGCAGCAGGGGAGAGCAGTTAGGGGCGATCAGGTAGGCAGGCAGGTGAGCGGTAAGAAGCCCACAGTCCCGGATAGCAAGAGGGATGTCCAAAACCAGCAGTCAGACATCCCCCAAGGGGCCATGGACTGGAGAGGATGCAGGCCAGGCACCCCTGTGCACGAATTTAATGTACCAAGCCTCTAGTGTGTGTGTGTGTGTGTGTATAATACACATACATACATACATACATACATACATATATATTATTGATTTCAGAGAGGAAGGGAGAGGGAAAGAAAGAGAGAAACATCAATTATGAGAGAGAAACATTGATTGGCTGCCTCCTGCATGACCCACACTGGGGATCGAGCCTGCAACCTGGGCATGTGCCCTGACCTGAAATCAAACTGTGACTTCCTGGTTGATAGGTTGATGCTCAACTATTGAGCCATGCTGGCCAGACACGAGACCCCACTTTTGATGGGATGCTCTGTTATTAAGTCCAAATCATCTTGATTGACAGAACTCTAAATAAAGAGAAAGTTTGGGGGAATATCAAAGACTCTGATTTTTTAAATATATATTAATGAAAATGTGTGCCTTTAAAAAATATTTTTATTGATTTCAGAGAGGAAGGAAGAGGGAGAGAGAGATCAATGATGAGAGAGAATCATTGATCTGTTGCCTCCTGCATGCCTCCTACTGGGGATTGAGCCCACAACCCAGGCATATGCCCCTGATTAGAATTGAACCTGGGACACTTCAGTCCACAGGCCAATGCTCTATCCACTGAGCCACACCAGGTAGGGCCAAAAATCCTGATTTTTAAGATAGTTATATCTGTGGGAGTGAAGAAGAGCTGAGGCACAATCAGGACTCCTGGAGCAGGTTCAGTCACCACTGAAGCAGAGCAGTGAGAGGATTGAACTCCTGTGGATCAGGAGACCTGGTAGTGCTCCCCACATCTAGAAGGTGAGTGAGAGCAGGAGTGAGACAGTAAGGCCACTTTGGCAAGGCACCAAGATAGTGCAGCCATGGCAGGCAGGCCTATAGTTCTCTCTATGGGAGACTCACGAGTTAGGGTAAACATGATGTTGCAGCTCTGAGAGGCTGATGGTGGCAGAGAAAATAGTTGCCTTAGAGCCCAATGACATGGGGTCCTGCCACTCACTGGAGCAGAGCTTCAGTTTCCTTAGCTGTGAAATGAGGAAAGTCATACCTACCCCAGTGGGTTGTTACAAAGATTAAAATACACTAACTTCTAAAACTGTCCTAGGATATAGTGGAAGTTGAGTAATAAAGGATAGTATAACTATTCAATGGAAGACCGGTAGAGGTAATGGAAATGCTGCATGATCCACTGCTAGATGCGTGACCAATTGATGCTGGGTGAGATCAGGCTGATTAGAGACTTGCTAAAGCAATCCGAAGATTTGGTCTTCTATGAGAGAAGACCCTGAGGATGGAGTTTCTGGAGACTATTCCTCTGCCCCGCATATCTGAAACAACAGACATTTTGGAAAGGGGGGTGGGGAATGTTAATATTTGCCATGACATTGTTTTCTCCTGAGCAGGGAGGAAGGCAAAGACTGAAGATGTGCAGTGCTGATAGAAATGAGAATGTCAGAGATAAGCATGTTTTCCAAGGTTCCCAAGAGACTCTGTTGGGCTCACCATGGGGTCTTAGACTCCAGGAAGGATGATGAAGGAGAACTGCAGAGCGCCCCCTGCCCATCTCCTCATGGACAGCTTCAGCTACAGAAGCACCAGGAGCACAAATGTAATAACCAGAGGCTTCCTGCTTACGGATATGAGGGGGGAGGTGGACCAAAATAACTGCACAACACTAATAGCTGACTCTAAGAAGGCACCCCTTCTTTCCCGGAGCCCCTTCCTACACACTCCATTCTAAGTAACGTCTAATTTTGTGACTATTCACAGAAAGAAGAAGAATAAACATTATTGGCGTTTGTAGTAACAGGATGAGAAAGTGCGAGACTTCCTGTTATGCGTGTGTGACAGCTGGTGATAAGTGCAGGGCCCTACACAGGAAATCCGCTCAGCTTCTGCAATGTGACCTGCCTGAAACTTGGGCGCTTCTCCAGTTCTGGATGTTGATGGCAGGACAAAGGGGCATCTGGACTATGGGCGACGTAGTAGAGAAAAGTTTGGAAGAGCCACTGGCACCTCCTACAGATGAACCTTCCCAGAAAAGGGGAGACCTGGTAGAAATCTTAAATGGTGATAAGGCAAAATTTGACGACACGGGACTCTCCTTAATTCTGCAGAATGGCCTGGAGACCCTCCGAGTGGAAAATGCTCTGACAGATGTCATCTTGTGTGTGGACATTCAGGAATTCTCCTGCCACCGCGTGGTGCTTGCTGCGGCCAGCAACTATTTCAGGTCAGCACACCTCAGACCAGGGTCAAATTGGGGTGCGAGTTATCAGGAACCTCTGAATTCATGTGAAAGCTCAATCTAACAAGTTGGCTGTTGAATTTATGGTTTGTATATCGATTTAGGCTTATGTGTCTATTCAAGATACAAGAAAGCTAATCAACCTTAGATTTTAGAATTTAAGCCATGTTAACAGATTAGTATTACTTAAAAGCAATGTTTATGTATTTTGGTAAATCTTCTGTGTGATATGTCCTTGTTCCAAAGAATGGAAAATTACTGAAGTCATGGGGATTTTCCCCGATTTGGTCTGACTAGTATGTTGGAAACATGATGCTGTATTTTTCACCAAATAGAGGTAGAGAAAAGGATATGGCCCCTCTTTTGCAGTTTTCAAATGACTTTCTGAAAATTAGGGATTTCTGTTTGTGCTGAGGGGGTGGGTAGAAGGGAAAGGTGTTACAAAGGTGTTTTAGAAGAGAGAGGCTCCTCCTTACAACCAACTCCGAGGCCTGAGCTGCATGCCACTCTGCCCCTTCCTGGCCAAGGGACTTTATGCAAGCCACTCAATGCTCTAAGTTTCTGTTTTGTTGTCTGTAAGGTAGGATTGTTGTGATAATAAAATCTGAGGCACACACGCCTTGTGTATAGTAGATGCTCACAGTGGAAATTTGTCACCTCATTCTGCTTGGTGAAACTAAGAACCAATTACTGAGTGGTTACCATGAGCAAATGTCTAGGGTAGGAATATGGGAGAATCAGGAACCCAGTGAATACAGCTGGATCCAGATTAATGTAGACGTGGTGGGAACCAACCCCCAAAGGTAATATGGATGAAGAGATATTTGGGGAATTTGAAAAAGAAATACCCTTATAATCCTTCTCAAAGAGATTGTTCTTAACTCTTGTTCCTGGCTGAGGAAATGAAAAACTATTTACATATCATCAAAGTGTTTTCTTAAAAAAAATTTTTTTTTGAGATGCTTATGGGAATATTTTTCTTTGGAATTCAAAGAACAGGGTCAGGAGGTTGTTGTGGAACTGATTAAATCCCTACGTAGACAAGGCAAGAGGAGGGCTGGGCTTGTGGGAAGCAGTGCTTGCTAAGTGCCAAACAGACAGTTACCTGCTTTTATTTTTGCAGCAGCCCAATAAAGGTGGCTGATATGCCCTTTTACCGAGGAGGAAATGGCAACCCAACATTACATGCCTGGTCATTGTTGGAGCAGGGATTGGGCACATTCTGGAAATACTTGTTTTTACTGCAGTACAAACTGCTACTAAATTTGGGGCTTCATTCCACAGGAAGCATATAAAAGGTGAAGCATAGGCCCAGCTATCACGATGGATTGATATGATAAACGCATTACTTACTCCACCAGTATTGACCATATGCCTCCACATTGATCACAACCCCGTTGAGAAGTGAATGAAAGTTAACGTAGC
The DNA here is from genome assembly GCA_027563665.1 of Antrozous pallidus. Classification (NCBI taxonomy): domain Eukaryota; kingdom Metazoa; phylum Chordata; class Mammalia; order Chiroptera; family Vespertilionidae; genus Antrozous; species Antrozous pallidus. The sequence goes on along the minus strand of CM050514.1, from coordinate 43,561,048 downwards.
TCTATGGCCCGAGTACCCACTTTTAGAACTACGCTTTCTCTTTTGAATCACTGGAAAATGCTATCATAAAATGTATACCCGATTAGCGGTTCCTCCTGGCTGTGGAACAGGACTGCGGGCTGTGTGCTCTCCAGTACATCAGTGGCTTCTCTGATCCGTGGGATTCAGAGGGTGTGTGTGCTAGTCCTCCCCATCCTGCTGTGTGGGCTGTTTAGGGGAGGAAAGACTCCCCAGTCCCCTGAGGAGGTGGAGGCGCCCACATGGCGCACGCTTCTGCCTGTGGTTGAAGGGTCTCTTCCAAAACTGCCTGGTCATGAAGGAAATTCCTTCTCTTCTTTTCTTCAGCGCAGTGCCTCGATTCTTATCTCGGTATTTCCAAGATGATTGTCCTCTTCTCCTGAGCACATTAATCCTGGAGACAGGACTCCTTTTTCTGGTACTACTATTAATAACAACTTCTGTTGTTGAGCCCTCATTGTGGGCAAGGCCCCGGTGCCCGTACACTGTCCCACAACAACCCTGGGAGGGAGGGAATGTCGCCCTCGTTTACAGACGAGGAGCCAAGGCCCGAGTGTCTCCGTTAACAAAGTGCCAAGAGGGATTTGAACTTGAACTGACGTTAAGTCTGACATTGCCTCATTGCCTGTTTTGCTTTGTTTCTAAGATTTTGAAAGGGGTTGAGAGCCACGTTCCCTTTATGCTCAGCCTTTGAAAGGACAGATAGTTTGCTTTGTCTGAGACCCACTGACAGTCCCCGGAGCTGAGGTGGGCCTGGAAGCTGCTTGTAAAATTATATAGGTTTTTAAAATAAATCTTTATTCATTGAGAACATAAATATGTTCCACTAAGTGATGGAACCACACTTTATTTAGCCAGTCACCTACTGACAGCTGTTTAGGTTGTTTTCAATCCTTTACTTTTACAAACAGTGTTGTGATGAATAACCCTATACACATGTCATTTCATAGGCATGCAAGAGTGTCTGGGGTGCGTTTCTAGAAGAGGGTTTGCTGAATCAAAGAGAAATGCCTTTGCAGTTTTAGTGGCTAATGCCTGATTCTGTCATTTTATACTCCCCACAGCCTTGCAAAAAGAGGATGGCCTCAAACTTGGATTTTTTCCCAGTTTGACTGATGAGGAACAGTACTTCAATTTAGTTTTAATTTGCATTTCTTATTTTAAAGAAGTTCTTTTTCTGTGAATTGTCTCTTCATAGCCTTTCAAATTTTCACATATTTTTTAAAATTAAAATTTATTTTTATCAAAGAATTACATGGAAATAGTTATCAAAGTCAAATGGTATTTAAAGGCTTATCTTCACCTCCTCTACTCCAGTCTTGCCCACCACACCCCACCCTTTCCAACATTTATCTGTTTATTTTGATATTAAATTTACATTTCTACCAAATATGCTTATATTGCCCTTTCTTGATTTTTCAATGTTAGATGTTTATGAATTCCTAATATGTCTAGTAAGGAGTTAGCACTTATACTTAATTCTTTTACTATATACTTTTCTTCTCTATAATATCTCAATATAATGTTACCACCTTTTTTGATAAATTTGTATTAAGAGTTTACATGATGTCCTTAAAAACATTGTTTCCTGGTGAGCCAAAGCCAAATTGTGTGATACGATTACATTTCCTTTCTTGTAAATCTTTTGCTTTTTCTGTTATTAACAATTCACTTTTTCCATTTGTTTTGGGGATATCACTTGTTCACAGCCTCTCCATAATAATCTTTCACGTGGTCCACTGCACCAGAAAATCCACCAGTTCCATTTCCCTCCAGAATCTTCCTCGATTCCATCATCCGATATATGTTCTCTGTGCCTGCTGCCCAACTATTACCTCGCTGCATATGAAAACCATGGTGGCAGTAAACAAAGGCGATATAGTTCCCTTTGAGAGCCTATTTAAAAGTTTCAAGTGGAATGAGGAAGTTGGGAAAATATGTAGAGTTGAGACTGAGAAAAGGGTGAGGGTGAATAAAGCTTCGAAAGTAGCTCATAGCATACCTTAAATGTCAAAGAGCCAAATGCTGAATCCAAATATGTCCATGGCAGAAAAATTGAGGGAAGCATAGCTTTATCACTCATTAATGTTTTAAAATGTTTCATAAGACTACTAATAAAACTGTCATTTGTGCTATGTGGAACAGGTCCCCACATTGGAGGGGCCACCTTACAAAGGATCTCCATTTAAACCAGAGATTCTCTCCATTTGGGGGAGCAACTCACTGATGACTATGACACACTCCATAAATGATGCCGACCTGTGAGAGCAACCATGTTATGATCCCAATAGTGGACAGAGGTGATAAAAAGAGGGGTCCTTAGGCTTCTCTCATATAAAAGCTTCTAGGCTGAATCTGAGTCAATAGTAAGCTCCTTTGTTTCAGCCAATATTGAAATCCCTGCCTGGGCTTGGTCCCTGCCTGTCTCTGGGTCTGGTTCCCTGAGGATATGATGAGGGGACTTTCACTACTTGCTATAAAAATCAAACATGAGGGTAGGAATGGGAGGTTATTGTGGACATAATCTATTAAACATTATTATATATTAATCAATTTCTGGATGGCAGGAATGTGGGTGAGAGGTTATTTTTAAGCTGTGTTTAGATGTTGTAATCCTTTGGTTTTTCGTCCATAATATGTAAGGTGTCTAAAAAGGAGCTAGCAAGTGTAGGTGATAGAATTAATGTAAAGGAAAACAAGAATGAGTTAAGGCTATCTGGGATTAAAAACCTCGATAATGGCAAAAGTGTTGAGAATTGCTACTGCCACAATTGATATGCCTGGTAAACTCCAGTGAACTATTGTTGTACTTTTAGCTTTGGGCTCTGTATTTTATCCTTTTTAAAATATTTTCCTTTAGGCAGAACCATAAGGTGGTTATATGTAAGTACTATAGTCTATGATCCTTGATCTGCCTTCCAATCCTAAAAAAGGTCTTCTCAGTGGGGGTTGCAGCCCAAGGGTAGAAGTGCAATTAGGTCCTTTGAATTTTCAATAAAATGTCATCTCTGTCACTTCCATCCCTAGTGTCTAGGGCATGTGAATCTTCTTTCAATTAAGACCAGAAAATTTAGTCTTCTCTTTTTTCCCCCCCTCAATTTTCTTTTTATTGATTTCAGAGAGGAAGAGAGAGGGAGAGAGAGAGATAGAAGCATCAACGATGAGAATGTATCATTGATCAGCTGCCTCCTGGGGATCGAGCCCACAACTCAAGCATGTGCCCTTGACCAGAATTGAACCTGGGACCCTTCAGTCTGCAGGCAGATGCTCTACCCACTGAACAAAACCAGTCAGGGCAGTCTTCTCCTCTTTTGAATAATGTTCCATGCAGCTCTCAACTAAAATACTACAGACAAGTACTTTTGTCATTAATATATCGAGTTCTGAGTTTTATTCCTGCATCAAGGACATGGATATGTACCATCCCTACATGAAAATGCCTTTATAGAACTAGATTCTAATTTAGTAAACATCAAACAGTCCCTGGGAAAAGCTGGCCCAATGCAGAACATCTGTGCTTTTGGTAAAACTGCCTTGGAGCTCACCATGATCACCAATACTCTATATTAGTCAGCATTCTTTTGGTTGTAAGGGATAGGAACTTATCTTAAATCAGCTTAGGCAAAAGAGGAAGCTATCTGGCCACCTAACCAAATCATAGGAAGGGCCAGGATGCAGCAGAGCCCAGGGGGAAGAGGAACCAGGGCCTGGAATCTAGTCAGGGGCTTTCTCTCCACCTTCACTCAGCTTCTCTTTCAGGCGGCATTTCTCAGATGGATCTGCCACATGTTTGGGAGTTTGCCTGTGGCAGCTCTGAGACTTTGTTTCCAGAGAGAAACTGGAGGGCTAGCTTCAGTTTGAAACCCCCGGGAAAGACTCTGATTGGCCCAGCTCCATTTAATTATCCAATCCTAGACCAATCACTGTACCAGGGAGGTGGGGCATAATGAAGGGTTTAGTTTGATTAAAGAGTCCATCTTTGGCCAAAGACTTGAGGGTGTGTGTGTACGCGATTTGAACCAGAACATCACCCAGAAGGGGAAGGCACTGGACAAAAGGAAAACAAATGTTCTTTAAAGAGGGATAGCAAATCCCGATTTATTTTCTTTTATTAGTCAACTTATTGTACTTCTGTTTTGCTTTGGCTATCAGAAAGCTCATTGCATTGACTTTTTTCTTTTTAGGTTTCAGTGTTATATTCTCCTCCTACTTTAATTACTTATTTCTTATCTTTTAAAAATATCTTTATTGATTTCAGAGAAGAAAGGAGAGGGAGAGAGATATAGAAACATCAATGATGAGAGAAAATCATTGATTGGCTGCCTCCTGCATGACTGGGGATCAGGCCTGCAACCTGGGCATATGCCCTGACTGGGAACTGAACTGTGACCTCCTGGTTCATAGGTCAATGCTCGATCACTAAGCCACCATGGCTGGACCTTATTTCTTTTTCTTTTCTAAAAAATATATTTTATTTATTTTTTTACAGAGCAGAAAGGAGAGGGATAGAAAGTCAGAAACATCGATGAGAGAGAAACATCGATCAGTTGCCTCTTGTACGCCCCCTACTGGGGATGTACCCGCAGCCAAGGTACATGCCCTTGACTGGAATCGAACCTGGGACCCTTTAGTCCACAGTCCGAAGCTCTATCCACTGAGCCAAACAGGTCTCCGGTGGACCTTATTTCTTTTTTTTCTAAAATATATTTTATTGATTTTTTACAGAGAGGAAGGGAGAGGAATAGAGAGTTAAAAACATTGATGAGAGAGAAACATTGATCACCTGCCTCCTGCACACCTACTGGGGATGTGCCCACAACCAAGGTACATGCCCTTAACCAGAATCGAACCTGGGACCCTTTAGTCTGCAAGCCAATGCTCTATCTACTGAGCCAAACCAGTTAGGGCTGGGACTTATTTCTTATCTTATTTTTTTTTGTATTTTATCATACCTCTGCTGCTTTAGTATAAGCCATCTTAAGTTCTTTTGGAGAAGCTATTTCTGTATACAGATAAGTCTCCCTTACTTTGAAGGAATATTATTTAGGCAAACTATATGTTCTATACAAGCTAAGGGTAAGCATTCTTTTATTACATTAAACTTTTTAAATGGAAACCTTTAAAGCCACAATAATTAAAGGAGTGTTGATACTCTGTGACTTTAAAACACAATCAACCCTAGTGAAGATCTGGGGAGGTGGGTGGGCATGGACTGGAAGGAGTTGGGATAAAGGGGGAAATGAAAGATATCTGTAATACTATCAACAATAAAAATATATTACCCCCCCCCCACACACACACAATCAACCCAAAAATTGCATCATAGCTCTCTGGTGGGCTATAAGATTAACTACCAGCAGGTTTACATATAATGATTTAGGTTCAGGGACAAATAAGAGCTGACTGGCATTCTAGAGATCATGATAGCCCTAGCTGGTTTGGCCCAGTGGATAGAGCATTGGCCTGTGGACTTAAGGGTCCCGGGTTTGATTCTGGTTAAGGGCACATGCCTGGGTTGTGGGCTCTATCCCCAATAGGGGACATGCAGGAAGCAGCTGATTGATAATTCTCTCTCATTATTGATATTTCTCTCTTTCTTCCTTCCCCTCTGAAATCAATAAAAATGTATTTTTTTATTCTTTAAAGTATTACAAATAGTAGTACATATGTTTCCTTTTTTCCCTCCATGGATCTCCCCCCCGGCCTCCCCTATCCTCCAGCACTTGCCCTCACCTGCCCCCAACCAGTGTCCCGTATCCACTGGCCATGCCTACATGCATGCATACAAGTCTTTCTGTTGATCTCTTATAGCCCCCGCCCCCACCTTCTCCTGCAAAAATGTATTTTTTTTTAAAAAAAGAGATCATGATGTATTTTATGTGGAATAAGTTCAGGCTTATAAAGAGCTGGATATCAAGGGCATTTTGGTGTTAGGGAATTAAGGTAGGGACAGATGTCCAGTGAATAATTCCTGGAAGGTGTGGTTAATAAATTCAACACACACACACACACACACACACACACACACACACACAAAGAGAATGGAGATTAGGAAATTTAGCAAAGTTCTAGGTGACTGGCAGTATCCTCAAAGCCCAGGATAGCAGGCTGGGTTGACAAAAGATGTCTATCTCATTAACAAATTAACTGGAGATGGAGGAGAAGAGGATTCTTAGTAATTGCTATGGAAAACAACACTCTTTCCAGACTTCTTCAGTTTACCACCAGTGATTTGGCCTTTAATTGAGGAATAATGGGTCATTTACACTGAGTGGCCAGATTATTATAATCTCTGAATGCATAATAATGTGGCCACTCAGTGTATATTCTATATAATAAAAGGCTAATATGCAAATTGTTCCCTTGACCAGGAGTTTGACCAGCAGGCAGGCTGGCCAACTGCCCATGTCCCCTCCCCCTGGCCTGGCTGGCTGAACTCCACCCATGCACAAATTCATGCACCGGGCCTCTAATATATGCTGAATGGCCAGATTATTATGCATTCAGAGATCATAATAATCTGTCCATTCAGTGTATATAACTTCTCTTAAGGTGAAAATGTCTGGGTGGAGGGAGTGGCACAAAATATTAAGCTTTCAGTACTGTAGTGCTGAGTGGGGTTAGTGAAATTGCGTTTATCTAACCATTCATGTATTCATTCAATTGACAGGAATTTATTAAGTGCCTACTTACTCTATGCCAGGTAATGAGTCTACAAAGATGAATGAGTTATGGTTTCTGCTTGACCTTAATATCACAAACACTTAGTGGAGAAAGACAGGTATAAATCAATGTTTCAGTCATGGAGCTTTGCTTATTAAATCAGACTGGAGAGAAAGCAGTCAGAGAAGACTTCCTAAAAGAGGTAATAGCTGAGTGGAGTTTTAAGGGATGAATAGGCATTGGTCAGAAGAGTTCAAATGAGGTAGAGAAGGCAGGCAGCATTCCAGGCAAAAGAATACACATCTGGGAAGGTATCATGCAATGTAAGCAGGGAACCCCAAAAAAGCAAAAGAGTAGGGTTGGAGTAAAGGATATGTCTGGACCAATAAAACTGAGGAATGGGCAGAGTCAAACCTTGAAAGATTTTGTTGGGTCAAGATGAAGTGTTTGAAATTTATCTTATAGGAAGTGGGAAGCCATGGAAGAGTTTATAAGCAGGAAAGTGATCTGAGGTCTTGGTTAAAATTATTACAAGTTCTGTCTGGTAGAACCAATTAGAAATAGAGACATTATGGTACAAGGCTTAGTGAGTGTAGCAGGCCCTGGCCTGGGCAGCTCTGAATGTAGGCCAACCTTGGTGGCTGCTTCCTCACCTCTGACTTTAAAATTCCTCGCTGGATGGAGGATTTCTTGTCTTCCTCTTCTTTTTCTCTGGGTGAAAAACAGACCTGCTAGTCCAGACTCCTCTGTGGCAGCTGGCAGAGGGATAAGTCTGCCATCACATGCATCACAATAGGGATAACATCTATGCCTGAGGAAGTGTCAACATTTGAATACTTGGGGAGAGGATTGGGACTAGGGCAGATACACACGTTCATAAGTGGTCAGAATCAGGGGATGCTCATAAAAATCTTTAAGCAGAGGCTGGTCTTTGACTTCTGGATAACGAATGACTGGGAGGTCATAAGGAAGCCAGCATGGGGGCGTGGCTGGGGTGAAAAAGAGGGTGATAAGGAGCCTCCAGGGCAACAGCCTGGCCAGGATGTGGCAGTGGACAGTAAGCACAATGCTGACCCAGCTCCCTGCCTAGTGGGAAGTGAGAATCGGACCAGATATCACTAAAGAGGCTGTGAGGGAAGTGGCATTTTGTTAGGGGAAGCCAGGTTTCATCTCCAGCAAGGAGATGGAAGACGCACAAAAGCAAATTAAGGTGAAGAACAACCCCATGTTTTATAATGTAAAATCTCAGGCAGGAGGGCTTGGGATAAACACCTGGGCCTGGGGTTCCAATTTTGAGAATCACTAGATAATACAGTTCTCCACACATATGCTTTCCCTCTAGGTCATTCTAGTCTTGGAGCTCCTCATTACTTATTCTCATGGTAGTTAGAGGAGAAATGTGTGATTGGAGAGTGTGGGGTAAAATAAACAAATCTGCTCGGCCTACTTGAAGTACAGGACTGCACTGCATGTGTGGTTACCTATCCATCCATCCATCCATCCATCCATCCATCCATCCAACAAACATTAAGTGTGTACTGTAGCCCAGTAAATAAGAATTAAGAGAGAAATAAAATACAATCTTTGCCTTTCAGATGCTTTATAATCTAATAGAAGAGGAGACATATTAAAAAATAGACTCAAGAGAATGTACTTAGAAAAACCTTTCTGGAGCCCAATGGTGTTGATGTAAACAGAGGCACACAATGGAAACTGCTAGTCATTCAGTGTAGCTACTCATGGGGGGAGGAAGGGGGGAGGGGACAGACAAGACTGTGAAGGGCCTTATATGCCAACATTGAGAGTATTTTAACATTTCTTTTCCTGGCACTTTTTAGACAATCTTCTTTGGCATTTAGGCCCATTTGTTGTTCAGGGTTTCTCTTGTCGGTTGTGCCAGTCAGGATTCTGCATTACAAAAGGCAGATACTCAGATCAAACTGGTTTAAGAATTAAAACAATTATTTGCTAACTAATTTAAGTGTCCAGGAGTATTGGTTTCAGGCCTCATTGGATCCTTAGATACTCAAATAATGTCACCAGTACTCAGTTTGTCTCTGCATATCTTGTCTCTACTTTCCTCTGTGTTGGTTTCTTTCCCAGGGATGGTCCCCACACATGGAGGCAGGAAGAGATTCAGCAGCTCTAGACTTTTATTTCTCCCAGCTCAGCGATTCCAGTGGGAAGAGACCATCTCTTTCTCAATAATTCCAGAGAAAGTTCTAAAACTGGCCTCAGTTGGACCAATTTTTTTCTGTGCCAAAACATGACTCAATCACTTTGGCTTGGAGGCATAATATGTGACTTGGACCATGCTCATCCATGGTCTAAGAAATGGGGCCAGCTCCCCAGCCTGATATTGGAGGAGGGATAGTTCCCAAAGGAAAATCTGAGTGCTCCTACTAAACAATGAGGGAAAATGTTGGGCAGGCAAAACAAGAGGTGCCCATTTATCTTTGTGGCTGAATCATTGTGGAATCCTAACCACAAGCTTTGTTGTGATTGATGTTCTATCCTGGGCTTGCAGGATAGAACAAGCCCTGCTTTCTCTCATAAACTAGGATGGGCTGAGTTACAGGGCATGCTGAAGCTTCAGCAACGGGCCAGCGGGTGAGAGGGACTCTGGTTCTATAGGAACATGGCTGGAATTCTGGTCTTCACAAGGTGCATGAGCATTGTCCTTAAAGGATGATGAAGTTGGGCAAGGAGCTTGGCAGAAGGCAGTTCTTTAGAGGTCTGATGGTGTTCAGAGTCAGGTGGGGGCAGCTCTGGAGTTCCAGCTCCTCTCTCAGTTTGGAGCAAAGACTCAGCCAGCAGCAGGGGTTCAAGGAGCTGGCTTCAGGCCGTGGAGAGAGATAGCAGAATGCTGTTAGTCTTATCTCTGGCCATGAACCCTTAAATGCTTTTCTTAAGGCACCCTTCAAGGGTGTATAATTTGCATGTGCACAGCCAGTAAGAACAGAGAATTGCACATTATTACTAACTAGAGGCCTTGTGCACGAAATTCGTGCACGGGGGGTGGGGGTGGGGGTGTCCCTCAGCCCAGCCTGCACCTTCGAGGGATGTCCGACTGCCAATTTTGGCCTAATCCCAGGAGGATCGGGCCTAAACAGGCAGTCAGACATCCTTTTCACAATCTAGGACTGCTGGCTCCAAACTGCTTGCCTGCCTGCCTCCCTGATTGCCCCTAACTGCTTCTGCCTGCCAGTCTGATCACCCCCTAACCACTACCCTGCCAGCCTAATTGATGTCTAACTGCTCCCCTGCCAGCTTGTTTGCCCCCAACTGCCCTCCCTTGCAGGCCTGGTTCCTCCCAACTACCCTCCCCTGCTAGCCTGATCGCCCACAACTACCTTCCCTTGCAGGCCTGGAACCTTCCAATGGCCCTCTCCTGCTGGCCATCTTGTCATGTCATCTTATGTCCACATGGGGGCAGGATCTTTGACCACATCGGAACAGCCATCTTGTTTGTTGGAATGATGGTCAATCTGCATATTACTCTTTTATTAGATAGGATAGAGGCCTGGTGCATGGGTAGGGGCCAGCTGGTTTGCCCTGAAGGGTATCCCAGATCAGGATGGGTGTTCCCTTGGGGCATGGGGCGGCCTGGGCGAGGGGTTGTGGTAGTTTGCAGGCTGACCATGCCTCCCAGAGACCCAAGTGGAGGCCCTGGGATTTGGGATTAATTTATGTTCTACAATTGAAACTTTGTAGCCTGGACTGGAGCCAAGCCTTCTTTCTGCTGGCTCTGTGGCAATAGCCACTTCTGTTTGGGTTTATTTAAATTCTATAATTGAAACTTTGTAGCCTAGAGTGGAGGCCTAAGTGCTAAGGCTACAGAAGCTTGGCTTCCTCCATCACCCGGGCAACCCTAACCTCTGCTTTCTCCAGCTCCATGGCTGCCGCCATTTCTGTTGGGATATATCTTCTATAATTGAAACTTTGTAGCATTGAGTGGAGGCCTATGCCGGCAAGGGCTGGCTGAAAGCTTGGCTTCCTTCATTGCCAGGGAAACCCAAGCCTCCCTCCTGCTCTCAGTGGCTGCAGCCATCTTGGTTGGGGTTTATTTGTTCCTGATTGGCGGGTGGGCACGGCTTGTGGATATATCAGAGGTACAGTCAATTTGCATATTACTCTTTTGTTAGATAACATAAGGCTTTGGCATGTCATCCTATTTCAGAACTAGCTCTAATGAATTATGTTGCTTGAATATAACCTGCAGGGGTTCTGTCTATGCAGCCAAACTAGAGAAAGACTTAAGAGGCCAGGACAAGGTTTGCTTTCATCTGAACCTCCTTTTTCTCCCCTCCCTACAATTTGTGATGCAGCCCTAGACCTGGTGAAACTTTAGGAGTGAATTTCAGAAGACAAAAGAGACAATCCACAGGGAGGCAGGGCTTTCAAGGGCATGTCTGTTCCCTGTCCGTTGTTCCCTTGAACTTGGACCTTTGTCTAATTTCTTCATTCTCAGGGTGAGCCAAGGGACCCTTGTGTTGGGAAATGAGTTGGTCTCTCGGTAGGGCAATGGTTCTTAAATTTTGGTTTGCAAACAAATTATGAGTGGGGTTTTGGTGAGCTTAATAAAATTCATAGTCCTAGCTTTCAGATTAGAGGTGCTGGGATCATAGACATGATCTCAGTCCATGGTAGGTCATCCTTCCATCTGCTGATTCCTTGCTTTCTTTGCAGTGAAAAACTTTCAATCGGTTTTTCTGTATTTTTTAAAACAATATATATTTTTTTATTCTTTAAAATATTACAAATAGTAGTACATATGTTTCCTTTACCCCCTCCCATTAACCTTCCCCCAGCCTCCCCTACCCCCCAGCACATGCCCTCACCTGCCCCCCCCCCCCAGTGTCTTGTATCCATTTGTTATGCTTATATGCATGCATACAAGTCCTTCGGTTGATCTCCCACAGCCTCTGCCCCACACCCTCCCCTGCCTTCCCGCTGTAGTTTGACAGTCTGTTCAATGCTTCTGTATCTATCTTTCCCCCCTCCCCATTTCTTTTCTTTAAAAAAATCTTGCATCTCGGTTTTTCACATTAGGTTTATATCCAATAATCTTTTCTTAATGATAGTGTACATTAAGCAGCACATTAATTAAAAAATTTTAACCATTTGTATACATAAGGACACATATTCTTAAGTAGAATTTGACTCAGTTTGCAAACAATGTTACAGCCACTCCAACCCAGCAGATGTTGGGTTGCAGAGGAGTTAGTTCCCCTGGGATGGTAAAGGGCTTGGAGGAAGAACAGAGCAGGGGGCAACGCGGGTGGAGCCTGTCTAGGAATGAGATAGTGGGGATGGTGGAGATGGGTATTGTTTTTTAGTGGTGGGGTTAGAGGTACAGGAGACAGAGAGTTCAGAGGCAGGTGTGGAGGCCTGGGGAGGGTAAGCCATAGGGTATTTGGGCTGGGTGAAAAATTCTGAACTGGTGACATTTAGGAACTGCAGGAGCATGGAGAGCTCATCAAAGTTGTGAGTAGAATGTTCCAGTGTGGGCGTGTCTTCTTCAAGATGCGGGCCTTGGACCTGAGGGTATGATGCAAGTTCTCTGTGGGGGTGGAGAGCACAGGAGGCAGGCCCTCTCAGTCTCATCCTTCAAAGGGTGTTTGCTCATTTTTGGAGGTGCAGATTCCTGGCACAATCAAATACCAGGGGCTAGGAAAGACAAGTTCATTCATTTAATCATTCACTTAAAAAATATTTTTATTGATTTCAGAGAGGAAGAAAGAAATAGAAACATCAATGATGAGAGAGAATCATTGATGGGCTGCCTCCAGCATGGTCCCTACTGGGGATCGAGCTTGCAACCCCAGCACATGCCCTTGGTTGGAATCGAACCCGGGACCCTTCAGTCTGCAGGCTGATGCTCTATCCATGGAGCCAAACCAGCTAGGGCAGTGATTGGCAAACTCATTAGTCAACAGAGCCAAATATCAACAGTACAACGACTGAAATTTCTTTTGAGAGCCAAATTTTTAAAACTTAAACTGCTTCTAACACAATTTCTTCAAAATAGACTCGCACAGGCCATGGTATTTTGTGGAAGAATATAGGGGCCAAAGAGCCGCATGTGGCTGGTGAGCCTCAGTTTGCCGACCGCTGAGCTAGGGCTATTCATTCACTTATTAATTTATTTATTCAGTTATTCATTTCCCCTCTGAATATTTACTGAATTTCTACTAGGTTATAGGCACTGTTCTAACCCTAGGGATACAGTAGTGAGCATGGCACCCACTTAGCTTACATTCTAGTGGGAGACAATAATTAAACTAGTTAACAAACAGATATGTAATATAACTTCAAGTTATGACAAGGTTACGAAGAAAAGCAAAGGAGATAAAGATGTTAGGGAGTGACTGTTCAGATGGGGGCAGTGTCAGTGAGGGCTACTCTGAGGAGGTTATATCTGGATGAGATAAGAAGTGAGGCCTGTGGAGGCCAGAGGGAAGTGTGACCCAGCAGTGTTTGGGGCCCTGGGATGCCTTCATGGCTGTTGTGGGAGATAAGCTCTCACCCAAGCTCTATTTTGGGGTCCGAGCTGACTCAAGTATTGGGCAACTGGCTTCCTACTACAAGACTGTTTCTACTGTAAATGAGGATTTTAATAGCTACCTCTGTTTTACAAGAGTCTCATGAGAATTGGTCAGTGTCTGGCTAGAAAGTATTTTTATTGCACAAATTTTTTATTTATATCCTGTATAAGCTAAGGGGGAAATGGTCAGAACTAACCCAGCTGTGTTCTCAGAGAGCAAAGCTTGGTCTGGTTCACTCAGTGCTGAAACTCAGTTGACTCCTAAAGATGACCTTGAACTCCTGCTGATTTTCTTGGTTTCATGCCCTGTTGAGCTCCAGACGAAGAGCCCAGAATCCTAGGTTCTGGCCCCCATTTTATTGCTGACCACCTGTAATGTCTTGGGCAATTTACTCAACTTCTTTTACCTCAGTCTGTCACTTATAAAGTGGGTGAAATATTCAAAGAAAATAATGTTGTTTGGCCTACAAAGTGCTATAAACGTAAATATAGATTACTGTTATTAAAGGGAGACTTAGGGATGGCCCCCCTTACCCAGGTTATGCACATCTCATGGGGTCCCAACTTTGCCCAAGTGTTTCCGTGGATCTCCTGAGAGAGCAGCAGAGTTTGGTCCATGAGAAATACATAAATTTCTCCTCAGTTTCGCCTTATCTATGTTCGGTCTGATGCTTGTGGCCCGGGAGACTGTATTTAAGTGGCAGAAAATCAGTGAAAAAGTCTCCGAGGAGAGCAGAGAAATGCTCTTTGGGAGCTAAAGCAGGCAAGAGAAGTGCCCTATTTTTAGGGCACTTCCTTCCTCTCTCTTCCAGGAACATCTATTGCGATTCTATGTGCCTGGCACCAAGCTTATGTTTCTAGACCAGTTTGTGTGCAGCCTGTACCTAACTCTACTCTGGATGGGTGGTGGGCAGCAAGCAGTGCAATGACTGACACCCACTTACTGGCCTGAACTTGGGCATCGAGATTGTAAGCCAGAATGTGATTGACCCACCTACTCCAAGAATTCCTCACCAGCCTGCCAAGAATATTCTCCTCTGGCCCAAAATGCTTTTCCTTAGTGAGTGCTGGGTACTTTGTGTACATTATCTTACTTATTCTAACAGCTCTCTGGAATAGAGATTATTATTAAACCGTGTCATAGAGGAGGAAACTGAGGTTGGCTCACTTGTACAAAGTCACACAGTGAGTTAGCATTAGAGCCTAGACCAGACCACAGCCCCCTCTCCACCGGCTAACAGCCACTACTGCAGTCTTCTCTCCACCCCCGAGGCTCCCAGAGCCCCAGACCCCTTTGCTTGTGCACATGAACACTCACCCACTGAAAACCAGAAGTGCTGCCAGCAGGTGCTGGTATAGCACAGTCCATCCAGCTTCTTTGCCTCTTGTCGGAACAGCTCTGGAGAGTATTCTTCAGTGGTTCCCTGCAGAATAAAATGACTGTCTAGCCCAGCTGGTGTGGCTCAGTGGTTGAGTGTCGAACCATGAACCAAGAGGTTCCCAGTTTGATTCCCAGTCAGGCACATGAGCAGGTTTTGGGCTCAATTTGTAATTGGAGGGAAGGACTTGTAGGAAGCAGCTAACCGACACCTCTCTCTCATTGATATTTCTATCTCTCTATCCCTCTCCCTTCCTCTCTCTTTAAAATCAATAAAAACATATTAAAAAATAAGATGACTTTCTTTTTTTTAAATATATTTTATTGATTTTTCACAGAGAGGAAGGGAGAGGGATAGAAAGTCAGAAACATCGATGAGAGAGAAACATCGATCAGCTGCCTCTTGCACACCCCCTGCTGGGGATGTGCCCGCAGCCACAGTACATGCCCTTGACCAGAATCGAACCTGGGACCTTTCAGGCCGCAGGCCAACGCTCTGTCCACTGAACCAAACCGGTTTCGGCATAAGATGACTTTCTATACAACATTTGTCTTGCTTGTTCTACTCCTCTCTCCAGTCCTATTCCCCTCATGTCTCTAAAACATCACTGGCTCACAAAGGTTGGCTCCTGGAGGACCCAGTTAGGTATGGGCTGAGCTAGGGCAAAATATTAGTTAGTGACCGAGTCCAAGAGAGAATTCAGAAGCTGGGTCTGGGTGACAGCCAGATCAAGAGTCCAGATGACTCCAGTAATTGTATCACATGGGAAAGGCTTCCTTTAAGAACCCTCCAGAGTGCAAGGCATTGAATTAGACAATTTTCATATCTACCTCATTTAATATTAAGCATCTTCCTATTAGACTTTTCCAGTTTTCATTGGATTTTTTGAAATTATACAGACTCAATGAAATTCAACTTTCACTAATCTTAAAACCGTATTCTAGGGGAAGTAGCATTTCTAAATTTCACCTTGGTGGGACTCTGGCGATACGTTGCCTCAGTGATAAGACCCTTCATTTGACCTCATCATTACTGCCCACCCGTTCCTGTTAAATGTCCTGTTTCTCACATATTTACGTACATGGCAGTCATGCGGGTGACACTCACTTTGCCCTCTTACATGATTGCAGATCTGGGTGTC
This sequence comes from Antrozous pallidus, assembly GCA_027563665.1. NCBI lineage: Eukaryota > Metazoa > Chordata > Mammalia > Chiroptera > Vespertilionidae > Antrozous > Antrozous pallidus. The sequence continues at coordinate 43,545,300 of CM050514.1, read as the reverse complement.
TCAACCACAGAGTTCATGACTGATGCTCTATAGCTGCACCATCTAATACTGTAGCCACTAGTCACATGTGGCCACTAAGCATTTGTATCGTGGCTGGTCTGAATTGAGATGTATTATAAGTATAAAATATATAGGAAGGACTTTGAAGACTTAGTATGAAAAAAAAGTATGTAAATGACCTCATTAATAATTTAAAAATATTTACTGCATGTTGAAATCATAATATTTGAGGTATATTAAATAGAGGAGATAAAAATTAATGTTACTTCTTTCTATTTTAAAAATAAAATGACTGGAAAGTTTAAAATGGCACATACTGTTCTCATTATGTTTCTATTGGGCTGTACTGCTCTACAAACTCAAACAGAGGAGGCTTGGGGAGTGAGCTTGTCCAGTGCCTCCGGGAAGATGGGTTGAGCTGGGAATTGTGTGGTTGCTTTGATGGCAGGGCTCTTTATGGAATCAGGAGGCAGCAAGGTAAGTCCTACATGACATCACTTTAAAAGGTGTGTGCTTCTGCAGACAGCTCTGTGCCCCTCTGGCCAAGAGGATTTATGGCTGAAGAGAGTGGCCATCTGTCCAAATGACATCACTGCACCTTGCTTCCAGGCTGGGGTTTCAGAATTCACATCTGCTCTTTTTCCCCCCATATGATCATATTCTGTGAGGAGAAAGAGGAAAGGAAAGCCCTGGCTGCTTTGGCTCAGTGGATAGAGCATCCGCCTGTGGACCAAAGGGCACCTCCCCTGGTTGTAGGATCCTTCCTGGCCCAGGCCCTGGTCGGGCTCGTGCAGGAGGCAACCAACCAATGTGTTTCTCTCTGTCTTTCTCTCTCTCTTCCGCTCTCTCTAAAAATCAATGGAAAAATCCTTGGGTGAGGATTAACAAAACAAAAAAAAGTAATAAAAGGGGGGAAAAGAAAGAAAGAGGGAGGGAAAGAGAGAAGGATAGGGGATTATTATTGATAAGGATGGAGGAAGAAGGCCAGAGGGAACCCGTGGGAGAAGATCTCGTTAACTAAAATAAAAGGTTCAAACGTAGGCTAGTCAAGTAATTTGAACTGATGTGTGATTTCCAGTTTTGGGATGCACATTCCATCATCAGGGCTCCACTTTGGGACCTTTCCATTTCAGTGATGCGGCTGGAAGATAGTGGCACCTGTTCTCATAATTTTAGAGGCTGGGAGTCCAAGATCATGTGCCAGGCAGCATGGTCTGTTTCTGTGAAGACTCCCATCCAGGCTCATGGATGCCCACTGTGTGCTCACATGGCAGAGAGAGAGTTTTGGTCTCTCTTCCTCTGTTGACAATGACACCAATCCTATCAGATTAGGGTCCGAATCCACATGACTTTGTTCATCTGTTCCATGGGGGCAGACAGGTTGGAGGGGGTCTTTAAAGTCCTGGGACCAAGGGTCACAGTGGGACTCACATTCTCATATCCCTCCTCTCAGGGCCATGTTCTGCAATGACTTAAAGGAAAAGTATGAGAAGAGGATCATTATCAAAGGCGTCGATGCTGAGACCATGCACACTCTCCTGGACTACACCTACACCAGCAAGGCGCTGATCACCAAGCAGAATGTCCAGCGGGTCCTGGAAGCTGCTAACCTCTTCCAGGTGAGAGAACAAACAGGCTCAGTGCTCTCTTCTGCACAGTTCCCCAGAGACCTGCCTGGACTGGCTCCCAGGCCTGTACCTGGGACACACACGCATAATTAGCTGGGCCTGTGCTTACTTGAAAGTCAAAAGATGCTTCTTCAGTGAGACGAGGCAGTGACTCCTTAATGCGATGAAACCAGGGGAACTTGGTGCCTAATACCTACACTTGGGTCCTGACTCCAGGATCAATGACTATAATTTACAGAAGCCCAGTTGGAGCCAGGGCCTGAAGTCACCAGGTCATAGACGTAAATTCTAAGCCTTAGCACAACTTTTTGTGTGGGGAAAGTCAGGCAAATTGTGGCGATAAGTGACAAGGCTAGGGTTTGAGCCCTGGGCTGTCTGAGTCCATAGGCCACCTGCTTGCCACCACACCGTGCAGCCTCTTGAGGAGGAGTGTGTAGATTCTGGGGAAAGCAGAACTTTGACTGGTCAGCACTTTGTGGTGGGTTTGAAAGAAGAGCACCACTCATGAGGGGTATAAAAGAAGATGAGAGAGAGAACCCTCAGAATGAAGTTTCATTGTTGGCATTTGGCTATATTTGTTTCAATCCAATTATAATAACTATATTTAATTCATAAAATAATTAGACTTAGAGATGATGCCAATTGTGTCCACAATTACCACAGGGTTTCTATCCCCAGGTAACCAACTTTGCCTAGGTCTAAGATTATACTTTGAACCTGGTTCCATTGAATTACAACAGAGTTCATCTCACTGAAGATGATTTTTTTTTTTAATCTTCACCCAATGATATTTTCCCATTGATTTTTAGAGATAATGGAAGAGAGGGGGAAGACAGAGAGAAACATTGATGTGAAAGAAACACATGGATTGGTTGCTTCCTGCACCCAGGGCCTGGGCAGGGGAGGAGCCTGTAACCGTGGTACATGCCCTTGACTGGAATCAAACCTGTGGCCCATTGGCCTGAAGATTGACACTCTATCCACTGAGCCAAACCAGCTAGGGCTGAAGATGATTTTTAAAAATCTTTATTGTTCAGGTTATTAATTACATTGTTCCCTTTTTCCCCCTATAGCTCCTCTCCACCTGGTACCTATCCCACCCTCCACCCTCACCCCCCTTCACTGTCCTCCCCCATAGTTGCATGATTTTTGTCCAGTCTCTTGCTGCACTTCCCACACCCCTTTTCTCCCCAAGAATTGTCAGTCCATTCCCTCTCTATGTCCGTGATTCTGTTACATTCACCAGTTTATCCTGTTCATCAGATTATTAATTCACTTGATTTTTAGATTCATTTGTTGATAGATGTGTATTTGTTGTTCATAATTTTTATTTTTACCTTTTTCTTCTTCCTCTTCTTAAAGAATATCTTCCAGCATTTCATATAATATTGGTTTGGTGGTGATGATCTCTTTTAGCTTTTTCTTATCTGCGAAGCACTTTATCTGACCTTTAATTTTGCATGATAACTTTGCTGGATAGAGTAATCTTGGTTGTAGATTCTTGCTATTCATCACTTTGAATATTTCTTGCCACTCCCATCTGGCCTGCATTGTTTCTGTTGAGAAATCTGCTGACAATCATATGGGTGCTCCCTTATAGGTAACTAACTGTGTTTCTCTTGCTGCTTTCATTATTCTCTCTTTGTCTTTTGCTCTTGGCATTTTAATTATGATGTGTCTTGGTGTGGTCCTCTTAGGATTCCTATATATTGGGGTTCGGTGCGCTTCTTGGACTCCTAAGTCAATTTCTTTCACCAGGTGTGGGAAGTTTTTGGTCACTATTTCTTCAAACAGGTTTTCATTGTCTTGCTCTCTCTCTTTTTCTGGCACCCCTATAATTCGGATGTTGGTGTGCTTGAGGTTGTCCCAGAGGCCCCTTACACTATCTTCAATTTTTTGGATTCTTTTGGTTTCTTGCTTTTTCAGCTGAGTGGATTTTACCTCTTTGTATGTCAAATCTTTAACTTGGTTCTTGGGGTGCTCTAGACTACTTTTAGGTCTTTGTATAATATTTTTTATTTCAGTTAGTGTATGCTTAATTTCTGGTTGGTCCTTTTTTATATCCTTGAGTGTCTTGTTCATTTCCTTATAGGACTCATTCATTTCCACATTGGTCTTGTTCATTTCCTTGCAGGTCTTGTTCATATCCTTGAGGGTCTCATTCATTTCCTTGCCAGTCTTGCTTATGTCCTTATAGGTCTCGACCTTTTCTAGGAGCCTCTTGAAAAGCCCTATAACCATGATTTTGAATTCCATGTCCAGTCATTTTTCCCCCTCCATTTCTTTCACATCTGATTTCTTTCCATGTCTCTGCATGGTGGCTGCTTCCCTGAGTTGGTCAATTAGCTTTGTGTGGTAGATGTCCTACAAGGGACAGTGGCTCAGCCTCCCCAGTTACCTGAGGTGGATATGGGTTGCACAGTCTTGCTGAAGTTAAGCTCAGGATAATCGTTGTTAGCACTTGGAGGAGTTGACCTCCAGGCCAATTGTCTGTGAAGTTCAGCTGTGCTCAGGTTGGATGGGCGGAGTCTCCAGGCCAAGCAGACAGCGTCAGCTGTGCCCTATGTGGCCCCAGGGTCTCTGAGGGAGAGCCGCTGCTGAGCTCCACTGGCTGCTGGAGAATTCAGACTGTCCCCAAATGAGTCTGCACACCCAATGTCTCACCCAAGATCGCAAAGCAATACAGTCTGACGGTTTCCTGAATGAAAGAGCAAGTCATGAGAGCTCTCTGCACGGTCAGGCAGCTGCGCTGTTCCCAAGCTCACACGCTCCGCACAAGCTCGCCTTCTCCACAAGCCAGCACACCCCTGCAGCGCCTGAGCTTCAGCGTGCCCTCCCACTGTCCAGTTTTTACCCCATATGATAGTGGGTTCCCTGGACTTCGCCCAGAACTGGAGAATCAGTCCAGTGGGATGCCTTTGTCTCCCCCATTCAAGAAAACTGGCCGGTTTTCAGCTGCCCGCCCTATCCGCTGGCGTGTGCTCCTGCAAACCTCTGACTCCGCGCGAATCTTCAACGTTGTCCGCCGCCGAGTCACAGTGTCTTATCTTCACTTTTATTTGTGGAATTTTCACTTAGCCAGCTTTCCGGTGATTCTGGATGGTATTTGTTTTTTTGTTAAGTTGTAGTTTTGAAATTGCTGTGTATGATGGCAAGATAGGTGTTTTACCTATGCTGCCATCTTGGTTCTCCTCTGAAGATGATTTTTATGATAAATCCAGGAACAAGCCAGCTTGCCCATGGACTTTAGGTAGTGACATCCTCCTGGGAACATCACTAGCTCAGAGGGGAACAGAAAACAAAGTCTGGGAAGGGAAGGAATGAGGAGCCCAGGGTCAAGAACATGGACAGTGGGATTATCTTGGCTGAGGCTGGGAACTATGCAGGGTTTATGAAACCAGCAAGTAAAAAAGAGGAGAAAGAGGGAGTAAAATCAGCCATGAAACAGCACTGATGAATTCTGAGGAATGGCTTGCTGCAGTGCAGTCAATTTTATTGTGTCGTTTACCTCTGGGAACTTTAAAGATACAGAGAAAAATACTTCCAACAAGGCTGGTCACACCTTACCTGGTGGTATCTCCAAGGTAGTTACTACCCACACCCCCAGTCCTTCACCTTCTTTCTGTCCTTAACTGCTTACACACCCAGGCTTCTGATCGTTAGGAAAACACCCCTCGTTATATGGAGGAGTTCAGCAACTTGACGCTCAGTACTCTCACCTCATCGCCTCCACCCAACACCCCAACAATCTGACGTGGGGGAAAGTTCCTCCCATGTCATGAAGAGGCCTCTATCTAGTACAGCTTTTATGCTTTTTCTGAGCCTTCTATTAAAAGGTAACATACGCCCCCTTTGCAACACCTCTCAGCAAATGGCCAATAGCCTTGAGCAGAATCACCCCACTCACCATTATTCAGTCCAGCCACAGCTGCCATTGCCATCTTCATGCTAATCTTCTTTCCTAGGGCCCAGAAAGGACCGCTGACATCTAAAGATGGACAGGTAACACTGACAATATTAATAGTAATAGCATTCATGGCTTCAAGTATAGCATCTAACACCAAAATAGATGCTCAATGAATACAAATTTTTTGAGTACTTACTATGTGCTTTGAGTGACAAAGTTGGGGCTAATAACCATGTCCCCTGTTTTCCCACTGGTTGAAGAGAGTTCCTGTATGATGATAGTCTAAGGAGACAGATTTTATTTTTCTCAAATGCAGTTTTTAATAATTTTAAATTGCAATAACATTGAAACTCATTTCAGCAAAATCAGAAATGCATACAAACAATGTATGTAACATTACCTACAATCCCCTCCTATTTTGAGACAATATGGCAGCCTGCTTGCTTAGATCTCCAACTTTCACCTGAGAGGGTATATCAACTTTCTGTTATGTTGCTCCCATAACAAATTATCACAAACTGGGTGCCTTAAAACAGTAGAAATTTATTCTCTCACAGTTTTGGAGGCCAGACGTTCAAAATCAAAGTGTCAGCAGGGCTATACTCCTTTTGGAGACTCTAGGCGAAGAATCTGTTCTTTGCCTCTTCCAGTCTCTCCTGGCTGCTGGCATCACTTTATTGTGGCCACACCACTCTAATCTCTGCATTCAAGATCACATTGTCTTCTCCTCTTCTGTGTGTCTTCTCTTTTGTGTGTCTGTATTTTATAAAGATTCACGTGATTGCATTTAGAAGCCACCAGATAAGCTTCTCCTAAGTTCTTCAACTTAATCATACTATTTTGTCATATAAGGCAATATTTATAGGTTTTGGGGATTGTGACATATGCATATCTTTTCGGGGGGCACCATTCAACCACTAGAAAGGGTTTCTTCAAATATCCTTTTGATGATTTGATACTTGGCTGTTCATCTTTAAGATTGAGCCTTAACATGCTGGTTTGAAGCTCAATGCACATGAAGAAGGATGGGATGCTAGAAGACTAAAGAGTTCTACCAGGGTTATCAAGTGACCTGCCAGTTTTTTAAATTGGAGATCCCTAAATGTCAATATCTGTTGGACTGTTCCTAGACTTGTTCATTTCCCCCAGATAAGGATCTTCATTCTCCTGCCTAGGGGATATATGATAGCTACATGTGCTCTTGACTGGGTGTGTAAGTGTGGCTGTATGTGCAAATATTTACCTAACCTCCTTATATTAAGTCATATTTCTGGTATTCCTGAGTCTAGAACCTCTCTGATGTGGTTTTTCTTGAGGATAAGTTTTGTCCAGGGGGAGTGAGAGTGGGAGTTGTTAGGTGAGGAGAAAAACCAGGAGGCTTAACTTCTTACACGGATACCATTTTATCAGCTCCCACCCACCCTTTCTGGCTCCTTGGGACTTTAATATTCCTGCTTTTTGGTGTTCTGAGGGACAAATGGTTCCTCTATCGGTCATCTCAGCAAAACTGGTCATCTTACCAGTTTTCAGTCTGTGGTTTGGGGTTACTGTGTCTCCTGGTTTCATTGAGAATGGAGTTTATGCTTCTGTTTCTTGTTCTTTCAGTTTTGGGTAGTTTTTCAAAAGGCTATGAGAACTCTTTAGATAGTAAACACTGTACTCTTTCATAATAACATTGTAAATATTTTCCATTGGTCATTTAACTCATAATTTTGGTTATAGCTTTTTATGTAGAAAAGTTTAAAACTGGTGTTGGGTTGAATCTATGGATCATTTACTTGATGATTTGTGCCATTGGTGTGCATGTTTAAAAAGATCTTTCCCGTTGCGTGATTATATACTTAATCACTTGTAATTTCATTTAGTTCTGTTTTATTTACAGCTTTGATATTTAAATCTTTATGTATCTGGAAATTATTTTGGTATAAAGTTGTTTTTTCTTCTTTGTCTTCTTCCTTTTCATTTTCTCCCAAGTGGTGAGCTTCCGGGGAGAGTTTAGATTTAATGAGCAAGGTGGAAGAGGAGGACAGAGACAGATGAGAGATAGAGCAAGCTCTGTTTATTGTTGATTCCCCTTTTCTGGTAGTCCTTTACCTCAGATCTTTCCAAATCTTGTTCCCTTTTCAGGCAAAAAAAAAAAAAAGATAAATTTCTCTCTGTGGCCATTTTATTCATTTTCCTATAGGTGTTAATTTTTATGAAAATACAAGAAGAATGCTGTGGGCTTCTGAATATCTAGCTAACCCACTTTCTGATTTCTCTTGCTTCTAGACTTTGGTTTGAAGTCTCAGCCATAGAAAACTGAGAATATTTTCATACTTGAAGGTACCATAAGGGATAGAAGTTCCTAGGTTGTTGAACTCACTTTGTGGTTTTGAAAATTTATTAATTTTTGGATGGATAAAACACATCTCTGTTCCAAATTCAGAAACACAAAAGGGGAGACAGTGAAACATTTCTTTGCTGCCTGCAGTCTCACTGTTCTTTTCATTCCATGCACATACCAGTATATGTGTGCGGTCACTCTCACTCATGGCCTCCGTTTTTGAAATACAAATGTTAGCAGACTATATACTTGGTTGTGCATTTGTTTGTTTGTTTGTTTTGGCTTCACAGTATATTTTGGAGATTGTTACAGATCAGTATATGTAGAGCTGTCTGTTCTTGCAATGGCTGTATAATGCTGGTGAGGTCTCTTTAGACAAGAAATATACTTTTATCTGTAATGGTTTCTTATAAGACAGAGTGGCAGAGTGAAAAGAACATGGGCTTCGATGATAAGAACCTGGGTTTAAATTCCTATTGAGTCATTTATTTGCTGTGTGGCTTTAGAGAAGTTACTTAGATTTTGTAAGGCTCTTTTTCTCATTTATAAAATTAGAATGATAAGAATAGTTGCCTTATCAGGGTGAGTTATTAGGATTAAATGAGGTGATATTTATAAAGTACCTGATATGTAATAGATATAAATAGAGGTTTCTTCCCATCGTTTGTGAATTACTTTTTACCTTACTTCGGACAGTTTTTTTTGCCTTGGACAAAAGCTGGCACTGAACTATGGAAACATTTCCCTAAGCCATCCCTAGATCTTTTTTTTTTTCTTCCTGAATTAGGATAATAAGAAACCATTATTTAAAGTTTTATTTTATCACATTCATATGATACATGAATGAACTGGACTGTGCTGTAGTTTCAGTAACTCAGAATTACAGATAGAGAAAAGTGTGTTAGAGTTGGCATTTTATCTTGTCCTTTTAGAACATCCACCAAAGCTGAAATCAGTGGGAGTCTGATCATCTTGGTGTTCTCCCCCCACCCAGTCGTAAAGGTTTCTTAACTTTCATACCTTTGATGTGACTCAGCCTCTCCCTCATTTTCTGCTTCTCTTTCCAGGCATCTTTCTGTTATGCATTGATTGCTTCTCTCCATCCAGAAAGAGAGGAGTCTGCTGATCCAGACGATCACCACTTTTGCTGTCTGAAAAGAGCTTTTCATATGAGACAACTTCATGAGTTGCTGGCCTGTTAACAGACTGATGGTCCTGGGCCAGGGGCCCATTGGTCCAATCAGCTACAGGAGGGGTGGGACAGTATCTTTCTTTTAGGAGGAATCTTTGAGTGTGGCAGGTACTGAATGATCTGCCCACTAGAGGAATTTTTCAGTAATCTGACCATAATGTATTGGCCAACTATGGGGAGAAATGTATTTTCTCTAAGTAGCTTTTGGAAAGGTAAAAGTAAGAGAAGCCCTAAGGGGAAAGGACAAAGTGCCCGGTTAACATCTGAGGCAGGGATTGTGAGATAAACGTCACCCAACAAAGCTTCAGAGAAGCAAAGGGCCTCCTTGCCTTAACTAGACCTTCAGGCTTACGAAACCCAAGTAAGCAAGGTAGTCAGAAACTATACACCTGGGACAATGACTATAAGAACTTGATAAAAACGTTTTCAATATTGGGGAACTTTGCCAAGTTTACTATTAAAAAGTCATTAATTAAAGAGCTCTGGCTGGTGTAGCTCAGTTGGTTGGAATGTCTGTCCCATACACCAAAGGGCTGTTGGTTGAATTCCAGGCCAGGGCACTTACCAGGGTTTCAGGTTTGATCCCTGGCTAGGGCACATGCGGGAGAGGGCAATCCATGTTTTTCTCTCACAACGATATTTCTCTCTCTCTCTCTCTCTCTCTCTCTCTCTCTCTCTCTCTCTCTCTCTATCTCTCTCTCTCTCTCTCCCTCTCCCTCTCTCTCTCCCTGCCTTCCTCTCTCTAAAATAAATTTGCCCTAACCTGTTTAGTGCAGTGGATAGGATGTTAGCCTGTACACTGAAAGGTCCCAGATTCGATTCCAGTCAAGGACATGCACCTTGGTTGCGGGCACATATCCAGTAGGGAGGGAGCTGATCGATGTTTCTCTCTCATGGATGTTTCTAACTTTCTATCCTTCTCCCTTTCTCTCTGTAAAAAAATCAATAAAATATATTAAAAAAAAAAAAGAGAAAAATGGGGTCAAAATTTATGATGAATTCAGAAACACTTTCAAGTACATTTGAATTTTATTAAAATTTAGCTTATAATGTCTTCACATACACTGATTTGTTGGTGCTTAAGGGTAAGAATATCAATGTCTTTATACATCCTTTGGACCAGAAGAAGTCTTCAGTTATTCTGGAGTGGATTTAAAGGAACCTCTCGGGAGATGTGGAATTCCATTGATGAACCCTGAGGATCCCCTTTGTGAAGAGCATGAAGGGAAGCAGAGGAGGGGTGGGGAAGAGGGCAGGGGTGCATTCTCTTTGAGGCAGACACTTCTCATGGGAACTGCAGCCATATCTCAAGTGGTTTTCTTTGATTGTATTTTTAGTCTCCTAGTTTGAGGTCAGGTGGCTGCCTGTACCCTTATGCTCACATGTTCCCCAAACAGGAACCTGGCTGTCTGTTGCCATTAGCTGTCATTGCTCAGCTTTAATAAACAAGTTCATGTGCCACTGGGACAGGCTGAGACAGAAAATATGCCCTAAAGTCTTAAACAATCTTGAATATGAAGAAGCAAAAAAATTATTTTTTAAATAAATCAATTTCTTGTCCCCTTGACTGCCCTGTGCATCAGCAGCTTCCCCGCCATTGGTTAGGATCACATGATGCTGCCTTACACCCCGAACATTTAAAAGTGCTTATGGAGGCTTATTTGATGGTGTTGGGGGAATGTAGGCAACTTGGAGATCCCCGATCATCCTGGTCCTCATAAGGCCTCTTCAGACTCTCCTGGAATTATGTTAGCTCAACCATGCAGCAGTCACAGGCAGTGTAATGCCCTGTGTGAAGTTAGCTAGCTGATGTCAGTATCGTCTCTACCACCCACCAGCTGTGTGAACTTGGGCAACACACTTAACTCTGAATCCCCTATTTCAGTCTCTGTACAAATGGTGATACTAATATCTATCTCATTATTACTTGCTAAAATATACTAGGTAAGAAATACAATTTATTCATTAAGAAAATAATGGGTAGGAAAGTCTCTACTGCAGATCTTTGTACATATTAGGCATCAACAAAATATTTTCTTTCTCTCTCTCTCTCTCCTTCCCTCCTTTCCCTTCTCTTGCCAATTTTGTGCTAGATGATGCTGGAAGTAAAAACATAAGTATAGCCTAATACCTTCCCTTGAGATGTTTGACCACAGTACAGGCAGAAATGTAATTGGCGTTCCCCAAGAGGGGAGGTGAGTGCCCAGTGGAGCACAGAGGAGGGAGGAGAGGACTCCAGGTTGGGAGAAATGATGAAGGAAGAGTGGCTTCTGAGAAGGAACTTCATGAATAGGTGGGATTTCTCCTCATCCCCCTCTCTCACTTCCCTTCACTTCTATTTTTCTTCTTTATTCTTAAACAGGTATTGCCCCAGCATTAAACATGTCCAGAGGCAGGGAGGGCTTCAAGCACAGTCTGTGTAAGACTCTCTGGCCCTGTCTCAGCCTGGCTTTCTCTTTTGTGTCGGCTTTGTGCTCAGGTGGATGGATACTAGAGAGCAACTCAGTGTCTCTTGCAAACTCACTTCCCAGAAAAACGGCACATGTGCAAACAAATGTTTGTGAGGGGTTCAGAGGCTCGCTGGAGGCCACCCACTGGTCCTGGATTTAACTCTGAATGAAGAAAACACTGTGTAGATAAGGTGATGGTTATGCTACTCACTTCTTCCTCTTCCCTGAGGTAATCTTAAAGGTTCCCTCCTGTTAAGAGGGAAGCTATTCTGAGTTCTGTGTGTGTGTGTGTGTGACCCTGGAATCAAACTTGCCCAGTTGAGGAGAACAGGATTTTAGCAACTAGTGATGAGAGAAAAGCTGGTTGGGGCTGAGGAAATGACAGACACTGGGATACCCTGTTTCTCCAAAAATAAGACAGTGTCTTATATTAATTTTTGCTCCCAAAGATGTGCCAGATCTTATTTTTGGGGGATGCCTTATATTACAGCAAGTAGGTCTTATTTTCGGGGGATGTTTTACTTTCGGGGAAACAGGGTAGGTAAGCTTAGGGATGTTTGGAGAAGTGAGTAGACAGGTCTAGGTGTGGAGGGATTCCAGCAGGGAGAGTCTGGGTGACAGCTTAGTGCCTGGGTGTGTACGGCTGCAGAGGCAGAAGTAGGACTTGCTTCAGTTTCAGGCAGTGGGATCACATTTATCACAACAGTAATTTACACCTGTGTGATGACTTGATTGCTGCTCATGTCTCCCACCGGTCTGTCAGCTCCGGTGAGCACAGGCACCGGTGTCTCTTTCCACTCACCGCTGCACCCTCAGCACTAGCTGAGAGCCTAGCACCTAGATGCTCATTTGGGAAATGGACACGTGGATGAATGATGCATGCATGGTTCTGAGTGGGGGGAGACACATTTAGATCAAAGCTTCTTACAAATATAAACTTTGGTACTTGATTCGATTCTTCTTCCTGGTCTCCTTCTTTGCTCATCAATAGTCATCAAGCAGGGGCAGGAATTGGCATCTTGCTGGCCAGCCCTACCCGAATCTGGGCAGATTAGATCAACTTAGCTCTCTGGAGAGTTGTGCAAATTGATGATATTTGGCACCTTCAAAGCTGCCGTCCTGTACACACACTAGTTGACTGGAGGCAGTTTGAAATAATGCATTTCTGGAATCAGATAAGACAGTTTCAAATTTTGGCTCTACTTGTTATTATTTACAAATCTCTCAGGAAATCACTTAAATTCTCTGAGTCTGTTTTTTTCATCTATAAAACAGGAGTGGTAATAACTATCTACTTTATAGTGTTGGGAAGGTGAATGATCTAGTTACTATAAAAGGGTTGGCCCATTGTAGGTTCTGTTCATGTTTTTGTGTTTTTTTTGTTTTGTTTTTGTTTTAGATCTTGTTATCTCAATGTGTACATGAGAATTGCAAGACAGTATTTATTTCTGATTTTAAAAGCAACTTCAGGCTCAATGTAGAAAACTTGGTCTATACAGAAAAGTCTAAAAAACAAACTGGTGATTTCCCAAAGCTGCATTTGCAATAACCACTGTTAGCATTTTGATGTGTTCCCTCCTAGTGTTTCCTCATGAGAAAGTTACTTTATTTTAAATAGCGAATTCCTCCCCACAGCACATAATTCGAGGGGGTACAGAAAGAGAAACAGTGAAAAGTAATTCTTCCTCTTTACCCTGAACCCAGCCTCCAGTCCCCTCCCCAGAGGCAATCGCTGTGTCCAGGTTCTTAGGTGGCCTCTCAGAGACAGTCTACATATTTAGAAAATCGATTTGGTGTTCATATCTTCTTCTCACGCAAACTCTGGCATGGCGTACTTGCTGTTTTGCTCTGGAGGTTACCACATAAGTGAGTTCCCTTTCAGCCCCAGCGACATCTCTGTGGGCAGGGCCACAAAGCGCTCTGGTTACATGTTCTGAGGGCTCAGTGAGGCTTGGTCTCAGTTGTGTATTTTTACTCTTTGAACTGAAAATCTGCGAACAACTGAACAGGTGTTAGAATTCTCAGTCTCAACCGTTTCCACAGTTGCTCATGCGAGGAGCAGATCTGCAGGTGGTTGGGACCAGCAGACAGGGCGTTTGGAAGCAGAGCTCAGGCCTTCTCAATGTTGCATTGACCCTCAGTCTGTGCTTTCTAAACTGACAATTGGAAAGTGTGATGTGATATGGAGAGACAATATTTTGTAATTGGAAATGATCTAAACAACCAGGGATGTGTATCCTTAGATTGCTCTGGATTGAAGGGCAAAACCTAAGTCAACATGGTCCACTCTAAGTCCTCTGCCAACCCCCACGCTTCTGGCCCATAACCCTGCCACCGCTAGGTCCTGCCACTAGAGCTGTCTTCTCAGCAGGTCTGCCTGTCTATACTCTCACCTATCTTCAGACCAGCCCTTGCTGGATGCTTCCCTTTTCCAATCTTCTGCTACTTGATCAACTCAAGAACAGTAAGAACTTGACCTTATAAGAGGCCCAATGGACAGGAAAGGAGGTAGGAGATTGGACTTGTTCAAAGTAAGCTCCAGAGAGCAATGAATAGGAGTGAACTGATGCACCTGAAACACCTCATTTATAAAATGAATATTAAAATAACATAATGAATATGACAGTGCTCTGTAAGCGATGAAAGGCTATATATACACACGGGGCTCATATTACGAGGATGATGATAATTGAAAAATAAGACACAAAAGCCAATCAATTTTACAAATTACTTTTCATTGCAATGGTGTTACTTATTCATGTTGGAAGATTACAAAAGTACATAAATAACCCTGGCCAGCTTGCTTAGTGGTTAGAGTGCTGGCCTGCACACCAGAGGGTTGAAGATTCAATTCCTAATCAAGGGCACATACCTGGGTTGCAGGCTGAATCCTTGCCCCAAGTCGGGGTGAGTGTGGGAGGCAACCAATTGATATGTATCTCACCCATCCAAGTCTCTCTCTCTCTCTCTCTCTCTCTCTCTCTCTCTCTCTCTCTCTTTCTCTCTGTCTTCCCCCCCGTGACCCCCCTCCCTCCCCCCGCTCCCCGTGTCTCCCTTCCATTCTAAAAATCAATGGAAAAAATATCCTCACTCTTTGGGTGAAGATTAAAAAAATAAAGTAAAAAAGTATATAAATAAACAACATTTAAAAATTCTCATAGTCTTATTAGCAAGTGGGGTGCCTTATATTATTTATATAACACACCCCTTGTCCATTGCTATGGGACCAGTTTCTGTGGGAGGGTTACTGTTTCCTTGACAACAAATTTTGCCACAAGATTTATCCTGGTCAGCTCAGCGTGAGTGGGAATGAATGTCATGCACCACCTCTGAGCAAAAGTGCCAAGAGCCATCCTCTTTCTCCTGCCACAATACTGGCATACTTTAGTTAAGGACTTTTGCAAAGTCCTGGGTCTTTGAATGAAGAGCCCAGGGAAGGACATGTAATATGAGTGAGAAATAACATGTATTATTGTAAGCCCCTGATATTTGAGGGTTGTTTGTTACTGCAGCATAATGACTCCTATGGTATCTGATACACAGAGAGATCGACAGCTGTTAACATTATCCTTCAGTCTTTTTTTCTAGGCTTATATTCTACTAGAGGCCCGGTACATGATTCCTGCATGGGGGGGGAGGTTTCCCTCAGCCCAGCTTGCATGCTCTCTAATCGGGGACCTCTCGAGGGATGTCTGACTGCCCGTTTAGGCCCGATCTGAGTGGGCAGTGGGGCATCCCTTTCACAACCCAGGATTGTTGGTTCCCAACCACTCACCTGCCTTCCTGCCTGATTGCCCCTAACCGTGTCTGCCTGCCAGCCTGATCACCCCCTAACCACTCCCCTGCCAGCCTGATCAATGCGTAACTGCTCTCCTGCCAGCCCAATTGCCCCTAACTGCCCTCCCTTGCTGGTCTGGTTCCTCCCAACTGCCCTCCTCTGCAGGCCTGGTTGCCCCCAACTGCCCTCCTCTGCTGGCCCAGTCACCCCTAACTGCCCTCCCCTGCCGGCCATCTTGTGGTGGCCATCTTGTGTCCACATGGGGGCAGGATCTTTGACTACATGGGGGCAGCCATCTTGTGTGTTGGAGTGATGGTCAATTTGCATATTACTCTTTTCTTAGATAGGATACATCTTTTCTTTGTCAGAATTAGGATTATAATGTACATGTGATTTTGTGAAGTGCTTTTTTATTTTATCTGCAAGAATTTTAGTAATTACCTCTAAAAGATGTTTCTTTAAACATAGCCATACCATTATCACACTTAAAATTATAATAATTGCTTCATATCACCAAATATTAGTCACTGCACACATTTCTGAGTTTTAAAATTATTTTGTTTAAAATTGGGGTCCAGCCGAGACCGGTTTGGCTCAGTGGATAGAGCGTCGGACTGCGGACTGAAGGGTCCTGGGTTCGATTCCGGCAAGGGCATGTACCTTGGCTGCGGGCACATCCCCAGTAGGGGGCGTGCAAGAGGCAGCTGATCGATGTCTCTCTCTCATCGATGTTTCTGACTTTCTATCCCTCTCCCTTCTGCTCTGTAAAAAATCAATAAAATATATTAAAATAAATAAAATAAATAAAATAAAATTGGGGTCCAAATAAGGTTCTACTTTGCCAAAGTTTGACATGTTTCTTAGATCTCTTTTTATCCTTAGGCTCTTCCTCCCCTCCCCACTTTCCCCTTGTGATATATTTGATGAAGAAACTGTACGGTTTCCCACGGTCTAGATTTTGCTGATCTTCCCATGGGTGTCATTTGACATGTTCCTCTTTCCCTTATATGTTAGTTGTACATAGATTTTCATTTATGTGAGAAGTCAGCACCCTACCTCCCTGCATTGTTCAAAGGCCAACTGTATTTCCTTTTTAAAAAATATATTTTTACTAATTTCAGAGAGGAAGGGAAAGGGAGAGAGAGAGAGAAATATCAACGAAGAGAAAGAATTACTGATTGGCTGCCACCTGTACATCCCCAACTGGGGATCAAGCCACAACCCAGGCATGAGCCCTGACTGGGAATCAAATGGTAACCCCCTAGTCCATAGGTCAAGGCTCACCCACTGAGCAACACTGGCCAGGCAGTGTTTCCTTTTTTAAATTTCTTTATTGATTAAGGTATTACATATGTGTCCTCATCTCCCATTACCCCTTCCAACCCCCCCTCCCACTTATGCCCTCACCCCCCCTGGTGTCCATGTCCATTGATTAGGCTTATATGCATGCATACAAGTCCTTTGGTTGATCTCTTCCCCTTACCCCCACCCTCCCCTACCTTCCCTCTGAGGTTTGACAGTCAATGCTTCTCTGGATATGCCCCTATTCATCAGTTTATATTTGTTGGAAGTGTTATATGTGGCTCCTTTTTCTCCCATTGGTCTCTCCCTGGCCACTTCCGCCCTGCAGCACATACCCTCACCCCCATAGTGTCTGTGTCCATTGGTTATGCTTATCTGGATGCATACAGTTCTTTGGTTGATTACTTACCCTCCCCATTTCCACCCTCCTCTGCCGTCCCTCTGAGGTTTGGTGGTCTGTTCAATGCTTCATTGTCTCCGAATCTATTTTTGTTCATCAGTTTATGTTGTTCATTATATCCCACGTGAGATAATGTGATATTTATCTTTCTCTAACTGGCTTATTTTGCTTAGTATAATGTTCTCCAGGTCCATCCATGCTGTTGCAAATGGTAAGAGTTCTTTCTTTTTTACAGCAGCACAGTATTCCATTGTGTAGATGTACCACAGTTTTTAAATTCACTCATCTGCTGATGGACATTTAGTCTGTTTCCAAATTTTAGCTATTGTAAATTGTGCTGCTATGAATATAGAGGTGCATATATTCTTTCTGATTGGTTTCTAGTTTCTTGGGATATAGTCCTAGAAGTGGGATCACTGGGTCAAACGGGAGTTCCATTTTTAATTTAAAAAATATATTTTATTGATTTTTTTAAAGAGAGGAAGGGAGAGGGACAGAAAGCTAGAAACATCGATGAGAGAGAAACATTGATCATCTGCCTCCTGCACACCCCCTACTGAGGATGTGCCCACAACCAAGGTACATGCCCTTGACTGGAATCAAACCCTGAACCCTTGAGTCCACAGACCGATACTCTATCCACTGAGCCAAACTGGTTTCGGCTCCATTTTTAATTTTGGGGGGAAACTCCATACTGTCCTCCACAGTGGCTGCATCAGTCTGCATTCCCACCAGCAGTGCATGAGGGTTCTTTTTTCTCCACATCCTTGCCAGCACTTGTAGTTTGTTGATTTGTGGATGTTAGCCATTCTAACAGTTGTAAGATGGTACCTCATTGTTGTTTTGAGTTGCATCTCTTGAATAATTAACGACTTTGAGCATTTTTTCATATGCCTCTTGGACTTCTGTATATCCAGTTTCAAAAAGTGTCTATTTAGGTCCTTTGCCCATTTTTGGGGGGGTTGTTTATCTTCCTTTTGTTAAGTTGTATGAGTTCCCTATTAATTTTGGAGATTAAACCTTCAGTGAATATTGACAAATATGTTCTCCCATACAGTGGGCTTTCTTTTCTTCTTTTAAAAAAAAAAGTATATTATTGATTTTTTTTTTCTTTACAGAGAGAAAGGGAGAAGGATAGAGAGTTAGAAACATCAATGAGAGAGAAACATCGATCAGCTGCCTCCTGCACCCCCCCCCCCCCCACTGGGGATGTGTCCGCAACCAAGGTACATGCCCTTGACCGGAATCGAACTTGGGACCCTTCAGTTCATAGGCCGACACTCTATCCACTGAGCCAAACCAGTCAGAGCGTAGTGGGATTTCTAATTGTTTTGTTGATGGTTTCTTTCACTGTGCAGAAGCTTTTTATTTTGATGTAGTCCCATTTGTTTATTTTCCCCCTAGTTTCCATTAGAGATGTATCAGTAAAGATATTGCTATGACATATGTCTGATATTTTGCTGCCTATGGATTTTCTAAGATTTTTATGGTTTCCTGTCTTACAGTTAAATCCTTTATTCATTTTGAGTTTATTTTTGTGAATTGTGTAAGTTGGTGGCCTAGTTTCACTTTTTTTTTTGCATCTATCTGTCCAATTTTCCCAGCACCATTTATTGAAGAGACTCATTATATTCTCTTGCCTCCTTTGTCAAATATTAATTGAGCATAATGGCTTGGGTCGATTTCTGGATTCTCTGTTCTGTTCTATTGGTCTATATGTCTGTTCTTGTGCCAGTACCAGACAGTTTTGAGAACAGTGGCTTTGTAATACAGCTTGATATCTGGTATTGTGATCCCTCCAACACTGTTATTCTTTCTCAGGATTGCTGCAGCTGTTTGGGGTCTTTTTTTATTCCCTGTAAATTTTTGGAGAGTTTGTCCTAGGTATGTGAAATATGCTATTGGCATTCTAATGGGGATTGCATCGCTTTGGGTAGTGTGAACATTTTAATGATGTTGAATTCATGAACAGGGTATATTCTTCCACTTGATTTTAGAGAAAGAGGAAGGCAGAGAGAGATAGAGAGAAGGACACATTAATCAGTTGCCTCTTGCATGCACCTGGACTAGGACCAAAACTGCAGCCCCGGCATGTGCTCTAACCCGGAACTAACCCGTGACCTTTAGGTGCACAGGGCGATCCTCAACCAACTGAGCAACACCGGCCAGGGCTCAACTCTCTTTCCTGTCGCTGCTGATTAAAACTAGAGGCTCCATCAGATTCCATGAACAGATTTTAAAATGTAGGGCACTATAAAAATGTTCTAAGCCATTTAATATTCTTCTACAACATGTTTCTTAATGACTATAGAACTGTCAAAAATGGGAATGTATTCTTTAAAAAAATAAAAAATTTAAAGCCGAAACCAGTGTGGCTCAGTGGATAGAGCGTGGGCCTGCCGACTGAAGGGTCCCGAGTTCCATTCCGGTCAAGGGCAGGTACCTTGGTTGCGGGCACATCCCCAGTGGAGGGTGTGCAAGAGGCAGCTGATCGATGTTTCTCTCTCATCGATGTTTCTGACTTTCTATCCCTCTCCCTTCCTCTCTGTAAAAAATCAATAAAATATATTTAAAAAAATAATTTTAAAGAAAAATGGGAATGTATTCCTACCTATTAAGCTAGTCCCTTATTGTTCTCTTAGTTCCTGCGGATGGTGGATGCCTGCGCCAGCTTCCTCACCGAAGCCTTGAACCCAGAAAACTGTGTTGGGATCCTGAGGCTGGCAGACACGCACTCTTTGGACAGCCTGAAGAAGCAGGTTCAAGGTTACATCATCCAAAACTTTGTGCAGATTCTGAACGCCGAGGAGTTCCTGGAACTTCCTGTGGACACTCTGTATCACATCTTGAAGAGCGATGACCTTTATGTGACGGAGGAGGCCCAGGTGTTCGAGACGGTGATGAGCTGGGTCCGGCACAAGCAGTCGGAGCGGCTCTGCTTGCTCCCCTACATCCTGGAGCACGTGCGCCTGCCGCTCCTGGACCCGTGGTACTTTGTGGAGACGGTGGAGGCAGACCCTCTCATCAGGCAGTGCCCGGAGGTCTTCCCGCTGCTGCAGGAAGCCAGGATGTACCACCTTTCTGGCAATGAGGTGAGGGGAGAGGCGCTGCGGTTAACCAGCTCAGCAAAGGAGTTAGCGGGCCTCACAGAGATCAGGTGAGGCGGCTGGCAGATCCTTAGAGCAAGAAGATGCTACATCACAGTGTGAGTCAGGCAGTTCCAGAAGCCCCGGATCTCTGATCTGTAAAATGGGGATGACAGTGCCTCCTGGGCAGCGTCTGAGAGGATTAGGTGAGATGACAGACATCACCCAGCACCGAGCCTGGCACATCCCTCTCTTCCCAGCTGTGGAAGGGCGAGAGGGGAGTGAGGATGACACCTACGTGGACAGAATGTGCCGGGTCCAGTCGCCCTTCCATGGGGTGCTGCTTTTTTCCTGCCCACTCTGGGGAACCTGATGTTTCCTTAGTTCAGACTCTCATTATTTCCTTCCCGAATTTCTGAAAGTTCCTCAGAACCCACCTTCCTGCTCCAGTATGGCCTCTCTCCAGTTTATTCATCAGCTGGATGATCTAAAACTCTCTCCTAGACTTACCCTCTTCCCTGGTTCCTTGCCCCTTTTGGGATAAAGCCCACACTTCCTGCCTGAGCTCCCACAGCCTGGCCCTGTCCCCTTCACCTCCTGCCTGCTTCTCTAGTGCCATCTCCAGCCCCTTTCTCCTGCTACTGCTCAAAGGCACTGCTTCTAATGCCCCAAAGCGGCCCTGTTTTTTTCCACCTCCAGGTAATGCAGGTGCTGTTCAGATGCCTTTTCCCTCTTCTTCTAGTCAACTTCTGCTCCTGCTTCAAAATTCAGTCCAAGCATCATCTTCTCCAGAGGCTTCTCTCGAATTCTCAGCCCCTGATGCATTGCAGTATTTTAACACCGACTGCTACTGGTTAACCATTGAATTCCTCACCTGTAAATATCTCCAGGTTGGGCTTGGTATGGTAGAAAGTATGCTGTATTGAAATTTTCATCTCCAGACTTTAGGAAGATTGCCTGGTATATAGTAAGTGATTGATAAAGATTTGTTTAATGAATAAACAGAGACCAAAATGGTGAATGTGCATATCATTTGAATCTACCTGATTCTCCTTAACAATTGGAGAAATATTTTATTCATTACTGTATAAAGATAATACTAGGTTTAGTGGAGGTGGATAAGCAGCCAGGAAGTAATGAAATAGGGGCTGTTAAGTTTATAGACATGAAACCCACACATATATTCCACAATACAAACCCACTATACATGGATTTGGCTACAAAGCCTTCTTCATTAGGCCATTGGTAGATATCTGAGTAAAGAGTGGCTTAGGAATGATCTGTGTGAAGACCCCCAGGAACCTCCTCCTTTCCCCATGTGCCCTTTCTAGTTCTGTGTTGTCCTCAGATTCATTGTCACTCATTCACTCTGCAAATATATATTTAAATGTTTAATAATTTTGCCAGTGATGTTATTAGAACCAGGAAGGGTTTTTTTTTTTTTTGGGGTGGGGGGTGGTGCGTGTGTGTGTGTGTGTGTGTGTGTGTGGTTTTTAGTTATAAATAATATTTCTTTCATAGATGTAGGGCTATCCAGGTTATCCATTTCTTCTAGAATGAGCTTTAATAGTTTGTATTTTTCAAAGAACTTTCCCATTTCATAGAAGTTACTGAATATGTTGGTTTAATGTTGTTCACAATATTCCCTTATTGTCTGTAGTGATGTCATTCACATCTCCCATTCCAGATAGTGGTGATTTGTGTCTCCTCTTTTTTTTCTGATCAGTTTGGCTTGAGGTTTGTCAATTGTATTCATTTTCTCAAAGAACAAGCTTCTGGTTTAATTTTATTTTTCTCTATTTGCTTTTATGTTTTCTATTTGACTTATGTCTAATCTAATCTTGATTATTTCATGTCTTTTGCTTCCTTTGGGTTTAATTTTCTCTTCTTTTTTAAGTTTCTTAGGTAGATTTGGAGGTCATTGATTTGATACCTTTCCCCCCTAATATTGTCATTAATACTATAAATTCCCCCCCCCAAGTACTACTTTAACAGTATCCCATATATTTTAATATGCTATGCCTTCATTTTTTACAAATAAATCCTCAACAGTAACAATATGCCAGAAATGGCAGCAGGCACTACAAAAAAATCTCTGCCTTGCTAAATGTCTGTCTTTCAGAAAATAGAGGACAGTAAGCAAATAAAGGGTGGTGAGTAGACTGATGGAGGGGGTGTAGGCAATCACATGGGTCATATCCTGTGCTGGGTATGTGGGTCACTGGCAGGTGGCTCAGCACTGGGAATCAAAACCCTCATACACTTGGACAAGTGTCAGTTTCTGCAGCTGTACTTAGTGAAGCATTTAAAGTTCAGAGTCTTGATCAACTGTATTTCCAAAATTTTGGCTATTTCTGTTTCTGCTTCCCATTTATTTAGTCTCTGAAATGCAGGTGCTGAAGGCATTCTTTTGATATAAAATATCTCTACTATGTCTTCTGCAAAATTGCTGCTCTAAAACATCTGCTCTGCCTTTTGTATTTGAAATGGGGTGGGGGATGGCGAGTGGGAGCATAAACTTTGGATTTAGGAGGAGAGAGAATTCTGATATCTGGAAAAGTCTCCGGTGGCAGAAATTTGGGCTTGCAGTCAGGAGAATCTTGGCTTTAACTTTGCACAATTTACCTGCAGTGTGACCTTGGGCTACTTAACTGCTCTAGAGCTCAGACCCAACCTGTAACATGGAGATAATAATGCCTACCAGCTGCTAGAATTGTTTTGAGATATAATCAGATAATGAATGAGATCTGCTTAGCACAGTGTCTGGCACATGGAAAATGCCCCCAAAATGAAGACTGTTCTTATTCTCACTTAGTTTGTTTATGGGCCCTATCTCCCGAAATCAGACATTTTCTCTGTTTTAGGCTAAAATCTCTCTTTTCACTGTGTCTTAGGTTTTTGCTGCCTTTGTTGCTCCTATTCCAGATCAGAGCACTTTCTCATTTCCATTGCAGGCTGGGTAACTGAACTAACTCACCACTGTGATCCCTGGCTTGAGGTCTCATTGCTAGTTGATTCCTGAAACTCCCTGTCTGCTCACTGCTTGAATAATTTTGGGTTTGTTCCTTGTGACAGTAGTGTTAAGCGTGGAGGCTACCCCTGGAACTCACTGCACCTTCCTTTCCCAAACTTTAACTCTTCTTGTCCCATCACTATCTCTCCTTCTTAATCTTGTCCTTCCTCCAAGTTCATGAAGGTGATGGCAGTGGGACATTTTAAACCCTAAAAGCAAATGACAATCTGTATTTAACTTAGAAATGGTAGCTGGTACCTTCATTGGGAGAGGTCTTTTGGGACAGAAAAGTTGCCCCTCTGTTTCACTTCCTCCTAAATTTCCACATTGAACTATACCAAGGTCCAATGGCATAGAAATGATTATAGGCATTTACAGAGATTGTGTTGCTTCTCCCTGGTCACAAGGCCAGAGGTGGTGGACCCAAACTCTGGTGTATTTGACTGCTCCAGATGTGTGCTCTTTCAGCTGGGTTCAAATATCTATGGCGTGGCTCTCTTTGCTTGTTCAAGACTTTGAAGAGTCATATGCTTGAGGTTGAGACCCAGTCCCCCAACCTGCTTGGCCGTACTCTGATACCACTGTCAGGACCTCTCTTTCAGAAGTGCGGTAGTGAACAAAAGTCTGGGATGTCATCAAAATATTGGAACAAGGCAGGAGTGGAAGGCAGCCAAAAGTTCAATTCTAGGACTCAAGGCTTCCTATAAGGTAGGAAGGGAGAAGCAAGAAGTGCATTTGATGATAAACAGACCTGGAGTTCTTAAAATGGCAGCAAAAGCAGTAACAGATAACTTTTATTGAGTACCTATTATATACCAGGCTCTGGGCCAAACACACTATGTACATGATCTCAACGAATCCTTACAGCAAACCTGTGAGGTAGTTACCACTATAATCTCTGATATACAGATGATAAAACTGAGGCTCAGAGAAGTGATGTCGCCTGGTCACACAATGGCAGAGTTGGGAACTGGGCCCTGCTCTGCTGGCTCCATAACCTGAGCTCGGAAACCCGGTGTCATCCTGTACTCCCATTGGTTTTCCAGATAATATCAGAGCGCACCAAGCCCAGGATGCATGAGTTCCAGTCTGAGGTGTTCATGATCATCGGTGGCTGCACGAAGGATGAACGGTTTGTGGCGGAGGTAACCTGCCTGGACCCCCTGAGGCGCAGCCGCCTGGAGGTGGCCAAGCTCCCGATGACGGAGCATGAGCTGGAGAGTGAGAATAAGAAGTGGGTGGAGTTTGCATGCGTGACATTAAAAAATGAGGTCTACATCTCAGGTAAGCAGGAGCCACGTGATGCCAAAGCAAGTCCGCATGGGCACGACATATTTTCCTGAGTGAGGGCAGGCAGCCACCCTAGAAGAACTATTGTAAATGGCAACAATCTAGCTCTGCCTGGGTCAGGATATGGAAACCAGAAGCTCAGGTGGTCTTATCTTGGAAAGCACATTTTTACTTGAGGAACACTAACCTGTGAGCAATATTGTGCCAGGATCTGGGGAACAGGAAGAGAAATAGGAAAGTGCTACTAGAATTTATTCAGTGTCTGCTATAGGCATAGTACACTAAGCTTGGCACGGGGAATACAGTAATGAAGAAAAATGTCTGCTCTTCTCCAAGACCTGATCCTTCAAGCTTATTAGGTCATACTTTTAGATACTCCCAAAGCATCCAATATTTTTTTCATTTCTTACTTCTAAGTAGTTTGATTAGTTATTTACAACTAGAGGCCCAGTGCACAGGATTTGTGCACTGTTGGGGGACGTGGCCTGAGGGGATCGACCTGCTGTGGGAATGTCACTCATCCAGGTCAGCTGAGCGGCTGTGGACCCACCCTCTGAGTGGCTGCTCCTGCTGTGGGAGCAGCCACTCATCCCAGTCAGCCAAACAGCACTCCTACTGTGGGAATGCACTGACCACCAGGGGACAACTCCTGTGCTGAGCATCTGTTCTTGGTGGTCAGTGCATGTCATAGTGAGTGGTCGACCGGTTGTCCTAGTTGTTCTGCCATTCGGTCTCTGGGCTTTTATTATATAGATGATTTATGTCTATCAACCATTAATCCTTAAATTATCTGACAGTCAGCACTATTCTCAACACCTAGCACTGTGCCTGGGCACCATAGTAAATGCTCAGTGAATCTTTATTGAAAGACATATTTTCTACCATCTTTGCAGCATAGTAGATGAATTTTTAATTTGGTAGCATTTAATCCTATGCCTCTCACATCAACTCTATAAGATAGGTGACTTAAATCTCCAGGGTATAGATGGAGAAAACGGAAGCTCAGAAAGGTTATGGAATGCACCTAAGGCCACATACTGGTAAATGTCAGGCAGGATTCCAACCCAGGTTCTCTGAGTCCCATGCTTTCCCCATAACATCAAAAGCAACCCAGCTCTTCTTGGGGCCCCAAGGGAGGAGACAAGTATCCCTCCTCTTCTCTAGAAGGTGCTCTCTAATCTGTACTTATTTGGGGGAAAAGCTGCTTCCTAGAGCTGGCTTCCTCCAAAATCAAGGTCAGGTTAGTTTTTCTTGGGATTATATTAATATTATAGATGAGGCTATAGCTTTCTTTTATCTTATAGCAAAATGTTTTAATTGGTATAGAAGGTTCAAATAATACAGAGTATGAAGTAAAATATGTCAGTTCCTCTGTGTCATTACAATCCTATATTTTAAATTAAAAGTGGTTTTCTATTGTTTTAGAGTAAATGATGCCAGTTTCAGTAACTAATTCTAAATCTCAGTGAATTACCACAATAGTATATGGGGTTGCTCTGCTCAGTCACTCAGACACCCAGGCTCCTTCCATCTTGTGATGCTGCTCCTTTGTATGTGTGGTCTTCATTTTGAGAGGAGAGAGAAAATGAATGAGTTGCGTGTGAATGAGTTGAGAATAGCTTTAGTCTGGATTCACAATTCTATTCACAGTCTATTGGTAAGAATGAGCCACATGCCCTCCCTGCCCCTCCACCCCCTGCTGGTAGGCTGGGAAATGCAGTTTAACTGTGTGTCCAGAAGGAAAAGACAGGGTTTGTAATTATAGTCAGTCTTTGTCACATCCACTGCATATTATTCTACAACTTGTTCTCTTCTCTTAAATGTGTTGTCTTTAAAAAAAACAAACAAACTATACAAGCAATATATGAAAGCATGCTTGTTATCCTAATATATAAAAAGCCAGGGCTGTCATGACCGAAACAACTGGACAAATGATAGAGCAGCAGGCTGTGTGGGGTGACAAGGCCGGCAGGGGGGGGGTAGTTAGTGAGGGATGACCAAATGACTGAACAAGCAGGCTGTGTGGGGCAACCAGGATGACTGGGAGTTAGTGAGGAACAACCAGATGACTGAACAGCATGCTGTGTGGGGTGACCAGGCCAGCAGGGGGGACTGTTGGGGGCAACCAGGCTAGGCAGTTGGAATTGATCAGATTGGGGGGGGGGGCAGTTAGTGGTGATCAGGCTGGCAGGCGGAGCAATTAGGGGCGATCGGGCAGGCAGGCAACCAGGTGAGCAGTTAGGAGCCAGCTTGTGAGAGGGATCAGGCCTAAAGGCCTAAATCGGCAGTTAGATATCCCCCAAGGGGTCACAGATTGGAGAGTGTGCAGGCTGGGCTGAGGGATACCCCCCAACCTGTGCACAAATTTCATGCACTGGGCCTTTAGTACATAATAAAATCAACAGAAATTTCACTTCAATTCCCAATACATTTTTCACCTCATTGCAGTTGGTGTAATAGATCTATCATATGTTTTAAGTGATATAATTCATGTAAAGCACAGCACAATCCCAAGCACATGGTGAGACCTCAACAGTGTTAGCTATCATTAGTGTCATTTCATTATCATTATTTCTTTTACAAGCTACAGGACAGCTTATTGAATAAATGAACCATGGTTGTTTGTCAGCTTTTATTTTTTTTTTACTAAAAATAATATTGCACATATGTTTATCAACTTGTGCTGCTATTTGGAGAGGTTCCTAGAAGTGGTCACAAGATGTGAGAATTTGGAATTCTTGTAGATATTGCTAAACTGTCCTCCAGAAAGTTTGTACCAATTTACAGTTCAACCAATGATGAAAAACAGTGGCCATTTTCAACATCCATTTTATGTTATTTTTATTATCAGTCAGTTACACTTTTAATAGTCCAGAATGCTTAAATTTACACACTTGGAGCATTAATTAGGTCGAGTATATTTCTGTATATTTAATAGCTAACTGTATTTATTTTACAAATTATGTGTTTACACTCTTAGTTTTTCTATTGGTGGTTTGTCCTTTTTTTAAAAAAAAATTAAGTTTTTGGAGTTCTTATCATATTTTTACTATTTGTATTGCAAGTACTTTCTCCCAGGCTGTGTTGTTTTCTAACATTGATTTAGATTTTATATAGAAACTTTCTTATATGATTCTGGGTTTCAAATCCCCCCCTGAAATTCTTAACATCTTCTATATTTTCTTTAATTACTTTTAAAGTATTTACATTTGAGGTTTATTTTAAGGGTAAGGTGGAATAGGTATCTATCTTATTTTTTCTTGAAAAGTGTTCTAAGACCATTTATTGAATGACCTCTACATCTTTTAGTGTGACCTGTACTCTGGCTATTACGTATCAGTGTGTGTGGTCTGATGCAGTACATTGTTGTTTGTGTAACAGCTGTGTAGTATAGTTTGATATCTGCTGTGGAAAGCCCCCTCTTCACTTTTCTTTGTCAAATCTACTCTTCCAAGTGAAATTTAGAATGATCTTTTCAAGTTCCCTGAAAATTCCTGAAGGCGCTGGATAAGCGGATTTATCTGGAGAAGGTTGATGTCTTCTTATCTATGGATACGATATCCCTGCCCAGTTAATCAAGTCTTCTTTTATGAAGTAAAATTCATAGAGTTCTTTTTCTTTTTAAATAAAATTTACATACATTTCTTTGAAAGTTTATAGTTATTTAGTAAGTTTTGACACTACTTACATGGGACCAATATCACAGAGTTTTAAGTAAATAGAGATCTCTAAAAGGCACAAAACCAAAAGAAAAACGATTAAACTAAATGAACTAAAAATTCACAGAAGAGGAAAAAGCTCAGTCTCCCTAATAGCCAGGGAGAACCCAACTGGGATTATTTTTCTCCATTAGGCTATAAAACAACAACAAAGAAAACACCCCAAAACAATCCGCAGACCCCCTCCTTACATCCACCGTGGGTGGGGCACGGGGAAAGGACAACCAGCAGCTTTAGAGGGCTCTTTGGCAGCACCTATAAAAATTCAAGGTGTGTACACCCTTGACCTAGGAAACCCACGTTTGGGCTCCATCCTAGAGAAACACTTACCCATGGCAGGGAGCATCATCAGTGACATTCATTGCCACTAGGGCAGTAGGGCAGGTTAACAAGTCTGAAAAGTACATATTTTTCATTAAGTAGTTGAGTTGGCACTCTGTGTGGGTGCGGAATTGGAAATACAAATTTGTTAAAATATTTGATTAAAGTCACCAAAAAAAAAAAAAAAAAAAAAAAAGACAGTTCTCCTCTGTTTTGGTCTCTCTTCCTAATTAAATTATGTATTTTCAGTTTAATAAGAGAGTTGTTTTGAAAACATTATTTACCAGCTGACTCTCACATTTTCTATTGGGAGCATCTCATTCTTTTACAGTGAAAATTGTTTAAAAACAGGACAACCCCACTTATATTTTTAGTACAGTTATAAACCCAGATAATTTTTAAAAAATGTTTTTAATGCTTTGTTTCTAGAGGGAGGGGAGGAGAGGGATAGGAGATGGAAACATCAATGGATGAGAGGGAAACATTGCAGGTGGGCTGGGAAATGCACTTTAACGGCGTGTCCAGGAGGCCACCTCCCGCCTGCGCCTCACTAGGGATCGAGACTGCAGCCCGGGCATGTGCCCTGACCAGGAATCAACCAGCGACTTCTTGGTTCATCGGTCAATGGCCAAACACTGAGCCAACCAACCAGCCAGGTGACTCCGGGGACTTTAAAATATTTATTGGTTTGCATTTTTAAAAATAAATAAGCAAACAGAACATAAGCTGCTTTTTAATTTGCTGCTGGTCAAGGAAGGCCCTGCACAGTCCAGCCTTATCTGTCCTGTCTTACAGCTTGCTTCTTAACTTCACAAACATGGGAGTCCAGGCTCCTGCTGTGGGTGGAGGGGGACGTGGTCCTGCCTCCCTGAAGCCCACCTCTTCCCTGAACTCTCACGGCACAGAGATGCCACATGACATGTCTGGAGAATTATTCACCCCAGCCTCACACTGTCTCTTTTTGTCCCTCTGTGTTGGTTCTGTCTCCCCAAATAGGCCACACACACCTTCAGGATTTCTTTTCTCTTTTCTTAGGAGGGCTGGCCTGGGGATTCAGCACTTATGGATCTGTGGGGAATTATGGGAGAAGCTGTATTTCTGACACATCTGCTGGTTTCTTAAACGCTCTGCATCTTTTCTAGGTGGCAAAGAAACTCAGCATGATGTTTGGAAATATAATTCTTCAATCAACAAATGGATCCAAATAGAGTATTTGAACATAGGCCGCTGGAGGCATAAGATGGTGGTGTTGGGTGGCAAGGTCTATGTGATTGGAGGTTTTGATGGCCTGCAGAGGATCAACAACGTGGAGACCTACGACCCCTTCCACAATTGCTGGTCAGAGGTATCGGAGATTATTTCTATGGGTAACTCTGTTTGCATTATTACTTCACAGCCTAAAAAAGGGTATATGTCAATGTTGGTATATGGCTTTCTGATCACTTGGCTCCCACTGAGAACGTTTTTGGTGGCTGTGAGCTTTCCTCATCACAGAAATCATTGCTTTAGCATTGCTGGTTAGGTCACAGCTTTGTGTACACCTGCCCTATCCTGGCCAGAACCCCAGATGGAGGGGGCCGGGGAAGAAGGCTGGATCCTACTCTGGGTGCATATCTTGGCCCATAGTCTCCATGTCCTCAGATGCCATCTACCCTTGTCTTCTCCACACGGGACACCCAAGGGTTCCTTTAACACAGTGTTTGTTGAATTCAGAGTCATTTGGCAGTGCTTAGAAATCAGCCCTTGTTTATTTGCTTATTAGTGAATCATCTTTTATATTCTTGCATGCAAGAGTTTAACAAGTTTCACAATGCAAACTCAGTTATATATCACACTCAGGCAAAGGTGAGGCATTGCTAATCAATGGGTGCAAAGGATATGCTCTGGAGATCGGCTGTATAGCACTGTGCTATAGATAACAATACTTATTGTACTCTCAAAAATGTGTTAAGAGGGTAGACCTCATGTTGTGTTATTACCACAATAATTAAAAAAAGAAAATTTCAAGTGATCTCACTGGTATTTCCACTTTCATATTTTCTTTCCTTGTTATATGTCAGAGCGTGTTTTAGTTTTGGAGAGTATAAAGCGTGGTCATTGTAGGCACAGCACAGGTAGCCATGTCCTCCTGGCATCCAGACCTGTCAACCTGGAGTGCCAAATAGAGAGCCCTTGATGTTTAATGAGGGAGGAGTGTACTAAGATCGTCTCAGTTCGGTAAGCCCCATCACTTGGCACTTGTGGATTGGTCTATGGCCCAAGAGGATCATGTCCATGAGCAAGAAGCTCTTGGAGGACCCCTTTAGTGCCCTGGGGTTCACAGAGTGGAAGCACAAGTCTGGCTTAATCCTCTAATCTGCATGTTGCCCCAGAGTGGGAGAGTCTGTTTACCCTGTGGCCACCTGAAACCCGTTTACCATTTTTTCTTCCTGGACGTTATAAACACTAAGGACAATGCCTGGCATATTGTGAATAATTTTAAGTGAATAAACACATGAATGAATGTGATTATGCACGTTTGAAAAAGCATTTCTCTCCCATACTGGCTGGTTTCATCTGTGGAAACACTTATTCCTGTCACTACCCTGCCCCACCTGAGAACCGAACTCTGGGAGAAACAGGCTGGAAACACCCAGCGCCTGCTTGAGTCTGAAGGGAGGGTGGGATAGATGTGCTTTGATCCTCTGTGTGTTTCAAGGGGAGTCAAGGCCACAGGCCTTGTGACTTCAGGCAAAGCATGCCCAGGCTTGTGTGCCCTGGCTCCTGGCCTGTGTTCTGTGAGCCACTGCAGCAAGCTGGGCAATGACTGACAGCTTCTCCTGGGCCTGCATCTCCACAGGCCGCGCCCCTCCTCGTCCACGTCAGTTCCTTCGCAGCCACCAGCCATAAGAAGAAGCTCTATGTGATTGGGGGAGGGCCCAATGGAAAACTGGCCACGGACAAGACTCAGTGTTACGACCCTTCAACCAATAAGTGGAGTTTGAAGTCGCCCATGCCGGTGGAGGCTAAATGCATCAATGCAGTGAGTTTCCGGGACCGCATCTATGTCGTTGGTAAGTGAGCAGATGGCTTCTGATGTATCCACGGTTCCCCACCCATGAAGCCATGCAGGTAGATCAGACGAAGCCGCCCCCCCCCCCCCCCCCAACTCACAAATTCCTGGTTGAAAAGGAAGAGAAGATGGGATTGGACCAGGCTTGGGTGGGATTTCCCTTGAAGTCCTCGAGGCAGAAAACTGCCCACATTCAGGAGACACACAAAGCACATCATCCCTGGGACTCAGGGAGGAGTTAGAAGTTGCTGCAGGAACATGTGCAGACATTGAAATGTGCACAGTAGGATAAGTGCCCAATAAATAGTAGCTATCATTGTTTCTTCTTTTTGTGTTCATGGAATTTTACTCTCCCTACTTGCTTTGGGGGCTCTGAAAAGTTGCAGTTTGCCCAAAGGATAGCCTGGCCAGCCAGACCAGAGTTGGCCTGTAATGTTAAGGATGATGGATCTCAATCTTGACTACTCATTAGAATCACCTTGGAGCTTATTATAAAAGTATGGGCAGCTGGGCCTCACTTCGGACCAATGAAATCAGAACGGGAAAGAGGATGCTAGCCAACAGTTACAAGTGTTTATTATTATTTTTAAAATATTTTTATTGATTTTAGAGAGGAAGGAAGAGGGAGAGAGAGAAACATCCACAATGAGAATCATGGATTGGCTGCCTCCTGCACTGGGGATCCAGCCCACAACCCAGGCATATGCCCTTGACCGGAATCAAACCTGGGACCTTTCAGTTCCCAGGCCGATGCTCTATCAGCCAAACCGGCTGGGGCAGTTGCAAGTGTTTTTAACGTACAGGCGACTTTAATGTGCAGCAAGGATTGAGAACTACTGATAAAGGGGATGCCAAAAATAAATAATGTAAGCAAATAGGAGATAATCAGACAAGTAAATATGGAAAGAGATGAAGGAAAAACCCCTCTCTTACTTGGTTGAGGTTTCATGTGTGTTTATTATGGTCAGGCTCATGACTGCTTAAAGGTCTAATCTGGAGACAAGTGCCTTGAATGGTGTCCCAGGCCGTGCTCGGTTTAAAGAGGGGCTACCGCCTGAGGTGACTGTCACGTGCTGACCGCTTCTATGCACCAGGCCTTCTTCCAGTTACTTCGTGCTCATGGTCCTTCTGACGTCTTATTATCACGTGCGTGTGGTTACAGATCAAAAGGGGGCGGAGCTGGAATTGTGAGCAGAGTCTGCCTGATGCACCACGTGGTATTTCTTCCAGGGAGCAGTCTCGGGGTGCGTTTTGGCCCCTCGGTGAAGCCAGGTGCCCCTGGGAACCCGATTAGCACTGGCTGCAGAATTTAAAGGACGGTGGGAAGTGTCTGTCTCCAGCACTTAGACAGACTTACCTCATCAGAAGGATGGTTTGGGGGTTAAAGGAGAAGAAAACCAGAACAAAGGGTGCGAGGCCCACCGTGTTTGCCTTGGTCTGCAGGTGGGGCCATGCGAGCGCTGTACGCCTACAGCCCCCTGGAGGACAGCTGGAGCCTGGTGACCCAGCTCAGCCACGAGAGGGCCAGCTGCGGCATCGCGCCCTGCAACAACCGGCTCTACATCACCGGGGGGCGCGACGAGAAGAACGAGGTCATCGCCACGGTGCTGTGCTGGGACCCCGAGGCCCAGAAGCTGACCGAGGAGTGCGTCCTGCCCCGGGGGGTGTCGCACCACGGCAGCGTCACCATCAGGAAGTCCTACACCCACATCCGGAGGATCGTGCCGGGAGCCGTGTCCGTCTGACCACGGGAGGCGGAGTCACCCCGGGAGCTGGGCGGGGCCTCCTGAAGACCCCCGCACCCCTCACCCAGGCCCCGCCCACTTCGGACAGTAGGCGGGGCCTGCGTTTTAGGTCAGACCTCAGGGGATCCCCGTGGCTCCCCCCCCCCCCCCCCCCGGGGGCTCCTTGGAAGTAACAGCTTTGGGACCCCGGAGAGCAGCCGGGGGTGTGTGTGCGTGACCTACCTCAGGAGCGAAGAGCAATGTGCGACACGAAGGACACACCTGCCGGCCAGGGTCTGTGCCGGGCGCTTTTGCAGATCAAGTCACTGAACCATCACAGGCCTGGTGGCTGCTTTTTGTTTGTTTGCTTGTTTAAATCACTGTTTTACAAGCGAGGAAACCGAGTTTCAGGGAGGCGAAGTGACTCGCCCCAGATCACTCAAATTGCAAGTAGCAAAACCAGGAGTCTAAATCCAGGTCTTTCAAGGTCAAAGTCAGTGCCCTTTTGCCAGTGGCTCTCTCAGAGCAGGAAACTAGAAACAAAAACGAGGTGCTCCGAACTGGCTCGGTTTTTTGTTCTGACAAGGTTGCTAGAAGATTCACTAATCAGGGCAGGGAAATAAGGGTATTTCTCTTTTCTTTTCCCTTTCCTTTCCTTTTATTTTCTCCCGCTTCTCCCCGCCCCCCTCCCCTACTGAAACCAGCTGGAATCCCTGGAGGTGGAGCCTTGGGCTCCTTGTCAGGAGCATCTCAGAGGCTGTTTCATCTGACAGGACTGGGGAGGTGGGTCTGAGAAGGCTTGCTTGCTTTGAAAGATATAAAAAAATTGTGTTCTGTTCTCCCATCAAGAGCCTCTATTTTTTTTTTTTAATGATCATAGGAGGCCCATTTTGAACTAGAACTGTCATCACCAGACAGAATTGTACCTTCAGCATAGTCCAGTGCCCTGGCCCCTTAATGCCTAACTGTTGTATTGCCATGGAGAAAAGAGGTTCCTGGAGACTCAGCTCTGTTTTTAAAAAAAAGATGTGAATATCCTAATAGATTGCTGGCCACTGCAGGAAACAGGAATCACCAGCTTCTCCTCCTTTTCCTCCTCCCCCTCCTCCTCTTACTCCTCCTCCTTCTTTATCCTCACCTGAAGGTATGCTTTGACTGATTTTAGAGAGAAAGGAAGGAAGAGAGAAACATCAATCAGTTGCTTCCCGTATGCACCCCAATCTGGAATCGAACTTGAAACCTCAGTACGTGTCCTATATCTTTTGTGTATGAATCAACAACCTTTTTGATGTATCAGATGACACTCCAACCCACTGAACAAGCCTGCCAGGA
Source organism: Antrozous pallidus (assembly GCA_027563665.1). Lineage (NCBI taxonomy): Eukaryota > Metazoa > Chordata > Mammalia > Chiroptera > Vespertilionidae > Antrozous > Antrozous pallidus. The sequence goes on along the minus strand of CM050514.1, from coordinate 43,510,780 downwards.
CTGACTGACTTTTCTTGACGGCATATGCTCCGTTTTTTAGATAGTGATTTGGGTCCATGTCCCTGAGATCCCACCCTCCTGGACCCTTAGTTTTCAGGGTCCCTTTAAGCCATTCTGTTTCTTTTTGGATCTGCTTGGCACAATTTTGATTCAAGGAATAGAGTCAATCCTTCACTGTAAGCACTAGAATTTTCAAATGAGCTCACTGGAAATTCATTCTAATCCCCACATGGGGGGAACAACAGAGATCCTGTTTCATCTGCTCTATTTAAGCAACAACAATGGCAAAAACATAGTAACTGCATTACCCAATGTGCTTTATTTTCATCATATGATTTCAAATCTCTTTATAGAGTTTTATTTCATGTCAGATGTGGCACACATATTGTGCTTGTGCTTCTCGGCAGTTTGAGATTTGATAGTGGATTTAATTTTCATAGGAAAGTTATGGCTAGAAGGAGCTAAAATTCAAAGCAGGTAAAGAAGACTTGGAAAATTACAAGATTTGTTTCTGCTTAGATGATTGAAGATAAATATAAATGCATGTTGGTGTGTGCAAAGCTCTGTGCCTTAGGGTCATGTGTGATAGTTCAGCTCCCTACTATGAAAGTAATATGGGAAAATACAAGCATATTTGTGGAAATTTAGAACACCAGCATCACCTACTCATGAGCTCTAATAATCTTAACAAAGCTCTCAATTTAATTTAGTTCAATTCAGCAAACACTCAAGGAGTTCTTTATGTTTGTCAAGCCTTGAGGACACCAATAAATAAGACAAATCCCTACCATGAAGACACTGAATAAACAGGTAAATAGGCCACTTGAAAATATTATATTTTTCCCCATCAAGTTAGAAAGAGAGAGAGAGAGAGAGAGAGAGAGAGAGAGAGAGAGAGAGAGAGAGACTTGTATGCAAAGCTATAAGGCTACATTCAAGTCTTTATTGTCCTTCCGAGTGGTCTCTCTGGAAAGCTGTGCAATTAGGTCAACGATGAGGCCACTGCTTATGCGTTTGTCTTTCTTTGACATTGCCTCCAGAAACTATTTCTGAGCTATAACCATTTTCCAAAAATGGTTTCAGGGAAGAACTTCCAAAGAGGATATCCAGCGGCAGCATCACAGCCATACGTGCCGAGCCACCTCAGAAAGAGAACAGTCCTTGTCTTAGCAGGCCTTTAAGGAGAGAAATCAGCAAATTTTGAGCCAAACAGTGCTAGGAAAGTGAAGATTTAGGATCTCTGTGTTATAAACCTGGTTCTAAATGCAACACCCAAGTTTCAGGACTAGTTCAGAACACCCAAATGAAGACAAGGAAAGAATTCTATATAATGTTTATATCACCAGGTATACAGGTGACTGGGGGGTAGAAATCTCAGGTGCCTGGCTCTCAAGGAATAGGGATTGGTCAGTGGGCAGATATATCCATTAAGATGACCAAGAGTCCTGACCTTGAAGCTGCCCAGTCTGTAGGGAAAGGAAGAAGTTCAAGTCGTTTTTGAGAGACTTGGTAAGTGTAAATGTCTAGGCACTAGCCAGGAGTCGAAGCTCTTAAGATCTAATTTTCATTCTCAAATAAACAAATACCTAGTATGTTGCAAGTTAACTGTCATAATCCATACCACCAGCAGGGGAATGAGGCAGATTGGTGCCCTGTGGGCCACAGCAGACTGGATCGAGTCAGGTCCTGTGTGTGGACGGAGAACCTCTGGATGAGAGGAAGAGGATGAGGCAGGAGGAGTTAGGGCTGAGAAAAATGATGTGAGGATCCCTGGAATTTGTGAGCATGACTCCATTCTCAAGAAGAGAAAGAGGTGAATAAGGAGGGGTTCTAGCCAAGGAGGTTCCAGGAAGGAATCCACTTCTTAGAAATGAGTCACAAGTTAAAGCAGGACTAGCAATTAGACCCATGGGCTCTGGGGCCTCTGAGCTGCTTAGCTGGGTCTCCTACCTAATTGGACCTAGAGAGAATGAGGCCCAGAAGCTTGGATCGAACTTGAAGGCCAGATTAATGGATCCCAGTTGACAAGGCTGATCTAGAATGGGCATGGAGCTAAGCTCACCCAATCATCAACAAGTAACTGTTCTCTTAGCTTTCATCACATTCTGTTGTCAATGACTTCAACCCCCCCTTCCCCCCCAAACACAACCTTGAACCCAAAGCAAACTATGCTCTCAGGGAAATACAAATACCCTTTGCTTACAGCTGTGAAAAGTGTAGCTTTCCTATTTATAAAAGTCTTTGAGGTACTGTTGTTTTTTACTTATCCTACTTGATTTTGAAAAAGAAAAATACTCAATGGGATTTCTTGTATAAAGTTCTAACTTGGGGTTGCAAAATAATTTTGTCCCTTAATATCTGACCTAGATGTTGTAATAAATCTCATGAAGAGTCAATCTTCATGAAAATTCACAAATATTTCCAACATGTCTCTGCAAAAACAGTTTTGAAAAGCTGGATTTTCATATTCAGAGGTAAAAATAGCCCACACTTAGTTAACCAAATCCTTTAAGTATTTTGGTTACATAAGTTTCTATTTTTTTAAATGATCAAATTAAGGATATTATTTTTGGTAAATACACAAAGTTTTTATTTATTCAATAAAATGTATTTGTAATGGATAGAATATGTTGTACACAATTACAAGGTGATTTTTTGGGTGTGTTTTGGTTGACATGAATAAGCGGTATCTGAATAGAAATTAATTTAGGAGATGGAAATTTAAAACATTTTAGTTCAAGAGGATTTAAATAAATTCATAGGATAAGCTCAATCAGATTTGGTTTATAGAATGGCAAAAAGTAGACAGCGTTTCTCCCCCGAGCCTTTCATTGCTTCTCTGAACAAGCTTTTCCAATCCACGCAGACTGTGATTCTCAGTCTGCCTGGTCTTAGCTCTTGTTATAGGAGGCTCCCCTCTGGCTTGCTGATTCCTGGTCTGTAGGGAGCGGCTGTCGGGTCAAGCCTCGGACTGACCTATGGCAGAGCCACATACAAGTCAGCCTGGAGGGCAGAGCTCTCCTAGCACAATTAAGCTTGCTATAGTCCTCCCTTGTTCCTAGGTAGCTAATGGGAGGTGCAGCTAGTGCTGCCAAAGCAAGGCTTGAGTAACAAAATAGGTTTGAAACTCCCAAGAACACTGTAAACATGTTGATCGCTCTCCTTGTTTTGCTTTGTGTGCTCTGACTATAAAAAAAAAGCTTTGGCCTACAGGCTGTGCCACTGTTTCCTCATCCAAGCACAGTGACCCTACCTAGCCCCAGCTGTATTCTCTTGTCTGTCTTCTTTAATCCTTCACTGTCCCTCCTCAGGTTCATCCCTGGCTGTGCTGGGTGCGGTTCACTGGTCTGACCTCTCAGCCTGTGTCAGCCAACCAGTGTTGTCTCTGCAGCCTTATCCGACCTGTGCTTCTCAGATCAGAGCCCTGGAACTTGGCATAGGAGACAGAGCTGTGGTTCTCAACCACTGGAAACTTGACATCAATTTACCTTGTTTTGGATTATGATGAAAAGGTCCTATGCAATTGGAAAAGAAAATCCGAGGCTTTAAGGAAATGTGGGGTCACATGAATAGCTTTAGACCATTCCACCTGGGTCTGCTTAGAAACAGAGGTTACTTGCCCTAACCGGTTTGGCTCAGTGGATAGAGCATAGGCCTGTGTACTCAAGGGTCCCAGGTTCAATTCTAGTCAAGGGCATGTACCTTGGTTTCGGGCATATCCCCAGTGGGGAGTGTGCAGGAAGCAGCTGATCGATGTTTCTCTCTCATCAATGTTTCTGTCTATCCCTCTCCCTCCTCTTTGTAAAAAAAATCAATAAAATATATTTTTTTAAAAAAAGAAATAGAGCTTACTTGCTCCTTCTCGGTGGAAGCCCTTGGGAAGCAGCACCCTGTCTCACAGTGGGTGCATTATGGAGTTCATCTTGGGCCATAGATCAGCCAGCCAGTACACCCGCTGTGGAGAGTCAAATGGAGTTTTGACCTAGTTTCACTGCTGAGATCCTCCAATTTCCCTCCTGGATCTAAGTGGTAACCTGATGCCTGGTTAGCTGTGCTGGGGCCTGCACCTGCCCAGTTTTGTTTTTTTTTTTTGGCTCCTTCACTGTTCCTGGTGCTCTGTGCTGGCGTGTGGTGTTCCAGACCAACCTAGCCTCTCTTTCGCTGGAGATTGGACCTCCTGTAGGATCTCAGTCCTCTCTTACCTCCTGGGGGCCCATGCCTCCTTTTCTGTTCCTGTATGCCACCACAATTAAAGATGCTTGGTGCTGGAGACTGAATCAGGTCAGGCCCACCCACCCCCATGCTGCCCAGCATCAGCCTGCCTGCTTACCCACTACTCTGATTTCACTTCCATGTTTGTTTCTAGCACCAAGGATTTGTCTTTTATTCTGTACACTCAGATGTCACCTATGTTATGGATTCCTCATGCCAGACTGCCTTGACATCCATGCCTGCCCTCATCTGCCTGGTTCCCTCGCCTACTGCCTCCCTTGGGTCTCGGAACACAGAAACCTCATTGCCCTCCTTGTTTTGACCTCTAGCACCATACTGTCTCTAGGGTGTCCTAATTTCTGAGGTTTAGAGAAAAAACAAAGAAAGATATAGGTTTTCCTGATTATACACACACACACACACACTATATATATATATTCTGTATAATAAAAACCTACTATGCTAAGTGTCCAGTTGCCCATTCAATCAATCAAAGGGTAATATACTAATGATATGCTAAGACCACTCACCCACTTGCTATGACATGCACTGACTACCAGGGGGCAGATGCTCTGACAGGTAGGTTAGCTTGCTCCTGGGATCTGGCTGATTGGGACTGAGCAAGTTGGGTCAGACAAGCCCTGGAGCTCTCCTGCGGTCCCTCCCCAGCTGGCCAACATCTGGTGTCCCTCCCCGGCCCCAATTATGCACTGGTGGGGTCTCTTGGCCTGGCCTGCACCCTCTTGCAATCTGGGACCCCTTGGGGAATGTCAGAGAGCTAGTTTCGGTCCAATCCCGCAGGCCAGGCTGAATTTGTGCACCAGGCCTCTAAAATACATATATCTATATCTATATCTATATCTATATCTATATCTATATTTATATTTGATTTCAGAGAGGAAGGGAAAGGAAGAGACAGATAGAAACATCAATGATGAGAGAGAATCATTGATTGGCTGTCTTTTTAAAAAATACATATTTTATTGATTTTTTACAGAGCAGAAGGGAGAGGGATAGAAAGTCAGAAACATCGATGAGAGAAACATCGATCAGTTGCCTCTTGCATGCCCCCTACTGGGGATGTGCCCGCGGCCAAGGTACATGCCCTTGACCAGAATCAAACCCGGGACCCTTCAGTCCACAGTCTGACGTTCTATCCACTGAGCCAAACTGGTCTCGGCTGATTGGCTGTCTTTTGCACACCCCATACTGTGGATCAAGCTCACAACCCAGGAATGTGTCCTGACAGGAATCAAACAATGATCTCCGGGTTCATAGGTCAATACTCAACCAGCCATGCCATCCGGGCCTGGTTATGTATTCTTTAGGAGGGTTTGTGTGTAAGGAAATTTTTCTGCTCCCTTATTCAAACTAACCCCGTTCCTCCAAGCTTGACAGGAGAAGGAGAAGCTCCCAATAGGGACGGAGTTGGATCTCATAGTCCCAACTCTTGTCCCTGGAAGGAACAAGCCCTGGAGCTCTCCTGCGGTCCCTCCCCAGCTGGCCAACATCTGGTGTCCCTCCCTGGCCCCAATTATGCACTGGTGGGGTCTCTTGGCCTGGCCTGCACCCTCTTGCAATCTGGGACCCCTTGGGGAATGTCAGAGAGCTAGTTTCGGCCCAATCCTGCAGTCCTGTACATGACTCTTCACTTAATTTCCCAATGGATGTCACAGACCAGGCGGGATCAGCTAAGTGAGACTTTCCTGGGGACTTAGAGATGATAGAGGGAAATAGCACAGGAAGGAACAATCTGCACAGTGAGGATGACATGATTGCTCCACCCTTGAGAAGCAGTGTTTGTCCTGAGGGGGGGTGAGTTGTGTGTGTGTGTGCATGCTGTCACAGATAAGCAATGCTGGACATTAAAGTGGTGAAAACAGGTTCTATTCAGGAACTTCTGGCAGTAGGGGAAGCTGAGTCCCATTCTGATTTGTGCAGAGCTGACAGGGTGCGGGTGCTTGGAAGGGAAAATGAAGGACAAGGGAAGGGAGTGAGCTGGGGCTCAAGAAGAGTCAGGGAAGTGACAAAATGGCAAAGGGTTGATCAGTAAGTGGGAGTAGGCAAGCTGTGAAGTTGGTATTCTGTCCTCCCACAGAGACTGGGTGACAGAGGCCCTGTCCTTCTTGATGATGACATTGCAGAGGAATGGCTTTCAGGACCTTGAGACTCCTGGAGCGTAGGAGAGATGTACATATGTGGCTCAAAGGGCAGAGGTAGGTGTTATAATCCCCATACCTTCTTAGTAAATGCTTGAAGAAAGGGATTCAGGGGCCTATCATCAGGTATTGCCCAGAACAAATGGTAAATTCTTTTGACAGCCTTGAGCTTTTCCAGACAGGAACTCAAAGGGGGCCTGGGTCCCAGGGATGTGGCCTGGGGCTGCCAGCAGCCATGCTAGGGATGGTCAAGTTTCTTAGTGCAGGGGCCTGGGCGGAGTGTTTGAACAAAGAATTTTGCAGCGCTCAGTGCCCCACGTGACAGATACAGTTAAAGAGACATGTGTGCCCACTGCTGCTGGGGTTATCTTAACAGAGAAACAACAATTTTCTACAACTCAACATAAGCTCACTGTGAGCTCAAGAATGCCAACACCCCGCCTTCTAGAATATTCTGAAGACAGCTACAGAGAAAAATAATACTAAAAACTTCTTTCAACCTTTATAGACATTTTGGATCATGCCCCACTATTTCTTTCTTTCTTTTTTTTTAAAATCACAAATAGGTTTTTTTTATTTGCCACCATTAAATGTCTGAATTTTAAACAGATTCTTGGACCGGAGGTTCATATCCATCAGCTCGTTCAACTTTAGCACCTGTCTCATCCCCAGTAGCTTTTCCTGAACTGCTACCTTCACCATGGAGCTCCATGAGTTTTCCCAACTCAAACCTGGGCTTCTCCAGCATTCTGACTTTTCTAACAAAGACATCATGGAGCGGATAAATAGATTGGCAAGCCTTTTCTGTGTCTTTTCCAACGCTGTCTGGAATCAGTTTATGGACCACTTCTTTCAAGTCATTTGCCTGCACCTCTCGGGTCATGATTTCCATCATTTTCTTCCGGATTTGGCGAACCTGCTGATGCTGAGCATAAGAGGTCTTCCGAATCTGATTGTTGCGTTTTTTAGTAAAACCAACACAGAAGAGACGAAGCAAATAACCATCGGTAGTCTTGACATCGACATGAGCTTCAATCCTGGTCTGCCACTTCTTGACCAGAGAGCACCTTTTGTCACAGGTAAGATCCATGCCATGGAAATTAGTCAGGCCGTTTTTGCCCTGAACATCCTCAGTAATTAACTTGAATTTTCTAAATGCAACTTCGTCATTCTGCAGATCAGCTAGGCTCACTTCAAAAACATGACCCTTGAGACCATCAGATGCAATTTTGGTTCCTTGAGTTCTCGTAACCAGTGTTTTCCCAATATTTCTTATATTGGACATAGCCGGGGCTCTCACATCATACCAATCTTCCTTAGAAAATGGGTCAACCGCTTTCTTCTCAGCTCCCTTTTTGCCACCTTTCGCGAGGCGCTTGTTCTTGCCCCCCGCCATGGTGTGGTTCAGAGAGCCAGAAGGCTATATCCCCCTATTTCAAAATAAAATTATCTTCAGTATTTTCTATTTTTTTTAAATGCTGTTCACGACCCAGTATATTAATCTCATCACCCGCCAATGGGTCACAAGCACAGTCCACATGCGAAGAACAGAAATTTGGGGCTGCAGATCAGGGCAAAGGTAGAGCAGGGCGAAGGGGTGAGGAGGTTGGTTTCTAACATAGCAGAAACCCCAGGGTCAAGTCACAGACCGATTTTTTCTGTGTGTGGATGAAATTCTATTCTTTCATAATAAAGATATAGTAACAGGAGCAGATGGTCCTACTAGTATTGAGTAATTTCCCAGAAATGTGGGCCGGAGCAGGAAATGGACAAAGAGCCTGGGACAGCGATGAAAACAGTCTAGGTACAAAGGCTTCCTGGTAGCAGATTGTTGCATTCCCAGAAACGGTCACTGGAGAAAAAGACAATGTGTCTGACTTTGTTCTGCGGAGTCACAGACATTAATGACGAAAGTAACGGGATGGGTATTTGTGCCACTCCAGATGTGAGTTGGGGGCATCTGCTGTGACCCCAAGAGATGCCTCCTTAGGGTGATCGTCCAACCCAGGACCCCTATGCCTGGAGCAGACGGTGAGGATGAGGAGCGGTGATTCTGCAGGAAGCCATAGGGGAGGATGGGAGCAGCCTTGCCCTTGACCACCCACCCCTCCCTGTGTGAACTCAAGGGCTGGGTCTCCAGGGTCTGAAGCCACAGTGCCCCAGAGAATGTCAGGGCCAGGGCCCCCAGAGCCACTGCTAGGAGGGTGGAACTGGGACCTGGCTCTGGCCTCAGTCATTCACAGAACACTCACAGCCTGTGGTAGGCAGGACTGCAAGCAGCTCTGAAAGGAAGGACCCACCGACAAGTTCTAGCCACTCTGCAGGGTAAGTGGCACCTGGGGTTAAGTGATGACCTAGCGCTGTAGGCTGCTGCCTCCTCTGTCCTGTGGGGCCTGCAGGAGGAGGAGGGGCCTGCAGCCTGACACAGGGGGATGACTGCACTATTTCAGGGTCATCTGGGACATTACTTGCCTCCAGGTGAGAATTTTCCTGAGCCTGGAAAGAGGAAGGATCCTCCCAGTACTGCCAAGACTCAGATGCCACCTCCCTGCTGGGGACTGTCAGCACCCCTGGCTTCCTTGGCTCATGGTGTCACAGGTGAGGGTGAGGGACATCTGGGGCCTCGTAGGGCTCCCAGTGTGGTCTAGAGCAGAATTTTCCATACTCTAGTGCAAGCAAAGAGAAATGCAAATTTTACATCTCAACACAGTGTGCCCACATAAATACATTCATAAAATTAAAACACAAGTTTAATACTTTCAACAATAAAGATATATTAAAAAACAAAACAAAACATGCTTATGGACCAATATTACCCTCACAGTATGTATTCTATTCTACTATTTTATTCTGTTCTATTCTATTCTTGCCTACTCTGGGAGGTAGAGGAGAAAGGGGCTGTGTTAGGGGCTGGGTCACCCATAATCACCTTGAAAGACCTTTTGAAATAGAGTTCAATTATTTATTTATTTTTTTAAAAAAAATAGGCTTTTATTGATTTCACAGAGGGGAAGGGAGAGGGAGAGAGAGATAGAAACATCAATGATGAGAGAGATCGGCTGCCTCCTGCTCACCCCCTATTGGCAATGAAGCCTGCAATCTGAGCATGTGCGCTCATCAGGAATCAAACTGTGACCGGCCTGGGACACGACTACCTACCACTGACCCACACAGGCCGGACAAGAGTTTCTTCTGAGACCGACTGCAGATGCTCTGTGTGTGACCTCAGGTGTCTCCCCCAAGGGCCCTGGGCTCTGGGCAGCAGAGACAAAGCTCTAGTCACCCATATCCCCCATGACTCCTGGGAGAAACCAGACTTGGTAGAACCCGGGCAAACCTTAAAGAAAGCCCCTCCATCAAAGCCCCTGGTTTTACAGGGAGGAAAGCGCAGCTCATGGGCTGCTGTTGCTGTACCTCTGTCACGTCCACATTTAATCCCTTCTCCCAGGGCTCCCTGGCCATGGGCTCTGTGGCACTGAGAGTCTTCGGTACTAAGCCTTTGGTACTGTGGAGGTGGCAGCACTGAGGGGACCCCAGAATCTTGGGCCCAGAGTCTGGCAGGTCACAGGCACATGACTGAACTGGTGAGACCCCCCCATTGCCCAGTGGGAGGAGTCAGACCTGAGTGCAATTCTGACTTTGCCTGACGCTCACGACTGTGTGATCTTGGGTAAGCTACTCCACTTCTCTGAGCACCAGCTCCTGTCCCTAAAACGGGGATGAGTTTCTGTTCTGTAGGGCTGGTGTGAGAGTTAGCAAAAATATGTATAATGCAGAGCGCCTGGGAACTCACAGTGGGCACATGCTGTGATTATGGTAGTACTTACGACATTAGCTAGAGCAATGGTCGGCAAACCACGGCTCGCGAGCCACACGCGGCTCTTTGGCCCCTTGAGTGTGGCTCTTCCACAAAATACCACAGCCTGGGCGAGTCTGTTTTGAAGAAGTGGCGTTAGAAGAAATTTTAAGTTTAAAAAATTTGGTTCTCAAAAAAAAAATATTTTCAGTCGTTGTACTGTTGATATTTGGCTCTGCTGACTGATGAGTCTGCCGACCGCTGGGCCAGAGGATCTCAGAGCAGCTCTGGGAACTTCAGGTGTGCTGCTGTTACTCAGTTTGGGGGGAGCCCGGGCTGCTGTTGTTTTCAGTCTACACAAAAAGGGAAATCCTCAGAAACACCTAGGAGAAGAAGGTTAACGCAAGAAACATTCAGACCTGTAAAGAATTTTTGTGAGTTTATTTGAGCCAAACTGTCGACAATTGCCGGGAAGCAGAATCTCAACTACTGAGATAATGTTCCAGAGAGTGGCAGTTGTTCACCTTGTTTTATACATTACAATCAAAAGAGGAGATGTGAGTGGGTTACATAAACCCAGGGGTGAAAGGTTAGGGAGGCAGGAGAAAGCAGAGAGGCGGGGCAACCTTTGGGATTGGATAAAAAGTAAAATGATAAAATGACAGACACATGCTGCTTTCACATAGGTGGGTACAGGATAAGTAACAGTCAACAGTTAACACGATAACAATAAGTGAGGGAATCTGTGGTCTGGTGCATTGGCTGTGCCCTGAGAGGTCCGGAAAGAGAGAGGTCACCCTGACATTCCGAAGGCATGTTACAGGAGCAGAAAGACAACAGGCTCAGTTAGGATCAAAGCTGATCTTTGTCAAGGAAGATACCGGCCTGGCACATGACTACCTACCATGGACTTTTAGTTCAAGTTCTAACTTCAGACCCTCCTTTGTGGTTACTTTAGGCCTGAGTTTGCAAGGCCACCATGCAGGCCTCCCCTAAACTGGTAAGGTTAGCATGTGACCCCTTTTCGCCCCCGGTCTTGATAATAAAAGGAGAGAAAAAACACACCCTCACCCACCCTGACCCCCCCCTCAACTCCCTCCACCCCCCACAGCCAAACCAAGGACACAGGCCCTTGCCAAGTATCCCACCAGGCTACAAAGGATAGCTGCATTCTTGGAAGTGAACGAAACGACTCTGGTCCCAGACAGTGTCCAACAGGGACTGTCTGGAGCGGTCCCTGTCCACGGCCAGAGTAAACACAGAGTGTGGTGACAGAGAAGGACCGCATGAATGGCAATGTGGACCATGCACATTCATGCTCCTGCGACCTGGGGAGCATTCCCCCTTCCCGCAGCCGGCCTTCTTCATCACCATGTGATTTAGGAAATTCAGTTTCAGGGCTTAGTGTTTACATATTAGTATTGTCTTTTTGCTTTTCTAATAAAATGAAATATTTTAACTAGCAAATATAATACGGAGTTTAAAATTAAGTTATGCTGGTTAGAAAACATTTTCCACGAATTACAGACTTTGAAAACCAAAACATTTTCCATGAATTACAGACTTTGAAAACCAAAACATTTTCCACGAATTACAGACTTTTAAAACCAAATTCTGACCGTCACTTCTTTTGCTCTAAATTTGGCCTTTCCCTTGCTGTCCACTAGATGGCAGGATGGGACCACTGTAGATCACACTAGTTCGGCGGCAACTCCTCCTACACAGATTTAAATAGGGGACACTGTTTTTGTTTTGCTCCCATCTAATTTTCGTTCAGAAAAGACAGGTAAACAATTTATGCACAACTTTTTAAGGACCCTCTCTTGCACATAAATGGAGCTTCGCCATTTCCCTGTCCCCCGCATTCATTCTGCACAGGGAGAAAGTTGTTTTCATTTTGTTAGGGGGAAAAAAAAAAGCTATCATTTTGCTGCATGGACACTTTGCAGGTAAGAGCTCTGACATGTGAATTTCACACGGGCCAAAGGAAGAATCTCGCTGAGAGAGAATCTAGGGGAGCTAGCCTCAGAAAGAGGCCTCTCTGTGGTGCCCAGGTGTTCATTCCTGGCTGTGACGGCTATGTGCCAGAGCTATATGCTTCTTGGACAAAGAAGCAGGAAACATCTGGATAAATGAATCAGCACAAAGCTTGGTCCAGAAATGAAAAGCAGAAGCTGTGGGATGGAGAAGCCGAGATTACAATCGCCAGAAGCAAAGGGGTTCCTTCCTTCCCAGTCGGATCAAGGACCCAAATAAGTCACCTCGGGGCCCCTGAATTCAGCAACTTCCAGCTATCTGGCCCTTTCCAGAAAAAGTTTGCCAATCCCCAAGTCAGACCAGTGTATGTCACTATTTTCCACGTCTCTCGTATTCTAATCATGCTCCAGTGTTCCCTTCCCACCCTTCGGTAAACCTCTCATGAATTCAGCCCAAATCAGAACCACAGCTTTGGTCTTGTTTCCCTGTCAAAATAATTAATGCAGTCACCAAATATTTATTAACTTTCTGCTATGAGCCAGGCATAATTATAAGTAGTTAGGATAGGAAATCGAACCAGATACACTCCCAGTCTTTCGTGAATTCATAATAGGCAAGATAAGAAAAAAAATATTACATTAGAGAGCGAGAAGGTAATTATGCTGTTTACACAAGACTTGACATAAACTGGAGGGAGATCTAATTTAGCCTGGGGTGTGGAAAGACACTAGAAATATTTAGTGACTGAAGTTTGAATGGAGTCTTGGAATAAGCAAGCGAGGGGAACAGGAGTGGTACATGTGTCCCAGGGGAGGGGAAGGTGTGGAGGAGGGATCAGAGATGATGTTCTCCTGGTACTTGTGTCTCTATTGGTGAATATCCAAAATCTTACTTGCGGGCAATGAAAGAAAAGCCAAAATGAAACTAGTAGGTTGTTAAAAAATACTGGGATTCAACAGACCACAGTTACAAGTCCATTTCTACAACTAAATGCTGGAATTGAACCTTGACCTCCTGGCTCATAGGTCAACGCTCAACCACTGAGCCATGTTGGCTTGGCCCAATTGTCTTCTAAAATATAAGTGTTAGTCAGACAACATTCAAGATCGTCCCTGCACAGATATCATCGTTCACTCAGTTGCCCCCCTGAGTAGGAGGCAGGAGGTGGAGCCAGAGGCAGCCCCCAGAAACTTTCCCAGAACCCTGATGGCCCTGGGAGTGTGAGGTATGTGTCTGATCTGCAGGTGGGGAGGGGAGAGAAATGCTGGCAGAACCACTGCCAGGGAGTGGGCCCAGGCCACTGCCACTGGGGCTGCCTGGGCATGTGCAGCCTGGAGGGAGACCTGTGCCAGGCTCACTCCACTCCAGTCCTTTCCCTGCCCCTCCCCCTGCGAGGCCGCCCCATCCACAGCACAGCTCTACTGGACCAAGGAGGGTCCCAGCCTCCAGGACCTGCCTCTCCGAGGCTGCCCCTGTCCGTACGGGGCCCCCGCTGAGGTTAGATGGCACATGGAGAGGCCCTGAGTGTGATTAGGAGATTTGGGCAGCAGGCCCCTGCCCCGTGCAGAGGAGAGGAAGGAAGACAATGGAGAGAAAGGAAGACAGTGGGGTCCGAGAATGGCCTGCAATGCATGCCCCCGTGTATCCTGGGCTCCCTGCATCTTCCCGTTCCAGCTGTACCTGTGTGGCTTCATCCAGCGGCCAAGCCCTGGAATGGAGGGAGGATGCGGAATGTGCCAAACCACAGGAGCAGAGGCAAGACTGTGGGGGAGGGCAAATGCCTCGGTGTCAGCCTTGGGGCTGCTGGCATCAGGGAGGAGCACACTGGGGCCATTGTCCTGCGGACGGCTTCCTGGAAGGGGAGTTTGAATCTGTGATGACTGTTGGAGCGCTCAGCACACATTCAACTCAACCAACGGTCAGTACATACGTGTCCACCCTGCGCAGAGCCTGTGGGGAATTCTTCGTGGGAACTGGAGAGGAGCGGGACGTGGGCTCCCCCTCAAGAGGTCTGGGGCCTCTCAGAAGAGCAGGGAACAGACAATTTACACAGTGACGCAGTGCCAACTGTTACTGACACGCAACGCCCTGGGCTGGGCCCGCTGGTGAGAAGAGGATTCTGGCCCTTGGGACAGTCAAGTGCCATCCAGTTCCATCCAGTTGTTTCACAAACATGTGCTTGGGTCCTGCATTTTAGACGTGTCAAGATAGGACTTGTGTGACACATGTAAGTGAAGACATTCACGTGTGGAGCTCAGAGAAACAAGTCATGGATAAAGACCACGGATGAGACCACCAAGGAGCAGGTGTGGGCGGAGAGCCCAGCCAGACGGACTGGTGGAGCGGCTGGCGGGAGCACAGGAGGTGGCAGCCAGAGATGGTGCGTTATGAGAAGGGGCGATGCTGTATTAACAGAGACCTGAAACACAGCAGGTCCTTCTGCAGCCATGGTGATGGGGTACAGCATGAATGCGCCTCTGCCAGCTCACCAGTAAGAGGCGTTTTCTGCAGCCGAGGTGGCATGAGGGTGACAGTTTCCACCCAGCCCCTGAGCATTGCCAAGCTCGGCCCTTCACGCACGTAAGTGCTATTGCAGTCAGTCCTCACTGCACCCTTCCAGGCAGGAATGGCCGTGCGGTGTACAGAGGTGGGTCACTTGCCCAGATCCTGTGGCCGGCAGGAAGGTCAGGATTCCAGCCCACCCCTCTCGCAGCTCAGGCCTTGCATGAACACTCACCATTCAGAACGCAGCCTGAGGTGTGTCTGAGTAGGTCAAGGCTTGTACAGGGTCTGTGAGGACATCTCCTACGTAACAGATCCAGAAAGTGCAAATTATCCTAACCAGTCAAGCCTGGCTCTGTGCTTCAGTGGTGTCAGGCGCTAAACGGATTAGCTATCAACCCTGGTATCATGTTTATTCCTTAGGTGACCCTGCTAGTGGTTGAACCCACAGGTTGGGAACCGCTGCTGTAGAGCCTAAGACAATCAGAAAGCACAGATATTTACATTACAATTCATTAACAGTAGCAAAATTACAGTTATGCAGTAGCAACGAAAATAATTTTATGGTTGGGGGTCACCACAACACGAGGAACTGTATTAAAGGGTCGTGGCATCAGAAAGGTTGAGAATCACTGCAGTAGAAGCTCCACATCCTCGCACCAACGCCCTGACTTATTCAGAGACATTTATGTGGGGTTTTTATCTGGGTATAAGGCTACATGAAGGTTTTGTCTGTGTGAGTGTCACTCTGGGGGTAGGGTATAGTTCTACACGGTGTTTTGAGTCTGACATGGGGACCTGGACTACAGACTTGTGTGAGCGTCTGGAATATACAGAGTATCCAACAGAGTGGGCAGAGCCAAGGAACAGATGTATTTGTTTTCTCACAATGAATCAGCATATTTGTGGGGCAATGCCAGTGGCTTTTAAACAAAATACAGCTATAAATTATTACTCTCTGTGGTTTGATGGGCAAATAGCGTTTTATACTGAGGCAAAAAGAAAACACTGTATATTCTGTTCTGGGACCAAATATGAGTACTAATTCATGGGATCTACAGAAATAATGAAAGGATTGAAATAGATGATGCAATTGTAGAGAAAAAATAAAAGAAAAAATAAAGCAATCCTAGATTTAAAAGCAGTTTTCACTCTGCTTGCTAATAACTGAATGAATTGATGGGGGAAGGAGAGCGATCAGCAAATAAGGTTATGTAGAAAAATTTCCTCTTGAGACATATTTGATTACTGCATCCTTTTCTCTCCTTTCCCAGTTCTCTCTGTCTCTGTCCTTCAGCAGCATTTGCCACTTCAGGTTCCCATCCCCACGTGGACCATTTCTCTTTCTGGGGGAAATCCTGTGTGCACACAGTGGAGGACAGCTTTGCCCCTTATCTAGTGAAGCAATGTCATTTAGCAAAGTTGAAATGGAAGGTCAGGAAAGGGGTATGCTACAAAGGAAGTGAGAACAAGCTCGGACAAGACGCAGACAGGAGGGAGCAAAACATAAGTGACTCTGAACTTCAGAGAGTGAAGCAGGCTTTTTCCTTCTTGGGTCACTTGTCTCGGCCCTGCCCTCCCATCCTGATGGGAGCTCCTGGAAAGGCAGCCTTGCCAGGGCCAGGAAGGAAGGGCAGGAGAGGAGCTCAGGGAGGGACCAGGACCTCAGCTGGAATTTATGAGGTTACTAGAGGCCCGGGGCACGAAATTCGTGCACGGGGGGCAGGGGATGTCCCTTAGCCCAGCCTGCACCCTCTCCAATCTGGGACCCCTTGAGGGATGTCTGATTGCCCTGCCAGGATTGGGCCTAAATGGGCAGTCGGACATTATTCTCACAATCCAGGACTGCTGGCTCCAAACTGCTCACCTGCCTGCCTCCCTGATTGGCCCTAACTGCTTCTGCCTGCCAGCCTGATCACCCACTAACCACTACCCTGCCAGCCTAATTGATTTTTAACTGCTCCCCTGCCAGCCTGTTTGCTCCCAACTTCCCTCCTCTGCCGGCCTGCTCACCCCTAACTGCCCTCCCCTGCAGGCTTGATCACCCCCAACTGACCTACCTTGCAGGCCTGGTCCCTCCCAACTGCCCTCCCCTGTTGGCCTGATAGCCCACAACTGCCCTGCGTTGCAGGGCCTGGAACCTCCAAAGGCCTTTCCCTGCTGGCCATCTTGTGGTGGCCACCTTGTGTCCACATGGGGGCAGGATCTTTGACCACGTGCAGGCAACCCTCTTGTGTGTTGGAGTGATGGTCAATCTGCAAATTACTCTTTTATTAGATAGGATAGAGGCTTGTGCATGGGTGGGGAGCGGCTGGTTTGCCCTGGTGTCCCAGATCAGGGTGGGAGTTCCCTTGGGGTAAGGGACAGCCTGGGCGAGGGGCCTCTGGAGTTTTGCAGGCTGGCCATGCCCCCCGCCCACCCCCCCTCAGCGACCCATGTGGAGGCCCTGGTATCTGGGATTAATCTATGTCTACAATTGAAACTTTGTAGCCTGGAGTGGAGCCAAGTCTTCTGCTCTCTCGTGGTGGCAGCCATTTCTGTTTGAAACTTTGTAGCCTAAAGGGGAGGCCTAGGCCAGCAATGGCAGGCTGAAAGCTTGGTTTCCTCCATTGCCAGGGAAACCCAAACCTCTGTTCTCTCCAGCTCAGTGGCTGCTGCCATTTCTGTATCTTTTATAATTGAAACTCTATAACATTGAGTGGAGGCCTAGGGAGGTAGAAAGCTTAGCTTCCTCTGTTGCTTGGGGAAACCTAAGCCTTCCTCCTGCTCTCAGTAGAGGCAGCCATCTTGGTTGGGGTTTATTTGCATAATCAGCTCCTGATTGGCTGATGGGTGTGGCTGTGGGCATGGCTTGTGGGTGTGGCAAAGGTACGGACAAATTTGCATATTACTCTTTTATTAGATAGGATGTGGTGAACCCCAAGTCTCGGGACTTCAGTTCCTTCTGCAAAATGACATGATTTTTCCCTCATTGGTGGTTGTGAGAGGTAAAGGGTTAGTACAAGTGTAAGGCATTCCAAACGTGCCTGCTGCACAGTAAACACACCCATGCTAGTGATTGTTGCTAGAGTGGGCAACGGAGAAGTTTGCTCCTTAAGTGGGCAAACCCAAAACCGACAAGAATTGTGTCTAAAAGAGCAAGCAGCCCTGTCAACCAACAACTGTGCTCAAGAATGAATACAGAAGGGCAAAGCAAATGTTTGACCTTTACTAGGCCTATTTTACATTTCAGCTTCTTTGTTTCAAAATCTGCATAATCAAGCTCGTTAATGGAAAATTTTAAGATTTTTAGCATAATGTCTTTAAAATATAACAGTAGTCTATAATCCCCATGCGACCAGTATCCTTGGCAAAGACTCGGGGCTTGTCTTTGTGTGTTTGTTCATTCAGCATTTCTGCCTTTAGTTTTCCACACCAGTGAACAGAAATCCACCCCCACCCAGGAAAAGGAAACACTTAGTTTATGTCCATGAGCGCACACAGCAGATCTCAGGTGGCCAACAGTGAGAAATGGTAATGTAACCCATTTCCCCTGTGCCCTCATCCATGCTAAGTTGGAATTTGAAGTCTTTGGGCTAATATTAAATCAAGAACTAACACCACAATGGCCCTAACCATGGTGTAAGCTAACATTTCACAGCTAAAGTCACAGTCAGGAAAACACCCAAGACAGTTACTGAGTAGAAATTTGTCTTTTCTAGAAGTCATACTATTGAAACGCCCTCAAATTTGAATTAATAAGTGATATAACAACCAAGAGCACCCTTAATTTCCCATACTTAAAAAAATGAGTTATAAATTCAACTTCAGGTTATTCCTTTCCTACAGAGGCGGATAGGATAAACAATCACTATTACACATCAATCATTTATGCTTTTCAGCACCAGAACAGTGGATTTACTGAGACAACCTACCAAGTTGAAACACAGCTTTCTAGTGAATTCTGAATGATTTTTGATTTCTTTGAACATGCCCATTTGGCTCCAGGACTGGTTTTAGCAGGGGCACATTTGTTTAATGGGGAACAATAGATATCCAAAACAAGCTAGAAAAAGAAATTTATAGAATGTGGAAATTGATGTAGCTAGCATAAATAATTTACAGGTAATTTTCTCTCTTTCCTTTGCCAACTGTGGGAAAGACCTAAGAATTATCCTACCATGGGACTTGAAAAATTAAAAGGAAAAGGTACAAAATAGTAAAATGGACTCTTATTGTAACTGCCTAGAAATCCTTATCATGGGGTACTTGGAATATTAGATTTTAAATATGAGACCACAATTCCTATGAAACTAATCAGACTAGAATAAGAGAACTAAAATTTGAATGTATTTCCATACAGAAAATATAGGAATATTCAGAGGGGCAGGTTTCATTATAATACTTTATTTCCTTCATAAGGAGGAGCCTGAAGTCAGAATGGAATAATTAAATGACTTATTCCCCCCCTCCCCCGATAGTCCAGTCCTACTCCTCCAGTCTTCCCTTGGATTACATCACCTACTTCTATGAACACTGGGGTTTGTTTTTGTTATGGCAATGCTCAGAGAAGGGAAGATGGTCCTTTTACAGGAGAGAGTATCGGATCCCTCTACTGGTTGTTTATTCAAATTGCAGGTCTGCTCTCAATGGTTCAGAATTTTTTTTCTTAATTCTGTATTGGATATAGTAAGTATAAGTGTTTTTCAGTGAAGCTTGTTTCCATTATGTAGAGAGGAATGCGGAATCGAGATTACTTGCCTGTTTGAAACATTCGGCCACAGGATTAGGGCAGGCGAGTGAGGCAGGCTAAGTAAATGTTGGGTAGGATCCTGTCTCTATTTAAATTCTGATACTTTGTTTATTGTGGACTTTTGCATTAATTTTGATTTTTAAAAAGAACTTTACATTTAAATAGGTTTGATTTTTATTACTACACTTTTTTTTTTATGTCCCCTTAAATGTTGTGCCTCAAGTGAGCACTTCGCCCTGACCTTTAGTATGTCTCAGAGAGGGAGTCTGGGGATCCGAGACACACATGGGGATGAGAAGCTGTAACTGTGAAATCTTCTCCTATCCAAATGAGGCAGGAAGTAAACACATCAGTTAAGAGTGAGGAAGACAGACCTCGGAGACGGGGAGACTTAGCATGGCTGGTGAGGAGACTGGGAGAGGAGAAGGTGGGGACAAGTGAAGGACAGTCACACAGCGCGGAGGGCCCTGTCCACAGCTGGATATGGCTATTGGCAGGGATGCGGTCTGCCTGGGTGTCACACCATCCCCCGCAGCTTGGCGGGTGTTGTAGGAGCAGAGAAGACGGGGAGACCTAAGGTCTAGGGCTGTTGGGATGGAAGGATAAGAACCGAGCAGAGGTGCCAGATGGTCACGCATCCAAGACAGGGAGGTGGATCAGGAGCTTGCTGGGTGGGGCAAGGAGGCATGGGCAGAGTGCTCTAAATGAATATATAAAGGTTGTGGCTGAAGATGAGTGTATTAGAATTTAGAATTTAGAGGGAATGAAGTTCCAAGCGAAGCTACATAAGGACTTTCTTGCTGATAAGTTGTCTTGTGTGTAGTGGAGAGGAAATGTGAACACACTGGTGTATAAATCATAAAATAAGTGTTCCTTAAACTTCCGAGGGTCTTTTTAAAAATATGTATTTTTATTGATTTCAGAGAGGAAAGGAAAGGGAGAAAGAGATAGAAACATCAATGGTGACAGAGTATCATTGATTAGCTGCCTCCTGTATGCCCTCTATTGGGGATCAAGCCCACAACCAGGGCATGTGCCCTTGATTGGAATCGAACCTGGGACCCTTCAGTTCACAGCCCAACACTTTATCCACTGATCCAAACAGCAATGGCATAATGCAATATTCTGATAATATATCATAGACTTGTATACTTGAAATCAACATAATTTTATTAACCAATGTCACTACAATAAATTTAATCAAAAAAATTTCCTCCACTGCAGTGGTGGAAAGTCTGAATGTCATGAAGAATGCTCATCTTCAATACTTACGGCCATAGCTTTCCTCCCAAATGTTCCTCCTCCTGCCAACTCTGAACAGAAGAAAAGTTATTCATGTGAATATTACTTAGCAAATCCTATGTGAAGTACTAACAATGTGAGCTACTTGTTAACCATCAGTGGCTATTTACCTGCCAATTCTACAGAGTACTTGTAATTGGAGCACTAGATGCTCATGACAATATCTAGGGAAAAATAAAAGTCTTCTTTTGTAGTTAGTACCAAAGAATTCAACTGGCTGCAAGAGCAGATTCTATCAGGCATCTTGAGTGTTATTATTTATAAAACAGAAGACAGTATTGTATTTGGGGCAGTGAAATTAAATCCCACACCAAAGTGGGCCAAGAGCAGGTGTCAGTCTGGGACAGATGTCAACACCAGGGACAAAACAAAAAGAACAGCCCTGTAACCCTCTGAACATATTTGGAACTACAAACTGCAAATATAAATTCTGGATTGTTAACTATCATTTAGGACTATGCTGTCCAAATAATAATCACTAGCCACATATGACCATTTAAGTTTAAATTAATTAAAATTAAAAATTAAAAATTAAATAAAATTCAGGTCGGTCCTCAGTTGAATTAACCACATTTCAATAGCCACATGTGGCCCATCCCTGCTGTGTTGGGCAGCACAGACAGAGAACACTTCCATCACTGCAGAAAGTCCTATTGGACGGACTTGATACAGCACTTAAATCTTTTCCAGCATATGTGGGGGTTTTTTTTTGGGGGGGGGAGGGAGAACTCCAAAAATTTTCTATGGTAACCCATATTTATCAGTGTTTTATGATCACCTCATACACTATAACACAAATGATTGAAATATGTTTACCATCACAGCTCTCCACTCTACTGATACATATAATACAACCAATTAAAATGTGTTGCTGGATCAAATAACCAGGACAAGAGAAAAACAAATATGGAAACACTAATTCTTTATCCAAACATATTGTTTCACTTATGAATGCATGCCCCAAATTAGGCCAACCCCATTTCTCAGCCTCACCTTATCACCTATTGTCATTAACTACTATATTTTTAAAACAAAGTTAGTTTTACATTAGTAGCAAGATATAATTAAATTTATGTAATGACTTTGACCTGTGCCACAGTCAATAAAATTGCTACCAGAAATGCTGAGAAAACCCCAGTTATAATCACCAAGAAAGCACAAGAGTTGAGCAACATGACTAAATAATAATAATGATGATGATGATGATGATAATATATAAAAAGACTTGCTCAAGTTAATATAACCAGATCTAATAACATTATTGATTTTTTAAAAATCAACTATATAAAGTCCACAATCTGGACTTTTTATTTCACATCTGCTTTCCCTCTGTGTTCTGATCAACCATGAATCTTCCAAAAGTACCATTTTAAATACATGTTATCACATTACTAGGTGATATGATTATTTTCTTGATTCTTTATCTGATTTTTGAGATTGTTTGCCCAACAAAATCACACTTAAAAAGTGATAAATGGCCGAGACCGGTTTGGCTCAGTGGATAAAGCGTCGGACTGCGGACTGAAGGGTCCCGGGTTCGATTTCGGTCAAGGGCATGTACTGTGGCTGTGGGCACATCCCCAGTAGGGGGCGAGCAAGAGGCAGCTGATCGATGTTTCTCTCTCATTGATGTTTCTGACTTTCTATCCCTCTCCTTTCCACTCTGTAAAAAATCAATAAAAATTTTTTTTTAAAAAGTGATAAATGATTGCAATTTACCATAATAAAAACAAGTAATTTAATGAAGATGGCAAATACTTAACTAAGAATGTATTTTTAACAAGTAGTGGGCAGATCATAGTTTATAACCATAGATACTAGTTGTACATAAAAATCATGAGTCTGAGACATGATAGCGTATATACACATGCTGATTAAAAATCAACTGCTGAGCACTCTCCTGGGCCATGGCAGAATCATGAACTGCACAGCCGGCATAAAGCTGTCTGGAGTGCGGCCTTTATCCTCCCTATACAGCTTGAGCTGACAAAGGTGACTTAAAAATTCCCCCTCAAAACCAACTGTTGGGAGATCAATATTATAATTAAATAAGAAATTGGACTCCCAATAAGTCATAAGTAATCAACATGTGGTTTGTCCCTTATCTCAATTCCCTCTTGTAAATGCCTCTTTCTGTTACCACTTGCAAAGTATTAACAGACTTAATGCTCAAGAGTCGTTGGTTAAACAAGACAAGAATGGTGAAAACCTGGGAGGGGGTGGGTGCATGGAGAAGGGGTCAAACAAACAGACAGACAGACAGACAGACAAACAGGACATCTGTAATACTTTCAACAATAAAGACAGAGTTAAAAAAAAAAGAGTCCTTAGTCCACTCGGCGTTTGAGCTGGGAAACGTGTGTGAGACCACACATCCCTGGTGGCTGCAGCACCTGGGCCACAGGGCTTGGAAGGAAACAGTTTTATTCTGAGCAGAGTGCAAAGACAATGCAGCACTGCGCAGCTACACTGTAACTAGATCCTGCTTCTATTCATTAAGGAAATAATTAGATATTAACAGTGTCTTAATTAGCAATACTGGGAAATAGCCCTTTTATCACATCAGAAATATTTTTCTCAGAAGCCAGTCTAGCCCTAGCCAATTTTGCTCAGTGGTTAGAGCACTGCCCTAGGGCTGAAGGGTCCTGGGTTCCATTCTGAACAAGAGGCTTTATCTGGATTGCAAGCTTGATCCCTGGATAAAAATGATAATATTTATCTCCCATCAATTGGTTGCCACCCAGTCCCCAACCTTGGCCCTGGTGGGGGATAGGGTGGCAACCAATTGATGTCTCTTTCACATCTATGTTTCTCTGTTTCTCTTTCTCCCTGCCATTCTAAAATCAATGAAAAAGTGTCCTCTGGAGAGGATTAACAAAACAAAACAAAACAAAACAAAACAAAAACAAAACAAAACCTTTGCCCCGAGTTCTGAAAAAGAACAGTCTATGCACTTGCTGGTCTCTCATAACTCACAAAGAACATACAATTTCCATCCCTACAGTATTTTAGAGGAAAATCTCAGAGTTCATCTCAGAGTCACAATAAAAAGCCATTTGATTTCTCTCATCCCTATCACTGGAAAAGACCAGTTAGAAATTCATTCTATTAATTTTGCCTAAATACAGATATTATTGTACCTAATCTCAGAATAAAATACTCTGGACTTAAAAAAAAAAAAAAAAGTTAATCTTAGTTTTTTTTACTAACTGGTACCATTATTTTCGTTATGTTTACTCTGCTAGCTTTATTACAAATACTATACGTAGTCACCATACTAGGTTCTGCTATTTTAGCACAGTGCTTAAATAAAAAGGTTAAAAAAAAAATCCTGGCTAGGCTGGCTGGTGTGGCTCAGTGGGTGAGCACTGATCTGTGAACCAGAAGGTCACGGTTTGATTCCCAGTCAGGGCATATGCCAGGGCTGTGGCTTGATCTCCAATGGGGGGTGTGCAGGAGGCAGCTGATCAATTATTCTCTCTCATCATGGATGTTCTATCTCTCCCTCTCATTCTCCCTTACTCTCTGAAATCAATACAAATATATTTTAAAAATCCTGGCTATAATTTTTAAATATATCAATTAGAATAAAATTACCCCTTTCAAAATTATTATAAAATGTTGAACCTTTCAAGGGTCAATTCTTCCTTCTTCACCAGAATTTGAAATGGATTTCATGAACTGATGACTTGCAGCAGATCAACAGGCATCAGGCAGAAAGCAGCACGACCTTAAAAAGAGACAATAACTAATTATGTTGACACATTAATTAAGCAGCTATAATAGTTTTCATAAATAATACTTGGAGAAAAAAAATGTTTGAGACCAAGCGTCCCTGTCTTACTATGGAAATGAGTCAGACAGAGATTGTAGGAAACACTTATTCTTAGCAGGGGAAGGGACAATATAGCACTTCACAGCTATATTGTAACAATTAACCCAACCTGCCAGCTACAAAAAAATCATGTCATACCTCAATACTTGTATTTAATTTCTGGTAAATCTCATGGATTTGATCTTTCATCTCTTGGCTCAACATATTTATTTGCTTCATCCAAAAACAAGCATTTTGATCCATTTTAGAAAATTAAAAAATAAGTCTTACTTAAGTGTGGGTTGTGTATAGAGCCTTCCTTCCAAAGATTATGGTATGGAACAGGCAGGGAAGAGGAACTCTACAGTGGAGAAACCTCACAAATACTATCTTATCCAGGTGATCAAGGTAAATACCAAATTAAACCCTTGAGGTAATGAGAAAATGGCACTTTAACTCTGTGGTCTTCCTCTCCAAAATCCCTAACCCAGTCTAACCTTAAGAAAAACATCAGGCCCTACTCGGTTTGGCTCAGTGGATAGAGCGTCAGCCTGTGGACTGAAGGGTCCCAGATTCGATTCTGGTCAAGGGCATGTACCTTGGTTGCAGGCACATTCCCAGTAGGGAGTGTGCAGGAGGCAGCTGAATCGATGTTTCTCTCTCTTCAATGTTCTAACTTTCTACTCCTCTCCTTCTCCCTTCCTCTCTGTAAGAAAATCAATAAAATATATTTTTTTAAAAAGAAAGAAAAGAAAAAGAAAAACAGCAGACAAATGTCAAATGTAGGGCATTCTAAAACTATCAGACTGATACTCCTCCAAACTGTCAAGGTAATCAACCCAGCTGGGATCTTGGAACAAAAAGACATTAGGTAAAAATCAAGGAAATGTGAATAAACTCTGGACTTTGGTTCAAGATAATGTACCAATGTTGGTTCATTAATTTTAACAAATGTATCCTACTAATGTAAGATGTTAATAATATGCATAACTGGGTGCAGGGTATCTGGGAACTCTCTGTACTGTCGTCCCAATATGTCTGCAACTCTAACACCATTCTGAAAAAATAAAGTCTATTAAAAAAAAGTCTTGCCAGATGGCGTGGCTCAGTGTTGAGCACTGACCTATGAACCAGGAGGTCATGGTTTGATTCCTGGTCAGGGCATATGCCCAGGTTGTGGGCTCAATTCCCAATGTAGAGTGTGCAGGAGGCATCCAATCAATGATTCTCTCTTATCATTGATGTTTCTCTCTCTCTTTTCCCCCTCTCCCTTCTTCTCTGAAATCAATAATAATATATTAAAAAAAGTCTTAGTATCACCTCTAGATATTCATGCATGGCAATTGGTTTAAATAATTAGGCTAATTATTTTTCTTTACCATATCCCACATATTATGGTTAAAAATGCCCTAGGAAAAACATGGTAATACTTACAAAGATATCGTCTATTTAACATCTGTTCTCCCTGGAGTACCAACAACCAGTCTGCATTTTGCATTTCATTTTTGAACATCAATTCCACAAAGGCATGACAAGTTGTTCCCAGACAGTGTTCAAGAGCCAGAGTTACCTTTTGGATGTAAAAGTCAAAAGCTTTAAGTTATTAAGTTGCAGAAATAAAGGCTACATCAAATGATTTCCAAAGCACATGGCTAAATGCCGAACTGTTCATATTTAGTTTAAAATTCTGGTCCGAAAACAGCTTTTAACCAGCACAACACAGAATCACTTCCAAATTTACAACCATTCAAACTGCTTCATGATAGAATCCTTTTAAGTGTCTCATTTTTAATGAGATTTTTGTGCCTTTTCAAACTTGGGATCCTGTTTCTTAAAGATAATTAAAGTATCAAAACAAACATTTCCTATATTATTCTTATGTGTAAGACATGTAAATAGTGAACAAGCTCTGTTAACAGCTCCAAGGCAAGACGCTCTATATGTATTCACTGATTACCACTCACTTTAAAAATAAGTATCTTTTTCAATAGGAAACTGTGACTATACAGCCTTGATCTAAATAAAGCCTACAACTTTGTTGGGGCCAGGAGGGCCACCCCAAAATATTCCACATGGCCTATTGGTTACTTTGAATTAAAGTTACTTGATAAGCAGCTGGTGCAAGAAGGGCCCATTGACTGTGGTTTGTTGCCTTGAATGCAGGAAATACTCATCTGTAGTTAGAAGTGCACTCCTTGCTACAGGGAAGCTGAGGGAGACACCCTCATTACTAGAGGTAAGGAATCCAGGGCTGAAACAAAGCATGTTACTCCCTCACTAACTTACTACCCAATCCCAAACTCACTAATGAGGACCCCAATCTAAGTGTATTTATCTTGTCACTTCTTAAAAAATATATTGTTTCTTTGTCTAAAAAAGTAAAAAAAAACTGGCAGGTTCATAATTTCTCAGAGCAACAGTGGATAGTCCTCACAAATATTACCGTAAACAAGTGATCAAAGTCAATACCAACAGTCAAACCCTGGATGTAATGAGATCCCTGTGATGGGAAGAGGGAAAAGAATCAGAGCATAGACTTTGACGGAAGTTGGATGGGCGCAGATGAAAGTGGATGGGCAGATTTTCTGGCAGGAAGCTTAGCTCAGGTATTCTATTTTTCTCAATAACATTGAGATCATTTGTTGAGAATGGCTTGTAGGCAATATTACGGTTTTGAAAGAGTGAAGAGGATTTGATACAGCAGTTGCATAAAATGGAAGAATGAAAGCCCAGGTGAAGTTGACTACCATTAACTTTTTTTTTTTTTTAACCAAATCTTCCCAGTGTACAAATTTCTCCAGCTCTTCTAGGAGGTCTGTGGTAGGCACAAAGAAGACATATAGTTGGATTCGTCCATGTGAAGTTTTCTCTGGTGAATAATATCTAATAATCACTGATAGCATTTATAAATCTTGGGGTGAAGGAAGAGGTTTTTGTTAGTTATGATATTATAAATAAACCAAGGGCCAGATATGTTAAGGGACTTATGATCAGTGGTTGCAAAAATTAGAACTTTACATATTCTTTTCTAGGTGGTGAACATGTTTTGTACTTTTTTTTGAAAAAAAAAAAAAGAGAGAGAAAAGTTCCCAAATGGAATTTCAGGGAATAGTTTCTAAGTAAACTATTTTAACATTGTACACACTGAGGATGTAAAACAACATACAAAAACATAAAAATTCTAAAAGCTTGGCCTCTAGTTTTTAAAATATACTCAGTATACTTCACTAAAAACAGCCACTGACTATACACCTATTTTCTGACTTCATCCATAACCTGTTGTCATTTTTGATGCTGGTAATGTTTGTTCCTATTTATATAAAACAAAATAAAGATGAAACTATATAAAATTATACATGAGGAACAATGAAAGATACAGATACATAAATACTTTTTAGATTAGCCCAGTTTATAGATATTTGATCTGGTAAAATCATTGTATTATAGACTAAATACCTGCTTTAATTATTATTAAACAGTATGTTTCTTTTCACTGAAGTTCAAGATATCCACAATAATATCCTTGTTTGGCTTTTTTCAAGTTAAAATTTAAAAATGTAATGATTACCTAATGATTTATGCCAAAGACTCACATTATTAAAAGTCCAATTACAATGGCTAGTAACAGGTAAAATTACTTTTAACGTCCCAGACAATGGACAAGGACTTAATACAACAATCCCATGAAGTGGAAATTATAATTTTTATTGCAAATAAGACTAACGGAGGCCAAGTGAGATTATATGATTTGCCTACCGTCTTCAAAGTGCTGGAGCCGGTCTCTGAACCCAGGCGTGTCCCATTCCACAATTTGAGCTTCAGCTTCTATACACTATGCTACTCTAACCCTACCTTCACAGTGATGTATGATCTCTTGACACACATATGAATATAACCTTCTCCACTGACATCAAAGCCAAATGATATGCCATTGTGATTTAATATATAAAATATGTTTTCAAAATCATATAGTAAATAACTATTCTTTGACAGTTTAATACAGTCACTTCTTCCCAGAAATATAAAGTAAGTGGGGAACTTGAATATAAAACAACTCTTCAGCCCTTTTGAACGGTAAATTCGCTTTTGTTAACTAGATTCATTCCAACAATGAGAAAGAATTCCCCAGGGGTCTTTCTTTGAGTCGCACACTGATGAAGGACAGCAGAACTGACATGGGCTGGTAAGGCGTCCTGGCCCCCCTTCAGGTTTCATCGGTGTCCAAGTGCCATTCTTGCCTGAGGTTGCCAGGTACAAAAAGAGGACGCCCGGTTAAATTTCCGACAAATAACACTGTTTTACATTTTAATTTAATTTTACATCGGGGGCATATTTATGCTAAAAGATTATTTGTTGTTCATCTGAAATGTAACTTCAAAGAGCATCCTGTATTTTTATCGCTAAAGTTGGCAACCAACCCAAGGCGAGGTGCGCATAAGCGACGGCAGGCCCAGCGCCACTCCCCCCACCTCGTAAATGGAGAAACTGAGGCCAGCGCAGGCTGACGGGTGGCTGTGGGAAGGGGAAGAAAGGGAAGGGCTGGTCGTAGGACTCCCTCCTGCAGGTCGAACTGGAAGCAGACTTCTCTGACTTGCAGATTCTTTCCTCTCCCACCCTCGGGTACCCGCGCATCTCTCATTGCCGAAGGGGGCCGAACAGCACAGGCAGGAACCCTACTTCCCCATGTCCCCTTCCTCCCCCTCCCACCCATACACACCCCCCCCCCCCCCATTACCTCGGGCGCAGCAGCCGCGGGCTCGGGACACGCCGCCGCCGGGTCCGCTCAGTCGCCACCAGCAGCACCCACATCATATAGGTCGCCGCCATATCTCTGGAACCCAGCCGCAAATAGATGCGCAGCTCAGTCGTCCCTCCATCTCGTACAGAAGCCTCTTGTCCTCCTCTGGCCACCGTCCAGGTCTGGGCCGAGAAACGGGCCAATCCGAGCGAGGCATTCGAGAGGGCGCGTCGCCGCTCGAACCAATCCAAGGACCGAGCAGGTTCAGTGGCGCTCTGCCAATCGGACCGCGCGCCGTCTCGTGTGGCCCCGCCTCCTCAGCTGGGCTCCTGCGCGGAGGGGTTTGCTCCGTGTTCAGCCCCTTTAGCACCCTGGGTGCTGGTCCGTCTGTCCTCCTGCGGTCTGTGGGT
The DNA here is from genome assembly GCA_027563665.1 of Antrozous pallidus. Classification (NCBI taxonomy): domain Eukaryota; kingdom Metazoa; phylum Chordata; class Mammalia; order Chiroptera; family Vespertilionidae; genus Antrozous; species Antrozous pallidus. The sequence goes on along the minus strand of CM050514.1, from coordinate 43,481,138 downwards.
TCTTGCTCTCTCTTGGGCTCTAGCGCGAGGAACCCTCATGACCTTTCATTTTTAGACCCGCTAAGCACAGAGGGTAGCTGTCGTGGGATATAAGAGTGTGGGATAAGAATACAAACTTTTATGTTTTCAAGAATGTGAAAAACATATTTTTTAAAATTCTCTTTTTAATCATCTCAAAAACAAAATTACAGAAATTTATGACAATTTTTCTATAGTGCTATTTTAAAAAACAGATATAATTGGTATATAATATTGTGTAAGTTTAAGGTGTAGGTACACAATGGGATTATTTGATACATTTATGTACTGCAGTAAGATTATCACCATAGCCATAACTAACACCTCTATTATGTCGCAGAATTATTCTTTTTTTGTGGTAAGAATATTCAAGATCTAATCTCTTAGCAACTTTGAGGTAAATAATACAATGTTGTTGACTATAATCACTATGCAGTGCATTAGATCTCTAGAACTTATTCAACTTCTAGTGGCAAGTTTGTGGACTTTATTTTTTAACCTTTATTGTAGAAAGTATTACATATTGGACTTTTATTTATTTTATAGAAGTTTTAGGTTCACAGCAAAATTGACCAAAGATACAGAGATTTCCTCTATAGTACTCGCCACCGCACATGCATGGCCTCCCCCATTACCAACATCCCTCACCAGACTGGTGCATTTGTTATGATTAATGAACCCACATTGACACATTATAATCACTGAAAGTGTAGTTTATATTAAAGTTCATTCTTGGTATTGTACTTTTATGGTTTTGGACAAAAATTTATAATCCCATAAAGAGTAGTTTTACTGCACTAAAAATAGGATTAAAAAATCCTGTGTCTGACTGTTCTTTCCCCCACTTCCTTTAGCCCCTGACAACCTTAATCTTTTTACTGTCCCTATAGTTTTGCTTTTTCCAAAGTATCATATAGCAAGAATCATAGTAAGCAGCCTTTCATATTGTTTTCTTTCACTTAATATTTAGCATTTAAATTTCTTTCATGCCTTTTTCATTGTTATTTTATTTCATTTTCATATACAAAAAGATAAAACTTGAAATAGTTCTAGATTTTTCCTCCTATTCTTTTGAGGTATGGCTGCTGCTTCACAAGTTGGAGGGGGAAGAGGGGCTACATTCACATCAGTTTATTTAAGGGCCCAGTGCAGAGTTCAAGCAGCAAAACCCCAACTTAGCAGAGCAATTTCAAATTTGACACTCATTTCTAAAATTACCACCGGAAAGAGGAACAAAGAGCCACTGCAAATGAATGAACTATGGTAACAATGTTCTTCCCAAAATGTCTTCATTTTGCAACTGTAATTACATGGATGTCTGTGTTAGGCCATTTTCGATGTGTGCGAGTATATAATCTATTATATATCATATATATGTGATATATATATCAGCACACATTTCAAATCCAGACAGGGCAACAGCAACAATGAGCCTTTTCATGACTTGATAGCTCATTTCTTTCTAATACTGAATGCTCTTCCATTGGCTGGATGTGCCAATTTATTTATCCATTCACTTACTGAAGGACATCTTGGTTGCTTCCAAGTTTTTGCAATTATGAAAACTCCTGTAAACACCCAGTGCAAGTTTCTGTGTGCACATAATATCAAGGAGCACATTTTAAAAAATCATATAAGAATATGTTTAGTTTTGTGAAAAACTGGCTAAATTGTCTTCCAAAATGACTGCACCATTTTGCATTCCCACCAGCAATGAATGAGCGCTCCTGTTACTCCCCATCTTCACCAGCATTTGCGGATGTCAGTGTTCTGGATTTTGGCCATTCTAGCAAGTATGGAGTGGTATGGCGTTGTCATTTCAGTTTGCAAGTTCCCTGATGACATGTGATGTGGAGCATCTTTTATTTTTATAGTTTTATTTTTGGAGCATCTTTCACATGTTTATTTGCCTTCTGTATATCTTCTTTGGTGAAATGTATGTTACAGTTTTTGGTTCATTTTTACAATCAGGTTGCTGGTTTTCTTACTGTTGAGTTTTAAGAGTTTGTATATTTTAGATAACATTCCTTCAGCAGATATGTCTTTTGTAAATATTTTCTCCCACTCTCCAGCTTCTCTTTTTATTCTCTTGTGTTCTCACACAACAGAAAACCTTAATTTTAATATGGCATAAATTATCAATTCTTTCTTTTACAAATCATGCCTTTGGCATAGTGAGTAGAAAGTCTTCATCAAGCCATAGGTAATCCAGACTTCCTCTGGTTTTCTTACAGAAGTTTTATAGTTTTGTATTTTACATGTAGGACTGTGGTTCATTTTGAGTTAATTTTTGAAAAGAGCATAAGGTCTATCTCTAGATTCATATATTTTTTTGCTTGTTGGTATCCAGTTGTTTCAGTACCATTTGTAGAAAAGATGATCTTTGCTCCAATGTATTGCCTTTGCACCTTCATTAAAGACCAGTTGGCTATATTTATGTGAGTCTGTTTATGAGTTTCTATTCTTTTCAGTCTATCTGTCTATTCAGTTGCCAATAGCATACCATCTTGATTACTATAGTTTTATAGTAAATATTGAATACGGGTAATATTGGTCCACCACTTTGTTCTTCAAGTTTATGAGTATGCTGGCTACTCTTGGTCTTTTGTCTCTGCATATAAATTTCAGAATCAGTTTTTCAATATCTGTAAAGTAACTTACTAGAATTTTGATAGGAATTTCATTGAATCTATATATCAAGTTGGGAAGAACTGATATTCACTGTGAGGACCTGGTAGAGCTTGTGGAGGTAAAATTCACAAAAGTGTCCCCAATCTCCAGGACTGAGTCCCCTGGGAAGTTTTTCAGATTTTTACATACTGAGCCCCCAGCAATCCATCAATTACAGTTCAGGGTTCCCTACTGCCACACTAGTTCCTGCAGAGATTGCTACTTATGGGCTTCTGTAAGTTGTGATTCTCTGTATTTGCCTGTCAGTGTCTCCAGTTTGGGAGCAGTGATTTGCCCTGTGACCTCATGTCTCTTATAGAGCTAGGAAGGCATTGATTTTTCAGTTCCTAAAGTTTTTTTTTCTTGTTGTTAGAATAGAGTGGTGACTTCCAGGCTTTTTTTTATGGTGATATGGAACCTGGAAGTCCCAGAATATTTTAAAAATAAAAATAGGTAAACAGTGAATATTACTCTGTGGGATAATCAACATTAGTGCTCAAAAGTAAATTATAATACAAAAGTAAATTAAATATCCACCCAAAAAGAAATTTCTAATTTGTAAATTAGGAAACAATGAACAAAGGCACCCTAAGGAAAGCAGAAGAAAGGAGTTAGGATAAAAAAGGAAATTAATCAACTGAAAAATAGAAATAGGAATACTAATACTAACATATATAAGATTTGAAAAAAGAAATAATAGGCTAGATTAAGAAAGACAGGAAGCACAATCAAAATATAAAATGGTATGAGGAAATAACTACAGATATAGAAAAGATTAATATAATTGTATGAGATTACTTAACTCTATGAAATAAATTTGTAAACCTGGATGTTATTACAAGAAAATGTAAATTATCAAAACATCCTGCTAGAAATTCTTAAGTAGACCATGTACCATAGAAGAAATAGATGTTGATAGAGAATTGCCTTCCCCCATACCTCCATGACAAAAGTACTAGGTCTGTATTATTTCACAGAATTCTACTGATTAACTTTAAAGAACAGATGAGTCCATTGCTATTGTTCTGCCCTGAGCACAGAAAAAGAAGGACAAATTCTGTTTATGAAGTGTGTATGACACTGATAAAATATAATGAAACACACATATATCATACACATACACCCTGACCATAGAAATTCTTAAACAGTAATCAAGGCAGCATGGTTCTGGTGAAAGATTAGACTAAAAGATCAAGTAAACAGAATAAAGTGCCCAGATGTAGATATACACAGATATAGTCAACTAATCTTTGAGCAAAGGGGCAAAAGCAATTCAGGCTGATTCTAGGAGACAGAAGATGACAGTGGAATGATTGTCAGAATGGTGTAAGCTCAGGTGACTTTTTTTTTTTATATATATTGTCTCAAGTTTTACGTATGTCTCCTTTTTCCCTGATTGACACCACTCTCACCAGCCATTCCTACCGCCCCAGTATCTGTGTCCATTAGTTATGCTAATATGCATAACTAATGCATACAAGTTTTTTGGTTGATCTCTACCCCCGACCCCTCCACCTCTTCTGCCATTTGTCTCTGGATCTATTTTTGTTCATCAATTTATGTTGATCATTATATCCCACATGAGTGAGATGTTATCTTTCTCTGACTGGCTTATTTTGCTTAGCATAATGCTCTCCAGTTCCATCCATGCTGTTGCAAATGGTAAAAGTTCCTTCTTTTTTATAGCTGCATAGTATTCCATTGTGTAGATATACCAGTTTTCTAATCCACTCATCTGCTGATGGGCACTTAGATTGTTTCCAAATCTTAGCTATTGTAAATTGTGCTGCTATGAACCTAGGGGTGCATATAGCCTTTCTGATTGGTGTTTCTGGTTTCTTGGAATATAGTCCTAGAAGCGGGATTACCGGGTCAAATGAGAGTTCCATGTTTCGTTTTTTGAGGAAATTCCATACTGTTTTCCACCAGTCTGCATTCTCACCAGCAGTGCACGGGGGTTCCTTTTTCTCAGCATCCTCTTCAGCAGTGGTCATTTGTTGATTTGTTGATGAAAGCCACTCTGACAGGTGTGAAATGGTACTGCATTGTTGTTTTGATTCAGGTGACTTTCACTTACTGGGTTCACCTATCCAGTTATTTGTGTAGTAGGTGTGACCCTCTCAGGCAAGGATCACTGTCTTGTCCTGCATACTAGAACAGTTGGGCTCACAACTTAGGGTTATCCTACCGTATTTACCTCACTTATTATCTTTGTAGTTGAAATTACAGACAATGGCATCTCATCTCTAAAACTTCAGTATATAAGTTTCCTCCTTCTAAGAGAATAAAGACATTTTCTTATATATCTACTATACCATATTTTCCAAATACAAATCTCCCCAATTTGGGCCAGTTTTGAAAAAAAAAAAAAAGCAATAGAACAGAAAGCATTTCAGGATTTCAGACATAGTAAGGAAAAAATTGTTCCATACAACTTTTGTTTTAATTACTTACATGTATGTATGTCTACTGTGTCATGATACAGAAGTTGTATCACACTGTGGTGTGCAGTCTAAGAAGTTTGAAGAGCCCTGCTGTAGGCCAGTGGTGCCCTAACTGTGGTCCTAGGACCAGCAGCGTCAGTATTCCTGGGAATTGTTAGACATGCAGATCCTCATGTCCCATCCCACACTACTGAATCAGAATTTCTGGAAATGGGATTAGGAACCTGGATTTTTAAAAAATCACCTGGACAGTGATTCTGCTAATTTGAGAACCACTGATCTAGACTAAACTAGATGGCCCTAGTGGTGCCTCAGGCATCTCTCATCCTTACACATGGCACCCAAGAGGGGTCCTTTGTCTTTTTCTTCATTGTCAGAGGCAATACTGATAGACCACTAACAGGGAGGTGGAATCTACCTTGGCAGTGTTTGGAGGATGGTTTCTCTTTGCAAACACAGGTAAACCCTTCTTACCTGAAAGAAGAGAATGGTCTAGATTCAGAAGATGCAGTCTGTATCAGCAACATCTGTAAATGAGACTAAATCCCTTACAGGGTTATTGTGAGGCTTAAATGATGTTTATGAAATACCTACCATTATAATAAGCGCAGAACCGTCCCCTGTCAGATAGCAGTGGTAGTTGCTGTACTTGACACTGCCTATCACAACTCTGGGCATATAATTGATGCTCAATAGATGTGGCTGATTATTGGTAATTAATTAATTGGAGAGGGTGGCAGGCTATTCTGGCTTGTTCCTTAATTTTTCCATAGTTTAGAGGAGGGATATAGATCACAATTAGGAAGGAGAAAAGGAAGTGAGGAAGGCAGGAGGGCAGGGAAGAAGGAGAGACCAGGGGCATGTCCACGTTCATTAGAGCAATGGAGATAATAACCATTTTCTTGGAGGAACACATTATGAACTATTGAAAGCTCTGAGCTCATTTCTTTTTTACAAGACCTCAGAACTGGAGAAGGGAACTTTTAGATCACAGATGACATTCCCCGCACACACAGGCCCCATGACCCAGGTGAAGCAGTTCAGGTCCTGGCAGAGCATGTGTTAGAGATGTGAGACAGAAATGGTTTTTTTTCTTGTTTTAAAATATAATTTTATTGATTTCAGAGAGGAAGGGAAAGGGAGAGATAGAGAGAAATATCAATGATGAGAAAATCATTGTCCAACTGCTTCCTGTAAGCCCCACACTGAGGATTGAGACTGCAACCTGGGCACGTGCCCTGTCCGGGAATCAGACCATGACCTCCTGGTTCACAGGTCCACGCTCAACCACTGAGCCACGCCAGCCAGGCCAGAATTGGTTTCTGAGGATAGGCACTGCCTACTGCATCTTGCCATAAATTCAGCCAATTCATTTCCATGGGAACTTTTGAAGAGTGTGAAGGTAGAGGTGTGCGAAAGGACAGCAGCACTCAATGTGATTTGTTCTCTTTCTGTCTCTTTTTGCTTTCATTCCCATTCATAAGCTTCTCCTGCCTCTATTTCCTCTCTCCATTCCCCCTTTTCCTTCTTTTCATGATTCTCACCCTAAGGGTATGGCCTAATCAAAGGAAGCTGAGGATCTGCAAAGTCCAGAATGTTCCAAATCATCAGTCTCCTAGGCAATGTTCTGGTTTCTAGTGACAAACTCACAATTGGCTTTGACTGAGTACCAGGGTTCTGATTACTATCAATAGGAAACACCTCCTTTGTTTCCTCAAAAATACTTGTGACTCTTGAATAGGGTCAGAAACCACCATGGACACACAGTCCAGAGCTGTTTTACACCCTCGGGTCTTTAACCCCTTTCTGGATTTCTTGCAGGAGGCTGCTATTTAAAAATGGTTGTTCTACGTGTGCAGGCAGAATGCAAACCTCCTCGGAGGGAGAAGGGCAGAACCTCTGCACATATTTCATGTTACAGGTTGATTAACATCATTTCTTAACCACAGCCCACAGTTGTTGCAGAAAGCACTTAATGTCCCCAAGCCCCTGGGATGAGTGGCTACTACTAGAAAGAAATTGGATCCAGGATGTTTGGAGTTGGGATTTATTTATTTAACTAGAGGCCCGGTGCATGACATTTGTTCACTGGTGGTGGTGTGTCCCTCAGCCCAGCCTGCACCCTCTGCAATCTGGGACCCCTCGGGGGATGTCTGACTGCTGGTTTAGGCCCAATTCCTAAAGGGACAGTCAGACATCCCTCTCACAATTCAGGACTGCTGGCTTTCAACTGCCTGCCTGCCTGATTGCCCCTAACCGCTTCTGCCTGCCAGTCTGATCACCCTTTAACCACTCCCCTGCCAGCCTAATCAACACCTAACTGCTCCCCTGCCAGCCCAATTTGCCCCCAACTGCCCTCCCCTGCCAGCCATCTGTGGTGACCATCTTGTGACCACATGGGGTGGCAACCTTGTGCAAGGGTGTGGTGGTCAATTTGCATATATAGGATTATTATATAGGCTACGAGAGTCCCAGTGTATGAAATTTGTGCAAGGGTAGGGTCCGGGATGTGAGGGCGATCTGGCTGCGACATCTGTAACCCCACTGATCGCCTGGCTAGGCGGGTGTCCCCCTCCTCCCTCACCGATCCGTGTTCGTCCCTCCCGAAGCTGCGCGCTCGGTGGAAGAGGACGACCTTCCCCCCAGAGGAGAGGACCGGTCTTCGGTCAAGGGTATACGAGTAGCTGCGCTCCCCTGCTAGAACCTCCAAACAAGCTCTCAAGGGTGGGGTCCCTAGGCCTGGGCAGTGATCAGGGAGAATCAGGGTTTTCCTTCCCCTGGCTGCTGGCTGGGGCCTTCCTTCCTCTCTCCCCACTTAGTAAGCGGTTGAACTCGCCGTTGGTCAAACTCTGGAGGGGACAATTTGCACGTTAGCCTTTTATTACATAGGATTATATAGGATGTGTATTGTTTAGTGTGAAGTGGAGAGCTGAGTTTTCTGGCATTTTTCAGAACACGTGGGTGGCCCTGGTACTCTGGCAACCGGATATCCAGGGTCTCTAGATGTCGGGTGTTGAGGGACCACCATCTGACCAGATTGGGTTGCCTAGCTCCTCTCCCCCCACCCCACCCCCACTCTGGCGGGCTCTGCTGAGCGGGATTGTTATCTTCCTCCCCGCCAGGCGGCATCTGGAGCCGCCTAAGGAAGCCCTGGGACGGCGTCTCCACCAGACAGCCGCTGGGAGAAGCGGCTCCCGAGTGATGGGGGAGGAGGGCCTTTGCAGGTCGGAGCGCTGGCGCACCTGACCGCCGGCAGATGGAGCGGCTGCGCCCGGCACAGCGGCGCGCAGGCAAAGGTCTGCGCGGCAGAGACCGATACCCACCGCATGCCCAGCCCTGTCCAGGCTCCAAGTACGGGGGTGTCCAGTGGTCGCTATGACGGCGTGAGAAAACCTCTAACTGAGCGGGGAGAACAAACTCCAACCGCTCCCCCCCCCCCCCCCAGCCCTCCTTCCCGGCCCCGGGGGCTGGCCCGCCTCTCCCGGTCAGCCCCTTCTCCCCTGGCTCCTCCGCAGACCGCGGAGGGAAGGAAGGGCGGGCGGGGGTGGCGCACCGCTGGCGCTCGGAAGCCGGTGCTCGCGCCAGCGCCCACGCCGCCGCCTCCTCTCCCCACGCTGGGTCGCAGCCCCCCGCGAGAACCGGCTGCGCTCCGGCGCCTGCGCGCCTCCCCGGCGCCCTCCGTGCGGCCCGCGAGGGGAGAGGTGGGCGCCGAGGCGGGGAGAGCCGGGCGCGCGGCCGGGCGTGGGGTGGGCGGCGCGCGGCAGCGGGGCCCGCGCCCACCTCCACCCTCCTGGGCTCCGCGCTGCCCCCGAGAGCGGACCGAGCATCCCCACCCCGACCCGCGGGAGGTGGCGCCGGCGACCCGACAGCCCAGGACCGCACACCCAGAGCCCGCCGCGCTCCCGCGGCCCGGGAGGCCCGTGGCGCAGTTACAGGGGACTGGAGCGACTTGCCTTTCTCAGCCCCGGAGCTGAGCTGAGCTGACCTGCCGGTCCCTCTCTCGAAGCCGGGTGTCGCGGTGGGAAAACTGCCCGACTTAAGCTTTGACACAGCCCCCCGGAGGGCGCGGCTGGCATCGCCTGGCCCCGCCCGGAGAGGTGGCCCGGCTGGCAGCGAGTCTTGTTTGTGCCCGAAGAGAGCGAGGAAGAGGGTGCGGGCAGAGCATCCTCCGCAGGATGCCCTTTGGAACCCACCCAGGGTAGCTGTAGAAACAGTTATTTGGCGAAATGTTATTTGGGTTAAAAGAAGAAATGGCTCCCCCAGAGCTCACCCGGCGCCTGGCCACAGTGTCCACTCACATCGGTAAGTGAAGTTTTTTTTTTCTTTCTTTTCTTTCTTGTATTTTATTAATGAAGTATGGGGGCGGGGTAGGCTGGGGTCTCTCCTCCCCCCGCCCCCCCCCCCCCCGCCATCACCCGCAGCCCAGGGGCGGCGCCCTCCCTGAGAAGGCCGAGGGGCGCGTGCCCTGTGCCCGGGCCTCGCTGTTGCTTGGGGCGGCCGGTATCAGGCGTCTCTGGGGGTTGTCAAGTCTGCTGTTGGGTCTGAAAGCGCGAGGTCTGCTGAGCTGTTGAGTGTGCATTACCTGCTTCTGGCCAGGGGCGGGGATGGGGACTTGGGTAGTAGTTTACCAGGTAATGGGAACAGGAGGGAGGAGTGCAGGTGTTTCTAGCAGAAACTACTGCCAAACCACTGGAGGCTTGTCGTGAAGTGTGGGTTCTTCCCCCACCCCTTCCCTGGACACATCCAGGGAAAGAGCCTTTGGATGGGTGTGACTAGAACATCGGGTCATTTTCTCTGGTGCTCACTTCACTTTGAGACCCTTCCGTGAATGCTAATGAGTTTTCACTGTAGCGTCTGGAGGTTTTTACCGGTGTCCCACCCATTTGTTAGAACTGCCTTCTTGGTGATTATATGTGAAATCTTAATTGAATGAGTGAGTCATCATTGCTCGTTGAGGGCCCAGACCAGCGTGTTTTAAGTACAAGAATGATGTACATCTTGACTGACACACATGTGGGGATGTACTTTGTAAAGATGATTTATATAGAAAGGCCCAGTTTTGATGATTTTGTTTTCAAAAGTGTGTCTGGTGCCAAATGTGGCCACTGAACTGTTTCTTTTTTCTTTAAGAGAAAAGGTCAGTAGAGTCCTGACAAGGAAGGCTGAATGTGGAATATTGCTGAAGGCAGGATAAAATAAGAAGGAAAATGCCTTCTAATAAAAGAGAATTTGGCATTTGCAAGATATTGAGTGCTGAATACCAGCATAGAGAAAGATCAGTAGATTGGGGGTATGACCTGTTGGATTTGAGTCCTTCCCTGGATAAGTCATTGAAAATCAGGCTGAAAAATGGGCGGTTTAATAATTCTTCTTTACTCACTCCAAGGCTATTTGTAAGATAATGTGGGTAAAAATACCATCCACACTGTGAATGTGTTATTGATCGTATCTTTGAGCTCTGTGCCACTAACGGTCTTGGGCAGGTCATTGGGCCTGGAGGGAGACCTGGATAATAGATCTCAAAGATCTGGTAGGCAGTATTCCTTGGCTAACACTAGGCTGCCTGGGGGGTCCAGGCTATGGTATATTTTGCTTATCTTGTTACTTCCCTTCTCCCATAGTCAGCTCCAGATAGGATACAAACATGAATTTGTGTAGTTTCTGCCCTCAGAGAACTACTACTGACCCCTGGCATTTGTGTCCTCTGCAGCATCCAGTCTCCTGTGTAATCTCACAAATCCATTATCCCCATCTTACAAATGAAGGGATTGAGACTTTAGGAGGTTCATATTTTATGGTTTCAGGGGTAACACCTGGTAGGCTTGGGACCAGAAAGCAGCTCTTCCGATGCTCTGTTTGGGGCTCTCTTGAGAGGGTATCTAACCCTGCAGTAGCCCCTGTCTTCATGGGGAGTTACAATAAGTAGCCAGTAGAACTTCTGCTAGGATGGATGGGCTCTGCATTTAATGTGTGTGATCATGAATTGGGGAAGTGTTGGCAAGTGCTTAGAGTAAGATTGTGGGGAAGAACATTCTCCTGGTCCTATCCTACTCGGCTCCTAATAGTATGAAAGCACCATGTGACTATGGTGTTCTGCCATGTCAGGGTCACCGTCCTCTCCATCTACCACAGCACCAAGGGCAAGGTCCTGGTGGCTATGGAGATCTCCATCTTGACTTCAGGTGCTGGATTATTAGACTGCCTTTTTACCCCAAAGTGCTGTATTATTCTGATAAGACCCGGTAATAACTCTTCACAAGGTTAAAGGAATAAAATAGGTCCCATGAGAAACGGGCATTCAAGTTTTATCTCATAAGTCTTCATCACATTTTTAGACTTTTGAAAAACAAACCACTGAAATGTTATATCTCAGTTATATATTCAAAAAACCGTGCTTCCGTATTCATAGTCCACTTCTGTCTCTCAGCCAGTTCTTCCTCCAGTTGGGATTTCTGCTCTTTCCATGATCCCTGAGATTTGAAGGTTCACGTCTGGGTCCTGTTGATTCAGTTTCTGAAATATCTAATGAGTCTCTTTCCTCATGTCCATTTCACTGCTACCTGCCTCTGACCTGCTTCAGAACTTCATTTCCTCCTGACAAACCATTGTGCACGCCTCTTGCCCCTCCTATGTTTGCCTCTAACGTATACCAGGAATTACTGGTATGAAAACAACAACATGGCACTTGTGTATTACAGAAACGTTCATGATACTCTTACATAGTCATTCTCTGTAGCCTGGAGTACAAGCTCTTTATTGTTTGGAACCTTTTAGTCTTCTCTCCTAAAACTTGCTATCTCTGTATCTATGGTTGGTCAACTTGGGCTGAGTCCTTCAGCTTTGTTCCACTATATTTTCTACTATTTGTGTTCCCACCTCCAGACATTTTCTTCTGCTTTCCCATGGCCCCTTAATATATTTCTCATCACAGAAATAATACAAACCTTACAAGTTCTGAAATTCCGTGCTTCCTTCTTCAGGTATTTTCTTTCATCCTGTCAGTGGGACACAATGAGCCCCCTTTCTGATTTCCTAAGTAGGTTTTGTTCTATTCACATGACATCTCTTATACTCTTGCTTGTATTATGGCTAGTTGATTATTTGTGTGCTTATCTCGGCTCCTAGACTCCTCATTACTTATGTGTGTGGCCTAGTTACCTAACACAGGGTTTCCCTCTATGAAGATGCAGAATAAATGTTTGCTGAATGTATGAAGGATTGGTTGTGCCTTGGTCTAGATCTTGAGTATTTAGTAATGTCAGGCAACTTTTAGACTTTTAAGCACTGAAGTATTTGTAGATAATTCTTTTGCTTCTTAAGCTCCATTTTTCAAGTAAACATTAAGCCCTTCAGATTTTTTTATGTGATGTGGTTCACTCCTTCTTTGGATTTTGTTAGTTTGTCAGGGACCCTCATAAAATATCCAGTTCACATGTGAACAGTGTCCAGATCTGTCTTTACCCATGCAGGACACAAGTGGGATTATCTTCTCCCCTTTATTCTGGACTAGAGTCACATTGGTTCAATTACAGAATTTCAGAATCGGAAAAGAGTTTGGTTTTTCCCACCTCATTCTTTTCAATTCTTGAATCCTCTCTGCAAATTTTTGCTGTACTGCTATTTATATGCAGAGGTGCTGTCTAAGTACACGTGAATTTTCTAATACATCTCAGATTGCTCTAGGATTTTGATAGACTACGTATTGCTCACAGGGGGCTTCCAGTCAGTGAAAAATCTTAGTCATCTAGCTGATTGGTATGAGTAATCCCCCATTTAGCTTTCAAATTTCAAGTCCAGTTCACTCTCTCAGATTATCATCTTATATTAGAAGTAATGATTTCGATCTTACTCTATTAGTATTCTAAAATAATTTCATGTGTTTGGCTGTACCCAATTAAACTGTGCGGCAGAAAGGAATAGCCTTTGAGACATTCCTTATATAATTAGAGTTTGGATTGGTGGCTGTTTTGGTGACAAACTCACTACTTTTAGGATGAGACTGGCATTGATAATATGCAATCAGAAAAAGAACAAACAGAGAAATTAAGCCAATGACTCATTATTCTACAATGGAATAATGACTGAAATGGCTAGGATCCTCAGCTGTTGCTGCTGTAGGCAGGATCTAATTAGAGTATTTGCTACTTAGATAGGAATGAGTCCAGTGGGGACAACTAGACATGCTGGAGTAATGACTTCATCTATCCCAAAAGTGAATTAACTGCATCTGAGTGATTTTTTTCTATTGGGCTCTCTAGACACTGTGTCTAGGACTTATGGATTCTTCAGGGTCTATTAAAATTTTTGGAACACAAAAATTGATTGACAACTAAATTGCAAAGTGCAAAATAAAATTTAAGGAATGCTTAATTTCAATATCTATGAAAGTTCTCTTACCCATCCTATCGAATAAAAGAGAAACATGCAAATTGACCATACCTCCACTACATCCACCAGCCAATCAGGAGTGAATATGCAAATTAACCCAAACCAAGATGGCAGTTAATTTGCTTATCCAGGTGCAGAGCGAGGACTGAAGAGAGAGTAGAAGGAAACCAAGTGTCACAGAAGGGAGTGAAGCTGTGGAGAAGCAAGTGGGGTGGAGGAGAAAGGAGGGAAGCATGTGGCCACAGGAAGCCCTATTCTTATAGGAATAGGCCTGAGGAAGCCCTAGTCTTGCAGGAATCTTCCTGCAATGGGCCTCTAGTAATAAAATAATATTTCATTGCATTAAAATTAAGTGAAAGTTACTTTTCTTTAGGAAGGCTTATTTAAATGGGATGTATTCTTGTGACACAATATGTCTAGTAGGCCATGAGCTTTTATTGCCATTGTTGGATAGTGTTTTGGTGTTTTATTTGTTGTTGGGTAATAAACCATTCCCAAGCACCCATGTAATTATATCTCATGATTCACTCAAGTGGTTGTAATCAGATAGCAACTGGAGCTGTATGGCTGTCACCTTGATATTCCCTCATGTGGTCTCTCTCTACATGGTGGTATCTCATCTTTCAGGGTCTCCCCATGTAGCCCTTTCTCCAGCAGGGCAGTCTTACCTAGCTCAAGTCTCTGATAGGTACAAAGCAAAAGCTTTTAGAACTTTTTTTTGTTTGATTGTTTGTTTACTTTTGTTAATTCTCACCCATGGATATTTTTTCCATTGATTTCATGTTTAGGGAGGAGGAGAGACAGAGAGAGAGAGAGAAACATTGATGTGAGCGAGACACATCAATTGGTTGTCTCCCACACGCATCCCGACTGGGCTGGGGATCGAGCCTGCAGCGGAGCAAGGTATATGCACTTGACCAGAATCGAACCCGTGACCCTGCAGTCCAGGGTCTCACGCTCTAAACCACTGAGTCAAACCTTCTAGAGCAAGGACTTATTGATAATGGGCTTGAAGTCTCCTTAAGTTGCTTCTTCCAAAGTCTACTGGTCAAAGCAGTCCCAGGCTCAGCCCAGATATAAGGGGAGGGGCTATTCTCCCTTTCTTACTGGGAGGAGGAACATGCCCACCCAGGAAAGGGTGGAATTGTTGTTTTTTTAAAATATTTTTTTCTATATTTATTTTCTATGGCCACTTTAACAAATACCATAAACTTAATGGCTTAAAGCAGCACAAATTCATTTTGTGGCAGTTCTGTAGCTTAGGCATTAATACAGGTCTCAATAGGCCAACATCAAGGTGTCAGAACCTTTCTGTAGGTTCATCCCTTTTCCAGATTTTAGAAGCTGTCTGCAGTCCTAGGCTTTTCCCCTTTTCCTCTGTCTTCAAAGGCAGCAACATCTGATCTTCCTTGTGTTGTCGTGAGGTTCTCTCTTTTATTTTCCTCCTCCGATTTTAAGGACCTTGTGATTATATTGGGTCCTCCTTATTTTAAGGTCTTCTGATTAGCAGACTTAATTCCATCTGCAACCTTCATTCCCTTGCCATGTAACCTGACCTACACAGTTTCTTGTTATCAGGACAGATATTTTGGGGATAGTTGCCACCTTGGAAACTAGCTACTTCATTGCTTCACTGAGCATTAGTGATGACTGTGACTTATGCCTTTGAATTGTCCATACTTGTTTTTTTTATTGTTCAAAGTATTACAAATAGTAATACATATGTCCCCTTCTTTCCCCCCCCAATTGTGAATTGTCCATATTTGAATGGCAAAGGCAGAAAAATGGAATTTCAGTTTATTAGTAACCTGGTTCAGGTGTTGGATTTACTCAGATATAATGTGAAACTCTAAGGTCTGAGTAGTTGCCACTGTATTTATGATGTGAAATGCCAGCTTTTGGTAAAGGGTACCAAACAAAAATTAACCCAAATGTTGTCATGATAATAACAGCTAACCATGATATAGAGAATGGTCATTTATTCACTCAGGATTCCTTAGAATCCGTGTAAATAATATTGATTCTAGAGGTGATCATTTTCTCTGCTGTGGAGAATATCAGTGATAATTCCTGCCTTTCCAGAATGAAGTAAGGCTGTACCCAGGCGTTGCCAGCAAACAGCTGTGTAGCCTTCAGCACATCACTTTGCCTCTAAGTCTTGGTTCTCTTGTAAAGAAAAACTATCATTTAAAACTTGAGGATTTACTTCCTGGTCTTTAAAGGTGTACACATAATAAATATGTAACACTTAGGAATAAGACTTTGTTAAGGAAGAAAGTTTTAGGAGTCTTCCCTACTTGTACTTTCTTAGGAAAAAAAAAAGTCTGATAAAGTTACAATGGCAAGGTAACAGCACCATCATGCTCTTTTGTTTAGTATAGACGAGTACCTATATGTAGAGGACTTTACCATGAGGGAGAATCAGGTACAAAATATACATGTTTGGTCATGTTTGTCTTTTTAAAAAAATTTTTATTTATTTTATTTATTTATTTTTCTTTATTGTTCAGTTTATTAATTACATTGTTTCCCCTTTTTTATCCCCCTATATCTCCCCTCCACTCTGTACCTCTCCCACCCTCCACCCTCACCTCCCCCTCCCCACTGTCCTCTCCCATTGTTGCAAGATTTTTGTCCAATCTCTTGCTGTACTTCCCACAACCCTTTTCTCCCCAAGAATTGTCAGTCCATTCCCTCTCTATGTCCATGTTTCTGTTATATTCACCGGTTTATCTTGTTCATCAGCCTATCAATTCACTTGATTTTTATGTTCATTTGTTGATAGATGTGTATTTGTTGTTCATAACTTATATTTTTACCTTTTTCTTCTTCCTCTTCTTAAAGAATATCTTTCACCATCTCATATAATACTGGTTTGGTGGTGATGAACTCCTTTAGCTTTTTCTTATCTGCGAAGCAGTTTATCTGATCTTCAATTCTGAATGATAGCTTTGCTGGATAGAGTAATCTTGGTTGTAGATTCTTGCTATTCATTATTTTGAATATTTCTTGCCACTCGCGTCTGGCCTGCATCGTTTCTGTTAAGAAATCCGCTGACAATCTTATGGGTGCTCCCCTGTAGGTAACCAACTGTTTTTCTCTTGCTGCTTTTAATATTCTCTCTTTATCTTTTGCTCTTGGCATTTTAATTATGATATGTCTTGGTGTGGTCCTCTTTAGATTCCTATATTTTGGGGTTCTGTGTACTTCTTGGGCTTTTAAGTCCGTTTCTTTCACCAGGTGGGGGAAGTTTTCAGTCACTATTTCTTCAAGTAGGTTTTTATTAACTTGCTCTCTCTCTTTTTCTGGCACCCCAATAATTCGGATGTTGGCATGCTTGAGGTTGTCCCAGAGGCCCCTTATGCTATCTTCAATTATCTGAATTCTTTTTGTTTCTTGTTTTTCCAGCTGAGTGGATTTTGCTTCTTTGTATTTCAAATCTTTGACTTGGTTCTTGTGGCCCTCTGGACTGCTTTTAGGACTTTGTGCAATATTTTTTATTTCAGTCTGTGTATGCTTGATTTCTAGTTGGTCCTTTTTTTTTATCCGTGAGGGTCTGGTTCGTATCCTCAGAGGTCTTGTTCATTTCCTTGAGGGTCTCATTCATTTCCTCGAGGGTCTCATTCATTTCCTTGTAATTCTCATTCATTTCCTGGTTGGTCTTGTTTATTTCCTGGTAATTCTCATTAAATTGTTCGGCATTTTGTAGGAGCCTCTTGAAAAGCCTTATAACCGTGGTTTTGAACTCTATGTCTTGTCGTCTTTTCTCCTCTATTTCTTTCACACCTGATTTCTTTCCATATCTCTGCATGGTGGCTGCTTTATGTGGTAGATATCCTCAAAGGGACAGTGGCTCAGCCTCCCCAGTTACCTGAGGTGGGTACTCTTACTGCAATCCTTTATGGGTTGTATTCAGTATTTTTGAATTTAAACCCAGCTTGTTGTTGTTAGCCCTAGGAGGGTTTGACCTCCAGGCCAATTGGCTGTGAAGGGAGACTGTGTTCAGGTTGGATGGGCGGAGTCTCTGAGCTGCGAAGGCAGCCTCAGTGTCAGCTGTGTCCTATGTGGCGCTCGCGCACGGGCCTCTCTATTGGATTGGGATGGCTGCAGACACCTCCAAGAGAAAGCCGCTGGTCTCTTCCCCTTGCCAGACAACTCTGCCTCTCCCCAAATAAGTCTGCACACCCAAAGTCTAGCCCAGGGTTGTAAAATAGGTGGTTTCCGGGACCAGGAGACAAGTTTCCAGGGGGCAAATCGCGGGTTTGTGCGTCACTTGTGCGCAAACTTCTTTTCCCAGCCTCCGGGTTTCTCCTCAGACTAGGAGCCTCTGCCGCGCCCCGCTTCCAGGGTGCGTCCCCCGGACCTCGGACCTCGCCTGGCACTGGGGAATCTGTGCAGTGGGACGTCTCCACGTACCCCGGATCTCGGACCTTGCCTGGCGCTGGGGATTGGTCATGTTTGTCTTGTCCAGCTTAGAAGAGTTACTTCTGGATTTCTCTGTCCAGTTATCTGATCCCAAATCTTATCCAGCCCAGGTTTTGGGTTGTGTGTCTGTTTTCTATTTGTTTGTTTTTACCCATTATCCAATCAGTTTGAATTCATTTTAACTCTTTTTGTACCCAAGAAAGCCATAGTTAATTCAATTACTGAGGAGATAGAGGTCTTCCTGTCTGTCTCTCCTTATTTACATAACCAATTTAAGACTAACCACATTTTCTGAGGGCCTCCATTGGGTCTTTGCTTTTCTGACTTCTGCATGTACTGCCTTGCTTTGGCATTGGGGTAACCCAATTGTGAAATTTAACTCTTTTCCCCAGTATTTCAAAACTTATGTGTATAGAAGATTGGGAGGTGGGATACAGGGGAGTCTTCTTCCCTCCCTCCCTCCACCCCCTCCCTCCTCTCTCCTCCCTCCTCCCTCCCTCCTCCCTCCTCCCTCTCTCCCTTCCTTCCTTCCTTCCTTCCTTCCTTCCTTCCTTCCTTCCTTCCTTCCTTCCTAAGTGTTTTATTGATTTTAGAGAAAGAGGAAAGGAGAGAGAGGTAGGAACATTGATGAGAGAGAAACAGTGATCGGCTGCCTCCTGTATGTTCCCCACTGGAGATTGAGCCCGCAGTCCAGGATGTGCCCTAACCAGGAATTGAACCAGTGACCTCTGGTGCGTGGGTCAGCACTCAAACACTGATCCACACTGGCTGGGGGCGGGGGGAATTTTCTGAAGATGGGAGTGGAGATGCTTATGGCCTAACACACAGATACTTTGAAATGAAGCTGGAGGCATTGCTATTTTAAAATGTCCTCTGGCCACCCAGCTTCTGGGAGTTTCACAGGCTCTTCTCTTCACTATTTTACTGGCTTCTTCCTTCCCGAATGGCTCCCTTCTCTTTCCTCTTTTTTTCTCCCCTACATGTGAGGAAGATCTGGCACAGGCCTTAGACTAGGAAGGTAGGTCTCCTGGACCCACATTCCTCTACTTTTCATTCTACTTTGTTTCCATTGCAGTATTTCTCTCTCCAACCAATAGGACTTTTGCTTGCAAAGGAGGAAAAATACCTCAGCCATGTGAAATGGGATTTTATACCTTGACATATGGTATAGAAATGAGAAGGAAAATTCCACTGCTCAAATCTGGTTTGCCCTTCAGGTGTGGCATGAGAATTTTTTCCCTTAGTCCTTTGGGAAAACTAACCCAGATTTTAAAGAGACAGAACGTGTTCATAATTTTCAGTGGCTTTGTGGTATAATCTTTTTTAAACAAATGGTAAAAGAAATGAGAGCAGAATGAGCATTATGTGGTGCTTCATAAGGACTTTAGAAACTATCCTTGTGAAAATAATACATGGTCTGTGTTTAAAGTTTGGAAGAATCAATATTAGATGTCAACTCTCCCCAAATAGATCTAAAAATTAAATATAACTACAGTCAAAAGTTTATCAGGTTTTTTTTTGTAGTAATCAACCAGCTGGTTCTAAGATTTAGAATTAGCTAAAAGGTACTATAATAGGCAAAAAGAACTATAATAGCTTTAAAAAAAAGAACAAAGTTGGAGGACTCACAGTACCTAATTTAAAGACTTACTATGAAGCCAAGTAATCAAGACATTGTGGTATTAGGGAAAGGACAGAAGCATAGATCAATGGAAAAGAATAGAGTATCCAAAAATAGTCCCACACAATATGATTAATTGACTTTTTACAAAGGTGTGAAGGTAGTTCAATGGAAAAAAGTGTAAATGCAATTTCAACAAAAGGTGCTTGAAAATTTAGACATCTGTGTACAAAAAAAAAGTGTACCTTGACATGTGCCTCACCCCATATACAAGAATTAATTCAAAGTGGATCATGGACCTAAATATAAAATAGAATTAGAAATCTTTTAGAAAACATAGGAAAAAAATCTGTGTGACCTTGGTTGGACAATGAGTTCTTAGGTTGATACCAAAAGTAATATTCATAAAAGAAAAATTTGTTGCCCTGGCCAGTGTGGCTTGGTTGAGTGTTGTCCCGTCCACCAAAAGGTCACTGGTTTGATTCCTGGTCAGGGCACATATCCAGGTTGTGGGTTCGATCCCTGGTTGGGTGTATACAGGAGGAAACTAATCGATATTTCTTTCTCATCAGTGTTTTTCTCTCTCCCTTTCTCTCTTTCTAAAATCAATTAAACAAAACATAAAAAAGAAAAATTTGTTAATTAGACTTCAGTAAAATTTTTGTTCCACAGGAGACACTGTTAAGAGAATGAAAACGCAACCCACCGACTGGGAAAAAATTGGGGAAATCACCTATCTGACAAAGGACTTATATCCAGAATATATGAAGAACTCTTAGCAATAAATAAAAATGAACAGCATAATTTTACAATGGGCATCATTTTGAATGACTACTTTACCAAAGAAGATATACAGGTAGAAAATAAGCACATGAAAATATGCTCAACATCAGCAGTCATCAGAGAAATTGCACACCTATCAGAGTGGTTAAAGAGAGAAGACAATAAAAAGTCATGGCGAAGAGGGAGCGACTGTATCTTACACAACTGTTGGTGGGGATGTAAAATGGTACAGCTACTTTGGAAAACATTGGGCAGTTGTTTACAAAGTTAAACATTTACTATACAACCTAGTAATCCCACCCCAAGAGAAATAAAAATTTGCAGTCACACGAAAATCTGTGTGTGAATATTTATAGAAGCTTTATTCTTTATCACCGAAAACTGTAAAGAACCCAAATGTCCCTCACCTGAGGAATGGATAAACAACCTGTGGACCATTTGTACAATGGAATACCTAGCAATAAAATTATTGATACACTTGACAACATAAATAAATGTGAAATGCATGGTGCTAAAGGGGAAAGATGCCAAACGTAAAAGGTGCATACTAAATGAGTCCCTTTATCTGGCATTCGGGAAGGGCAAAATTATAGGGATGGAGTGGTTACCAGGGATTAATGGTGGGAAGGAGTGATTTGACTACAAAGGGATGATGGAACTATTTAGTATACTGATTGTGGTGATGGTTAAACAACTTCATGCATTTTAAAATTGTCCATCAAAAAGAGTGAATTATTCTGCACTAGTGGCCCGGTGCATGTGCACAGGTGGGGTCCGGCTGGCCTGCCCACAACCGGCCAGATTCGGGGTGGGGCCGGCCAGGGGGAGGGGCCTCAGGCAGTTGGCCAGCCTACTGCGCCCCTGGTTGAACTCCTGTTTGAGGGGACAATTTGCATATTCACCTTTTATTACGTAGGATATCAATTTAAAGACAAAATTTAAAAAGCACTACCAAACAAAACCCAGAAATTTTTCTTGAAGTACTTTACATGCATTTAACACTAACAAAGAGCTGACTCTGAGGCCTGCTAAATGGAGCAGTCTATAATCTTCAAAAGCCTTCTGATATAACCTATGTGAGAAAAGGTTTGGCAGTTTCTTACAAGTCAAATATACACATCTATTTTGTCTTAGCAATACCATTCCTAGGTGTTTATCCAAGGAAAATACAAACTTATGTGCACACAGAGTCCGTTTCATGAATGTTCACAGCAACCTTATTCATAACATCCCTGAATGTCTATGAGCAAATAGACCAACTGTACCATCCATATGATGGGATCCAACTCTGCAATAAAACAAATGAATGAGCTACTGATGCGACATGGGTGAATCTCAGACATTATCCTGAGAGACAGAAGCTAGACGCAAAATAATATATATGTAAGATTACATTATATGAACTTTTTGAACAAGCAAAACTAGTCTTTACTGAAAAATGAATACAACAGTGGTCAGTCGCTTGGGGGCTAGTTTGCCCAGGAAAGAACATGTGAAGTCCTTTCTTTTCTATGGATGGAAATGCCTTCTATCTTGAAAGGGGTATGAGTTATATGGATGTATCTATCCATTTGTCAAAATTCATTACAACCAATTTCACTTTGGATTTGAGTATTTCAACATATGTAAATTTTAACCTCTTCCTAAATTTTTATTTTTTAATAAAAAGGGTCTTCCAGTTTCTTCTTGGCCAGTTACAAGCCTTACTCTGAACTTTAAGCTTGAGTCATACGAATAAAAATTAGAAGTTTGTATGCAAAATTGTTTATTACTTATCTGACATTTCACATTGTGCTCTTTCTTTAAATATTAGAGTACAACATTAATAAGCAAAACCATTAAACTTGAAGGACCAAATTAAGATGCATTATGAAAAAATGGCTTCCCTCTGGATATACCACATTTTGCACAGCACAGTTCTGAAAGGTGAACCCCCTTTTCCTCAAGAGGTAGTAAGTTGGGGAAAAGTTGTGGTCAGATCAAAGAACTTCCTTTACTACAGTCATGATAATGAATTTGCACCTGCTCTAGAAGTAGTTCACGAGATACTCTGCATCCCATTTTAGGATTTGAAACTTTGCCATTGTTGTGCTAAATCGTGTTGCACATATAGTACAAGATATATATTGTCTAAACAGTGATTTCTTTGGCTGATTGTTAATTCTCTGGATTGTATTCCTTGGTGGCCTGAAGAGGTTGGAAGAGAAAGAGGGGAGAATTCTGGCCTGAAATAAATTTTCTTCAGAGCATTCTATAAAAAAATGTATTCCTGTCCATTATTTTATTTTGTATCTTTAGTAGCCTGCTGTATGTCTCATGATGTGATCCCTCTAAAAAAAAATTTCTGACTCTTATGGACTTTAGGATTTCCCTCTCTATCCCCACATCCTCATCCCCCAGTTTTCCTTTTATTTCCGAATGAGGAAATCTGGTAATCTGTTGGTCCTGTAATCCTGTGAGCACTCACCAGTCCAAAGGATCAATTCTCAGCAATGAAATGACCTTGAGTGAACCTGAGGGAGATTAGCCAGGAGAAGGGATTGAACAGATCTATGTGAGTGCAGTGCTGAGAGGAATGGAGGGCGAGTGTTGCGGGCACCGTCCCCTGGAATCCAATGGCTTCCTTGTGTGAGAAGTGTGGGCAGCAGGACCCAAGACGCTTACCGTACACCTCAGTTCGGATAACAGAAGCGGAGATGAGGGCGTACCACCATTTCCTAGAAAGCTGCACTAGACTAGAATATATGGCAACAAAAGGTACTGTGAGAGCAGTAATGCTTTTCTTGTATGTACGTTTTGTTATTTACCCTTAATTCTCAATGGAACAATAGCTTAAATAACAAATTTTACATTTAAAAAATTTACTTTGCAATGCTGCCTCTAGTTTCCTAGGAAGTTTAAAAAGTACTTTAAAAAAGCATTATTTTTTAAAAGCTGTTACCAATTTTATAGATGGTCGTTTATGAAAATTTATAATAAAAAGAGGTGTTCAGATATTCTGGAAAAAAATCAGTCGATAAATGTGTAAGTCTGAACCAATGTCAAAAGCATATATGTCTGTATGTATACATATTGACTATTCTATAGACATTGACATAACTATTTAATTTTGGAGGAAGGAATGATATGGAGTTTTACTTTCCTTATTTTTGTTGTATTTTTACATTAAAAGAACACAACAACCCTCCAGCATATATTCCTGTTATAAAAGGAAAATAAGAATTCAGATTACAAAACACATGTTCCTGGAGGAAATGTGAAATCTGAAGAGAAATGTTAAGTGTGAAATGCTAAGGCTTCGTGTTAGACATACGAGCTGATAACAGCCTGGTGGTTTAAGAATAGAAAAAGAGAACACACCTCCCTGCAGTGGGCTGTGTGAGGAGAAACACATTTGTCTGCCTTTCCCGTACTTGGAAGCCAGTGCTCTACAAGCTCAAGCAACGACTTTTTGTTTCTAAGACTGCTGCTTTTACAGATGGGCTTATTAATATACTCTCACTTTTTTTTTGCCCTGAAAATATTAATAATTCATTCTCCTCCTTGCCCCACCACCCCCACCCCTGCCCTGGATTACAGGCTAGGAAAGGTGATTAAAACCAATGTTTTGTCCTTTTCATTACTCTTGCTTTATTCTTGGAATCTCTTTCTTCAAGGGAAAAGAATTATTGAATGGAGAAATGTGCTTTTAAAATTAATTAACCATTCTCACCCAAACCAGTTTGGCTCATTGGATAGAGTGTCGGCCTGCAGACTGAAAGGTCACAGGTTTGATTCCAGTCAAGGGCGTGTACCTTGGTTGTGGGCAGATCCCCTGTAGGAGGAATGCAGGAGGCAGCTGATTGATGTTTCTAACTTCCTATCACTCTCCCTTCCTCTCTGTAAAAAATCAATAAAATATATTAAAAATGTTTTTTAAAATTAAAAATAAATAAGTTAACCATTCTTGCCACATACTTATTTTACTTTTTAAAAATTTAAATAAGGAGAATTCTTTCATATGGAAAGAGTTAGTATTTGAAAGGAGAAACAATAGGTACTGGACCGGAGGGAAAGGGCAAGGGGTGAGTGCCAGCATGGCCTGGTGAACCCATGATTCCATTTCCCATCCGAGGTAAAAGCTTTCCCAAAATAATGTATGAACAAGCTGCACATCACACCTTCAGCCATCGTCTGCCCTTTCAAATATCTGGTGTAATGCGAAGACAAAGAGAGGAAAGGCCAAAATAAAAACAAAAGGGAACAAAAACCCTCTCAAGAACAAAGAACCCCAAACCCTTTCCACTATTGCGAGGCGAGAGGTCCGAAGCTTGCAGTCCGTGTCCCCCGGGAGGCTCTGTAACATGCTGAAGACGGGGCCCTGGGGGCGCTGCTACCATCCGGAGGAGACCCAACCTGGGAGGGGGGGCGATGGAGGCCACCCAATGCGGGGGAGGGGGATACGAGGGGAGGACTGAACGGCAGGTGGGGATGCGCCTGGAAGGTCACTAGCACTGGTGGTCCCAGTGGGGAGCTTGGTGGGGGACAAACGGACCCCAACGCTGAGCGTTCCTGTCCTGGGTGGTCACATACTCTCTTTTTAGAAAAATATTTTTATGATTGACAGTCCCCTATTCCCCCTTGCACACCCCTTTATCCCCCTCTCCCCAGCCGCTGCCCCTGCCGGGCCTTCACCACACTATTGCCTGTGTCCATGTATTGCTGCTATGTACTTTCTACTTGAGGCATGATTCGTGTTTATACTACATTCAACACCATATAATTATATTCTTAAAGGCAAGGGCTACTATGTATTTGCTACTTAAGAAAGAACAACTTGCTAATCAGAGTTTGCTTTCCACACTTAGAACACTCACATAGGCGCTCGCCTGTGCATGTGCATAAATCCTGACAGGGCTTGGCTTCAGGTGTAAATTATTGCCTTAATTTTCCCAAAGTTAAATCGTAAGGGCTTTATAGCTTGGTTACTAGCAGGGAGAGGAAGTAATTTGGAAGAAGCATATGAAGAATTTCTGAATCCCAAACTCACCGCATTACATATACTATGGTTGCCTTTCTTTTTCTCCCCACATAAAAGGTTGTGAAAGGTTCACCTGCATGCTCTGGCTGTCAGTCATTTTATTCTGTCTGTGACCCAAGGCAGTAATGAAAGTCTGAGTTTCTTAATGCAAGTTTTACGAATGTGTCAGTGGCCTTTCTGACATTACTGCAATCGTGTATTTATGGGGTGCTGTTAGTCAACGTGGCATAATACTGCTATCTTGGGATTAAGGCAACAAAACTCAAGAGATGACACACTAATTGAGATGCGTGTTAACCAAGACCCATATTTCGTTTAATGGTTGCGGGCCAGGGAGAGTCAGCAGTGGAGGTTTGCTTTTTCATTGACTATCCCCCTTTTTATTGTTTAAAAAAATGAACAAAGTGTGTTTAAAATAATATTATAAAATGAATTCATACCTGTATGGTAGGGTAACACAACTGCTTCAGCAATCCTAAATTTCGGTGAATTAATGCACTTGAATGCACTGTGCCATGGTCAGAGAGCCATTTCCCTCAGTGTTTTGGGGACCCTACCCGCTTCTGTTTTGTGAGGCTGCAGTACTCTGGCTTCAGAATTGTCACCTTGCAGCTGCAGGAGGGAGCGAGACAGTGCTGAAGACACACCCACCTTTTAAGTACCCTGATTCAAAAGTAACACATCATTTTTATTCATTTCCCATTGGCATTCACCAGTCACAAGGAGATAGGGTGTGTGTGAGGGACATGGAGTCCCTGCTAGGCAATCACCTCCAGTGGTAATTCTGTTGTACAGGAGAGGAACTGTGAGTTTTTGGTGGGAAGTCAGCTATCTCTGCCCCAATTGCTCCTTGAAAAAATTCAAATAAGTCCC
This sequence comes from Antrozous pallidus, assembly GCA_027563665.1. Classification (NCBI taxonomy): domain Eukaryota; kingdom Metazoa; phylum Chordata; class Mammalia; order Chiroptera; family Vespertilionidae; genus Antrozous; species Antrozous pallidus. The sequence continues at coordinate 43,454,896 of CM050514.1, read as the reverse complement.
TCTCTTATGTATATACTAGAGGCCTGGTGCACAAAATTTGTGCATGGGTTGGGGGTATCCCTCAGCCCGGCCTGCGCCTCTCACAATCCAGGACCTCTTGGTTGGATCCCTGGGCCTGGCCGATTATCAGGGCCTTTTGGGGCTTTCCTTCCAGCAGCTTGCCTTGACCCTGCCACTGCCACTGCTTGCCATCTGTGCAGAGCTGTCCCCCCTCACCTGCCACAGTCGCCTCCCTCTGTGGGCAATAGGCATGGGGTGTAATCGCTGGGCTAGGCTAGGCCTTTCTTTGTGGGCCAATCGATTGCTGTGCAGAGGATGGCCTGATCCTCTCTCTTTGGGGCAATTGCAGAACCTCCTCTGCACCACCCCCCCCCTCTACGATCACCTGCCCCATCAGCCACAGAGGGTGGCCTGGGCCTCCCTGTGCAGGGTGATCATGGGGCTATGGCAGGGCCCCCCTGACCAATCACATTGCACCCACCTTGGCTGGCCAGTGTGTGTCATAGCATGGTCATCTGGAAGGTTGTCTGGATGGTCATTCTGCTGTTTGGCCATTTGGTTATTTGCATATCACACTTTTTAAAAATTATTATTATTATAGAGTAGGGGCCCAGTGCACGAATTCATGCAACTTGAAAGGAACTGTGGGCTGTGAGGCTGCAGTGAGCACAGGCATGGGTCTCATTCCATCCTCCATGCCCCTCCCGTCGTCGTCCCTGGTCCCTTGTCAGCCCTGCTCCCGCCACTGCTCATATGCTGATAGTGCCAGCCCTGCTCACACCTGCTGATGGCATAGCAATTGGGGCCAGCACCAGCAGCAGGTACAAGCAGGGCCATTGCTGGCAGTGAGTGTGAGAAGTGGCTGCCAGCCCTGATCGCCCCTGAGGAGCAGGGGGAGGTAGAGAAACCCTGAGGGGCAATTGGGGCTGGCAGTTGCCCCTTGCATCTGCTGATGGTGTTGAGCGATCAGGACCGGTGCCAGACACCAGCAGCGGCTGTGAACAGCTGTTCTGGCACTGGCAGTGGGTGCAAGCGGGGCCAGTGCCGGCAGTGGATGTGAGCACTGGGTGGGACCGTGGTATGCGGGAGCAAAGAATTTTCAGTAACCACCAGAGGCTCGCTCTGATGACAGCGACCAGGGCCCTGCCTCCATCTGGTGCCCTGCTCACCTGCTCCATCATCTTGCTGCAGTCAACGCCCGCCATATTTCATGCTCTGCTGCCTGCTGCGGATGCCTGCCATGTTCCGTGTGCGACCCCTGATGGTCAGCACATGTCATAGCGACCAGTTTTTCTGTTGAGTTGTTCTGCTGTTCAGTCTATTTGCGTATTACCAGTAAGATTTTATATAAATACTAGAGGCCCAGTGCACAAAATTCATGCATGGGAGTGTGTCCCTCAGCCCAGCCTGCACCCTCTCCAATCTGGGACCCCTCAGGGAAGTCAGGCATTCCTCTCACAATCCAGGACTGCTGGCTCCCAACTGCTACCTGCTTGCCTTCCTGATTGCCCCTAAACTTTTCTGTCTGCCAGTCTGATCACCCCCTAACCACTCCCCAGCCAGCCTAATTGATGTCTAACTGCTCCCCTGCCAGCCTGTTTGCCCCCAACTGCCCTCCCTTGCAGGCCTGGTCCTTCCCAACTGCCCTCCCCTGTTGGCCTGATCGCCCACAACTGCCCTTCCCTGCTGGTCTGGTCCTTCCCAACTGCCCTCCCCTGCTGACCATCTTGTGGTGGCCATCTTGTGTCCATATGGGGGCAGGATCTTTGACTACATGGGGGCAGTCATTTTGTGTGTTGGAGTGACAGTCAATTTGCATATTACTCTTTTATTAGATAGGATAAAGGCTTGGTGCAGGGGTGGGGGCTAGCTGGTTTGCCCTGTAGGGTGTCCTGGATCAGGGTAAGGGTTCCCTTGGGGAATGGGGCAGCCTGGACAAAGAGCCTGTGGTGGTTTGCGGACTGGTCACGCGCCCCCCCCCCCCCCCGCAGTGACCCAAGCGGATGCCCTGGTATCTGGGACTTATCTTATAATTGAAACTTTGTAGCCTTCAGCGGAGGCTGCTAAAGGCCAGGGAAGGCCAGGGACTCGGCTTTCTTCATCACCAGGGAAACCCAAGCCTCCTGCTCTCTCTGCAGCCATCTTGGTTGAGTTAACTTGCATACTTGCTCCTGATTGGCTGGTGGGCGTGGCTTGTTGGTGTAACAGAGGTAGGGCCAATTTGCATATTGCTCTTTTATTAGGATATATATGTAAATTTCACATAAATGATAATGTTTTACTTTGAATCTTTCTTTTTTTAAAAAAAACTTAGCATATTTTGAATTTCCTTACCTGTTAGTACATATAGATCAATCAGATTATATTTAATGGTTACATAGTATTTTATTGTATGGCTGTATCATAATTTATTTAATCAATACCCTATTAATAGAAATTTTCACTAGAAGAATAATACTATAAAAACATTATAGTAGCCAATTACTTTGAATTTGTGTTAATATTTCTGTATATTAAATTTCTAGGCATGAAATTTCTTGGCTAAAGACTGCATATTTAACATTTTGACAGATATTCTCAAATTAATCAACTGTCTTAAAAAGTGCCTCTTGATACTTTTATTTTAGAGAATCTGACTATACTTTTGCCAACTCTATATGCTATCTATCTTTAGAATAACTGCCAATTCATCAGGCAGAAAAGATCTCATTCTGTTTTAATTTACATTTGTTTGTGAGGTTAAACATCTTACATGTATATATTCCTTGACTGTTATTTCTTCTGTGAGTTGTCTGTTCTTTGTCTATGTATATTGTTTTAGTTCCCTAGGGCTGCTGTAACAAATGACCACAACCTTGATGGCTTAGATTACAGGGGTGGAGAACGTCCAGGCAGTGGGCTATATAAGGCCTGCAAAATCATTTGGTCTGGCCCTGCAATGGCATTAAGGGCGACTTAATTAAATGTTTACACGGCACTCACCATATATCAGGAATTTTAAGAAACTTCTCTAGCTATAGTAACTCAGTTTTTATAATAACTATACTAGGTGAATATATTCTAATTTTCCCTATTTTCAGATCAGGACAATAAGGCACAGGGAAGTTAAGCACCTTGCTTGAGGTAACTCTACTGTAAATGGCAGAGCCAGGATTTGAACCCAGGCATTGTGGCACCAGAGGTCATGCTCTTAATCACTGCACTTGATGTCCTGTTATGGCCAACAGATTGACCCAATTCCATTTGTTAAGTAATCTCCCCAACCCCACTTGAAATGCTACTGTTTATCACATACTGCATCCCAACGTATAATCTCTGTCCTGCTCCTGGGTCTTTCTAAACTCACAAGTTCTATCAAAGTTTCTTTGAAATATAAGGGAAAAGGGTAAGATGATGTCACTGGGGGATTTGTGAGCAGAATTTCAAAACAAAACACCAGTGCATGACAATAACATGGGTGTTTGAGAAAAATCTATTGTATTCTCGGGATCATGGCTGAAAGAACTGAATGATAAATTTAATTAGCTTCTATTTGAATTGGATCTATTTTATTCACATTTCTTCCACATAGTATTTTAAATTAAATCGGGTAACGCACGTAAAGCTTACAGCACAGCACCGAGTAGGTAGTAAGTGCTCAATAAATGGTATATTAATCATCACAACAGCCCTCTAAAGAAATACTGTTAATTATTATCTGTTCCCATTTCATAGAGGAAGAAACCTGAAGGTCGAGGGCTGGTCAGTGGCAGAACTGGGTTGAAGGACAGTTCTTTTCTTTTTCTTTTCTTTTTTTTAAGGGAATGTACTTTTTTTTAATATATATATATATTTTTTTATCGATGTTTTACAGAGAGGAAGGGAGAGGATAGAGAATTAGAAACATTGATGAGAGAGAAACATCCATCAGCTGTCTTCTATACACCCTTTAATAGGGATGTACCCGTAACCAAGGTACATGCCCTTGACCAGAATCGAACCTGGGACCCTTTAGTTTCCAGGCTAACGCTCTATCCACTGAGCCAAACTGGCCAGGGCTGAAGTACAGTTATTTTCATAGTACCTGAGTGAATGAATTAATGAGAGAGGAAGGAAGGAATGTTAGGTCAAAGTCTCCAGAGCTTTTTCTTTTTTTAAATTCTCACCTGAGGATATTTTTTCCCATTGATTTCTAGAGAGAGTGGAAGGGAGTGAGGAGAGGGGCAGAAACATTGCCTCTTGCGCTCTCACTCCTACCTGGCCTGGGGAACCTGCACGTGCTCTTGACCGGATTCAAAACCCTAATCTTTTGGTTTGTGGGCCAATGCTCTAACCACTAAGCCAAATCAGCCAGAGTTCCAGGGCCTTTTTTTAAAAAACAAAAATAAAATTGATATCCATCATATTGCTAAAATGTCTAAAATGCTGATTAATTTGTGTTAAGGTATTTTTTCTATAAGGTGCTTTAAAAAGAAGTGAAACTCTTGGAAGAATGCCCTGTTCAGTGATCATTAGTCATGTTGATACAGTAGGCAGTTAGACAGACCTGAGCAGAATAGGAACCATAGGCCAGGAACAGAAAGTCACCAGGGCAGAAAGCCCAGGGTGCCTCGCTAGGGGAAAAACTGGGAAAACAAGTATTGTAGGATGGGCTCTCACCCCCAGGGTAACTTTTCCACTCCTACCGTATCATATCACTAGTCATGAGGTGTAGATCTCCTTAGAGGAGCAACAAGGGGGGGGTGTGCACATCCACTCCCTTAAGCATTAAGCCCTCAGGGAAATAAGGTTCTGACCTGCATCAAGTAATCTTAGGAACAAAGCCTTGGGTGTGCTAATCACAGAGTCAGAGTTTTGGTCAAACTAGAGATAACATCTAGGTCTCAGTTGTGTTTTAGCTCAGACCCAGAAAAGCAGCAAAACCAGATGAAGCTACACCATGGTTGACATCAGGACCAGCTGCAATTGTTACCATTGTAATTAGCTAGTTATTAATAATAGGGAAGGAGCCGAATGGAGGCCAGACAATATATGCACGGTCATCTGGGCAGCTTCACCAGGAAGCTGCAACTTCACCCTCCCCTGGGAAACACCGGTCCATTCCCTGCAAACCACTGGGGGAATGGACCAGACAAAAGGTAAGATGGGTGCATGCACAGTAAAGTTGGGTGACATAGGGAAGGAGCCTGTCAGTCTAACCTGGAACAGAGGTCCATTGGCTGAAGGGAAACACGAACTTGGTTGGAACGTCTGTAAGGAGGATTCTCTGAAAGGTCAGGGGCCTCTAGGGGGAACCTTGCGAAGGCGGCAGACCCTATCTTGACTTTTCCAAACAAGTCCAAGCCACCAGGTGTTTTACTGGAATTTCTACGTTTAGTCTTCTACCCGACCTAGTAGAAGCATGTGCTTTCTCAAGGACACCCTGCTGATTGTATCTAGAGATTAATTTTAATTCAAGGTGTTGTTACAATAAAAGCACAAGGAGGCAGGCAATTGAGGCTGCTTTATTTCTAAAGTGAAACAGCCCCTTAGCTTTCTCTTTCACAGAAACCTTTGTCAGAGTAATCTGTTCATTTGTCGCTCAGGGTCTGCTGGTCAGCCCCGGCAACTGGCCAGAGTAGGTGGGGCCACTGCAAGCAATGAAAATCTTGGAAGGTTAAAATCCCCAGACAAGAATTATCTCATTCTAGTTCCTCTGGTTTTGCTCCTGTTTCCCTGCATTTGCCCACATTCCTAGAAGCCCCACACAATGGACTGATGCGGACCCCACACACAATGGGCTGATGACTATAGCTAGGAACACACACTAAGCTAGCCTGATGCTAGACTGCACTGTGTTCCAACATGGAATAGACACTCTGGGCAACAGCTTTAATCCTAGCTCTGCTGAAAGCAAAACAGGACTTTTTTCTTGGCGGGTGGAGGGAAATGGGACCTTGGAAATTCAGGGGTTTAGTTCCACAGAAATAAAACTTTCTACACAACAATACCCTATTCTTCTTTGCCAATCTTAGAAAATTCCTTTTCTCATGACATCACAAGAAGCCCACTTTGTCTCACAACTGGTGGGGACACGGAGGCTCCCCACTGATAACAGACACTAACAATCCTACCCTAGGGCTGACCAATCAGTAGAGACCATGACCCTGAAAGACACACCTGCCCTAAAATCCTCACCTTTAAAAACCCTCAACATGAAGGACCTCTCTCTCTCCCTCTCTCTCTCCCTCCCCCCCCCCTCTCTTCCGTGCCTTTTCTTCCCTCAAGGTGTGTGCCTTTGCTCTCTTTCTCTCTTTCTCCTAAACTCTAAGGGCGCCTTCTTTTTCCTCTGTAACTTAGTTCCTGAGTCCACGCAGTCCTACTTCTTGCTCACTTCTTGCTCTCTGGCTTTCCAAATAAACTTTCACTGCCAAACTCAACAACTGAGGTCTAACTCTGCCAGAAATATCTGGTGCTGTTTCCCCATTAATAATATCAAGTCTTCTTATCTCTTCATGTTCTACCCAAGACACTGCTTCCAGTTGATAAATATGATTAAATTCAAGGCTGGAAGTGGGCTAACCATGAGGTAATATAGGTATTATGGGGCCCACACTGAGATAGGGCTTGAGGAGTGCTGGGTGGACAGGTAAGCAGATGGTCCAGCCAGGGTTAATTTGTTTCTCAGACTGCAGATGCCAAAAATAACAGAAGAAAATGTTTGGTCAAAAGTTATGCCATCTAGGCCTCAGTTTTAAGAATACGTTGGATAAATGTGGATTATTATTTTTATTGAATGATAATAGAAGCAGACTTGGACCACCCAAATAAAACCCTTTCCCCCCTCTTGAGCTGCATTTTCATGAGCAACAGGAAAGGGCCAAGGATAGCCTAAGGCCTTGGAGTCCATATGTATCGGCTTCTCTGTAGCCGCAGCCTCAGGAGGGTTTGTTGGAAAGTCCCCCTGCCCAAGCCTCTGTAGGGAATCAGAATGTGCATTTAAAACCCAGGTGACTTAAATATTCATTATCATTTGAGGAACACTGCTCTGGGGGGCGGGGGAGAATATTGATAAAAATGCTGGTGGGGGCACTTTGAAATCAAGTGCTAAAACTTGAGGGTTTTATAGAAAGGAGGAATTTGGTATTTTCATAGAATTTCTTAATTTCCCTCAGGGAATTTGTTGATTTTTATTCAGAACTAGAGGCCCAGTGCATGAAGTTCATGCACTGGAGGGGTGTGTCTCTCAGCCTGGCCTGCACCTTCTCTAATCTGGGACCCCTCGGGGGATGTCCAACTGCTGATCCCTCTCATAATCCAGAACTACTGCTCCCAACTGCTCACCTGCCTGCCTGATCACCCCCTAACCACTCCCCTGCCAGCCTGATTGATGCCTAATTGCTCCCCTGCCAGCCCAATTGCCCCCAACTGCTCTCTCTGCCAGCCAGATCCCCGCCTCCCCTGCTGGCCTGGTTGCCCCCAACTGCCCTTCCCTAAGACTTGGTCACCCCAACTGCACTCCCCTGCCAGCCTAGTTATCTGAAGTAAATATGATCTAAGTAAAATGTAATTGTATTCAAGGAGTTCAAAATTTGAATGTTTGCATAATGAATTGAAAGGAACAAAAGAACGTTGATGCTTGGAAGTACTGGACATGATCTTTCATTATATAAGAATCTAAACACTAATGCCACATGAGAGGATGAATTCAACAAATTAATTCATTTGTCTTTTCTCTTACCTAAGCACTCCCACTGCTCAAATCCTCACGGCTCATATCCTCCCAGCATTCTGAAGCAGTGTCTGTCCCTGATAACAGCAATGGCACGGCTCGAAAACCTTCGTAGCATTTGGATACAGTCGCCTTTTCTTTTGATGATAGACACCAAGAGATGTGAAGTATTTTCCTGGGGAAGCAGTGCTGTTAAGACAGTAGATGTTTAGAGCTATGGTGTGCTGTGCCAGCACTGAGGTCTGGATTGTGAGTGACAGAGGCATCCATGTGGTCTTTAAATCATCTCTTTATGGAAAGGAGGATTGTGATATGTGGAGCTCTAAAAAATGTGGGGCCTGGAGCAGGGGTCACAGGAAACTTTCTGGGTTGATGGAAATTTTCCATATCTTGATTTGTGCGATGGTTACATCCATGTAGATATTTCTCAAAATTCATCAAACTGTACACTTAAGATCTGTGCATTGTACTGCATGTAAGTTATACTTCAATAAAGTCCTGTTAACATTAAAAAATAAAAGCTATCAGAGCATGCTTTTGTCTATGTGAATTAAAAGGAGTAACCACAGTATGATTCCATCACTCTAACACAACTATTTCATGTATTCTTTTTTCATATGCCTGCATGCATGTATATAAACACACCACATGATTTCTTCTTCTTTTTTTAATGTAGCTGCAATTCCACCACACGTATGATTTTAAATCTTTCTTTGTGGACATTGTGCACATAATTATTCAGTGGTCCTTGACTAATGATGGTTTGACCTGATGATTTTTTTACTTTAAGATAGTCATTTTTTGAAGGTAGCATTATCCAGATACCAAAACTAGATAAAGACATTACAAAAAAAGAAAATTACAGGGCAAAATCCTTGATGAACATAGATGCAAAAATTCTCAACAACATATTAGCAAACTGGATTCAACAATACATTTAAAAGTGTAGACACCATGACCAAGATGATTCATCCCAGGAATGCAAAGATGGTTCAACATTCATCAATCAATCAATACAATATATCACATTAACAAAGTAAAGGATAAAAACCATATGATCATCATAAAAACCAATAGATGCAGAAAAGCATTTGACAAAATTCAATATTCCTTTATGATAAAAACTCTCAACAAAATCGGTATAGAAGAAACATATCTTAACATAGTAAAGGCCATATATGGCAAACACATAGCTAACATCATACTCAATGGTGAAAAGCTAAAAGCCTTTCCTCCAAGATTAGGAATAAGATAATGATGCTTACTATCACCCCTTCTATTCAAGTACTGGAAGCCCTAGACACAATTATCAGGTAAGACAAAGAAATAAAAGACATCCAAACTGGGAAGGAAGAAGCAAAACTCTCATTATTTGCAGATGACATGACACCAACTATAGAAAACCCTAAAGACACCACCAAAAAACTATTAGAACTAACAAATGACTTCAGTAATGTTGCAGGATACAGAATCAATATACAGAAATCTGTTGTTTCATATACCAATGACAGACAATCAGAAAGAGAAATCACAAAAACAATCCCATTTTAATTGTATCACAAAGTATAAAATACCTAAGTTTAATCAAAGATGTGAAAGACCTGTAGTCTGAAAACTATAAAATATTGAAGATATAAATAAGTGTAAGGATATACCTTGCTCATGGATCGAAAGGATTAATATTGTTAAAACTTCCTTACTACCTTAAGTAATATGCAGATTCAATGCAATCCCTATTAAAATACCAATGGCATTCTTCTCAGAATTAGAACAATGGAATCTTAAAATTTATTTGAAATCACAAAAGATTCCAAGTAGACAAAGAAATTTTGAGAAAACGAAGTAGGAAATACCATGCTCCCAGATTTCAAACTCTACTACAAAGTTACAATAATCAAAACAGTATGACACTGGCATAAAAACAGATTTATCGATGGACTAGAATAGAGAATCCAGAAGTAAACTCTTGCTTATATGGTCAAGTAATACATGACAAAGGAAGCAAGGGGATACAATGGGGTAAAGTAAGTCTCTTTAATAAGTAGTGTTGGCAAAACTGGACAGGTATATGCAAAAAATAAAAATTGACCACTTTCTTGTACCATGTACAAAAATAAACTCAAAATAGGTTAATGACTTAGGTGTTAGACCTGAAACCATAAAACTCCTAGAGGAAAACATAGTCAGTAAACTCTGACATTGCTCTTAGCAATATATTTATTTATTTATTTATATATCTCCTCAAACAAGGGGAACAAAAGAAAAATAAACAAATAGGACAATATTAAATATTAAACATAAAAGCTTTTACACAGCAAATGAAACTATCAAAGTGAAAAGACAACCTACTGAATGAGAATTCGTGAATGATACATCCAATAAGAGGTTAATATCCAAACATATCAATCCAATAAAAATATGGGCAGAGGAACTGAATAGATATTTCTTCAAAGAGGGCATACAGATGACCAACAGACATACTAGTATCTAAAAATGCTCAATATCACTAATATCAGGGAAATGCACATCAAAAACACAATGTGATAACATCTCACACCTGTCAGAATTGCTATCATCAATAAATCAACAAATAACTAGGGCTGGCAAGGCTTTGTAGAAAAGGGGACACTCATGCACTGTTGGTGGGAATGTAAATTAGTGCAGACGCTATGGGAAACGATGGAGATGCCTCAAAATATTAAGAATAGAGCTGTCACATGTTCCAGTAATTCCACTTCTGGATATTTATCAGAAGAAAACAGAAATACTAATTTGAAAAGGTATAAATTCCGATGTTTATTGCAGCATTACTAGTAATAGCCAAGGTATGGAAATAATCTAGATGCCCACCAATAGATGAATGGATAAAGAAGATATGGTATATATACAATGGAATATAATTTAGCAACTAGTGGTCTGGTGCACAAATTCATGCACATTGAAAGGAAATTAATTTGAAAAATATTTTAATATCGCTATTCGCCCTTTCTCTATAATAGATGTGTCAACGAAATTCACAATCAACAATGACTGATTGAAACACATGTGTGTGACTGGTGCCAGCAAGAGCTTTATATATATCATGCATGCACGAGTCAATTTAGCTATACACACACACACACACACACACACACACACACACACACACACACACACACTAGTGGCCTGGTGCACGAAATTCATGCACAGGGTAGGGGTAGTCCTTCAGCCTAACCTGCCTCCTCTCACATACTGGGAGCCCTTATGGGATGTCCAACTGATGGCTCACCCCCAGCCTGTCCAAGGCCTAAAGCCTCAATTTTTAAAAAACATCTGTAAAACACAGTGTAGCTCAGGAGTTTTTCATTGCAGATTGGGTTCACCAAGAAGACCATGTTGCAATGTAAAGCGGAGAAGCTTGGTGGAAGTGCAAGCGCCCCTGTAGGTAGCCAGCGTGGGCTCAGGCTGTCAGGGCTCCCAAACCTGTTGCCTAATAGAGCTGCTTTGTCTACTAAAGAAAACACTCTTCTCTTGTAGTCCTTTATACAGTTTTTTTCATAAGCATCCCTTTAGAGAAGACTTCTTTAATGTGTCCCTTCCTTTCCCCCAAAAGAGGGATGATCGATTATTTCAAGGAGCAGCAGAGGGTGGGGGAGGAGGCAATGAGGACCTAGGTCCTTACAGTCACCAGAGAACTCTGAACTCTCTGTGTCAGAAGATAATCCTGTGGAGGGAAGAGCAGAGCAAATGGAAAAGTCTGTGTCCTTTTAAGCTTCTCCTGGACGCAAAGGGTTTGATCCTGTGATGTGTCTGACGGTAATTTTCTGCATTTCTGGGTCAGATGGGATATGAGTGAACAGATTCAGGAAGCTGTTGTTCCTTAGTGAATTTTTCTGTCCCATTTTCACTGAATTGACCAATAATCTGAGCTCTGTGGTGAACATGTTGGGGCTGGGACCCAGGTTTAGGGGAAATGTCCATTAAAGCTGTGAACTAAGAAAAAAAAAGCTGCTCGCCGCCGCCCCTCCCCGCCCTGCCACTTCCACATTCCACGCTCAGTACTTCAAACTCTCTCCTACAGAGTTCACAGCTTTAATTGAAGTTTCGCCTAAACCCAGGTCACAGCCCCAACATGTTCACCACAGAGCTCAAAACTACATTTCCCAGAATTCCTGCTGCTCCCGATACCCTGCAGCACCCGTCCAGTTCCAACTCCACCCGCACACTGCACTGTGGCCACGACCCCGCATGCCTTGCCAGCCTTGCCTCCCGTCCTGCTGGCCATGCGCCCTGCTCCTGATTGACTGGTAGCATAGCCAATCAGGAGCCATGTTACTCTTTTATTAGATAGGATATATATATATATATATATATATATATATAATAAACTTGCTTAATTAGACCTGCTTTCTGATTTAGCTAAACTTTTTCCAGTCCAGTGAAACACCCCAATTTCTCTTTCATGTAATTGTCAACAACACAGCAGTAAATATCAACACGAAGCAGATTATTATTGTAGATCACACAGGGAGAATAAAGAGTAAAATATTTAACTGCAGCAGTGTTTGCTTATATATGTGCAGTGAGAAAACCTGAAGTAATTTTCGAGGTCCACCATTTCTTACTTCTTTTCAGTTGGGTCAAGTTTCTAAGCCTTCTAAATCTCCATTTTCTGGCTAATGAAAAGAAAATAGAATTTTACCGAGTCTCCCATCTACCTACTCCAGGACTTCTATAAGGATCAAATGAGATGAGGCCCGGAAAAATGCTTCACAGACATTCAGTTAAAGTGTAAAATATTTCCACCTGTGTTATTGGGTTGAAGAAACTGCAAGAAGGCTAGTCTCTAGGGCAGTGATAGGCAACCTTCTGAGCTTGGTGTGTCAAAATTAGCCAAAAAACCGAGCATAACTCGGGTAGTGTGTCACATTGAGAAAAAAACCATAATTTTGCAATATTTATAGTTTAAATAACAAAAATGTATAATTGTAATATATAACTATTTATTTATCTATTTTTAAAATCTTTATTGTTCAGTTTAATTACATTGTTCCCCCTTTTTTATCCCCCTATAGCTCCCCTCCACCCTGTACCCATCCCACCCTCCACCCTCACCTCCCCCTCCCCACTGTCCTCTCCCATTGTTACAAGATTTTTGTCCAGTCTCTTGCTGTACTTCCCACACCCCTTTTTTCCCCAAGAATTGTCAGTCCATTCCCTCTTTATGTCCATGATTCTGTTATATTTACCAGTTTATCCTGTTCATCAGATTATTAATTCACTTGATTTTTAGATTCATTTGTTGATAGATGTGTATTTGTTGTTCATAATTTATTTTTTTACCTTTTTCTTCTTCCTCTTAAATAATATCTTTCAGCATTTCCTATAATTTTGGTTTGGTGGTGATGAACTCCTTTAGCTTTTTCTTATCTGCAAAGCACTTTATCTGACCTTCAATTCTGAATGATAGCTTTGCTGGATAGAGTAATCTTGGTTGTAGATTCTTGCTATTCATCACTTTGAATATTTCTTGCCATTCCCGTCTGGCCTGCATTGTTATATCAGAAACGATATAACTGTATTTAATAAGCCAAACTCTAATTATTTCACTTACCTGCTTAGTGACTTCTTTGTTCATCTGTTAGTTGGTTTCTTTTGTTGGTCTTGATATTATTTAACTTGTGTGGGGTGCCGTGAACTAAGATAAGTGAGGGGGAGAGGGAATTCTTTAACCTGCCTATTAGTGACTTTTTTGTTGCTGAATTTCATTGGCTAACCCTTCAATTGAAGGTTGGTATTTTGTACACTTCAAGCCCAAGCAAGTGTTACTAACTTCATCTGTCAATTTATTTCTTTTGTTGGTTTTGTTATTATTTAATGCTGAGAATAAGGTCTCACAAAAGTACATAGAGGGAAAAATTGTGAGTAAAGCCATTGCTATATTTTTCAGGGTGCTAAAAGTATCTGGTAATCGGTTCTAGGCACTCCAAATTTCCTGTTGGTAGTGGCAGTCCTCTTGATTCTCCAAGTGGCACCTTTCCAGATTCTCAAGCTTTGACCTCAAGTTGACAAACACCTGAACCCAGATGCTGTCTTGAAATTCTTCAAGTTGCATCTCCAAATCATCAATTTGCATCCACTGGAAACTGTTTAATTCCAAACTACTGTAGACTACTACATCAGGATACTTAATTATTTTTTGATCTGTTGTAGGCTTCTAAATTGATTAAATCTATCACTGAACTGGTCAAGTAACAAGTCTAAAACGGGTCCATTTTATTTTATACAGCTGCACTGGCCTTCTCAAAATACTTTGTTAGTCGAGGAAAATACTTATAAGTTTTAGTTTCTGCATCTCGCTTGAAAATTTTAAGTTTACTTTCAAAAGCTTTTATGTATCCAAACATAATGTCAATACTTTTGCCAAAACCTTGTAACTTTAAGTTCAGTTCGTTAATATGAACAGAGAGATCTATAAAAAATATCAGGGTGTTGACCCACTTATCCTCATTGAGCTGAGAAAAGTTTCCCAGATCCTTATCCTCAAGAAATACTTTAATTTCTTCAAAGCACTCCACAAAGCGCTCAAGAACTTTGCCTCGGCTCAGCCATCTTACATTATTGTACATCAGCAGTCCACTGTAGGTGGAATCAACCTCCAGTAAAAGTGCAGAAAATTCTCACTTGTGAAGGGGGCGAGCAGCTATTAAATTAACTATTTTTGTAACAACTGACATTGAGTCATTTAAGTCAGTAAATCCTGCCTTGGCCCATAAAACCTCCTGATGGATAATACAATGAAAAGGCACAATAGGATGTCCAATAGCTTCTGTAAACAATTTGACAAATCTGACTTTTCCCCCTACCATGTTTGGTGCCCCATCTGTCGTCACTGACAACTTTAGAGATATCAGTTGCAGTAGCCGAGGATGAAACTTCCTTCTCGGCATGTGGCCCCATACTTCTCTGTATGCAACCGCATGCAGCTGCGTGTCATCGAAAATTGCTACGCGTGTCAGTGCTGACACGCGTGTCATAGGTTCACCATCACGGCTCTAGGGAGAGGAAGCCGAGTGTTGCTACATGATGTCATTACCCTGAGCCCACAGTGACTGTTTCTGGGTTGGGCTGGGCTGTGGCCACATTTTGCACCAGGGAATCTTGGCAGCATTACCTACGATTTGGTGGGGTGTCGCTCTGGGATGGTGGCAGGGCCTGTGTCCCACTTTGTGGAAGCTGAGTGTTTGTTGGCACCAGGTCCATGGTGCCAGTCAATGCATATCATGGCAGTTCCTGCATTGAGCGTCTGCTCTCTGGTGGTCAGTGCCCATCATAGCGACCGGTTGGTTGGTTGGACACTTAGCATAACAGTCTTTGATATATATATATAAAAATGAAACCTTGCTATTTATGACAACATGGATAGACCTAGCGGGTATTATGTGAAGTAAGTCAGACAGAGAAAGATAAATATGCATGAACTTACTTATATGTGGAATCTAAAATAAACCCCAAATAAATAAACCAAACAAAACAGAAACAAAATCATAGACACAGAAAACATGTTGATAGTTACCAAAGCGGAAGGGTAAAAAAAAAATGAGATGGGCATGTATAGGATAGGGAATATAGTCAATAATATTGCAATAATCTTTTAAATGATGACAGATGGTTACTAGATTTAGCATGGTGATCACTTTGTTAGGTATATTAATTCTATAATAAAAGGCTAATATGCAAATTGTCCTCTTGGGCATTTGACCAGGAGACTGGGAGTTTGATCCCTTGCTATGACGTGCACTTACCACCAGTGGGTGGCACGGAACATAGCGGACGACCAGTGGTGGCAGCAGTGGGGCACTGAGGAAGTGAGAAAAAGAGGAGGTGAGGAGGCCAGGAGGTGGGGAACCTGATAGGTCCTGATTGCTGACCAGGCCTAGAGACCCTACCCGTGCATGAATTTTGTGCACAGGGCCTCTAGTGTTGAATAACTATGTTGTATACCTGAAACTAATATAATAATCTATGTTAACTATATTTTAATGATAATAAAAATAATTAAAAAGCAAAATGGGGCAAGGGATGGTTGGCTTACTTGGTTTTGTTGTCCTCTTCACATCTTACTTTTTAAAAGTGTTTAATACAAAGCACATCTTAAATATTGAGATGTAACAATAATAAATTGCATTTATAATCTTAGTTTTCTCTGGGATAATTCCCTCTTAAATATGTTCCCTCATGTTTGAAAAATAATAATCTATCTCTATTTTTTAGTAGACTACTGAGTGATTGTTTTCTGTAGCTAAAAACTCTTTAGCTACAGAAGCCCTGTTTGTACTTAAATTGTTTATGTGGTTATAATACCTTAATTGTGTTTGAAACAGGTGAGAGAATTGTATAATGAACCCATCAACCAGCTTCAGTGATTATCCATATTTTGTCAATCTGCTTTCTTCTCTCCTGCTCCCTGCACATTTTTTGCAGAGAGGAATGCTGGAGCACATTTAAGCAGGTGTCAGACTTCATATACTTTCTCTGTTAAATACTTTACTTTGTATATCTAACAGAGAAGTCCTTCCCTTTGTGTAAAATATAACGGCAGTGTCATTATTGCACCCATAAAATTAATAGTAATGTAGGAGTTCTTTGAATTTTTGGTGGAGTCAGAGTAGAAAGAGTATTGGGTTGAAGGAACTCTGGCCTGAGTTTACCCCACTTCCTCCAGAAACAAACAAAAAAAAGATGTAGAAGTCATTCAGGAAGGGTCTTTGGATTTAAACTGGCACTTGCCCAATCCCTTATATGACTTTCAGAAACCAATTATGGGAAAGAGGTATCCAGAGAAATGCATATAACCAGCATTTAATGAATACCTACTGTGTACACTTCCATATCCATCATCTCCTTCAACCTTTACACCAAAGCTGAGAAGTAGAAACCACAGTTCTAGGAGGAGCTTCCCAACTATAATCTCTGATTGGTCAACATTACAATATCATAGCATTAACTGAGTGCAGATGAATTAATAGGGATTCCTATTTAGTGTTAGTGCACAGGCTACTTAGTTTGTGCCTTAATTAACTAAATGTTTAACTGTTGTAGAAATAATAACCAGTTTGTTCTTTGAGATTTCCTGGGAAACAATTACATGAGGATAATAATATCTCAGGCAGAGAGATTATGAAAATGGCTTTTGCTTCCCAGCCCAGGCTAAGGGATTCCACTGAGTCTTCCTCTCTCTCTACTCCCCTTTTCCTAATAGATAGAACACAAATTATAGGGCTAGAGGACATCTGTAGATTTGAACTTTTGTCTTGGAAACCTTTTATTCAGTAAGGATCATCTTAAATAGCAAAATAAAGAAGTGCCTCCTTAAATATGCTTGGCCCCTTGAAGTATTCCAGAAAGAAAAATGGAGGCAAATATGAGGGAGGCAAAAAGGAAGGAAGGGAGGGAGGGAAAAGAAAGATCAAAGAACCTTCATAAATCTAGACTGATTTTCTGACACAACTTGAGATGAACTCTGGTAACTTAAGTTGTGTTCAAAATATCCTTCTGGCCCTAACTGGTTTGGCTCAGTGAATAGAGCATTGGCCGGTGGACTGAAGGGTACCTAGGTTCGATTCTGGTCAAGGGCATGTACCTTGATTGCGAGCTCAATCCCCAGTAGTGGTCATGCCGGAGGCGGCTGATAGATGTTCCTAAATCTCTATCCCTCTCCCTTTCTCTCTGTAAAATCAATAAAATGGATTAAAAAATATATCCTTCTGCAGACTCAAAGGAGTAAGCAGACACCTAAGGACCTTCCTTAGTAATGAGACCATTAGCAGGTTAAATGTAAAGCTACTGAAGCTTAAACCTAGGGCCCAATCCTTACACTGATCCCTCCCAAAACCTTGGGAGAAGCTCTAGAAAGGGGTTCCTGTGCTCATGTGTATCAGCTTCTAACCACTCAAAACCCAGACTCATGCATGCATCTCAGGAATAGTTTTCAGGAGAATCATATGTTCATAACCAACTCTTGATTCTTGATAAGTCCTACATTTCCCTAGTAGTAGAGCTTTCTTCCTTTTAATTTCTCTTTGTAATTTGCAAGGATTTAACCTATTTTGTATTTAATTTATGCAGATGAAATTATGCAGCAGGAACTCAGACCCTTGTTGGCAGTGGATATAATTGAACAACTTCACAGACAATTTGCCATTCTTTCAGGTAAGGGGCTAATTCATGTGTATTTCTAGGTTTTATTGGGGGTTCTGCTAGGAGGGCCCAGCCTCTGGAATCTTGGTGAACATTATACTCGAGTCTCAGTCATCCCATAAGCCTCCCCCAGAATGGAGGGAACGGGGGACCATCCAGCTACATTGCAGGTGGGGGTGGGGGGTGAGGTGAATCTCATAGATGTCATTTCTTTAGCTGTTGGGTGCAATTTGATCTTTCTCGAGGGAGTACATTTTTTCGAGGTTGTAAAAGAACAGAGCTGAAAAGATTTTGAGGAAGAAAAAGAAATAATTACTGACAATAGCTGCCACCATGGTGTTCTAAGATTCAACCTTAAGAGAGTCTTGATTTTATGGGTTCATGAATATTGTTGAGGTTGTTTGTTCTCTGAGAGAATTGTCTTGTATCCTTAGCTCCTAGGACCTAATTTTAATACATATTTTTAAATTTTTATTAAGCATTTGATTGGGAATAGAGAGAGGCTCGTATTGATAAAAGGCTAGAAATTTTATGAAGCTGGGCACAGCACTGAAAAGTTGTCATCACTAGATTATTATTCTTTCTTATTCACTTAGTGAATGGTGATATGACATTAATTACTGAAATTGGAAGTACATACCAGACCCTAAAATATAGTTAGATCAAACTTGGAAACATGGGATAGTGAGATTAAATGTCCTTAATACATATCTCAGAGGAATAAGGTAACAAGTCACTATCCTTATTTTTTTTTAAATAAATTTTTATCAATTTCAGAGAGGCAGGGAGAGGGAGAGAGAGATGGAAACAGTGATAAAAGAGAATTATTGATTGGCTGCCTCCTGCATGCCCCCCCCCCCCCCCGAATGGAGCCCACAACCTGGGCATGTGCTGTGACTGGGAATCGAACCGTGACCTTCTGGTTCATAGGTTGACACTCAACCACTGAGCCACACCAGTTAGGCACTACCCTTATCTTTTATAGCTCATCTGAAAAAAGCAGCATAGCCATCTTAGTTACATTATAGAGAGAATATGTAGTTAGTGTTGATTTTACTCTACAACATGGGATGTAAAAAAAGTAACATTTTTTTCTTTCCCTAAATTATATTTAATCTGCTCGAAACTCATTCTACTGAGTTTAAGGGAAATTTAAACTTTGTTTTTCAGGTATGTTTTTCACCCCAGAGTAGTATCCTAGGTGGGGACATCTTATACAATCCAGAATACCTGGTGAATTCTCTGGTCTTTCCTCCACATTGGTCACTGCTCACATAGTCACTGGGAGCTACAGGCTGTTCATATTTATTATTTCTGCCTGCTTCAAACAGAGTCTGAAACATATCAAAATTATCCATGTCCTCCTGGTCCTGTAAGCCAGATTGTCTGATCGTCTAATCCCTACTCTAGACACCACAGTCTTGGCCCTGGAGGGAGTGCCCAATCACTCTTTTGAGGGAGCCCTCTTAGCTTCCCATGGGGAGCCTAGGATTGTGCAGAACCAAACGCAGGGTGGGAACTCTCTCTGGGTTTCTGGCAACTGTTGTTCTGGCCCTGCACCACAGAAGGCCCCTCGGCCATACTGCCCCACCTGCATCAAGTTCTGGAATATGTGATGGGTTGGGGCAGGGTGGATGCCTACAGCTTTACACCCAAACTCTAAAGTCTCAGTATATCTTATCTAATAAAGAGGGAACATGCTAATTAACCCTCATGCCATTGCAAAGATGATAGTGCCCATATCCAATAAGGAGAGAATATGCTAATTGACTGTCATGCCTTCATAAGATGGCAGTGCCCAGTTGTGTCAACCCCTCAGCTGCATACGGCTGACCTGAGGCACAGGCAAGCCTCGGATGGCAGCTTCCCAGCTTCCCAGGGCCAGCCCAAGGCACAAGCAAGCTTTGGATGGCAGCTTCCCAGCCCAGCCACTCAGGGCCACCCAAGGCTCAGGTAACCAGGGCCGGCTGAGGCTTGTGCTGCCGGCAGTGGCAGCAGCAGAGGTGTGATGGGGCGTCACCTTCCCCTGATCGCCAGGTCGCCTCCTGCCCCTGAGGGCTCCTGGACTGTGAGAGCGGGCAGGCCAGGCTGAGGGACCCCCCTCCAGTGCATGAATTTTCATGCACCAGGCCTCTAGTGAGTATATAATTACACAATGGCTCATCTGGGGAAGGAGTCCAGAGAATGATTAATTTATGTGTTTAATGATCCAAAATGATCTCTTTTGAGTATTATCCAGACATTTCTTTCTTTTGTTATTTCTTAGAGGCAGAATAGGAGAAACAAACTGGTACCCAGCAGCCCTAAATAAAGATTTAGATTCTGCTACTAACTAGCTGTATCACCTTAGGCAATTTTCTTCTCTAGGCCTCTGTTTCCTTTTTTGAATAATGAATGGAATCATTGAAATTTTGAGGGTTAAATGACATAATGTATGAAAAATGCTTACTATTGCATGTTCCAAATACATATTTGATTTTTTTATTCATGATATATTTTAATCCCATAGCAATGTTTATTTTAGTATATTACAAAAAATTGAATCAACAGAAACAGAAATCAGATTGGTGATTGTCAGAGGTGGGATTGGGAGCTGGGGGAAAGGAGTGAAGGTGGTTAAAAGGTACAAACTTTGTTATAAGTAATGGAGATGTAAAGTATAGCATGGTGACTAGTTAATACTGTACTGTATGTTTGAAAATTGCTAAGAGAGCAGATCTTAAAATCTCACCAAAGGAAAAAAGTTGTAAGTATATGAGGTTATGGATGTTAACTAAACTTTTTGTGGTGAACATTTTGTAATATATACATATATCAAATTATTATGTTGTACACCTTACACTAATACAGTGTTGTCAATTACATCTCAATAAAGCTGGAAAAAGCATAAAAAACCTTTGTGAATGTATGTAAAGCAGAGTTAGAGTCTAGGATCAGATCACTATAAAAGGGTTTTTCACTTACATTGAGATTCTAGGAAGACATTCAGAAATCCCAGAGGGTGTGGGACAGTTCTTGATTATGTAGGACAGATCATTTAGTATCGTAGGCTCCGAGATTTCCAAAGTGCCTCCCAGAGAGTGGGGCGGCCATTTTTTCCAGCTAAAATCTTTTGGGAAAGAGAAAGGGAAAATAGATACTTGAAGGCAAGAAGCAGTAACTGCCTTCGTGTCTCTCCCATTGTTGATCCTCAGCGTCTTTCCATAGGATTTCCCCCATTCCAAATTCTCTTCTGTATGATGAAGTCTTCGTGCCAGTTAACGAACAGGTAAAATTTATACTAGGAGGAGTGAAGTTTATTTTATTTAAGTAACCGTTTTACTCAGACCGTTTATTTTATTTAAGTAACCGTTTTACAAGACCTTTGGTTTTCTTTATCTTCCTTGAATGGGAATTTATCTTAGCACTTTCTTCCTTTGGTATTTCCACGTTTCCTCACCAGGTGGCACTGAAGGCTTTGCTGTGGGTTGTCCACACTGTAGGGAGGCTCAGCTTTGTTTCCTTAGTGCTTCTGTCTGTCAAGACTAATAATATTCAACAGCAGGAGGTGTCCTCCCTTGACCTGGGGAGGCGGTGGTGGGCCTCTCTTCTCTGGTCTTCAGTGTTGCTGTTTCCCAATCTACAGGAAAACTCCACCCACCCTTCTCCATTTAGGTGTGGATAGCTTTAATTCATAATTAACGATAAAAAATGAAGTCATTCCACCATTTAATGACTTCACTTTTTGGTTCCCTGGGATGTTTTAGCCATTCTTTGGGCAAATATTGGTTATACAATTCATACAGTGTTATAATGTGTCTAAATTTAGCCTTTCTAGAAATGCAAATTCTCTTAACTTAGGTTTCTCTGGAACCTCCTTTGATTGTGAAACTGCAAAGAGGAAGATGTTAGGTGAAAGCTGATATTACCCTGATCTAAATTGTTTTCAGTTGCCATAAAGAGGTAGCTCACTCTTCTTGTCAAAGCTTGATATTTTGTGTAAACTTTCAAATAAGCATACAGGATTAATAAAGAGGAATTTCCCGGAGAAGAATGACTAGCCATCCAGACAAATCTCACATGTTTCATTTGTTAGTGATGTATCTCTGAGAGCCCAAGACTCACTCACAGAAACAACTCACAAGAGACTTGTGTAACCACATCGCTGACTTTCTCTTTATGTGATATAAATAGTCATGTTTGCTCAATAGCGCATTCTCTCCCTTGAAGCAGATTTAAATGGAATGTTAGAGTGTAAGCAAAAGATGCCTGTCAGGCATGGACTCAGAGCAGTAGGTGGGTTCATGTAATGGTGAAGTCATCATATAGACTGCCCCCCTTTGTTTCTCTTAGTCTCTCAATTTCTGTAATTTCTTCATTAATCCCACACCCATGTTAATCTCACAATCCTCACTAACCACACCCTGCACTGATACCTGTTTCTTAGACCTGTGAAATACATGCAATCATTTGTAGTAGTTGGCTATGCTTGGGAGCCATTATTTCTCTTAATGTAGTTCCCCTCTATGGGCTTAACCTGGAAGGTGCTCACAGCTCACCTTCCAGGGCATAGGTTCCCCTGTTGTCTCTGTCCTCAGTGTCTTTGTATGTCAGTAATTTTTTGTTAGAACAACTAACTCAGCAAAATAAAATTCCCATTTATTGTTGTGCAACATTGTTTCACACATACATCAAACAGGTCAAAAAAAGACCAAAAACAGCAACTTCATAAACAAAACAAAAAAAAGGGGGGGGGGGAATGAAACCTTTTTAACCATCTCATACAAAGCAACTGCTTATAGTACAGCTAAGTATATACACAAAAAGTTCCTGGAATGCTCAGAATAAGATTGATATTTTTTGTTGTTGTTTTTGCTTCTTTTAGAAGGTTTTTTCACCTCCTGTGACATTATAATGAACAGTCACACCACAAGTAAACTCAGAAGTAGGACAAAGAATGCTCCAAAGACTGGTTTGGTCATTGAAAAGATTATTAAAAATGGCTGATCCCTACCAATATGTACAAAATATAAAATGTAAATAAAAAATACAAAAAAATGTTCCTTTATAAAATACTTTTAAGAAAAACAAGCAGGACCTTGGAAGTTTTTGGTTCTTTTCTCCTCCTCTGGTGCAAATTCACGTTGTGGTTTTGGTTGGGTGGTGGCGAGTGCGTGCCATCTGCAGGTGTTGGTGCCCAGGTGATGGACGGACAGGCTGAGGGACTCTCTTCGAAGGCGACCACCTTTAGATTCTGAGATGGTAGGTGGAAGGTGAATAGAACACGAAGGCCTTTTTTTTTTTTTAAATGTTTGACTTTTCCTCTTTTGCTATCTAGTCATCCTCATCCATCTTCTGCTTCTTGGTGTCAACGTTGTCACCTCATCATCCTCAGCTGCCCATTTGCCCATAGCTGTCTCAGCCTCTTCATCTTCATCTTCTTCCTTGCCATCACCTTTCTCTCCCTCCTCCTCCTCCTCCTCCTCCTCCTCCTCCTCCTCCTCCTCCTCCTCCTCCTCCCCCTCCCTCTTCTTCTTCTTCGTCTACCTCATGGTCAGCCTCCTGCTCCCCATTTTCCTCATTAGCGTTCCCATTCGCAGGTGCATCTCTTCCATCCTCTGCCTCCTCACCACGTCCTTCTTCTCCTTTAAGTCCTTGGTGGTGATCTCGGGGCTGGAGTCCACGGCCGTGTCTGACATGGTGGGGCACGACGGTGATCCGATGCAGAGGATTTTTTATGAAGAGAGAGACGGAGGACTCTGGGAAAGAGAGAGAGGCAGTCACAGGAGCAGTGCAAGGATGCCTTTTCAGAGCAGCCTGTCTCAGGAATTTGTTACAGCCCTTTTTGTCGTAAACCAATACCGAACAGTTAAAACAACCAGGTCTACACATTTTAACAAGGTAGTAGCTGTCTGAAAAAAAAATTATAAATAATACTAAGAATTTCATTCTTTGGTAACTACAGTGCTCCCAAACCTTGGAATCAAACTAGACAACACTAGCCTCCCTTCCTGTTCTGCGCTCACTTTCATCCTGCACTTGCTTTTATCCCAGCAGCCACCTCAAACCTACCTCCACAAAGATACAGTGCTATTCAAAAGAATTTAGTGTGACTTCCTGTTGAAACTGTGAACTACCTCAAGTTAATATCATGCAGAGCAAGTGACAAATGCCAACTATTGTTTTTCCCCTAAAAATTTAAAATGTTCATGGTGCCTCTGTGAGTTCACTGTGGTTCCCTGGGTACCTGTCACACAGTTAGGAACCATGAAGCTAGAATTTAGTCATGTGGCTACCTCTAGTTACTAGGAGATGGGGAAATCTATTCACTTTAACCTGGTAGCCTCTGCTCCAATGAGCTAAATATTTAAATGTCAGTTGTACATTTTTATTCTCACAGGAATGTCTTATATACCTGTTTATAAATTATCAAAGTGCCGGCAGCTTATTGCTCCTTCATTAATATTAATAACCATAATGGTCACTATTTAGTGAGTACCTATATGCAATAAGCACCCAGCTAAGGTGCTTTTCTTATGTTTTCACTTAATTCTCACAACACCTTTTGAGGTAGGTACAAGTATTACATATATATATATCCTACGTAGATTAAGTGTCTTGCCTAAAATCACATAGAAATTAAATGGCAAAGTAAGATTTCAACCGGTTACTGATTTTAGAGTTAACTCTCTTAACTACCATTTTAACTTTTTAATTTAGTGACTACAAAAATGAACGGGAGTATTATGTATTTGTGTTGGCGTTCTTTACTATTCTACCTATGTTAAGTAATTAAATCAACATTATCTTTCACACAGTAACTATCTTCAAAGGATTCAAAAATTAAATTCTCACAATACCATTGAGCAAGCATGGGGGAGAAGAGAAACTTGTTTAAAATAGTTCAGTGTCAGCCTTCCCACATTCTACTCTGAAGTGATATAGATAGAAAAGGGGCAGCCAATATACATCTCCTGACTTGATATTAGTCAGAGTCTTTTATCTGCAGAGGCGTGACATGAAAGCATTGTGCTGACATCTTGACCACCCACTTTTGTTGCAGGAGGCCGAGGGAAAGATGGTGCCCCAATCATCACTTTTCCAGAGTTTGTGGGCTTCAAACACATCTCAGATGAGGACTTTCTGAATGTCATGACCTACCTGACTAGCATCCCCAGGTGAGATGGACACAGTGTTCTGTTGCGTTCTTAGACACTGGCTTTATTCCCCATTCCCCATGTGGCAGGGCCGGGTTGAGATGGAATCTTCCATGAGCACAGCTTACACTGGCATGGAGAGTGGTCCATTTCTCTTATCCATTAGCACAGACAAGGGATGTGGAATGAGGCTAGAAAACAATGATAAGTGAGCTCTGTTCATACAGTGCACAAAGGACATACTTAATAAACATTGTTGAGTGAATGAAATATTGATGGAACAGCTCTGGCCGGTGTGGCTCAATTGGTTGACCTTCGTCCCATGCACCAAGAGGTTGCTAGTTCGATTCCCAGTCAGGGCATATACCCAACTTGTGGGCTTGATTCCCAGTAGAGTAGGGGGCATGCGGGAGGTAGCTGATAGATGATTCTCATTAGTGTTTCTTTTCTCTTTCTCCCTCTCCCTTTTCTGTCTCTCAAATCAATATATATATATATATATATATATATATATATATATATTTAAAAAGAAATATTGATGGAACTGCTGAAGCTGTCTTTGTTCCTTCAGGTTCATTGCTCTAGATTAAATTGACTTTGGCTTCCTGGGTCCTGTTATCTGGGATACATGGCCATTGTTGAAGGAGCTAAAGCCATTTTAGGAGTGATTTCATTTATCTCCACTAAATAAGGAATTTAGGGGCAAATTTTATAATTGTTATTGTCAGATGGAGAAACTAAGGCATGCATCAAGGAAATAGAAAGGCCAGGAATAAAAGCTGTGTTATAGCAGAGACCATGGCAGAGATGTTTGGGGGCATCTACTACTTCCACACTTTGCAACCCCTTGTCTCACTTTTTTTTTTCCCCTTAAGTAGCAGAAATTTATTATCTCACTGTTCTGGAAGCTGGAAGTCCAAAATCAAGGTGTTGGTAACATTGGCTCCTTATGAGGGCTGTGAGAAGAATCTGTCCCAGGCCTGTCTCCTTGGCGTGCAGATGGTTTCTACTTTTGTCTCTTTCACTTTGCCTTCCCTCTTTGTGTGCTCATGAGTCCAACACCCCCTTTTTATAAGAACAGCAGTCTTAGTGGATTAGGGCCCATCCTAATGACTTCATGTTAACTTGATGAGCACTGTAAAGACCCTATCTCCAAATAAGGTCACATTTTGAGGCACTGGCAGAAACACAACTTAGTCCACAAAAGGAACATAGCAAGTCTCACATCTTTATGCCAAGTGAGTTAATATACCTCCCAAGGGATAGAGTGTGGGACAGAGTTCATATTGCTAATAATCATTTTACAGGAGGAGATAGAGCTGGGAATTGTTAGATAATGCTGTGTCTGTTCCCCAGAAGAGCAGACTGGCCCCACTGCCTATGGGTTTGTATAGTTTATGATATAATCTCTTACTTAACTGCTATGTGGTTTGGAATTTAGACAACAGTGCTCTCTCTCTTTCTCGCTCTCACTCTCACTCTCACTCTCGCTCCCTCGCTCTCTCGCTCTCGCTCTCCTGCCCTCCCTTTTTGTGTGTATATGTGCTATGGTACTTGCTTTCTGTCTGCTGCCTGAGATTTAGAGGTCAATGCCTGCTTGTGATTGAAAGGCCATCAGAGATTAGGAAGTTGTTTAGTTTGTTTTAACCAAATCTATTCCAAAGATGATTTTTTTAACCTTTCTTACTTTTTGAGAGAAAGCTATGGGTTTATTTTTAATGTACTTCTTCAAAGTTCATTACTTAAACTTTATTTCACCATTTCTCTCCCTTTCCTCCTCCCAACCCCACATATGGCGTCCATTAGGACACGGCTTCGCTGGTGCTGTTCTCTCTGTGGGAATGCCTTTCCCATCCTTCTAGGACTGGCTTAACTCCTACTTATTTGTCAACCCTCAGTCTCATGTAATTTCTTCAAGAAAATATTCCCTGACCCAAACCCTGCTCACCCAGATTTTTTATTTCCACAGAACCCAAAGCTTATCCCTTGTAAACATCATAGTAGATGGAAATGATTTCTACCTCTTCCACTAGACTGTGAACTACTCCACTAAATGAGGAATTTAGGGGAGAGAGGGACAATGTTTCTTCTTTTCTTTTCTTTTCTTTTCTTTTTTAATTTGTAGCCCTGGCATAGTGTCCAGCACATAGTAGGTTCTCAAGAAGTTATGCTGGTCAAATTTCCAGTATGGTATGATTCATTCAATCTAAAAGTATTTTTATGGGGTGAGAAGGTAGGCACTGACAGAGAAAGAAGAACCCCATTCCTCACTCCTGCATTGACCTCCAGGATAATAGGGAGTCAAACTTGGTCTCCTTCCTTGGCTCTGTTGCATCCAAAACAATCACCCATCAGCTTAGTACTTTCTTCTTCTGTGGGGAGCAATAAAGAAGACAGTGATTAGGGTGGTGGGCAGCAGGTAGACATGGCCCCCCATTATATTTGTTTCAATCTCACTGTCTAATTTTACTGAATCTCTGGATGTAGTCATGTGCTAAATGAAATGGGTGACTTTTTGGAGCCACATGGAGGACCATGCATTGAATGTCATCTGAACCAGGGTAGAGAGAAGCACCGAGGAGTAGAAAGCCTTATCTCACAGATTTAGAAGATAAGACAAAACAAGGGGCTACTTTTTGGCCCTGATTTCTTTGCCCTGCTCTGTGTTCCTTATGTAATTGTTAGTAAACTTGGGAGTATTTTTCCCCCCTGGAACGCTGTTTGTCCCTTGAGAAAGAGGGCCCACTTGACCATTCATTCCCCTGTCCTCTTCCTAGCAGTTGCTCAGACTGTCTCGCTGCCTCACCCTTTGGTTTCAACATAAAACAGAGACATGGGAAAGCCTGAAAGGGGACTTTGACCTTACTGTTCAGTTTCCATTTTAGGTTTCTACTTATAAAAATTTATAATTTCTTCAATGTCACAATGGTTACCAGGCATCAGAGCCCTGCCTAGTTTCAAAATCTTTATGGTCAGTTGGCAGAGGGTTCAAGATAAGAACCAGGAAGAACTGGTACAGTCAAAGAAGAGAATGACAGGAGATGTAGGACAAGGAACAGTGTTCAGATATTACCTAGATCTATGCTTTCCCCTTCTCTACTTTATTCATTTCTCCCCTTGTCTTTAATATCTTCCTTCTTGTACTTTCTTTCAGTTTGCTTAATTTTTGTCATTTTTTGGGGTTGAAAATTTTATTTTTATTTTATTCATATAAATGTTTAAGATTATGAATTTTCTCTGATTTCTGCCTGTTTGTAATTGTTTGGAGAGCTATGTTATAGTGTGTGTTTGTTTGTTTGCTTAATGACTAATTTTTTGGAGGAGTTTTTATTATCTAAAATGTTTTTATAAAATAGACTTTTTTAAAAACAGTTTTAAGTTCACAACAAAATTGAGTGGAAAGTTCAGAAATTTCCCATCTATTCTTTATCTCCTGAGGCAAACCTCCCTCATCATTAATATCCCACACCAGAGTGGTACATTGTTACAATTGATGTACCTACATCGACACATAAAGTCTATAGTTTATATTGGTGTTCATTCTTGGCCAGTGCACAAATTTGCACATGGGTGGGATCCAGCCGGCTGGCCCTGATAGGGGCCTATCAGGCTGGGCAGGGGGGTTGGGGGCTACAGGCGGTGGATGGACCAGACCACCTCCTGCTCGAACTCCCTGTTGAAGGGACAATTTGCATATTAGCCTTTTATTATATAGGATACTATCAGTTTGGACAAAAGTAAAATGACATGTATATCCTATATAATAAAAGAGTAATATGTAAATTGACCATATCTCTGACATATCCACAAGCCAGGACACCAACCATGCCCACCAGCCAATCAGGAGCGAGTATGCAAATTAACCCTAACCAAAATGGCTGCAGCCACTGAGAGAGCAGGAGTGAGGATGGGATTTCTCCAGCAATGGAGGAAGTCAAGCTTTCTGCATACCCTGGCCAACCCAGGCCTCCACTCAATGCTTTAAAGTTTCAATTATAGAAGATAAATAAAACCCAACCAAAATGGAGACAGCCATGGAGCTGGGCAGAACAGGAAGCTAGGGTTGTCCTGGCCAGCCTGTTTTCCCATAACTGCCCTCCCCTGCAGGCATGGTCACCCCTAACTGCCTTCCCCTAGGGCTGGTCCTTCCCAACTGCCTTCTCCTGCTGGCCATCTTGTGGTGACCATCTTATGTCCACATGAGGGCAGGATCTTTGACCACATAGGGGCAGCCATCTTGTGTGTTGGAGTGATGGTCTATCTGCATATTACTTTTTTATTAGATAGGATAGAGGCCTGGTGCATGGGTGGGGGTTATCTGGTTGGCCCTGAAGGGTGTCCCAGATCAGGGTAGGAGTTCCCTTGGGGCTTGAGGTGGCCTGGGCGAGAAGACTGTGGTAGTTTGCAGGCAAGTCATGCCCCCTGGTGACCCAAGCAGAGGCCCTGGTATCTGCGATTTATTTATCTTCTACAATTGAAACTTTGTAGCCTGGAGCAGAGCCAAGCCTCCTGCTCGCTTTGTGGCTGTGTCCATTTATGTTGGGATTTATTTGTCTTCTATAATTGAAACTTTGTGTGTCTTAAGCAGTGAAGACTTGAAGTCACTGCTCAAGACACGCAGAACTAGAGTACTATAGAATGACAAAGCTGAAAGGAGTGATTGAGACAAACTTGTGCCAGCCTACCATTTTGCCGATGAAGATGCCAAGAGATGCTGAAAAACTGGAAAGCATCATAAATTCTTCACTTCTCAATTTAGAATAATACTGAAAACAAACAGGTAATAAACTATAGGTCAATCATTTTCTTTACTCCTGTACCAGGAACAATCTTGAGCACTGCTCTTTAAAAGAGTAACTGTCAATAACCATGAATGATCCTGAAGAGTAGTTTGACTTCCTTCTGTAAGAAGCCCCACAAGCGGGAGCAGTGACCATCATATTAGTGTTTGAAATTAGGTATTTGAATTATGGTTCCCAGTCCTGTTGGTTTTCCGTGCTTAGCACTGAAAACCTAAAACTAGACCCCAGGAAACTCCTCAGTCCTGGATGAACTGGACCCAAAGTAGGTGTTGCCCTACTTTGGACTCAGTTATTTCACAGGTTGACCAGTTCTTTTTTTCACAACTTGAATTTATTGTATTCTTTCAGTTTTTAAACTGAGTTATAATTTGAATATAGTAAAGTATACAGATCTCAACTATATATATTTACCTGTTTACATACCATGTAGTTAAGAAAAATACCACATTCACCATGAAACCTTTACGGTATTTTGAAGTCAGAACACATTTACCTCTTCATTTTGTGTTCAGTCTGCTGTTCAACAAATCTGAGTTCTTAATTTCAATTGTTGATGTTTTGTAATTAAAGAAGGTCCTCTTGATTATTCATTATAGATTTTAATTATGCTCTGTTGAAATAATGCACCTTTTAATCCACTTGTTTATCTACCAATATGGCATATTGGTCATAGTTATTTTGAAGTTTTTATCAGCCAATTACAAAAACATACACGAGACAGTATCTATTGGTTATTTTATCTCTTGATTATTGGTTACTTTTTTACTGCTGCTTTGCAGTTCCATTCATTTTTTATTTTATGCTGGATATAGTGGATGATATGTTGTGGAGGTTTATCGACTTACAAATAATATTAGATTTTTATTTGCCAGGCAGTTAAATTACTGGTGGATCACCTTGATATTTCTGGGGTCTGGTTTTAGGTTTTCTTAGGGCAACTCCATTTCTATTTTGTCCTTACTCCTAGAGTATAGCCTTAATCCTATGGCAACTCTGATGGTGTTTCATTTATGCTAGAATGCAGACTTTATAAGAGTTTCACCTGAATACACAGGGTGCTCATCAAAGTCTGTCTCTTCTGGCTGAGCCTAAACACCAGTTGTCTGTCTCCAGAATGTGCACGTTTCAGAATTTCTCATCAGTTCTCACATGTGCTGTAGTTATTCTCTGCCAGCCTCCTGGAATCTCACCTAAACTTGTGGGGTACAGGTCACAAGCGTTAAAGTGGAATTTCCATGAACACTTCTGGGGTTCCCTCTCTGAGGTTTTTCTTCTTAACAACCATCCCCCTCAAATCCTGGCCACTTTTCTACTCATAATCTCTAATCTCTGCCTCGCCCACCCAGTGGGACCACCCCTTCTTGCATCATTTCCTGGAAAATGTTCCCAATAAGAGAGCCTGGTCAGAATGGGGCTGTGGTAATGGGTTGGCCTAGTGATGCTTACTTCAGATAAGTACTCATATTTTCTTACAGATTTTGCTTAGATCTTCGCCTTATTCACTTATAGAAACTTTTTAGAGCAAAGTTCACCTTTTCCCAATATTAGAGAATTATTGAAGGTTTATCATAGGTCAGATACTTTTTGTATACTTTATGTCTTATATTCTCCATAACAAGCATGTAAGAAATAATATTATTACTTACACAGTATTACCAAATGCCAGGCATTGTTCTGAGCATTTTATACATCTCATTTACTATTTTACATATTCATTTAATCCTCACATCAACCCTATAGATAGGTACTATGATTGTTTTACAATGAGTAGTCTGAGAAGCTAGACTAAGTAATGTCCTCTCCAAAATACACAATATATAAATGGGAGAAGCCCAGGTTTCAAACCTTGGCAGTCTGGCTTCAGAAAATGTGCTTTCAACCCCTTTACTGTTGGTGGTGTTCTCATTTTACAGATGAGGAAACTGAGCCTTAGAGAGGTTAAGTGATCTCCCCAGTGTCTCATTGCCAGTAAGTGGCAGCACTAGGATTAGAACCAGGTTTCAAAGCCCTTGCTCTTTCCTCTCTACTTCCTCCGAGAGAGAGAAAAAAAGTTTTCCCTAGTAGGACTTTATTTTAAAAAGATTTTGTGAGAATACTATCGTGGGGTCTTAAGAGGAGACCAGGCAGCTTCCTTTTGGTCTGAACGAAGATATCTTCTCACGCACATGGTTTGCTGGCCCTTTATGGCCCGGTACTGGGACGGAGTTGTTTTTCCCATTGACATGTGTTATTTCTGAACACCTCTCGGGATGACTCCTAGGGAAGGACATTGGCAGCTCCCTGCATGCCAGTCTTGGGAGTGGGGAGATGGCAGAGCTCTGCCTTGAGGTCCTCTGCCTACACTGGGCCATGTGGTACTCAATTGACACTTGCACCTTCTTTCAGGCATGAGCAGGTGTGCTCTCGGGTGTTTCATACTTTGCCAGCCAGAAACAGAGGCCTTGAGAGGGTCTGAGACACCAACTATCTCTGTGTGTTTAGGCTGCCAGGTGAGATGAGCAGATGGTTCCTTTGTCAGGGAAGCCAGACCCAGTCACTCCCTTGTGCCATGCAGGGCGTTTGCACATGATCCTGGAGCGCCGTGGAGGCTGTAGACTGCACCCCCTGAGGAAGCCGCCCAGAACCTGTGCCTCACCTGGTCTCTGACACTGACCACTCTCTTTTGCAGTGTGGAGGCTGCCAGCATCGGGTTCATCATTGTTATCGACAGACGAAGGGACAAGTGGAGCTCCGTAAAAGCATCCTTGACACGAATAGCTGTAAATATTTACTTTTGTGCTTTTTTAAAAATATGAAAGTAATTTACGTAGTCTATCCAGTTATTTCATATCAAAGTCTCAGGGAAAAGGTGATTATTTTATGCCAAATTTTGGGAAGATCTTTGTTATGTCACACCCATATCCCCTCTGCCACCTGAAGGTCATTGCAGAGAATGTCTTCCCATGTCAAAGGCTTCCTGAGTCTCTCTACTTTACTTCTTTCTCTGGTCATTGAAGAGGGATAGGTAGAGAATGCTGGGAAGTTAATGCTGTTGAGTCATAGAAGTTGGTGGATAAATACCCCAGCTTCAGCGGGACACATCTGAGGTATATTCCATATAGTATTCCAAAGGCTCCCAGCCTTTAAAAAAACAAACAAACAAAAAAAACCACAAACATTTTTATTGATTTTTAGAGAGAGAGAAAGGGAGAGAGACATTGATGTGAGAGCAGAACATCTATCCGCTTGCAACCCAGGCATATGCCCTGATCTGGAATCGAACCAGCAACCTTTTGGTGCATGGGGATGACACTCAACCAACTGAGCCACAGCAGCCAGGGCCTCCCAGCCCTTCTTGCCCTCAACAATCTCTGTTTTGATATATTGGCTCTCTAGCCATTACTGTCTCATACCCCACCAATTGCCTCATGTGCTGCCTGGGATCACCTCCTCACTAAATTCTTTATACCCAAATCCTGTCTTAGAGTTTACTTTGGGGGTCACCCATTTTAAAACAGTCTTCTTCTCAGTGTTCAAATTATTTTTTTACATATTAGAAAGACATAAGGTAAACAAGACAAAATGATATTTAAGTAGTTAGATTGAAGGTGGGCTTACTTTTGGCATTAAATTGTACAACTTTGGATGGGCTTCCTTTTGATCTTAAAAGCCTGATTTTTATCCCTGTTTGTTGCCTTTTAGCAAGTAGATGTATCCTTTCTCTGTAGGGACCTCAGACCAGAGAACTCAGTTGCACGGGCAGGCAGAGACACCTCAGGGCAAATCTTACCAGCATTTCCGCCAAAGCATGGACTCCCTGGGGCAGTTGGGACTGGCTGAGGAGGACGGGGTATGGCAGGGTGGTAATGTGTGTAAAGAGGCTCAGACAGGATAGGGACATTTGAAATCTCACTTATTCCTAGGTACAGAGGCAGCCATACACACAGATCTGCACACATACAGAGTTTCCCTCAGATCACTTTAGAGCCTCAGCCATACACAAGGAGTGTCTCAGCTCCTTTCCCGCCATGACATAACAAAACACAAGGTTCTGTTTAGGACGTTGCATTTCAAACATGGGAGAAGGGAAGTCTCCCTTCCTTTGTGCATGGATTGTTTGACCCCTTTGGTTTAGTTTTGGTTACAGGATTTTTGGGGGAGATAACTATGATGGTTGACGACCGGAGGATTTGGACACTTGACAGTACCCATGACTATTCCAGAGGTCTGAGCTCTGGGGAGTTCTGATGTCCCAGGGTCTATAGAAGACACCTGAATCATCTAATACTTGAGACTAATTTGTCTGAGAATTACATTGATCACTTATGCATAAAAGATACTCTAGTGCAGGATCCCTGGCTACCAATCAGAACCTCTTCATGTACTCATTGAAAATACAGATACTTGGACTTCATTTAAGTCCTAAGGAATCTCATTCCAGGGCAAAGATCAGATTTTTTTTTCTAACGAACACCATGGGAGGTTGCTTTTGGGAACCATTGGAAGAATGGAAAGCCATGAGGAAAGGAAGAATTGGATTCCTAACTCGGCCACTAAGTTATATGAATCTGAGTTATCTCATTTCTCAGGATCTCACCTCAAGATGAAGACAATGCTTCCTGAAAGCAACATAGCTATAACATGCATCAGAAACCCTAAAATACCAAGCCTTTTACTCAGTAATTCTTCCAGGAAACTATCTTAAGAAAATGTTCCAAAATATGGATAAAGATATTCATTTCAGTGTTATTTTAATAGCAAAAATATGGACAGGCCTAAATCACTAGCTATAAGTAATGGTTAAATAAATTGTGCACCCATGAAAAATATTTCTAAATAATTTTTAATATTAAGCATAAAAGCTCATATTTAGTGAAAAGGATAGGTTACAAAATATTTCTATAATTTGACTTTAACCACAATAAAAATGTTTAAGCAGAGAAAATAGCTTATAAATAATAGGGTTAAAATATTAAAAATGGCTATAAGATCATAAGTGGTTTTCTTTTCCTAATGTATAATTTTATTTTCCAATTTTTCAATAAAGAGTATGAATTGTTTTTTATAATCAGAAACATTTTTTGTGTGTTTGTTTTAGTTTGGTTTTTATGGAGTGGTTTGGATTATCTGATCTCTAAGATCTCTTTAGCTGTGAAATGTGAAATATATTCAAATTCTTTGGCATCCATGTTGTCCACTTTAACTTTGTCATTTGTGATCTTAGGCAAAAGGAGTCCAATGGATGTGATATTTGCCCTGACACTTTTCATGACCCTTCTAGGTAGCATTTCCTGGAAACTTGCAGCTCATATTCATCCTTCGTCCATCTCGCTTTATCCAGAGGACAATCACTGACATTGGAATTAAATACTATCAAGATGAATTTAAAATGAAAGTACCGGTGAGCATGACCTTTTATCTTGTCTTCATTTATTTGAGGCAAGTGGAAAAGATGGCACTGGAGCTGTTTTATAATATATATGTTGATTTCAGAGAGGAAGGGAGTTGGAGAGAGATAGAAATATCAATGAGGAGAGAGAATCATTGATTGGCTGCCTCCTACAGGCCCCACACTGAAGATGGAACCCATAACCTGGGTATGTGCCCTGACTGGGAATTGAACTGTGACCTCCTGTTTCATAGGTCAACGCTCAACCCCTCAGCCATGCTGGCCAAGCTGGAGCTGGGTTTTTTAAGAAGGTAGGACTCCAAAGGCAGAGAGGGAGAGAAGGACATCTGGGCAGAGGAAGCAGTATGTGTAAGGACTTGTAGGAAGGAAGTACACACTTTCTGTGAAGTTCAGGGGGAAGCCCCTTGTTGTAATATATATATATATATATATATATATATATATATATATATATATATATATATAGAATAGTCTTTTGAAAGAAAAGGTAGAATAAATGAAATAGGTCTTGCATGTAAGGATAAGGGTCTGGATTTTATTCAGTAGGGAATTGGGATCCAGTGAAGGTTTTTGAGTTGAGTGACTTGGGTAAATGGTACTGGAGTCACATAACTCTGAAAGTGTGTGTAGAAGGAGACTGTAGAAAGAGATCGAAGGATGGAGGGACATTGTAGTAGTATGGCTGAAAGAAAATAAAGATCTAAAAGATGGGGGTGACATAAATATAGGCAACTATAGGGTGAAAATAAAAACCAACATTGTGGTACTTACAAAAGGAAATCAAACTAAAGATTTTATCTGTAACTTTGGCAGAGATGTGGGGATAACAGCACTTTCATACTTTGCTGATAAAAATGAAGTTGGTAATAACAAATATGAAGGACTAATTGGCAGTATTTATAAAAAATTACAATGTAAACACTCTTTGACCTACCTATAAAAGTTATTCTACAGATACTTTCATACTTGTGCACAAAGCTACAGATACAATGATGTTCATTACCAAATTGTTTGTAATAGTAAGCAATTGGAAACAGCTTAATGCCAAACAATAGGGACTGATTAAATAAATTATAGTCTACTCAATTAGTTAAATACTTTGCAGCTATTGAAAGTGGTAAGGTATGGTACAAGCAGAGTGGAAACAGTTGGCAGTTCCTTACTAAGTTAAACATATACTTAACTTATGATCCACCCAAAAGAAATGAAAACATATGGTTAGAAAAAAAGCATGTACAAGAACGTCCATTAGCAGGTGAATGAGTAAAGAAATGGTGACATAGAAAGGTAAGTACTGTAAGATTTCACTTATATGTGGAATCTGAAAACAAAATGAATGAATAAACAAACAAAAAACACAGAAAACAGAAACTGACTCATAGATACAGAGAATAAACTGATGCCAGAGGGGTTGGGGTGGGGCTATCGGTGAACAAGGTGAAGAGGAATAAGAGGTACAACCTTCCAGCTACTAAATAAATAAGTCATGGGGATGCAGTGTGCAAAGCACAGGGAAAGTAGTCAAAAATATCATAATAATTTTGGTGACAGATGGTTATTAGACTTATTGTGGTGATCACATTGTAAGGTATATTAATGTCTAATCACTATGTTGCATACCTGAAACTAATATATTGCATGTCAACTATACTTTAACAAAAAATAAATTAAAGCCCTAGCTGGTTTTGCTCAGTGGATAGAGCATTGGCCTGCTGACTGAAAGGTCCTGGGTTTGATTCCAGTCAAGGGCACATGCCAGAGTTGCGGGCTTGCACCCTAGTCGGGGGCATGCAGGAGGCAGCCAATCAATGATTCCCTTTTATGATTGATGTTTCTATCTTTCCCTCTCTCTTCCTCTCTGAAATCAATAAAAATATATTAAAAAAATAAAAATAAATTAAAAAGAAAATGTGGCATATTCATATAATGAAATAACATTAAGTGATAAAAATGAGTGAAGTACTAATACATGCAACAGTAATGGGTGAATCTCAAAAAATATTACCTTGAGAGAAAGAAGTTATACATTAGCAAATACATATTCTGTGATTCATTTTATATAAATGAATGAATATAAAGTTCAAGAAGAGGCAAATAAGCTATGGTAGATAGAAAATCAAACAGTGGCTGCTGTTAGGGTATGGGGAAGTAGAGATTGATTGGAAGGAGGTGTTAGGGAACTTTCTGGGAAAATGTACTACATCTTGACCTTATGGTGTTACATGTGTGTTTACATTTGTTAAAACTAATTTAACTATACCCTTAAAACCTTGCATTTAAAAATGTAAATGATATATCAATTGAAAAATGTAAAAACAAAAAAAATAGAAAAATAAGGTAAATCTATAGTGTTATAGAAAATTTCTAATATATATATTTTTGTTTAGTTGGAAATAATTTCAAACTCATGAAAAAAACTTTAAGAATAAGAATAGTGCAAAGAATATTTCATGATCTTTACCCAGATTCACTTACCTGATAGCATTTTATCCCCATTTGCTTTATTATTTATTATTTACTTTTCTATATACATTATTGTATAGATATATGCATCTCTTTATATATAGTACATGTTATGTTTTAAAAATATATTTTTACTGATTTCAGAGAGGAAGAGAGATGGAGAGAGAAATAGAAACACCAATGATGGGAATCATTGGTCAGCTCTCTCCTGCACACCCCCTACCGAGGATTGAGCTCACAACCCTGGCATGTGCCCTGAAAGGGAATCAAATATGACCTCCTAGTTCATAGGTCAAAGCTCAAACACTGAGCCATGCCAGCCAGGCCGTATTATGTTAATATATGTCATGTGTGTTTATTTCCCTGCTTATGTATAAAACACACCTCTCCATGTAGTAATATGTACACAGATACTAGTACATATGTGATTTATGCCCTGCTTCTCACATGATACATCTATATACTAAGGAGAGAATGGACATCTGCTTTATCTTGATATTATCACTTTTCAGTTACTTCTTTTTGTGGTAATGTATTGATTCCCGATCCATCATACTTTTAGTTTTCAACTAAAATCAATTTTTTAGAAAACTCTTAGTTAAACTACTGGCACATTTAGCAGTATATTTTTTAAAGCAAAAAGTTTATTATATAAGATAAACTTATAGAGAAGATTGCATTCCCCTTAGAGCTCTGCTATGCCACAGAATTCAGAGTCCTAGGTTACCATGCTGATGGACTCAATCTTCAAAATATATTTTGTTCTTTTTATGACAGTTCAAACTGTTTGTTGTCTTCTTTACTTTGTTAGTGAAACATGATTGTGATATTAGCACTTTACTTTGTAGCATCCTATCTTCCTTTATTATAACACTAGAGGCCTGGTGCATGAAATTTGTGCATAAGTAGGGTCCCTAAGTCTGGCCAGTGATCAGAGCTGATCTGTGGAGCGACTGGCAGGTAATTGATGGGGGTGAGGGGTGGGGATGTGTATGCTGGCACCTGCTTTGGCTGGCCTGGGGCCTGTGGGCAGCTCCTATATTGAACATCTGCCCCTTAGTGGTCAGTGTGCATCATAGCGACTGGTTGTTCCACCATTTGGTTGATTTGCATATTAGGCTTTTATTATATAGGATCTCCCTGCTCATTTCTAGTGAGATAATAGTTATATTTTCACAGGTTGAGTGAGCGGAAAGGAGTTCATTTTGCCTGATTCTTGCGAGAACCAGGTGAACTGGGATATAATAGTAATTAAGAGACTTAGCCTTTCTGTACCTTTAGCCAAGGAGAGAGTTGCTCTGAAATAGCAAAGGGTTTCTGATAGCCAATTGCCAGCACCTATCTATTCTAGAACAGCTATCTTCATAGCACCCTGAGAAAATTATGTGAAGTGGCTAAGGCTATGGTCATACAAATTGGTTTCTTAATATGGATTGTGTGATAGAATACAGGAAAGGCTTCTTTCATAATGCTAAGATCACAGATCTCCCTGAAAGAACAGCTTTAAGCAATTATAGATAGGGGCATAAATGTATACTGAAAAGGAATAGATAGGACATTCTTAATCTATAGCAGCTAAGAATGTACATGCTGGATATGGTACAGTAAACCTGGTGGTGCCCAGGAGGAACTGAGAATGAGCTGGAGGGCGTAAGTTTATTATACTCAGAGGTCTCAGAGAGGGAGTCACCTCATGTCACCCAAGTCCCATGGGGGAAGCCTAGGTTTTGCTCAGAAGGCAGAAGCAGGATGAAGGGGCAAACCTAGATCAGAG
This sequence comes from Antrozous pallidus, assembly GCA_027563665.1. Taxonomy (NCBI): domain Eukaryota; kingdom Metazoa; phylum Chordata; class Mammalia; order Chiroptera; family Vespertilionidae; genus Antrozous; species Antrozous pallidus. The sequence continues at coordinate 43,415,463 of CM050514.1, read as the reverse complement.
TCTTTATTGGGGTTTCCTTGGGAAAGAAGAGAAGGCGGGGTCCTGCCAGTGAGATGGCACAGAAGACCTGGGCTGGGCACGATAGGTTTCTGAAACTCCAGGCTCTGGGGCAAAGTTATTTCTGCCCAATACGATGTTGTATAATGCTATTAAAAAATCCCAGTATTACCACAGCTGCTGCTGTTCTGAGAAAAAAATTATTTTTCACTTGATAATTTCCTGTTATGTGTCCTATAATTTTGAATTATAGAAAGACTAAAAATCTTTTTGAAACTCCAAAAAGTGGTTTAAATTTTTTAGAAAAGAAAGACCCAGATGGATTCACATTGTTTTTGTTTTCATTTTCTCATATTATAAAAATACTTTTTTAAATTCCCAAACTCTTTTTCAGAAATGAAGGAGAAAGTCCTGGGGCCAGTGAGGTTAACAGAGTGCTCTGTGCAGTCATATCCCACTAAACCTTAGTTCCTTGAAGGCAGGGTTGTCAGGCTTGCTATTTTATCCCTCGGAGACTGGCATTTATTAGAAGGTCATTGCATGCTTATTGAATCAGTTTTGTTTTTACCTACAGAATTTAGGCCCCAACTTAATATTGTTTTCATTCCAAAGTGGACTTATCACTTGATTAATATGATGATATGATAATAGAAGAAAGCCTATATTCATTTTAAAGATTATATTTTTATTGATTTCAGAGAGGGGAAGGTAGAGGGAGAGGCAGAGAGAGAAACATCCATCAGGTGCCTCCCATAGGCACCCCGACAGGGGATCGAACCCACAACCTAGGCATTTGCCCTGACTGGGAATATAGACCATGACCTTTCCATGCACAGGACGACATTCAACCCACTGAGACACACCAGCCAGGGTGAAAGCCTGTATTCTTATGTTCTCTGACCAAGAATCAATTTCCAAAATAATCAACACGGAGTGAAGAAATAGAAGGTCATTAGGTAAAGGCATCAGAGGACACATTTCAGAGATAGGAAGGAGGGGTCTATGCTTCTGGTCATGAGTGACTAGGAGGTGTGGTGTATTGCCTGGGACAGAGAGCCAGGGCCCTGCCTGTGGGCATTTTGCACAGTGTCAGCTTCCTCTAGTTGTGTGGGCATTCCCTCGTGGGTATGTTCATCAGCAGGATTGTTAATTTATGAAAACCTACTCCCTGTTACCTCCGGACCTTCCCCATAAGGGTATATTGGGGCTACATCAATATTCTTTATGGGAGAGTGCATCCGTGTAGTGAATCTTCTCAGTACACACTCCTTAGTTGGTCCCTGTTTTCTAATTTTATTTTGATATTCACCAGCCCACCTCTTATTGGGGTTCTCATCACAGATGTTTCGGTCTCAGTGCAGCACCTGATTTCGGTGGCTAAAGAGTAGACCTTAACCTTAGAACTTTGGACAAAAATTCACTCCAAGCAAGACCTGACTTCTAGGCAGCTTAGAACGGAGCTCCCTGATCCGAGTCGCCGTTTTGTCACAGACTATTCAACACTGGGGCGTTCTTCTCTCAAAGGGGGAAAGTGGAAAGGGACTTTCTGTGCTGGACATTATAACCATTTTGGATATAAATCTCCGAGAAGGCAGAGTTGATGTACTATTTAACAGTAGAATCCAGATGAGAAACTATTTAATCATCTGTGAGGAATATATTAATTTGTTTCCTCTTATAGATCGTTATGTTAAATTCTGTCTCTGACCTTCAAGGCTACATTGACAAAAGCCAACTGACAGAGGACTTAGGGGGAACTCTGGAATATCGCCACAGCCAGTGGATCAATCATCGAACTGTGAGTACCAACTTGTGTGCCCTTCTCAGCGTCTCTCCTTGTTTGCCCGAAGACTGGGTTGTTTAACATCAACTGTTGGGAGGTCATTGCCTTTGGCTACCTGCCACTGGGGAGGTTGGGTTTTCCAAGCCACAGGTTGGGAGAAAAGTAAGTTGAAGGGAAAAGGCTGGAGTTTCTCCTGATGAATCTCTTCACCTCATCTCATTGTCTGGCATAGTAGTCTTGGGGACTCGACTTAGAATGCATCTGGGGAATTTTCAAAGAACCAATACTCTGCTATAGCTCAGGGAAATTGTTTTATTTGAGTTGGGATGGGTCTGTGGTGTCAGCACACCAGTCTGTATCTGGTCACTTTGGAAACAGGTTGCCTAACACCTGAACTACGTTTAATTAAGTTCGAGAATTCACCTTGTTTTAGAGCAGTGGTTCTCAACCTTTCTAATTCCCCAATCCTTTAATACAGTTCCTCATGTTGTAGTGACCCCCAACCATAAAATTATTTTCATTGCTACTCCATAACTAATTTTGCTACTGTTAATGAATTGTAATGTAAATATCTGTGTTTTCCGATGGTCTTTGGCGACCCTGCTAGTGGTTCTTAGAGCCTAAGACCATTGGAAAACACAGATATTTATATTACGATTCATAACAGTAGCAAAATTACAGTTATGAAGTAGCAATGAAAATAATGAGGAGCTGTATTAAAGGGTCGCGGCATCAGAAAGGTTGAGAACCACTATTTTAGAGTGTAATGCTTTGTGATTTTTTTAAGGGAAATTTAAGAATGAAACAAAATAGATTTCTAGCAATGCAATTTCAGAGTAACATATTCTAGTTCCTCCCTCACGTCTTCATATGCCATGTAATTCCAAAGAAGGCACGTCCCTTCCCAAAATGTAGAGGAGAGCCCATGAGCTGGGCAAGAACCCTTTCAACTTGTCATCAGTTTCACCAATAATGATGGTGACTCCAAGAGAATCTTATTTTTTTTTAAAAAGGAATGTAAAGTTCTTTACAAACATTTAATTCTAAATAAGCCTAAATATGAGACGTGGAGGGAAACTAATGTAGAATGTCATAGATAAGTGTGGTGAAGGTCATCCAGGATGCAATTTCTTTAAATCACATAAAACGTGGAACCTTGAGTGCTTCTAGGCTTTCTTTCTTCACTTGCTAGAGTTTTAGTACATTACTTTAAAAATTAAAAGAACTTTTCTATTGCACCAGCTTTCCTGGGCTAGCCAGCTCTCCCATTTGCTCTGATTTCTCTCTCTGTCCTTTATTGTATTATGCCGCTCATTTTTTCCAAATTGCCTTAGTTTTTTTTTTTGTTTTTTTTTTTTGAAATAACACGATCTCTTTGCTCCTACCATTCATCCATTCAGTAGCTGTTTGGGCCACCTGTGTGCCAGGAACACTAGCATGCCCTGGGGGAAGAGACGAATGTGGCATTGTGCTTAACCTTTAGGGGCAAAACTGTCTCAGGAGCAGAGGGAAGTGGGTGAGGCAGGTCCAGTCTGGCTGAGTGGAAGGACTTGGGGGACTCTGAACAGCCGCTCACCCTCAAATAGCTCTTCTGATGGTCAGTGCCACCTTTTCTAGGTTAGGCCAGGTTTCCTGTAGCACTCTGCCAAAACACAGATATCTCACCTTGGGTATTAGCTGTGAAGTCACTAACTCACTAGCAGGTATTCATTCCTTTAATGGCAGAATGGGGTCTATGAGTGGAAGGGACACAGGACAAAGTAAATTTTTGTAAAGGAAAAGAGGGAGGAAAAGTCCTCCAGTCTCTCCCCACATGGGACAGAAATGACTCAATAAAAGTCATGAGAGGCAGCCTGGCTGTGTGTGTGCAGGGGATGGGGAGAATAGAGAGCCATGTAGGGTCTAGAAGAAAAGGAAGGGTTTATTAGAGGAGGGGTAAGTGGTCTTGCCCTTTCTAGCATTTTATTTAATGTAAATCCTGAGCCAGATTTAATGTTAACATGTTTTATTCTTTTTAAAATATATTTTTATTGATTTCAGAGAGGAAGAGAAAGGGAGAGAGAGGTATACATATAGAAACATAAACGATGAGAGAGAATCATTGGTTGGCTGCCTCCTGGATGCCCCCAACTGGGGACTGAGCCCATAACCCAAGCATGTGCCCTTGGCCAGAATCGAACCCTGATCCTTCTGTTCATAGGCCAGTGCTCTATCCACTGAGCCAAACTGGCTAAGGCTAATGTTACATGTTCTTAAAGGTAACAAACAGAATTCTGAAATTGGAAGAGCTTACCTTGTTTGAATATTGCCTGCCTTCCTTTCTTACTGCCCAAGTAATAGGATTTTGAGCAATTCATTTGGCCTATTGAAATTCCCTTTTCTATAAAATGGAGATAAAATACCTCCCACTCTGGATTATTGAGCTGGTAGACATATGTAGAGCACCGAGTTTAATACACTGCTCTTTGTAGTTACTCAGGAAGTGGTAGCTAATTCTACTATCCTTCCATTGATAAAGCATATTGTGAATGTTAATCCTGCCACACTGTCATGATTGTCTGACCTTCCAGGCCATCGAAAACTTTGCCTTGACATTGAAGACCACTGCCCAGATGCTTCAGACGTTTGGGGCCCGCCTGGCCGCGACAGAGCTGCCCAGAGGCGTGCCGTCTACCGCAGAGCTGCTGGTGTCCCACACAAAGCAGCGGGACAAGCTGCAGGTGAGTGGTCAGTGAATTCTCACAGTCCAGCCTCTGTGCCAGCAGATGCTCAGCCTTCTTGAGAGAGCTGGGAGCAAAATTAAGTTCTCTTCTTCCCTCTTCTCCAGTGACTTGGAAGCCAACAAACATCTTCAGCCTTTGGGGTGGGCGATATAGGAAGAGAAAACCTCTTTGAGACTGGATGGTGCGTGTAAAAGGATTGCATTTAAGACCCGTGAGAAGCATCCCAGCAAAGGGAAACTCATTCCAGCTTTGTGCTGGCGAGATGAGGTGGGCGAGCATCCCTTTAAGGGCAGCTCAGGACAAAGCAAGATGCAAGAGGCTGAAAGTGCAGTGAGAGCAGGAGTCAGGTTTTGAAGCATAAGCTTTTCTGGGGCTGTTGTGAAATCTAGGGCTGCCTACCAAGCTGACATATTGCTTCACTTTCCCAGGAATGTATCTTTTTATTGAGGGATTAACTTGAGGAAGAGGACTAGGGAAAACGTTCTGAACTGGGTTTAAGGAGAGGCACCTATTAAATGATTCACAAAAAATACGTCAGAACTGTTTTTATGAGTTGCTGACAAGGGAGCTTAGCAGGTTCTTTCATGCAGTGAAGGGAAGTCTTCATGGATGGGTGTCAAGCCATTTTCTGTCTCCAGGAACACGAACAGATCGAATACGGAATCTATTATTTCATAGAAGACCAGAACTCAAGTGGGCTGCGAACTGAAGATTAGAAAGTTGAAACAGCTAGACATTGCTTGTATGGAACTTGGATAGACCTGACCCAAAATCTGCAAACATGCTTTGCTAAGTGGTTGATTTATTTGTTCATTTATTCAACATTTATTGACTACTCCACACTACATGCCAGGAAAACAAATAAACAAAGACTGCAAACTCAAAGAACACATAGTTCAGTTAGGGGAGTCTCAGAGTCTCATTAATGAGGCAAATTAATTATTCCACATGTCAGGGAGCACTCTTTAATTCTCTTTTTAAGAAGGTTGCTATTGAAAAAAGAGTTCAAAATCTATCCCCAAGATGACTCTGCGTCACCAAAAGATCTGGCTGGAAACTGTGAAAGCTGGAAAGCATCCTGGAAGCATTTAGATAATTTTCTCTAATAAATCCCTTAAATATTTGACTTTTTTCTTTGCCCAAATTCACCTCCCATGATTTTTGGAAGAGATGGTATTGGGTTGCAGAGGCCAGGTCTGGGGTGCCTCTGTGAAGTCTGCCAGAAAAGGGCTGGTGGTCCCGGCCCACAGGTCATAGACTCTGGGAGCCTGCAGAGCGGTCAGCTAGTATACCTGTGTGATGTTGAGAATGTGAAGCATGGCAAGAAGGCATTGGGCACAGAGCTCCGGGCCTGGGCTCATGAGCAAGTGTGTTCTCTGCCTCGATCCAAGGATGGTTTGGAGAGATTGTAGAAGCACCGAGATGACAATGTGGTCAATTGGGGAGGTCTCTGGGGAAAAGGTCAAACATTTTTTATTTTAGATGAGGACATGTATCTGAGGGGTGAAATCAGCTAAGAAGGTCCTGCTATATGTGCAGTGAGGGTTCCTGGGAAAGGCAGATGGATGGGTGTTCCATCATGTCTACACAGGCAGAGCAGTGCACAGAGGGAAAAGAGGGAAGAACCACCCTCCAAGATGAAATAAGGCCCCTTCCTTGGGCATGGCGACAAGCTGTTGGTATTAAAACACAACCCTGCACAAAAGGAGGCTAACACTTCCCTCCGATTACGTGGTGGAATAACTTTGCAGATCCACATAATTTGCAGTATTGTCTGACAGTGATAAGAAATGACTTTATACTCCATCTTATCTCAATTTGGTTAAACACTCATGTCTAACCAATAAGACAGAAGAAAGGAATTTAGATGATTCTACTCTATTAGTCTTTTAGTAAGAAAGTAAATGCAAAGTTTTACATAAACTAAGCTGTAGTATTACATTTATATTCTGTGATGCCCTAAAATCATGAAAAAGACGTATAATTATTTTAAGATAAAATTCCCCAAGAGTTTAATTTGTTCAAGTCTTTATCTTGAGTAAGAGTATTAATTAAATTTAGATTGAAATATAGTTATTCTGTCTTTATTTTGCCAAGGAGTATTAATAGCCCTTTGAAGACAACACAGAGGATTTTTTAAAGCCTTTTTGAGATTGCTAATTTTTGATCTAACATAATTTTGATTCTTGGTTCCTTATCTTATAAATTAGAAGCAGAAATACCAAGATAATTAAACTAGAGTTACATTTTTTCCTTTTTTTTCCATCCAGAAATGCTTTAAAGAGAGAAAGAGTTTATATATTTTAAAATAATACACTTAAACTTTCATTAAATGCTTAGTAGCTTTTACGGTTATTTATACATATTTTATTCTTTTTAGAGAATATTATTTATCAAATGGTCTATAACTAATTAAATAATTTTTCCATTTGGAAAGCACCTTTTCCAAGTGAAAAACCAATATAAGATTCATTCCTCAGAATAGAGAATTTTTAATGCTACATAAATACATACATATGCTGTAGTGTATGATTTACAGCTTCCTCCCAACCCTGGAAAATTTTTTTCTAAACAGAACAGCATTAAGAAATTTGGCTTAATGTCTTTATTTCCTCTCTCCTGGGGACTTTTGGGATCCCTTATTTTATTATTTTGTTAATCCTTACTTGAGGATATTTTTTTCATTGATTTTTTTTTCTTTTTTTTAGAGAGAGTAGAAGTGAGGGGGAGAGACAGAGAGAGAAACATCCATGTGAGAGAGAAACATCAGTTGGTTGCCTCCTGCCCTAACTGGGGCTGGCGAAATCAAGCCTGCAACTGCTGTATGTGTCCTTCACCATAATCGAACCCATGACCCTTTGCTGATGCTCTAACCATTGAGTGACCAGCTAGGGCTTGAGATCCCTTATTTTAGATCCACATAAGCACCTAGTTGCCTCTAACAATCAACAAATCAAAATAGGAGGGTCATTGAATTTGAGAACTTTTGCAGCCTGGGCTCATTTACTAAGTCTTTATGGAATTAGAATAATTCTAATATACTTACTTTGACTTCTTCAAAATTATCTCCCAAAAATATCATCTCTTCTCTTTTGGCTACACTGGTATATCAAACCTTGAAATAACTATGTGAAGTGAAAGAAGCAGACACAAAAGCCACATATAGGACTCAATTTATATGAAATATTGAGAATACACAAATCCCTAGAGAAAGCAAATAGATTGGTGGTTGCTAGAGGCTGGGAAGAAGGAGAAATGTTGGAACCCCCACCCCCCACCCCATGAAATCATATACTTTAAAGAGTGAATTTTAAGATATATGAATCATATCTCAAATTTAAAAAGAAAAGATCTTTGGGCCCTAAGCCAACAGTATGCTAACTACAAACCCAGCGCAGATATGTACTTTTCTTACCCTATTTATGACTCTGCTCTTGGAAGCAGTTCACAGAAATAGGCAGTTTCCCTCCTGAGCCCCCCAAAAGGTGATTCTCACCTCTTTTCTGGCCTTATTTAGGCCATAAAAACAGGGCATTGGCCTTCCACACTGAGGTACTTGAGTCAACTAAGACACCGTACCATGTGTTCATTTAAAGAAGGTAAGACTCTCATTTTCGTTGTTGTTGCTAAAATAAGAAGCTTAACAAACCCATAGGCCTTTCCTCATCATGCAAGGAGAGAGGGGACAGTGCCAATGGTCCTTCAGTCATGTGATAAGCAGTCTTTTAAAATATGAATACTGCTTAGCATACAGTATTTGTTCCATTCACTGTTCATTCAGTTTTGTTCAGATGACAATTCCATCAATATTACCAAGTAACAAATAATTAAGAAGACAATCAGAGCCGAAACCGCTTTGGCTCAGTGGATAGAGCGTCGGCCTGCGGACTGAAAGGTCCCGGGTTCGATTCCGGTCAAGGGCATGTAGCACATCCCCAGTAGGGGGCGTGTAGGAGGCAGCTGATGGATGTTTCTCATCTATGTTTCTAGCTGTCTATCCCTCTCCTTCCTCTCTGTAAAAAGCAATAAAATATATTTTTTAAAAAAGAGAAGACAATCAGAATTACATGGCCTCTAGAAATAAATATTCTTAGGAGTTTTTAAGAATCCTTGGTTCAGGCATTAGCCTGCAGCCTGCCTGTGCCTGGGCACTGGCCTCTCCCTGGGGCCCTGATCTGCGTGAATTCACAGAGATACATGAATGGATAACATCAGCAAGTGGTATTGGAACAGTGTATCTCTCTTCCTGTCTCCCAATATGCCTGTTCTTTGTTGGGCCCCTCCACCTTTCCCCCCAATTCTGCATCATGCACGTGCGCGCGCGCGCGCACACACACACACACACACACACACACACACACACACACCCCTACAGATTATATATATTTCTAATAATAGCTAATGCCAGAATACTGCTGGAATGCTAGAAGTTCAGGGGCAGTTAAGGAAAGAAGTGAGAAAAGAAGCCAGGGCTCTTTTTAGTGGGTAAGAAGAGAAAGGAAAAGCTATGAGTACCACTAATGAGTGCTTCTCCCACTCCCAGGCTTGTCATGTCTAATTCACCTGTAACTTGGTTTCTTTTAGACTATTGTCAATTCATCCAACCTACCAATATTTCATGAACATTGATAAGATAAGAAAAAATGAGGGCTGATACCTAGAATGGAAAAGAAGGGATATGTCCGGTTCTCAGGCAGAAGTACCAGCCAGGTGGCCACCTTGAGGCATTACCTGCAGTGGACAGAGCCACAGCGGGGCTAGATCAGAGAAACCAAATCTGTCCTGAGGCTGAGAGAGGACAGTGGAAGCCTTCAAGTGTGCGAATACTGGACGGGGGTGGGATACAAGGAGCAAAGGCATGCAGTTGAGAGTGCCGGACTTCTTTGTGACCAGAGTGAAGAGTATAAAACTCCTCCCATAGGGAATAAGCTGGAGGCTGTGTGAAGGCTGGAGGTGGCTAGGCCTGGAGGAAGAGAGTCAGTGTTTATGGGCATAGGTGTGACTCTTCTATAACTATGGGACTTTCACTCTCAGCATACAAGACCAGCATCGTCTGTTACCCAGCAATCAAAAGCAGAACCTCTGGGAACAAAGTTCTAGGCCAGGCTTCACCTGTTTTGCCTTGCCCCGTGGTTGATGATCAGGGCATGGAGACACCTGCATTGTGTGAGCAGAGGTCAAGAGCTGTTGTGTTTGGAAGGAGATAGCCTGATGCTTCCCCAATTGCAAAGCCCTGTGTCTCCATGTACAAAGAGCAGAATAGAGTCGCCTTGGAAGTATGAATCTTTCCACATCAAACTGAAATTGTCATCCACCTCTGCCAAGCTTTTTGGAAGTAGGTGGAAGGAGAGCAAGTGTTCATTGATGAGAGCAAATGAAGTTTGTTTGTTTGTTTTTTCTCTTTTTCTGGTTAACTAACAATTGTTGGATTATTATTGCATGACAGTTCCCAGCATTTAACATTCAATATCTGCCATTTTCTTGTTTCTGATCACTGTCTTGGATTAGAACCATTTTTTATTAACTGGTTTTGCTTTGAATTCACAGCAGCTTGAGATACACACAAAATTTAACAGTTGTAGCTTTTGGAGAGGAAAAGTAGATGGGCTGTGGACAAAAAACTAGCTTTTCCCCCCATATCCTTTTGTATATTTTAAATTTTGTCATGTGTAGTATTAGCCATTACAAATAAATAAATTAATTTTATAAATAGGCAGCTTTAGCATTTAATTCTATGAGTGAAAGATATACCATTTTCCATACTCCAAATCTACCAATAATTTTTCCATTAATTTCTTATAAGAGAGACTATATTTCTCTTTCTCCAGGATGAGCTGAAATTACTTGGAAAGCAAGGAGCCATATTGCTGTCATGTATTCAAGAACCAGGAACCAAAAGTCCCACCAGGAAGCTCAATCCCAATCAGCTTGAGAATGTAGCTACCATGGAAAGGTGAGTGAAGGTGGAATATACTTTTTTAGGAGAGAATAGAACTAGATGATCTGAAGCAACCAAGGACAGACTAGAACAGCTACTCTTGGGTCTTGGTAGGGTCAAGAAAGAACAATATTAGAGGCAACAATGGGAAAACGATGGTACTATCTGGCATCCAGCGATAGAGATATTTTTATGAGAATGCCATCCCGTCTTCTTATGAGTTGCTGTCATCCCAGGATTTCAGAGTAGATGGTAGTATTGGTGGAGTTTCATTTCCAAATTACAGTTTGTCTGGGTGATGTGCTTTGTCAAAGAAAAAGCACAAAAGTAAGGTTATTTGGGGCGTGTTCTACAGCACAGTTTCAGCCTGGCAGGGAAGGTGTCCTGCTAGAAAAATGGAAGGTCTGGGAAGCCGTGGGACCATGAGAAAGTCATAGGGAGACAGACTTTCATAATGAGGACATTACCGCAATTGAAAGCACTGACTGAAGACAAAGATGTTAGCTGCATAAACCTTCACAGACTCCTGTGGAAATGAGAGTTAACCACAATGTCACTTTCTCATTCTTTCTTATAGGTTACTAGTTCAGTTGGATGAAACAGAAAAAGCCTTTAGTCAGTTTTGGTCCAAGCATCACCTGAAGCTTAGCCAATGCCTACAACTACAGCACTTTGAACACAGTTTTTGTGAGGTGTTCTTTTCTTGTTTCATAGAGCTTCCTTTTATGGTTTGGTGACCTTCAGTTCTCTCTTCTGCCTTGAACTCTGTGTATTGGGGTTTCTTTCTCCCATCCACCCCCACTGTACCATCCCCCTTCCTCCTCTTAGACAGCCTCTTCTTACTTTTTCAGTGGGATACTAATGTTCTAGTTTCCCTGTTGGTATCCATGGTTTTTCAGTCGTGGTTTATCTTCCTTTCTGATTGATAATCTGTTGAATGTTGCTTTACTATTCCATCCACATGTGTTTCAGCAACCCAACCCCACCCCTGCTTTATCTGAAAGCTAATGAGCTGTATATCCATTGGTCCTGAATTCTTTTAGGACTTTTGAGTTTTCTTAGAGTACAGCAAACCTCTACCTCTAGGTGGGTGCTTATTGGCTTACTTCTGGACTGTTCTAATGTGTCTTGTAGGTTAAGTTTGCCTTGGACAACTTGTTGGCAGAGCAAGCAGAATTTACAGACATCGGAGACAGTGTGATGCGTGTGGAGCAACTTCTTAAGGAACACAAAAAACTGGAAAGAAAAGGCCAGGTTTGTTTTTTTGTTCTTTCTGTGAACTGGGAAGGTAGTCACTGTGGACAGTGACAGATATGGCCATTCATTGTTGGAAGGTTGCCAAAGAACACAGGAATGCCCAAAGCCTGGCCTGTCAGTCACCCCACTCCCATCCCTGGTCTCCAAGGAGATGTGCACATGAACACCTGTGATGAGTACTGCCTGTCATGCAGAGTTCCATTTAGGCTGCAAAGCACCTCATTGAGATTGGAGGCTCAGATGGGCTGAGAGCTCAGGGTGGCCCTGTCTTCCTCAGGGTGTTCCTACCAGTGGAGGAGCAACAGGGTGAGGGGCAGGTGACAATGGACACATTGCCCACTGGTTGGCTGGGGGTTGGTGGTAGGGAGGGGAAACTTCAGAAGGGGAAACCAGGAAAAAAAAAAAAAGAACAAACTAGTTTGAGACAAGCAAGAGAGTGAAAAAGAGGAAATGGGTTCACATGAGTTCTGTTGCTAACAGAGTTGAGCGCTTTCTCCTTTCTCAGGCCCCAAGAGCTGTAAACATCAAACTTGCTTGATTCTCTTGACAGAATTAAACAACTTTCCAGATCTGCACAGAGATAAGCACTCAGCCAGAGAAGTTCCTTTTTCCTTTCCTTGATTAGCTTCTCTGTATTTTTGTCTCTTGGGGAGCGAGTACTCTATGGTTAGCACTTCCTTTCTGAGCTAGTCTAGAGGTGTGTTTCCTGGATAGTTCTTTTGCAGTACTGGATATTTGCTTTTCAAAGTGTAATCCTCTGGCGAGCAGCATGGATATCACTTGAGTGAGAACTTGTTAGAAATATGGAATTTCTGCCCCCATTTCAGAATTGGAATCTACATTTTCATAAGATCCCCAGGTGATTGACATGCACAGTATAGAGACATACTCCCTTATGAAGAGTAACACATGTAAGCTAAGGCCACGCTGGTTCTAAGAGCTGTCAGTTGTGGATTCTGAGCTGGAGGTCTTCTGCGCCTGTGCAAACACCCAGACCCACCTGTGCACCAGCTTTCACTCAGGAATCCCATCCTTCCCTAGTGTGAAGTTCTTCTGTTATCTGTGACCATCAACAGCTACTCGTAAACACTTTCGTGTTGGAGGCACAGTCATCAGAAATGTTTATCAAACAATGAAGGGATACAACTTCATGTATCTGCTATGTTTCAGTTTCATATGTTTGTGAGGTGTTCTTTCATAGAACACAAAAAACAATTTTATATAATTTTAGTTTTTTCAAAAGAAATCCTTATTAAATGTAGACACTATGTATTCATATATATATGAAAATATTATTAATATTTTAATACATTAATATGTTAGAAAAAAAGCTTCATCAAGCAAGCTCAGTGCCTTTATTTTGGGCTTGAAAAATGTGGCCATAGCTGCCATGAAGGTAGCTTACCAACCTACCAGGTATTCATCACCAGGTATTCCTTGCCTAGGGTTCTGTGATTGCCAGAAAGTCAAGACCCTGCTTTCATGGAGTTTACATTCTACTGGAGAGAGACAGAAAAGGGAAAAGTATTCCTATATAATAAAAGCCTAGCAACCGAACAGGGGAACAACTAGAACAATCAGAATGCGGCCCCTCACCCTAGCCAGCCCTGCCCCCAGCAGGGCCGGCCGGCTGGACACCACTAGTGCACAAATTCCTGCTCTGGGCCTCTAGTCTAATAAACAATGCTATTAGATAGTAACAAGTGATATAAAGAAGGTAATAGGATTTCATAGAAAGGGACTGGAGCTGCTACTTGAGCTAGGGTAGTTAGGAAAGGCCTCTGTAAGGAGGTGACTTTTGATCTGAGAGCTGGATAGCCATGCAAACATTGGGGAATAGCCTTCAAGGCAGAGAAGCTGCAAGTGCCAGGTCTTGAGGCAGGAATGAGGTTAGTAAGTTCAAAGAATGCAGCTGGAGCAGGGTCATCCAGATCAGAACAAGGTGGGAGCAATGGCTGTGAGGACTGGGTTTTATTCTCAATCTAGTCAAGTTTATCAGCCTCTCTGAACATATCCCCTCATCTGAAAATGAGTTAGGGCTGTAGTGAATATGTGGAACATAGTAAGTGTTCAAAGAACTCAGAAGCTATTATTATTCTTCATTCATTTCAGTAGAGTGATCTTCCAGCCATGCAGCAGTGGCTCCTAGTGTATATTTATGGAATGGGAAGCCATTGCAGGGTACTCTGAATTGTGTTTTAAATAATGGGGATGGGTCTGCACGACTGCATCTACATTCTCTCATCTGCCCACCTCTTTGGACTTGTGGTCCTTTTTACATACTTTAAAGATCGCTGACTGGAGCTAGGGGCACAACCTATGGTCACGGGGCATAGGGATACTCTGTGAAGCCATGACATATCTTTCCTGGACAGAGTTCTGGAACCACTGCAGGCAAGCCCCCACATTTGGTTTTACCCATCTGTGCCTTGCTTACCCTGTCTTGTACTTATTTTCTAAAGGATACAGTAGATCTGTTCCCCTGCCTTTGAGTGAACTGAGCAAAGACATCTTCTCATAACCAGGTGCTCAGTTTTCTAGGAGGCATTGTTTCTTCAGATGAGAAGGGCTTGGCTAATCTTTCCATTTGTTCTGTCACTCGTTAAGGAACAAGGTGATATCTGGCTAGAATCTGTCGAAATTTGCTTAGGGTTTGCCCTTCACTCAGTATTCAGGAGTCGACTTCCCTCCTGGCGTAGTCACACACTGGTTTCTGGTTTATTACTAACTTCCTTATTCTGTGCAATAATATCATCCTCATGGGGAACCTGGGAGCCAGCTCACTCTGCATTCCTATTGCATGATAATTGAGCCTGTTCTTTATCTTGTTCCAGTTTGAGGGTGTAGCTGTTCTTAGAGTGCTCTTTTTTTTTTTTTTTTTTTATTCTGAGAAAAACAATGGTCCCACCCCCATCTCCTACTTCTAAAAGCAGAATTTGCTGTTGAGTTTTTGGCTGGGAGGCATGCTGGGACTTTGGGTGATTAACTAGCCAGGAACAGACCAGGGCAGGGCAGGGAGAACCAATCCAATTTCAGCCTTTACCTCTCCCCCCAAGGCCAGGGGCCAGCAGTTACACTATTGTGATGAAGAAGACATGTAATCCAGGGACATATTCTAGCATGACACTCCCTCTCCCTCCCTCTCTCTCTCTCTCTCTCTAAATTTTTAAACATATGCAAAACAATGAACTCCCATGTATCTATTGCTCGGTTTCAATAGCCTTTAATATTCCACCTTTCTTGTTTCACCTCACCCACTTCCATCCTATGCCATTGAAAGGGCAGAGTGGGACTGACTCCACTTTGTACTGTGTCCTCCATCTTGTGTAACTGTGTCCCTTCTTCCGAGAAAAATCACAGGATGTGTCTGTTACTCAGTCCACCCTTAATTCAACCGATGGGAATACAAGGGGGGAACTAACCTAAGGCACTGGCAGTTTTAGTGACAAGTGAGCTGGGGCCTGGGATTGAGGTCCTTTCTCTGATGCACTAGAGCAATGGTGTCCTCTTCACCCCTTTGAGTAGGAGCTACAGTGATGAGATGTCACATCATCCCATGTATTATCCAAGGGTTAATTGAAACCACATTGACCAAACAGCAAATTAATCTCCTAGACACTGCAGAGCATGAAAGTCAATGAATGTCAGCCGAGTTTGAAGAAAAGAGTTTACATAAAGAAAAGGGGGGAATTGTGAGAATAAACAAGCCATCTTTTCTGTCAAAAAACAATTTAGACAGCTGCCGTTTTGGACTGTGTGACTTGGCAGCCACCATGTTGGCCACATGATGTGTAAACTTACCTGGGGGCTGCCATCTTGAAATCACAAAGACCAACCCCTCCCTTTGAATTAGCCAGTAGCGAAAGACTGTGCACCTGAGCTCCAATCAAGAGCAAAGGACAGGTTACGTGTGTCAGGGATTATTTGCGTCACTAGCCCCAGCCCTCACCCAACCAATCGGAATCGACTAACTCAGTGGTCTGAGTATGCCCCCACCTCCCGACTCCTAGCCCTTTTGTGCTTTTGAAACTCGCTCTCGTTTTGCATCCTGCCACTGCGTTGGTGAAGGCAGAGAGCCAAGCTCGAGCTTGAATAAAGGCTCTTTTGATTTTGCATTGGACTCGGCTCCCTGGTGGTCTTCGGGGATCTTGAAATCTGGGCATAATACCATTATCTGTGGGTCCATCCTGGGCTCCCTGATAAGGCAGCATCACTATTTCTCACCATTTGCTTTCACAGTAGACACGCTCATCTTTCATCCATTGTAGCAGTAGAGTCTTTGGGGGGGGGAGAAAAACAAGCTGCAGTTATAGTAAAGATTTTTAAATTACATATTGCAATCTGACTAGCTGGCCTTCTGGAATTTTCAGCATCTGAAAGGCTTGTGAGCAGAGCTCCATATTTCAGCAATTTCTTTCTCACTGTGTCCTTTTTACTTTGGTTTTATTGCCTGTTTAACACCAGCAGGCGCTGTATATACTAAAAAATAAGCTGTGATTTGGAGGTTTTACAGGAAAGTTCTTGGTAAGTTCTTTGAAGGATTTGATAGTCGTGGTTGTACAGCCATTATTTGTAGCATATGTGGGAGGCCAACTGGGCTGGAAAATGCTAACACAGGCTGTGGAGCCAGGCTAAACCAGATTTAAAAAACTCAGCTCTAACAACTACCAGCTATGCGAGTAGGAGCCTAGTCAAGTTTCTTAGCCTCTCTGAACATAGCCTCTCATTTGAAAAAAACGGACAGGAGGGAAGTCGACTCCTGAAAACCAAGTAAAGGGCAAACCCTAAGCAAATTTCGACAGATTCTAGCCAGATATCACCTTGTTCCTTAACATGTGACAGAACAAATGGAAAGATTAGAGTCCCTGTGAAGACAAAATGAATTAGGGGTGTAGTGAGGACTTAATGAGTACCTGGTACATAGTAGGTGGTTAGAACTCAGAAGCTATTATTGTTATCCATTCATTTCAATACAGTGATCTTCTAGCCATCCTCACAGCTCTCCTCAGCCTTACATGTTGTAAGAACAGTTCTGGAGGGTGAGAGGCCACACACCACCCGAAGGGCATGCTAGATTGCTACAGGACTCTTGAGAAATAGCCTGTGATGAGTTCCCAATTCCCAGAAAACTAGGGCCATTCTTAATAAAGTAGGCAGCTAAATATTTTTTGTTTGTTTTCTAAAAAGTCAACAGAGATTTCCCTGGCAAGTTTTCATGCTTCTATACTGACTAAAGTCAGACAGGTGTAATCAGCCCCATGAGGTCTCTGAGCTTAGGCAGCACCCGTATGGCCATTTTCCTGTGTGTGGTGGTCAGAGCCAGATTCTGCAGCCAGGCCGCGTGAGTCCAAAGCCTGGCTCTGTTCTTCCTCCCTGGGTCACCTTGGCCATTGTGCCTCCACTCCTCTCTTGGAAAGCAGCACCCACATTAAAGGGTTTGTTGTGACGAGTGAAAGAAATAGTTTAATCGTTCAGATCAGTGCTTGGCAGGTAGTCTGGTCTCATTGAATGTTAGCTGTTGTCATTGACATCACAGAAGTGATGGAGTTCATCCTATGCCACAGGCTGTCTCCCAGGTTCAGTGTGCAGTGGCCGAGCAGTTCCAGTAAGAGTGTCTCATTCATTCTTTGCTGGGCTGACCAGCAGACACCGAGTGATGGATGAATGATTATTCTGACACAGGATTGCTGTGAAAGAGAGGGCTAAGGGACTGCCTGGCTAAAGGAACCTGACAATCTCATTTGCCTGCCTCTTCAGGCTTTTATTGTAACAGCAGTTTGAGATAAAGTTTATTTTTAGATATAATCAGTAAGGTAAGTAATTTTGTGGGGGGTGAGGGGGTGGGACACATGTGTCTGCAGCATCCTTTAAACAAGGACACCTAAAGATTAAGCATAATGATTCTGGTAAACACCTGGGGGTCTGCACACGCAAAGACTTGTTTGGAAAGGTCAAGGAACAAATTAGGGGTTCTGCCTTCAGCCAAACTCCCCTAAGTCAGAATTCTGATAAACAGGGCAGATTGCCTTCAGCCACTCCTTTTTTTCAGAATTTTCCTCCTTACAGACTTTCCAACCAAATCCCGTGCTTCCCCACAATTCTTCATTCATTCTGCAAGTATTTACTGATATCCTGCCATGCCAAGCACTGTTCTAAGTTCTGAGGGCACAGAAACACAATTCAGAATCTGGCTTGAGGAATCCCCATCCCAGCCTCCCCTCAGAGATGGTGACCAGTGCATCTGGACCTTTGTTGTTCAGAACTATCACCCTTGGTGTTTACCCCGAGTTCTTTTAAATAGCCACTGCTAGATTTGTATACCATTGCTCCTTTGTATTTTGCACAACAATCCTATCTAATAAAAGAGTAACATGCAAATGTGACCGTACTTTGGCTCCTGATTGGCTATGCTACTAGCCAATCAGGAGTGGGGGGGGGGGAGGCATAACTGGGGCGAGGCCACGGCTTGCCTGGACACGAGTAAACACTTCCCTTCACCACGCCGTTGCCTCAAGTGCTCACACCTGTGGGGAACACTTCGCTTCCCTCAGGTGCAGGCAGGGAATGAATTGCTTCAGGCCTGCACTAGCTGGGAATGCTTAGCTTCACGCTGGCGGGGGCTGGGAACGAAGCAGGGTGTTTTCGAGGGCCTAGCGAGCCAGCGAGAGAGGCTTGGTCCTTGAGGTGTTCGTGGTGTGGGGAGGGCTGGGCCAGGACAACGCCATACTTTCAAAGAAAGTTGTTTCCCACTTAAATATCCTCTGATGAGTATCTTTAAAAAATAAGTAAATATTCAGCCATTGTCACACCTTGAAAAGTTAAGGTAATTCCTTAATATCACCTAATATCCACTGTACGTTCAAATGTCTTTGTTTCAAAGATGCCTTTTACTGTTGGTTTGCCCCCTCCGGAGGCTACCCAAGGTCTTATTTCAGCCCTGATGTTGGGCTGCTTCCCCAGACCATAAGTTCCCAACGCACTTCCAGCCAGAGTTAAAGAGGGCTTCTTCTGTTTTTAAGGCATCGCCATATCCAGTGCCTGCAAGGCCCCTGTGAAAGCACTACTCCTTAGGTCCGTGGTGCTGGGAGCTGAAGCAGAGAGGCTCTGAGGCCCAGCTCACCCAGGATGCTGGCCCCCATCACCCCCTCCCAATTATCCTGGCCCAGCCTTCCCTAAACATACCTACTCTCGGAGAGCATGATGTGGTTGTGGTGGCTGGATGGGAGGCCGGTGGGGGACATGGCCGCAGCACGAGGGACAGGAGGCCTACACCCTCCCCCAATCCAGAGGGGCTTGACGGGACCACAGGCCACGCTCCCCACCTGGCAGGGCTTGACAGCGAACTTCAAGGTGTGCTTCCCACCCTGGTGCTGAGCTAGGGTACTTCAGGCTGCTTCCCCCACCCCAGCTCCAGGCTGGGGGACCTCAGGCCATGCCTCCCACCTGGTGCAGCTTGACAGGGGACTACAGGCCACACTCACAACCCGGCAGGGCTTGACAGGGGACCTCAAGGTGCACTTCCCATCCTGTTGCTGAGTTAGGGGACCTCAGACTGTTCTCTCCACCTGCCAGGGCTTGACAGGGGACCTCAGGCCACACCCCTACCCTGGTACCAGGCTGGGGGACCTCAGACCATACCCTCTGCCCCAGCACCAGGCCAGGGGTCCTGAGGCTGTGCCCTTCCTGCCTGGCTGGGCTTGACAGGGGACCTCAGCCTGTGCCCCTGTGCCTGTGAGGATTGATGGGGGACCTGAGGCTGAGCCTCCCTCCCAGTGCTGGGCTGGGGGACTTGAAGCTGTGCTCCTCTACCTTGTGGGGCTTGATGGGGGACCTCAGGCCATGCCCCCTACCCAGCAGGGCTTGACAGGGGATCTCAGGTCGTGTCTCCCACCTGGTGGGACTTGATGGGGGAACCTCAGGCCACACCCCCCATCCTGATGCTGGGCCAGGGGACCTGAGGACACACTCTGCCCTGGGTGGCTTGACAAGAGTGGGATTGGCCGGGTCTGGATTTACCCCAATTCTGGGGGAAGAGGGGTGCAGCTGGGTCTGGGTCTCACATAATTTTGAGGCACATGTGAGTGAGTAGGGACTTGACTCTGGGCCCTGTGGTGCACCCCAGACTCTGACAGGAGGAAGGATTTCATATACATTTTACTAATTTTCTTTAGTCTCTGATATGTCTGTTATAGAGAAAGAGCAAATAGCAATATTAAATTATTTCCTCTAATTAATACCCTTTTAATGTGCACGAATTTCGTGCACCGGGCCACGAGTTATTTATATTTAAGTACCTAATTTGTGCTTTGTACACTTTTAAGTTGAATAACAGCTGGTATGTGCCTGCCAGGGTCTGTGGCATGGTGAGGGCAGTAGATAAGTGATCATAATACAAGTGAAGAATGTGTTCAGATCAAGAAAGGGCAGAGGAGGGGCATCAGAATAAAATGGTGGCGTTAGAGAACATATCCTGGAGAAGATGAACTCTAAAGGGTATTTTAGATTTAGCTCCAGAGGAGTGTGGGTGCCGCAGGAGGTGGGGAGGTAGAGAAGTTGGGGACGGGGTGATGAGGGAAGGATAAGGCTTTCTAGGCAGAGATAGCATGGAGAGAAGGCATGGACATCTGAGCTTCCTGAATATTTGGGGAACTACAAATGGGCCGTTAGTGGGGTTACAGCAGAGGATGGGGATGTGGGACATGGAGGACGAGGAGGCACAGGTTTGAGCCTGACAATGAAAGGCTTTTTATGCATTGCTTAGGAGTTTGAATTTTCTCCTGAAGACTGTAGGGAGCAAAAAGGACTTGGAACTTGGGAGTGATGTAGACATGATAAAATTGTAATTGCTACTTCATCAGTAGTGGGGAGCATGGTTTGAAGGAGAACAAAGAAGCCAACTGTCCAGGCTGAACAGACAGTGACAAGAAGTTGGTGGGGGAAGGGCTCAGAATTCAAAAGTTATTAAGAAGGATGTGGGTCCTGTAGGGCTTGGTGAATGACTGGCTAGGTAGAGGGAAGAGGTTTTGAGATTGTGAAAACCATGAGCCATTGTAAGTGAAGAGAGAGGCCAGTTGTCATCACCGGGACTCATCATGACTCCTAGTGTTACTGTAAAAAGTTAAGCCAGGGCAAAAGTATACTGGATGCTCACCATGGTCAGTAAGGGTGCATCTGATCTCTCTGCTCCCAGAGACCTCTGGGGATGTGGCAACCATCTGCGGTGACTCACAGGTCTGTGTTGTTTCACACAAGTCCAGCCAAGTAGATGACTGCATCATCTAGTGCAGTGGTCGGCAAACTCATTAGTCAGCAGAGCCAAATATCAACAGTACAATGATTGAAATTTCTTTTGAGAGCCGAAAACCAACTTCTGCTTATGGGCCACGAAGTTTTCATGCGGGCTCGCATGTGGTATTTTGTGGAAGAGCCACACTCAAAGGTCCAAAGAGCTGCCTGTGGCTCGAGAGCCACAGTTTGCTGACCACTGATCTACTAAATTGGCTCATTCATTAATTCACTCATGCATTCATTATATTGATCAAATATTTATGAAGCGTACATATTGGTGGGAGTGAGTAAAGGAGGGAGAAATTGTACATTGAAGTAAACAGATACTTTCTGATGGAGGAAAGTGTAGTTAGAAAATGAAAACGAAGTGAGGGAAGGGACCTGGATGGGTGGGCAGGAACTTGCTTTAGAAACAGCAGCTAGAGAAGGGCTGGCCAGGAGGTAAGCTGAGAACTTTGACCGGAAAATATGGCACATGTTGTTAGAACAAAGCAAGCCATGCAGAGGGAGGGAGATGTGGTCGCTGAACAAAGTCAGAGCAGACAGTGAGCTATGGTTACAGCAAAGGGTTTATAGGAACATATTTCTTAAATCCCATGACTCCCCCATAGAGTTGTCCAAACCAGATCTTTACCTTTTCTTAACTTCAGCTCACTTCCTGCTCTCCTCAGGAGATCCCAGGGGATGGCACTGAGGCAGGAGCTGGTTTGGCTGCCAGCCTTGTTGAAGCCACATCCTTTATTTAGATGGCTACGGTAGCCCCTAGCTGGGCCTCCTGCTTTGAGACCCTCTCCTCAAAACCTCCAATGACTGCATGTCACCATGAGTAAAAGCCCAAGTGCTGACAGTGGCAGCAAGGCCTTCCCCAACCTGGTCCCTCTCTTTCCTCACCATTGCACCTCCTACGCCTTTCCTGCTTACTGCTCTGCTCCAGCCACAGTGACTTCCTCCTGCTAGCAGAACACGTCAGACATGCCCAACTGCGAGGCCAAGTACCGCATGGCTTGACCCTCACTTCAGGTCATGGTTCCTGTGTCAGGGGTTCCTAGGGCCACACCCAGATTTGAAGATTTGCTAGGAGGACTCACAGAATTCAGTATACCCATGGTTATAATTTATTACAGTGAAAGGATACCAAGAAAAATTAGCAAAAGAAAGGTGCAGGGGTTGAACTCTGGAGGCTATCAGGTGCAAGCTTCCAAGAGTTTTCTTCCTGTGGTGTCCTATGGGATGGACTTAACGCTCTCTGCAATGCATTGGGATCACACTGTAAAATGTTGTCTGCCAGGAAAGCTCAGTGCTCAGTGCTCAGAGTTTTTATTGGTATATACCAGCCTCTGAGGATTGAAAACAGGAAAATATGGCACATGTGGTTAGAACAAAGCAAGCCATGCAGAGAGAGGGAGATGTGGTTGCTGAACAGATGAGGTCAGAGCAGACAGTGATTTATGGTTACAGCAAAGGGTTTATAGGAACATACTTCCTAAATCACATGACTCCCCCATTGAGTTGTCCAGACCAGATCTTCACCTTTTCCTGACTCCAGCTCACTCCCTGCCCTCCTCAGGGCCGCATGTCTGTCCTTTTTCCTCTCCCATTTTCCATTTAGTTGACAGTGCAATTCAGTCTCCTATTCTGTGCGGTGTAACACCTCTGCCCTATAAGTTATCACATTGTAATCATTTAATTATTTGTATAATTTTTAATATGTGAGTTCTCCTTTAGGCTGAAAGTTTCTGGCTTATTAACACTATGTCCTCAGTGCCCGTCCCAGGACCCAACAAACAACTTAAATGAATGACTTATTTTTCGTCATAGTGACAATGGCCCTGGATTAGGCCAGATTTCTTAGGAAAGGAAGAACCTGCCCAGATCCCCCAGCCCCAGACTTTCAGCCTAAACTCTGAACCAGAATCTCCTTAGCCTCCCTCTAGGATTGGAACACACAGTGTCAGGCACATATCAGCCTCATCATGATTTGGCTATAATGCTTTGCAGGAGACCTTGGAAAAGGCCCAGCTGCTTGCAGTGATTGGGGACCAGTTCATCCAAAGCCACCACTATGCAGCAGACTCCATCAGGCCCAAGCGTGTGGAGCTCGGGCACCTCTGCGACGACTTCTTCAATGAAAACAAGAAAAAGTATGACATTTTAGAAAAGTCTTTGGAATTACATAGACAGCTGGACCAGGTGAGCAAAGCCAAGCCGTGACCATGATGTCTGCAAAATTTTCTGTAAAGCAGTCTTAATCAGATTTGAACTTCCTGCCCCACAGGGTTGCTAAGAAGATAAAGAACGTCATAGGAAACGGAGCTCAAGAGGCATTACAAGTAGCAGATTCTAGGTCATAGGGGTACTGAAGGTCAAAAGTGCCGCAGTCATCCCACCACATCCTATTAGAATGAATTGAGTCTGTTTCCTTGGGTGTGGACCCAGACTTAAAAAGTGTACTCTGGCCCTAGCCGTTTTGGCTCAGTGGATAGAGTGTTAGCCTGCAGACCAAAGGGTCCCAGGTTCTACTCCAGTCAAGGGCATGTGCCTTGGTTGCAGGCTTCTCCCCAGCCCGGGCCCTGGTTGGAGCACATGCAGAAGGCAACCAATTGATGTGTTTCTCTCACATCATTTTTTCTCTGTCTTTCCCTCTCTCTTCTAATCTCTCTAAAAATCAATGGAAAAATATCCTTGGATGAGGATTAAAAAAAAAAAAAAGAATGTGTTCTGGCTTGGGCCTGTGGGACATATTTTTATTCCCCCTCAAGCATAGGCCGAGCCCTATATTTACAGAGTGCTTCTTCTCATCTGAAGGCCTCAGACTGTGAATCTTTTGGGAAAAGCTTAGGTTATAATGACCATTTATACACTCCTACCATTTATAGAGGACCTACTAAGTTCTCAGTGGGAGCATAATTATGTCATCTATTTAATCCTCAAGACAAGTTATGAAGAAGGTAATAATGGCCTCATTTTACAGAGGCGGAAACTGATATTCAACGTGGTTAAGTCCAAGGGTTGCAACACTTAGTGCATGAGAATTGCCAGGTGAGCTTGCTATATTGCAGATTCCCTGGTTTACTACTCTAGAGACTGAGATTCAGTAAGTCTGGGGGGATGCTATAGAATCCATGTTTTCAGCAAGGGCCCAGGTGATTTTGGTGCCGGTGGTACAGGGGGACACACTGAGGAACCCTGGGATAAGTGACAGCCTGAGACTGCGCATGGAGGAAATAGGGGATTGCAGATTTGAAGTCAGGACTTCCAGATTCAAACCCCAGACTCCAGAGACTAGACAGCAATGCTGTGTGAGCAGAGGGCTCACAGGGAGGGAGTGCAGCCTCTGGTTCTCTTCGGCAGTGATCGCTTGGACAAGGGCTCAGTCAGCCGGGGCACTGACTTTCAGAGCCTTCCCTGTCAGCTGTTCCCAAGCAGCACGGGGCTCATGGCCAGGAGTGGGAGAGCTCCATTCCTATAGTTCTTTCTCTGTGGTGACTGGGGCACCCACTCAGGCTGTTTACATCATCCCATTGCCAGAGGGATTTTAATGTCAGTGAAATCCAGCTGTTCCAGAAGCAAGAGGCTCAGAAGGACCTGGTGCGCAGTCAGCTCTGTGGGCTGAGCTCCCTGCAGGATCAACTACTCTTTTTCTTCAGTCCATAACCGCTCCAGAGATAACAGTCTAATGCTGAGCTGAGTATATGTGTGTGGGGTGCAGGAAGAGGGGGCGGGGAAAGCAAGTAGTTGCTGTGACTGCAGAAGACCCCAGCTTAATGTTTTCTGCAGATCTAGGCATGATGTTTCAAGACAAAGTTGTCACAGTATATATTAAAGCATGATTTCCTATTACTTTGAAAATCCAAAAATGTAGGAAAGAGGAGGGAAGAAGTTACTGGTGAATGCCTACACATCCTACTTGTGGGCTGAGCTCCCTGCAGGATCAACTACTCTTTTTCTTCAGTCCATAACCGCTCCAGAGATAACAGTCTAATGCTGAGCTGAGTATATGTGTGTGGGGTGCAGGAAGAGGGGGCGGGGAAAGCAAGTAGTTGCTGTGACTGCAGAAGACCCCAGCTTAATGTTTTCTGCAGATCTAGGCATGATGTTTCAAGACAAAGTTGTCACAGTATATATTAAAGCATGATTTCCTATTACTTTGAAAATCCAAAAATGTAGGAAAGAGGAGGGAAGAAGTTACTGGTGAATGCCTACACATCCTACTTCCCTTTTCATCTCCACAAAGTGATAATTATTAACCTTTAAATATATTTATTGGTGTGTGTGTGTGTGTGTGTGTGTGTGTGTGTTATTCTAAAAGTAGTACACATTCAATGTAGATAATTTAGGGGAAAAATAGAAGACAGATTTAAGTTGCCTGTAATTTCCCACTTAGCAGTAGCTCCTATGGAGTGCTTTCCCTCTGTATAGTTGGTTACTTGACACAGCACTTCAGGTCACCTGGAATGGAAATGCAGGTGTACTTGCTCTGGCAGCTCAAGTAAAGATTTAGGCATCACCAGGACCCTTGTCTTTCTGTGTACATCTTTAAAAAGTCGAACAGTTAGAATCCATCACCTACCTGGTTTCATCCCAGCATTCTGGAAAGTATGAGTACTACTGTTCTGAGTTACAGAACTTTTCATTCTTGGATGCTTCCCTGGGAAAGGCAAATGACAATAAGTGCAAATGTGGACAGAGGAAAGTCTTTTTCTCAAAAGGACAATCCCTCCTGCAGCAAAACATACAGGGGCCGGGTCTGATGCTTCATTAATTACCTTGTGCTCTTGTAACCAGTTAGGAGGTAAGACAAGTGGCCTAGAAGGACAACCCGAAAGTCATTGGCTACATTTCTCTATAGTGAGACCAAACTTAGAAGTACTTGCATTTCTCCTCCTGGAGGGAGAGTAATTACTGTCAGTAGAAAAGGGCAGAATGTTTACACGATTCATTTTATTGGTTGGGTGACTTCCCTGAGAAGTGGACAGATGTAAAATTGGTTTGGGTTTGTCCACCTCACAGTTGTATTTACAGGGATTAGACCCCTCGACTTGATGCTGTCCCACAGCAAGTTCCCAGTGTCTCAGAATCCTGGTAGCCTCAGAGGAGCTCAGACCTCCAAGGGACCGTGGTGGCTGAGCTGTGGTCAGGCTAACTGCACAGGGCACTGTGTTCCTTTTCAAAAGGTCAGCCGGTGGTGTGAAGCGGGAATCTACCTCTTGGCTTCCCAAGCTGTAGACAAGTACCAGTCTCGAGAGGGTGTTGACGTTGCCTTGACCGACATTGAGGCATTCCTGGACACAGCGAAGGAGGACCAGCTGCCCAGCCCCAAGGAGATTTATAACCAGTTTGAGTTGATTCTCACCCCTGACGTAAAGGTAATGTTGGTGGGTTATTTTCATCCGGTGGTTTGGAAGGAGGCATTGGGGGCCTTTGCCTGTTGCTGAAGAAAGTCCAGGCAGGATATACTGAGCAGGTTAACCAGTTCTTGAACTCTCAGGGGGCCTTTTAGACTCCTGGCAAACTGCTTCTTGGCAGACTGACCTTCCACAGTCTGACTCAGTCATTCGTTTCTCTACAAATCTTCATAAGCATCTCTCATGTATCATGAACTGTGCCAAGAACCAACAGCAAACGAAATAGACACGGTTCTATCCCGCATGGAATTTACAGGGTAGTAGGAGAGGCTGACATTAATAAATGTCAAACACAAAAATGTGTTCCAAGCTGAAAGGCATGCTCTGGAATTGGGATTCAGGGTCCTATCTGGTATGTGACAGTGGAACTTGACCTGGACTGGGGGGTCACTTGAAGCAAGGCCTAGAGAATGAATAGGGAAGATGGGGGTCCTTTTCAGTCTGAAGAAACAGCATGTGCAGAGGCCGCAGGGCTGGAGGGAGCCTGGCACAACTGCAGAACTCAAGGGTCAGGGTGGCTGGAGCACAGAGAGCAGAAAAGAATGTTTGGGGTAAGATTACAGAGGGAAAGACGAGGTGAGGCTCTGTGGGCTATTTTAAGGAGTTTGGCCTTTCTTCTAAGAGCAGCGGGAAGCCACTACAGAATTTAAGCAGGGGAATAGCTTGATCTGATTTGCATTTGAGAGGAGCACTCTTCTGTGAAGCCAGCGAGTTATGGATAGCACGTCTTCCTCTCTTACCCACATCACTTTGCTCGTGCCTCTGCTCAAAAGGCTTCTTCACCTCTTTTGAGTCATGGACCCTTTTGAGAATATGATTCACCAATTTTTAGGGAGCTTGATGTAGGCAGCTTTTAAAAAGATACAGGCAGGATTTAGGGAATCCAACAGGGATGGTGAACCCCCTTGGGGCTAGCAAGAAAAAGGGAGCAGTTACCACCGCTAATCCTGAAAGGCAGAGGGGACCTAGGAAGCCATACAGCTGTGACTGTAAGAGAGGCAGCTAGTAAGGGGTGTGGCCTTGGGCAGAGGAATACTAGGCACTGGTGGAGAAATATATACCACTACACTGAAAGGTCACAGGTTCGATTCCCAGTCAGGACACATACCCAGGTTGTGGGTTCTATCCCTGGTCAGGGTGCATGAGGCAGGCAACCGATTTATGTTTCTCTCTTCTTCTCCATTCTTCTCTCTCTAAAATAAAATTTTTATATTAAAAAAAATAAAACAAAACAAAACAAAAAAACGGCTGTAGTCGGTTTGGCTTAGTGGATAGAGCATAAGCCTGTGGACTGAAGGGTCCCGGTTTTGATTCTGTCAAGGGCATATGCTTGGTTTGTGGGCTTGATCCCCAGTAGGATATCTGCAGGAGGCAGCCAATCAATGATTCTCTCTCATCATTAATGTTTCTATCTCTCCCTTTCCCTTCTTCTCTAAAATCAATAATATATATATATATATATATATATGAATAAAACAGACCAAAATATCCCCAAAGCCCAAATATTCTTTTAGTTTGAAGTAAAATTCTAAGTTATGAGATTAAATATCCTATGTGTCAGAGAATGTTTTATTCACTTTGTTATCAAAACTGGTACTTTACACATATAGAAATATTCAAGATATATGTACATACACAGGTTGGTATAGACACATGGTTCTCTTTACTTGGATATCAGAGAGGGCCTAGAAAAAATGAGACACCGATATCTGTGAGCACAGCTAGCACCCAGAGCTTGGTTTCTAATACTATTCTCCAAGAAAAGAGACCCAGACTTCTTGGAGATATGACTAATTCTATTGGCAGGAAATATACAAGGTGATCTTGGAACATCTTATAATGTCAAAAAGTAAGGAGTTGCTAAAAAGCAAAACAAACCACAGTGATGGGACATAGGAGGCAATCGAAAGAGCTCCCCACGGCCAAAGCTGGAACAATCTGAGCAACAAGATTAATAGAATAGTATTGGATTACAACCCAAAGTATAAAATAGATCTCCATGAATCCATGCTGATATAAATAAATGATGGAATACGTAAATAAATAGATAGAGGAGAGGAAACTAATTTCACATGCAGAAGAATTCCAAATTATTTATGTAGATACTTAGCCCTCATGGAGATGGAACAAAACTGCCTCATCCTTTAAGTGGGGGCTACACATAGTGACTTTCTTCCAAAGGGTACAGTATGGGAAGGAGAGATGGAAGAATGACTTCACAGTGGAGAAAACTAATACATGACCTCAGCCAGGTGATCAAGCTCAACATCAACAGTATTAAGGCATGCACATGGTATGATGTGATGTGATAAAAATGGCACTTCTATGGTCTTTCCCCCCCCCCCAATAAAAAACCTAACTTCAGTTTAATCGTGTGAAAAATATCAGATAAATAACAACCAAGGGACAGTCTACAAAATACCTGACTGATGCTCCTCAAAGCATCAAGGTCATCAAAAACCAGGAAAGGCTGAGAACTGGTCACAGCCAAGAGGAGCGGAAGTCATGGCAACTAAATGTAACACGGTACCTTGATGGGACCCTGGGGGAGAACAAGACACATTAAGTAAAAAGTAAGGAAACCTAAATAAAGTATGTACTTTATTTAATAGTAATGTACCTTGTTTAATAATTTTGTACTTTATTTAATAAGTATATACTTTATTTAATAATTTTATATTTTATTTAATAAAGTATATACCTTGTTTATTGTTTGTACTTTATTTAATAAAGTATTTATTTTATTTACTAATTTTGTACTTTATTTAATAAAGTATGTACTTTATTTAATAATTTTTTAAAAATCAGAATAATGTCTTGATATTGATTGATTAATTATAACAAATGTACCATAATAATTAAGCTGTTAATAATAGTGGAAACTGAATGTTATACTATTTTGCAATTTTTCTGTAAATCTGAAACTATTCTAAAAAATAAAACTTGTTTCTAAAAAGCTGGTACTCTAAGTCTAAAAGGTTGAATCTGCTACATGTAAGACCTAACGATTGTCAACACAACATCAGCCATTACACTGTTGTTCTTGTAGCAGCCACCTGTCCCTGAGGCTCTTCGAGGCATTTCCCTAGTACGTGGCGATTGAGTTGCCCCCTTAGTGCCACTGTTTTGATTTTTCTTCAGCACCCCGTGTAGAGAATGAAACAATCTCAGTAGTAAATAGCAACATTCAGTTCTTCAAAATGTTTACTGGGTGCCCAGTTTGTGCTTTTTCCTGAGAATACAACCCCGTACAGAGCCCGCGGTCATGGTGCTGACAGTGGAGTAGAAGACGGGCGTTTCCTCAGCAATGCTCCTAGGTCCAATAACATATAAAATGGCGGGGCAGAGGGGCACACAGGGGAGGCAGTGGTCAGGACCAAGTATGAAGAGGCTGGTGCTGCAGGATGAGGCGTGAGGTGTCCCTGCAGGGCTTTTGAACAGGTGAATTACATGATCAGATTTAGATTTCAGAAAGATAATTCTGAAAAAGAAAGAAAGAATAATTCAGATTATGGTATGGAGAGTGGACTTGCAAGTAAAAATAGGAGAAAGGGGGAAATGCAATTGTTAATCTTGTACCCACCTCCCCCTGATTTGAGCTTAGGAATTTAGGGTCTCTTCTGAATGCCTCAGTTTAATTCAGGGAACCATTTGCAGGGTTTGCTCTGGGGTCTTAAGGGATAGATGCAAAAGGTCAAAGATGGTTCGAACCCTGTCTAGTCCACGTGGTGAGTCGTTGAGGACTAGCATGTGGCACTGACCTCACACCAGGGCTGCACAACATACATCACCAATTTGACAGTCACTTATTCCGTCGGATTTCTTCTTTCTGCAGCAGTTAACACCCAAGTCTCAGTTTCCTCAAACTCATCACTAGGCCACAAGGGCAGGTAGTAGTGGCTGATCTCCAATTCTAATCACCATCAAACTGACATTGCCATCACCCTGATGTAAGGGAATTTGGTTTCTTTTGGGAGTTGGATTCCTAGCTGTGTTCTCAGAACCTCCAGTGCATTGTTCAGCTGTGCTTTCTGAGGCCAGAGGCACATTCCCTGAAGAGACCTTTAATCACAGACCCTGAACTTAATCAAGTCCAAGGGTCAACAAAGTAGAGCCTGTGGCCAGAGGGGCTTGCCATCTACTATTGTATGTCAAGTTCCATGAGAACACAGCCACCCTCATTCAGTTCTGTGTTCTCTATGTTCTATGACTGCTTTTATGCAGCAACAGCCAAGTACCGCAGTTACCTCAGGGACCAGAAGGTCTGCAAAGCCTGAACAGTTTTACTGTTTGGACTTTTATAGATAAGTTTGCCAAACCCTGGTCTAGACCAACCTGTCCAATAGAAATAAAGTGCAACCTGGCTGATGTAGCTCAGTGGTTGAGCATCAGCCCAGGAACCAAGAGGTCACCGGTTTAATTCTCCATTAGGGCACATGCCAGGTTATGGGCTCGATCCCAGTCTGGGGAGTACAGGAGGCAGCTAATCAATGATGCTTCTCTCTCATTAAAGTTTCTATTTCTCTGTCTCTCTCTCCAAGTTTAATAATGTTTTATTTAACCTATATCTGAAACATCATTTCAACATACAATTGACATAAAAATCAGTGAGATATTTTATGTTCTTTTTGCATCCAAAGTCTTCAAAGCAGTGTGTGTTTTCCACAGCTCAGTTCACACCAGACACATTTCAGGAGCTGAAGAGCCCCATAGGCTAGTGGCTACAAGATGGACAGTGCAGGTCTGCACTCAGACCCTCCAAAGAGTGCGACAAGCTCCAGCTCTTGTTGCAAAGGTCAATCTTGGCAGGGCGGAATAGTTTTTCTATAACTGACACTTCGGGCCTGCCTCTGAGATACTGGCTCCTTCCCTCAGAAGATGGCCCAGCATAAAAAAAATTTTTACTTTTTCAGTTGCAAAATGTGGCAACCTCTGTGGGTGTGTGCTGAGCTTGTACTTTCAGAATTAGGCATCCTCAAAGCACCTTGTGTAACTCTTCTAATCCCGGGTCCCTTTTTTAATGGTTAAAATCATTCACAAGACAGATGTCAGAGTCAGCAGGGCAAAGTAAAGGTACCCACTCTCCTTGATCCACCAGAGCTAGGGTGATGATGTCATGTTGCAAGTGAGGCCAAAAGAAACATTTAGCTGAATTCAGGCCCTGGTGAAACTCAAAGACATTTGGGTCTTGTTTCTGATTTCCTGGCAGTTTTAGAAATGTCTGTGAGTTTCATTTTCTCCCCTGTTTATTTCTTCCCCCTATAGTTTATTTCTTTCCTGCTTACATAGAGAGAAGGAGTCACACTGAATAACACTTAAATTCTTTATTGATTTCAGAGAGGAAGGAAGAAGGAGAGAGAAACATCAACGAACGATGAGAGAGAAACATTGATTGGCTGCTTCCTGCCCTTCCCCTATTGGGGGGATCGAGCCCACAACCCAGGCATGTGCCCAGACTGGGAATTGAACTGTGACTTCCTGATTCATAGGTTGATGCTCAACCACTGAGCCATAACAGCTGGGCTGTTGTGTGTGTGTGTGTTTTTTTAACTAAAGGTGCCTATGGTTTCCTTGATCCTGTTTCAGAACTTACCCAATTCTTTCCCCAAGAACACTTGAACTCTTTTTCTCCATCAAGGCTTTTATTCAGGGTACAATCCTTATTTTTAAATTCCCCTGTTCTGTAAGTTGGCCTAAAGCCCTTCATCCTTGGCCTATGGTATCCTTTTCTACATTAATGGACAGGGCTGAGTGAACATTTATCCACTTAACATGTATTTAGCGAGTACTACTCTGCGCTGGAGATGCAGTAGTGAGACACAGTCGTTGCCAATCAGTGGGAGATTCAGACTCCTCGAAGCACATTCTGGTGCGAGGTGAGACATGGAATGACTTGCCTGTGAGGGAGGTTGGACGTGGGAAAAGGGGGAGATGGGTGAAAGGGAATGAGTCATGTCCTCAAGCTCAGTGCAGAACAATTTTATGATTTGCTTTTGTTCCCGCAGGCCAACGCCCAGAAAGTCCTACAGAAGCTGGGCGATGTACAGGAAATGTTTCAGAAGAGGCAAATGAGTCTGATGAAACTGGCAGCCAGACAGCCTCGTCCAGTGCAACCTGTGGCCCCCCATCCTGAGTCCTCCCCAAAATGGGTGTCACCAAAAACCCGCCAGCCTTCTGCCCTGGGTAGGTTGTTTGGGGAAGGAAGCTCTGTGGCTTTGTTTCATTGTTGCCCATAGAGTAAACATTGTGGTTGTTTAAGATGAGCAGTGGTGGTTATTATGACAGATAATATTTAAAACAAACCACAGATACTAAATACTTACAGGCATTGAGGGCTCATAAAATTTGATAAAACTAAGTGCCTAGATGCAAGGAGAAGCTCAGTCTAGCAGAGGAATAATATAAATGCACAAGTAACATCTGCATAAAATAGACTCCATTAAGGACCTTTAAATGTCCCACCAGATTCTATTAGCAATGGAGTGGTAAAGTTGGTTCTTTGAAAAGAATAAAGAAATAGATAAGTCCTGATTACAATGCCACATAGGTTTCTTTTTATTTTTATTTAATTTATTAGAGGCCCGGTACACAAAATTTGTGCACAGTGGTGGGGGAGGGCCCTCAGTCTGGCCTGCACCTTCTCCAATCTGGGACCTCTTGAGGGATGGCTGATGGCCGGTTTAGAGGCATTAATTCCAGCCATTAGGAAAATCACCCAGAATATCCTTGACATACAAACAGTGTGATTTTATGAGTTATTTTAATAATAATGGCCATTCCTTTAAAAAATATCTGCTTACATACAATACAGTTGGTACTATGTGAATTCAGAATGTTAATATCACGAAATCATAGAAGGTTGTAGTGGAAATAACCTTAAATTGTCTAGTCTACACTTTTATAAATATTGGAATTCCCTTTTCAAATATTTTGAATGCTTTTTGTCCTAAGAAGCTTAACCAACTTTTGTGGCAACCCATTTTCTGTGAAGGGACTGGAGGACTCTGGCAGCAAGCACATCGGTCCAGCCACACCACATGCCTGCTGCCCCCATATAGGGGCTGAAAGGACTGGGGGACTCCGGCGGGGCTGAGGGGACTGGGCACCGCCATCTTGTGCCTATGGGCACCTCCATCTTTGTGACTATCAATTTGCATATTCTCTCTGTATTAGATAGGATTGGGACCCACAAAACCATACAGGTCTCAAGTGTACAATTCAATAAAACATCGTTTGCATATCGCATTGTATGTCCATTGCCCCAAGCAAAGTCTCTTTCCCTGCCTATTCCCACCCTCCTTTGCCCACCTCCACCTAGCCTCTGACTATCACCACACTTTTGTCTGAGTCTATGGTTTATCCCTTTACTTTCTGTCATCCAATCCCCCAATTCTTCCTTTCTGACAGCTGTCAGTCTGTTCCATGTAACCATGCCTCTGTTTCTATTTTGGTTCTCGTTTATTTTGTTCATTAGATTCCACATGTAGATCAGGTCATATGGCATTTATCTTTCTCTGACTGGTTTATTTAACTTAGCATAATAATCTCCAGGTTCATCCATGCTGCCACAAAAGGTAAGAGTTCCTTATTCTTTACGGTATTCCATTGTGCAAATGTACCACAGCTTTAAAAAAAAATTTTTTTTTATTGATTTCAGGGAGGAAGGGAGAGGGAGAGAAATGAAGAGAATCACTGATTGGCTGCCTCCTGGGGATTGAGCCTCCAACCCAGGTATGTGCCCTTGACCGGAATTGAACCTGGGACCCTGCAGTTCTCAGGCCGACGCTCTATCCACTGAGCCAAATCAGCTAGGGCCACAGCTTTTTTTTATTCACTCATCTACTGATGAGTACTTGGACTATTTCCAGATCTTGGCTATTGTAAGTAATGCTGGCAATAAACACAGGAGTGCATATATTCAATTTTGGGTTTTGGGTTTCTTAGGATATATTCCCAGAAGTGGGATCACTGGTTCAAAGGTATTTCTATCTAACATTTTGTGATAACTCTGTACTGTTTTCCACAGTGGCTGCACCAGTCTGCATTCCTACCAGCAGTATACTAGAGTTCTCTTTTCTCTAATTGAGTCTTCCAATTTCATAAATATTTTATAATTTTCCATTTATTTAGGTCCACTTTCATTTCTCTTGGCAACATAGTTTGTAATGAGAAGACATTATGAATGTAATGTTTTTTTAACCCTATAGTAAATAGAATTACCATATATAACTCTTAATAGGAATATATTTCTAAATGGAAATACAATCATGTTATCTATGAATAGAGACAATTTTACATCTTCTGTTTCAATCTCTATGACTCCCCCTACCCCCCCATGTCTTATTCTAATGGCTAGGACCTCTAGTATAATGTTGAATAGAAGTGGTAAGAGCAGACATTGCTGCATTTTCCTAATATTAAGGGAAAGAGTTCATGTTTCACTTAAAGTATGATGTTAGTAAGTTTTTATAGATCTTTTATCAAATTGAGGACATTCCCTTCCATTCTTAGTTTGATGAGAGTTTTCATCATGAACGATGGTCAAATTTTTCAGATGCTTTTTTTAGTGCTATATATTGAGATGATTATATGATTTCCTCCTATTTTGTTAATATGGTGCATTACAGTTATTATTTTGAACTGTTGAAACAATCATACATTCTGGGAGAAATCACTCTTGGACATGATGTATATGTTATTTGTTGCTTCATTATTTGAAATGCCTGTTATTAATAAAATGCACATTCATAGTTGTTTTATCTTCCTGATGTACTTACTGGCCCTTTTATAATTATAAAATGTCTCTTCTTTCCTCCTTATCTTTAGGAAAGTTATTTGTCTTAAAGTGTCTATTAATACAGCCATCTCAGTTTTCTCATGCTTAGTGTTTTTATGAGACACTTTCCCCGCTCTTCTATTTGTTTTTAAAGTATATTTCTTGTAGGCAGCATATAGTTGGATTTTGCTTTTTAAATACATTCTGTCAACCTCTGCCTTCTAATTGGAGTGTTTAGTCTACATACAATGTAATTAAGGACACAGCTGGGTTTACAGCTACTATTTTGTTATTTGTGGTCTACTTGTCTCATGTTTTATTTATTTTTCTGGTTTTTTTTTTTCCTACCTACTTTTGGGTTAGCAAATTTCTTGTAGTCTTCCTTTTTAATCCCTCTATTGACTTTTTAGCATACATACATCTTTGCATTGTTTTCCCCCAGATGTTTCACTTAGGGATTATCATATTCATCCTTAATTTGTGTCAATCTACTTTGAGGTAATGTTGTAGTAAAATATAGGAAATTTGCAGGAGTATAGTTCCACATACCTCCCACCCATCCTCTGTGCTATTCTTATCATAAATCTTGCACCTACATATGTTAAATCCCCCAATATTGTATTATAAATTTTTGCTATAAGCAATCATGTATCTTTTAAAGAAATCAAGAGAAAGGAATATATATATAATTTTATATTTACCATCCAGGTCACCATTTTTAGTATTCTTTATTTCTTTAACTGAATTACCATCTTGTATCATTTCACTTCAAGATGAAAAACTTCTTTTAGCATTTCTTATTGTGCTGCGCTGTTTGCAACAAATTCTTTCATTTGTTATTTGTCTGAAAATTATGGGATCTTTTGATAATTCTCCATTTAGTACAACTGTCTCTTATATATTCCAATTTTCAGAAGTAAGCCTTGTAAATAGTGCCTTTCTTTCCTGAATTTTCCACACACACACACACATACACAACACACTCAACACGCACACTCACACACACTTACAGGCACATACCACAGATATACACAAACACGGACACCCATGGAGACATCCCTCTTAGATGGCTGGAAACAGGGCTTGATTCTCCTGATCTCTCATCTAGGGCTTTTTGCCCAAACTTCTAAATTATTAGAAGTAAATAACTTTGCCACCACCACTTTGTCTCTTTATTTTAAGGGATATGTGTTTGTTACAAAGAAACAAAGCAGGAATGATGGATTGTTTCTCAGCTTTTCAAATACATGATTTCAGAGTAGGCAATGACCCTCCTCAGGTGAATAAATCATCATGTCTGAACAGGTACCATTGGCCTTGGTCCAGCAACATGCTCATTCTGCAGAACAATCCTCTGCTTTTGTTTTGGAGAGTAACCACTGAACATGGACTCTCCTCAGGCAGGTCACTAACTGAATTTTCAAACACATTTGTCCTATTCCTTCGTAACTGAGTCTGTGCCAAGATACACTCCTTTCCCAGTGTAAGGAACATGGGCTGGGAGCTTAGAGATGGGAGCTGAAAGGTCAGCTCTGACTCTTGTTAGCTGGTTGTCTTGGGGACCACATTTAACCTCTCTGAGATTAAATAAGGAATGTGAAAAAATATTTTTAATGCCATGTAGCTACAATAGTAGCTAAAATGTACTGAGTGCTTACCATGATCTAAATACTTTGTACATATTGACTCAGTAAAGCCTCCTACTGGCCTGATCCAATAGGCTTTCTCATTATTCCCCACTTTCTGGTTGAAGAAGCTAATGCACAAAGACTCCTCTATAATGTGTGTCTCGTAGATGAAAGAACAGGACTTAAACGGCAGTATGGCTCCCACATCCCTGCCTCTAATTTTTGTCACTGTCCTTAATAGTGTTAAGGGCAGGTGCTTCTCAGTCATGGGTTTTGCCAATTATAGTGACTGTATGCCTGGAATCTCTCAGCTTTCAGAGATCCTGCAGAAAGTGAGGAGCCCAGAGGATTGTCCATTGTTGTAGAGTAGCTTCAGTGGTCCTATAACATGGAGCAGCAAACATGTACTTCACTACATATTTCAATATGACCTCCATGAAAACCCCGTAGCAAGGCTAAGCTGCTTCCAGTTGGCTCACAGAACCTGAGGGTAGCAAGGAACTTCTGAAAGTTAGATGGTCAACCTCCATCAAGGCCACCACAGATAAGAATCAGGATGGGAAAGGAACCAAGATGGCGGCATAGGTAAACACCTATTTTGCTGCCCCACACAACAGTTCCAAAACCAGAACTTAACAACAAAACAAACATCATCCAGAATCACCGGAAAGCTGGCTGAGTGAAAATTCCACAGATAAAAGATAGGACACTGTGGAGGAGCGGTGGAGCGCAGCCTTGAAGATACGCATGGAGAGAAGTTCAGAGCCTTGCGTGCACAAGTGGTGAGGGGCGGGCGGCAGCAAACCTTGCTGGTTTTCTCCAACGGGGAGGGCAGAGACGTCCCACTGCACTGATTCCCCAGTTCCACGAGAGGTCCCAGGTCCGGGAAAGGCAAGCTAAAACCCGGACACTGCTGAGGTCTGCGAGTTTGAGGAGAGTGCGCGTAACTTGGAACAGCAGTTTGCGTGTAAAGTGCGCGACCGCGCAGAGAGGATGTGTGACTTGCTCCCTCGTTCAGGAGACCATCGGACTGCTTTGTTTTACAACCCTGGGCAAGACTTTGGGTGTGCAGACTCATTTGGGGAGAGGCAGAGTTGTCTGGCAATGGGTGGAGACCAGCGGTGGCTTTCTCTTGGAGGTGCTTGCAGCCATTACCACCCGGCACAGAGACCTGCACGCCTCATAGGGCGGAGCTGATGCTGACCCTGCCTGCTCAGCCCGGAGACTCTGCCCATCCAACCTAAACACAGTTTACCTTCACAGCATATTGGCCTGGAGGTCAAACCCTCCTAGGGCTAACAACAAATAGCTGGGCTTAACTTAAACAATACTGTACAACCCATAAAGGATTGCAGTAAGAGTATCCACCTCAGGTAACTGGGGAGGCTGAGCCATTGTCCCTTAGAGGACATCTACCACACAAAGCTAATGGACCAACTCAGGAAAGCAGCCACAATGCAGAGAAATGGAAAGAAATCAAGTGTGAAAGAAATAGAGGAAAAAAGACGACTTGACATAGAGTGTAAAACCACAGTAATAAGGTTTTTCAAGAGGCTCCTAGAAAAGACCGATGAACTTAATTAGAACTACAAGGAAATGAATAAGACCTATGAGGAAATGAACAACACCTGTGAGGATATGAAAAAGGACCAACCAAAAATTAAGCATATACTGACTGAAATAAAAAATATTATACAAAGACATAAAAGCAGTCCAGAGGACCACAAGAACCAAGTCAAAGATTTGAAATACAAAATCCACTCATCTGGAAAAGCAAGAAGCAAAAAGAATCCAAATAATTGAAGATAGTGTAAGAGGCCTCTGGGACAACCTCAAGCATACCAACATCCGAATTATAGGGGTGCCAGAAAAAGAGAGAGAGAGCAAGATAATGAAAACCTACTTGAAGAAATAGTGACTGAAAACTTCCCCCACCTGGTGAAAGAAATTGACTTAAAAGCCCAAGAAGTGCACAGAACCCCAAAATATAGGAATCCTAAGAGGACCACACCGAGGCACATCATAATTAAAATGCCAAGAGCAAAAGATAAAGAGAGAATATTAAAAGCAGCAAGAGAAACACAGTTAGTTACCTATAAGGGAGCACCCATACGATTGTCAGTGGATTTCTCAACAGAAACGATGCAGGCCAGATGGGAGTGGCAAGAAATATTCAAAGTGATGAATAGCAAGAACCTGCAACCAAGATTACTCTATCCAGCAAAGCTATCATTCAGAATTGAAGGTCAGATAAAGTGCTTCGCAGATAAGAAAAAGCTAAAGGAGTTCATCACCGCCAAACCAATATGATATGAAATGCTGAAAGATATTCTTTAAAAAGAGGAAGAAGAAAAAGGTAAAAATATAAATTGTGAACAACAAATACACATCTATCAACAAATGAATCTAAAAATCAAGTGAATTAATAATCTGATGAACAGGATAAACTGGCGAATATAACAGAATCATGGACATAGAGAGGGAATGGACTGACAATTCTTGGGGAGAAAAGGGGACTGGGAAGTGCAGCAAGAGACTGGACAAAAATCATGTACTTACGGGAGAGGACAGTGGGGGGGAGGTGAGGGAGGAGGGTGGGATGGGTACCAGGTGGAGGGGAGCTATAGGGGGAAAGGGGGGGGGAACAATGTAATTAATAAACTGAACAATAAAGATTAAAAAATTTTAAAAAGAATCAGGATGACATAACTGTGACATTAGATGGATGGATGGCATTCTGACCATGGGTCCTAGAGATGCTCAAATCCTGTCCCAGCTTAATCACCTGTATCCTGTGAGTTCTCCAGGGAACTATAGATACAAGGTAGTGATGCTGGCAAATAAGAATGAAAGTACCACTTACCATATTAGCCTTGTAGCCATCTCCCCCAATTCAATCCTCTCAGTAAGTTCCAATCTTACTGCCAGTGGCCATGAAGCCTGAAAAAGAAAAGTTATCTCCCAAATATCTGAGAAGCCAGTGGGAAAGGGAAATAGAGTGACGGAAAGAAGGAAGCCAGAGCAAGGAAGCCAAATTCCCTCCTGACTCAGTCACTGGTTCTTCCCACGGTCGTACTATCCACTAATAAATGTGATTCCATTTTTTCTGGAATCTAACTGCTAAGTCATCACATTAGCAACAACTCCTTCTGGCTAAGGCATGCATGGACATCCCCTCATAAAATCATAGTATGAGTGTGTGTGTGTGTAAGAGAGAGAGAGAGAGAGAGAGAGAGAGAGAGAGAGAGAGAGCACAAGAGCATTTCAAAGAAGATTATAAGGAAATATACCAAGTGGTAGTGTTCAAGTATAGAATGATTTTAGCAGTATTCAAATTTTCTATAATAAGCATGAATTAATTACCTGAATAATGGAAAAATATATTCAGTAGTATGTGATACCTAGATTTGAATCAGCTTTTCAAATCCAAAAACAACATCAGATACAGTACAAACGATAAATGCTCAAGCAGCAGTGCATAAAAGAATTTGTGAAGTTTGAGGAACTAAGATGGCGGCAAAGGTAGAACACCTATCTTGCTGTCATAATCAGCAATTTTAATACTACAACTTAACGAAAGAACAAACACCTTCCAGAATCACCAGAAAGCTCGCCGAGTGAAAACTCCACAAATAAAAGTGAAGATAAGACACTGTGACTCGGAGGAGCGGCGGCGAACAGCGTTGAAAGATTCACACGGAGAGAGGTTTGGAGTGCGTGCCGCGGAGAGGGCGGGCGGCTGAAAACCGGCCAGTTTTCTCGTACGGGGAGACAAAGGCATCCCACTGGACTGATTCTCCAGCTCTGGGCGAAGTCCAGAGAACCCACTATCACACGGGGTGAAAACTGGACAGTGGGAGGGCACGCCGAAGCTCGGGTGCTGCCGGGTCTCACGGCTTGTGGAGAAGGCAGCTCGCGCGAACAGCTCGGCTGCGTGACGGCGCAGAGAGCGCACCGCAACTTGCCTCTTATTCGGAAAACAGTCAGACTGCTTTGTTTTACGATCCTGGGTGAGACATTGTGCATGCAGACTCATTTTGGGAAAGTCTGAATTCCCCGGCAGCCGGCAGCTGGTGGAGCTCCGCAGCGGCTCTCTCTCAGAGGTGCTGGCGGCCATTGCCCCCAGCACAGAGTCCCTGGGGCCGCATAGGGCAGAGCTAACGCTGTCTGCTTGGCCCGGAGACTCCTCCCACCCAACCTGAGCACAGCTGAGCTTCACAGACAATAGGCCTGGAGGTCAACCCTCCAAGTGCTAACAACGATTAACTGAGCTTAACTTCAGCAAGACTGTGTAGCCCATATCCACCTCAGGTAACCGGGGAGGCTGAGCCACTATCCCTAGTAGGAAGTCTACCACACAAAGCTAATTGACCAACTCAGGGAAGCAGCCATCATGCAGCAACATGGAAAGAAATCAGATGTGAAAGAAATGGAGGAAAAAAAAACGACTGGACATGGAATTCAGAACCACGGTTATAGGGTTTTTTAAGAGGCTCCAACAAAAGATCGAGGCCTATAAGGAAATAAGCAAGACCACAAAGGAAATGAATGAGTCCTACAAGAAAATGAACAACACCCTCAATGATATAAATGAGAGCTGCAAAGAAATAATCAAGACCAACGTGGAAATGATCAAGACCAACGTGGAAATGATCAAGACCAACGTGGAAATGAATGAGTCCTACAAGGAAATGAAAGAAACCCTCAAGGATATAAAGCAGACTCTCAAGGATATGAAAAAGGACCAACCAGAAATTAAGCATACACTGACTGAAACAAAAAATATTATACAAAGACCTAAAAGTGCCCTGGAGCACCCCAAGAACCAAGTTAAAGATTT
Organism: Antrozous pallidus; assembly: GCA_027563665.1. Taxonomy (NCBI): domain Eukaryota; kingdom Metazoa; phylum Chordata; class Mammalia; order Chiroptera; family Vespertilionidae; genus Antrozous; species Antrozous pallidus. The sequence goes on along the minus strand of CM050514.1, from coordinate 43,373,828 downwards.
GAAATACAAAGAGGTAAAATCCACTCAGCTGAAAAAGCAAGAAACCAAAAGAATCCAAAATATTGAAGATAGTGTAAGGGGCCTCTGGGACAACCTCAAGCATACCAACATCCGAATTATAGGGGTGCCAGAAAAAGCGAGAGGCCAAGACAATGAAAACCTATTTGAAGAAATAGTGACTGAAAACTTCCCACACCTGGTGAAAGAAATTGACTTAGGAGTCCAAGAAGTGCACCGAACCCCAATATATAGGAACCCTAAGAGGACCACACCGAGGCACATCATAATTAAAATGCCAAGAGCAAAAGACAAAGAGAGAATATTAAAAGCAGCAAGAGAGAAACGGTTGGTTACCTATAAGGGAGCACCCATACAACTGTCAGCGGATTTCTCAACAGAAACGATGCAGGCCAGATGGGAGTGGCAAGAAATATTCAAAGTGATGAACAGCAAGAATCTACAACCAAGATTACTCTATCCAGCAAAGATATCATTCAGAATTGAAGGTCAGATAAAGTGCTTCGCAGATAAGAAAAAGCTAAAGGAGTTCATCACCACCAAACCAACATTATATGAAATGCTGAAAGATATTCTTTAAGAAGAGGAAGAGGAAAAAGGTAAAGATGAAAATTATGAACAACAAATACACATCTATCAGCAAATGAACATAAAAATCAAGTGAATTGATAGGCTGTTGAACAGGATAGACTGGTGAATATAACAGAGACATGGACATAGAGAGGGAATGGACTGACAATTCTTGGGGAGAAAAGGGTTGTGGAAGTGCAGCAAGAGACTGGACAAAAATCTAGCAACAATGGGAGAGGACAGTGGGGAGAGGGAGGTGAGGGTGGAGGGTGGGATAGGTACAGGGTGGAGGGGAAGCTATAGGGGGATAAAAAGGGGAAACAATGTAATTAATAAACTGAACAATAAAGATTAAAAAAAAAAGAATTTGTGAAGTTTGAAAATCAAGGAATATTTCATAAAAAAGTGATACTTTAGCTGGCCTTACAAATAGAAATGATGGAAGCTATGGTTTTTTTTTTTACCACATTACATCATTTATTGATTTGTTGTGGTTGGATGGATGTTTCAAGTGGTTTTGGATGTGACTTTATCTCTTCAGATCAATGTCAAGTGTGTGGGATCAAAGATTCTATTCTACATTTGTATCTCTCCTTTACCTCCACGTTTGCCTACCACCTCAGAAACCATCATAGCAACTCAGTTCAGTTTAGCTTATCGACTGCCTCAACCCAGTCCAGCTGTTGTTCAGGCTAAGTGCTGAGTTATTTATAAGCCAAATCACTAAATTAATGGTCAGTTTTCTTTGTCCCTTTAGGTCCTCTTCAGAAAACATCTGAGGAACCTTATGCAGAGACAGATTTGGACTCCCTGGTAAAGAAAGATGACAAGACTAAATATGAAGGCAAGGTAAGATCATCTTTTTACCGATAGGGATTTCTGACATGAGAGACTGTTGCTGCCCTAATTATCAATAAATCAGGTTCTTTTGTTTCATGCCTATCACCAGCTCCAGAAAATATTTCTATAAAGGCATGTAGCATGGACTAGTGCTCCCAAGAGCTGAGGTTTGTAGGATTTCTTCCTTTTCTTTCTTAATTATAACTAGACATGGAAAACTGGTCATGTACATAATTGTTGGTAGATACTGTTTTATTGAAGGAAGTCATTTTATTCATTCTCATAATCTGACTTCATATTTAAAATTGGTAGAACAGTCTTGGTCAAGTGGCTCAGTTGGTTGGAGCATCATCCTATACACCAAAATGTTGCTGGTTTGATTGCTGGTCAGGGTACATACCTGGGTTGCATATTCGGTACCCAGTTGGGGTGCATGCAGGAGGCCGCTGGTTGATTTTTTTCTCTCTTTATCTCTCTCTAAAGTCAATAAAACATATCCTCAGGTGAGGATTAAAAAATTATAGAACAGAGTATAGTTTGTGTATAAAAAGCACATGAAAAAAATTGCATAGACACACACACACACTCATACACACAGAGTGCATGTATAACTGGTGAACTCTGAGTAAGCTCTATGTATTGTGCCAATGTTATTTTCTTGGTTTTAATATTATATTCTGTTTATGGGGATGCAATGTTGGTACAATATCTGCAGATCAATTAATGTGATGCAACACATAAACAAATGAAGGGTTAAAAACCACATGATCATATTATTAAATGCTAAAAAAGCATTTTATAAAATTCAGCACCGATTTATAATAAAAACTCTCAGCAAAGTGGGAATAGAGGGAACATACCTTAATGTAATAAAGGCCATACATTACAAATCCACATCCTACATCATCATATCAATGGGCAAAACCTAAAAGTGTGTCCTTTAAGTTCGGGAACAAAACAGGGATGTCTACTTTCACCACTCTTATTCAACACAGTACTGGAAGTCCTAGCCACAGCAATCAGACAGGAAGAAAAAGCATCCGAATTGGAAAGGAGGAAGTAAAACTCCTTTAGTTAATAAAGGAATTCGGCAATGTAGCAGTAAACGAAAGAAATATCCAGAAATTAGTGCATTTTTCTACACCAACAGTGTTATAGGGAAATTAAGAAAACAATCCCATTCACAATTGATTCAAAAAGAAGAATATATACCTAGGAATAAATTTAACCAAGGATATAAAAGACCTGTACTCAGAAAATGATAAATAATTGAAAAAACATTGAAGAGAAGCAGTGGGAGTCTTATTCAAACAGCTCATAGATAAAGCTAGTATTTCTTCCAATATAACCCCATGCATACTAGTCTATCTTTATATTGTTAGCCATAGACCGGCCCCTGAGCCCCACAGCCAAACCTTTGTCGCTCAGTCTTGCTGGTCCCAGATCACTTCCACTGGAAACCATGAGCTTGCTTGCTTGTTTTCCTCGGTGAAGGTGGTGTGCCTGTCTGATGGGAACCTCGTGGTTGCTCAGGTTGTTGGGGTGCCAGTCCCATTTCCCATCATGACTCCCATCCTGGCTGCGGGTGCTCCAGAAAGTGCATTCCTTGGAGGAAGCAGAGCAGAGTTTCAGGGGAGAAGCTGTGTGTAGTTAGTAAATACTGAAACCTGAGGAGCTGCAATTAGAAAACAATGCCAGATTGACTGACACAAAGAACAGCTTGGTGCAAGGCTGCCTGGGACAGGACAGGCAGTTGACATGTGTTATATTTCTTCATTTCTGTTAGCGTTTAATTTCTTTAAGTCAAATAAACAGCTCTTTTTGTTCAGTCTTGAAGAATTCACTCCAAGGAGCTGCATTCAGGGATCAAATTTGAGTTTCCCATAGCCAGCACATTTACATATGAGACAAGCAAGGCCAATGCACAAAGAATACCAGTCCAGGGATTGTCACTCAAGGATGTCTTGTATTGTCCTGTAGGAAATCCTCAACCCTCCAGACTAAGATATAGTTTGGGCCCTTAATCCGACATCCTGGAGACAGTTCCTGTCAGACCAACCAGAATCCAAGCTACCCAGAACCAAAACTACCTGATGGTCAGCCCACGTCATAGTGACCGATTATTCAGTTGTTTGATTGTTCAGTTGTTCCGTCTATTTGCATATTAGTCTTTTATTATATAAGATTCACTTATGCTTAAGAATTAAAGCAAGTATGTAATTCTGATGGAAACATGGGAAATCTCTCGTTTAATGCAATATACAGGGGTAATATTCAAGTTAAAGGAGGAAAAAAAACCCACACTTTTTATTTTTTTTAATGTATCCATATGTAATCATTTACATGACCAGAGCATTGATGGGGAAACCCATGAAGTGTCCCACAGATCAGATAGATATTTTCAGTTCATCAGAAGCACCTGGTCATCTACAGCTCTTTGCAATTAGGTGGCATTTCCATAAAAGCAAAATGAGCCCCACAAGTTCCTATAAACCAAAGCTTCCAGTGGACTAAGGAGCAGTGGGAAGCCGCAACGGTGCCAGCGGAGAAAGGCAGCACCTGTTGACTTCTTTGCAGTTGGCTGCATGTATCTGATTGGGAGCTTGTCAGGCTCATCCTGTTTTCATCTGCTCTGCAAAATACGTTTTAACACTGAGCAAAAATAGCATTTGAAAGAAGGCTCAGACCTGGAAACCCTTGTCCTCTCTAACACGTAGGTTATTAAGAGGGAGAGAAGGAGATTGACTGACACAAAGAACAGTCATTGCTGCATGTGTTCTGTGGCCACTGTCCAACACAGATGACCAAGACGGAGCCAACATGCATCCGACTCCGGGCGACAATTCTGACATCGTTTTGGCTTTCAGCCTAGAACTCAAAGATGAAATGAAACTTCAGCCAGTCTAGAAGCGTGAACCATAACATTGTGATAAATGCCCTTCCTTGACCTCAAGACTAAATGTTCACAGGGGAAAAAAAAAAAATCTACAAACCCAAACCATTCATGATTGCTGCTAGAGTTCCTGATATTCACTACCTGCCACATAATCACGATCTGATTTTATCATCATCGAATTAAAAAATGGTGTTCCGTCAGGGATCCTGTCGTTCAGGTTCACAGGAACTTGGCAAGTTAAACGTGACAAAGTTGCCGAGACTCTCTGGGGACCATCTGGCAGCCTCGTGGCCATGCGCTGGCCTGGTCTGGGAGAGCCCGGCGGTGGAAAGGTGGAGGCTGGCTGTGGTTGCTGGCAGTGGTAATGTGGTACTTCCTGCTCTTCCCATGGCCAGCTGGAAGATGAAAGCATGACTCATGGGGCTGCTTTCCCAGGCTGCTCACATCACGTCACAGCCTCTGAGGAGCTGGAAAGAGGCCAGAGGCAGATGAGAATTCCTTGTTTCTGAGGGAACCCTCAGGATGAAGGAAGTGCTCCTGGCTGTGAGTGCCAACAGTGCCCCTGGGCACCTGTTAGCACGATTTAAAGTAGCAGAGGTCCTTTCAGACTCTGAGCAAAAATTTACAAAAACAAAAAATGCCTAGGCTGGAAGAAGTGAGGGAATAGTTGCTGACACTGACTGAAGGCCAGACCTTGTGCTGAGCGGTGTAGGGACCCGAGGTCATCGAAAGTCCTCAGCACCTTGTGAGTGAGATGATGTGTGTCCCTTGTCTTGTCCCTGATGCTGTTGAGACTGAGAAGTTCAGTGAGTTTCCCCAAGGGTCATGCAGCTAGTATATGGTGGAACTGGGATTTGAAACTAGCCATTTATGTAATAGCAGTTTGCTTACCTATCTAACTTAACCTATCCACCTGATTACTTATTTAATCTACTTACCTAGCAGTTTGCCTAATTTCTCATACTCTAAATTTCCTCTTCTGCAAAACGGGGATAAAAAAAGTAGCCCTAGCTGGTTTGGCTCCATGGATAGAGCATCAGCCTGCGGATTGAAGGGTCCCAGGTTTGATTCTGGTCAAGGGCACATGCCTGGGTTGTGGATTCAATCCCCATTGGGGCGTGCAATCAAGTATTCTCTCTCATCATACCCAGTAATCCAGATGACCTCCCCAGCACCTGGAATACACTGCATTGTCAGAGAAAGTTTGATGAATGAAGATGTAGATCAAGGCAGAAAGGAAAAGGGAAAAGACTTTATAAGGGAAGAAAGGGAGATATTGAAGACTAGAGGCCTGGTTCATGAAATTCATGCATGAGGGAGGGGGGTGTCCCTCACCCCGGCCTGCACCCTCTCAAATCTGGGACCCCTTGAGGGATATCCAACTGTCCCGGTAGGATTGGGCCTAAATGGGCAGCTGGATATCCCTCTCACAATCCAGGACTGTTGACTCCCAACTGCTTGTCTGCCTGCATTCCTGATTGCCCCTAACCACTTCTGCCTGCCTCCTAACCACTCCCCTGCCAGCCTGATTGCCCCTAACTGCCCTCCCCTGCAGGCCTGGTCACCCCCAACTGCCCTCCCCTGCTGGCCTGATTGCCCCCAACTGCCCTCCCTTGTAGGCCTGGTCCCTCCCAACTGCCCTCTCCTGCTGACCATCTTGTAGAAGCCATCTTGTGTCCACATGAGGGCAGCCTTCTTTGACCACATGGGGGCAGTCATCTTATGTGTTGGAGTGATGGTCAATTTTCATATTACTCTTTTATTAGCTAACCTATCATTGAGGTTTTCATCTTGGATTCCTCATTGGATGAATTTGTTGGCCACTATAGAGTATTCAGAGGGAAGAGTAGAAAGTGAGGTTTTATGAAGGCCAAATCCAGCATTTGTAGAGTTTTATAAATCTGTAACAGCAATCAACACCCTCTCTTTCTATTAGCTGGGCTAACTCTGTCCCAGAGGCTGTCCTCTTCCCCACAGCAATGAGAGTCAACCCATTGACTTTGAGGTTATATGGAAAACATTTGTGAATTAGGTTAGGGACCAAAGATTACTCTACTAAAACACTTTTCCTAAACTTGTGATTTTATTTAGGTTCTAAGATTTATAGACATATAAAAATTAAATATATTGACATTTATGCATTGAGGTTAAAATTACATTAAATCAAACAGCCAAAGAGAATTTCCAGTGTATTGGGAAACTTTTTTTTTTAAATATATTTTATTGATTTTTTTTTACAGAGTGGAAGGGAGAGGGATAGAAAGTTGGAAACATCGATGAGAGAGAGACATCGATCAGCTGCCTCTTGCACGCCCCCCACCGGGGATGTGCCCGCAGCCAAAGTACATGCCCTTGCCGGAATCGAACACTACAAATAGTGTTAGAATATTCATTCAGCCTATAAAAAACAGTTAAGTGGTAAAACATGGAACTAATTACTAGCAATGCTAGCTGGGAAACTAAGATTATAGGTAAATCAGACCCTGGAGAAATTTTGAAATAGGCAAAGTTTGCATGTGGGACCTACCCATTCCCCTATCTCTCTCTAATCATTCCCCATTTCCACAAAGAATAAAGACCATTCAAGCCTGTCTCTTTAAGCCTGCCCTTCTCCACCCAAAGGGCTTCAGTCTATAAAATGTTCTAAAACCTTAAAACCTTCCTCTCTCCTCCCCTCCCTTTTGAAAGCCCCACCCAATGCAGCTGATCTGGACTAGAGATGGGAGGAACTCTGAATGAGCTGGTTCACAGCAATGTGTGGATGATGAGTGAAAGGCAGCCCCTTAACCCTCCAAATATGTACTTGCCATTTTTAAAGAGGCTGCCCTAGTAGCCAAAGGAATCTTCAGGCCATGCCTTCTTCAGGCAGTATCCCTGAAGAGCAGGACAAGGCGAGATGTGCTGGAAAGGGTCAGAGAGAGGGAACAAACAGGCAGATCCGCCGCCAGCTGGGAATCCGCTCCCAGGATAGATTTTCTATCAGAACCCACTAAATCTGAAAAATAAACAAATAAAAAAGAGACGGTTTCCCCTTTTCCCCAGAAGGTCCAGCTGTGGAGGAGGGGAGGCAGAGCCAGCCTTCCAAGGCCTGTGGTTTCCACTCTGGACTGTGTCTCTCCAACTGAGGCCAGACCCTCCCACTGAGGCCAGAGAGGACTGCCTGATGGAGAGGTCGCCTTTCCTGTCTTTCCCACTGTCCTCACCTGCACCCCACTGTTCCATAATCTCAGTGATTCTTGTCATAACACTGTAATTATCATCTTGGGTTTTCATAATTTACAATGCCAGAAAATGCCTAAGGTTAAACACTTCTTGGAATGATTGCCCTTTCTTATCTTAAATGGTTCAGCCCCTTATCTGCTTGACCTTTCCTCAGAGCGAGATCTAATAGCTTCTCCTTTTGAGAAGTGTGATAATAAATAGTACTTTCATCTGAAATTACGAGACATCATCACTTCAAAAGAGTTGGAGCTGAAATTGCTTTTCAAGCATCCCGACAATCACAAAGTGAAATCATTTAACTTCAAGGAAAACTAATTTGATTCGGTTCAAAATGTTGCTATCTCTCCTTTGGGGAAGAAAAAGAAATTTTAATAATCAATTGAAAATTAGCTATTAAAGAATATGGGTACTTTTACAATGTTGATTAGTACTTTAAAAGAGATATATTCTTCATAGAAATAAAATTTCCTTACAGTATTCCTTCAAGCTAGGAACTTATCCTGTTTTCTTAATCTTAAAACATCTTTCTTCAAAATACAGGGGAAACAAAACAATTAGATTATATGCTTGTTGGGAAGACATAGGAAGTCATAGGACGGGTACTGCCAGACAGGCTGTGTGGGGGTTGGTGTCACTTTGACCTGGGAGAGACGCCGGGTGGAAATGAAGGTGTGGGGAGTGATGCTGGGCTCACAGCAGTTGCCAGCCTGCCTGCCACCTTTTTTCTTCAGAATAAAATGAACATAAAGGGGACGGGACTTTTCCATCTGATTGGCCTCCCAATAGGGTAGTTTATGGGTTGGTTCCCTTTTTAGGCACCAGTTGGATGAGAAGATGCCCCCTTTGGGATGCCCTGAGCACAACTCCAAGTGTTTTCCCAACACTACCGAGCAGTTATCTCAATTCTGACACTATCTACCTGGAAATAGCATTAGATCCCACAGGTCAAAGCCTTAGTCCTCTAAACCTCCCTCAGCCCCTTAGACACCAGTCAGAGTCCAGGCTGTCACTGGTGCTTCTGACTAAGTCACCTATAGATCAGAGATTCCCAGGGTCCCCTCTTTGGGTTAGATTAACTTGCTTGAGCAGCTTGTAGAACTCCAAGGAACATTTTACATGATTATCTGTTTCTTATAAAAATATGTAATTCAGGAACCGACAGATAGAAGAGATGCCTAGGGCAAGGTATGGAAGGTGCTAGAACTTCCATGCTCTCTGAGTAAGCCACTCGACCCCAATCTCCACATGTTCACCAACCACGGATCTCTCTTTGGGTTTTGTGCAGACTTCATTGCATAGGCATGATTCATTAAACCATTGGCCATGGGTGACTGAATTCAATCTCCAGCCTCTCTCTGTGTCCCTGTGAGGGAGTGGTGGTGGCGGTTGGTGGGGATAAGGTGGGGGAGTGGAGGGGGGTGGAGTGGGGGTGAGACTTGAAAGTTCAAACCCTCTAATTATGTAGTTGGTTTCACTGGTAACCAGCCCCCATCCTTAGGGCCTTTCCAGAAGTCACCTCATGAACATAAACTCAGGTGTGGTTGAAAGGGTTTCTTATGACTATCAAGAATTTTTATTGCTCTCATTTAGGAAATTCCGAAGATTTTAGGAGCTCTGTGCCAGGAAATGTGTGTTATGACATAAATGCTTTTCTTACGGGTGTGGTCAAAATTTGAAAGACACTGCACTAAAACACTAATCTGTCTAAACCTTAGCAAAACCTTAGTATTCAGGCATATTTTATTTTATTGTGCTTCACAGATGTTCTATTTATTTATTTATTTATTTATTTATTTATTTATTTATTAATTACAAATCGAAGGCAAGGTCTTCCACCAGCAAAAAGATTACTACTTACTTTATTTTGAGTCTTGCATTATTGCCATAGTCTGGTACCCACAACACCTCCAAGGTATGCTGAAGTTAACAACTTCACTGAGGTTTTTATTAAAGTAGTGCTCAGGTCTACTATGGATCCTTCCCATCACATCTCAACCGTACCAGTGTTGTACTCCATGAAACAGTTGGCAGAGGACTCTTCCTCTACCCTGACATCAGCTGTCTGACATGTAGCCACAGGAATATGGGTTGACACAACCAGCCCATGCCCAGGCATTTCGGGAACTCTTGAGGACATTACATGCATGACAAAGTGTAATTAGAGGGATGACATCATTTAATGTAAAAGATGACAGAGTCCATATCTACACTTTGAGTCATTATTTCCCATCACTAAGTTGTCATGAAATAAGAGACCCTACAATGCATCACACTTACAAAGATCAATAGAATTGGAAAGAGCACAATTCATTTTATCAACAACAGCAGTTTCACCATGAGAGGAAGTTTTGTTAATAGCAGCAGTTACTCTATACCAGTGGTTGGCAAACTCATTAGTCAACAGAGCCAAATATCATCAGTACAACGATTGAAATTTCTTTTGAGAGCCAAAATTTTTAAACTTAAACTTCTTCTAATGTCACTTCTTCAAAATAGACTCACCCAGGCTGTGGTATTTTGTGGAAGAGCCACACTCAATGGGCCAAAGAGCCACATGTGGCTCGCAAGCCACGGTTTGCCGACCACTAATCTATATGAAGGCCCTGGGTTCATGTTAGGGATCCAAAGATGAATAAGTCTGGGGCTCAAAGTCAGCAGGCATTTCAGGGAGAACTAGAAAAGGATGCAATGGAACATTAACTGCCATGGTAATTCACATCATCTAGAAAATGTGAATAAACAGCTGTCTTGGATAGCATGGTGAAAGTAATTACATTGGTTTGAATCCAGGGATTGGCATTTACTTCTATATATTAACTGAAATGAAAAATATATCCTTGTCTCTGGTCAACTATATGTAACAGAGGAAATGAAAATTTTAGATTCTTACTGAAATGATATCCTATTTTAAAAGAAAAAAATATATATATAAACTTGGAATGTAAGATCCCCTTTGTATTTTAGAGCTGAATTTGCAAAATTAGTGTCTCAAATACTCCTTTATTTGTTAGCTTGCTTTCTGGATGTGATACCAGATTCGAGAAGACATCTATGAAAAAGATGGAAGACTCGTGATTTCCTTTCATCTACTGGACATTTTTTCATTGCTGTCCCTGTGGCTGGCATTGTGGATACTAAGGGAACCTTAACTTTGCTGCTAATTGAGGGAGAGGACTATCTTCTTACAATCATTATGTTAAGAAGCATCTCACTCCCACCTGTTTTGCAAGACTTCCATCAGTTTCTTAGTCTGGGGAAAGCTCATTCTTCAACTACCAGCTCTAATTTACCAGGAAAGTTTATGTTTATTAATTAAATTTTCCTGAACGATTCTTTTGTAAGAGAGCTCCTTCCAAATCTATCCTTTCTTTTATAGAATGTAAAATAACTAATTTAAACAGAACCTGGAGGGCAGAAGAACTCAAATGATGGCTAATTATCTATTTGCTCATTATTTAACACTTTTATGATAGGCTCATTGCTACCAATGTTTTACCAATTCACTTCCTTGTTAAAATTATATTTTCCTGACATCAAACTGAGCAGGAAGTCTTGCCTCTTGTTCTGAAAAAGAGCAACAGCCTCACTGAGACAGTGTGCAGGGGCCATGGCAGGATGTTCAGTGACCTTGCCCAAGGTCTCAGCTGGCATGTTGAGTGGCAGGGCTTGGGACCAACTGGCTTCGGGCCTGCACTGGTGACCACATTGCACAACCTAAGGATCCAGCTGCTTTAGGAGGTGGAGTGCTAGCACAGACAGGTGATACCAAGCCTGTGAAAGTGGACACCAGATTTATGTTGTCTCTGCCTCTAGCTCTTTCTGGCCTCAGGCACGTCGAAACTTCTCCAGACTTTGATTTCTTACCCCAAAGAGAAGAAAAGGAATGAAGATATTTTGTCAAATGACCTCTTTATCTTTTAGCGCAAACTCTGAACCTTTTTTTGTGAATCATCAGGGAAGAGGGAGGAGAACAATGTTAATAGCCTATCATTTAGAAAAAGAATACACGCTTTTCAGGATGAGTTTTCATTGTTCCTAAAAGAATCGCGAAGGGCCAACAATAACAGATCTACCTAATGAAAAAGATGAGAAACTGGCTATGATGTTCACCTGGAGAAGTAAAAGCAAAATCAATACCAAACAAAGAAATTGGGGGAAAGAAAGATACAGATTTAGTGCTCCCCCCACAAATAACATAGTGTATCTTACCAAATGTTCTTTCTCTGCAGAATGAAGAAATACTTGAATGCAGTCATGATGGGGAGAACTCTGAGCAGGAGCAGCCCGGCAGTCCTGAAAACCTTTCCCCAGGCAGGTAAGATTGCAGATCCTTTTAGAGAAGTCATTTTAACCCTTGGGGGGCGGGGTTCAGGATAATATCCTCTGTTTTAAATCTCATCACTTACCTTTTCCAGATAAAATCAGTTATTCGATATACTAACCTTCATTTATCTACCAGAGAACAAAACCCAGGGACAAGCAAGAACTGAAATTGATATCTTATAAACCACATTTCCAAGGATACTCAGTGTTTAAAAAAATGAATTATCAAGAAAATAGTAAATCCAAACTATTGTTGCTATTAATTGAATTAGTGGTTTAAACCTACTTAAAGGCAATAGGTCCCCAAAAGACACAATTTATACAAATTTAATGCTATTTTTGGCAGACAGGAAGGTGTTTGCAATTCATGTGAATGCTCAGCAGTTCAGAGGAAAAGACCAAAAGCAGAAGGGGAAATTCATTTTTTAAAAATCCTCTACTTAGAATCCCCATCATTACCTCTGTTCTAACACTCATCACATTGTTTATCCCCATACCATTTGACTTAGTGACCTGTGAGTTGTTTTTATTCCCAGGGCCTGTCATGTTTACCTCTTAACAGGCCTCTAAAAAAAAGCCTGTAGAATGAATGAACAAACATCTCTAGAAACGCGCTTCTTGATTAAAGCCAGTATTAATTTAATTAGACTACTTGGTATTCTTTCACTTGAAGGTGCACTCAAGGAAACAGGTAGGCTCTTACTGATGGAAATGTATCTTTGAGTCTAAGTAAATGGCTGACTTCAGCATATCTGAAAGTGTGTTTAGTTGTCTCTGAAAAGCAGTACTTGGCAGTGTTCTCTCGTTTTTCTCAAGTGATGGTATATCTTTTGGGATTTTTCTATTACTACAACCTACCTACTATTATCTTTGTAATTTTACTTGTAGAATTATAAATCTTAACTTTATAAAAGTATTAGTTAAATAGGCCCTTCAATTGAACTATTAATTAAATTAGTAAATGAATTCATTTAATTTGACTAATTAAATAGGTCCAATTAAGTGAATTGTTGTATTAATTTATAGTAGAATATTAAATCATACTTCTAATGAGAGCTACAAAGGAAAAGTTACAGCATTTAATGAAACAAAAATATCTTTATGATTCTTGCAAAAGAACTTTGAGAAAAGGCAAAAATAGCTAGTGGATTAAACATAAGACAGAATTTATATTACTGTTGTTTTTACCACAAAACAACACTAATCTTTGCTGCAAAAGTTTATATTTTCTGATTTGATTTTGTGTACACATTTGCATATTTATGCATAACTAATACAGATTTATTGGGGCTGAAGTTGATAAAATATGCTTGGTATATGACAAGCATTCAGATTTCATCAAATAAATTATCAACTTTAAGTAATATAGGTGAAATGTTATGTCAGATAATGTCTTTAGGGTTCTGAGTAATTAATCTTCTTTTCATATCTGGATGGTTTGCCATTACTTTTTAAAAAAATATATTTTTTATTGATTTTTTTACAGAGAGGAAGGGAGAGGGATAGAAAGTCAGAAACATCGATGAGAGAGAAATATCGATCAGCTGCCTCCTGAACACCCCCTATAGGGCAGGTGCCCGTAGCCAAGGTACATGCCCTTGACCGGAATGGAATCTGGGACCTTTCAGTCCGCAGGCTGACGCTCTATCCACCGAGCCAAACCGGTTTCAGCGACATTACTTTATTATATTTGAAAAACAATGATTTGTAAACACTATGCAATCGCTTCCTTCAATTTTAGTTGGAAAAAAAAACACATGAAACACACGAAACAATTAATAGATAATAGTAATATTTGTGGTAAGTGCACATTTATAAGTGTATATTTGAGGGGGAAGGCAGGAGGTGCTTTATAGAACAATTAAGTTTGAGTTCCAAATTTCAGTAGCTAGAGAAAGTGTTTTCGGCAAGGGAAATGAACTTACCCAGGTGTCATGGATGAGATTTGTGATGGATAATAGTAGCAATGGAAAAAATAAAGCCATAGGGAATAAAGAAGGAAAGGAACATTATATAAGACTGTGGGGAACAGATAGAAGAGACTGGACTTGAAGCTGGAGGGAGTAAGGAGCCTTGGAGGCCTGGAGCAGAGGGTTACCAGGGAGAAAGCTATCACTGAGGCTTGTTTCACTGCACCATGTGGCGACTGCAGGGCCACAGCCAGGGAGCACCTGTCCCTTCTGATTATTACAGCAGAATGAATCACCTTCATATCAAGAGTTCTCTGGTCTGATGTTCATTGTAACAGTGGAGTTCAACTGAAGTCCCACATATAGGTCAAGTTCATTAATTCTTCCACGTGATCATCGTTTGAGCCCAAACTACAAACCCCCAACCATGCCTTGCAAGTAAAAAGTTTTACTACAACCAAATAATTCATATACTTCCAAGTTTTAAAATATATAGATACAGAATAACTTACAGAATATTCTAAGAAGCAGGAATCGGGTGAAAAGCAGATGAGAACATAACTACGTATAAATGTACTGAAGCACCAAACACTCCAAGGGGAACCTGAGAACATTCCTGGCATTAAAAAATCAGGGCTAAATTTTAATCTATTTTGAGGTGGGTAAGGATATCAAATAAAAGGAAAATATGACCATTTCAAATGGTGTCTTAAGACACTATGGCTACATGTTACTTTAGCCCAGCCTAAACAATCTAAAATTCCCTCTCTTAGACATTCCAACCTAAGTCATTTAACGAACAAAAGGAGCATTTTAGGGGCTCCAGTGTGTGGAGGACACATCTATCCTAGGCGCTGCATCAAGTTGGAGTAAGACTGTGTACCCTCTGCCCCTCTGACATTAAAAAACAAGCTGATTAGATACAAACAATGGTGTTCACACGGAGTTTAAAGACCCTTGTGAACATACACATCTGCTGACAATTTTCAAGTTGCTTATGTAAATCACAGATTTATTTAAAAAAACACTAATTATTTTAACATATAAGCAAAATTCAAATAATATAAATATTTAACATTTTGGTATAAAATTAATATGAAAAGAAAGATGCAAAGAGGTAAAACGTTTTTAGCAATAACACTGTGTACAACCATCTTCTACCCAAGTGACTGTCCAGGCTGATTGTTTATTTCCCCTTCATTTTTGAGTTTTCAGCCCTGCATTGGAGCACCAAAGTTGTACCTTCCTTTTTAAAAGGCGGGAATCCTTATATTGTATTTACAAATAGTCTTCTCAGTACTTTAAGTCTGATGAAAGAAGCATCTGGCAGTTTCCTTCTTATTAAAAAAAGAAGTGCCTTCATATTTCCTTTAAATTTAAATCTGTCCTATTCTAAGCAAAAAGAAAAAGATGAACACAGTTGAGGAGAGCTCTTTTACAAATAAATAATTGTTTCACAGAAGCATTGCTGTAAACAAACAAGATCATTTCCATGGCCAGGGAGACACTGATATTTTTAACCAAAGAAAAATTTAAACAGTTCCAAGTATAGCTACACAGAGTTTGTATGGCCAAAAGGCAAGCAATTATTAAAGACTCAACTAATGAAAATTAATTATAAATCTGCTTTGTCAAACTGTGCTTTATTCTCTCCATGTTTTTAAATTGGTCAGAAATTTCAATCTGTGATCTAAAAACCCCGAATCTACTCTGAAGGGAACTATAAACTACAATGGTTGATACTGTAGTTTTGACATTGGTTAAGAATTCTGAATCATCTCAGCAATCAATGTAAACAAGCCTCAATTTTCAAAATAGAAAAAAAGATTTCTGTAAACATTAAAAAAAAAGCTACCTGCAAAAAAAAAAAAAATATATATATATGCCATCATCTAGTTGTGTTTACTGAGGATTCTTTTTTTAGTTCTCTCTTGTTTTCCACATTTCAAACATCATCTAATTACATGAGAGAGTTTTCGTTGTCCCTAACAAGCACCTCTGCAGACAAAGGTTCTGTAATCAGCACAACTGCTTTTGCTGAAGTTGCTATTTTGTCTTTCAGATAATCCCCCTAATAATAGATGTCACCCCATTTTTTCTGCAGTGAGGGGAGGCTAATGGCACTGTGGCCACCTTTCCAGCCCGCTTTGTAAAAGAAATGAAAGTCACTCTATTCTATCTCAGCCACATCTCCTTGATTATAAGGAACATATGGCTTTACAAATGCTTTCGTTCTGACAACTTTCTATCATTCTGACTTCAATTTTGAAATATTTAAAAGTCAAAGATTCGTCTAATGGTTATTTTGATAAAATCGACTTTTTAAAGATACTATTGTTTTGGTATGATGTTTGATACTCCCAGTTTTAAAATCTGAAACTGGAACAAGATACTGTGGTTTATGAGACCTTTTTGGGGAGGAGTAGGCTAATTTTAGTAACCATTACAATAATTTTGATATTAAGAATTTTATAATTTATAGAGAAAAGTTTTTAATGTTCTACCTTTCCTTTTGAAGTCTTCATTATTTTATGCCTCTATGCAAACTACCTTAAAAACAGACCGATATTGAATTTTTAAGAACCAGTTGAAAAATTCATTGAATTAAAGTTAATATCAGCTTATTTGAATTAGCAATGATTTCTTCCTACAGAGGAACCCTATAGGTAGTAAGCTGCCATGTTTTATGTCTTGGTTTGGGGTAGAGGGAAGGGAAGGGCAGGATGGTATGGAATCTCTAGGGTATATGGATAGTTAGGGTACACAGTTAGTTCTAAGTGAGCCTTTGTGTTAAAAATTTTGGGGAGGTGAAGACAGATGTAACAGCCCTCTGCGCCCCCACCTCCCTCCAGCCACCTTGCCCATACACGGCACTATGGCTGTGTGCTCCCAGGAAGGTTTTAGGAGAATAGCCCACAATGAGTTGACCACGCTGCCATCTGTCCTAAAGGTGGCTCTCAGCGGAGAGGGAAAGTGACTTTGTGGTTGGTTGCCACTCTTGTGGGTGGCAGGGATGGAAGTGATAAGGGCTGTGAGGGGCTTGGGAGGAAGTTTGCAGTGATGAAACCCAATATGAGATGGAGCAGGGCTGTTAGTGGGAGGAGATTCCAAAGAAAGTGCTTGTTGATCAAATAGAAGTGGAGTGGGGTATGGGTGGAGGGAGTCATTGCTGACAGCTGCTGATTCTTGTAAATTGCATTTAAAACTCTTCTTGTGTAAGGTTGACACTGGTCGGGTTTGGGTCTAGCTCACTTTTTATTTTTCCAACTCCATCCTTGGGCTGGTGGGAAGGCAAGAGAATATCCCCTCTCCAAGAATTTAGTGTTTAGAGGAGGGTGGGAATTGGGATGATGCGTTCCCTGTACCAAACCCTTTTATGAGTGTTCTCCAATTTTGCATTAAATGTTGAGGGGCGGGGCAAAGACATAAATATGTTTTAAATGGCCCCAACACTATCTACATGGATGTGACAATAAGTGATTTGGCTGTTTGTAAAGAAATTGTATACAGAAGTCCTCATTGAATATTATCGATAATTGGAACTGCAGTGGAACAATGTATAATGAAAATTTTTTACAATAGGCTAATTGATATAAACAAGAGTCAAGTTCCTACCAAATCTCATCAGTGCGATAATAAAATGATGCTTGACAAAACCAGGATATTTGAGGACCTGCTATATATTTTCCTAAATCTCCCCTGGAAAATACAAGGCTTGCTTTTACCAGATGCAATACTGTCTCTTATGCCAATCCTCTGCTGCCTCCACCATTTCCATCAAGTGCTCTTTAATTTAAAAATTAACGTGTTTACCTAGTTTAACAATATATTCCTTTCTTTGAAATGGTATACTCTACATTCAGTTGGTACTTTCCAATGCAGTTATTCTAAGTTATTAAGTTCCTTAATAACTTCTTTATGCTGCAGATATACATGTGGCATTGGAAACTTGAATTTCCCTTTAATTTTGTTTTCACAAACCTTTTCTAAGTATAAGTTCCTTGAAATGGATTTAAGCAATGAAGTAGATAATTTAATTCTGAGAGACTGCACTTTCAAAATATTTCTTTGTTTTGTTCATCATCATCTTTCACTTAAGGTATAGACAAACATTTAAAGGTTTTCTATCCAGGCTTGGCTCAGTGACAGTGGAAACATACAACATTCAAGTACGATTAGACAAAGGCAGCCCTGCAAGGATATGTGTCCATATAGGTCAGTTTGCAAAGAAGAACTATTTTCATTACCCTGCAGTATACCTGGCCCAAAAAACCATTCGCAACTGTTTTCACTCTAGGGTCTGTGGCATCCTCCCAAAGGTGCTGAAGATCTTGAACATGTCCATGGGAGGTCATCATTTTATTGTAGATGCAGGGATGATAAGGCGCTTTCCCTTCCCCAGAGAAAAACACATGCTCCTGTGGCACTATCCCCATTTTGTTGGCACAGAGGCCCATGAACACATCATCAATGTAAAGACTAGAGTTGAGTGTCTGTGAGGCCTCATAGACTTTGGCAGCTACGTCACTGGAGATCACGTAGGCGGCCCCAGCAGTGTAATCAGGGTAGGCTGGCCACTGGTACATTTCATAGGAGACATAGTATTTGCTGTGTTTGTTTCTGATGGGAGGGGCACCACGATGAACACGACCAATCCAAAAGTCTTGAACACCAATCTGTTCTAAACTTTGGAGGTATTCAATAAGGTTTGGCATGTGAATAAATATGTCATCATCAGCAGTCATAAGGAATTTAGCATGTGGACAAAAGGTGTTTGCCCAACTGAACTGCATAAGTAATTTAAGAGTAAGATTGTAGAAAGAATCGGCAAAGTCTTGCTGAATTATATCGTTGTACATCTGGTCTTCCCAAACCAGTTTCCTTTGCAGTGTTTCTCTCGTCGGTGGATTAGAAGGTGTTCCTAAGGCAAACAGAGTTTTGATGTTGGCGTTAAGTTGAGACCGAACATACTTCTCATTGCCCCATGTTTTCCTGATTGTAGAGCGTCGATCGTAGTTTTCAGGAGCAGTCTTTACAAACAGTAAAAGGAGGACATCCTGTGCTTGACACTTCTCCTTGTGATTAATGAGATATTGGTAGCGAGGAGCCCCATCCTCACTGCGCTTGAGAGACAGGCTCTCATTCACAAAGTCGTAGCTGTTTATGAGGTATCTGTAAGAGTAGGATTTCATATGGCTCACAATGTGGTTATCAAATGGTTCCCAAAAAAACATGAGGCTCAGTATGAAACAAGTGGCAAATAACTGGACAAACTGCCATTTTTTCACTCTTCTGCCACTAACAAACATTCTGACGTCCGTTTTTAGTGAGGCTCCGTGTTAAATGGGCATTTGCTTCTTCGAGACCACAAAACTTTGTACTCTGTAGAACCGATGTTCATCTTAAGACAGGCTGGTCATTAAAAATGTAAAAGGAGCTTCTTAGGTCACAAAATATTTTCTTTGAAGACCATGTCTGCTGAGATTGCAAAGGAATGCAACACGCTATAGAATGAGGACACCGGCACATCAATATGTTCCCACGCCGGCATCATTCATCAAGTTCGGTGGCTGGCTTCGAGCAGGCATCCCACGTACTTCCTTCTGCAGAAGTTAAGTGTAGCCTATTAGAGTTGGGATGAGAAAGGATGACAAGTGAACGGGTTGCCGAAAATAAATAAACTGCTCGTAATTCCTCACAAACTAAATGTAAGTGGACTGACCTGGATAGGTTAACGAGGCAGCAAGCACATACAGCTGGAGAGACATACAACTGTTTATTTTTTTAAAAAGGGGAGCAAAGGGAAAAAGAAAGAAGCACTCTCTACTTTCTTCCCATTCAGAATACAGAACCCCTTTTCTCTCCTCAACCTTAAAAAAAAAAATAAAAACCCTCTAAAATGGCTATCATCTTATATACTTAACATTTAAATCTCTCAAATGGGTACATCCAAGACTATATTGATTCGAAATAGAATTAGGATGAAAGTAACTATACAGTTCAAGGCAAAATAGATGAATGATGAAAAAGGTACAGATCCAATAAAGCCCCAGGCCAGGCAGGAATTAGAGGAAGATTTTTTTTTTTTTAAATCAAGGTTCATCATCAAGGTGTTGAGATATGTTTCTCAAAAGCAGAGTCCAAACTCTCTGTAACCAAAATGACTCTGTGAGGTCCAAATCTATGCAGTCATGTTCTTTTTGTACTTTTTCGTTTAGAAACTCAAGAGGTACTTCAAAGGTAACACATTCAAAACTAGGAAGCCATAGGATTATAGCGAAAAAGTGCTGTATTTGTCAGCCTGGAAATCTGACCACTGTGAGACCAGCCACCTACTATTTGTTGCACTGTATCATGCATTTAACTCAGAAATCTGAAAAATCGGAACACTGCCTAACTCAAAGTCTTTATGTAAATTAAAAGGGAATATAAATAGATATATAGAGAGAGGGAGATAATTACCTGACACAAGACTGCGATTTCTAACCCATTCTACTGTCTTATCCCCTAAAACCTGCTGGGTTCCATTTTCTCCTTATTTGTGTCTGACTGTACTTCATCATCTATGTCAGATATCTGAAAGTCTCCCCCTTTCCTCCATTCCATGTCTGGTTATTTAATCCTGTGAATTGCTTCTTCTAAATCTCTTTTCACCTCCCCTTCAGAAGTGATCGTCATCACTTCTCACCCAGACCAGAGCAGCAGCCTAAATGAACCCTGGCCAACTCTCCAGTCAGTGACCTTTCTAAAACTCAGATCTAACCAAGAGACTAACTGAGCCCTTTTTTAAAATACACATTTTTTATTGGTTTCCATTGGTTTCGGAGAGGAAGGGAAAAGGAAACAGAGATAGAAACATCAATGATGAGAGAGAATAATTGATTGGCTGCCTCCTGCATACCCCACACTTCAGACTGAGCCCGAAATCTGGGCATATGCTCTGACTGGGAATTGAACCATGACCTCCTGGTTCATAATTTGAACCGGGCTGGGCCAACTGAACTCTTTAAACCCTTCAGGTGGTCTACACGAATCAACAATTCCAAACGATTGGTTAAAAGCTCAGGCACACTTGCTGTTTCATACATGCCAGGCTTTGCACCAGCAGTGCTGTGACTGGAAAGCCCGCCTCTTGTCAATAAGAAGTCTACTTACTGATCCTGACTGAGCTCCTTGTCTGTCTCTGGGAAGTCTGAACTGCAGCCACCCTCTGCCAAAGCTGTTTCTTATCTGTATTACCACGGCACCTTCCCACACCGATCTTCCAGTATTGAGACTTTCATTAAACTGCCATCGCCAATTACACTATGAACTCTGTAATGTAAGGCAGGATGCTGTAGATAGCCTACCCTCAGCACCCAGATTGGCATCTGACATTAATAGGTGATCTCTGGATGTTGGTGAGAAGAACCAGGCTGGGGTGGAGCCACCTTTCAATCAAACAGCTAGTCACTTGGGAAGAACTGGGGGTCACGATGCCCAGCCAGTCATATGCCCTCTCTCTTTTTCCACCACTAGGAGACAGCACCTTCCTCCCTGAACGACTGGGTTGACACCTCAGTCTCCTGGACTTTCTCTAGATTGACAGGGAAAGGATAATGTAAGCTCCACATGGTCCAGGTTGGCTGAACCCCCATCTGAAGCCTCAGGGCAAAGGCCCCACTTCTGAGCCCAAAGACTTCACTCTCAAGTCCCCCACCCTTTTGCACCTGATGTGAAACCATGGGCATGAGCATCCTGCAGTACCCTCATAATATTGGCTGTGGGGCTTCCTTCGGACTTAAAGCCTTTTGCACCCAGTCATATTTGCCATCCCTCAGATTACTCCATGTTAAGATGGCAACTGCAAAGGGTGAGCAATACTGCCATAAGGGACAGACCAATGATCAGTCACTTCTGCCTTGGTTTGGCTGATCATAGATGGAATGCTCTAAGTAGGGTGAGAATAGACAACATGAAGCATCAGTGTCTGAGGCTGGCATGTGCCTAAATTTGCAAAAATCACATTCATTGGTGGGGGCATAGGGAGACTTCCTCTCAGGCATAATAATGCTCATTTAGATCAGGGCCCACCTCTGCCGACTGAAGTCCCCTTTGGCCCACCAGACATACTGAAGGAATTGGAGGCTTACCACAAAGTAACAGAGAATTCTTAACAGCAGATTTTTAAGACAACATGTGTTTAAGACTTCTGAGAAGAGCTCTAGCCAGTTTGGCTCAGTGGATAAAGCGTCAGCCTGTGGACTAAAGGGTCCCAGGTTCAACTGTGGTCTAGGGCACATGCCAGGTTGTGGGCTCAATCCTAAGTAGGGGGCATGCAGGAGGCAGCCGGTCAACGATTCTCTCTCATCGTTGATGTTTCATCTTTCTCCCCCTCTCCCTTCCTCTCTAAAATCAATAAAAATACATTAAAAAAAAAAGAATTCAGAGAAAATTCTCAGTTGAATTTAAGCTGCGGTTTCTCTTCCAGTGACCCTGGAAAGGAAACAAAGGAGTAAACTTTGGAACCACAGGCACAAACTAGCTTCCCATATCTGAGCAGCTGTGCTTAGTATGTTCCCGTCCTGGCTGCCTTAGCCCCCATTCACAGCGGTTGACAAATCTGACCTTCTTGCCCACAAGCCTAACTCCTCAGCTTCCTTGTGTACACTTGACTCTCAGAGGCCCTGGTATCTCTCCAACAAACTGGGTCTATTACTCATCCAGTGGGTGTGTTGCTGCTGCTAACATCACTACAACCTATCGGCCAGCCCGTAACATTTATTTTACCTCCCATCCTCGCCTCACATATGTACTAACCTTAATTTCCTATAGTTCTTCAACTGTTCCCCCAACTGACCTCAAAGAGTCAGAACAGTTTCATGAAGAATGACAAAGAACCTGTCGTGAAACTAATGACCCAGGCTACTTATTTAGGTCCTGGACCACAAGTAAAGGCCTAACACAAGATTTCTTCACCTGCCCGGGCTTGAATTGTTTACCTACCATTTATATCAATCAGAAATACATGCCAGGGACCATCCTGATTGGATGAGGGGAAGATCTGGGAAAGGCAAACTACTTTTTTAGAGCACCCAGCTTCTTTTTTCTAACGAAAGAATACCTGAACGCCTCCAAACTGCATCGTCACTGGGCAGCCTTTCCCAACCAAAAGCAAGAGCACCTCCGGGATCTAAATTCACTAATGACAACTAGACCATGTTGGCGCCAACTCTGGCTTTGTGAATGGACACCACGCACATGCACTTGTCCCCCCCCAGCCGCCCCCCCCCCCCCCCCACACACACACTCTTCTGACTCGAAACCTTACAGCTTTTCCAGAGCACATCTTCCAGGTTCCATATTTAGCCTGCAGGAAAGGGAACTGAGCAGAAGCCCACAGACCTGCTGGCCTGGAGAAAGAACATGCTGGGCCTTCCAGGAAACAAAGCCATCCCAGACAATGCTTGCAAAGCTCAGCACGACCACACAGAATGCTGTTGGTGCAGCTTCCTTTGTGTGCCCACAGCTCGGTGCAGTGACCAATCAACAGGCTGGAAACTCCAGGGCTATCCTGTTGGGGGCCAGATTTATTGTGTGACCTCACCTCGGGCACCCCTCACTGCACTCTGACTTGCAAATGGGAGGTGATACCAACGTATGGTTAATGAGGGGATAGAGAGGTGACAGGTGACTCAGAGCCTGCTGGAAATGGGGAACAGGACAAAGAACTGCTCAAAGGAAATATGCAAATATTCAGAATGTAACTTGGGTTTGCTTCTATTGGGATGGAGAAGGAACAGATATCCTTAATATTCTCTTTCCTAATAGGAGTAGTCAGAGGAAGAAAGAACAGAGAAGTAGGAGCATCAGAGGATAAGGTGGCAGACCCCACCCTAAATACCTTTTAGTCTGGGAGCTGTGCCCCTCAATTACTCTTAACTGCGGGGCACAGCTCCTTAAAACCCTGTTAGTGCACATTCAGGCTATCAGTTTCCCTAATCGACCCCGGTTTTGTCCTCCTTCACCCATGCAATCAATTCATTTCTTTGTCGAGTCTCCTTTTGGGATCCTAAAATATCACGCAAACCTGCTATACATTTTGAAGTTTTAATCAAGATGGTGAGGTGTGCACTTTACAGTCCAGTTAAACAATCTCCGTGTCCAGTGTTTCAATGAGACCTACAAGTATCTGGGTACTCGCTATGGAAATAGTTGTGCCGGGCCCAGTGGGAGCCGTGAGGTAGTATTGTATAGTCTCCAGCCTGAGAGCGTCTCCAATCTGCTTGAGACAAGACTCATGGTGCCCACATGAAAGCACAGCTCCAGGGGTGACAATCAAATTGCCACGGAAGGTACAGGCCGTGTCAGTTCCAGGCACAGTCAGAGTGTCCCCGGGAGGAGAGATAGTGACAGCTTGTCAGAGGGCCTGAGGACAAGCAGGTGGTAGGTGGCTGCAGGAAGGAAGGCAGTCTATTTCAGGCAAGAAAGGAAAGAATCGCCTTAGCTGGTTTGGCTCAGTGGGTAGAACATCACCCTGCAGACTGAAGGGTCCCGGGTTTGATTCTGATCAAGGGCACATGCCCAGGTTGCAGGCTCGATCCCCAGTGTGGGGCATGCAGGAGGAGCTGATCAATGATTCTCTCTTATCATTGATGTTTCTTTCTCTCTCCCTCTTCCTTCCTCTCTGAAACCAATAAATATATATACATATATTTAAAAAAAATATATATATATTTTATTGATTTTTCATAGAGGAAGGGAGAGGGATAGAAAGTCAGAAACATCGATGAGAGAGAAACATCCATCAGCTGCCTCTTGTACACCCCTCACTGGGGATGTGCCCGCAGCCAAGGTACATGCCCTTGACCAGAATCGAAACTGGGACCTTCTAGTCCACAGGCCGACGCACTATCCACTGAGCCAAACTGGTTCCAGCTAAAATATATATATATTTTTTAAATGTTTAAAAAGAAAGAAAGAATTGCAGGGTGGCCAATATTGGAGAAACAGGGATAAATCTGCAAGCAGAGAGATTGGGGCCTGCACAGGCAGAACCTTGATAATAAGACAGAGGAGCCGGTGAGTGCTCAGGGCATCAGGAAGTCACAGAAGATTTGTTTTTATTACTAGTTCCCTTGTCAAAATGAATCAAGCTTTTTGCAATATTCGGATTGAGAAGGAACAGATTCCTTCATAGTCTCTTGATCTGGCAATGGCATGTTCTTATGGTGAAGATGAGTGTACTGGAGAGAGTGTGTAGTAGAATTTAGAGGAACTGAGGTTTCAAGTGAAGCCACATACAGGACTTCCTTGCTGATAACTGTCTCTGTGTAGCTGATAATTGTCTTAATATCCGGACTGATCTGGCAGGGGCATGCGGGATGGAAGCAGAGGGTTGGAGACCAGGACACTGGTTCATCAGGGCCTCGTGCTGACACAGCACAAGGTGAAAAGGACCCAGACTGTGTGGTGGGAGTGGGGGGCGGGGGAAGAATAAAGAAGACCCTCAGACCCTCTCAAGTAAAACAGAAACCCAGCAGCTGAGTGACCTGGGATGGGGTCAAGGAGGAGGAAGAGGGGTGGGATCTAGTTTCAAGCATTTCTGACAGAGGAGGGAAACTGGTTTCATTAGTTAATGTGAGGGGGGAACATGTTTGGTTTTAGATTTGTATTGAGTGTGAGGTGCTTGGGACACAGCGGGTAGAGAAGTCCCACAGGTAATGAGATGGAGGCAGGCAGGACTGAAGATGCGGTGGGCACTCTGAGCATAAAGAAGACACTCGGAAGTTTAAGGAACCCTTATTTTATAATGTATGCACCACTGTGTTCATATTTCCTCCCCGCTACACACTTTCTTTACGTGGCTTCGCTTGACACTTCATTCCCTGTAAATTCTAAATTCAAGAACATATACTCTCCAGTATACTCATCTTCAACCACAGCCTCTATCTATTCATTTAGAACATTCTGCTCACCTCTCCCTGCCCCCAACTCCCTCACCCCACCCAGCAAGTCCTGACCTTTCTTACCCACCTCCCTGCCTTGGATGAGGAACCATCTGGCACCTTCACCCTCCTCTCCTCAGTTCCTGCCCTTCCACCCCAATAGCCCCAGACCTCAGGTCTCCCCGTCTTCTCTGCTCCTACAACACCCGCCAGGCTGCGGGGGAAGGTGTGACACCCAGGCAGACAGCAGCCCTGCCAGTGGCCATACCCAGCTGTGGACAGGGCTCTCCGCGCTGTGTGACTGTCCTTCACTTGTCCCCACCTTCTCCCTCTCCCAGTCTCCTCAGCCATGCTGAGTCTCCCCCTCTCCAAGATCTGCCTTCCTCACTCTTAGCTGATGCATTTACTTCCTGCCTCAGAGAGAAAGAAGAGTCACACATTTTTAGCTTCTCTCCCCCAGGTGTGTCACGGATTTCCCAGGCTCTCCAGCCCCTCTCTAAGGCACACTGGAGGTCAGGGCCAGGATCTAGAAAAGTGCTGCAAGTATGATTGTGAACTAATAATGCTCCTCCAGAAAGTTACAAATTTTTTTTTAAAAAAGCCTAAGTACTACAGTATATGTCTTTTATATGTAAACTTCTAAGCCAAAGTCCCAGTGAAACTCAATTTTTGTTTCCTGTCTGGGCATAACACAAAAGGAAAAATGATATTTTCTGTCCCATCTTTATCTTACATTTTGTTTCACATTTCAAGAATTTTTACCTGGCTTGTCTGGTCATCTCCTCCCTGTTAAACAGCGAGGACCGGTCCTCAGGAGCCAAACTGCCATGTTAAAAGAAATCAGGAATAAAAAGCCCTGAATTTACTGGAAAGGCAGTAATTTGATTTCCATAGATTTTTCTTATTACATTAGTCGTAGTAATTTGTGCTGAGAAACATAACTGGTTTCTGTTTAGTAGTCTTTTCCTATTTTATTTGCTCAAGAAGGAAGGAAGCAATCTGAAATTTGAATACAAAACTCACATATCCTCTCACTTTCATTTTATTATTTAACCAAATTGGGTGTTGCACTGGCTTGTGCGTTTGAGTTGGTTAATGCGTTGCCCGTACATCACAAGCTTGTGGGTTTGATTCCAGGTTGGTGCACATACCCAGGTCGTGGGTTTGATCCCCAATAAGGGTGCGTGCAGGAGGCAACTGATCAACGTTAGTCTCTCTCTTTCTCTCTCTCTTAAAGCAATAAAAAAAAAATTGTTCTCAATATAAGGCCTGTAAAAAATTCCACCCAACAGTTATTTTTAGGTGTTTTTGTGGCTGTAAGTAGCGATGAAATTTTTGCTCAAACCGTGGACAAAGATTAAAAGTTATTTGGAGTTGCTATCCCTCCACAAAGAACACATTTAAAGAGTTAATTCGTGATTCAGTGTTGGTCCAAAGTCTTTCAACATCAATACAGCAAGCATGGATATGGGACAGAGAAAAAGCAAGGTTATAAAGCCAGTCATCTGAATCCAGTAATAAGCCTCACCCATTTAAACTGAGTTCCATGCTTCTTTATTAGAGGTGTAGATTTCTGTTTGCTGGTTATGAGCAAAATAAAGACAGGGAAATACCAAGTGAACAAACAAACAAAGACAGGCCCTAAGTAAAGACAGGTGCTAAAGAAACTGGTAACACAGGACTACAGACTAGATAGTATTATATTCCAGGAGTTACATTAAAAGTCCTTAAAAATTTCCAGTAACGAGTCTAAGTATACAGAATTTTTTAAACAAACAAAGAAGCTAACTAACTATAAAGTAGGCTTCCTAAAGGTCAAACATTTGCTTTTCTAGGCTTGGCCTTCTGTATTCATTCTTGAGCACAGTTGTTGGTTGGCAGGGCTGCCTGCTCTTTTAAACACAATTCTTAGCTGTTTTGTGCTTGCCCACTTAAGAAGCAAACTTCTCCATTGCCCACTCTAGCAACAGTCACTAGCATGGGTGTGTTTACTGTACAGCAGGCACGTTTGGAATGCCTTACACATGTACTAACCCTTTACCTCTCACAACAACCAATGAGGGAGAAATCATCTCCCCATTTCGCAGAAGAACTGAAGTCTCAAGATTTGGGGTTCACCACATAACTTCATAAATTCCAGCTGAGGTCCTGGTCTCTCCCTGAGCTCCTCTCCTGTCCTTCCTTCCCGGCCCTGGCAAGGCTGTCCTTCCAGGAGCTCCCATCAGGATGGGAGGGCAGGGGAGCAGGTGGGGCAGGGCCGAGAGAAGTGATCCAAGGAGGTAAAGAACCTGCTTCACTGTCTGAAGTTCGGAGTCACTTATGTTTGCTCCCTCCTGCCTGCATCTTGTCCGAGCTTGTTCTCATTCTGTACTTTCCCTCCTTCCTTTTCTTGATCCCATAGCATCCAGGGACCTCATGAGTCCATGTCCTTTGGGTGCATAAAGCCTTTCCTCCACAAAAAAAGATTAAGGTATTTAAGGAAGGGAAGCTGAAGTGACAAAGGGGGTTAAAAAATAAATAAAAAGGTGAGAAGGAGAAAAAGTATAGGACTCAGAGGGCATAATTTAAGCAAGTATTTGCTAAGTATTGGATGAAATGAAAGAGTCATACAAAGCTGAGGTCAAATTCTGATATAAAAACTAGTGATTTAGAAATAAGTTGACAATCTAACCCAATCTAACCTTACTATATAAACTGTACATATATGCCTATTGTCCAAAGGTTGTTCATATGTCCTGTTCTGGACATTATATTTGGGAAACATGTGATTGAAGGTCTACAGAGTACAAAAATAATGGTGCAAAACACAGGTGTATATATAATACATTTCTGTCTCAGCTAATCAACATCCTATCTAATAAAAAGAATAATATGCAAATTGACCCTACCTCCGATCAGGCCACACCCACCAGCCAATCAGGAGCTGGGGTGGAGCCAGTGGGGGTAAGGCCAGGGCGGGGGGATGGAGCCGAGGCGGCCGGCAGCCCCCAGGGCCAGGGCCAGGTGGTCGCCGTCGGCTGGGGCTAAGGCCAGGGCTGAGTCAAGCAGGGTGATGGCTGGGTGCCCAAGGGTGAGCTGTCAGTAGGACATTCCCTGAGGGCTCCCTGTATGTGTGAGGGATCAGGTTGGACTGAGGGACCACCTACCCCCCAGTACATGAATTTCGTGCACTGGGCCTCTAGTTTATTATAATAAGTTAACTGCCATTTATTAAGCGCCTACCCTGCTTCAGGCATTATGCTGGGCAGCCTTGAAAGTAGATAACACCTACATTTAATTAATTCAACAAATATTAATTTCCTCACTTCCTGTGTGATAGGTGGGATGCTAGGAAGGCCTCAGTGATGTTTCCAGTGTGTCCATTACCGGAGTGAGTAAATATTCGGGGCAGCCTGGACTCAACCTGACGAAGGCAAGAGAGTAAAGCAACCCAGAGTTTCAGAATACGAACAAAAGTGGACTCCTATTCTGGTGCTTCCATTTACTGGTCACATGAGCTTGACTTGTCTCCAAACCGTATACCACACCATGTTTTCTGAAGATCATTTGAGATAATTTATTGACAAAAAATGGTGCAGATTCAGGTGTTTAGTATACACTAATTTCCTTCCTCTAGAAATTGTTCATAACAATGGTCTTTACCATGATGGTTTAGATAGCAGATGGCTGATATTCTTCGGGATTATTTTCCTTTAAAAATGATGAGATAAACCCTTAGTATTCCTCTAGCAAAATATTCACGAGATAAGAGTTTTTTAAAATACGGATCTGATTGCTAAGGGCACTTACTACTAACATCTAACAATGGTCTTCCATTGTCCTTGACAGGAGAGAACAATATGGTTTCCACAAGCCCTTACAATTACACTTTAATAATGATGACAAAGCCAAAGGTTTTAAGACCCTGTAAATTATGGAGGAAGCCTGATTTCAGTCAACCTTTTAACTTACTTTGTCTAGAGAACTATCAGAAAGTTGTAGAAAGAATTAGACGAAAGGAATAAAATACAAAATATGAAACCTTAGGTGGATCTTAAGCTGTGTAGTAGTTTGAACTGGGAAGCTTATTACCTGCAAACTTGGTAGAACATTCCTTTTTGTAGAAAACTGACTTCTTGGGTCAAAGCCTTCACTATGGACGATAATCATAAAAATTACAGATCAAAGTCAGCCTCTGAATTTCCAGCATTAAAATGTAAAAAACAATCACTTACGTTTATTCAAAGTTTGATTATCTTGCCCTGGCTTGGGTGGCTCAGTTGGTGAAGCATCGGCCTGTAAACCAAAAAGGCTGCAGGCCACATACCTAGGTTGCAGGTTCGATCCCTGGTCAAGATACATAGTTTGGTGCATACAGTTGAGGCGCCTATTGGAGGCAACCAGTTGATGTTTCTCTTCCCTGCTCTCTCTTTAAAATCAATAAAAACATTTCCTCAGGTGAGGATTTAAGAAAAAGTTTGGTCATCTCACTAGACCAATTTTCTTATATTTAAACATGGTAAGATTCTTATACCTCCTATGTACAAGGCAGGACAAAAGTAGGTTTACATATGTGAGTACAAGAAACGGAGTTTATAGTCTTTTATTATTTTTTATACAAACAATTGTAAACCTACTTTTGCCCCACCCTGTGTATACATAGTGTGATCATCTAGATTTACACTGTTCTAGCTAAATGTTTGCTAGCAAAGATTCTATGTCAAATGACAGAGCTCTTATAATGATACTAGAGGCCTGGTGCACGAAATTCATGCATCTCCTCATAAAATTATTCTAACAATGGAATAAAATAATGGCTATGGAATTATCCACCCCCCCCCCAAAAAAAAGGTATAATATGTGACATCACATGTAAACCTTAGATCTATTCAATTGAGCATATAAAAAATTCCAAAGATACATTTTGTTACTTTGAGACCATTTTTTTTCTGAATTTCTCCCAGTTTCTTTCTACTACCATGTCCTTTTTTGTTACGTAGATTCCAGTGCAGCTGTCCTCAGAAAGAACTCTACTTTTACACTTTGAAAGTCACCAAGTGCATTGATTCCAGCCAAAGTGACCCATTTTAAAAGATGACCCATTTCAAAACCCATGAGTTACGATTCAAGCTGTTCTATATTTGAAAGTTACTTTCTTTTCCTACAATCTCATCATTTGAATCAGTCTTTTATAAAAGGGAAAGTTGGTTTCCATTTTAGTGAAACATAAAGTTTATTTGCTATAACCTACACTTTATTTTGAAAATCCTTCACCTTTTGAGATTTTTTTGCAGGGAGGGGGCAAAGCACTATGTCCAATATCATTTATGCCTCTTTTTTTTTTTTTTTTTACATTTGTGGTTGCCGACAGTATTACAGATGTCTCTCATTTTCTTCCTTTTTTGCCCCCCTCCACTCAACACCTGCTCTTCCCCATATTATTATCTGTGATCACCTCTCATTTCTCACTTCCTGGGGAACAGTATCTCTGGGCTTGGCGTGATCTTCCCCTGTCATAGCACTCATCCCCATGTTAAGGTGTCGGGGTGAGCCCCTAGAGCACTCATGTGTGTTAGACTGAATCAGCCTCACCCTCTGAGGGTACAGAGTAAATACTCAAAGAGAATGCCTGAGGGACAGGGAGGAGGGGAGAGAAAAGGAGGGAAGAAGGATCATTTGAAGTATATACAGCAAACATTGTAGATATTGAGTGTATCTTGTTTAAAATAAGAGTTGACCCCCAAAAAGCAGCCCCCAAACCACTGTAAGAGATCAAAAGTACCCTAACTTTGTTTTGAGAAAATAAAACCTTAGCTGCTAATCACCACTCCCCTTTCGGGAAGTTCAGGATGGGACCTTTCCTCGCCACGACTTAATACACCTACCTTCAGTCATCCTTTTCTGGGTCAGTGTCAGCTCCTCACATCTCTCTCCCTTCCCCCACAGGGACCAGGCAACGTTTCCCGAAATAAAGACACAGAGGAGCAAGTCCGATTCTAATAGCTGTCCTTTCATCAGAGAGTCACCCTAAATAGGAGCCACAAACCACCCCCCACCACTGTGTAACTTCAACGTAACCCATAACCTAGGAAAACCAACACCGGGAAAGAAAAAAAATAGAGGGTGTGTAGTCAGGGTCAGATGGAAAGTTGCTACTTTCACCTATATGGTATGTCCCTTTGGGATGCAAAATAAAATTCAGCAGAGTAAAAAAAAAAAAAAAAAAAAAAAAAAAGAGCGGCAGAGACCTTCCCGCTAGGAAGAGGTCTGTTTCCCCAATCCCCCTCCCCACCCCACCCCCACCCCCGCCTGCCCACTTCCTCGTCTCCATTCCTCCCGCCACGAAAGCTCCCTGTCTGGCGGTTCCTCGTTTCCACCGCGACTGCAAACCTCCCACCCGAACTCACCCCTGCAGCCTCCGGGCAGCGCGAGGCTGGGGGACCCCCGCCGGAAACCGAGGCCTCGGGTCTCCCGCGCTCGGGCGGGTCTCGGCAGCGGGGCGCGGCGGGCGCCTGGCCAGAGCTCCCTCGGGCAGGGGAACCCGCCGGACCCCGGGAAACTTACCCCCCCGGCGGAGCTCCGCGCCCCCCAGCCTAACTGCGCCGGCAGCACCCGGGCGGCGGCTCGGCCCGGGATCCCGGTGGTCGGCGCCCGCCCCCGAGCAGCAGCGAACAAAGGCGCGCTCGGGAGGAAACGCGCCCCCCTTCCCCGCCGCGCTTCCCGCGGCCCCGGCCCGACCCCGTGGTGCGGGGGCCGCCCCCGCTTCCCCACGCCCAGCCGCGCGCCCGGCCCCAGCCCGCACTCCAAGCTGGAGCCCTGCAGCCGCCGTCCCGGCCGTGCGCGCCCTCACCTCCCCGCCACCGTCCCCTCCCGCCGGGAGGAGCCTCGTCAGGTCCGGGGCGGACAGAAGACACGGCGAGTCTCCTCTCCTCGGTCCGGGGCTGCTCCCTTCGGCGGCGTGGCGCGGCGGGCGGCCGGCCGGGCAGGGGCGGGGCGGGGCGCAGGCTGGGCGGCCCGAGCCCGGGCGGCGGACCCGGAGCGGCTCTCGGTCTCCGTTTCCCGGGCACAAAGAACAACTCTTCGGGGAGTCGAGGTTTCCCCCCAGAAGCTAGAGCTTCCCCCGTTCGGTGGTCAGAACGGGAGGACCACATCTCCACCCCGTGGCGCGGTGGGAGGGTCGGCCCCACCTAGGACGCAGTCGGCTGTAGAGCAATTTTTAAAAATCGTACCGTCGATCTCGAGTTACTTACCCCGAAGCTACTGGTCTCCGTGCAGTTTCCTCCGGAGGCATTTGTGAGACCAACAAGCCATTCGTTCGGAGCGAGCGGCAGCAGCTACTCCTCTCCGGGAGGCAGGTTTTGCCTGGGGTGCAGTCGCCCCATCGTTTTAGTTCCTTGCTTAGAGCAACTGTTCCAAGCGCTCAGCCCGGACAGAAAGCGTCTTGTCACGCCGCTGATGCCAGGAGCTGCTGGGAGCCTGAATGACAGGAGAAGGAAACGCTGTAGAATACCGAAGCTTCGCTCCAGCGGTTCGTTTAAAAAAACAAACAAACAAAAAAGGCAGGGAGGAGAGCCCCCCTCCCCCAATGATTTTACTTCCAAGCCCAGGTTATTTCCAAAGAGCGCTTAGAGCAAAACTTAACCAGATCCAAGCCCAGCTCCTTAAACTCCCAAATCGGAGGTCGAAGCAAGGGCCTTTGGTTTCAAACACAAAACCTGCCCTCCTGATCTCGGGCCACGCCTGGGCAGCAGCGCGGGCTGGACTCGCCGGCTTCCTCCTGGGGCAGCCCGGCGGAGTGGGCAGAGGAGAGCGGACCCAATCAGGGGCTGGGGCGGAGGGCGGGGGCGCGGCGCTCGGGAGGCTCTCTCAGGGCTCGGGCTGCGGGCGGGAGTTTCCCCGCACCCCTTGGCGTCGGGGGTCATTGCGAAGCCCAGCCTGGCCTGCCCCTCCCCCGCCACCCCGCGTGGCGGTGATGATGCGCTGGTGTGGATGGATAGGTACCGCCGAATTCAGTTCCAGGAAGTGCCTCCGGCGCCTAGGTAGCTCTCTGAGGACACATCCTCAGAGGATCAGCTGTGAGCCAGAATCCACTTGGGTGTCTTCTGGGAGCTGTTTTTCTTGCTCAAAGTACTTAACGCACACCTCTGGACAAAAATCAGAAGAATGTAGGTTTCTACGGAAGGAGAG
Source organism: Antrozous pallidus (assembly GCA_027563665.1). NCBI lineage: Eukaryota > Metazoa > Chordata > Mammalia > Chiroptera > Vespertilionidae > Antrozous > Antrozous pallidus. Next base: position 43,339,956 of record CM050514.1, on the reverse strand, counting down.
GGTAACTAAATCCTTTATGGGTTTGGTTCCTCATTCCTCGGATGTTCCAGCCGTCTTATGGAACAAACATCACTTAGCAAACATCATCATTTAATATTATCATCAATATTCCGAACAACTTTGTAACTGTACAGATTGCTGGACATGAGCAAAAACAAAAGATCAACCCACTTCAAGTAAATTAAGCTTTGTGTTTCTTATTGTAAAAGGAATAAGACAGGTAATGGGTTCAAAGTAGATTACTGAATCCGAGTTTGAAACTGTAGTTACAGTATTGTACCTGTTATTTCAAACTAAATTTTCCAGATGGTTTATAACTGCTCTATGTAAGCCGTTTAACTTATTTTGAGCCATACAATTATTTTTAATATATATTACCCATAGAGAGAATGACTCAGCACTGCTATTACCCACTCAGAGATTATAGTGCCATATGCATGTCAGAACACAGACAAATCCTATCTAATAAAAGAGTAGTATGCAAATTTGACCATACTGTTGCCACACCCACAAGCCACGCCTATAGCCACGCCCACCAGCCAATCAGGAGCAGATAATGCAAATAAACCCCAACCAAGATGGCTACTGCCACTGAGAGCAGGAGGAAGGCTTATTTCACTGGCAACAGAGGAAGCCAAGCTTTCCAACTACCTTTGCTGGCCTACCTAGGCCTGCACTCAATGTTACAAAGTTTCAATTATAAAAGATACAGAAATGGCGGCAGCCACTGCGCTGGAGAAAACAGAGGCTTGGGTTTCCCTGGCAATGGATGAAGACAAGCTTTCACCCTGCCGTTGCTGACCTAGGCCTCCCCTTTAGGCTACAAAGTTTCAAACAGAAATGGCTGCCGTCCCAGAGCAAGCAGAAGGCTTGGCTCTGCTCCAGGCTACAAAGTTTCAATTGTAGACAAAAATTAATCCCAGATCCCAGGGCCTACGCTTGGGTCACTGGGGGGTGTGGCCAACCTGCAAACCTCCACAGGCCCCTCAGCCAGGCCACCCATCATCCCAAGGGAGCCCCTACCCTGATCTGGGACACTCTTCAGGGCAAACCAGCTGACTCCCACCCATGCAACAGGCCTCTATCCTATCCTATCTAATAAAAGAATAATTTGCAGATTGACCATCACTTCAACACACAAGAGGGCTGCCCCCATGTGGTCAAAGATCCTGCCCCCATGTGGACACAAGATGGCCACCACAAGATGGCCAGCAGGAGGGCCATTGGGAGGTTCCAGGCCCTGCAAGAGAGGGCAGTTGTGGGTGATCAGGTCAGCAGGGGAGGGCAGTTGGGAGGGACCAGGTCTGCAAGGGAGGGCAGTTGGAGGTGATCAAGTCTGCAGGGGATGGTAGTTAGGGGTGACCAGGCCAGCAGAGGAGGGAAGTTGGGGGCAAACAGGCTGGCAGGGGAGCAGTTAGACATCAATCAGGCTGGCAGCGGAGTGATTAGCTGGTGATCAGGCTGGTAGGGAGAAGCAGTTAGGGGCAATCAGGGAGGCAGGCAGGTGAGCAGTTTAAAGCCAGCAGTCTCAGCTTGTGAGAAGGATGTCCAACTGCCCATTTAGGCCCAATCCTACCGGGATCATCCCCTTCCCTCCCACCCACTCTCCTCCCCCCACCCCGTGCACGAATTTTGTGCACCGGGCCTCTAGTATTTATATAATGTGATTTGTAAGGGCGTCACTGATAGGGACCCACAAGGAAACTGACTCATTGTTAGTGCTGTGCAAACCACCTCCCTTCTTTACCTATGCAAAATAAAATCCTGATAGTAATTTCACATGCATCCTTCCCATCTGTCATATGCGTATGTCATGTTTATGGGCAAATGTTCCATTATCTTTATCTTCCTTTCAGGCCATGTGGAGCCAGGCCCACATAGGTCCATGTGTTAGCCCAAGAGCCTTCCATATGCACAAACACGGAGGACTGTGCCACAAGCAGTACCAAGTAACCAGAACATTGATAGATACATGCAAATCACATATTCATATCTTCCTACATGGAAATAGATGCCCCAGATAGGTAAATAATTTCCTGTGTAAGTCAGGAGATTGATGAGAAGATGTGTGTGGCTTTTGTTGGGAGCGGGGGCGGGGGCAGAGGGTGGATGAAAGATGAGGATGAACAAAGTGGCCCAGAAGATCTGCTCGGGTGCCCACTGTACACACCCCACAGGGAAGGGGGCAACAGTCTGGGAGTCTCCTTTGTTCATGAGGGAGGATTTCCTACCCCAGACAGCTTCCCATCCCACCCCAGAGAGGGAGAAAGAGAATGACAGGCTTGATGGATGAGAACAGAGCACTCAGTTTATTTAATTGGGAGGAAGTGCATGAAAAATTTGAAATTAGAAATAAGATTAGATGATAGTAGTGACGCTGATTCAGCCGTCGCAAAGAAGGAAGACAGGGTCGCCAGCAATCGCTGCTGGTGAACAAAACCATTATGCTCGGGAATTCGCTTCCCAGAGCACTAGAGAACAACAGAAATTACTGGGAAAAAATGAGAAGAATAGCAATTTGCATGGTAGATTTAGAAAGAATAAGATAAGGCAGAGAAAGAGCAGAGGAGAAACAGATGTGGGAGACAGGAGCAGAGAAAAAGGCAGAAAGGCATGCCTCACCACTTGGTGGGAAAGGAGACTTGAACCCCAAGTACAAGAGAATCTAGGAGATGGTGGGAGCGAGAGACCCGTGAAAGAAGCATGCCTTACTGAAATAATGGAGAAGCAGTGTTGATGGCCGGCTAGCTTCACGCCTGACACCACTGAAGCACAGAGCCAGGCTTGACTGATCTTTCTGGATCTGTTACGTAGGAGATGTCCTCACAGACCCTGTACAAGCCCTGACCTACTCAGACACACCACAGGCTGCGTTCTGAATGGTGAGTGTTCATGCAAGGCCTGAGCTGCCAGAGGAGTGGGCTGGAATCCTGACCTTCCTGCCGGCCACAGGATCTGGGCAAGTGACCCACCTCTGTACACCGCACGGCCATTCCTGCCTGGAAGGGTGCAGTGAGGACTGACTGCAATAGCAATTACGTGCGTGAAGGGCCGAGCTCGGCAATGCTCAGGGGCTGGGTGGAAACTGTCACCCTCATGCCACCTCGGCTGCAGAAAACGCCTCTTACTGGTGAGCTGGCAGAGGCGCATTCATGCTGTACCCCATCACCATGGCTGCAGAAGGACCTGCTGTGTTTCAGGTCTCTGTTAATACAGCATCGCCCCTTCTCATAACGCACCATCTCTGGCTGCCTCCTCCTGTGCTCCCGCCAGCCGCTCCACCAGTCCGTCTGGCTGGGCTCTCCGCCCACACCTGCTCCTTGGTGGTCTCATCCGTGGCCTTTATCCACGACTTGTTTCTCTGAGCTCCACATGTGAATGTCTTCACTTACATGTGTCACACAAGTCCTATCTTGACACGTCTAAAATGCAGGACCCAAGCACATGTTTGTGAAACAACTGGATGGAACTGGATGGAACTTGACTGTCCCAAGGGCCAGAATCCTCTTCTCACCAGCGGGCCCAGCCCAGGGCGTTGCGTGTCAGTAACAGTTGGCACTGCGTCACTGTGTAAATTGTCTGTTCCCTGCTCTTCTGAGAGGCCTCAGACCTCTTGAGGGGGAGCCCACGTCCCGCTCCTCTCCAGTTCCCACGAAGAATTCCCCACAGGCTCTGCGCAGGGTGGACACGTATGTACTGACCTTTGGTTGAGTTGAATGTGTGCTGAGCGCTCCAACAGTCATCACATATTCAAACTCCCCTTCCAGGAAGCCGGTTGGCAGGACAATGGCCCCAGTGTGCTCCTCCCTGATGCCAGCAGCCCCAAGGCTGACACCGAGGCATTCGCCCTCCCCCACAGTCTTGCCTCTGCTCCTGTGGTTTGGCACAGTCCGCATCCTCCCTCCATTCCAGGGCTTGGCCGCTGGACGAAGCCACACAGGTACAGCTGGAACGGGAAGATGCAGGGAGCCCAGGATACACGGGGGCATGCACTGCAGGCCATTCTCGGACCCCACTGTCTTCCTTTCTCTCCATTGTCTTCCTTCCTCTCCTCTGCATGGGGCAGGGGCCTGCTGCCCAAATCTCCTAATCACACTCAGGGCCTCTCCATGTGCCATCTAACCTCAGCGGGGGCCCCGTACGGACAGGGGCAGCCTCGGAGAGGCAGGTCCTGGAGGCTGGGACCCTCCTTGGTCCAGTAGAGCTGTGCTGTGGATGGGGCGGCCTCGCAGGGGGAGGGGCAGGGAAAGAGGACTGGAGTGGAGTGAGCCTGGCACAGGTCTCCCTCCAGGCTGCACATGCCCAGGCAGCCCCAGTGGCAGTGGCCTGGGCCCACTCCCTGGCAGTGGTTCTGCCAGCATTTCTCTCCCCTCCCCACCTGCAGATCAGACACACACCTCACACTCCCAGGGCCGTCAGGGTTCTGGGAAAGTTTCCGGGGGCTGCCTCTCGCTCCATCCCCTGCCTCCTACTCAGGAGGGCACGGCCAACTTGAGTGAACGATGATATCTGTGCAGGGACGATCTTGAATGTTGTCTGACTAACGCTTATATTTTAAAAGACAGTTGTTATCAGCTTTGCCAGCTCTGTGAACTGAGCACAGTGATTTGGGTCCTGTGATGGGCGGTACTGAAAAAATAAGAACATTACAGCTGGTGCCCCGGAAATCATACTGACCATGACATGGAGGCTGTAGGCCTGGCCCAGATGCAACCACTGGTGTTTCACACTTAAGTTTGGTTGTGCTGATATTTTTAAGGACAACTTAAAATAGAATTCTCTGTTTTCCTTTTCTTAACAGTTAAAGATTTCTAACTGTTCGTTGCCTGCTTTATGAAGCGTATGTGGTTCAAACCCCACTCGTACCAGACAGTTATCGGCCTACCTGGGATTCATATTGAGTTAATTATTTAAAACCAGAGGCCCACACCCGTGGGGTCCCTTGGCCTGGCCTCTAGGCGTCAGGCAAAATCGGCTCTCCAACATCCCCCCCAGGGTCCCGGATTGTGAGAGGGAGGTTCTTGGGCAATGCACCCCAAATTGGGCTCCCTCCTCTCTGGTTCCAGGTGCGTCACCCAAGAACTGCAGCTGTCAAGTCACCACCACTCAGCAGCTCCTGCATTGAGCGTCTGGCCCCTGGTGGTCATTATGCATCATAGCTACCAGTCGGCCAGTCGAGAGGTCGGCTTATCTCTTAGGCTTTTATTTAAGCAGAACATCATTCGTTAAGAGTTAGAAATAGTTTTACTATACTGTGATTTTTGTTTCATGTAACAGTCCTTCTAAGAAGGCAACTCTAAAGTCCTTGATAAATGATTTGATCTGAAACAATATATTTCATCATGAGTCAGTCTTGGTTGATCTGATGACCAAGGTCATAAAACCAAATATTAAAGATTTTGCTATTTGAACCTGCAGGTATGGGGTTAAGGGATGCTGGAAAGAGAGAGCAATATTTCTGAGAGATATGTTCTATTATAGTAAGTAAATAAACCTCTTGGGAAGAAAGAAATTAATAGAATAATAAGCTATATGCAGGGAAGATAAAGATACAAACAGGTCTTTCAAAAAAAAAAGAAAGAAAGAAAAGAAAAGAAAAGTTATGCAGGGCAGATAAAGCAGTGTGGCTCTTCCCAAGGTTTTTTATCTTTGACTATTTTATCCATTTTTCTGTCCTCGGGATTTTCTTTTTTTTTTTTCCAATAGACTTCTTTTTATTTGCATGAAGTGGAAGCTTATTAACTATTTCACAATTTCTTTTCTTTGCTGAAGATTACTGAATAATTTCAATACTTCTGATGGAATTAGTACCAGTAGTACCCTTTCCTACGAACTAAATGGATAATTGTTTTCCTCTCAGGAGTATGCCATGAATGTCCTTGGTGTGCCAGCAATTTCTCGCACATCTCGTTATGTTTGGATTGAAGATGTGCCTGTGGACCGTGGCTCTGAGCCTTCAGACCAATTCCCTGAATCCTAAACATGAACACACAGGGCCTGAGCCAGTCCCCCTACCATCCCACTGTGTCCTGCCTGTCACTGACGAGCGATGCTGCAGAATATTAGGTGCGGCGTTAGTGGACTGACATTCGCCTTTGGCATATCAGTTCCCCGGCCACTGGTTTTAAAGCTAGAAAGCCTGCACTTGAACTCTTGCTGGCAATGCCTAGATGGCAGTGTGATCTCAACCGAATCGCTTGCTGCTATGAGTCTGAATTCCTCCTCTGTGAAATGACAATAACAATTATTACTCACAGAATTGACCTCCGTCTGTTCCTGAAGTCATCCATTCCGTACCAATTTATTGGAAATTTACCTGCTCGGAGGTCATGGGACAAGGATAAACAGGACAGGGCATCTGTCCTGGACAAACTGTCAGGTGTTGGATGGCTCAAGGAATATAACAAATGCATTGAAAAAGACACCTTACTTCACACCCAAGGGGCTGGCTATAATTTAAAAAATGGAAAAGTAATAAGTATAATGAGAGGATGTGGAGACATTAGAACCTTGGTGCACTGAGGGTAGCATACAAAATGGTACAACTGATTTGGAACACAGTATGGTGGTTTCTCAAAAAGTTAAAAATAGAAATACCTTGCTGGATTACCACAGGATAGGGCCTAAACCGGCATTCAGACAACCCCTGAGAGGTCCTGGATTGTAAAGGGGTGCAGGCCAGGCTGAGGGACCCCGCCCTCCTGTGCACGAATTTTGTGCACCAGGCCTTTAGTATTAGGTATAAATGAAAATTGATGACAAATTATGTTTACAATTAATGAGCAAAAATATGCTTCTGATAAACCGGTTCCCAAAAGGATACTCTTCTATTGGAAAGCCAGGACATTGGGGAAGGCCAGTAAGAGGCAGTGAGGATAGGGAGCTAGGATTAAAAGGGGTAAAGATTAGGATGCATGGACAAAGAAAAACTTATCAGGAAATCCTCACATGTACGTACTTTAATGATCTTGCTTACCAAATAAGATTGCATTCATTATTTTAAAAGGCTCCATTCTTGCCCCTTGGTTATGGTATCATCTGAGATAAACATGAGGTGTCATGTGGAATGGAACCAGATAGCCAAAGCTATGTTTTTATGCTCCCTTCAAATATGATTCTATATTTGAAGGTAGCATAAAACAAACAATCATGCCTCCATTTCTTCCCTAGTGTCCAGGATGGGAGGTGAGGACAGATCCCCCTTTTAAATGTAAAACAAAGAGCCCAAATGTGCAGGAGTGTAGAGTGCATTAGTGCCGGCTGATCTGCACGTCAGCCCCACCTAAGGGTAGATATCCATCAGGACATAATTGCTCTAAGTGTTTAAAGGTTTTTAAATTATTTGAGAACTCCCAGTGTTTTCTGTTTTTCATCTACATATCTATACTTAGTGACTTTGGGTGTTCAATCCTTGAGAGTCTTTTTTCTGAACAAAGATATGTGCTTTGGAATAATAAAGCAGGCAATCATCAGACAGAATCATTAAATTTCTCCCATTCTGTCCTTATTTGAAAGAAAAACAAAGGAGAGGAAAGGAAAAAGAATGGCTAACAGTGACCCAAGGGTTATTCTTATTTTTGATTTGAACTGAAATGGAGGTGGAGTTTTATCCGTTGCACTCACACAAGTAAAAAGAAGTAGTGACCCGGCCAGCATGGCTCAGTGGTTGAGCATCGACCTATGAACCAGGAGGTCACAGTTCAATTCCTGGTCAGGGCACAGGCCCAGGTTGTGGGCTTGATCCCCAGTGTGGGGTATAAAAAAGGCAGCCAATCAATAATTCTCTTTCATCATTGATGTTTCTATCTCTTTCTCTCCCTCTCCTTTCCTCTCTGAAATCAGTAATAAAAAAAATAAAATAAGACAAAAAAAGAATAAAATGAAGTAGCTGGATGTGATCCATGGACTGTTCTCCAAACTATAACCTGGGCTATAACCTGACGAGGGATTTTTTTTCTTCCAAGTTGTGAATATTTTTTTGTGTCAAATTCTTAAAAACTCCTGAGTCTTTAAGTTCTTACATAACTGTTGGGCAGTAACTTGGACTTCTGCTCACCACTTCGTTATTTCTACCTTTGGACTTCATTTAATCACCAATTCATCCTTAAACAGACTTGCCAAGTCGTGAAAGCCCAGTGCTTCATGAGGGCATAAGAGGCCTGCTGTACTCTGGATTTCCATGAATGCTTCACTGTTGCTGTGGGTCTACTTGATGTCATAGCTCATAGAAACAATCATTTCAGGATGATTTATAAAAAGCGAAGAAACCTCTTATTCAGTGACTGCTAAGTTTGATCTTAAAGTAACTTTTTTGGTAGTCTTTCTCCTTGAAATTGTTTCCTCTGTCAGTGATTGTCCTTCATCAGTTTTGTCTTATAACAAGCTTTTATAAATAGACCAGAGGCCCACGGCATGAAGATTCATGCAATAAATAGGCTTTCCTTCCCCTGGCTGCCAGGACCAGTTTTCCTCTGGAACCTGGGACCCAGGCCTTCCCTCTGGCTGTTGCCTTCTGTTTTTGCTTTGGCCGCTGGAGGCTTCACTCCAGCCGGAGCCTTCAGTCTTCTCTGCTCTGGCCGGAGGGCCACGCCGCCACTTCATCTCTGCCCCCAGGGGCAGGTGCTGGTGCCCCTCGGCCCCACCCCTGCTCCTGATTGGCTGGTGGCATAGTGAAGATACGGTCAAATTTGCATGTTTCTCTTTTATTATATAGGATACAAAGATTGTCATTTTAAAAATAACTGTTGAGCTCTAAAATATGTAAATTGTAGGATTTATATATAGCCTTCAAATAGGGTTTACATATCATTACCTCTTAGTTACACTCATTTTAAAGTGCCATGTAAGCCATGCCTTCAATTATAAAAGTGGTAAATGTTTAAAGGTTTTTAATCAAATGTTGTAAAAAAGTGTAGAGTTAAAATGAAGAAACTCTCTGTCCCTGTTTATAGCTTTCAGCCAATATCACTCTCCCAAAGCCATCACTACTGACAGTGTCTTAAGTTTCTTTGTATAAATTTTCTAAGCATATACAGTTTTACATATATATGTGTGTGTGTACACTCATTTTTATACAAATTGCACACTAGGCATACTTTTCTGTATCTTGTTTTTTAAAATTCACTTAAAATGATTGTCAGATCAGCACTATTCAATTGACTTCGCTCTTTTACAAACTACATGCATTTCATCATAAGTATGTACCATAATTGAATGACGAGCATATAAGTAATTTCCCACATATATCTGGTTGTTGCTACCATGTTATTGTTCTCATAACAAACAATAGACATTCTTAAAAGTGGGATTGCTTAGTCAGGGAGCTCGCGTTTTCGATGTGACAAGCTATTTCTAAGTTATCGTGCACCGATTTACACTCCCGCCAGGACCGTCTGAGAGTGTTTCCACCCTCATCTATCTGTCTTCCTTTGAGATTTAAAATTTCTGCCATTTTAGTGATTGAAAATTATTACTTCTTTCTACTATGTCTTTGTTAGGTTTTTGTGCACTGAGCGTTTTCTTTTCTTTTCTTTTCTTTTTACATAAGACTAATAGCTATTTGTATATTTGTGTGAATTTCCTAAATCACGTTCTTTATTTGTCTCTTGCCATGTCCATTTTATGAAAGGAGAAGCTGTTCGCGAGGCTAGGTTACCGTTTAATAGATAACCACCGACAGTGCATGGGAAACCATAAGTGCGTGCTTTACTCGTGAACACTTGTGCAAACACTGACTGACTCACTTGGAGGCCTGAGAGAAAGCCTGGAGAGGACGTGTGGTCTCACAGCCTGAGAAGAGAGAGAAAGCAGTCAGTCTAGAGGTAGATATGGGAGTCTAGCCTCACTCCATTAGTGTCCTATTGCTGCATAAAATGTGGCCAGAAACTTAGCATCTCTGCTCACAGTTTCCCTGGGACAGGAGTCCGGGCACACCATGACTGGGTTTTTGCCCAGGTTTCACAGATTAAAATCAAGCCATTGGCTGGCTGTGCCCAGTGTCCTAGGTTCACGCCATTGTATTTACAACTCAGTTCCTTGCAACCATAGGACTAAAGTCTCTGTTTCCATGCTATCCACCAGCTGGAGACCATGCCCAGCTCCAAGAGGCTGCCTCTGCTCCTGGCCACCGTCCCCTCCAAAGCCAGCAAAGAAGAATCTCCCTATGTCACCTCCTCATGCTTCCAATCTCTCTGCTTCTAGACCCAGATCTAGAGATTTCGGGATGAGGTCAGCTGATGTGGAACAAATGAGAATGGCAAAATCGCATCTTAGCATCTCCTAAACTAGTGTTTGATTGGCTGACTGGGAGAAGGTCTGTGTATAGCAGGGGCCAGGTATCTTGCAGATCATCTTAGAATTTTGCTGACCTCACTCCCCACCTGCTTTCCTCCAGGGAAGCAGACGGAGCTCAAGTCATTTGGCTGAGGAAATCAGTCCCCCTGAAACATGGAATGCCAGAAGAAGGAGGCATAACTGGCATCTATCTAACCTGGTGCGCAAAATATACCCAAGTGGGTGAAAGATCCAAGTGAGCGATGAAATAGAAGAAAGCCGGAGATAAAATATAGGAAACCACACATACAACATAGGGGTCAGGTAAACTTTCCTGACCAAGGATCCAAACCAGGCATTTCCTACTCCACCATCTGTCTCTTGACCCCCACACTGTAGCCCACCCGAGGACAAGTCAATTGCTAGCTGCACACATGGGTTTTGATTCCTCCAACCTTGCCATTTCCGCTAACGTCAGTCAGATCAGAGTGTGGTTTTGTGAACTATTGGCCATGAGTAGTCTATCGAACAGAATGAATTGACTAAGTAAGTGAGCCACTACGGTGAAGTATTAATGAGCATTATTCTAAAAGAACCCTAAAACATTGTTCCTCCCCCCTCTCTTTCATCTTCCCACCTACTGCTGTGATTCAGGTGCCTTATACGTGACTTGCTCGAGACTGAAAAGGTTTATATAAAAGAAATGAAGAGCATAATTGATGTAAGTAGATTGGGGAGGGGGATGTTAAATTTATTCAAATTGAAGAAATTTTGTTACACAGAGAATCAAAATAGTTGCCATGTGTCTCTGGAATTCTCCCCAAGGTTTTAGGTCTTACAATATTGCAAGTGTTTTTCCAGCTGGAATAAGCACATTCTTATGACTATTGATCCATGTAACTAAATGCCTTCTAAAGGATTGTGCCACTTCATACTGATTCTGGCACTGCTTAACCAGGTTCACCACATGCTTCCCAAAGAGTGAATATGGTCATTGACATTTTTTTGGTCATTTAATAAGAGAGAATTGTTTCTCATTGTTTTAAATAGCACATTTTTCTTACTAGTGAAGGGCATAATCTTGAGGAGTAAGTTATATGTACAAAATTATAATATTTTTTTTTTACCATAAAATATCAGAAAACTAAATATCCATTTAAAAAGGGAAGGAATAATTAATCAAGTCTAACATGCATGCTAATTATTTTGAAACAGTTAAATAATAATGAAATATTATTCAACTGTTATAAATAATTATTTTGAATAATTTGTAGCAATACTGAAAAATACTTATAAGATTACATTAAAAACCATATATATAAAATTTACAAGCAGATTTTAAGATATATATGGTGAAACAATGCAATTTATTTATGTATGGTGATTATAACGATACAAAATAAGCTTCTAAAAGTCATTCAGGAAATATAATAAAATGATAGTAATTGCAACAGGTCATAAAATGATGGGTAAGTTTTAAAAAATATATTTCTTCTTCTTATAAAAATGCCTTTTTATTATCATTCCCAATAAACCATCTTCTTCTGAAGATGGGCCGATGAGGAAAATAATATCAAAAGAATTTGATGAAATGGCTTTTAGGAGATATGTGTTCTATATCCCCCAATTATTTTATTAAGGTTGTATTTCCTGGAGTCGCTAATTCAGATCATCTTTCAAATGTTCTACCGGTAAAACCTGCCTTGTTTGCACCTCTGCAGGGATATATCACTCCAATGGACTATGTCTGGCTGAAGCATCTGATTCCAGACGTCCTTCAGAACAACAAGGACTTTCTCTTTGGGAATATTAGAGACCTTTACGAATTTCATGACAGGTACATAATCATTCAAATTATCAGGAGAAATGGAAAGTAAGAGAAGGCTGGGAATCAGACTGATGGAATTTGGCCATAGAAGTACTTAGATAGGTAATAATTAGCATGCATGTTAGACTTGATTAATTATTCCTTCCCTTTTTAAATGGATATTTAGTTTTCTGATATTTTATGGTAAAAAAAATTATATTATAATTTTGTACATATAACTTACTCCTCAAGATTATGCCCTTCACTAGTAAGCAAGTAGTCCAGAATCAGTGGGTTGGGTTGGGGTGTGAAGGAGGGGAGAGGTGCCACAAGATCCCAGGTGCAGAGGAGGGGGAGAGGAAAAAGACATTTATGAAGCCTGAACTAGGTATCAGGCATCGATGTTGTATTTGTGCGTGTGTTCTTTTGCCAATGTATCTATTTATGCATCAGCATTTATTGAGCACCTGTTGGATGTCAGACACTGTGTTCTGCACGGGAATACAAAGATGACCATACCTATTATCAAAGGGTAGTGCTGGGACCTAGGGTGTTAGAAAATGCTAACCGGTCAAGCAAGTTGTCCTTTTAGCCCAAGGCACTTTAAATGCCGAGTTCTAGAGAAACAGAGGACAAAGGGACTTTGGCAATTATTTTCCAACCCTTGCATTTTACAGATGAGTAAACCGCACTTTGCTCACTATAACGACTCCTAAATTGCACATCTAATTGCCGGAAGGGAAAAGAACCTTGGTTGCTTCCTAACCACATCTTATGTCTATTGGTCTGTTGTCAAAACCGAAATGGAAATCTCATTTCTGATACTTTCAAGTTACGTGGCCTCTCTTAACCTCGGGTTTATGAAACCCTTTCTTGCAAGGTTTGGTGGAAGATTAAATGAGATATTGTTTGTGAATCACTCAGCTTATGCCTCACTCACAGGAAGCTCACGGTGATAACAGTGGTGGCAGCAGCAACAGCAGCTGTTCTTATTAACATTAATGGCTAGCAGGAAGCATCTGTGCATCCTGTCTGCAGTAACTCGTGCTTAGAATTATCAGGGAATTTAATGTGGTTATTTGAGGGAATCCTACCAATGTTACAGAATACACTTTTTTCTTCAAGTGTGTTAAAGATGAATCAAGAGCAACAAAGTTCAGAAAACAACATTTTTCTAGGCACCTCTTAATACCTTATATGATTTTACTTAAAAAAATGTTTAATGCATGTAAATGTCATTTAAAAAGCATTATTATACTTCTCCACCTCCCTAGGACTTTTCTAAAGGAATTGGAAAAGTGCACTGAGAATCCTGAACTTCTGGCTCATTGCTTTCTTAAGAGAGTAAGTCTGTGTTCCTAAACAATCAGAATAACCTTGTGTTTCAAGGTTATTTTTCTGTGTAGGTGGCAGGGGCTAATGGCAAGGCCAATGGTCTGAAAACACATCTGCCTTTGGAATGCGAAGCAGAAGTCCCTTGCACAGCTGCCCGCGGTGTGAGACCTGTCCAGTTGGACTGAACTCACTCATAGGTCCGGGCCACTTATAAGCCTAGTTTCCGGCCACGCCCAGTGAAATGAAAGACTGGCCCTCAGGCAACCCAAAGCAGCTGATCCTGACTAACTCCACATGACTAACCTAACTCTTTTTGGACCAGAATCACACTTCACATTCCTCACTGGTTGTATTAGTACTCTCAAGAGAAATAGTACTGATGTTAAATTGAAAATCCCTGAAGATGTAGTGACTTCATTTGCTATTTTATAGCGTAGAGGGTGGTTAGAAAATGTTTACAGCCTCTCTGACCTATAGCATCCGATTTGTGAATTTCCTGTTCTACACAACTTTCTTCTGAGGACCTCCCCTTTCAACCGCACAACCCTCTTCCCATCAGGCTTCTCCACCCCAGCTTTGGGCAAGAAATGGGCTGTTTGGGCCAGTGGTGCTCCCTGAGTTCTGGCACCCACATGTTCCCCTCCCCACAGGAGGACTGCAGATGATCCTGCTGCCCTCAACTTCCTAAATCTTTCCCATTTCTTCTCTCTTAGCCATTCTTTTCCATCTCTTCCTTGCTTTATTTTTTATTTTTTATTTTTTGTGAGTCTGAGACAACTGATCAAAGAACTTCCAAATTTTTAAGCAACCCAAATTATGACTAATGAGTTTAAGAAAAATACTTGTGTAAACTGAGAGCAAGAAAACAAGAATCCTTAGGGTTCAAGGTATTGGACATTGTGGAAAAACAGAGATTTCAATCCCCAGAGCTCTTAACCAGCTTAGAAGGCTCCCCTCCATGGCCCTGCATGTGCTCTCCAAACATCAAGTGCTGGAATTCAAGGTAGCACACTAAAAACTGACTTGTATTCAATCTCATTATTTCCTTTTTGAATTATTTTTACAGCATTAGTAGTGTTTTTTCTTACTTTGTAACTTAGCACTTATCAAGTCACCAATGTGAAATCTAGTTTCATAGTTTAGAAATATTTTATAAATGCTGATAACATTAGTAGAGGCCTGGTGCACAACATTTGAGCACTGGGGGCGGGGGGTGTGGAATGGGGATTCCTCAGCCTGGCCTGCACCCCTTTAGCAGGCTGACATCCTTAGCACTGCTGTCCTGCCACCGCCACTGCACTCACCAGCCATCAGCCCAGCTTGTGGCTGAGGGAGCGCACTGACCACCAGGGGGCAGCTCCTATATTGAATGTCTGCCCCCTGGTGATCACTGTGCATTATAGTGACTGGTATAATTTGCATATTGCCATTTTATTATATAGGATTGCAAAGTCATTTACATTTTTTGAGTGAGAAAAGGACCAAATTCCTATGGGGGGAAAATGGGTGTAATCATATAAAAATTGTCTAAGTATGAGGAAATAGGGTTTTTCCTACTAACCATCTTTTCTTGGATGAATTCCTTTCCTACAGTTATACAAGCTTTTTAGAGTCCTCCATGTCAGGAGACACCTTAGAAATCATTAACCCAGACCAAAAACTCTGTAAATAATCCTATATGATTTATGATGTTGGAGATAAAATTCAGGTAGTAAATTCTTATCTTAAAACCACAATTATCTAATCTTTGAGAATCCTTAAGGGTATTTGCTATTGCTGTGAAAGACTTATATTTGTTAGCCAATAAGGGGGGGGGGCCCCGCTATCATCCTTTATTTACTGCTAATGGCCCAGTGCATGAATTTGTGCACATTGACAGGAAATTAATTAGAAGAAATATATTAATATTGCTATTTGCCCTTTCTCTACAGCAGAAGTATCAGAGATGAAAGAAAATTAGTAAAATGTACATGAAAATAATATACGAATTGATTAATAAAAACCAATAACAACATGATATAACAACAAATATTTACCATGAAAATTTTACCGTCAGAATCTTTGTTTACCATATATTTTTTAAATATGCCGGCTATTCTGGAAAATTTATATCACTTGGACAAACTTCGCCTTTGCTACAGCATCAAGTAAATTTTCCATCAGATGGTTTTTATTGGGGAAATTTAGGGATAGGCAAAATTGACATGTAACAGTCATTCTACCACAACTGTGTTCGATAATTGCATTTTCATTTACCTCATTTTTGCTATGAAGGCAGTTCCTACAAGTATTGGTAGTACTTGTCAATAAATGTTCTTCAGACATATTCTGTTTATGATGTCGCTTTCTTTTGGCTTCAGAGGTACATTATGCCAGTAGTTGTTCTTCAGACATATTCTAGCTATGACGTTGTATTCTTTCGGCTTCAGAGGTACATTGTAGCAAAAGTTGGTCTTCAGACATATTCTGTTGACAATTTTGGCTCAGAATGTCAACAAAAACATGATGTCATTACCCAGCGCCCACAGACACTGTTTGTGGGCTGGGCTGAGGGCCACATTTGGCACCATGGCAGTGTTGGCTGCGATTTGATGAGCTGCCACTCCAGGGTGGTAGTGAGGCCTGTGTCCCACTTGGGGGAAGCTGAGTGTAGCTTTGTCAGCATCAAGTCCTTGGTGCCATTTCTCTGTGTGCATCATGGCACCTCCTGCATTGAGTATCTGGCCCATGGTGGTCAGTGCACATCATAGTGACCAGTTGTTCTGCTGTTTGGTCAATTTGCATGCATATTAGGCTTTTATTATATAGGATAGCAGTTTATCTTTCCTCAATAGTATTTTCAGATTGACACTAATCATAGATATGAACTCTGAAATATTGCTCTGGCCAAGGTTTTTTAAAAAATTATTATTATTGATTTTAGAAAGAGGAAGGGAGAGGGATATATAGAGAGAAACACCCATGAGAGAGAAACATTGATTGGCTGCCTCCTGCACACCTCCCACCAGGGATCAAGCCCACAACCCAGGGAACATGCCCTGCCTGACCAGGAATCAAACTGAGATTTACTGATTCATAGGCTGATACTCAACCACTGAGCCACATCGGCCATGTTGGCCAAGTATTTTAATCCGATTCTATGTCTATAGCACCCAGGGAGATTCGGCCCTGGAGACCAACCTCTGTGTAGCATATTATTTGTCAGTGGTTTACTTTGAGTTCCCTTTGCTCTCTCTAAAGAACATGGGATGAGCCTCAGAAAACGGAACTTCTTATCTAGATCAAGCTGCTATCTGTAAGTCACTTAAACCCTTGGAGTCTCACTTTCCTCCTCCATAATAATAATACCAACAGGCTTAATAATACCAACACATAAAGTTGTTGTGGAAGTCAAATAAAATAATGCATACAGAAGGGTCCTACAAAGTAAAAAGTGCTGTAACAAGTTTTGGAGATTCTGTTTTTTATGGAACACAGTTCTATAAAATATTCATAGGATTCCTTGGCAATAACATACACTTGGTGATGGACCTTAGAAATACTGCAACCAAAAAGCTTCTATAAAAACAAGCCTTAAGTTAAAAATAATTTCATGTATTTTATCACTCCTCAGTTTCAAGGAATATATTTCTACATTTTAGCTGAATAAAATCAACTTCACTAAGAAAAAAAAAGTTCTGTGACAATAAGCTACTATTTATTGGGTACTCTGCATGTATCGGGCATTTGTTGAGAAGTTTCTATTCATCATCTCATTTAATCTCACAACAACCATAGGAATTGACTGCTGTGGTGAGCCCACTTAACAGATGAGGAAACTGAGGTGTAAGAGGGTTAAATGACTAACCTCAGGCCATCTATACTAATAAAAGAGAAATATGCAAATTGACCATACTTCCACAATGCCCACCAGCCAATTAGGAGTGAGTATGCAAATTAACCCAACAAAGATGGCAGGTTAATTTGCATGCACAGGCACAGAACGAAGACTGAAGACTGAAGACTGAAAATGACTGAAGACTGAAAACTGAAGAGGCTTGGCTTCTCTGCTGCAGCCAGAGCAAAGGCCTGGATCCCAGGTGCCAGAGGAAAACCAGTGCCAGCAGCCAGGGGAAGGAAGGTCTATTGCATGAATCTTCATGTAACAGGCCTCTAATAAAAGAGTAATATGCAAATTTGACCATACCTTCACCACACCCACAAGCCACGTCCACAGCCACACCCATCAGCCAAACAGGAGCAGATTATGTAAATAAACACCAACCAAGATGGCTGCTGTCACTGAGAGCAGGAGGAAGGCTATGGTTTCCCCGGCAACAGAGGAAGCCAAGCTTTCCCCCTGCCATTGCCTGCCTAGGCCTCCACTCAATGTTACAAAGTTGCAATTATAAAAGATACAGAAATGGCGGCAGCCACTGAGCTGGAGAAAACAGAGGCTTGGGTTTCCCTGGCAACAGAGGAAGACAAGCTTTCAGCCTGCCATTGCTGGCCTACGCCTCCACTCTAGGCTGCAAATTTTCAAACAGAAATGGCTGCCACCATGGAGGGAGCAGAAGGCTTGGCTCTGCACCAAGCTACAAAGTTTCAATTGTAGACATAGATTAATCCCAGATACCAGGGCCCCAGCTTGGGTCGCTGGGGGGCATGGCCAGCCAGCAAACCTTCACAGGCCCCTCGCCCAGGCCACCCCTCGCCCCAAGGGAACCCCCACCCTGATTTGGGACACTCTTCAGGGCAAACCAGCTGGCCCCAACCCATGCACCAGGCCTCTATTCTATCCTATCTAATAAAAGAATAATTTGTAGATTGACCATCACTCCAACACACAAGAGGGCTGTCCCCATGTGGTCAAAGATCCTGCCCCCATGTGGACACAAGATAACCACCACAAGATGGCCAGCAGGGGAGGGCCGTTGGGAGGTTCCAGGCCCTGCAAGGGAGGGCAGTTGTGGGCGATCAGGCCAGCAAGGGAGGGCAGTTGGGAGGGACCAGGCCTGCAAGGGAGGGCAGTTGGGGGTGATCAAGTCTGCAGGGGATGGCAGTTAGGGGTGACCAGGCTGGCAGAGGAGGGAAGTTGGGGGCAAACAGGCTGGCAGGGGAGTAGTTAGACATCAATCAGGCTGGCAGGGTAGTGGTTAGCGGGTGATCAGCTGGCAGGCAGAAGCAGTTAGGGGCAATCAGGGAGGCAGGCAGGTGAGCAGTTTGGAGCCAGCAGTCCTGGATTGTGCCAGGATCAGGCCTAAACGGGCAGTCAGACATCCTTCGAGGGGTCCCAGATTGGAGTGGGTGCAGGCTGGGCTAAGGGACATCCCCTGCCCCCTGTGCACGAATTTCCTGCACCAGGCATCTAGTAGTTTATAATTGGCAAAGCCAATAATTGAACCTGAATCATCCACCACCAGAGCCCACAGTCTTAGTTCACAAGCAATTGTGTCTCCCTGTGTGAGTATGAGTTTTTATAATTTTTTTAGCCTTCTGATTTATTCTATAAGGAGGTAAGGGGAATCGGGTTCTTTCATATGCTGCTGGCTAGTGCCCATCTTTCCTCTAAGGAATTTTGGACTGAAGAGTAAACTGAAGTCAATAGTTATATTTCAGTACTTGCCTGTAATGTCCTGTGTTGTTACTCAAAGTGCAGACACATAACCAAGGTGAAGGTTTCAGGCACACAGGTTTCAGCTCAGCTCCCATGGAGAGAACCAGGGCCGTCTGTTATTGAGAGAGTTGGGGAAAGGTGGCTGACTGTTGAGGATGCTTTTTACTGGGTGGGAAGCTGTAACTTCAAAGCCACCTTCAGCTACTGAGGATCTTCTGGTGGTGAGTGTTGAAAGCTGCAAAACCTTAAATTATTTTGGGAGCGAACAGCCAAAGTCTTTGTGCTCTGACAGACTATTTGTAGACGAGATGTCTGAATCAGTTTGTGATGTTGTATAAGCCTGGCCTTCAGGATGGCAGAAATGTGTCCCACATCTAGTCTACTATGATGCTTTGGGAGCCACTGAGTTTAACAAATGCACTCAGCAGAGTGCCAGCACACCAAGAACACTCAATAGACAATTGTTGAGTAAATGCATAATGAACATATGATTGTAAAGCTTTGAATTCTTATTCTAGTTCCTTAACCAGTCTGAACAACATTTCTCAAAGGCCACCTCTGTTTCTAAATGTGCGCGCGTGCAATTTTTTTCTGGAGAGAGTGCAAGAGATAGAGTCGCTCTAGTTCTTGTAGTGAAATGACCACTTACAATCCTTTGGGAGTGGGGGAGAGATACAGACATGGAGCCCACTCACCAGAGCCGTGTGTTTGGAGTAGAAGAGACAGCGTTGACGCAGTGAGGAGAAGATACCCCACACGCAAGTGAAGCACGTCACGAACTGCCCTTTAGCGGGAAGAGAGGGACGTGAAATCTGAAAGGAAGAAACCGCGTGGGCCTCTCTGCCGGAGGGGCGTGGCTCTGTGGCAAGCACAGCGCCCATGGACCAGACTCTTCTGATGGAGCAAAGCTGCAGCTGGCTTCACTGGCGTGGGGTGCCCTTTCCATCTGGGATATTGGCAGATGTGTATCCTCCACATGCTCTCAAAGTCTCGCAAGCACTCGGATAGCTAGCTGCTGGTCTCTAGCTCTGATAGCTGAGTATCTTTTCCTTCTTGAATCTTGTGCTGCGGGTTGAAAGCGATGACTGAGCCAGAGCTTGCCACTTTGTGGCTTGCCCACCTGACTTAGATCTGTGTGGTTTTGCTGCATGGTCACATTTTCCTGCTGGGGTGTTTCTCTCTGTTGCTTTTTCATGTTTTTTCTTTTTCCTAGAATTGGAGTCAGGATTATGGTAAATAGGAGAGGATGTTACCATTCAGTAAACACCTTTTTTGGGGGGGGGCGGGGAGAAGAACTATTTAGGGGAGACATTGGTGTTTTGGATAAAAAGCAGAGGAGAAACAACACAGATCTAGACTGACTCCTGTTCATGAATCTCCTGTAACTGCTCCCAACAGCACTTTGTTCCGATCTGTATTTAGTACATATGGCTGCTTATTGCCCCCATTCCCTCCATCACACACTCACTCCAACGCAAGGCCACTTGACTGTGCATCCCCAGCTTCTCACGCATTGAAAAACCCGGGCTTGTTGGATGAATAAATAAACAGTATTATCCTATCTACTTCCTGAAAAATACTACCTGATTAATGTGTTTGAATTTTTTTTCCCCACTCAGAAAGAAGACCTTCAGATATATATTAAATACCATAAGAATCTGCCCCGAGCTCAGGCACTCTGGCAAGAATGTCAAGACTGCACCTACTTTGGGGTAACGTTGAGATTACAAGGTCTCCCACAAATTGTTTTCTCTGAATAATGTTTATGTGCATCAAAATTTTTAAAACATATTTTTATTGTCGATAGTATTATAGATACCTCCCATTTTCTTCCCCTCCTCTCCCTGTTTCCACCTCACCCCAGGTCTTCACTACCTTATTGCCCATGTCCATGGGCTATGAATACAAATGTATAAATTCTTTGGCTTCTTTCTTCTTGTTCCCCTAACCCCACATCGAGGTATGTCTGTTCCATGCCTCCATGCTCCAGGTCTTATTTTGTTGGTCAATTCATCTTGTTCATTATGCACCAAACTTTTAAAGCTATCAAAAGTATGAAGTGGGCAGAGGAATTTGGCACTGGGACTTACGTTTATGGAACGTCTCTTCTATGTTGAAGTCGTACACGGGCAGTTTGGGTGCTGCCCTGGGTCTCTGTGAGCAGGTCTGAGAGGAGCCTGGTGCAGAAACCAGAGTTCTCTTCTAAGATGGTTTTGAAAACGGAATGAAGTCCAAAAGGTTAGACATTGGGACTCTCTTGAATGATATCATAAGCCATCATGTATCCTACAAACAGAGGTTAACCTCAATGGACCCCACCACGCCCAAACTCAAAGGCAGGCTGCCTCCTGTGTAGAAGGACCTGAAATGCCCCATGGTCTTCTAGTGGCTTTCCTTCTAAAAAAAAAACAAATGGCTCTGCTTCCCTGGTTGCCTGTGAAAATACCGGCCAAGTTGTCCTCTTCCCCCTTCCTTTCCCTTCACTCGCTGCTCCTGAAGGACTGAGCAACTCCGTAGCTTTAGGAAACTGGTCAACACTGATGCCCTTCTTGCCCATGAAGAGCCAGCTCATTTCTTGCATTTAAATGCCACCACCTTTGTCTTCCGTGTGATGTTTGTTTGTTTGATGTTGTTTCTGTTTGTTTTTGAAAGGTATGCCAACGCCAATTGGATCACAAGCTCCCTCTTTTCAACTGTCTTAGAGGCCCAAGCCGGAGACTTACAAAATACCAGATGCTGTTGAAGGTAAAGCCAATGAGATAGTGCTTTTCTGTGTTGGGAAAACAGATGAATACACTAAGGCCGTGGTCGGCATACTGCGGCTCACAAGCCACATGTGGCTCCTTGGCCCCTTAAATGTGGCTCTTCCACCGAATACAATGGCCTGGGTGAGTCTATTTTGAAGAAGTGGCATTAGAAGAAGTTTAAGTTTAAAAAAATTCGCTCTCAAAAGAAAGTTCAGTGTTGTACTGTTGATATTTGGCTCTGTTGACTAATGGGTGTGCCCACCACTGCACTAAGGTGATCACGTAGAGAGCTGTGACTTTGTCTTCTGAGGTAAAATTTCTGTCCGTGGAGCTTTTTCTGTCCTCTGAGTCTATCGTGGCCCTCCTCCATGAGGGGTAAGACCAAGGAATCACAGAGTTCAAAGGCACCTGGGAGCCTTCCCACACATATTTTTCACTCAATCCCGTACTCAGATGTGTCAGACAGGCTCTGGAGTATGAAGAAACAGGCTCACACAGGTTAAGCTCCAGTCCAATATTCCGCTCCTGGGGAAAAGTTAGCTCTTTCATCTTTGCCTCCACAGCCCCAGCCTAGGCTGCACTGGCTTTGTTGCTACCAGCTGGGATTACTGGACCTCTTAGGCCCAGGTCTTCTCACAGTGAATGAGGATACCAGAACTCCTCCTCGCTGAGGAAAGCAGTGGGCGATGCGTGCAGAGAGCTCGCCCAGCGCTGAGCCCCGGGAAGCTCTGTGACAGGTAGCGCTGTTTGCTACCTGGAGATGTCACTCCAGTGTGGGAATGAGGATGATGGCTCACTGCCTCCCAACATGAGTGGTATCTGTGAGCGAGTATTGACACAGCATCCTCTTAGGGCCTCGCACGCCTCTGACTGTCCCATCCTTACTGTAGTCATGAAGTCCTACAGCTGGGCCCAGGGAGGAGGGGGCAGGACCTAAGGGAGGATGGGGAAGAAGGGGGCTTCACTCCCAGGCCTGGCTGCATCCGGGACTGAGGCTCCAGTGTTCCCTCTGAAGCCATTTGACACAATAGCTAAGTTCCATTTGCAGAAGTCCGTGAGGCACAGTGACCAGAAGCACAGAGTTGGGAGTCAGACATCCTGGGTGTGGACCCGGGCTCTGAAAGATGTGTGAACTCAGGCAGGTTCCTAACTGCTCTCAGTCTCAGGCTCCGCCCCTGTACAAGGAAGGTAGTAATGATACTTGCCTGGTATGCAAGTATCATTAAAGGAGGGAATACAGGTGACAAATACTTAGAAGATTTTGTTAGCTTTATTGAGGAAACAAGAGACGGAATCATTATAAAACCTTCCTTGGGAGTCTGTGCAAAACCATGGAAGGTTTGTCAGGGCCAATCCGTTTTTCTCAGGGAGGAGCCTGCTGGATGCCCGGAAACGCACGTTTAAACCACCGGCAGGCCTGTGAAGAAAGGAAGACCTTTGTGGTTGTCTCCATCCTGAGGAACTGAGCTCACTCTGCAGCTTCTTTGAAAGAGCATGGATGTTGGGCTGACAGCCTTGTGGCTTTGAAAGGATTGTAGAATTCTGGTGTGGGAGAGCTGTTCTAAGTATAAAAGAAAGAGGAAGGAATGACGGATTATACACATGAAAAAATGGGGAAAATATATATTAGCAAGAGATGTGACCAATGGTCAGCATGCTTAATAATGAGCTCATAGAAATTAATAATGAAAAAATAAAAAAGAATATGAAATGCTTATTATCTCAGGACTAAAAACTATCAAGTTTAATGTAGATAATTTTTCTTCCCTGGATTTTGTTAAATTAAAATATGGTTTGCAAAATGGTGCAATATTTGTTTACTATAAGTTTTACTTATTACAAAATTTTTCTAGAATAGGTACTCATGCTGATTTCTTATATAAACTAACTCATATCATAAGAGCAAAATTTGTTTTTCTTTTTTTAAAAATTTAAATAGGCTACTATTTAAAGAAATAATTAATGGGGAGAGGTGGGTAAATGTTACAAACATTTAGTTATAAGGTGAATAGGCTTTGAGGATCTAATGTAAAAGATGAAGTTTGATAAACACTGTATTGTGTAACTGAAATTTGCTAACAGAGTAGACTTAACTGTTCTCTCTCACATACAAATAATAACTGTGTGAAGTGAGATGGACTGTTAATTAACTAGATAGGGGAAATCCTTTCACAATGTATACGTGTATCAAATCATCATGATGTACATTTTACATATCTAACAGTTTTATGTGGCAGGTATACCTCAATAAAAATAAATTAATAATAAAAAATGAATGAAGGACATAGGCATTTTACAAAAGAAATGTTTTATAGCAAACATTTTTTGAAGGTTCTACCTCACTAATTTTCTGAGAAATTCAAATTAAAGAGCAGTGAAGTATGATTGACCTGTTAATTCACCTGGTCAAACATTCTGATTAAATGGCTGGTGGGCAAGGTTTTGTAAGTGTCTGGGAGGCACATAGTCCTTCCCTAAGGAACTTGAAAATATGCTTCAAAACTCTTAACATTGACAATTCCACTTCTAGGAAATTATATTTAGAAAAAATTATGGAACCAAAATATTTAACAATAGAGAAGATTAATCAGTTACAATTTATGTATAAGACACAACGCTGACACAATCAAAACCATGTTTTCAAAAGTATATAATGTCATGAGAAAATAAACACTCATGATACGCCGTTGAGTGAGAAAAAGCAGGCTACATAAGAATGTGGCTAATGAGATTTTATTTGTGCAAAGAACACTGTGCCAGATAGATAATTCATTATTTCCCTCTTCCTCATGACAGACAGACAAATTTGCATACATTCTCAGTTACTTTAGTGTTTGCCTGGAGATTGTTTGCACGTACATTTAGTTGGCGTTCTACTTTTTGATTTTCACTAAGGCTTTTGGGTTAATGCAGGGTCTGCTGGATTTTGAGTCTCCTGACGATTTGGAGATAGACCCAGGTGACCTAGAAGGCGGTTTGGCTAAGGTACTGGATGCTTTTTAACTATTGTTTTATATTACTGCTAATGGTGTTTGCCCATCGACTTATGGCGATTTTGTTTTCCTTGCTTAAGATCTCCATGGTTTAAGTCTTGTGAAATTGTATGTGTTTCATAACTCACAGTCAGGAAGAAACAAAATAATTAAAGGCAATTTCAACATGAAGATTTGTAGCAGGATAAATGGCATTGTATTTTCTTCCTTTCACACAAAAATGTTTTAACAGGAATACAAACAGGGAAATGCATACATAAAAAACTGAAAGTAAATGTGGTAAAATCTCTGCTGTGGTTTTCCTGCATGGTATGATTATGGATGATTTATATTTCTTCCTTTATCTAATTTGTATACATTGTGTCCCATTCCTCTCCAAATGTGTGTGTGTGTGTGTGTGTGTGTGTGTGTGTGTGTGTGTGTGTGTGTGTACGTGTGTGTTTTGTGTATGCTAAGAGAGACAGCCAAGGTTCCCTTGAAGGAAGTGGAAGCCAACCCGATTAGGAAGAAATTTGTGGCTTACCAGTGGCCTTTCTTTGAAATTTCCTATGAACTACTCTTGTTTTAACAAGAGAAACAGGAGGCATGTGTCTTAAAGTTATTTTCATGCCTTCTCTGCTCAGAATGTGTGTGGGGAACCCCTTGAAGTGAGAAGTTCAAGACATAGGTAATGATTTTACAGTCTGGAGCTAGGGGAGCTGGCCCGAGGGAGAAGGGCTTAGTAATGTTTGTAAGGCTTTTTCTGAGCCCTACGTTACCAAAGCAAAACCAGGAAGGAGAAAGAATAGGAGCAGTTGAGTCTCTAAAGTTGCATTTCACATGTTGAGTAAAGAGGATGCTGCCCAGTGTAAGGACTTCCCACTCTTTGCTGATGTTATTGTAAGGTCAAGTGAGTCTGCTCTTTCCCCAGGACCGGAGCGTATCTATTACGAAGGAGAAGGTAAGACTCCTGGGCAGGTCACGCAGTGGAGGCAGCAGGATCTGCTCCGTTCATCACCCTGTCACTCATGTTTCTGATCCAACAATGCTCCTCCCTGCTGCTTCTGCAGAGGTTAAGGAAATACACAACCCTTCCCGGATATCATGCAGCAGGGGACAAAAAGAGGTGGGGCTCTAGGGGGCAGCAAAAAGCTATCTGTTCTTTGTTGTAGAAATTGACGTGTTTAAAAAAAAAAATGAAAGAACCGTAGGTAGTGGGGAATACAATACCGAAAACCTAAGCAAAAGCCTTCTAGGCTGTAAGAAGCATCCCTAGTAGGGCCTAGGTGTCGCAGTGCTATCAGTGGAAACACTGGTTTCTTGAATTAGCAGTTCAGGCTTTTCCACTTAATGCTGCATCTTTACTACGTTTGGGAGGTGCAGACCTCCTTGGTAACTTTAAAGGCAGCAGCGTGTGAGAGGACGAAGGGCAGAGCTATGGAAATACAACCCTTACAGCATTTACAGGTAAATCATTACTCCACCTGCACTAGCAGCCTATTCTTTGTCTCTCTGGGGGTTTAAAACTATTCTCCTCGGAGAAGGTTTTAAGTATAACTTTACCCATAGGAATAAGGCTTTCACATTCAGTATAGGAATATGAATCGTACTTTTCCGGAGGCCATAGGGGTAGGAGTATAAAGAAGAGGGCAGTCAATTTAAAGAGGGTGTGTTTTTTTGTTTTGTTTTTCCTGCTTCAAAAAAATCTCAGTATATTAGTTATAGAGCAGGAGTAAAAGGCCCATGATTTTATGAACTTAATTCGTCATTAGTACAATCTACAGAAGTATGGTGGATGGTAAACCAGCAAATACCATTAGCCGCCATTCTTTGCGAGCTGGAAAGCAGATCGGTGTCCCCACCGTCTCAGATACTTCGTGCTGGCTGGATCCATGGCTCCTTGTCTCTAATTTTGGAAATGGGGGCCAGGCGTTAGTCCAACTCTAGTAGGAGAACTACTGCTCGCTGTTTTCCATCTTCACTTGGGAGATGGTTTACCTTTTGATTTCCTACAAGACATTTGGTCTCCACAGGATGGGCCAAAGTGGACCCAGGCTCCCGCATTCTTGGCTGAAGTGCAGAAGGCTCTGGCCATGATAGAGGAGTTGATCAAGTCCTGTGAACTGGCTGTGGATCTGGCAGCGGTCACTGGATGTCCGGTATGTTACGTCCCATGGCAGTGGTTGGAAGGTTCCCTGGAGAGGCAGGCACAGTGTAAACAAGGTAGGAGATGCTGTGGCCAAGTAGGAGAAACGATTTATGTAAAGGAATTTGACTCTGGGAAAGTAGCCTATGTCCGTCAACACACCTGTGCTCCCAGAGTCCCAGCAGCCCCTCAGGGTTTTCAGGAATCTGTTCCTTGGGGTCCAGAATGCTGAGCTTGACCTGTGCTCTGGGAAAACCAGGAACTCAGGGGCCAGAATATGTCTGGGCAGGGAGAATTGCTAAAAGGGTTATTTATTTTGACTCCTGGCACTATTAAAATTTAAAAGATTTTCCTTTTTGATCAGATTTTCTCCATGAAAATTACTTTGGAAATGGGTGCTAAGTGAAAGTCTCCCTCCATTTTACATCACAGATCCCAGAAGAGGCCCAACAAGCATGTATTATACTTGCCTTCATCCAAGTGGTTGAAGGAAAATACCAAGAGAAGCGATGCTGGGAAGTTGGGCCATCTCAGCTCTGGCATTCTTGTTATTCCTGAGCAGGCGTGTCCTGGCCATTCCAGGCAAACCATCCTCTACGCTGTGCGCTCACCTGGGACTGGAACATAAGTAATATTCATCTGGAACATAACAACTATTCATAGTCACTGTGAAGTGCTCTAGATTTTAGCTCAGGAATATTAGGTGTTCTGTCATTGTCGTAACAAATCACCATGAGTCTCATGGCTTAGAACAGCACCAATTTCTCATCTTATCATCCATGAGCAGAACTACCACAGTCTCTCCAGGGGCTAAAATCAAAGTGTCTGCCTTCCTTTAGGAGACTCTAGGAAAGGATCTGTTTCTTGTCTTTTCATCTTAAACAACAACAACAACAACAACAACCACCACCACCACCCAGGTGTCTTGGCTCACTGCCACTGCCTCACTTCAAAGCCACAACATCGCATTCATTGCGTTCTCACATGGATTGCATCACTCCGGCCCTTTCTTCTGCTTCTCTTCGACTTTTTAAAGACTCCTGGGATTACATCGGACCCACCCAGATAGCCCATGAGAATATCTCCATCTCAAAGTGAGCTGATGAGCAGCTTTTATTCCATCTGAAACCATTCGGCATGTATCCTGACCTACTCTCAGATTCCAGGGACCTCTTTGGAGGCTCTGCTTACCATACAGGAATCAAGCATTCTGCATTTCAGATACTTTCCTTCTTTTTTTTCCTGTTCATTTTTACCTGTTTTTACTGAGCTCTGGGCAGATGAAATGACCTTTCTTTTCTTTTCTTGTCATAAATTAAACCATGCAAATTAAGTAGAGGCAAAAATTGTGATCTTTTTCTTTCATTCTTGGTATTTCTCTGGCCAGCATTTCAGAAACAGCCCCTGGGTTTGCTGTGCCCCAGGCAGGATGCTGTTTCGGTCCCTGGCACGCCAGCTCACTGTTGACTACTGGGGTATGATTCAGGAGGCTACTCAGGAACCACACGGGGTGAGAACAGACCCTTTCCTTGGTATTAATTTTTCCTTCTTCAGCTAAAGTCAAGGAAGCAAGTTGTTTAATCATTTGGGAGCATCTTTCTGTTGTTTTCTTTTTATCTTTGACCATGTGTCAGCGGCCCTGTGAAATACCCATTTGCCCGAATCAGATGTTACACGGGGCAGAAAACTCCCAGTTGTTCCTCTGAATATAAGTAGCATGAGAGGAGGAAATTATGGGAAAAAATGAATGAAACGTGTGTAGATAGCAATCTACTTCAATTTTCCTCCAAAAGGCTTGTGTGCAGATCAGATGAATGAGTTTATAGAATTTTGGAGACTTTACAGCAAGTGCAAAACAATTTTTTTGCCCCCGTGTGTCCTCAGAATGGCACCTTTGACATACACTCTGTGGTTTATTTATTTTTTTTGCTAGGGCTAACTTGCTTTACATCTCATACATTAGCTAAGTTATCGTGACAGTTTTGTATAATTCTATTGAATGATAGAGCAAGCATTGGAATTTTCAACTCTATGCTTCAGCAATAGATCCATGGAAAAAAGAGTTAACTTCCCGAGATCATGCGGTCCTCAGCTTGAACTGTGTCTTGGATCTCTTCACTCCCGAGCCAGGGTACCACCCTCTCCGCATACTCTTCATCTGGTTCTGTTTATAGTTTACTAACAGCTCACCTACTACTAACTTACATCCAATGAAACTGAGAGTTTTGGCCTCAGCTTTGTGGAACTTTATCACAAGGTGTTTGCCATCATGTGTTGTACGGGTGAATAAATCCAGCTTCACTCTTAGTTTCTCTACTTGACATCCAATATTAGCCTGGTTTGTAAAGGAAAGAAATTGAACTTCATTGGGTGACTTCATAATTAAAGTAACTAGGGAAAAAAATTCCTTCTGATATTTACATTTTCTCTTTGTGTATACTCAATTCTTGGCTTAACTGAATCACAAAAACTTTTTTAAAGTTATTTTTTTTCTTTGACTCTGATTTTATTTTTGTTCATCAGTTTATTTTTTTATATTTTAATCTTTATTGTTCAGTTTATTAATTACATTGTTCCCCCTTTTTTTCTCCCTATAGCTCCCCTTCGCCCAGTACCCATCCCACCCTCCACCCTCACCTCCCCCCGACTGTTCTCTCTCATAGTTGCATGATTTTTGTCCAGTCTCTTGCTGCACCTCCAACACCCCTTTTCTCCTCAGGAATTGTCAGTCCATTCCCTCTCTATGTCCATGATTCTGTTATATTCACCAGTTTATCCTGTTCATCAGATTATTAATTCACTTGATTTTTAGATTCATTTGTTGATAGTTGTGTATTTGTTGTTCATAATTTTTATTTTTACCATTTCTTCTTCCTCTTCTTAAAGAATATCTTTCAGCATTTCATATAATATTGGTTTGGTGGTGATGAACTCCTTTAGCTTTTTCTTATCTGTGAAGCACTTTATCTGACCTTCAATTCTGAATGATAGCTTTGCTGGATAGAGTATTCTTAGTTGTAGATTCTTGCTATTCATTGCTTTGAATATTTCTTGCCACTCCTGTCTGGCTTGCATTGTTTCTGTTGAGAAATCCGCTGACAGTCATATGGGTGCTCCTTTACAGGTAACTAACTGTTTTTCTCTTGCTGCTTTTAATATTCTCTCTTTGTCTTTTGCTCTTGGCATTTTAATTATGATGTGCCTTGGTGTGGTCCTCTTAGGGTTCCTATATATTGGGGTTCGGTGGGCTTCTTGGACTCCTAAGTCAATTTCTTTCATCAGGTGTGGGAAGTTTTCGGTCACTATTTCTTCAAATAGGTTTTCATTACCTTGGTCTCTCTCTTTTTCTGGCACTCCTATAATTCGGATGTTGGTATGCTTGAGGTTGTCCCAGAGGCCCCTTACACTATCTTCAATTTTTTGGATTCTTTTGGTTTCTTGCTTTTTCAGCTGAGTTGATTTTACCTCTTTGTATTTCAAATCTTTAACTTAGTTCTTGTGGTCCTTTAGAGTACTTCTAGGTCTTTGTATAATATTTTTTATTTCAGTCAGTGTATGCTTAATTTCTGGTTGGTCCTTTTTCATATCCTTGAGGGTCTGGTTCATATCCTCGTAGGTCTCATTCATTTCCTTGTAGGTCTTGTTCTTTTCCTCGCAGGTCTTGTTGATTTCCTGGTAGGTCTCAGCCTTTTCTAGGAGCCTCTTGAAAAGCCTTATAACTGTGGTTTTGAATTCTATGTCCAGTTGTTTTTTTCCTCCATTTCTTTCACATCTGATTTCTTTCCATGTCTCTGCATGGTGGCTGCTTTCCTGAGTTGGTCGATTAGCTTTGTGTGGTAGATGTCCTCTAAGGGACAGTGGCTCAGCCTCCCCAGTTACCTGAGGTGGATATGGGTTGCACAATCTTGTTGAAGTTAAGCCTAGATTAATTGTTGTTAGCACTTGGAGGGGGTGACCTCCAGGCCAATTGTCTGTGACGTTCAGCTGTGCTCAGGTTGGATGGGCGGAGTTTTTGGGCCAAGCAGGCAGCATCAGCTCCTCCCTATGTGGCCCCAGGGACTCTGTGCCGAGTGGCAATGGCTGCCAGCACCTCTGAGAGAGAGCTGCTGCCGAGCTCCACCTGCTGCTGGATGATTCAGCCTCTTCCCAAATGAGTCTGCACACCCAATGTCTCACCCAGAGTCGCAAAACAGTGCAGTCTGGTGGTTTCCTGAACGAGAGAGTAAGTCACGAGTGCTCTCTGCACGGTCACGCAGCTGTGCTGTTCCCAAGTTCACGTGCACGCCGCACAAGCTTGCCCTCTCCACAAGCTTATAGACCCTTGCAGAGCCTGAGTTTCGGCATGCCTTCCCACTGTCCAGTTTTTACCCCGTATGATTGTGGGTTCCCTGGACTTCACCCAGAGCTGGGGAATCAGTGCAGTGGGACGTCTTTGTCTCCCCCCATTTGAGAAAACTGGCTGGATTTTCAGCTGCCCGCCCTATCCGCCAGTGCGAGCACTTCTCCAAACCTCTCTCCTTGCGTATCTTCAACGCTGTCCTCCGCCGCTCCTCTGAGTCACAGTGTCCTATCTTCACTTTTATTTGTGGAATTTTCACTCAGCCAGCTTTCCGGTGATTCTGGATGCTGTTTGTTCTTTCGCTAAGTTGTAGTTTTGAAATTGCTGTGTATGGCAGCAAGATAGGTGTTTACCTATGCTGCCATCTTGATTCCCTCCTCTAAAGTTATTTTTTAAAGAAAGGATGTTTTATGGAACACTGAGATTCAACTTATTTCTCTCTATTTGCAAAAAAAAAAAAAAAAAAAAAAAAAAAAAAAAAAAAAAAAAAGTTTCCCCGCTTCCATCCAAAGTATAAAATAGAAAAGCATTTCTAAGGTTGTGGACCTCGAATAAGCATGATTTTTCTCCTTTGAAAACAGACCCCTCAGCATTCTTTTTTTTTTTTAATTGTTTAAAACATTACAAATAGTAGTACATATGTTTCCTTCCCTCCCCCGCTTGACCTCCCTCTGCCTTCTCCTACCCGCCCAGCACCTGCCCTCACCTGCCCCCACCCCCCAGTGTCTTGTATCCCCTGGTCATGCTTTTATGCATGCATACAAGTCCTTCGGTTGATTTCTTGCAGCACCTCCCCCAACCTCCCCTGCCTTCCCACTGCAGTTTGACAGTCTGTTCCATGCTTCTTTGCCTCTGTATCTATTTTTATTTCCCCCGTTTCTTTAAAAAATCTTGCCTCTGCAGACTAGAAATAAACATATGAGAACAATAAATATTTGAGTCCCAATTTCAATGACCAACAGTTCTGAGTCCCAGTTTCAATGTCAAACTGTTCTTTATGAGTGTGTGTCAGCAATGATATCTGGATGGTGGACAAATGGTGGCAATGCAGGTCCGACCCTCATTGAGCAGCTTCGCTTTGTGTGTGTCTATGATCCCTAAAGGCGGACACCCGAGAACTGGGCAGGCTGCTGAGGCAAGGCGCATTCAGTGTGTGGACAGTGCACAAGGAGCGCTCCAAGATGACGGGTTTCATCCGGTTTAAGCCCAGCCAGAGGCAGCTCTATCTATTTGAGAGGGGAATCGTGTTCTGCAAGATACGGACGGAGCCCAGCGACCAGGGCCTGGCCCCTCACTACAGCTTTAAGAAGTCTGTGAAGGTAAAGGGCTCCTGTCGCACCTGGGTGTCTGTCCGCACAAACTGTGGAGAGGAACGTAGTGATCTGATTTCGCAGACAGGAAGCGGTACCCTAGAGAGGTGAGGCTCACTTGCCAAATGCCACACAGCAGAGCCAGAATCCACACCCACATCTGACTCCAGAGTTTGGGCTTGGGCTCAGTAAGGCAGAGCTGGAGCGGAGGGGATTCTGTGCTAAGAGAGGGAAGGGACCCATTTTCTCCGGGCACAGGATGAGAGACGTGGTGATGAGAGCCTGTGTCACGGGAGAGATGATCTTTGCTTAAAGGTTGCGGCTACCGCTCTACTGATGGAAAGACACAGTCTGTGATCCTCTGAAGCAGATGAGGCTTGGCTCAGTACCAGATTGTGTTTTACGCTCCTTGGAGCCATTAAGAGAAGACAGCAAAAAAAAGGAAGGAAGGGAGGAAGATGGAAGAAGAGAGGCATCAAGGGCAGAAAGGATTAGGGTAGCTGACAGTGGAAAGTTTGAAATCAGAAAATGATGCTTTGGAAATTTTTCTTCTTTCTTTATAACAGTGGACAGCACTTTCAATTCACCAACTTGAAAGGGGGAGCAACAGAAAGTTTGAACTTGTCAACCGAAATGGACTGGAGAAATACATCCTGCAGGTAAAGCTCCGGTCTTCCCCAGAGGGGTGCCCGTGGCCGGACAAGTGTTTCCTATTATCATTGTTCTCACTGGGTCCCCCAGGGAACGAAAGCGCTGTGCCATTCCTCCTCCGGGTGATCTGATGCTCGTAGTGTTTTCTTATCTGTAATTGCAGGCCGCTTCCAAAGAAATCAGAGATTGCTGGTTCTCGGAAATAAGTAAATTATTGATGCAACAACAAAACAATAATAAAGGTAGGGTTACCCTTGCTGTCTTTTGTCTGGGGAATTACACTGTTTCCAACCTTGTAGCGGGTGTGCAGATTGGAGATAATGTTAAAGAAAATAGTTTGCCAGGAAAATAACTGTAGCCACACTTTTGAGTATCTGGAAGGTAAAGGACTTGCTTTAGATGGTGTGGGTTTTTTTTTTGTGGTTGTGTGTGTGTGTGTGGCCCTTATAGTTGTGGTCCCCCCTATATGTAATTGCCAAGATTAACTTTCTCACTCCAATAGTGCAAAGCCACCCCAGAAATTGTTCATGGAAATTTAAATGGCCAATACAACTTTCAGAAACTGTACTACTTTTTTAAAAAAAAATTGAATTATAATTCATATACAATTCACTCTCTTAAAGTGTACAAATCATTGGGGTTTAGTCTATTCATGAGGTTGTGCAACCATCACTGTGTGACAAATTCCAGAATATTTTCACCCTCTCTCTTTCCCTCCCATAAAACCATGTGCCATTCATACCCGCTCCCCATCTCCTCCCCCCAGCCCCTAACAGCCACTGATTTACCTTCTGTTTCTATGCACATTTTTTATTCTGGACATTTTATATAAATGGGATCATATAAAATATGGCGCTTTCTGTCCAGTTTCATTCAGCCTAACTTTCTCAGTGTCCATCTCTGTTGCAGCATGAATAAGTGCTTCACTTTTTTTTTTCCACAGGTGAATAATAGTAGTGTATTGTATGGACACACCATATTTGTTTATCCATTCAGCTGTTGACGGGTAGTTGAATTGTTTGTACTTTTTGGAATTGTGCATAATGCCGCTATGGAAACATTTGTAGACGTTTTTGTGTGATCCTAGGTCATTGATTCCCTGGGTTACAGATGCCGGGCCATACGGTAACTCTATGTTAACTTTCTGAGGAAGTTAAATGATTGCCTCCCCTCATTTTCTATAAATGCCCCTGGGGAAAGGCTTTTGACACTAGCCACGCTTTGAATCAGATCTAATAAAGACAAATTGGCAATGAGGGTATCGCAAGGAACCCCCAGACAAATGAACAATGAGGGTTCTCTAAGGTGAGACTTTGGAGGCGCTGCTGTCCGGTGCTGCCCTTCCTGTGGGCAGATTGCTAAACCTCGTCATGACGGCTAGAGCTATTCATGACTGCAAAACCCCATCATGATTGCTAAAGCCCAAAACCATTGCAGGTCCTTGGTGGCCAAGGCTGTCACCGAGAGTCGGGGGCAGAATGGGACACGGCAGCTAAAACACCACACAGCTCACTGTTCACGCTGAAAGGCAGCCATTTCTCTTAAACCGATGCTGTCTGGAATGCTGTGAGCTTTGTTTGATACCCAGTGTTCTGAAAACACAGTTTCTGGCTACTTTTGCCAGGTTTTTTTTTCCATGCTTTCATGTGGAGTTTTTGGAATAATATAATATTTTTGTACCATTTTCACAAATGCCACTTGCTGTAGTCCTTTTAATAATTAAAAGTCATCTTTGAGTGGGCTTCACCCTGTCACTTTTTTTCTTCCAATATGCCCTCATTACAGCAGGGATATTTGGAAGAACAATCCATAAGTTTCATCAATTGAGTTTTAATATTTCCTTAGGTAATGTTGCTAGGGTTAAGAAATGTGGATCTCATATGGGAAATCTGTTTCCCATTATTTATACTGGCAATGTTGTTCTGCACTTGGTAAGGAAAATTATGTAAATGTGGAAAGATAAGCGTTGTCTCTGGGGATTTAACAGGAATGCAACCGATTCATATCCTTTCTGCGTCTGCCGTGGTCGTCAGTGGTCAGGAGGAAGCGAGGGTGAGTGTGAGTCATGTAGAAAAGACACGGGGAAAAGTGTGATTGGAAAACCATCACGTCGGTTTTCTGTCACAACTAAGTGACACAGTTTCTATTTAAACTGTAAGCCTCTGCCAGGAAATAGTAACAAGAGTACATAGTTGATTTTAAATTATATAAGTAGAAGATAGGGGAAACTATGACTTACATTTGCCTTTGAACTATTAATACTATACTAAATAACTATACTAAATATATATATATATATATATATATATATACTAGAGGCTCAGTGCATGAATTCGTGCATGGGTGGGGTCTGACCAGCCTGGCCAGGGTGAGGGGACATGGGCAGTTGGCCAGCCTGTCCCTTCTGATCAAGGGGACAATTTTCATATTAGCCTTTTATTATATAGGATATATACTAAGTGGCCAGATTATTATATGTTCAGAGATCATAATAATCTGGCCACTCAGTGTATTTTATGGTAATTGAGTATTAATGCAAGAGGCATAAAATAGAAAGCTGTAACACCCCTGGTAGGAAAAGGTACTGTTTTCCCCAGAAACTACATTCTAGTCACACGATTGTTCCAGAAATCCTTCCTCCCGAAGACCAGTGTTTCACAGAGGTTGGTTTAAGGACAACATGCATTAGAATGACTTGGAGGGCTTGCTACAAATGCAGTTTCTAGGTCTGGGGAATTAGAATAGTGAGGGTTACTATCTAGGAATATGCATTTTATCATTTTAAAGTTTCTGGACAGAGACCTTAGACTACTATTTTTAAAACAGTTTTATTGAGGTATCATTAACATAATAAATGCACCTATTTAATAAAGTATACAGTTTGATTAATATTGACATATATACAAACCTCTGAAAGCAGGAACACCATCAAGAAAATGAACACATCACCCCACAAAGTTTCCTCATGCTTGATATATGATATATGATATATGATATATGATATATAATATATAAATATATTATTTATTTCAGAGAGGAAAGGAGAGGAAGAGAGAGACAGAAACATCAATGATGAGAGAGAATCATTGATCGCTGCCTCCTGCACGCCCCCTACTGGGGATTGAGCTTGCAACGCAGGCATGTGCCTTGACCAGGAATCGAACTGTGACCTCCTGGTTCATAGGTTGATGCTCAACCACTGTGCACCATTGGCCGAACTCATGCTTCTTTTTTATTACCTTTCTCCTTTCCCTTCCTTACCTCCCACTGCTTTTCAGGTGATCACTAATTTTTCTGTCACTATAGATTAATTTGAATTTTCTGGAATTCCATGAAGAGAATCATATAACATGTCCTTTTTTGGACTGGTTTCTTCCACCCAGCATACTTATTTTGAGATTCACTCATGCTTTTTAGTATAACTATATACATTATTGTGTAGTATACCCTTGTTTGGATATACCCCAATTTCTTTATCCATTTACCTGTTAATGAACATTCAGTCTGTTTCCACTTGGGGGGCTATTTTGAATAACGCTGTTATGAACATTCAAGTACAAATCTTTTGTGAACAGAAGTTTTCATTTCTCTCAGGTAAAATACTTAGGCCATGTGGCAGGTGCATGTTTACCTTTCTAAGAAATTGCTAAACTCTTTCCTTATATTGTCACAGCAGTGTATGGGAGCTTCACTTGCTCCCCATATCCTCACCAACACTTGGTATTGTTAATCTTTTTAACTTTAAGCTTTCTAATAGATGTGTAGTGGATTGTCATTGGGGTTTTAATTTGTGTGGGTTTTTTTTTTTTTCGTAGTGACTAATGGTTGAACATCTTTTCATATGTTTCTTTGCCAAATATCTTCTTTGGTGAAGTGTCTGCTTGAATCTTTGGTGAAGTGTCTTTTTGAATTTATTTTCTTACTAGTGGCCTGGTGCACAAAATTCATGCATGGGAGTGGGGAAGTCCCTCAGCCTGGCTTGCACCCTCTCCAACCTGGGATCCCTCTCACAATCCAGAACCACTGGCTCCTAAGCAATCACCTGCCTGCTTGCCTGATGCCCCCAACTACTCCCCTGCTGGCCTGATGGCCCTAACTGCTCTCCTGCTGGCCCTAACTACTCTCCCCTCCTGGCCTGATCCCCCTAACTGCCTATCTACACTCCCCTCCTGGCCTAAACCCCCTAACTGCTTATGTGCTCTCCCTTCCTCTAAGAGCTCTCTGCTGGGGCCCCGCCCCCAGCCTGATGCACCCCCCTTCCAAGCCAGGTGGTGTGGAGGGCCTGTGCCCACTTCCACCAGGGGGTGGGAGGAGCTCTGTGGCCCATCCTGACAGCCCCCTCCAGCTTCATGTCCTGGTGGCACAAGTCCCCACCCCTGTCCCCACCCATCAGTTCCTGTGCTCGAGCACCTTTGACAGGTCATGACTGGGACACTGTTACAACCAATTAGCATATTACCTCTCTCTCTCTCTCTCTCTCTCTCTCTCTCTCTCTCTATATATATATATATATATATATATATATAGAGAGAGAGAGAGAGAGAGAGAGAGAGAGATTATATATATATATATATGATTACTGAGTTTTGGGAGGTTTTTAAAAAATTTCTTAGATACTAGTCCTTTATTAGATATTTGTTTTGCAAATATTGTTTTTTCAGTGTGTGGCTTATCTTTTCATTCTCTTAATAGTGCTTTTTGAAGAACAAAAGATTTTAATTTTGATGAAATCCAGTTTTTAAAAATGTATGGATCATATTTTTGATGTTGTGCCTAAGAAATCTTTGTCTAATGGCCACAAAGATTTTCTCCTATGTTTTCTCCAGAAGTTTTATAGTTTTATAGTTTAAGATTTACATTTAAGTCTCTGGTCCATTTTGAGGTTTTGTTGTGTTGTCAGTGTATGATGTGAAGTGTGGATTAAAGTTCAGTTTTTGCTTATTTAAGGCCAGTTGTTCCATTACCATTTCTCCAATTGACTTTGTATGAGTGCACCTATTTCTAGATGCTCTGTTTGGTTCCATGGATCTACTTGTCTGTCTTGACAGCAATATCTTGATTGCTATCTTCATTCACTGTAGCTTTCTAATAAGTCTTCAAATCAGATCGTTTGAATTTTTTAAAATATATATCTTTTTTATTGATTTCAGAGAGGCAGGGAGAAGGAGAGAGAGATAGAAACATCCATGACGAGAGAGAATCATTGATTGGCTGCCTCTGGCACAGCCCACACTGGGGATCAAGCCCGAAACCTGGGCATGTGCCCTGACTGGGAATCAAACTGCGACCTCCTGGTCCATAGGTCGAAACTCAACCACTGAGCCGCTCCTGGTTGCGCAATCATTTGAGTTTTCCAACTTGGTTTCTCCTTTTAAAAGTTGTTTTGGCTATTCCATATCCTTTACATGTCTGTATGTGTTGTATGTAGGATTAGCTTATCAATTTCTACAGGAAAAATGCTCACTAAAATTTTAGTTGGGATTGTGTGAAATCTGTAGGTCAGTTTGGTCAGAACTGACATCTTTGCAATATTGAGCTTAATCTACAACTTAGATTCGAACTGAACTGCCCTGCCCTGACCTGCAGAGAAAGACACATGTTTGTTATGAGAACATGGCATTTATTCAGGTAACAGTTTAGAAACACATTTTTCAAATCCTTTTCAGTCCTAGCACTGCTCTCCCTAGGTTGTGAAATCTAGATATGAAGCAGCACCAGAACCTAGCATGTCATTTAGATTGAAATCAAAACAAGACAAAACAAAACAAAACCAAAAAAACCTGCTGAATTGAAAGACAGACTCAGAGGTGTGGTCCTAGCCCCTTATTTTCACAGACAGGCATCCGAGAGTCAATTTCACACAACGTTTCAGCAGCAGAACAATAAATACACATCTATCAACAAATGAATATAAAAATCAAGTGAATTAAAAATCTGATGAACAGGATAAACTGGTGAATATAATAGAATCATGGGCATAGAGAGGGAATGGACTGACAATTCTTGGGGTGAAAAGGGGTGTTGGAGGTGCAGCAAGAGACTGGAAAAAATCATGCACCTATGGGAGAAGACGGGGTGGGGGAGATGAGGGCGGAGGGTGGGATGGGTACCAGGTGGAGAGGAGCTATAGGGGGAAAAGGGGGGACAATGTAATTAATAAATTGAACAATAAAGATTAAAATATTTTTAAAAGATAAAAATTATGAACAACAAATACACACTTATCAACAAGTGAATCTAAAAATCAAATGAATTAGAAATCTGATGAACAGAATAAACTGGTGAATATAATAGAATCAGGGGCATAGAAAAGGAATGGACTGACAATTCTTGAGGGGAAATGGGGTGTGAGAGGTGAAGGAAGAGACTGGATAAAAATCATACACCTATGGATGAGGACAGTGTAGGGGAGGTAGGGGCAGAGGTTGGGGTGGGTACTGGGTGGAGGGGAGCTATAGGGGGGGAGAGGAACATTGTAATAATCTGAACAATAAAGATTTATTAAATTAAAAATAAATAAATAAAAAGTGTCAAATACTGTACACAGTCCATATTAATTCTACATGAATTCTTTTATTGATATTTTTAGAACTTAACTTATTACTAGGGATTTTCAATTAAAAAACACACATGATTAGTTCTTCAACCCCACTGCTGGCCTGGGGCATCTTTCCTCATGTTTGCTTGCTGTGTTGTCAGGTGACGTCGGACGTGCCATTTTGAAATCTTCCTTAATTAACTTTGTTTTTTTTCCTGGCTGTTCTCTTGAGCTTCCAAATCTACTGCTACTTTCGCCGGGCTGCCCTGCCTCCTAGTTTACAGAGTTGGCAGATATACCAGCTTCCCTCATTCCTCTCTTCATTTCTCCTTGTCTGAGAGGGAGACCCACTCACACCTCCTTCGAGGTTAAGTTCTCGCTGGTGTTCCTGCCAACTTAGAAACTTTCTCATCTGTAATTCCTCTCCCTATGCAAGGAATGCAGTGGGCATTTCATAAATGCTTATCAAATGAACTTGGAGGCTGTGATCCAGTTCAGGGGAAGAAGCCCCCCACTGACCCTAATAGAGGCACCTATGACCTAAAACAAAGAGATGACAGAGGTGGGAAGGAGTGAGGAGACGGCTAAGTCCCTCTCTCTCCCCTCTGTGTCCACCGTATCTTATGAAGCACTCTAGTACAGAATTTAACATGCTGTTATAATTTTATGATGTGATTTTTTTCTCCTTTTTTTATTTTTTTATTTTTATTTTTTATCTTTATTTCTCAGTTTATTAATTACATTTTCCCCCTTTTTTATCCCCCTATATCTCCCCTCCACCCTGTACCTATCCCACCCTCCACCCTCACCTCCCCTCCCCAATGTCCTCTCCCATTGTTGCAAGATTTTTGTCCAATCTCTTGCTGCACTTCCCACAACCCTTTTCTCCCCAAGAATTGTCAGTCCATTCCCTCTCTATGTCCATGTTTCTGTTATATTCACCAGTTTATCTTGTTCATCAGCCTATCAATTCACTTGATTTTTATGTTCATTTGTTGATAGATGTGTATTTGTTGTTCATAATTTATATTTTTACCTTTTTCTTCTTCCTCTTCCTAAAGAATATCTTTCAGCATTTCATATAATATTGGTTTGGCAATGATGAACTCCTTTAGCTTTTTCTTATCTGCGAAGCACTTTATCTGACCTTCAATTCTGAATGATAGCTTTGCTGGATAGAGTAATCTTGGTTGTAGATTCTTGCTATTCATTATTTTGAATATTTCTTGCCACTCCCGTCTGGCCTGCATCGTTTCTGTTGAGAAATCCGCTGACAATCGTATGGGTGCTCCCCTGTAGGTAACCAACTGTTTTTCTCTTGCTGCTTTTAATATTCTCTCTTTATCTTTTGCTCTTGGCATTTTAATTATGATATGTCTTGGTGTGGTCCTCTTTAGATTCCTATATTTTGGGGTTCTATGTACTTCTTGGGCTTTTAAGTTAGTTTCTTTCACCAGGTGGGGGAAGTTTTCAGTCACTATTTCTTCAAGTAGGTTTTCATTAACTTGCTCTCTCTCTTTTTCTGGCACCCCAATAATTCGAATGTTGGCATGCTTGAGGTTGTCCCAGAGGCCCCTTATGCTATCTTCAATTATCTGAATTCTTTTTGTTTCTTGCTTTTCCAGCCGAGTGGATTTTGCTTTTTTGTATTTCAAATCTTTGACTTGGTTCTTGTGGCCCTCTGGACTGCTTTTAGGACTTTGTCTAATATTTTTTTATTTCAGTCTCTGTATGCTTGATTTCTAGATGGTCCTTTTTTATATCCGTGAGGGTCTCGTTCATATCCTCAGAGGTCTTGTTCATTTCCTTGAGGGTCTCATTCATTTCCTTGTAAGTCTCATTCATTTCCTGGTTGGTCTTGTTTATTTCCTCATAATTCTCATTACTTTCATCGGCCTTTTCTAGGAGCCTCTTGAAAAGCCTTATAACCGTGGTTTTGAACTCTATGTCTTGTCGTCTTTTCTCCTCCATTTCTTTCACACCTGATTTCTTTCCATATCTCTGCATGGTGGCTGCTTTATGTGGTAGATATCCTCAAAGGGACAGTGGCTCAGCCTCCCCAGTTACCTGCGGTGGGTACTCTTACTGCAATCCTTTATGGGTTGTACAGTATTTTTGAATTTAAGCCGAGCTTGTTGTTGTTAGCCCTAGGAGGGTTTGACCTCCAGGCCAATTGGCTGTGAAGGGAGACTGTGTTCAGGTTGGATGGGCGGAGTCTCTGAGCTGCGAAGGCAGCCTCAGTGTCAGCTACGTCCTATGTGGCGCTCGCACACGCGGGTCTCTGTTGGATGAGGATGGCTGCAGACACCTCCAAGAGAAAGCTGCTAGTCTCTTCCCCTTGCCAGACAACTCTGCCTCTCCCCAAATGAGTCTGCACACCCAAAGTCTAGCCCAGGGTTGTAAAATAGATGGTTTCCGGGACCAGGAGACAAGTTTCCAGGGGGCAAATCGCGGGTTTGTGCACTACTTGTGCGTAAACTTCTTTTCCCCACCCCCGGGTTTCTCCTCAGACTAGGAGACCTCTGCCGCGCCCCACTTCCAGGGTGCGTCCCCCGGACTTCGGCCCTCGCCTGGCACTGGGGAATCTGTGCAGTGGGACATCTCCACGTACCCCAGATCTCAGACCTTGCCTGGTGCTGGGGAATCTGTGTAGTGTGACGTCTCCGCCCTCCCCATCGGCGAAATCCAGCCAGGGTTGCTGCTCCAGCCACCGCCCGCGCGCGCGACCAGGATGGCTCCTAACCTGCTTCCGTCTGAAAGGCTGCGCTCCTGCTGCTCCTCTGAGTCTCAGTGTCCCACCTTTACTCTTATTTGTGGAGTTTTCACTCAGCCAGCTTTCTGGCGATTCTGGGTGATGTCTATTCTGCTGTTATGTTGTAGTTCTTAAATTGTTGCGTGGGGCAGAACAATAGGTGTTTGCTTATGCTGCCATCTTGGTTCTCTCGTGATTTTTTTTTTTTTTTACCTCTCCACCAGAACTTGAATTTTTCCTCTAGGGCATGGAAGTTGTCTTACTAGTTTGAGTTTCCCTCAGGCCTCATAGTACACAAAGGCCTGGCGCTTGTATAGGTGCTGAATAATCACACCAGGCTAGCAAACTACTCTGATGAAATTTAGCTGAAGGTACATTTTACCCATCTCTGACCTTTAGTGTCCTGTAAGTGTTTGTTTGTTAAGCTAAGCTAACCCCCAAAGGTTACTATAATAGTTGGGATT
Source organism: Antrozous pallidus (assembly GCA_027563665.1). Lineage (NCBI taxonomy): Eukaryota > Metazoa > Chordata > Mammalia > Chiroptera > Vespertilionidae > Antrozous > Antrozous pallidus. The sequence goes on along the minus strand of CM050514.1, from coordinate 43,297,027 downwards.
CCAGGACTGAGGAGGGAGGAAGAGGGAACTATTGTGAGCCAACCAAACAGCTCTGAAGAGGATGAAAGGAGATTCTCCCACTTTAAGACGTACAGCCAGTTAGACGTTAATTGTGGCATCCAGCAAGTGGGGTCCCTTAACCGTTCCCCTGTTACATGTCATACAGCCAAGGTAGGTCTCAGACTCTCAAAGGAGGATGATGAAGGAGGCACCTGATTCTAAGAGAGCCTGGTGAAGCAGCCCCACTCTAGCTAGGACAGGGAGGAATGCATGTGCCATTCTTTCCAGTGTTCAGTGCCCACGGGCAGTTCTCTAAGCAAAGGCAAGAGAGTGGAGGCCTCGCTGGCATGGCTCAGTGATTGAACATCGACCAATGAACTAGGAGGTCATGGTAGGGGCACATGCCCAGGTTGTGGGCTCAGGGAAGCATGCATGAGGCAGCCGATCAATGATTTTCTCTCATCATTGATGTTTCAATCTCTCTCCCTCTCCCTTCCTCTCTGAAATCAATACAAATATATATTATTTAGGAAAGTAAAAGTACAGGCCTGAGGGAAAGGGGGGGGTGCTCAAGGAGAGCATGCACTGGCTTCCTATATTTTGAGGGTTTTAATCTGTTTTCTAAAGGCAGGAATTTTAGGGGAGGTCTCAGTGGAATACGCACAGCTTTTCAATAAGCTGAATCATCAAGATGAGAGTGCAGAGAGGTCGGGATCATCCTCTGGTCAGTTTCATCTTCAGAGTGTCACTGAATGCCCCAGCCAGGTGCTCGTTTGGTTGGAGTGTGTCCATCTACCTGAGAGACTGTAGGTTTGATTCCCAATCAGGGAGTATATCTAGGTTTCCAGTTCGATCCCCGCTTGGGGAGTGTACAGGAAGCAACAGAACAATGTTTCTCTGTCACATCAATGTCTCTCCTCCCTGTCTCTTCCTTACTCTCTCTCTGAAACGGTGGTTCTCAACCTTTCTAATGCCACGACCCTTTAATACAGTTCCTCATGTTGTGGTGACCCCAACCATGAAATTATTTTCATTGCTATTTCATAACTGTAATTTTAACACTGTTATGAATCACTGCTGTAGAGCCTAAGACCATCAAAAAATACAGATATTTACATTACGATTCATAACAGTAGCAAAATTACAGTTAGGAAGTAGCAATGAAAATAATTTTATGGTTGGGGGTCACCACAACATGAAGAACTGTATTAAAGGGTCATGGCATTAGAAAGGTTGAGAACCACTGCTCTAAAAAGAAAAAGAAAAAAGATTAATACGCATATCCTCCGATGAGTATACAAAACAGCAATGTCACCGAAGCAGGACCGAGGCAGGTGTGTCCCAGCACAGTCTGGAATGTGTAAACCATTTGCTCCTAAGTTTCCTTGGTTAGGGAAGATAAGACCTTGAGATTTTTTAAAAAGGCTTATCCTTTTATTTTCTTTAAAGTTAAATTCTGTCTCAGTTTCCCCATTCCACTTGCCAAAGAATTTTCCTTGCTTCTCACTATCCTGCCTCAATGTGAAATTTTTACGTATTGTTTTCTATGGATACTTCGTATTGGCTTCTGAAAACTTTTTTTTAAAAAAAGGTAAAATCATATTTTTATCTCCTAAATAATTGGCTTTATCCCTCAATATTGTCTCAGATCAAGCCACATCCCAGCTTCCTTTTCTATTTTGAAAACCTTGAAATGAAGGAAGACCAACCCCTAGTATTGGACTCCTCTCTCAGAGGACCTCACAGATGAGTCAAGTATATGCTCAGAATTCCATTCTCACCCTACAGCTTATTTATGTAAACAGGAGACACTTCCCATCATCAAAAACTGTTAGAAAATTGAGCCAGCAGCCTTACCTGGTCATAGGGTATGTTTTATTCTTCTCTTTTTTTCATGTGCCAAGAATCCCTTAAAGAGAACTTTAAAAGACCCCTTGCTTAAGGACAGAGGGCCAATATGGGCACAATCTACAATCTGCAGATGTGAGCACATTGATAGAGTTAAACTTCTCCTTCATCCCAAACATAAGGATGTGGATTTGTCCAGATGTGTCCATATGTCTGTGTGTAGCTGTGTGCACACACATGCACGCACACACGTTCAGTGCCAGGAAAGCAGGCTGGTTTCAGAAGACAGAAAAATAACAGCAGGATGACTGTTAAGTCAACGTGAGCTTTGGTGATGCTTTCCCTGGTTAGGTTCATACAAACTGTCATCTCGTCAGGAGACTGACCAAACCGAAAGAAAGGAAGGAAGGAAGGAAGGAAGGAAGGAAGGAAGGAAGGAAGGAAGGAAGGAAGGAAGGAAGGAAGGAAGGAAGGAAGGGGAAAGAAAGAAAGAAAGAAAGAAAGAAAGAAAGAAAGAAAGAAAGAAAGAAAGGAAGGAAGGAAGGAAGGAAGGAAGGAAGGAAGGAAGGAAGGAAGGAAGGAAGGAACCCACAAAAAAACAGTTACATTGTGAAAAGTAGTACAATTTACTGAAAATATTCACAAATGCTGGTGAGGATGTGGAGCAATAGGAACTCTCATTCATTGCCGGTGGGAATGCAAAATGGTACTGTCAGTTTGGCATTGTCTTACAAAAGCTAAAGAGAAAGCCCTTTGCCATATGGTCCAACCATCTAACTCCGTGGCATTTACTCAAATGAGCAGCAAACTAGAGTATATCCATACAATGAGATATTATTCAGCAACAAAAAGAAGTGAGCTATCAAGTCACAAAAGACAAGCGGAGACTTGTATATTGCTAAGTAAAAGAAGTTTGTTTTTAGAGGCTATCTACTGTATGATTCCATCTATAGGACATTCTGGAAAAGGCAAAAGTATAAAAACAGTGAAAAGATCCATGGTTACCAGGCATTTGGGGGTGGGGGCACGAATAGATAGATGGAGCACAGGAGAGTTTTAGGGCAATGAAACTCTTTTACATGACATAACGATGGACACATAACTCTATGCATTTGTCATCACCCCTAGCTATAGGCACAAAGACTAAACCCTAATGTAAACTATGGCCTTCAGTTAACATGTATCGGTATTGGTTTGCCAATTGTAACAAATGTATCACCTTAATGCAAGGTGGTTTTTTAAAAAATATGTTTCTCTTGCCCTGACTGGTTTGGCTCGGTGGATAGAGCTTCAGCCTGTGGACTGAGAGGTCCCGGGTTCGATTCTGGTCAAGGGCATGTACCTTGGTTGCGGGCATATCCCCAGTAGGAGGTGTGCAGGAGGCAGCTGATTAATTAAACATTAATTAAACATCTCTCTCATTGATGTTTCTAACTATCTCTTTTCCTTCCTCTCTGTAAAAAAATCAATAAAATATATATTTTTAAAAATATGTTTTCTTGATTTTTAGAGAGAGAGAGAGAAATGTTGATGAGAGTGCAACATCCTGCCTCCTGCATACCCCCCACTGGAGACAGAGTCTGCAACCTGGGCCTGTGGCCTGACTGGGAATTGAACCGGTAACTTTTTTGTATATGGGTCGAAGCTCAACCTCTGAGCACACTGGGTAGGCACAAGATGTTAATATAGGAGAAGCTGTGTGAGGAGAGAAAGGAGGTGGTTTATACAGGAATTACCTGTACTTCCTGCTCAAATTTTCTGTAAACCCAAGACTAAAATCTGTTAATTTTTTTTTAAAGACAGCCCACGCACAGTGGTGCAGAAGAGGCTGTTGACACCTTGCCCGGTTCCTTTGACCAGGCAGGGGCACCCACTCGTCAGCTGCTGTGAGGTTAGCTGCTGACAGCTCAGCGCAGGGGCATTCTGAGAATTGCCCCAGGACTCCGCCACAGGCACTTCCCCAGAGGTTATGCTCTCCAGTGAGGGGTGTGTCCCACATCCTTTCCAGACCTCTTCTAGAACAGTAACCAGCACCAGCCAGTGACTGACTGACTCATCTGCCTCAAGATGGGGCATTTGTGGTACCATCCCTGCTCCAGGGTTTTCCAGGGCATCAGGCTGATGCTGGCTAGACGTCAACGGAACCCACGCCTCTAACTGGCTTCTTCCCTTCTCTGCCTTTTGCCCTCATTGCCTAACGGTTTCATCTAGAAGCCCTTTCTCTGTAACTTGCTTGCATAATCTGCTTCTGAGAAACCTGACCTGAGACCGTTAGGACCAATAAAGGTCCTAGAAAGGATGGGATTCTGGTGTTGGGACGCTGCTGGCCACCCCATCGTTGGTGGCAGGTGTGATTGGTAGCCCTGGTTCCTGGCCGGCTGTAGCAGTCCATTTGTTAAGATCTTCCTTCACCTCTGGTGACCTGGCGCCGGAAGTGGGTGGGCAGGGATGTACCAGCTGGTGCAGTGTCTGAGAGGTTTGGGGGAAACATCAACTGTCAGGACTGTGGAATTGGGATGCTATTGCTGAGCACCACTGATGCACTGAAAAGAGTGACAGGCTCAGACTAATCAGCAACTGAGAAGCACAGTGTGAGACTCAGAGGGCCTCTTTGTCAGTGTTCAGCCCCTTATCTCCTTTGCACAGTCCTTGAGAGAAGGATGAATTCCCAGCCAAGGCAAGTCTGTTGCCTGATCCTATTGGGCTCCTAGTGCCAACAGATGAGCAGATAAGGCAGGCCCTGGTAGGAGAGACATGGGACCCTAAAACTTGGGATGAGGAATGTGGGTACATGTCCTTGTTCCCATGGGCTGGCAGAAACGGCTTCCCTTGTTGGAAGATAAGCCCTTCTCCTACCCTCACTGCCCCCCACCCCCGCAAAATTATCCAGAAAAATCCTGACCTCTTCCAGAACAATAACTAACATTAAATTACAACATGATCTGACTGGGAAGAGATCCATAGACGTATGGACATGAGCTCAAAATGTGAGGATCTTTGAATCATGCGTTAATGCCCCTCTACCCCAGAGTACCTTTTCTGCAATGGTACCAAACCACTGAGGTCACTGGATGGCTTGGCCAGCTTCTCCCTCAGCCCCCAGCCCCCGCACAGTGGGCTCATAGTGGAGAGGTCTTGGCAGCAGAATGGGAGGCTGTGCATGGGCCCAGCAGCATGGGCTCCCTGCCATCCAGGCTGATGTAGCAATTCCACTGGTGACTGTCCAACCACCAGCACGGAGATCTAAGTGGAGCCCCCAGTGGGATACCATCCCATGAGTTGATTTCCTGAGACCCCCGCTAGGCTGGAATGCCAGGGATTCACACTGGGATCGATCCGTGTGCTTTCCTGCCCACAGTGCCTCAGTGCGCATCCCTGCAGGGACTTGCTTTGACGGAGAGACGCAGCGTGTGCATAGATCACAGAATCGACCCACAGGTCCTATCACACATCACCCTGCCCAGAAGCAGCCAGCCTGGCAGAGCCGTGGAGTAGCCTTTGGAAAGCGAGGATGAGCAGCATGACACTGCGGGGTGGAGGTGCTAACCTTAATCCAATGGCACCAGACCCCCCAGGAGGCAGAGTATATGAATCTGGGAGCCAAGAGGTCAAATGAGTTGTGACCTTATTTGTTATCACACTCCTGTCAAATATCCACACGGGGAATTTGTCCTCCCCGTCCCTGCAATCCGAGTCTCAGGGGATCTCGAGGGAATGGTTCCCAAGAAGAAAATTCCCACCAGGGGCCAGAGTAAGAGGCCTACTTAAGTCTCTGCCTCCTTCCTGCTGCTGCAGTTGGCCCTTGGGCTCTTTCAGTCGTCATCTCCCTCCCACTAATTCTACACCCCCCGCCTTCTCCTCTGGCAATTCTGCTAGTGACATGTGTAGTGGGTGCCCCGGACGCTCGTCTGGCCATTGTTCTAATTTGCCCATTTACAGTTACAAGTGATGGCATGGTGACCCCCAACCATAAAATTATTTCCTCAGGTATGTTTCCAGTATCTTGCTCTCTCTCTTCTTCTGGCACCCCCATAATTCTGATGTTGGTATGCTTGAAGTTGTCCCAGAGGCTTCTTACACTGTCTTCATATTTTTGGATTCTTTTTGCTTTTTGCTTTCCCGGTTGAGTGTTTTTGGCCTCTTGGTATTTCAAATCTTTGACTTGAATTTTGCATTCCTCTAATCTGCTGTTGGGTCTCTGTAAATGTTTTTTTTTTATTTCAGTCAGTGTATATTTAATTTCTAGTTGTTCCTTTTTCATATCCTCGAGGGTCTCACAGAATTTATTGGCCTTTTCTAGGAACCTCTTGAAAAATCTTATAACCGTGGTTTTGAACTTTATATCTAGTTATTTGTTTTTCTCCATTTCTTTAGTTTGTGATCTGTTTCTTTCTCTTCTCATTTTCACTGCTTCCCTGAGTTGGTAGGGTAGCTTTGTGTGCTAAGTGTCTCGGCCTCCCCTGTTACCTAAGGTTGACATTCACGGTGCACCCCTTTGTGGACTGTGTGCACAGCCTTGTTGCAGATAAATCTTGATTGTTGTTGGTATCACTGGGAGGAATTGACCTCCAGGCCAATTGGCTCTGAGGATCAGCTGTGAGGAGACAGCCTTATGCGACAAGGCTTGCAAATTTGCCAAAGCCTCTGTGCTCAGCTTGGATGGGACAGAGTTTCTGGGAGGGGCAGAGTTTCAGGGTGAAGCTGACAGCCTTGGCTTCCAGTCAGCCCCACCCCACAAGGTCACTGGGTCTTAGCATCCAAAGGCAATCACCTCAAGCACCTCTGCGAGAAAGGCACCCTTGAGTTTCGCCCACTGCCAAACCGTCCAGTCTCTCCCCCAATGAACCTGGATTCCCAGATTTTTCCCTGACACCGGGGTTCCGTGCAGTTGGAACTGGGTTTCAGTGCTGTCTGGAGCTCCTTCCTCCCTCCTGCCAGATCACGCTAGCGGCACAGTCAACAGCCCACCCTCTCTGAGCACACTCGCACACGCGCCTCTTGAGCTCTGCCTTTGGCTATTCCCCTGAGATTCCGCCTCACAATCCAGATTCCCCCTGTAGGGCCTGGATCCTCTGGGTCTCGCCCAGAACCGGGGTTCAGTGCAGTCGGAACTGGGTTCGGTGCAGTCTGGAGCTTTTGTCTCCTTTCTGTTAGAGCCTGCCTGCCAGTCACTCAGACAGCCGGTCCTCTCTGTGCCAGACGTGTCTCCATATCTCAGGCTCTGCAGCTGCTCTGATTATCCGTGTGCGTTTCTTTTTCCTTCTAATTGTAGAATTTTCAGTCAGCCAGCTTTCCTGTGGTTGTGGATGATGTCCATTTTGTCTTTCAGTTGTATTCTAGAAATTGTTGTGCGAGGCAGCAGCCTAGGTGTTTACTATGCCGCCATCTTGGTTTCTCCTCTGTATTTTAGTCTTACTGAAAAATTCACATCAAATCTCTGAGGAAATGGGCAAGGCTTTGAGTAAACTTAACTAGACACATCAACTTGTCCTTTCCACCTACCACCCCTCTATGGGCTTACTCCAACTCAAATATTTGAGAGCATCTGGTTGTTGAGCTAGAGATGGTTTCCCAGTTGTAACATCTCTTTGACTCCAGTTCCTAGTAGCTCTGAAAGACTAAGACAGCCAGCTCAGACTTCCCTAGAAGCTGTCAGAGACTTCACCAACAGAAAACCTCATGAAAGGAAGAGAAAGAAGGTGGGAGGGAGATACACCACAAGAAAATGTGAAATCTGAGGACAATTGATTGAATGCTTAGGAGTGGTTCCCTTCCTTTGGGCCAAAGACAGGTTTGCAAAGGAAATGGAAGCTTCAGATTTAGACTAGCCTAGATATCCAAGTTTACACTCTGGGCCACCAAGCAAATGGTATTTATCCAGCCCAGTACTCATGGAAACATCCTAGAGAGAGCTCCTTTGTGAACTCTGGAAAGCTACTGGGATGGGGTAGGCAGAAAGTGACCCCTTGCATTAACCCCTAGATGGTCAAGAAGGAGCTTAGTGAGGAGCATAGCAACAACAGTTAAGTTTTGAACACTGAAGGCTTGCAGACCCAGGTCAAATCCAGCTCCATCTCTTTGGGTGAATTACTTAACCTCTTTGTGCTTAAGGTCTTTTCATCATTTATTTTATAAAATGGAGGTAATGCTGTACAGTCTTCCCGTGAGAATTAAATGAGATGACTTAGGCATTTTGTTAGCATATTATCTTTTGCAACTAGTTCTCCACATTTGTTCCTCCAGGGGCTTGGGCATTACTTTAAGGCAGCTCTCCACCACCACCACCACCCCATCTCCCAAATGAAAATGTTATATGTCAGTTTATGTGATAAAGATGTCCTTAAAAAGCTATTGTAAATTTTAAAGAATAGAGAAAGGGCTAATTTAAAGGAAAATAAAAATAGTTTGCCCTGTGGGGTAGGCACTGCAGCTGAACTGGCTGGGGCTACAGTGGTCCCTTTGTGCCATCTAGCGGACAGCAAGGGAAAAGCCATAGTTTCATCGCCAAAGTTGGTAACTTGCCAAAAACAATTATACACACTAATGGGTTCACTTGTTAATAAACTTCATTCAGTACTTTATGCAAACAAAAAGTGTTGGATTCTAGACATTATGTGCTAAAAATAAACCTAAATTCCCCAAACCATTTAGGAGGTAGATACTCTGTGCTACAAAGATCACCCTCTGAGGGAAGAGCAGCCAGCCCAGTCCTTACCAGCGTGAGTTTTCATGGCCCACCTTTCCCATCCTTCTTGTCCTTCTCCACCAATATGCTTTATGCTTATTCCGGTACCTGACCTGGGCAATATCTTCCCAATGTGCTGCCAGGCCTTGGCTAGTACTGGAGCCAACGGACCCTTCGGCTCATTCTCTAAGAATGCAACCATCACATAAAATACTGCTGTACTCAAACTGAACATCTGTCCAGGGCCTGCCTATCTGTGTGGAGTGGTTTTTCTGGTGTGTGTGTGTGTGTGTGTGTGTCCTCTGTGTTTCCTTTTAAAGCCATTTATTTATTACCGTTATAATTTGTTTCCTCCCCCAGATGTTTATGAGGATGAAGACAATGGCAGACAAACCTCCCCCAAACGTGAGTAACAGTAGCCTCTTGGAGTGCTGTTCTGAGCTCTTTTCTGAAGTATCCTTGTAATTACTACTAACAACAATCATAACAGTGCTGTCTATTAAATCCCTACGAAGTGCCAGACATTGGTAAACATTTTTCGCACACCAGCCCCAAAGAACAGAGACTCATCCCCGTTTTAGAGACAGGAGCTGGTGCTCAGAGAAGGGCGGTGGCTTACCCACAATCACATAGTCGTGAGCGTTTGGCTGAGTAGAACTGCTCTCAGGTCTGACTCCAAAGCCCCTGCTCCTCCCACAGGGCAATGGGGTCTCACCTGTCCAGTCATGTGCCTGTGACCTGCCAGACCCTGGGCCTGAGATTCTAGGGTCCCCTCAGTGCTGCCACCTCTGCAGTATCCGAAGACACTCGGTGCCATAGAGCCCGTGGCCAGGGAGCCCTGGGGGAAGGGATTAAATGTGGGCGAGACAGAGGTACAGCAACGGCAGCCCACGAGCTACACTTTCCTCTCTGTAAAACCAGGGGCTTGGATGGAGGGATTTGCTCCAAGGTTTGCCAGGTTCCATCAAGTCTGGTTTCTCCCAGGACTCGTGGGGGATACGGGGCGAATAGAGCTTTGTCTCTGCTGCCCAGAGCCCAGGGCCCTTGGGGGAGACACCTGGGGGAACACACAGAGCATCTGCAGTTGGTCTCAGAAGAAACTCTCCCCCCAAAGAACTTGTGAGATGATTGCGGGTGACCCACCCACTCCCGCAGCCCCTTCCCTCCTCTATCTCCCAGAGGAGAGCAGACTAGAATAGAACAGAATGATTGTTGAGCCCTAGCTGGTTTTGCTCAGTGGATAGAGCATCTGCCTGTGGACTGAAGGATTCCAGGTTCGATTCTGGTCAAGGGCACATGCCCGGATTTCAAGTTCGGTCCCCAGTAGGGGGCATGCACAAGGCAGCCAATCAATGATTCTCTCTTATCAGTGATGTTTCTGTTTCTCTCTCCCTCTCCCTTCTTCTCTGAAGTCAATAAAAATATATTTTTAAAAAAATAATGAGTGTTGAATAGAATAAAGTGAAACTTGTTTCACTTTATAAATGCACTTCTGTGGGTGTGTTGTGCTGGGGTGTAAAATTTGCATCTCCCTTCAGGTGCACTTAGAAGAAGCTGGAACTTGTCAGGTCTCTCAGTTCCCAAGTTGCCTCCAGCCATGCCCACCGCAGGCTGTGGGGGTTCTACAGCTGCTGGAGGCCAGAACCCCCACCTCCAGCCTCCCAGCGGGGAGCTTTCTGGTCTCTGGAAGCAGCATTATCTGGGCACTGAGACCATGGACCCTGGAGACCCAGCCCTTTGGGTCACCCAGGGAGTGGTCCAGGGTCTGGCTGCTCTCACCCCGCTACGGTCTGCCTGCAGGACCAACATACCTTTTCTCACGGTCTGTCTGCTCCGGGCATAGGCACCCCCAGTGGGATGATCGCCTTAAAGAGGCACCTGTAGGGGTCACAGCAGATGCCCTGAGTCCCATATGGAGGACGGTGGGAGGCATCTCCCTGAACCAGTCTCTCATTTTACCCTCAATGGCCTCACCCCTACCACGTGCTGGGACCAGGAATTAAACCAGGGTTTCTGGAGGCCTCTAGGAGGGGCTGACGGCAGCTCTCATGCTGCTCACACAGCCCCCACTGGCCTGCTCTGGGGGGACCCTGGGCCCTAGAACACAGTTTGGGGGGACTCTAGGTAGCAGGTTAGGGACCTCCCACATGACCACTGGCTGCTCCCCCAGATAACGAACCTCCAGTGCACCCCCAGCTGCAACCTCCTTCGGCTCCCCTTCAAGGCCATTCATTCCTCTGCCCAGAACAGCCTCCCTCCCGTGTGTGGCCCCCTCCCTCTGAGTTCTCACCAAACAAATTCTCCAGCCGTACGTCCGATTCCAGATCCCTCTGCTCACGAGGCTGACCCTGGCCTGGGGCTGCCACCTGGGATCTCCCTGCTGCCTCCGTAGCCTGCCTGCGAGCGGTGTGGAGCGGACAGGAACGCTGTAGACTCCAGCTGCAGTGCTTAGGGCCAAGGGGGTTTCTCCAAGTGATCATTCCTCTTTTATCTCAGTTTCTTCATCTGTAAAATGGGCGAGCAGCCTCCGTACCTGTGGGAGTTGCTGTTCCCCACAGCAGAGTCTCATAGCCCTGAGCACACAGCAGGTGCCCAGTGGTGACTGTTGGTTGATGAATCCATTCATTGGAGGGAGAGGCAGCATGTACTACTGGTCCCCTGATTTCCTCGAGGGCAGTGCAGTGACATTGGCAGCGGCTGCTAAGGACATGGGCAGTCACCAGGGGAGAGAAATGAGAGCAAGAAAGGGAGGCGGGTGGAGAGGTAGTCCAGCACAAAAAGTGAGAGTGTTTGTGTGTGTGTGTGTGTGTTTTGTTTGTTTTGTGTGTGTGTGTGTGTGTGTGTTGTTTGGTGTGTGTGTGTGTGTGTGTGTTTCTGGGAGAACAGGAGGTGGGGCTATGAGCAGCGCGTGAGCAGCGCCGGGACACGACTTCTCAGTCAGTCACAGAATTCAGAGCTGGAAGGGGGAACCTGGAGATCACAGACCCACCCCTCCCCACCCAGGGGAAGCAGTGCGCCCCGGGAGGGTAGGGGTTAGAGGTGGGAGTACAGCTCCTGGGACAGGCGCTGCCCATCCCTGGCAGCAGGGCCTCCCTCCCTCCCCCCTCAGCCCGCCCACGTCTCCCCTTCTTCCCCAGGCTGCTCCAGCAGGTGCACCTCGGCGGGAACCTGTGAAGACGGTGAAGGGGCAGAAGCCATGGAGAAGGAGAGCAGCGCCCTGGGCGTAATTATTTCCTGTCGCCTCTGGCCCATTCTCCCTCATTCCTGTTGGGCAACTCCCCGGCCTCCTCTTCCTCTCCCTCCGCCTCCCCCTCCTTTCCCCGACTCTGCCCTTCAGGGACCTGGCCAAGTCCGGGAAGCCGAGGGCACTCTCTGCGCTGGGACTCAGACCTCCCAGCCCATGCCCCCTTAGCAACGCGCTGGTTTCTGGCGCAGTGAGGGGGCACCTGTCGGGACCCCGAGCGCCCCGGAGGCGAGCCGGGGTGGGCGAGCCGGGGTGCACCCGCTCTGCCAGGGGGAATCCGCGCGTGGGCCTGGCCTGGCGCCCAGCTGATCTGAGGGTGCACCCCTGCCCCCCCCCCCCTTCCAGCTCTCGGGACTTTTCCAGTTGGACGACAGTTATGACACCTGCTCCCCCAAGTCTGCTCTGGACACGGGGGCACGCGTCCAGGAAGGAAAAGGAGGTGACGATTAGCACACACGAGTGTGGACGAGGAAGAAAGGTGGGTATGCGAGTGTATTGGCCGGTGCTTCTCTGACTTTCTGCTTGGAACTCCAGGGCAATGGGGAGCGCTGGGGGTCTCACCCCTGCGGGGAGGTGACTAATGTCTGGGCAGGAGCAGCGCGGGCGGGCTGCGGGGGCGGGGGGAGGTGAAGGAGGGGTTTGGAGGGGCTTAGGGAGGCTCCCCAGCCGGGGCGCCAGGGCCACCTTCCCGGGGACACGGAGAGCCGCCCCGGCCCCGCCCGCGGAGAACCCGGGCGCCGCTCCACAGGCGCCTGCGAAGCGCGGGGCTCAGTGCGGCTCCGGGGAGCCCTGTGCTAAAGAAATGGGCCCCCGGGGTCCCCAGGGTTCGCAGGTGCAAAGCGTGGGACCGGTCGGTTCCCAACGAGGGTGGTCCTGTGCGCGGGAGGGTGTTCGGCAGCATCCCTGGCTCGCCTCTCCCCGCAGATGCCACAGCACCCACCGCCCACACTGTGGCCATCCAACACGGGCCGTCAGATGGTGCCAAGTGCCTCCCGGAGCGGGGGACGGGCAGGGGTGGCGGGGTCCGCTGAGAACCGCTCCCCGGAGCGGGCGGGCCGGAGCCGCTGCACCCACCGAACGGAGGCTTTCCCTCCTCTCCCCCGCGGCCTCTCCCGGCCCCGCGGGGAAAGCGGTGCTTGCGGTCACTTCGTTGCTGGCTTGTTTCCTTTCCAAGGGTTGGCTGGTTACAAGTTAGCTTCGGACGCGTTTCTGTTTAGATTTACTCGTTTTTTAATTAATTTATTTTTTTGTTTTATTAGTTAGTTTTAAGTTTTACAGTTATTTAATGTCATGGCTTTAAAGTTACCTGATTATAATGATTTTATTTTAAAGATTCGGTGGTTTTTTTTGTTACTCATTTTCAATTACTTATAGTTACTTCGTTTTAAGGATTATATTTCCAAATTAGTTATTTGACATACTCTTTAGAGTAACATGTTTTTAGTTATTTTAGGGTTTCCTTCTATTTCGTTTTAAAGTGACTTATGTTCACAGTTGTTTAGTTATTTGGGGTTCTGGGTTTTTTACTTTTACATTTTTGTCATTTGGGTTTTTTAGTTATTTTGTTTTAAGTTATTTCATTTTCTTAGTTATTTTCAGATATGCCACTTAATTTTTTTTTTCTGTTCTGCATTTTTACTCATTTTATTTTCAGAATTGTTTCCTTTAGAATTTGTCAGTCAGGATCCAGTCAACAGAGAGACACCATACCAGTTCTTTTTAAGAGAGAATTTAGTATAAAGAATATTATTCAACTAGTAGAGATTTTTTAGAGAAAACCAAAAATGATAATGAGATGTTATGGAGATTCTAACTGCAAAAAGCAGATCTCTCCCTCCTCCCCTCCCCCAAGAGCTGAGGGCACAAAGAGAAGGTTGGGGTTCCCCTCTGAGGAGAAGGCACTGCCTGATGGGACAGGTGTCCTAGGAGCTGGGTGCAGAGGAGGAGTGCTCCCTGCTGGCGCTGCTGCCTCTGAAGGGCTGCATGTGGAGGGCTTAGGGAACCGCCATGGCTGCCCAGTTGCCAGGGGAATGCAGTGGGAACCCAGGCAGATGGGAAGAATGTGACCCCCTCTCCTCCACTAGCCTCTGATCTGTTGCCCTATGGGCTGAACCATACAGGGAGCAGCTGGTGAAGATGCATGGTGAGTGGCCCAATACCGCAATGCAGAGAACAGAAGTGTAGGCTCGAAGCTAAGAAATCACAGCTAACCCCCAGCACGCTGGGCTCTGGAGTATTTAGTTAGTTTTAGTTTCGGATTTAGTTAGTTTTGGAATTGTTAGGGTGATGTGATTTTAACTTCTCTCTGGACAAGAGATTTGGCCGAGTCTTCGGTCCCTTGATTAGCTTCTGGAATGGAGTGGGTAACAAAAATGGGGAGGAGCGTTTTCTGTGAGGCTCAATATCACTTAGATTTAAGAAAAGCAAAAATAAGTGATTCATGTTGCTCATAAAAAAAGCCCTTTGACTGTGTGGCCAGCAAAGGGCAGAGGCTAAGGGACAGGCTGCTCAGGGAGGGGCTGTCGGCACGGTTGTCCTGCAGAGTGTTCTTCGAAATTTTTCAAAAAGCTAAGCTATGCTGTGCCCGCCCCCCCTCATGCCTCCTTTCCTGACAACAGAGTATCTTTCTTGACTGAGTGAGTTTCAGATTTGTAGACAATATTTATTATTTGCATGACAAAATAAAGTTCTCCCCAAATCTATAGGGAATTTCATTTCTTTTTACCTGCGTTATTTTCCAACACACATTGTTCCGTTTTCTCCGTTAAGACGTGTATGTATATATGTGTGTATGTATGTATGTAGTCACTCATTTTACTCAACCCCTACGGCATTTCCTGAGCACCCCTGTTCTAAGGAGGCGCTGCACCAGCGAGACCAGGGAGGTGTGATGATGCGTGAGAAGCGCTCGGTCCAGCGGGGGAGACGGATATGGAAGCAGATCATCACAATACAGAGTGATGCTCTGAGGGCTCCGAACCCTGCTGCTGATCCAGGGGGGGGGGGGGGGGAGGGATGACATCTGCGCTGGGTCCTCCAGGTGAAGGGCATCCTGGTGGCGCACAGGCACAGAGGCACACCACGCACAGCAGGGAGGATGGACCGAGCCGGCTCAGAAAGGTGCTGCCATTACCTGGTGCTGACAGATGCAGCCTCACTGAGGCCTCACAGCCAGACTGCTCTCCCTGATCTTACTGTCCCAGCCACAGTTTGCAAGGCCCTCTGACTTGCCCTTCCTGGAGTCCTTCAGCTGCTTCCGGGCTTTCTCATTGGTCCAGCCATCCCTTCCCATGAGTCCCACCTTCCTCCACCTTTTGTAGCTGTTTCTTAAAACATCTATAGGAAAGGAGGGGGATGGAGACCAGCCAACTGTGACTTGAGGTGAGGTCAGGTGGGACCCACAGGTGAGGTCAGCTGCAGAGGAGGCACAGAAGAGCCACTGCAGGGTCTCAGGGAGGGTCTGCAGAGCAACTTGGTTAGGCTCCTGCATGACCAGCCATGACCTCCTCTGCCTGCACTCAGCAGCCGTTGAAGGGTTGTGGGAATGTCCTTCCCAAAGGTGAGGACCTGCTTTAGACCCAACCCAAGCTTGTGAACCCACAGACTGGGATTTTTAAAAACAATTCTTTATTGTTGAAGGTATTACGTATGTCCCCCTTTTACTTCACGTAGCCCCCTCCCTCCCCACGCCCACGCCCCACTCCAGCCTTTAGCGCCCTATTGCCACAGACTGGGATTGTTTTTAAAGCACCCAGAGTCTTTTGCTGCAGGAACAGCATGGACATGTCTACCAAGTCACAAGAGAGTGTAGTCTGTGCTGGCACATTTCACACTTCTTACAGGCAGTCTTGATTCAGGTTTCTCAGCAGACTTCTCTGCTTTGGTCTCTCCCATTATCAATCACAAGATATGCATTTTTCAATGAGGATCTGCAAGGCTAGAGCTGGGCAGAAGAATCCTCAGGGTTCCGACTATTAGACAGTCGGGAAACACATCACTTGGATCCTGTGAAACACCTTTTCCACTGATGAGCCAGCCACTGATTACGGAAACACCGCTCAAAGCTTTCTCCATCCTTTGGACCCTTGTTGTTTTCTGAATCTTTGAAAATGCCCATACTTAATGGTGCTGGTTGAGTGCAAAGTGACCAAGCCCCCTGGCCTCGCAGGAAGACCCTCTCCACAAGCCTCACATCTCAGGGGGGCCGCCAGAGGAGCCAGTGCGATGCCAGGTCTCATGGCTGGTGTTCCCAGATGTCTCCCCTAGGTGCTCTGGGTGGTCCTCGCTGGCCTTCCATTCGGCTCCTTGTCCATGCCCCACATTGATACTCTGCTTGCAGGTGTCCTCTGAGAGAAAACTGGGCTCGTGGTGGACTGTGGGGCGGGACGGGAACAGTGGAATGATTCTCGTAAAGCCATCCAGATACACGGTAGGTCCCCGGCAGACACTGCATTCCCTGCCTCGGGGCCTGGACACACTGGCTCACTCAGGAAATAGACTTCTTAAAGGCGGGGGAGGTGGCTCCTCTGTGAATGAAGTCTGTGTCATTTTTCCATTTAAATAAATACCCATCAGATAAAACCCTCCAGCCTCCTTTTACAACCTGTTCAAACCACCCGTGGCTTTACAATGGTGCATGTTGCCCACTAGAGGGACCCAGAGCTCAACAGTTCGCTGGGGCGTCGCCCCAAACGCAAGGGTGTTGGCTGAAGCAGTTGGACTAAAAGTGGCCCTGGATCTGCAAAATCTGGCGGAAGTCTGAGTCCACACTAAACACCAGCCGTGCATTGGGAAATAATTAGAAGCATAGATTCCCTACACCAGCAGAAGAGTGTAAGAGTTTAGCAACAAAATGATCTAATAATAAATACATTTTTAAAACATGACATAGTCTGTTCCTCTCCCAATTGGTTCCAACTAGATTAAAGCATCTGAGAACTCTTGCAGAAAGGAAGTGTGTATACTTTTGTTAAACTCATCATCGCCCAAGCTTATCCGAACCCTTTTCTTTGTGGACTACAATATCCCGTGTGTATGGGTACAGGGAAAGGTTAAGCTGTTGTAACAAAAAGGTCAAGCAACACAGTGACTGAAAGAAGGTCCTTTCTCATGAAACAGCCCTGGCTGGGTATGCAGGCTGCGTGGCCCCACGAGGTCATCCCGTGTCCCAGGTTCCTTCCTTCTGGTTTTCCCACCATTCCCTGGAACGTTGTCCTCGGCTGCAGAGTCAAAAGCAAGTCTGAGAGGTCTGATTTCCATTCGCAGCAAATGGGGCGAACTCGGCAGATGGGATGGGCAATGTTGGAAGGCCTGCCCACCGCCAACAGCACACACCTTCTATTCCTTTAGTGCAGTGGTCAGCAAACTCATTAGTCGACAGAACCAAATATCAACAGTACAATGATTGGAATTTCTTTTGAGAGCCGAAAACCGACTTCTGCGCATGGGCCACGAAGTTTCAGTCACACTGTACGTGCGCGCCCCCATGTGGTATTTTGTGGAAGAGCCACACTCAAGGGGCCAAAGAGCTGCATGTGACTTGCGAGCCTCAGTTTGCCCACCACTGCTTTGGTGAAAGACTTGTTGCATGGCAACAACAGCTACCAGAAGGGCTGGGAGTTTATCGGAGGAAGACATTGTTACTATGTGTCAGTGTCACCCAGTCAGCCTACAGCAGAGCAGGGACTGGAATCCAGGTCTCCCAACTCCTACCCAGGATTCCAACGACCACGTTAGCATTGCTTACTCCTTCGTCATCTATGAAGTGCCTCTTGAGTTCGAGTTTATTGTCAGATGAGGCTAGAAAGCTTTATAAAACACAACTTCACTGATTCTCTATAAAATATCCATTGCATCTGTAATCTGCTAGCAGTTGTTATTTATGGATAAATTTTTAATATGGCTGCTAAAGTAGCAAAAACTATAGGTTTATATCATACTATTTTAATTTGCCAGAGAACACATACAGCGGGTCCTCAAACAATGTTTCATTCAATGTTGTTTTACTGATGTTAAAAAAAAAAATCGATTCCTGCCTCGGGGCCGCTGTTTGTGTGGAGTTTGCACGCTCTTCCACATCTGTGTGGGTTTTCTCTAGGTACTCTGGTCTCTGCCCATCCCAAAGATTTGCACATGAGGTGAGGTATCCAAATTGTCCCAGGCCTGGCTGGTATGGCTCACCTGGCTGAACCTTATCCCATGTTGGTTTGATTCCCAGTCAGGACACATGCAGGAGGCAGCCAGTTACTCTTTCTCTCTCTCATCAATGTTCCTCTCTCTAACATCAGTAAGAACATATTAAGTTGCCCAGGCTGAGCGAGTACGGGGTGTCTGAGTGTGCCCTGCGGTGGCGGAGCGTCCAGTCCAGGGCTGGCTCCTGCCTCGCACGCTGCGCTGCAGCGATGAGGCTCCATCTCCATCTCCATCTCCACCCTGAACTGGAAGAAGTGGGTTGAAAAATAATTATCTTCCTTGTTTTTATTCGTCTTTCTTAAATATAAGTATAGTTTACATTTATCTTAATCTTTAATATTAGAAGCACTTGGAGTATTTCTTTAGAATTTTTGTGATGTTTTTATTCATCTTCCTTAAATGTATGCACAGTTCATATTTTAATCTTTTATGTTAGAAGTATTTGGGGTCTTTATTTAGAAGTTTTGTGATTTTTTTTGTAACCAGAAATATGTCATGGCACTTAACTCTTGTTTATATCAGTGAGCCTCTGGTAAAATAAAGTCGCAGTTTCCAAGAACCTACTTCTAACATTAAGTGAGGGCTTACTGTGCTATGGGAATAAACAAACATAAGAGGAACAGAGTATAAAATCTTGAAATAGAACCCAAATACAACCCAGAGTTTAGAGTATGGAAAGAGGCATTTCAGATTAGTTCTGAACAACAACAAAAAAGATAAATTAGGTGTGAAAGTGTTGCTGGGATCCCTGGATAGCAATGTGGAAAGAATGGTTTTCACCTCAGCCCTCAATATAATTCATATTGTTCAAATATGTGATTTAAAGAAATCATGAAAGTCAAAGCATTTAAAATATAATGTTGAATAGGACAAAGTCTTTCCAGACAAAAACTGTAAGAAAACTAAAAGAAAATTTTGATTAATTAGGCTAAGAAGCAAAAAATTATATGTTAAAAAAAAGAGCAAAAAAGTCAAATCATACTTGTTTTTAAACCTCGCCTGAGGATGTTTATTTGTTGTTTTTGTTTAAGAGAGAGAGAGGCATTGATCCATCGACCTGTTGCCTCCTGTACATGCCCCAACCAAGGATCAAACCTGGAACATAGACATGTGCCCTGTCAGGGGATCAAACCCGCAACATTTTGGTGCACAGGACAACTCTCCAACCAATTGAACCACCTGGTTAGGGCCATAATACATTTTTAAGACATATGGCTCTGACTATTTCCTTGGTAGATAAAGAGCTTTTACAAATCAATAACAAAATGAGAGGTCCGCGTGCATGAAATTCATGCATGGGTAGGCTCCTAGGCCTGGCTGGCAATTAGGGCCAATCAGGTTCCCCTCCTACCCTCTTCCCTGCCTCCCTGCCTCCTCCTTCCCTCACTCCATCGCTGCTGGTCTCCCACCATGTTCTGCATCACCCTCTAGGGGTCAGTGCACCTCATAGCGATTGATCGAACTCCTGTTCCTGGTTGAACTCCCAAGGGGACACTTTGCACATTAGCCTTTTAAATAGAGAGACTAGAGGCCTGTTGCATGAAGATTCGTGCACTAGGCCTTCCTTCCCCTGGCTGCAGTACCAGTTTTCCTCTGGCACCTGGGACCCAGGCCTTTACTCCAGCTGTAGCGGAAGCTTGGCTTCTCCATTCTAGCCACAGTAGAGAAGCCAAACCTCTTCAGTCTTCAGTCTTCAGTATTCAGTCTTCGCTTGGGCTGGAGCCTTCAGTCTTCATTCCACACCTGTGTATGCAAATTAGCCGGCCATCTTTGTTGAGATAATTTGCATACTCACCTCTGATTAGCTGTTGGGTGTTGCAGATGCACGGTCAACTTGCATATTTCCCTTTTATTAGTATAGATAAAACAACAATAGGAAAAGAAATGGGCAAAAGACATAAATATACACAGGAAAGAAATTTAAAATCCAATAAATATACAAAAAGCAGCAAAACAACAAGAATCGTTTTTCATTAACAGACAGTCGAACATTTAAAACTTTGGTAACCTCCAGTATTGGAGAGACTATAACAAAACCAATACTGTCATACACCACTGGTGAGGGTGTAAATTAGTACTAGATTTTAGGAAACAATTTGTAATGGCTCTCAAAATTTAAAACGCATGTATGGTTTGATCTAGCAATTCCACTTCTAAGAATTTATTTCAATGGTAAACAAAACAACAAAGATCTATAGATATAGACAGGTGTTCATTTTCACATTGCTCTGAATGGGAAAACAGGTAGTGGAAGATGGGGAACAACCTAAATGTCTGTGGTAGTGTTAAAATTCATCCCCAGGATGGTACTCCTCCCTTTGAGTGTGGGCAGTAGCAGTGATTCTGATCAATAGAATGTGGTAACAGACTTTTGGGACTGGGTTATAAAAAGCATTTTGCCTTTTTCCTCAGTCTGCCTCTTGAGTTAGTCACCGTGGAAGAAGCCAGCTACCATGTTGAGAAGACAGTGAAGCTCCCTCGTGACGAGACCCACACGCAGGAACTGAGGCCCCTCACCCGCCCACAGCCACGTGAATGAGCCACCTGGGAGGTGGGCTCTCCAGCCCCAGCCAGGCCTTCCGGCGGCTTCAGCTCCAGCGGATTTCTTGGCTGAACCCTCGTGACAGACCCAGAGCCAGAAGAACCCAGCTAAGCTGCTTGTGAATTCATTAAGCAACAATGGATGACAGATATAGTATTAAATAATAAAAATATGGTTAATAAAGTATTGTTCTGACATAAATTGGAACTCCATGCTGCTGTTAAAAATAATATCTTCCGCTTGAGATGTAGAAAACTAGAAGGACTACTATCTCCACACTTGCAAGATATTAAAAAATCTGGAAAATACACAAATTCACAACTTTTCTTGAACTCATGAGAGAGCTGAGTTCACAAGGCAAAATCTAACCTGAAATTTAAGGAAAACATTTCTTTCCCCTTCTTCTTTCCTCTGCTTCTGTCCCCACAGGCACATACTCCTAAACTCTAAGGGTCCCTACAAGACTTGCAACCAGGAGAGCAATAGGTAGTGGGAGCTCATCCCGGGCTTACCCCCTGACCTTGTCTCTACAGCCCCCCTTTCTATGGCTTCTCAGTGAGCCAAAGCAGCCCAGTCTAGGCTCATTTCCCCACCTGGTCCCTCTCCTGTTGCTGCTTCTGTCCTAGGTCTTTCCTTGTTTCACTGTCCCTGCCTGAATAAACGTCCTCTAAAATTCACCTGGACTCATGTTGTGAAATGTTTCCTGTATGAAGTCAAGCACCCACACACTACCAGCCAGCCCTAGCAGACCCACTCAGGGCCAGGGCGCCTTTCCAGCAACAGTCTTCTTACGTGTACACAGAACATGTAACAAGACAGACTGTTGTTACGGGATGAATTGTCACACACACACACACACACACACACACACACACACACACCCCTTCGTGTAGTATTGATCTCATTCTATTGATAGTGATACTAGAGGCTACCAATGTATATTCTTCACTCAGACTCATAAGCCTAACAGATAATACTCCATAGTTTTGTCTAATTTAATAGAGGAAGGAAGTAAGACATGAAAAGGTTGCCTTTCAAAGATACTGAGTAGTTTTTGTGTTCCAGGAAATTTGGGTTTGAAAAACTACTTGGGAACAGGCATTGTTTTCTCCATTATACAGCAGGAGAAACTGAGGCTCCGTGGGGTCACCCAGGGTCATACAGCTGGGGGAGTTGCAAAGGCCAGGTTCTAACCCACATCTCCCTGACTCCAAGCTCAGCTCCTCCTGCTCCTCACCAGGTGAGGCCCCAGGTGAAGCGGCCATGGCTGCCTCAGACATTGAGTGAGCGCGCGGAGACCAGCCATGCTTTAACCACTGAGCTTTTTGGCACTCCTGCCCACTCTCATGATGGAGGGGCTGACCGTCTCTTTGAGACTCCTGCCCACTCTCATGATGGAGGGGCTGACCGTCTCTTTGAGACTCCTGCCCACTCTCATGATGGAGGGGCTGACCGTCTCTTTGAGACTCCTGCCCACTCTCATGATGGAGGGGCTGACCGTCTCTTTGAGACTCCTGCCCACTCTCATGATGGAGGGGCTGACCGTCTCTTTGAGACTCCTGCCCACTCTCATGATGGAGGGGCTGACTGTCTTCTGACTGAGAGGCGTCTCTGGCTTAATTCATGGTCTTAAGTAAAATGAAAACCCATCATAAGAGAGAATGGGTGGGCGCTGCCTCAGACCCCCACCTCTGGTGGAGATACGATCTCAGGTGCCCTTCAAATTGGGGGAAGGGGGATCCCCACACCCCATCCCCCACCCTCACAAACCCTAGAGCCTGAGATGGAAGTGCCTGCTTTCTCCCCAGGGCCACTTGTGGTTCCCTCCCCTCTAGGGAGGAGGGCCTTCCAGCTACTTCTCACTATGTAAACCACCGGCTTCTCAGCCTCTCAGCATCTGTGAAGGAGGAAGCTGCTGTGGAATTAGTCTTGGGCCATTCAGAAAACCCAGCTGTGCTGAGCCAGGCCGCACAGCAGCAGCACCAGCCCTCCGGAGTCCCCGGCCCCGGCTCCCAGCCATGTCCTGGCAGCTCCCTGCAGCGATGGCGCTCTTCCTGTCCCTGGCCGGTGAGTGACATACATGCCTTTGCACAGGGACCCTGCCATGCCTGGTCCTAGAAAACGTAACTGCATTTTGGTGCCGCTGACGGAGGTGAGACAGGACAGCCTGGGGAGCTGTGGTTGCGTCCGTTACTGTGGGTACGTGGCTCCCAGAGTCTTGTCTCATTAGCTTGCACAGGTGGGCACACTCCATGGTTTCCAAGGGCTTCCACGTGTGCCCTTGTTTTCTGTGTGTTGTGCAGAGCAAGTGGCAACCACAGAAGACGGTGACACTGGCCCTGGTTCCCAGATGGGTTTGGGGCACCTTCTCTGGGAGAGTCTGTAGAGATCGCTTCTATTTAAGAGAAGGAGATTGGAGCCGGGACTTAGCAATGGGGCTCTTACTACCTTGTCTGGGGAAAGCAATGGGGCTCTAGCTACCATTTCTGGGGAAAGCACCCGTGTCTTGCTTTTCCTCTAACTGAGATGATATTATATAGGCAGTGAATTGTGAAGACAAATGAAATGAGGTGTGATCTGGCAAACTGTGCCATTTCCCAAAGTAGTAAGCCAGGGTGTCCAAGGTTTGTAAATGTCACCATTTCACTTCGGAGCAGAGAGCCTGTGTGGGAAGCTGAGCTTTCAGGGGCCATTTTAAGTCCCCACCCCCTGCTTTCACCAGGAGCGCTTTCCCTCTAAGACACAGAGTCCTCTTGATCATGATGGGGTTTGCCGGTTAATCCACAACTCCTTCCAGAACCACTGCACTCAACACGGGAAGGAACTAGCTCTGTCCACACGGCCCTGCTGACAGGCTCCCATGGGGACACAGTGGCACTGGAGTGTGACATGAGTTGTTAGGGGAGTTGGGTGAAGCATCAGACTAGCTGCCCTCATCCAGCCTGTGTGTTCTTGTGCCACATTCTCAGAATCAAAGTTTCACATTCCGTTGGAGGCGGAAGGGAAGTCATCATGTCACTTCGCAGGGCAAGCGAATAAAAGAGCAGAAGGTCTCGGTCTGGCAGTAAGCCGTGGGGACTTGTGTGTGAGAGCCAGATCTATGGCTGACCGATGACTGACAGGTCCAGGAATGCCATGGATGCTCGGTAAATGCGAGTGTGAGAGGAGATGCGTCTCGGAGCCCACCTGAGTGAACGAAGCGTGCAAAGGTGCCCCCTTCGCCACACGAGGCTGGTCCTGAGGCTGGTTAAGGAATGGCCCACGGCCACTCCGCTGGCCAGAGCACTTTCTTAGGTGACAGCCCCAAGACTGGCACTGCGAAAGCCTGGCTTGTGGCCCGGGCTCGGCCCGACTGCACCTGCACGCGTGGGTTCAAGAAATATGAGCGGAACTGAGATGAGAAAACCATTAGACACGTTGCCGGGAGAGACAGAGCTTCCAGGTAAACTAGCTGTGTAAGCGTTATCCAGTCACTTTGCTTCCCAGCTCTCAGATTCCTCCCTCAGGGAATGAGGGCATCAAATTGGTGTCATTTGAAGCTGTGGTCACCCACCGATGGTCCGTGGACCACTGGGGGTCTGTGAGGTCCGACAGTTTGGCGACTGCTGATGAAAAGTTTGGGTTCAGCTGCGCAAAAGAGATAAGCCCCATAGGACAGTAAATTAAACAGGATGAATGTGCCTTTCTCTCTGATGTGCAAACAAGTCCAGAGGAACTCGGACCGGGACTGGTGTGGGGGGGGCTCATGATCCTGGACCCACCATCCTAGGTGCGACTTGTGCCCAAAAGGTCTCCTCGTGGTTCTAGATGTCTGCTGCTGTTCCAGCCATCACACGCACAGTGTCACCCCAAGACCTGCCTGGCCTGCTGCTGTGCCCTTACCTCCCCTACCCCCCCACCCCTGCTTCCCACACCCTCCTTGTTCCCACCATGCTGACCCCCTGCTATTCTGCAGGCACACCAGGCTCTGAGGCCTCCTTGCCTTTGCACATAGGTTTCCTCCTACCTGGGACACTGTTCGCTTCCTTGTCTGAGCAACTCTCCTTCAATTGGACTCTTCACCCCGCCCCCAGCACTTGTCACATAGAGGGTGACCCGTTTGTGTGTCTGCCTTGTCAGGCTTTGAGCTCTGAGAGCGAAGTGCCCCCAGTGCCAGCTTGCAGCTTGGCTCACAGGAGGCTTCCACATTTCTAATGAGTTGGGTGCAGCGGGGAAACCAAACAAAGGCTACCTGGGAAGGACTGACCGTCTGGGAAACACCTAGAGGAGAGGCCCTTGTGTGGCCACTGACTTCCCCAGAGCCTGCAGGTCGTAGCAGAACCAAACCCTCTCACGCCTCTTCCTGCAGCTCATTCTCCAGAGGAGTCCTGGTCAGGAATGGCTCAGGCCCTGGGGCACGTGTTTGCTGAGTCTCCTGCATTCTGCAGAGGGGGGTGCGGGAGGTAAGGGGCTCCGCAAATCAGTGTGTGAGCTCCACGGCTGTGTTGCAGACACAGAGCCGTCTCTTACTGTACCTCATCACAAACTCCCAAGGAGCATCATCGGTACCTTGTCCCTTTTTCGGGCTTAATAGGTGCCTGGAGGGAGATAAGGTTAGAGCTATTGGTTGAAAAGAGCCACAGGCCTTCAGCCCTTGGGGAAAAGCCCAAGAAAGAACCTGTGACAATAATACACACTGCTTAATGCTCCATGAAGGCTTTCACTTGAACCAGTGATGGGCAACCTGCCACTCGAGAGCCACGAGCAGCTCTTTGGCCCCTTGAGTGTGGCTCTTCTGCAAAATAGCACGTGCGAGTGCACATGTACAGTGCGATTGAAACTTCGTGGCACATGCACAGAAGCCGGTTTTCAGCTCTCAAAAGAAATTTCAATCATTGTACTGTTGATATTTGGCTCTGTTGACTAATGAGTTTGCTGTCCACAGACTCAAACCAACTCGACTGAGCCTTATAATCATCCTAGAAGTCTACAGTCCTCTTACCCTCATTCATTCATTCATTCATTCATTCAGTTATTTATTCATCCCATCCATAGCCACAGAATGCTTCCCATGCACAGACACTGGTGGTGAAAAAATATGCACAGTCCCCACCTCAAGATTGCTCTTAATCCAGTGGGAGAGATGTGCAATCAACAAATAAGTCAATAAGTAAACATTTAACCACAGCTGATACTCTGCTGGGACACACTGTTCGGCCAGGCTTATTGTTAAATATTTGTATTCTATCTCCTCATAGAATGACAAATTTTGATCAGTACAGAGAAGGCAACAAATATAACTCTGTGATGCAGAATCACGGATGGGGAGCTAGTTTAATAAGGGGACAGGGAGGACTCTGATGAGCTGACATACAAGGCGGGCAAAGGTAGGTTGACAGTTTTAAGTATGAAAAACACAGCAAATAATTATTGCATTATTATTTATTTACTAGTGGCCCAGTGCATGAAATTCGTGCACAGGGGGTGAGGGGGCATCCCTCAGCCTGGCCTGCACCCTCTCCAATCTAGAACCCCTTGGGGGATATATGACTGTCGGTTTAGGTCTGATCCCTGACTCATTAGTCGGACATCCCTCTCACAATCTCGAAATCCGGGACCACTGGCTAAACTAATCGCTCACCTGACTGCCGGCCTGCTCACCCCCAACTATCCCCCTGCCAGCCTGCTCACCCCCAACTTCCCTCCCCTCCTGGCTTGATTGCCCCTAACCACCTTTCCCTCAGCCCTGCCACCATGGTTTTGTCCAGAAGGTTTCCCAGAAGGTCTCCCAGCCTAATTAGCATATTACCCTTTTATTAATATAAATTAGTTATCATATTGTTTATTTGTATTATTGTTATTATTTTGTGTTCTTACTTATGACTTACCTTTAGGTAATGATGGCTGGTAATCTAACCTACTTTTGCCCACCCCTTCCTTATAAGCCAAAACATGAACCAGGTGTACCAAAGCCATTATGGCTTAATTTTCTTTCCAACTTGAGAAATGCTAGGCCACTCAGAGGTTAAGTAAGGAAATGACAGGAAATTACCTATATTTAGAAAAACTGGCGGCAAGATAAAACATGAAAGGGTACTGAATCTCCCATCATTGGAGCTAATTAAGCATAGAGCAGATGAACACACGGCCACTCATTGGTCCAATTTACACATCTGATTAGGGTCTGGACTAGAAGATCTTTAAAACCCCTTTTGAATCTGGGATTATATGGTTTTATGCAAACTGTACAACTCTGTGTCACTTTATTACCAGTCTTCACACTGCCCCAGTTGAATCAGGTCAACAGAGCCGCGCTCTGCCAGAAACACCCTCCTCCCAGGAACTGTCTTCACAGGTGAAGATGGGGAATGAGGAATGGACACTTAGCTGTCGTGCTGGGTGTGATCACTTGGTGTGTTAGTAGCACACCCCATCTAGACAAGGGGGGTTGGATAGAGAAGACACATCCTCATAAAAAAAAAGAAACCACGGGTACCACCAAAACATTACTGTTGTGGCCTTGTGGTAGAATCTCAGATGATCTTCCCTTGACTTTTATATGCTTTGAACTTTTCCCCAAATCTGTAAATATGCATGTTAATTTGTAATGAGGAATGGGGGTAGACCTTTGTGAGCTGTTCGTTGAGTGTTATCCCTTTTGTTCCCCAATTTGCAGTGATTTTGCATCATGGCAGTCAAGTAAGAGCAACAGCGTTTCCAGAAATCACAGGCTCTTCTCAACCTACAAGAGGAGCAACAGTACAGGCCACAGCAAAACCTTCTTTCCTGCAACTGACTAGCCAAGTACCTCACAGAACTACAGCAGCAAGTTCAACAACTGGTCACGTCCCCTCTCAAACCGCTGCCACAACCTCTAACTCTGAGACCCCAACCACACACACAACAATAAAAACCTCCCTGACAACTACAAACAGCACCCCATCCACCAGCCCAGAGATCCACACTCTAGGCACAACCCTGGCCACACCCAACAATTCACACACGGCTGCTCCCATCACCGAGGCTACCATCGGCCCCAGTGCAGCTCCTGCTTCACTGCCCCCCACCATCACCCCACCAGACCATACAACTAGATCCAACCCACCGACTGTCGGCCGCACAACTGGGAAGACCACCCAACGCAGTAGCCAGACCACCGTTCCAGCCACTTTGTCCACCTCACCACACATCTCCACAACCAGTCAGAAGCCCACCAGTGCCCTGGTCACAACCACAGCTGCACACAATGCCACCCAGACTGCCTCCCCTGCCACGATGGCTCCAGGGCCCACTCTTGCACCTCAGCCATCACCAGCCAAGACTGGAATTTATCAAGTTCTAAATGGAAGCAGGCTCTGTATCAAAGCAGAGATGGGGATAGAGCTGATGATTCAAGACGTGGAGTCGGTGAGTTGGGACTATAACACTGTCTTCAAAAAGTTTGAGTGGAGTTTCCTTGCCAAGAATGAGCATCTCCCTGCATCCCACATATTTTAAAGAAATAAATACCTCTTTCTCCAAGGTACTCCCTTAAAACAGTGGTTGCTGCTGAAACCGGTTTGGCTCAGTAGATAGAACATCGGCCTGTGGACTGAAAGGGCTCGGGTTCGATTCCGCTCAAGGGCATGTACCTTGGTTGTGGGCACCTTCCCAGTGGGGGATGTGCAGGAGGCAGCTGATTGATGTTTCTGACTTTCTCTCCCTCTCTTTTCCTCTCTGTAAAAAAATCAACAAAATATATTTTAAAATAAATAAATAAAACAGTGGTTGCCAACCTTTCAAACTTCACGGACCGCCGGTTGGCGAACGCTGCTCCAAAGCTTTAGGTGAATCTCTTTTAGAACACATGTAAAAATAGAAACGGACAGCGACAGCTGGGAGAGAAAAAGGCACTCACCAAAAATTTAAATTTGCTCTCCTGCCCCACCTGCACGGTTGGGGTTCAGGATCTGAAGGAGGGACCAACGCACAAGTGAAAACACTAGACAAGAAATATGAATTTAGAAGGCATGGGGGCCGGGTGGAGACCTCTGTCTTGGAGAGGCACCCTGAAACCTGGCCTTATCTGCTTTTTATTCGGTTTTAGATACACATCTTGCCCTCAGTAAAGCATGGCAAACAGTAGCAGACAGACCATCTCTAAGGCCAATAAAGATCAGTAAAGGTCAGTAAGGCCCAGTAAACATTCGCTTTGAGGCTATTAGGTCAGGAAATTGCTTTGAGCCACTGCTGTCTCAGCACAGCCCTGCTAACACCCAAGGTCCATCGGCCTTCCGAGTTCCTTGGTGCACTCTTATGGCAGTATTGGGAAAGCAGTGGCTTTCTGCACACACCCCTCACTTTTAGCCACCATCGGCAGAGCATTGGAGGTGCTCAGTTTTGATCCCAGTCTGGCCTTACCCTGCCCACCCGACCGATGGCCTCCCAGCATCAGCAACTTTTCCTGTGAAGTGAGAGGTTTGGACTAGGTGGTTTCCGTGGTTCCAGCCAGCTGGGACGTGAATACAGAAAATCCAGATTAATAAGAAGATTGGAGAGGATGGAGGTGAAATTGAGATTATTTGATTTACTAAAGGAATCCTCACAAAACTGTACTTTCTTTTTTTTTTTATTGTTGTTGTTCATACTCACCCAAGGATATTTTTCCATTGATTTTTAGAGAGAGGGAAAGGGAGGTGGAGAGACAGAGAGAGAGAAACATCAATGTGACAGAGACACATAGATTGGTTGCCTCCCACACCTGCAACTGAGGTATGTGCCCTTGACCGGAATTGAACCCAGGACCCTTCAGTCCACAGGTCAGTGCTCTAACCACTGAGAAAAACTGGCTAGGGATTTTTTGCATAGTTTTTATGATTTCAAACAGAACTTCCACATTTGAAACTGAAGTACATTACATAGCAATTCTTTCCTGCAGTACTTTTCAACATGCGTAATTTAACAAAAATTAACTTCCACACAGTTTATCAGGAATATAGCTGCCATGAGTTATCTACCAAGGAGCTCCTCTCCGAGGGAGAACTTTGAACCTAACAGTTTGGAAATGTGAGGTTTCATGCAGGGACTTTGAAATCCTCAAGTGAACCCTCACTAACCTTGAGTTTCAGGCTCACTTATTAGTCTGTGTTTTTGCTTCCCCAGCTAGACTTGTCTTCTGTATTGACATGAGCTGATCTATTTTATCTGGTTTAGGTTTTTTCACCTCAGAGATACTTCAACATCGACCCCAATGCAACTCAAGCCTCTGGGAACTGTGGCTTCCGAAATTCCAACCTTCTCTTGAATTTCCAGGGCGGATTTGTGAACTTGACATTCACCAAGGTGAGGACTGAGCTCTCCACACTCACTGGCTTCAACATCTCTCTCCCTCTCTCTCCCCCTCCCCCTGGGGCCCAGTGGTGCAATCCCACACTTCACGTTGAGTTCCAGGGAAATAGATCTCAGAGCCTTTTGAGATGTTCTCTGATAAGAATGAGGGACATGGAGACGAAGAAGAGGAAAGTGTCGACATCTTATATTTGCCTTCTCCCCCCTCCCGCCTCCTCTGTGCAGCTCAGAAGGCCTTTCGATGCCTCTTGGGGGAGACTTGGCCTTGTGGAAGCAGCAGCAGGTGCCCTTTACAAACCACCCAAAGAGGAAGTTGTAGAGATGAATAGACCCAGAGGAGTTCCCAGTAAGCACCAGAGAAACAAGATTACTCTAAGACCAAAACCAAATGTCACAATGGGTCTTTCCAGCCCCAGCAGGCAAAATTCAGGGACTCACCAGGCCCTGGGTTTTCTAGACCATATCCTGGGAGGGCATAAACAACAGAGTAGAATGGAAAGAGCATGGGTGTGAGGCCAGAGTGTCACTTGTTCTCCTTGTGACATCGGGCAGGCAACTCAACCGGTCTGAGCATTATTTTATCACTTGAAAAATGGGGGAAGGGAATTCGAGTTCACTTTTGTAAAGAGCATTGTTCAATACAAGAAAAGTAGATGTTCAATAACTAGGGACTATGATTGAACTATGAGAGAGAGAGAGAGAGAGAAAGAGAGGGAGGGAGGGAGAAAGAGAGAGAGAGGGAGAGAGAGAGAGAGAGAGAGAGAGAGAGAGAGAGAGAGAGAGAGAGAGAGAGATTGTTTCAGTTATCTTTGCATTTATTGGTTGCATCTGGTATGTGCCCTGACTGGGGATCAAGCCTGCAACTTTAGCATATCAAGTCAACACTCCAACCAACTGAGCTACTTGGCCAGGGCTGGTAATTTATTTATATTTCTTACTTTAAAAAAATTAAATGTTTTAAATTGATTCAATTAACAAAGATTTTTAAGTCGAATAGAACTTAATGTTGGCAAGGATGCACGTAACCAAGTGCTCTCAACATTTCTGGAAGGAGTTTGCATTTGTACCCTATGACCTTCAGTCTTCTATGTCTTTTTCCACATCTTGCAGTGAAAATATTTTTCCACTTTTTATGTGAAGGAAGAGTTCCATTAAATCTGCAGAAGGAAAACATTAAAGAAAGTATGAGATGATAAGTAGCAACTAATAAGACCTCTGTAGAGAGGAGACAAAAGGAAGACTAGGGAGTGCCCTACCTCCCTGAGAGAGGAGGGGGGGGGGCGCGGGGGGTGGGCAGCAGCTGTGCCACAGCTGAGGCTGGTGGGGCCAGTGGTGGGGCTGGCATCTAGCCTGGGGCACTTGTCACTGTCTTTTATGGTAGGCACTGCCCTGCTGCACCAGTTATTAAACATTATACACATTACCTCTATCAGGTGGTAATGAGGCCAATGTTGCCTAAACTTCTGGTTGTTCAAAGGAAGGCAAACATTCAGATCCTTCTATAAAAGCACATGATTTTTTAAGTGTTGCCAACACATTTTTGAAAATTTGAACACTCTCCTGGCCAAACAAAACATAGCTGTGGGCCAGACTTGATCTGTGGACCACAGAGTGGTGCCTTCTGCCCTAATAGGTGAGTTGTGTGAAATGCATGAAGGCAGGATAGCCATCTAGATTCTTCCACAAAAGAAATGGCTCAACAGCTCAGTCATCTACTTTTCAAATATTGCTGTATTCTACACTAGCGTTTCTCAACAGGAGCAGCAACATTTGGATTTAGAAGAGTCTCTGTGGTAGGGGCTGTCCTCTATCTTGTGGGGACACCATCCTTGGTTTCTGCCTACTAGATGCCAACCCCAGTTGTGGCAAATGTCCTCCTGAAGACAAATGTCTCTAGATAGTGCCTAATGTCCTCCTGAAGATAAAGTCCCCCTGGTTGAGAACCAGTGCTCTAGAGAAAAAGAGAGCCTTGGAAAACAGGAGTATATTTTAGTTATAATATAATCCTATCTAATAAAATAGTAATATGCAAATTGACCATACCTCCGATACGCCCACAAGACAATCAGGAGCGAGTATGCAAATTAACTAACAAATATGGCCACAACTATGGAGCTGGAGCAAGCAGGAGGCTTGGGTTGCTCCCAGAGATGGAGGAAGCCAAGCTCCCCACCCATCGTGGCCAGCCCTGACCTCTGCTCAAGGCCACAAAGTTTCAATTATAGAAGAAAAATAAATCCCAGATACCAGGGCCTCCGCTTGAGTTGCTGGGAGCATGGGTGCACTGAAAACCACCATAGGCCCCTTTCCCAGGCCACCCCATGCCCCAAGGGAACCCCCACCCTGATTCAGACATCCTTCAGTACAAACGAGCCAGCCCCTACCTGTGCACCAGGCCTCTAGCCTATCTAATAAAAGAGTAATATGCAAATTGACCGTCACTCCAACACACAAGATGGCTGCACCCATGTGGACACAAGATGGCTACCACAAGATGGCCAGCAGGAGAGAGCAGTTGGGGGAGACCAGGCCTGCAGGGGAGGGCAGTTAGAAGCAATCAGGCTGGCAGGGGAGCAGTTAGGCATCAATCAGGCTGGCAGGGGTGTGCTTAGGGGTGATCAGGCTGGTGAGCAGAAGTGGTTAGGGGCAATCAGGAAGGCAAGCAAGTGAGCAGTTGGGAGCCACCAGTACTGGATTATGAGAGGGATGTCCAACTGATCCCAGATTGGAGAGGGTGCAGGCTGGGCTGAGGGACACCCCCCACCTCAGTACATGAATTTCATGCACCGGGCCTCTAATCTATAATAATAAAAGCACAATATGTTAAGTGGACTGGACATCCTTCCAGATGTCCTTCTGGAAACCTTCCAGATGAAGGCAGCCACCAAGGTGGCTCTAGTAAATGTTATAAGTGAAACTAGGTTGTGGAATGATAAATAGAAGCTGATTAGCAAGCCTGATTTTCAATCAATTTATCAATAAGAATTTACTGAGGCCCTATTTCATCCTCAACACTGAGCTAGACATTATGGAGGAAAAGGAAAGAAATATAAGCAAAAATTGTAGGTTCTAAGTCATGGACAATAATTTGTAATTTTAAAAATTTAAATACAGTGATAGAAACATAGAGAAAAATCTGCCTCCTATACTGTCATTTGATGTCATTGTCCAAACAAGATTCTAATTACCCATATCATTTCCACGTGTCCGTTGGCAAGCTGCTCACTTCTCTGAGCCTGTTTCCTCTCCTGTGTAGTTTACCTAGCCCAGGGGGAATGGGGCTAGCATAGTCAGGATAAGAGAGGTAGGTTTCCTTTCTTATTTTCTTTAGTTTAATTTTTTTTTTTAAGAACCAAAAACTTTTCCATGACAATTCTCATTTAATTGAAGTGACTTGCTGAAAGTTGTTCAGACACTTCAGGTGCAAGATAAATATACCTTCCCTCCCCTGCCAACTTCCTTCCTGCCAGATTGTTTTAAAAACACCTTTCAGTAACTTTGGGTAGAGTTCATTTTTCTGTGCTCGACACAGCACAGCTCCACGGCATGGGAGAAACCAGTCACCAGCAGGAGGGGCACCAGGGCTACGCAGGACATTGGCCAGCTCAGGTCTGGAAATCTGCTAACCTGCCTCATGTTTCCAGGGGCCTGCAGAGTCCTCTTAGCTTACAGACTCCTGAGAAGTCTTACCTGCACAGAGGGCACTATTTAGAACTTCCCAAGTATATAGTACCATTTTATGCTCTGTTTTCCCTTTCCCTTTCCCTCTGCCTGGAATGCCCCTTCCACCTCTCACCCCCCTTTTGCATTCGTCCTTTAAGATGGCTCAATTATCTTCACCTTAAGAAGTCTCTGTACTTCACCTCCCTCCCAGGTAAAACTGGGAGACACTTCTCTTGGTTCCCTGAGCTCCATCTGTTGTTCCACCACCTCCATCAGGGCCCTCATCACACTTTCTGCCATCATGAAGGCAAGTCTATGACATTCACATTTCTTTCTCTAGTGCCAGCCCTGGCTTGGTACATAGTACATAGCAAGTGCTTAATGACAAAGTAAATCAATAAAGGAGTGAATCTAAATTTCACAGAGAACTGGGTCACAGTGCCCTAACATAGATCAGCAGCTCTAAGGAAACAGGCCCTTTGGCTATTGTGCTAGTCACACAAGGCTGAGCAAAAAGACCTGATTGATGCTGAAGACAAAATTTACCTCCTGAATATCTGTAACTATGAAACTCCTGCAATACGTTTTGCAGAAGTGAAGGAGAGGATCCTGTGCCTTTGGGAAATCTCATGCTTCCTTCCTGAGCAGGCTCGACTGGCTGGCTTGCTCTGGAACCTGTCCTTTGCTGAGGAGGTTGTTTAGGTTCCTTGAGGAATTAGGATCTCTTTGATGAAATATTTTAGAGCTCCCTTTTGATACTGGCATCCCATTGATTGAATAGTGAGATGGGACTTTTGCAAATGTTCTATTCAAATGGACATGCTGTAAGTGCCATATACAACATAAGGAGACCTTGACCCCCTTTTGTCAATGTTGATGGGTCCATAAAGGATTTTCATTTTGTCTTTCATAAATCTGGCATCTGAGATGTTTGTCCAAACCAACCCCAAATTAAAAACAAAACAAAACAAAACAAAACAAAAACACATCTGGCAGAAAATGACCATATAGGTGTGGGCATCAAAGAAAAAGCAGACACTGTAAACTGAATAATATGTGACATGTAACTTCCCTTGGGTTTAGGTTAAGTCTGACATCTGCTTGAAGCTCCCCACATCCTTGCCCCCATCCCCCGACTCCTATCCCCTGGAGCTGAGCTTTTAGTTTCGTTAATCAATAGAGCTATGGAAGCGTGGCTCAGTTGCTTGCTCTCTTTTTCTGTTATCTGAATCTAGATCTGAATCTAGGAAATAGATTAAAAATACAGAATTGGACTTCAGTGAGAGAACTTTGCTAGGAAGGGGCAATCTAATTTATTGTTGCATTGTGAATAACACCAGGTAAAATTTGAGTCAAGACTGTGATAACTTTTTTACATGGATTCCTTCATTTAATCTTCCCATCAACCTAAGAGGTAAATTCTGTTATTATGATCCCCATTCTTCCACTAAATAAGTAAAAAAAAAAAATTAAATTTTGACAATGTTCACAAAGATTCAACAATCCAAACTAGGCTGCAAGGGAACAAAAAGATATTTTCTAAAATAGTATTAAAAGAATTTTAGTAACATGTTATTCTCCCAAATAGGAGGTAAGCCACTCTATTATCATTTCATTACCAACTGATTTGTTTAACAACATTGTTTTTCATTGATTGTATGGACCAGGAGTTGACAAGCTATGGCTCCCAGACCAAATCCAGCCCATCCCCTAAACATATATGACCTGCAAGCTAAGAATGGAGGAACATGTAAGGCAGGATCCTGCAGACCAGCTCTTGTTTTGTCTGACCTCCAAACAATGAGAACCAAGGTTAGATGCTTAACTTCTGAGCCTGTTTGTTCTCTGATGTAAAACAGGCTAATAATACTTATTCTGTCTCAGGGGTTGTTGTGAGGATCAAAGGATGCAATGTAGATAGAAGCATGTGCTTAGTAAACTGTGAAACTTTTATAGAAATATTGGAAACCTGGTGCACAGATTCATGCACTGGTGGCATCCTTTGGCCTAGCCTGCATCCTCTCACAATCCAGGACACTTGGAGGATGTCAGACTGCTGGTTTCAGCCCGAACCTCACAGGCCAGGCTGAGGGACCCCAAATGCCCCTCCCTGCCAGCCTGCTTGCCCCCAACTGACCTCCTGCTGGCCTGCTCACCCCAAACTCCCCCCTCCCCCGCTGTCCTGATCACCCCCAACTGACCCCTACTGATGGCCTGCTTACCCCCAACTGGTCCCCTGCTGGTCTGCTCACCCCAACTCCCCCCGCCCCAACCAACTTGATCACTCCCAACAGCCTCCTCACCAGCCTGATCACCCACAACTGCCATCCCATCCTGGCCTGATCGCCCACAGGTGCCCTCCCCTCTTGGCTTCTAACCACCTCTACCTTGGCCCCACCACCATGGCTTTGTCCAAAAGAATGTCCAGAAGGTCTCCTGGAAGGTCTCCCAGTCTAATTAGAATATTACCCTTTTATTAATATAGATAGAGGCCTGGTGCACAGGTAGGGGCCAGCAGGTTTGCCCTGAAGGGTGTCCTGGATTAGGGTAGAGGTTCCCTTGGGACATGAGGCAGCCTGAGTGAGGGGGTGATGGCTGTTTGCAGGATGACCATGCCTCCAGTGACCCAGGCTTCCAGTCCCTTCTTGAGCAGTGGCCAGGGTGGGCTGGAAGCCTGGATTGCCCCCCAGTAACCCAGGCCCCCAGACCCTCCTTCAGCAGTGGCCAGGGTGGGTGGGAAGCTTGGTTTCCTGCATCACTGGGGACATCCCAAGTCTCCTGCTCATTTGAGCTCCATGGCTGCTGCCATCTTTGTTGGGTTAATTTGCATACTCACTCCTGATTGGCTCATGGGCATAGCCAAGGGGTGGTCAATTTGCATGTTTCTCTTTTATTAGTGTAGATATAAATAAAGCATCCTTTCTTCATGTGAGGATAGAACAAGGAGATGCAACAGGAAAGAGGAATTGTTAGGAGGTCTCTCATGGGGCTCAGAACTGGCCTCAACCACTCTTTTCCTGCTGCTCCTTATATCAGTCTCACATGGCCCAAACAATTTCCCAAAGTCATACTCATGTCACTGTCCTGCTTAAAGCCTTTCAATGGATCCCCCTGCCTTTAGGATAGAGCAAGGGTCTTGCAAGAGTAACTTTGGGCACTGAAGTGCATCCAAATGTCTCTTGCCCTAAGGAACCCAGACAAAATCTGAATAAACAGTATGTGAAAGCAGCCCGAGAAGGGACTGGCTCACAGATGTTCCTCGCTAAAATGAACGGATGGTCCAAACACACTGTTCAAATCACCTTTGAGACCTAAGACTGAGCACCTCGAAGGAAGGAGCCAGGTCTTATTCTCCCCAGACTTAGAGCAATGCCTGGTCTAGAGTGAATGTAAGAAAGGTCAAAAGCTAGATTTGGAGACAGGCAGCTTTTTGCTACCTATTAGGGCTATGACCTTGTGCAAATCTAGGGTTCAGTGTATTAATAGCAGTGACCTTCTAAAAGCATTTGTATTTCTGGAACCCTTATATTGTATAAGGAATTATTTCATCCACCAACAATATACAATGGGCTGTAATGTAGTCAAGATTATTATTGTTAAATTTCTTTAATACCTAGATTTGAAACTTCTAAAGGTAATTCAATTTGAAATTCTGGTTGCTCTACCATTTTTTGCACCTCTTATTTGTGGATAGTTTTCTAATGAATGTTTCAAAAATAATAACAATGTTTCAAAACAATAATCATCTACTTTAAAAAATAAAAACCTCTTTTCTAACTTAATTTATCGTGTCTCAGTTTAGTTCCCTTTAATGTTTCATTCCCTCAATCTCTCCAGAGGTCATTGGGCTGTTCTGTAATTTGTTTCGTTTTCCCAAAAAGGACAATCTCTGGGTATAAAGCACTGCTTTATAATGCTGAGCACAACCCCCTGGGGTCCTCTTGTAGAGAACACCCAGTGATCTCAGCGTAAACCATTTCTTCCCAGCATCGCTCACTGTGGCTGCATGGAGCCATTTTGGAAACATGAATCCATTAATCTATTTAAAGTACTTGACACTCTACCCAGAAAAATTCAGGCAAAATTTTTCATGCACTATTTCCCCTAAAGAGTTTATGGACCTGATAAAGTCCACCCACGGTAGCCTTAAGGATGAGTGGTCTCAGTTTGAATCCCAACATAAAACATTAATTACAAAATCCAGCTTCCAGATGGATTTACATTTTCTAGGGGGAAACTTGGCGCAACTGAAGGGGCTCAACTTGTACTGGTGGAAATTTCACATCAGGGTTTAGCAACAAGCATGCAGTAGAGAAATTGTGGGCAATGGGCAAGCCATTACTTATTGTTTATTTTCGTGTAGTATACTTACTCTTTTTTTTTTTTAATTTCAAACACAATTATGGCTCCACACCATCACAGCCCAAACTCTTATATAAAAGATTTAATAGCTGGGATCCTGTTTGTACGCCAGAATCATAAATATAAAAACAGATTACCCAACGATTAACACAGTGATGTTTTGCAGGATGAAAACTCATATTATATCAACGAAGTGGGAGCCTATTTGACCATCTCCAATCCAGGTAAGAAGCTAGAGAAGGCTGTTCTACCAGCGAGGACAGTGGTTCTGTTTAGCTCATTTTTCATCCCCTTGAATTCTTGAGTCTTTGATGCCACTTTTGAGAAACAGTCTGAGAGAGTAGCCCACAGTATTTATAATTTGGGGGAACTTCATACATCTTTGCATACTTCAGTTTGCTCATCTGCTCCCAAAGGAGGTTGGATTACGTTAGGTCAGAAATCATTATCAGCCACTGTTAAGAGCGTAATGACTTTGGACAGATTTGTTGTTGATGGTGCAGTTGATTCTATATATTCTTATAATCATACATTCATCCCATAAAAATGTAGTTAGTACCTCCATTATTATCTTAGCATATCACCTCTGCTCTCAGGGAACTTTCATTCCAGAAGGGGAGAGAGGACTGTAAACAGACACATTAAATTATAACACACAGTTAAGTAGTGATAAGTTCTATGAGCAAAACACAAGCAGGGTGGGGTGGAGAGGACTGGGAAGTTACTTAGGTAGGGCCTTAGGGGAGCACTCTGGGGAGGAAGGCCTCTTTGAAGAGGTGAGGTTTGAGCAGAGAGATGTGGGGACTTCTGGGCCTGGGGGAACTCTTTCCAGTTGGAAGGAACAGGAGTGCACAGGCCCTAAGGAGTGAACATGCTGGTGTGTTCAGGGACCAGTAGAGACCAGTGAGCAAAGCAGCAGATGAGGTCTGACTGGCAGCCAGGTCAGAGCATGCAGGGGCTGTGGGTAAAGCAAGGTGAGGATTGTGGAGTTTATTCTAAATTGTGAAAGGATACCATGGAGGGTTTAGTGTAGAAAAATGACATATCAGATTTACATGTCTAAAGGTTCATTTGGTTGCTGTATGGAGAGTTGCCCAGTGGGGCAAGTTGAGAGAACTTCCACAATGTTCGCTCCCAGAAAAGCAATGCTCCCAATCAAGCTGGGGAGTTTCTCAGAGGCCTCAGATGAGTCTGTGAAAAGCCAAGTTATATAAAAGGATCATTAGTGAGCACCTCCTCTGTACCAGGTACTGTACTAAGAGTTTTCATGTCTGTTTTCTCCTTTTGAAAATTCTATTATCTTAGTAAAGAACTTGCACTAAAGAGATATGCCAAGAAATGAAAATGTGGAGAAATGTCTAATTAATTAATTAATTAATTAATTTTTTTAATCCTCATCCAAGGATATATTTTCCCTTGATTTTTTTAGAGAGTATGGAAGGGGTGAGAAGAGAAGGGGAAAGAGAGAGAGAGAGAGAAATTAATGCGAGAGAGACACACTGATTGGTTGTCTCTTGCTCACACCTGGAGACCAGGGTGGGGATGGAACCTGCAACTGAAGTATGTGCCCTTGGCTGGGAATCAAACCCACGACCCTTTGGTCAATAGGCCAGCACTTTAACCACTGAACCAAACCTGCCATGGCAAGAAATGTCTATTTTAAATATTCGCTATATTATATTGATATTGCTCAGGGGGGTGTTATTAATGATTATAGGTAAAATGTAAGTAGGATGTCATAGTCAATAATTCGCTTTCACATACATTACCTCACTTAGACGAGTATACTCATATAGGCTGGGAATAAATACTGTCACTACTAAAATAAGTTAGCTACTGTTATCACTAGTAATGGACCAAATTTTAGCCAATGATAGGATAGTAATGTCTCAAGAGTCAGGGGAAAGTAAGGCCAGAAAGGGAGGGGATAAAACAACTCCAGATCCCAATAGGCAAGGCTCAGCAGTAACACTGGAGCTGTACCAGTATGATAGCACAGTATTGATAATGCTCATGTAGGTGGTGGTGGGGCTATTACAAAAAGTAATTAGTTGTAATGACTATTACAATGTAGTGAAGGGCGGGCAGTAGTAGCCTACCCTAGGATATAACACATGATACAGTACTGTGCACAGATAATTCAGTATGTCATGTAAGACATTTTCATCTACAAATGCAAGGGTCTGCAGTAACTCCAAACAGAGCACCAGAAAAAGCCCCTGAAATGCAGGAGAGTGGTGATTTTTCACCAGGAGAAAGCCACATCTAAAAGGCCATTTAACTGCACATGGGCCACCCAGCAACAGCAGGGACTCAATAGGTCATATGCTGAGATTCGCATATGCCTTTATTTCACCTTTGTTTTCAGAGAAAATTTACCAAGGAATGAAGAGCTCTGTGGTGATGTTTGAGACGGTGATCGGGCATTCCTTCAAGTGTGTGACTGAGCAGAGCATCCGGCTGTCAGCCCACCTTCAACTGAAGACAGTGAATGTCCAACTTCAAGCCTTTGATTTCGAAGGTGACCAGTTTGGAAATGGTAAGTTAAGGGTTTGCCATGTCACAAACACAAACTTCAGAAACCTATGGGTAGTTTCAAGGTCTGTTTTTTTGTTTTTGTTTTTCTGTCTAAAGTTGTCAAAGGGACAAGAATCACATGAGCTTTCTAGAACAGCGGGATTCCACAAAGCTTTTAGGGCCAAACCTCCCTCCTATCATCTCTCTATGAGTCAATACCAACCACAGAACCAGACACCTTAACCCACTCATGTCTACTGCTCTCCCTGGTCTGAGTCATTTAAACACACACACACACACACACACACACACACAATCCATCAGCAGGAAAATACCATCTTCAACCTCCCTTTATGAATTGAGTATTAGTAAACTCAGGTGTGTTTGGAGAACAATTTAAAGATCCTAAGTGTTAGTGATGTCTAAAATTCAAGATTTCAGAACAGATTCTTTCCCACTTAGAGAGGGAAAATAGGAAAATGCCATGATCCAAAATAGAAATGTACTTGGTTGGATCCCTTCTTCCCAATTACACTATTTCCTCATAATGTTAGTTTCCATGTAACTTCTGCTTTGAGTTTTAACCACTGTGGAGGGAAGTGGGTCCTAGAAGGAAGGCCAGGAGCAGACCAGGGAAACTTTCCCCAAAAGCCCCTTTTGCCACTGGAAGAACGGGGCTATAAGGATTCTGCATATGTCCAGGCACCGACCTTCAGTTCCTGAAGCATCCCTCTCATAATAATTCAAGTGTAAATGCTCAGCCAGAGCATGGTTATCCCAAACAGTAGGCTCCCAACTCCCACAATCTCACCCCCTCCTCCCTTGAATCCTGGAGCCCCAGGCTGTCCAGCAGCCCCAACAAGAAGCACCGAGTTTGAATGGGAAACTTGGGCCATGTGATTTGGTGCACGTCTCTGTCTCCAGAGTTGGGAGCCATGGGTCCAGGGCTTACTGTAACTTGGAAGTCAAGACACAGCTCTGCTCCTGACCTTCCCAATGGTTGGCAAACTCATTAGTCAACAGAGCCAAATATCAACAGTACAACGATTGAAATTTCTTTTGAGAGCCAAATTTTTAAAATTTAAACGTATTCTAATGCCACCTCTTCAAAATAGACTCACCCAGGCCGTGGTGTTTTGTGGAAGAGCCACATTCAAGGGTTCAAAGAGCCACATGTGACCCAAGAGCCACAGTTTGCCGACCACGACTCTAGACCAAACCAATGCTTCTCCAAGTTGGATCTGCCTCCCAGCGGCACTAGAATGATGTGACCCCACCTCCAACCCACTGAATCATAATTTCTTGGGCCTAGGTATCTACAATGTCATACACACACTCCTGAAGTGGCCCCAAGCACACAGTCAGATCACTGTGCTGACCCTTCTCCTCCTGTTTTACACCCATCAGTATGTCAGAAGC
Source organism: Antrozous pallidus (assembly GCA_027563665.1). Taxonomy (NCBI): domain Eukaryota; kingdom Metazoa; phylum Chordata; class Mammalia; order Chiroptera; family Vespertilionidae; genus Antrozous; species Antrozous pallidus. The sequence continues at coordinate 43,255,249 of CM050514.1, read as the reverse complement.
AGCAGGTGGGAGGCCCAGCAGCTCCCTCTTTCCCTTAGTTTCTTTCTCTGCAAAGCCGAGGCAGGCAGGGGCAGGATGGATCCCCAGCATCGTGGTTAGCCTGTAACACCTGTTACTCTGACTTCAGTTACAGCGGACGAATGCTTCAATGACAGAAACAAGAGAGAAATTCCTGTGGCCGTGGGCCTGAGTATCGCAGGACTGCTTGGCATTTTGCTAACTGCATGCCTGGTGGCCAGAGAGAGGCCCAGTAGAGGATATGAACGCATGTAAAACCCCAGCTCCTTCAGAATGTTTGGGGTTAAGGCCTTGGGAATTCTGGCTTCATATTCAGCCTAAAGCGAAGGGACTGACTTTTCCAGTTGCCTCTCCCACCCTCCCAGCCTGATTAGGAAACCCAGCTTTCCACCAAAAGGCCATCCAAAGGCTGGCTAACATGCAGCCCCTCCTGCTTTCTCCTGTCAGTGTGGGGAGGCCTGGCCTCAAGGGCTCAAATTCCACCCTCCACACCTGATAATATGGGCCGGGTGATGAGCTTTGGTAGGGTGCTTGTGAGGACAAAGCAGATACCCAAAGGAAGAACTGTGGGAAGGACACTTTCATATTGCATTGCTTTTTCTTGTACATTTTTAAGAGTCTCACTATCCAGAATGTTTTATGCATATTACTTTTTTTTAAAAAATCCATTTCAAAATACATTCTAAACTGATTTTAAACTCCTGGTTTTGCCCAAATTTTGACTTACTTAAATTACAGCTAGTCTTAATAGACTATCATTTTTAAAAAGACGTAGTTTGCACTACTGTAATGTACTATTAGTTAAAAACTAAAAAACTTTCTAACCTTTCATTTTTAAAAAAATGTAAAACGTGTACTAAAGATCTTGGCAAAAAAAAAAAGAAGCTCAATAAATGTTAGTTTTCTAATTCCTTCACCTTCATTTGTTGTCTGTCTTCTTCACACGTTTTTTTCTGCTTTGTCTCTATTTTTCTTATTCTAGTCTATCCTCATAAATTGGTTGATTTGGGCCATAAAGGGGGGAGGGGGGGGCGCGGGCGGGGCAAGCCTGAAAACAATCAGAACTGGCCAGCAGAAGAGGTAGATCTGCCCAGATTGAGTTCCACTTCCCTTTTTTTAGCAAGCATTTACCAAAAGAAGTTACAAACTGGGAAATTCCTGATTGGGAGTGATTGCTATCTGGAGGGAAAGTTCTATTAAAATAAGGCTCAGAATGTTATTCCTGGTTTTCTCTTACGTGGTCCGTTTAAACAGGAGAAGGGGTTTTTTATTTTAGAGAAAGAGGCCAGTCACGGCTGTCTGGGTGTCACCTGCTTTTACTTACAGGAAGTTTCTTGTTTTGCTACACTTTCCAAAGGCGCTACTCATTATTCTTCACAGCAGGTTTATGAAAGCTGGCCACAACTCCACAGCCACTGTTTATCTAGCGCACACACTGGCTTTCCCTTGAGGTATTTCAGCTCTCTCCACTTTCCAGAAGTGAGGCGGAGGGGAGGGCCCACAGCAGCTCAAGAAGGTTTGAGAGCCCCCGACAACGTCAGGAGTGTCGGGAAGTTCTTTAGGACAGGAGATGGTGATGAAAAATCTGGGGTGTGAGGACCCGGTGTTCTCCAAAGTGACTCAGGTTCAACAGCGAGGGCTTGGCTTTGGAGAGAAGCCACCTCTCTCCATGTGCCCCTTTTGGATCCCGTTTCTGGTCCTGCCTCCGGTGGCCTTGAAGGTTCCGTGCTGCAGAGCACAAGTTGTTTATTCAGCCTGCCACTAAGCAGAATGACTAGCAAGATTCACCTCCTAGTGTGTCAAAACTTCTCCATGGCCGATGGAATGCAAATCAAGAGAAGGATAAGAGAGCTCGTTCACATAGGTTTAATTTTTCCTTTCCATCATCATTAATGAGTTCTTTGAGGTGATGGCTGCTCCTTAGATTCCTGCTTTCTACCTGACCTCACTCCCCCAAATTATCTATAAAATTATTTTGAGTTAACATCCTAGTAATCCAAAGAACAAAGGTTTCACTTGAATAACTAGTAAATATCAGGTAACCCCTTCCCCATTTGGGTGTTGGGGGTGGGGTCCTTACGATAGCTCAAGAAAAGGAATTTTCTGAGACTTGCACGGAAGGATGAGTGATTTATATTTGCATGGAATTACATCTCTGGGTTTCACAAGTCCCATTTTCCATAATCCAGTCCTGGAAGAAGTATAACTGGCCTTCACAGGGCTAGAAGTAAAGCCAGTGTCCAGATTTTTCGTTCCATGTTAGAACTGGGTCCGGTTTAACATTAGGCTAGTTTCAGTCCATCTATCCATTATGTGGGCCTCACGTGGTTGTGGTCATGGCGTGAGTGCAGGGGAGCCAAGAGAGCCAGAGTCCCAGGGGAACTAAGAGAACCAGGAGCTTAGAGAGTGAATGCCTTTGCTTAGGGATTAAATATTCCAAATCTCCCCGTGTTTGCAGTGGCCATGCCTACTCTGGCCAATGACCTGTTCCCGGGGATAACTGGCAAACACCTCCCCTAGGTCACCTAGACTTTACTGGGCACGTGTCTATTCTCCCCTGTCCAGTCCCTTCCCCAAGCGATATGTCAGGAACAGACCAGTGGCTTTCTGGGGTGTGTGAACCTGCAGCTTGGGCAAAGCTGCACAAATGGCATCCTATACTATGGGCCTTCCCTTCGCTCCTTTGCTGATGTTAATAACTAGGTTCATTACTACAGTATCATTTTGACACAGTTTATTTTATGTAAACGCATCACACTTTGTAGAGAACACACCTGGAAGAAAATGGAATTGCTGAGAAGATGAGGTTACTGTATTTAATCCTCCAACAATCTTACATACTATTGTTTACTTTATGAAAAGGGGGAATTGCAAGGTTAAATAACTTACCCAAGTCCACAGTTAGTTAATGGTGGAATTAAAAACAGCCAAGCTCAGGTTTGACTCCAGGGCTCAGACTTCCTACGCTAGCCTGCTTTCCAGTCTGCCCTCATCAAACCTCACCCGCTATATTGTATTTGTTTTTTCTCTTAGTGGACGAGTGTTCCTCTGACTACACAATTGTCCTTCCCGTGATCGGGGCCATCGTGCTGGGTCTCTGCGCTGTGGGGTTGATTGTCTATGGAATCCGCCTCAGGCGAGAATCATCTGGATACCAGAGAATCTAATGGGTGCCCAGGGGAAAGAAAGTAATGGAGCTTAGAGAATTCTTTCATCATTTCCAGGGTATGGGGGGCTTCCCTTAGAGTGTGGGTCCTTCCAACAATGTCAACCGCCTTCCACAAAAACCGAGTCATTTCTGATTTAATTTCAAACAGCACATTCATTTCGAAGTTTTTTTTTCATCTTATGAAAGATCTAGTGGGCTGTTTAAGAGTATTTCCTAGTTTCCTTCTAAATATTTTAACCATTCAAGGTCAACATTTGAGATATATTAAATTAACATGATTTATGTAAAGTGGTATATGCCTCCAATTTACTAAAGCATTATGTAATTAATGCTTTGTAATGTTCACATTGGGAATTTTATTCTATCCTTGATTTTTTCCATTTAAAAAAAATGCCTCATTTTGTCTACAAAAATGGAATCATAATATTTTACTACTTATGTTTTATATGACAAACATATGCCTGGCAATCTGCTAAATCCTTTTCACTTTAAGTGGCCTATCAAAAAGAACATTTTACAGGTAGCCTAGGTTTTTTATCTGACTCCAACAAGGGGAACAAATCAGCTTTACTGTTTATATGGACAACTTCTGTCCCACAATCACTAAAGACTAAGAATTAGATAGCTATGAACAACAGAGTAAATTAATAAGCAAGAAATAGTAATAATGACCCTTAATTATTGAACATATATGTGCCAGACACTAGATAGACATAATTTAATTTATGGAATTTACATCACTTAATTCTCATGGTTCATAGAACAGTAAACTCAGATATAACAAAATTAATCACTTAAATGCCACCCAGCTAACAAGCGGCAGGATTAGACTTCCCATTGGTCTAGTACCAAGGTCTCCAGTGTTTACACCAAGTTGCCTACAGGAACAAATGATACTAAGTGGCTTCCCAAAGCCTCACACTGGCATTGGTCCCTTTTACATAGGAAATAAATTTATCCAGAATTGTGACAGAGGAGGGTAGATTAAAGGAGGACTTGCCAGGTAATAAAGGAACCTATCTTTAAGTTCTTCTCCCTTAAAGGGGAGGGAGAGGCTCTGTAACATCAGTCAGCTTGCCACTTTATTGGGATTGTTTAGCTGTGGCTCTAGAGTAAAAAAAAATGGAGTAAAGTCAAGGTATTTATTATTATTATTATTTCTTTGAAAACAGCAATTTTCTAACTGCTAACCAACTTTTCTTGCTTGAGTGCATATCCCCCTCTAGTGGTAACTTGCTACTTCTGCACTTTCATAGCCACATTTTCCATTTCAGTTCACTTTATTCTGTAAAGCAGCCTGCCCCCCCCCCCAAAAAAAATAATTTTCATGCTTGTTTTTATTGCTAAAGAAAGAAAATAAGTCAGGACATTACTATAAAGACCACATGCCTCTAGCATTCTTCAGTAAAAGAATAATTCAAGTCACCCAAGACTTGTTCTCTTACAAGTCAAGAGTATTGGCAAGGTCCTGATTTTAGTCTTAATAGAATGTTGAATTGTATTATACGTTTTTGTAATAAAAACATATTTTGGAGATTCACTTATTTCTTATAATTTAGTTTTTCTTGTATAAATATTTTCATTTACAGTCTTAGTGGTTGGCCTTGAATATGGAGGTTGTAACTTGAATCAATAGGTTAAGACATCTTACTATAAATAATTTAATTTGTTCTATTCTTCATTGCCACATTATTTGAGATAAACTTAATTTCCGAGGAATACCTGTTTGAGATAAACTTGATTTCTGAGAGGATAAACCACGTTAAAATTACAAATTAAATCTCTCAATTCAGTCCAGACTATCTGATCAGATTACTAATTTACTTAAATGCTCTCCTAATTCATTCATTCATTCATTCATTCATTCAATCAATCAACATTGATTAAGGACTTACTGAATGCCAGACACTCTGGTAGGTGCTGAGATAAGTAAGATGTCCTGTATTAGTTATCTATAGCTATGTGATAAATTACCCTGAAACTTAGCGGTTTAAAACAACAAACTTTTATTATCTCGCAGAGTTTCCGAGGCTCAGAAATCTGGAAGCAGCTTAACAGGGACGTTCTGGCTTACGAGCTCTCACTGAGTGGCAGTTGAATTGTTGGCCAGGGCTGCAATCATCTGATGGTTCAACTGGGGCTGAAGGATTTGCTTCCAAGTTTACAACATCCGGCATATCCATAGGGAGGCTCACAACATGACAGCTGGCTTGTCCCAGAGCAAATGATCCGAAAAGGAGACTGACAGCCTAATCACAGGAGCGACATACCAACACTTCTCTTCTACTCGGGTGGTCACAAGGACCACCCTTGATCCAGTGTGGGAGGGGACTACACAGGGTGTGAATGCCAGGAGAGACGGAAATTGAGGAGGGCCATCTTGAATACTGACTATCCCAGGTCAATTGTCAAGGTACATACTGTGGAATGACTGGCTTACATTTTTGGGAAACTCGGGTAAATAAATTCTAGCATGCACACTCAGAACAATGACTTAATAAGAATCTATACAAAGGGTGATAAGAGCAGGTTGCTCTCTAGCCTGCTTCCAACTCTGCCCCAAATGTAGCACCTGCCTAGGAAAGCAACCCCTCCATCCCTGGTGCTGGCAGTCCCTTGACCAGCCACTGTTCAGGCTGACTTGATTTTCTATGAGGCTGATCCTTCTCCCATCGCTCTACAACACTCACAGCTTTTCCTCAGGGATTTATTAACTCTCATGTCTTCTATCATGATATAATCCAAAGATATCTGGCCCATACAGACATCCCATGGGACATCACACCACACCACTACATGGATCCCATCATGCTTATTAGATAAGATAAGCACAAAGCAGACAGTATGCTGGAGGCATGCTGGTTTTGATCCTCTAAATCCAGCCTAACACCAAAAATGCTCAGGACCTACTCAAGAATGCAAATAATTTCCTTTTGTCCTTGACCTTTTGGTGAAACTTCCTGGTATTTGGGGGTATAAAATAAACATGCTGCATCAGTTCTGGATCACTGTCTCTCCATCAGGAGAGAGTAGCAGTCCACTTGGCCCCAGCTTTTCTTTGTATCTCTGTGTCTTATCTCTTTTATTTCTCAATCCCCAGCCGTCTCTACTCAGGAATTGGACCCACTCTCTAACCACGCTGGATGGGGAAAAGAGAGAAAATAGTTACAGTAAGACACATGTTCCAGGAGGTAGGACACAAACTCTTTAAGGATTCAGGCACTGACTACTTCAGTGAAGTTTTTAGTGACCCAGGGGTTCAAGGGCATGCCAGAATATGTACTTCCAAATAAAAGACATGTGTTTTGCATATTGCATCCTTTCCACAAAGAAGGCAGCACAAAGCCAGGTAGGCCTCTCCAGGTTCTGGAGGCAGCATTCCACAGCTGGGAGAATCTGGCCCATTTACTAGGTGACATAGAAACCTATCAGTTCTGAGTGGGGCCAGAGCAGGAAAGGGTGGAAAAGCAACTCCAGGCCTGCCATCAGATATTGCAATCAGCCCTGCTGCTGAAGTCATCGGTCAGGCGGACGTTATGGTGTTAGAGGTGTCAGTGGTGGGGAAAGGTACGGTATGGAATTTTTGACAGTGGGAGAATCATAACATAGACCCTGTGCATTCTGGAGCAAGATCAAGCCCATGCCATTTCCAGCAGAGAAACAGCTGTTGGCATGCTACTGGGTCCTGGAACACCTGACCTTGTGACTATATATCCAGCATTGCCCCATTTGGGCTGGGTTATGTCAAATCCACTCAGTAATAAAGTCAGACGGGTCTCAGCAGTAGTCAATTATAAGCTGAGAACGGTACGTCCAGGTTCTAGCCTGAGCAAGCCTAGGTGGCATGAAGAGGCTTCGTGGGTAGGTAGCCCAGGCCCCCCTGTCACCCACCTGAGTAGCAGCAGTGCCCCTGTGGGGGGAAGGGATGCATGTCACCTTCTGAAAAAGGAGGAAAGCCCAAATTGGTTTACAGATCAGTTGGCTTGGTATATGGGTGAAAGCAAATCTGGGCAGTGGCTGCATTACCACCACATTCAGAAGTGAACCCGAAAGACAGAGGGGAGGGGAATTTTCCCAATGGGCTCAGCAACAAGCAGGGCACTGGTCATCCAAATGTGTGTGGGAGGAAAGGTGGCCCAGAGTGAGAAAATACCCCGTGTCCTGGACAGTGCCATGGTCTGGTCATCTGGTTAGGGACTGGAAAGGACAGGACTGGACGATCAGAGACAAGGCGCTCTGGGACAGAGGCATGGGGTGGACACATCATGTTACTTACTGTCTACCAGAAAGCATCCACCATGAAAGGGTCACTGAACAACCAAGTCGACAAGGTGACTCTGCTGAAGAAGTTAGTTAGCCTTCTGTCACAGACTGCACCAGGATTTGCAAAATGAGCACGTGAATGGGGTGGGCCTGGTGGCAGGGGCAGAAGCTCTATGTGGACTCAACAGCAGGGAACCCCACTTACCAAGGCCAGGCTAGCCATTGCAAATTAAAACCTTAATGGGATACCACTCCACAACCTCCAAAATGGGTAAAATTAAAAAGACTGGCAATACCAAGTGTTGATGAGGAATTGCCATTCATTGCTGGTAGAAGAATAAAATGAAACAACCATTTAAGGAAAACTTTTGGGCAGCTTCTTATAAAGGTAAGCATGTAACAATCCAGGGGTTGGCAAACTTTGTAAGAGCAAGACAGTAAATAGTTTAGGTTTTGTGGGCCTGTTTCTATGCAGCCACACAACTCTTCTACTGTAACATGCAAGCAGACATAGATAATACATAAACAAATGGGCATGGCTGTATTCCACTGGACATCATTTACAAAAAACAGTGGCAGGACCACAAGACATAGTTTGCGGAGCTATTAATTTGACAGGTAGGTGTATATATGCATGAACAATGAGTACATATGTTCACAGAAGGAGGTGAGAAAAAATACCTGTAGCAGCTTCATTTGTAATCATCCCGAACTGGAAACAATCCAAAGTCCACCCTTAGGTTACTGGATAAACAAATAGTGCTATTTTCACGTAAAAAAAATACACACAACATGTATGAAATTTAAAGACTATGTTGCGTAATGGAGATTCATTGTAAAAGTACACATTCTGTGTATCAGTTCTTATCTTTTGCTGTATAACAAATTGCTCCAAAACTTAATTATTTAAGTCACACACACACACACACACACACACACACACACACCGGGGTGGGCAAAAGTAGGTTTACAGTTGTGATGCCATTCTCTAGAGTTAATAAAACTACTGTAATAATCATAACCTGCTGCAAAGCGGATACTCCCGGACTCCGGGCTTGTTGCCCTTGATGGCTGCAGCCAAGGACGTCCTCCCTGCCACCTGGTGAGACTCGCAACTCTTAACTGGACCCGCCTCTCCACCTCAGCAGCCTCCCACGCCCAAGGTCGCCAGCAGGACGGGTGTGGGGGTGCGGGCAGGCGGGCTTGCTCTAGCGCCGAGCCCATGGACTGTGGCAGGAAGCGGGGGGAGGAGGGGGCTCAACCACCAGCGCCCCGCAGGGAGCCTGGGCTGGCCGCCAGCCTCACCAGCACGTCCTCACCTCTTGTTCTTTCTTTATACTTGTTCAGTTCCTCCCTCAACCGGCCAGCTTTACTGCCTTTACTGAGGTATAAACATGAAACTGTATATATTTGAAATGTGGTAGGTATGACTTGGTATATGTACACACAGTGATGACCGCAATCAGGTTAACACATCAGCACCTCGCACAGTGCGCGCGGTGAGAACACTTGGGATCTGCTCTCTTAGCAAATCCAAGGGTAAACACGGCGTTGAAACCAGGGTCACCTGCTGTAAGTTACATCTTCCCGTTGATCATTGTAAGTCAAAATGAACTACAGGTGGGTGTGTGTGTGTGTGTGTGTGTGTGTGTGTGTGTGCACCCTATTTTTGCTAGATGTTGGTGCCAATGTTATGCTTATTTCGTAAAAAGAATGAGGAAGACTCCATTTTCCCTGCGCTCTGGGGCAGGCTACCAGCCCCGGGTCAACCACTCTTCAGCTTTACCACACGGGTAGGACTTCCTGGTGAGACCAGGTGGGCCACCCGCTCCAGGAAAGCTGGTTCTGTCATCATCATCATCATCATCATCATCATCATCATCTCTAGTTCTGTGGGAATGGCTTGATTAGATTTTCTATCTCTTCCAGGATCTGTTCAGGTAAATTGTATTTTCTTGTAACATCATGCATTTCATCCAGGTATTCAAGTTTATTTGCTTAAATTGAGCAAAGTTAGTCTCTTACAAATCTATGTTTTCTACATCTGAGGACCCTCCCCCCTTATATTTTTAATTGTGGCAAGTGTTCACACACCCCCTTCTTTTAATTGCATTAGTTAACCATCTATTTTAGCAGGGTTTTTTTCCCCCGAATCCATGGGCTTACTACTCCTTTGGTATTAGTTTTCTTAGTTCACTTTTTTCTTCTTGTATCTTTACTAATGTCTCTATTCTGCTTTCCGTGTGTTTGCTTTTGTATTTTTCTAATCCTTGGATGTTTCGTTTACTTTCGCTATGAATAAAGCATCTACCTGTAGTGCTTTTAGTGTCTTTATTTTCTAGATATGCTGCAATTCCGGTTTTAACTTCTCTTTCCCAATAGTGCAATTAAAACATGTTTTCAAAAAGCTCGAGAGGTTTTACAATTTTATTTTGGTTATCTTGTTTTAGCTTTTTTCTTCATTTTTGGAGAACAAGAATTTTGCATCCTGCCCTCCGCCCCATTTGGCTTTTGCCCCAAGAGTCCTCCTCCGCTGCTTCCCACGGCTTTGAGGATCAAGATCGAAGGAGGGACCTTCTGCCTGAAGCCGGAGGGGAGAGCAGGAAGCCGGCGGGCGTGGGGAGAAGCCGCGCTCGGAAACCCTAGGTCCAGGGGAGACGGCGGCCAGCAGGACCCCTCGGGGCGTGGGGGTAGGGGGGTGCGGGGGAGGCAGGGACCACACGCGGCCCGATTGGCCAATCGCCGCCCCGAAGCGCTGCTCTGTGTCTTGATTGGCTTCGGGGGAGACGCCCACCGCACTGGGCCCGGCCCATTGCCCGGCTCTGCCCTGGACGGTGGCCGGCGGAGGACAAGAGGCTTGCAGGGCGAAGCGGAGCTTTTGCAGAGTGTGGGACGCAGCTGCTGTGCGCTCACGAGTGGGAGAGCCACGAGGCTGCAGGACATGGCGGCGACCTCCGTGGTGTCGGTGCGGCTGGTGGCGGCGGAGAGGACCCAATGGCAGCGTTTCCCGAGCTTGCTGCCGCCGCCGAGGTAGCAGCCCCTTTCGGGAGGGCGTTTGCTTTCAGTCCACGCAGAGAGAGGGCGACGACTCCACGCCCAGTCTTTCCCTTTCCTCTTCTTCTCGTCATCCACCCTGCAGCACTGGGTTTGCCCCTATTTCTTTTTTTTTTAATTTATGAGGCCTAGGGGAGGGGTGGAGCTGGGCCTGGCACCCCCTGCTCTCCTATCCATAAGGGCTAGACAGCTCCGAACCACTTACCCCGCGCTTTCACCGCGTTCCGTGAAGGAAGCGGGGAGGGAGCTTTAGAATCCCAGTTCTAGAGAAACCACGGCGTCATCCACTTGCCTAAGGTGACACAAGTAGTAAGTAGGGGAGCCAGGACGCCCTCAAAGTCCCCTTTGGTTAAGCTTTCCCCCAGAAGGTGTACAGGTCAGACAAAGACTGCTGGAGTTCTTGCTCCTTTTTGTAAAGAATCAAGTTAACAGAAACCAATTCACCTTGCGGGGTGGGGTGAGCAGAGAAATTGTTTTATCAAATTTATGCAAATTTAAACAAAGCTGTCAGATGACTCATAGCTAACCTGACTCCAGATCTTTTTCAAATTCTGAGCTTAAGCTTCTGTGACAATAACTTTTGCAGTACACATACCCTTTAGTCCCAGGTAGCAGGCTTCTTTTTCTTCTTTTGTCCCATCATCATCATTCTCCATCACTCTGGAAAGACAGCATAGCTTAGTGCTGCAGGGCACAGACTCAGAAGTCAGGGGTCTCACCCTTGCTTCTCACTAGGTGTGTGAGCAACCTTGGGCAAGTTACTTAATACCCCTTTGCTTCGATTTTCTGACCTAGGAGGAGGTGATGATACTAGTACTTACAGGAGGTAATGCTAGTACTTTGGATTGTGCAAATTAAGAATTAATACATGGAAAGAGGATTAAATGGAATCTGGTACATATGAATCAATCAATAGATGTCACCTTCGCAGACTTTCTCTTTGTCTTTAATTTTTGGCATATTAATTATGATGTGTCTGGGCATGGGTCTGTTTGGATTCTTCTTGTTTGGGGTTCTCTGTGCCTCCTGAACTTGTGTGACTTTTTCCTTTATCAGGTTAGGGAAGTTTTCTGTCATTATTTCTTTAAACACCTTCTCTATTCCTTTCTCCTTTTCTGCCTCTTCTGGCACACATATTGTCCCACAGCTCCCTTAAGCTGTCTTCCTGTTTTTAATGTTTTTTCTTTTTGGTTCTCTGTTTGAGTGATATTTTCAATTCTGCATTCTAATTCATTGATTCAATCCTCAGCTTCCCATAATCTGCTTTAATATATATATATATATATACACACACACACACACACACACACACACACACACACATACATACTAGAGGCCTCGTGCACGAAATTTGTGCACTAAAGGGGAGGGGGCCCCTCAGCCCGGCCTACACCCTCTTGCAGTCCAGAAGTCCTCGGGGGATGTCTGACTCCCCATACAGGCCTAAGCCAGCAGTTGGACATCGTAGTGGAGGCAGAAGAGGCTCCTGCCACCACCACCACGCTCACCAGCCCTGAGCCCAGCTCAGGGCTTCTGGCTGAGTGGTGCTCGGGAGCTCACTAACCACCAGGGGCAGCTCCTGCATTGAGTGTCTTCCCCCTGGTGGTCAGTGTGTGTCATAGCGACCGGTCATTCCACCATCGATTTTCATATTAGCCTTTTATTATATAGGATATATATATATATATATATATATATATATATATATATATATATATGATTTTTTTACAGAGAGGAAGGGAGAGGGATAGAAAGTCAGAACATTGATGAGAGAACATCGATCAGCTGCCTCTTGCTCACCCCCTACTGGGGATGTGCCTGCAACCAAGGTACATGCCCTTGACCGGAATTGAACCTGGGACCTTTCAGTCCACAGGCCGACACTCTATCCACTGAGCCAAACCGGTTTCAGGCTGTTATATTATTCTTTATCTCATAGTTACTATATATTTTTCCATACTGTACTATCATTACTTTGAACTCTGTTTCAGATAAACTTCTTATCTCTGCTTCATTTATCTCTTCTTCTGGAGAATTCTCTAGTTCTTTCATTTGGGGGTTCTTTGTTTCCTCATTTTGGTTGTCTGGGTTTGTGACTATGTATTAGGTAGATCCTCTACACCTCTCAATCTCTAGTACAGGACAGTGTTAAAGGCTGTTTCTGACTAATTGGATCAGGCAGAGACTCAAAGCCTCCAGAGGCCGCTCTGTCTACAGAACAATAGGATTCTGACTTGAATTGCCCCCAGGCAGTCATCCTCAGTGTACTGAGAGTTTTTTTTCAACAGGGTGGGGCATTGCTTCTGCCTGGAGGCTAATTGTTGCTTTATTCTCTTAAGTGGCCTCAGGGCAAGGTGTTTTCCAAAAGGGTGACTCAACTGTCTTCCCCCCAGGCAAGGCAGATGTCTGTGTGGGAAAGATGTCCTTTGCTGTGTGAGGGAATGACTCAGCCCAGGAAACTTGGGGGTCTGCCTTCTGAGCTCTGCTCTCACAGCTCCAGTTCACTTCATCCTCCCTCTCTGCCAGAGCACAGGGATTTTTGTGCATTGGCCCTTCAAGAGGGTGCCCGAATGTTCAGCTGCCACTCCCTGGCAGAGAGCACCCTGCTGCTTTTCACAGCTAGATGTTATATGGATACCCTCCTCAGATTTGGTGCTCTCTGCTGGGGAGCCCAGTTTGGGATCAGATCCCAGAGTTCTCAGTGGCACTACCGCCCTCCCTCCTTACACACACACACACACACACACACACACACACACACGCACGCACACGCACAGACTCACACTCACAGCTGAAGTATCTCTCCGGGACTTTGGTTGCTGCCTGTGGGTGCCAGGCCAGCCCTTTTGCACCTCTACCCCTCCTACCAGTCTGTATGTGGTCTCCGCACCTCCACCCCTCCTACCAGTCTGTATGTGGTCTCCACCTTTGGTCCTTGGGTATCAGGGTTCTCTCCTGTGAGTTTTCTGTTGATTATTCAGGAAGCCTTTCCGTATTTCAGTTGTAATTCCAGCTTGTTCCTAGGAGCAAGTCTGTGCAGCATCCACCTACTCTGCTGCCATTTTCAATCCTTAGATTGCCTCTTCTTTCTTTGGGAAGAAGGGCTGGAACTGATGCAGTTAGACCAGGTAGTAAGTCTAGGTTTGCTGTCATAAGCTTTAGCACAAGTGAAACAATTTGGGGACTGTGGTTTTCTTTTTTCACAGATATTAACATGACTTGTGACTACTCCACGCTCAGTCACTCCTACAAAAATCCTTAGTATTTACATTTTCTAGGGGGTGGTAATGAAAACAAAATATTGAGAAACACTGATGTAAAGCAACTTGTGCAGGACCCCCAGCAGCTGGGGTGGGTGGCTCCTCCAGCAGGCCCCAGAGCCAGCATTCTTTCTGCTTCCCTTGTTCAGCTCCTTCCTTTTACTTCTCTGGACCTAATTGTTCAAACGTGTCTTATCAGAGGGTTGAGATGGATTGGTATTCTTCAAACTGTAGTTTGACCAACATATTTTACTTAATAAAATGGAATAGAACAAAATAGAATAGAAAAATCAAAGTACAGGAAAAGTCTTCTTTTAGGTAACTTCTGTTTTGTGTGCATACCTGGTTATGAAGTCAAATACAGTTTTTATTTTGGGTTCTAGTCAAGAAGAGTTAGGAAAAAGCTGAACTAGAATTTTATTATGATCCTCAACCGAGGACATGCTCAGAGAGAGGGAGAGAGAGAAACAGCGATGTGACCTCCGTATACCCGCAGCCCGGTATGTGTCCTGACGGGGAATCAAACCAGCAGCCTTTCGGTGCACGGGAAAATCCTCAACCAACTGAGCCCCGCGTCCGGGCTGAGCTAGATGATCTTGAAGTACCTTGGCTTTCAGTCATCATCTTTGACTCTGGTCAAATGCCAGTCTCAGGAGCAAGTAGGTTAAATGACTCATTCAAGGACACAAACTGCCAGGGAGAATAGCCAGAACTCTAACTCCTGATTTCTAGATTAGTTTTCTTTCCACAAAGAATGTTTTAGTGAATCACTTTGTAGGCTTAAGGTCATATCTGTACTTGGTTTTGGGTTTTAAAAAATTTAGATTATTTGAAAGAATATTGACTGATCTTGCATACCCTATTTAATTATAATTCAATTTGGGCTCATTTTATAGGAGATGGGCTTGGAAGCAAAGAACCATGAAGTATGCAACAACCACAGGTATTAACAGTTTTTGTTCTACTTTTTGGCTTTGCTTCAGATGGTGAAGAAACAGAAATGTTTAATCCTTTAATTGGTGCGTAATAGAAGTAGTTCTCATATACTTTTGAAGTTTTGGATTTTTGTGTTAATTTTTTAGTAAGTATTGTCATTTTTTAATCTCCTTTAGGTCATATATCTTGCTGTTGCATCTAAAATATGTAGCAAAATATATTTTATATTTATGTTATTTCTATCTGACTCTCATAGTGTATTGAACTGGAAAAAAATAATTGTAATTATCTAAATCAGTGCTTTATAACGTGCAGTTTAAGTAGCAGGACTTTTTTTTTTTTTCAAATGAAATTTTACATGAAATTCCCAATTGTAAAACATATTTAAATATAACTTGTGGGTGATTGGTGTAGCTCTCTCCCCCTCCTCGCTAAACACAAATGTGTCCTTCATCCCAACAGCCCCTGTGACCTGTGACAACTCTTGGACTCTATAGATCCTTATTTGAAAACATTGTTTTAAATTATATATAACCTTTTTGTTTGAGAAAATAACTATATGAACTGTCAAAGAACACTAACTACATACCTATAAATAATCACTTTAAATGTAAATGAATTAAGTGCTCCAATCAAAAGATATGTGTGTAAGGATAGAAGTGGATTTCATCAAACTAGGAAAAAAGCCTCAAAACAATCTAACCTTATGCCTAAAGAAACTGGAAAAATAACAACAAAGCTCCAAGTGACTAGAAGGAAGGGAAAAGGGGAATAATAAAGACCAGAGTAGAAATAAACAAAATAGATAATATCATGTCATTATAGCACTGTTGACAGTGAACTGGTGCAATATTCACTTATATTGCAAGAGAATCATCTATCCCTGTGCTCAGAGTGATAGAGGTAGTGGAGCCAAGTCTCTAAGAGCTCAAATTCTGGAGTGAAGCTAACCTGGGTTCAATCTTAGATCCACCATTTCTTTAGCTATATAATTTCAGGAATGTAATATTTCAACCTTAACTTCTTTATTTTAAAAATTGAGATAATAATCATATTAATATAATTATTGTGAAGATTTAACTCTAGATAGTCTTTTTAGCACAGGACCTGGAAAGTACTTACTTAAAGATTAGTTATTATTGCAATAACTGAAATAATAAAAACACTAGAAGGAATCAACAGCAGATTAGATGAAGCAGGGGTCTAATCATCTATTTAGAAGACAAGGTAGCAGAAAACACCCAATCAGAGCAGAAAAAAATTTTTTTTAAGTAAGCGAATTAATCAGGCTTAATTGGGGTCTCTGGGTGGGTTCACGGGCTCAGGGGGAATGGAGCCAGGGAAGCTGCCCCTGTGACTGGGGCCAGGGGAAGGGGAGAAAAGGGGACCCAGCCGGACCTCCTCCCGACTGCCTGGGAGAACAGTCCGGGAGAAAAGGTGCCACGTGGCGCACTGAGACACCTTATAAGGGGTCGGAACAGGCAGGGGTTGGGCCTAGGGCGGAATGGGAAGGGGTGGGACACAGGGCACTCTGGTATGTGATTGATTGGTGGCTCAATGTCTCTGTCAATTACATCATAACTCCGCCCACCAGTTGGGGGAGAGGTACCTATCATTCCAGGCTTCTGATAATATTAAAAAAATAATTGAGAGTCCAGGCAAGGTCTAGGGGGCGAAGGTCCATCTTCCGTAGCTACTTCCAGCTGAGAGCGGACGTCGTTAGGGGCATCTACCCGGAGTATCAAGGATTCTGGTGTTGGGTTCTGAATTCAGTGGCAGATCTATCTTCTGGTTGGCGAACGTCTACATTCTGTTCTGCAAGAAACATGGTTTCCCCAAGGGACTGGTTGGTGAAGTCTCAAGAGCAATCCAGTTGAGTCACTTGGAGGTAAAAGCTGGTCCTGAGGCTGTCACAGCGTCACTTGTTCTGGGCCTGGAGCTGAAATACAACTTGAGGGAGAGTAAGGTTCTTTAGGAGGACCGAGTGTTCTCGGCTGGAGGGCTGGTCCTGGGAGCCGTGGTCGGCTGGTCCTGGCCTGGGTGGAAACCAGTCAGCGTGTTCCTGGAGCAGTTGTCTAAAAAGGGCTTAAGAAGGTGAGGCTCCTGAAAAGGGTTTGCAGGAGGTGGGGTTCCTTGGTGTAGCCTGGATTCTGGTCAGGCCCATGGTCAGGGGGTCAGGCCAGAAGCTGTGAATTTCTAGAGAGAGGGCCTCTGACAACCTGGGGGCAGGAGTGCGTTGCCACAGGTTGGGTGGAGGAGAGTGGCTGGGTTCAGGGCTGTGGACTGGGTTCGGGAGATGTCAGGATTCTCGAGGAACAGGAGATGGACATCCTACATGTAATGGGAAGGGGAGGAGCACAGAAGGTCCTGTAGTCTATGGGTGGAAAAGACCTGTAAGGGTTGCTGGAGGGAGCTTCTGGGCCTCCTTGTTGAGAACAGCGGCTGCAGTCAGAGTCCGGAGGCAGGGTTGTCATCCTCGAACCGTGGGATCAAACTGTCTGGACAGATGGGCTACGGGGGTGAAGGCTGGCCCTAGGGGCTGGGTGAGGACAGATGGGCTAAGGGGGTGAAGGCTGACCCTAGTGGCTGGGTGAGGACCCCCATAGCTATTCCCTGTTTATCATTAGTAAAATAGTTGGAAAGGTTTAGAGATGTCTGGGAAAGAGGGAGAGATATGCCAGAAGGGTATCCTAGAGTTAGAAAAAGCCTGGCAAACGAGGGAGGGTGAGAAGAGGAGGCCTGCTGGTGTTTCTTTAGTGGCCTGGTATAGTGGGTCCTTTTACCATTCTTGCCCCTTCCATTAAATAATTGATAAGCTTGTGCCAGCAAGAAAGTTGTTCCCTAGGAAGGGTGGAGCAGGGGAGAGGGCGGGGTGAGGAGGTGCTGAAGCCAGAACAGTTTTCAGAGCGGAAGGGTGATTTGCCATCAGTACCCATGACCGAGATCGCGAAGGAAAAGTGGCCCAGCAAAGGAAGGCAGGACAGAGAGGGTAGCACCCGTGTCGACCAGAAAGGAGACCTGCTCACCCGCTACCTGGAGCATTAACCTGGGCTCGGCGTGGGTGATGGGGGTTGTCGAGTCTGGGCATCTGCAGTCTTCAGCCAGTTCCAGCATGGTCATCGGCTGGTCAGGACCCGGAAGGATGGTCCCTCTGTGCTGAGACACAGAGGGCCCGTCACTTTCCCAGGGGCAGTCACTTTTCCAGTGGCCATTTTGACCTCAGGACTTGATTGGAGGCCGGGGCCGGAGGCACGGCTTTTTCCCGTCGGGTGGCCTTGTTTCCGCATGTGAAGCATTCTCCAGACGATGCTTGTCCTCTTGTTGCACCCCCACCACGCACAGTTCGTGGGCCTCAGATCTGCTTCAAGGCTAGGATTTGCAGGGTCACCTTCTAAGGCAGGCCTATTCTGCCTGCTTCTCAAGGGGAATTAAGAGTTAAATGCCATGTTCGGATCTTGGACCTGGGTTTGAGACATAAGGAGAGAGGGAGGGGTGGCGGGGTGGGGCAGGCAGCAGGCCAAAGGAGGAGCACGGTGTGGGCGGCCACACCAGGTGGGGTCCAGAGGGAGTGGGACTTGCCATTTCAAGATGGCGGCCCCCAGCGGGATGAAGGGCCACGTGGTCAGGGTCAAAAGAGCAAGGCAAAACAGAAATTCAGAAATTCCCTTAGCTGTTTGGGGTGGCAGGGGGTTCTCGCGCTTCGCGGCAGCCTCTGGTCTCGTGGGGTTGGTTCCCACAGGTGTAGAGAGCTGGTTCCCACAGAGGCCTGGCGGCAGCGGCAGAAGGGAGCAAAAGAGGGGCAGCCACAGTGTGGCGAAGGAGGAGGGAGAGGAGAAGGAGAGGCAGAGAGGAGATAACGGCTGGGTCGGAAAAGTAAAGAGAGCGACAGAGAGAGGGGCAGTTTGAGGGGGTTCGGTGCAGGAGGATTTGGTGGGTAGAACAGCGGGAGCAGAGGTCAGGGTGGGAACGGAGGTCCCAAAAAGCCTGAATGTATCCCAATTTGGTAAAATTTTGGAGGGGACACCCGAGAGGTGTCTGGGGATCGATCTTGGACTCAGAGGCACCCATGACTTTCCTCTAGGACGGGGAACCTGGACCCCTCAGTGTCAAGGAGTAACAGATATGGAGGAGGCGTCCCCCCTTGATATCTGCCTCCGGACGAAACAGCGGGCAGGGAGGTGACTGGAAGGCGTCCCCTACAATCATCTCCTGCAAGGACTCCAGGAGTCCGGCAGAGGGGAATCTCGGCATGGCCGTGTCTAGGACGAGAAGCCCCGGCGGGCGACATGGGGTCCAGGGAAGGGGTAAGACTCCAGAAGTCCGGAACGGAAAAACTTACAGATCGAAGAGAAGTCTGTGGAGCCTCTGGGTCCAAGGTGCTGGAAGGCGGCGAGGAGAAGGAGAGAGAGGGGGTGCTTCGCCCCGGTCTGACCTGGACGGGTCACAAAACCCCTTTCTCAGGTTTCGGCACCAAGATGTAAGGTTCTACGCCGCCGTGAGAGAAACTGCAGACAGGGAGTCCGAATAAGTAAGCGAATTAATCAGGCTTTATTGGGGGTCTCTGGGCAGGTTCACAGGCTCGGGGGGAATGGAGCCAGAGAAGCCGCCCCTGTGACTGGGGCCAGGGGAAGGGAAAAAGAGGGGACCCAGCCGGACCTCCTCCCGGACTGCCTGGGAGAACAGTCCGGGAGAAAAGGTCAGAAAAAAAAATTTTTAAGTGAGGAAAATTGAAGAGACTTCTGTGATAACATCAAGTGATAAATTCACCTCAAAGCATAATAGGGGTACCAGGAAGTAAAGAGAGAGAAGCAGGAAATTGAGAACCTATTTGAAGAAATAATGGCTGCCTGGAACCTTCCCTAACCCAGTGAAGGAAAAACACAAATCCAGGAAGTACTGAGAGTGCCCCCCCAAAAATGAGTTCAAAGAGGCCCACACCAAGACACATCATAATTAAAATGGCAAAGGTTAAAGACAAAGAGAGAATCTTAAAAACAGCAAGAGAAGACTAGTTCTTACAGGGGAGCCCCCTTAAAACTGCCAGCTAACTTCTCAACAGAAACCTTCCAGGCCAGTAGAGATTGACATGAAATATTCAAAGTGATGAAAAGTAAGCTAGAACCAAGACTACCTTATGCTGCAAGGCTATCATTTAAAATTGAAGGAGTGATAACGAAAAAGCCAAAGGAGTTCATCACCACCAAATCAAGAAATATTAAAGGAGCTTCTTTAAGAGGGAGTAGGGGGAGAACATAAATATGAATAATAAAATGGTAATAGCTATGTACCTATAAATACTTTAAATATAAGTGAATTAAGTGCTTCAATCAAAAGATACAGGGTAGCTCTATGTATATTCTGTATGATAAAAGATATCCACTTTAGTCACACACAGACAAAGTCACACACAGACAAAGTAAAAGGTTGGAAAACAGATTTTATGCTAATAGGAATAAAAGAAGAAAGTTGAGTAACAATACTTATATCAGACAAAATAGACCTTAAAACAAAGGCTGAGATAAGAGACAGAGAAGAACATTACATAATGATAAAAGTGATAAAGGAATGAATTCAACAAGAGGATATAGTCTTTGTAAACAGTTATGCACCTAAATATATAAAGCAAGTCTTGATGGACATAAAAAGAGAGATGGACAATAATACAGTCAGTAGGGAACTGTAACACACCATTGACTTCAGTGGATATATCTTCCAGACAGAAAATCAATAAAGAAACAGTGGCCTTAAGTGACACATTCG
Source organism: Antrozous pallidus (assembly GCA_027563665.1). Classification (NCBI taxonomy): domain Eukaryota; kingdom Metazoa; phylum Chordata; class Mammalia; order Chiroptera; family Vespertilionidae; genus Antrozous; species Antrozous pallidus. Next base: position 43,234,789 of record CM050514.1, on the reverse strand, counting down.
ACCAGATGGAATTTTAAGAGCATTTTATCTCAAAGCAGTAGAATATACATTATTTTCAAGTGCACATGGAAAATTTTTCAAGATAGACCATGTTATGTCACAAAACAAGTCTCAGTAAATTGAAGAAGATTGAAATCATATCAAGCATCTTCTCTGACTACAATGGTATGAAACTAGAAATCAGTTGCAATACAAAAAACCTTAAAAGCACACCAACAGTGGAGGCTAAATAACATGTTACTAAATAGTTAATGGGTTAACAATGAGACCAAGGAAGAAATCAAAAGATGCCTTGAGATAAACGAAAATGAAAACACAACAACACAAAATCTATGTTTCACAGTGAAAGCAATCATAAGAGGAAATTCATAGCAATACTAGCCTACCTCATAAAACTGAAAAATCTCAAAACAATCTAACCTTATGCCTAAAGGAACTGGAAAAATAACAACAAAGTTCAACATGAGTAGAAAGAAGGGAAAAACGAAATCATAAAGATCAGAGCAGAAATAAGCAGAATAGAGTAAAAAAAAAAAAGGCAATACAAAAGATTAATGAACCAAGAGCTGATTCTTTGGTTGATAAACAAGGCTGATAAACCTTTAACCAGACTCATCAAGAAAAAAGGAGAGAAGACCCCCCCCCAAAAAATAAAATTAAATCAGAAATAAAAGACCAGAAGTGACAACTGACACACAGAAGTACAAAGGATTATAAGACTCCAAATAATTATATGCCTACATATTGAACAATGTAGAAGATATGGATAAATCCCTAGAAATATAAAAAATTTTTAAGACTGAATCAAGAAGGAAATTTGAATGGGTGAATACTACCAGTGAAATCAAAGCAGTAATAAAAAAAACTCAACAAACAAATCCTAATCAGATAGAGTCACAGTTGAATTTTATCAAACATTCAAAAAAAATTAACACCTATCCTTCTCAAATTATTCCAAACAATTCAAGAAGAGGGAAGGTTCCAAAGCTTATTTTATGAGGCCAGCATTATCTTGATTCCCAAACTAGAAAAAGACATTCCAAAAAAACCCAAACAAAAAAAAAACAACTATAGGCCAATAATCCTAATGAACATAGATGCAGAAATCCTCAATAAGATATTAGCAAACCAAATTGAATACATAAAAAAAGATCATACACAATAATCAAGTGGGATTTATCCCTGGGATGCAAGGTTGGTTTAGTATCCACAAATCAATTAACATGATATATCACATAAACAAAATAAAGGATGAAAATCATATTATGATATCAACAGATGCAGAATAGCATTTTATAAAATCAAGCACCCATCCTAGCTAATGAAAGAGTAATATGCAAATTGATCATAACTCCAACACACAAGATGGCTGCCCCATGTGGTCAAAGATGGCTGCCCCCATGTGGACACAATATGGCTGCCACACAATGGTCAGCAGAGAAGGGCAGCTGGGGGAGGACCAGGCTTGCAGGGGAGGGCAGTTTTGGGTAATCAGGCCAGCATGGGAGCAGTTAGATGTAGATCAGGCTGTCAGAGGAGTGGTTAGGGGGTGATCAGACTGACAGGCAGAAGCAGTTAGGGGCAATCAGGCAGGCAGGCAGGGGAACAGTTGAGAGCCAGTGGACCTGGATTGTCAGAGGCATGTGTGACTGCCCTCAAGGGGTCCCAGACTGGAGAGGGTGCAGGCTTGGCTGAGGGAGATACCCTTCCCCCATGCACAAATTTTGTGCACTGAGAATTATTTATGATAATTCTCAAAAGTGGAAATAGCAGGAACATGCCTCAACATAAAGGCCATATATGACAAACCCACAGCTAACATCAAACTCAATGGGCAAAAATTAAGAGTTTCCCTTAACATCTGAAACAAGACAGAGATGACTGCTTTCACCACTCTTATTCAACATAGTACTGGAAGTCCTAGCATAGCAATCAGACAAGAAGAAGTAAAACGCATCCAGATTGGAAAGGAAGATGTAAAACTGTCATTATTTGCAGATGCCTTAATACTGTATTTAGAGAACCCTCAAGAATACACCAAAAAAACTATTAAAACTGATAAATGATTCATTAAATTAGTAGGATATAAAATAAATATTCAGAAGTTGGTTGCATTTTTATACATCAATAAATGAACTATCAAAAAGAGAAATTAAGAAAACAATTCTATTTACAATTGCATAAAAAAATACCTAGGAGTAAATTCAACCAAGGAGGTAAAAGATCTTTACTTAAAAAAATTGTAAGAAATCAAAGAAGATACAAATCAATGGAAGCATATACCCTGCTCATTAACATTGTTAAAATGTCCATACTTCCCAAAGCAATCTATTGATTCAACACAATATCTATCAAAAATACCAATGGTTTATTTTACAGAACTAGAACAAATAATCTAAATATTTATAAGGACCCTCAAATAGCCACAGCAATCTTCAGAAAGAAGAACAAAGTTGGAGGTATCACACTATTTGATACCAAACTATACTACAAGGCTAGAATAATCAAAATAACATGATTCAGTCATAAAACCGACAGTAAATCAATAGAACAGAATAGCCTATATAGTCAGTTAATCTATGACAAAGGAAGTAAGAACCTACAGTGGGAGTAAAAATATTCTACTCAATAAATAGTGTTGGTAAAATTGGACAAATGCATGGAGAAAAATGAAACTAAACCACCTTCTCACACCATATGCAAGAATAAATTCAAACTAGATTAAAGAATTAAATATAAGACCCAAAACCACATAATTCCTAGAAGAAAACATTGGCAGTGAACACTGACATTTCTCTTAGCAATATTCTTTCTGATATATCTCCTTGGGCCAGGGAAACAAAAGAAAAGTGGGTGAAGAAGAAGTGGTTAGATATATACAATGGAGTATTACTGGGCCATAAAAAAGAATGAAATGTTACCATTTGCAACAACATGGATGGATCTAGAGGGTATTATGCTATGAGAAATAAGTCCAACAGAGAAAAACAAATGTCACTTATGTGAAGAATCTAAAGAAAAAATAAAATAGAAACAGACTCAATAGATGCATTGAACAAACTTATGGTTGCCAGATCGCAGGGTTTGGAGGGCTTGGTGAAAAAGGTAAAGGGATTGACAGGTATGAATAAATTGTAGTTACAAAATAGTCATGGGATATAAAGTGCAGCATAAGGAATAATAATATTGCAATTAACTATGTATGGTGCCACGTGGATACTTGAATTATCAAGGGATCACTTTGTAAATTATATAATTGTCTAACCATTATGCTGTCCACCTGAAACTAATCTATATAATAAAAGCCTAAGTGACCCTTTCTGCAGAATGGCCAGAACAACCAGTCACTCTGATGTGCACTGACCACCAGGGGGCAGACACTTAATGTAGGAGCTGCCCCCTATTGGTCAGTGCGCTCCCACAGGAGGAGCACCACTCAGCCAGAAGCTGGGCTTACGGCCAGCGAGCTGAGCTGCCACGGTGTCGGGAGCCTCTCCCAACTCCACAGCACTACCGAGTGGCGGCAGCAGGTGCAGTGGGCTGTTGTGAGTGTGAGCGTGCCTGGCCCGATTCGGGCTCCTCGTTGACCACCTGCCACTTTACGTACTGCTACATCCCCTGAGGAGTCCCAGACCGTGAGAAGGATGTCTGATTGCCGGCTTAGGCCCAATCCCAATGCCATTCTCTGTAAAAGGTAGTTAGTCTGAACAACTCAGGGAAGTGCAGGGAGCTCAGGGTGAGCCTGCCTCCACGCTTGACTCACCCACTCGATGGTGTTCACTGGACAGACCATAGTGGCCCAGCCTGTGCACATGCAGCAGCTGCTGAGCTCAAGCAGCAGGCCATGAAGCAGCAGCAGGCCATCCAGCCACAACCTGGCAGTCAGACATTCCCCGAGGGTTCCTAGACTGTGAGAGGGCACAGGCCAGTCTGAGGGACCCGCCTACTGTCCCCCAGTGCATGAATTTTGTGTATCGGGCCTCTAGTATAAAATAATGTTGAATGTCAACCATAATTGAAAAACAAAATTTTAAAAAGATCATTATTAACTATCTTTAGCATAACAAAACATCTTTTTATTTTAGGTTGAAAAATAAGAGTAATTTAAGAGTTTGTAAAAAAAAAAAAAAAAGAGGAGACATATGTACTACTATTTATAATACTTTAAACAATAAAAACATTAATTATTTTAAAAAATAAATAAAGGATATTACAGTAGTATTTAAACTTAAAAAAGAGTTTGTGTTAATAAGAATATCTTGAATTACAATGACAAGAAATGCACTGTCTAATATTAGTTAAAATGGTTATTTTAGGTTCTGCTTTGCTGATTTTACCAACATAAATATTTACCAGCTTGTTAATATCATAAAATATTTACTTGGCCTTTTTATCCCTTGCTCCCCAGTAATATTTTTTGTATGATTTTTATGGTGTTTTAGGATGCAACATTACCAAGGTCCTCATTGCCAACAGAGGAGAAATCGCCTGCAGGGTGATGCGAACAGCTAAGAAAATGGGTATACAGTCCGTGGCTGTTTATAGTGAGGCTGACAGGAACTCCATGCATGTAGACATGGTATGTTGCTAAAACCTGGAGATCATATTTGTTTAGTGTGTCTTTTAGTTCTTTATGTTGACAGTTTATATTTGCTAGTGTTCACAGTGTTGCAGTAGATAAGTTCAGCTGCTCACTAATAATTCCCTTTGGGGACATTTTCCAAATAAGGCACCAGTGGAACTAAACAGTGTACTCTGTGATGGAGTTGATTTATACACCAGGTCCTGTCAATAAGGATTTGTTAAAGCAGTTCACAGAATCTGTCTGATGCACCGACCACACTTTGAGGGGCTCATATCCACATCCCTGGTGTGCAAGGAAAAGAATCAAGATTCTAGTTTTAGCAACTACTACTTACTGGCCAAGGGTCTTAGACAAGTCACTCAATGTTTCATTAACTGGAAAATTAGAACTACAAGGACCTTCCTCCCCTAAGGTTTGTACGTGTTAGTAAATTACAACTAGCTGTTATCCCTTAGACAGAACCCAGGGGTGGACGAATTCAACAGTTCACAAATCCACAGTGAGGAGTTTCACTTGGCCTTCCAGCTTTGCGTAGTAGGCCCATGCAGCTTTCTAGCCACTTTTCTGTCTCATACTGTGAATGCCTGTTGCTGTCTATCTTAAGCCACTTTCGTTTTACTTTAGTGTGTGACATATATTATACATAAAATCAAGTTTTAGCATTCTCCTAATGCAAAAGATTTCAAATAGATTATTATTTTTAATATGTTTTTATTGATTTCAGAGAAAGGAATGGAAAGGGAGAGAGAAATAGAAACATCAATGATGAGAGAAAATCATTAATCAGCTGCCTCCTGCACGACCCTGACTGGGGATTGAGCCCAAACCTGGGCTTGTGCCCTGACCAGGAATCGAACCATGACCTCCTAGTTCATAGGTCAATGCTCAACCACTGAGCTACACCAGGCCACCGTGCTACACTAGGCCACCGTGACTTATTTTTATAGCATAGATATGAGCTAGTACTTTTGTTTTCTTCTTGAGGAGCTAGCATTTCTATATTTCTATTGCTACCTCTATTGCTATGTTCCTGAAGCAGTCCTATATAGAATACTAGGTCTGTGGTTTTCTAAACACATACCATTTGTTAAACAGGCAGATGAAGCGCATTTCATTGGTCCTGCTCCCTCTCAGCAGAGCTACCTATCTATGGAGAAAATCATGCAAGTGGCCAAGATTTCTGCTGCACAGGTAAGGGTGATGAAGAAATGTACAATACAAAAGTAAAGGTGTTGCCCAGTTTTCATAAAATTACTTATTATTTAGATAACACATTTTCTATTTTTAGCCATTCCCAGTTTCTGTCTTTTCTGTTTAAAGCATTAATATGGAATGAACAATCCAAACAGGCTCACAATTTTGTGCACCATCAGGGTGAATTGGCAGCTAAATATATGCCTGATGGTGAAATTGCCCACTGGTGGTAGTAATATTGCTAGTTTTTCTTTATTAATCCGTTCAACTGCCCAAGAATACTGTGGTTGGGTAGAGTGAGCTGTTCTTAAGAGAAATCAAACTTCTTGAGGTCATTCACAGAATGTGTGATAGAACTTGATATTCACAAGTAGATAGCTGCTTTTCTTTTTAGTGTGACGAGAAGGTTATTTATCTAGCTCATCAGAGTTCTATTAGTTTAATATCTGTTCAAAAGAAGGGAAGCTAGCAACACTTTGAAAATGAAATTAAGGGAACAGTTACAGGCATAAATAGTATCATCAAAATCAAATAGTAACGCCGAGACCGGTTTGGCTCAGTGGATAGAGCGTCGGACTGCGGACTGAAGGGTCCCGGGTTCGATTCCGGCAAGGGCATGTGCCTTGGCTGCGGGCACATCCCCAGTGGGGAGCGTGCAAGAGGCTGATCGATGTCTCTCTCTCATCGATGTTTCTGACTTTCTATCCCTCTCCCTTCTGCTCTGTAAAAAATCAATAAAATATATTTTTAAAAAAATCAAATAGTAACAAAGTTAGCAAAAGTAGTTCAAGACCAGTATATTGAAAACTAAAACATTACTGAGCGAAATTAAATGATCCTAAATAAATAGGCAGATAAATCATTGGAAGACTCAATATTGTTAAGATGGCAATTCTTTCCAAGTTGACTGATAGATTGAATCACTCTATATCAAAATTCCAATAGGCTGTTTTGTAGAAATTGACAAGCCTAGTTCTCAAATAGCTAAATGCAAATTATATGGTTAAAACAAGTTTGAAAAGACTAATAAATGTGTAGGACATTTATTTTTTTTAATTTTTAAAAATATATTTTATTGACTTTTTACAGAGAGGAAGGGAGAGGGATAGAAAGCTAGAAACATCGGTGAGAGAGAAACATCCATCAGCTGCCTCCTGCACCCTCGCCCCTCCCCCCCACTCGGGATGTGCCCACAACCAAGGTACATGCCCTTGACTGGAATCGAAACTGGGACCCTTCAGTCCGCAGGCCAACGCTCTATCCACTGAGCCAAACCGGCCTCGGCAATGGGTAGGACATTTTTAAAAGAGGCATGCGGCTTGCCAGCTGCAAGTTTGACATGCTTGATGTAGGGTTTAGACCTTCTATTTCAAAACTCATTATAAAACTATAGTAACCAACAGTGTGTTAACAGAAGAATAAATATACAGGTTAGTATAACAGAATAGAAAGTTGCACATTTATGGTTAATCAATTTTTGAATAAAGATAATGTAATAGGGAAAGGGTAGTTTTTTCAACAAATGGTGCTGGAACAATTGGCTATCTTTATGTAAAAAGATGAACCTAAAGTATAGTTTCTACACTCTTATCTTATACTTTCCATAAAAAACAAAAGTAACTTGAAATGTAGCATATATCTAAATGAAAGAATTACAACTATAAAATTTCTGGAAGAAAACATAAAAGAAAATCTTTGAGAGGGTTAGGCAATAATTTATTTGATATACCATCATAAGCAAGATTCATAAAAGAAAAAATAGACTTCACCAAAATTTAAAACTTTTGCTCTTCAAAAGAAAGCACTAAGAATTTAAAAGATCAGCCATGGACTGGGAGAAAATATGTGCATAACATATATTTTATAAAGAGGTATCCAGAATTATTAAGGAACACTTTACAAATCAAATAACCCAATTGAAGAAAATGGGCAAAAGATTTAAAAAGACACATCACCAAAGAAGATACACAAATGGCCAATAAGGCCAATAAAAGGTACTCAATATCATTAGTCATTAGGGAAATTAACATTAAAACTACAGTTATATACCATCTCACACTCATTAGGATGTTATAAATATAAAAGACAGATAATAAGTGTTGGCAGGAATTTGGAGAAATTTGGAACTATCAGATATTGCTGGTAGAAATGCAAACTAGGATAGCTTTTTTAGAAAACTTAAAAGGTTAAATATATATTTATCATATTTTGACCCAACAGTTGCCCTTCTGAGCATTTACTCAAGAGAAATGAAAAATAGGCTTATATGAATATTCATTACTGCATTATTTATAACTAATGGTCCAGTGCACAAAATTCGTGCACTGGGGGGGGGGGGCCTTCCTCAGCTCGGCCTACACCCTCTCTAATATGGGACCCCTTGGGTCCTAAACCAGCATTCGGACATCCCTCTTGCAATCTGGGACTGCTTGCTCCTAACTGCTCACCTGCCTGCCAGCCTGTTCGCCCCCAACTGCCCCCACCCCGCCGGCCTTCTTGCTCCTAACTTCCCCCCTTGCTGGCCTGCTGGCCCCCAACTGCCCCCCCTTGCTGGCTTGCTCTCTCCCAACTGCCCCCCTTGCCAGCCTGCTCACCCCCAACTGCTCTCCCTCCTGGCCTGCTCACCAGCAACTGCTCCCGCTGGCCTCATCACCCCCAACTGTTCTCTCATCCTGGCCTGCTTGCCCTAACCACCTCTGCCTCGGCCCCCACACCATGGCTTTGTCTAGAGGACGTCTGGACGGTCTCCTGGTCTGACTATCATATTACCCTTTTGTTAGTATAGGTAGCCCCAAACTGGGAAAAAATCCAAATGAAAGCATGAACTAAATGTAGCATATAGTGGAATCAATTCTATAAAAAGAAATAAACTACTGATACAGACAATAACAAGGATGAACCTCAAAAAATTATGCCAAGTGCCCTGGCCAGTTTGACTCAGTGACTAGAGTGTCAGCCTGTGGACTGAAGGGTTCTGGGTTCGATTCCAGTCAGGGGCACATGCCCGAGTTGCAGGCTCGATCCCCAGTAGGGGATGTGCAAGAGACAGCCAATCAATGATTCTCTCTTGTTGTTGATGTTTCTATCTCTCTCTCCCTCTCTTTTCTTCTCTGAAATCAATTAAATAATATATTTAAAATGTTTCCCCTCCAAAATTATGCTAAGTTAAAGACGTCAGACACATAAGACTATGTGATTACATATCTAGGAACTTTCTTTAAAAAAAAGTGAAACTGCAGAGACAGCAGGTGGCTTGGTTCCAGAAGTAAGAATTAATTAGTTATGCACATGGTCACACAGGAACTTTTTTGAGTGATAGAAGTGTTCTAAAACTGGATTGCAGTTACAGTTGCACAATTGTATAAATTTACTAAATTATGAAACTGTAAATGGGTGAATGTTATATATGTAAATCATACCTAAAAAAAAAAAAAGCTATTAGCAAACCACGAAGGACTGGGTGTAGATCTTTTTGTTTGCCTAGCATAAATAACATTTGATCATTTCATAGGAAATGTCTAAAATTGAGCATTGGGGAAAGAAACAAAATTACAGACTGACGTCAAAATGTGACTTTTCGCATTTTTTTCAGTATTTAGCATTTTGTTGTTTGCCATCAGTAAGATATGTTTTTTTCTATTCACATGAGTTTCCCAGACATTGGAAGCTAACTGCTTTAATTTTGAAATGTCCTTTAAATGTAACTATTTTGAAATAGGGTTGGCAGAGCTTTTTTTTTGTTATATTCAACTAGAAGTTCGGTGCATGAAATTTGTGCACTTGCAGGAGGGGGTTCCCTCAGTCCTGCCTGCGCCCATCACAGTCTGGGACCCCTCGCTCCTTACTGCCTGCCTACTCGCTGCTCCTTACCTCTCAGCTCACTGCTCCTTAGCGCTGCCACGGAGGCGGGGCAGGCTTCCACCACCGCTGCTGTGTTTGCCTGCCATGAGCCTGGCTTCTGGGTGAGCAGCGCTCTCCCCATGGAAGCGCACTGACCACCAGGGGATAGCTCCTGTGTTGAGCGTCTGCCCCCTGGTGGTCAGTGCACATCATAGCGAACAGTCATTCCACCGTGCATTCCACAGTTTGGTCAGTTTGCATGTTAGGCTTTTATTATATAGGATTGGTTATAATTATTATTTTAGAACAGCAGATGTCCTGAGGGCTACTGAAGTGGAAGACTGAGTTGCTTCATTCCTCACTAATCTGAGCTGCAGCTGTTTGCTTTCCTGTGTCTTCCCTCTTTCCTGTTGGCATGTTTGCCCTAAGAAAACACAGTTCTTGGGTCACCGATTGTCCTCTTTTGTGAGCGAGAAAGCCAGATACATAAATTTGTTAAAACTCTGAGGAACTTGCAAATAACTGGGCAAAAGTCATCCACTTTCACTAACGTATACGTTGAGTGGCCAGATTATTATGATCTCTGAACACATAATAATCTGGCCACTCAGAGTATATCCTATAACAGTGGTTGGCAAACTGCGGCTCGCAAGCCACACGCAGCTCTTTGGCCCCTTGAGTGTGGCTCTTCTACAAAATACCATGGCCTGAGCGAGTCTATTTTGAAGAAGTGGCATTAGAAGAAGTTTACGTTTAAAAAAATTGGCTCTCAAAAGAAATTTCAATCGTTGTCCTGTTGATATTTGGCTCTGTTGACTAATGAGTTTGCCGACCACTGTCCTATATAATAAAAGGCTAATAAGCAAATTGTCCCCTCGACCAGGAGTTCGGCCAGCAGGCAGACCAGCCAACTGCCCATGTCCCCTCCCTGTAGCCAGGCTGGCCGGACCCCACCCATGCGTGAATTCATGCACCAGGCACACATACACACATATACATATATACACACACACATACACAAACTGATTGACCAGATTATTATGCGTTCAGAGAGTATAGTAGTCTGGCCACTCAGTGTCTACAGGCTTTCGCATATGACTTTTTGTTTGCTTCTTAGTCTTCTTTTCAGAGTGGTGACACGGGCACATGATAACCTGAAGATAGATGGGGTGTGATTGTGCTGGTGTGCTTCTCAGCTTGTGGGTTCCACAGTTTCGGTTCTAGGCCAGCCCTGTGCGAAGGCAGAGTCACAAAACCCCATTACCTTTATTCCTACATATACTCCTTGACATTCTACCCTAAAAGCAGTATTATTGTACATTAAAATACAGATTCTTTTGATTCATCCATTCCACTTGTAGACTGATACTTATAAGAATTTAAAGCAGGGGCTCAAAGAGATACGGGTCCATCATTGTGTACTAGTGTAGCAGCATTATTCACAATAACCAGAAGGTGGAACCAATCCGCACCCATCCACAGGTGAGTGTTAAACCAAATGTGAAATACATACATACAGCCTTAAAACAAGGAATGAAATTCTGATACATGGTACTGCATGGATGAACCTAGGAAACATTCTGCTCCGTGAAATAAGCCAGACACAAAAGGGTTCATTTGTACAGTTCCACTTATACCAGGTTGCTAGAATAAACAAATTCATAGAGACAGAAAGTGAAATTTGTGAGACAGAAAATTACCAGGGAGTGGGAGGTTAGTGTGCAATGGTACAGAGGTTCTGTTTGGGGTGATGGGAGCGTTCTGGAGACGGTTGGTGGTAATGATTGCCCAGCATTGTGAATGTGCTAATGCCACTGAATTGTGCGCTTAAATAGAGGTTTATCTTATGTATGTATTACCACAATAAAAAGAAATGCAGATTCTTCTGGTTCAGGTAAGGCTTCAGAGCTTCATTGTGGAAGTTTCAGATGTCTGTGTGGAAACAGGCTTTGATGGCGAGGGCAGGGACCGCCAGCACGCAGAGGCCTCCCCGCAGGAAAACGATGCTGCCCGCACCCCGTTTGCCAGGGGAGTGCTAGTAAATTTGTCTTTTCACTTCTCGCTTCTAGGCTATCCATCCTGGGTATGGTTTTCTTTCCGAGAGCATGGAATTTGCCGAACTATGTAAGCAAGAAGGAATTATTTTTATAGGTCCTCCCTCATCTGCAATTAGGGACATGGGTATAAAGAGGTATGAGTTTATATTTTTAAATAAGATCAGTTGAAATGATTTATTTTACCTATAATAGATGTGCCAATAATACACTTCTGTTGTCGTAGGCATAAGTTGTTTATCTGCCATTCTAGGGAGTTACAGAAAATATTCAGCTAATTAGTATTTCTAATCAACTTGCTAATTCTTTTGGGGGGACAAAAACAAGGTTGGATGAGCTACCACATGAAAAAATGGATTGAGGGAAATCAACAGATATTTTAATATTTGTATTAATATTTGTTATCTCAGATGTAGTTCTTTTTTTTAATCTATGCAGTGTTTTCTTTGAAAAGTCCCATTATAATACGGATGATGTATTATAGAATTATACTCCTGAAACCTATAAAATTTTATTAATGAATATCAGCCCCAATAATTTCAATAAAAAAGAAAAAACTAAACATAAAATAAAAAGTTCCATTATATTTTTGTAGACTGGGCTGTATTTGTTTCTCTTGTATGAAATTTCATAGAATTTGGGTATCTCGGGCTTTTTTATTGTAAAGCACTTCCAAATCCATAATGGCTGCAGCCGGAGTGCCCGTTGTGGAAGGCTATCACGGTGAGGACCAGACAGACGGGTGCCTGAGGGAGCATGCCGGGAGGATCGGCTACCCCGTCATGATCAAAGCCGTCCGTGGGGGAGGAGGAAAAGTAAGATTGCGTGCTCATACTTTCCATTTCTCTCTACTCTCTCTGTTCTATTTATGTTGTAGTCAAATCTGCCTTTCATCTTAGGGCATGAGGATCGCTAGATCAGAAAAAGAATTTCAAGAGCAGTTGGAATCCGCCCGGAGGGAAGCAAAGAAGTCCTTCAACGATGATGCTATGCTGATTGAGAAGTTTGTGGACACTCCAAGGTGGGGTTAGCCTTTATTTCTGACTCAGGTTTTTTAAATTTATAAAAAATGCACGCACGTTATATAAAATACAAAGTTCTAGTAGGATATAAGTACATAAATTCCCCAATCCCACCCCTGAGGTACCCCCTATAATGGGATGGTATGTATACTTCCAGGCATTTTCCGTGTGAACAGATACAAACAGAATACAACATACATACAGAACAGTGAATCAAATCTTATATAATATTGCATGTTAATATTATATCAGAGATCTTTCCATAGATCTCATTCTTTTTGTTGACCTTAATATTGGTTCCATGATATTGATATGCCATTAATTCATTCAATCCATTACTTTTTTATATAATGGATTTTTAAAATAAAAAAATTCTTGTAAGAAATTAAGGCATATTGCCCTGGCTGGTTTTGCTCAGTGGTTAGTGTCAGCCCGTAGACCCAAGGGTCCGGGTTTGATTTCCAGTCAAGGGCATGTACCTAGGTTGCAGGCCAGATCCTGGCCTAAGTCAGGACATGTGCAGGAGGCAACCAACTGATGTCTCTCTCACATGGATGTTTCTCTCTCCCCCTCCTCCCTCCCTTCCACTCTCTCTAACAATCAATGAGAGAAAAATATTCTTGGGTGAGGATTAACCAATGTGTTTCAAGAGCACACTAGCACAATCACACCTCCTCTATCCTCAGGTTACTCTGTGCCCATGTCACCTTTCTAAAAACAAAAACAAAAAATAAATTAAGCTATATTTTACAGAACTCTGTAAGCATCAGTTGAGATGCTCAGAAAATGGAAATAGTTACCCAACTGGATTATAATTGTAAATGATGTGTTAACCAACAGCTCACACTTTTATTGCACTCACCATTGCTGGGTTCCTAAATATTTTACATATACTAATCTTGCTGTCCAAATTATAATCTAGTTCTTGCAAGAACCCCTTAGAGGGTAGTATTCCCATTTTGCAGGTGAGGATACTGAGCAACAGAATAGTCACATCAGATGGCTTGCCTGAGGTCTCCTAGCTAAAAGTAGTGGAGCCTGATTTCAACCCAGGCAGTTTGACTCTGAAAGTCATACTCCAGGCCACTGCACTAAACTGCTTCTCTAGGTATCACAATAACAAATGCCGTGTAAATACCTAATTTTTATTTTTATTTTCTGGAGTTTTCTTTTCATGCCTATTGCTTAAAGTAAGGTACTGATTATAAAAGCTTCCTGCTTCATAGACTTTTTGGTAATTTACATAGATACAGATACAGATACAGATACAGATACAGATACAGATACAGATATAGATATAGATTCAGGTGTAGATATAGTTATCCTGTATCTCCAGTGACCTGATAAAGAATAACTCATTTGGGAACCGTGACTAGAGAGGGATTTACCTTGAAGGTAATGAGCTGAAGCTTCCCTTGCATAAACCTCTTCCAAGTTCCATTACCTAATTGTGTCTTCTTTTTAAAGAGGGCCTCCAAATAGTTTTTGTTTCAGACCATACAAGCTTAGAACTGTCCCTGAACATGGCACAGTAAATTAAATTCATTTAGAGTTTGTTAAAAAAAAAAAAGTCAACCATAAAGTTGGCCAGTTAATTAGGAGCAGGTAACATAGGCTGCCTGCTAGTGGGAAGCCAGAAAAAGACAGAGAGATTCTGAGAAACCAGGGCTCCCTCCCACAGAATAGACTGACTCTCCAGGTAACACACTCTCGAGTTAGATAGTTGTGAACACGGCAGCTAGCTATTTCGGTGACTGTAACTACATGTTCCAACAGTTTTTGAAACTGTAATTTCTTTCCTTGTGAAATGTTAGCTACATATTACCTCACGTTGTAATTTATTCCTCCAAGAGCTGGGAAACTCCTGGGATCCAAGGACCTGCTAGTATATTTCCTTTTCATTTTCCCCCTATATATTACTACCTGGCATATTACTTTCTTCATGATAGGCTTCAATAATATTTTTTTTAAATATAGAAGTAATGCGAATACATTATAAATTCTTTGGAAAATGCAGGAGTTGGAAAACAAAGTCACTCATAATCTCATTCTCTAAGTGTATTAATATTTCTATATATTTCTGTGCCGTATTTTCTAGTAATAGTATTTTAATATCATAACTGTACTGAATACACTATGTTATATCCTGCTAAATAGTTACCTGTGGGATTAATGGAGTGTGAGAAAATTGTCAGGACAGTGCTGGTAACTGAGAAAAGTACATACGAGGTGTTTTCTAGGTCTGATCAGTTATTGTGTTTATCTGGAAGGCTGGGACAGAAGATAGTCTTCAAAGTGTACTATTTGGAGGGTAATAAAAGAAACCGGATTCCGTCTTCACTTCAGAGTCAATAAATAATCTATGTGACTTTAAAATGTAACTAAGAAGATGAAAACTTTGGAACTTTTAGAAAATACCAAGGCATTTCTAATAGAATCCAGCTGTATCCACCTATCAGTGTCCCGCCCGCATCCTGACCAGGGATGGAGCGACAGCCAGACCCCCAGTGGCTGAACGAAGCGGCTAGGATTGTCCTGAGACAGTGTTCCGGACCCTGTAAGTTCGGCTAAGCAGCAGAAAAGATCAGTCAGCAAAAGGAAAATGGCACAAGTGACTTGATGATTACAGAATCAAAACAGAAAACACAGATCCTCCGTGCTCTTCCTCTGTACGTAGCCAAAGGAAAACTGTGTCCAAGTTTTGAGACCTCAGAATAAAAACTGTGTTGTGTCCTGCCCTTGGTGTGGCCAGGCATGTTCCTTTCTGAACCCGGAGCCCTGCTACAGTGCCGTCCTCGCTGGGGCGGCTGAGAAATAAGGGAGGGCCCGTAGAAGGTAGAATTTTATAGTTGTAATTTGAAAATCAGGTTGTTCAGCTCCCGCATGGGAAGAGCTCGGAAGCTGTTACAGCTGAAGAACAAGTAAAAGCTGGACAGCAAGTCAGTGACTTAGACCCATAAGAGAACTGAGGGCACAGGGAAGCCACCACCCCAGAGTCTGGGAGGCGCGTGGACACAGCGAAGCACAGCCGGGAGCCGCCTGCCAGGAGCAGAAGCCGCTGGAGCCCATCAGTTTACAGGAACACCGAAATGGGAATTTTGACAAATTACTGGAGACTGATTGTGGACTAGCTTGATAGTGAGGAAATCTTTAAGCCACCCCCCCCCCAGTATTAGGGGGGCCTCCCAACTTTTCATTAGTTTTATTGCCAGGAATCCCACCAAGTTCTCATGGTGAAAATCTGAGCAATTTCTTAAAATGTGAGGGTTGGGGTGTAGAAAAGTAACCTTCCGAAATAGGCCCAGAGCAGTCTGTGCTCGGAAACAAAGGCCAACGCTCCCCAGGGAAGCTTTGCCAGAACCTTTTCTGTCCTGGGGGAAGGGCAGTCGCCCAGTCTCGCCTCTAACCTGCCCGTTGTACCTAAGGGTGAACAGTATTAGGAAAACACTTCTGGAGCACAGCGTCAGGTCAACTAAACCTCTGAGATGTAATCATAAGATCACGGGGTGTTTTCCCTGCCCTACACCCTACCATGTCACCAGGGCTCCCGTGTAATAACAGTGGGTTCCAACTGAAGGAGCGCAGGACCCAGACTCTGTCCAGAAAGCAGTTCTTGTTGAAGCCCAGAGTCAACAGGAGAAACAAAGGGAAACAAAGGACATTGGAGCAAAGTGAAGCCTCAGGCACCCACAGCTGCTGCGAACATGCAACACAGCATGCCTCCAAGCCTGGTTAACTTTAAACATTTAAGGCTTGTTTACCTCATTTCCCGGTATGGGATACATCACATCTGGTTCCCTCCCTCCCTCCCTCTCTCCCTCCCTCCCTCCTTCCCTCCCTCCCTCCCTCCCTTTCTTTGTCTATTTATTTTAGTTGATTTTAAAGAGAGGAGCAGGGAGAGAGAGAAACATTGATTGGTTGCCTTCCGCCTGCATCCTGACCAGAGATGCAACTATACCCTGGATATGTGTCCTGACCCGGGATCAAACACACCATCTTTTGGTGTGTATTGTACAATGCTTCCACCAATTGAACCACACCAGCCAGGGCCATCGCATCTGGATTAAAAAAAAAAAAATTCCAAGTCTTACAAGTTAAAAAAATTTTTTTAAAAAGCACAACTTGAAGTAACAAGGCAAGTATCAGAACTAGACAGAGATGTGACACATATTTGGGGATTATCTATGGGATTTAAAGTAAGTGGTTAATATCTAAATGCTCTAATGGAGCAAGTAAAAAAAAAAAACAATGCAAGAACAGAGGGTAATGTAAACAAAGAGATGGAAATTTAAGAACAAAAAAACAAATGAAAATGCTAGAAATAAAAAACATCATAACAAAGGAAGAATGCATTTGATGAACTAATCAGTAAGCTAGACACAGCTGGAGAAAGAATCAGTGACCTTGAACATATGTCAATGGAAACTTCCCAAACAAATACAAAGAGAAGTGAGAATGAAAACAAACAAATACAATATAACTGAACTATCTAAGAACTGTAGGACAATTTTTAAAGCTGTACCAGGTAACATGTGCTTATTTGAATACAAGAAGAAAGAAAGGAATGGGAGAACTACTTCAAAGTAATAGTGGCCAAAATGTTCCCCAAATTAATGACAGACACCACACTACAGAACCAGGAAGTTCAGAGGACATCAATGAGGATAACTGTCAAAGAAATTTTAAAATTATATTCAAACATAAGAAAACAAACACAAATAGGACATCTTGAAAAAAGCCAGAGAGGCGAAAACTTTCTGTAGTACATCAGACATCTCACAGAAGCCATGCAAGCGAGAGTCAAGAGAAGTGGAATATATATAAAATGTAGAAATCTATATGCAATTAAATTATCCTCAGACATGCAGGAGGAATAAACATGTCCTCAGACAAAATTTGAGAGAATTTGTCACCAGTAGACTTGCCTTGCGAGTAACGATAACAGAAGTTCTTCAAATCGAAGGAAAAGGATACAGGTTAGAAACTCGGGTCTAATAAAGAAAGAATATTAGACAAGGACTTCACAGTTAACAGTTTTTTCAAAATATTAAGAAGAAGAGTGTATTTGGCGATGTTAGCTTAAGGATAAGTAAAAAGAGGAGGAAAGGTCAAGAAGGTAAATCCAAAAGAAAGAAATCAAATTCTCTTGTGTTGGACATGTAGGAAGATTTCCAAATGGACCATCCAGTGGAACTGATAAATCAAGAAAATTAATTTTTCCAAATGGTTTAAGGAAGTATTTTATGGAATGAACAGAAAGGAACAGCCCTGAGCCACTGCTGAACAGGACATTATGAGACTTCTTGTATTTAAAAATTTTTTTTACTGATTTTTATTTCAGAGAGTGAGAAAGAAAGAGGGAGAGAGAGAAACATGGATGTTAGAGTGAAACATCAATTGGGTACTTCTTGCACACTGCTTACGGGGATCCAGCCTGTAACCTGGGCATGTGCCCTCACTGGGAATTAACCTAGCCAGCTGAGCCACACTGGCCAACACTGAGTGCACGAATTTCGTGCCCAGGCCTCTAGTATGCATATAAGTTTTTTGGTTAATCTCTCCATGCCCTCCTCCCCACTTCCCTCTGACTTCCTGGTTTCTCTAAATTTCCTTCTAGGTTTGACAGTTTTGTTTTAACTATGAGTCAATGGGGAAAACTTTTGCTGATCCCTCATTTCTGTGTTGTGGTGAATATGTGAGGTGAACTACAGTATGAACATATCACCATAAGCCTACTGAGAAGAATGCTTCCTTATATTCACCAGATGGTCTGTGTTAGCCTTGTTTTCATAAGTGTTGTGTGCATTTGCTCTCAATATGATTTCTCGTAATTTTGCTATTTTTATACCCAACGTTTAAGTGCCTTTTTGTTTTTTTATGACTTAATGTTAGTATAGTCTTAAAAACTAATGAGCCATATTAATTTATTTCTTCACATTTAAATTTTCGATCTGTCATAGTTTTAAAAAATCAGACTGTAAGAATTGATTTTAAAAATATCCTGATTATAAAAAAGTTTTCATTGACTTTTCGAGGATATATAAAATAGGAGTATAACTTATAATTATTAAATAGTCAGCCTCACCAGTATTTGCCTTCACAGTTTGTACTTTTTGTACCTTGCCCTGCTCTGATGTCATAAATATAGGGTGTCCCCCAAAAACGTATACACACACCTTGTATAATTATAAAGGCCGTGTTTATTTAAGTACATTTCAGTTTCGAAATTGAGCTATCAGCTTTTAAAGTGTGTATACATTTTCCTGGGACACCCTATACAGTTTCTTGTATTTTCTGCCTTTTCTTCTTTCCCAGTTATTTCATATATATTTTTTCTTTGATGTTCACCCAATAAATGGTAAGTTTTTAATAGGGTGTTTTTAAGATTTACTGTAGTTCTGTTTCTAAATTTATATTCTCTGTTTTGAGGTAAAGAAAATATCCCATCATGTGTAAAATAAAAATAGAGGAATTCTGGTCACTTTGGACAATAGTCTGGCTTATGGAATGTGACATTTGTCATCCTCAGGAAAGTATATTAACATGGGTGTTTGCTTTTAAATAGGCATGTAGAAGTCCAGGTGTTTGGTGATCACCATGGCAATGCTGTGTACCTGTTTGAGAGAGACTGTAGTGTCCAGAGGAGGCATCAGAAGATCATTGAGGAAGCCCCCGGGGTAAGGACCTTGTAAAGAAGTTTGTAATCTCTATAATGGAAACACTGGTCACTCTGATTTTCATATCAGAAATCTGTGAAGCTAGTGTCTTCCCCCAAAGTCCAGCTGCTTCCAAGTAGTAGTATATTAGTAAGGATAAGATCCACCCCCCTTTGCTTCCCCCAACCCCCGACAGTGTGGGGATGAGGGGTTGAAGTTCTGGGGCTACCACACAGGACACAACAGGACTGTATTCCATCTGAAGAGTTTTAGGACATTCTCCTCTGACCTAAGGTTCTGACTTAGAGTGCGCAGCTATATCGTGTTTCCATGCAGATTTTAAATTGTAATTGACCAAATGTTTAAAGGAATGAAATGGTCTGGGTAATTGAATGTATTTTCTATGCAGAAGACTTGTTTTAACTGCTGTGTAAGGTTACCTGAAATACATCAGTCATCTTCTTGCTGTATTGTGGAGGAGAGAGATTTGCTCTTATTTGACAAATTTTGACTGGCTAAGGTTGTTCTCTGGGTCCAAGGCCTACTCCTGGTTGTCTGTTTTTTTTTGTTTGTTTGTTTGTTTGTTTTTTAATGTTTTTATTGATTTTTAGAAAGAGAGGAAGGGAGGATATAGAGAGATAGGAACATCCATGAGAGAGAAACATCATCCGTTGATTGCCTTCTGCACGCCCCCTACTGGGGATGGAGCCTACAACCCAGGCATGTGCCCTCACTGGAAATCAAACCAGTAACCTTTTGGTTCCTGGGTTGATGCTCAACCACTGAGCCACACCATCCAGGCATGGTTTCACTTATTTTTGGTTTTACTTATTTTTGGATTTACTGCCGCAGGCTTCTTTTCTTGTTCAAGGTTATATACAGTAGTCCCCCTTATCTAGAGTTTCATGGTCAATTGTGGTTTGAAAATAATAAGTCAGAAATTCCAAAAATACAATAAAATTCCTGAAAATTTGTAAGTTTTAAGTTGCACGCCGTTCTGAGTATCTTATGCCATCCCACCTGGGATGTGAATCACCCCTTTGTCCAGTGTATTCACATTGTAGGCTAACCCACCTGGTAGTCACTTGGTATTTGTTTTAGTGATCAGATTGACCATCACATTACATATTCAGGTTCAAGTCACCCTTATTTTACTTAATTATAGCTCCAAAGTGCAACAGTAGTGATGCTGACAATTTGCATATGTCAAAGAGAAGCTGTAATTGTTTCCTTTAAGTTAAAAGGTCTGTAGGTATAGGAAAAACATACCTAGAGTTTGGTGCTATCTGTGGTTTCAGGGATCCACTGAAGATATATATATATATATATATATATATATATATATATATATATATATTATGGTACTTTATTGATTTTAGAGAGGAAGAGAAACATCAATTGGTTGCCTCCTGCAGGTGTCCCAACTGGGGATCAAACCCACATCCCAGGTATGTGCCTTGACCAGGAATCAAACCTGCCACCTTTCAGTGTATAGGACGATGCTCCAACCAACTGAGCCACCCCAGCCAGGGCTCTCCTGGAGATCTGGGCACATATCCCCATGGAGAGGGGAGACTCACCATGCATGTTTTCATCAGTATGTAGTTCTATCAGCCCAGGGATACGGGATTTCTGGTAATAAGTTTGTTATTCACATATTAAAATTTTAATTTCTGTTGTAGAGTATATTATACCTTTTGAAGTAAATATCAACAACAACAATTTCAATAAAGCCTTATTTTGAAACAATGCCTGCTTAAATATATATCTACAGAGCTCAGTTTTTAAAATGTTAAAAGCTTTGCCTATTTATTGACATACATTTCTTCTTTTTTGAACCATTTTTATTAACTTGGAATCTCAAGGTTTACCGTATTCCAAGATAATTATTGCACACCTGATCCAGATTGCTTTATCATCTTAAAATAGGGACTGTCCAAAGTTTTTATATTGATACATTTAAGTTTAAGTAGACATATAGTTATAACAGTTATGTAGGAACAAGGGACATAGATATATCACTATGCTGAGAAATATCTGCAAGTCATAGAAATTACTAGCAGAACCATTGAACTTTGGCATTGTGGCAGCTTTTTATCTTTATTATCCTTTGAATGTAATATTTGATACATGAAGATGTAATATTGGATCTTAGTGGGGATTTCTAGTGGAACAAAGTACTAATGTAAATTTATTTAAATATTTGTTCATAGCCCGGAATTAAACCTGAAGTAAGAAAAAAGCTTGGGGAAGCTGCAGTCCGAGCTGCTAAAGCTGTAAATTATGTCGGAGCAGGTATGCTAAGATTTGTTTCCAAAAGAGGAGCAGTGATAATTTATGTATGCTTTAGAGGCAAAAGACACATACAGCTTTTATATCAGTGGCTTTCAAACCTTTTTTATCAGATCCAAAAGAAAAAAAAATACACCCATATTTTATATTGACCATATATATGTGTGTGTGTGTGTGTGTGTGTGTGTGTGTGTGTGTTTGTTTAATCTTATATTCATATATGTTTGAAAAAAGGCTTTTACTAAATAGTGCTTATCCTAATATATATAATGCTATTTGATATTTTCTGTCTTACTTTAAATTAAAATTACAAAATTGATTTTTAACTAATAAAGTTTATTTTTTTTACAGCATTTTTAGTTTCACAGCAAAATTGAGCAGAAAGTACAGGGATTCAGCCCCGCCCCCCCATCCCCATCAACATTCCACATCAGACTGGTACATTTGTTCTGATCGGTAAACTTACACTGACACATTATTACCCCTCAGAGAATATAGTTCACATTAGGGTTCATTCTTTTTAAGACAATTAAAAATATTTTTATTTCAGAGAGGAAGGGAGAAGGAGAGGGAGGGAGAGATAGAAACATGACTGATGCGAGAGAATCATTGATCGGCTGCCTCCTGCACACGCACAACTGGGGATTGAGCCTGCAACCCGGGTATGTGCCTTGACTAGGAATCAAACTATGACCTCTTGGTTCCTAGGTCAGCACTCAACCACTGAGGCACACCAGCCTGGCAAAGTGGATGAATTTTTATACTTTCACTGGAGGCCTGGTGCACAGCAAGTTCAGGTGTTTACCTATGCCGCCATCTTGGTTTCTCCGAGGGACACTTTGCATATTAGCCTTTTATATATATATATAGCTAAAGCTAGGGAAGTTTTGTAGTGTCTAATAAAATACCAATAGGTAATACATTATTAACATAAGATTTAGTTGCTAAGCAACCTTTCAATGCATCACCAGCAAAAGGACTTTTAAAGGAAATTTCCAAGAGTCCAAAACTAAAGGGAAAAGATTGTGTTTTTCTGTAGAGGGTTAAAGTGAGATGGGATGTCACAGGGTACAGTTCCCTGTATTTATGTATGGCTCTAGCTGGGTGAACTGACGCAGTAACACATGGCAGTCATGTTCTCACTGTGTGAGAGCTGACGCTGCTTCATATCTTGGGCTTACTGTTTACTCAAAACCCCAAATACATTTTTCTGTTGCAAAATTTCATGTGGCTCCCTACTTTGACTGAGAGTCATTTGCTGCTACAACATGTGAGTTTTCTTTTTTCATGAAATACAAAGTATCATTGAATGAACACAGTGATAAAACTGATACGTCATTTCAATTTACAACTAGTTACATACTATTGAAATGTGATCATTGTGTTTTACTTTTAGGAACCGTGGAGTTCATTATGGACTCAAAGCATGATTTCTATTTCATGGAGATGAATACAAGGCTGCAAGTGGAGCACCCTGTCACTGAAATGATCACAGGAACTGACTTGGTGGAGTGGCAGCTTAAGGTGGGAATGATCTTTCTCCGAAATGTCAGTCTTGAAACTGTGTTACCTTCTGGCCTCCTAAAGAAAGGTGTCTTTTTGGATAAGGGTTCAGTTCTTACTGGTTGTGATGGGAACAGGAAAATGGGAGGTTCAAGGTGACACTGCATTTCATGCTGTGACATTATTGTCACTTTATGGACACAGATTCCAATCTGTGCATTGCCATCATTTCCCTTTAGTCGTGGGGCAGCCAGCAGGTGAGCCGCTGCTATTGACAATGGCTGGTGACCACATTGTCTCAAAACCAAAACCTGGTCCTCTACCAGGGCCGCATCAATCTGGGCCAGGCTGTCGTTAGATTTTAGAGGCAGGACAGATGCCCGCCAAGATGAAATGAGCTAACACAGAGTTGGGAAGGAAGGGCCTGGCCGGCAGCCAGAAGAAAGAGCCAAGGGAATGGTCTACTCTAGACCAGTGGTCGGCAAACTGCGGCTCGCGAGCCACATGCGGCCCATGAGCCGCGGTTTGCCGCTTGGGTGACTAATGAGTTTGCCAACCACTGATCTAGACCCACAGAAGGTTCCAGTTCACGTGCTGACTAAAACTCTGTTGGTGGCCCACCGTGGGATAAGTATGAGACAGTCACAGTACATGATTAGAAATTTTTGAAGTGATTTGGCGTTGGCAAGTGTGGCTCAGTGTCTTAGCATCGACCTGTGAGCCGGGAGGTCCTGATTTGATTCCCAGTCAGAGCACATGCCCTGCTTTCAGGCTGTGTCCCCAATGGGGGGCGTGCAGGAGGCAGCCAATCAGTGATTCTCTCTCATCAGTGATGTTTTTCTCTCCCTCGCTCTCCCTTCATCTCTGAAATCAATAAAAATAAATTAAAAAAAAAAAAAAGTAAAGCAATTTGGCATTGCTGTGACATATCTACTGGTTTTACAAAAGTTTTAAGTCCACACTGCTCTTTTATTTTAATAGTGTGAGAAGCCTAAACCAGAGTTCCACAAAACATATTATTTCAAATATTATTAACAATAGCTTAGCATGTTTTTCTCTTTATTGAAAACAATAGATTGTATCTCAGCCTTCTTTTTTTTTAAGGTTTTTTTTTAAGTCATATGAATAATCAATCTCTGTGGGATTCTTGGTTCTTTATATATATCCTGAATCTAAATTGTTTTTTGTTTTGTTTTTTTTTCATGTTGTGATGCTAAAATCTTGGTTATTTTGATCTTTTTTTTTTTCAGAAGGTCTGTGGACAATATGCTTCTTTTTCAATTTTCTTGGGGTTGATTGGTGGTTTTAATTGAGCCTCTGTAGCCCTGGGAGCTAATGAAAACTAGGTACATCAGGCGAGTAAGTGTTAGCGAGTGTCAGGAACACTGTCGCAGATTTAGAAACTTCTGGAAAGAGTGCTTATATTTCCACAGTTCAAGGAAAAGGAAGATTTTTCTTTTTCTGAAGCAGTAACCCAAAAGAGTTCAGAACCTTGAAATCACAGAGAATACCAGGTTCCTGAGGAATATGGCTGCAGTCTGTGGTTTGAAACACCGTGCCATAAAGACATTCAGTTCTGTCTGCTTTCCGTTTATTCCTAACTGCTGTGGTTCCCAACCTTTCTTATTTACGTATTTAAAGAGATGGGCCTGCTTCTGTTTTATGCTTGTCTGTTTAGTTCAGTGTGATGCTCAGTTACTTAGAAGCTTTCCCTGCAGCTTTTGCTTTCCCAGGTTGTCATTTTCTCATCTTAGAGGAAAACTTAGGGGGAAAGTGTGACAGCAAGTCTTCCAATAGCCTTTTTCTGTTGATAAACGTGTGCTATGCAATGTATATAAACATAATAAAATGGAAAAACTATGATATTCCCCTTGCTGTTTTGCTTTATCACTCACATGCTGATTAAAATTACAAAGATGTCTAACATTACGCTTTACCTATACCTGTGAACACCAACAAATAATTTACTATTTTTGAAAAAAAGATTGATTCTGTAACTGAGTGCTAATGTTTTAGGTGAACACTGAGAGCATAGTGCCAGAAAGAAATCTTAGCTTCAGTTATACTGAAAATAACACTGATTTTTATATTTATAATTTAGTCAGCAGTTTGCTTGCATTTTCTATTTAAAAACTCTAGAAGCCCATTGTAATTAATATTTTATTTTCAAGCTGCCTCTAGTTGTTTTTGTTTTTTTTAATTTTTATTGATTTCAGAGCGGGAGAAGGAAAGAGAGGTAGAAATATCAATGATGAGAGAGAATCATTCATAGGCTGCCTCCTAACTCCCTTATTGAGGATTGAGCCCACAACCCAGGCATATGCCCTAAATGGGGAATCGAACTGTGACCTCCTGGTTAATAGTTGACACTCAGCCACTAAGCCATGCCAGCTGGGCAAGCTGCATCTCTTTTTAAATGCGTTCTTTTTGCCCAATAGTCGAGGCGGTGGGTAAAATAATAATTTTTATTTGGCTTCATTGTGAAGTCCAAATGTACACTTTACATAAAAAAGGCAAGACCATCAACTTGCTAGTCTCAAAGCTGCTTTAAGGTGGATTTTTATAGGAAATACATACTCTTCTGTTACCAGGTTGCAGCAGGAGAGAAGATCCCTTTGAGCCAGGAAGAAATAACTCTGCGGGGCCACGCGTTTGAAGCTAGAATATACGCAGAGGACCCTCTCAACAACTTCATGCCCGGGGCCGGGCCACTGGTGCATCTCTCCACCCCTCCGGCGGACCTTTCCACGAGGATTGAAACTGGCGTACGGCAAGGTAAACAGCAATAAAACAAAGTCTTTTTAACTTTTCGTGCGTTATTATTTTGGGATGGGGTCTTTTCCTTGTGTCTTGTGGAAATGTCTAGTATGGTTTAAAATAAAGGATTTAATTGATCTCTTTGCAATGTTTATTTTTTCCTTCTGGAATAGTTATTTCTAAAAAATGACTAGTAGTTTAGTCAGTTGGCTCTTTTTTCGAATGCAGCAGTACTTGATCAAACTTCAGCAATGAATATTTTTTTGCGTGTTGTTTTATACTTTTTACTTTGCCTGGTTCCAAACATGATTTAAGGTGACCGATATTCGCTATGCATAGGCACTCTGCCTTCAAGTCACGCTGGAGAATTAATATGAAAACTTAGTGCAAGCTAAGCAATACTAAAAGAAATTAAAAGTAAAAAATAATAGCACAAGAGCTATCACAGTTCAGCATTGATCAGTAACAATGGTCATAGCTAACAATCATTTAGCACTTACGTGCAGGTACTGTACAGGCTCCTTTAACTGTTAGCCCTGTCCTGTGAGTAGGTATTGCTACCCCCATTTTCTAGATGACGAAACCAGGACCGGAGAAGTTAAGTGACTTGCCCAAGTTCGCCCTTGCAGCCAAGACTCAGAGTCCGTGCTCTGAGCCACCACCTGTTGCCACCTTAACTTTAGTTGCAGAGCAGTTCTAGGACTAAGAGCTAATGTAAGACACTTTCAAAAGAGGACCTCTAGCATGGATTTGAGTAGGCAGATGGAACACATTAAAGAAAAGTGAACTTGAAGGTATGTTTGAAGAAGTGTAAGAAAATATGTGACTGGGCAATGGTTTAGGATGGTAAGTAGTTGGAGGTATGGCTGGAGACAGACATAGGTTGAGAGTAAATCATATGGGTCTCGAAAGCCTAAATGAGGCCGTGGGGCTTCTTGATGGTACATTGGCACCACTTTGACAGCTCTGGCCTGAACCACAGCAAGATTTGGTAGTCAGTACGTTGTTAACTTCATAGCAGAACATCTTGGAAAGAAAAGAGGGGCCCTGCAATAGAGAAGAAAAAACCTGTAAGACAAGCAAAGCTTGCAGTGTAACTTAAAAGGGCTCAAAGGATAAGAGAAGCAATTCGGAGAAGTGCTCCGAGGGTCACATTGTGACAGTGGGAGGGACAATCTAGTCCAGGAAGCTCCTCCCAACACTCCCCTTCTCTGTTCCCTGCATCCCTCAGACCTGGCCCTTATTATATATTATCTTACAGGAACCTATTCCTGCCTATTTTCCCGTCAGACTGTAAGATTCTTAAGGGAGGGAGTGTCTTCTATGGTATATTTGCAGCACCTTGCTCAAGCCTAGGCCTACAAGGTGTTCAATATGTGTTGGTGGACGAGTGGAGGGCAGGGTGGATGGATGGGTAAGGGAGTGTAACCCAACCCCTTGGTTTTACATATGGAGACCCTGGGTTTTAGAGGGTTAAGTGACCTGTCAAAATCACAACAAGGTTCTAGAACAATAGTCTTTGTGATATACCACATCCTTTTGCCTTGACCTAGTTTCTAACCAGCGATTGAGATTCTCGTTCTCTACCGTGGTAATGAGGACTGCTATTTGTCTATCAGCTCTGCCAGGTACGACATTTGGCACTTTATTGTCAGTCCTTCCAACAACCACAGGACAGAGGAATGGTCACGCTTATTTGTCTGATGGGGAAACGGCGGAGGGAAGGGAATGCTGAGGGCAGAGCGATTGTGATAGGAGAGGTAGAGGGAGTTTGTTCTGACTTCCAAGAAGAAGAAGAAGAAGAAGAAGGAGGAGGAGGAGGAGGAGGAGGAGGAGGAGGAGGAGGAGGAGGAGGAGGAGGAGGAGGAGGAGGAGAAGAAGGGGGAGGGGGAGGGGGAGGGGGAGGGGGAGGGGGAGGGGGAGGAGGAGGAGGGAGATAGGATGGGGAAACCAGCCTGTGTGTCATGGGGTCACTGTTTTGAACGGACAGGAGGGCCATACCCTCCTTGGACATTTGATAAGTTTTTAAACCCTGTGAGCTTCAGTTCGTCATGAATAAAATGGCGGTGGCAATATCTGTTATGATGTCTGTGAGGATTGGGTGTGGAATGTGTATAAAGCCACAGCAGAACATCTTGCTATCACGTTGTGTACCTTTGATGTTGACTTTGAGAGGTTGTTGTGGTTTTCACTTTCAGGGGATGAGGTGTCCGTGCATTATGACCCCATGATTGCGAAGCTGGTCGTGTGGGCTGCAGATCGCCAGGCGGCCTTGACCAAGCTGAGGTGCAGCCTTCGCCAGTACCATGTGAGTGACGGGGCCCGGTTGGTGGCCCCGATGCTCCCTGTATCTCCACAGCCACGCACATCTGTCAGGCGCGGTCCGCCTTTGTCCTTGTCAACTTATGTCCACCAACCACCTCTGTGTCGCGAGCAAATTCATTTTATGTGGGAGAATGCCTGTGGGCTTGAGGACTTCTTGATTCCAGCTGGAAAAGAGAGCTGGCAGGACTGAAACTATTAGGGCCGGTGTTACACTTCAGGGAAATGGATAGGAAATTCCTCTTGATCCTGTAAGTAAGGCCGGCTCCGCGCGTGTGTGCGTGAACGTGATAACCACTACACCACGAACACGTGGTCGCTCTACAGGTGTGGCCGACAGTTGGTATTATTTTCTCCAAAGGAAAATAATGATGTGAAGTTTTATCCATTTCATCGTTTGTTGCTGTTTTGCAGCACATTAATTTTCTTGGTGCAGTAAATCCTGCGGATTTAGCTTCATAGAAGGATTGCTTTTTAACCCATGATATTCTGATGGTTCTATGTCATTAAAAATCTCTGATCTCTGTGGCTCCAACCACACTGGCCCCCTTGCCATGCTTCAGACACACACAGCATTGTGCCCTGTGTTCCTGTTTTCTCTCCAGAGGGTTCTTCCCACACATGGGCTCCCTCCCACCACCTCAGCCACCGCTCACCTCCTCAGAGTCCTTTCAGGGCTCTGGCATTTCAAATAAGATCCTCTGCCCAGCCAGTGTTGCTCAGTGGTTGGGCATCGGCACATGAACTAGGAGGTTACGGTTTGATTCCCAGTCAGGGCATATGGCCTGGTTGTGGGCTCCATCCCACATGTAGGGGGTATGCAGGAGGCAAACGATCAATGATTCTCTCTCATCATTGATGTTCCTATCTATCTCTCCCTCTCCCTTCTCTCTAAAATCAATAAAATCTATAATAATAAAATCACAGTATGCTAATTAGACCAGATATCCTCCCAGACCTTCTGGACGAAGCTGGGGCTGTGAGGGAAGCCCGGGTCCCAGGTGCCGGCAGCCAGGGGAAGGAAGGCCTACTCTTGCACGAACTTTATGCATCGGACCTGTAGTAAAAAATAAGAAAAAATAAAATAAAATAATAATAAAATTAAAATAGGACCCTTTGCTGTTTTCTATCCCCTTAGACAGCCTTATTTTTCTTCATATCACCTGACATTATGTTAGAATTTTTTTATAGATATTGTTTATTATCTTTCCTTAGATTGTAGGCTCTGTGAGGCGAGGACTTTGTATGTTTTGTTCGTCACTGTGTCCCCAGTATCTTGATGAGGGTCTGGCACCTAAAAGGTGCTCAGTATATGGCGAATGAACGAATGAACAGACAAATGAGGGAACTTGAGGCTCAGATAGCTGGCTTTACCTTTGACTCCATTTACTGCGTTATGTTTTATACCTTTTTATTTTTGTATCAGTATGTAAAATTTGGATTTTAGTGTTGGAAGGAAGCTCTTCTGAGGTAATTTCATCCAATCCCCTCCCCAGTGTAGTAATCGTGCCTTCTGCTGTGGCATTGTTCTGAGTGGCAGGTCTTCATTTAAGTTTCTTCACATTTATCGCTTTCCTAGTCCACGTCGGTTAAATGTCTTCTCCACACTACCTACACTGACACCATTTCCTGTGGCCTCTCTATCATAGTAGATGTAGTTTTAGGTGTTAAGTCCAGAAATATAGTGATGGCTAAGTGGGGTTTTATTGTTTGCCTGAGAATTGTCGATAGTAGAAGATACTCAGCAAAAGGAGCAGAAGCCATACAGATGTTTTTCTGAAGACGTTGTTTTCCCCACTCCTTGGGGACGTGGGCTTTATTCTCTTTCTAGATTGTCGGACTGCACACCAACATTGACTTCCTCCTCAGGCTGGCTGACCACCCACAATTCAAAGCTGGAAACGTGCACACTGACTTCATCCCTCAGCACCGGGAAGAGCTGCTGCCCAGCCAGAAGGCCACAGCCAAAGAGTTTTTATGCCAGGCAGCTCTGGGCCTCATCCTCAAGGAGAAAGCCATGTCAGATGTTTTCCAAATCCAGACACAAGGTATGGAATGCACTTCCATTTCTCCTGCTTATCAAGATTTTATGAATAACTAGAGGCCCGGTGCATAAAATTCATGCACAGGTAGGGTCCCTCGTGGCTGCCGGCCGCCAGCCTGGGCCTTCTTTCATTCCACACCGCCCCTTGGTGGTCAGCACATGTCATAGCAAGCAATCGAATTCCCGGTTGGTCTAACTCCCAAGGGGACACTTTGCATATTAGGCCTTTATAGAGAGAGAGAGATTATTGACCATACTTTTTTTTCTTTATGCCACTTTTGCCTCCCTTCCTTCTCTCAGTGATTGACATCATCCTATGCTAATGTGACTTTTAGGATGAAGAGAGCTCTCCACATATTCTGGATACATTCCATAAACACTTCTAATCCTTTAGGTATAACTTAACTAATCACCTAACAACATAGAGATGGATATCTTTTCAACCAAACATCAGTGCTTGCTGCAGCCCATGGTCATCCTTTTCAACTTCTTTTATCCACCACTGCCTGTGACCTGCTTTGTTGTAGCCTCTGTACCTGCAGCAACTTCCTGGGTCCAAGAGGCACTCGGATTCTACATGATTTATGGTTACTTCCTCTGCTCTTTTTTTATTCTGTGATCAAATTTCTGACTGACTAGAGACCTAGTTACTCCATGGTGTCATAGAGTCGGAGCTTGGGAAAGACAGGCAGAGGTTTGTCCTGACTGCCTGCCTCAGCTTCTCACTAAGTGCCCAACTTTCTAACATCCAGGAAGCTGGAAATTCATGATGAAAATCCACTAGCTTATTACAGTTTCAGTCAGTTCTCCTTTAAACAGTTCTTCCCTCTAAATTGAGCCAAACCTGAGCTCTCCCAAACTTGGCTCAATAATATTTATTTACGCGAACTGACTTTTAGAGTGAAAAAAGAAAAAGGAATCCACTTATCTCTTCACTGTTGTTAGAATTATTATATTACTAGAGGCCCAGTGCACAAATTCATGCACAGGTGGGGTCCCTCTAAGTGGCTTGCAGGGATCAGGCTGAAAGCCACAGTCCAACGCTGCATACAGCTCCTACCTGCTGCGCCCACTCATCCCAGCCTCACTGTGCCTGCTGCAGGCTCATGCCCAATCATTCCTGGGTGGGAGAGGCTTGTGCTGCTGCAGCAGCACTCGCCAACCATGAGCCCTGCATCTGGCACCCTCCCAAGGGTGGCCTGTGAAATGGGGCTTAAATCGGCTCCCTGACATCCCCTGAGGGGTCCTGGATTGTGAGAGAGTGCAGGCCAGGCTAAGGAACTCCGCTGGTGCACAGTGCACGATTGGGCCAGGAAGGGGTTACAAGAGGGCTCCAGGGCGTGGCTGGCCCCTCTCGCTCAGTCCCAATCTGCAGGACCCCAGCAGCAAGCTAACTTACCAGTCAGAGAATCTGCCCCCTGGTGGTTAGTGCACATCATAGTGAGCAGTTGAGCAACCTTAGCATGTCATTAGCATATTATGCTTTGATTGGTTGTTTAGTTGTTCTGCCATTCCGCCTATCTGCATATTACCTTTTTATTATATAGGATGATAAGATGCTATTTTTAGGATCATTAATTTCTAGATTCAATCAAGAAAGTTATATCGAAAGTTTAAAACACATAATTACATCTTTAGGAGATTTGTGCTCTCTCCTCCTTTTGCCCTGTTACATGAAATGAAATGCATCTAAATGTGCTCCCTATGGCATTCCTCAGCCTGCCTGTTCTTGGCCTTTTTAGAATGGAGTGTCTTCTTACTCTCACCTCTTTTTAAAATTTGTAACCAGCACACATAGGAACTTCAGAGTAAACTGCTTCAGTTCGGTCATGCTGTAGCTTCTGGATATTGTCCAGCAGAGGATGTACACTCGAGCCCCGCTAGGTGGACCAGTTACAAGGAGAATAAGAGAGGCCAAGTGAAAGGAAAATGGCGAGAGGCAGAGATTTGGGCGACCTGGCATGCAGCAGCCCCCGAAAGGGATGGCCCCAGTGCAGCTCATGCCGTCAGAGGATGAGAGTGTAGGCTACACGTATTCTCACTTTTTAAGAGAAGCTGGGATTTTTCATATGGAATCTCCTGAGATGTAAATTGAAATATCTCATGTAAATTTAAAGCAATAAGAAGAATGAAAAAAAACTTACACGAGCTGCCAGTATGGGAACTGTGTTTCTGTTTTCTTTAATAAGGTATACATTTAGTAGACTTGATGTTTGTAAATTTGCTGTTGAATTTTCTTTTAGATCAGTATTCTCCTTTTGCATCCAGCAGTGGAAGAAGACTGAATATTTCTTACACCAGAAACATGACTCTTAGGGATGGTGAAAACAGTAAGTAATACTTTATTAGAAGGGAAATGTGCTTTATAGAAATAGATCACATTTACCTAGAAAAAGAAAATGGATTCAGCTCAGCCACAATCATTCAGTTATATATATTTTTGAAGATCCCTGGCCCAAACATTGTGAGGAAGTATGCCAAAATGATAGAATTGATTTGCTCTGGGTAGCAGAGTTGATTCTTTTTCTTCATTACACTTTTTCTGTATTTTGTAAATATTCTAAAAATGTTATAAAACATACATAGCAAAATAACTGAAGTGAAATTTGCCAACATTGTAGTGAGATGACCACTGGGGGGTGGGATTTGAGGCAGTCTTTCCACCTCCCCATGCTTCTGTGTACTTCCTTTGCTTTGTATTTCTTCAGTGAGAATGCAGTACTTTTATTTATTTATCCTTCTTTTCCCTCCTGAGAATGTTTACTTTTTTTCTTAAATCCTCACTGGAGGATATTTTTTCCATTGATTTTTAAAGAGAGTGGAAGGGAGGGAGGGAGGAAGGCAGAGAAAGAGGGAGATGGGGAAAGAGCGAGAGCGAGAGCGAGAGAGAGAGAGATAACAGCGTGAGAGAGAGACATCAATTAGTTGCCTCCCACACGTGTCCAACCAGGACTGAGGCCAAGGATCGAACCTGCAACAGAGGCACATGCCTTTGGTTCACAGGCTGACGCTCTAACCATTGAGCACCCCAGCCAGGGTGAGTATGTATTCCTTTAAGTAAGAAAAACAATATCCAAAACTCCAAGCAAGAAAGATTACCCACTGCTCAGGCAGTATTTCAGGTGGAAGTGAATTAATAAAGAAATGTAATTTATTATTAAGTGCCTTATCACATGTAAATTTTATCTTCACAATTTAATAAGGGGGAGTCACTGTTACAGCCCACGATGGCATGGAAGATACAATAACTTATTCAAAACTAGTAAGTGGCAGAGCCAATGTTTGACACCTAATCTTTCTGACCCTGATTCCTGTGCTACTTCCACCGCCTTTCCAGTGGCAAATTGATGTTTGCTTGTACACTAATTTGAGTAGGCTCAGGGTGGGACCTGATTTATTGTAACTGAAGTTAGGAGAGGCTGACACAAAATTTGGACTGGAACAGTGTACCAGAGGGGCCAGAATCATGTGGTAGCTGGTGGCTGTGTGCCTTCTGCTGCAATACAGTTTGCATGGGAAGCCAGAGGGGGGCAGAGTCAGAGCAGGAAGGATGGGTAACCTTGAAGGTGAGGTATCCTTGACCTGACAACTCCATTATAAAACGTGCCTATCAGGTAGAACAGAATCCTCCTGCCAGCTCATCAGAGCACCCTCCTTTCTACCCCAGTTCTATGTAGACATCCACTCACTTCTTAACTAATTCCTTGTTCACACAGTTGACTGGGTTACAGCTCTGTAGATAGCTTTCATCCCCAGCCTAGATGGTCATTACTTGAAGTGCACCGAGTACTTGGAAAGGAAGTTTGCAAACATCCCTTATAGAGTAGCACTCTGCAAATAGTTAAGCTATTCCATTTTATGCGGGTGTATTTATTCATTTCATCCTAAAAAAAAACAGCTTCCAAAATGTGAAAGTATCTTACACTAGGCTGAATATGCTGAATACAAGTATCAGCAGCAATAAAATGTAAGTGGCCTCTTCAATCTAAATTAAACAGGAAAATAGCCTGTGTGATTATAATGCAGATGAACCAACTGTGATATTTGGCAATGGATCTTCACTGAGGCACCAAGCAGTGTTTTGAATGATACTGCATTTCTTGGATTTTTTTTTTTTTTACTTTAAAAAATAAAAGTAATTGAAGAGCCAACATGATTGCTGTTCACTACTTCCTTTAGGCAGACTTTTTCTACAGTAATCCAGGTCTGAATGTCACAGTTTTCAGAAATGTTAGGCCGGTCCGCAGGGACCGGGGTTGAATGAGAGTTGCACCGAACAAGAAGCCTGAGGGCCCAGAAACATTTTTGAATATAAAGTAGAACCAGCTCTTAATGGTCTCAGTGAGAACGGCCAAGTATTTTAAATAATCAAGGCTTGAAAGATATTCTCACTTTGTTACCAGTGGCCATGTTTCACAGAACCCTGCCCTGCCCTCAATAATAATAATAATAATGATAGCTAAGACTTATTGTTTGGTATATGTGAGATATTGTGTTAAGCACTTTCCATGAATTATTTCTTTTGCATTTTCAGAACAGGCCAATGAAATTGGTGTTCTTATTCGTGTCAACTTTATAAAACCTTTGTAAAAGGCTTAGGGAGAATGACGATTTCTTTAAAATCACACCGAAAGGGATCGGTAGAGCCGGAATTTGAGCCCACACTTCGGGGTGCATGAGCTTACCTAATAGTGCGTCACGTTACACTTTCACCCCTCATTAAATACATAGGAGGTGCCTGAGATTCTCTTGTGGGCAGCCAAGAGATAACCAGGGGAGAGGGGGAAAAGTTGAGTTACCCTACTATACATAAAATAATTTAGACAGATTCTGGTGATGTCTTTACTGTGATTCTGTTGGCATTCATGTTATTACAAGACTTGAATTTTATAAATTGAAAGGAAACTGATCTGGGATGATCAGATGCATTTTCTCTCTTTCTCTCTCTCTCTCTCCCCATCCCTCCCTCTCTCTCTCTTTACTAGAATAATAGTTGTATTTAAGTTTGTAATGACACATTAAAGACAGAAAATGGTAAATGAGAATATTGGGAGAATTTCAGATAAAGTGTATATAAGTGTGAACTGGAAAATTTGTATTATGATTAAAAGAACATTAAAGTATATATGCATTCACTGATTCAGTCGCTCTGTTTGAGTACTTAATATTTACTAGGAAAGGGGAGTGAACCCATAGAGGGCCGTGATCTTTGCTCTCAAGAAGCTCACAGATCAGCTGGAGGCAGATTTTCAAGGGAAAATGTATAATGTACTCTGCAATTCAAGTTTTATGGGGTTTTCAAAGAGCGGGTCTGCATCCTGACTAAAGCAGTCAGGGAAAGCTAATGATAGAAAAGGTAATGATAGATTTAATACATTAAGAGTGAGTAGAGATTTGCTTGCTAAATAATGAGGAGGAAAATCCTTGGGGCAGAAGCCACAGATTCTGGAAAGAGTATGGAATGTTGGGAAATCAAGAATGGCTTGCTAAATGGGAAGCAAAGTATTCTTAGGGCGAGTGGTGGTTGATGAGCGTGGGTAGCCGGTTAGGAGCCGAGACTAAGGAGCTTTATGTGATTGATATGCCAGCGTTTTGATTTAATCCTGGGAAGAAAAATGTAGGCAAGGTAATAAGAAAATCCAGTATTCAAGTGAATACTGGCAGAATGAATAGGAAGGTTTTGAAGATGTGATTGATTGATTGATTTTTTTCAGCTGAAACAGATTGCCACAAACGTAGTGGTTTAAAATAACACGAATTGACAATTTGGGGGGTCAGGAGCCCTAAAATCAAAGTGCTGGTAGAACTGTGCTCCATCTGGAGGCTCAGAGAGAATTGGTGCCTTTTCCAGTTTCTAGAGTTTATTCAGGGCCCCTGTACCTTCCTGTCTTCAAAGCCGGCAGCGTAACCGCTTCATCTCATCTCCACATATCTCCCTTCCCCTCCTCCTCCCTTTCCCCTCCTCCCTCCCTACTCTCCTTTTCCCTGACCCCTGCATTTTCTCTTAAAAAGAGTTAAAGTTATTGACAAGATACAGGCTAGGCAAATTTCATTCACTTACACATTCAGTACAAAGTTTATGAAAAAATAAATATTCTGGACAATGTGAAGAAGAGATAAAAGAGGTCTTTGTTCCTATGTTTTTCTCTTAAGGAATTTGCCACTTGGCAAAGGAGAAATGTGTTGGGAGGAAGGATGGCGTAGTGGTAATGACGCTGTAAGCATCAGCTGTCCTCAGCCGAACATGAGCATGGCAGTGGCAATGACTTCCTTGTGTTGTAGATATTAAACGAAACATGTGTAAAGCACTTACCTCATTGAATGGCATGTAGCGAACAGTCAACAAATGTTAGCTGTCATCATCATCATAAGTATTATTTTAAACTATTCCCTTGCTGCTGTTAAAAGAACAAAGTAGCTCTGTATGTCACATGTTAACTACAATAAAGTTGGTTGCAGAACAGTATGCATAGCCAGGCCCTATTTTTATAAAAGAAAAATACAAACCTGCATGTATATTTTGAAAGGTCTGAAAGGATTCACATGTTCCAGCGTTTAATAGTACTTACACGTAGGCATTTGGGAGGACTTTTAGGCCTCGTGAACATTTTCATTTTTGCGACTTTTTAAAACAATTGATAAAGAGAAAAATCACTCTATCCAAACCCTGCTGAGGGGTGAATCTTAATGGTGTTTATATGTGGAAGTGTAAATGTATAGAGGAGAGAGGGTTCATTCCACCAGGCAGGCTCTTCCCCAGGGAGCATAATGTGAAGGAGGGGCGAGGGGTCAGTGGGAGGAGCCTGGGCAAAGGGCACAGACAGGGGAAGGACAGAGACACCAGGAGAATGTTAATTGACCCATTTCCCCATGTAGTGGGACACAGGGCTATGTGGAAGAATCATGGGAAATGGGACAGAGTTTGGTGCTCTCAATACAAAGCCAAGTGTTTTCACTGTGGTGGGGACATGCGAGGAATCAGCTGGGAGGGCTGGGACAGGGAGCAGGAAGTCCTGGCAGGACCTCCTCAGGTCAGCCAGGCCTGAGCCGCTGTCTGCATCAGGGGCGGGCGGAAGAAATGGGCAGTGCAGGCATCCAAAAGGAAGACTTGGGCAGTTTTGTGGTGACCGTTGGAAGTAGAAAGCACAGGGGAAGGTAAGAATGACAGGCTTTAAACCTGGGGTACAAGGGGAATAACATTTGCCAGTCATGGCGCTCACAGGGCAGGAGGGAAAGCAGACGGAGGCGGGAGAGGATTTCTGGGACACACTATGTTCATTTTAAAGTGCGGATGGAACATTTAGCTGGACACGACTTCAAGTTCTGCAGAAAGACTGGGAACAGATATGAGTTGGCAGCCTCGACATGATAGCTGAAGTGTCCCGACTAGATGGGATGACTTTGGTCTGCATTCTCTAGCCCACAAAAGGTTCGACTTCCATCTCCCTGGATAGTCTTTAACCAATTCTATAGTCACATAATAATGAATATATTGTATATCATATTTGTATAGTCTGTTACAGTTTATAAAGTGCTTTCACCCTGCTGTCATCATTGTTACATCTCGTCCACTTAATGGATCAGGTGGATCAGAACACCAAGACCCCGAGATTTTAAATGACTTAGATAAGATCACAGAGATAGGTGATCATGCCACACAGATGACAGATTTGGGGCTTAAACCAGAACTTCTTTTTTCCAATTAATTACAGTTTTTACCATAACAATGCACCCTTTCTTTATAGAAAAAAAAAAACTAAAATAGCCTACAGTCTTAAAAAGCTAAAACTCCATTTCTAAAGAGGAAAAGTTTGAAATTCACCTTTTTTGAAACATGCCTGATAAGTTGTGTGTTTTTTGTTTTTGTTTTGTTTTAATCTTTATTACCAGGGAGTTAACAGATGTTGCTCTCCCTAACAACTAGTTATCTTTATGGTGAAAATCAGATTTTTGGAATCTCAGGGACTGAATAAATGAAGGTCTTCTAATTTTGTTTAATTTTTATCCCCTGAAGATGTAGCCATAGCTGTAACATACAACCAGGATGGGTCCTATAGCATGCAGGTAAGCCTTACTGGTTTTGTTCGACATCTGATCTCTCTCCTACTGAGAATGGTCTCTTTATGCTCTCCAGTTTCTCTGAAGCCACTGACTCTTCTGTCTATACGTAGGAGAATATCTTGTGCTTTTATTTCAGACCAATTTGAGGAGATTACCCCCCTATACACTTTCTGATTGTGTACTCAGTTTGGCTGTTATTCAAAATTTGGCAAAAAAATAATTGCCTTGAGTCAGATACTGAAGTGTGTGGATATATTTATATCTAAAGCAGCAGTTCTCAAACTTTTTGGTCTCAGGACCCTTGTACATTCTTAAAAATCACTGAAATGCCCTAAAGAGCTTTGTTTGTATTAGTTAACATCTATTAATTTGTACTGTATGTGAAGTTAAACTGAGAACATTTTTAATTATTTTGATATATATACACATACCTACAAACTAGATGCCGGTGTATGAAATTCGTGCATGGGGTGGGGGGGTGTCCTTCATCCCAGCCTGCACCCTCTCCAGTCTGGGACCCCTTGTCGGACATCGCTCTCACAATCCAGGACTGCTGGCTCCAAACTGCTTGCCTGCCTGCCTCCCTGATTGCCCCTGACTACTTCTGCCTGCCAGCCTGATCACCCCCTAAACACTCCCCTGCCAGCCTGATTGCCCCTCACTGCCCTCTCCTGCAGGCCTGGTCCCTCCCAACTGCTCTCCCCTGCAGGCCTGGGACCCCTCAACTACCCTTTCCTGCAGGCCCGGTTGCCTCCAACTTCCCTCCTCTGCTGCCCTGGTCACCCCTAACTGCCCTCCCCTGCAAGTTTGATTGCCCCCAACTGCCCTCCCTTGCATGCCTGTTCCCTCCCAACTGCCCTCCCCTGCTGGCCTGATTGCCCACAACTGTGCTCTCTTGCAGGCCTGGTCCCTCCCAACTGCCCTCCCCAGCTGGCCATCTTGTGTCCACATGGGGTTAGCCATCTTTGACCACATGGGGCAGCCCTCTTGTGTGTTGGAGTGATGGTCAATTGCATATTACTCTTTTATTAGATAGGATAGAGGCCTGGTACACGGGTGGGGGCCAGCTGGTTTGGCCTGAAGGGTGTCCCAGATCAGGGTGGGGGTTCCCTTGGGGTGTGGCATGGCCTGGGCGAGGGGCCTATGGTGGTTTGCAGACTGGCCAAGCCCCCTGGAAACCCAAGTATAGGCCCTGGGATCTGGGATTAATTTATGTTCTACAATTAAAGCTTTATAGGCTTGAGCAGAGACCAAGGCAGGCCAGGGCTACAGAAATTTGGTTTCCTCCATCACTAAGGTCAACTCAAGCCTGCTCTTTGCAGCTCCATTGCTGCTGCCACTTTTGTTGGTATTTATTTATCTTCTATAATTGAAACTTTGTAGCCTTGAGTGGAGGCCTAGGCCAGCTATGGTGGGCTGAAAGCTTGGCTTCCTCCATTACCGGGGAAACCCAAGCCTCCTGCTGGTTCCATGGCTGCAGCCATCTTGGTTGGGTTAATTTGCATACTTGCTCCTGATTGGATAGTGGGCGTGGCTTGTGGGTATAGCAGAGTGGTGGTTAATTTGCATATTATTCTTTTATTAGTATATATATTAGTATTTTTTAAATTTATTGATTAAGGTGTTACATATGTGTATATTTTTAAGTATAAGTAACAAAATTTACCATTTTAACCATTTTTAAGTGTACAGTTCAGTGGCATTTCATTCACATTGTTGTATAACCATCGCCACCATCCATCCATAGAACTTTTCTCCTCTTGCAAAACTCAAACGCTATACCCATTAAACAAGAGCATCATACTCCTTTCCCCAGCCCTGACAACTGCCATTCTACTTTGTGTCTCTATGTATTTGGCTGCTAGGTGACTCACAATGAAACCATTCAGCATTTGTCCTTTTGTGAACTGGCTTATTTCACTTAGCATAATGTCTTGAAGGTTCTCCCATGTTGTATCGTGTCCAAATTTCCTTTTTAAGGCTAATGTTTTATTGATTGTACATACTACATTTTTTTTATTCATTCATTGATTGATGGGTACTTGAGTTGCTTCCACCTTTAGGCTATTGTGAATAATGCTACTATAAACGTACTAGTAGGTGTATAATTATCTTTTTGAGACCCTGTTTTCAGTTTTCTTGGGCATATACTCAGAAGTAGAAATGCTGGATGATAAATATGATAGTTCTATTTTTTAATTTTTTTTAGGAACTACCATACTGTTTTTCCATAGTGGCTGCACCATTTAACGTTCCCACCAACAGTGTACAAGGTTTCCAGTTTCTCCACATTCTTGCCAACTTTTTTTCTTCTTTTTATAAAGTCATCCTAATGGATGTAAAGTAGTATTTCATTTTGGTTTTGATTTGCATTTATCTGATGGCTGATGATATTGAGCATCTTCATGTGCTAATTGGCTATTTGTCTATCTTCTTTGGAGAAATGTCTATTCAAGTCCCTTTTTAAAAATCAGATTGGTTTTTTTGTTGTTGAATTGTAGGACAAATTGAGACAAGTTTAGAATCTAAAATTGCACAAGCACACATTCCATTGCCACAGAGTGATAACATTATTGCATGTCCTGCATCTCTGAAAATTCCACTGTACATTTATGAGAGAATGTGGGCTAAAAAGGGCAAATTACATTAGTATTATTATGAAATGGTTAGATTTTGTGGACCCCCTGAAAAAACCCCAAGTGATCCACAGGTCATTCTTTGAGAATCTTTAGTCAAAATTTTTATACTAGCCCTCAATTAAAAGAAGTCCATTACACTGGCAAAATGAAATGCTGAAAGAATTTAACAACAGTATGAGAACTCAAGCAAATTCCCATAGTAAGGTACAAATTCAAATAATTGAATAAATCATTATTAATAAGACCTAAGAGATCTCAAATCCTGCAAAATTAGTTTATTAATGACTAGAGGCCCAGTGCACAAAATTCGTGCATGGGGCGGGGAAAGGTATCTCAGCCTGGCCTGCACCCACTCACAATCTGGGACCCCTTGGGGAATGTCCAACTACTGGTTTAGGCCTGATCCTGAATTGGCAGTTAGACATCCCTCTCACAATCCAGGACCACTGCCTCCTAATCACTCAACTGCCTGCCTGCTTGATCTTCCCTAACCACTCTGCCTGCCTGCCTCATTACCCCTAACTGCTTGCCTGCCTGCCTGATTGCCGGTAACCACTGGCCTGCCTGCCCAATCACCCCTAACCACTCATCTGCCTACCTGATCATCCCTAACTGCCTCTGCCTCAGCCCCCGCTATAGCGGCTTCATCCAGAGGACGTCTGGAATCATGTCCAGAAGGTCGTTCAGCTGTCTGGTCTAATTAGCATATTATGCTTTTATTATTATAGATAAGCTTTTGATTGCCCAATACTTGGAGAGACACATTGGTTTTCTTTCTATCAGTCAGAAAAATTATAGGAAGTCTACCTCCCTTAATTATAAGAGTTGTAATTCATATTGGCACTTTTTTCCCCTTCTTCTCTTTTAAATTTTTCAATTACATTTTACATACAGTATCATATGAGTTTTAGGTTTATACCAAAGTGATTAGATTTTTATATAACTTACAAAGTGATCTCCCTGATAAGTCTCGCCACTGCTGCTGTGCTTGCCAGCTGTGAGTTCAGCTTCTGGCTGAGTAGCACTTCCCCTATGGGAGCACATTGAGCACCAGGGGCAGCTCCTGTGTTGAGCATCTGCCCCATGGTGGTTAGTGCATGTCAGAGCAAACAGCCATTTCATCATTCTGTCAATTTGCATATTAGATTTTTATTATGTAAGATTATTGACTGTATTCCCTGTGCTGTACTTTATATCCCTGTGACTCTTCATCCCCTTTTTTAAATAACTTCAGTTTCCTAAAGCTATCTGGGGAGTCTCTGTGCCATTAAATATGCCAAAATTGAGAATTTTCTAAGTATTTTAAGTATTATATAATAAATTTTATATAATACTGGTTTGGGGACCTTTTTTTATCCCTTGACAAATGGCAAATTGGCAGATTTGTTTTAATCTGTTCATCATAGAACTACAAATTTACAATGTACTATTGTAAATCTTTAAACAAAATTGTTCCCAATCTAACCTTTATGTCCTGACAATTTTACCAAGTTTCAAATGGCCGTTTGAGTGGGTTACAAAGCATATTTAATTTAGGATAGATGAAAGCAGTGTATAAATACTGCAGTATAACCTATTTCACCTTAGCCTACATAACATATTTGAAAAGAGTAGCCACGGGATTTTGACACTAACATCATGGGAATTGAGATGAAAAATAAAGACAGAAGATTTAAGTGGATTTTCTGTATGTAAGAGAAATTTTGTTTCAGTATATATGAGAGAAAACATTCTTTAAAACAGAATGGTTTCATGTTCTTTTGCCAGCTGCCTTGAAAGATAAAGTGTAAAATCTGTTCTTTGGAACCTCTCTCTTAGAGAAAATTGTGGTCAATATCCAGCTAACTTATCTTCTTAAATCATAACTGAAACCCATAAATAGGATCTACATGCTGGTGAGATAAAAGGAATACCATCTAATTATGTGGTTCTGGCTTTTTTCACTACTGACTGTGGCACAGTAAAACTAAACCTGACTTTGGATACTCAGAAATGAATGCAAACATGTAATGCATATATATATATATATATATATATATGTATATATATATATATATATATATCTCCAACAAAATTTTAATAATTTTGCTTAATTTGATTTATACTTCTATTTCACATGTATTGCTATTCTTGCATGAACCTTTATCTGTAGCATTGTGAGTGCTATGAATATGTTATGCAATTATGTTTTCCTCTCATTATCTACTACTGTTTCTACCTAGAGTATTTTGTTTATGAATCCTAAGGGGAGAGTTTATAATGACTTTAAAAAAAAACATTTTACCTGTTACCTTCTGAAACTAATTCTGATTTTATTAATTATGCAGTGTTGTTCATTTACTTTAAGGCTCTTCTCCGTTTTTTTCTTTTTTTTAGGTTGGAGATAAAACTTTCCAAGTACTCGGTGATCTTTGTAGTGAGGGAAACTGTACTTACTTGAAATGTTCTATAAACGGAGTTTCTAGTAAAACCAAGTTAATTATCCTGGAAAACACAATTTACCTGTTTTCTGTGGTAAGGTCTCTTCTTTGTAATAACTCTGTTGGTGCTTGGCCAGAGATAAGGGGATTAGAAAGATCCACTCCCTTCAATCATTTGTCTGTTTCCCTCTCCATTCTGTTTCTTTGCCATATTCCTGCCTTTTCTTGTTCTTTTGTTCACACAGATTCTCACTGATAGACACATACTCATTTTCTTTCTTTAATTCTGAAACATGTCCTTACACCCTTCTTGTCAGAATATCTCCCTGCTCAGTGGACCTGTTCTCTCTGAGATTTGATACTTTAACACTTTCCCCAACCGCCATCCTCCTAATACCTGAAACCCTGGGGATTTGGGAGGAGGTGGCCGTTGGGAGAGGAGCTGGACCAGATGTTCCCTGTGGGCAAGGTGTTCAGTAGGAAGGGGGTGGGGTGAGTGATGTTCTCTTGGCAGATGATAGAGGCAGGCTTTGCATGGATTTGGTTAGGAGTTTATCAAGAGACCTTAGGGTTCTGCAAGGGTTTTCAGCTATACTGTGGTCTCTTCAGAGCCTTCTCACATGTGGGAACCATCTCACAGGTCACAGCCCTTAGTGATGAGGTGTCTTTAGTTATCAAGTAAAGTATGTGGAGTCGAGGATGACCTCACTTTGCCAGGCATTCCTTCCCATAGTCGGTACGCTGTGACCATGTGATGGAAGAGGCAGGATGGGGAGTGGTGAAGAACTTATGTTCTGGAATATGAAGCTGCTTTCATTCAAATTCAAACCACTGAGAAGCTGTGTGACCTTGGGCTTCAGTTCCCTCATCTGTAAACAGGAATAATAACTATACCTACCTTATAAGGTTATTGTGACAATTATATAAGTATAATTGTTAAGAACAGTTCCTACCTCAGACTAAGCACTTGATGATGGAGGTGTTACCAACAATAACTTCCAGACAGTGGCTGTCTTTCACCTCATGCTCATTTTTATATATTAATCCCTTGCATCCCCTCCGAGGCTTGTATACCATTACTCCTGCGTAATGGGAACAACAACCAAGAAGTTCAGTAATTTTCTCAAGGTCACAAAGCTGGATTAGGACCCTGGTGTTAAAGATGACTAACATTTAATAGATAGCTTGAAAATAATCATTACGTCGGGAATATTAGTAAAATTGCAGGAACAAGATATTGATTTCATTTCTGGTTTGTTTCCTATTTATAGGAAGGAACTGTTCAGTTTGACATCCCAGTCCCCAAGTACTTGTCCTCAGTGAGCTCAGAAGGAGTTCAGGCAGGTGCCATCGCACCCATGACTGGAACCATTGAGAAGGTAACCATGCGAACGTGT
This sequence comes from Antrozous pallidus, assembly GCA_027563665.1. Classification (NCBI taxonomy): domain Eukaryota; kingdom Metazoa; phylum Chordata; class Mammalia; order Chiroptera; family Vespertilionidae; genus Antrozous; species Antrozous pallidus. The sequence continues at coordinate 43,190,003 of CM050514.1, read as the reverse complement.
GCAGAATAAGGCCCAATAGACGTCTTTGCTGAACTATGCCATATATGTTCTTTTTCTCCTCTCTAAATGTCATTCATTGGAAAGCATTCATTTCAAGAAATCAAGGGACTCTATGATAGATTTAAGTTCTATATTACAGTCTGCAGTGAAAATACCAATTTACCTAATTTACAATAAACACTGTTAACATAAATTTTGAAAATGGGAATTTCCATAAAAATACAAATAATTTAAATTGTCTTGTTATGATTAAAATAAGAGTATTCACTAACCATTATTCCACAGGGCTGTCTTTTTAAAACATGTTTTCATTGACTCTTTTTTTTTTAGAGAGAGAGAGGAAAAGAGAGGGAGAGAAACATCACTTAGAGAAACATCAATCAGCTGCCTCCTGCATGCCCCTTACTGGGGATCAAGCCCACAACCCAGGCATGTGACCTGCCTGGGAATCAAAGTGGTGACCTTGATGCTCCACCAACTGAGCCACACCGGCCAAGGCAAAAAGGTTGTTTTGTTAAATTTAACAACAATGTATCATGAATAATGACATTTTCTCCAATGTACATAACTGCACCAGTGTTAAAATGTGAAAGACTGATATTGGTGGAGAACAATGTGGTGTTGAGCGCAGTATGTATCCAGAGTTGAGATCCATACTGATATACCCTCAAGTGGTAATAGGTCAGATGTCTCCTTTTAAATACTTGAACATAGTAGCATCCCCTCAAATTAATTTAAGTCTTAAAAATTCAACTGTATCTTCTTGGTACCTCTCAAAAGAAGAAGAAGGAGGAGGAGGAGGAGGAGGGGGGGAGGAGGAGGAGGAGGAGGAGAAGAAGAAGGAAGAAGGAAGAAGGAAGAAGAAGAAGAAGAAGAAGAAGAAGAAGAAGAAGAAGAAGGAGAAGAAAACTACTTAAATAGTTGGAGTGATTTCACCAAACGTTCCCCTAGAAATGCTTGCTAAGAGGCAGTGTGAGCCGGAGACTTCATTCTGCCTTTAACTCATTCACTCTCCGTCCCCACAGGCCTGCCAGGACTTGGGCATTGCTGCACAGGGTTCAGAATAGGGTCTTACATTGAAAGATGCATGTTTTCCCCAAAACTGGGCCCTAAACTCAGGCCATTGATTTCCTCTGACACCAAGGCCTCACCCAGCATTGCAGATTTGTGGGGCTTTCAAGGCTCATTCTCATTTTTCATAGTTTTGGTTCTACACATGGACTGTGGAGCCTGAGTTTACTGTGTCTCCAAACACTCCTTGATAACTCTGTTAGCAAAAACAAGCAAACAGTGAGACCGTATGGGCTGCATGAGTTCATTTATACATAGAAAAAGGAAAATAGATTTTTCTGAGGTTGCCAACAAGTGTAATTCTTTCACCTGAAGGTCTATACATTTACCGCACAGGGCCAGAGGACCTGACACACTATTATCCTAGACAACCTAAAAACTAGACAGACAGAGGCAAGGCCTCCTACTCTGACTATGGTGAGGACATTCAAGTATAGTAGTTCTCCCCAGTTGGTGGTATATCTTCCTCCCTCCCTCCCTCCCTCTCTCCCTCCCTCCCTCCCTCCCTCCCTCTCTCCCTCCCTTCTTCCTTTCTCCTTTCCTCCTTCCTTCCTTCCTTCCTTTCTCTTTCCCTCCCTCCCTTCTCCCTCCTTCGTCCCTCCTTCCTTCCCTTCCTTCCTCCCTCCCTTCCTCCCTTCCTCCCTTCCATCCATCCTTCCATCCTTACTTCCTTCCATCCATTCTTTTTTATTCCTTTCTTCTTTCTTTCTTTCTTTCTTTCTTTCTTTCTTTCTTTCTTTCTTTCATTTTTTTCATCACCATTTCTCTCTTCTATGCCCTGTTCCACCTCCACCCACCCACCCTCCCTCCACAATCACCACACCGCTGTCCATGTTCATGGGTGGTATGTCTTGTGTCCACTCATGAAGAAAACAAAAGGGTCTCCAGCTACATAAGACATAGTAATCTGTTTCGAGGAGATCTAGATGGCTTGGGGGTGGGGGTGGGGAACCATGTAGTGCCTCCCACTGGCAGCAGTGCCAGTGATGCCTGGCTGCCCGGTAGGTCCCCGCTGGTGCACTTGTCTTTGGCCGACAGGACAACCACAGTCTCACGCGTCCGCTGTGTTCATTTATGTGTCAGCTCTGTGACTACAGGGGGCCTCTGTGTTTCCAAGGATTAACGTGTCCCTCTGGACCTCTAGGTGTTTGTGAAAGCTGGAGACCAGGTGAAAGCTGGTGACTCTCTAATGGTCATGATCGCCATGAAGATGGAGGTAAGTTCGTGCCGTCGTGAGGCCAGCTGCCAGGTAAACCGTGGGCGGTTAGCAGACCCAATTGTCCTTTTCCCTTATTGAGTGAAATCCATTTTACATATTAAGAACCACGGGCTGGTAAAGCATCCACTGCAGGAAAACACAAACATTCTCCTCGTTTTCATTTTGTGAAATCGCACCTGTCGTTTGATTCTGAAATGAGCGAAATCATTAATGCCTTCGATTCAGGCGATAACCCAGCTGAATGTTAGCCGTGGGTGTTTTCCAGGGCCAGTCCCGGGCTGCCAGCGCTCAGTGTCACAGTGAAAACCTCAGTCACATTAACTTAGCTCTTTAGGTTTGCAGGTGGTTGGAAACGATAGGCCAGTGGTTCTCAGACCTGGCCACTCAGCCATACCTGGGAGCGTTTGACAACGACTTCCCTGCACCCGTTGAAACTGGGGTCTCCCAGGAAAGGGCCCAACACTTTTAAAAAGCCTCCCAGGTGCGATTCTACTGTGCAGGTTGGGAGCTTCCTAGCTGGTGACCTTGGGTGGGCTTACAGGTGTGTCGGCCCACGGGCACCCCGGGATCGTGTTGTTTTCTCCGTTCTGTGACGTGCACAAGGTGGGGAGACATTGATAGACCACAGAATATCAGAGCGGTTGGCTTCATTTTCAGCCTGACTTCGGTATGTGCTTGGTCCTCATTGGTGACACCACCGTCACCTGTGGTGTCTTGTGTCCCCGCAGCACACCATAAAGGCTCCGAAGGACGGCACCATCAAGAGGGTGCTCTACAAAGAAGGTGCTCAGGCCAACCGACACGCTCCTCTAGTCGAGTTTGAGTAAGAGGCATCTGACAAAAGGGAAACAGAATACACTCCCATCCAAGAGGTGGCCGGCGGAACATTCTCTAAGTGCAGTATCGCTACACCAAGAGAGCAAGTGCCTTCCTGCTTTTCTCGGGGTCTGGAAACAGCAGTTTTGTTCAGCGATCCTTATGATTATGTTAAAGCCCTTTCACATTTGGAGGTCATACACTTTGATCACAAATAATGAATTATCTTAAAATATTTCATACTAATAAAATTGAATTATACTTTTTTATTGGAAACTAATATGGCTTGCTTCTGTCTCCGATTGTATATAGTGTGGTCTCTTTTAGGAAGACGGGCCAACTTGATCAGAAGAGAATGAGGGGAGGAGAAAAGGTCATTTAACTCAGTGGGTGATTTCCCAGTTACAATCATGACAACAACGACAGTAACACATTTCAGGGACAGATGGCTGGCGCTAAACTCAACCGAGGTTTTGTTTTCACCTTATTAGGGAGTTTATTGGGGAGCTTACAGGCATGGGTGTTAGCTCTTGTCTTTGTGATTAGAAAGTTTCTGTCCAGACTGCTTCTGCCTTTATTGCACCTTCTAAGGTTGTACAAATGTATTTACAATCTCGCACCACTTAACAGATACTGTACAGAATACTGTGGGCAACTGTAACACAGTGGTAAACACAAGCACATTATACAGCAGTATGAAAATAGTCTTTCTTTATATCCTTATTCTGTAAGCTTTTTTCTATTTAAGTTTATTTTTTTTATTTTTAAACCTTTTGATAAAAACCAAGACAAAAACACACATTAGCCTAGACCAGTGGTCAACAAACTCATTAGTCATCAGAGCCAAATATCAACAGTACAACGACTGAAATTTCTTTTAAGAGCCACATTTTTTAAACTTAAACTTCTTCTAATGACACTTTTTCAAAATAGACTGGCCTAGGCCATGGTATTTTGTGGAAGGGCCACACTCAAGGAGCCAAAGAGCCGCATGTGATTCACTAGCCTGAGTTTGCTGACCATTGGCCTAGACCACAAAATACCACAGCCTGGGCGAGTCTATTTTGAAGAAGTGGCATTAGAAGAAGTTTAAGTTTAAAAAATTTGGCTCTCAAAAGAAATTTCAGTCGTTGTCCTGTTGATATTTGGCTCTGTTGACTAATGAGTTTGCCGACCACTGGCCTACACCTGCACAAGGTCAGGGTCATCAAGAGGTATCTTCCACATCTACCTCTGTCGCTGCTGTGTCTTCAGGGCTGTGACACTCCAGGAGCTGTCACCTACCGTAGCAGTGCCACCCTGGAAGGACTGCCCCAGGCTCTTCCTGAGGAGGGGTCGCTCCTCTGAAATATGTCCATGGTCATTAACTTAATTTGTTTTTTTTTTTTGTTTTTAAATCAGAGATTAGCTTGCAGGTACATAAGGTCATGAACATTCCTATTAATGAAAACCTTTCAGTGTTGGAGTCCGTGTTTTCAAACTTTTTAAGAAGCTTGACGCAATCTCCAAAAGCTTCTGCTAACAGCTTTCACTAAGAATTTCCTTGGGGGTTAGGCCTTCTTTTTCCTTCTGCGGTTCTTTTTCTCTTGCCTCTTCTTCAGCTATGCACTCCTCATTAGCTAATTCCTCAGGAACACCTCTAGACGCTCCCCAGTGTCACCGGGATCCACACCCAGCTTAAAGCTGTTTGCCATGGCAACCACAGCCCTGTTGGGTTTTGCAGCCTTTGCACTAGGATGCTACGAGGGCTGTGTCACTAGGCAATAGGAAAATTTCAGCTCCATTACAACCTTGTGGGACCACTGTGCTAGATGTAATCAGTCCTCATGATTGTGCAGCACTTGACTACTTTTCTAAGAATATAGTTTACTATATATTCTTTAAAACGTAGAAGAAATTGCCCTAGCTGGTTTGGCTCAATGGATAGAGCATTAGCCCATAGACTGAAAGGTCCCATGTTCAATTCCAGTCAAGGGCACATACCTCGTTTGCAGGCTCAATTCCCTGGCCCCGGTCAGGGTGTGTGCAGAAGGCAACCAATCGACGTGTCTCTTTCACATCAATGTTTCTCTGTATCTCCTCTTCCCTCCCACTGTTTCTAAAAATCAATGGGGAAAATATTCTTAGGTGAGGATTAAACAAACAAAAAAAGTAGGATAAATAAGTCAAAATTTAAGTCTACATATATACACACATGTAGTTGATTTTGCTGATTTTGGAAATCTATAAAAGTAGCGCAATACTGTATCTCCTAGAACATGTTATTTCACTCTATTGTGATTCCAAGATTCACCCTGTTGATGTTCTTAGCTGGTTTATTTTGTTGTTAGATAACATTCCAGTGGGTGCCATACCACAGTTCCTTACCCCTTCTCCTGCTGAACAACTCAGATTTTTCCAGTGCTTTGCTATTGTGGGAAATGCAGCAATGCAGATTCTTTTTTAAAAATATTTTTTATTGATTTTTTTTTTACAGAGAGGAAGAGAGAGGGATAGAGTTAGAAACATCGATGAGAGAGAAACATCAATCAGCTGCCTCCTGCAAGCCCCCTGCTGGGGAACAAGCCTGCAACCAAGGTACATGCCCTCAACGGGAATTGAACCTGGAACTTTTCAGTCCACAGCCCGACACTCTATCCACTGAGCCAAACCAGTCAGGGCAGCAATGCACATTCTTAGTGCACCAGTGCATTTGTGCATTTGTGCATTTATGAAAGCGGATGTTAGGTCATAGGGTAGCACATGCTCAACCTTGTGAAATGATGTCAGTTTCTTAAAGGGACTCTAGTTGCCAGATAAACTTCCCTGCTAACAAATAATTCAGTGAAACCACTGCTTGCAAGGTAAAATCCAAACCTGCCCTTCCTTGCCAGTTTCAGTCGAGCCCCAACCTAAATTTCACACCTTTCCCTTAGAGTGCCTTCCACCAAGCACCTCCCAATCCAGTTGGACAGGCCTGCTCCCAAATGTAGAACACAGCTAGCTCATTTTCAGCAGAGAATCCCTGCTTCTTCATTGCTAGTCCCTGACTTCCACCACCCTCCGCCCGCCCCCAACTACTGCCCCCTGAGTTCTCCTTTCTTTATAAAAGCTACCTGATCATAGCTGCTCACAGAACTCTGTACCTGGCTCCTGAAATACCTGTTTTCCGCACCAGTCAGATGGCATCCGTCCTCACCCCACTCACATCTCAGGTACTGACTTTCATGTGGCCTCATTGGAAAAATGAGCATTCTAACCAAGCTGTGTAATCAGATTTATCTGAGAACTCAGCATTTCCAATTTTAGTTTTTGGTACCTTCCTCATCACTTTCTTGACAATGGAATTGCTTCCTTGGCAGCCAGGAGACAGATTAATTTTGAACCTGATGTTTCCCACATAAATTTTGACATAATTATGTCTTATTTTCCCAATTAAATCATAGGCATCTTAAAGCCGAGGCCATCTTTTATATTTCTTTGTATTCTCCACAACATATAATATACTCTCATATGCAGCAATAACTCATTCAACAAACAATGCTTCAGTGGAAATGTGAAAATGCAGAAGGCCATATATCTATTAGTAATAGCGAAAACCGGGCCTAGACAAAAATGAAGAAATAAAATAGAAATATTTTTCCTAATGAAAGCGTGAAAAAATATTCAGCACAGTGAGGCTTTCTACACTTAGCCACATTTTCTAAATTTATCCAAGTTAAATATTAATAATGTATTCTAGCACATAGTATATAATGATATATATATGAACATGTATGTGTCCACAGGTGTATGCATATGGAATCGCAGGCAGCAGAGCACATTGCAGTCAGCAGACTGCATGCACATGGTGGTCCTGTAAGGTTAGAGTGGAACGGTCTCCCAGCTGTCAGAGTGTCCACGCATTACTCATGTGTTTGTGGTGATGCTGGTGTAAACACATCTGCACTGCCAGGCACAGAACAGTATAGCACATGCAGTTATATACAGTACATAGAGTTGATAATAATAATAAACAACTGTTCCTGGTTTATGTATTTATGTTCTTATTGTTGTTTTAGCGTGTGCTCTTTCTACTTATAAAAAGTTTGCTGTAAAAGTGTGCCATGTCACACCAGCAGCAGCCTCCGACATCTTTTCTTCGTGCAGTCTCTTGATTGAATTATTTTCTCTTGTCCTTGATTTGATCTCGTGTTGTTTTGTAGAGTAACATGATGCATGGGGTTTATAGCCTGGAGTCTAGGCCCTAGACCCATGGTCGGCAAACTGCAGCTCTTTGGCCCCTTGAGTGTGGCTCTTCCACAAAATACCATGGCCTGGTCGAGTCTATTTTGAAGAAGTGGCATTAGAAGAAGTTTAAGTTTAAAAAATGTGGCTCTCAAAAGAAATTTCAATTGTTGTACTGTTGGTATTTGCCAATCACTGCCCTAGACCATACAGCCCAGGTGTAAAGTAGGCAATACCATCTAGGTCGGTGCAAGTGCACTCTATGATGTTCGCACAATGACAACGTCATCAATGACACATTTCTCAGAATGTGCCTCCGTTGTTAAGCAATGCATGATTATAGAATAAAAAGTTCAAAGTTAAAGATGGTGATTAGCTCCCGGTATTAGGCACAGGGTTCAGCTTGGTGAGGTAGATGCAAGGAGATGTAAGCTACCATTAATATTTTAGTTGTAGGACTGGGTGGTTGGTTGGTTTGATTTATTATACAATTCTGCTTTGTAATTAACATATTCCATGTAAACTTTTATAATTCAAATGCGCAATATGCAAGTTGGATGGAGGAAGAAAAGACTATCAGCTGGGAAACTAGTTAGGAAGAAGTACTTACAGATACCTAGGCAGGAGACAGGTAAGGACTAGGCCATCCAAACCAGTGCATTTTATTTTATTTTTTTTCTTGGTTGGACTTTTTTTTTTAATTTAATAAATCTTTATTGTTCATATTATTACAATGTTCCTCTTTTTTTCCCCCATACCTCCCCTCCCCCCAGTACACATCCCACCCTCTGCCCTTACCCCACCCCCCACTGTCCTCATCCATAGGTGTATGATTTTTGTCCAGTCTCTTCCTGCATCTCCCAAATCCCTTTCCCCCAAGAATTGTCAGTCCATTCCCTTTCTATGTCCCTGATTCTATTACATTCACCAGTTTATTCTGATCATCAGATTTTTAATTCACTTGATTTTTAGATTCACTTGTTGATAGAAGTATATTTGTTGTTCATAATTTTTATCTTTACCTTTTTCTTCTTCTTCCTCTTCTTAAAGAATACCTTTCAGCATTTCATATAATACTGGTTTGGCGGTGATGAACTCCTTTAGCTTTTTCTTATCTGCAAAGCACTTTATCTGACCTTCAATTCTGAATTATAGTTTTGCTGGTTTGAGTAATCTTGGTTGTAGGTTCTTGTTATTCATCACTTTGAATATTTCTTGCCACTTCCATCTGGCCTGCATAGTTTCTATTGAGAAACCAGCTGACAATCGTATGGGTGGTCCCTTGTAGGTAACTGTTTTTCTCTTGCTGCTTTTAATATTCTCTTTTTATCTTTTGCTCTTGGCATTTTAATTATGATATGTCTTGGTGTGATTTTCTTTGGATTCCTTTTGTTTGGGGTTCGGTGCACTTCCTGGACTTTTAAGTCTATTTCTTTCACCAGGTGGGGGAAGTTTTTGGTCACTATTTCTTCAAATAGGTATTCAGTACCTTGCTCTCTCTCTTTTTCTGGCACCCCTATAATTCTGATGTTGGTATGCTTGAAGTTGTCCCAGAGGCTCCTTACACTGTCTTCAATTTTTTGGATTCTTTTTGCTTCTTGCTTTTCCGGCTGAGTGATTTTTGCTTCTTTGTATTTCAAATCTTTGACTTGATTCTTGTGGTCCTCTAATCTGCTTTTAGGTCTCTGTATAATATTTTTTTATTTCAGTCAGTGTATGCTTAATTTCTAGTTGGTCCTTTTTCATATCCTCCAGAGTCTCTCTCATATCCTCCAGGGTCTCACTCATATCCTCGAGTGTTTCGTTAAATTTATCAGCCTTTTCTAGGAACCTCTTGAAAAACCTTATAACTGTGGTTTTGAACTCTATGTCCAGTCGTTTTTTTCCCCTCCATTTCTTTAAAATGTGATTTGTTTCCTTGTCTTCGCATTTTGGCTGCTTCCCTGAGTTGGTCGAGTAGCTTTGTGTTGTAGGTGTCCTCTAGGGGACAGTGGCTCAAACTCCCCAGTTACCTGAGGTGGATACTCTTGGCGCACTCCTTTATGGGATGCACAGTTTTGTTGTAGTTAAGCCTAGATTGTTGTTGGTATCGCTGGGAGGGTTTGACCTCCAGGCCAATTGGCTTGAGGATCAGCTATGTTTACCCTGTGAGCGCCTCTGTGCTCAGCTTGGATGGGGCAAAGTCTCCAGGCTGAGCAGGCAGCCTTGGCTTCCTGTCATCCCCACCCTAAATGTCTCCCAGAACTCCATGCCCCATGGCAATGGCTGCACGCACCTCTGAGAGAAAGCTGCCCAGAGCTCTGCCCACTGTCGGACAGTCTAGTTTCTCCCCAAATGAGTCTGGACACTCACAGACTCACCCAAAATGGGAAAACAAAGCAGTCCGGAGGATTTTTTGTTTTTCTTCCTCCCAAACGAGAGAGCCAGCCACGAGCACTCTCTGCGAGTTCACGCGCCTCTGCAGCTCCCGAGTTTCAGTGTGCTTCCTCCTTACTGTCCAGTTTCACCCTGTATGAGTCTGGATTCCCCGAGACTCACCCGGAACTGGGCCTTAGTGCAGTTGGACGCCTTTGTCTCCCTCCCTGTTCGAGAAAACCAGCCAGGTATTCAGCCTCCCATCCTTTCTGCTCCGGAGTGGCTCCGCACTTCTGACTCCGTGTGTATCCACAACTCTGCCCTCCACAGCTCCCCTGAGTCTCAGTGTCCTTTTATTTTTCCTTCTATTTGTGGAATTTCCACTCAGCCAGCCCTCTGGTAATTCTGAATGATGTCCATTTTGTCTTTTAGTTGTAGTTTTGAAATTGTTGTACAGGGCAACAGTATAGGTGTTTATCTATACCGCCATCTTGGTTCCTCTCCATTTTATTTTTTTAATCTATTTTATAGATTTTTTACAGAAAAGAAGGGAGAGGGATAGAGAGTTAGAAACATTGATGAGAGAGAAACATCCATCAGCTGCCTCCTGCACACTGCCTACTGGGGATGTGCCCACAACCATGGTACATGTCCTTGGCCGGAATCAAACCTGGGACCTTTCAGTCTGCAGGCCGACGCTCTATACACTGAGCCAAACCAGTTAGGGCTGCATTTTAAACTACAGTCTCAGCAACAGAGTCTTTTCTCCTGTCCAAACAAAACTGTATTTACAAGAGGGAAAAGCAGAGGTGCTCTGGTAGAAATTTTGGGTTGCTTTTTCACTCTTTCATATCCTTCAGTGGAATAAGGTAGAGTCCTCTAGGGTATTTATTTCATTAAGTATGTTGCTCATGGGTGATACTGTATAAAAAGGAATTTGAAGCCAGTAAGGCCAGTTACCCACCTACCGGCTGAATCTGTTCATGGCCAGTTGTGTGCTGTGTCAGCAGTTTCCTAGTATGTGACTTCCTCTGTTTCTTCCTAAGATAGAGCATTTATTGTGTTCTTCAGCCTCTGGAAACAAAGATGGTAAGAAGTAGGTTTTGCCCTTACCCTAATGAATGGAAACAGAATTCAGCTGTACAGAAAAAGACCTATAACAGGTTTGTAGAAATATAATATACCTGTGCACTAGGGGCCATGGTGGACCAGGTGAGTGGGATAAGAAATCCTGCTCTGGGTCAGGAAGCTGAGAGATTGGCAGTGACACTGGGCCTGGGCTTTGCAGGATGACCATTGGCCAGATGGAGAAAGGAGGTAAGGCAAGGGCATTACAGGAAGAGGGACTGGCAAGGGCTAGTAATAAGGCCTAAGAGCACACTGTGTCTGGGGCAGAGAGCCAACAGCAAGGGTTGGGCCACCAGGGTGTGGCAGAGAGGGGTTGGGGAGTGGCTGCCCAGCAGGGAAAGGATTTATTCTGGAGGCAATTGGGAGTCCTGGAGATTCTTGGACAAGTTTTTTTTTTTTTAAGTTATTTCAGCCCACAGACTGGAGTACCGATTGGAAAGTAGACAGAGACTGAAGACTGAACCAAAAGAGGCACCAAATTTTGAAGCCTGGGCTGAGGTCCGGTAGGGAAGATAGACCTCGGTATACATCTTCTTGAGTTAAAAGTAGCTCTTCTTTTGCCCTAGCCAGTTTGGCTCAGTGGATAGAGTTCTGGGTTCGATTCCGGTGAAGGGCACGCCCTGACTTTAGTGTTGGTGCGTGCAGGAGGCAACCAATCAATGTGTTTCTGTCACATTGATGTTTTTCTCTGTCTTTCCTGCTCTTTTCCACTCTCTCTAAAAATCAGTGGGGGAAAAAATAGCTCTTCTTTTGGATAAGACCTATTTGTAGGCATGGATCGAAACCAGAGTCATATAGTTGGAAGAATGCAATTTGCTGCCTTATCTTTGATAATACCTAGCATTCTCGATGCAATGTTTTCAGGCCTATAATAAGCAAGAAAACAAGATTTAAGAGCCCCGATGGTTGCTTTCTAATCATTGGGGAGGCCGCATAGCATTGTAATCAAGCAACTTTGAAGTTAAAATGTTTGCATTCAGACCCTACCCATGCTATTTATAGTAGTGTCTTGGGCAAGACACTTTCCATGTAAATGGGCAGCAGCACGACCACATAGGGTGGTTTTGGAGACTAAATGAGAAAATGTAGCGGTTGCCTTTAGCGCTGTGCCTGGAACATCATTTATATTCAACTGGTAGTTATTAATTTCTAACTCCAGTTATTGCTCGAGAGCAATTATGAAACTGCTCTAATTTAGCCCAGCTGGTTTCTCTTGCCAGCAAAGTTCCCAGGTCCAGCAAGGGTAAAGCACCCTGCCTGAACATGCACCGCCCTGTCTCCTCTCCGCTCCCTCCACAGCTCTAGCCTGTTCCACTGTCTCCCAGGTGGTATTGTCAGGGGAAGCCCCATCTTTCCCTCCCTCTGGGACACTGCTCCCAGGCTGGCCTGTGCGCAAACGGACAGCTCCTTTTATTTTTTAAATATATTTTGTTGATTTTTTATAGAAAGGGAGATGAATAGAAAGTTAGAAGCATCGATGAGAGAGAAACATTGATCAGCTGCCTCCTGCACACCCCCCACTGGGGGTGTGGCCACAACCAAGGTACATGCCCTTGACCGGAATCGAACCTGGGACCTTTCAGTCCGCAGGCCGACACTCTATCCACTGAGCCATACCGGTTTCGGATCACTCTTGCTATTCTTAACTCGAATATTAGAAATTGAAGTATACATTTATGTTCTGCCTGCCTGTGGCACTTCTGCACTGGTCATTAAAATATTTACAGTGCTGACAGTAATACTTTGCCTGTCTGTTGCACCTTTCATCAGAGGATCTCAAAAAACACTCTTGATATTCACACCAAACTTCAAGATACCCAGAAAGAGGAAAATGGTGAGAGAGGAGGAATTGGATGTGCCCAAAAGCTTGCTTTGTGCCCAGAGCAGGAACCTGGGGTGGCTGTTTTCTTCCAACTGATGACTCACTGCTGTCTGAGGGCATTAGTGGCACTTCCTCACCAGACTATGTTTTCGGCACCCCAGGGGGCACAGCCCCCAGCTCTGTCACACTGCCCCCTCGCTATGAATAACCCTGGGGTACCATTCCTTCTGGAGCAGGACTGCAAAACAGTCCTGATACTAGTGATTACCCTGTCAACCAGACACTAGTCTCCCACCTTCTGGATCCCAAGAATCAGGATGCCTTGATGCCTCTAACTGACTCAGCTCACAGTGAGTTGCCAGTACAGTGAGTACTGCTCCTTAAACCTCCAAGCCACAGCCCTGCTCTGCCTCCTTCTTTCCCAGGTGGCTAACATCATTCTTCATACACACCACCCTTCTGATTAGATTAGAAATAATTATAATTCTCATTCCAAATTCACTCCCTCCTCACCAAAAGACAAAACAAAACAAAAAAAACCACCGTTAAAAACAACAAAAAGATAACTTGGGGACTTCTCTCAATTTTCTTAATCCTTTATCATTACCACCTCTATCATAAGAGCATGTGGTTCCTTCTATTACTGAAAGCAGGCTTCATGTTCACTGTAATTCAGATTGGCATTCCGTCCACGTTTGTTCCCCCAGTGCCCACCTGGCCCCACTTGGAGCACCCATTTTGGATGTGTCAGTGTAAGCAGACTGCCTCCTCCATGACGGGCAGCACTGCCCCTGGACCTTCCCTCCTGCTCTCATAGGCCTGGCCCATCACACACCTTCCCCTGGAGTCATTTCACATTAATACAAAGCATCAAATAATTATTGAAGATTTATTTGAGCAAAATAAGCCATAGGTCTTTAGTTCCTTGGTCATGTAAATATTGTTAGTCTCTTCGCAAAGAAGTATTCATTTAATTTTTGAATAGATAGTACATTTCCCATGGTTCCAAATATATATATATATATATATATATATATATATATATATATATATATATTACACTCACCTCCTCCCAGGACCAAACTAGAATTACAACTTAAATGTAGAGCAGTCAACCTGAATAGTCAACTGAAGACTAGCTGAAGAGAAGTCTTGTAACCAAGGATTTACAGAAAAAGCCACATTGAGACTGATAGGAAAGACGAAGACACGAAAAGGGCTAGCCCTGCTCCCACAGGTGGCTGCTGAGATTCTAGAGGAAGATCCAGCTGCAAAGTTCCCCTGAGAAGGGTGGGGTCTCAACCTCAAACCAGGCTTCCTAGCCCAGAGCACCAGAATCAGGAAGAGGTATCCACATAATATCTGGCTGTGAAAATCAGTGGGGAAATCTACTCCAGCACAGACAGGAGTCTGCTGGGGACAGAGACACCCTCTTCAAAGACCAATCACAAAGTCTTACTCTCAGCCACTCCCCCTGGTTTGGTGGAGGGAGGTGGAGTGGAGTAGAGTGAGGAGAGACTGGCCTTTGTAGATCTGAGGAGGGAGTTGAGGGGACTCCTCGGCTGAGTCATTCCCCACACCACAGACACCACCTTTCTTGGGTGGAGCACTCCTGCTGACAAACATTCTCCAGACAAAAGGGCCCTCTGATGGCTTCTTTTCTAGAATAATATTATTCACTTGAAATCTTAATAGAAATGCCATGCTTCCACATTGACAGGGAGTGTGATGATCTCTCAGATGAAAATTGCGGGATTGAGTGGTAGATGGACAGGCAATGAGTGCAACTCTCAGGGATTTGGAATTTGGGAAAGGATGTCAGACATACCTGATGTCTGGAAAGAATGTATAGTAGGTGGCCTCAGTGATGGTGCAGTTCTTTTAAGCAGAAGGGTAAAATGTCGCCCTTCTCAAAGAGAATAGTGGACACAGGCGAAGGAGGAAAATGTGACTTAACTAAAGCTGATGTTTCACTAATAAAAACAATGAGATTTTTTTTGCTAAGACCAGTTTGGCTCAGTGGATGGAGCATTGGTCTGCGGACTGAAAGGTCCCAGGTTCGATTCCAGTCAAGGGCATGTACCGTGGCTGCGTTCACATCCCCAGTAGGGGGCGTGCAAGATCGATGTTTCTCTCTCATCGATGTTTCTGACTTTCTATCCCTCTCCCTTCCTCACTGTGAAAAATCAATAAAATATATTTTAAAAAGAAAAAAAAAACAATGAGATTTTTAAATATGTTTTTAAACTGATTTTAAAGAGAGATGAAGGGAGAGGGAGAGAGGAACACTGACTAGCTGCCTCCCGAGTACACCCCACTGGGAATGGAACAGGCCCCTCCATGTTTGGGATGGCACCCAACCAACTGAGCCACACCAGACAGGGCAAAGCTGAGGAATTTATTAATTTAAAGGTAGTTTCTTCATCCACTATTTTTTAGATGTTTTATTTGTTGTATATTTTGCACACTTCTATTATTTGCTAATGTAATTTGCCTTTTAAAAAATCCAACTTGCTTAAATGAATGTATATTTAAAAAAAAGTTAAAAACAACATAGTGAAATCTACTTTGTTTGTCCTTTCCTCAAATAAAATAAGATAAACACATGCCTGGCAATTCAATTTAGTTATCAAAACAAAGGTGCTTTGATCTCTTGAAGACACTAATAGAACCTACAGAAAAATATGTCCACATCTTGATTTCTTGATTCCCAGTGAGAAATGTACTTGTCCCTCACATCAGAGTACTTAGAGTATTGATTTGACTGGTGTGTTTCTCCTGGTTTTAAAAGAACATGGTAGCCAAATTATAATAAGTTTTCTTGAGGAGAAGGGACCCAGATACAAGGAGCTGGTGCTTGTTAGAGGATCTGATGATTTAATGTGTCTCTCTCCACAAAAGGAATGCATACCAGCAGCTATAGAGCCCAGACATGCTACCAATTTTCTCCCCTGGAATTTCCCAATTTTATTTGCTCATCTCATTTTATTAACATACTAGAGGCCCAGTGCATGAAATTCATGCATGGGTGAAGTCGCTAGGCCTGGCCAGTGACCAGAGCTGATTGGGGCCAGGCCAATCAGGGCCAGGCCAGAGAGGAGGCAATGGTCGCCTGGCCAGGCATGGAAGGAACAGACACCAGATGCCCGTGCCACCACACGGTTCTCCACCTCCCCCTCTCCTCCTTCCCTCACCACCACACTGTCATCACCACAGGTGGGTGGTAGGCTGATCAGGGTCTGCCAGCTGGGGGAAGGGACGGGATATGGGAGGTTAGCTGCTGACCCGAGGAGGGAGCTGGCCCTCAGCCCCAATGGGAAAGGGACCATGTCTGCCACCACCCACCCCCGGTTCCCTGTCCCAGCCCGGGTCCTGGCCCCAATCAGGTGATTGGGGCCTGCTGGCCAGGAGGAAGAACCAGGGGAGGTCAGCTGGCCTGGGGAGGTTGGCTGTGGGAGCACAGTAACCCAGAGGGCTGCTCCTGCATTGAGCATCTGGCCCCTGGTGGTCAAAGGTACAGTCAATTTGCATTTTACTCTTTTATTAGATAGGATTCTTTCTTTAGATTTATACTATCCTTAGCCTAAACTTTACTGATGATAAGAATCACCTGGAATGGTTGCAAAAATAGATTCCTAAATAAGAATTTCTAAGGGAAAGGCCTGGTATTCTGTATATTTAACAAATGGCCCAAGGGTTTGTGTTTTGTGTGTGTGTGTGTGTGTGTGTGTGTGTGTGTGTGTGTGTGTGTGTGGTTTTCTTTAACCAGAAAGGTTTTGTACTGGACAAGTTAGTCTGGTGCATCTCAACATGTAACATTCCTGCAAACCACCTGCAGATCCTGATTCCACTGGTCTAAAGAGGGCCCAAGAGTCTCCATTCCTAGCCTGGGGACCAAATTTTGAGTGGCACGCATCAGGGGTTCTCAAGGAGTGTTCCAGGGCCCGCAGTATGGGCAGCAGCTGGGAACACCTTACCAATGCACACTCTCAGCTCCACTCTCCACCTACTGAGCCAGAAGAAAACTCTGGGGATGGCCCAGCAATCTGTTTTTAGGTCTCCAGGTGAGATTTTGATTCACACAAAAATTCAGGAACGACAGAGTTAGACGTCGTGCGTCTTACTGCTTCTAAGTGGGAAGTTATGTCACTCGAGATGAACCTTCGTACATTTCTAATTTTATCTGTGTGTACACTTAGATCATTTAACTCCATTGGGGGAGGTTCCTTACACGCAGCTTTGTAAAGAGCTCAGGAACGATAGGCAAGAAAGGCACCTTGTATTTGGGAGAATTTGTTCCTTGCTGGC
Source organism: Antrozous pallidus (assembly GCA_027563665.1). NCBI lineage: Eukaryota > Metazoa > Chordata > Mammalia > Chiroptera > Vespertilionidae > Antrozous > Antrozous pallidus. The sequence goes on along the minus strand of CM050514.1, from coordinate 43,173,078 downwards.
TTTAAATTTAATTTTTCAAAGTCACCGAAGAGACCATTTTGTACTAACACAAGATACTAGGTTAGAGCCGGTTTCCAAATGCCTAAAGGGACCAAACACTCAGATAACACCCACGAGGGAATGGTGGTTCGGGGCAGAAGCAGCTGCTCTCAGCTCCACCCAGTCAGTGCCAGCCCTCGGGCAATGTGGGCCAGAGTGGTCACATCTTCCACACGCTCAGAGGAAGTCAGAAAGCCCGTGTTTTGTGTGAAATCTTTTGACTCCTAAATGGTGACAGACTATTCAAATCTTTGTAAATATTCGGTGTCTAACAAGCCAGCCTTCTGTTAGTGAATGCCTTGGGCACTAGTCCGGGAGGTGACTGACTGGCCTCGCTCCGCTCTGGGGTCCCTGTCCGTCTCATAAAGAAGAGAAAGCCAAGCAGAGGCCTGTTCCCTGCTCGAGCGGTCCATTTCGGTGAAGCAAACCCCAAACCATATACCATGCTGCTGTGAAAAGCCAGTCCATTCTCTCTCAGCAGCTCCTCGAGCAGCCAAGGGTCCGAGCTCATGGACATACTGGAACATTTTAAAATGGGACCCGGACAGTTTCACATTGTGTAATCCACCTGGAAGCAAACAATGCCTCATAGGCATGACAGTGGGTCTAGGGGCAGATGTAGATTGTGTGGGCTCTGAAGCTAATACAATTTGGGGGAACCCTATTTAAGACAAAGAATGGGACATGATGAATTAGTTATGCAAGTACAAAGAGGTCTTCGCTGAATGTGGGAAAATGTTTGTGTTAGGTCTGATCAAATAATTGAATGGGTTTCCTCTCCCCTGGAACTGACCTTTAGGCCACTTCACAACCAACATTCCCTTTCACTTAGACCACATTCCACCTACGAAGACCATTCCTTCCCCTCCAGACTTTCTCAGGATCGGGGGCCCCAGAGTTTCCCACCGAAAGACCCCACCTTGAGTCCTTTAAAACCTCCGACTCCTCATCCATGGGTGCCGGCATCATTTGGGGCCTCTGCTCATGTGGTCTCCAGGGACCTAACAAATTTACAAACCTTTACCATTTTGAGCCTCATGCATTCCTCCTTCAGCCACCCTAACAGTTTACTTTTGCAAATTTTACTCTCTCTCTCTCTCTCTCTCTCTCTCTCTCTCTCTCTCTCTCCCTTCTCCTCCTAACCCCTTTTCTCTCTAAAATCAATGAACAAATCCTTGGATGAGAATTTTTTTAAAACGTTAATTGTATTTTTTCACTATTGTTTTACATATAAATGAATAATATAAATATAAATACACATATACTGTATACAAGCTTTAAAAAAGAAGAAATTTTAGCTTTAAAGATGTTTAATTTACAATCATACAATTTTTAAAAATGTTAGGTAGCAGAAACAGAAAAACAGAAGAAATTTGTTGGTATCTACTAAAGACCAGACATATTTTAAAAACCATGCATAATTTCCCTAAATTAACATAGCCACTGTTATTATGTTATTGCACTTTCTTTCAACCTTTTATTTTTAGGCACACTTTTTAAAAATATGTTTTTATTGATTTCAGAGAGGAAGGGAGAGGGAGAGGGCGATAGAAACATCCATGATGAGAGAGAATCATTGATCGGCTGCCTCCTGCATGCCCCACTCTGGGGACCGAACCCTTGCCTGTGCCTGTGCCCTTGACTGGAATTGAATCTGGGACCCTTCAGTCTGCAGGCCAACACTCTATCCACTGACCCAAACCAGCTAGGGCTATGGGCACACTTTTTACATAGTTAAAATCATAGTGTTTCTAAAGTTTCAATCCTAATTGTTTCTGTCTAACATATCATAAGCATTTTCCACATTGCTACATGGTCTTCATCATTCTAATTTTTAAAACTGCATAATTATCCCTTACCAAGTCCCAGTAAATTCTAAGTATGTCCGGAGCCACGCACAGTAATCCGCCACGCACCATTCGACTCTCTCCACCTTTATGTCCCAGTCTGTCCTGGATCACTTAGCGGCATCCACCTGGAAGGGAGAGGATGACACAGAAGCTAGGTTAGTGAGAAACTGCTTACTTGACTCCTGTCTGAACTTTAAAATCTATGTTTATTTGGGAATAAAACAAATGACTCATCTTATGAGTTTCCTCAGGGCCAGAGGAATCCTGAATTCTCTTGGATGAGTTTATTCACTCTAAGCTCTAATTGAAACCACAACACAGAAACCAGCTGGCTCTTCTCTTACATATTCTGTCAGAAGCGGCAACATCTGCCAGCATCTTGATTCCTGCCTTCCTTGGCATTGGATTGAATTAATCAATAGAGCACACAGCTAACAGAACAAAAAAATAAATATAAAAAATTTCCAATAAGACAAATGGAAAATTACAAAACAAAAGCTTGATTCTCTGCAATTTTTCAAGTCAGGTGAAAATGACTCATTTTTTTTAATTCAAATTGTTTTAAATTAAAATTGAAATTGATAGTATAAACCTGTACTACCATCAGAAACTATTTATTTTGCTATATTTCCTTTGTTGAAATTGTTTCCTTTAATTCATTGCATATTTGATTTTAGATTTATACAATACACAACAAAGGAGTGAATTTTTAATATTTTGAAGACTCAGTTTTTAATATCTATTCTAATATGTATTAATATCTAGTATAATGGTTGAACCGTTTCATCCTTTTAGAGTCTCCTCAATTATTTCAATTGAAGGGACACTAGATGTAAAAACAATTTCCCTAACAAATTACATATATTTATTAAGAAGTTATCAAGTAATTTCTCCTTTTATTAAAGTAATTGAATAACATATAGGGTTTATAATGAGCTTGGAGTAATGTGTATTACCACCCCGAATGAAAATAATGCCTGCTAAAATAAAAAAATTTAATCTGTTAACAGTAGAATGCTTTTTTCTTTATCCAAACATTACTGTTAGACATTTTTACATATTGAAAATGGTCTCTGATCCATATTACTACCTTGCAAACAGTAGTTGGAATAATAGTTCTACTCATTGAATCATATCATTCACGGCTCCTTGTAAAAGAGCCTTGGTAGCAAAAAGAAATCATAATGTAGATATTTTTACCATTTCTCATCGATAGGCATCATTACACATCAAATTGCATGAATTAGTAAATAATTGGGGAAGGGAGGTGTGTGCTCTTGCATTCTTTTCATTCTGTGTTTCCTTCCTAGGAAGTCAGTGTCCCTGGCTGTGATTGGAGAGAAGAGGAATCCCGAGGCTGACATGTGGACATGCATTCACTAGGCAAACAGGTGGTAATGTTTTCTAAAAGCATTTTATTTTGGAGTCCTTATCATCCCACCAACCCTCCTTTTTCCTTGAGTTTTTAGTCCCATTCAATTCAGGTCATTGCACAGAGTCCTAGGCCAGTCAAAAATACCCTGGGGGACCTAAAAATGTATGACACACAGTCCCTGCCCTTGGAGGGACCAGTAGTTAATAGAGGGAAAATGACATGGGCAGAAATATCTAAGAGATGAGGCAAAATTAGCCCAGTGCTCTAGGGAATCTCAAATAGCCTGTGTGGGCTGCACAACTTTTTCTCTCTGTGTGTGTGAGGGTCACTCTTGACACTAGATCCTGGGGCAGCTTCATGGAGAAACTGGATGTTGAAAGAAGAGGACACATATTGAAGGCAGAGATGGGGACAAATGTATACCTGATAGAGAAGCAGGTATATCCACCCATCCATCCATCCATCCATCCATCCATCCATCCATCCATCTATCCATCCATCCATCCATCCATCCACCCACCCATCCATCCATCCATCCATCCATCCATCCATCCATCCATCCATCCATCCATGTATCCATCCATCCATCCATCCATCCATCCATCCATCCATCCATCCATGTATCCATCCATCCACCCACCCATCCATCCATCTATCCATCCATCCACCCATCCACCCATCCATCCATCCATCCATCCACCCACTTTTCCAGGGAGTTGGCCTTGCACAATTGTGAGAGCTGGGTAAGCAGTCTCTGGAAGGCTATTGTCTCCATGTCTAATGTTGACACTTGAAGTCCACTGTGTAGGTAGGTAGTCAGGAAGGGATGATGGATGTAAAGTGGGGAGATCAAGAGAAGGCTGGAACCCACGAGCATGAGCAAGGATGAACTTGAAAGCTGTGTCAGTTCTTGTCACCTCTGACCTTGGTGTCTAGGCTGTTCTGCAGAAGCGGCCCTGTGTCACAGCTGGGCACAAACACCTGGCTGTTGTGTTAAAGGAGCTGAAGGAGGATCCAGGGGAAAGGAGAGAAGTTGTAGGCCTGGTTGCTGCTTCATGCCAATACGATGATTCAGCAGGTCAGCCGAAATGTGTTTGAGTTCCAAATGGCTGCTACTTCCTAAACGCCCTCTGACTCTCCCAGGAGTTTCCTTTTGGCCCACCTTAAGGGAAAACATGCAGAAAGGAAAAAAATTCTAAAACTTACCCCCCTGGCTGGTGTGGCTCAGGTGGCTGGGCGTTGTCCCGGCATCGAAAGGTGGCAGGTCTGTTTCTTGGTCCCAGAACACACCCAGGGTGCAGGTTTGATTCCCTAGTCAGGGCTCATATGTAAGGCAACTGATCAATGTTTATTTCTCACCCCTCTCTCTCTCTTTTTCTCTCTAAAAGAGATTTTCTTTTAAAAAATTGAACTTACAAAGTAGTTCCACTACTAGGTACTTATCCAGGAGAAATATAAGAGGTATACCAAGGTGTGGCATTGTATATAATAGATGAAAAGTGGAAATTATTCAAATACTTATGAATTGGTAAGTAAAGAAAATGGGATATATTCATACAATAGAATACTATCAGCAGTAAAAAAAAAGTTTCTGTGTGGCCCCTGATTCTTCCTACTCTCTTACAAATTGTAGTCTCCCTGGATTGAAAGCAAGTGAGGAGTGATCTACTGGCTTCTAAAGATCAAGCTGAAGATTTTGGGTGATACAGACAATAAGTAAGTAGCCACTGGAATTATTTTATTTTATTTTATTATTTTATTTTATTTATTTTATTTCATTATTTTATTTTATTTATTTTATTTCATTATTTTATTTTATTTTATTTTATGTGTGCTAGAAGTGACAGGGTGAACTGACCTTGAGGACAATGAGACTGCATTGGTAGGCAGGACAGGTTGGAGACCTGACTGGGAGCTCAGAAGGCCAAGTAAATGGAGGGAGGGGTTCTAGGAAGCTGGAGTGGAAAGGGAAGTGGCAGAGCCATGCCTTGAAACTTTATTGCTGGGGGCCAGGGCACGAAGCTTGCTTTTGTGCATTTGGGGAAGAGGGCAGGTCTACATACAAAGCATTGTCTGCCTTTGACATGGTATGCTTGTCCCATCCATTTTCTTCAGCCCTGGAAATTTCTGAGCCCCAAGTGTGTGACCCTAGACGGGGTCCTAAAGAGAACACAGTGGGTATTTGTTGTGTTTTGTGACACCTAACAGCCATTGAAAATACTTTTCTGTGTCTGGGGAATTTTCCACATGAAGGTTTCTACTGGAAGCCAGTGGGTCACTGTCCTCACTTGCTTTCAATCCAGGGAGTCTCCAATTTGTAAGAGAGTAGGAAGAAGCAGGGGCCACACAGAATCATTTTTTTACTGCTGATAGTATTCTATTGTATGAATATATCCCACTTTCTTTATTTACCAATTTATAAGTATTTGGATAATTTCCACTTTTCAGCTATTATGTGCAATGCCACATTTTGATATACCTCTTTTATTTCTCCTGGATAAGTGAAATTACTTTGTTATATGGTAAATTCAATGTAAAAAAATGATTTTAGAGAGGGAGAGGGAGAGAGAGAGAGAGAGAGAGAGAGAGAGAGAGAGAGAGAGAGAGAGAGAGAGAGAGGAGAGATAAACATTGACCAGTTGCCTTATATATGGGCCTTGACTGGGGATCAAACCTGTAACCTGAGTGTGTCCCGGGACCAAGAAACAAACCTGCCACCTTTTTGTGCATGGGACAACGCCCAGCCACCTGAGCCACACCAGCCAGGGTGGGAAGTTAAAAAAAAAATCTTTTTTGTGAAGATATTTTTTCCCATTGATTTTTAGAAAGAGGGAGGGAGGAAGAGAGGGTAAATCTTGCAACCCAGGTATGTGCCCTTGACCGGGAATGAAACCTAGGCCCCTTCAATGCACAGGCAATGCTCTACCCCCTGAGCATACCAGCCAGGGCAGTAAGTTCACATTTTAAGAATAGTTTTCACAGTTTAAATTTCTATTTTACATTCCAATCTGCAATGCCTGAGGGGTCAACTTTCTCCAGCTACTCACTCAAACTTCAGAAGGACTGTCTTTTTAAATTATAGCCATTCTGGTGGATATGTAGAATTATCCCATTGAGGTTTAATTGGCATTTCCCTAAGGACTGATGATATTGAATTTCCATATAAAGTTTAGGATCAACTTGTCAATTTCTACATCGACTGCTGGCATTTTGATAGGGATTGCATTGAGTCTGTATAACAATCTGGGGAGAACTACCATTGTACCAATATTGAGTCTTTCAATCTATGGACATGAGTCTTTAAATCTTCTTTAATTTCTCTGAGTAATATTTGATAATTTTCAGTGTATAAATATTTCACTTCTTTGTTAGACTTAAGTATTATTTTTTATGCTCTTGTGAATGAAATTGTTTTCTTAATTTTGGATTGTTTATTGTTTGGATTGTGTATTTCTAGAATATAGAAATACAATTGATTTTTAAAATATTGATCCTGTATCCAGTTGCCTTGCTGTATTTATTTTTTTAATTATAGCAATTTTGGGCAGAGGGCAGGGGTTTTTTATTTTTACATAGAGGACAATGTCATTGAGGATAGAGATGATTTTTACTTCTTTCCAACCTGGATGACTTAAAAATTTTTTTTTGACTGGCCAGAATCTCAGTACAAGGTTGATTAAAAGTGATGAGAGCAAATATCTGCATTTTTCCCATTTTAGAAACAAACATTCCATCTTTCATCATGAAGTATGATGTTAGCATCAGATTTTTGTAATCAGGTACGGAACTTCCCTTCTATCCGTAGTTTGTTGAGAATTTACACCAGAAATGGTTGTTGGATTTTGTTACATGCTTTTTCTGTGTCTGTTTAGATGATTGTTTGGTTTTTTTTGTCCTTTATCCTATGATTAGAGGGCCAATGCATGAAATTTGTGCGAGGGCCTTAGCCCCCTTCTCCCCATCACCACCATGGCCTGGGGGCCTCTGCTGCCTCTGCCATGGCCCCCGCCCACTGCAGCTTTGTCTGGAGGAAGGATGTTCAATCTAATTAGCATATTATGCTTTTATTATTATAGACTAGAGGCCCAGTGCACAAAATTTGTTCGGGGGGGAGGGTCCCCTCAGTCCAGCCTGCACCCTCTCCAATTTGGGACTTCTTGGAGGATGTCTGACTGCCGGTTTAGGCCCGATCCCCAGGATCGGGCCTAAACCGGCAGTCAGACATCCCTCTCACAATCCAGGAGCATGGGCTCCTAACTGCTCATTTGCCTGCCAGGCTGATTGCCCCTAACTGCCCCCCCTATTGTCCTGGTCACTGCCAATTGCCCCCCCTGCCAGCCTGATCACCCCCAACTGCCCCCCCCCGCCAGCCTGATCACCCCCAACTGCCCCCCCCACTGGCCTGGTCACCCCTAACTGCCCCTCCCACTGGCCTGGTCACCCCTAACTGCCCCCCAACCAGGCTGGTTGCCCCTCACTGCCCCCCTCTGCTGACCTAGTCACTCCAAACTGCCCTCCCACAGGCCTGATCGCCCCAAGCAGCCTGCTGCTCAGTTGTTTGGTCATCCCTCACCAACCCCCTGCTGGGCTAGTCCACCCCAGGCAGCCTGTTTGGTCATCCGTTCAGTTGTAATGGTCGCTTAGGCTTTTCTTATTATAGATTACAGTGTTATATTAATTAATTCTCAATTAGTAAATCAACCTTGCATTCCTAGGTACTTAGTGATGATCCATAATCCTTTTGATACATTATTAGATTCAGTTTGCTCATTTTTGTTGTTGTTAATCCTCATCCAAGGATATTTTTCAATATATATTTTTTCATTTTAATTTCTTTATTGATTGAGATATTACATATTTTCCTCATCCCCCCATTACCTTCCCAATCCCCCCCCCAACTCATGCCCTCACCCCCTATTGTCTCTGTCCACTGATTAGGCAATATGCATGCATACATATCCTTTGATTGATCTCTCCCCCACACCCTCCCCTACTTTCCCTCTGAGATTCGACAGTCTGATCAATGCTTCCCTGTCTCTAGATCTGCTTTAGTCCATCAGTTTATGTTGTTAATTATTACCCATAGATGAATGAGATCATATGATATTTATCTTTCTCTGACTGACTTATTTCACTTAGCATAACGCTCTCCAGTTCTATCCATTTTGTTGCAAATGGTAGAAATTCCTTCTTTTTTAGTGCAGCGTAGTATTCCATTGTGTAGATGTACCACCGTTTTTTAATCCACTCATCTGCTGATGGGCGCTTAGGCTGTTTCCAAATCTTAGCTGTGGTGAATTGTGCTGCTATGAACATAGGGTTGCATATATCTTTTCTGATTGATGTTTCTAGCTTCTTGGGATATATTCCTAGAAGTGGGATTACTGGGTCAAATTGGAGTTCCATTTTTAGTTTTTTGAGGAAACTCCATACTGTTCTCCAAAGTGGCTGCACCAATCTGCATTTCCACCAGCAGTGCACCAGCAGTGTTATTTTCTCTGCATCCTCGCCAACATTTGTCATTTGTTGATTTGTTGATGATAGCCATTCTGACAGGTGTGAGATGGTACCGCTTTGTCGTTTTGATTTGCATCTCTCAGATAATTAGTGACTTTGAGCATGTTTTCATGTGTTTCTTGGCCTTCCTTCTGTCCTCCTTCGAAAAGTGTCTATTTAGATCCATTGCCCATTTCTTGATTGGATAGTCTATCTTCCTTTTGTTAAGTTATATGAGTTTCCTGTAAATGTTGGAGATTAAACCCTTATCGGTGATAACATTGGCAAATATATTCTCCCATGTAGTAGTCTTTCTTGTTGTTTAGTTGATGGTTTCGTTTGCTGTGCAAAAGCTTTTTATTTTGATGTAGTCCCATTTGTTTATTTTCTCTTTAGTTTCCATTGCTCTAGGAGCAGTGTCAGTGAAGAAGTTCCTTTAGCATATGTCTGAGATTTTGCTGCCTGTGGATTCCTCTAGTATTTTTATGGTTTCCCATCTTATGTTTAAGTCCTTTATCCATTTTGAGCTTATTTTTTTTTGTATGGTGTAAGTTGGAAGTCTAGCTTCATTTTTTTTTGCATATATCTGTCCAATTTTCCCAACACCATTTATTGAAGAGACTGTCTTGATTCCATTGTATGTTCATGCCTCCTTTGTCAAATATTAATTGGGCATAGTGGATTGGGTCGATTTCTGGGTTCTCTATTCTATTTCATTGATCTATATGTCTGTTCTTGTGCCAATGCCAGGCTGTTTTGAGAACAGTGGCTTTGTAATACAGCTTGATATCTGGTATTGAGATCCCACTTACTTTTTTCTTCTTCAAGGATATTTTTTCCATTGCTTTTTAGAGAGAATGGGGAGGGGGGGGGGGAGATAGAAACATCGATATGAGAAAGACACATCAATTGGTTGCGTCTACACTTACCCAGACCGGGAATTAGGGATTGTACCTGCAACCCAGGTGCATGCCCTTAACTGGGAATTGATACTACAACCATTTGGTGGGAGGTCTGGTGCTCTCTCCACTGAGCCACACTGGCCAGGGCTCCGTTTGCTACTATTTTTAAACATGGTTTTTGCATCTGTGTTTGAGGGATATTCACCTCTAGTTTCATTTTCTTTTATGTGTTTTTGTTTGTTTGTTTTGAATCAGGAAAATACTGGTCTTGTGGAATTGACATCTGCCTTGCTTCTACAGCCATGTGTAAATAAAAACTTGTATTATTATATTTTCTACATTTATTCAACTGTTTCTTTTGCCTTTTGAGAAACAAATTTCGTAAGTTATTTTAAAAGTAGAACCCAGATCTTATCTACTGGTTTGGCCACCAAAATAAAATCGATGTCCCACCTGAGAACCTGACTAGAGTCCTCTAGTCACTCTACGTGTCCGTCTATTGCAGACATGAACAGAGACAAATGGCAGGCCAGGACCTACACATTTCAAACTGCTAAACTGGTCACAGACAGGAGAGGAGGAAGTTGTCACCTTCTGCTTCTCTTCTGCAGCATGGGAGGATTGCAACATGTCTTCTGAGTATGCATTAACTATCATTAACTTTGTATCATGGCCCTTTGAAATTTGGGGGAGAAATGTGATCACAGTGTGTGTGTGTGTGTGTGTGTCCAAGCAAGCTGGCTCTACTGACCAAAGTGTTTCTAGATGTCAGAGCCACATCAAGTGTCAGAAGAATCTGTGTTGATATGACATTTGGAGGGCACTGATGATCTAACCTGTGATTGCCTCAGCATGTAACCCTAATACTTATTATGATCATGGCTGCTTTGGGTTATGTTATAGTCTATGAGATGTGTAAAGCAATCACAATGCTCTACTTGAGGGGGCTTTTTTTATTAAAGAGACATCCAAATGTAACAGGAAAGAGCTACTCCTTTCTAAATCTCACTGCTTGTTCTGAAAACCAAGTCAACTCAGCTTGAGACTCATTGCTTGTTCACTCCTTAGCAGTCTGTTCATATGAGCAACTACAGCTTGTCAAGTGCCTGTCTCATTTACTCTTCACACAACACCTTGAGGTGGGTATTTTACAGATGAGGGGACTGAGGCTTACATTAATAAATATGCCAACATCACCCTCATCATAAATGATAGAATTTGGCTCAAGCACAGATTCAGGTTATTCGAAGCCCATGTTCTTCTACTGCACGCAGCCTCCTCTCTACCCATTGTCCTGTGGGCTTCCCAGATACAAGGCTGTACAACCCTTTCCCACCTCTCATAGTTTCCACATTGAGTTCCTGGGATGTGTTGGCAGGGATGCCAGGACTGTTTGATTTTTTCATTATATTCATAGGGCTTCTTACTGTTGTGACATATATTCACTGTCAGGTGTTCAATGAATGTTGAAATAGATGACTGACTGAGAACAATGATACTTCCTAGAATTAAAACTAATCTTTTTTATTGAGCCCAGCCAGTGTTGCTCAGTGGTTGAGTATTGACCTATGAACCAAGAGGTTACTGGTTCGATACGCAGTCAGGGCACATGCCCGGGCTCAATCCCCAGTAGGAGGCATGCAGGAGGCAACTGATCAATGTTTCATTCTTATTGATGTTTCTGTTTCTCTATTCCTATCTTTTCCTCTCTCTCAAATCAATCTACACTAATAAAAGAGAAACATGCCAATTGACCATCACTTTGCAATGCCCACCAGCCAATCAGGAGTGAGTATGCAAATTAACCTGGCAAAGATGGTGGTGGCCCCACTCCCCAGCATCTGGGCAGCATACATGCAGGTGCAGAGCAGCTGGGCAGGGCGGGACATCTGCTATGAGCGGGGAGAGTGGGAGGTGGAGGGAGTTACAGGAGCAGTGTTCTCGTTGGAGTGAAGACTAAAGGCTCTGGCCAGAGCAAAGGCCTGGGTCCCAGGAAAACCAGTGCCAGCAGCCAGGGGAAGGAAGGCCTATTGCATGAGTCATCATGCAATGGGCCTCTAGTAAAGACATATTTAAAAAAAAAACATTATTCATTTATTTTATTTGGAGAGAGAAGGAGGGAGGAGGAGAGAGAGAGGGGAAAAAAAAAAAGAGGGAGAGAAACATAGATCAGCAACTGAACTGGCAACTTTTCAGTATACAGGATGACAGACACCTACCAACCAAGCCACACAGGCCAGGGCATGCTTCCTGGAATTTTTAGGAAAGCTTACATTTGAATTTGGAAGCAAACCAAAAATTTATCTAATCCAAAATTTTCAGTCAGGGGAATTGAGGCTCAAAGAAGACAACACATATGTGAAAAGAAGATAGCAAGGGATCTGACCTTTAAATAATATAAAGATAACACTGCATGAAAAAAATGTCAACTGCAGAAAAGAAAATTAAAAACAAAAACAAAAATGAAAAAAAAAGTCAACTGCAGTGATTTCGTAATTGACTTAATATTCTTTATTATTGCTTTTGAGAAATCGTTCACCTGAAGAACTGGAATCAATTCTTAGACTCTTCTCAAAATCAACCAAATAACACACACCTGGCCCAAGAACCTGGGCTCTGAGCCATACATACATTTCATCGGAGGTATGTGGCCCCATCACTTGTGCCCAGCCTGAGCGGGGTGTTTTCTTTACACATTTCACAGCTACATTGTTACTCTGTAGGGCTATATGCCATCCATCAGGAATGAAAATAATCCCTTCCTCTCCCCTGACCCCTCCCTCGGGGTGTTCTTTCCAGCCAGACTTGATCTGCCAATTGTGCTGTCACCAACGCCTCCCCAGAGCTCACCTGTCCGGCCTGACCATGAACCTTCAAGCTTCCTTCCTCTCCACGTAACCCCCATCCCACACACCCTGCTTCCAGGTCATGTTGTCAACAAAATCAAGAGACCTCTTCAAATTCTCCCAAATTTGTTATTTTATTTTGAAGTGGTGATCTTTAGCCACAGCATTTTCCTTTTTTTCACGTTTGGTCAATTAAGAGCGGCCATATCCCATTTTATTTCTAAAGAACTTTGCCTAATCGTCTTCTTTCTCAAATATCCTGAGGGATTCTCCCTGATCTCCAACCACAGATTGACCCATTTAGGCTTCATAATTAGATCTTTTCATTGACTTCTCCTTTCTGTGTGTTTATTCTCAAAATGATAATCTCATAACATTCATATTTTGTTATTTTTGTCTTTCTCTTTCACAGTGCTACAGGCTAATCTGACCCTGCTATTAACTTTTTTAGTGTTACAATATTTGTACAGAAACCATCTCTTGAACCAAACTCTTCTCTCTTCACCCACCCCAAATAATTTCTTTGGAAAGGGTAACATGTCTTAAAGAAAATGCCATTTACTTATTTACTGGATAACCCTGAAAAACACACCTCAAAACTTCAGAGTATCTGAGGGATATGTTTCAGTGCTTTATATATGTCTTATTTTGGTTGAACAATTCTTATACAGAAATCACGTTTAACAGGAAGACATGTTGATAATCAGGCACATTATTGGTGCTTGGTAGACAAATTTGCACTGGTAATTTTCCTAGTTCACTATACACACTGAAAACATGTATCCCAGATACATGTTTTCTCCAACTAAACTGTGCTAGTTTCCTGAATGCTAAATATTTTTTAGGCATACTATTGATTATCTTGTAGATATCCTAGCTTTTCATTTATTTCCTGAAAGTAAGAGTACTTATTTACTCCCATTTGTTGAGCATGTACTCCAGGCCATCCACTGCCCAGGCCTGCGCTGTCTAACACAGTAGCAAGTACCATATGTGATCACTGAGCACTTGGAATGGGACTAGTCCAAATAAACTTTAGGTGCAAAACGCACCTCAGATTTCAAAGACATGCTATGAAGAAAGAATGTAAGATAGCTGAATACTATTTTATATTGACTACATGTTGAAATGCTGGGATTTCCAATATCTTGGGTTAAATATGAAAAACAAAACAAGTGAAGCTTGTTCCTTTTTACTTTATAAATGTCACTACTAGAAAATTTTAAATTTCATATGTGCCTCACACTGTGGCTTGCATTATATTTGTCAGACAGTGCTTGCTTAGGTGCTTCATACGCTTAAAAATGAATGAATGAATGAATGAATGAGTGAATGAGTGAATGAGTGAGTGAGTGAGTGAATAAGACAAGCTATTCTTTCCTGATCTTTAAGGACAGCTCATAATAGTCAACCGGGATAAAAATCAAATAAACTTAGGGTTTAATAGAAAATAATACAATTCAACCTCATTTTGTAATTGAGAATATTGAGTCCCAGGGGGTAGGAAGCCTTATGCATTACCCTCTGAATAAAGAGAGAAAAGCAAGGTGTTGATTCAATACAGTATTTTCTCTGTCATCACCAGTGGAAAAATGCTTTGGTGAGGATACCAGAAGTATCCAGGGACAAAGAGCCTGGATTTCAGAGTACTAATGAATCACCCACTGTATTACTGCAAGTAGTACAGTAATGGCTTAAAACAACCTCAAAGCCATTACGATTCCAACGAATTCACATTTTGCAACTGATTAGTGCTATCCAAGACAGACACCAGGCCGAGCCACAGTCTCACGCAGGAGGGACCAAGCCGGGCAGGGAGGTCCAGACAGTGGGACATTGTGACATCACCAGCGCTGGGCTTGGTTTCTCACTGCCGGCCCTCCGCTCTTAGCTGTTACCGCAAGTCCATTCCTCTACCATGAGTGTGGAGCAGCTAAAATCAACAGACCCACATGTACCTTGAGGTGACAGACTGGCTCTGGTAAATATGACCATTTTCCTATTTAGAAGGTGACCCACTGGAACACTGCTCTTGTTGGCTCTTTTGTGTGAAGAGGACAATGGTGCCCAGTTTCCTAGGAACAGTCCTTGAGGTTTATCCCTTTGTCCTGATTAAGGAGTCCTCTTCAAATGGTTCAGAATGTGGGGGAGAAAGTCAGTCAGTCGTTTCTTCGGCTTCACCGGTAACGCTTGTCAGGAAGGGGAGAGCCAAAAGGCTTCCACTATTCTGGTGAGTTTGGCATGAATGTGGGACTCTAGCTCTCAGGTTAGATTTCCTGCAGCTACGCTGGGCTTACCCCTGCCCCCAGGCCTGCTTCACCCTTTAAAACTTTTTGCTCTTACATATTTATAAATAGGCAAGCTTGACTTCAATAAGCGCATTTATGTAAATATTAGGCAAAACGGAGTCCACCCGAGTGAAGGGTGGGAAGGTGGTGGCTGTGCGTTCCAGGACAATGCCTTTGAACCGTAACTATGTACACATAGTTACTTCCAGCTGGGTGAACCCCAGACATGTTAGCAGTCTGTCTTCTTAGACCACCCCTGCCCTTTCTCTTTGCTAAAAGACAGATTTTAAAAGTATGGAACTCTTGGTCTTACACAGTTCCTTAAACAGAGCTGCAACAATTTTATCAGTGAATATATTTAGCCTAGGTGGATTTTTAAGGATCTCAGATAACAGTTATTTCAAATAGTTGCTTGTTTTACCTTGAAAAATTACACTCTACAAATAGTTTGTACCAATTTGTTTATATAGCTAGAGGTGTACAGTGAATATATATGAGTGTATGAGCTATGTGACACATATATGTGTGTATATAGAGATATACAATATTTATCTATAGAGAGAGGAAGAATGAGAATAGTGGATTTTAGTTAGAAATTTCCCTCTTATTTCTTTTTTAAATATCTTTTTATTGGTTTCAGAGAGGAAAGGAGAGGTATAGAGAGTTAGAAACATTGATGAGAGAGAAACATCAATCAGCTGCCTCCTGCATGCCCCCTACTAGGGATGTTCCCGCAACCAAGGTACATGCCCCCAACTGGAATCGAACCCGGGACCCTTCAGTCCGCAGGCCAACGCTTCATGCACTGAGCCAAGCCAGCCAGGGCTCCCTCTTATTTCTTACTAGAGGCCCAGTGCACGATATTCGTGCATGGGGGGTGGGAGATCTCCCTCAGCCCAGCCTGCACTCTCTCCAATCTGGGACCCCTCGAGGGATGTCTGACTGCTGTTTAGGCCCAATTCAGTAGTATTGGGCCTAAATAGGCAGTCGGACATCCTTCTCACAATCCAGGACTACTAGCTCCAAACTGCCTCCCTGATTGCCCCTAACCACTTCTGCCTGCCAGCCTGATCACCCCCTAACCACTACCCTGCCGGCCTAATTGATGTCTAATTGCTCCCCTGCCAGCCTGTTTGCCCCCAACTTCCCTCCTCTGCTGGCCTGGTCCCTCCCAGCGGGCCTCCCCTACTGGCCTGATGGCCCACAACTGCCCTCCCTTGCAGGCCTGGAACTTCCCAATGGCCCTCCCCTACTGGCCATCTTGTGGTGGCCATCTTGTGTCCACATGGGGGCAGGATCTTTGACTACATGGGGGCAGCCCTCTTGTGTGTTGAAGTGATGGTCAATCTGCATATTACTCTTTTATTAGATAGGATAGAGGCCTGGTGCATGGATGGGAGCCAGCTGGTTTGCCCTGAAGAGTTTCCCGGTTGAGGGTGGGGTTCCCTTGGGGTATGGGGTGGCCTGGGTGAAGGGCCTGTTGTAGTTTGCAGGCTGGCCATGCCCCCCAGCCACCCAAGGGGAGGCCCTGGGATCTGGGATTAATTATGTTCTATAATTGAAACTTTGTAGCCTGGAAAGGAGCCAAGCCTTCTGCTGGCTCCATGGTGACAGCCATTTCTGTTTGGGTTTATTTTAATTCTATAATTGAAACTTTGTAGCCTAGAGTGGAGGCCTAGGCACTAGGGCTGCAGAAGCTTGGCTTCCTCCATCACCCAGGCAACCCTAGCCTCTGCTCTCTCCAGCTCCATGGCTGCCGCCATTTCTGTTGGGATATATCTTCTATAATTGAAACTTTGTAGCATTGAGTGGAGGCTTAGGCTGGCAAGGGCAGATGGGAAGCTTGGCTTCCTCCATTGTAGGGGAAACCCAAGCCTCCCTCCTGCAGCCATCTTGGTTGGGGTTTATTTGCATAATTTGCTCCTCATTGGCTGTGGGCATGGCTTGATTGGAGGTATGGTCAATTTGCATATTACTTTTTTATTAGATAGGATTATTATAGTGAGCTTGTCACCACAGAAGATAATCTTTATGAGTTTTGCGTTAAAACAATCTTAAAGCCTCAATTATCTGAAAATTTGTGATGAAAAATAGTACTATGAACATGTTAATGAATATTCTTTATTTAATCAAATCTTATAATTTATACTTTATCTTTAGCACTTTTTTATTTTAAAAATAATCAGGGTAACTAACAAATGTTTCCCTCACTCAGTAACAGTGATTGAGTAATAAGTCTCCATTTCACATTCACTACTATAGCTTACAAGTGCAATAATGAATACAGGTGTTACTACATTTACCATCTGACCATATGGTATAATATACATCTGCCAAGGAGGACTGACATTCCATTACAATAACAAACAATGTAGACATAGTCTTAAGGCATATCGACAGACATCAGTTAGACATCTTCTTCCTTTTAATGTATACAGCCATTACCATGTAGCATATATGTGTCATATATGCCGGGTATTCACTTTGACACTGAAAACTTGAAGATGTGTGCAACCGAGTCTCTGGCCTGGATCAGTACACAGTCTGGCAGGGAAGGTGGTCATGTAGGCAAATGATTATTACATGATGTCATAAGTGCAACAAGGTGTCACAGAAGTCCTGGAATCAGGAGACAGGTCAGGAGGCACACCGAAGGTGGTGTTTGAATTGAGTGTGAGGACTGGGTAGGAAATACAGTGGTGGTGAAGAGATAGACTGCAGACACACTACAGTATCTGGGCTTAAATCCCAGCTCCGCCACATACCAGCAGAGGAGCCTTAGGCATGTTATTTAGTCTCCCATGCCTTAGGGCCTTCTCTGCAGAATAAGCATATTCACTGGGCATAGTTCATAGGATCAAAGTAAAGATTATGTGAGTTAGTATGTATCATTGGTTTAAATTAGTCCATGGTACATGAAAGCCCGTGGTCAGGGTTAGCAAGTATGCCAAGGATAGCAGAATGAGAGAAAGCAAGGAGACATGAAGGGCACGTTTGGATTGTTAAAACTGACGTCGGAGGTGCTGTGGAAGGCGGTGGGAAACGGCCAGGTGAGTGGACAGATTATGGGGAGAAAGCCTTACAGGCCACATCACAGAGGCTCAAGTTTATGGGGCCACTGGAATATTTTAAGGAACAAATTCAGATTTGTATTACAGAGAGGTGGGGAAAGAGTAGAGGCCAGGAGATTAGTCAAGAGGCTACTGATAAGATATAATAGCTTGGCTGAGGGATAGGAAGGGTAAAGTGAAGATTCAAAGTTATTTAGGAGGTAAAAGTGAGTCTTGGTGACTGGTTAGATTAAGGAGGATGAGGTAGAAGAAGTTGTAGAGGACTCTTACACATCTAGTTTGGGTGATTTGGTAAAGACAGGAAGAAAAGCAGGTTTGGATTTGTCAATATTGATGGACTTCTGGAATAACCAAAATGAGCTAGAAGCCAAGATTTAGGACTTCTCAGATAAAGGCAGTAGTTGAGCCCTAGCCAGCTGCTCAGTGGTTAGAGCATCAGCCTGAGGACTGAAGGGTCTTGGGTTCGATTCTAGTCAAGGGCCTCTCAGTTGCAGGCTTGATCCCTGGTCTCAGGCCGGGCACGTTCAGGAGGCAACCAATCAATGTGTCTCTCTCACATGGATTTTTTTTCTCTCCCACTCCCTTCCACTCTCTCTAAAAATATCAATGGAGAAAATATCCTCTAGTGAGGATTAACAACAAAAAGGTAGCAATTGACATTGTGGGAATGTGAGAACATGACGTAGGTTGTATGCAGAAAGAGATTCAGGAATGGTTCTGGAAAACCAGCAGCATTTGAGAGCCAAGGAGAGAGCTGAGTCAGCAGAGGAGAGTGCTCACAGGGGAAGGGGGAAACGTGGAAGAAAGTGGATTGTGGAAAATGCTGGAGAGGAAAACTTGAGAAAATGTTTAAATGCAAGAGAGAGGTCAAATAGAATGTGAACTAAGGACTGTCCACTGGAGTTGGCAATTAGGCAAAAGCTTAAAAAAACTAATGAGCTAATATCTCAGTGAAATATAACAGTGTAGGGAAAGAGATACAGTGAATCTTCTTCATTAAGACCCTAGGTGTAGTTGCTATTTCAGGTCAATGGCCATGGATGGGGCCCAGCTTTGGCCTTGTTGCATGAGGCAGAACTGGCCTGTCCTCACAGAGCTGATTTCCCAAAGCCTAGCAAGCAGTGTGGCGTATTAGGATGTGCCCACTAAAGATTGGTGGGAAGGATGGATGAGTGTCTGTGTTGGCAGAGTCCTGGGAACTCCTGATATTGGTTGGCTCCAGGAAGCATTAGGAGGCAGGCCCCCAGGAGTTGCCCAAGTTTGTACTGTCTTAATAAGAACTTCGAAGGCATGAAGTTATACTGTTGATCTGGTAGCTTATACTTGGTCGTGTTGGGGGTGGGAGGAGGTGTTAGAGGTGAGGGTGGTAACACCTCCACTGAGGTCGATTCTGTTCTGAAACACCTTAACTCACTTTGGGCTGATTCCTGGTTGTGATTTTCTGACGCTTGCTTTATTATCTCTCATTTCCTTCCTTCGTGGGGTGAAAGGTGTCTCACCTCTCCAGTAGGATAGTCAGTTTCTTACGGGCAGGCACCACTCCCAAGAGCCCTCTGTGCTGCCTGCAGCATTCTTGTGCACTTGACCCCAGCTCAGAATCCTGGCGCCCTCATCCTCACGAGACTTAGAACCAAAGCCTGGACGGTTCACCCACCCCGAAGTCCGTCAGTCTGTCAGTGAGAAGAAATAGGTTCATTACTTCCCAAAACTTATCCTAGGAGGCACGAACTGATTGGGAATTTAGAGCAAAGAGCTATCCTTGATACTGCAACTTCCCCCCACTAGCCCCATCCAAAGCGTGTGGGGTGTTGATCGCCCAGTCCTCATCGCCTGGAACCCCAGGACCCTGCTCCCGGTCTCCCCACGACCCCTTAAGTGTGGGAAGAGCCTGCGCCACCCTGAAGGGCATTGCAGCTCCCGCCCCGCTGGACTGAGGTCTCCTCCAGCAGGTCCACGTGGGGGACCTGCTGCCGTCCAGATCCTGGCACTGGGGGTGGAGGGGAGATGACAACGTGGGGGTGAGGCTTCCACTGTTTTTCCGCTTCTTTTGTACGGATGGGGCGGTTTGGGATGGAGCTAGCGCCTCGTCCGACCCCTTCCAGTCGCCCCCTCGCTGCACAACTCCCTGGCCGCGGCTCCCGCCTCCCGCAGCCCGTGCAGACCCGGCCGGGCGGTCCGCCGGCGGAAGGAGCGCAGGAAGCAGGTGCCGGGCGCCCCCTCCCCGCCGGAGCCCGCGGGCGGCGGCGGCGGGAGGATGTCGGCGCGCGGAGGGCGTGCGTCGCCCCCTGCCCCGCCGGCGTCCCCGCCCCAGCTCCCCCCCCTCGCCCGGGAGACCCCGCGCTCCGGGGAACCCCCGCGCGGGGCGCCCGCCCCCCGCCGGTCCCTCCGCCTCCCAGGCCCGGGGCTGCCTCCTCGGGCCGCGCCGGGCCGGCCGCACTGCGCATGAGCGGGAGCCCGGCGAGCCCGTGAGAGGAGCCGCCGCCGCCGCCGCCGTCCATTCGCTGCGGAGCCGGAGGAGGAGGGGAGAGGCCTGGAGGACACCAACATGGTGAGGCACCCGGCCGCCCGCCCGCCCGCCCGCCCGCCGCCGCCGCCGGGGCCGCGCCGCCGCGCACCCGCTCGCCCCTCCGCCCCGCGGCGACCCCGCCGCCCCGAGCCCGGCCCCGCGGCCTGCGCTCCGCTCCCCGGCGGCTCGGCTCCCGCCTTCCCTGCCTCCTGCGCCCCTTCCCGCCGGCGCCGCCGCTACGCGAGAGCCGAGGAGGCGGAGCGGAGCCGGGCCTAGTCGGGAGCCCGGGAGTTTGGGGCGCGGAGCGGCCCCCGATGCCCTCGCCGGGCCGAGCGCGGGGGGAGGCGTTGAGGGCGGGGGGGAGGGGACGGCAACGGCCCCGCTGCTGCCGGGCCGCCGGCTCCATTGTGTCTGGCCCGGACCGGGTCGCGGTTCCGGGTGCGGAGCCTCTCCCCCCGCCACGGCAGAGGGACGGACTTTGCTGAGCTCCCCTCGGCCGGCGCCTGCACCGCGGGGTCTCGGGAGAGTGATTGGGGCGGGGGTCAGCCGGCTCCTTCCTCCATCACCTCTCGGCGCGTCCCCCGCTGGGAAAGGAGTTTCCCGGCCGGTTGGGGAGATGATATTTACTTCTCAGCGGAGAACCCCGGAGACCGCAGCGCTTGGGGGGCGGGGGGGGGGGGGTGGGAGTACGGAAGTGCAACCTGTTCTAATTTCGTGAAACGAGGAGACACAGACTTGCACCTATTTTATGTGCCTGGAGTGGGAGGAGTGATTGCTTTCTTACGCCAGTTAAAAGGACCGCTTGTGATTTTTAAAAAAAACAGTTTGTCAAGTGATTTCCTCCCCTCTCCCCTCTTTTTTTTTTTTGCTTTTTTTGTGTTGTTGGGGGGGGGGGGGGAGGGGGAACACAACGCAGTGTTGAACGTGGTGATCAAGTTATGTTTACATTTTGGTGGTGATGCACCTGACTCCGTGGGACGCTTTGTTTTTCAGAAGCGATGCCTGTCCCTACAGCCTGAGCCTGAGCGGAATTCCAGGCAGGTTCCTGTATGAATAGACACCAAAAATGATATTGTTGTCCGTGGGCTCATGGGCAGCATAAAGGCCTCTTTGAGGCGGGTGCCTGCGTGTGTGTGTGTGTGTGTGTGTGTGTGCGCGCGCGCGCGCAAAGGGAATGCCCCAGTCTCTCTTGTTTTTAGTTGGGTCTTATTTCTGCTTCCAACTTGGCAGAATTTTTTGGTGTCCTATAGATATGTCGCTTAGTTTGCCATATATTCAAGATTTATATTCTAGGGGAAGTTGCATACAAATTCACTGCTTGTAAGAAAACTTTGACATCAAGGACAGGTCAGTGTTGGGATTGATATTGCAGTGTTCAAAGGTCCGCTAGGGCGCCTAAACAGCTTCTAGTTTCTTACCTGTTATGACTGTCATAGACATTGTTCCTCAAGTTCCCGGACTCTCGGCGTGTAGGTGAACAGTGAGCCTAAAGCGAGGAGATGTAACCAGCTCCCTGTGAGCACTGAGAGGGCACTGAAGTGTTCGGCTCTTAGTAACATCCCAGCCGGCAGCATCCTGTGGAAAGCCGAGATCCTGGGAATGCGCATCACCTGTTCAGGAATTCGGGTTTCCCGTGCGCTGCACCTGAGAGTTTAGCTTGGATTGGAGCTTGTAAGCTTCTGTCCTTTTGTTAATATTAAGTAGCTAGTTTTGGATCTTAGCCATAACACATCTAATTATACCAGCAGTGACAAGATTTTACTAATTTAAAACACTTCTGTGGCTGAACTCAGATCATGTCACTAGAATTGTCTTGGTATGCTCTAGTTAGTTTAGAAACTAAATCACCGTGGGCCCTAATAGAGGTTAGGCCCTAAGAATTTTCTGGTTAAAAATTGTTTTATAAATTTCTTATAATTGTTTCTCAATGTAGTTTTTGGACTCATGTTTTGCTTTGTTTTGTTTTGTTTTGCTGTGTGTGTAATGCAGCCCATTGCTAGGACAAGTTTTGTCAATTTGGGGGCAAGCTTAAATGATGGGATAATCTGAAATATTTTGTATAAGAAAAAATTGTTCAGATAACTTTAAAAATCAGAAAGTAGACAATATTCTTTTACTCCTGAAAATCTTTTAAAAAGTGGTCAGAATTTTTGGGTTTTCTTATTTGTAAGGTGACATAATTGGATTTGATGATTTCTAAAGTTCCATCCAACTATAAAAATTTTGGTTCTAATGATTTATATATATATTTTGATTTCAGAGAGGAAGGGGGAGAGAGAGAGAAAGAAAAACATCAATGATGCCTCCTGCACGCTCCACACTGGGGATTGGTTGCAATCCGGATATGAGCCCTGTCTGGAAATCAGACTGTGACCTCTTGGGTTCATAGGTCGAAGCTCCATCACTGAGCCACCTGCATGATTTTTATTAGAGGTCTGAGAAGTGTGTAGGCTGTAACCTACTAGTTTTGATTCTCAGTATCATAGAATTTTTAGACCTAAAATGACTCCAGAGATCATCTATTTACTTCCCCTTCACAAAAGAAGAAATTGAGGATCAAGGAGGTTTTGAGGTTCAAGGTTGCAAAAGTGTTTGTTGTAGAATTGAAACTATTTTCTTCTGGCTTACTATTTCCCCCAGTATTTGTGATATAATCCGTCTTCTGACTCACATGAAATCTGTTAGAAATGGTTGAAAATTGGATTTGAAAATAAAATATATAAACATGAAAACCCTAGTATTATTAATGAATATTTTATATAACAAAATTTAAATGAATGAATGATTAATGATGTTAATTACTGTTTTTAATTTTTTTTAATGTGCGGACTTTGAAATTTAAGATTGTATTCTGAACGAATATCAGAGTCTATAAGTCCGAATGACTATTGGCCTGTTCAGGATTGTCTGTCTCTTTAAGAACTTGTTTTACATTTGTTTGACTATATATAAAAGCAAATTAAAGAAGGGCCTTAATTTTGATGATTATTTATTAAATACTTATTATGTGCCAGGCACTGTTCTAGGCACTGGGGATATGGATATATATATAATGTTTTGTTTAACTGGAAGATGAAAATCCCTGCTCTAGTGAGAGCAGAGATAGATAATAAACATAGTATATCTTTTTTTCCTTACTATGTTAGAAGGTGTTAAGTGCTATAGGAGAAAAGCCCTGTTAGGGAGGGGAATTGAGAGAGAGTGCTGGGGTGCAGTGGAAGTGGGGTTGCAAAATGGTGTCTTCGCTAGTGAGGTGAATTTTGAGCAGACTAGATGAATGAGTGAGTCCCACTGAAATAACAGTGGAGTGAGATTTGAGGAACATTGAGGTCAGTGTTGCTGGAGCAGTGTGTATGGGGCTCCCTCTCCCACACACAGTGTCTCGTTAGCATTGGAGTAGATGAGGTCTGAGTGATGGGGAGTGGAGGTGGGCGTGGGTGGGCATTGGAAGGATATTGGGTTTTTATTCCAAGACAGATGGGAACCCACTGAAGGATTCTGAGTGGTATGATGGACCTTGTTTCTGCTGTTCCATAGTGTGCTATTGCAATATAATAATAATAATTTTTGAAGCAGTTTTTGAAGACAAAACCCTTATTACAGTTTTCTTTGCCATGAAGCGTCTGTGAGTTTTGAATTCTCTTTAAAATGACTGCCCAATATTCAGTAAAAATTGGTTGACTGTTGAGTTTTACCCAGTTAAAATAGCACAAAAATATCTTTCATAGGTTGCTTTTGAATATGGTCTAGCAGTTTGTGTTTAGTTTAATGGCTACATGCTGAAAACTGGGCCATTGGGGAGAAAGGAGGATATTAACGTTTATTGAGAACATACTGTTTGCTGGTTAACTTACCACTGTTATTTTATTTAATCTCCACTCCAATTTGTGAGGTAGTTGCTGCTACTTCCTCTTAACATATTTGGAAATGAATATTTATCAGTTCTAAAAGATATGACCAGTATAAAGAGCCAGTATGTGGCAGAGTAGGGATTAGAAGCTTGGTCTCTCATTGCACACTTTACCCCCTCCTCTAAAAAAAAAAAACCAAAAAAAACAACAACAACAAATAAAAAACTCAGCAAGCACCCTTTTGGTATAGGTGTGGGATTTTTTTATTAGTTTCACTCTAGTTTCTTCCTTATATTGAACTAGAGGTCTGGTGCACGAAATTCATGCATTGGGGGGGGGGTGTCCCTCAGCCCAGGCTGCACCCTCTCCAACCTGGGATCCTTCGAGGGATGTCTGACTGATCCTTTAGGCCCAATCCCGGTAGGATCGAGCATAAATGGGCAGTTGAACATCCTTCTCACAACCCAGGACTGCTAGCTCCAAACTGCTTGCCTGCCTGCCTTCCTGCTTGCCCCTAACTGCTGCTGCCTGCCAGCCTGATCACCCCCTAACCACTATCCTGCCAGCCTGATTGATGCCTAACTGCTCCCCTGCCAGCCTCTTTGCCCCCAACTTCCCTCTTCTGCCCTCCCCTGCAGGCTTGATTACCCCCAACTGCCCTCCCTTGCAGGCCTGGTCCCTCCCAACTGCCCTCCCTGCTGGCCTGATTGCCCACAACTGCCCTCCCTTGCAGGCCTGGAACCTCCCAACAGCCCTTCCCTGCTGGCCTGGTCACCCACAACTGCCTTCCCTTGCAGTCCTAGAACCTCCCACTGTCCTCCTCTGCTGGCCATCTTGTGGTGGCCATCTTGTTCCACATGGGGGCAGCCCTCTTGTGTGTTGGAGTAATGGTCAATCTGCATATTACTCTTTTATTAGATGGGACAGAGGCCTGATGCATGGGTGGGGACCAGCTGGTTTGCCCTGAAGGGTGTCTTGGAGCAGGGCGGGGGTTCCCTTGGGGTGTGGGGTGGCCTGGACGAGGGGCCTGTGGTGGTTTGCAGGCCAGCCACCCCCCCCCCCCCAAACAACCCAAGCAGAGGCCCTGGGATTAATTTATGTTCTACAATTGAAACTTTGTAGCCTGGAAAGGAGCCAAGCCTTCTGCTTGCTTTGTGGTGACAGTCATTTCTGTTTGGGTTTATTTTAATTCTATAATTGAAACTTTATAGCCTAGAGTGGAGGCTTAGGCACTATGGCTGCAGAAGCTTGGCTTCCTCCATCACCTGGGCAACCCTAGCCTCTGCTCTCTCCAGCTCCATGGCTGCCACCATTTCTGTTGGGATTATGTACCTTCTATAATTGAAACTTTGTAGCATTGAGTGGAGACCTAGGCCAGCAACGGCAGGTGGAAAGCTTGGCTTCCTCCGTTGCTGGGGAAACCCAAGCCTCCCTCCTGCTGTCAGTGGTGGCAGCCATCTTGGTTGGGGTTTATTTGCATAACTTGCTCCTGATTGACCAAAGGGTGTGGCTTGGTCGGAGGTATGGTCAATTTGCATATTATTCTTTTATTAGGTAGGATAGTTGTTTCCATACATAATGAAGTTATCTCACTTAAACATTTAAGTAACTGAAAAATTAAAACTTTTGGTACATACAGTAAAAAAGTTGAATGTAAAATAAGCTCATTGCAGTAGTGGTCTTCTTTTTAAATTAAAACAGTTGAGCTTATTTGAGTCAAGTGGCCTCAGATTAGGTCCATAGTGAAAATCTGTGAGAAATCCCCCTTTTAAGTTTCAGTATGTATTGTTCACCCTGTGATAGTGTTAGCCATGACATTTGAAGAAGAGAAATAGTTCCAAATAGGACTCAATTGCTTTGTGGACACAAACAAGCTCTTGAATAACCTGCTGACTACCTAGTTTGCCTAGTTACTTTAGGTGTATACCCCCCACCTAAGAAAAGCAAAAACATAAGGGAAAAAATGTCCCTAAATCATCTTTTATCACTATGTGGAACCCACTTATACAATTAGTGCGTAATCACTGATTAGACTGCTTGTTTTCATTGTAAAAATTTAAGATATTTAAAGAGTTTTTTCTAAAGAACTTAACTTTGGGAAAGCACTCTTGTAAATACACTTTTCAACCCTCAACACTAAGTGTTCAGCAACAGAGATAAGTTGACATGGCCTATTCCTTTGTTATATTTTCATTTCAATAAACATTTAGAGGCTTATTATTCATAGGATTCCTATATTTCTGAATTTACTAAATATTAGAATTAGGAGACTTCATTTTTTCAGGGATCATTTATTCTCTTTATGAAACATATTGCGTGACTGTCGAGTATTAGTCATTATCATAAGTTCTTTAACTATGAAACTTAAAACTCTCATTTATTTTTTTATTTTCTTGTTAGTAACATTGTATTTTGATTTTTTTTTTTAATCCTCACCTGAGGATATTTTTCTATTGATTTTTTAGAGAGAGAGGAAGAGAGAGGGAAAGAGAAACATTGCTGTGAGAGAAACGCATTGATTGGTTGCTTCCTGCATGCCCCCAACCAGGGCCTGTGCTGAGAGGAGCCTGCAAGGGCAGACCCTTGACTGGAATCAAACCTGGGACCCTTTGGTCTGGAGGCTGATGCTGTATCTACTGAGCCAAACCAACTTGGGCTGATTTTTTTGTTTGTTTTTTAGAAAAGATGCCTTCCCTGGCTGGTTTGGCTCAGTAGATGGAGCTTTGCCCTGCAGACTGAAGGGTCCCAGGTTCCATTCTGGTCAGGGGCACATGTCTGGGTTGTGGGCTCAATCCCCAGTATAAGGTGAGCGGATCAGTGATTCTTCTCATTGATGTTACAATCTCTATCCCTCTCCTTTCTCTCTGAAATCAATAAAAATACATTTTATTGATTTTTCAGAGAGGAAGGGAGAGGGATAGAAAGTCAGAAACATTGATCAGAAAGAAACATCAATCAGCTGCTGCTTGTACACCCCCTACTGGGGATGTGCCCGCAGCCAAGGTTCATGCCCTTGACCAGAATCGAACCTCAGGCCGACGCTCTATCCACTGAGCCAAACCAGTTTTGACATATATACATACATGTATATATTTAAAAAAAAGAAATGTTTATGGAGAGGAGCTACCTGGACTGCTTGTTAAAAGTTGAAGCAGTAAGTTTGGGAGAATCAATTGAAATGTGATAACCAACACAAGTATTTTAAGGAGGTAATGTCTATCCTATTATCGTAGATAATCTGGAATTAGCAAAAATAACTTTTTAATAGTCAAAACAGTTTTCTCTGAACCAGAATCAAAACATTCCATTTACATGGTAGTCATCTTTTGAATAATCTAATTTTGTGAATGGGGAAGAGAAA
The DNA here is from genome assembly GCA_027563665.1 of Antrozous pallidus. NCBI lineage: Eukaryota > Metazoa > Chordata > Mammalia > Chiroptera > Vespertilionidae > Antrozous > Antrozous pallidus. Next base: position 43,145,493 of record CM050514.1, on the reverse strand, counting down.
AACCTTTAAATTTCCATTAACAGAATTTTTTTAAGTTTGTGAGCAAAGTTCTTTAAAAAAAATACAGATTGTAAGTTTGGATCTTACAGGTATACTTTCTGAACTTTTTCCCAGGTGAATTGCCATAATATAAAACATCATTAGGTATACTCATTGTGTAGTATATAATAATTATATATTATTCCATATTTGACTTGGTATAATAGCAGTATAGCACCTCTTTTTTAAAGAATATATTTTATTGATTTTTTACAGAGAGGAAGGGAGAGGATAGAGAGTTAGAAATACTGATGAGAGAGAAACATCGATCAACTGCCTCCTGCACTCCTCCTGCTAGGGATGTACCCGCAACCAAAGTACATGCCCTAGACTGGTATTGAACCTGGGACCCATAAGTCCGCAGGCCAGGCGGATACTCTAACCACTGAGTCAAACTGGTTAGGGCTATAGCACCTCTTAAAGAAGAGTTCATTTTGTCATTCAGAGTGCAGGGAGTTTACAGGTGAATGATAAGAGTCACAGGCCGAACTATAAGTAATGTTTCTAAACTGCAGATTGTCATTTAAAAGAATATGGAGGGTTTTGTCTTTCTTAATATTTGGAATTTTACACATTTGGTTGTATTTTCTGGCCACAGCCTGTACTTACATGTATTTGTGTTTTCCTTCTCATTGGAAAAGGAAACCTGACTCTTACTGCCTCCTCTGCACTTTTAAAGCTATAGATTATGGTCATCTTTTAAAAAACAGATTTACGGGACTACAAATACATTTTTCTTCCTGTTGAATTATCTTAAAAATAACCTATCCCTTTTCTTTTCCCACCCTCCTTCCTCTCAGGAAACTCTAAAAGGGAGGTTCCATCCCTAAATTAGCCTTTTTAGTTAGGTTATAAGCTTAATGGGTACATTTTATTCAGAATGCAAATTGTTTACATTTGAAAGGGGGTATGGTCAATTGATTATTTAACTTTTCTATAAAACTACGGGAAGAAATATTGCTCACAATTCACCTCTCCCCCTAGTGCACACAATCAGTGTTTGCACTTTTGCCCTTTTTCCTTTTCTACTTGATGACAGTGTAGATAGAATAAATGGAAAGACCATGCCTTGAAGTTAGGCACCAGGCTCTGTTGCCTTTTAGACAAGTCTGTGTCCTTAGATAAATTGAGCTCTGAGGCTTGGTTTCCTCATTTGTAAAATGTAATTAAAGATAACCATCTTTCATAGTTGGTACATAGTAGGAGTTCAAATAAATATTAGCTGCTAGTTATCTGATTATAGTTATCATTCTTTACCATTTACACATTTACTTTTTTTCTCTGGAGTATTTATTATTCTTTGGTCATGCACTTGTAAAGAGGACTTACTATGTTCTAGTTACAGTTCTTAGAGTTTCAAGAACCTCAATTAATGTACCTTCACGCCCCATTTACAGATGAAGAAATTGAAGCATGCCCTAACTGGTTTGGCTCAGTGGCTGGAGCGTCGGCCTGTGGACTGAAAAGTCCCGGGTTTGGTTCCAGTCAAGGGCATGTGCCTTGGTTGAGGGCACATCCTTAGTGGGAGGTGTGCAGGAGGCAGCTAATCAATGTTTCTAGCTCTCTACCCCTCTCCCTTTCTCTCTCTAAAAAATCAATAAAATATATTTTTTAAAAATTGAAGCGCTCAGAGATAATTTCCCCCAAATCACATAGCAATTAAGAGGCACAGGTAGGATTGAAATGCTGGCTGTCTGGCTTGAGAGTCTGCACTCTTCACTAACCGTGTACTGCCTCTGTACAGGTGAAAGGGAAGAGGATTTCTAGCTATTCCTCAGATTCTTAGCCTGGCTTTCTTGCAGAACTTTATTGAATTGATTTTTTCCTGCACTTTTGACTTCAAACCTTTAATCTACCGGAAGTTTTTTTTACAGATGAGTGGTTTGGGATATTGTAATACTTGGCTTTATCTACTGAATATTATGTATCATATATGAAAAGTAAGATTTTTCTGGACTTAAACTAGTTCTTAAGTTTCAGATGAAATTAATCATATGGAAAACAGCTTTTAGTGAGAATTATGAGTGGTCATTACAGTGCTTTGATTGTTAAAACATTGCCATTTGTGAGCTATATTCATCAACTCCTGAGATAACTAGAATTAAGTCAAGGGTGAGAAGATGAAAATTTAGAATAATAGAAATAATAAAATGTCTTAATTTTTTGCTTTTAAAAATATCACCCATTAAAATTATTTCATTTCAAATTGTCAGGGTTTAGTTAACTAGAAAAACATTTACCACGTTTATTATTTTTCTTAAGAGAAATACTTATGTGAGAAATTTAACTTTATAATTATTATTATTTTCTTACCATAGAGTCTTTCTGAGTCCATATTTTATCACAGTAGACTTCGTAGATTCAGTGGTAAGATATACTTGACTACTTATATGATTCTTGGCTACATTCAAAGTATTTGTCTGATTTTTTCCTTAGATACTCTATTGTTTTAAATGTGATTTTTACATTTCTTGAGTGAAAAAATTTACAAGCATGTGATAGATTTAAGTATTAAATAATATGTATTAACCATTTTCTTTTTATTTTGGAAAGATGAGCAAATAAGTGCTTTTATTGTCTAGATTATGGTAGTACTTCTAATGTTGTAATCTTCAATACAATTAGAAGTAGCTAATTTTTTTATCTATGTTCCCCCAACTTTCTAATACCTTGCTCTCTGACAGGAAGTCATTAGGAGAGTGAATAGATTACAAGAGACAGCATTTATTTCCTCCCTCATTTCCTTTATCCCTCTTCCTCTTCCTCTTCCCCTTTTATTTTTTCTAAAATAAAAAAATAATCAGAATATATCCTGTATTTTATACATTTTACTTACCACTATTGAATTTCCTTGAAAATTTAATATCTAGATAGGTTCTGCATTTGAGTACTGAATATTGTATTGCCTAATTTTATTTAGTGACCACTCTAGTTTCTTTGAAATAGATCTCAAAGTAAGTAGCGTATACTACAGTTGAATGCTGAATCATTGTAGTTGTCATATGTTTTTGGTCTTAGGAAGATTCCTCGCTGGGTTTATAATAGAAATAGAAAACATCCATCTGTTTCTTTTCCACTTCAGTTTTCTGTCCATCCTCTCTTATAAAATAATTATTTGCTGGCTAGATGCCCTTTTTCTCTTCTTTAAGTTGATAAAAATTACAGCCTTTGGTACCATACTCTCAAACGCCTCGCCTGGTGCCCCCATATGGCCGGGGGGAAGGGGTGGGAGTGTTACAGCCCTCATAAATAGGCTTGTGAGAAGGGCAGGTCAATATAGTCTACCCCAGCTTTACTCTAGGACAGCCTTTGAGATCACAGAATTGAGTACATCCTCTTCAGTAGGACAGTGGGTGTTAAGATTTATTCTAGGCACAGAGAGTAAATAGAGAAATGATAAGAGTATATGATAAATACAAGAAGGGAGGTAGAAGATACTGATCAGACTTTGAAGGAATGGGATTGCTTATTACTACTTGGCCTCATAGGAACTCATATTATCAGTTCTCTGCCAGGTATCACTCATTAGCTTTTATGGTGCTAGAAATGGGTAGCTGCAGACTTTTTTTCTGAAAATATATTTATATTGCCCATATACTGGAAATTTAAACCAGTTAAAATAGTTTATATATGTATGTACATAGACATTATTTAATACATACACTTTTTTTGTCAAATAAAATATGACCTAGAATTAAATAATTCACTTGTATAATGTTATTAGTTTGTTTGGGTAAGATGATTTTTTTTTTATCTATGTTCCCCCAACTTTCCAATACCTTGCTCTCTGACAGGAAGTCATTAGTAGAGTGAACAGCTCTTTTTGGAGTTAACGTAAGCTGTGTTTTTTCTTCTCTTCAACAAAAGTGATTCAAATTCCAGGGAACGGTGCATTTGATTTAATACTTTATGATAAAACCCCAAATAATCCTGATTGCTTTGCTGCCTCCAATAACAATTAGGAGAATGAGGGGAAAGTTACACACCTTTTGGTGTATGGGATGAGGATCCAGCCAATCTAAACACTTGTATCCGGTGTAATGAAAAAATAATTTCCAGGATGTGGCCAGTAGATATACTTCTCAGTTAATCTCCTACACCTTGTACATCGTTACACGGTGGTCACTGATGACCAGAGGCACCCTCATACTTCCCTGTTCTTCAAAGAAGGATTGAAACGTATGTCAGGATACTATATCTTCCCAGGGAGAAAGGTATAGAATTTTTTAAAAAAGTTTTTACTAACAAAAATTGAAATCAAAGTGGCTTCCTTTCAATTAAACAGTATCTTAAATGAGACAGGTAGCTTCCTTGGGATTTGATTTCATTGTGGGTCTGCTGCAATTGCATTATGTCTTGAGGAGACACTTTTCAAAGGGAAGAATCTTAGACATTTAAGAGATGTGTTGTATAATGGGATATGAGTTACTGGTAGCCAGACGTGGTAGTTATTAGTGAAGTAACAGAAGGTTACTGGAGCTGTAGTTTCTCCAGTTTAATGAACAGAGGTTGACATTTTAATCTAAATCTTAAGCAATAGCATATTTACAGAGAGGAGTATGGCTGGCAGGTCAGACTCCAGGGCATAAAAGGTTTTTATGTTTGATTTTTGAATAGTGTTATGTTTACTTTGGGATAGGTGGAATTATATTTTTGGTAGTCTTTTTCCTGAAAATTTCAAAAGACTTATAAATCTGTACAACAAGTAATGTGGTTTTATAGGATTACCATGACTTGGATTTATAAGACCTTTCTGTTCTTGTCCCATTTCCACTAATAATAATAACTGGGATTAGTTTTGAACTAATTCTTTAAACTTCTGTTTTCTCATCTGAACAATCAGGGGGTTGAAGTTTGTGATCTGTCACTTTGGGTCAGATAAAAGATTCTGGGGTTCTCAGATGGTTGCTTATACCACAGGACACTGTATCTATTAATGTATGCCATACATCCTTTTCCCTCCTTCATTTGCTGTAGTAGTAGCTCAGGAAAAACCCAAGTTGCTTTAAAATTTTTATTTTTTTGTATTTTAGAGAGAGAGAGGAAGGGAAGGGGAGAGAGAGAAAGAAGCAAACAAACATTGATTTGTTGCCTCCCATACACACTGGATTGGTGATCCAGCCTACAACCCAGGCTGTCTGCCCAGACCGGGAATTGAACCTGACACTTTTTGGTGTATGGGGTGATGCTCCAGCCAACCTAACCACCTTGGCCAGAGCTAACCCAAGTATTTTGCTAAGAGATAGTATTAGGTGACAAGAATAATAGTGGAGCTGAAACCGGTTTGGCTCAGTGGATAGAGCATCGGCCTGCAGACTGAAAGGTCCCAGGTTTGATCCGGTCAAGGGCATGTATCTTGGTTGAGGGCACATTCCCAGTGGGGGGTGTTCAGGAGGCAGCTGATAGATGTTTCTCTCTCATTGCTGTTTCTAACTCTATTCCTCTCCCTTCCTCTCTGTGAAAAATCAATAAAATATATTTTAAAAAAAGAGTAATAGTGGAGAGGCTGACATTCCATAGGAGACTAGCTTGAGTGGGAGAGGAGGGAGAACATGGTCCTAAATAGTGGGAGAGACTGCAGGGCCTAATTGCCTTGTTTCATTTTGCTTAGGGTTCAGGCCAGATGAGAAATGAATCAGTATCAACATAAGGGAAGTGAGAAAAGGTTATTATTACAGTAGAGAGGCTTTTTGGAGAGAGGCTATGCTAGGCTCAGACTAAGGGGAAACAGTGGTTCTTTCAAGGTGGAAAGGGAGAATCCTATTTACCTTTGTTGGAAGGATGCATGGTAGTTGTTCATATTTCAAGGGATTCTGATTATGAAATTTTATTGTTAACTAGAGGCCCAGTGCATGAAATTCATGCATGGGGGGGTATCCCTCAGCCCATCCTGCACCCTCTCCAGTCTGGGACCCCTCTCACAATCCAGGACTGCTGGCTCCGAAATGCTTGCCTGCCTGCCTCCCTGATTGCCCCAACTGCCTGCTAGCCTGATCACCCCCTAACTACTCCCCTGCCAGCCTGATTGATGCCTAACTGCTCCCCTGCCAGCCTGTTTACCCCTAACTGCCCTCTCCTGCAGGCCTGGTCACCCCTGACTGCCCTCCCCTGCAGGCCTAGTCCCCCCTCCCCCAACTGCCCTCCCTGCAGGCTTGGTCCCTCCCAACTGCATTCCCCTGATGGCCTGATCTCCCACAATTGCCCTCCCTTGCAGGCCTGGTCACTCCCAACTGCCCTCCCTTGCTGGCCATCTTGTGTCCACATGGGGGCAGGATCTTTGGCCATCTTGTGTGTTGGAGTGATGGTCAATCTGCATATTACTCTTTTATTAGATAGGATTATCTTGGTTTCTGAACACTACCAGGAAAATAGAAGCTACTCATAGTCTGTTGCTTTACACATTTGCTATAAAATAGCAAGAAAACAAGGGGTGGAATTGGGAGGAGAATTATACCCTGTGTTTTTTATAGTGGGTTTTAGGACTGCAACAAACACCTGTTAATCTCATTACCTTTATGTCATTTAATTGTTCTGGCTGGCTAGATAATGTCACCTTCCCCACCAGTTGTTCGCGCTTGGTCAAGGTTTTGAGAGTAGCTATACTTCCCTTCTACAGCCTTTATATGTGCTCTCAGGATCCACTTTTAGAGAAAATGCAGGATAGTTGAACTTCCTTTGCTTTTCTCCTAGTTTCTTTTCCAAAATAATACTAAATTTTGTTTTTTAGATTTCTTAAAAATTTGTCTTTCTGATTAATAGTAAGTTAAAAATAAATCTTGAACTAAAATGTTTTAATAATTTATGAGGAAAAAGTATGCTTAGTGATTAGTCAGGCATATAGAAATACCACTTTAGTATTCTGTGATTTTTGCGTAGTGTTTGAGTTTATTTTCTGGTTTCAATAGAACAAGTTGAAATCATCGCAGAAGGATAAAGTTCGTCAGTTTATGATCTTCACACAATCTAGTGAAAAAACAGCAGTAAGTTGCCTGTCTCAAAATGACTGGAAGTTAGATGTTGCAACAGACAATTTTTTCCAAAATCCTGAACTTTATATACGAGAGAGTGTAAAAGGATCATTGGACAGGAAGAAGTTAGAACAACTATACAATAGATACAAAGGTAAGTGTTTACTTGTAACTTTAAATATTTTGAACCAGGTGTTCCAAAGTTACATGCTGCTTGTGAGAAATAATACATAGAACATACATATATATATATGTAAATATATATGTATTTATATATAGGCATAATACATAGAACATATGATATAGGTGGATATCTCAACAGAACTCTGTAGATCTTAGAATTACTTCAAAGAGATCTAAGATAAATTATTTTTCTCTTTCCACTAATATTTTTTCTTAGCCTCTTTATTTCTTCCCCCATAATAGAATTTGAGAATGGGAGCTGGGGGTCTCCCCTCCGCCCTCCCTCCCCCACCCATTTAATAAAATTCAGCTGAACTGGTTTTAAGAAAACTTGCATGATAATTTTAATAACCTTTAAAGAACTTAAAAGTAATATGCTATTTAAAATATGTAAATAATACAAAATAGATGAATGAAGAAAGTTAATAGTTTCTCTATTTTTTCCTTATTTATTTTCCTGAGGGAACTGGTACTTAATTCTGGTGTGGATCCTTCCATCTCTTTTTCTTTATGCAGAAATATGTATACAAAGTTAAATTTTTTTTTTCAAAAATGGGATATTTTATGCATAACTCATTCCCCCAAATCAGAAAAGTCACTTTTTTTTTTTTATTGTTAGAGATGTTAGCAAAGCACACTTGGCAGCAGCGTATGAGTGCCTCTTTCTCCTTGTATTTGTCGTTATTTAAAATTTTTTCTGTCTGATAAGTAAATATTGATAGTATTTTTCTTTAATTTGAACAACAGATATTTATATTATTGAGATTAGGATTTAATAGCTGAGTTTATTATTTTTCTGATACTCAGGAAGTAATTGCTGTGGTAGAGTAAATTTAGTTTTAAGGAAAAAAGATTTTTTTTGTATAGAATACTGTTAATTTAGAATGCTTACTTAAAATATGGATAGGTTCAGTAAAAATCCTTTATCTCTATGTAGACTGTCTGATTTTCTGAATGTGTATGTGTATGGGACATTTTTCATATGAATAAATGAAACTTAAAAATCAAGTGCCCTGTGTATTCTTCTGTTCGTCGTTCTTTTAGAGTTTATGTTAGTATGTAGCATGAAGTGTGAATCTATCTTTTCACAATTTTATTAAATTTATTGGGGTGACATTGGTTACTAGGGTCGTATAGGTTTCAAGTATACATTCCTATGATACATGATTTGTATATTGCATTATGTGCCCACTACCCAACGTCAAACCAGCTTCCGCTACCATATATTAGGCTCCCTCCACCCCCCACCACCTCCTGTTCATATTAAGAGTGCTCTTTTGAGGGGCACATCAGCTTTGAATATTACAGGGGAGATACTTAGTAATATTGCTTAATGTCTTTGGTCTATGTGATTATTTTTTAATGGAGCATAAAGCATTACCTTTTTAGTTTTAGAAATAGTATCATAAAATATGGCATTAACTAAATATTTCATTGTTATTTGTGAAGATCCTCAAGATGAAAATAAAATTGGAATAGATGGTATACAACAGTTCTGTGATGACCTGGCCCTCGATCCAGCCAGCATTAGTGTGTTAATCATTGCGTGGAAGTTCAGAGCAGCAACACAGTGCGAGTTCTCCAGGCAAGAGTTCATGGACGGCATGACAGAATTAGGGTGAGTATATAATTATCAAAGAAAAGTAAGTTCATTACTATGAGAATTACTATGGAAATGAATTATGTTATGAGTTTTTTAATGTAAATATAAATTTGTCAGCCCACAAACATTGTTATAAATAGAAATTGGCTAATATGCTAATTCTTCCCCATGTTATCAAGTTTTTTGGGTTTGTCAAGTTATCTGTATAGTTAGAACAGCCTATTCCATTTGCATTGTACTTATATTAAAATAAATTACTATTTTAATTACTAATAAAATTACTAATATTTAACATGTTATTGAAATGAGCAAGTTTTAAGGTATTTCATAATGTGAGGCTGCAAATTCTGAATTTATGAACAGCTCTTAGAATTAAGAATTTTAGAAGTTCCTAATCACTTTCTGTGCAGTTTATCTTGACATCTGATTAGCTTAAATGACTTGGGATAAATTGAAAAGTAATGGATAGAGGTTTTACCTATGGTCTCTAGTTGTCTGTATTTAATGAGGCTGCAAAAGTACTCAGTCTATGGATAGGTAACAGGCTGCCCTTTGTTTTTAGTGGATGACTATCAAATAATAATAGCTAACATTTATTGAACATTTATTTTATTTCAGGAACTGTGCTAAGTAAGTACTTCACCTACCTCTTCACAATAACTGTGTATGAGAAGTATTTATACCCCATTTTAGAGACCAGGTAACTGAAGTACAGAGAACTAGAGCTAGGTCTTATTAGAGCCAGGATTAGATCTCAGGCATTCTGACCTTGAGCCTGAGGCGCACTGTAATCAGGGTCCAGACAAGACACAAAAATATATCAGTACTTTAAATAGGTTAAATTTAAAATATTGTTTTACTATGTAAAAGGGCCGAAAGAAAGCTTTGAGGTATAACAGAGGTTGCAGTTGCAAGAAACTGCCACCATCCCTGGAACTGAGGGAAATAAGTAAGCAAGGAACCTAGAAACTTAAGAGATCCCCACAGGGATCTCAGAGAGGGCATGGCTGCTACAGAACACAAAGCCTGTGATGCCTGCCTTGTCTGCCACTCTGATGAAGAAAAAGCTGGCTAGAGGCTACTTGCTGTGGGGCCATGAGAGCTGCCATCATTGGTAAACACTTCTGGGACCAGCACACTGAAACCCTTACTCTCCGTAGAAAAAAAACTGGGATAAGAAAAGTTCCTTTCCTCTTTCAGCCTTTCATTGCCCTCTGTTGGTAGAACCTAACAGTGAGCTAACTGGCAAGAAAAGAAAATCTCCCAATTTATAGTCTACTACAGATAGTCATAATTTAGGGCAAAGAAGAGTAGGTTTAAAGTTGAGAGGTAATAAATTAACAATTGGCCTAGACACTGTGTTCCACAGCCAAAGACAGTCCCATCCTGAACTTGCAATTTTCTATGCTAGGACAGATGTTATTAAAACACACTTTTTTTTTTTCTTTTGAAACTGAATTTATGTATAACAGTACCTTCCAAATCAAAATTTTAATTTACAGACAGTGATCTGGGAAGCATTATAGAGAACATAGGAGGAAAATAAAAGCAAAAAGAAGAAAAAGTGGAGTGATTACTTTTGTAGACTATAAAAAATAAAATATTTCTATCTTAAGGCTATTATATGGAAAATAATACTGATACTTGGACCCTTTCAACTCCTTAGAAGTTGAATACTTTGCAAAAAATAGAAAGAGCTTACTGTGTATTCTAACTTTAGTTGGAAATCCTTGGGCGCTCAGCAGATACTTAAACTTTATATAAAACAAAAAGTAACTTTTCAAGAAGTATGCATTCTCCAAAATAAGAAATTATGCTTTCAGTTAGTTTGGAAGCTAGATCTGTGGTTTGTTACCATCAAAGGAGTATCTACTACAGTTTAAACTGGTGATTGTTGTTGATTAGTGTACATTCTCATCTGCTGACTTCTACATTTCAGGTGTGTTAATAGTCCAGTGAGTTATGTAATGAAAAGTAATGGCCCATTCCTTTCTAAAATAGTAATTATTTCTAACATTTAATCACTCCAGACCTTTCTTCCTCTCACTAAACCCATACTTGTTTATGTAATTTAAAATGAGAATGACAGCTTTCTGATTTTTAAAAAATTCTATGAAATAAAGATAAGCTATCATAGGAATAAGTTAAGTCCTTAATTTATAGTGAAAAAGTTTATCTTTTATAAACTTAATTTTACAATGTAGATGTGACAGCATAGAAAAACTAAAGGCCCAGATACCCAAGATGGAACAAGAATTGAAAGAACCAGGACGATTTAAGGATTTTTACCAGTTTACTTTTAATTTTGCAAAGAATCCAGGACAAAAAGGATTAGGTAAGAATTTTTAAAAATTATATTTGGTATTTCAAATATATTGACAGTATCACTTTCGTTTTGTAATAGAAAGTTACGTGTTTTGAGCAAAAAAAAAAAAAAATATATATATATATATATATGAAAATGCCAGTTTCTGAAAAGCAGTGAGAAACAGTGAACTTACGGGTACCAGTACTGAGCACAATCAGAAATAGGGTTGATTATCCTGGATATCACTTGTGAACCACTGAATTTTCTTTTTTAAAGAACTGTACAGAAAATAAATAGTTGTTAAAATTCCCCTGACATGTACGTCCATTTGTTTATTTCCCAGAAGATATTGTAGAAACTTAGGATCATAAGTTATTTCATTATAGATCTATAGAATAGCATTATAGGATTTGTGAATCATGAAATGATTTATTTGGAAAGTATAAGAATGAATTTTTAAAAAGATGATTATTCATAATCTTACCCTGGAATAACTACTGTTAACAATTTAGATTAATCTATACTGTATGTAATATCCATACATTTGGGGATGGCATAGAGAATATGGAACTAAAAGCTACAGTGTAAGTTACAATTTACCCAGAAAGATTGGTCTGTAGCAGATAATATAAAATAATGTGTGTGAGGGTTTTAGATAAAAGTGAAAATGAGTAAAGCTGGAATGGTTGAGACATGCTTCCTGGGAAGGTGGGATGTGACTAAAAGGTTTGCTTTGGCTAGGCAAGGGAAGATAGAAGGTGTTCCAGTGAGAAGGTAGTTATGAATGAGGGTCTGAAACTTGAGAAATAAACTTGGCTTTGTGGAAGCCAGAAAATGTTGACTTGATTTTAGTGCTTGTTTGGAGATTAAATTGGTGAAACACATTAAGGCTCAGTAACCACAGACTTCTTTTAAAAACAGGACAGAAAGGTTTAAATTGGAATTTGTGGGCAATGGGAAGTTACTGAAGATTTTGATGATGGCATTAACTTCCATTTAACATGAGCTTTTAATATGCCTGGCAGTGTGCTAAGAATTTTACATATACTGCCACATTTAACAACTTCATGAAGTTATTATTTCATTCAATAATTCGCCACTTGCAGTGTCCTAGGTACATAATAATAGAACACCAGCCATTTTTTTTATTCTTACTTTGGAAATAAGGAAACAGACTCAGGTAGGTTAAATAAGTTACCCATTGATTGAAGTGAGTTTGTTTTTTTATTTTGAATATACAGTAGTTGGAGAGGCTATTAGGAGTCTCTTGTACTAATTCTTCTTTATATTTTAGGTTAGAGGGGGGGAAGCATTGAAAAAAAAGATGTGAATAGGGATTAGACTGAGCAAGTGATTGAACATTAGTGAGAAAGGGATGAATGTAGAACATTAGAATGGGAGAATTGGCCTAAAAAGTGACCAAACCTGAAACTGATTAAAGGTTTATAAAATAACTGTAAAGCAGAATTCTAAACAATGAAACCTCATTTCTGACTGATTCTTCAGTTTAGGTGGATATTCTTACAGAAAATTTTCTCATTTTGCAGATAAAATAAGATTGTTTACCTAGGGTTGGTTTCTCTATCTTCTATCTGTGGCCACCAGTTAACTAGGCTATTTTTTCTAGTCTTCTGCTTTCCACATGTAAAAACCAATAAAGTGTTTAATTTACATGTATACACTAAGATAATTATTTTTGTGATGTTTAGAAAGATGATAATATCTTGGTAAGATTAAAACAAAATGTGAATATCGATGATTTAAAGGGGATGAATCTGTTTCTTACTTATATCCCCTAACCCGTACTGGAGTACAAAATAAATAATATTTTTGGGTGAATATGTAGTTTTGTTATTGAATTTTAGTTTTTATTATATGATGAAAATAAAGCAAAACTAAACTTTTATAGCTAATTGGATATAATATGGTAAATTGGATTTTTAGATTACAGAAAAAAATTGAGGAAAAGATTATGCAGAGAAATTAAGTTTTAAAATTATCTTTATTCTTTTACCTAGTAGGTGTTGAGCTTAAGAAAAAATGTAATACTGTTTAATGGGCATAATATTTTTGTTTTACAAAATGAAAAGAGTTCTGAAGATTAGTTATACAACAGTGTGAATGTACCCAACACTACTGAATTGCACACTTAAAAATGTTTAAGATGATACATTTCATGTTTTGTATATTTAACAACAATTTTCAAATTTGTTTTTAAGCTCTCCCAAGCCATAGAATGTACAACAGAGTGATCCCTTATGTAAAATACGGTCTTTAGTTAATAATATACCTATATTGGCTTTTCAATTAAAAGATGTTAAAAATACTGGGGGCAAGAGAGGGAGAGGTTTTGGGGAACTCTGTACTTTTCCCTCATTTTTTCCCATAAACTTGAAACTAAAACTAAAAATGTCTTAATTAAAAAAAGAAAACTGAAATAAAAGTTAAGTCATTGTTTCTCTGTTTTGCAATGGTGTTGAGTGTCAGGAAATGTAATGACTTGTGTAGTTGAAGAACTTGATTAAAAAGAAAACTGTTTTCTTGAAAGCCTTTCCAAGGGTTTATAGGGTTCATATATTGAAGTATTTGGCAGAGAGTAATTAGAAGATCATAGGAGTGGAAGTGAAATTCCAAAGCAAATTGTCAAAGAGTAACAGTGACAGCACTGTGGTTTATTCATATGCTAGAGGCCCGGTGCACCAAGTTTATGCACTGGGTGTAGGGGGGTGTCCCTCAGCCTGGCTGCAGTTTGGGACCCCTCGCTCCTTACTACTCGCTGCTCCTTACTAGTTGACTTGCTGCTCCTTCACACTGCTGCAGAGGCAGGAGAGGCTCCTGCCACTGTCGCTGAACTCACCAGCTGTGAGCCCTGTGGGAGCACACTGACCAATTAGGGTGGGGGGTTGTTCAGGGGCGGGGCCAGCCGGGGGGAGGGGCCGCAGGCAGTTGGCCGTCCCTGCCCCTTGGTCGAATTCCCAGTCAAGGGGACAATTTGCCTATTAGCCTTTTATTATATAGACCTAGAGACCTAGTACATGAAATTGCGTGACCCCACCCACCTGTGCATGCCCTGCCCACTCTCCAGCTGCCCTGCCTTGACATCGTAACCTCTCCACTCAGAGCTCAAGCATGCCTGGTCCTGCCCCTGACCCCTGTAGCCTTCTCTGGCTGCTTCAAGTCCTGCCCATGGTTCCAAGAGTTGGCCCCTCCATCTCTGGCGCGATGCGGCGGCTCCACCCTGTCATGGCGCTGGAGGAGAGTGTGGAAGCCTCACGCCTGCTGCAGGGTTTCGAGTGCTGATTCCTGGCAGCACATGCTGTCTCCTTCCCCTGGCAGGTGGGTGGCGGGCACGCTGAGTGCGAGCGGTGGGTGGCGAAGGACTGGTGAGGGGGGTGCTATGGGCTCTCACCCCCACCCTCCCCGCCACAGGATGGTGCTGCCTTCTCTGGGCGCCTCCCCGCTTCTGCCCTGTCTCTGGAGCAATGCAGTGACGACTCCCCCCCCCCGCACGCACACACAGCCTCCTCCTGATTGGTTGTTATTGCGTGAGGGCATCATGACCATTAGAGTATTAGCTCTTTAGTATATAGATATAGAAGAGCTGTGTGAGTGATAGATGAGCTGGTGTTTTTCATTTTTTGTCGTTGTCTATAACCTTATTTCTTGTGATAGAGGATGGGGTGCCTTTTTTTTTTTTTTTTTTAAATCACCATCTACTTCAGTCACCTGCCTGCTGTTTTTAATAGTCTTCTGAATCTTAAATTTTTGAAAGGGACTTCATAAGTTCTCTGTTAGCTCTAAGGTAGCATTCGTACCTGATGTTCATTTAACTTTTACTTTTGAACATAGGGAAAGTGGGCACTTTATTTTAGGAACGGTTCATTCTCTTCACAGGATGCTCTTGTTTTCACACAGTTCTTCCTTACAAGCTAACATCTTTGCTCTTATTTGTCCTCTACTACACCCGGAGGAAGTCTAACCTTAAGAGGTCCCTATCAGCCTTCTCCTTTGTTCCAGTTTAGTATCCCAGTTATTTAAACTGTTCATTTGAGGAGACCTTTATTATTCCTGTTACTGTCCCCTGTAGACACATTTCTAGTCTCTCAGTTTTTCTCAGAATAGAGCTCTTGCAGCTGAACATAATACTCAGACAGAGACTGTTTAATGTAGAATACTGTGGGTCTGTTATTTCTTGTGGGACTGATTATTTGGTCAAAAATTACATTTGTTCTTTAACAGCCCTGTCATTTTGAGGACCATCCTGAACTTTAATTAGACTAAAATCTATAGGTTATTTTCTAGTAAACTGTGGTTTTCAGTCAGAATTCTACGCCTGTTAAATGATTTTATAGTTTTTAACATTGTTAAACATTTACTTTAATATTTAGGAATAATTTTATTGATTGTTCTTAAAGTGTATTTTCATCTATAAAATCCTCTTTGGCTCTTGTAACAATCCTTTGTGCTAAATAAAAAGAAACCTGTTATTCTCTTTTCATGATGAGGAAAATCATGTCAGAGAATCTGACTTATTATGTGAGAACTAAGATTCAACCTCAGATCTGACTCCAGTTTCTGCATTCTTAAAATTACACTATGTTGTTCTAACTGTAGATAGTTCTAACTAAATGAAAACATTTTGAGTAGGATTTTTAATCACTATTCTGTCCTCCCCAGTGAGTTGGCAACATTTTGCTTCCTTTAGGGACAGTGTTTGGATCTAAACTCATATTCATGTTCATCTGGCACTCAATTGATCATCTTTTATGAAATCCCACATTGGCCTTTGATTCTATTGAAAGAATGACACAGGGATTACCTCTGTTTGTATTTTTAATTTTACTGTAAAGGATTGTCTTATTTTCTCGGCTTTTTCCTTCTAACTGCTTTTATTTCTATCTTACTATTGAATTTGTTCTTTTTAATACTAATTCAGAATCTATAATAATACATTTTTAAAATTATTTTTAAAAAGTAATAGCAAGGAACTCATATTTACCAGGCTCCATTTTAAATGTTTTATATGTATTAAATCATTTAATCCTTAACAACCTGTGAGAGTACATACAATCATTTTTATTTTTAAACTGAATTAGAGACATGAATTCAGTTGCCCAAGATCATTAACTAGTGCTGGAGTTGAAATTTAAGAGACTGAAACTATGTTAAAGCACTTCTCTCTAGTTAGGCTATTTTCTCTGTCACGCAAACATTTCTTTTTTAAAAAAAAATATATTCTATTGATTTTTTACAGAGAGGAAGGGAGAGAGCTAGAAACATCAATGAGAGAGCAATATGGATCAGCTGCCTCCTGCACACCCCCTACTGGGGATGTGCCTGCAACTAAGGTACATAACCCTTGACCAGAATTGAACCTGGGACCCTTCAGTCTGCAGGCCGAGGCTCTATCCACTGAGCCAAACCGGTTTCGGCATGTCACACAAACATTTCTGTTTAAAACAATGGTCCTCAACCTTTCTAAAGTTGCGACCCTTTAATACAATTCCTCATGTTGTGGTAACCCCCAACCATAAAATTATTTTTGTTGTTATTTCATAACTGTCCAATGGTCTTAGGCAACCCTGCTAGCAGTTCTCAACCTGTGGATCCCTGCTGTAGAGCCTAAGACCATCGGAAAACACAGATATGTACGTTACGATTCATAACAGTAGCCAAATTATGAAGTAACAATGAAAATAATTTTGTGGTCACCCCAGCACGAGGAACTGTATTACAGAGTCGCGGCATTAGAAAGGTTGAGAACCACTGCTCTAAAGGCACATTTTCCTGTGCTTGTGGCAGTTAACATGTTATCTCTGTTCAACTTAATTTTACCTTCTTTTTGAGTGTTCCTTTTTCATTCAACATTTATTGACTGCTAACTCTGAGAGCATGGTGTCAGGAGCATCTTAGGTCTGTCTGACTGGGTGAGTTTGCAAAGTCTTCATAAAGATTGAATTAAAAATTTTCAAGGATGAAAGAAAAAGAAGTCATCTCTGAGAGATGGAGCACCTTTGAGAAACTGCAAGTAAATTAATTTGACTAGAGATGGTAGATTTTATCTGAAGGTAACAGAAAATGAAATCATTGTAGAGTAAAAAGCATTTTTCAATAAAAATTTTTGAGCTGTTTTAGGCTTATAGCAAAATTAAGCAGAAAGTACAGAGATTTCCCATATACCTCCTTTCACACATGCTTAGAGCTTCTTCCGTTATTAACCCCCCACACACCTACCAAGCATTTTCACCCAAAGTTCAGGTTTACATTAGGGTTCATTCTTGGTGTTGTACATTTTGTGGGTTTGGACAAATATATGATGACTTGTATCCACCATTATAGCATCATGCCCTTAAAAATCCTCTCTGCTCTGCCTACTCATCCTTTCCTTCATCCTAACCCCTGGCAACCACTAATCTTTCCCCTGTCTCCATAGTTTGCCTTTTCCAGAATGTCATACAGTTGAAATTTTACAATATATAGCCTTTTCAGGTTGACTTCTTTCACTTAGTAATATTAATATGCGTTTGTTTTCCTCCATGTCTTTTCACAGTTTAGTAGCTCATTTTGTGTTAGCGCTGAATAACATTTCTTCATCCGGATGTACCATAGTCAGTATTATCTGTTCACCTTCTAAAGGACATCTTGGTTGCCTCCAAGTTTTGGCAGTTAGGAATAAAACTATTGTAAACATCTGCGGGCAGGTGTTTGTGTGGACATAAGTTTTCTCTTCGTTTGGGTAGATACCACAGAGTGTGATTGCTGGATCTTATGGTAAGCATATATTTAGTTTTGTAAGAAACTGCCAAACTGTCTTCCAAAGTAGCTGTATCATTTTGCATTCCCACCAGCAATGAATGAGGGTTCCTGTTTCTCCACACCTTCGCCAGCATGTGGTGTTATCAGTGTTTTGGAGTTTGGCCATTCCAAAAAGTGTGTAGTGGTATCTTGTTTTAATCATTGAAGAATTTAACATGGAAGTGACACCAAATTAATATGCCTGAAAGCTTCATTTGAAAGCACTGTTGATCCTTTAAAAGGAGTAGGGGCAGAACTAGGGGGAGACTGGTTATAAATCTGTTGCAGTGATTTAGCTAGACATGAAGGGTACCCTGGTATAGGCCTTGCCAATGGAGATAGAGAAATCAGAATGAGAGAGCTTCGTTTGGAAGTATGTGATGGAAAAGAAAGGAGTTTCCCTACATTTCTCAACACACTTGACTATTTGGAAACCCGGAGGATGTCTGCTGGGTGTCATAATGACTGAGAGTTTCTGCTGAAATTAGGGGGATGCTAAATCTCCTGCAATACATAGGATAGTTTCATTGAGAAACACTCTAGGCTGATGCTATTTATTGAGAGAAATGGAATAGCAGGTCTGTAGAGGTAAGATAATGAGTTCAGTCTGAACCCTACTGAATTAGAGTTTTTTGGGGGCTACCCATTTGAAGATGTCCTTAGGCAATTAGATATATGAATCTAGAAAAATAGAGATAGAAATTTCAGATTTAGGAGTTGTTAGTGTAAAAAAAATAAAGGTTTGAAAAATCTGAGGGAAGTGGAAGTGATTATTGCTGACATACAGTGTTACAGAACACCGACATTTAATGAATGAATGGAAGAAGAGGAGCCTGTGAAAAGGAGTAAGAAGGCTAGAGAGGACAGAGGAAAGTCAGTAGGATGCTACCATTAAAGCTGAAAGAAGTTCCATCTAGATGTGCTCACTTCTGTCAAATATTGCAGAGAGCGAATAAATTAAGGTCATAAAAGTATTTACTTGGGAACTACTCCAGAGATCACTTTTAGTGGAGTTGCAGAGGTAGAGACTATTTTATAGAATTAAATAGCGTGTGGAGGTGAGGAAATGGGGTAATGAATGTAGATTACAAAAAGGTCTCTTTTACAACCTGAACTTTCAAACATGATACATGTACACTCGTACTCTTGTCAAAGTCTTATGTTAGGTATTGGCTGACAAATGGGCATTTATAGGTGTCTCATGTTTTGCAGTTTTATTTAAATATTTCATTGTTTCTCATTATTTTGTTCAAATTAGTTAAAAAGACAAAATGATAACAGTAATAATGAACTTAGTTTTTATACATTTAATGCATTTGAAGTGAAGAAGGAAATCATTAAGCATTAATAACAGCAAATCTTCTTCTGCTAATAACAGCAATTTTACTTAACTACACTTAAAGCTTGATGGTTGGTAAAGAAAAGGACAAAATTAAAGAACCTGGAAGGAATTTGGGGTATAGAGCTTTACAGACTACAAAGATTAAAAAGGAATTGTGATTAGGAATTTGTAGTGTCATATTTCTGATTCTCTTAAAACATGGGGATCTGAATTTGACTTTCAGACATGTTTTAGGAACACATTATGTATGAAAGTAGAATATTGTCTGTGAAGGAAAGGAAAAAAAGGGTAGCTAGTAAGGTAATGAAAGACCCAAGATAGACTTTTTAAATACAGCTGATAACCTGAGCTTGTTTCTTTGTGGGGGGAGGAAAGCCAGAAGAAGGCAAAGTTGAAGATGTAGGAAGGGAGGAAAATTAATCAAAAGACAATAGACAAGATTCCTTGAAGAGGGAGGGTGGTACTGGATCCAGAATAGTGATGTTAGGGGCTTATCTTTGGATAGGAGGAAAAAAAACTCCATTGAGTTTAGAGGAAGAGGTAATGACAGACTTGAAGGTAAGTACATTTGCACGTGGGACCATAGGAAGTGCATTCATTCATTCATTCAGCAGTTTCTCAATAATTGCTGTATATTTCAGTCTGCCAGTTTGTGTATATGTAGTTCCTGTCCTTGAAGTGGTTGAGATCCTATGAAGATGAGATTTTTTTTCTCCTTATGGCCTTTTTATATTTTTCTTTCAGGTAGGATGTGAGTCTTTTTGAAGTCCTTCCTAGTCTCTCATGATTCCCCAGATTATCAAGAGTGTTTGGGGATCATATCTAAAAGGACTTTTAACACATTGTGCGCCAGTAATTTTATTGCTAGCTTTTTCCAGTGGCCAGATAAGTTTCTCTTGAACGAGTACAAAAAACGCTTTACAAAGTATCATACTTTAAAAAGATATTAGCTTGTAAGAACTTCAAAATGCAATGGGTATTTAATTTTAAGGTGTGCCTTTAACGTTTATGTAAAACACTGTGCCTTTAACATTTATGAAAACAAGAGAATGCTCATGATCCACCTGCAATGTGTTAAGTTACTTAGGATGTGATTTTTCCTGACCTGGTGATGTAAATTTACTCGTTAAAGCTTGATACCGTGTTAACTGCTTTCGTTCCTTGAAAGAGATGATGGATCTTTCTCTCTGTCATATGTCAGAAGTAGGCCTTTGTCATGTGGCAGTATTGCTTCTTTACCCTTTTCTGCTATAATCATAATTGTGCATTACATAATTTCATCAAGTTTTTAAAACAAATCTTAGTTTATTAATTTTAATTTTTAAATAAAAATTAATAGTCTCCTTGAGAACAGGATCAGAGAGCTAACATCTTGGAAAATTGGTTAGGATTGTGTATAGGAATTCTTTGCATTACAACTAGTAGATATATGTCAGTGGCTCTCAACTAGGGTCAATTTTTGTCTCTCAGGGGGACCTTTGGCAATGTTTGGAGACATCTTTGGTGGTCACCACCAGGGATAGGATGGAGCTGATATTATCATCTTGTGGTTAGAGGCCAGGGATGCTGCTATTGCTACAATGCATGGGACATCCCTCCGCAACAAAAATTATCTGGCTCAAATGTCAGAGGTGCTGAGGGTGGGAAACACTGGTACACATTAACATTTGAGTACTGATGAACTAGTCAAGCGTGCTTATTACATTATCTAATTGAAACTTCAGAAACACCCTTTGAGGTAAGTGGTATTCTTCTTGCCCTGATGGGACCGTCCATTGGTGATGGAGCCAGGATACAAACCTTGGCTTATTTCTTTCAGGAAATTTTAATATGTAAGTATTCAGAGCACAAGGGTTAGTGTTTTGTTTTGTTTTTGTTTTATTGTTTTTATTTTTAGTCTGTCTTTGGTCTTACCTGTTTTTTTGTTTGTTTTTTAAGGACAAATATTCATGGCATTTGACATACATCATTTATTTTTTAATATTACAGATCTAGAAATGGCCATTGCCTACTGGAATTTAGTGCTTAATGGAAGATTTAAATTCTTAGACTTATGGAATAAATTTTTGTTGGTAAGTTCATGTTTTCTGCAGTTCCTTGTTTTCTCTAACATATTGTTTTGTTTGAATATAAATTAAAGCATGATATATTTTAAAGCATGATTGACTCTTATCAGAGCATGTAATGAGCATAGAATGAGAAATTTGATTAGTAAAATTTCTATACACAAATTGGTTTGCATTCTTGTATTTAGTATCATCTGGACTTAAAAAAAAAACTTTTTAGTAATTTGGATATTTTTTTAAATAGGAACATCATAAACGATCCATACCAAAAGATACTTGGAATCTTCTTCTAGACTTCAGTACAATGATTGCAGATGACATGTCTAATTATGATGAGGAAGGTAATAAAAAGTTTTGCCCTTCCAGTTTTTTTGTTTTTACCTGCCTTCTTTTATTACACTTTTGAACTTCTTGTCTACTTTTTTTTCTTGGAGTTGGATTTCCCTCTTCTGAGCTTTTATTTGTGCTCTTCCAAATGTATGGAATGCCTTCATTTCTTTATCAGTCTATAGTTTCTTTAAATACCAACTCAGTAGTCATATCTTCCAAAAGGCATGAGTAATTTTCACTCATGTTTAGAGATTTTCAGTTTATTTTAGGAAACCTTTTCTCTTGGCAAAGTACTTTTATACTTACACATGTATCTTTTATTATGTGTTTGTCTTCTCTGTGAAGTTTAATAGTAAACTCCTTAAGTTTAGTGACTTTGTCTAATTTGAAATGTACTTCAGCTGCCTACTTAATACTATTGAACTCAATAAATATTCACTGATTAAGTGCTTTTCTGTTATTTCTTCCTATAAAGATGATGATGCTACCACTTGCTACCTGTTTATCTAGAAGTGGCAGTGATTTACATTGACTTCTTCATATATTCCTAGTCCTCCTTTGAGAATTAGCTGGATCTGTTTTTGAGATTGTTGAATAGACAGAGGTGTTCTTTGAAAAATCTCCAGTGACCTTGGCCTCCTTAAAAGTGTCTTGGAGCCATTCATATAATCTAACCAGAGATGATGTTATTTTATTCCTTTTGTTTTCATTTTAATTTATATTGTTCACTAAAAAGTAAGAAGTGCCTAATCTTGCATATGAATGATAATTGTGCTGCTAGGCCTTACAGAAAACTGAAGAACTTTCTGATTTAGAGGTTGGCATGTGGATAGAGACATGCGATTTAAAAATTTTTAGTATTTATCATGAAAAAGGATAGATTTAAATACTTGCTGTTTATTTTCTTAAGATTTTTTGTAAGATTTCCAAAAAATGCATGAAAATTTATTTGCTCCTACCTACTATCCTTTAAGCTTTGGCAGCATGCCAGTATATTATGGTTATTCCTTATACTACCAATTTTGACCAAATTGCTATAGTGACCTGACTTCAGTGGCTTTTCAAGAAAATCATATTATTATTTAAGAAATATTTTTATTGATTTCAGGAAGGAAGGAAGAGCGAGGGAGAGAGAGATAGATGAGAGAGAATCATTGATGGCTGCCTCCTGCATGCCCCATACTGGGGATGGAGCCTGCAAACTGGGCATGTGCCTTGACCAGGAATTGAACCATGACCTGGTTCATAGGTCAACACTCAACCACTGAGCCACTCTGGCCAGGCAAACCATAATATCATTGATGGATTAGCAGAAGAGTTATTTTTATCAAAGAATGATCAAATGTTAGAATAATAGAGCAGAGAGAATGTAAGAAAACTTCAGGTAGAAACTCTATAAAGCTTGAATTTTGAAAGTCCCATCAGTGGGAATATTTATAATGATATGCTTTATTGTGTGAAAGATAGTTAAGATATAAAGGAACCTATTAAAATGTTAGTCTTATTTCTCCCTTTCTTTCTTTCCTTCCTCCCATGTATTCTCCCTCCCCCACCCCCCAGGAGCATGGCCTGTTCTTATTGATGACTTTGTGGAATTTGCACGCCCTCAAATTGCTGGGACAAAAAGTACAACAGTGTAGCACTAAAGGAACCTTCTAGAATGTACATAGTCTGTACAATAAATACAACGGAAAATTGCACAGTCAATTTCTGCTGGCTGGACTGAACTGAAGATCAATCCTCGTAATTCAGACTGAGGGTTGAGACAAAACTTTAAGGATACATCTTGGACCATACCGTATTTCATTCTAATGGTGGTTTGGGCTTGTCTTCTAGTCTGGGCCGCTCTAACCATTTATAATTCTGCATTGTGGATTTCATCTTATATCTGTGGACCATCCTAGTTTATTCTTCCATGAGTCTTAGAAGCTTTATGGTGATTATTTTGAGGTTTCCATTCTTGCATAAAGCACAATGCTGTCTTCATCAGAAAACAGTGTGGCATAAGAATTAAACATGAACATCACAATTGATAAAAACTTCTTAAATATATGCTTTGGGCTAGTTGCAAAGACTATGCTAATAGCACTTCCAATGAGAGTGATATATTTAAGTGTGTACCAGATCTGGAATGGTGTTTTGGTTTGGGGGATTTTTTTTTTCCTGGAAAATCACATGTATTGTTGCAAGTAGAGAATCTGATGAAAAAAATGTCAAAATAACCAACGTGAAAAATTTTTAGGATAACTTCTTGTGCCTACCTGAAAAATTTATTGTGTTTCAGACCCTCGATTTCAAAAGGTCACACAGACCTACTCTGCTTATCTTACCTATGTTTATATATAGTTGTCCTACAGGGAGCTTTTATTTAGAAAATGTCTGCATAATGTTAGATTCTACTGTCTACATTCTGCAGCACATAATTAGATTTCATTATGATTTTGAAATGCTTATATGCCTGTTGAATAAGTTAAACTATTTAATTTGTTTTGAATGTTTTAGATTGCTACACAATACAATATTCTAAATTTAGGCATGAGGCTTTATTTTATTTTTTTAGCACACCATGGAACAAAAATGAAATTTTCTTAATTTATAAAGAGATAGTAGGAATTAAATTTTGAAAATGGTTGTGATGAGCCATGACGTTCAATCCTCATAGGTACTGCTTTTCAGACAAATAGTCCATTTTTGATGACCTTATTTTGTTGAAACTGCTTTAACTGCTAATCACTGTGGTTGCCAAATCCTTCAGGAACAAAGATTTTCAAGCAAGCATGCACTTGATGCAAAAAACCAATCTGGCTTCTATTTTTGTAAATTATTCAGTCTCTACTGTTTTTGTTTCACTCAAATTTGATGTTTTCACATTAAAGCAGAATTATATCTTGTATGTATTATATTCATTACAAGACTTATGAACTGCTTTTATGCTGAAAATGCTGATTTTCCTAAAATGTAAAACTTCAAATGTTGGATGCCTATGGACTTTAACAGGAATAGGTTTTGCTTGTTGTATCCAGGTACTCTCTAAGATCCTAATGTTGAAATTATCAAAGGAATGTACTTCAGATTAGCAGTATGTTTTAGAAGTGGGAATGGTTTTAAGAACAATGACATATTAAGACCACTTTTTATTAACATGATTTTGAAATTGACTAGAAAGGTTTCCCACAGATCTTACATTAATATTCCAATCATATTCTTCCAAAAGAAAAATACGAAAATTTCTATTCAGATTATTGGAATTAGTTATTTGGGGGAAAAAAAAAAAAAAAAGGAAGAAAAAGAAAAATCCTGCTGCTTCCCTTTCAAGTATTTCCTGATTTCATATTTGTAAATATAAAGAGGAACTTCAATTATGAAAAAATTTAAAAGATATATGTATTATTTTGTTTCCTGTCTTGAAGATTTTGAGTTATGGTATTGTTTTCAGATAGATTAATTCGAGTATGTAGTGTCTTGAAATGAGATCCCATTCGTTTTCCCCCCATTATAAATTGTTTTTCATGAAAGTCTGATATTGGTTCATGGCCTAGTGCCTTGGGTTTTACAGACTTTTCCTTTTAAATGTAAGACCTTTTCAACAAAATAGTATTTGTCATCAGTTTGGTACTAAACATTTATAATTACTGTGTAATTATAAACAAAAATACGTAATCTTTGAATATAATTATGTAGCATAAAAGTTAAGGTTGTTCACTCTATGATGGCATCTTAGAATTAAACAATATTATTCCTAGGGCTGAAAAGAGAAGACTGATTTAATGTGGTATGATTACTCTGAGGATAAATGTCTGGTTACAGGGAATATTCTGTACTAAAAATGCTTACATGTATGCTTGTGTGTGTGAGTGCATGCATGTGAGTGCAAATCTGTGAGAAAGAGGTTGAAAGACACACACACACACACACACACACACTTGAATTGCTTTAATTCATTAATGTTTCCATCTTCATTCTGGTAAACTCCCCATGCTGATTTTTTGTTTTAAACTGAACCATAGGTACAGTTTCCTCTTTGCCAAATGTCAAAACAGGTACACATTTTAAAATATAATGCTTTTAATATACTAAAGTGTATAAAATTAGAAGTGCCCACATATAAAAATACTTGAGATCAAGACTATCTTCAGTGACTATCATCGGCATATCTCTGTAAGTTCAATTGTGTTCCTTACAATCCCTGTCATATTACAACAGAGGCAATAAAAGGTTCAGTGAAATTGCCATGCCTAAATCTTTTCACACATTATTTCAGTGTAATATTTTTAAAGACTAAAATATACCTGAAACTTAACCAGGAAGAATAATTTCCCTGGAAAGAGTATTGCAATGGCAAGTTTTAGGAAGAAAAGACATGCCAAGTCTTGTTTACTACATTTAAAATGTTTACAGCTATACTGGGCTGCTTTATTTAATAGTACTGTAGTTGTGTAATATGGCATTGTAAGTATGTGTTCTTCATTAGACTTTTTAAAAAAAGTTTTAATGAGAGAAAGTAAACTTAATAAAATACATGGGAAATCTTTTATATAATATCCTTACTGGGGAATTCTTATTTAAGCAAGGTATACTATTTTTTTCCTCAGAAAGACTTAAGTGAATGAAGTGTTCTATTTTTTATTTGATGATAAGTTTGAGTAGTTGTAGCTAGTTTAATGTGCACTTTGCTTAGATTTTTAAAAAAACGTTACTATTAAAACTACGTATTGTAAACCTTCTGTAACTTTTACTTATGAAAGAAGAAAGTTAAACCTAATGAAATAATTTTGGAATAAAAAAAAGAAAGTGGTGCTGGGGAAATTTATTATAGTTCACAAAGTATGCCTTTGTAAACCTGAATCAACTTTTAGCAAGAATTAATTTATGTAGTTCTAAATGTTAATTTGTGTATATTTAATAGAAAATACTTTATTAGGCACCTCAGCAGTTTTCTTTAAATGTTTATACTTTTAACAATATGATTTATATTGAATACATAGATGTTTTGATAAGATTTTATCAAATTGGTAATGTAATGCTAAAATGTTTTTAAAATGTGAACTATTTAACATAGATCTTAATAATTGAGGACACAATACCTGGATTGTGATTTCTACAAAATGTGAATAATTAGGGTTCAAATTATGGCTCATTTAATTGATTATAAACAAGTATATTTCTGAACTCTTTACTTGCCTCCATTTTTACAACCATATATTAACAATTTCTATTTTTATTTTATAAAAATGTGAAGTTCGATATAACAATACCTTTACCTTTGATTTCTGAGGGGAAGGGGTATATATTTGACAGTTTAGATAAATTTGAAAATTCATAATAGTACATGCTCCTTTTCCAGGTTTATCCTTACTATTTATTGCCATTTTGGTTGAATACTTGGCTTGATTTGTATCTGATTCTGGAGGCAGATAATGCTATTTTTTGTTTGTTTTTTTAACCTTATAACACAGTTACATAAATGGCTTTACCAGAGCATTTTTGCCATCCTATTTTCTTAATGGCCTGTTGGATAATTGGCATTTCCTGCTGACCAGCTAATTTATATGACAACTTTCCACTAGGCTCAATGTTTTGTGTTAATGTGGCTTTTTACTTCTTTGGTTGACTTTTTTTTTTTTTTTTAATGTCATGAGGGAAATTTTGATAAAAGATGCATAGCATTTGTTATAGTAGATGAAATTCCTGAAAGCAATGTCTTTAGTTATGGGATTTTAAAAGAATATTATTTTGTGAATCATTATAATTATTTTTAAAATTGAGATTATAAAATGTGTATTTTAATTTATTTATATCCAAGTTTTATGAGTTTTGCTTAAGTATTTTTTGTTTTGTATTTGTGCTGTGCAGAAATCAATGTTGCTTGTCCTACAACATTGGTTTTTAAGCCATACCTTAAGGCTGCTGTATTTCTTTTAAAATCTTTATTGTTTAGTATATTAATTACATTGTTCCCTTTTTTTTCCCCCTTATAGTTCCCCTCCATCTGGTAACCATCCCACCCTCCGCCCTCACCCCCCTCCACTGTCCTCTCCCATAGTTGCATGATTTTTGTCCAGTCTCTTGCTGCACTTCCCGCACCCCCTTTCACCTCAAGACTCGTCAGTCCATTCCCTCTCTATGTCTGTGATTCTGTTACATTCACCAGTTTATCCTGTTATCAGATTATTAATTCACTTGATTTTTAGATTCATTTGTTGATTGATGTGTATTTGTTGTTCCTAATTTACACTTTTATCTTTTTCTTCTTCCTCTTCTTAAAGAATATCTTTCAGCATTTCATATAGTATTGGTTTGGTGGTGATGAACTCCTTTAGCTTTTTCTTATCTGCAAAGCACTTCATCTGACCTTCAATTCTGCATGATAGCTTTGCTGGATAGAGTAATCTTGGTTGTAGATTCTTGCTGTTCATCACTTTGAATATTTCTTGCCACTCCCGTCTGGCCTGCATCGTTTCTGTTGAGAAATCCGCTGACAATCGTATGGGTGCTCCCTTACAGGTAACCAACTGTTTCTCTCTTGCTGCTTTTTTTTTTTTTAATATATTTTATTGATTTTTTACAGAGCAGAAGGGAGAGGGATAGAAAGTCAGAAACATCGATGAGAGAGAGACATCGACCAGCTGCCTCTTGCACGCCCCCTACTGGGGATGTGCCCGCAGCCAAGGTACATGCCCTTGCCGGAATCGAACCTGGGACCCTGCAGTCTGCAGTCCGACGCTCTATCCACTGAGCCAAACCGGTCTCGGCTCTTGCTGCTTTTAATATTCTCTCTTTGTCTTTTGCTCTTGGCATTTTAATTATGATGTGCCTTGGTGTGGTCCTCTTAGGGTTCCTATATATTGGGGTTCGGTGTGCTTCTTGGACTTCTAAGTCAATTTCTTTCACCAGGTGTGGGAAGTTTTTGGTCACTATTTCTTCAAATAGGTTTTCATTGTCTTGGTCTCTCTCTTTTTCTGGTACCCCTATAATTCGGATGTTGGTATGCTTGAGGTCCCAGAGGCCCCTTACACTATCTTCAGTTTTTTGGATTTTTTTGGTTTCTTGCTTTTTCAGCTGAGTGGATTTTCCCTCTTTGTATTTCAAATCTTTAACTTGGTTCTTGGGGTGCTCCAGAGCACTTTTAGATCTTTGTATAATATTTTTAATTTCAGTCAGTGTATGCTTAATTTCTGGTTGGTCCTTTTTCATATCCTTGAGAGTCTCCTTTATATCCTTTCGAGTCTCCTTCATTTCCACGTTGGTCTTGATAATTTTCTTGAAGGTCTCGTTCATTTCCTTGTAGGACTCATTCATTTCCTTGTCGGTCTCGCTTATTTCCTTATATGCCTCGACCTTTTGTTGGATCCTCTTAAAAAACCCTATAACCGTGGTTTTGAATTCCATGTCCAGTCGTTTTTTTTCCTCCATTTCTTTCACATCTGATTTCTTTCCATGTTGCTGCATGGTGGCTGCTTCCCTGAGTTGGTCAATTAGCTTTGTGTGGTAGACTTCCTACTAGGGACAGTGGCTCAGCCTCCCCAGTTACCTGAGGTGGATATGGGTTGCACAGTCTTGCTGAAGTTAAGCTCAGTTAATCGTTGTTAGCACTTGGAGGGGTTGACCTCCAGGCCAATTGTCTGTGAAGCTCAGCTGTGCTCAGGTTGGATGGGCGGAGTCTCCGGGCCAAGCAGACAGCGTTAGCTCCGCCCTATGCTGCCCCAGGGATCTTGTGCCGGGGCAATGGCTGCCAGCACCTCTGAGAGAGAGCCGCTGTGGAGCTCCACCAGCTGCCGGGGAATTCAGCCTCTCCCCAAATGACTCTGCACGCCCAATGTCTCACCCAGTGTCCTAAAACAAAGCAGTCTGACGGTTTTCCGAATGAGAAAGCAAGTCGCAGAGCGCTCTCTGTGCGGTCACGCAGCCGAGCTGTTCACGCAAGCTGCCTTCTCCACAAGCCGGCAGACCCGGCAGCATCCGAGCTTCGGCATGCCCTCCCACTGTCCAGTCTTCACCCCGAATGATAGTGGGTTCCCTGGACTTCGCCCAGAGCTGGAGAATCAGTCCAGTGGGACGTCTTTGTCTCCCCGTTTGAGAAAACTGGCCGGTTTTCAGCCGCCCGCCCTCTCCGCGCGAATCTTTCAACGCTGTCCGCCACCACTCCTCCAAGTCACAGTGTCTTATTTTCACTTTTATTTGTGGAATTTTCACTCGGCCAGCTTTCTGGTGATTCTGGAAGGTGTTTGTTCTTTCATTAAGTTGTAGTATTAAAATTGTTGAGTATGACGGCAAGATAGGTGTTTTACCTATACCGCCATCTTGGTTCTCTCAAGGCTGCTGTATTTCTTGAGGTTGGGCCGTAGCAGGCAGGCTGGCTCTTCCACTTCATCTGTAGCTTTTTACTTTAATCCTTGTAGAACTTGGGATTGCATATGAGATTTTTTTGTGGGGGGAAGGGGAAGTGTTTGGTTAAAAAAATTTTTTTTTAATGCTGGCATAGAGGGAAATCCTCTTTGGCAGGTTTTTCAGTGCACTGGAAAGAGATGGAATCAAACTGAAATTAAAGCTGGCCTGGTCCTGGAAGACAGCACTGCTCCGAAAAAAAAGAATCTATGAGATCAGTTTAAAGCAAAAAATAATTTGAACCAAAATAATGAAAAGAAAGCTTGATTTGAAATAAAAAATTTGAAACTTATCAGAGGCAGCATGTGAGTAGCTTAATCACCAAATTAAAAAAACAAAAAAAGATAACTTATTTTATATTTAGAATATATATTAAAATTTTATTTCAAATAATGAAATATTCTAAGAAAATTTTTATCTAATGGAAAACTTGGACACCAACAAATAGGTTTTCCACTGAAAGGAATACTGTAGGGCATAAGATAAGAGGAAAACAAAGTGGCGAAGAGAAAAGGCCAATGTCAGCTGTAGGCAATGATTTGTTAACATTACAAATATAGCTGAAACAGTAATATTTTGCTCAGTAAGGTTAAGAGGTGTGTGTACTTGGAATCCTTTAAAAATAGCATGTTCAGTTTTTAAGCAAATGCTAATAATCCTATAATAAAAGGCCAGCCACCATAAGTGTAACGACCGCAACAACCAGAGACCAGAACCACCACAGATCCTCACTGGGCTGGCCCTGCCCCCAATCAAGTAGGGGTGATAAGGCAGGCAGGCAGAGTGGTAGGGGTAATCAGGTAGGCAGGCAAGTGGTTTGGGGCAATCAGGTAGTTAAGCAAGTGATTAGGGGTGATCTGGCAAGCAGGCAGAGTAGTTGGGGGCGACCAGGTAGGCAGGCCAGCAACTATGAGTGGTCAGGTAGGCCAATGGCCCTTCACAGGGCTGGACCTGCCCCCCAGCAAAGAAAGAGGGAGGCCCAGGCCACCCTCAGCAACTCTGTGGCAGGTATGCAGCTGGCCAGCAATCACCCCACAGAGGAAGGCCCAGGCTAGCCAAGCCATCACACCCCATGCCTGTCACTTGCAGAGGGAGGCTACTGGTGTTGGGGGTGGGGGGGCAGCACTGTACAGATGGCAAGCAGTGGCAGCGATGTGGATGAGACCAGCTGCCTGCAGCCAGGGGAAGTAAAGCCCTGATAGGCCCTGATCTCAGGCCAGGCCTAGGGGCCCTACCTGAGGGGTTCCGGATTGTGAGAGAGTACAGACCAGGCTGAGCGCCGCGCGCCCCCCCCCCCCCCCAAGTGCATGAATTTTCATGCACCGGGCCTCTAGTATTCTTATATTAGAATTTATTGTACTAAAGCTACAATGAATAGGCTGTCAGCCAGAGCTTTAAAATAGTGATTCCTAAGAGTTGGTTGTAATGGTACTATAAAAATACAGCTTTATTGAAGTATAATTAATATGCCATAAAATTCACCCCATGTAAGTATAAGATTCAATAGTAAATTTATAGACTTTGTACAACCATCATCAGTCTAGTGTTAGAACATTTCCATCAGCCATAAAAGTTCCCCTTGTGCTCCTTTGCTGGCCCCAGCCCTAGGCATCCATATTGATCAGTTTTTATAGATATCCCCTGTCTAGAAATTATATGTGAAATTAATATAATTTGGTGTCTTTTGTATCTGGCTGCTTTCAGTTGGTATATTTTTGAGGTTCATCCATACTGTAGTGTATACTGTACTTAGTTCCTTTATATAGTGTTCCACTGTATTCTGCATTTTGTTTTATTCATTCACCAGTTGTTATGAATGGTAAGAATGTTTATGTACATGTCTTTGTGTGGACGTATGTTTTCATTTCTCTTAGGCAGGTTCCTGGAAGTGTAATTGCTATATTAGTTGGAAAATTTGTTTAGCTTTCTAAAAACTGTCCAACTGTCTTCCATGTGTCTATTGGATGTGCAATTTGGATGAGTATGAGCTAGCCTGGGGGATTGCTATAAAATTACTTACAATAGACATGTATTTACCTGAAGGGAGGTGGTTTTTTTTTTTTTTTTTTTTTTTTTTTTTTTTTTTTTTTGTAGCCACTGAGGGTAGTTATACTCTTACAGTGGCATTTCTGGCCCTATAGTGAACTCTGGTGAGACGGACTGTGTGGGCGAGGAGTGGTGCTGATGGCTGGTGCTGTGTTACTGTGTATATCATACTTGGTTAGTTAGTCACTTAGCCTGTGACTGGTGGTATTACCTAAACATTGACAAATAACTGCATGGATTTGTCACACCCTCATTAACTTTCCCAGAACTCTTGCTCTGAGATGACTGGGAATTCTTAATGAAAATTTAGTTGGTAGTGTTTGGTGGCTGCCAGCTTCCTGTGTTCTTACACATAGTGGACATTGCATAGTGCTTTATAAGTTTTAAATGGAAAATTTCAGACATACACAAAAGTAGAATGGTTTAATGAACCTACTCCATAATCAGTTCATGGCTAGTCTTGATTTATCTATATGCCATCCATCTTCCCAATTAGATTTATTTTGAAGAAAGTCAAAGCAATTGCTATGTATGTCTAAAAGATAAAGACTTACATAAACCATTATACCATCAGTGTTAACGATTTCTTAGTGATTAGTATTTAAATTGTCTCTTTTTTTTTTTCTTCAATTCAAGTTAGGTGTCATGGTCCATACATTGCATATATCTCTAATCTTAACTAGGGGTCCCCATACTTCCCACTCTTTGGCTTGGAATTCATTTGTTTGAAAAAGCAGTGATTGCTTTTTAAATTTTAAAATATGCAATTTATATTTAAGGTGATATACTTAAAAATGTATTTTAGAAAATATTTTGTTAATGAAGTATAATATAATGAAATTAATATAAAAAGCTGTGATAATTATATCAACAAATATATTGCTAATTAAAAAATATAATGGGACTTATATCCAGAATATTTAAAGAGCTTTTATAACTTAATAAAAAAGACAATTCAATTTACAAATGAACAAAGGATTTGAAAGACATTTTGTAAAAGAAATGGTACAAATGGCCAATAAGCATAGGAAAAGATTCTCAACATCATTAGTAATTAGAGAAATGCAAATCAAAACTACAATGAAATATTTCATACCCATTGGGATTGCTTTAATAAAAAAGATAAGTTTTGAGCATTTTGACAAATTGGAACATTGGTGGGACTGTAAACTGGTGCTGCTGCTTTGGGACAGTTTGGCTTTCTCTCAAAAAGTTAAAATTAGCATATGACTTAGCAATTCCAGTCTTAACAATCCTCCTATATAATAAAAGGCTAATATGCAAATTGACCCTTCAACCAGGGGCTTGGGCCGGCCAGCCAACTGCCTGCTCCCCCTCCCCCCCCCAGCTTGCCTTGCCCCCAATTGGCCTCAACCCGTGCACAAATTCGTGCACTGGGCCTCTAGTATAAGAGAATTGAAAATACATATTCATACTTAAGATCCTGGTAAACACCATTCTATTTTGTGTTTGAGTTTTAACTATTTTAGATATCTCATATAAATGGAATTACACTGTATTTGTCTTTGTGATTGCCTTATTTCACTTAGCATGATGTCCTCAAGTTTCATCCATGTAGTAGCATGTGACAGGATATAGTCCATTGTATGTGTATACCATATTTTATCCATTTATCTGTCAATGGACATTTGGCTGTTGTGAATAGTGCTGTTGTAAACTTAAGTGTGCATATATCACTTGAGACCTTTTAGTTCTTTAGTATATAAATCTAGAATTGGAATTGCTTGATCATATAGTAGTTCTGTTAATTTTTTGAGGAACTGGCATACAATTTTCCATAGCAATTGCATCTTTCTATAGTCTTACAGTACTCAAGGGTTCTAATTTCTCCATATCACCACCAGTTGTTTTGTTTTATCTTTTTTCTTTTGATACTAGCCATTCTAATGGGTATAATGTGATATTGTGATTTTGATTTGCATTTCTCTGATTAGCAATGTTGAGCACCTTTTCATGTGCTTATTGGGCATTTTATATCTTTGGAGAAATTCTATACAACTCCTTTGCCCATTTTTAAATTGGGTCATTTGATTTTTTTGTTGTTGAATTGCAAGAGGGTTTTTTCAATTCTATATATTAATCTGGCCTAATATGTCATTAAGTCCAATGTTTTCATTAATTTTCTGTCTGAATAATCTACCCATTGGTGAAAATGGGGTAGTGAGAAATCCCCTATTACTATTATATTACTTTTTCTTTTTTTAAGCTTGTTAATATTTTCTTCATATAAAAAGGTGAGGGTTTTGTATGTGTTATCATAAAAGATTTTTTACATAAAAGATTGTCATCTGAAAACATAATTTTACTTCAATTTAGATGCCTTTTATTTCTTACTTGCCAAATTATTCTGACTAGGACTTCCACTACTGTGTTGCATACAAGTGGCAAAAGTGGGCATCTTGTTTCTGATGTTAGAGGAAAGGCTTTGCATCTCACCACTGAGGACTAGTATACTGTTAGCTGTGGGCTTTTCATATGCGGTCTTTTTTGTGTTGAGATTGTTTCTTTTTGTTCCTTGTTTGTTGATGTTTTTTCTTAATCCAAAAGAGTATTGTCAAATGTTTTTCTGCACCAATTAGAATGATCACGTGGTTTTTACCTTTCATTCTGTTAGTTTGGTATATTAGAATAACTGATTTTCCTATGTTGAGTCATCCTTGAATTCCAGGAATAACTCCCACTTGGTCATGGTGTATAATTTTTTAATGTGCTGTTGAATTTGATTTGCTGGTATTTTGTTGAGGCTTTTGCATCAATATTTATTAGGGATATTGGTCTGTAGTTTTCTATAGTGTTTCTTGGGCTTTGACATCAGGGTAATGCTGGCTTCACAGAATGAGTTTGGAAGCTTTCCCTTTTTGATTTTTTTTTTAGAAGTTAATAGTCATGATCACTAGGTGGTGATACATTTTTAATTTTTTTTCTTTTTTAAAATCTTTATTGTTCAGTTTATTAATTACATTGTTCCCCCCCTTTTTTCCCCATAACTCCCCTCCACCCGGTACCCATCCCACCCTCCGCCCTCACCTCTCCCCCACTATCCTCTCCCATAGTTGCATGATTTTTGTCCAGTCTCTTGCTGCACTTCCCACACCCCTTTTCTCCCCCGGAATTGTCAGTCCATTCCCTCTTTATGTCCATGATTCTGTTATATTCACCAGTTTATCCTGTTCATCAGATTATTAATTCCCTTGGTTTTTAGGTTCATTTGTTGATAGATGTGTATTTGTTGTTCATAATTTATATTTTTACCTTTTTCTTCTTCCTCTCCTTAAAGAACATCTTTCAGCATTTCATATAATATTGGTTTGGTGGTGATGAACTCCTTTAGCTTTTTCTTATCTGCAAAGCACTTTATCTGACCTTCAATTCTGCATGATAGCTTTGCTGAATAGAGTAATCTTGGTTGTAGATGCTTACTATTCATCACTTTGAATATTTCTTGCCACTCCCGTCTGGCCTGCATCGTTTCTGTTGAGAAATCTGCTGACAATTGTATGGGTGCTCCCTTATAGGTAACTAACTATTTTTCTCTTGCTGCTTTTAATATTCTCTCTTTTTCTTTTGCTCTTGGCATTTTAATTATGATGTGTCTTGGTGTGGTTCTCTTTAGATTCCTATATTTTGGGGTTCTGTGCACTTCTTGGGCTTTTAAGTCAATTTCTTTTACCAGATGGGGGGAAGTTTTTGGTCACTATTTCTTCAAGTAGATTTTCATTATCTTGCTCTCTCTCTTTTTCTGGCACCCCAATAATTCTGATGTTGGTATGCTTGAGGTTGTCCCACAGGCCCTTTACACTATCTTCAATTATTTGGATTCTTTTGGTTTCTTGCTTTTCCGGCTGAGTGGATTTTGCTTCTTTGTATTTCAAATATTTGACTTGGTTCTTGCGGTCATCTGGACTGCTTTTAGGTCTTTGTATAATATTTTT
Organism: Antrozous pallidus; assembly: GCA_027563665.1. NCBI lineage: Eukaryota > Metazoa > Chordata > Mammalia > Chiroptera > Vespertilionidae > Antrozous > Antrozous pallidus. Next base: position 43,109,475 of record CM050514.1, on the reverse strand, counting down.
TATTTCAGTCAGTGTATGCTTAATTTCTAGTTGGTCCTTTTTCATTTCCTCATAGGTGTTGTTCATTTCCTCGTAGGTCTTGTTCATTTCCTTGTAGTTCTCATTAAGTTCATCGGCCTTTTCTAGGAGCCTCTTGAAAAACCTTATTACTGTGGTTTTGAACTCTATGTTTAGTCGTCTTTTTTCCTCCATTTCTTTCACACCTGATTTCTTTCCATTTCTCTGCATTGTGGCTGCTTTTCTGAGTTGGTCCATTAGCTGTGTGTGGTAGATGTCCTCTAAGGGACAGTGGCTCAGCCTCCCCAGTTACTTGAGGTGGATATTCTTACTGCAATCCTTTATGGGTTGTATAGTATTTTTGAAGTTAAGCCCAGCTTGTTGTTGTTAGCCCTAGAAGGGTTTGACCTCCAGGCCAATTGGCTGTGAAGGGAAACTGTGTTCAGGTTGGATGGGTGGAATCTCCAAGCTGAGCAGGCAGCGTCAGCGTCAGCTCCGCCCTATGCAGCGCGCGGGTCTCTGTGTTGGGTGGTAATGGCTGCAGGCACCTCCAAGAGAAAGCCGCCGCTGGTCTCCACCCATTGCCAGACAACTCTGCCTCTCACCAAATGAGTCTACACAGCCAAAGTCTCGCCCAGGGTTGTAAAACAAAGCAGTCCGGTGGTCTCCCGAACGAGAGAGCAAGTCACGCGTCCTCTCTGCGCTGTCGCACACTTTATGCGCAAACTGCTGTTCCAAGCTAAGCGCACTCTCCTCAAACTCGGAGACCTCAGCTGCGCCCGGGTTTTAGCTTGCCTTTCCTGGACCTGGGACCTCGCGTGGAACTGGGGAATCTGTGCAGTGGGACGTCTCTGCCCTTCCCGTTGGAGAAAACAAGCCGGTTTGCTGTTGCCCGCCCCTCACCACTCGCACGCCAGGCTCCGAACCTCTCTTTGCGCGTATCTTCAAGTCTGTGCACTGCTCTTCAGAGTCACAGTGTCCTATCTTTACTTTTATTTGTGGAATTTTCACTCAGCCAGCTTTCCGGTGATTCTGGATGGTGTTTATTTTGTTAAGTTGTAGTTTTGGAATTGTTGTCTGGGGCAGCAAAATAGGTGTTTATCTATGCTGCCATCTTGGTTCCTCCTCCCTTTTCCTTTTTTTTCAAAGAGTTTGAGGGCAATCAGCATTCAGTATTTGGTGGAATTCTCCAATGAAGCCACCTGGTTTTCTGAGCTTTTCTTTGTTGTGGGGTTTTTCACTACAGATACAATTTTTTTTACTAGTTACTGGTCTGTTCAGTTTTTCTATTCATTACTCAGTTTGGGTAGGTTGTGTGCCAATATTACATTGAATTATTTGTCATTGTCAATTTTTATGAGTTCCTTTTTCTAGATCTACATCAGGTGTGTTATTTACAAATATTCTCTATTTTCTAGATTGTCGTTTCACTTTTCACAACATTTTTTTGTGGCATAGGACTTTAATTTGTATAAAGTCCAATTTTTTTCCTTTGGTTGCTTGCACTTTAGGCTTCAAATCTCAGAATCCATGGCTTAATCCGATGTCAGAAAATTTACGCTTGCATTTTCTTCTAAGAGTATTCTAATTTTAGCTTTTATCTTTATATCCTTGTCCTATTTTGACTTAATTTTTGTATACTGTGCATATCCAATTGTTCCTTTACCATTTGTTGTAAAGATTACTCCTTATTGATTGGTCTTGGTTCCTATGAGGAAAATACAGATAAATGTGTGTGTGTGTGTGTGTGTGTGTTTTAATTCTCAATTCCCATCAATCTATATTTCCTTATGTCAGAACCACATAGTTTTATGTAACGTAGTAAAGTTTTGAAATCAGGTAGTGCAAGCCCTACAAATTGTTTTTAAAAATTGGCTATTTTGGGGGCTCTTACACTTCCATACAAATATTAACATCAACTTATCAATTTCTGCAACAACAACAAAACAGCTGGGATTTTGATGGTGGTATTGAATTTGTAGACCAGTTTGGGGAGCCCTCATCATTTCTCTTCACTATTTCATGTGTCCATATGATGTCCTTGATTCTTAGTATCTCACTGTCATTTAAGTTTCCATCATCTATTGTCTAAGTGCCTGCTTTGGCTGATACGTTCTCTCTGCCTTTAGTCTATTTTTCTTCTAGTTACTTGTGCTATTATCAGGATGATTAATCTAAAAGGCTTAAAATCCTCTGGTGACTCCCCAGAGTTTTCACAATTTATTCAGCCATTCACATAAATGCCTCTAAGTCCCTATTGTGTCAGGCATTATCCTGGGAATACTGCAGTAACAAAACATACAAAATTAATTGCCTTCATGGAAGTTACATTCTAGTGTGTGGAGATATAATAAAATAAATGCAATATTCTACAATATATAATGAGCAATGCTATGGCAGGGAGGAAAAAACAGGGGATAGGAGAATGTGCAGTTTTAAATAGGATGATTAAGGGACTCACTGAGGTAGCTGAATAAATACATGAAGAAATAAGCTGTGCATGTATCTAAGAAAAGTTTGCAGGCAGAGCAAATAGTCACTATAAAGAAACTGTTGGTACCATGCTTGAGAAAGGAACATCCAGGAGGCTAGTAGGCTGGAGAGGAGGCAGGGAGGTGACAAGAGAGGAGGCCAAAGTGGCTGTGTGGACCATTGTTAATGCTGTGGCTTTTCCTTATAGTTGGGAAGTCGTTGATTTGAGCAGAGTAATAATAGGCTGTTACTTGAGTTCTACAAAACTGCTTTAGCTGATGTGTTGAGAAAAGACTGTGCATGCGTGTGTGTGTGTGTTGGAAGGGTTAAGGTGAAAGCAAACCAGTTGTGGTTGGCAGCCTCTAAAATACCCCTAATTATTCCTTTCTTTGAAGTTTCACACTGGTCTGTGATCCCCTGGAGTGGGCTGGACCTAGAGACATTTTTCTAATAAATAGAATATGGCAAAAGGGATGGGATATCATTTCAGAAATGGGGCTATAAAGAGACAGTAGCTTCCATTTTGCATATTCTTTCTGGCTCCCACTTGCTCACTGTTGGAAACCAGCCTACACTTTGTGAGCTGCCTTTAAGAGTTCCATGTGGCAAAAACTGAAGGTGGCTTCTAGCTAATAGCCAGTGGGGAGCCGGCTATTGGTCCAGCAACCCACAAGAAACTGAACCTGTCAGCAACCACGTGAACAAGCTTCAAAGCTGAGCCTTCCAGGTGAGCCTTCGAATGAGACTGCATTTCTAACAGCTTCATGGCGGCCTTGTGAGGGACCCCGACTGTGAGGTACCTTGGTTCCACAGAAACGGGGATGCCTATTTTAAAATGCTCAGTTTGGGAAAATTTGTTATACAGCAACAGATAACTAATGTCAATTAAGAAGTTAATGCAATTATCTTTTTATTAAATATATATTTTTACAGATATCCCCCCCCTCCTTCCCTCCTCTCCTTCCTACCTATCCCCCACTTCTAGATATTCACCACCCTATTGCCCATGTCCATAGGCTATGCATGTAAGTATGTAAGTCTTTGGTTTATTTCTTCTCACCCCCCAAACCCACATTGAGGTATGTCAGTCTGTTCCATGCCTCCATGCTTCAGGTATTATTTTATTGTTCAATTCATTTTGTTCATTAGATCATGTGATATTTGTCTTTCTCAAGATTGGCTTATTTCACTTAGCATAATATAAAGAGGGATCTCTTACCCATTGGGACAGCATGGATGGACCTGGAAAATATGCTAAATGTAATTATCTTGATGAGAGATGATGGTAACCTAGGTCTGGATAATAACTGGAGTTGACAAAAAGAAGTTGAACTCTGGATATATTTTAAAGGTAGATCTAACAGAATTTTCTGAGGAATAAGACATAATGGTGGGGGTAAGGGGAAGAGGGCTGGCGTGGTTATCATAGTTAACAAGAGTTGAAAGACGATTCCAGGGTTTTTGGCCTGAGCAACTGGAGGAATGGAATTGCTATTAACTAAGATTTAGAGGATATGAGAGAAGCAGGTTTTGGAGGAAAGGATCAGGAGCTCAGTTGAGGATTATGAGTATTATTCCTGTATGATTCAATAAAATTTTGAGTAGGTATTTACATGTATAAATCAGGTGATAAAGGGTGAGGTAAGAATTGGAAGATACACATTTGGGAATTGTCAAGATTTTAATGGTTAAAGTTTTCGGGCAGGATTAAATCGCTGAGTGAATAGGGACAGAGAAGAGAAGTTTAAAGACTGAGCCCTGAAACATTCCAAATTGAGAGATCAGTTTGGTACAGAAGCAACAGCAAGGAAAACAGATGGAGCGACCAGTGAGGCTGGAGGAAAAACAGAAACGGTACAGGAGCCACGTGAGGAGACTGTTTCAGGGAAGAGAGGGATTATGTCAAAGGTTGCAGATAGCAGAGAAACATGTCTAAATACTGGATTTAGCCACATGGAAGCCATTGCTCCTGATGAGTAGATTTCAGTGGGGTAATGGGAAGGGAAAGCCTGACAAGTGGGTTCAAGAGAGGATTAGGAGCAATGGGATAGGAGTGCAGACAACCCACAGACACTTTTGTTACCCATGGCACCTGGAAGGGGAAGCATAGTCAAGGCAATGTTTTGTAAAGATGGGAGGAAGAATGGTATGGTGGTGTGCTGCTGAATGACCCAGTAGACCGGGAATTGATGCTGCAGGAGAGAGAGGCTGGTGAGTAAACCAGGGCGTTCTTACTGGTAACATCCCCACCCTCCGCACAGCGCAATCTGCCTGCTGCCCAGCTCCAGGCACCCTTTGTGTGGGTGGATGTTTGCACCTTGGGGGCTTTTCACAGTCTTTCCTTGGAGTTTCTGCTTTCCACACCCTTTCCTTTAAATGGTTCATACTAATTTTTACAATAGCAACAGCAACAAGCCTCTTCTTGAGTCCCCATCTTGGGAAGCTTTTCTCTGCTGCCTCAGCCTGAGGTGGATGGCTTTCCTCGGTGCCTCTGCACCCCCCCTTTTTAGTTATTATTTTAGTAGCATTTATCATAACACACTATGGTGATCCTGTGTGTCTTCCATTAGACCGAAAGGACAGCATTGGTAACAAGGTTATGCTTTATTTGATTCTGAACTCTTAAGCACACACATCTTTGGTATTGATTTACCAATTAAGAATGTTATTTGTTGATTTTGAATTGAATTTGCCTTCTTTCTAAAATCTATTTGTAACCCCCAAATCATCACAGGCAGCACCTAAGCAATCATCTGAGGCTGCATGTCGAGTGACAGAAATTTGCATTGACTGCCATACACATTCCTAGCTGAAATTGAGCAAGGTGATGTGCTGCCATCAGGTTTCAGCTCTCAGACTATAAACAAGTGTCTTTTCTGATATATTCAGTTTCCCACATTTTTGTGCTATGTGTGGGTGATTTTGCTATTTAAAATGGCCACCAAGTACAGTGCTCAAGTGCTATCTAGTGTCCCCTAAGCACAAGAAGGCTATGATATGTCTTACAGAGAAAATACAAGTGTTAGATTAGCTTCGTTCAGGCATGAATTAGAATTCAGAGGCTGTGAGTTCAATATAAATGAATCAACACTATAATAAATGAAGTGTTTTTAAAGAGAAACATAAAATAAGGCCATATATATATATTATTGATTTTTTTAGAGGAGAAGGGTGCGGGATAGCGAGTTAGAAACATTGATCAGCTGCCTCCTGCATGCCCCCTACTGGGGATGTGCCCACAACCAAGGTACCTCCCCTTGACCGGAATTGAACCTGGGACCCTTCAGTCCCCAGGCTGATGCTCTGTCCACTGAGCCAAACCGGACAGGGCATGAGGCTATATATTGATTGGTTGATGGAAATATGACCAGAGGCTTGCAGGACCTGTTTTTCCCTGGAAGCAATGTTGCAGTATTTATGGCAACTTGATAGACCATAACTACTGTGAATTACTAGTAGAATTGACTGTAGTTTGACCTCGTGCTGAAGTTGCTGGTCAGGCTCTCTACTCCCTACAGACTGGGAAGCAGCTGGATTTAGACTGTCACTTGTAACCCTAGTCAAATGGCTTTTTGTTTATAACTTTATTAATGAGGAATCTTACAATGAGAAAAAGTCAGACTCCAAGACAGTAACTTATAACTAGCTAATAAGTTGTAGAGTCAAGATCTGAACCATGACTTAATTCCAAAGCCTTTAAACATCATTAGTTTTCTTATTTGTAAGCACCTGATTCTACTTTTACAATCAACCCATGAGTAACTATCATTAAGGACTAAAACACTACTGCACAATAGCTATTTCATATTGCATTTGTATATAGTCTTCAATCAGTATTTTTCTTTTACGGCAAGGTTTTTTAGAAAGGAATAGATTTTACTTAAGATTTTTATTCAACAATGAGGCATACTGCTTTCAGTGTATGGAATAGAGACGTCATGGTATGAACTCAACAATGTTTCAGCAGCTTAGAGGTGGTTGTATGACTAGCCAGTAATTTAGTGTGTACATCTTCTGTTATTAATCCTCACCCCAGGATATTTTTCCCATCGTTATTTTTAGGGAGAGTGGAAGGGAGGGAAAGAGACAGGGAGAGGCATTGATTGGTTGCCTCCCACATGTGATGTGCCCAACTTGGGCCAGGATTGAGCCTGCAACCGAGGTACATGCACTTGACTCTTCAGTCTGAGGCCAAACCAATTAGCGCAGTGTGTACCTCTTGATACTAGACTAGAGTTGGTGATTGTGGGAATTAAGAACATGCAAGTATAAGAAAAATTCCACTACGGATCGCTGTGACTTTGAGGGTTAGTCTGTTTTCACATCAGTCAAATGAGGAGTCCTGTATCAACAATCTCTGATTCCATAATGCCTTCATGTAAAATATATGCAACCAACTAGCTCCAATCTGTTGGGCCATTCTGTGATAGAACAGGTGTCCTTGAGTAACCTTAAGTGTTAAATAAAACTTGCTCCACATACACTGGCAGAATCCATCAAACCTGCTCTTCCCTGCTTCCACAGTTGTAGCTGGCAAGTGTTACCTGTTTGGTTCCTGCCTTTAGTTAGGTGTAGCGTATGACTAAGTTCTTACCAATAGAATAAGCAGATTTGATAAGCCTTAATTCTGGACCAATGTCTTAAACAGCATGACTTCTAAATTATCTTCTGTCAACTAGAACCCATGTCAACCCAACCTCAACCAAATAGGTGGTGATAGTGCCCTTGGATGACAGATCATCAGGATGAAAAAAAATTGTGAATCCTTGGATGACTTTATGGAACAGGCTGGCTGCTGACTGCAACTCCATGGAATGTAATAACAATGTTACACCTCTCCTCTTTAGGCCTATATATTGCTGTTGACATGTTGCAGTGACATGTGGCCTTACCTACCAACTACAAGCACTGAATGTAAAAAGTATTTCTAAGGAAAACAAGAAAACTTATTGGATACTCAGATGCTTTTTATTTCCGGGTTCATTAACAAATCTGTAACTTATAAGGAAAAGAAACTTTAGCTTATTGGTTCACAAACTTTGGTGTATTGAGTTTTTTGGTTTACTTATTTTTAATCTATCTAGTCCTGTTTCTAGATTCCAAATTGGTTCAGCAGGCCAAGGCTCCAAAAGGAAAGAAGATATTGCCACATGATACAGCAGAGAGAAACATTCCATGTACCAGGTATACCGGTTAATAATGCGGATTTTTTCAATAGATGGAGTTATACATATGTTGATATATATACATATGCGATTTGATATGTATGCTATTTTGTTGTATTGACAAGCTTCAAAACTTCATATGTCAAATTTTCTGAAGGTGTTAACATCATAGATACTTTCACACTTAAAAAATGTTGAATTTTGTGCCAAAAAAAAAGCATTTGCGGGAAGTTTTAATTCATTATTTGAAGAAAAGTGCTGCTGAAAGTTATCGTATACTTTGGGAAATTTATGATGAACATGTTCCATCTGAAGATACTTGTGAATGCTGGTTTAAATCCTTTAAAAGTGATGATTTTGATGTGAAAGACAAAGAATATCCAGGTCAACTGAAAAAGTTTGAAGATCAATAATTACAAGCATTATTGGATGGAGATGCATGTCAAACTCAAAAACAATTTGCAGAAAGATTAAACGTTCAGCAAACAATTTCTGATCATTTACAAGCAATGGGAAAGATTTTGAAGGAAAATGGATGTCACATCAACTGAACGAAAGACAAACGGAAAACCGAAAAGTCATCAATAAAATGTTGCTTCATCGGCACTAAAGAAAGTCCTTTTTCATTGAATTGTGACGATGAAAAGTGGATTTATTTTGAGAATCCCAAACACACAAGGCCAAATTGCTTAGGAAAGAAGACAATGCTCTGCATTTGGTGGGATCAGGAAGGTGTGTATGATGAGCTTCTAACACCAGGTGAAACCATTAATACTGATCACTACAGACAACTAATAGTCCATTTGAACCACGCTTTGATCGTGAAACAACCAGAATGTTCCAGAAGACATGGCAAAGTAATTTTGCTTCAGGATGATGCACCATCACACTTCAAAACCAGTTAAAGATACGTTAAGAAATCTTGGCTGGGAGGTATTAACCCACTCACTGTATTCACCAGACCTTGCTCCTTCAGATGACCATTTGTTCGGATCAATGGCATATGCACTTTCTGAGTAGCACTTCAAAACGTACAAAGAAGTGGAAAATTGGGTCTCTGAATGGTTTGTCTCAAAACAAATAAAATTTCTATTGGGACGGTATCCACAAATTACCTGAAAAATGGGGAAATGTGTAGCTAGTGATGGACATTACTTTGAATAAAACACTTTTGATGTTTCTCTTGAAATTATTGTGTTTTCTGTGATTACAAAATCCACATTATTAACTAGCACACCATAGTGCAAAGTCCCTGAGGCATAAGTTTGAGGAACAGAAGGGAAGGCAATGAGGTGTCAGTGGAGTGGGCGAGGTGGGGTGGCCTGGGCTGAGGTCAGAGGGTAAGCAGGAGCCACACCTCTGAAGATTTTTTGAGCCAACACTTTAATCTGAATTTCTAAGCACAATGGGACACCTTTGGAGACATTACCAGAAAGCAAACTTAATTGTTTGGTTTTTAAATGATGACTGTGTGGAGAATGATTCCCACGGTTAGTAGGTTACTCTCTAGGTTAGAGGTGATGCTGGCTTGAACTGGTATGACAATGGTAAAAGGGGTGAGCAGACTAGAGATATACATTAAGTGGCCAGATTATTATGATCTCTGAACACATAATAATCTGGCCACTCAGTGTATATCCTATGTAATAAAAGGCTAATATGCAAATTGTCCCTCGACTAGGAGTTCGACCAGCAGGCAGGCTGGCCCACTGCCCATGTCCCCTCCCCCTTGCCAGGCTGGCTGGACCCCACCCATGCATGAATTCATGCACCTGGCCTCTAAAATACTAAAATACACACACACACACACACACACGCCAGATTTTTATGCATTCAGAGATCATAATAATCTGACCACTTAGTGTATATTAAAGGGGGTTAAAAATGTAATGGTGGAGTCCTAGCTTGGTTTGGTCATCAGCCTGCGGACTGAAGGGTCCCAGGTTCAATTCTGGTTGCAGGCTTGATCCCCAGTGGGGGTGTGTGCAGGATGCAGCTGATCAATGATTTCCCATCATTGATGTTTCTGTCTTCCTCTCCCACTCTGAAGTCAATAAAAATATATTTAAAATAAATTAATGGCGGGTTATATATCAGAGGGAAGGGGAGAAAATTTTTATTTGAACAATTGTATGAATGATGGTATCATTTACTGTGATGGGGACAATTGGATTATCTCATTTGGGGGTGTGTGTAAATATAATTGGTATTGTTTTCTATCCCAAATTCCACTTGTTCATTGCTGGTAAATGACTTTTGTATTTTAACCTTGTGCCCTGCAACCTTACTATAATCATGTATTAGTTCCAGAAGTTTTTAAAATTTATTTTCTTCATAAATGGTCATGTCATCTCTGAAGAAAGACAGTTTTATTTTTCCCTTTTCTTATTTCACTAGCTGGAACTTTCAGTATGATGTTGAAAGGAATGGTGAAAGGGGCACCTTTGTCTTATACCTGATCCTAGTGGGAAATCCATTTTTCATCATTAAATGTGTTAGCTGTAAATTCTTTTGGCAGATATTCTTCAGTTGAGGAAACTGCCCACTATTACTAGATTCCTGAGAGTTTTTTTGGTTTTTAATAATGAATGTTGAATTTTGTCAAATGCTTTTTCTGTGTCTGTTGATGAGAAAATATAGTTTTTCTGTTTTAGCCTATTAATGTGATACATTGATGTGATTAATATACAACACCATTAAAGTTTAAGGTGTGCAGCATAATGACTTGATTTCATGGGATTTAGAATGTTGAACCAAGCCTTGCATACTTGAAATAAACACTGGATTGGATTTTTTATTTTAATTTAATTTCTTAATTTTTTAAATTTAATAAATTTTTATTGTTCAGGTTATTACAATTGTTCCTCTTTTACCCTCCCCTCCCCAGTTCTCCTTCACCCGGTTCCCACCCCACCCTCTGTCTTTACACCCCCACACACACTGTCTTCACCCATAGGTGTACGATTTTTGTCCAGTCTCTTCCCACACCCCACACCCATTTTCCCCTGAGAATTGTCAGTCCACTTCCTTTCTATGCCCCTGATTCTATTATATTCACCAGTTTATTCTGTTCATCAGATTTTTAATTCACTTGATTTTTAGATTCACTTGTTGATATGTATTTGTTGTTTATAATTTTTATCTTTACCTTTTTCTTCTTCTTCCTCTTCTTAAAGAATACCTTTCAGTATTTCATATAATACTGGTTTGGTGGTGATGAACTCCTTTAGCTTTTTCTTATCTATGGAGCTCTTTATCTGACCCTCAATTCTGAATGACAGCTTTGCTGGGTAGAGTAATCTTGGTTGTAGGTTCTTGCTATTCATTACTTTGAATATTTCTTGCCACTCCCATCTGGCCTGCATCGTTTCTGTTGAGAAATAAGCAGACAATCATATGGGTACTCCCTTGTAGGTAATTAAGTGTTTTTCTCTTACTGCTTTTAATATTCTCTGTCTTTTGCTCTTGCATTTTAATTATGATGTGTCTTGCTGTGGTCCTCTTTGGGTTTCTTTTTGTTTGGGGTTCTGTGCACTTCCAGGACTTGTAAGTCTATTTCTTTCACCAGATGGGGGAAGTTTTCAGTCATTATTTCTTCAAATAGGTTTTCAGTATCTTGTTCTTTCTCTTCTTCTAGCACCCCCATAATTCTGATGTTGGTACGCTTGAAGTTATCCCAGAGGCTCCTTACACTACAGATTTTTAGATTATTTTTTCTTTTTTAAAATATATTTTTTTGATTTTTTACAGAGAGGAAGGGAGAGGGATAGAAAATCAGAAACATCGATGAGAGAGACACATCTCTCTCATGCCCTTGACCGGAATCCAACCTGGGACCTCTCAGTCTGCAGGCCGATGCTCTATCCACTGAGCCAAACTGGTTTCGGCTGGATTATTTTTTCTTTTTGCTTTTCTGGTTGAGTGTATTTTGCTTCTCTGTATTTCAAATCTTTGACATCTTGCGATCCTCTAGTCTGCTGTTAGGTCTCTGTATAATATTTTTTATTTCAGTCAATGTATGTTTAATTTCTAGTTGGTCCTTTTTCATATCCTCAAGGGTCTCGCTAAATTTATCAGACTTTTCTAGGAAATTCTTGTAACTGTGGTTTTGAACTCTAAATCCAGTCGCTTGCTTTCCTCTATTTATTTTATTTGTGATCTGTTACTTTGTCTCTGCATTTTCATTGCTTCCCTGAGTTGATAAGAGTATCTTGCGTTAGATGTCCTATAGGGCCCAGTGGCTCAGCCTCCCCAGTTACCTGAGGTGGACACTCTTAGTGCACCCCTTTGTGGACTGTGTGCACAGCCTTGTTGTAGTTAAGTCTTGATTGTTGTTGGTATCACTGGGAGGAATTGACCTCCAGGCCAATTGGCTGTGAGGATCAGCTGTGTCTGTGCTGGGAGAACTTCTGTACTGGAGACACCCTATGAGACAAGACTTTCAAAATTGCAAAAGCCTCTGTACTCAGCTTGGATGGGGCAGAGTCTCAGGGCAGAGCAGACAGCCTTGGCTTCCTGTCAGCCCTGCCCTATGAGGTCCCTGAGTCTCAGTGATGCTTGGCAATCACTGCAAGCACCTCTGAGAGAAAGCTGCCCTCGAGTTTCGCTTGCTGCCAGATAGTCCAGTTTCTACCCAAATTAGTCTGGGTTCCCAGATTCTCGCCTGGAACTGGAGTTCAGTGCAGTCGGGAGCTTCCATCTCCCTCCCACTGGAGAAAGCTAGTGACACACTCAGCAGTCGGTCTGCACATGCATTCACATGCGCACCTCTGGACCTCTGCTCTTCACAGCTCCCCTGAGTCTCCGTGTGCTTTTCTCATTTCCTGACAGTCCAGATTCCCCCGTATACGTCTAGGTGCCCAAGGTCTCACCCGGAACTGGGGTTCAGTGCAGTTGGGAGCTTCTGTCTCCCTCCATCCTGAGAAAGCCATCAGGGCTCCCAGCCTCCAGTCCTCTCCGTGCGCGTGTCTCCGTACCTCAGCCTTTTGCCGCTCCTCTGAGTCTCAGTGTGCTTTTCTCTTTCCTTCTAGTTGTACAGTTTCCACTCAGCCGGCTTTCCTGTGGTTCTGGGTGATGTCCGTTCTGTCTTTTAGTCTTAAAATTGTCGTGTGGGGCAGCAGTTTGTGTTGACCTATGCCATCATCTTGGTTTCCTTTTTTTTTTTTTAGCACTTTCATACACTTTATTTAAATGTCTTTAACACTGCGCAAGTTTAAGGTGTAGAGCGTGTTAATACATTTATATGCTGTAATATGATTTCCACAGTACATAATTATAGTATAACAGTATTATCTATATTCATTATACTGTGCCTCAGATCTCTATAGCTTACTGCTCATTACTGGTTTGCATCTTAAACACCATTGATCTTGTCCCCCACTTCCCATGCCTGGTAACTACCATTTTATTGCCTTTTTATTTCTTTCAGATTTGACTTTTTTCGATTCCACATATAAGAGATATCATACAGAACTTACCTATGTCTGACTTGTTTCACTTAGCATACATAATGTGCTCAAGGCCCATCCATATTTTTGCAAATAGAAGGAGAGCCTCCTTCCTCGTGGTTAAATATTCCACTGTATATGTGGACCCATCATTTTTATCTATCCGTTGGTAGGCTTTTGTGTTGTTTTCATATCTTGGCTATTGTGAATAATGCTGTGATAAACCTGAGAGTGTATCTTCTTGAAATCTTGTTTTCTATTCTTTGGGATATGTATGAAGAAATGGAATTGCTGGATTGTATGGTAGACCTATTTTTGATTTTTAAAAATGTCTTTATTGATTTCAGAGAGGAAGGAAGAGGGAAAGAGAGAAACATCAATTATGAGACTCCTTGATTGGCTGCTTTCCCCATGTCCCCTTTTGGGGATCAAGCCCACAACCCAGGCATGTACCTTTGACTGGAATCGAACCTGGGATCCTTCAGTCTGCAGGCTAATAATCTATCCACTGAGCAAAACCAGCAAAGGCTATTTTTGATTTTTTTTAATAATCTCCATATTATTTTTCATGGTGCTTGGACAATTTACGTTGCCCACAATGTATGAGAATTTCCTTTTCACCATATCCTCACCAGTACCTGCTGTCTCATTTTCTTGACGCTAGCCACTCTAATAGGTGTGAGGTGCTATCTCATTGTGGTTCTAAGTTGCATTTCCCTGACGATTAGCAACATTGAGCATCTTTTCATTTGTCTGTTGGCCATTTTGATGTTCTCTGTTTAACTCTTCTGTCCACTTTAAAATTGTATTTTCTTTCTTGGTTAGAAAGTTGTATGAATTCTTTATAATTTTTGGATATTAACCCTTTATCCAATGTGGTCCGTAAGAATTTTTGCCTATTTTACAGGCTGTCTTTCATGTTAGTAATTATTTCTATTTGCTGTGCAGAAGCTTTTGAGTTTGATATAGTTCTATTTGTTGATTTTTGCTTTTGTTATTATCCAAAATGTCACTCCCAAGACCACTGTCAATGAGATTCTTCCCTTTTTCATCTAGTTTTATAGTATTAGGTCTTACGTTTATTAATTCTTTGTGTGTGTCTTGACCAGGAATTGAACCAGTGACCTTCTGGTGCACGGGACCACACTCAATCAACTGAGCCACATTAGCCAGGGCATGTTTAAATCTTCGATCTAGTGCAAGTTAATTTTTATCAGTGGTGTGAATACAGGAGTCCAACTTCACTGTTCGGCACGTTTCTCCAGTTTTTCCAGCACTGCCTGTTGGGTAATTATCCTTTTTTTCCTTGGGTGGTTTCGGCTCCTTTGTTAAAAATTAGCTGATGGTATATGCTGGATTTAATTCTGGGATCTCTATTCTGTTCCACTGTTCAATGTGTCCGTTACTGTGCTAGTATCAGACTTTTTAAAAAAAATCTCAGCTTGAAATATAATTTGAAATCTGGAAGCGTGTTACTTCCAGGTTTATTCTTTTTTTCCTCAGGATTATTTTGCCTATTTGGAGTCTTTTGTGGTTTCACACAAATTTTAGGATTGTTTTTTATATTTCTGTGAAGATTTCCTTTGGTATGTTGATGGGGATTGCATTGAATCTGTAGATACCTTGGGTTGTATGGCCATTTTTAACTATTCATTCTTCCAGTCTATGAATCTGGACTGTCTTTCTATTTGTTTGTCTCATTGATTTCTTTCTTGTGTCTTGCTGATTTCTTTTAGCCAAGTCTTGTAGTTTTCATTGTACACATCTTTCACTTCCTTGGTTAACTTTATTCCGATGTATTTATGCACAAGAGTGGAATCATTTTATTTCTTTTTCAGATGCACAAGAGTGGGATCACTTTATTTCTTTTTCAGATGCTTCATCATTAGTGTATGTGATTTTGGATCCTGCCTCTATTCTAAAATTGATTCCAATTGTTTTTAAAAATGTAGTTTAAAATTGATTTTTAGGGAGAGGGAGGTAGAGAAACAATGTAAGAGTGAAATATTGATTGGCTGCCCCCTGCACACCCCATACCAGGGAGGGAGCCCCAAACCAGGTATGTGCCCTGACCAGGAATCAAACTGGCAATCTTTGCTGCACTGGATGACACCCAGCAAACTGAGGCACACTGGCCAGGGGAATTCCAATAGTTTTTTGACTAACTCTGGGATTTTCTACATATATAACATCATATCAGCAAGTAGTTACAATTTTTCTCTATCCTTTGATTTGGATGCCCTTTATTTCTTTGTTCTGGGTAAATGCTCTGGCCAGAACTTTTCAGTACTTACTGAATAGTACTATACTGAATAAGAGTGGTGAGAGTAGGCATCTTTGTCTTGTTCCTGATCTCAAAGGAAATGCTTTCAATTTTTCTCCACTCAAAATAATGTTAGCTGTAGGTTTGTTTGTCATATATGGCTATATTGTGGCTTTTTTTCATATTGAGGTAAATTCCTTCTATACCCAATCTGTGAAGGGCTTTTTTTTTTTTGGTGTTTTATTTTTTAATCGTAAAATGATTTATTTTAAGTGCTTTTCTAAGTCTATGAAATGATGGCATGATTTTGATCTTTCATTTTATTGATGATGTATTATGTTTATTGATTTGCATCTGTTTATCCTTGTATCCCAAGGATAAATCCCACTTAGTCATATAATCCTTTTAATGGATCTTAAATTTTGTTTGCAAATATTATGAGAATTTTTGCATCTATATTTATTAGGAATATTGGTCTATAGTTTTCTTCTGGTATCCTTATCTGGTTTTGAGTTCAGAAGTGTACTCACCTCCTTGATATTTAGGAATAGCTTGAGGAGGACTGGTGTTAATTGTGGTGTTGAGTAGAATTCTCTAGTGAAGCAACCTAGTCCTGGAGTTTTCTCTGTTGGGAGTTATTTATTCAGTTTCTTTGCTTTGTTATTGGTCTGTTTAGGTTCTCTATATTTTTTCTGATTCAGTCTTGGTAGTTTGTGTTTCTAGAAATTTACCCATTTTTTATAGGTTGTGTAATTTGTTGGCATATAACTGTTCATAATAGTCTATTATTATATGTATTTCTGTAGTATCCATTGTAATGTCTCCTCTTTCATTTCTAATTTTGAGGTTTTTTTTTTCTTAGTCTAGCTAACATGTCAATTTTGTTTATATTTTCAAAGAATTAGCTCTTGGTTTCATTGAGCCTTTCTATTTTTTTTTTTCTGGTCTCTATTTCATTTGCTTCTCTGTGATCTTTATTATTTCCTTCTTTCTGCTAACTTCAGACTTAAATCTGTTTCTAGTCCATTAAGATATAAAATTATAACATATGCATTTATCACTATAAACTTTCTTCTCAGAATTCTTTTGTTGCATCCCATAATATTTGATACCTTGTATTTCCATTTTCATTTGTTTCAACATATTTTCTTTTTTATTTCTCTTTCCCATTGATTATTTTTTAAAAGTACATTTTATTGATTTTACAGAGAAGAAGGGAGAGGGATAGAGTTAGAAACATCGATGAGAGAGAAACATTGATCAGTTGCCTCCGCCATTGGTGGTTTTTTAAAAGTATGTTGTTTAGTTTTCATATTTTGTAGACCTTCTTAATATCCCCTTGTTGATTTGTAGTTTCGTGCCATTGCGGTCAGAAAAGATAACTGGTATATTTTCAGTTTCTTAAATTTGTTAAGATTTGTTTTTGTTTCCTATCATTATCTATCTTGGAGAATGTTCCATGTGAACTTGAGAAGACTGTGTATTCTGCTGCTATTGGAGGAAATGCCATCTAAATGCCTGTTAAGTCCATTTCTTCTACTGGGTGATTCCATTCCAATGTTTCCCTGTTGATTTTCTGTCTGGATGATATATACATTGCTAATAGTGCAATATTGAAGTCCCCTATTATTATTGTATTCTGAAGATTAGTTAATATTTGCTTAATATACTTTGGTGCTGAGGTGATGGGAGCATACATATTTTAGATTGTTATATACTCTTGATGTTTTGACTTCTTTATCATCATACTAGAGGCCCGGTGCACGAGATTTGTGCACTTGGGGGTTTCCCTCAGCCTGGCCTGTGCCCTCTTGCAGCCTGTGGGGAGTGGGTCTAAACTGTCAGTTGGACATCCTTAGTGCTGCTATGGAGGCAGGCGGCTCCTGCCACTGCCACTGTGCTGGCCAGCTGTGAGCTGGGCTTCTGGCTGAGCAGAGCTCCCCCTGTGGCAGTACACTGACCACCAGGGGGCAGATCCTGCGTTGAGGGTCTGCCCCGTGGTGGTCAGTGTGAATCATAGCAACTGGTCATTCAGCCATTTGGTCTATTTGCATATTACCCTTTTTTTTTTTTTTATCATATAAGAGGATAATGACCTTTGTCCCTTGTTACCCTTTTGGTTTGAAGTCTATTTTGTCTGATATATAAGTATGTCTACACTGCCTTCTTTAGCTTTTAAAAAAAAATATATTTTATTGATTTTTTACAGAGCGGAAGGGAGAGGGATAGAAAGTCAGAAACATCGATGAGAAACATCAATCAGCTGCCTCTTGCATACCCCCTACTGGGGATGTGCCCGCAGCCACGGTACATGCCCTTGACTGGAATCAAACCTGGGACCCTTCAGTCTGCAGTCTGACGCTCTATCCACTGAGCCAAACCAGTCTCGGCTTCTTTTGCTTTTTTGCTTGGAATGCCTATATGCATTTTTAGAGATGAAATGAGTCTCCTGTAGGCAGCATAAAGTTGGCTCTTGTTTTTTGTTTTCATCCAGCTAGCCACTGAGTGCCATTTGATAGGTGGGCTCAATCCATTTACATTAAGGGGGATTGCTAATATGTAAGGATTTACTACTGCCATTTTATTTGTTGCCTTCTGGTCATTTTATCTCTCCGTTGTTTACTTTCCCTTTTGTTTCTATCTTTGTAAGTTGGTGTTTTCCATGGTTATTCACAATCTCTCCTTTTTGTGTTGTGTCATTGTTCTAGAATTTTGCTTTGTAGTTACATAAAGTATAGATATAATAGTCTTTTTCCTGCTGATTGTTATTTATCTGCATTGACTTATATTTCCATCCTTTTACTCTTCCCCTTTTATATTTTTGAAATCACAAATTATCTGTATATGCTGTGATTTCATTACCAAATTGAAGTATGATTTTTTTGTTTCTGTTAATCCTCACCTGAAGATATTTTTCTATTTAATTTTAGAGAGTGGAGAAACATTAATGTGAGAAACACAGATTGCCTCCCGAATGTGATCAAGCCTACCACCAAGGTGTGCATGCCCTTGACCAGAATGAAACCTGGGACCCTTCAGTCTGTTGGCTGATGCTCTATCCACTGACCCCAACCAGTTTGGGTGAAGTATAGTTATTTTTAATGCTCCTTTCTTTTAATCAGTATAATTGTAAAAATACTACTTTTTAAAAAGAGTTGCATTCTTCTAATTCTGACCGTCCATTATTATCATCTTAATAGGTTTTGTGTCCGGCTTACAGAGCTTCTTTCAACAAGTCTTGTATGGTAGGTCTAGTGGCTGTGAACTCCCTCAGCTTTTGTCTGTCTGGAAAAGCCTTTATATCTTTGAAGGATGACACTGTTGGATAAAATGTTTTTGACTGGAAATTTCTATCTTTCAATACTTCAAGTCATTCTACTCTCCTGGTCTACAGAGTTTCTGTGGAGAAATCTGTTGATAGCCTAAGGGGGATTGCTTTGTAGCTTTACTGTATTTTCCCTGGAGCCACTTTGAAATTTTGTATCATTGACTTTTGACTGTTATGTGTCTTGGAGAAGATGTTTTTGTGTTGAGTTAATAAGATGTTCTATTAGCTTCATTGGCTTGTATATCCAGTTACTTCTCCAGATTTGGAAAGATCTCAGCTATTATTTAAATATGTTCCTGTTCCCTTTTTCTTCTGGTATATCCATTAATCTTATGTTGGATCTTCTAGGAGTCTGAAAATTCTTGTAGCATCTCTTCACTTCATAAAAATCTGTTTTCCACTTACACTGGAATATTTTTATTACTATCTTTGAGCTCATTTATTCCCTTCCTCTTTCATCTGATCTGTTCTTTCTAATACTTTCTAATGCATTGTTCATCTCATTTATTGAGTTCTTCAGTTCCAGAATTTTGTTTCTTATTTTCAGTCTATTCAGTGAAGTATTCCTTGTTTGTTCATTTTATTCCTGAGATCACTGTATTGCCTTGAGTTTTCTTATAGCTTATAGAATTTATTGTTTTTAAAAAATGTTTAAAATAAATTTATTATTGAAAGTATTACATATATCCCCTTTTTATCTCTACTGACCCCTTCTAGCCCGACCCCAGCACAGGTCTTCAATGCCCTATTGTCTGTGTCCATGGGTTATGTATACAAGGTCTTTGGCTGATTACCTCCCGCCCTCCCCTGCTATCCTGAGATTCTGCACTCTGTTCATCAGTTTGTTTATTTATTTAAATATATTTTATTGATTTTTTACAGAGAGGAAAGGAGAGGGATAGAGAGAAACATCGATGAGAGAGAAACATCGATTCAGCTGTCTCTTGCACACTCCCTACTGGGGATGTGTCCACAACCAAAGTACATGCCCTTGACCAGAATTGAACCTGGGACCTTTCAGTGTGTGGGCCGATGCTCTCTCCACTGAGCCAAACCGGTTAGGGCCATCAGTTTATATTGTTAGATTACACATATGAGTGCGATCATGTGATACTTGTCTTTCTCTGACTGACTTACTTCACTTAGCATGATACTCTCCAAGTCTTCATGCTGTCTCAAAGGGTAAGAATTCTTTATTTTTACTGCTGCATTATTTTTCATGGTATAAATGTACTGCAGCTTTTGTTTTATCCACTCATCTGCTGATGGGCACTTGGCTGTTTCCAGATCTTAGCTATTGTAAATTGTGCTGCTATGAATATAGGAGTGCATAAATTCTTTCTGATTGGTGTTTTGGGTTCCTTTTTCTTTTTTTTAAAGTAAATCTTTATTCAGATTACTACAGATCTTCTTTTTCCCCACATCGCTCCCCTCCACCTGATTCCCCCCACCCCATTCCCTAACCCCCTGCCACTGTCCTCATCCATAGTTGTAAGATTTTTGTCCCATCTCTTCCCGCACCCCCCCATGCCATCTTACTCCCGAGAATTGTCAGTCCACTCCCTTTCTGTGCCCTGATTGTATTATATTCACCAGTTTATTCTGTTAATCAGATTCTTAATTCACTAGACTTTTAGATTCTCGTGTTGATAGACATGTATTTGTTGTTCATAATTTTTATCTTTACCTTTTTCTTCTTCTTCCTCTTCTTAAAGAATACTTTTCAGCATTTCATGTAATACTGGTTTGGTGGCGGTGAATTCCTTTAGCTTTTTCTTATCTGTGAAACTTTATCTGACCCTCTATTCTGAATAACAGCTTTGCTGGGCAGAATAATCTTGGTTGTAGGTTCTTGCTATTCATTACTTTGAATATTTCTTTCCACTCACATCTGGCCTGCATCATTTCTGTTGAGAAATCAGCCGACAATCGTATGGGTGCTCCCTTGTAGGTAATGGTTTTTCTCTTGCTGCTTTTAATATTCTTTGTCTTTTGCTCTTGGCATTTTAATTATGATGTGTCTTGGTGTGGTCCTCTTTGGATTCCTATAATTTGGGGTTCTGTGCGCTTCCTGGACTTTCTTTCACCAGGTGGGGTAAGTTTTTGGTCACTATTTCTTCAAATAGGTTTTCAATATTTTGCTCTCTCTCTTCTTCTGGCCCCCCATAATTCTGATGTTGGTATGCTTGGAGTTGTCCCAGAGGCTCCTTACACTATCTTCAATTTTTTTGGATTCTTTTTTATTTTTGCTTTTCCGGCTGTTTTTTGCTTCTTTGTATTTCAAATATTTGACTTGATTCTGTGGTCCTCTAATATGCTGTTAGGTCTCTGTATAATATTTTTTATTTCAGTCAGTGTATGCTTA
Organism: Antrozous pallidus; assembly: GCA_027563665.1. Classification (NCBI taxonomy): domain Eukaryota; kingdom Metazoa; phylum Chordata; class Mammalia; order Chiroptera; family Vespertilionidae; genus Antrozous; species Antrozous pallidus. The sequence continues at coordinate 43,088,438 of CM050514.1, read as the reverse complement.
AATTTCTAGTTGGTCCTTTTTCATATTCTCCAAGGTATCATTAAATTTATCAGCCTTTTCTAGGATTTCTTGAAAAACCTTATTACCATGGTTTTGAACTCTATATCCAGTCGTTTGTTTCCTCCATTTCTTTCATTTGTGATCTGTTTCCTTGTCTCTGCATTTTTGCTGGTTCCCTGAGTCGCTCAAGTAGCTTTGTCCTCTAGGGGACAGTGGCTCAGCCTTCCCAGTTACCTGAGGTGGACACTCTTGGTGAACCCCTTTATGGGCTGCACAGTTTTGTTGTAGTTAAGCCTAGATTGCTGTTGGTATCACCTCCAGGCCAATTGGCTGTGAGGATCAGCTGTCTATGCTGGAGAACTTCTGTGCTCAGATTGGATGGAGCGGAGTCTCAGAATAGAGCAGACAGCCTTAGATTCCTGTCAGAACCACCTAAGAGGTCTGTGGGTCTCAGTGTCTTGTGGCAATGGCTACATGCACCTCTGAGAGAAAGCTGCTCTTGGGTTTTGCCTGTTTCCAGACAGTCCAGTTTCTCTCCGTGTGAGTCTGGGTTCCCCGAGTCTCGCCCTGGGCTGGATTTCAGCACAGTGGGAGCCTTTGTTGCCCTCTGGTTCGAGGAAGCCGGCCACGTCTTCAGCTGCCCGGCCTTTCCTCTCGCACGCGACGTCTCCATGTCTCGCCCTCTGCAGCTCCTGAGCCTCAGTGTCTTTTTTTTCTTTCCTTCTAGTTGTAGGATTTCCACCCAGCCAGCTTTTTGGTGGTTTTGGATGATGTCCGTTTTGTCTTTTAGTTGTAGTTTTGAAATTGTTGTGTGAGGCAGCAGTATAGGTGTTTACCTATGCCATCTTGGCTTCTCTCTTGATTTTTAGATTCACTTGCTGATATGTATTTGTTGTCACTTTGTTATTCATAATTTTTATCTTTACCTTTTTCTTCTTCCTCTTTTTAAACAATATCCTTTAGCAGTTCATATAATCCTGGTTTGGTGGTGATGAACTCCTTTAGCTTTTTCTTATCTGTGAAGCACTTTATCTGACCTTCAATTCTGAATGATAGCTTTGCTGGGTAGAGTAATCTTGGTTGTAGGTTCTTGCTCTTCATCACTTTGAATATTTCTTGTCACTCCCTCTGGCCTGCATCGTTTCTGTTGAGAAATCAGCTGACAGTCATATGGGTACTCCCTTGTAAGTAACTAACTGTTTTTCTCTTGTTGCTTTCAAGATTCTCTCTTCATCTTTTGCCCTTAGCATTTTAATTATGATGTGTCTTTGTGTGTCATTCTCTTTGAATTTCTCTTGTTTGGGGTTTTCTGCGCTTCCTGGACTTGTAAGTCTATTTCTTTCACCAGGTGGGGGAAATTTTCAGTCATTATTTCTTCTAATAGGTTTTCAATATTTTGCTTTCTTCTTGTGGCACCCCCATAATTCGGATATTGGTACGCTTGAAGTTGTCCCAGAGGCTCCTTACACCATCTTCATATTTTTGGATTCTTTTTCCTTTTTTTTTTTTTTTTCTGGTTGGGTGTTTTTTGCTTCCTCATATTTCAGACCTTTAGTTTGATTATTGGGGTCTTCTAGTCTACTGTTGTATTTCTGTATATTATTCTTTATTTCAGACAGTGTGTGCTTAATTCCTGACTGGTCCTTTTCCATTTTTTTTTCCCTTTGGCGTTCTCATTAATATCTTGAAGGTCTCACAAAGTTCCTCAGAGGTCTCACTAAGTTTCTCGGAGATTTCTAGAAGATTCTTGTGTAACCTTATAACTGTGGTTTTGAACTCTATATCCAGTAGTTTGCTTTCCTCCATTTCTTTAATTCATGACATGTTTCTTTATCTCTGCATTTTGGCTGCTTCTCTGTATTATGGAGTGGCTTTGTGTGTCAGTGACCTATAGGACCCAGTGGCTCAGCCTCCCCAGTCACCTGAGGTGGACAGTCTTGGTCCAGTCCTTTGTGGGCTGGGTGCACAATCTTATTGTAGTTAAGCCTTGATTGTTGTTGGTATACTGGGAGGAATTGACCTCCAGGCCAATTGGCTGTGAGGACCTGCTGTGACAATAATGGAAGAACTGCTGTGCTGGAGACACCCTTATGGGGCAGGACTTGCTTCAGTAAGGCTTTGGTGCTCACTGAGTCTGCCTCTTGAGTGTGTCACTTATGTATGTGAGGAGTTGAAATCTGGTGTTGTCTCACACTGACCTCTAGGTACACTGGTTTCTGGATCTCCAAGGAGGTGCAAGTCAGCTACTGTCTGAGGCCACCCAGTAGGAGCTACAGGGAGATCTGGAGATATCTCCTCTTTGGAGTTTGGAAGTTTTGGAGCTCTCTGACCCAGCTTCAATTTGTTAGGTTAAGCTATGAAAAGGCAAGCCATTCATATGCAAATGCTGTGCACAACTCAGGTGAGTTTGTAAATTGGGTGGGGTGGGGTCTCAGGGAATCACTAGGGCGTGGCAAACAGCGGTGGCTGCCAGTCAGCCGTCTCTGCGTCCTACGTCCCAGTGCAATAAGCAATGATTCCTGTGCGCACCTCTGTGAGAAAGCCACCCTCACTTTCCCACCCAATACCAGACCAGTTTCTCCCCGTAGGAGTCTGGGTCCCCAGTCTCACTGGAAACTAGAGTTCAGAGGAGTTGGGAGCTTGTATCTCCCTTCCAATTGGAAAAAACAGTGCACCCAGTCACCAGCCTGATTTGTACGCTCCTCCGTATCTCTGCTTTTCTGAGCCTCTGCACCTCCTACACAGTCTCAATGAGCTTCTTTCCTTCCTTCTAGTTGAACTTGTACTCTGCCAGCTTTCCTGTGGTTCTGGGTGATAGTCGTTTTGTCTTTTAGTTGTACTTCTGGTGTGGTGGTGAGAGGTAGCATGTTCAGGTGTGTACCTTATGCCACCACCTTGGTTTTTTGTTTTGGTTTTCTTGGGATATATTCTTAGAAATGGGATCACTGGGTCAAATGGCAGTTCCATATTTAATTTTTTTGAGGAAACTCCATACTGTTTTCCATAATGGCTGCACCAGTCTGCACTCCCACCAGCAGTGTACGAGGGCTCCTTTCTCCACATCCTCGCCAGCACTTGTCATTTGTTGATGATAGCCATTCTGACAGGTGTGAGATGGCACCTCGTTGTTTTGATTTGCATCTCTTGAATGATTAGTGACTTTTGAGCATTTTTCATGTCTCTTGGTCTTCTGTATGTCTTCTTTGGAGAAGTATCTATTTAAGTCCTTTACCATTTTTTTAAATTGGATTGTTTGTCTTCCTTTTGTTAAGTTGTATGAGTTCCTTATGATTTTGAATATTAAGCCCTTATCAGATGTATCATTGCCAAAAATGTTCTCCCATTCAGTGGGCTCTCTTGTTTTGTTGATGGTTTCTTTTGCTGTGCAGAAGTTTTTTATTTTGATGTAGTCCCATTTGTTTGTTTTCTGCTTATTGAATTTCTTCACAATAGCTATCTTGAATTTTGTCAGATCACAGTATTCTGTGTTTTTGGATTTGGCTGCTGGAATATTGTATTTTTGTGTGTGATAGTATTTAGTTTCCCTTACTAGAGGTGACTCACCATTAAACAACAAACAAACAAAAAAACTGGTGGAGGGAAAAAAGCAGGGGTGGTGGCAGTGAAGAGGGAGGTATGTGCTTGGAGTTTGGGGTGTGTCCACTGCTAGGTAGGGACACCCCAACTGCCCCACCCCCTGTCAGCCTGCTCCCCCCCAAATGCCACCCCTGCCAGCCTGATAGCTCCCAACTGACCCCCCCTGCTGGCCCGCTCACCCCCACCTGCCCCCCTCTGCTAGCCTGCATGCCTCCAACTGCCCCTCCCCTGCCAGCCTGCCCAGCCTGCCCGGACTGTGATCAGTGATGTGCAGAGGAGGCCCTGGCCACCCTGCTGGGGCTCTGGGATCAATGGCAGAGCAGAGGCAGGCATTTCCCATCCAGCCTGCGCTCTGCCATTAATCCCCGCCCACAGGGAGGCCCTGCCCACCAGGCCTGGGCTCTGCAATCAATAGCAGAACAGACGGAGGCCCTCCCACCAGGCCTGGATGCACCATTGACCCCTGCCCACACGGGGGCCCTGGCCACCTGGCTGTGACTCTGGAGGTGTCTCCCACCTGGCTTGTGCTCTGCCATTAATCCCCAGATGGTCGTCCAGAAGGTCTTCAGTCTAATTAGCATATTACCCTTTTATTAGTATAGATTTTAATCGAAGAAGAACAATCATTTTGCAGAGTTCAATACCTGTCTATAAGTGTTAGCAAGGTAGGACTAGAAGTCCTTAATTTAGGAAAAGTTACATATATTCAAACCTTACAGCATATATCACAATATACGGATAAATCTCAGACACTCCCTTTAAGTTAAGAAACAAGATTAAGAGAGCCATTATTACCACAAATGGCAACATAGTATTGGAAAGTCTGCCTAACACTGTCAGAAAAAAAGCCAGGGGAATAAAAGTATATGCCCAAAATATTTACAGACCAAACAAAACACCTTTAAGTAATCCAGGGACAAAAAACAACACATAAAATATTCTGATTCAAATGACAAGGAAAATAAAATTTGTGGCATATATCATAAGCAGTGTATCTTAGAGGGAAATGTATAGGTTTAGTGACTTTATTAAAAAGGTTTAATCAATGGACAGATATGCACAAAAAATGAAACTAGACCATCTTCTTACACAAGACACAAGAATGAACTCAAAATGGATTCAAGACTTAAATGTTAGACTTGAAACCATGAAAATCCTAGAAGAAAACATAGGCAATAAAATCTTGGACATTCTTATAGCAGTATTTTTTTCTGATATATATTTCCTCTAGCAAGAGAAACAAAGTAAATGGAACTACATCAAACTAAAAAAGCTTTTGCACGGCAAAGGAAACCAACAACAAAAAGAAAACACAATCCACTGAATGGGAGAACATATTTGCTGATACATCTGATAAGGGCTTAATATCCAAAATTTATAAGGAACAATAAAATTCAACACAAAAAACCCCCAATCCAATTATGAAATGGGCAAAGGAACTGAATAGACACTTACCCAAAGAGGACATACACAGATGACCAATAGAGATGAGAAGATGTTCAACATCATTAACCATTAGGTAAATTTAATGTCAGAATGGTTATCATCAATAAATCACCAAACCAGTGTTAGCAAGAATTTGGAGAAAAGGGAATTCTCATGCACTGCTGGTGGGAATGCAGATTGATGCAGCCACTGTGGAAATTCCTCAAAAAATGAAAAATGGAACTGCCTATAACCCAGAAATTCCACTTCTGAAAATACATCTGAAAAAAGCCCCCTAACCAATTTGAAACACTATATGCACCCCTATGTTCACTGCAACGTTTTTCACAGTAGCCAAGATTCGGAAAGAGCCCAAGTGCCCATCGGTAGAAAAATGGATTAAAAAGCTGTGGTACATTTATACAATGGAATGCTACTCAGCAACGAAAAAGAAGGAAATGTTACCTTTTGTGACAGCATACATGGACCTGGAGAGTATTATGCTAACTGAAATAAGCCAGCCAGAGAAAGACAAATGCCATATGATTTCACTTATATGTGGGATCTAATCAACAACAAAAATGAACAAAATAGTAACAGACTCATAGACACAGAGAACACCCTGACAGATGTCAGAGGGAAAGAGGGTTGGGAGCTGGGCGAAAAAGGTGATGGGATTAAGCAAAGAAAAAACCCCTCATAGATGCAGACAACAATATGGTAATTACAAGACAGAAAAGGGGATAGGGGAAAACTGAAGAGGGTGAAGGGGAATACATGGTGATGGAAGGAGTCTTAATTAGATGATGTATTGTAGAATTATACAACTGAAACCTGCATAATTTTATTAACCAATGTCACCAAAAAAAGTTAACAAAAGGTTTAATTAAAATCAATTATCTATAATTCAAAAACATCCATAGAAAAGCAAACTGAAACCAAAACAGGAAGATAGAATTATAAAGATGAGTGCAAAAGGCAATAAAATAGAAAACAGTGGATAGTTAACACAGGCAAAAGTAGATTCTTTAAAAAGCTTAATAAAAAAAAAGGTTAAATGCCTAACAAAACTGGTTAGGTAAAAAGTCAAGAAAAAATATATATGCAGGAATATTATAGATAACATTGTCATAACAATAATCAGAATATTCTAGACAACTTTATATAAAAAATATTTGCAGTTTCGTAAAGTGGATGAGTTTCTTAAGATACAACTTACCAAACTTGACAAAAGAAATTGAAAATATAAATACTTATGTATTTGTTTCAGAAATTGAATTTGTGATAAAAAAATATTCCCAAATATAAATTTTAGGCCCACATAACCTAAATGGTAAACATTGGCCAAAATATTAAAAGAAGAAATAACACCAACATTTGTACAAAAACTCTTTCAAAAAAGAGGGGAAGAGAAAAGACTTTCTAAACTATTTTATCGGGCCAGTGTATCCCAAACACCAAAACCTGGTAAAGATATGGTAAGAAAATGAAATTACAGATCTACTAGTATATCCTTTATAAGCACATATACATAAGAAGTCCTTAACATAGCATAACACTGGAGATTACAAAATATTCCTGTGTATTTGAAACCTGTATAATTTTAGAGAAATTAAAGAATACATGAACTAAATGGACAGTAACATCTTGTTCATAGATTAAATGACTCAATATTGTTAAGATGTCAGTTCTTTCCAAATTGACTTATAGATTCAGAGCAATCATAATATTAAGATTTTTTCATTTAGAAACTGATCATATAATTCCAAAATTTATATGAAAATGCAAAAGACCTAGGATAGCCAAAACAATCTTCATGATAGAGTTAGAAGTTATACTACCTGGTTTCAAAAGTCAGTATCTATACTAATAAAAGGGCAGTATGCTAATTAGACTAGGAGACCTTCCGGACAAAGCCATGGTGGCGGGGACGAGGCAGAGGTGGTTAGGAGTAAGCAGACCGCAGAGGGGGGCAGTTGTGACCAGGCCAGCTGGGAGGGAAGTTGGGGGCGAGCAGGTCAGTGGGGGGAGGCAATTAGGGATGATCAGACCAGAAAGGGGGCATTTGGGGACAATGAGGCTGGCAGGGGGGGGGGCAGTTAGGGGTGATCAGGCCTGCAGGGGTGGCAGTTAGGGGTGATCAGGCCTGCAGGGGTGGCAGTTAGGGGTGATCAGACTAGAAGGGGGACAGTTGGGGGTGATCAGGCCAGCCAGCAGGCAGAGTGGTTAGAGGTGATCAGGCAGGCAGGCAGGTGAACAGTTAGAAGCCAGTAGTCTCAGATTGCAAGAGAGATGTCCGACTACCAGTTTAGGCCTGATCCCATAGGGCAGCTGGACATCCTCCAAGGGGACCCAGATTAGAGAGGGTGCAGAGGCCGGGCGAGGGACTCTCCTCGACCTGTGCATGAATTTCATGCACCAGGCCACTAGTAAAGCTATAGTAATCAAGACAGTTTGCTATAAGGATAAATGAGTAGAATAAATATAACAAGAGTCTAGAAATAGACCCACATTTATATAGCCAATTAATTTTAAACAGAGGCACCAAAAAATTAAATGGAAATGTATATTTTTAACAATGAAGATAAACAAACAGATATCTTTATGGGGATTAGCTGCACATCATACACATGAATGAATTTGAGATGGATCACAAACATAAAAGACTATAATGCTTTCAGAATAAAAAAAAGGGTATTTTCTTCATGACCTTGTTATAGACAAAACACAAAAAGCACATAACAATAAAGCAGAAAAAATATTGACTTCATAAAAAATATAGAACTGCTCCTCAAAGTCACCATGAAGAAAATACATAGGTAAGCCACAGACAAGGGAGAAATGCTAGCAAAAGACTTAGATCTTTACATAAAGGATTCCAAACATTCTGTAATGACACAAGAAGCCTTAAAAAAAAAAAAAAAAAGTCCAGAGACATGAATACACATTTTTAAAAAAAGGGGACAAATTGCAATAAGCATATGAAAAGGAGTTAAACATCATTTGTCATCATGCAATTTTAAATCATGGGATATAATAGAACATCTGGAATTCTCATAACTGTACATAAATGTACATAAAATGGCACATACAATCATTTTGGAAAACTTTATGACCCAATAATCCTATTAGTTATTTCGTAATGAAATGTTCATAATAACTATAACCACTCCAACTCCAAATAATCCAAGTGTCCATAAACAAGAGAAAGGATAAATAGTTCGTAAAATGAAACACCACTGAGTAGCAAAAACAAACTGGTGGTATATGTAACAACATGAATGAAGCATATTTTGAGCAATAAAGACACCTACAAAAGTGAACACTTTGTATATTCCTTTTTTTTTTAAAATCAAGAACAGTTGAGACTTATCTATGAAAAGAGAACACAGAAATATGGTTGTCAAGGGCAGGAAGGGAGTAATACACTGAAATCAACACGGGAATTTTCTGGGAGATGGAAAGGTTCTTTACTGGGTTAGGGGAATGATTACACAGATACATCAATTTGCCAAAAAGTGACAGAATATAATCCTAGAGTCTATGCACTTTGTTGTCCATGGACCAAAGCACATATTTTCCATGGACCAAATTTTACTTGAATAAAAACCAGTTTACCTCAAAAAGCATGAAAATGTCTAATTTATCAGCGGGCCCGCGCCACTCCCCAAAAGAGCTGTTTGAAGACATGTGTACTTCTCTCCATTTTCAGTGACTTTGTTTTTTAAGTCAGTTAGCTCTTAAAAATAAAACTTGAATTGTTTTTAAATTCATTAAATTTTATGGTGAAATGCTGCTCATAAAATTTTTTGTCCTAAATCTCTTATTCATTAAAATACAATCCATCGTATCTACGTAATAAAAGCCCACGTGACCATTCTGGCAGAATGGCCAGTCGCTATGATGTGCACTGACCACCATGGGGCAGACATGCAACGCAGGCGCTGCCCCGGTGGTCAGTGCGCTGAAGCCGGGCTCATGGAGCAGCGACCGGGCAGGCGGGAAGGAGCAGTGGGTCCTGGACTGCGAGAGAGATGTCCACCTGCTGGCTTAGGCACAATCCCTGGGGGTCCCAGACTGCGAGAGGTTGCATGCTGGGCTGAGGGACCTCCCTCCCCAGTGCACAAATATCATGCACTGGGCCTCTAAATGTATAATAAAAACTGAAATTATCCTAAAGGTTGTCTAAACCCTCACCTCCTTTAAAGCAAAACAGATGCTTAGGTGAAGTGAGTTGTCCAGGATCATATTCATTTTAGAAATTAAAATACATTACATATATCATACATTACCATCCTTTGCAAATACTAATACTTGGGCAAAGATAACATCTTACCTTTAAATGAAAGTTGGTTGAACAATTATGTGTTTTAACTGGCAACTAAGCAAGCATCAGGAATAACAACTGTCATTAGAAGGTTAGAATATTTTATATATAAATATGCACTATCAGTTATATTTCATTTTTAAAATATGTATTTTTATTAATTTCAGGAAGGAAGAACCATTGATGAGAGAGAATCATTGATTGACTGTCTCCTACTGGGGATCAAGCCCACAACCCTGAGCACGTGCCCTTGATCGTAATCAAACCTGGGACCCTTTAGTCTGCAGTCCAACATCCTATCCACTGAGCAAAACTGGCTACGGCTGTTATATTTTAAAGAAAGCACATAATTTCCATGGACCAAGGCATTTTCAAATTCTCCCTGGCTAGCTCTTCATGAAAGATGCACTTTCTAGTTCAAGAGTGTTGGTCGTTAGAGCTCGTGCATTTCTATCAGGCCCCCTTTTCAGGAGCTGTACTGATCATCTATACACCTGTGCAACCAAACAACTTTGATGAAAACTACAGTTAGAGAAAAAGCATAATGGTATTCTTGTACTGTAACGCAGGGTAAATGTAGGAAAATGTAGTTCAACACAAATTTGGCAGTGCTGGTTATGATGAGCAAAGAGGCTTAACATGCTTAAATGATGAAAAAACACTTAATTAGATAGGAACAATTTTATTAGATAAATATAATTTCATAAACTTTAAAAATTACTGAGATCTGTACAATAAGTAACTACATTTACTAAAAATGCAGAAAAATTTTATAGTCTTATATTAGACAGCCACAGTGTCTGAGGTCCAAAATTTTAAACTAAGTGTTGCTACAGTATTTACAGCTACTAATTTCTCATAAAAATCTAACAGTCATCATTACTACAAACATATAATTAATTATGCTCTATTTTTGTAGGAATGTCATTCAAGTTATCTCACATAAACAGCACATTAATAATGTCTTATTTTTATGAAAATAGATTAACTCATTTCAGGATAGAAATAAAAGGGGACCCAAAATTGATAAAACATGTTTTACGTAACTCTTTGGTGTGTTACTTTTATCAATACCTACGTGTATCATACACCAAATTGATCTTTACATAAAAAATACAAACATGAATGATTTTCCCTTTTCCCTCAGACCCCAATAACTTTTTAGACTAGCACACTTGAAAAACTTTGTATAACTTAAATTTTTTACCACACTTGACTGCTGCCTATCAGATAAGAGTCTCAAGTTTATCACACAAGCCCAACAGCCCGATGTCACAACCTTACGCAGCAGAAAACACCGTGGTGCCAGCAAAAGTATTTTTGAACAGGGTGAGGTGCCTCTTTTACCTTCTAACCGGCACAGGGCCCGAGTTTGGTCAGGTCTGGGAAGCCTTCGGATACAATGGAAATTAAAACCCAAGGCGGATGGTTTTTAAGAGAAATTCACACTGTAAATTCTCCTCTTTCTTCATTCTCAACCTGGCAGCAAACCTCTAGTTCTAACTAGCCAACATCCTACTCCCCTAGAGTGAACCTAATGCTTGCGAAAGCTGCGGCAGGGTGCTGAGTCACAGAACAGCTGACGGTCATTTTGGAAACGGACTTGGTGCTTGCTGCTATCTTCAGGGATACTGCCTTCAGGCAAACACGTGAGGAAAATAGATTTGAGACCAATAACTAACTAGTAATAACACATGTAGCATCTTACTCTGGTTTTGGCAGATAAGAGTAAGTTAATTAACATTGTATTTTCCAAAGAATTTTAAATAAATATGCAAAGGGGAAATTTTCCGAGATTCCTGGTTATGTAGTAATAGTTTTACAATATGAGTATTAACAATAGAAAACTATTGGGAACTTACAAACAACACTGATATTCTCTTTAACCAATAGAAAAAAACCCTTTTTCTTACAATTATAAAATAATCTTCCTTTAAGTGGAGTAAGTTTTGAACAGCAGGGTAGGATAAGCACTATCAGTAGATGCATTTACTTTTTTAAAAAATATAAAGTTTTAAATAACCTCAATAGGAATGCAGGAAATTACACTGACCAGGCCTAAGCACCATACAGGTTAGCTGACGCCTTGCTGCAGCGGTTAGAGACTGCCTGATGGCTTCGTAGTCCTTCTCTGCGGTCAGCAGTCAGTTTAGTGATGGCAAATAAACACTGCTATGTAGAAGTAATGCAGGCCCCACTGAATGTCATTTTGTTGTAAGACATTCTAAGAAAAGCAAATGCCATAATATCCTCCATGAATATTTTTAGCAATTATTTCCTATTTTGGAATGGGAATTGGTAAATGTAGCCAATATACATTTTATTACCCCTTTAACATATTTTCAGAATAACAAAATCTTCCTAAAGCGACTTTGGAATATCTAAGTTAAAGAAAGACTATTTATAAAAATTAGTATTTAAACTGAAATTCACAACACAATATTCTTTCATTATTGAAACAAAGGTGGTATTAGCAAGAAACAGTTTACCAGTGAACAAAGGTAAAGTCTTAATTCTTGACTATTTCCTATTAGCCCAATTCAAGAATTCTTATATTCATAAAATGAGAAAGGGGTGGAAGGCTGCAAAATAAATCTACAAAAGAGAATTATATTGTCAACTGTATGGAAAACTTTAGTAAAACCTTACTTAACCATTTCCATATAGTTTAAAATGTGTATGTACACAATCATTAAATATGCTTAGGGCTAGGTAATAGTTCTTAACCCATAAAATTTAGCGTTTTAAACTTTGTTTCACTTACATTCTATAGCCATACCTGAAAATATACCTTGTAATGAAACACTGGACAGATTTCCCTTTGCTGTAATAGTCTGCCGTAACTCAGATAACATATATTAACCTAAAAATAACAGGATTCTTGTCTGAGATCCTTTACACTATAATCTAGCTTACTGAAAGGCAAGCCATAGAAAGAGGCTCTTCTCTTTATTTTTTTATTAGTCCAACGTTTTGATTTGCACAATTAAAAGTGTTTGCAATATTTAAATACTGTCCAAACTTGTTTTTTATTGATATAGTTGAACTTTACAACAGTGTCATAAAATATTATAAACAATTTTCAGATAGAAGAAAAAAAGCAAATTTAAATATATTAACTAGATTAAAACATGCAAAAGATTAAATGAAAAAACACATCAAATAATAATATGCTGATAGCTAATTTACCCACTTTATATTCTGCCATAAAAATATTGGTAAACATCAATTTGAAATTTGGTGAATGGACTTGATTCCCGATTTATGTATAAGATATGATACACTTTGCATGTATATGGTTAACTTTACTGGTGTGGTACATACATTAAGAGAAGTTTGGTATTGGTATATATTTACTACCCACAGTGCAGTAAATAATGGTTAGAAATGCATTCTCCTAATTTTCACTATGAACTTAGAAAGCAGTAATGAATTCACAACATGGGTCACTAAGGGACCAAAATTTCTTATTATTCACATTTACTTTTCCCATGAAAAGCTTCAAATATAACTCTAATAAAAAAATAGAGTTTTCAAAGCAAACTTTTCAGCATAATTTACAGAAGCAGATTTAAATAGAAGACTCAACAAGTAAGCTAATACTCAAAAATACAATTAACTAGGAATTACCTTTCAACCTTGATATTAAAATATGGTGGCCTCAGCATGAGGCTAAAATGCCATTAGGAGCCCCACAAACACAGGGACAACCCAAAGAGATGGAAAATGTCTATTCACAAATTTTAACACGTTCAGATTTAAATTAAAGGGGTTGAGAGTAGTTCATGTAAATCCTTTTTTGTTTGCCTTTATAACTTTGAGTGGGTATGAACTACAAAGATTTCAGAAAGTAATTCTGCAGATCTAGTGTGGCCCATTACCAGGATCTCGTCCTGAATTTAGGAAAGGAGTCGAATTGCTCCCACAAAGTACTACTGCTCTTTTAACAAGTAGATGAGTCCATTGTGGAGAGAGTCAAGATGCTCCTGTCGTTGGTATAGAAAGGATCCGATGCACTCCATAATCTAAATGACAATAAGAGAAAAGTTTGCTCACCAGGACCTATGTTTTAATTGAGAAAAAAAATGTATTCTGAAACTTAGAACCAAAATGCAATTTGAATATTAAAATAATCACTGATTAATTTTTAATTGCTAAAAGGAACTTCTTCATATTTGATGAGTTTAACAAACATTTCATTTATATTATACAAAACTTGGGAAAGATAAAGCTCTAATCATTATCTATCTACTATCTATCTATCTATCTATCTATCTATCTATCTATCTATCTATCTATCTATCTAAAAGCCTAAGCGACCTGATAACTGGCTGGTTGCTATGATGTGCACTGACCACCAGGGGGCAGATGTTCAATGCAGGAGCTGCCCCCTGATGGTCAGTGTGTTCCCACAGTGGGAGTGCTGCTCAGCTGACACCAGGCATCAGATCCTGGGCGCACAGCTGGCCAGCGCAACCGTGGTGGTGCGAGCCTCTCTTGCCTCTGTGGCAGTGCTGCCGAGCAGCAGCAGTGGGGGCGGCAGGCACAGCGGGCCAGGATGAGTGGGAGAGGCACTGTGCCCAGGCCTGGCTCTTCCCTGCCTGCCCGCTGTTTCGTGCATTACATCCCCCAGGGGTCCTGGACTGTGAGAGGGTGAAGCCAGGCTGAGGGACCCCACTGGTGCACAAATCTGTGCACTGGGCCAGATCTAGTATAAAAATAATCGCCAAAATTTAGACATTCATTAACATTGAAACAATTTCTATAGGTAGCAAAGTATGAGTCTCTCTTAAAATCTTAATTTAAAAAATAAGTACGTTGCCAAAACTGGTTTGGCTCAGCGGATAGAGCATCGGCCTGCAGACTGAAAGGTTCCAGGTTCGATTCTGGTCGAGGACTTGTACCTTGGCTGCAGGCACATCTCCAGTAGGGAGTGTGCAAGAGGCAGCTGATCAATGTTTCTTTCTCATCAATGTTTCTGACTTTCTATCTCTCTCCCTTCCTCTCTGTAAAAAAAAAAAAAATCAATAAAATATATATATTTTTAAAAAGTATGTTATTAAGAGTTATGCACTGAAATGCAATTAGGCTGTATTTTGACATCAAAGAAGCAAACAAATATCACACTTACCAAAAACTTTGGAATAAAATAGCAGTATGTTCTTAATTTATTTCTTTTCAGCTATAAATTCTATTCTAAAGATTTTAGCATAGTTAGTTTGAATGTTGTGAATGATTTATTCAATAGGCATCAAAGACACCTCTAAGTCTAATGAAATTAGGGTTTTCATTAATTAAGAACAAATGATCTTTTACTGGTCTGGAAAAGTCACCTACTATCGAAATGATAAGGCCCATAAAGCAATCTTCTATATATAAAAAAGCCTAATATGCAAAATGCCTCCCCGCAGGCGGTCGATGGACAGAAATTGCTATGACGTGTGCTGACCACCAGGGGCAGCACAAAACAAAGGAAGGCCCTGGCTGGCAGTCAGGGAAGGGAGGTCCTAGCCAGCAGCTGTTAGGGACCCTGCCTATGCACGAATTTTGTGCACTGGGCGTCTAGTTCATTACATAATACTTTATGTGCAGCTGTATTACTTTAAGCTTAAGTAACTTAAGGTCAAAAATAGCCTGCCATACTTAAAACAGCCTCACCTACTTTAAGGATTACCAAGTCAAAGCTGGCTTTTCTTAAAAGACTAAAAGAATTTAACAGTAAGCACATTTTATGTAATTTTCTAGGATTCCCACTTTCGTTAAACAAAGATGTTAGAGGAAGAGATTAACATTTAAAATGGCCCATATTCACTTTTATCACATATCTGCTGTTTGAAGACAGCGGTTGCCAACCAACTGGTGGTCTGCAAAGTCCAAAAGGTTGGCAACTTCTGTTCTAAGAGACTCTGTGTGCTCAAATTTAAGTCAATTAGTGAGCAGTCATAATGAAGTTGGGGACCTGGGAATTTCACAAAGTTGGCAAAGAGGAAAACAAACAGCAAGCATACCAATGGCTTACAGAATTTCCTAGTTGCCAGAAAACCTTAAAGAGTATCTACCCTAGTTTAAGGAAAGGCTTGTTCACTATCCTATTTCTAGCACCTAGAACTGTGCCTGGTACATAGTAGGCACTCAATATTTGTAAAATATATGAATGAAACAGAACTATGAACATTTCTTAGAATAAGTATTCATGCAGGAAAAAGTATGCTCAGACATAAATGATAAAACATAAGTACCAAAACCCCAATGATCTGGAGTCAAGTTTCCACTTCCAAATTGCCAATGTTTTTAATATAAATTTTTCTTCTTTGCAACTATTGCTTACATAAAAATGTTATAAGGTTTCATCCATTTATTTTTCTTTTCAAAGCACACATGTGCATTCATATGTCAAATACCATATTTGACAGAACATTAAATACCTGAATTATGTATCAACTATTAACTCCTTTCTAATTAGAAAACAGTTTTGATTAGGATGAAGTAATTGTTGATAAAACACATACAGAAAATCATTTATTGCTAAAGTACAGCTCTTTAGGGTACAACATGACATAGCCTTTCATATAGCACCTTGATGCTACCTTTTTTTAAAAAAAATTTTTATTGATTTTTTTACAGAGAAGAAGGGAGAGGGAGAGTTAGAAACATCGATGAGAGAGAAACATCGTTCAGCTGTTTCTCCTACACCCCCTACCGGGAAAGTGTCCGCAACCAAGGTACATGCCCTTGACTGGAATTGAACCTGGAACCTTTTCAGTCCACAGGCCGACACTCTATCCACTGAGCCAAACTGGTCAGGGCTGATGCTACTTTTGAAAACAAGCTTGCAAAATGGCAAATTCCTTTGACAATCAATTAATCAAATGTAAGTAGAATTTTTATGCCTGGATAGTAAAAGGTCAATCAGCAGAGAAATCTGTCCTATAAAAGCACTGGTTATATTTCTGAAGCGATGCCCTTTTATGTTTAATATGTTAATGGAATAGACCAAGGGCTTCTATATCTAGTAACAAGTACCAGCATTGCCCTACCATTTAAATTAGACATAAAATAGAAATGTAGAATAAAAGCTGCTTCAAAATCAAAACAGAAATGCCAAAAATATTTCACTAATACAATTACATATAAAAAACAGGAATAAAACTGTATCAAAATAACTTGCAAAGTTCAAATATAATCTCAATGGAATTGTGGCAATTTTCTATAGCCCTTTGAAAACACCAACTGGTTTTACATATATGATTCTTACCACTAGAAAAAAAATGAACAGATCTCAAAATACTTTTTAGATTATTAATTTAAAGAACAAAAAGGAGATAATTAAAGTAGCATCTGATAATTATAACCTTAGATGCTGGACAAAATTAGAAAGATATTTACAGTCTGTCAAATAAGATATTAATTACTGTTAAAGATTTTATTAAGAAAATAAAAAATAAAGTCCTACAAAAAAAAAGGAATATGATAAAATCCTAATTGAAAAAAAGTATAGATGATTAACAGCCAGCTTTAAGAGAAAAGGCTGAAATAAATCTCATAATGCCTGGGGCAGGCTCAAGAGGGATAATGCAGTAAAAAAATGACTATGTAAAAATAATGGAGACATATTACCTACGTAATTAATATCAAGAAAGTGGGAGCATATATAACGCAGAAAAATATTTTTGGCTCATTTAAAATCAATTCTAGTTTTTTGTAACAGTAAAGATGTACCCTATCATTAATGAGAACTTCCTGTTGAAGTAGAAAATTTTAAAATTCTGTGACTTTTACAGTAGTCTTTAAAATATATATACATATATATTTATTATTGACATTATTATAGATATCTATAGTATTCTTTTATTCTAACTCCCACCTTAGTTCCATGTAATGAAGCTGTCTTAGTAAGTAATATACATTCAGCCCTTTGGAAACTTCCTTTGGGAAACTTTTTGGCCTGGCACAAAAAGCTGCTTTCTCATAATGCATTTTACAATACGACTGTGGAAGTCATAACATGTAAATCCCAATAAATTTAACTGCTCATAATACTTCTTTTATGTAAAATAAAATTATTACAAAATGGTATCACAGCATTATGAGAATATTTTTGATTATATGTTATGATAAATAAGTAGGACTTGAAACGACAGACGTTAAATTAACATAAAAAAGCTTTTTTTTTTTTTTTTTTTACAAATGCAAGTGTACCATAAAGACGTGGCTACAATTAAAGGCAAAGTGGGAACTATCAAGTTCACCAGTAAGTTACCCGAATTTTATAATTTTTTAAAACATAAAGCTAACCAAATACTAAAAATTTCTTTATCAACATGTAAGAGTTGTGCCTCCTCCACCCTTCATTCTCTATTCTTGTTGTACTTTCTTTTCTTTTTTTTTTTTAAGTGTTTATTGATTTGAGAGTAAAGAAGGGAAAAGGGGAGAAAGGAACATCAATGATGAAGAGTCACTGACCCACTGCCCCCTGCCTACCCCCCACCCCGCCCCCACACACACTGGGGCTCCAGCCTGAAACTCAGGCATGCGTCCTGACTGGGAACGGCACCAGTGACATCCTGGTTCATGGGCTGATGCTCAACCACTGGGCCACACCAGCCGGCTTTTATTTCTTCCTGCTATACTTTCCAACCTTTCCCAAGCCATAGCACCTATAGAAAGTGATACTGTACACACGGTGCACTATGGACAATGGAAATCACCATCTATCCCTGCTCATCTATATCCCTCATGTACATCACTGCATTGCTGCTTTGATTTTAAGAATATGATACCATCGACTTGAAGAACACCGAAGTGTGAAAAGTTATTACTACTCCTTAATAGCCTCTAAATAATAATATCCCCTAAATAATATGTCTCTTGGGGAAATATATGAAGAAATGTATACATTTCACTTTCAAATAAATTTAAGGGGAATTTATCAAAAACTTGCATTGTTTGTTGTGATCCACAGAAGCAAGCACTGATAAATCTTTTAAGAAATAGATTTGGGCCTGGCAGGCATTTGCTCAGTGATTGAGCATCAACCATGAATCAGGTGGTCACGGTTTGATTCCCATCAGGGCATATGTCTGGGTTGTGAGTTTAATCCTCATTGGGGGGCGTGCAGGAGGCACTTAATGATTCTTTCTCATTATTGGTTTTTCTCTCTCTCTCCCCTTCTTCCTTCCTCTTTGAAATCAATAAAAAATATATTATAAAAAAAAGAAATAGATTTTAGGAGACAAAAATGCAAAGATTCTAATAAACCATAATTTAAAGAGCCTGTTCTAAACTTAACAACTTTTAATTAGACCATAAATACCAAGTAAAAACTTAAAAACCACAACTGATTATAAACCTTATTACAGAGGTAAAAAGGAGTAGGAACACAGCAATACAGTCTTGTGTGTTTATAAATACCACAAGGTCTCAAATGACTGACTAGAAAATATAGACCAAGAATAAGAAAAGCAAAATCTTTTGATTTTACTATTATATGTAGATTATTTTGTAATGGTAAATACAAAAAACAACCAAACAAAAATATATAGGAAATAAAAGAGTAGCATAGTAAAAAGTTATAAAAACCAAGTATGAATACCATGTACACACTCCTATTTTACTACATTTTAGAAAGATTATGAAGCAAAATTTTTTGTTCATTAGGTGAAAAGTCTCTTCAAAGGTGCTTTTTCTTCCTTTGTTAGTGAAAGAACCCCTTACCCAGAGCCATAAAGTGAAATCTACCATCAAAGAGTGCTAATAAATAGCACACTTCCTGCTTCAGTTGGTAAAACCAGCTGCTGATTTATTAGGTATCTAGGGACGCATGTTCATCTGTTCCAGTTTACAGGACACTCATCTGTAGCAAAGGCTACTTAAAAACATTTCACACCTGCTGACATGGGTTGGACTACATCTTCCTATTACTCGTTCCAGCATTCTTCCAACAGATGCGCACGCTGTTTCTCCTTCTGAGAAACAGCACATGGAGTCCAAGCACTTGATACTTGAATTTGTTTCAGTAAGCTGGAGAAATTGCAACAGAAAAAAATTAGTTATTTTTTTCAAAAAGCATTAAACATTACAAGCACTTTAAAACCAGAAGTAATGTTAATCAGCTTAAGTAATGTATATAATAACATGTTTTCTACAATATGAAAATGTATGCTATGAAAGGCTTAATTTAAGAGTAATCATACAAAATATTTAAATCTGAGTTTAAGTAAAATAATTATACAAAACAATGAACATTATTTAAATATGCAAATATTTTGGATTTTAATGTCAATATTTTATTATGGTCAAATTATATCAACTACTCAGAAGCATAATGAATTGGAACTCTTGAGATTTTTGTTTAGGTGAAATGCTCCTGTAATTTCAACTAAAATGTCTAGCAATCAAGAAAAATGGAGTGTGAATTATTTTGAAGCCTGGGAAATAACAACCAGGCAGGATCTAATCCCAACCTTCAACAACTATAATAATTATAACAACAAAAATAGTAGCAAATACTTTATGCAGTGTTACCATATGCCAGGTTCTAAGCACTTACATATATTCACTTCATAATTATCATTGAAAAAAGTACATAATTTACCTGAAATTGCTGAGCAACTCTTAAGTGCCAACCATACCCTTAATCAGTTCATCTTACTTTTTAAAAAAAATTAACTGATGGTACATGTATTAAAATCAATTAAACAAGTAGCTAAATAGTACTATTAAAATGTAAAAATAAATTAGTTCTTGAAAATATGCAAGATTTATATTGATTCAGGCATAAATAAACGCAGCAAGATAAGTGTAAGCCATACCACTACTAATTTTAGTCCCGTTAAATGAGGAAAAATGGTATGACACAGAGTTAATGAATCCCAAACCTGGTTTTGATGGTCAAGAGTACTGTTAAATTTCTCAAGGTTTGTCATTTTAAATAAACTTATTTTCATTTACTTTCCTTTACATATGTAACATATTGCATAACAAATCTTTCAAAAGTATAAAAGAAGGAAAACAAGAAAAATAGATTCATTTGAAGGTTGCAATTCACAAAGGTTGGAAATCACCAAGTGTTGGGAGCAGGTGTGACAATGGGGGACATTTGTGGAGACACACTGGACAGAAGAGATGGACAGGGTGGAATGTAAATAACCTGGCACTGAGAATGAACCTAATCAACTGGTGAGGTCCTGCAAAATCCCTGGACAGAGTAATTCTACCTGATGCCAAGCAGTGCAAGTCAACACGGTTCCTCATTGGGAATTGCCCAATTGCACCAATCAATGTCCTAATTTCCCTTTTTAAAATAACCAAATTTTCCTTTTTCCTCTACAATACCCCTGGTTTAGGCTGTTCACAGCATTGTCTCTTAAAATGTGAGATGTTTACAGACATTTCACGAAAAAAACTTCTGTGGCCAATTTAGTTTAGGAAACACCATTCAACAAAGGCTGAGTGAAGGGCTGTCCGAGTCAGTGTGCGTGGTCAGCTCCAAGGGGAGAGTGAGACACCCAGCAATTCTGAAACTCTTTTTCTTTTCTTTTTCCAACAACAGCCCCCCAAAACCAAGGGAACATTAATCAATATCAGGAGGAATGATAACATTCAGAGGAATTGTTTAGGAAATGCTGGGTTAGGTAACGCGATCTCATCAGTTTCCTCCTTGAGTTCCTGGACTCCAGGTCCGCCATCTCAAAATCACCCTCTGTAGAAAGCTGGAGTCCATAGCTCCCCCATAATGCTCAAAGGAGAAAGTACAACACCTTAGGGAGATCCCTAAAGCCCTGTATACACTGATCTGAGGCTGCCTTTCCAGCTTACCTTACCAATGTTCCTGTAGTCTCCACACGCTCAACCAGGCAGTATTCCTTGCCTGGGGTTATGTGCGAGGGCCTGCCCCCAACCAGGGTCGGAAAGCTGACCCTGACACCACGTTCAGTTTAATCACCATCATCTCCATGAAATCTCCCTCACCTCCAGCTATCAGGCAACCTCTTTCTGGATTCCATTCCACTGCCTGTTGACATCGCTTAAATGACACCAACACTTAAATTCGATTTATATTTATTAAGCAAGGAACTGTGCTTACTAAAGGATAATCAGGAACAAATAATGGAATGCTTATTATATGTGTGCCACCTCCTATGTACGATGCTTCTCATGGATTATCTAAGAAGTATAACCACCTTTTGGGATAGGCAACCATATTCATAAGCATTTTTAAAAAAATATATTTTATTGATTTATTACAGAGAGGAAGGGAGAGGGATAGAAAGTCAGAAACATCGATGAGAGAGAAAAACATCCATCAGCTGCCTCTTGCATACCCCCTACTGGGGATGTGCCCGCAGCCAAGGTACATGCCTTGACCGGAATCGAACCCGGGACCTTTCAGTCCGCAGGCTGACGCTCTATCCACTGAGCCAAACCGGTTTCGGCTTCATAAGCATTTTATAGATGAGGAAACAGAGAGGTTAAGAACTTGTTCAAGGTCACCCAGGTAGGGCTTGGGTCTTGGTTTCTTTGATTCCAGAGCCCAAACTTCTTTACTATGACATTATACTGCCTTCTGATAATTATGGCATGAGGCAGGTCACAAATATCAAAGGAGAGAAGGGAAAGCTCTCGTTGGTAATGGTGGGAGGGCATAGAAAATATGGTGGAAAAGATGGCATCTGAAATACACCTCGATGACTGAATGGGTTTTCAGTAGCTGGAGACTGGGGAGCGAGAGCACTCCGGCTAAGTGAAGACAATGAGCAGTGACTGTGTGCGGGCAGAAAAATGTGTGTATTCAGTGCTTTCAGCTTCAGCACAGAGTAGCTGTTACTTCTGCCTCCTTGCAAATAGACCAGTGCAACTCAGTGCATGAGGCACAAATCAGCATTTTCCAAAAGACTGCTGACTCATGAGGGTATAGGTGTTTCTGGACTCTGAGAACAAAAGATTAGAAAATTTTAAGGTACTTTGACGTAATACTTTATTTTATATGTCTTTTAAATTTCATTTCCTGGTAATTAATTTTTATTGTATTAAAAAAAGCATTGGTCTATGATGGACTGGAAATTAAAAACAACAAAACAAGCAAACAACTAACTTGTCTTGCACCACATTTACCGGGAAGCACTGAACTAGACCAGAAACTAGAGAGATCAAGGCGTTTAACAACTGTGCTCTGCCTACAGAGCTAGTGCTCAACCAGCTGATGGGAATTCACTGAAGATGACATCTGTAAAGTCAGCAGTAAGATAGACAGAACACTAATTCGGTAATGATCTTGCTTTGTATCCATCATCTTTCACTTTAAAATCTAAGGGCAGGTAGTAATATATCGGCAACCCAACAGAGTAAACATCTTGAAATGTCAAAAATAATATAAAGAAACTAGGAGCCGGTGCGCTATTCGAAATTGCGTGGAGCTACCCACCCTTGAGTCACTGGTCCGGCCCTGCCTCCCTCCTCTGGCCCTTGAAGCAGCGGTGGCCGCTGCTGATGCCATCCCCCAGCGCAGGCGCACAGAGGCCCCTGCTGCCCTGCCCAATGCTGTGTGCAACCTCCTCCTGTCCGGTCGACCCGTTATGGCGTCCTGGCTAATGAGCATATTTCTCTAATTTTATATATACATAGATGACTTCCTCAGGACACCTTTTGAACTAAGAAAAATGTGTTTTTCTTTTTTCCTAAAAAGAAACCCCCCCAGCTGTTTTGAAAATGCTGAATGCTAGTAAATTGTGTTTTTGTATCCTATCCAATAAAAGAGTAATATGCAAATTGACCATCACTCCATGTGGCCGTAAGATGGCTGGCAGGGGAGGGCAGTTGTGGGTGATCAGGCCAGCAGGGGAGGAAAGTTGGGAAGGACCAGGCCTGCAGGGGAGGGTAGTTGAGGGGGACTAGGCCTGCAGGGGAGGGCAGTTAGAGGTGACCAGGCTTGCAGGGGAGGGCAGTCAGGTGTCTATCAGGCTGGCAGAGGAGTGGTCAGGGAGTGATCAGGCTGGCAGGCAGAAGTGGTTGAGGGTAATCAGGCAGACAAGTAGTTGGGAGCCAGCAGTCCTGGACTGTGAGAAGGATGTCCAACTGCCCATTTAGGCCCAAGAGACACACACACTGCCACCCCCCCCCCCGTGCATAAATTTTGTGCACCGGGCCTCTAGTAGATCTATAAAATAACACTACACTGTTGTCTAGCAAACCTTCAAGCTCTATCATTTTCCCATACAGAGCTTTGATTTCATATTTAGGAACTAGGAGCCCAGCCAAAGCACATGTTGTCACAGTTGCCAGTATAACTGGAGTGGAAATGGGGTGTAGCATTTAGAGAGGAAATCAATACTTTTTTCTTCTTTACTAATTGTAAATATTAAAAAAGAAAAGTATAGTAATGGAAGTGAGATCTTGCCTAGTGGCACAAAGAAAAAACTTTTAATTTATGAGAATTTTTATTAATTTGTACGACACAGTCCACCACTTTCTTCCCAGGAACCACCACGTCATTTAGGGCTGGAAGGGCTCCCAAGCAAAACAACTACAGAGATTCAACATGACTATGTATGGCTAATAACAATTTTCATGTTTATAGAACTTGCCTTTTGAAATATATTTTGGCTCATGGCTCTATTTCCATTATTTTTACATTAGTGATGGTACTTAGACGTTTCTCCCATTAGAAGCTTCTACAAAATATCTTCCCTAAATCTCCTAAATATTAAAAAATTTTCATACATTTTTAAATCTTTTAATCACTTTATTACATATTACCTATCAAATTAAGTAATGTTTTTAAGTTCAGATAATAATTACCAAGCTATTAGCCATATTTATTCTTTTGTCCTTAAAATTGTTTTATATAGTTGATATTCAAAATGAGTGCCCTTCATAGCCTTTAAAGGAGATATCTGGAAAGGAGCCTTACACTATAATTACAAAAGGAGAAAAAGTTTGTGTTTAAGAAAATGTTTTTCCTTTAAAGGTAAAATCAAAAGTCATAAAATATTAATGATTCCAAATTTGGTTAAGGATAATAACATTCTTAAAACAAGTAATAGCTTCATCTAATTATTAAGAACTAGAGGCCTGGTGAATGAAAATTTGTGCACTGGAGGCGGGGTTCCCTCAGCCCCGCCTGCCCCTTCTCACAGTCCAGGAGCCCTCGGGGGCGGGAGGCGCCACGGCAATCGGGGGAAGGCAACACCCTCATCACACCTTTGCTGCTGCCACTGCTGGCAGCTCAAGCCTCGACCTAGTTACCTGCGCCTCGGGCCAGCCCTCGGTGGCTGGGCAGCTGCCATCTGAGGCTTGCCTGTGCCTCGGGGATCGGCTGGGTAGCTGTCATCCAAGGATTACCTACACCTCAGGCTGGCCCTGGCCAACGGGGGGCTGAGGGGGACTCCAGGGGCAGGCAGGGTGGGCCTGGCCGTGCTGCGCACCTGCAGCCCCAGTGGGGCTGAGGGGACTGGGTGCCACCATCTTTAAGGGTGTGACAGTCAATTAGCATATTCCTTATTGGCTGTGGGCGCTGCCATCTTTGTGAGGGTGTGATGGTCAATTAGTATATTCCCTCTTTATTAGACAGGACTGCAACAGGCAGCCGTTTGATGAAGGCAGTTAGATAACTTCCTTGTCTTACTCAAGGCTTATTTCTCTAAAACATGCCTCAAGCTTACAGTCACTCCTCTAAACTTCTTTGCTTCTCTCCAAGTAAAATGAACAACTTGAAAAGATAATTAAAAATATAGGTAGACTACCTCCACACTGTCTTTGAGGGATCTCCTAAGAGGAGATTTATGTATGTGTTGCCTAAATATAACTATGAAAATATGCATATAATAATTATATTTTAAGGTAAGCTTATTTTAATAATTTTGCTTATTCCTAGTTTCAAAAAGATGGACTCCTTTATTTTAATAATGTGGTTACATAAATAACAATATATAACACAGAATTTGTAGTTTAGGTGAAGAAAAAATTCAGTATCTATGAAAAATGGTGATTCCCACTTTTGATGGAGGGGGTAAAGCAGAATAGCACTAATTAATGCACCAATTCATGGCAAAGCTGATATTAAGAATTCAGTTTTCTAAGTATCAATCATTTTATAGTATGTCATAGGAAAAGTTAATGGTAGAAATACTGTCAATACTAATTATTTTCCTTCATTTTAACTGCCAGATGAAAAGTTGTTCAGTAAGTCAGCACACATTTGAAAATAATACTAGTTTTATAAAGTGTCAGTCATATATATTAGGCATGCATCTAGTTCCTGCCACAGGTGGCATCCTTATTAATATTAATTAGTCTTTTAGTCATTAAGGTTTTCTGTCACTGCTTTGTTAAACGAGGCAGTATCTGTACCTTTGTCACAAGAAAGAAAAGGGACTTGCAGTTAGTTGAAACTGCTTGAAATGTGTTCTCTTTTTGGTAGTGGCAGGTTTGGGGTCAGGTGTAAGCACCTGGTTCCAGAATGAGAGAGGTCAATAGTCATAGCATCCAAATGCTATCCTTGTGGTTGTTAGACACAGCCTGAAAGAGGGCATTCAGAGCAGTAATGCAGAGACAAAAAAATGACAAAGCAATAGAGGCCTCTGAGGCAGGTGACAGTAGAGGGAGATGACTAGAAGACCCAAGCCCACTGCAACATTCAGGGTGCAGCATAGCCTTCTGTCTGATTTTGCAAGGCCAATCAAATTTTGAGTCGGGAAAAAAATGCAATTTCAAGACAGAAAAAAAAAAGAGAATATTATATAACATTTATTTTTAAAAGTGATTTTTATCTAAAAAAAATATGCCAGCCAGAACCGGTTTGGCTCAGTGGATAGTGTCGGCCTGCAGACTGAAAGGTCCCGGGTTCGATTCCGGTCAAGGGCATGTACTTTGGCTGCAGGCACATCCCCAGCATGGGGTGTGCAAGAGGCAGCTGATCGATGTTTCTCTCTCATCGATGTTTCTGACTTTCTATCCCTCTCCCTTCCTCTCTGTGAAAAATCAATAAAATATATATTTTTAAAAATAAAAAAATATGCCAAAGGCAAAATACATGAAAAGAAAAATATTCAGGTTATATTTCATTCAACCAATTAAAATTCAAGTGATAACTAGTGAAAAACTGCAGATCAGGATTATACCCCAGCAATTTTACTACAGTCATATTCACAGTTTGAGGATTCTTCTGCCTTCTTGTTTATAGGAAGGGTGACCAAATATCAAGAGAATGATGAGAAAATTCACTTTGTAAAAGTTACATAGTTAAAAAAAAAAAAAAAAGAGTAACCAGGCTCGTTATTTAATAGCAACATTCTAAGAACCCAATTCTCAACTGTATTGTACATTTTAATGGGCATATAAAAGTTAAGGTGCACCAGACCCATGTCTTTTAAAATAGCAAAATTTGCATTAGAAACAAAATAAAAATTCAGAATTCTTTTAAATTTCTTTTCAATTAATAATAATAACCAAGAGTTGATTAATTATCTTCAACAATTTCCATTTAGGGCAGTTCAATAAGGAATCTAATTTTAAAAATATGTCTTCCAAAATAATTTTGATTTACAATCTATAAATAGTGTTTTGTTTTGTTTTTAATTTCCACACTTAATAGGATTTATCCCAGGTAAGACAATAGCACTTTCTTGACCAGTAATTACAGGAGACCTCATTTAAGAGTCATTGATAGGGCCGAACCCAGTTTGGCTCAGTGGATAGAGCGTCGGCCTGCGGATCGAAAGTTCCCAAGTTCGATTCTGGTCAAGGGCATGTAACTTGGTTGCGGGCACATATCCAGTAGTGGGGTGTGCAAGAGGCAGCTAATGGATGTTTCTCTCTCATCGATGTTTCTGACTTTCTATCCCTCTCCCTTTCTCTCTGTGAAAAATCAATAAAATATATATATTTTTAAAAAGAGTCATTGATAGGGTTGTAGGACTTGAAGTGAAATGACATATGATGAAACCAATTATATCATAGGCTAATTGATATAAACAAGAGTTAAGTCCCTATAGCATCTCATTAATGTTACAATGAAAAGCCATTAAATGAAATGATGTTATTCAAAGACATGCTGTTCAATATACTAAATGGTAAGAAGATCAAGTAAAAATACATTAGTGGTAAGAATTATCCTCCATAATTACAACTCAGAATATTTTGCACATCCCAATAAGGTTGTCAGAGTTTATTTCTCAAGAGGGTTTATTAATCAAACCCTCATAAATTCATACTTTTTTATTACGAAGATATAACTATTAAAGTTTATAAAAAAGAACTGAGAGTTTGGTGAATATCAGTCAACAGAAAACTATTCAGCACCATTTCTAAAATTCATTCATTTGATCATTCAATTCAAGAGGTAGACTTAGATAAGCAACTCAGTGTCTAACTACATTAAGATGTGTAAAATGATACACAACTATAACTTCAAGTGGGAAAGTGATTTCAGAAATAATAGCAATAGCATGACATATTTTAAAAAGAAGTGACAAGGAATAACTTCTTGAATATAAGATAATAGGTTGTGAAAATACCTTACTAGGTTAGAATTTGAGATGAAGTATGATTCAACAGTGTAACTCTAAAGGAAGATTAATAAAGTATACAAAATAAACATATAAAAAAAGTAAAGATCAGAAAAAAGGAAACAAGTAAACAAAACAACAATGTGAGAAACAATGAGTTATTAGTAAAGTAAAACTAAAATATCAGGCCAGTTCTCCCATAGCATGCCCCAAACATGAGAACTTAGCAGATACGTCCCCAGGAAGATCCAGCGCAGTACTACCTAGTGCACGTAAGAACTGTCCTGCTGGCTGCAAGACTCAGCTAGCAGGTGCCTACTGTCCTCCCCTCTGTGCTTGCTTTCAGCAAATTCATATGCTGAGCTGACTGAACCCTTATCTTCTTCCATCTAGAAGGACAGAAAAGCAACAAGTCTTATATTACAGACAATACTCTCACTGTACAGGTTCAGAATCAGAACAGTAAGTTGGGGTCCACAATCCATGAGGTACAAATGAATGTTCACACACCACTACATTCATTTACAATCACAAAAGAGAGCTAGCAGCAGCTGCTTACAGGGCATACAACAGAGCGCACAGAATAAAGCCATGATTTTCCAGTGTACAAAGGACAAATTAAAACCAGGTTTCCTTCAATAAAATTAAGTTTCTTCTATTAAGCAAATTCCCTGTCACCAAGATTTAGGATTTTCATTGCAAAGATAGGTCCCATTTTGTACCTCTCATGCTCCCTTCTCAGAAGACTTCTCTATTTACAAATAGCCAAACTAACTGGAAACTTTCTATAATTATGAGTCCTCTCTGAATAAACGCAGACTTTTCCTCATTTCTATGTATTTTCTGTCTTAGATATGACTAGTAATTATCTCAATGAAAAATACATATATAAAAAATAAAGTACAGTAAGTCCTCGAGTTACGTCGGAGATCCATTCCTATGGCATGATGTAAGTAATGTTCGCTGTAAGTAATGTTCATCTACATAAGCACCTATGTCACTCCCATGTAGCACAAACACAGCAGTAACAAAGTGAAACAGTAAAAAAATCATTTAAAAGATAACAATTCCTGACCTTTACTTGTGGTAAATAAATAATAAAAAACATAAAGCACAAATGTATGTACATAAGTTGAAATGACGAAACTTTTTTTTTTTTAATGAATAAATGGGAGATGGTGACATGATATACGTCCAGTCCGACGTAACCCGAGGACTGCCTGTAGTAGAATTGTTTGGTTTCAAGGGTACAATAAGTTTATGTAAAGATAGCTTTTCACAATAGGTTTGCCTATAATACAGGGGAGGAGAAAATACTCACAATGAGTGTTCTTTTATTCAAAACTATTGTTAATAGTTTTGTGTTAATGGTTCTTAGGGTACTGACCTGATCAAATATTTGAAATCTGTTAAAGGTATTTGATATCTATATAATTTTCCTCTCTGTAAACAATTAAGCTACTATGGATCACACCCAGTAGCTCAATGCAGTTCAAAACCAATATGTATTCAAGTCATAGGATGCATCAGGAGATGTATGTGGGCACATGTTCTTCATGCAGCTGTGAGCAAACGCCCACCCAGTGGTCACTCGCTGCTCATTTAAGCAACTGTTATTTCTCCCTGGGCTTTGGTCAAACACAGCATTTCTTCTTTTTTCCTTTGATACCGATAGTAAGGAAATAAACCACAGTATGTAAAATAACCATCTGATGGGTGAGGAACCTGAAAGTTCAGAGAGGTGAACTACTCTGGTTAGGACATACAGGAAGCAGTGCTGAGGACAGCATTAGCATTTGACAGTTCCCCATCTCCCCTTTCTCAGCCCATCTGACTGGAACGGGCTTGCAGCAAAAGCCGCCTGACCAACAGAGCCTACTGTCACTGTGTTCTTGCACAGATGAATGTCAAACTTACTATTTTGTTACATGATTATGGAGCCTGAAATCTCTAGTTTATGATCTTTTTTCCTCATTCTTTTTTGTGGATTGATTTAAGTCAATACAATATGTAAAATATGATTTCATAAAAATATTATGATTATTCTCAACGCAAAAGTTATCTTTACTTAACAAAAGAATGTTCTTTAAATGAGCTTTCCTATTGCCTAAGAGTTAATTAGCTGTTCAAATATATAATACTGTTTAAAATTACTATCTGAATACTCACTGTTTACAGATAAAATGTGATATACATATTTGGTTCAAGCAAAAGTGAATACAAATCTTTAAGATTGTTTTAGTTTTACCACTTATACTCATTTATATATTCATCTATAATTCTTATAACTGTAATTTGAAGTAGAATATTTCAAAAATCTTGAAGGTACTAACAAATTCAAAAGATTTGTGTTTTTAATAAACACTGCCTTTATAATTATTCAAAGTGTGTGCATACATTTTTTGGGACATCCGATATATATATATATGTACTGCATATCATTAAGAATCCACAGAATAATGATAGAATGAGAAACTGAAGGGTGCCAAAATTAAATACATATTTTAGTTATATTACTTTTTCCTCTTCAAGCTAGACTGGAATTAAAGTTAACACTATATGATTTTGGTATCTTAATACCAACAGTTCTAGAATGTAAGCTTTTATTTTCTTCCATCAAAAGACTTCTCTAGATTACTGGGTGTGTGTTTTTTGTGGTACTGACAGAATGGAACTGTCTGTAGACATAAAGGTATATATAAGAGATATAAAGTATATGTTCAATTTATAGATGCACTAAACAGAAGCTAGGATATGAAATGCTTCAGCAGCCATTACAATGTACAAAGACAAATATGCACATGAATTACAACACAGATTAAGGCAAGATAAAAAATGAGCAACTCTCACTTTCAAGTAACAGAAACTTAAAATTTTAAATTTTGTTAGCTTAAATTTCTCAGCATGCAGGAGCATTCTTAAATATGAATATGACAAGCAGAAGCATTAGAATTGTGCTACAAAAAATAGTGTAAAATATATAACAAGGTACAGATCTCTGTCCTGTTCTGCTGAATTTTCTTCTCAATGAAAAAATGAATTTTTTTTTTTTAGGTTTTAACATACGTATTAATAAAGGTCAAATTGGAGACAGAGCTGTGCTAACAAAAACATGGCCCACTTTTAATTCATGCCTCTGCCCATCTTTTAAATAGTGTTTAATTGACCTTCAGCATGCAGAAGTTAACAAGGTTCTATTCCTACTCTACCTAAGTTTGCTCAGCTGATTCCTTGCCCTTGACAATGGCTGCAGTGCGATGAACTCGTCACTTAAAGCAACTGTGTTGGAGTACATCTATAAGTGGACAGAAAAGGGATGGGACATACAAAGAGTCAGTGAGCTGTATTCATCACCTGAGAGACAGACATAGGACAAGCTATATAAAGACACATCTGTCCCTATAAAAGCAGGAAATATCATACATCGTATATACATATACATGACTGCCATTTGTAGGACTACTCGCTTTCTTCATGGCTAACACCACATTGCTATTCTGGAGTAAAACAAAGTGCAAAATAAATGCTGACAACTTTTCTTTTGATATGATTTTTCTGGCTGACAATTTTCTAATTATTCTTCATCATGTAAATTCAAAGGTGAAAAAAGTATAAAGCTGAAAGAATAAAGATTACTTCTTACAGCAAAGGAATGTTACACATTACTGTTGGAGGAAAAAAACAAAACACAGAAGATTCCTGAGTGGAAGCAGAGATTTCCTTTTTGGATTAGAAAACACAGAACACCTATCAAGTCATTTTAAAGTAAATTTAGTGGGACAAAAAGGGAGACTATGGCAGCTTTCACAC
The DNA here is from genome assembly GCA_027563665.1 of Antrozous pallidus. Lineage (NCBI taxonomy): Eukaryota > Metazoa > Chordata > Mammalia > Chiroptera > Vespertilionidae > Antrozous > Antrozous pallidus. Next base: position 43,056,776 of record CM050514.1, on the reverse strand, counting down.
ACAGATAGAATGAGTGATTCCACATTCCATTTTTAATCAATTTTAACCTATGGTTAAAGATGCACAATAAAGCCATAGCCAGTGTTGCTCAGTGGACAGAGCATCGGCCTGTAGACCCCTGAAGGGTCCTGGGTTTAATTCAGGCCAAGGGCACATTCCCAGGTTGTGGGCTCGATCCCCAATAGGGGGCGTGCATGAGGCAGCCAATCAATGATTCTCTCTCTTCATTGATGTTTCTATCTCTCTCTCCCTCTTCCTTCCTCTCTGAAATCAATAAAGAAATATATTTTTAAAAATAAAAGAACCACAATATAAATAAATAAGGTACTTTTAACCTTTTCTTGCCTAAGAGTCCTCCTTAAGGTACAAAATATTTCCTATGTAATCCTTTAGAAAGAGGTATCAAAAAGGTAACAAGAACTAGTATTAGCACCTTCATTAAGAAGTCTATGAAAATACATCATAATTTGCAAATGCACTGCCTATTATAGATTTTTAAAGGCAAATGCAAATAAAACATACTATTTACTCTTGTGAAGAACAGTTTTGCCTGGCCGGTGTGGCCCAGTCGGTTGAGTGTTGACCCATGAACCAAGAGGCCACAGATTTGACTCCCGCACAGGGCACATGTCTGGGCTGCAGGCTCATCAGTGATGTTTCTCCCTCTCCCTCTCCCTTCCTCTCTCTGAAATCAAGAAAAAACAAGAATAGTTTTTAAAGTGAAGTCAATAATATATTTTGGTGGAATATAACTTGCTATAGACCAAGAGGGGAGACCAATGTGTAATCTTCATAAAGGTCTAGGAAAAGTATAATAGGCAATTATTAAAAACTAGAGGCCCAATGCATGAAATTCGCGCAAGGGGCTCGCCCCTGGCTGCTGCGGTGGCTGCCTCTGCCTCAGTGCGGGGGCCACTGCGGCCTCATCCTTCTGGTTAGGTCTAATTAGCATATTATGATTTTATTATATATATATTCTGTTACTGTAAATCTTTCTTAAGATTAAAAAAGGTAGGTAAACTTTTCTAATATACTAGCATATTTAAGTAATAGACTGCAGAGTAGAAAAGTTTTTTCATACTGTTATAAATATATGCATGTGTAGAGTAATCAGATTATGTCAATTATTTAGCCTCATTTGTAGATCAATTATCACAGAGCAACATCCTCATCATTCTTGTAATTATGTTTTTTTAAAAACTGATTTCAGAGAGAGGAAAGGGAGGGAAAAAGAGGGAGGGAAGAAAGAAGGTAGGGAGGAAGGAGAGTGAGATATATATTAACTTTTGTTCCATTTATTTACGTATTCGTTGGTGGTTTCTTATATATGCCCTGACTGGGGATCGAAGGCTAATTAGGTTTTTACTGAGGACTTACTACATACAGGCCCAGTGTTAGGTGTTTTATATTCATCATCTCTAAGAATCATGTATGACAGTGGTTATTATTCTGACTTTACAGAGGAGGAAACTGAGGCTTAGGAAAATGACTGGATTAAAGGCATACATTTTATAAATGGTTAAAACAGCATCTGAATTAAGTTTGCCATGCTTTGGAGGCTGATGCTACTTCAGTGATGTTAAAATGTATGTTGGTTAGGACTGAGTTACCAAAATAAATAAAGGCTAGAGAAATGCTGACATGATGGCTGAAATTAAACCAATGCTGCCCTGGCTGGTGGCCCAGTGGGTAGGCACCCGTCCGCGCACCAGAGGGCCACGGATCTGATTCCTGGTCAACGGCACGCGCCTCTGCTGTAGGCTGGACCCCAGGCCCCGGCTGGGCACGTGCGGGAGGCAAACAACTGATGTGTGTCTCCCACACAGAGGTTTCTTCTCTCCTTCTCCTCCCTCCCACTCTCTAAAAAATCAATGGGAAAATATCCCCAGGTGAACATTCACAAAAAAGCAGCACAAAACACAACAAACAAAAAACCCAGTGCACCATGTAGGAAGCCTAACTCCACCCTTACTTAGGGAAACACATTCTATTTGTAGAATATGTAACTAAAGTTCCATATTTAGATGAAAAAATCTGTTTATTGTGGCATAGATGTTAATTAGAATGTATCTTGAGCCTATCGATCTACTGCTATGGTAGAGTAATAAGACAAATCAACCAGATAGACGTCTGGCTCATGTACAAATCAAACAGACAAGGCACAGCCAATTAAATAGCTGTTGTTTCTTACGCATCTACTATGTGTCAGGAGTCCTACAGTTAATAGAAATGTCTTTAAAAAGACCAGCCTTAATATTTACACTATGAAATGCTTAAGACAGAAATGAATAATTTCTTATTTTCTGATAGAAGCAAAGTATAATGATAGCTATTCATTGTTAAAAACACCTAAATAAAAGGTTTTGTATGTAAAAATGGTTACCTGTGCCTTTTCAGTATTTGTAGGATGGAAATGCCTGTCAAATACTTTCTTCACAATATCAAGAAACAGACATATAACCACCATGAGGATTATGGCAAACCAAACAGAACCACTGGATAGGAGCTGAAAAAATACAAAGTACATATTCTGGGAGCCCAAAAATGGCCTGCAAAGAAAGGAAGTGGGATTAATAAAAGTAGAAACTATAAGCGTTTCTTAAATCAAGTCATTTGGCTTTACATGTGAGTTTACTAACCTACTGTATTTGAAGGTTTACAATTTAATTTGGAATACAAGTTTGGGAAAATGTTCAAAATTTAGAATCAGCAATTAATTGAATAACTAATAAAATAAGACAGATTTTAATTATTAAAAATAAAATTTAATTACTTCAATGACAGCTACAGTTTTTATTAGAAAAGTAGCAAGTAGTTGACCAGATAGCTCCTATCTTAGTAGGATATCAAAAAAAATTACTCAGTAGTACAGACTTAAGAGGCCAATAAATACAAGAAAAAGTATGTGATAAAATATTCTCTACTAAGCAATTAAAAGATTGATTATCCAAATCTTAGGTTGAAAAGTTCTACTTAGAGGTTCTTCTCTACAAGTATATTTTAAAATGGGGAAATAGAGAAAGAAATGAAAAAATAAAGAACATTAAAAACTATTCAAAAGAGTATCCTTTTATGATCCTAAGTGGAAGATAGTTATTCAGCTAATCTAAGTTTTTGTTTTTTGTTTTTTTGTGTTTTTTTTTTGCTCATCTTCTATAATTTTTTGCCCAATAACAGGGATCAAAGGCACGGCAGACAAATGTATTATAAATTCTCCAAATGAGAGACTTTAGTTGTTCATCACTTATAAAAGACTCTTAGTAGAGGCATTAATTTTTAATCTATCATAGTAGCTGAAAATATGAGTGGTACTTTACCAATGAAGATGAAGCATACTACTTAGTTTTAACAGAAAAGTTGTCAGTCATGAAAACTTAAGGCTCAATATGACTTTTTAGTATGCACATTAGTAAATAATTTAGAGAAAATATGGTTAGTGTTAGGTAATTGTGGAATAAAATAAGTGGGGTTTGAATCCTAGCTTTGTTCTTTTTTAACTTTTGGAATCTTGGGCTCAGTTTCCATTTAGAAAATATGGAGACTATAAGATTATTGTGATGAGTCAATGTAATATCTTAGGTAAAACACTTAGAACATATTATTCAGTAATTGTTAGTTTCTTTTTACTCTATATCAGTAAGATCAACTGAAAGATTTAAATTTGTAGGACCTCAATATTATTTGTTCAAAATAAAATCTATCACAACACAGGGGTGGGGCAAAAATAGGTTTACAGTTGTGGGCACACAAAAGTTTATTCTTCTATTACAGTTTATTAATTACCAGAGGCCCGATGTACGAAATTCATGCAAGGGTCTCGGCCCTCGCATCCCCTCTCAGCCTTGCCTGCCCTCGCAGCCCTGGCTTCATCTGGATGGTCGTTCTGCTGTTTGGCCAAATTAACATATTAGCTCTTTATTATGTAGGATTGTATTATTTTCCATACTCATAACTGTAAACCTACTTTGCCCACCTGTATTTATCAGATTTGAATCAATGTAATTAAAGTACAATATAATCACTCACCAAAGAATCCCTCCATAAAACAAAGAAAATACAAAATAGAATATAATGGATCCCCAAGTAACAAGATGGTTGATCCAGGTCCAAAAATGAGTTTCCAAAGCCATCTAAAAAGAAAAGAAAAATTTAAATCCTTAATATAAGTATTTAACCTCCAAGATAAAAATCATGAATGAAATATATTAATTTTAAGTAAGGTTCCTATGACCAAGTTTCTTAGAAGATAAATATTAATGCAAAAATCCTAGTATAAAATTGAACAATTAAAGTTTATAACATTTTTCTCCTGTGAGGAAAAACCCTTAAAATTTCATGAGTACTTATTTTCAACTCCATTGCCTGAAAACAACTTGTGTTGTCATGCATTATATACAGAGAAGCAACATTTCAGAGATGAGTACTGTGGGATTAACTTTTATTGACCATAATAATGAGCAGATGCTTTTCAAAATAATGAGCTTAAAAAAAGAATTTTGACAAAAATAAATTATTAAATAGCAATAAGTGAAGTCATTCATGATTAAAGAAAAAATATGCGTCTATGGCTAAAGAAATTTAGCTATGAGTTATACATATACAAAGTGTTTTCATCTGTCTAATTTCTGTGTCATACCTTTACTGTGACTGTAATAAGCATTACTGTGAAGACCAAGGTGCCAAATGTCCAGTTTCCAAACATCTACACAGAAAGAATAAGCCATTATTGCACCGTGTGTCACCAGGATGCTAAGGGGGATGTTAAGCAGAAAGTAACTTCATTCTGTATCTAAAGTACTTGCACTGTTTAAGCCAGTTACATTTGAAATCTGTGACTAGATTAGTAAAGTTAAAGGAGTATGAGAAGAAACACCATAAGAATTACTGTTTATTATTATTATCCATTGTATAACATTATCAGACTGAAAACCCAAGATGGATTTGGAATTATGTGGCACAAATTAGAAAGATATAGTAATTGCTTCATTCCTGTCACACAGTAAAAATGATAACAAAACCCTGTTTGATCACAATTATTTTTTATAACATTCCAACTGGAAGTTACACCAGATAACTTGCCACTATATTTCTGGACATGGCATAGGCAGAGCAGGGAAAAAAAATTACACACAAAACCAATACCTGAAAGATAATGGCTAATAGAATTACTCCTCAAGGATTCCTTATAAAAATGGTGTTAATGTCAGTCAGAAAGTATTCCACTGAGTTTTTTTAATAGCAAAAACTTACATAGTTTATTAAAAATGCAGAATCCCCAAAGAATGTTAGGATTTCAGTTCCACAAATAGGAACATAACTAGAAGTTTATGTTAACTTAGTTCATAAAGTAGTCATAGTCTTTACTATTGGTTTAAAATTATTTAAAGGGCTGTTTTGTTAAAACAGATTTCTAACAATTAGCATTTACTTGAAAAATTACTTAACCTATAAGGAAAACACCTTATAGGTTTTTATAATTAGGGTCTGTAAAAAGGACAGGGAGCGTGATAAACAGCAATCTATAAGTAATAGTTATCAACAATAAAATATCAATTAATAGTCTCTTATTTAAGGGTATAAGAGGAGTTTATTGGTTAAGACAGTGGTCAGTGAACTGTGGCCTGAGAGCCGCAGTTTGCCGCTCTGTTGACTAATGAGTTTGCCGACCACTGACCTAGACTCTCGATTCCAATAATTACAGGCTGTTGTTGTTCCTTATGATTAAGCCCCTATCCAGTGGTAGGCAAACCCATTAGTCAACAGAGTGGCAAACTGCGGCCCGGGAACCGCAGTTTGCCGACCACTGGGTTAAGAGAATAAAAAAACATAATGAATCCCTCCTTTTTCTGCTTTTACCATCTTTAGAAATTACCTAGAAATACTGAGAAACTGTGGGTCTCACTCTGCTCAGCCCTTGGAGGAGTGCCAGTCTCCTCTTTCTGGGCTGTGTGGACAGATAGTAAATGCAGCCAGAGCACCTGTGCCTGGATGTGGTAATAACTGCACATGTCTTATCCCTCAGTACAGTATCTGGCTTTACAGGGGCCAGTTACATGGACTCTTTCTTAGAAGCAGAGCTTATTTAGGCTTCCTCTTGCGTTCGAGGGCCTAGGGAGCTATAAAAACACATTCACATGTTGTTGTTTTTTTATACAATTAGCAAAAGTAATGTATTTCAACTGCAACTAATCAGCTAAGACTACTGCCTCTTTCCATTCTGACTTCCCCTTGAGTTGCTAATGAAGTGAGAGGCAGAGGGCATTTTGGGGATTTGGCTAAAGAGTAGTTGGGCTTATTATATTGGCTTGGGTTAAGTGGGACCTATTTATGTCAGTCAATTATTATGCTTAAGCTTATATTACAGTTGTATATTCTTTCTTGGTTAAAGAGGGCATGCCAAAATGTGTAAAGTCTAAACTGTACTAACCCTAGCTCTACCCCACTCAGAAGAGACAAATGCTCAAAACACTTTCTATCACTATTTTCTTATTTTTTGGATAACTTCTTCTAACTGAATTTATTATCTAATCCTATCTAATAAAAGGGTAATATGCAAATTGACCATCACTCCAACACATAAGATGGCCACCCCAATGTGCACACAAGATGAATGCCACAAGATGGCCAGCAGAGGAGGGCAGTTGTGGGCAATCAGGAAAGCAGGAGAGAACAGTTGGGAGGGACCAGGCCTGTAAAGGAGAACAGCTGGGGGCAATCAGGCCTGCAGAAGAGGACAGCTGGGGGTGACCATGCCTGCAGGGGAGGACAGTTGGGGGGAACAAGCATCAAAGGGAGGACAGTTGTGGGGACCAGACCATCATGGGAGGGTAGATACGGGTGACTACTAGGCCTGTAGGAAAGGGCAGTTAGGGGCAACTGGGCCGGCAGGAGAGCAATTAGGCATTGATCAGGCTGAAAGTGGAGTGGTTAGGGGGTAATCAGGCTGGCAGGCAGAAGCAGTTAGGGGCAATCAGGCAGGCAGGTGAGTGGTTGGAATGAGCAGTAGGGCATCTGTAACAGAGCAGTAGGGCATCCCTGGAGGGGTCCCAGATTAGAGAGGATGCAGGCTGGGCTGAGGGACTCCCTCCAGTGCATGAGTTTCATGCACCAGGCCTCTAGTCCTATCTAATAAAGAGGGAATATGTGAATTGATCCTCCCACCATTGCAAAGATGGCGGCACCCACAGCCAATAAGGAGGGAATATGCTAATTGACTGCCACACCCTCAAATATAGCAGCACCCACAGCTACAAGATGGCAGCGCCCAGTCCCCTCAGCCTCCACACGCCTGCCTGCAGAGTCCCCCAGATCCCTCAGTCCCCCAGCTGCCCAGGGCCGGCCCAAGGTGTGAGCAAGCCATGAATGGCGACTGCCCAGCCACCAGGACTGGCTCAAGGTGCAGGCAAGCCTTGGGTGGCAGCTGCCCAGCCGCCTAGGGCTGCCCGAGGCTCAGGTAACCAGGGCTGGCCGAGGCTTGTACTGCCACAGTGGCAGCAGCAGAGGTGTGATGGGAGTCGCCTCCCACCCCTGAGGACTCCCAGACTGTGAGAGGAGGCAGGCCGGGCTGACGAACCACCCCTTCCAGTGCATGAATTTTCATGCACCGGGCCTCTAGTTATTTAATAAAGCCAAGTTAGAAAGGCTCATTCATTATTCATTTGTATGCTCAGCAAACAGAAACTGAGCATCTATTATACTCTAGGCCTTGGGAATAAAGCAATGATAAGACAAAATTGCTGACCTCATGGAGTTTACACGTAGTGAAGGAGACAGATAAACAAATCAACTAAAAATATAAACCTTGAGGGACAGATTAGTGCTATGAAGAAATGTAAACATACAGTAAGGGGCCAGTAAGTGATGAAAGGTGAAAGATACAGCATTTTACGGGAGTGGACTAGAAAGGCTTTCTTGAGCCAGTGATGTTTCAGCAAACCATGTGAGAGAAAAGCATCCAAGAAGAGAAATAGGGAGTGCAGAGGTCCTAAGGCAGGAACAAACTGGTCTGTTCAAGTGACAAGAAAATCGATGTGGCTTACAATAAAACACCAGATGATCTCGAGCATATTAGATAGGTGATCATATTCTCTTTTCTAAAAGATCATGTGGATTGCTGTGTGGAGAACAGCAGGAAGGTCAGAAAATTCTGTAGCACTTCCTAAACATACCCATAAAATAATTCATGCAACTACAAGCAAATCCTCATTTCTAAATCCTCATTTCTCATCTAAAAAGGGTGGGTCATAGTATCTCTCTGACAGAATTATTGTGAGGATTAATGGATATGGGGTATGTAAAGAACTTAGCACAAAAGTAAGCACTAAGTAAACAGTAGCTATTATTAAAAACACAGTTTTGGAATGAATAGCATGCAGGGACATGAATATATCCCCTTGTATTTTTAAAGAGCAAAATTGCCTGGTATCTTGAGCTTCATATTAAGATTACATTGTATTGCCTTTTAATTCTAATTTGCATAAAATTTTACCAAGTAAAAAACATTAAAACCTTTTTATAATTGCATTTTAATTTAATATCTGCAATTTTATAATTTAAACTGAATTTCACTTTTATTTTTTATGACAGAAAGTTATCAAAACCAAATTAAATCAAACAATTAACAATTTTTAAAATTTATAAATTTTACCTGGCCGTTTCCAAGAAGAGATATATCTTTCCCCATTAGAAAATAGGATCCATAAAAGAAAATGAAGGCATGACTGAAACCCAGGATGGTCCAGTAAAGAAAATTTGTAATGCTTAATTGACGGTTTTTACTAATGTCTCTGTACATTTTTTTAAAAAGAGAAGGAAAAGGAACATATTAGGACTCATATTTATTATTTATCTAATCAATAATCATTACAATCAAACCATTACTTGTAATAATATATAACTGCATAACAACTTACAGTTCATACTAGAGGACCGGGGTTGTGTACCCGTGGGGTCCCTTGGCCTGGCCTGGGGAGATTGGGCCGAAACCAGCTCTCTGACACCTCCTGAGAGGTCCTGGACTTCGAGGGGATGGTTCTTGGGTGACGCACCCTGGAATTGGGCTCCCTCCTCTCTGGTTCTGGGTGCGTCCCCTGAGAACCACAGCTGCCAAGTCACTGCAGCTCGGCAGCTCCTGCTTGGAGTGTCTGCCCCCGGATGGTCAGTACACTTCATGGCTACTGGTCAAATGGTCAGATGGTCACTTTGGCTTTTATATATTTAGACTGGAAGCCCAGTGCACGAAATTCATTCATGGTGGGAAAGAGGTCCTTCAGCCTGGCCTGCACCCTCTCCAATCTGGGACCCCTCAGGTGATGTCTGATTGCCTCTCGCAATCTGGGACTGCTGGATCCAAACCGCTTGCCTGACTGCCTGCCTGCCTGATCACCCCTAACTGCTCCCCTGCTAGCCTGATCGCCCCTAACTGCTCCCCTGCTGGCCTGATCACCCCTAACTGCTCCCCTGCTGGCCTGATCGCCCCTAACTGCCTCTGCCTTGCCCTGCACCTGGGACCCAGAATTCCCTCCTCCGGCTGGTCACAGGCACCCAGGATCCAGGCTTTCCTCCCTCTGGCCAGCCACAGGTATCCTGGCCCCGGACTGGCTTTGCCGGGGCTGGCACAGCCACTGGGGGCCATGTGTGGTGGCTCTACTGGGGCCACAGGTGCTGGCACACAGGACAGTGGGGTAGGCAGCTTTTCCCTTTCCCAGGCCACAGCCTGGCTGGTCCCCATTCCTCTCTCATGAGCTCATTTGTGCTTGCTTGGCTGGTTCCCATTTGTCTCTTGCTAGCTCATTTCTCTCCCATTCCTCTCTTTCCCTAGTGTTGAGTATCTGAGCCTTTACAGCATGATGACCATTTGCATATTAGCTCTTTATTATATAGGATAATACTTTTAAATTCATTTTCTCATTTGATAAAGAAATATGATAAGGCTAATATTTTAGTTTAATTGTGAAGAGTTGATTTATCTGCATTATATTATGTTGTAAACATTCAGTCACTCTGCCATGACTGTTCTTTTTAGTGGAGTCATTTCAGTTAGGTTCAGCACCGGGGCTCCCAAAAGATTGCATGTCCATCAATAGCTATCATGAGAAAACTAGTCTTTGCCAATCTTGGGTCAAGCCTAGTCCTACAAATCCTGGAAAATCAAGGTTAAGTTTTTGCCATTTCCAGATAACTGAATGCCTTTATAAGAGTGGAAGTCAGGTTAATGTGGAAATCAAACTGGTTCTGAGGAAAGTTCCACATCTCTGTGATTACTTGGTTCTGTGGAACCAGGACTAATGCAGAGGATATGAGACAAGAAATAACCGTACATTTTACATTGATTACTAGTCATAAATTTGGCAATACCAGAACATAAAAATTAATATTTAAGAAACTCTAGAGACAACCAATTACTGAATAACTTCATTTGTGCTCATGAAATAGACTATTACTGGCTCCCAACAGTATATGTAAATTATACAACTGCTGCCTGATGTATTACTAGGGTAAAAGTGTTCATTTGCAAAAAACATTGGAAAATTATTGTGTTCAACAATTATAAACTATACAACTAAAGTACCTTCCTTAGTAAAGTATTAATCACTAAATATTTACTTATTTTTAAAAACTGGTAACTTGCAATCAGAAATGTTATGGACATTTAATACTGGAAAATACTTACCGATAGAGTGTGGGCTTGTTCTGTAATACCTGAGGGTCTATATGCTGTTCCAGTAGACTATATATCAGAATAGGTAGGGAAGTAAAACAAATATTGTATAAAGTCAGGTACACGCTGTCATACAATGTCTAGGAAGAGAAATTGATAGGAATTTTGAGATTCTAAAGTATGTATTATTTATTATACTTATGCATATTAAAAATAAAGAAGCATATCAAAATAAACAAAAATTATGTATTTTTTCCAATTTATACAAAAAAACATTTTAATAATCCCAATTTGTTTCTGACTTAAGCATTCACATATAATGTTCATAAATTTATAGTTCTTGTAGAAATTGGAATATTTTGTTATGTCAAATAATTCTGGAAATACAGTGATTTGGATCTACATTTCAAAACCCTCCACAATTTGGTGACTATGATATAATTTTACACAATTCTCCTACATGCTTCTAGGTTTCTTACTATCCCTTTGATATATTATACATTTAGTTTTGCTTTCACGGTTTTGTCTTTGCATCTAAATCCTACACTTCTGTTAAGGCATGATTCATGAAACTTTACACATTTATGGTAGCTTTCTCTTCTATACAGTCCTATGTGCTAATATTGGTACTAATTTGGTTAGCACTTTGTCTATGCTTCACATAGTTTTTATTGTTATTAATATTTTATTTTTAATTATACTGTAAACTCCCTGAAACTTAATCAAAATAGGTTAGTTCTCCTAGTCATATCCTCTTCTAGTATTCTTTACTTCATTCAAGAAAACAAACACTATTGGCAATCAATGCCTAAGCAGATATTTAGAATTTGAAGTTACAGACTGTAGACACAGGATAAAGCAGTTATGATAAAAAAAATTATGAAAAACTAATTAAGCTCTTGTGTTTTCAATAAGCTTAAATGTCTTGATCAATTAGAGATGTGTAGTGCAGTCTGTGAAGAGGGTGCTCAATTAGTCAGAAGCAGTAGGTCCAAAGCGGAAGGTCCAAATATGGTATAACTTAGCTATGAGATCTTGGGCAAGTTACTGAACTCTGTGTATTTTAACTTCCTTTTTTTATAAAGTAAGACAGAGTAGATTAGGAATGGGAAATATCTGACATGTGTATAGCTACTGCTAATCAAGAAAAGGGTTTTCCCTCTGAGCCTATAGCTTGAGAACCCCTTTTAATATAGTGTTCCTGGTGTCTGCCCATTATTTAGTAAGCTTCTGAGATTAAACCTGTATATCATTACTGAGTTCTATCATTAGGTAAGTAAGATTCCTTCTAAATCTAAAAAAATTTATGAGTTAAAAAAAGGAGGTAAAACTCCCAACTATTTTCTGTCCTGGCTTGATATGGATTTTACAGAAATATTACATACACCTAAGTTGAAAAATGTTACACAATTATCTTTTAAGCTGTTAAGAGTTAATATCCATTTTTTAAAAAGTATCCAGAATTAAAATATATTTTAGTATTAACACATTTCAAACTAAAAATCAGAATACTATGAATGCTATACTAATTAATTAAATACACTAACTAGAAAAGTTTTATCTAATTATCAGTAGAACTATGAAAAATTCCTAAGGATTTATCAAATATTGAATACACATAATTCATTCTGAAAATAAAAGCTTCTATTTACTTACTTGTTGAGAAAACAAACAGTAGAACTGATATAAAAATTGGGGTGTAATAAAGCACACATTCTGAAAAACAAGATTAAATGGAAATAATTAAAATATTTAGGTCCAAATGAGGCTAGAAACACAGTCTCAGTTGATACAGAAAACAGAAGATCTCCTTATAAGAACTTGTCCATATAAAATGGGAAAACAGAATTCCCATTTTATTAAAAAATGTCTGAAAGTATTCTACACAGAATTGCAAATGTCAAAATAAAATGCTCTCAACTTGTATTATTGCCAAGCAATAACATAATTCTGAATTTATACCTCCCAATTACTATTTGATACTTTTCACATACAGCCCAAGTAAGTTTCACTTCAACTTTAGGGTATAGTAGCTTTAAAATATTTAAAACAGAATAAATGGAACTGTCAAACATCTTCTGATTTCAATATACTTATGTCACAGCAAAACTGTAAGCTAGAAAGAAAAACTGCCACCATCATTATTAACTAGAGGATTCATGCACGGGTGGGGTCCCTTGGCTTGGCCTGCAGGGATCGGGCCAAAACCGGCTCTCGAACATCCCCTGAGGAGTTCTGCATTGCAGGAGGGTAGTTCTCAGGGAGCCTGAAATCGGGCTCCCTCCTCTCTGGTGCTGGGTGTCTCACCCGAAAACTGCAGCTGCCAAGTCACTGCAGCTTGGCAGCTTTTGTGTTGAGTGTCTGCCCACAGGTGGTCAGTGCGCATCATAGCTACTGGTCAGATGATAGAACGGTCACTTAGGCATATATATATATATATATATATATATATATATATATATATATATATACACACACACACTAGTGGCCTGGTGCATGAAATTTGTGCACATTAAAAGGGGATTAATTAGAGGAAATATTTTAATATTGCTATTTGCCCTTTCTCTATCATAGAAGTGTCAGAGATGAAAGAAAATTAGTAAAATGTGTATGAAAATCTTCTTCCTGTCAGAGTCTGGGGTGCACCTACCGCCTCAGGTCCCCTGGCCTGGTGTCAGGAAGGGGGTGTGGCCTTAGGTCCCCTGTCAAGCCCTGCCGAAAAGGGGGGGGGGACGCGCCTGAGGTCCCCTGTCAAGCCCTGCCAGACAGGATGCAAGGCCTTAGGTCCCATGGCCTGGTACTGAGGCTGGGAGTGGAGCCAGGACAGGGAGTGTGGCCTGAGGTCCCCCAGCTTGGTGCTGTGACAAGGGGAGCAGCCTGAGATCCCCCAGCCCAGCACCCCAGGGCAGGGGTGCACCTTGAGGTCCCCTGTCAAGCCCTGTGGGTGAGGGGCATGGCCTGAGGTCCCCCAGCCTGGTACCAAGGCAGGGGGTGCGGCCTGAGGTCCTCTGTCAAGCCCAATGGGGTTGGGGGGGGGGGGGCGTGCAGCCTCAGGTCCCTGCTGATTGCTCATTAAGGCTCATTACAGGAACTCAGCCTCTGCTGTGGGTGCAGCCATCTTGTGTTATGGAAACCCAGCTTCCGCTGTGGGTGCCGCCATCTTTGTGGCATAGTGATGGTCATTTTGCATATTCCCTTTGTTATACAGGGTATGCAATCTACCTTTGTTCTTTTATTGGCATGCAGCTATTAATTACAGGTATATAGGCAACAAAGGATATTCTGGTGTATTAAATGTCTTGGTACTCAGGGGCTCTTAACATGAGTTCCACTGAATCCTACCTTCCTCAAAAAGAGTCAAGAGACAGAACAGTACTTCAACATAACTAGTTTCCTTGTAATCCTCTGTATTTTATTTTATGCATTTAACACGTTTTGCGCCAAGCCCGTTTTGTCTTCATTTCCAGAAAGTATAGTGTCAGTCACTGGTGACTGACATGGCATTTAACATGTTAAAAGCCCTATACTGAGTAATTTATAGATCTCACTTGATTACCAAACAGTCATTCATGACACAAAAAGATTTCGAATGCCTGCTTGAAACCATTATATTGAAGTTAAATTAAAACTTAGTACTGGCTCAAAACAAAATAACATCAAAGAAAGAAATCAAATTAATTGAGTTCAAATATGCATAAAATAAAATGTATCAATTTTAAGTGTAAATTATGTATTTTGACAAATTTATACACCTGTGTAACCACCACCACAATCAAACTAGGTTAACTTTAACCTCATGCAAAATTTTCCATATCCCTTTCTAGTCAATTCTATATATTTTATTAATTTTTTTTTTTTTTTTTTTTTTACAGAGCGGAAGGGAGAGGGATAGAAAGTCAGAAACATATCGATGAGAGACATCGATCAGCTGCCTCTTGCACGCCCCCTATTGGGGATGTGCCCGCAGCCAAGGTACATGCCCTTGCCGGAATCGAACCCGGGACCCTTCAGTCCGCAGTCCAATGCTCTATCCACTGAGCCAAACCGGTCTCGACTCTAGTCAATTCTATAATCTACACTCTTGGCACCAGGCAAACCTTGATTTGCTTTCTGTCATATACATCAGATGACTAATAAGCAAAGTATATTCCATAAACTGTTATTTTATGGAAATGATTTTTAAGAAAAACTGTTATGGGAACGATTTTTAAGAATAATTTGTACGGTGATAGTATTCCTTAAATTGAAGCTTTAACTTACTGTCAATAACTGATTCTAAAATATTTCCATGAGTCCGGCCAGTATAGTTCAGCAGCTGAGCATCGACCCAGGAACCAAGAGTCCACGGGTTCGATTCCCGGTCAGGGCACATGCCTGGGTTGCAGGCTCAATCCCTAGTAGGAGGCAACCAATAGATGATCTTTCTATCATTGATGTTTCCATCTCTCTCCCTCTCTCCCTCCCTCTCTAAAAAAATCAATAAAAACATATTTTAAAAAAATAAAATAAATAATAAAATGTTTGCATGAAACTCACCTTATAAAAAAAATACTGTACAAGGGTAGCTATTCTAATATAATAAAAGTGACCATGAACAAACAGCAACTTGGAGAGAAATTTAAATCTTGCTATTGCATAGTCACTGTTTCTTGCAGCTTGTCTTCCTTCTTTACCCATGATTCCTGCAATAAAGGGGACAAAATGGCAAATTCATTGAAAATTGTTAAGTACAATTTTTATGATATATCTGTGAATGTGTTAATTATAGCAATTGAAGTTGGACTTAGGGTCACTATATCCTAACATATAGTATGGCCTGAGGTCCCCTTGATTTAGCAGCGAGCAGATTCCCAAAAATTTGTTTTAAATCAAATAAATAATATAAAACCACAATATATATACTAGACAGGCAGCATCAATTTCCAAAGGTTTAGAATGTAATATAAAATATAATTAATATAAAAATAATATTAAAAGTCTCAGATCTAATAAGAACATAAATTACACTAATAAGTTCAAAGTACTTGTTAATAGCTTCTAATGGAGAGGATGCTATAAAATAGTTTTAACTTCACTGAAAATAAATAATACCTAGGTTGAATAATTTGAACCTACCAAAAATGAGCTTGTTTGAGTTCTTTAAATTTTTCACACATAACTCAAAATGTGTTTTTAAAGTACACTATCATCTGAAATCAGTACATAATTTCATCTGATAAATGAATACTTTTTTTTAGGTTATGATAATCTTTTAGTTTTCAAAAGAGTTACTGCCACGTTCATTTTTTAAATCTGGAAGCAGCTTTGAAAAATTATTTTTCAAAATAAAAAATTTAAATTTTTGTCATAAATGGATAGAAATGTTTGAAAGTATAGGTAAAGACAACTATATTCACAGCATCTAGAAAAAGAAAACTATTTTTGGTGTATATACTTTTAGGATTTTTCCTTCCATATATTCTATATGTCTGTATATTTATTATACATACAAACAAGTGTATAAAAATGGGATTTTTTAAAATCTACTTTTGTCTCTTAATATACTATTATGGACACTGTTTTTGAATAAATGTCTTTGTCAACATATTCACACATTTTCTTCAAAGAAATTCTAGATGCACAATTTCCAGCTCAACAGGCAAACATTTATAATTTGACTCCCACAAACATTGAATAAGAGCATTTACTAATCTATATCTTTACCAATTCCAGATTTTACCAATCTTTGTAATTTTTGTCTCTCTGATAGGCAATATAAACTTGCATTCTTTTGATTGTTAGTGAGAGACTGAATCCTTTTTCCATGCATTAGTAATCATTTTAGATTTCTCCTTTTGTGACAACTGATGGTTCACATCCTTCCACATATTTCTACTATAGTATTTTTCTTAGTCTTAATTTGTTAAGAATTCACATATTAGGTATATTAAGACTTTGTCATCTATTTTGAAAATATTCTTTACTACTCTGTCTTTAAAATTGTTTTGGGATAGTATTTACTTTTGCCACACACATTGATCTTTTTCTTGCTTTGTTTTGGTTTTGTACTTAATAGACATTTTACACCTCAAAATAAATGATCATTCATTAAATTTTTCCTCTATTACTTTTTAAAGTCCTTAACAAGTTTTATCAGTATTTTTTATCAAGTAAGTAGTTTCCTTACTGATGTTTAAATAGCTTTACCAGGTAAACATCTATCTGAATCTATTTAAACATCTGTTAAATCTATCCTATTCATTAGTCCATTTGCTAGCATACTAGACTCAAACTGTTATAAATACTGTAGCTTTTATGCTTTAATATGTGATATACGAAGATATCAAATTATTAGGGAAATTTTGGGAAACAATATACAAATTGAAAATAAAATTAAGTTTTCAAAATGAAGATTTAATTATTCTAAAGAAAAAGGAGTTTGTTTGTGATAAAAGAGAAACATTAGACCCAATAACTACTTCTCACTGGATGTTACAGAGATGATTCCAAAACATGACTAGTAACACTCTTTTCTAAAATTAAAAATTTATCCTTTAATGAAAAACCCATTCTTTTCTTTTTACTTCTGTATTAGTATAATAAAATTATTGAGGAAAACAGGTCAGAATATGGTTTAAATAGTAAATGACTGATAATTTAAATATAAATAAAAAATTAGTATTCTGAATCCAATAAATATGTTAGGCAAAAAATTTAGGATAAAGGTTATTAAGTAGGAAGGCTATTTGGAATTTTATATTTTATTACAGTTTGGTATGATTTTCTGTCTCTAAAGTTGTCTTTAAAATGAGCTGCAGAATCTTTAGATTGACAAAAAATAACAATAACATTCTAAAACGAGAATTTAAAACCAGGGAAGTATCTATGTAAATCACAAATTCAGAGTTTAAAAGGGATAAAATATGAAAATACTTTAAAAAGTATAAAATTACATGTAAAAATAAAATTAATTTATTATGAAGTAGAATTGGAATAGAAAAAATTCATTAATGTAGTATTCATGTCTTTAAAAAATTAGAAATAAAATATTCAAAATATTGGGCTATAGGTTTCTGACAGGGAAACACTATAATATATTACCATGTTGCATTCAGTTTTCATTCATGTATTTGAAACTATAGTCTACAAAAGAAAAATTCAAAAGCCCCAAATAACTGTACCAATGATAAAAACTCAGGGAAAAAGGAAAAATCAATTACCTATGCCAACATGTGCTTCTTGTATCATGCTTACATCATTAGCACCATCACCAACTGCCAATGTTATAGGTTTCTCAGGTGAGATTTTTATCAGTCTTATTACCTGAAAGATATACAACTAATCAATCACAGTAAAATTTCAACTTCTTATATTTATAGAAAGCCATTTATCAGAAATGACTGAAGTAGAAAAAATTAATTCTATAGCCTATCTAATAAAAGAGCAATATGCAAATTGACCATACCTCCACTATACACACAAGCCATGCCCAACAGCCAATTAGGAGTATGCAAATTAACCCACCCAAGATAGCTGTGGCACAGAGTGAGCAGGAGGCTTGGGTTTCACCAGTGATGGAGGAAGCCAAGTTTCTGCCCACCCTGGCCTGCCTTAGTCTTTGCTCAAGGCTACAAAGTTTCAATTATAGAAGATAAATAAATCCCAGATACCAGGGCCTCTGCTTGGGTCACCGGGAGTGGGGGAGCATGGCTGACCTGCAAACCACCATAGACCTTTCGCTCAGGCCACCCCATGCCCCAAGGGAAACCCCACCCTGATCCAGGACACACTTCAGGACACACCAGCTGGCCCCCACCAATGCACCAGGCCTCTATCCTATCTAAGAAAAGAGTAATATGCAAATTGACCATCATTCCAACACACAAGATGGCTGTCCCTATGTGATCAAAGATCCTGCCCCATGTGGACACAAGATGGCCACCACAAGATGACCAGCAGGGGAGGGATTGTGTCTACAAGGGAGGGCAGTTGTGGGCGATCAGGCCAGCAGGGGAGGGCAGTTGGAAGGAACAAGGCCTGCCAGGGAGGACAGTTGGGGACAATCAAACCTGCAGGAAGGGCAGTTAGGGATATCCAGGCCGGCAGAAGAGGGAAGATGGGAGCAACTGGGGCTGCAGGGAAGGGCAGTTTTGGGGGACCCGGCACACAGGGCAGAACAGTTGAGGGGGACTAGGCCTGCAGGGGAGGGCAGTTAGGGGTGACCAAGCCTGCAGGGAAGGGCAGTTAGGGGCAAACAGGCTGCCAGGGGAGCAGTTAGGCATCAATCAGACTGGCCGGGGAGTGGTTAGGAGGTGATCAGGCCGACAGGCAGAAGTGGCTAGTAGCAATCAGGAAGTCAGGCAGGTGAGTAGTTGGGAGCCAGTAGCCCTGGATTATGAGATGGATGTCCAACTGCCCATTTAGGCCTGATCCTACCTGGATCCAGCCTAAACAGGCAGTTGGACATTCCTTGAGGAGTCCCAGATTGGAGAGGATGCAGGCTGAGGGGAACCTCCCCCACCTCCCGTGTACAAATTTCATGCACTGGGCCTCTAGTTAGACAATAATGTTCTCTTATGGTTCATTTTTTGAGGAATGTCTCTTTCTACTAGGATGTTAGAAATGTCTTTCATAATGACATTGCAGAAGTATTATTTTACATACATAGCCCATGGACATGGGCAATAAGGGTAGTGAAGACCCGGGTAGTGAAGAGCTGGGAGGAGAAGGGTAAAGGGGAGAGGGAATGGGAGATATCTGTAATACCATCAATAATTAAAAAAATATTTAAAAAAAACAAAACAAAAAGAAAAAACACACACAGTATTATCTTGGATTTTATTACGGGAAGCAAAGACCTTTAAATACAGTTTAACTTTGTAAAAAGCTTAATAACGGTGTAAAAAGTAATAACTATTTGAACTTTGTTAGGCAAAAATAATTATTTTCAAAAATTTAAAAAGCAATCAAAATTAAACTTAATGAAATTAAAAAAAATGTTTCTTTGAAATCCTTGAATGTACTGTTATAAAGAACCTAGATGATTAGCTCTGTTTGGTCTCCAGTTTTAGTCTCCATAGATTGAGGAGGGGACATGTGTTATAATAATATAGGCATTGTAAGAAAGTTCCATGAAACCAAAAACTACTCAATGCCTAATTTATTAGATCTCTATGTGAAACAAACCAGTGTTTAGATATACATTTCAAAGGATACCATTTGTGAAGGATACAGTCTAAGACCTCAAATTACAAATTGGGAGTTATAAAAAATATTTGTATAGGCTTTCACTTAGAATCATAGCTGAAATTTAAATATTTTTGTATATAGCTTAATATCACAATTGGCTCTTCAACTTCTTAATAAAGTTCTATTACTTAACAGCCATTTTTAATAAAGAGAATTATCATTTCATGATAATGCAAGAATAAGCAAAGATCAACAGAACCACCTGAAGTGCATGTGAACTAAAGTCTTATAGGCTCCCTCAGTAGATAATAAATAAATTGTGAAACTTTAGTTATCAGGCCCTAAATTTGTGTCTCAAGAAAAATCACAATTGCTACCCATCACAGACTTGCTAGGTCAGTGGTCGTAAACATGCAGCTTGCGAGCCGCGGTTTGCTGCTCTGTTGACTAATGAGTTTGCAGACCACTGGGATAGGGCTTAATCACAAGGAACTACACTTATTGGAATCGAGAGTCTAGGTCAGTGGTTGGCAAACTCATTAGTCAACAGAGAGGCAAACTATGGCTCATGAGCAGCAGTTTGCCGACCACTGTTATAGGTTATTTATTATGCATAGCTGAAATTTCTCCATTGACTCGGAAAATTCCAAAGGTCTAATAATATACATGGTTAAAATTCATAATATGAGAAATGACTGACCCATAGTTAAGATACATATACTGCATACCTCCAAAGAGACCTAGTTAAGTCATTAATCTTAAAGAATACTTTTAAATCTATGTATCTTTAATTAAACTTTTTATAACACAAACATACCTTAGCTTTCTGCAGTGGTGCCATACGACAACATAATACAGCTGAGCAATTTCTGCAAACATCCATAAATAGTTTTTCATGCTCCCTGAGTGCAAGAGACAGACTGGTCCCATCCACCACCAGCCCATGCTGAATCACATGATCATCTGTAATTCTAAAAGAGAAAATAATTATGTCCTCTGTAAGATACTTTGAAGTCATTATTTACACTAGCTTAGTCAACAAAAGATTCTTACTGAAAAAATGGACCATTCATCTACAGACTTTATTATTACAAAACTGACATGTCAGGGAACAAACTAAATTGTATTCCCTTGAAGTTAAGATTAAATATAACTGAAGTGACTGATATCATGCATTAAACAGATGATATTCAATTTTACAATGTACTGATATGTAGACACATAACTATATTTTCTAAATGTGAACTGTAACATATAATCTCAGTATATTCTTACTAAAATAAAAACATTGTTACATTTAGTAAATCCTAATTTTAAAAAATTAAGTAAAAACATTCAGGAAAAAAACCCCATGAAAATGTTTAAGTAGGAAGCAAAGGAATAAAGGAATCATAACTATTCTTGATATTAACTCCTACAATGGACTGTAACATGAGATAGAACTATGATTAAACATGGATAACACTTCCCTTGTGGGCAATCTAATATCCTAATATATAAAATCCCAGGTTCCGTAAAATCCAAAACGATCGAAGGCTCGACCGACCAGAACTCAGTGCTGGGTTGCCGCTGCTGGCACCCCAACCCCACACTGACTGCCAAGGGGCCTGCGGATCACGCCTGAAGAGACTCCTGGAGAGAAGCAGGGTCTGATCTGTAGCCTCCGTGGCAGCTGTTGATCAGCACTTGCCTCTCTCTTTCACGCCAGGCCTGGCCAGCAGCTGTGCCTCTCTTTCTCTCAGGCCTACGCTGGGGCTGCTGATCAGCCCTGGTTCTCTGATCAGGCTCATTGATAGGCCTGGAAAATGCTGACTGACACTGAAACCAACCAATCAGAACCAAATCTGGATGAACTGTAAGGAGCCAATGGCTGCCTAGGAGGCAGAGCTTTGATGCTCATTGGCATAGAAACCGACCAATCAGAACCTCATCTGGGTGAACTGCTAAGGCAGAACCTAAGGAGAGACTTTAAGGGCAATAGCTGTTTGGTGTAAGGTGTAAGAAAGTGGTTCAATTTTTTAACAATTAGTTTGTTAGTACAGTGCATATGGCTGGCTATCAGTCCAGGTATAGGGATTATGTATTTTTGACTGCCAAGAGCATCTCCTCCTAATGAAAAAGGCTCCTCCCCCCCACATTTAAGCAATCATATCCTATATAATCTATAACACTAAAAGGGCAATATGCTAATTAGACCGCACCAACCAGCCATCTTCCAAACGTCTGACTTCCTTCTGGACAAAGCCATGGTGGTGGGGCAGAGGCCATTAGGGGCATTCAGGCAGGCAGGGGAGGGCAGTTGGGGGCAAGATCAGGCATGCAGGGGAGGCCAGTTTGGAGCAACCAGGCCAGCAGGGAGGGCAGCTGGGGGTGACACAAGGCCGGCAGGGGAGAGCAGATGGGGGTGAGATCAGGCCGGCAGGGGAGGGCCACTGGGGGCAAGATCAGGTCAGCAGGGGAGGGCTGTTGGGGGTGAGATCAGGCCTGCAGGGGAGGGCAGTTGGGAGCGATCAGGCAGGCAGATGCAGTTAGGGACGATCAGGCCAGCAGGAGAGGGCAGTTGGGGGCAACGAGGCCGGCAGGGTGGGCAATTGAGGGCAGGATCAGGCTGGCAGAGGAAGGCAGTTGGGGTGATCAGGCAGGCAGGCAGGCAGAGAGGTTAGGGGAGATTAGGCAGGCAGGCAGGCAGAGGGGTTAGGGGCAACTGGCAGTCGGATATCTCCCAAGGGGTCCCGGATTAGAGAGGGTGCAGGCTGGGCTGAGGGAACCCCCAGCCCCGTGAATGAATTTCATGCACTGGGCCACTAGTATGCTATATGAATATTACTCATGGTCTGATTACTGGCAACTGGGCAAACTATTTGTTGCCAGGAAGAGATAAGAAGCTTGCATTAGTATCTAAATCCCATTTGGTTCCACTGTTTCTCCCCAGTCCCCTTTTATAAAGATTTTCTTGGTAAAAGAAGCAATATCCAGATTTACATTTTGGTGCAAGCATTGTATTTATTATTCAGAGACACTTAAACATATTGTTGAAGGCCAGCACTCAAAGTAGCATTGCGCTGCATCTAATTTGATAAAATAATCAACACTTCACTGTGCTTTATCCAGAGCCAAACCGATTAGGGCTTCACTGTGCTTTATAAGTGTTACATTAGCTCTAGCAAGTTTGGCTCAGTGAATAGCATTTTGGCCTGCGGACTGAAGAGTCTGGGTTTGACTCAGGCCAGGGCACATGCCCGAGTTGTGGGCTAGATCCCCAGAAGGGGTCATGGAGAAGGCAGCTGATCAATGATTCTTTCATCACTGATATTTCTCTCTCTTTCTCCCTCTCCCTTCCTCTCTGAAATCAATAAAAATATATTTTTTAAAAGTCCACTTTTTCCCACTGTAATTTGACAGTCTGTTCGATGCTTCTCTGCCTCTGTATCAATCTTTTTGGGGGAGGGGCAAGTAAGAGATCAACCAAAGGACTTGTATGCATACATATAAGCCTAACCAATAGACACAGACCCTGGGGAGTGGGGTGAGGGCACATGCCGGGGGTATGTGATGCTGGGACAAAGTCAATGGAGAGAAAAAAGAAGACATATATACTACTATTTGTAATACTTTAAACAATAAAAACAAACAAACAAATAAATAAATGTCAATTTTTTTTTTGTTTGGAGATGATGAGCAAATAATGATAATGAAAATATAGTAAGCCCTGGCTGGGTGGCTCAGTTGGTTGAGTGTCCTGTACACCAAAAGGCTGCAGGTTTGATTCCTGGTCAGGGCACACACCTAGGCTGTAGGTTCAATTGTACGGGAAGCAACCAATCGATGTTTCTCTCACAATGATGCTTCTCTATCTCTAAAAACCAATGGAAATACATCCTCAGGTGAGGATTGAAAATAAAAAGTAAAATCTCAGATGGCAGTATGTGTAGCACTCAAGACACTATCGAGTTATAATTGAGTTGCTGTAACTTGAAGTGTATCAAGCAGCAGTGAAAAATGATAAAAATGCTTCATAAGGTCTCTGTTGTAACTACTCAGCTATGTTGCTATAGGGCAAAAGCCTTCACTTATGACATGTAAATGAATAAAGATGTCTGTGTTCCAACAAAATTTTATTCACAGGCATCAAAATATGAATTTTATATAATTTTGACAACATGAAATATTATTCTTTGGATTCTCTTTTATCCATCAAATAATATAAAAATTATTTTGAGCTCATGAGCATTAAAAAATTGGCAGTGGGCCATAGTTTGCTTACCCCTCAACTACCTGACTCAGATAATTATGTTCTTACCTTCTGGCAAGCTGCCTCAATTGTTCAGCACATTCGCTGTCTGATTTCTGGTTTATAAGTTCAAGGATATTCATAGTTCTGTGAAAATGTCCACATGATAAACTCACACTAACAGCAGTTTCATGTTTATCTCCAGTAAGTACCCATACTTTGATACCAGCCATTCTCAATGCTTCAATAGTTTCTCGAACTTTATCTTGTAGTCTGAAAATAAATGAAACAAAATTAGAAGTAGAAAGTATTTTTATAATGAAGTATAAGTATGGTAAATTCTGGACTTTGTGACCTAAGAATGTTATAGTAACATTCAGTTCAATGATAAAATTGAATTTTCTTTTTCTCCATTAGGGAAGAGACAAGAAAACCAAATCAGTGATTATCTATTTAACATAAAATCTACAAGCATGTCAAACTCTCGGCCGATGGGCCACATGCTTTGTTTATTACAAACTCATATTTTAAGAATATATTTTCAAAGTTGATTTTTATAGAAGCAATTAGGTATATGGCCTACAAAAACTATTTTATTAGTCTTAAATTTCACTGGAATATTTTTCTTTTTGATAGGGAAATCTCTCATAACAGCAGTTCAAAAATCAGACTGTGGACAATAAAGGACTATATACCCTCAGGTGAGTCTCATGAGGACAAATGAAAAGTAAATGAAAACCCAGGGTTGTTTTTTTTTTAAGCAAACACACACAGATCTCAGAGGTAGAGAAAAATATAACAGGATTAATTTGTAGAATTCAATTTAAGTCAAAGATTTTAATTTAACTCAAGAAACTTTAAAAGGCATATTAAGGTGGTGCTGAACACAAAGACAAAGAATAAATGGACCTCAAGAAATTCACAGGCTAATAGAGAACAAAGTTGTTAAAAAAATAATTGTAATATATTGCCACAAGGACTACACAGATCTACAAAACATGGAGACTTCACAAAAAGAGCTTTTTAAAGTCTATTAGAAATATGGAAAGGTTTTAGTGGAGTGGGATAATACCTTAGCTATACTTTATAAATACGTCTTCACGATGGGTAAGAGAATGATCAGGTAGAAGGAATAGCCTTGCCAAGGAACAAAGCCATAAAACAGAACAGTGTTAAATATAGTTGTTGTTCAGAGGAAAACTACAGACAGTTTGGTGCCATCCTATCTAATAAAGAGGAAATATGCTAATTGATCATCACACCCTCATAAATATGGCAATGCCCACAGCCAATAAGAAGGGAATATGCTGCCGAGACCAGTTTGGCTCAGTTGATAGAGCGTTGGACTGCAGACTGAAGGGTCCCAGGTTCGATTCCGGCAAGGGCATGTACCTTGGCTGTGGGCACATCCCCAGTAGGGGGCGTGCAAGAGGCAGCTGATCGATGTCTCTCTCATCGATGTTTCTGACTTTCTATCCCTCTCCCTTCTGCTCTGTAAATAATCAATAAAATATATTTAAAAAAAAAAAAAAAGAAGGGAATATGCTAACTGACTGCCATGCCTTCAAAGATGGCAGCGCCCACAGTCATAAGATGTTGGCACCCAGTCCCCTCAGCACTCCCAGCCACTCAAGGCCGAACTGGGTGCAGGCAAGCCTCCCATGGTGGCTGCCCAGATGCCCAGGGCCTCCTGAGGCTCAGGTAACCAGGGCCGGCTGAGGCTCAGGTAACCAGGGCCGGCTGAGGCTCAGGTAACCAGGGCCGGCTGAGGCTTGCGCTGCCGGCAGTGTCAGCAGCAGAGGTGTGATGGGTGTGTCACCTTCTGCTGATCACCGAGTTGCCTCCCGCCCCTGAGGGCTCCTGGACTGTGAGAGCGGGCAGGCTGTTCTGAGGGAACCCCCCTCCAGGGCATGAACTTTCCTGCTCCAGGCCTCGAGTGAAAGTATAAAGTGGAAGAACACAGTAATGGCAGGGGAGGCTGGAGAATTAAGCAGGTGCTTATTGTCTTTGTATGGCACATACTACAGAGTATCCTAAAACTTCAAGTCTATGACCAAAATTATACATAGCTGTATTTTTTTTCAACTATTTCAGATAAATTGCTAGAAGAAAATTATATACACTGATGGGGAAAAAAGGCTTTAACTGCTGATTTTGGTTTTAAATATATTAATTACATGATGTTAATAAATAAAACATGTCATAAATTAGGAACACTTGACTAGAAAAATTCTTGCATGAGAAAAATGATATTGCCTATTTATCTGATACTTACCTGTCTTCAACTGCTGTAGCTCCAAGTAATATTAGGTCTTTCTCTATGAATTGGAAAGCATTTGCCAATTTCTCTTCCCGTTGCTGCAAGGCAGTCCTGGCTTCAAATAGGCGTCTATCTATTACCTCATATTCTTTAGATGTCAACTGTCTATAGGCCATGCACAGAGTTCTTAGCCCTTTCTAACACAAAAAAGTTAAAGACAAAAATTAAACAAAAATAACTAATGGGGAATCAAGAAGTTGCTAAAATAAAACTGAGGACCCCATTACCAAAAATCAATTACAAATAATTAAAAAAGTACTATCATCCAGTGACAGAAAATAAATGAGGTGACACAAAGTCCTAGTGATCTGAATTATGGAACATATCCTATCTAATAAAAGAGTATATACGAATTGATCATCACTCCAATACACAAGATGGCTGTCCCCATGTGGACACAAGATGACCACCACAAGATGGCCAGCAGGGGAGGGCAGGTGGGAGGAACCAGGTTTGCAAGAGAGGGCAGTTGAGGGTGACCAGGCTGGCAGAGGAGGGAAGTTAGGGGCAATGGACCTGGCAGGGGAGCAGTTAGGCATCAATCAGGCTGGCAGGGGAGTGTTTAGGGGGTGCATGCAGGCTGGCAGGCAGAAGTGGTTAGGGGCAATCAGGAAGGCAGGCAGGCGAGCAGTTGGGAGCCAGCAGTCCTGGATTGTGAGAGGGATTTCAGATTGGACAGGGTGCAGCCTGGGCTGAGGGACACAACCCCCATGCTTGACTTTCATGCACTAGGTCTCTAGTATTATAACTCTTTCAATTTCTAAGGAGTTCTTAGTAAGTTGTTCAAAACAAGTAAGGTCATTGAATTGTACATTAGAGAATAGACAGAATAATAAGATTATCTTATCTGTGGTTTTAAAACTGTTTTACATAGAAAGCCAAAAAGTTCCATAATAGGACCTTCATGATCAAGAGAGAGGCAGCCCCAGGTTCTACTTTTCTGTTTTAACCATTACAAATTCACTTTTACCTACTTCATAAGGAATTTTTTAAACTAAAGGGACTGTCATTTCCTGAGAGTTTACGGCAGGGATGGGAACATCGGGCCATACGAGGTCTGTGAAATCATTTGGTCTGGCCCTGCCGAAGCATTAGGGGTGAGTTGATTAAATGTTTGACCAAATATAGCAGGCTAATTTTTAAGTTGGTAATTATGTATGGCCCACGCATGATGTTATAAATATGTAAGTGGCCCTTGCCAGAAGAAAGTTCCCTACTCCCAGTTTTATGGTATGACAAACTTGGAATTCAAATAAAGAAGTCTATGAGCTGGCCATTATTAAACAACCAAATCTTTCTAGAGCCACTGAATGGTTTAAAATTGTATAATTTCATCTTCACTGGTGAACTGGAATTACACATAATTTTTAAAAATATATATGTAGTTGATTTTTCTGACCCTACTGGGTTCAAATTTTTCATATGGTATTAGTATCTGAAAGTTGGTATATAAATCTACAAACTTATAAAAGTTCCTTTTCTTGCTATATATTTTCCTCAGAAAAACCCAAAGTAAATGTTCTACTTACAGAACTTGGAAAGGCAGATTTAAAAATACTGTATGACACTATTTTACAGATTTCTAAATACTGGCATTTCTTGATTTGCAAATAACCCACTCCTATAAATGCCTCTCTTAAACCACAGTTAAAGTATTATGAAGTTTATTAATGAATGAACTTAGTTTTCTCTATAACAAACATTTATTGTCAACTGTGTGCCAGCACTGTTCTGAATACTGATATGATAGTAAGGTAAAACAATGTCTTTGTTCTCATAGATGTTACAGTGTGTTAAATGAACCAGATCATACACAATTAGGGAACAGTAATAGGGAAAAAGAAACCATAAGTAAAGGAGGCAGGTGAGCAGAGATGAGCACATGGCACACATTTACAGAAAAGCAGGAATGATATATCATGAGGTCCTAAGACTGAGAGAACTGCTTAGTAATTTTTCTATTCACATAATTTGCACTTTGTTTCTGTAAGATTCTCCTACATTATTTTATTGAAAGACATAATTCACATACCATAAAATCCACTCCTTTAAAGAGGATAATTTATTAATTTTTAAAGAGTTGTGTACTTATTTCAGTATTTAATTTCAAAACCTTTTCATCACACCCAAAGGAATTCCGTACCCATTAGCACACACTACACTTCGCCCCCTTCCTCTAGACCAGTGGTTCTCAACCTTTTTAATGCCGCAACCCTTTAATAAAGTTCATATTGTGGTGAACCCAATCATAAAATTATTTTCACTGCTACTTCATAACTGTAATTTTGCTATTGTTATGAATCGTAATGTAAATATGTTTTCCGATGGTCTTAGGAGACCCTGCTAGTGGTTCTCAACCTGCTCTATACTGTGCCAATCACTATAAATTTGCTTATTTTGGATCTTTCATATAAATGGACTCTCTGGACTTTTGGGACTAGCTTCTTTCACTCAGCATAATCTTTTCAAGATTGATGCATGTTGTGGGATATATTAGTACTTCATTTCTCTCAGTGGCCAAATAGTTCATTATATGGATACTAGAGGCCTGGTGCACGAAATTCGTGCACGGGCAGGGTCCCTAGGCCTGGCCAGCGATCAGGGTCAATCTGCAGGACAACTGGCAGGGCGACTGGGGGCCCCCCACTGGCACCACCTTGGCTGGCCTGGCATTACCCCTCGCCGGCCCAACCCCTGCCACTACTCCTGCTGGTCACCTCTCTCTGCGAGGTGACCAGTGGGGTGATTGGGGAGCCCCCACTGGCACCCGCCTTGGCTGGCCTGGCGCCACCTGCTCACCAGTCCCACCCCCCGCCACCACTGTAGCTGGTTTGAGGCCTGCAGGCTGGGGGCAGCTCCTGCATTGAGCATCTGCCCCCTGGTGGTCAGTGTATGTCATAGCGATCAGTCATTCCACCATTTGGTTGATTAGTACATTAGGCTTTTATTATATAGGATGATATATTGTTTAATCCATTCATCAGTTGATGGACATATGGGTGTTTCCATTTTTTGGCAGCAGAAGTACTGCTGCTAAGAACAGTTTGTACAAGTTCTTGGTAGACATGTTATGAATTCTCTAGCGTGTATGCCTAGGAGTGAAATTGCTGCAGCATTTAGTATACTTCATGTCCTATGAAAAACTGCCAAACTATTTTCTAAAGTGGCTTTATCAGTTATATTCCCACCAGTGTATGAGGGGTCCCAATTTCTCCACATCCTTGGGATTTCCCCTTTATTTTTTTAGTAATCCCTCCCACTTTTTAATATAGTAACCTAAATGGTCCTTGCTGCTGGAAGTACCCTGATTGTAATAGGTTCAAAGAGAAGACACATTTTAACAAGTTAAAAGTCAACTTTTAACTTAAGAACATGGAGCCAACACATAATTCTATAATTTTTGATAAATTAATGCAAAAATGAAACCCCAAATCTTTCAAATATTTATATAATATATAGGTAAGTATACATATCTTTCAGTTTTTAAATCATAGAAATTTATACTCACCAAAGCAAATTCATCTACATGAATTCTTGTTTTTTCTATTTCTCCACCTATACATGTAGGGAGAATTGATGATTCAGCTCCTTTAGCAAATAAAAACTTCTCACCTAAAAAGAAAAATGAGTTATCAAGCTCTTCATATTAGATAAATAAAGAGTCATAGAAGTTCAGGTTGGTTACCTGAAGGTGCCTGAACAATTACACTCATTCTCCTACGATCTGAATCAAATTCCAGAATATGAAGCAGTCTGTACCTAATGAGAAAAAAAAAAAAGACAAAACTTTACTTTTTTGAATAATATCAAGTAAATATTTAGAAAGAGTCTCTATTAAAGATAAAAACGATTATTTTAGAACAAGAAATTAACCTCAACTACATTTTCAAGATGACTGGTTATGAGTTAATACTAACAAAAGAAGATACAAATAGAAGGAATTAACATTTATTGGGCACTTACCAAATGCCATGTACTTTACATATTGTGTTTTAAGACCAATGAGAACCAAGGGAAGTAGGTAGGTTTTATCTCTTTTTACAAATGAGGACTATTAAACACGGAAAGATTAAGTAATTTGCTTAACGTCAAATAAGTTTGTGAGTGGAATCCAGATCTACCCATAGCTCCATGTCTTTCTCAGTAAAAAATGTAATTGATTTTCCTCTTTTCTGCCCAAACCCACCTAAGAAAGACACACACTCACATGAATAACAGAGGCTCATTATAGCAGTGATTTTGAACTTGGGATGGAATACAAGTATATAGGTGGGGGAACAAATGTCTCTCTAAGGAGCAGTAAAAGAATTTGCATAGATGGGTCAGGTATAGACTAAAATCTTCTGGATGAATATATAAAACAAGAGGGCCGGTGCATGAAATTCATGCACGGTGGCAGGGTGGGAGGGTCTGGGGATAGGGTGTCCCTCAGCCTGGCCTGTGCCTTCTCGAAATCTGTAAACCCTCATCAAGACCTATCAGGGAGAATTGATGATTCAGCTCCTTTAGCAAATAACTTCTCACCTAAAAAGAAAAATGAGTTATCAAGCTCTTAATATTAGATTAGATTAGGCAGCTGGCTACCTACCGGCTGCTGGCCCAGACTCTGCTTGTCATCCATACAGCACTGTTCCCTCTTACCCCCACCACTGGTCGCCTCCCTTTGTGGGCGACAGGTGTGGGGTGCAATCACTTGGCTGGTCTGGGCCTCATTCTGTAGGGGTGATTGGTGGCCAGTCCCCTCCCACCCCCCCGCAACTACCATAGTGTCACTGGCTGGTAACCTGAGCCTCCCTCTGTGGGGCGATCAATTGCAGGGCTCTTCCACCAATGGCTCCTCAGAGGAAAGCCCCGCCCACCAATCGGGGCTCCATGATCGATTGCTGTGCAGAGGGACGCTCCACCCCCCTGCCATAGCACCCACCGGCTGGGTATCCTGGGCTTCCCTCTTTGGGGTGACTGATAGTGGAGCAACACTCCCCTCCCTCTTCAATCACCCAGCAGGCCTGGACCACCCTCTGCAGGGCAATCATGGGGCAATGGCGGGACCCTGACCAATCACATCGCACCTGCCTTGGCTGGCCTGGCAACAGTGCATATCATAGCATGGTTGTCCAGAAGGTCACCTGGACGGTCGTTCTGCTGTTTGGTCGTTTGGTTGAGTTTCATATCATGTTTTTATTATAGATTACTAGAGGCCCGGTGCACGAAATTCGTGCACAGGGGGTGGGGGATGTCCTTTAGCCCAGCCCTCACCCTCTCCAATTCGGGACCCCTGGTAGGATCAGGCCTAAACGGGCAATCGGACGTCCTTCTCACAATCTAGGATTGCTGGCTCCAAACTGCTCATCTGCCTGCCTCCCTGATTACCCCTAACTGCTTCTGCCTGCCAGCCTGATCACCCGCTAACCACTACCCTGCCAGCCTAATTGATGTCTAACTGCTCCGCTGCCAGCCTGTTTGTCCCCAACTTCCCTCCTCTGCCACCCTGCTCACCCCTAAATGCCCTCCCCTGCAGGCTTGATCACCCCCAACAACCTTCCTTGCAGGCCTGGTACCTCCCAACTGCCCTCCAATGCTGGCCTGATCGCCCACAACTGCCCTCCCTTGCAGGGCCTGGAACCTCCAAAGGCCCTCCCCTGCTGGCCATCTTGTGTCCACATGGGGCAGGATCTTTGACCACATGGTGGCAGCCCTCCTGTGTGTTGGAGTGAGGGTCAATCTGCAAATTACTCTTTTATTAGATAGGATAGAGGCCTAGTGCATGGGTGGGGACCAGCTGGTTTGCCCTGAAGAGTGTCCCATATCAGGGTAGGAGTTCCCTTGGGGTGAGGGGCAACCTGGGCAAGGGGCCTGTGGAGGTTTGCAGGCTGGCCACATACCCCAGCGACCCAAGCGGAGGCCCTGGGATCTGGGATTAATCTATGACTACAACTGAAACTTTGTAGCCTGGACCGGAGCCAAGCCTTCTGCTCGCTCAGTGGTGGCAGCCATTTCTGTTTGAAACATTGTAGCCTAGAGTGGAGGCCTAGGCCAGCAACAGCAGACTGAAAGCTTGGCTTCCTCTGTTGCCAGGAAAACCCAAGCCTCTGTTCTCTCCAGCTCAGTGCCTGCTGCCATTTCTGTATCTTTTATAATTGAAACTTTATAACATTGAGTGGAGGCCTAGGGAGGCAGAAAGCTTGGCTTCCTCTGTTGCCAGGGAAACCCAAGCCTTCCACTTGCTTTCAGCAGCGGCAGCCAGTCTTGGTTGGGGTTTATTTGCATAATTTGCTTCTGATTGGCTGGTGGATGTGGCTGTGGGCGTGACTTGTGGGTGTGGTGAAGTTATGGTCAAATTTGCATATTACTCTTTTATTAGATAGGATTATAAAAGATGTACATATGCAATGCTTTGCCCATATGAAAGATAAACACTGACTCCAATGATGGCTTCTAAGTTGATAGAATGAGCTAGACAGGCTCCCACATGAAAGCAGCCAAAGAATAAGCTCTACTTAGTTTGGAAAAGCATAGTCTAAAAATTTACAGCCAGAGTTGAGATGACTGGAACTAATAAAATCATGAAAGAAAGATTTTATTATAGTAAGATTGGGCCTAATTTATCATACAGTGGAAATAAGATAGCTGTTCTTTAATGTTTAAAAGATAAAATCATAGAAAATATAAGAAAGTTTTTCTTTATTAGTAAGAAACTTATAAAAATCATTCCCCTAGGAGTGTGTAAAAATAAATATAAGTAAATTCAAGAACCATTAAGCTAAAATAGAGATGAAAGATTCAAAGCAGAATATTGTTATTACTGTGATGAAATACAATTTAATAATAACATCATTTTAGAGCAGGGTCAGTAAACTTTTTCTGTAAAGGGCCAGATAGTAAATATTTTAGGCTTTGTATACATATATGGTCTATGTTAGATATTCTTCCTTATTTTTTCTAAACAATCTCATAAAAATGTAATGTAGTTTATGAGCTGTACAAAAACAGGCTGTAGGCCAGATTTGGCCTTTGAACCACAATTTACCTAAATCTGTTCTATACTAAATGCTTGATATATAGAAAATTACAATAAAGAAAATAATTACCGTTCCAATTTTCCAAGTATTTTAACTTCCATAGTTTCTTCAGAATTGCCAATAAATACAATGCCAATCCTAGGATTAAAATGAGAAAAAAATATATAAAATTTAGGGAATATTTCATATTTCACAATATATAACTGAATAAAAATATTTAAAATACAAGTTTAAGATGGATTTTAAAATATTTCCTTTTAATATAGCACTATCTTTAAGAACCTGAAGGATCAGAGTAGGTCCAAAACAATATACATGTATTCTCACAGATTATATTATTCATATTAACCAGATTTTTAACAATGACATAAAAATATGACTCTATTACAAGCCTA
Source organism: Antrozous pallidus (assembly GCA_027563665.1). Lineage (NCBI taxonomy): Eukaryota > Metazoa > Chordata > Mammalia > Chiroptera > Vespertilionidae > Antrozous > Antrozous pallidus. The sequence goes on along the minus strand of CM050514.1, from coordinate 43,022,983 downwards.
ACAATTAATAACACATTTCAAATCTCATTTAAAAAAATGAAGTAAATTTCTACCTCTGTGTTTATGAATTTTGTCTGACAATTCAAATACTAGTGTTTTCACATTTTTTATTTAAAAGTTTTTTTTTTTCCTGACAATTTGGAAATCAAATTAAATTACCTTGCAGCAGCTTCCACTAAAGCCTTTTCATCTGGTGAAGATGCGTAGTACTCCAACTGGGAGGGTGCAAGGCTGGCTTGCCAGGGACCATCCCCAATGCCATCAGTCTGAACATTACTGATCTGAACAGTGTGACAGAGACTGACTGCTTTGAAGAAGAGATCGTGTTCTTTAATCTGTAAATACATGATTAATATTCACACTATCAACACCAATCCCAAATAATATTTAGGAAACCAGAAACAGAATTCTAAAAAGTGCAACTAAATACAGTTCAGATTTTGGTAACTTAAGAGCTAGAATAAGAATACTACAATTTTGAACTGCTTAAATAACAGCTGGTTGATTCTAACTTTAACGAGAAAAATGTCACATTTGTTTATGACTCATCAACTTTTTAGGAGGCATAACCAAATTGCAGATAAGGTGAAACCTCTTTTGTAGAAGAAGTGAGGTCTCAGAAAGTATTAAATAAATTTAAGCTCGGTTTCTGCATAATCTTCTTTACTTAAAGGCAGTAGGCTTTCCTTAGCTTAGTTCTATTTACAAACAATATTAATTGACTGTAAATTCTCAGTATTAAACCAAAATATTAAACATTTCAAATACATATTTCTTGCCCCACTAACACAAACAAAACTATTTCAAATGAAGCTTCTATTTATTAATTTAAAAACTGCTTACTAGTTCCGTTTCATTTTCAGGACTGGTTCTAAAAGAAGAACTGGATGTAAGATGCGGTAAGTTGTTAAGATGGGAAAAACTAAGATAACTTAAGTTTCCATCTGAAGAGTCTGGTGTTGGTCCTTCAGATACAAGTCTACCATTAATTTCTTGGTATTTTATGCCATTAATTGAACATTCTCGAAACTGCATCTCGTTTTCTGTCAGTGTGCCAGTTTTATCTGTAAACACATACTCCACCTATAGATAGAAAACAAAAAAAGAAACACAACCTTTGTGTTCATGGTCCTACATTAAACAAGAGAAGTTGGCCTCTGTCTTCTTAAGTCAAGACTGCCTGTTAAAATTGATATATTGATGCTGATTCTGATAGTCCATTAAATAATTAAAGATGGCATGGAAACAAAACAGGGTAATAGAAAATATTTTTTAAAATATACACTTTCAAGTTTGTGACATCTGTATGTGCATGTTCATCTGTGTAGTTGATTAAAAATGTAGTATTAGTACTTCTTTTTATCTCCTGGATGTTTAGGACTGAAGGATGATCTCTGAGCGTTGACTGGGTAGCTCATTTGGTTCAAGTGTTGTTGTGATATGTTAAGGTTGTGGGTTCAATCTCCGGTCAGAGCACATACAAGAATCAATCAGTGAATACATAAATGAATGAAACAACAAATCAATGTTTCTCTCTCCTCAATAAAAAATAAATAGAATGATCTATCAGTAGGGCTAGAAGGCATGCTTAATTAACCTAGAATGTGAAAGGGAATCTGGTCCAGGAGAAATGGTATAGAACTGGAACCAGAAACACAAAATGATAGCAACACAAAGTCAGAGGAAGAAGTTGTCTAAAACAGACAGAGGAAATTGAAACTGAGGGCATGAAACAAACTCAGTAAAAAGAAATGTTTAAAAACATTTTAAAAAGTAAATAAGACAAATCATTTTATTACTCTTTGAGACTAATTCTAGAAAATTAACCGTAAAAGAAGGTAGGTCCATAAAGAGAAGAATTAAATACTCAGTTCTTGATACAACTAGAATTATGATGAGAACATGCTTATTGCAATGATGACTTAAGAAAGAAGTCATTTAAAATGGGAGGTAGCTATCACAAGGGGATAAAAACTATAGATCCCTTATGAAAATAGATACAAACCAAATGCAGAAACATATAAAAAGGATTATATACCACGAACATGTGAAATTTATCCTTGGAATGAAAGATTGGTTCAATATATAAAACTCAATCAATGCAACCCACCATAACAAATGGTACTTGACCTTTATTCTAATAATAAAATAATTATCTCGATAGATGTAGAAAAAGCATCTGACAAAATCCAATACTCTTTCATAATTAAAAAAAACCTCAACAAATTAGGAATAGAAGCATACTCCTCAACCTGGTAAGATGTATCTACAAATACCCACAGGTAGCATCTTATTTAATGGAGAAAGACTAAATGCTTTCCCTCCAAGTTCAGGAATAAGACAAAGATGTCTGTCTACTCTTGCCACTTTTATTCAACACTGTACTGAAGGTCTAATCAGGACAACTGGGCAACAAAAAAGAAAAAGTATTTATTTGGAAAAGAAGAGGTAAAACTATTTCCATTTGCAGATAACACAACCTTGTACATAGGTCATGGAATCCACTGAAAAAACGACTAGAACTAACAAGCGAGTTCAGCAAAATTGCAGAATAAAAAGATAAAGAGAATCATTAATAGGCTGCCTCCTGGAACCCGAACATATGCCCTGATCAGGAATTGAACTGTGACCTTCTGTTCATGGGCCAATGCTCAACCACTGAGCCACACTGCCTGGGTGAGATGTCACTTATTTATACAAGCTAATAAAAAACTTTTAGATTAGGAAGAGTGAGAATGAAGTTTTAAACAAATATGATGATATAAAATATATCACCAAACAAATAACACCTTTAAAATTTTAAAATGGAAAACAAAATTAGGTATAGAGCAAAGTAGGGTTGTTTTTTGGTAAAAGCCTTCTAATGCTTCCTTTTTTATTAGTCTTTGCACATGTATTGTTTTGATTAAAATAACAAGTCAGGAAAACAAATTGAAAGGGTCATTACCTGTCCAAGCTCTTCATTCAGATCAGAAGTATTGACTTGAGCTTTCTGATCTGATTCTTCATGATAGAGATCAAGATCCCAACCAATAAAAAACGATCCAAGAAATTTCTGCATTTCGACTGTCACATACAATGAGATTGGAATGATGAAATTATAGAGTACCAAAAAGGCAAGGAAGTCTGAAATAAATCTCAGAATCTAGAGGGGAAAAATGATTATTTGATAAGTGAAAATATGAAACTATCTTCAGTATTACTGCAGAAAATTATTAGTAAGTTTCATGTCTAAACAGACTATTAATTATATTTTGAAGCAGAATAATCTCATGGATTAAAATTCATTTATTGACTTGTCTTTTTAACACATTTCCTTGGTAGTTTTGTTGCTCATTAGATTCTCAAACAAAATAAAAGAAAAAAACAGTTACATTCAAATGACTTATTTTGTTACTTTTCAGAAGCTACCAAAACCCCGATGGGACTGAGACTGCTTTTGGCAAAATTTTAATAATAACCTCTGGAATATGCTTACCATTCTACTCTTCAAATTACAGATAACTAAAATTGATTATAATTTTTAAAAATTATAAAATTGGTAGGCTTGGAACTAGTAGGATTTAAAACTCTTAAGTTACAGATTACACAGAAATAGCCTACTTCAATGGCATAGCAGCACCACATTTAACATGCACTCTCTGAAAGGTCCTCAAAATATGTTCCTGAGATTATCTGCTTTGTGGTCTCTTGAGATACAAATTTGTATTCAGTATTTGTATTTTAATCTAAAGTGAAATTTGGAGAACAATTATTTACCCAAATTGTAGGTTAAATTCTCTTGGTAATCCATATTTAATCAGTTTAAAACTTTATATGACATAAACTGTGTTAACTTCATTCTATTAACAGACTGACAATAAGATTCCTTGATTCTGACAGAATTGAAAATAAATCAACTTCTTCTTTATTTCACTATAAGATACAGAAATAAAAAAATGAATTTGTAGTATTTAAGGGGATGCCAATACAGATTATTTAAATTTTTGTGATCTCTTGTAACCAAATCATGACATAAAAATGTAATTGTTCATGTTCTAAAATGCAAAAAATATACCAATACATACAAGCTGGCTACCCTTCATTTGCAATGTCCTTTGTTTTTGTTTTTTCATCTACTGTGATTCTTTTAATTACAGTTTAATTTCAATATTCTGTATTGGTTTCAGGTGTGCAATGTCCTTTTGTCATCTTCAAGAGTAATGGTTTTAGGAAGATCAGAGTGGTCACTCCTATCAGAAGTTTCCTTTACAGCAGCAGAGTCAAGAACAGAATAAAATACCTTACTACTATTTCTCTGATGTTCTGTTTTTTGGTTATACCAAGGTTCATCCCATTTTTCTTCAGTTTGCCATGTGTATTTCAAGATAGTACTAATGATGGCTTCAGAAATAAGGATTATTAGATAAATTATCAAAAATGTATTCATTGACCTAAAATGAGAAAGAGAATATAAAACATATAAGTTATGTGCTACTTTAAAAAATATTAAATTTTCCTATTATTTCCTATTATATAGATACTAGAGGTCCGGTGCATGAAACTCATGAATGGGTAGGGTCCCTAGGCCTGGCCAGTGATGAGAGCCCATCTGTGGGGTGACTGGTGGGGCGATGGGGGGGCCCTGCTGACACTTGCCTTGGCTGCCCTGGCACTGCCCGCTCATCAGCCCCAGACCCCACCCACACCAGTTACCTCGGCAATCGGGGGGTCCCTGCTGGTACCTGCCTTGGGTGGCCTGGGGCCTGCAGGCTGGGGACAGCTCCTGCATTGAGCGTCTGCACCCTTGTGGTCAGTGCACGTCATAACTACTGGCAGGTCGGCTGGTCACTTAGCCTTTCATATATATATATATATATATGAGCTTTGCAAATATTTTCTCCTACTCTGGGGCTTGTCTTTTTTCATTTTTCTAACAGTGTCTTTTGAAATGCATAAGTTTTTAATTTTTATGAAATTTAATTATCAATTTGGGGTTTTGTTTTTCGGTCACATTTTTTTTGTATATTTCCTATCTAAGAAATCTTTCCTTAATCCAAGGTCAGAAATACTTTCACCCATGTTTTATAAATTTAGCTGTTATATTTTAGGTTTACATTTGGAGTTAATTTTATATATGGTGGGAGGAAAGGGTAATAGGTCAGTTTCTGGAAAATGAATGTCAAAATGTTCCAACACCATATATTGAAAGACTCACTATACTTTTGTGTGGAGCTATTTTTCACAATAAATTACATGTCTTTGATAGATAAAAGGTGGTTTAGATTTTATTTTATCCTGTGTCAATTTCTAGAAGTTGTGTTTTCAAAGAATTTGCCATTTCATCAAGGAAAATTTAGAGACATAAAAGTTGTTTATATTTGTCTGTGGATAGTAACCACAGTAAATAAGAACTATAATGACAGCCTCTCTTTCATCCCTAATATTGGTAATTTTCCAGTATATCTCGCCTACAACTCACCTTCCCCCCCAATTCCTCAATGTAGAAAAGAACCAACTTTTGGCTTTGCTAATTTTGTCTATTAATTGCTTTCTCTTCTATTGATTTCAGCTCAAATCCTCAGCATTTCTTCTCTTCTCAGATTGGGTCTAAGAGCTCCTCTTTATCTAGCTTCTTAAGGTAGAAATTTAGATGACTGACTTTAACCGTTTCTTCTTCTCAAACTTGTATTGCTAGGAATTTTCCTCTAGCCTAGGCTTTTTGCCTTTCTGTTCTGTTTTTTGTTTGTTTGTTTGCTTTTTTGTTTGTTTTGTGGGTGTGTGTGAAATTTTAGAAATTTTCAATTATATTTCCCAATATTTTTATTCTGCCCTTTTTCTATCTTTTTCAGGGATCTTGATTATACTTATACTAGACAGCTTAATACTGTCCCAAATGGCTCTAAATTGTTCTTATTTCTCTGTTCTTCACATTGAATAATTTCTGTTGCTCTTTGAAGTTCACTGACAATTTCTCCTTTCTTCAAGCTGCTGTTGAGCCCTTCTAATAACATTTATATTTCAGTCATTATGTTTTTCAAATCAAGAATGTCCACAGTTCTTTTTTTTTCAGTTTCCATTTTTCGGCTGAGATTTCTTATATTCATTTACATGTCCTTTAGACCTTTGAAACTATCCTATCTAATTAAGACGGAATATGCTAATTGATCCTCACACCCTCACAAAAATGGCAGTGCCCACAGACAATAAGGAGGGAATATGCTAATTGATGGCCACACTCTCAAAGATGGAGGCACCCATAGCCAATAAGAAGGGAATATATTAATTGACAGCCCCACCCCCAAAGATGGCAGTGCCCACAGCCACAAGATGGTGGTGCCCAGTCCCCTCAGCTGCCCAGGGCTGGCCCAAGGCCCAGGCAAGCCACTAATGGAGGCTGCCTAGGTGACGCCTGAGGCGCAGGCAAGCTCAGGACTGCCCACAGCCCAGGGCCACCTGAGGCTCAGGTAACCAGGGCTGGCTGAGGCTTGTGCTGCCGGGAGTGGCCGTAGCAGAGATGTGATGGGGCATCACCTTCCCCTGATTGCCGGGTCCCCTCCCGCCGCTGAGGGCTCCCGGATTGTGAGAGGGGGCAGGCTGGACTGAAGAACCCACCCCCCATGCCTGATTTTCATGCACTGGGCCTCTAGCCTGGTGCACGGAATTCATGCACGGGGGAGGGGGGATGTCCGTCAGCCCAGCCTGCACACTCTCTAATCTGGGACCCCTTTGAGGAGTGTCTGACTGCCCATTTAGGCCTGATCCCACCTCAAGGGATTGGGCCTCAACGGGCAGTCAGATATCCCTCTCACACTCCAGGACTGCTGGCTCCCAACTGCTCACCTGCCTGCCTTCCTGATTGCCCATAACTGCTTCTGCCTGCCAGCCTGATCACCCCCTAACCACTCCCGATAGCCTGATTGATGTCTAACTGCTCCCCTGCCAGCCTGTTTGTCCCCAACTTCCCATCTCTACCGGGTGGTCACCCCTAAATGCCCTCCCTTGCAGGCTTAATCGCCCACAATTGCCCTCCCTTACAGGCCTGGTCCCTCCCATCTGCCCATCTTGTGTCCACATGAGGGCAGGATCTTTGACCACATTGGGGCAGCCCTCTTATGTGTTGGAGAGATGGTCAATCTGCATATTATTCTTTAGATAGGACAGAGGCCTTGTGCATGGGTGGTGGTAAAGGGTGTCCCAGATCAGGGTGTGGGTTCCCTTGGGGTGTGGGGCGACCTGGGCAAAGGGCCTGTGGTGGTTTGCAGACCGGTCACGCCCCCTAGCAACCCAAGCAGAGGACCTGGTATCTGGGATTTATCTACAATTGAAACTTTGTAACCTGGAGTAGAGCCAAGCCTTCTGCTTGCTCTGTGGTGGCAGCCATTTCTGTTGGAATTTATTTACCTTCTATAATTAAAACTTTGCTGCCTGGAGTGGAGGCCTAGGCCGGTCAAGGCTGCAGGAGCTTGGCTTTCTCCATCATCGGAGGCAACCCTAGCCTGTGCTCACTCCAGCTTCACGGCTGCCACCATTTCTGTTGGGATTTATGTATCTTCTATAGTTGAAACTGTGTAGCACTGAGTGGAGGCCTAGGCCAGCAAGGGCAGATGGAAAGCCTGGCTTCCTCCATTGCTGGGGAAACCCAAGCCTCCCTCCTGCTCTCAGTGACCGCAGCCATCCTGGTTGTGGTTTATTTGCATATTCGCTCCTGATTGGCTTGTGGGCGTGGCTTGCAGGTGTAACAAAGGTATGATCAATTTGCATATTACTCTTTTATTAGATAGGAGGAGACTTTAAAGTCTTTGCTAATTGCAAAACCATTATGGAGGCAGTTTAAATTGAGTGCTTTTTCTACTTAGTACAAGTTACATTTTCTTCACATCTGCTTATTTTTGATTGCATAGTGTATCCTTTTAGGTTCCTCAAAGAGTGTGGTTTTTAATTTTAACAGGAAGTTAACTTGGCTAGGCTCAAACACCAAACACTATTTCCATTGCAACAGGCAACAACAAAATTCTCTGCTTGGATCTTTCAGCTTGCTGAAACATACCATTACTGTTTCACTGTCAAGCCCACTGGGGTCTCCCCTGCACATGTACAATTCTAATAGTCAGCCAAGGATATGGAAATAATTTATGTGCAGGTTTTAGAGCTCATTTCCTTCTGTGGCTCCCTCCTGTATAAGATTTTCTCCTTCTCAGATGCTCTTCCCTCCCCTTTGACACCTATATCCGTAAAGACTTGGGCTCTTGGATGCCCTTTGCAGTCCATGAATTTGAGAGTGCCCTCAGGAAAAAAGCAACATTCTTATATTTTCCCCCTTGCTGGTACTATCTTTCAAGAGTACATTCTTTGTCAGTTTCTGTCTTTTTTTTTTTTGGGGGGGGTACTCTCCAGAGTTTTAAAATTATTGTTTATTTAAAAAAAATATTTTGTCCAGCTTTTACCACTGTTTTCTGCAGGAGGGTTAGTCTGATCAAGTGTTTCCATTATTACCAAATAATATTTATTTTAAAGTCATAATTTAGCATATGCCAAACATTGTGCAAAATGCTACATGTATACAAAAATGTAAGAAGCCATCCCTATTCTCAAGGATACCACCCTGTGTTGATTTGACATTATATAAGGGTCAAATATATTTTTATACACAAAACAATTATACACAATGAATTATATACACATCCACAGTCATATTTATGTGCAAATAAATGAAAAGTTTTACTTTTCTACTGCAGATCGCTTCTGTGACTTGCTCTTATAATTTAATGCCATCTTTGTTTCCATTCCAGTATATACAGCAACACCTGCAAAACAAAACAAAATAGTACTTTAAAATAATGCCCTCGCATGTTTCACAAGAAAAATGTAATCACCAGCATGAAATTAACTAGGAAAATGCAATGTCTGACAGCTGTTACAATCTGACTTTCTGTTCTTTGAAATTTTTAAAGGCTTTCTGATACTAATTTTAAGGAACTCCAGGTACTCAATCTGCTGGATAAGGAAGGCATGAAGGTTATGTTTCTGAGTTATGTCTGAGATATAAGAATGAGATACTATTTCAGTTGAAATTGATAGAGAAAAAGGATTTGGGAAAACAAAAATGGTAGCACAGATTATTACATATAGAGCAAACACTGTTAACAAAGGCAGATATGAAAAAGCACTTTCTGTTCCGATGGAACAATAGATTATGATCGGAGTTTGAAAGCACCCGAATGCCAGAATTTGAACCCCGGGACATAATTTCATAAGCACTGGAGAGAGAATATGAAAATCTACCAGGGTAAATAAACACAAGGAATGGGCCATTTAAAAAATTTGTGTCTATATGAATGACTAAGAAATTAGTGAGAATGACAGTAATAATGGGATTAAAACTAGGGAGTAAATAAAATTAGGTAAGACCAGCCTTTTTAAATTCTTTGTTGGAATTAGACCTTCGTTTGAATGCTAGCTCTGTCACTTATTAGTTCTGCATCATTGGACCAATTATTTAATCTCTGAGTCTCCATTTCTCCACCTTTAGAGAGGAAAAATATCCTATATAATAAAAGGCTAATATGCAACTGTCTCTTCAACCGGGAGTTACCAAGTGTTTGATCAGGGGGCGGGGCTGGCTGGACAACCACCCCCAATTCCCTCCCGTCCTGACCCACCTGTGCACAAATTCGTGCATGAGGCCTCTAGTACCTCATAAAATTGTTGTGCTGTTTAATGACAAGTTATCAAAATGCCTAGAAACAGATAATCAATAAATGTTTACATCTATGCCTAAATAGTAAGATCTGAGAAGCAGTGTAGGATTCATCATGTCCTCTTCCTAAACATTTTTCCTGTAATTTTCACCATTAAAATTATTCCATAAAGGCAGAAATTATAACTCAAATGGCACCAAAATTATAGAAATCAGCTAGAATTATACAATAGAGGTGGGTCTAAGGCAAACAATAGCAAAGCCATCTAAAGGCATTCAAATACACATCTTTTAAGAGCGTGAAAGATTTTAATGCTAGAGAGATGTTTTAAAATACAGCATTACATGAGAGGGTCTAAAGCTTTGGAAGTTTTCTTTGGCTTTTGCCATAAGAACATTTATTACAGTTTTCTTAGATTGTGGTAAAATATACATAACATACAATTACCATTTTAATCATTTAAAAATGTATAATTCAGTGGCACTTAGTTTATTCACAATGTTCTGCAACCATCCTCACTAACTTGAGAACATTTCATCACACCCAAAGGAAACCTGTACCTATTAAGTATCATTCTCATTCCCCTCCACTACTCAGCCCATTAATCTACTTTCTGTCTCTATGAATTTAACTATTCCAGGTACTTCAAGTTAACGGGATCCTACAATATGTGACATTTTGTCCGGCTTCTTTCACTCAGCAAATGTTTTCATTTGTTTAACAGTAAATAATTTTCTATTATGTGGCTATTCTACATTTTGTTTATATATTTATTTATTAGTTGATGAACATTTGGGCAGTTTCTACTCTCTAACGATTGTAAATAGTGCCATTATGCACATTCTTGTAGAAGTCTTTGTTTGAAGATCTATTTTCAATTCTTTGGGGTATATATCTAGGAGTAGAACTGTTGGCTCATATGGTAATCCTGAATTTAACTTACTAAGAAACTCCCCCACTATTTTCCACAGCAGTTGCAACATTTACACTCCTACCAGCAATGTATGAGAGTTCCAATTTCTCCACATCCTTACCAACACTTGTTACTTTCCATTTAAAAAAAAGTATATGGACTTCTTTATCACAGAGTCTAATACTGAGAGATAAGACAGATGAAAGAAGAGAATGAGGAAGAGGACAGACCCCTAAAGCTGTAAACATTCAGTAAATAACATAAGCTGGGTAGTATATGAAGGGCCATTTCTGAAGAGGGAAGAACTAGTTGAAGCTAAAGATTACCATTGATTTCACAATTTGCCTAAAATTGACAAGAGCATAAGTTAATTGATTAATTAATAAATCTCCAACACAAGAACATTATTTATTCATCATTTTGATCCAGTCAGTATACATTTCAACAGTACCTGGTATATAGTCATATTAATAAGAATTTGTTGAATTAAAGAATAAGTCAGCAGTTTTATTCATCCAATCTAAGAATAATCATAATAGAATTATACAGGTGGTTTACTATACCATAATGCCAGATTATATTCGTTCTTATCCACCATGAATAGAAAGAATTGCCAGAATTATCTTCTTAACACTCAGTTTCATAAGTATTAACAAAGAAAACATAAAAGTAAGGTTTTAATCTATTACTCAAAAATAAAGATTAAATAACAAACACTACAACCAAAATTACATTAACAATCTTTGTAAGAAAATTATCACAGGCAACATGTAACTAAGTAACCAGTTACCAAACCAAAAGAACACAAATGCTGTGCTTTTAAAAATACTTCTTAAAGTATCAACATAATTAAAAACTTTCAACATATACACACCAAAAATTTCTTTTGTGTTTTTTAATCTGGCTCCGCGAAGCAAGAGACTCTCTGGCCCCAGAGGTCTAGGGAAAAACACACACACACACAAAAAGACACACACACACACACAAAAGCATTAAATATATTACACATTTAATCAAATTCTAAAATGGCATCTTTAGCAGAAAGTACTTGAGTTATAGTTACAACACTGTTTTTATATAGAACCAAAATCTTAGCTACTATTTAGGTCAATCATAATGTTAGTTACCATAACAAAAACACCTGCTTTAGCATTTCTGTTACTTTAAGATTGGTGGCTCAGAAATAAGATTATACTGATACGTAAACTCACAAAGCCACCATACCAGTTGTAAAAATTTTAAACATAAAACACAAATAAAAGATTAAGCAATGATTTTTAAATATTTATAAGAAGATGAAAATTTTGAGCAAAATTAATAAACAGTTTTCAAAGAAAATAGAGAATTAAAATGCAATGTAAATAAGAATTGTAGCATGATTTGTGTGTAAATGCATGAGTTCTGCACAATAAAAATTACTGTGGATTATAAAACATCATGAAGTAAGTGAGTTAGTACTTTAGTAGGCAAGATTGACACTACAACTTTACTACTTGCATTGTAAACTTCTGCTCAGGTCTTCTTGTTGTTTGAATTTCTCTCCATAAAGGAGATATAAACTGAGAAGGAATAACTATAAAGGAAAGTGTACTTTTTTAGTCATAGCACAATGATAAGACTGTTATGGATAAGTTAAAAAGTCTTAATTTTATTGAGATTCCTTATGCTTTTCTGAAACATACATACACAATCATCCAAATCAAACAATCAGAACCAAGATGTCAACAAACCCAAACACTCTAAAAAAATCAATGAACCAAGGAGGACCAGGTGTTTGGGACATGGTTAACAAATATGGTTTTAATACTGAGTCATATTTGGAGCACACTACATGGATATTCCAAAATCTATTAACCAGAAGCCATAAAATAGCTCCTTTTCACATGGTATTGTTTTTTTAACAATGAACAGAAAAGCTTTGTGCTCACACTGGCATATACAATTGGGATATAATGATAGAAAGCTTTGAATTAAAAGGTAGTTCATCAGCAAACTGGTTGCTTCAGCAAAGACCATGGCTAAAGAGTTCAGTGAACATGCTCCTGTGTTACTGTTTATTAAAAATGTGAATCAGTGCTGATGCACGATAGTTTTGGTGGCTTGACTTGAGAAACGCATTTCAAAAAATGCTCAACTCTTTATGTCAGTGACTTATTTCAAGCAGCCAGTTCAACTGAATATGTCTCCAGAAAAAAAGTGAAAGGCTAATTTGATTTAGAAGTTCAAGGGATGATTCCAAGATTTATTTTAAATTTGGCTTTGTGGTCATGAGTAACAATGTAATCTCATCCTATTAGCAAATCTTTGAAATGAGCCCAAGTCCTTTCAAGCAGCAGCCAGAAAGCAACCTTAATATAGAGGAGGGAAAAAAAAATCAACCGAAAAAAAAACCAATCAGAAGGGTAAATAAGAGGTTCTGGATTGGCCACTAAGTACTCTAGTTTGTGTTAAATGATTTTGAAATAAAGAAGACTGTAACACTTATACTTGTTAAACATTATAGAAAACATTTCTAGTATTCTAAACTTTAAGTGGTGGGTAAGGATTTGAGTAAGAATGTTTGTTTATGTTTCCTTTTATGTTACTACCTGATATTATTAGAAAAAAATACAAGTATATAAATAATCTTACTAAATTATTTTGATATTTTTCATGAAATTTGCTTCACCCTCACTTGTTGCTGCTATAAATAACTAGAAGGTAAAGTGCTAAGTGCTTTCACATGAACCCTTTTACACTATATGAAGCTTACTTATCTAATATTTCTTTAACTTGATTTTAGTCCTTCTCCCAAATAATATGATTTTGTTCTTACCTTACAATTTCTTCCATTTGTTGGGTTATTATCATTCGTCCCATGAATCTATCAAAGAATTCACCATGTTACTAAAAAACGAAGATGTTACTTATGATATCATAGGTGGAAAACTTTAGATACTTTTGGCACTATTCTTATACATGAAACAAACCAACCTTTTGTTTCTATGAATGGTTCAATAATCATGTTAGAAAATATAAAAATAAATATTTATCAATCAATAAGCTCTAACAATTCTTGCCATCCCACTCCAGCTATGAATGAGGTAATGAATGTAAAAATGTTTTCAAAATGGTGATACAAATGTTATATATTATTAGTTTTGTCATCATGAGAATTTATATTTGCTACACAAGTATATATTATTTAGCCAACAATGAATGCTCACATATTTCATCAGTTTATTAAATAAGATTTCTATGACTAGAATCATTCATTTACTTATTCATGGATTCATTCATCCAACAAATATTCATTGAGCAACTACTATGTGTTAATTAAGTGGTGGGAATAGAGTAGTAAGCAAAAGCCTATCCTTGAACTCCAGAGCTTCTAGAATAAGTGGCTTGTTATCAATGAATTTTCATAATCTGGCCTTTCAGATCGAAATTCTACTACTTAAACAGCTCCTATCACAGTCGATTAAAATGAACAATTATTTTCTACTACAGTGAGAAGTAAATTTTGAGTTGAAGCAAATTCTATACAGAGCTTCATGTTAATCATTTAACTAGACAAAGCAATATTAAGCATTCCCTTCCCAATGTCCGTTACTATTCCTCCTGTTTCCAGGTCACAGATGCTTTATCCTTTCGCTTCATCGTTTCTTGCTAATCTCTTATTTCTGCTTCCTGCAACTGTCTGTATCAGGAACTGCACTGCTGTTTTTCTTTTCTTTTTCTTTTTTTAATCTCCACTTAGTGGATTTTATATATCCTTGTTTCTAATCTCAATTTTGGATTTAGATTTAAAGAACCAATTCAGGCACTCCTATAACTCAGATGTTGGTATGCTTGAGGAAAACCTATTTGAAGAAATAGTGACCAAAAACTTCCCACACCTGGTGAAAGAAATTGACTTAGGAGTCCAAGAAGCGCACCGAACCCCAATATATAGGAACCCTAAGAGGACCACACCAAGGCACATCATAATTAAAATGCCAAGAGCAAAAGACAAAGAGAGAATATTAAAAGCAGCAAGAGAAAAACAGTTAGATACCTATAAGGGAGCACTCATACGATTGCCAGCGGATTTCTCAACAGAAATGATGCAGGCCAGACGGGAGTGGCAAGAAATATTCAAAGTGATGAATAGCAAGAATCTACAACCAAGATTACTCTATCCAGCAAAGCTATCATTCAGAATTGAAGGTCAGATAAAGTGCTTCGCAGATAAGAAAAAGCTAAAGGAGTTCATCACCACCAAACCAGGATTATATGAAATGCTGGAAGATATTCTTTAAGAAGAGGAAGAAGAAAAAGATAAAAGTGTAAATTATGAACAACAAATACACATCTATCAACAAATGAATCTAAAAATTAAGTGAATTAATAAGCTGATGAACAGGATAAACTGGTGAATGTAACAGAATCACGGACATAGAGAGGGAATGGACTGACAATTCTTGGGGAAAAAAGGGGTGTGGGAGGTGCAGCAAGAGACTGGACAAAAATCATCCACCTGTGAGAGAGGACAGTGGGGGGCAGGTGAGGGCAGAGGGTGGGATGGGTACCAGGTGGAGGGGAGTTATAGTGGGGGAAAAAAGGGAACAATGTAATTAATAAACTGAACAATAAAGATTAAAAAAAAAAAAAAAAAGAACCAATTCAGCTGTTGTCTCCCTGGGCATCTTTCAGAGATGATGAAGACCATTCTTTTGATTTTCTTGAGCTAAATTCCCAACAAGAGAATTCCTGTTTTCCTTCATTTTATCTGTCCTGTTATCTTTAGCTATAGGTTCAGGTCAGTTCCATGCTGGATTAAATCATCTTGCACTTTCCTTAGCCCTTTCTCCAAAGCCATAATGTTTTGTTTCAAAGCAAAAATAGCTTTACCATTCTCTTTGCTGATTATAAAGGCTTGGTGCATGAATTTGTGCACACGTGGGGTCCCTCTGCCTGGCCGGTGATCAGGGCCAATTTGGGCTGGTCGACCAGGGGGAAGGACCGTGGGAGGTTGGCTGCATTGAGCGCCAGCCCCCTGGTGGTCAGTGAACGTCATAGTGAACGGTCATTTGGTTGATTGGTTATAACAGTCGCTTAGGCTTTTATATATATATAGACTTCCACTCATTTTAAAGAATGATTCAGACAATATAAAAAAGATATCAAAAGGAATACCATTACAGGTAATCCCACAACTCAAATACAAACACTGCTATTATTTTGGGATATGTTTTCCAGGCTTTTTTTCATACACATATAGATAAATATGCATTTTAAAAACAAAAATGGGACCATACCTTTAATACTGTTGGTAATACCCTCTCCCACTTAACATGTCCTGTCAAAAACATAGATCTACATCATTATTTTTAATGGCCACACATAATATTGTGTTTTGGGGGTTACTGTGTAACGTTTAAAAATAATTCACTACTAATGAAAGTTTGTTTTTTCCAACTTATGAGTAGTCTAAACCAGTCATTTTCAACCTATTTCATCTCATGGTACACAAGCTAATTACTAAAATTCTGCAGCACACCAAAAAGTACATTTTTTTGGCCGATCTGACGAAAAAAATAAAAAGGTATAATTTTTATTCATTCACACAGGTGGCTATAGTTGTTGTCATTTTTTAATCTGACAGGCTTAAGGGAAAAGAGGTCAGTGCCTTTGATTAAATAGTCAGGTATTGCATGTTTTACTATTTCTTGCAGTGCCCTTGCATTGACTCAGTGGGTAGAACATCAGCTTGTAGAATTGAAGGGTTCTGGTTTCGATTCTGGTCAAGGGAAGGCATCTTGGTTTCATGTCCCTGGTGGGGGCATGTGCAGGAGGCAATCAAGCCCTATCGATGTGTCTCTCTTATACCGATGTTTCTCTCCCTGTCTCTTTCCCTGCCTTCACCTCTCTCTAAAAATCAATGGCAAAATATCCTTTGGCGAGGACTTAAAAAATAATAAGTAAATAAGTTTTAAAACATGTTTATTAGAAAAAAATAGGAATTTATAAAATAAAATAAAAATCCTGCAGCACACCAGTTAAAAATCACTGGTCTAAACAAGCAGCCCTGAACAGCCTGTATACATACCTTTTCATATTTTCATTAAGCTAAGTTCTTAGGAGTAGTAGAATTTCATTATTTTATTAGAAATAATTCCTAGAAGTAGAAGTTCTAAGTCAGAGTCTAAAAAATTAAGGACCATTCTGGCTGCTTTTGTGAGAATAAACTACAAGGGAAAGAAAGGGGAAAACTGGTAAGAATAGCAGTAAGCCAGGCAGGAGGTTATGCTGTTTCAGAACAAATTAGTAGCAGTGAAATGAGTAAAAGATGGTCAAATTTTGGATATATTTTGCAGATAAACAGATAAGATGCTTTGATGAATTGGGATAAGATGTGAGAGAGGAAGTGAGGAGAGATTAGCAGAGAGGGTATGTGACTCTGAGGGGTTTTGGTAGAACTGGAAGGAGAGACTATCATCAACTAAGGTAAAGAAAGACTGTTGGCATAAAAAGTTTTGGAGGGAAAATCAGCTCAGTTCTCAACATGATTAATTTGAGATTTCTATTAAATGTGTAAGTAGAACTGTAGAACATAAACTTGGATATAACAGTCTGGAATTTGGGAAAAGACATCTTGAGTAGAGGTATAAATCTGAGAGTTAGCATGTAGATGATCTTTAAAGCCATCACCTTGAATGCAATCACCAAAGGAGTGAGTGTAGATAGTGAAAAGTATAGATAGGGAAGGGAAGAGAACCCAGGTCAGTCCTGGGGCACTCTAACATTAAGAAGTCAAGGGAGAAGAGAACTCAGCAAAGAGAATGAAAGGACAGACTATTGAAGCAAGGGAGGGGAATATCCTGGGAGCCAAGTGAACTAATTATATAAAAAAGAGAAGCAGGCCGGAGAAACAAGATAGTGGCATAAGTAAACAACTAAACTGCTGCCTCACACAACAATTTCAAAACTACAACTAAAAGACAAAATGGACATCATCCAGAACCACAGGAAAGCTGGCTGAGTGGAAATTCTACAACTAGAAGGAAAGAGAAAAGCACACTGAGACTCAGAGGAGCTGCAGGAGGCAGAGGTACTGAGACATACACGCAGAGAGGACTGGCAACTGAGTGTGAGGCTGGCTTTCACAAGTGGGAGGGAGACAAAAGCTCCCAACTATGCTGAATTCCAGTTCTGGGCGAGACTCTGGGGACCCTGACTCAGACGGGGTGAAACTGTACTGTGAGGAAAGAGAAAAGCACACTGAGACTCAGGGGAACTGCAGAAGGCAGAGGTACTGAGGTGCACACACAGAGAGGGTGGGCAACTGAGTAGGCTGCTTGCTTTCTCAAGCGGTAGGGAGACAGAAGCTCCCAACTGCACTGAACTCCAGTTCCGAGCGAGATTCTGAGGACCCAGACTCATTTGGGGAGAAACTGGACGTCTGGCAGAAAGCAGAATGGCTTTCTCTCAGAGGTACTTACAGCGATTACCACAAGACAACAAGACACAGGGCCTATCAGGGCAGGGCTAACGGGAAACCAATGCTGTCTGCTCTGCTCTGAGACTCTGCTCCATTCAAGCTGAGCACAGAGGCTTTTGCAAGTCTTCTCCCATAAGGGTGTTTCCAGCACAGAAATTCTCCCAATGTATACACAGCTGATCCTCACAGCCAATTGGCCTTGAGGTCAATTCCTCCCAGGGATACCAACAGCAATCAAGGCTTAACTACAATAAGACTGTGCACACAGCCCACAAAGGGGTGCACCAAGAGTGTCCACCTCAGGTAACTGGGAAGGCTGAGACACTGGGCCCTACAGGACACCTAGCACACAAAGCCACTCTAAATTCAGGGAAGCAGCCAAAATGCAGAGACAAAGAAACAGATCACAAATAAAAGAAATAGAGGAAAGCAAATGACTAGATACAAAGTTCAAAACTATGATTATAAAGTTTTTCAAGAATTTTCTAGAAAAGGCCTATAAATTTAGTGAGACCCTTGATGATACGAAAAAGGACCAACTAGATATTAAGCATACACTAACTTTTTACTTTATTTTATTATAAAATAAAAAATATTATACAGAGACCTAATAGCAGACTAGAGGATCGCAAGAATCAAGTCAAATTTTGAAATACAAAGAAGCAAAAGACACTGAACCAGAAAAGAAAAAAGAATCCAAAAATTTGAAGATAGTGTAAGGAGCCACTGGGACAACCTCAAGCATACCAACATCCGAATTATGGAAGTGCCAGAAGAAGAGAGAGAGCAAGATACTGAAAACCTATTTGAGGAAATAATGACAGTAAATTTTCCCCACCTGGTGAAAGAAATAGACTTACAGGTCCAGGAAGCACAGAGAACCCCAAACAAAAGGAATCCACAGAGGACCACACCAAGACACATCATAATTAAAATGCCAAGAGCAATAGACAAAGAGAGAATATTAAAAGAAGCAAGAGAAAAACAGTTAATTATCTACAAGGGAGCACCCATGTGATTGTCAGCTGATTTCTCAACAGAAACTATGCATGCCAGATGGGAGTGGCAAGAAATATTCAAAGAGATGAACAGCAAGAACCTACAACCGAGATTACTCTATCCAGCAAAGCTATCATTCAGAATTGAAGGTCAGATAAAGTGCTTCACAGATAAGAAAAAGCTAAAGGAGTTCATCACCACCAAACAGTATTATGTGAAATACTGAAAGGTATTCTTTAAGAAAAGGAAGAAGAAAACTGTAAAGATAAAAATTATGACCAAATACATATCTATCAACAAGTAAATCTAAAAATCAAGTGAATAAAAACATGAACATAATAATAAACTAGTGAATATAATAGAATCAGGGGCATAGAAAGGGGGTGGACTGACAATTCTCAGAGGGAAAGGGGTTTAGGGGGTGCGGGAAGAGACTGGATAAAAATTGTACACCTATGCATGAAGACAGTGGGGTGGACGTAAGGG
Organism: Antrozous pallidus; assembly: GCA_027563665.1. Taxonomy (NCBI): domain Eukaryota; kingdom Metazoa; phylum Chordata; class Mammalia; order Chiroptera; family Vespertilionidae; genus Antrozous; species Antrozous pallidus. The sequence goes on along the minus strand of CM050514.1, from coordinate 43,003,443 downwards.
CAGAGGGTGGGGTGGGATCCAGGTGGAGGGGAGTTATGGGGGAAAAAAGAGGAACAATTGTAATAATCTGAACAATAAAGATTTATTAAATTTAAAAAAAAAAGGAATGTGAAGGCCCTGTGCTAAAACATTTTGACACCGAGAGAGAGGGGGGGGGGGGGGGGGGAGAGGCGCGATGAACTATCTAGGTACTGGATTTTGAATTGATGAACTCATTTGTAATAAGGCGCACGCAATGTTTGTAATAGCAAAACAGAGGAAGAGTTAAGTATTGAAAAATTAGGTAGTGGCTAGGTAATAGTATATGCATTTAGACTATTATGAAGCCATTAGAAATGATCATTAAGAATACTGTACAGACAAGTCAATAAGGGGAAAGGGGGATATATGTAATATTTTCAATAATAAAGATTTAATATTAAAAAAGAATACTGTACACTAAAATGGAAAATACTTTTTTAAATTACAAAAGCATTCCACATTCTTTCAGGAAATATTAGAAACTGTGGAGAACAAAAATAAATAAATGAAAAGCAGCTGAAATCTTATCACCAAGAAATATCTACTAACATTCTGACATGTAATTCCTCCAGAATTTTCTTTCTCTCTGTATTTATTTATTCTTCTATCTTGCCATTTAACTATCTATCAAGTACACAGAAATACACATTTAAAAATATATAATTGGGATTACTCTGTCTTATTTAACATTATATTTCAGTATGTTCTTATGTCATTAAGTTCTTTGAAAATATTTTTATAATCTACATATTTCCCTCTTACATAACTGTAACATGTTCCCATCTAAGTATTCTCCTACTTGGACACTTTAAAATGCTTTAAATATTCCCTTTATATGTAGCATATAGAAAAGTGAAAAACTGTAATTTTATATATATAAGTCTTTACAGCTATGAGTTTCTCAAGGATAGAAACTATGCTGATTCATCTTATTTCCCACTCAACATAATGAACAGTTAGGTGCTCAACAATAACTTGCTGAATGAATAAATACAAACAGCAATAAATGTGAATTATTTTTCTGTAGTAGTTACATATATATTTAAAACAAAATATATACTTTCACTATGGAAAAGGGAAAGATAAAATAAAGAGGAACCCTTATATTTAACAGTGAATTATTTCCTATTTAAAAATGTTTTAATTTTTCCACATTTTCCAAGATAATATAAAAACTACTCATCATCACAATAGTGATACTTGATCTCATATTAATCTTATGTCTGCTTAATGCTCCATTTCATACAATTTTTTTATAACTCACCATTTTTTGAGACGAAATAATAGCAATATAGAAATCTTAAATTTTTAAAGTACTAAATTCACAGTTAAATCTCATAAACTCTTAAAGCACAGGACAGCAAATTTTTAGCTAATTAGAAAATTCTATACCTCATTTGACTATAATGAAACCATAAAATTATATAATATCACATAAAAAAAACCCTCCATTATAAATAATATATGGATCCAAACAAATTATGTAAGAGATTATTCTGGTAAAGCAAATGACTAATAAGATGTGAACATTTCAACCAATAGAGGGAGACATATTATATGATAAGAAGCTGATGGTGAATTTTACAGTGTGGTTGTAATTTATATTCAATCACGTTACTGAGTAAAAATGAGTTTGGTATATCACTTTCATAATAAAAAGTTGTTCCTATTTCACAGCCCACAATAATTAGTATATCACTGGAAGATGACTTATACTGTATTTAGTAAATCACAACATTAAAAGGAATTAATTCCAAGTGAACACAAAGACATAGTCCTTGGCTTCATGGAGTATGGGTATACACAGAGTTACGTTCTTCTTCTTCTTTTTTTAAAAATATATTTTATTGATTTTTTACAGAGAGGAAGGGAGAGGGATAGAAAGTCAGAAACATCAATGAGAGAGAAACATCAATCAGCTGCCTCTTGCACCCTCCCCCACTGGGGATATGCCCACAACCAAGGTACATACCCTTAACCAGAATCGAACCCAGGACCCTTCAGTCCACATGCCAACACTCTCTCCACTGAGCCAAACCGGTTTCGGCCAGAGTTACTTTCTAACAAAATAATCCTACTTCGCCCCAGCCAGTTTGGCTCAATGGATAGAGCACTGGCCTTTGGACTAATGGGACCCAGGTTTGATTCCAGTCAAGGGCACATATCTCAGTTGCAGGCTCCTCCCCAGCCCGGGGCCCTGTGTAGGAGGCTTGTTATAGGAGGCTTGTGTGTTTCTCTCACATTGGTATTTTTCTCTCTCTCTCTCTTCTACTCTCTCTAAAAAAAAATCAATGAAAAAATATCCTTAAGTGAGGATCAAAAAATAATAATAACCTTATTTCTCTTATAACTACCATTATAGTTATAAAATTTCCTATAATGGTGATGAAGCTAGTTCATATAGAAATAGAAAATAATGGAAAAAAATGTCTGAATAAAAGCATGGTTTTTGAATTAATACTTTGGATTAGAATTCTGGCAAATTCTGCTTTAGCCTTTTTTCCCTTTAATGTATCTCTCCACTATCTCCTCTTCAATGATGTCTTTGATTAGCTAAAGATTTCCTTGTATGTTTATGATGGTAAAAATAATATCTGTGAACAGGATTTAAAATGAGTAGCTTGATTATCACACCGTACCTGTACAAGTCTGCTTCTGGTTGCTGACATTCTATCACAGCTATAAGAGTGTCCAAATTAGCAACTGTTTGTAACACTGCTGTTTCTGGCACTGCCACATGAGTCTAAAAAAAACACCACACAAGGATTAAACTGCAGTTTCAAGATCTAAATGAGACCCTACATATCAACTATTTCTTTTTTAAAAAATAATTTATTTTTCAATTACAATAGACGTACAATATTATCCTTTATAATCCTTTATAATAAAAGGGTAATATGCAAATTGACTCTAATGGCAGAACGACTGGAAATGTCTGATTGCTATGATATGCACTGACCACCAGGGGGCAGATGCTCAACCCAGGAGTTGTCCCCTGATAGTCAGTGCGCTCCCATAGGGGGAGCTCTGCTCAGCCACAAGCCGGGCTGATGGCTATGAACACAGGGATGGTGACGGGAGCCTTTCCTGCATCCGTAGCAGAGCTAAATATGTTCAAGTGTGGCTTAGGGGTTCAAGACTGCAAGAAGGGGCAGGCTGGGCTGAGTAACTCCCCCAAGTGCACAAATTTTTATGCACTGGGCTTCTAGTCTACACTAATAAAAGAGAAATATGCAAACTGACTATACCTCTGCAATGTCCACCAGCCACTCAGGAGTGTGTATGCAAATTAACCCAAAAAAGATGGCAGGTTACTTTGCATATGTAGGAGTGGTGTTCTGGCTGGAGTGAACACTGAAGGCTCTGGCTGGAGTCTTTGCTCCGGCCAGGGCAAAGGCCTAGGTCCTGGGTGCTGGAGGAAAACTGGTGCCAGCAGACAGGGGAAGGAAGGCCTATTCTTGCACAAATCTTCATGCAATGGGCACCTAATCTATATAATAAAAAGTCAGGGTTGTAACAACTGAAGGCTCGACCAGACCAGAAGTCAGTGCTGGGTTGCCATGGTGACACAGCACTGACAGGGACCGCTGCAGATGCCCCAACCTAGCACAGACTGTCTAGGGGGCTGCAGATCAGGCGGGGAGAGAGGCCTGAATAGAGAGAGGCAGGGTCTGATCCATAGCCTCTGTGGCAGCTGTTGATCAGAATTTGCTTCTCTTTCTCTGCCGGCCTGGCCAACTACCGCACCTCCATTTCTCTCCAGCCTCCACCAGGGCGGCTGATCAGCCCCGCCTTTCTGATCAGGCTCCATTGATAGGCCCAGAAATGCTGACAGGCATACAAACTGATCAATCAGAACCAAATCTGGATGAATGCAAGGAGCCAATGGCTGCCTATGAGGCAGAGCTTTTGACACTGACTGGCATAGAAACTGACCAATCAGAACCAAACCTGGGTCAACTGTGAGAAGCCAATGGCTGCCTAGGAGGTAGAGCTTTTGATGCTGACTGGCATAGAAAATGTTCAATCAAAACCAAATTGGCCAGCAGGGGAGAACAGTTAGGGGCAAGATCAGGCTGGCAGGGGAGGGCAGTTGAGGGTGAGATCAGGTCGGCAGGGGAGAGCAGTTGGGGGCTTGATTAGACCGGCAGGCAGAGGTAGTTAGGGGCAATCAGGAAGGCAGGCAGAGAGGTTAGGGGCAATCAGGCAGGCAGGTAGAGGTAGTTAGCGGTGATCAGGCAGGCAGAGAGGTTAGGGGTGATCAGGAAGGCAGGCAGGTGAGTGGTTAGGAGCCAGATTGTTAGAGGGGTATCCGACCATCAGTTTAGGTCTGATCCCACAGGGCCTAAAATGGCGGTTGGACACCCCTTCACAAGGGTCCCCAATTGGAATGGGTGTAGGCTGGGCTGAGGGACCCCCCACTCTAATATAGATTATAATATAACCAGGTGTACAACAGTGATTAGACATCTATGTAACTTACTAAGTGACCCTCACCACGATAAATCTAGCAACCATGTGACACGATATATATATTCCCTATGTTGTACCTTACATCCCCATATATTTCAAATCTCCCTAATCTAAAAAAAGCACCAAAATTTTAAATATTTTTATTTTTCCTAACAACACTTCCCATTTCTCTTTAACTTGACTAAACCATGTGAGGCTACCCTTGAAATAAATATATAACATTTCTTCTTTTAAAAAACTTAGTAATTCTTAGAATTTTCAGCAATTTAAAAATATTTCTCCTTTATCAGGTCAAACTTCAGTACCTCAACCAAAGGAAAATATCACATAATCCAAGCACATTTTATACACATACAAACCTTTAGGTTCGTTTCTCCATCCAAACTAGCAGTTGTGATGTGACAGGAGCCATCAGGCCGATCTGAGGACAGAAGCACCAAATCTGCAGGGAAAATTTCATCTTTGGCTATTCGAACAATATCACCCACCTAAGGAGAATTTGGGGAAAGTAAATATACCAATTTTAAAAGACTTATTTAATTGAGTTCTAAACAAGTAGTCTATCAAAATATTTTAACGTAGAAAAGCAGGCTTTCAGTAAAATATAATCAGATTAAAGTTTATGATATCAAAATATAATTGACATACATTATTTACTAAATGCATACCAGGATGTTTTTTGATCTTGTTTTTACAAGGCCACCACTTCGAACAACATAAACAGGAGCTCCATTTACTTCATTATCTGAGTTATGTCGTAACCAATCTTCATACCCCTGTAAATATAAAAAAAACAAAAGTGCCCTTTTTAGTTTAATTAGGAGATACTTTTTTTTATTGTTGATACTATTACAGATGTCCCCTATCCTCTCCTTTGCTCACCCCACCCAGTCTCTCCACCCCAACTCCCCTGGCCTTCACTACACTACTGTCTGCCTCCATAGGCTATGCATTTATGTTCTTTGGTTAGTCTCTTCACCTAATTAGAATATATTTTTATCAAATGAGAAAAAGAAACAAAAATTGCCCCAAACATTTCATTCACCAGAATTATATTAGGCAATTTTGATGCATATACACATAAAAACTTGGTTTCAGTTCTTATATGTTTATTTCTAGTTTGCAGATGCAAGATTTTTTTTAAAGAAAAGGAACGGGGGGAAAAGATAGATACAGAGGCAAAGAAGCATTGAACAGACTGTCAAACTACAGTGGGAAGGCAGGGAGGGTGGGGGGTGGGGGCTGTGGGAGATCAACCAAAGGACTTGTATGCATGCATATAAGCATAACAAATGGATACAAGACACTGGGGGGGTGGGGGCAGGTGAGGGTATGTGCTGGCGGGTAGGGGAGGCCAGGGGGAGAAGGAAACATATGTACTACTATTTGTAAAACTTTAAAGAATAAAAAAATATATATAAAAAATAAAAATAAAAACTTGGTTTCATTATAGACATTTTTCTTATTTTCACAGTAACTCTCCTTTAATCTTTCTCAATTTCCTTATAACAGTCTCCCTCTGTCATCTTTATGGGCCCTTTTTGCACCCCTCACTTTCTCGCTACAAGATTTCTTCTTCATCTGTGGTCTTGAAAAATTTCTTAAATTTCTATCTCCAGCTCACACTTTTTTTTTAGACTCAAAACTTGAATATCCAACTATATTCTTATTATCTCCATTTTGATATCTAATATATTGAACATTTCAAAACTGATGATGTTATCTTCTAAATATGTTGCATTTTCCATGTTACCCATCTTGATTTATCTTCTAAATATGTTGCATTTTCCATGTTACCCATCTTGATAAATGACATCACCATCTACTGAACTGCTCATGCTAGAAATCTGTGGAGTCATTTTTTTTTATTCCTACCTTTCCCTAACACCTAGTCAGTCAGTAAGTTCTATTGCTTCCACATAAAAATGATATTTTAAACATAAAATATAAATTTATGCAGCCGGCCCGATGTGGCTCAGTCTGTTGGAACATCGTCCCCACAGTGGCAGGTTCCATTTCTAGTCAGAACCCCAGACAGGGCGAGTGGAAGAAGTTTGCAATGTTTCTCTCTCACATCAATGTTTCTCTCCCTCTCTCCCCCTTCCTTCTTCTAAATACACACACACACACACACACACACACACACACACACACACAAAATAAAAGCGAAATATGCTATATCTTCCCACAGAAGCCCAGGTCCTGGATGCCTGCTGGAGGCCGGAGAAAAAACTGGGTCCCTGCAGGCAGCCAGAGGAAAGCCCGGGTCCTGGGTACCAGAGGGAAGCTGGTGTTGGCAGCTGGGGGAAAGAAGGCCTACTCTTGCATGAATTTCATGCATCGGACCTATAGTATATGTACAAAAATTCATACAGCATTATTACAGACAATAAGTAGAAAAAAAGAACATATTTTAAAACTGATGCTGAATTATTTCACTTTCTTAAACACTAGACCAATAGAATAATTATTTGTACTTCCAAAAAATATGATAGGGAATGTGGATCATCATTAAAAAGGGAAATAGACATAAGCATTTCACAAAGACTAAGTGGAGAAGATATCTTGTGTTATTTAAAAGAAAATTCAAGAATTCAGAGGTATAACACAAGATAACAAAATGATATCTGATAGCATTAAGTGATAAAAGTAAAGGACAGAATGTGTTGTGTTCTATGCGATCATTTGTGAAAAAAATAATGCTTGCCTCTGAAAACACTCTGTATCAATATCTGGACTAACGTACAAATAACGGCTCCCTCAGGGGAGGAGAAGCAGGAGACGGGGGGTGGAAGGGAGCTTTAGGAGTATAAATGACTTTTATTATATGATATTTTGTACTTTCTATTTTTTAAAACACGTGCATCTATTACCTAAAAATATAATAACACTATAACACATGAAGCAAATATTAAAAATTACTTCAAGATTTTTTTTCAGGGAGAAACCTTTTGGGAAACCATTATTAAAGTATTTAAATGATGCAGTCCTAGCCAGATAATTCAGTTGGTTCGAATATCATCCCGATATGACAAGGCTGCCAGTTTAATTCCCAGTCAAGGCACATACAAGAATCAAACACTGAATAAGTGGAACAACAATTTGATGTTTCTCTCTCTCTCTCAAAAAAAAAAATTATGTTGGCCCCACTTGAAGATGTGGTATGCCAATTTTAGAGAAATTTAATGGAGGGTCAAAATACTTTTTCTGAAACTGTCAAAAGCACAGTTCGTTTTATAACCAGATGACACTAATAATAAAAACATTATTTTTAACACAAGTTCACAAATTTTAATCCATCCTACATATTACTGACAGATTAACCTTTCCAAACACTGTTTTAATTCGCTATCCTATTCAAAGTCCCCTCAATAACTCTCCGATGCTTAGACCAGAGAATCTTCCACCTGCTTAATTTACCAAGTTACATTTCCAGTATTACCTTTTAGTCAATCATTAGTCAGCCACGTCATTTCACAAAAAAGGTCTTGCCTTTTCTTACATTTGGGACTTTGTGTAAGTTATTTGTTGCTACTTTACCTTTTTCACCAATTGTCATTTTACCCTTATTCCAAGTCTCATCCTATCTAATAAAAGAGCAATATGCAAATTAGCCATGACTCTGCTACACCCACCAATCAGGAGCGAGTATGCAAATTAACCCAACCAAGATGGCTGCAGCCATGGAGGGAGCAGGAGGCTTGGGTTTCCCCAGCAATGAAGGAAGCCAAGCTTTCCGCCCACCCTGGCAGGCCCAGGCCTCCACTCAAGGCTAGAGTTTCAATCATCCTATCTAATAAAAGAGCAATATGCAAATTGACCGTACCTTCACTACACCCAATCAGCCATGCCCACAAGCCTATCAGGAGCAATATGCAAATTAATACCCAACCAAGATGGCTGCTGCCCATGGCAAGCAGAGGCTGGGGCGGAGCCAGCCAGCAATCAGTCCCATGGCAGGGTGACTGCAGGGTGCCCAAGGCCAGGCTTTTTCTGGCCTTGGGCAGGCCAGGCTGGAGTGGAGCCAGCCAGAGATTGGCTCCACGGCAGGGCGATCACTGGGTGCCCAAGGTCGGAAAAAGCTTTGAAAGAGGCTTTTTCTAGGCTGGGGCTGGGACAAAGCCAGCCAGCAATCAGCCTGATAGCAGGGTGATTGCTGCTGGGGTCCCCTGGCCAAGGTCCCCTGCCCAAGGCCAAAAAGCCTCAGTCAGAGGCTTTCCGGCCTTGGGCAGGCCAGGGCTGGGGTGGAGTCAGCCAGCGATTGGCCAGATCACAGGGCCATCGCTGGCTGGGGTTCCCTGGCCGAGGTTCCTTGACCAAGGACGAGCTGTCAATAGGACATCCCCCGAGGGCTCCCAGTATGTGAGAGTGGGCAGGTTGGGCTGAGGGACCACCCATCCCCAGTGCACAAATTTTGTGCACCGAGGCCCCAGTATAAGAAAAATAAATCCCAACAAAAATGGCAGCAGCCACGGAGTTGGAGAGAGCAGGAGATTTGAGTTGCCCCCAGCGATAGAGAAAGCCAAGCTTTCCTACACACTCTGGCCTGCCTTGGCTTCCACTCAAAACTACAAAGTTTCAATTATAGAAGATAAATAAATCCCAACAAAAATGGCTGCAGCCACACAGAGCAGGAGAGAACAGGAGGCTCGAGTCACCTTGGGTGATGGAGGAAGCCAAGCTTCTGCAGTCCTGGCCAGCCTTGGCCTCTTCTGCTCAAGGGTACAAAGTTTCAATTATAGAAGATAACTAAATTGCAACAAAAATGGCTGCAGCCAGGGAGCAAGCAGGAGGCTTAGCTCCGCTTAAGGCTACAAAGTTTCAATTACAAAAGATAAATAAATCCCAGATACCAGGGCCTCTGCTTGGGTTGCCAGGGGGCATGGCTGGCTTGCAAACTACCACAGGCCCCTTGCCCAGGCCACCCCATACCCCAAGGGAACTCCCATCCTGATCCAGGACACCCTTCAGGGCAAACTAGCTGACCCTACCCATGTACCAGGCCTCTATCCTATCTAATAAAAGAATAATATGCAGATTGACCATCACTCCAACACACAAGATGGCTGCCCCCATATGGTCAAAGATCCTGCCACCATGTGGACACAAGATGGCCAACACAAGATGGTCAACCCAGGAGGGCAGATTGGAGGGACCAGGTCTCAAGGGAGGGCAGTTGTGAGAGATCAGGCCATCAAGGGCGAGCAGTTGGGAGGGACCAGGCTTGCAAGAGAGGGCAGTTGGGGGCAATCAAGCCTGCAGGGGAGGGCAGTTAGGGGTGACCAAGCTGGCAGAGGAGGGAAGTTGGAGGCAACCGGGCCTGCAGGGAAGGCAGTTGGGGGTGACCAGGCCTACAGGGGAGGGGAGTTAGAGGTAAACAGGCTGGTAGGGGAGTAGTTAAGCATTAATAAGGCTGGCAGGGGAGTGGTTAGGTGGTGATCAGAGTGGCAGGCAGAAGCGGTTAGGGGAAATCAGGAAAGCAGGCAGGCGAGCAGTTGGAAGCCAGCAGTCCTGGATTGTACAGGCTGGGCGGAGGGACATACCCCACCGCGCACAAATTTTGTGCACCAGGCCTCTAGTCTCTAATAATGTTTCTTCCATGAAACCCTCCTTGATTATCCAGACAGTGTTCCACGCTTTCTCTGAACATCTACAGCTCACTGGGTCTAACCACTATCTTACTGAAATATAACTGCTTTTGTGTTTGGGTTTATCATCCCTACTTCATAGGTTTTATGCTCATATAATGCAAAGACTATGATGTTTACCACAGCACTACATTTTGCATTACATAATTAAAAAAACTTTAATATGCAAATGTGGTTGGAAGAAGTTAAAAAAACAAGAAAGCTAACATCTTTACTCAATAAAAGTATAAAAAACTGGTAATACAGCTTTTCTTATTTTCATAAAAGTACAAAGGACAAAGGCAGACTAAAAGGAGAGAAAAAGGAAAGACTGGAAAATGGCTACTTTCATTTGTACAATTTTTCTGAAAGTCATTCTATCGATCTATAGGAATGGGCATATAAACCTGAACAGTATAGTTAGTACGTTATGTGTTATTAAATGAGCACAATTTAGGAATAGTTGTTAGAAAAGAGAAAACTCTGAATCCTGATGTTGGAAAGGGGGAAAAAATCCTTATACATCAAATTTTCTCTTTGAAAATTATGACCTTTCATATTTCTGCTTTTGCTTTCGTCATCAAGAAGCTCTCATATAAATTTAGGACTTAACTGCATCAACCATTATAACACAGGACTGAGGCATAATCTTTTTGCTTTTTATATTATGTTTTTATTTAACCCATTTTAGTAGGAGACAGGATGTCAATATAATAAATATATTTAACTCTCCTATTTTGCAGATTTTTATCAGCATTTTTCAACTTGGTTAATGGCATCACATTCCAAATAAACGCAGGCTATATTTAGCCAAATATACATACATTGAGAAACCAAGGCAAGAAGTAATGCAACATTTTAAATTGCTTCAAAAAAATAATAGCTTCATTCATTCATTCATTCATTCACTTATCTGTCAAGCAATTTATTTACTGGAGATATAACTGGAGCATGACCTTGTTCTGGTCACTAGAAATAAACTGGTTTATAAAACAAAGTATCTGTCCTCACAGAGCTGAACATTCAAATGAAGGCAACAGACAAACTAATAAACATTTATTCAATAGAAACAGGCAGCACCAAATGATAGGAAGAAAAAAGACCAGAGCAGAATGAGAGAATGACATGTTGGTCAGGAAAAGCTAAGCTATCCAAGTGGAAAAGTTGCACAGTTGTACATGAGTGTCAGAGTTCTGGCAATAGTTTCAGGATACTTATATATTTGGGAACCATCCTACACAATAAAAGGGTATATGCAAATTGACCCTAATGGCAGAACGTCCAGAATGACTGCTGGACCAGTCACTATGAGATGCACTGACCACCTCGTGGCTCCTTTCCCTGACCAACAGGCTCCGATCACCGGATGACCACCTGTGGCGGGGTGGGGCCGGTGAGCAGGCGGAAACAGCCGACCTCTCAGTCCCTTCCCCCCGCCATCAGGCACTCACCTGATGGCGAATAGGAAACCGGAGGTGGGAGGTGGAGGGGGGGGGAGGCGGGAGACAGGCTGTGGACAACTAAGGAAGATGACCCTGATTGCAGGCCAAGCCTAGGGACCATACCCGCACATGATTTAAAGTACCATATAGATGGATGAAATCACCTAAGAGGGAACTACATATAGAAAATAGGTCTAAGGGACAAATATGTGTTACTCTGATGAAATAAATGACATCTGCAAAACTAAGTAAATATGTGACCATATGAAGTGACTTGGATGCTGATGGATAGTTCCCAAAAGAAAAAACTAAAGGAAAGTCAAACAGTGAGGGCAGTAGCATGATATTCTGACATTCTAGATATTTAACGTAATTGTTAAAATATACTACATCCCAGAATTATAAAATGTTTGTCAATTTCACTTCCAAGCAATTTAAACCTTATCCCTAAATCTTATAAAATGAAAATATATCAAATTTACAAAGAATATTCAACTAACTCTCTTTCAAATGGAAGGAACAATCTGTATAACTGAGGCCCTGCCAAGATGTTTAGAGAAATGGTAGTTATAAAGACATAATCGTTCTACAAATTCCTTTATTTCTAACTTGACATGTTCATGCAATAATACTCTTCTTAGGTATATCTAGAATTTAATACCAGTTCAGGATTTGGTTGAAGCTATTTCCCACTAGAGTACAACTTTACATAAAAATCAACTCAACCAGAGAAAGTGTAAAAAGTAGAAAAACACCACACAATTTTTATTTAAAACTAAAGGCTGGGTGCACAAAATTCATGCACTATGGGGGCGGGGGGTGTCCCTCAGCCAGGCCTGTGCCTTCTCACAGTCCGGGAGTCCTCGGGGGAGCAGGCCTGCGCTGTCAGTCGGATATCCTTAATGCTGCCATGGGGGCAGGAGACACTCCCGCCACCACCGCTGAGCGCGCCAGCTAGAGCCTGGCTCAAGGCTTCTGGCTGAGCGGCGCTCCCCTGTGGGAGTGAACTGACCACCAGGGGGAACCTCCTGCGTTGAGCATCTACACCCTGATGGTCAGCGCGTGTCATAGCAACAGGTTGTTCCGCCGCTCGATTTGCATATTAGCCTTTGATTATACAGGATGTAATTTGGTTTATATATGTAAAATACTTATTTTGAATGCTTTCTGGGTGTGTCAAGAGAATAACATTTTAACAATGGTAAACATACCACGAACCACCTGAAATATAATAGAGTGGCTTCACTCAGTTTAATTTTACCATATGAAACATCAAAAACATTTGCTGCTTTTTTATGGAAATTACTTTCCCAACAATAAATGTTACCTTAGAATGGACATATTTAGCAACTTGCAAATGACATGGGGAAACAAGAATAGGAAGCAATTCATACCTGCTTTATGGCCGTTACTGTTATCACAAAAAATAATGGAAGTCCACTGGTAATTGGACTGGTAGGTGTATCAATCATAAGCTGGATTAAAAAAAAAGGAATGCAGAATATTACATTTTCGTATTGTACACATCATGCTATTAACATCTTAAATCTCAAACATACTAGGAATTCTGAGAACACTATATAAAATTAGTATCAGAGTCTACAGTAAAAATAATAGGAGGGACATATTATACCATGAGGATAATTTAGTTCAGTTTTACAAGTTCACTTTAGCTGAGACCGGTTTGGCTCAGTGGATAGAGCATCGGACTGGGGACTGAAGGGTCCCGGGTTTGATTCCGGCAAGGGCATGTACCTTGGCTGTGGGCACATCCCCAGTAGGGGGCGTGCAAGAGGCAGCTGATCGATGTCTCTCTCATCGATGTTTCTCACTTTCTATCCCTCTCCCTTCTGCTCTATAAAAAAAAAAAAAAATCAATAAAATATATTAAAAAAAAAAAAAAACAAGTTCACTTTATTGGCTCTTATATGGGGTTAGAATATCTAAACCTACTGGATAACCACAAATATTGTTAGAGTAGACTCAGTCATTAACCTGCCTTCTTTACAGAGAGTATTTCAATTCTTCCTCCATATTTGCCAAGGAGTGAAGCTACAGATGCTTTGAATCTTATTTCACATTTCTTCACCCATCCTGATAAATGCTGAAAAGTCTGTCAGTAATTTTTATTCTGGAATTCAGAATAAATGCACTTAGGGAGACAGAGCTAGGAATGGGACTAGGGAAAGCGTTTTTCTTCCATAAGTGATTTTGTTAAACCTAGCAGAGCCAGAGGGGATATAGCTTGGAAAATTATGCTGCAATTATTATCATACAACTGAGGTTTTAAAAACTGCTGGAGAATAAAGAATTTTTTCATTAATTATGTTTAGCTAGTTAGAATATGGCTCTAAATTATTTACTATTAATGTTCCTTTACACCATGGAGGGTAATTAAATTTGTTCAATTCCACAGACAAGCTGAATTCCTAAACTTAGCTGGTAATTTCACAAATGCATGTTATGTGGACAATTAGTATAAATTTCTCACTTTTCTGAGAAAAATCAAGCTGATGTTCTACTGATAAAAAAAAATCAGAATTTCTTCTCTGCTCATGAAGGAAAACAATTTTTTAAAAAATAGTATACGTTTCCTCAAATTTTATTTATTTATTTTTTAAAATATATTTTATTGACTTTTTACAGAGCAGAAGGGAAAGGGATAGAAAGTCAGAAACATCGATGAGAGAGAGACATCAATCAGCTGCCTCTTGCACGCCCCCCACTTGGGATGTGCCCACAGCCAAGGTACATGCCCTTGACCGGAATCGAACCCGGGACCCTTTAATCCGTAGTCCGACGCTCTATCCACTGAGCCAAACCGGTCTCGGCCATTTCCTCAAATTTTAAAGTAATAATTTAGCAAGTGTTTTTTTCTTTTGAAATTCTAGGTTCTACTGAGAGAAAAGTTCAGAGTTCATATGAAAATTTAATGCCACATTGAAAGAGACTGCTAAAGTATTACCAGAAAAAATAATCTTTTTTAAAAGAAAGTAGTAATAACTATTTTTAAATATTGACTCATACTCATTTCATAAGCTATTCTCTTGATATTTTGATATTAAGAAAAAAAAGCAATGTGAAATTAAGAAACTGTTAAATAACCTATAATTTATACAGGTTCAAGTTAAGAAAATGGGCTCCTAAACAAAAATCTATTTTCATGGGGATTTTTTTTTAAATGAAAAAAAATTGTTTTAAATAAAAGTAAAACTGACATTAAAAAAAGAAAAGAAAAATTCACTTTGTACTATATAGGCAAAAAAAAAAAAGTGCCAAAAACATGTGCTGCATATTAAAACACAAAATATTTATGTTCTGAATGAGCATTTGAAAGATGATGTTATTTTCTTGGCTTTGATTATGGTTATCAGCACCACAGCATATCAATAATGAAACAAATGAAATTAATTTTAAAATTCACTGGCTAGTTTTTAGAAATCTTGATGTGGTTGAATAATTGTATTCATTAAATACAATGGGGAAGCTTTGCAGAAAAAAAAAAATGACCTCAAAATCAAATGATTTAAAATGCTATGTAACTTTTCCCTGACAACATATTTAAAAAAAATTACCTATAAATTTAACAATCTATTGAGTGATAAAAGCTTACCTGAACCAAAAATATAATAAGAAAATAAAAATTTGCCACTCTTCTGAATTGTTCAAATAAATTCTTTGGAACAAAATTCCACACAGTATACTAAAAAAAAAAAAAAGGAGAAAGAGAACAGTAAGTTAATGTTTAAAAATAATATACACTCTATAGATAGAATAATAAAATTAAAATCTGCTTTACTAAGCTCTTAGCCAAATTCATGTAACTTTTTTTAATGATTGAAATTTGTTGGATTTTTCTTTCTAAAGTTTACAAAAAAATGAAACACTTCACAATTTGTGTGCCATGCTAATCTCTGTATTGTTCCAACTTTAGTATATGTGCTGCCGAAGTGGGCACTTGTATAATTGTTATTTTATAGATGTCCCCCATTCCCCTACTCCATTTGCTCCTTTCACCCTGCCCCAAGCTATAGAAACTATCTCATTTTTAGAGTCTACTCTTTTTTTGCTACTAAGTTCTTGATATTTTAGAAGCTGGAGAAGGCAGATCTAAAACAACATTAAAAAAAAAATTATTTAGACCTGATCAGTGTGGCTCAATGGTGAGAGTGTCAGCCCATGCCCCAAAGGGTCTCAGGTTCAATTCCAATCCAGGACATGTACCTGGGTACAGAAGGCAACCCACT
Organism: Antrozous pallidus; assembly: GCA_027563665.1. NCBI lineage: Eukaryota > Metazoa > Chordata > Mammalia > Chiroptera > Vespertilionidae > Antrozous > Antrozous pallidus. The sequence goes on along the minus strand of CM050514.1, from coordinate 42,987,633 downwards.
GATGTGCCTCTCTCAAATCAATATTTCTCTCCTTTCCTTCCCCTCACCTATCCCTTCCACTTGCTCAAAAAATAAATGGAAAAAATATCCTGTTGAAGATTGACAAAAAAATAAAAATAAATACTTTAGATAAGTGATCACTGGCATACTCACCAAGAAAATCTCATAAAGGATATAAAAATCTTTCACAATGTCAATATTTAAAGTAAAACAGTGGAGCATAATGGTTAAGAACATAGATGATAGGAGATTTAAATAGTTCTGGCCTATATCCTAATTCAAGGTCACTAAATGACCTTGTTAACCTCTATAAAAAGAGGACAATAATAATCACATTGTATTTTATAATCATGTTGCTATAAAGATGAAATGAGCTAATATATTTATAAAGCAATTAGGAAATAACCTGGCTCATATTAATTGCTATGTGTCTGATATATTATTAATCAACTCATAAACCTATAATAGGGGCAAGATACAAATACAGTACAAATTTCACTTGTGACACTCATTACTCACAACACAACTTCATATGTGAAACAGGAAAATACTTCACAGCACTGTTACATTACTCTGTGTACATTCTCCAATTAGAATGTAATATCCCTGAGGATAGAACATTGTTTTATTTATTACTCTATCCAGCAATTACACTACTACTTGACACATAGCTGGAAATCAAACCTTTAATAAAACAGATGAATCATATATAATAAAAGGGTAATATGCAAATTGACCCTATCGGCAGAATGACCAGAATGGCCACTCGACCAGTCACTATGAGGCGCGCTGAGCACCTCTTTATCCCTTCCCCTGGTCGGCAGGCTCCAATCACTTGATGGCAAATGGGGAACCGGGTGTGGATGGCAGTGGGGAGCAGGGCCGGCTGTGGGCAGCCGGAGAAGAAGGCCCTGATCACAGGGCAGGCCTAGGGACCGTACCCATGCACGAATTTTGTGTGCTGGGCCACAAATAAACATGGTTGAAATGTTTGAGATATTTTACAGATAATTATTCTGATGTCAAGCAATGAAGCCTTAATTGACAATTCAAGATATTTAAAGAGACATTTTACTTAATTTTATCTGGTGCAATTTAAGAGGGTTCTAATTACTAAAATTGCGTATGTCAAAAATTCACTTCTTAATCAGTTGGTTTGACACCTGAACTTCCTTTCCCATATGAGCAATTTATTTTTAATCCTCAACCAAGGATATGTTTTAATTGATGTTTTAGAGAGAAAGGAAGTGGGGGGGGGGAGGGAGAGAAAGAGAGAAAGAAAGAGAGAAACATTGATGTGTGAGAAACATTGATGTCAGAGAAGCATCCATTGGTTGCTTCCTGTATGCACCCCAACTAGGGATCGAACCCATAACTTAGCTATGTGCTCTGACCAGTTAGATTCCCAGAAGAGCCCACAAAAGCCAATTTGACTCAAAGGTGCACAAACAGTTGTACAACAGCGAACAACTTTTTTCGTAGGTGAAATTACATTTTTCAGTTCTATTCTGGGATCCTGAAACATATTCTCCTATGGTAGAACCAGTGGCTCCAGGTTCTAGGACTGGGAGTTATGTCAGGGCTCTAGCGGGAAGAGAGATAGATACTTCCTGGCACCAAAACAAATGACTATGCAATACCTATATATGAGATGGTAATAACTCTATTTCAAATCATCCCTAGCTGATCTTAACCAGAGTAAAAATACAGTTGTCCTTACAGGGGGCAGAGTATTCCATGTAACTTCCTCAGTCATCAAATCAAATGTATAAACTTTATAAGAATTACAATGGCAATGTCCTAAGTTTACAACATGCTATTTAAATTAAACAGTGATAATACATTTTGTCTTCCAGAATACTGATAAGACCTACATAAATTGGTAGAAAGGTAATTGGTTTTAGGACATTTTCTCTGGCAAGCTCTCTAATGTAATGGAAAAACCTGGAATAAATAAAAATTCCTTAAGAAAATTAGCTTACAGATATTAGAGATTACTGTTTCCAGGTTTTCTAAAATACAAATATATTAATAAATGAGTCCAAATTCTGCACTTGTCCTGTCATATATACAAGGGGCACTGGTAAAATAATATTAAACAATATGAAAATATTCTGAGAAAACTAATGACTTGTCATGCTTTAAAAATTGCAAATTGTTATTAATAATGGGCAAGAAATATGAATTAGAAATATAACTTCTCTACAGTTATGTATTACTGTGAAATTGACTTCTTTCCTTTGTAAGGTCTGACATTAGTAAGAGAACAAAAGAAAGATATAAAATTAAATCTTTTGCAAAGAAGTTTAAATTTAAAATAGTCACTATGGTAAATTAAATTAAACCAAAACATATCATGCATCTACAATGTGCAAGACACTTGCACTGTAATGGGAAAAATGATAAATTCAATATCAAATAAAGGGGATTAAAAACAAAATATCAATAGCTCCATTTGAAGATTAAAAAAATGAAGATATATACAAAGAATTGAAAGGAACATTTAATAATGGAGATCATATTTGACATGGGCTTTAAGAGAGGACATTCACAGGCTGAAAAGAGAGCAAATAGAGGGAGAACATTTCGGAAAGGAAGGACAGTATGAAGAAAGGCAAAAAGGAGGAAAGTTCATTATGGCTTTGTGGGATAAAAGATAATGCACTCTGGAAGAGTTTAAGTGAACAATAGTATACTAAAAGGGTAGTAAAAAGGGAGTAATAGAAGCCAGCCTCATTTATGGCCAGAAAAAAAAAATTGACTATATACATATATATCCTATATAATAAAAGAGAAACATGCAAATTTGACCATACCTTCGCTCCTGATTGGCTATGCTATCAGCCAATCAGGAGTGGGGGCGGGGCCAAGTGGAGTGAGCGCCTGCCCCAGGGGTGGAGATGAAACGCCAGTGATGGTGAGCGCCCAGCCCTTGGGCACTGTGAAGGGAAACTGCGGCAACAGCAGCAGTGGTGGCAGTGGCAGGGAGCACCCGGACCCTGGGCTCTGTGAGCAGAAGTGGCGGTGAGCGCCCAGCCCTCGGGGGCCGGGTGGTCGCAGGCAGCCGGAGTTGAGCTGAGCAGGGCAATGGCTGGGTGCCCAAGGCCTAAAACCTCTGGCGAGGTTGGGGGTGAGCCATCAGTTGGACATTCCCTGAGGGCTCCCAGTATGTGAGAGGGGGCAGGTTGAGTAGAGAGATCACCCACCTCCAGTGCACAAATTTCGTGCATCAGGCCCCTAGTCTATAATAAAAGCATAATATGCTAATTAGACCAGACGTCCTTCTGGAAGATCTTCTGGATGAAGCCAGGGCTGCAAGGGAAGCCTGGTTGCAGGTGTCTGCCAGCAGCCAGAGGAAAGCCCAGGTCTTGGGTGCCTGCTGGTGGACAGAGGGAAGCCTGGATCCCAGGTGCCAGCAGCCAGAGGGAAGCCAAGGTCCCAGGGGCCAGAGGGAAGTGAGTGCCGGCAGCCGGGGGGAGGAAGGCCTACTCTTGCACGAATTTTGTGCATTGGGCCTCTAGTACATACACACACACACACACACACACACACACATGCATTCTTGAAATTGTGGTAAAAAACATGGTGAATTCTACATTTCTACAAAAACATGCAATCTACAAACTGCAAAAAACAAAGTCTGTATTTTAAAGATCATGGTTATCAACATGAAATCATAGCAAAGGCACAGTGGTAGGGAGGTTCAATATGACTATAAAATAGCAGGTAATCTGGTTTGGAAGTAGTTTCAGAAAACAGTAGTAGAATAAGGAAGTAATAAGGGAGTAATGAGAGAGTTCTCATGTGTACTAGAAAAAAGGGCAGCACTTATATCAATATCTATATTTTTGAAACTGTGGTCAAAATATTCAACCTGATGCTACTACATATGAAAGCAGACATAAACAGATACTTAATCCCAACTTTTCCAGGACACATAGCTTTCAGTATTGTTGCAGGAGTTCAGTGATCCTGTGAACTCCTAGCAGATAAAAATTACAGAAACCAGATTTAAAAACATTACTGAAAATTCTGGGAAATATCCAAAATATAAACAGAAAGTGGAGTTTAATTTTTTTTAAATTGCAAATAAGAGTATGAATTGTCAGTTATGGCTTCTTAGTCTGGAGACACTATCCAAACTCATACCTATGGCAGCAAAGCAAGGAAAAACAAAACCCTTATCAATAAAATATGACTGAGATTAGAGTTCGGGGGAAGGGGGGAGCAGTAGCTGAAAATGTAAGAGGAAAATACTGGTAGTGAAAGGACCACAAAAGAAAAATGACCCAAACTCAGAACACAGTTAAACCATGCAATAAAAAGGAATCAACTAGTGGTACTGATACTTGCAACAACAACAAAGACAAGTCTCAAGATACTGTATTACGTGAAAAGAAGTCAAGATACAATATCGACTCATACCATATGACTGTATTTATATGAAATTCCAGAAAAGACAAAACTATAATTACAGAAAGTAAATCAGTGGTTGCTAGAGTAGAAGTGAGAAGAAGGGGGACTAGCTGCCTATTTTTAGAGTGGTGACTATATTCTACATCTTGATGGTTATGGTGGTCACATGATCTTATCCATTCATACAACCTCATCTAACTGTACACTTAGTGAGTTTATTGTACATAAATTACATCCAAAGGTTTTTTTAAAAACCTTAAAATTTTCAAGCCGTTTACTTCTTGAATAATTTACTAAAAAGTGTCATTAATTTAGAGCTCCTCTATTACTCCAGTATTTCCCCTCTCTGCTGTTTCAGAACTACTGATGAGATAGGTCACTAATGATGTGTTGCATCCTCCTCTATCTAATAAAAGAGTAATATGTAAATTGATCATCACTCCAACACACAAGACTGCTGCCCCCATGTGGTCAAAGATGGCTGCCCCCAGGTGGACACAAGATGGCCACCAGAAGATGGTCTGCAGGGGAGGGCAGTTGGAAGGGACCAGGCCAGCAGGGAGGGCAGTTGTGGGCAATCAGGCCAGCAGGGAGGGCAGTTAGGAGTGCCCAGGCCAGCAGATAAGGACAGTTAGGGGTGACCAGGCTGGTAGAGAAAGGCAGTTAGGGGCAATTGGGCCAGCTGGGAAGCAGGTAGGTGTCAACCAGGCTGGCAGGGGAGTGGCTAGAGGGTGATCAGGCTGGCAGGCAGAAGCGGTTTGGGGCAATCAGGCAGAGGTAGGTGAGCAGTTGGGAGCCAGCAGTCCTGGATTGTGAGAGGGATTCCAGATTAGAGAGGGTGCAGACTGGGCTGAGGAATACCCCGCCCTCTCCCCCATGCACAAATTTCGTTCACTGAGCCTCTAGTATGCAAATAATGTGAAAAGAGCAAAAGAACCTGATCTTTCCCAAAGATACTGTCCTGAGACATTATCCTTGAGAAAGACCAGATCAGTATTTAAGAGAAAATTATTAGTCACTCTGGAGGAAAGGGAAGGAGTAACACAAAATGCTTAAGGTGGTCCATTAAGCAATAGGTATGATCTAAGAACATTACCCTTAGTCACTCTGATTCACATCCTCTATAAATGCACTGTCCAATAAGGTAGCCACTAGATGCATGTGGCTATTGATATTTAATCGAAAATAAATTAAGTTCTTCAGTTGCATTAGCCAGATTTCAAGGCATAAATAGCCCTATGTGGCTAATGGCTATCATATTACTGTGGAAAACACTTTCGTCTTTAAAGAAGTTTATTGGACAGTATTACTGTATAATCTTCACTTTCAAAATAAGAGATTTAAAAAATAAAACAAGAATATGTAAGAATGAAGCAGTATTTGATACTATAACATGTTTACAGAATAGGATAAAATTGGAAGAAGGCAGGCTTTTTAAAGTTGCACAGAACTGAGGTCAAACTCCAATCTCGTCACTTACTAGTGTGCAACCCTCAGTAAATTATTTTCCATCAAGTCCAATTATGAAACTGGTACAAAACGAGTGTAACACTTTCTAAAGCTATCTCGGAGTTGTTTTAAGGGTTAAATGATATGAGAAGCACCTATTACAGTGCCTGGCACTTAGTATAAATATTAGTTTCTTAGTTTAACTGCAACGAAAGAGAATTTTTAGTATGTTATGTTGGCTACGTGCTATTAATAGTTTGCAACTTTTTATTTTACAGTTCACAATTTTGGTTAAGATAAATCTATCAACAATTTCCTTGAATTTTTAAGGTAATAAGTGTACACTAGATTACACATATCACTTTACAAAATGAAGTGATACATATACATAATTTTAATAGTGTTAATTCTTACCTTAGATGAAATGATCCGGTTATCTATAAATTTCTGAGGTGTGTAAAGGCCATTCTGAGGAAACTTGTTGGCTATGTAAATAGTTCTTGTGTCACTTTGATGTGGTGGGTCAAAACCCTAAGAAAAAGCAAAGAAAAAGTAGTAATAGTCAGCAAGATTAGTTGTTACAATTCTTTACATTTGGTTTTAACTCCTCAGATTATACATATTACTGGCCTTGAAATACATACAGTATAGACTCTATTTCTTTATTAGCAGAGTTAAGCCACATATATTTTTTTCTTTTACAGGTAAACAGGAACATTTTATTCAGATATAAAATAACCAGGTAACAGCTCTGGTAATGAAAACCAGTCCATACTCTTAGAAATGCTACAAGAAAAAAATATCATAGAAGAGTAGCTAAGACCTAGCTAACACCTACCACATGTGATGAAAAAGGTTTATATTTTATTTATTCTACACTCAGATCACCGTGGTTTCAAAGAACTTTGTTTCCAGAGGATTTAGAATGCATTAGGTCTTGCCAGACTCATTTCATACAATCATCTCCTTGTGCTAATTAAATTATCAACTGACTCATAATTCTGGCCTCAAATTTAAACGACCGTAGCTCAATGTATATTTAATAATGATCTCTACTGGAAGTTTGTACTGATAAGAATACTAATACTTCATTACTAGTGCCGTACTCTTTCCCTTGACAAGCTAAAAGCAATCACCAAATTCCAAAACCTTTTTTTGGTTCTAATAGACAATGATTTGGAATTTCTTAGATTTTTCTTTCTTTCTTCTCCCCCTCCACCCTCCATGGTGGTCAAGGGTTATTTACTACTACTACTGAAGTAGAAGGTCAATTAAATTTGATATTCATAAACTAGAATAATCAATTTTCAGATATTAAGGACTCTAATTTTATAATCTACTAAGTAATGTAATAGATTCAATGCTTAGGACCCGTGTAAAATTCCCATTAAGCACAGACACACAAATCGTGGAAATTCCCATATTACCTAGACTGATATTTTATTTAGTACACAAGAATATTAACAGTACAATGTATGATTTTCAACTGCTATTATTCTGATTTTTAAATATTTATTTTGTTTTCTTAGAAACAACTAGTATAGGACTATGAATTAAATGCATTTGTATGCTCCATAAACACACACACACACAAAACATGAAGTTAAATTTTATAGTGATGGTGTCAACTTGTGGATCTGAAGATGTCATTCGGTATCTGATTTCAAAATCAGTTTCTTCAAAAATAAAATGTGGCATGCATATTTTTTCATTTTTTAACATTATTATTGTTGACACTACTACAGATGTTCCCATTTCCTCTCCCTTGCTCACCTCCACCTGACCCCCTTCCCTCTGGCTATCACCACATTGTTATCTGTGTCTATGTGTTATGTTTATATTTTGGCTAATCCCTTTATATTCTTTCATCCAGTCTCTCCTCCCTCCACTCCTCTGACAACTGTTTGTTCCATGTATCCATGCCTCTATTTCTATTTTGTACACGAGTTTATTCTGTTCACTCGTTTCCACATATAAATGAAATCATATGGTATTTTTCTTTCTCTGGCTTATTTCACTTAGCATAATAATCTCCACATCCATCTATGCTGTCAAAAAAGATCTTTTTTTTCATGGCTGAGGAGTATTCCATTATGTAAATGTACTACAGCTTGCTTATCCATTCATCTACTGATGGACATTTATGCTGCTTCTCAATCTTGGCTACTGTAAATAACGCAGCCATGAACATAGGGGTACATATATTCTTTCAAATTAGTATTTCAAGATTCTGAGGATATTACCACACGTGGGATTACTGGGCCAAAGGCAGTTCCATTTTTAATTGTTTGAGGCAACTCCATAATGCTTTCCACAGTGGTGGCACCAGTGTGCAATCCCACCAACAGTGCACAAGGGTTCCTTTTCTCCACATACTCGCCAGCACTTGTTTGTTTGTTGATTCATTGATGGAAGCCATTCTTTAATGATGTGATGTTGAGCATTTCTTCATACATCTATTGGTCATCAGTATGTCCTCTTTGGAGAAGTGTCTATTTAGGTCTGTTGCCCTTTTTTTTTTTTATTGGATTGTTTTTTTTTTGTTTTGTTTTTTTTGGTATTGAATGGTAAAAGTTCTTAATACATTTTGGAAATTAACTCATCAGATATATCAGCAAATATGTCCTCCCTTTCAGTGGCCTTTTCATTCTATTGCTTTTCTTTTCTGTGCAAAAGCTTTGTAGTTTGTAGTTTGTTTTCTTCTAGGAGTTTTTTGGTTTCACAATTTACATTTGAATCTTTAATACATTTTGAGTTTATTCTTACGCATGGTCTAAGTTGGTAGTCTAGTTTCTTTCTTTCTTTTTTTTTTTTGCATAAACCTACCCAACAATGGTGTCCCCAGCACCATTTATCGAAAAGACTGTCTTTACCCCATTGTATGCTCTTGCCTCCTTTATCAAATATTAATTGACCATAAAGGTGTGGGTGGATTTCTGGGCTCTCTGTTCTGTTCCACTGATCTATGAGCCTGTTCTTATGCCAGTACCAGGTTGTTTTCATTACAATGTCATCGCAATATAGTTTGACACTTCCAACTTTGGTCTTTCTCAAGATTGCTGAGGCTATTCAGGGTCTTTTGGGGGAATATTTGGTCTAGACCTGTGAAATATGCCACTGGCAATAGAAATTGCACTGAGTCTATAGATTGCTTTCGACAGTATGGACATTTTAATCATGTTATTTATTCCAATCTATGAACATGGTATATGCTTCCATTTATTTGTATATTCTTTAATTTCTTTAATTTGATATAATTTTCCAAGTACAGGTCTTTTACCTCCTTGATTAAATTTATTCCTAGGTACATTTAAAAACTGCAATTGGGATTGCTTTCTTAATTTCTCTTTATATTAGTTCATTATTGCTAAAATGCCACTAATTTTTAAATATTAACTTTGTATCCTGCTATTTTGCAGAATTCATTTATTAGATTTAGTAGTCTAACAAATGTGAGGCTTTTGGGTTATCTAATGTACAATATCGTGTCACCTGCGAATAATGAGTTTTACTTCCTCTTTTCAAATTTGGGTACCTTTTATTTCTTCCTGTCTGATGCCGTGGCTAAGACTTCCAGTACTATGTTGAATAAGAATGGTGAAAACAGACATCCCCGTCTTATTCCTCATCTTAAGGGAAACGCTTTTGGTTTTTGCCCATTGAGTATAATGTTGGTTTTTCATATATAGCTTTTGGTATGTTGAGGTAAGATCCCGCTTTTCCCAGTGTCTGAGAGTTCTCATAAATGAGTGCTGATTTTATGCTTTTTCTGCATCTACTCATATAATCATGTGATTTTTATTTTTCATATTGTTTATCTGATGTTATCGCATGTACTGATTTGCGAATACTGTACCAAACCTGCATCCCCAGAATAAATCCCACCTGATCACGTTACATGATCTTTTAAATGTGTGCTGGGTCCACACATTTGTTAATACTTTGTTGAGGAATTTAGCATCTATGTTCATCAGGGATATTGGCCACTAATTTTCTTTCTTTGTGGTATCCTTTTCTGGTTTTGGAATTAGAATTACGCTGCGCTAGTAAAAAGAGCTTGGAAATCTCTCCTCTTGTATTTTTTTGGAATAGTATGAGAAGATACATGTTAGTCCTTTGAATGTTTGGTAAAGTTCGCCTATGAAGCCATCTAGTCCAGGACTTTTGTTGGCTGAGAGTTTTTTATTACTCCTTCGTTCACTAGTTGTAATCAGTCTATTCAGGTTTTCTGATTCTTCATGATTCAGTTTAAAAATTGTGTGTTTCTAGGAATTTGGCTCAGGTTGCCCAATTTGTTGGCATATAGTGTTCATAGTGTTTTCTCACAATCCTTTTATTTCTCTTCTTCCATTTCTGATTTTACTTGGGTCCTCTCTCTTTTTTTCCTTGGTGAGTCTGATTAAAGGTTTATCCATCGTATTTATATTTTAAACGTTTTACAATTGTGTCTTGTAATAACTCATGAGGGAGGAAAGGCAAGTCTCCAAATCAGTGTTGGAAACCATTTCTCCTCTTAAAGGTACATGACATTATTTATTCAACAAATATTTGAGTTTAAGTTGTATGTTAAACCATGAAGGATTATATGATTTGCTATACTGTATACCTGAGCAAATCAAGGTATGTTTCAACTCAATAAATAAGTGAACAAGCAACTAGCTTGAATTCAAATACTGTAAATTCTCTGGCTTTATTTTTCAAAGGGGGGTTCATAGGAAGTTTGCTTATAAAGTTCATAAAGTTACAAGAACACACAGGTAACTAGAGCATTAAAATGCATGAAGCACATTCACTCACTATCTACTCTGTAACCAGGTTAAATAACACTAAGTTATAATCATGCATGCAAGCTTCTGGGCTAAATTAAAGAAAAAAAATTAAATTTGAGGGTCTAAAGAATAGACAAATGTTTAACAGGATGTCAAGATAACTGAGGCTGAGAACCACTGATATAGAATTTTATATTTTTTTGCTAAATTCCAGCAAGAATTATGATGTTCATCTAAAGTTATGTGACAAAAAAATGAAGATCCTCTCAATACATACTTATAAACATATATATGCATCTGTATATATGTAACATTTAATTCATGATTAAAAATACCATTGATCACATGCTCAAGTCTGAGAATTCCTTAGATGTTTCCTCAATTATTTTAAGAGGATATACTGAAATGCTCAAAAATGAATAATTTTAAATTAAACTGAATGTTAAATTCAGCATCACCATATTCCAAAATAACATAATTTAAAATAAGAAGACAAATCCAGGAAAATAGTAAGTTTTTCCTTATTCCCAAAGAAGCCATAACACCCACTTATGCATTTGTAGGTTTTTTTTTTCCAGTTGTGATTAAGTCACACAATCTCCAATCATGCTATAAACAAGGACATGTACATATGTGTGGGTGTGTATATTCTTTTTCAAACATATAATAGTTCAATTTGTATTTGTGACTGTAGTATATATGTACAGCTAAATGTCCCTTGTGAAAATTAATCCAATTCGGTTCATTGGCATCATTTTTTCGGCAACAAATTACACTATGCACAAACTAAGTAAAAATAAAGTGAATTATAGCAAGGTCCAAAAATGGGCTGTAAGTCTCTGAAACCTGAATCTCTGAAAGTGTATGCAATTTTACATATAAGTGGATTTTTTCTGATAAAAGCAAGCATAGTTTTCATGTAAAGAAGCTTAAAACCACTTACCCTAAAGTCTGCTTAATCAGTTCCCCATCTCAATATTTACATTTTAAAAATAACACGAGAGAATCTTTATGTTTCAATAACCTCTCTTCCACAGGAGCAAAACAAAACAAACAAAAAACCCCCCCCACATATCTGGTATTAAAATTAACTGAATAATTATACTGTTAGTGTGAAGTTCAAGTATACTAATAGTTTCAAACTATTTCTAGCAAGCATTATCAGCAATTTTATGGCACTGAGAAAGAAGTAAAATCTGAACTCCCTAGTACCTGAGTTCAGAAACCTTTGGCACATATTACATTTTCTGTAGTCATCCCAGACTACCCAATCATACCCTCAGCCCTTTGGTGCTTGCCCGCTACTTTCTCCTCTGATTTCATCTTGTCCTAGGCAAAGGAATCAAGATATGTTAGTGGTATTCTAGTCACCCAGTATGGGTTTTGGAAGCACACAACTTTAAATTATTTAAAAATAAAAACTCTCATACTCTAAAATTTAAGTATGAAATTCTAAACCTCTTTTCTCTTCTGTCTGGATTTGTGAGCATATGTTAAAGCCACAGGTACTAAAAAAAAATGTGAGTATTTGAAGTTGAACAAAAGTCTCACGGTGGTCTTTAGGGCAGCGGTCGTCAACCTTTCGGGCTTCATGGACCACCAGTGGCCTGCGGACCACCAGGTGGTGACCACTGCTCCAAAGGTTTCCCTAGCAACTGCAGATTTAGGGAAAGAACTGACAACACACAGGATTGATTTGAAATAGGCTCCTTTGATAACCAGAGATTGATGAGACCTAGGGAAACAAAACCAGTAAGTAGCTTTGTCATTTTTAGAAGTTGATTTTTGGCACAAAGCATACTTGAAAATGAATCAAAAAATTTTCACGTTTTGATAACAAATATACCAGCTTCTGCACTATCTTAAAATCTCAAAGATTTCATGAAAAAATCCAAGCATCCTAATATATAAAAACTCAGGGTCTGTCCTGACCGGAGGCTCGACCAACTGGAAGTCAGTCCTGCAGTCAGCACTGGGTTGCTGAGGCTGCAGGCATGGTGACCCAACACTGACTGCTGAGGGAGCTGCAAATCAGGCCCATGGAGAGGCCTGAAAAGAGAAGCAGGGTCTGATCTGTAGCCTGTGTGGCAGCTGTTGATCAGCATTTGCCTCTCTCTCTATCGGGACTGGGCCAGCAGCCACGCCTCTATTTCTCTCCAGGCCTCCACTGGGTCTGCTGATCAGCTCCGCCTTTCTGATCAGTTCCCATTCATAGGCACAGAGATGGTGACTGGCATAGAAACCAACCAATCAGAACCAAATCTGGGTCAACTGTGAGGAGCCAATGGCTGCCTAACAGGTAGAGCTTTTGAGGTGACTGGCATAGAAACCGACCAATCAGAACTAAATTGGACAGCAGAGGGCAGTTGAGGGCAACCAGACCTGCAGGGGAGGGCAGTTGGGAGTGAGATCAGCCTGGCAGGGGAGGGCAGTTGGGGGCGAGATCAGACTGGCAGCAGAGGGCAGTTAGGGGCAATCAGGCAGGCAGGCAGAGGCAGTTAGGGGCAATCAGGTGAGGTGTTAGGAGCCAGCGATCCCAGACTGTGAGAGGGATGTCCCTGATTGGAGAGGGTACAGGCTGGGCTGAGGGAACCCCCTCCATGCACCAGGCCACTAGTTACAAATAAAACTTTATAATAATAAAAGTGTAATATGCAAATTGACCAAATAGCAGAACAACCGTCCAAACGACCTTCCAGACGAACATGTGATGACACGCACTGGCACCAGGCCAGCCAAGGAGGGTGCAAAGCAATTGGTCAGGGGGCCCAGCCATCGCACCATGATAGCCCTGCAGAGGAAGGCCCAGGACACCCTCTGAAGGGCGAATGATGGGGGAACTCCACAACCGATTGCCCCAAAGAGAGAGGCCCAGGCCAGCCAAGCGATCACACCCCACAGCCTATCACTCGCAGAGGGAAGCGACTGGTGCTGGGGGAGGGGGACAGTGCTGCACAGATGGCAAGCAGTGGCAGGGGCGGGGCCAGCTGCTGGCAGCCGGGGGAAGGAAAGCCTCAATAGAGGCTTTCTAGTTACGGATATAAAATTTAGAGTGATTTTTTAATTCCAAAATTTCTGAATCATCTGCCAGTGCTTTATGAGAGAAAGCTGATCTATGACAGGTTACATTACTTCCCGAACTTGATTCCCTTACTCCGACATATACCTCCAGCAAATGCTTAGTCATCCTTCAAGTTTCAGCTTTAGAACTTCCTTCTCAGTGGAGCTTTACCTTACACCCCTTCTCCAAAAATAAAGGATGGCATCTGCTATTGACTACACCCACCAAGTCTTTTATACACTCCCATTCTAGATTTTATAACACTGAATTTTAATTGCTTGTCTGCATATCCATCTGGCCCTCCAGACTTTAAGATTCTTAAAGGTAACTAACATATGCTAGCTATTTAATAAAATCTACCATTATTAGTGAAAGAGAGGCTAATAGGAAACTTTTTAGTATGGTATTCCTAGATTTAACTTATATGCATCAAAGCCATTTGTAAAGCTTTACAGTTGGTGGGGTTCATTCCATATGTTAAAAAAACCAACTTATTAGGAAAATGCAAATCAAAACCATGATGAAATATGAGATATCACTGTACACCCATTAGAATGACTATTATTTTAAAAAACAACAACAAATAAGTATTGGCAAGGGTGTGGAGCAGTTGGAATTCCTGTGCACTGCTGAATGGAATGTAAAGTGGTGCAGACACCTGGAAACAGTATGACAGCTCCTCAAAAAAGTTAATAGATGACCATGTGATCTAGCAATTCCACTTCTGGATATATACACCAAAGAAGTGAAAACAGAGCCTTAAACAGATATTTCTACACCCATGTTCATAATAATTTTATTCACAATAGTCAAAAGATGGAAGCAACCCAAGTGTGCATTGGACAGATGATCATCCAAAATGTGGTATATACATACAATGGGATAGTATTTAGCCTTAAAAAGGAAGGAAATTTTCACACATGCTACAACATGGATAAACAGTGGAATGACCGGTTGCTATGATGTACACTGACCACCAGGGGGCAGATGCTCAATGCAGGAGCTGCCCCGGGGTAATCAGTGTGCTCCCAAAAGAGCAGCGCCACTCAGCCAGAAGCTGGGCTCATGGCTGGTGAGCAAAGCGGCAGCAGGAGCCTCTCCTACCTCTGCGGCAGCATTAAGGAGCAGCAAGCAGGTGGGCGGTAAGGAGCAAAGATGGTAAGACTGCGAGAGGGCACAGACTGGGCTGAGGTTCCCCCCAGTACACAAACTTCATGCACCAGGTCTCTATTATAAGGAATAAGAGACGTCAAATTCAGGGTTTGGTAGGCCTTTAGTGAAGGGGGAATAGAGAGTGTTTAATGAATGCAAAGCTTCAGTTTGGGATAATGAAAAAGTTCAGGAGATGGATGGTGGTGATGGCTGTACAATAATGTGAATGTACTAAATGTCACAGAACTATACACTTAAAAATTGTTAAAGTAACAATTTTTAAGTTACACATATTTTACCACAATTAAAAATATAAATTTCACCCATTCTGGACTTTATACTATGGATTTTCTGGATTAGAAGAGTCCTATTTGGTCATAATTCAACCATGATAATGAATATCCCATTTGCTAGACTGGTGATATCTATGTATAGAATCAGAGACATTTATGACAAAAATAAATGTGTGAGAGTGATTTGGCTTAGATGAAATTTTAAAGTTGCAGGACTTTGTAAGGGAAAATTTAGGTTTCTATAATCAAGAAACCCTAAATTTGGCTTTTTTGGTCTGTTTATCAGCTGAACAATGGCTAGATAAGGAGTGAAACTTGTAAATCTTCTAACTGGCATTCAGATTTGAAATAGATGGATAAAAAGAAATTTCTATTCAGGTTTCTCAAACACTTCCAAGTCTTCTCCTTTTCCCTCCATAATCATAAACAATGGCAACTGCCTGGCTGGTGTGGACCAGTGGTTGAGCATCAATGGTTCAAGTCCCAGTCAGGGCACCTGCCCAGGTTGCAGGCTGATCCCCAGTAGGGGGTGTGCAGAAGGCAACTAATCAGTGATTCTCTTTCATCATTGATGTTTCTCTCTCTCTCTCTCTCTCTCTCTCTGAAATCAATAAAAATATATTTAAACAATGGCAATGAAGATGGCTTCCTAGGTTCTCCTTAGTATATTAGAAGCAGTGGGCTATAACTTTGAGACAAGCCAGGCTCAGATAGTCGGTCAAACAACAACAGTACCTTCAAAGTTTAATATTTAAAAAAATATATATCACAAAAATACAACCACAAAATTTTACAAAATAACATTAAAAAGCATACTAAAGTAAAAAAAAAAAAAGAGAGAGAGAGAGAGAGATGCAGAGTGAATCCCATTTAGTTATTTAGGCAAGAAATGACACAAAAAGTAAAATAATAATAATAATAAGTAGGGTGAAAGGAAAATACACAATTGTCCTAATTTTACATACAGGAAACCTGTTTTCAAGAACGCCTAAACTTAGAAACTGCTATCAAATAACAGCAGCAGCAGCAATAACAAAAACCAACCATCTTGAGCCTACCAGTACACTTTCCACAATCTAGACATCCTACCTTTCAGCTTGCCATAATTATAAACATTCTAATGTTTTTCAAAATCTGTAAGACTCTTGCTTTTATCTATATATATAGAAGCCTAAGCGACCACTGCAATCGAATATATGACCAAATAGGCTGCCTGGGGCAACCAGGCCGGCAGGGAGGTTAGTGAGGGGCGAGCAAATGACTGAACAGCAGGCTGTGTGGGGAGTAACCAGGCCTACAGGGGAGGCAGTTGGGGGCAACCAGGTCAACAAGGAGGGTAGAGGGGGGACTGTTGGGGACAACTAGGCCAGCAGGGAGGGCAGTTAGGGGCGATCAGGCAGGCAGGTGAGCAGTTAGGAGCCAGTGGTCCCGGATTGTGACAGGAATGTCAGATATCCCCCGAGGAGTCCTGGATTGGAGAGAGTGCAGGCTGGGCTGAGGGGTATCCCCGCTTTAATGCACAAATTTTGTGCACTAGACCTGTAGTATAGAATAAAACTGTATGCCATTCCTGTTATCAGATAGGTACAATGAAATACCAAGCGTTCATATTTAGCAAATCAATCCAAATAATACTATTACTGAAATAATGTTTCTGAATGATCATAACATTTGCTCTACAGGCTTTTCTACTCGTCTATCATTTCCTGATTGGTTGCTTTAGTGTGATTTCCAATAGTCATTGAAAGAACGATATGTAATTGTTCTCTATTACAACTAAGAGATTAAATGTTTCAAAGCCAAAATTCCTTTTGGAGAATGAGCCTGAAGCAGGATAAAAGACTGGGAGGGCCCATTTCAGAAAAAAGTACGATTTTCGCAATCATTGGGAGGGGGGTGTCTATTGGTTGGTAGGTGGGTAAATGGGTTGGTGAGGCAGAGCTATTAGACACGAGAACCCGGCCTAAGCCATCAGTTGGACATCATTAACATTGCCACAGAGATGGGAGAGGCTCCCTCCACCACGGCTCACTTGCCAGCCGCGAACTCGGCTCGGGGCTTCTGGCTGAGCAGTGCTCCCCTGTGGGAGTGCACTGACCACTGGGGGGCAGCTCCTGCAGCGTTGAGCATCTGCGCCCTGGTGGTCAGTGTGCATCATAGCGACCGGTCATTCTGCTATTTGGTCAATTTGCATATTACCCTTCTATTATTTAGGATAAGTGAAGAAGGAGCATTTATAAAATATTTGTTAGGAATAGGGAAAATTGGGTCTAATGGAGATTAAAAGCAATGATGTACTTGGATGGCTGAATATAAGTTATTTCTAAGAATTCACTATCTTGGGTCTATAATAGAATCACTCATATTAGAAGTTGCTGCTTTTACCATGAGCAGTATATCCAGTATCCAAACCAGGAAACTATAACAAATAGTTCCAAGTACAGATTTAAATAAGCTAATGTATTATGTAAAAAATTCTAAACTCTAAAAAATATACTGAAGTCAGAGAATGGGGATGCTATGTAAAACTATTTAGGTATATAGATAAGAATTAAAACAAAAGATTAAAAAAAAAACTAAGGTGGAAGGAAAAGGAACACAATTGTCTTAATAATTTTATATGCTGGAAACCTGAGAAACATGCTTCACAAGAAAATAAAACATGTTTATATAAGGTTAGGGAAAAAGGGATTCAGCAAATCCTAAACTGCTATGAAAATTTGAAAAACTAAATTTTAAGCATAGAAGTGATTTGGCAACACTGTCAAATGGACATAATTTTGAAAATGTATTTTTTATAAACAGAAAATACTTGAGCTTATTTTCAGTTCTTTCAGCAAGCTCACTTATCTTGCATAATACTATTAAAATTATACTACTGATCTGCAATTCCTTTTTTAAATATGTTTTGATTTTAGAGAGGAAGGGAGAGGGAGAGATAGAAACATCAATGATGAGAATCACTGATCAGTTGCCTCCTGCATGCCCCAGACTGGGGATCAAGCCCACAACCCAGGCGTGTGTCCTTGACTGGAATTGAATCTGGGACTCTTTAGTACACTGGCCAACACTTTATCCACTGAGCAAACCGGCTATAACCTGATCTGGAATTCTTGCCTTCTGCATATAATGAAAAGCAACCAATCAGAGTATTCACTGAGTGCTTTTTATGTGCTTTGCAGTGTACTAACCATCACTGATGATAAAAATTTTTGACAAGTCCCTGCCCATTTGGAGTTGATGAAGCCTTAGTGATTTAAGCCTTATTTACCTTAGATATCACCTAATTTCCTATTTCCCCTTACATATTTAAGATTAAACTAGAATCATCTTCTGGTTTCAACGTGGGACACCCAATACAGATATCCAGTAAACAACTAGATACGTTTGTTTGGAAAGAGGCCTGAACTTGAGATTGGAACCTGACAAGCATGATGATAGTTGAAGTTAAATATATATATGAGACTGCCTATTAAGAGTATACAGAGGAAGAAGAGAATAAGGGTAAGAGATGGAATTCTCAGGGCTATCATTTAAGATAAACATAGGAGAAAAGAAGTAAAGAAGAAAGGTCACCAAAAGGAAGAAAAACAAGAGTGGTATGGCAGAAACCCAGAAAGAAAATATTTCAACTAAAAAAGAAAAAAAAAATAGACTACTGAACTCAATAATTAGGAAATCATTGGTGATTTTTGCTAATATTGATAGATGAATAGGGGTGGGGAGGAAGATGGAGAAGTGGTTAACTACTGAAAAACTGGATCAAATGAAAATTTTTAGTGTAAGCAAATCATAAGCATATTTTTAGGTTTGAAATGAAAAATCTGGGAGAGGGAGAAACATAAATTTATGGGAAAGAACAAAGTATTAGGGGATCAGGGAAGAAGAGAAAGTGATCAAGAGCTAAGGTCTAAAGCACTAAAACTTTGGAAATGGATAGGATCGTGCCTCATTTGAAATGGAGATAATTTTTTTGAACATAAAAAATGAAGAAAGCTGAGGTCATACATTATCACATTTTATATATTGGTAATTCTAAGTAACACCTTTGTAATGAATTGGTCTATTTTCATTGAGTAACTGAATTCAGATTTCCTATGGTCTTCACAGCTCTAATGAATGCTCAGATTTACTTTTCTGTAAATCTAAAACTATCCTAAGATTAAAAACTTTTTAAATCTGATTTCTGCCACAAATCAGATAATCAGTTCCTCTCTTTAATTCTAAGCTTATATTCACTTTTTTTTATTACTAATATATATTTTTTACATAACATAATTAGGAAACTTATAAATCTTTAATTATTAATGGTCACCACACTGGCTTCTGATAACCAGACATTGTTTTGAATTTCATAGACCAATAAAAACTTTTTTAAAGTATATTTTATTGGAGGAACCAAGATGGCGGCATAGGTAAAACACCTATCTGGCTGTCATACTCAACAATTTTAATACTACAACTTAACGAAAGAGCAAACACCTTCCAGAATCACCAGAAAGCTCGCCGAGTGAAAATTCCACAAATAAAAGTGAAGATAAGACACTGTGACTCAAAGGAGCGGCGGCGGAAAGCGTTGAAAGATTCGTGCGGAGAGAGGTTTGGGGCGCGTGCCAGCGGACAGGGCGGGCGGCTGAAAACAGGCCAGTTTTCTCGAACGGGGAGACAAAGACGTCCCACTAGACTAATTCTCCAGCTCTGGGTGAGGTCCAGGGAACCAAATGACTATCATACGGGGTGAAAACTGGACAGTGGGAGGGCACGCTGAAGCTCGGGTGCTGCAGGGGTCTCCTGGCTTGTGGAGAAGGCAGCTTGCGCGAACAGCTCGGCTGCGTGACTGCGCGCAGAGAGCGATCTGCGACTTGTCTCTCATTCAGAAAACCGTCAGACTACTTTGTTTTACGACCCTGGGTGAGACATTGGGCGTGCAGAGTCATTTGGGGAGAGTCTGAATTCCCCGCCAGCCAGTGGAGCTCTGCAGCAGCTCTCTCTGAGGTGCTGGCGGCCATTGTCCCCAGCACAGACTCCCTGGGGCCGCACAGAGTGGACCTAAACGCTGTCTGCTTAGCCCGGAGACTCCGCCCATCCAACCCGAGCACAGCTGAGCTTCACCAACAATTGGCCTGGAGGTCAACCCTCCAAGTGCTAATAACGATTAACTGAGCTTAACTTCAGCAAGACTGTGCAACCCATATCCACCTCAGGTAACTGGGGAGGCTGAGCCACTGTCCCTTGTAGGACGTCTACCACACAAAGCTAATTGACCAACTCAGGGAAGCAGCCACCATGCAGAGACATGGAAAGAAATCAGATGTGAAAGAAATGGAGGAAAAAAACCGACTGGACATGGAATTCAAAACCACGGTTATAGGGCTTCTCAAGAGGCTCCAACAAAAGATCGAGGCCTATAAGGAATCAAGCAAGACCACAAAGGAAATGAATGAGTCATACAAGGAAATGAATGAGACCCTCAAGGAAATGAACGAGACCTGCAAGGAAATGATCAAGACCAACGTGGAAATGAAGGAGACTCTCAAGGATATAAAGGAGACTCTCAAGGATATGAAAAAGGACCAACCAGAAATTAAGCATATACTGACTGAAATAAAAAATATTATACAAAGACCTAAAAGTTCTCTGGAACACCCCAAGAACCAAGTTAAAGAGTTGAAATACAAAGAGGGAAAATCCACTCAGCTGACAAAGCAAGAAACCAAAAGAATCCAAAAAATTGAAGATAGTGTAAGGGGCCTCTGGGACAACCTCAAGCATACCAACATCCAAATTATAGGGGTGCCAGAAAAAGAGAGAGAGCAAGTTAATGAAAACCTACTTGAAGAAATAGTGACCGAAAACTTCCCACACCTGGTGAAAGAAATTGACTTAGGAGTCCAAGAAGCACACCGAACCCCAATATAAAGGAACCCTAAGAGGACCACACCAAGGCACATCATAATTAAAATGCCAAGAGCAAAAGACAAAGAGAGAATATTAAAAGCAGCAAGAGAGAAACAGTTGGTTACCTATAAGGGAGCACCCATATGATTGTCAGCGGATTTCTCAACAGAAACGATGCAGGCCAGACGGGAGTGGCAAGAAATATTCAAAGTGATGAACAGCAAGAATCTACAACCAAGATTACTCTATCCAGCAAAGCTATCATGCAGAACTGAAGGTCAGATGAAGTGCTTCGCAGATAAGAAAAAGCTAAACGAGTTCATCACCACCAAACCAATATTATATGAAATGCTGAAAGACATTCTTTAAGAAGAGTAAGAAGAAAAAGATAAAAGTGTAAATTAGGAACAACAAATACACATCTATCAACAAATGAATCTAAAAATCAAGTGAATTGATAGTCTGATGAACAGGATAAACTGGTGAATGTAACAGAATCACGGACATAGAGAGGGAATGGACTGACAGGTCTTGGGGAGAAAGGGGGTGTGGGAAGTGCAGCAAGAGACTGGACAAAAATCATGCAACTATGGGAGAGGACAGTGGAGGGGGGTGAGGGTGGAGGGTGGGATGGGTACCAGGTGGAGGGGAACTATAGGGGGGGGAGGGAACAATGTAATTAATATACTGAACAATAAAGATTTAAAAAATATATATATATATATTATTGACTTTTTACAGAGAGGGAGAGGGAGAGAGAGTTAGAAACATCGATGAGAGAGAAACATCAATCAGCTGCCTCCTGCACACCCCCTACTGGGTATTTCCCCGCAACCAAGGTACATGCCCTGGACCGGAATCGAACCTGGGGCCTTTCAGTCTGTAGGTCGACGCTCTATCCACTGAGCCAAACTGGTCAGGGTCCAATAAAAAACTTTTAATTGAGAAACTGACATAAAGGTGCCAACTTTTTATTTTTTTTCAAAACAAGAATATTAACAAAAAATAGAAGTTAAGGAAAACAATCTAAGATTTAAAGGACAATTCTCAAAAAGTCTGAGACATTGTCAATGCCCAGAGAAGACTAAGAACACATGAAACTAAATGTAATGTTTTATCCCAGATGGGAGTTTGAACCAGAAAAATGATATTAATGAAAAACTAAAAACATCGAAATAAAGTATGAAGTTTAATTAATAATAATGTATTAATATTGGTTCATTGTTATAACAAATGTAGCATACTAACCTAAGATGTTAAAAAGAAAAGAAACTGGGTAAGGGGAATGTATAACAATTCTGTTATTATCGTTACAACTTTTCTGTAAATCTAAAACTATCCTAAGATTAAAAACTTTTTTTTTTTATTGTCCACAGTTTTACATGTATTTCCTTTTTCTCCAATTGACACTCCACCCCAGTCATTCCCACCCAGGGCAAGCCCCACCACCCAGTGTCTGCGTCCTTTGGTTATGCTAATACGCGTGCATACAAGTCCCTTGGCTGCTCTCCAACCTCCCTCTCTCCCCTACCATTTGTCTCTGGATGTATTCTTGTTCATCAAATTATGTTGATCATTATATCCCACAGATGAGTGAGATCATGTTATTTATCTTTCTCCGACTGGCTTATTTCGCTTAGCATAATGCTCTCCAGTTCCATCCATGCTGTTGCAAATGGTAAAAGTTCCTTCTTTTTTACAGTGGCACTAGAGGCCTACAAAATTCGTGCACAGGAGGTGGAAGGGGCCCTCCGGGAACACTCGGGATGTCCGACTGCCAGTTTAGGCCTAATCCTGGGGAACAGGCTCCCCACGACTGGCAGTCGGACATCCCTCTCACAATCCAGGACCACTGGCTCCTAACTGCTCACCTGCCTGCCTGATTGCCCCTAACTGCCCCCCCCCCCCCCGTCACACCCAACTGCCTCACCCAGCCAACTTGGTCGCCCTAATTGCCTGCCTGCCGGCCTGGTTGCTCCTTACTGCCCCCACCCCCACTGGCCTAGACATGCCTCACAGCCCCCCCTGCCAGCCTGGTCACCCCAAAATGCCCCCTGCCCCCCGTGGGCCCTGGTCACCGCTACAGCCTGATGTTCGGTCATTTGGTCGCCCCTCACTAACCCCCTGCCGGCCCGGTTGCCCGATGCAGCCTGTCTGGTTGTTATCTGGTTGCAATGGTCGCTTAGGCACATATATATCCTATCTAATAAAAGACATGCAAATTACCGTACTTTGCTATGCTACCAGCCAATCAGGAGCTGGGGGGGGGGATTGAGAGGTGTGAGCGCCCGGCCCTACCGGCCCTGGGGTAGAGGCAAAGCGGTGGAGGCGTCGAGTGCCCGGCCCCTGGGCACAGAGACCAAGCGGTGGCAGCGGCAGTGAGCAGAACTCACCGTAACTGAGGCCCCGGCATTGCTAACCTTTTACGTGTAGCTTCGGCTGTATGGCAGCAAAAACAGAAGGCAACAGCCAGAGGGAAGGCCTGGGTCCTGGCTTCAGCATCCCAGCTGTGGAAACTGACAACAGGCAGGAGGAAGTCCCACCCCCACAGAATCTGTCCAAATCAGCCTTGGTCACAGTGCTGAAAGGCCTGACTGTCAAGACTCTCATTCTCCTCTATCTCAGGACGTGGCAATAGAAAGGTGGGACTATGTCCAAAGAAAACTGTTGATACAACGGAACTGTACAGCAGAAAGGTATCGACGTTATCGACAGAAAATGTGTGAAGAGCCACATGCATCTGATCTTGAAACAAGGCAACGCCTGTAACAGAATGTATCTGAAGAGCAGCTAACGGAAAAACGTCGCTCTGAAGCCGAAAAAGCCCAGCATCTTCGACAGAAAATGTCTAAAGAACAACGTGCCTTTGAAGTTGAAAGAAGGTGGTGGCGAAGACAGAATATGTCTAAAGAACAGTCATCAACAAGTACTACCAATAGTGGTGGGACCTGCTTTCTCAGCAAAAATGGAGTACGTGAGAATTCTCAAACATAGTTGTGGGTGAAATGACTGTTAGATGCGAATTCTGCCTATCACTAAATTTCTCTGATGAAAAACCATCTGATGGGAAATTTACTTGATGTTATAGCAAAGGGAAAGTCTGTCCAAATGATATACATTTTCCAGATTACTCACCATATTTAAAAAGATTAATGACAAACGAAGATTCTGACAGTAAAAATTTCATGGAAAACATTTGATCTATAAATAGTTCTTTTGCTTTTGCTTCCATGGGAGCACATGTTGTATCGCCATCAGGGTATGGGCCATACTGTTTTAGAATACATGGACACGTTTATCACTGTACTGGAAGTTTACATCTTTCTGATGGTGTTTCTCAGAAGTTTGCTCAATTCTATATTTTGGATACAGCCGAAGCTACACGTAAAAGATTAGCAATGCCAGCAAACCAGGCCTGCTCAGAAAGACTCATGATCAACATCAACAACCTTATGCATGAAATAAATGAATTAACAAAATCGTTACAAGATGCTATATGAGGTAGAAAAGGAAGCCCAATCTGAAGCAGCACCAAAAGGTATAGCTCCCACGGAAGTAACTATGGCAATTAAATAAAATCATAACAGTGACCCAGGTAGATATAATTCTCCCCGTGTAACCAAGGTTGCTGTCATATTCAGAAACGAAGATGGAGAACCTCCTTTTGAAAGGGACTTGCTCATTCACTGTAAACCAGATCCCAATAATCCAAATGCCATTAAAATGAAACAAATCAGTGTCCTATTTCCTACATTAGATGCAATGACATATCCTATTCTTTTTCCACATGGTGAAAAAGGTTGGGGAACAGATACTGCATTAAGACTCAGAGACAACAGTGTACTCAACAATAATACTAGACAAAATGTAAGGACACGACAAATGCAGTATTATGGATTTCATCTCTCTGTGAGGGACACGGTTCAATCCTATTTTAAATGCAGGAAAATTAACTCAACAGTTTATTGTGGATTCATATTCAAAAATGGAGGCCAATCGGATGTCATTAAAGCAAACCAATCTAAGTTGAGAATTGAAAAATATAGTGGTTTGATGGATTATTTCAAATCTAGATCTGAAAATGACAATGTACCCACTGGTAAAATGATAATACTTCCATCATCTTTTGAGGGTAGTCCCAGAAATATGCAGCAGCAATATCAGGATGCTATGGCAATTGTAACAAGGTATGGCAAGCCTGATTTATTTATAACTATGACATGCAACCCCAAATGGGCAGATATTACAAACAATTTACAGTGCTGGCAAAAAGTTGAAAACAGACCTGACTTGGTAGCCAGGGTTTTTAATATTAAGCTGAATGCTCTTTTAAATGATGTATGTAAATTCCATTTATTTGGCAAAGTAACAGCTAAGATTCAGGTCATTGAATTTCAGAAACGTGGACTGCCTCACGCTCACATATTACTGATATTAGATAGCGAGTCCAAATTACGTTCAGAATATGATACTGACCATATAGTTAAGGCAGAAATTCCAGATGAGGACCAGTGTCCTCGACTTTTTCAAATGGTAAAATCAAATATAGTACATGGACCATGTGGAATACAAAATCCAAATAGTCCATGTATGGAAAATGGAAAACGTTCAAAGGGATATCCGAAAGAATTTCAAAATGTGACCATTAGAAATATCGATATCCCAAATACAAACAAAGATCTGGCAATACCATTTCTATTGGAAATAAATTGTCGATAATACTTGGATTGTCCCTTATAACCCACATTTGTGCCTCAAATATAACTATCATATAAATGTTGAAGTTTGTGCATCAATTAGAAGTGTTAAATATTTAAATACAACTATAAAGGTCATGATTGTGCAAATATTCAAATTTCTGAAAAAAATATTATCAGTCATGACAAAGTACAGGACTTCATTGACTCCAGGTATGTGAGCGCTCCTGAGGCTGTTTGGAGACTTTTTGGAATGCGAATGCATGACCAATCTCATGCAATCACAAGATTAGCTATTCATTTGCCAAATGAACAAAATTTGTATTTTCATGCCGATGATTTTGCTGAAGTTTTAGATAGGGCTAAAAGACATAACTTTAATGGCTTGGTTCTTATTGAATAGAGAAGACTCTGATGCACGTAATTATTACTGTTGGGAGATTCCACAGCATTATGTGTTTAATAATTCTTTGTGGACAAAACGCCGAAAAGGTGGGAATAAAATATTAGGTAGATTGTTCACTGTGAGCTTTAGAGAACCAGAACGACATTACCTTAAGACTTTTGCTTCTGCATGTAAAAGGTGCGATAAGTTTTGAGGATCTGCGAACTGTAGGAGATGTAACTTATGATACATTTCATGAAGCTGCTAAACACCAAGGATTATTACTTGATGATACTATCTGGAAAGATACGATTGATATGCCCGAACAACTTCGGCAACGTTTTGCATACATATGTGTGTTTGGATATCCTTCTGCTGCGACAAATTATGGGATGAGAATAAATCTCATTTTATTGGAGATTTCTGTTGGAAACTGCACCGAAGGGAAGGTGCCTGTGTGAACTGTGAAATGCACGCCCTTACCGAAATTCAGGAGGTATTCATATTGCATGGAATGAAATGTTCACATTTCAAACTTCCAGACTATCCTTTATTAATGAATGCAAATACATGTAATGAATTGTACGAGCAACAACAGGCAAAGGTTTTGATAAATTCTCTGAATGATGAAGTTGGTAGCCTTTCTGACTATAACTTCAGCCATTGAAGATCAAACTGTCCACCCCAAATGCTTTTTCTTGGATGGTCCAGGTGGTAGTGGAAAAACATATCTGTATAAAGTTTTAATACATTATATTAGAGGTCGTGGTGGTACTGTTTTACCCACAGCATCAACAGGAATTGCTGCAAATTTACTTCTGGTGGAAGAACCTTTCATTCCCAATATAAATTACCAATTCCATTAAATGAAACTTGGTACTGTAAAAGTGCTATCACAGAGTAGGTGCTCAGAAAATGTCTGAGTGAATGAATGAATAAATGAAAAGGAAATGGTGTTACATAAATGTGGATGCAGAGTTGAGAAACAGCTGTAATTATATGGAGAACTAAAACAAATAGACCAAAATCACTGCCTTCATAGGATAAATGAGATAAACAATAAAAGTAGAGTATATTGAATAGTGGTAAGTGCTAAGAAAAATAAAAAGCAGGGGAGGAGGATAGGAAAGTGTTGGGGAGCATTATAATTTCATACTGAATTTCCAAAAAACGCCTCACTAATAACAATTGAGTAAAGACATGAAGGGAGTAAAGGAGACAGCAGATAACTGGAGGAAGAGCATTCCAGGCAGAAGTAACAGCCAGGACAAAGATTCTGGGATTTAAGCATGGTAGGCCTGACACTTCTGACGAACTGCAAGAGAGTCAGTGTAGATAAAGCAAGTGAAGAACGATGGGAAATGAGAAGTGATTTGGGGAGGTGGGGATACAAATCAAGTAGACTTTGGTTTTTACTGTGAGCAAAAAGTCAAGTCCTTAGAAGGTTGTAAATAAAGGAATTACATGATCTAACTTGTGTTTAAATAAGATCACTCTACCTCCTAAGTTAAAAACAGGCTACATGAAAACTTAATGACAATACTGGAATCGTAAGGTTCTTTAAGGATCTGGTCAAGATACCAACTTCAGTACTGCTGGGATAGTTGGGATTCTTCTAATGCTTGACTCTCCCTCACCAAATGAAAAATTGGGTATCTAAAAATATATGCTTGAACATAGAGATAAAAGCAGCAAACATTCAAAGATCTAGGATCTTAAATACTAATTCATGAGACTAAAACTTATTAGCCACATCAAAATAATACTATCAGAGGCCTGAGCTTCCTTTACCTACTCTTTATTCCTTGAGAGAAAGGCAAAGCATACAGGTACTAGTACTTCCAAACTGATGTTGAAATAAATCTGACACTCATTTATTCAACCAACATTTGGTATATGAGTACTTACAATGGGCCAGCTGCTGTCTTGAGAGCAAGGGATATAAAGACAACCAAGATACAGCCCCTCCCTCAGATATTTAGTCTACTGAGATATCTAGACTTATATACTATACTAGAGGCCCGGAGCATGAATTGGTGTACAGGTGGGGTCCATCTGGCCTACAACAATGGAGGCCCATTGGGCTGGGCCAACAGGGGGGAGGGGCCACAGGCAGTTGGCTGGCTGGACCCACCCCGGATCAGGGTGTTGGGGGCTGATCGGGGGGCCCAGCCAGCCAGGGGGGTGGGGTAGGGATGAGCCAATCAGGGCCCAGATCAGGCTGGTTGGCTGCCACAGTGCACATCATAGCCACCGGCCATTCTGGTTGGTCCACCGTTTTGGTCGCTGGGCTTTTATATATATCGATAGAAACACAGCAGCACTAGCTGAAATATAAATGAGCCACAAATGCAAGCCACATTTATAATTTTAAAATTTCTAGTTATCAAATTTTTTAAGTGTAAAAAGAAACAGGTAAAGTGATTTATAATATTTTACTTTACCCAATATATCCAAAATATTACTTTAACATGTGATTCATATAAAAAATTTGAGATTTTACATTCCTTTTTCTTCATACTGTTTTTGAAATCCTGTGTTTATTTTATACTTAAGAATATCTTGCCCTAACTGGTTTGGCTCAGTGGATAGAGCGTCGGCCTGCAGACTTAAGGGTCCCAGGTTCGATTCTGGTCCAAGGGCATGTACCTTGCTTGCAGGCACAGAGCTAGTAGGGAGTGTGCAGGAGGCAGCTGATGGATGTTTCTCTTTCATTGATGTTTTTAACTCTCTTTCCCTCTCCCTTCCTCTCTGTAAAAATCAATAAAATATATTTTAAAAAATAATATCTCAATTCAAACTAGCCATACTTAATGTGTATTAGATGGCATATTCAGAAAAGACCTATTTTTTAGAAATTTAAAAAGAATATGACATTTTCAGGTACAGTACAAATTAAAATAGTAGAGAGAGGCTTAAACATGTTCACAGGTTAAAGGTAAAGAGTAAACATACAAGTACAGATAGGGGGACTATGGAGAACAGGATTAATGGCATGAGCAGTTAACTTTAATGTGAGCAAGAAGGCAAGTCCTTAGAAGATTGTAAATATAGGAACTACATGATCTAACTTGTGTTTAAATAAGATCACTCTAGCTGCTAAGTTGAAAACAAGCTATAAGATAAAGAGGACTATCACACCTACCTTGTGACGGGCAGAAAGGGAAGAATTTAGTATAATTAATTATAAACAAGTTCAGTGAGTGTGTGTGGTGAGAAAACAGACAGTTGAGACAGTTTAGGTTAAGAGCTTCCCATTTTTCTCAGTGAATCAGAAAACAATCTTCTCAGCCCTTCCACCACTGCCAAAACAAATATGAAGGGACTACATTTATGGAAAAATTAAAGAAACAGCATCTTACTATAACAACGTTCGGTTGTATTTTTGTAAAATTACAGCCATTTTCTAGCTTTCTTCTGGACTGGTCACTCTTGGATTTTGCACTGTATCTCTGAACACAGAAGCAATACCATGGGATTCATTCTTTCTTCGACTATTTATTGAGCAAACATGAACCCAATGTCTACTCTATGTCAAGTACTGTGGAAGACACTGAGAATAAAAAGATGAATTAAGGCCTTCACTGACCTACATTTGTATACTCAGTATTTAGCACATTATAATGTCTGCACACAGGATGTGCTTTAAAAACATAGCATTACATTGCCCTGTAAATATTACGTATCAACTAAATATTTATTGAAAAAGACTTTCAGTTAAAATTCTGCAGTAGTACTGTCTAGTAGAATTTTCTGTGATAATAATAATGTTCTTCTCTGATCTGTCCAATATGGTAATAGTCACACAAATTTTTAATTTAATTAATTACAATTTTAATAGCAAATATGGTTAATAATTACTATACAAATCTAAATATTAGAAAACAGTGGTTAATGACATTTCCACTATTATAATGAAAATGCTGTCATCCGATCTCTGAGTTAATACACATATGCTGTTAGAAATTAGTACACTATGGATAATACGAACTGTACCAAAAAGACATAAAAAAATTTTCTTAGTAAAATAACTTCGCTGTGAGCCAGAAAAGAAAGAACAAGAGAAAGAGAACCCTAGCCAGTGTGGCCGAACTGGTTGGGGCGTTGTCCCATACACTGAAGGGTCATGGGTTTAAGGCCTGGTCAGGGCACACAGTTAGGCTGGAGGTCGATCCCTGGTCAGGGCACATCATTCATGTTTCTCTTTCACATCGCTGTTTTCGCTACTCTCTCTGAGAAAAGAAAAGGGAAATGCTATTCTTCCCACTCTACTTCTCTAACAGAAAACATCAAGCTTCTGACAACCTCCTGATTTTCCTCATCGATTCTAGTTAGTGAAAATACTCGTGGAGATAAGGAGTCAAGCATTTCTTTAATTAAGAAGAAAGTACCAGAGCATAATATTCATTTCTATAATAAAATGACTATAGACTTTTTGGGCAAGGAAAATTGTTGAAAATCAGGTTTCATATAATGAATAAAGTGTGTGTATAACTCCAAAAACCTATCCTTGATTTACACATTAATTTTCCCAATTTTGTCCTATTTATATCAATTTTTAAAATAAGTCTCTTCCTAAAAGACATGGATAACTCAATCCATTGAGCAAATTGAAGTATAATCTAAACTAGACTTTGAGTAATTACTGGTAGAGTAACTAAAATAACTGCTTATGACTGGGATAGTAAAATATTCTTTCATTACTATCCTTAATGTATAATTTAAGTGACTGTACAAAGTTAATCAAAGGTACAAAGTCCTAAATTGGCACAGGTTTGATTACAAACTTAGAAGATCTGATAACTTAAAAATAAAACCAATGAGGTGAACAACTAAACGTCAGAGACAGCATTTTTTTTACGCACAGCAACTTGTTAGACTTGTCTTAGAAATAAGCCACACAACTTCCTTTAGGTTGCATTCATTTGAAGTCATTTTTAAAATACATGACCAAATTGTCTGTCTTGAACATGAGAGGTTGTACAAGCAGGATTTTATTTAGATTAACAAAAAGACCTGACACTCTATCTTCATCTACAGGAAAGCTTCAACAGAACCACTTCAGAATGATCTTCCTACTAGACAAAAACATCATCAGGTAAATAACCCTTCTAGACAGGAAGCCTGGCAAATCAAAAGCATGAGATCAGACCTCTAATAATTAATTCCAGAAAAAAATAATTAACTTCAAGTCAAGTTATTGTGCTATGGCTTATTGCAACAAAGTCTTACCACAACATCCTATATAATAAAAGGGTAATATGCAAATTGACCCTAAAGGCGGAACAACCAGGAACGACCAGTCGCTATGGCACACACTGACCACCAGGGGGCAAAAGCTCAACGCAGGAGCTGCCTCCTGGCAGTCAGGGCGCTACCACAGGGGCATTACCACTCAGCCAGAAGACGGGCTCACACTGCGGAGCGCAGCCGTGGCAGCGGTTGGACATCCCCCAAGGGCTCCTGGAATGCAAGCGGGCACAGGCCGGACTGCGGGACCCTCCCCCTGGTGGAGTGCACAAATTTCGTGCACTGGGCCTCTGGTGGTATTATGATACTAGAGGCCCGATGCCCAAAGGGGCTCGGCCCTTGCAGCCCTGGCTTCTTCCGAAGGTCCTTTGGCTGTCTGGCCTAATTAGAATATTATGCTTTTATTATTATAGAAGATCATTAGCTTGATTTCATAATAAGGCATATCTCTGGACTATCTGAATTCACAATTAACTAAAAATAGCCAACATTTGTTGGAGGGAGTGGCAGGCAGTTCTAGTTTCATACATAAGGTTATTTTATTTTTAGAAGAAGGCCCATTGCAAAATAAAGGCTGGCTCTCAAACGGCCTCCTTCGCAGTCTTAACGTCAAACTGCAGGTTCTAGAGACAGGGAAAGAGAGTTCCCCAAAACGGTTTTTGCTTCACTGCCTTCTGGATTAACACGCGGAACCACTGCGCTGTGGGAGCACTCCACTAAAGCCATTTGGAAACGAAGCGGCAGCCGGCCACAGTCCTGCTCCTCCAGACCAGGTCAGGCTTCCTCAGCCAGAAGCAACGTCCGTCCCCAGTGTTCACGGCTGCCCTCCCTCGTGCTGTATTTGCCAAGAGGCAGGAAAGGTTTCTCTCTCCGAATTAATTCTAATTAGTTCTTTTGATACGCCTTAACATCGCCCTCTCCTACGATTCCGTCCCAATCACCCCGAGATGTCCCTCTGGTTCCAACCCTAGGTCGCTCCAACTGCCTTCGGGAGGACCCGGAGAAAAATAAATAAAGTCGACATTTCCAAAAGTTTCAGCGGGGTTGGGGTGAGGACAAGGCAAGAAGCACGCAGTCCTCCACAACTCCCATACGAACCTCTTCCGAAACTAAACGGGGTGCTGGAACCTCTGTCCCCCACCCAGGCTTTGGGGGAACCCTCCTTCCGTGTTGGGGGGTCGGCCCAGGGCAGGAACCCTCCTTTCCGATAACCAAGGCCACCCTGGATCTTGCACTAACTGCAAACAGGGACGAGAGAGGCTGAAGCCGAGTCCTCCCCTCCGACGTGTCGCAAATTGCCGGAGGCAGGAAACCCCGGCCTCTTCCCACTTGGCGAGCCCTCGCCCCGCTTCCTCGGGACCCTCGTTCCGGATCCCCGATTTGGGCCGCAGACGCCGAGGACCGGCGAGGAGGAGAGAGTCGCCCAGAAGCGCGGGCAGCAAGCGGCCGCCTCCCGCAGCCGGCCCCGGCGACTCCCCGGGCTGGGAGGCGAGACGCGCGCGGGGTTGCGCAGGGTTCACCCGCTCCGGCTCCGGCCCGGCTCCCGCCTCCGCTGCGGCCTAAGCCCGCCGCCCCGGCCCGGCCCCGCGCCACCGGCCCTGCCCCGCCACCCCGGCCCGAGAGGCCGCGCGTGAGCGAGCGGGAGGTGGGGGTACCTACCAGCTGCTGCCGGACCCAGCGCCACATGCCCCCGCCGTCGCCGACCCTGTCCCGCGGGACGCGGGGGGCAGAGGGGCTGCAGGTGGAGGCCCACGGGCCAGAGGAGGAGGAAGTGTGAGAGCCCCTCCGGCTAAAGTTGCGCTCGCCGCTCCTGCCGCCTCCACCTCACTCCCCGCGCCGGGCCCCCATCTCCACGCGCCGGCCCCAAGGTCTCACAGGCGTGGCCCCGGCGCCACCCCCATCCGGCGCTGCTGAGCCGGGCACCTCGCCGCAGCCGCCTTCATTATTGACCGTTGTCACCCAAAGCACCGCCACAACCCCACCCCCGCCCTGCCCGGAACCCCCCGCCCCCCCCTTTAGCGGCGTCCCGGCCCCACCCGGGCCCGTCCCCAGCGTCCCGGCCCGCCCCCGGACGTGACGACAGGGACTGGCGGGCCCAGGGGCTGGGCGCGCTCCGCCAGCGTCCAGAGCGGGGCTCAGCCGTGTGGGCGGGGCCAGCCGAGGAAAGGG
The DNA here is from genome assembly GCA_027563665.1 of Antrozous pallidus. NCBI lineage: Eukaryota > Metazoa > Chordata > Mammalia > Chiroptera > Vespertilionidae > Antrozous > Antrozous pallidus. Next base: position 42,954,094 of record CM050514.1, on the reverse strand, counting down.
GCGGGGCCAGTCGAGGAAGGGGCGGGGCTCTCGGATGCAGTGTCTACGCTTCGCCCCACCTCGGGGGTGGGATTAAGTGGCCTCTGAGTGACAGTCTGCGGAGCCTAGGGTTTCTGATTGACTCCTTCATTTCTACCTCCTGTTGCAGGTGTGTTTCTGCCATCGCTTTCTGGGTACACTCCCTCCTACCACCCACCGCGCGCTCGTCCCCCGACACGCATATGCAACAATCTCGAGAGTGGGGACTGAAGGTTCATCACTTTTGGCTCCATTGTCAAAGCCTTAGCCTCAGCACAGAACGCAGAATGCAGCTCTCTTTAGCAAAGCACTGAGTTGGGGTAAGGGGGATCTTGATCACTCCCTTTGAAAAGAATGCAGATCTCCTGTGCCTGGTCCACTCTGGGCCAGTGTTTCCAGGAGAATGGATGAGACACTGTTTTTCAGTGTTAAATTGAACAGGTTAGGGTGAAAAATGCTCTGTGGAAAGTTTGTTGTTTTCTGTTCATTGCCAAACTCCTGCAATCAAAAACACCCTAGCCAAAACCGGTTTGAATCAGTGGATAGAGCGCTGGCCTGCGGACTGAAGGATCCCAGGTTTGATTCCCATCAAGGGCATGTGCCTTGGCTGCAGGCACAGCCACAGTAGGTGGTGTGCAGGAGGCAGCTGATCCATGTTTCTCTCTCTGATGTTTCTGACTTTCTATCCCTCTCCCTTCCTCTTTGTAGAAAATCAATAAAATATATTTAATAAAAAAAAACACCCTAGAAGTAGCAAGACCTAGGTAAGATAGGGGTGAACAAAGACAAGGAGGAATATAAAAACAAATGGACAAGGCCTTGATTTGGAAGGCTGAAATGAAACGTCAGGTCTTCCTTTGTTCAAAAGCAACCCAGTGAACATTTTCAGTGTTATGTATAGGTATTGTGTGCAATAATTTTGCTGAGTTAAAACACACTTCATTTAACACAGGTTTGTTTGTTTTTTAAAAAAAAACAAACACGACATTTTACAAAATGAAAAGAAATCTAAATGAGATTTAGCATGACTGGGCAAGTTATTGCATATATATGTTGTTTTAGTTTACATAGACATTTCTTAGACAATGCTTATCCAGCACCACAAATAGAGCCTTTCCTCAGGGATATTTATGATATATAAAACCAGCAGTGGAATTGTATATAATAAGTCAATCACAAAAATTAGCTAGCTCAGTGATTTTCAACCATGTGACACGGAGACACACTGGTATGCCATAAGAATTTTTAAAATATGCACTACCTGACTATTAGTCAGGACACTGACCTCTTTTAGATCGTCAAATAAAAAAATGACAATAGCTAATGCAACAATAGCTGTCCCGTGTGAATGAATCAAAATTATACCATTTTTTGTCAGATCCACAAAAAATATATTGTTTGGTGTGCCACAGAATTTTTGTAATTAGTTTGTGTGTCATTAGATGAAAAAGGTTGAAAATCGCTGAGCTAAAGGCCCTGTCCAGACAGCTCAGTTGGTTAGAGTACCACCGGCTAGTCTGGGTAAGCCAAGGTTGCTCCATCTCGGTGGGGGGTGGGGGGTGGGGGGTGGGGTGGGGGGGCGCAAAACAATACAGGAAGCAACCAATGAGTGCAAAAGTAAGTGGAACAGCAGACGGATGATTTGCTCCCTCTATCTAAAATCAATCAATAAAATTTTTAAAAAGAGAGAAAAGTCACTGAATTACATATTCAAGGAGAAAAATTAATCTTACCTTTGTTCTTATGATTAACCCTTGCTTTATGAACCTAAAGGAAGTTTGAGATACATTTATTTGTTATGGTGATAAGCCAATCATGGAACACTTGTGTGTCCCAGGCTCTGTCCTAAACTCTGTACTTGCATGATCTACTTTAACCTTTCAAAATTCTTTGAAGTTGGTATTATTATTCCCATTGTATGGGTGTGAAAATAAAGGCTCAGAGTAAGTAACTTGGCAAAGCTGGGATTCAGATTCTGTATGATTAGGCAATAAGGCTCATGCAAGATCCTAAGATATGTAAAGACATGAAAGTATGACTACACCTGCTTTTATTCATCTGCAAGTACTCTAACTAAAATTAATCCTAAAATGTTTATTTATATGCCACGAACAGTTTGTCAAGACAGCATAAGAAATAGAAATCTAGATGACACTTTGTTTTATTTAGCGGTGTCCCAAATTTCAAAACGTAGAAGTGGGAGGAGGAATTGATTCTAAATGCTATGATAGAATATGGTAAGAAGTGATCTCAAGATAACCCTAAAGATAATAATTATAACTCAAGCTGTTAGAAACAGAATGAGAATTCAGAGTACTATTTTGTTGTAAGCATTTTTCAAAAACAACTTCATACACCTCATTTGAATTCAAGGAGCATAAAGTATTTTTTATATAGATTATAATCCTCTAGTCATGAGCAAATCAATTTAGTGTATCATGATTGGTATTTTAAAAAATAGAATAAAAAATCAGGATATATTGCACACAGCTACTTCTTAAATGTATTGAGCACCAAATGTATGCATAACAACTACCTAAAACTAGGAGGAGACACAAATGCAACTTTTAAGGTGAACACCTTAGCTCTGAGTGGAGTTTATAATCTAGTTGGAAAAAGAAGATGCTGACAGGAATCAGTTAAATAACAATCCAAGTCAATATGGGGTTAAGTCCTAAAGAAATACACCAATAACGTTCACTAATTTCAGATATGTCATGTGCACAGTAGTAATTGGGGAGAGTTCAGAGGGACAGAGCTGAATTTAAACTGAACTTAAAATGGGAGGGAGGGAGGAGGGCTTTCCAGCAGGATGAGCTGCAGAAACAAATACTTTTAAGAGTGAAAAATGTTCAGGGTGTTTGAGGAACAACTGCTAATTTGGAGTAGTAAGAGGTGGGATCTGGTTAAGTAAGGTGAGGCGTAGTATTGGGAGAGTTTCTGGCTAGTCACAAGAGTTTATAGGAAATGGGTGATCCCTGCAATTTTCTGAACAAGAAATGACAAGATGAAATTAGAATCTTACTCCATAAACATTCTGTGTGACAGGTTGGAGAGAGAAGGGTGAGGTAGGAAATTATTGCTAGAGCGAAGCATTGAGTTCAAAAGAGCTGGACTGGCAGAGATCCAGAAGTAAAGCATGTTTATAGGAAGTTGTGCTCTGATGATAGAGAGGGAAACTGAAACTTAAGCCATTCCAAGTGAGGTGACAGACCTTCTGAGAGAGTAAGTTTACCAACATCATGTAACAGCCACTGAATTAATGGAAAATATGGTTCTTTTTGATGTGTTCACTCCCAAGGATAAAGAAATCTATTGTTTTGATATAATATAGATTCTCAAGTGTACCAAAGACAAAACCAAGAGGGAATTTTTCTTTTCTTTTTTAATGGAATTACATTGAATCTATGAATTGCTTTGGGTAGTATTTTATTGATGTTAATTCTTCTAATCCATGAACACAAAATATATATGCTTCCACTTGTTTCCATCTTCCTAAGTTTCTTTCTTTAATGTCTCACTGTTTTCTGAGTACAGGTCTTTTACCTCCTTGGTTAAATTTATTCCTTGGTACCTTATTTTTTTTTTTATGCAATTGTAAATGGGACTGTTTTTAGTTTCTCTTTCTGATAGTTCATTATTTATATACTAGAGGCCCAATGCATGAAATTTATGCAAGGGGCTTGGCCCTTGAAGCTGCAGCCACAGCGGCTTGCCTTGACCCTCGCAGCCCCAGCTTCATCTGCAAGGTCATTTGACTGCGTGATCTAATTAGCATATTTCACTTTTATTATTATAGATATAAAAGCCTAAGCAACTGTTACAATCAGTCAACCAAATGACTAGTTGACCACAGGGCAGATGCTCAACACAGGCGCTGCCCCCTGGTGGTCAGTACTCTCCCACAGCCAACCTCCTGTGTCTGGCCAACCTTCCATGGTCCCTTTCCCTCAGCCCACTCCCCCCGCTGCTGGCTGGCCCCTAATAGGCCCTTATTGGGACTGAACTAGACGTCCCCCATTGCCCCAATCGCTGGTCAGGCTGAGAGACCCCACCTGTGCACGAATTCATGTACCAGGCCTCTAGTTGATGTATAAAAATGTAACTGATTTCTGAATATTAATTTTGTATTCTGATCTTTTGTCAAATTCATTTGTTACGTCTAGTAGTTTTTTGGTGGAGTCTTTAGAGTTTTCATTATCATGTACAATATCATGTCATCTATGAATAATGACAGTTTTACTCCCTCCTTTCCAATTTGGATGCCTTTTATTTCTTCTTCTTGTCTTATTGCCGTGGCTAGAACTTGCAGTACTATCTACACTAATTAAAGAGAAACATGCAAATTAACCATCACTCCATTACACCCACCAGCCAATGAGGAGGGACTATGAAAATTAGAAAGAGAAAGATGGCCACTGCCCAGCTGCTCCAGGCACTGAGTGGCCGGGCCTACTATGAGAGGGAGGGCAGGGTGTGAAGGGATCTACAGGAGCACTTGATCATGGTGTATGATATTTTGATGTATCGCTGGATCCAATTTGCTAATGTTTTGTTGTGGATTTTAGCATTTAGGTTCATCAGGGTTATTGGCTTATAATTTTCATTCTTTGTAGTGTCTTTATCTGGTTTTGGAATTAGGATAATGCTTATACTGTAAAAAGAGCTTAAAGTCTTCCTGCTTCTTGAATTTTTTGGAATAGTTTGAGGGGGATAGGTATTGTTTCTTCTTTGAATATTTGATAAAATATGTCTATGAAGCCATGCAGTCCAGGACTTTTGTTTTTGAGAGGTTTATTATTATTAGTAGTATCATTGCTTTAATTTATTTGGTTGTAATTGGTCTATTCAGGTTTTCTGATTCTTTCTGATTCAGTTTTGCAAGATTGTATGTTTCCAGGAATTTGTCTATTTCATCCACATTGTACAGCTTATTGGCATATAATTGTTCATAGTATTTTATTTTATTTTATTTTTTTTTTATTGTTCAGTTTATTAATTACATTGTTTCCCCTTTTTATCCCCCTATATCTTCCCTCCACCCTGTACCTATCCCACCCTCCGCCCTCACCTCCCCCTCCCCAATGTCTTCTCCCATTGTTGCAAGATTTTTGTCCAATCTCTTGCTGTACTTCAACAACACTTTTCTCCCCAAGAATTGTCAGTCCATTCCCTCTCTATGTCCATGTTTCTGTTATAGTCACCAGTTTATCTTGTTCATCAGCCTATCAGTTCACTTGATTTTTATGTTCATTTGTTGATAGATGTGTATTTGTTGTTCATAATTTATATTTTTACCTTTTTTCTTCTTCCTCTTCTTAAAGAATATCTTTCAGCATTTCATATAATACTGGTTTGGTGGTGATGAACTCCTTTAGCTTTTTCTTATCTGCGAAGCACTTTATCTGATCCTCAATTCTGAATGATAGCTTTGCTGGATAGAGTAATCTTGGTTGTAGATTCTTGCTCTTCATTATTTTTGAATATTTCTTGCCACTCCCGTCTGGCCTGCATCGTTTCTGTTGAGAATCCACTGACAATCGTATGGGTGTTCCCCTGTAGGTAACCAACTGTTTTTCTCTTGCTGCTTTTAATATTCTCTCTTTATCTTTGCTCTTGGCATTTTAATTATGATATGTCTTGGTGTGGTCCTCTTTAGATTCCTATATTTTGGGGTTCTGTGTACTTCTTGGGCTTTTAAGTCAGTTTCTTTCACCAGGTGGGGGAAGTTTTCAGTCACTATTTCTTCAAGTAGGTTTTCATTAACTTGCTCTCTCTTTTTCTGGCACCCCCAATAATTCGGATGTTGGCTTGCTTGAGGTTGTCCCAGAGGCCCCTTATGCTATCTTCAATTATCTGAATTCTTTTTGTTTCTTGCTTTTCCAGCTGAGTGGATTTTGCTTCTTTGTATTTCAAATCTTTGACTTGGTTCTTGTGGCCCTCTGGACTGCTTTTAGGACTTTGTGTAATATTTTTTATTTCAGCCTGTGTATGCTTGATTTCTAGTTGGTCCTTTTTTTTATCTGTGAGGGTCTGGTTTGTATCCTCAGAGGTCTTGCACATTTCCCTGAGGGTCTCATTCATTTCTTTGTAAGTATCATTCATCTCCTTGTAAATCTCATTCATTTGCTGGTTGGTCTTGTTTATTTCCTGGTTGGTCTTGTTTATTTCCTGGTAATTCTCATTAAGTTGATCGGCCTTTTGTAGGAGCCTCTTGAAAAGCCTTATAACCGTGGTTTTGAACTCTATGTCTTGTCGTCTTTTCTCCTCCATTTCTTTCACACCTGATTTCTTTCCATGTCTCTGCATGGTGGCTGCTTTATGTGGTGGCTATCCTCAAAGGGACAGTGGCTCAGCCTCCCCAGTTACCTGAGGTGGGTACTCTTACTGCAATCCTTTATGGGTTGTATTCAGTGTTTTTGAATTTAAACCCAGCTTTTTGTTGTTAGCCCTAGGAGGGTTTGATCTCCAGGCCAATTGTCTGTGAAGCTCAGCTGTGCTCAGGTTGGATGGGCGGAGTCTCCGGGCCAAGCAGACAGCGTTAGCTCCACCCTATGCGGCCCCAGGGGCTCTGTGCCGGGGACAATGGCTGCCAGTACCTCTGTGAGAGAGCCGCTGTGGAGCTCCACCGGCTGCCGGGGAATTCAGACTTTCCCCAAATGACTTTGCATGCGCAATGTCTCACCCAGGGTCGTAAAACAAAGCAGTCTGACGGTTTTCCAAATGAGAGACAAGTCGCGGTGCGCTCTCTGCGCCGTCACGCAGCCGAGCTGTTCGCGAGAGAGCTGCCTTCTCCACAAGCCGGCAGACCCGGCAGCACCCGAGCTTCGGCGTGCCCTCCCACTGTCCAGTTTTCACCCCGTGTGATAGTGGGTTCCCTGGACTTCGCCCAGAGCTGGAGAATCTGTCCAGTGGGACGCCCCTGTCTCCCCGTTCGAGAAACCCGGCCGGTTTTCAGCCGCCCGCCCTCTCCGCGGCGCGCACTCCAAACCTCTCTCTGCGCGCGAATCTTTCAGCGCTGTCCGCTGCCGCTCTCTGGGTCACAGTGTCTTATCTTTACTTTTATTTGTGGAATTTTCACTCGGCGAGCGTTCTGGTGATTCTGGAAGGTGTTTGTTCCTTCGTTAAGTTGTAGTATTAAAATTGCTGATTATGACGGCAAGATAGGTGTTTTGCCTTTGCCACCATCTTAGTTCTCAAGCTTCTAGATAGCATATTTTAGCACCCTGCCTTGACAACCAATCCGTGCTCAAATTTTTCCGTTATTGTTATTACTATTGTTGTTGCTTCATAGCTAATAATAAATAGTGAAGAGTAACAGAAACTGCTTCAAAAAGGCCTAAGACCGATAGTAAAGATAGGAAGCAGAGGCCCAAAGAAATGGTGGCAGTGCGGGGAGCACCAGGTCACATCTGCGGGCCACACACCGGAGGTTTCACCCAGTCCTGTTCATAGTATTTTCTTATAATCCTTTGTATTTCTGGGATGTCAGTTGTTACTTTTCCTTTCATTTCTGATTTTATTTATTTAGGTCCTCTCTCTTTTATTCTTGATGACTCTGGTTAAAGGTTTATTAATCTTATTTATCTTTTCAAAGATCCAGCTATTGGTCTCATTGATCTTTCGTATTTTGTTTTATTTTTTAGTTTCTATGTCATTTATTTCCAGTCTGATCTTTATTACTTCCTTCCTTCTACTTATTCTGGGATTTTCTTGTTGTTATCTTTCTAATTCTTTAAGTTGTAGGGCTAGATGGTTTTTAATTTTTTTTTCTTTCCTTTTATTTTCTTTCTTTCTTTCTTTTTTTCTTTTTCTTTCTTTCTTTCTTTTTTTTTTTTGAAGTAGGCCTGCAGTGCTATGAACTTCCCTCTCAGAACTGCTTTCACTGTGTCCCAAATATTTGGGGTTGTTGTGTATTCATTTTCATTAGTTACCAGGTAATTCTTAATTTCTTTCTTGATCACATTGGAAACCCATTAATTGCTTAAAAACATGCTATTTAGCCTCCATGTGTTTGAATATTTTTGAGGAGTTTTTTTTATTATAGTTGATTTATAGTTTCATGCATTGTGATCTGAGCAGATGCTAACATAATTCTATCTTCTTGAATTTACTCAGACTTATTTTGTGTCCTTATATGTGATCTATCTTTGAGACTATTCCATGTGCACTTGAGAAAACTGTATATTCTGTTACTTTGGGATGAAATATTCTGTAAATATGGATTAAATCTATCTGGAGCAGGGTGTTGTTCAAGATCACTGTTTCCTTATTTATGTTTTTGTCTGGAAGGTCTATCCATTGATGACAGTAGGGTATAAAAGACTTCAACTATGACTGTATTGATGTCAATGTCACCTTTAAAATCCACTAATAGTTTCTTTATATTTTTAGGTGCTCCAATATTGGGTGCATATGTTTATCAGGGTATCCTGTTGTTGGATCGACCCCTTTAGTATTACGAGGTAGCTTTCCTTATCTCTTGTTATGTCCTTTTCTTTGAAGTCTATTTTGTCACGTATGATTATTGCTACCCCAGCTTTATTTTGTGCTTTCATTTGCATAAATTTTTTTCCATCCTTTCATTTTGAACCTATGTGTATCTTTTGTTCTGAGGTGTGTCTCTTGTAGAAAGCATATATGTGGGTCATGGTTTTTTAATTATCCATTAACCTACCCTATGTCTTTTGATTAGAGCATTTAATCCATTTACATTTAAGGTTATTATTGATAGGCACTTGGTATTTATTGCCATTTTTTATGCTGATGTTTCTCCCCCCTCCCCCCCTCTTCTTATTCTTATAGCAGTTCCTATAACATTTCTTGTAATGCTGGTTTAATGATAGTGAACTCCTTTAGTCTTTTTTGGTCTGGAAAGCTATTTTGCCTTCAATTTCTTTTATTTTTATTTTTAAACTTCTATTGATTTCAGAGAAGAAGGAAGAAGGAAAGAAAGAGATAGAAACATCAATGATGAGAGAGAATCATTGATCGGCTGCCTCCTGCACACTCCTTACTGGGGATCGAGTCTGCAACTCAGGCATGTATCCGTGACTGGAATTGAACCTGGGATTCTTCAGTCCACAGGCCAACGCTGTATCCACTGAGCCAAAACAGCTAGGGCTATTTTGCCTTCAATTTTAAATGATGGCCTTGTTTAATATAATAGTCTTGCTACCAGGTCCTTGCTTTCTGTTATTTTGAATACTTCATGCCAATCCCTTCTGGCCTGAAGTGATTCTGTTCTATCTCATTTTTAAAAAGAGCAACTTTGTACTTTCTCAAAATCATAAATCTATTAGATTATAAATTATTCCACTTAAAAAGCAGTTTCCTTCTGGCCCTTGTTGGGTGGCTAGTTGATTGAAGCATCATCTCCTACATCAAAAGTTTCCGGGTCTGATTCCCTCTCAGTACACATATCTAGGTTGTGAGTTCAATGCAGATGAGAGGCAACCAACCAATGTTTCTCTCTTGCATTGATGTTTCTTTCTTTCTCTCTTTCTCCCTTCCTCTTTCTAAAATCAATAGAAACACATCCTTGGATGGAGATTAAAAATAAGTTAAAAAGCAGTCTTTTTCTGATTAATTATCCTTCCAGAATTTCCAGACCAGACTTTAGATTAAAAAAAAAATTTAACACAAAAAGAAAACACTATCCAATGAACAACAAATACACGTCTATCAACAAATGAATATAAAAATCAAGTGAATTGATAGTCTGATGAACAGGATAAACTGGTGAATATAACAGAATCATGGACATAGAGAGGGAATGGACTGATAAATCTTGGGGAGAAAAGGGGTCTGGGAAGTACAGCAAGAGACTGGACAAAAAATCTTGCAACAATGGGACAGTGAGGAGGGGGAGGGGAAGGTGGAGGGTGGGATGGGTACAGGGTGGAGGGGAGCTATAGGGGGATAAAAAAGGGGGAACAATGTAATTAATAAACTGAACAATAAAGATTAAAAACAAAACAAAACAAAAAACCACTATCCAGGCAAGCTTTTCTAGTACTGCTTAGGATTATATATTTTATCACCTTGTGAAGAAATTTACTAAGAACAATATCACATTACATTTTGGAACTCTTCATGAAGGATTCTCAAACAGTTATCAGTTGTGGATTAAGTTATTTGAATGCAGTTTTAATTTTTGGCTATTTATGCTTATATGGAATTGAAACTCAAAAGCACAGTGAGAGTTAGTAATCATAAAAACGACAAGTCAATGCATGTAAACCATAAATATGTTCTGCACCTTCCTTCTTTCTTATTTTTAAGTTGCCCTTTAATAACTCCTTTTGCATGAATTAGATCCAGTGTTCTATCACTTCTCATGTAACAAAACAGAAAAATGAACTTGGACTTAGTTTTATTTGTTGTAAGAGAGAAGGAGCTTAAACACACAAGTATTCTGCAAATGAATTACTGACAGAAAGATTGATGGCCACAGACCAGCTGCAGCAAAGCTGCTATTCATAGTCTTCAACACTTAACCAACTTTGAGTTATTTATGCTACACAATAGGTCAAGTTATTTAGCTATTGAGAGGCATTCGTTTTGTAATACTTTATCTTATGCACATCACAAGGAAGGTTCATTGCTTGAGGTTAAATATTTTATGAGTGTGTTTTTTTCCTCATTAAAATGACTGCATTTGATCCAGGCCAGTGTGGTTCAGTATGCTGGGTGTCAGCCCATATCCCGAAACATTGCCAGTTCAATTCCTGGTCAGGGCACAAGTCCGGGGTTTGCGCTCCATCCCTGAGTGGGGAGGGGACATACAAAAGGCAGCCAATTGATGTTTCACTCTCACATCAGTCTTTCTCTATCCCCCTCTCTCTATCTTCTCTCTTAAAAAAAAAAAAAGACTGCATTAGGTCTTACAGACCGTCTTAGCTTACAGAAAGTACAATGAGGTTGCCGGGGTCTGGAAAGAGGTGGGAATGGGATGCTATTGTCTAATGAGATTTTCGGTTTTACAAGATGAACAGAGTTATGGAGATGGATGGTGGTGATGGTTGCATATTATAAGTATAGTAGAGGCCCGGTGCACAGATTCTTGCTCCAGTGGGATCTGAGGAAAATCTTGGCTTAGCCCACACATATTTCCTCAGTTGCCCTCTGTTTCCGTAACATTTATAAAACAACATTAATCTTATCCTCAATTCTGCTGAGTATTCAGGGAAATGAATATGCCATAAATTGTCAACATAAGTGTGTGGTTTACATAAATGAACAGTTGGGAGAAGTAATGTTAATGGAGGATTTTCTGAAGGCTATGCAATCTACCTACATTTTATCTTTAGACTGCAGGCCCAGTGCACAGATTCATGCACCAATGGGGTCCCTCGGCCTGACCTGTGGCTCTCTCATATCCCCCAGAAGGGTCCCAGATTACGAAAGTGTACAGGCCAGGCCAAAGGACTCCACTAATGCATGATGGATGCTGGGGAGGGACCATGGGAAGGCTCCAGGGCATGTCCAGCCCATCTTGCCCAGTCCAAACCGTCCGAACATCAGCAGCAAACAAACCCACTGGTCAGAGTGTCTTCCCCCTGGTAGTCAGTGCACATCATAGCTACTGGTCGAATGGTCCAACGGCCGAACAGTTGCTTAGGCTTTTGTATATAGAGAGAAAACAGATGAGAAATCTGCCTTTTCATACTCTTCATACAGAATTTACCAGGTGACTGAAAAATACGCAGGAGTACTGGAGGCACAGGAAAAACCCATTTATTTTCAGATGTTTCTCATGTACTAGTACAGCACTCCTCAGGGGAGACTGTTTCTCTCCAAATCCTGAGCAAGCCAATATGGAGGAAGCTTTCCCTTTGGTTTCTTTGTCCCCCAAATATGGGATGGGACTTCCAGAACTTTTGCAGGCTAAAGGCCTGGCCTGGCACCAGTGCTGATAACTCTGTCTGGGGCTGTGTATTGTTTATGGTTTATGGCCTCTCTAAAATGGGAGAAGTATTTAGGTAAACAGGTCTTACAGGACCAGATAATTAAAGAAGGGGCAGTGACTAGGCAACAGGCTAACAAGAATGTGCATTAGGTTACTGGCACAGATTCATATTGCCGGCCTCCCAAAATGTCTCATTTTCCCCATCATGGCCACTCTCACAATTACGTTTACTGAACTGTAATTTAAGATTACGTAAACAATATATGAAGTCTAGGGACAGCAGTGTCACCTAACTCGAGGAGTTTGCCCAACTCAAGGAATTCATGCTTGGGGTACTCTTTGAACATGACCTGGATGTTGCAAGGTAGTTTTATTTACTTGCAGCAAGGAAAGGAGAAGGCATTCACATTCAAAGCTCAGTCTTCCCAATCAGAGACTTAGTCATTGCTTGTACATACGATTGGGTCAATTACACGTTGATTGCTCTGCAGTTGGCTACATTTAGGTTAAGTTCCTATCAAGCTCCTCTTTTTTTACTGCTGACCTGCCGAATACTATGTTACATTTTAAGATTTAACAAGAATAGCATTTAGCTAGCCTGGTCCACACCTTGAGCCCCATGTCTTATCTAATACTAGGAGAAGCAGCCTTAGAAATCTCACCACCGTTTTTACAGTGGAGGTGCAGCCGAGAATGCCACTCACTCTTGCACCACTGTCGTAAGGAACACCTGCAGAAATTCACTACCACAAATGACTCTGCTTCTCTTGAGCAACTAGTTTTGTCGTATGATCCTCTGAGCATTTTGAATTGTGTAATTGAATGTACTTCCTTCCATCGTGTGTTGGTCGTTTAAAAGTTCAGAGGCATACTTAGAGCAAGTGTCCACACTCCACAGTGTATGTTTTGTGAAATACTTTTATCCTGGCTTTTTATTTTGTGTACACTTAGTTTACCTTTGGTTGGTTACTTCACTTCCTTAATATATTATTATACTGTGCATATTTTGTAAGCCATCTTCAATGTTTTTTGAATAGAAGGAATAAAGGAAAACATAAGACATAACCATTCATTATTGTCATAAGGATGAATTTTAAGATGACATAACAATAAGCCCCAGATAATCCAACCTGAAGATTATGGGCTTTCCTTTACATCTACCACAATTACATATAGTCATTCCCACTACCTTACAATGACCATACATGGATATTTGTAAACTGACTGGAAGAAAACAAAACAATGAGTAAAGATTGAAGCTAGGTAAGGTGGAATGTGAAGGAAGGAAAAAAATGTGAGCAAGAAGGAAATATGCAGAGTTAAAGAGAGACATGAAGAACTGTGTTCATTACGATTGCAAGAAATAGAAAGGGTTGGGAGGTGAGTATTGAGAAATACTAGTTCAAAGAGGCATCTGCATGGGAAACAGGAAGACAGTGGTGACTTGTTCAAGGGGTTAGTCTGAACACCTGATTTTGGTAATAGCTTACAACCAAGGAACGGTGTGGGAGTTTCACAGTAATAACAGCAAGGGGATATCAGAGAGCAGGCCAGGGTGTAGGGGAGCAAAATCCTGGGCATCCTATCTAATAAAAGAGTAATATGCAAATTTGACCATACCTTCGCTACACCCACAAGCCATGCCCATAGCCACACCCACCAGCCAATCAGGAGCAGAATATGCAAATAAACCCCAACCAAGATGGCTGCCACCACTGAGAGCAGGAGGAAGGCTTGGGTTTCCTCAGAAACAAAAGTACTCAAGCTTTCTGCCTGCGGTTGCTGGCCTAGGCTTCACTCAATGCTACAAAGTTTCAATTGTAAAAGATACAGAAATGGTGGCAGCCACTGAGCTGGAGAAAACAGAGGCTTGGGTTTCCCTAGCAATGAAGGAAGCCAAGCTTTCTGCCTGCCATTGCCGGCCTCAGCCTCCACTCTAGGCTACAAAGTTTCAAACAGAAATGGCTGCCGCCCCAGAGTGAGCAGAAGGCTTGGCTCTGCTCCAGGCTACAAAGTTTCAGTTGTAGACAAAAATTAATCCCAGATCCCAGGGCCTACGCTTGGGTCACTGGGGGGTGTGGCCGACCTGCAAACCTCCATAAGCCCCTCGCCCAGGCCACCCCTCGTCCCAAGGGAGCCCCCACCCTGATCTGGGACACTCTTCAGGGCAAACCAGCTGACTCCCACCCATGCACCAGGCTTCTGTAATATCTAATAAAAGAGTAATTTGCAGATTGACCATCACTCCAACACACAAGAGGGCTGCCACCATGTGGTCAAAGATCCTGCCCTCACGTGGACACAAGATGGCCACCACAAGATGGCCAGCAGGGGAGGACAGTGGGAGGTTCCAGACCCTGCAAGGGAGGGCAGTTGTGGGTGATCAAGCCTGTTGGGGAGGGAAGTTGGGGGTAAATAGGCTGACAGGGGAGCAGTTAGACATCAATTAGGCTGTTAGGCTGGCAGGGTAGTGGTTAGCAGGTGATCAGGCTGGCAGGCAGAAGCCGTTAGGGGCAATCAGGGAGGCAGGCAGGTGAGCAGTTTGGAGCCAGCAGTCCTGAATTGTTAGAAGGATATCTGACTGCCCTCAAGGGGGTCCCAGATTGGAGAGGGTGCAGGCTGTGCTAAGGGACATTCCCCCGCCCCCCTGTGCGTGAATTTCGTGTCCTGGGCCTCTAGACCTATACAATAAAGAGGTAATATGCAAATTGACAATCACTTCAACACACAAAATGGCCACTCCCATGTGGTCAAAGATCCTGCCCCTATGTGGACACAAGATGGCTGCCACAAATGGCCAGCAGGGGAGGGCAGTTCAGAGGGATTAGGCCTACAAGGGAGGGCATTTAGGGAAAGCCAGGCCTACAGGGAGGGCAGTTGGGGGCAACCAGGCCAGCAGAGGAGGGCAGTTGGGGCAACCAGGCTGGCACGATGCATGTACCCTTTGAAAACCTCTTTAGATATCCTCTACCTCCTTATTCGGCTAATTCTTCTTTATCATTTTAGTCTCATCTTAAAAGTTACTTATCAGAGAAAGTTAGGTCCCCTTGCAGAGCTGGGTTAAGGCATTTATAAACCTTAAGCACCTAAAATATTCTATTGGCTCTCCCCCAATTGCTGTGCTAAATATGAATTCAAACACAAAATAAAAATAAAACAAGTGTTTATTTTTTTAAATGGCTCACAATAAAATGTACACATATCCTGAATATAACTTCTTTCTGAATTTTCTTCTGATTCAATACCTCTCTCTCTCTCTCTCTCTCTCTCTCTCTCTCTCTCTCTCTCTCTCTCTCCCTCCTTTAGTTTCTACTGCTGCCCCAAGCAGGTGCTGAGTCAACACTAGTAATCATATAGTTCTTTGCTGAAATTTGTTTAATGCCTGTCTTCCCATGACACTGTGTTCTTCAATAGGGCAGAGATTCAGTTTGTGACATTCAAGAGCACCAATATTTGTTTTACCAGCTACTTTAAAAATGGAAACAACTTGTTAGTATGCAGTTAAGAAATCAGGGAATCTTTTAGAGTGGTAAACCGGACTTTTATGAGTAAAATGGCATAAAAGAAGATGAGGATGAGCAAAATACTAGATGCAGAGACATAAAAGCCTGGAACAGACTGATGAATCTCAGAGGGAAAGTGGAGTTGGGTGGGTGGGGAGAGATGAACTATATGTACATATATGCACAACCCATACACAGACAATAGTGTGTGGTGAAGGCCTGGGGGAGGGGCAAGTGGAGGTCAAGAGGAGAAAAGGGGGAGCATCTGTAATACTTTCAGCAATAAAGATAAATTAAAAATATAGTCACCCCACAATAATATAACTGTATGATCCCATAATTAACAGTGTATTTTTGTTTTAAAAAAATAAAAAGATGATGACTTACTAGGTGAGGACAAATGAAATAACAGGTATGCTCCTGCATGATACCGACTTAATAAAAGACTTTATAGACTATTTAACATTGCTATTCTGGAAAGATAAAGTGATTTCCTCTAAATAATTCCTAGCAAATACATTGTAAATCTGTCAGTATAATCAATTTATTCTGGACAGTTTTATAAGACCACCATAAAATTGTACTAAAGATTGTTCTATTCTAACCCAGGTGCTAGATTCTGGCTCTCTCCTTCCATACTCATTTCTTCTGCCACTATTTAGTTATTCGACAAATATTCGTTGAGCTTTCAGCAAATGCCAGCCATTGTGCTAGATGCCTAGGCTAGCAGTCCTATAGGCCCAGCCCTCAAGGAGTTCATACTGTCTTATAATTATGTTATTAACAGCAATGCAATTTAATTCTGTCATATTGAACATATAAAAATATTATAGGTTAAAGTACTCAGAAATGCACTAATTGTACCAATGTAGAAAATTATAACTGGATAGAATAAAGAATAATAGTTAGACATAATAACTTTTCTAGATAGGGTATTATTTCTTGCCAGTCAGTGTATATACACCCCGTGACCTTGCTTGAAGAAACATCTTATCTACAGAAAAGGAGATTGCACCTCATCTACACAAAGCAGGTGGGATGGTGTTGTCAGTGTGTAGGTGTTTTTATGCATGCATGTGTATATGTGTGTACCTAGAGGGGAAGATATGGGGAGGTAATATGTGCATGTTTTATTACTCAGTTCACTTGATTTTTATCCAGAGGTATCAATGAGTATAAAATTATAGGCTCAATCCTTAGAGATGGTTGCTAGCTTTACATAGAGGAAAACTCTGTACCATGATCATAGCTTGCACTTCCAGTCCCTAAATAGGACAAGAGAGAGCAAGTAATGAATTCAATCATTAGTGGTGAATCAATATTATCGTTATACTAGAAAATAAAAGGGAAGAGATTACTGTTATATGTATCACTCTGTTACTTTCCACTGTACTTTGGGAAGAGGGAAAAAACTCTTACAACCACAATAGGAAAAATAAACAACTTTCCTTTTTAAAATATATTTTATTGATTTTTTACAGCAAGAAAGGAAGAGAGATAGAGGGTTAGAAACATTGATGAGAGAGAGGCATCGATCAGCTGCCTCCTGCACGCTCCCCACTGGGGATGTGCCCGCAACCAAGGCACATGCCCTTGACCAGAATCGAACCCGGGACCTCTCAGCCCACATGCCAATACTCTATCCACTGAGCCAAACCAGTTTCGGCAAAATAAATAACGTTTTAAACACACTATGCAGATGTTTTCCTCCATATCATTTTCTATATGTTGTTTTTATTTAGGCACTTGTCTAGAAAGATACAAATACTATATAATTTAACCTTGAGCAATATAATTGTTATGCCCAGATTTCATGATCCCCAAAGACCACCAGGGAGCTGAACCCAATGCAATAGCATAGAACCTTTATTACAAGCTCGGGCTTGGCCTTCTGCCCCCACTGGCAGGAAGCAAAAGAGGGAGAATTTCCCCGAGCATGATGATTTTATAGGGAGGTGGGGCCAAACACGAACCAATGAGTTGGCCGATTCCAATTGGTTGGGTGATGGCTGGGGCTAGTGACACAAATAATCCCTAATGCACATGACCTGTCCTGTCTTTTGCTCTTGATTGGAGCTCAAGCGCACAGTCTTTCACAATTGGCTAATTCAAAGGGAGGGGTTGGTCTTTGTGATTTCAAGATGGCAGCCCCCAGGTAAGTTTACATATCACACGGCCAACATGGTGGCTGCCAAGTCACACAGTCCAAAATGGCGGCTGTCTAAATTGTTCTTTTCAGTCCTGCTCTGCCTTTTCAATAATAATAATGTCTGTGAGGCCGAAACTGGTTTTGCTCAGTGGATAGAGCATCGGACTGCGACTGAGAGGTCCCGGGTTCAATTCTGGTCAAGGGCATGTACCTTGCCTGCGGGCACATCCCCAGTGGTGGGTGTGCAAGAGGCAGCTGATCGATGTTTCTCTCTCATTGATGTTTCTGACTTTCTATCCCTCTCCCTTCAGCTCTGTAAAAAATCAATAAAATATATATTTTAAAAAATAATGTCTGTGAAGTCTATCTAATAGGCCTTAGTCCAACTCAGTAATTAATGATGTCAATGAATGTGAGAGGTTCCACAAGTTTGCATTAGAATGCTGAAAGACATCTTGTTTTTGCTTTATTGAATTGTTTTGATATGCCAGACAAGGAAATACAGCTTTTCTCCTTGTTAATTAATTACATTCTATAGTGGCAGAAAGGCCAGTTTTTAGCTCTGTTATGCTTTATCAAGTCTAAGCTCTTGATAGTTTATGGTTTCCATGTTGTCTCCATCGGCCTCCCTAAAATGAGTTCCATTACTAACTCCTATGCATGCTCGCAGCTCCTCAGCATCAGGCTGGCTGTGCTAGTCCAGTAGCAGAGAGAACCTACTCTTATTTGAGGCCAGATCATGTAGAGAGAAGTGAGCATCTCAGTCCTAACAGTGCTCATTGGAGGTTTTTGTAGAACATGTAACTTGTCTCCAGTTGAAATCTGGCAGTCTTTTCTTCTTGGATCTCCCTTCCTTTTGGCCTCTATGTCCTTCCCCAGAATCCGGGTTCCCTGCTTCTCCATAGCCTTTGGCTCAGAGCCCAAGGAGACGCATCACTGACTACATCCAACCCAGGAGAATTACAGAAAGTACTACACTTGCATTCTTCAAAGTGGGGCATTTGCTGCTATTGATCACCTATTTTAATATAACTTTGATGCTTTATTAACTTTAATATTAATTTTTATTTCGCATTTTAATAGTATCAAATGTAATGAACTCTTTAATTTCTCTTTATTCACCTGGCTCACATTTGTATTGATTAAGTGTTAGGCTCAAGGAAAAAACATGCTTAATTAAATTAAATGTGGCTACTTATAGAAAGATGCAGTTTAACTGTCATGCAATAATTACACTATTAAACACTATACATTCTTGTAAATAATCCAGAGTTTTTTTTAATTGCTAATAAGTGGGGGGATCTCAATATGGTGCTCAGAGAAAATAACTGTGGAGTAAGAGATATCTTTTGAGAATATACAGTGCTGGGGAGCTCAAAGTCTGTGTAACTTCTTTGTGTTTCTCTAACAATATCAACTCTGTGGGGAACAGATCTTCAACATCTAGCTCTTACCTATCTTCATATCCCCAATTGGTTTCAGCTTCTTTCTCTGCAAGCCACTTGTCTTTATTTCATCATTCAGATAGAATGAGCCTTTGAAACCTAGTGAATCAACAGAAGTCAGAAAATTATATATGCACATTGTATGTTTAATAAAAGTGTGCATCTGGTTACTGTGAGTACAATTTTAAAACTTCTGTTTAAATAGAGTTCTGATAGCAGCTTCTTTTCTCTCAAGATTTCTCAAGTGGGAAAAATCCTTTTTAAGACCGTAATAGACCTGTGATATAATATGGGTCAATTGGTAATACAAATTAGCTTTGACTTCAAACTAATAATTTATTTGAATAGAAATTTAAAGTAAGATCCTCAGTTCTGGCTCTGGGTTTTCTGAGGTGGTTGATGCCTGCAGACACAGCTCCCTCATAACAACAGTGAAGAATGTTACTTTATGGAGTAAAAAAAATAATTTGTTGATCTTTACTATCATGCCTGAAATAAAACCTCTAAGAAGAAAGTACTGTTAATTTTAGTTGTAGGTAAGCTCAATAGATTTTCACTTCATCTCACCCACATTTTTCAAACCTCTAGACCACTGACTGTACACTGGAGACTTTAAGCTCATTGTAAAATGAGATAGCAGATTGGTAATTAATTTATTTAATATTGAGTGCCAAGACACAATTGAACCTCAAAACCCACAAACCCCAAATCCATTAAATTATTCTGTTTTCAATGTCTAAGAAAATTGAGCAGGTGATTTAAAAATAGCTATTTTGCTTTGTATAACCACAGCCTTGAGGAACTGTTAAATCATGTAGTCTAAGAAAACTTTCTGAAGACCCAGATTTGAGCTGATGTATTTCATTGGAAAAGTCATTCCCTGCTTGCTGATTTAGCCAAAAATATGATTTATCTCTAATATAAACTTTCAGAAATGAAAAATATGCCATTGAAATTTTAAAATATCAATAACAATCAAGATTCATGTTGCTTCAAGGATGCTCGAATCAATTTTATCATTTTTTTTATATTGTGCCTTCTCTGGGTTTACAATCAATAATTTGTCAGATGCAATTATGCTTATGAATTCAACTTTCTTTTGCACTATTTGACAAGCTAGGTATATTTCCCAGATTATAAGATGTCTTGTAGGAGTTAAAAAAGAAAAAACTTTTTGTGTTTTAAAAAAAATATTCATTAGTTTTTTATATTATTTTTATAATTTTACATCATGAGTACAGTAACCATTTAGTAGCTAGAAAAGCTGAAATATATGCAAAATTGGCTGGCTCTGATTGGCCTTTTAACCAATTGCATCCAATTTAATCTACACACCAAACATTATCCTATATAATAACCTAGGTGGTGTTGCACAATGTCGTCACAAGATGGCCAACAGGGAGGGAAGTTGGGGGGCAAATAGGCTAGCAGGGGAGAGCAGGTGGGGTGATCGGACCAGCAGAGGAGCGATTACACATCAATCAGGCCAGCATGGGAGCAGTTAGTGGGCGATTAAGCTGGAAAGCAGAAACGGTTAGGGGTGACCAGGCAGGTTGGCAGGTGAGCAGCTAGGAGCCAGCAGCCCTGGATTGTGAGAGGAATATTCGACTGCCAGCAGTCAGACATCCCCCAAAGGGTCCGAGATTGGAGAGGGTGCAGGCTGGGCTGAGGGACAGCCCCCCGCCTTCCACCTTCCCCTCCCCGTGCACAAATTTCCTGTACTGGGCCTCTAGTATAATAATAAAAGTAACAACAATAATGATATCAATAACAATACCTACTATGTGTTAAGCACTTAATAGGAGCCAAGCCCTGAACTCAATATTTAATCCTCACTGTAATCCTGAAGTTGGCATTATTTTATTCCTATCATGACACTATTATTAATGGTATTATAATTGCCATTTATTGAGCTTCATGTATTTTGAGTGCTTTATCTGCATTTTATTATTTAATCATCACATCAACTCTGCATTACACAGTCATATTGCCAAACTGGTTGTTAAAACACTGAAATACCCTGAAATCCATATGTTCTTGTTGCCCAATGTCACCCCAATAAATTTAACTAAAAAACAAAACAAAACAAACAAAAAACCACTGAAATACTTCCAGAGTGGGCAGTGAAGAGTTGCTAGCCTAAATTCCCCAAGTGCCCCCTCCCTGTTTCTCTGGTTGCCCAGCTCTTCATCTGCAGAACTCTCAACCTTGTTCTCCTCAAATCTACAACCTAAAGAGTTAACATTGGTCACAGTAACAGCCCTCCAGGACCCTGCTCTCAGGCCAAGGCCTGAGTGTATTCTGAATTGTTGGTGCCCAAGCTGGACCAGCTGTTAAATATGTTAACTGTTAGCAGGGATATAATTATAATCATTCCCATTTTGAAGGTGGGGAAATTTGCCCAAGAACACCCACCGTGGTAGTGTCAGGGCCAATAATCAAACCCAGGCCCATGGGCATGGCTCAGTGATTGAGCGATCAACTATGAACCAGGAGGTCAAGGTTCGATTCCCTGTCAGGGCACATGCCAGCGTTGCAGGCTTAGTTCCCAGTAGGGGGCGTGCAGGAGACAGCCAATCAATGATTCTCATCATTGATGTTTCTATCTCTCTCTCCTCCCTTTTCTCTAATATCCATAAAAATATATTAAAACAAACAAACAAACAAACAAACAAATCCATGTTTTGCTCAAGTTAAAATACCTGTTCTGAGCTGCTATAGTGCACTGAAAAAAAAAAAAAAGTCAGCTGACTGTTGATGTTGACTTCCCAGGCCCAACAGAGATAGATTTGGAACTCTGTTTCCTGTGTCTGACTACTTGTACAGTGAACTTTAAATTTCATGAAGTTTTCCATATTTACCTTCAAGCTGTAAGAATATTGTTTTTCTAATGGGTTCCCAGCCATTGTAATGTGCATTTTAAATACTAGGATGATAGATATTACTTTGTATTATTTTGCCAACAAGCCTATGTTCACTGATTTAGCCAATGTTGTATTTTGTGATCATCTCTCTATAGGTATTCATTCTTATTTACTTTACTAGAGGCCTGGTGCACGACATTCACATACTGGGGCGAGGGTCTCTCATCCCGGCCTGTGCCCTGTCACAATCTGAGACCCCCAAGGGGTCCTTAGTGCTGCCATGGAGGCAGGGAAGGCTCCCACTACCACTGCTGCACTCGCCAACGTGAGCCTGGCTTCTGTTTGAAGAAGAGCATCTATCCCCTGGTGGTCATAGCGATTGGTCATTCTGCTGTTTGGTCGATTTGCATATTAGGGTTTTATTTCTGGGCCTCCAAAATAGCAACCTTGATATTCTGCCTAATCAAGAATTGTAAGTTACAAAAGTAACATTTTTATATACTTATGAACTATATTCACTCTTAAATAATTTTACTGTCCAAAATCTCAATACCAAAGGCTGAAAACCCTTGGCATTATTTTTTGCTTCTCTACTTCTGTGTCTCATCTATTATGTCTTTCTCTCCATTCCTGATTTAAAACACACACACACACACACACACACACACACACACACACACACACACACACTTCCAATAGACAACCCCATCCTTAGTATTAAAGGAAATTTGAATGCTCTTGTTCTAGTGCTATGTTAAAGGCAGTTACTTAGCACTGACAAATCTGTCAGCTATCCATTTTCACTTTTATTTAATAAAATGCAGTAGGCCTCCCAATATTGAATATACTACATCTATGCACCAAAGCAGAAAATTTACTCAGGGGGAAAACAAAAATACCCTGGATGTGGTTAGAGAAGCATTCCATTTTATCCATATGTAGCATTTGGAGAAAGAATAAGTAGAAGACCTTTGGAAGATCTGCCTTGCATCAGGGGCAGGGCCAAGGAGGGTATTTTTGTTGTTGTGTTTGTTTATTTTAAATATATTGACTTGAAAGAGAGAAAGGGAGGGAAGAATATCAATTTGTTGTTCTACTTATTTATGCATTCATTGGTGATTCTTGTATGTGCCTTGACTGGGCATTGAACTACAACCTTGTGTATTGGGATGATGCTCTAATCAACTAGCTATTCAACCAGAGCCAAGGAGTTTTCTTAATGGAGACCCCATTTTCTTCTCTTTCTGGGACAGCAGCCTGTGCCTATCTCTTGCTGACCCATACAAATTCAAGGTGGGCTTTGGCTCTATCTGAAACTCCTGGGACCAGTGGAGGAGTCAGCCTGCAGCAACACCAAGCAACCTCACACCAAAGCAGCAGCAGGGATTGGATACCCACCTGTTATTTTCCCTGGGCCCTGAGCCACACCTGATGCTCTAAGGCTAAGGTCCTAAGGCTGTGCCACATGGTGATGGCTAATCCTGGGACTTTCAGTAGCATTTTAGGAAGGAATGCAGCCTGGCCCATGGTCACCTTTCCACAAGTGCAAGGTGGCTGCAGGCAGGATCTGGGCTGAGAGAGTTGTAGGAACACACCTGAGACTGGAGTGATTCTTTTCTTTTCCACTCAGGGAGATCATAATTGGTGTGGAGAAGCCAAGATCAGAGCTACTGTAGTTGCTGAAGACTGGAGCAAGGGGGGTGTGGGAATCCTCTGGGATACTGATGGGAGACAGACGGGACCAGGAAGGGGAGGGCCAAATCTCCAGCAAGTACCCGGAAAGGATCTGAGCTGTGGATCAGATGTGTTATCCTCATTTTTAACATTTTTTATTTTTTGTATTTTCCTCCCCTGAGGAGTGTTTGTTAAAAAAAAAAAAGTCACCCAAATTGTGGGAAGTTCTCTTTACTTAGGGCCACACTCAGACTGAATGGTCCAGTCATATGTAGTCATGAAAATACTCCTAGAATGGTGAGCAACTTCCTATCCTTCTGATAGACGATCAAACATACACAAGAGGAGCCATCATTTCACCACAAATCTATTGAGGTCCTATTATAATGCCAGCATCTGTATTTGCCGTTCTGTAGTTCACAGGAGATGGGGCAAGTGAGGTCTGTTTCACCTGAAAGAGAGCCTGTGCATCCACCATCATGCTTCAGTCCTGGGTCTGCGGTGTGGCCCGAATGCACTGTGCTCACTAGTAAGGGTGTGGACATTTTGGAAAGGAAGAGGTTTGCTTGACACTCACTGATGTAGAGGGGATTACTTGGGGGAAAACTTGGACAACTCACTGTTTCATAGAGTCAGTTTAGAAAATGTTTTATCCAGATTTTGGTGATCAGACACCAAAGATTGATATCTGAAACCAGAAAGGTATTTTATTCATTCAAAAGGAGAAATACAGCCTTCAGGGATTGGAGGGAGCCCAGTGTTTAATTTTTCTTCCTGTCATTCTTTGAACAGAAACCCCATGAGAAGCTAAATCATCAGAAGATAACTTGAGGATGTATTTATGAGAGAGATTTAATAGTGTTATGTTAAGAAAGCACACATTTCTGCTCTAAGGAAATACCTACCAAGTAGACAAGATATTTAGTAGAAGCTGGCTGGGTTCCTTTTCCTCAACACACAAATTATCTGGGCTCTGCCCATGTTTACACTGTGAATCTCCTTTTCACATGTGTTAGTGGCAGACCAGATATCTCTACCATACTTGCCTTCACTTTATCAATTAGGTGGCAGGCTATTTTGTTTCGATAAGGTACACCTCAGTGTTGATTTTGATTTAACACCCAGGGGGGCAATCTGATTTCTTCTTCAAGAGTATCTCCTTATCTCATGTCCTACTTACAAGAGTGATTACTAAACTTTTAGTGTTTAATCATTTTGGCATTATTTCTAGTTTTACATTAGTTCAAGAAATGGAAGAAATAAAAAGCATAGAAATAAAGTTTGTCATATACAAGCTAAGTTTAAAGTTAGGGTTTCTGAATATCTAACCCTTTTATAAATTTACTGGTTTTTGAAAGTTAGTTGTACATCATTTTGCTATTTTTATTAGCATGGTTACTATTTAATTGATCACTAAGATAGATGCCAATGAAAAAGGGGAATTCTATGTATTCTGGGGAAAACAATTGATTCCATTTCCTTGGAGTAATATTCGTAAGAGATATAAAATGTTCTGTAAAACCATTGTCACTTTGGCGTTCTCACATTGTGATTGTGTCTCTATGGGTCAAGAAAATTGCTATGTCCAGTAAACTGTTCCAAATGGATAAGTGAAATTGTTGTCAGGTGTAAGTTAGTTCAAGTCAATTTGGTTGCTTGACACTGAGGACCCTGACTAGTATACAGAGTCCAGCCTAGAGCCAGGTCTCCTTGGCCACTCTGCATGCTTTCTTTAGCCTTCTCTTGCTCATTCCTCTGGATTAGGCTGGAGCTAATGTTTGGTTTGGAAAGTCACCTTCCCAGGGGAGCAAGCAGTACTTTGACTTGTACTAGTATCTGCGTGGGCACGGGATTGGTTGTTAAATCCACTTGGTTTCCCAAGTGCAGGGAATTGGGAGGGGATGGAGGGAATGTCATCACATAATAAAACCCTCAGGGAAGTTTTCTTCCCAAAAGAGCACGCCCTGCTTCCACCCTTAAGAAATCAATGTGTTAGTTAATACTTGCTAAATAAATTGATTTGTTTCTGGAAGAACTGGTTTTTAAAAAATTTTTAACTCATATCTACTCCATTTTTTTTTTCCTAAGGAGGAATGTATAGAGGACAATAGTCTTGTTATTTAGAGTAAATTCCTGATTCTAAGTTCAAGGATATAATTGAATGTAAGAAAATTCAAGGTTCATCTTGGATTAACTTTTTATTTTGTAATACTAAGTTCATATTTTAAAGTTATACTTTAAAATACTTAAAATAATTAGATATACTTTTTTTAAAAAAAATCTTTATTGCTGATAGTATTACATTTCTCCCCTTGGCACCTTTTATCCTGCCCCCATTTCCCCCATAACCTCCTGCCCCCGCCTTTACCACACTATTGTCTGTGTCCATGGGTTATGCATATATGCATACAGAATATATTATTTTTTATAAGAATTAAAGGTACGTAAACTCACTAAATTTTCTGGATAGCCTTCCATTTTGGTTAAAGTATAATCAGCCTAACTTTATAGAAAGGAAATTCAAACTAGAAATATTCATGCTTACTCCTAGTAAGTCAATTGTGAAAACTGAGTAGAGACCAGATTCTAAAATTCCCTGCTGCCATTATATAGTTATGTTGTTCAGAAATGCCTTTTCACAGTTCAAGAAAAATATCTCTTCTACACATGAGTAAAAATAAACAAACACATGGGAAAAATGTTATTTCTTGATAGTAATCAAAGGAATACAAGTGAAAGCAACTTTAAAATAGCATTTTATAACTATAAAAATAGCAATATGTAACAGTTATTAATGTTGAAGTAAAATTATGGATTCATTCTTGATTAATTTAAATTAATATACTGTAAATTAATATAATCCTTCTGTAAAAAATAAGTTAATAAAGAAAAATGGACATAAATAGAATCAAGTCCTTTTTCCATTAATTCTTGAACTTTGAGGAATTTGTTTCAAGAAAATAATTCAAAAAAAATAAAAATAATATACATGAATACATTCATTACCTCTTTATCCACAGTAAGAAGACATTGGAGTCAAGTAAATAAATATTATTAGAGGTATAGATGAAAATTTTAGTTGATCATTTTTAGAAACTATCATCTTTAAAATTGAGCATCTATTTTATGACATAAATGTGTAGTACAGACACAATCTAGTAGCTGACAGTGGTAAGAAATGATTGGTTCTATAGTATAATGTCAATCATAAAACTTAATTACTAAAATTTTAATAAGTTTATAATTTCAATAGTTAATGATTCTATTATGACCTGTACCTTAGAGTAAGCTAATAGCAATGAGAGAAAGTTTTTCTTTTATCTTCCATAAGTAAGAAAGATATAATAGAATTAGAATATCACTATGTATGCATTGCTTAAGAATGGCTGCTTGCATTCCAAGAAGATAACCAGACACTTACCTTCTAATGGAAGTTTATAAAACCTAGGAGGTAATTTTGTCCTCCATAAAAAAAAAGAAAAAAAAAGAAAGAAAAGAAAAATTTAAAAATGACCAAGTTTTAGATTTTAACTTACAGGAAATATGCAGTTTAGAAGAATATGTTTAATGAGTCCATGAATATTCAATCAGCAAAATCTAAACATTGAGGACTTCTGCAAAACTAAGACCTTTTGTGTAAACAAGAAAGAGAGGGAGCTATCTTTCCTTGTTAAAAAAAAAAAAAAGCCCTCAAGATATATACTAACCAATAACAATATATGGAGCTTATTTATATCTTGATTTGAACAAACTGGTTTTTAAAAGGCTTTATAATTACAATAAGTAAAATCTGAGCACTGGGTAGTAATAGTCTTAAGGAATTTTTCCTGATTTGTTTTTTTTTGTGGGGAATGGGATAGTGGTGGTGATAATATTGGGGCTATTATCCTATCTAATAAAAGAGTAATATGCAAATTGACCATCACTCCAAGACACAAGATGGCTGCTCCCATGTGGCCAAAGATGGCTGCCCCTAAGATGACCACTTCAAGATGGCTGGCAGGGGAGGGCAGTTGTAGGCAGTTGGGTTGACCAGGCCTGCAGTGAAGGGCAGTTTGGGGAGACCTGTCCTGCAGAGGAAGGCAGTTTGGGGGGACCAAGCTGGCAGGGGAGGGCAGTTAGGGGCAATCAGGCCGGCCGGGGAGCAGTTAGGCATTGATCAGGCTGGCAGTGGAGTGGTTAAGGGGGTGATCAGGCTGGCAGGCAGAAGTGGTGAGGGGCAATCAGGCAGAGGCAGGTGAGTGATTGGGAGCCAGCAGTCCTGGATTGTGAGAGAGATGTTCGACCGCCCTCCCCTTCAGAGCCACATAATGCTGAATGAAAGTATGCACATCCAAAACGGGTGGTCAGACATTCCTCAAATGATCTCTGATTGGAGAGGGTGCAGGAACACCCCACCCTGTGCATGAATTTTGTGTACCGGACCTCTAGTTTCTTTAATGAAAAATGATGCATATTGAAATATATACAGAAGAAATGATATGATCTCTTGGATTTGCTTCAAAATAATCTGAAGTTCTTTAAATAGAACTCACATCAATTTTGCTAAGCAACCCAAGCCTGTAGAATGCAGCACATGTGCTCCAGACCATCCCATTTATAAACTTATTTTCTTCCTTTGAAGGACCTTATCTTTTTTCACGAGAGCCTGTTTAGAGGTTATTTCTGCTTCTTGGATTTTGTCTAACTTCTCCTGTTACTGCAATAGCTTATGAACTAGTTCCCACATTTATTTCTTTAAAAAAAAACCCACAAAAACAAACATGAGGACAAATTCTGCTACTAAAATGTAGTCCTGCCTCTGGCATTCTCATCATAAAAAAGAAAGCCATAGAATCTGAGACCAGTTAAACCCATAAATAGTTA
The DNA here is from genome assembly GCA_027563665.1 of Antrozous pallidus. Taxonomy (NCBI): domain Eukaryota; kingdom Metazoa; phylum Chordata; class Mammalia; order Chiroptera; family Vespertilionidae; genus Antrozous; species Antrozous pallidus. Next base: position 42,925,664 of record CM050514.1, on the reverse strand, counting down.
ACAGATGCACATGATGGATTAAGCATAAATTGTGCTTGAGAGAGGTTTAAAAAAAATTCTCTGCCTTGAGTAATTGATCATTCAATTAGAGGGGAAGTCATATGGAAATAATTGTATTAATATTTAACATTTATTGACTTCTTACTATGTGCCCAGTCCTGAGCTAAGTGCATTATATGCATTTAATTTTAATCCTCATAATGCCTTCACAAAGTATGTACTATTATTATTATTCCTAAAATACAAATGAGAAAACTGAAGTGTACCCACTTGAGATAATTTGTTCAGTGTCACAAAGATAATACCATCATAGAAGGGCCAGGAACCCAGGTCTCTGAGAAGCAAAGGCCTGTGCTGTGCAAAAATAGCAGTGATCTAATTTCTCTGAACCTTCATTATGCAAAGCAATATAGAGTGCACTGGGCCTGTATAAACCCTGCCACATGAATGTTAGCTTTATGTGTCAACCAGGTCATGCCACAGGATGATCAGATATTTGGCCAAATGTTACTGTGGGAGTTTCTGTTAGAGTGTTCTTGAGTAAGATTTTAATCATTAAAGCAAATTGTTTTCCTTAATGTGGGTGGGCCTCATCTAATCAGTTGAAGGCCTAAATAGAGCAGAAAGAATGACTCTCTCTCCCAAATAAGAGAGAATTCTCCAGCAGACTTCATGTGCACAATCAGTTTTCCTGGGTCTCCACCTGCTGGCTCATACTGCAAATTTAAACGGCCAGTTTCTATAGTCATATGTCAACACAAAAGGTTTGACTATACTTTTTTTCTTGCTGACTGGCCTTCTGTACTTAGTTCTACATTTAATAAAAGATCTACCTTGATACGCACAAGGAATTCAATGTTTCCCTAGTCAAATTTACTTTTTCCTCTTTCTGCGTTTTAGAGAGTGGGTTTCAGAGCCGCATAATGCTGAATGAAAGTATGCACATCCAAAATGGAGTCCATCCATTTTTCTCTTGCAAACTGCAGATCAGCAGTGTCAATCTCTGAGTACAGTAGCATACCTGTAAAAGAATGATTCATTTCCACATTGGTTTTCAAAGGATTTTGAAATTGTTGAAAATAATAATTAAAAATAAGCTCTCCTACTTTTCTCTCTCATCCAGATTAGTTCTCCTTCTGAGTCCTCCTGGTAATGCTTAAGAGAGTGATCCTCACCGACATTAATGTGACCTTACAGGCAGCCCTACATTGCATGCTGTGGCTTTGCCAAATCTCTCAAGTTAGAATCTTTGCCAACTTGTATCTCCTGGTAACTTTCTTGGTCTAATTAGAATCTTTGTTGCCCTGGCTGGATAGGTCAGTTGGTCAGAGTGTCGTCCAGACAGCCAATGAATGCATAAATAAGTGGAACAGCAAACCTCTCTCTCTTTCTCAAAAAAAAAAAAAAAAAAGGATCTTTGCATTACAACGCATTTTCATATCTATTGACAAGAGAGTAGAAAATAATGGTCAGATTGTAGGTATATTTCTATGATTTAAAGCTGACCTAATTTTATATATATTTCAAATCAAGAGAGGTTCGCTTAGGCATATAAACGTATCACAAAAGGATTTCACTAAGAAAGGAGAAAACATTTGGGCTGAGACAGATTTGCAACTTACTGGCCAGGTATATACTGACTGGAATGTACATGTGGCCGGCATTTTGCTCATTGGGAAGGCATAACCGCCTTCTTGGTAACATCCTGCGGGCGGAGGGGTGGTATGCTACAATGTTCAGTGTGTTTCATGCAGGCGGCAGTGGCCAAGGGGGTCTGATTTAAAGGGTCGGAGCAGGCAGCACTAGTTCTGGATGTTCTGGGGCCTGAGATTGTAAAGCTGATGAGATGAGGCATCCTTGGGTCAGCCCTGGAAATGGGGCCAGTGGCAGTCCCAGCCACCTTGCTGGAGTTCAGAGCTGGGCTCCAATCTTGCAGAGAGGCTCAGAAGGGAGTTGTAACCAGCCGCTAAAGACCAACTATGAACCATGGTGAGTGTTAGTGGCTGCTTGGTTCTCATGTAGCATCTGGGATGTGCTTTCCAACATGGGGAGCTAAGAGAAGCAGAGGAGCATCCTTCATCTCCCTCCCACCCCCCACTCCCCGCCCGAAAGTCAGGTAGGAAATAAGCTGGGATCGGAGAAGGGTTTCAGTCAGTGGTGATGGAGTTCACATTGGAGTCCAGTCTAATTGGTGGTGGCCTGAGAAGTAAGAACTGCGGTCTCAGAAGGGAGACTGACCACACAAAAGGGATTACTGTTAATTCTTCCCAAATCCCATGTAACACTTCCATCTACGTCTCATTGCCCAGAATTTAGACAAAACTGCTACGACTAATTTAGGCAAAATTGCCGCAACTAGCTGCAAAACTGGGAACCACAGTATTTTATTTCAAGTGAGAATACTCCCCGGTGAAAATTGGGACTCTGCTAAGGAAGAAGAGGAGAACCGATATAGGGAGGCAATTACCACTTTCTACCACAATCCTCATATCCTCTGTAGGAGCATTGGCTTTTCTTTGTAAATTCTGCCTCTGCCTCTTGCCAGTACTCTGATGATCAAAAGCAAGTTAATGAATTTATCTGAATCTCAGTCCTAGCATCATGGTCATGTCACTACCTAGTCCACATATTTGTGAAAATGAAATAAAATTAACACAGGTAGAGGATACTAAATACATGTTGATTTCTCTTGTCATAGAGCTGGTTCAGCTTGTCTTTTGACCATTTTTCTGGTATTATTTTGACTGTTTGATCAAGATTGCCCTGTGGGATCACCGTAGGCAGATCTTAGCCATGAAGATAAAGAAGGGGACTCATCTAAGGCTATACCTTTAAGGAAAGAAGTTGGTAGTGTAATAAAACACATTATTATGCAAATTATTGGCATTTAACAGTTATAGTTTTCATGAAAACTTTTGAAGAAACTTACTAATTTGGGTTTAAATCGGTGTATTTCTGAATGGTGCCTTACAAACAATTAAGTGTGTTAGACTGAAGACAAAACTAAGGTCGGAGTTTATTAAAGCTAGTTATATTTTTTTGTGTGTCTGCCCTGAACGAAGTCCACAGTTTGTGGAAAACACAGCAATACCTGCTGCCTTCCAGTAAGACATTTATGGCAGTGTGTTCTTCTTGTCATGTGACTGTCACCTGTTAGACCTCGTTATAATCATGGACTCATACCTTTGGCTCCAGCTCTTGTTTGCCAGGGCAATGTTGAGCTTAGATTAGATATGAACTCTGTGCTAAACTCAGTAGTTGAAAATGTCCTCTTGGAAATGCAGTACTTGATTGTCCTCCTTTTGACCTTCCCTTTGCATTTTCTTTCTTATCTTGGTAGCCATGGAAATAAGTAGACGAGGTGAAGTTGGCCCATATCCACTCTTTTGCATAGAAAATGACAGTTGCACTAGAGCACTGGTTGGCAAACTCATTAGTCAACAGAGCCAAATATCAGCGGTACAACGATTGAAATTTCTTTTGAGAGCCACATTTTTTAAACTTTAACTTCTTCTAATGCCACTGCTTCAAAATAGACTCGCCCAGGCCGTGGTATTTTGTGAAAGAGCCACACTCAAGGAGCCAAAGAGCCACATGTGGCTTGTGAGCGAGCCGAGGTTTGCCGACCACTGCACTAGTGCTATGTCAGTGATGATTTGGCGGGTTTAACCTTGAACAGCAGCAATTCTATCTTTAGAAGGTGTGTGGGAGAAAGAGAGAGAGTGAAGAGATTATTACCCATATACTCTTTTTGCTGCTGTCCCCATTAAATGCACTCTCCAATCCCCTGAGTCCCTTCACTTTTCCCTCTATAAGTCGCTCATGCCTATCCCCACTTGATCATTCTTTTCTACTCAATTGTCTTTACCGCCTTCTGTTGATCTGTCCGACTGCATCCGCCTTCAAAGTGGACAGTGAATGTGAGTTTGGAATTACAAAGATTTCCTATTAGCTGGTGACCCTGATCCTCAATTTCTTGCTCTGAAAAACAGTAATAAAACCTACTTCTTAGAGCTTTTTTTAGGAAAAAAAAAGATGTAATTGCATATTACATAGGCATTCTATAAATATTGGTTTATTTCTCTACATATTGCTCTTCCTCCTCTGATCATTTCCATGTTCCTTTGACCTCTAAAAGTCTGCTATTCAAAATGTGGTCCAAGGAGCAGCAGCACTGGAAATGTCAAATCTCAGACTCTCCTCCTAGGACCTACTGAATCAGAATCTACATTTAAATAATACCCTTGGGTGTTAAAAGCTGAGAAGCACTGCTCTAAAACAAAGATTCTTTCTTTTTCTATCCTTTTTCCAAAGGAGAAAGAATAATGGGCACCATTGTGTTCCTACTATGTTCCAGGTACTTTCTTTTTTTCTTTAAGTAACTTTTTATTTTTCAATTACAGTTGACATACAATATTTTATTTGTTTCAGGTATGCAATCCAACAATTAGGCATTTTATAACTTACTAAGTGATCACCCTGATAAGTCTCATACCCATCTGACACCTACATAGTTATTATGATACTAGTGGCCCAGTGCATGAAATTCATGCACTGAGTGGGGATTCCCTCAGCCCAGCCTGCACCCTCTCCAATCAGGGACCCCTTTGGGGATGTCTGACTGTTGGCAGTCAAAAATCCCTCTGGCAATCTAGGAACACTGGCTCCTAACTGCTCACTGGCCTGCCTGCCTGATCGCCCCTAACCCCTTTGCCTACCTGCCTGATCGCCCCTAACCACCTCTGTCTGCCTGATCACCCCTAACCACCTCTGCCTGCCTGATCACCCCTAACCACCTCTGCCTGCCTGCCTGATTGCCCCTACATGCTCCCTTGATGGCCTGATTGCCCCTAACTGCCTCTGTCTTGCCCCACACGTGGGACCCAGGCTTCCCTCCCTCTGGTCAGCTATAGGCACCCAGGACCTGGGCCAGCTTCACTCAGGCTGGCCGGAGCCACAGGCAGCCTCAGGCACCCAGGACCACAGGGCATGCTGCCTAACCCCAGGGCCGGAAAGGCACCCCCCCTCGAGCCACCACCCTGGCCCTTGTGCGCCCCCACCCCGCCCCTTGTATCACTGTCGCTTTCATCGCCACCCTGTTGTTTGCGCCACCGCACCTTGTGCCACCTGTTCCATTGTGGAGCAGCCTGGGGAGCAGATGCTGCACACCGGCAGTCCCAGCCAGACCATGGCGCCCTCTCCGTCCCCCCGTGGAGGGACCTGGGGGGTGGACTCCGCTCCCCAGGGCGCTCCACGTGGTGCCCCGTGAAGTGGCCTGGGGAGCGGACGCCACACGCTGGCAGTCCCAGCTGGCCTGCAGTGCCCTGTGGAGCGGTAGCGGAGGCATGAAGGGGGGAGCCACGTGGCACATGGTCCCGCCCCTGCTCCTGATTGACTGGTAGTGCAGCGAAGATACGGTCACATTAGCATATTACTCTTTTATTATATAGGATTGTTGACTGTATTCACTATGCTGTATTTTCCATCCCTTTGACTCTTCTGTAACTGCCAACCTATACTTATTAATCCCTTCCAGATGCTGGTTTCCTGACTGCCATTTCCCTCAGCCTCACTCTGTGAAGCTGGCCCTATCATTTCCCTTTACCTGGGAAGAAATGGAGACAAGAACATTTAACTCCCCAGCCCAGGAGCAAGTCAGAAGACACAGGTGAGACTCACACTCAAGTTTTTTTGCCTGAACACTTTTCACTACTTCAAAACCACACGGGCTGACAGCCATTTATTCCTGGAGAAGAGGACAGACGTGGAAAAAAAGTAGAAAAATGAAAACAAAACCAACGAAAAGAGAGACATGCCAACATTAAAGGTAACCTTGAGTTTCAATCAAATCAGTAGGGAATGACTTCCTTGATGACCAGTTTGAGCTGTCCTCAATTCTTTCCCAGGCTCCTTGCCATTTATTTAATATTGACATATATTCTGGCACCTAATAAACAATGATAAAATACTCCACTAAGATAAAGTGCTTATTTAGTTTTCAGCCTATTTAGTGAAATGATGTACCAACTGATTATGGCACCGAACCCAGCATGTGATTGTGTTGCTTTGTTCATGAGGTTTTTAGGTGGTTTTCTTCTCTCAACTAGATTCTAAGAGTCAGGGACCAACAGCCTCTCCTTTTGTCTCTGTCCCTCCCTCCCTTCATCTATCCTTAATGGCAAAGGGAAAAAAGCCTATTATATTTATATGTCTGGAATGGGAAATTAAACCTAACTTTAAGTTAATAATTTTAGTTATTCTGCAATTAATGGATTATGTTTTATTACTAACTAGAGGCATGATGCATGAAATTTGTGCTTGGGTAGGGTCCCTAGGCCTGGCCGATGATCAGAGCCAATCTGTGGAGCAACTGGTGGGGCAATTGAGGGGGATTGGGAGGGAGAGCAGGGCAGCTGGCACTGCCTTGGCTGGCCTGGGGCCTGTGGGCTGGGGGTAGCTCCTGCATTGAGTGTCTGCTCCCTGGTGGTCAGTGTATATCATAGCAACCAGTCATTCTGCTGTTTGGTTGATTTGCATATTAGGCTTTTATTATATAAGATGCTTCTCTTGATTTGAGCAAGGAATCCAGTCCATTTTAGATCCAGAAATTATCTCAGATCTTGTCTTTTGCACAAATCATGTCTTAAATTTCTTTCTATGTTAATAAACTCCCTATCAATTTTGAAATTAAAAAGGCACAAAAACATTAATTGAAATATTTGAGTTTCCAATGTAGATTTTAACAATTATACGAATGATTCCATAGAAATCAAATAAAATCCAATAATTGACCCATGTAGAATACACGTATATTTCTCTATAATGTTATCTTATCTAATAAAAGCATAATATGAAAATTGACCATACCTACAAGCCATGCCCACCAGCCAATCAGGAGCAAGTATGCAAATAAATCTCAACCAAAATGGCTGTGGCCACGGAGAGAGTAGGAGGGAGGCTTGGGTTTCCCCAGTGATGGAGAAAGCCAAGCTTTCACACACCCTGGCCAGTCCAGGCCTCCACTCAATGCTACAAAGTTTTAATTATAGAAAATAAATAAATCCCAACAAAAATAATGGCAGCCACAGAGCTGAAGAGAGCAGGAGGCTAGGGTTGCCCCTGGCAGAAGAAGCCAAGCTTTCCACAGTCCTGGCCTCCACTTAAGGCTACAAAGTTTCAATTATTGAAGATAAATGAATCCCAACAGATATGGCTGTGGTCATGGAGCAAGCAGGAGGCTTGGCTCTGCTCCAGGCTACAAAGTTTCAATTATAGAACATAAATAAACCCCAGATACCAGGGCCTCTGATTGGGTTGCCAGGGGGCGTGGCCAGCCTGCAAACCACCACATGCCCCTCACCCAGGCGGCCCCACGCCCAAAGGGAACCCCCACCCTGATCCAGGACACTCTTCAGGCCAAACCAGCTGGCCCTCACCCATGCACCAGGCATCTATCCTATCTAATAAAAGAGTAATATGCAGATTGACCATCACTCCAACACACAAGATGGCTGCCCCCATGTGGTCAAAGACCCTGCTCCTATGTGGACAGAAGATGGCCAGTAGGGGAGGGCAATTGGTAGGGACCAGGTCTACAGAAGGGCAGTTGTGGGTGATCAGGCCAGCAGGGGAGGGCAGTTGGGAAGGGACCAGGCCTACAAGAGAGGGTAGTTGTGGGCAATCAAGCCTGCAGGGGAGGGCAGTTAGAGGTGACCAGGTCGGCAGAAGAGGGAAGTTGGGGGAGACCAGGGTGCAGGGAAGGGCAGTTGCGGGGGGGCAGGCCTGCAGGGTAGAGCAGTTGTGGGGGACTAGGCCTCTTGGGGAGGGCAGTTAGGGGTGACCAGGCCTGCAGGGGAGGGCAGTTAGGGGCAATCAGACTGGCAGGGGAGCAGTTAGGCATCAATCAGGCTGACAGGGGAGTGGTTAGGGAGTGATCAGGCTGGCAGGCAGAAGTGGTTAGGGGCAATCAGGAAGGCAGGCAGGTGAGCAGTTGGGAGCCAGCAGTCCTAGATTGTGAGAGAGATGTCTGACTCCCCATTTAGATCTGATCCAGGACATCCCTCAAGGGGTCCTAGATTGGAGAGGGTGCAGGGTGAGCTGAGGGACACCCCTCCCCCCCGCCCTCCATGCATGAATTTCATGCAATGGGCCTCTAGTTAAGTAATAAGAGGTAAACTGGAACCAGGAACTGATTTTTAATATTTTAGATCTTCCTTAGAAGAAAATATGTTACCTTTATAACATCCTTAAATAAGTCTCTTGAAGAGCCCATGATCTAGACTGTGAATATAGCTGTATTCTATGTTTGAACTATCAAAGTTAATAAACTATGCCAATTTACCAATTTTTCCATACTTTGAAGCTTAATTCATTAGACAAAATTCCCTAATATGTCTCCAATCAGCAATTTTTGAAGACCTCTCCACTCCACTTATTTGTTTAAACTTGTTAAGACATAATTCTGTAAGAAGGGATGAATGTCTGAGTTTGTACTCTCTAGGTACCAAAACTGTGCCTTTGAAAGGAGGTAGTATGTATCCATTCCAGATACCTACCTGCATGGGAATAGATTTCAGTTCACCATCAGCAGTGCAGGAAGTATCCCATTTCTCTATTTTTTTTCTAAATCTACTGAAATCTGACTCTGTGCCCTCATCCTACAGAATAGGCAGAGCATTCTCTCACTGTCTTGATTGGCTGTGGCCACAGGGTGATGCTCATATTTGGGAGGAGATTCTTATTGCTCTGTCAATGAGCAATGGTTCACTCAGTTTTCTGCTGACATGCCCGTGTCTCATCAATGGGGTTTGAGGGCTTGGCTGCTTCCAGACCATGCCTGGGGAAGGAGTGTCTTGGGGAGCCTTTGGCCCTTATGCCTAGGGTCTATCCTCCTTAAGAGCACCATAAGCTGATACTACCACCAAGCTCTGCAAGGGTGCTCCCCAGAACTCACTGACTTCTGTCCATTGTCCAGCTCCCAGAACCTCAGGTCTCTCTTTTCTCATTTTTAAAATGCTCTTTTTTTGTCTTCGTCTGCTCCAAGACATCCAGGGTTATGTCTTCTATAGACTTAGGTTTTGCAAAAGACTAGAAGTGCTTCTGACTTCATATGTATATGTGTTCAGCTCTGTAAAAATTCCTAAGGTAAGAAGTTACATAGGACTTTTCTTTTTGTTTGAGATTGGAGGAGAGAATTGGATAAATTAAAATATTTATTTATTTTTTTAATTGATGAGAGAGAGATTCCTTGTTCCACTAATTTATGTGTTAATTGGTTCTTGTATGTGCTGTAATAAGGTATCAAACTGGCAACCTTGGCATCCCGATATGCCAAGAGTAAATAAGCTATCTGGCCAGGAAGGGTAAATTAAAAAATTTTTAAATTATTCTGACCAGTCCCTCAAAGACTTTTTTAAAAAGCTGAATTCAATTTAAAAAATTCTTTGTTGTTTAAAATATTTCCCCATTGATCTCTCCTCATCCATCCCTACCCCCCAGCACATGCCCTGATCACCCTAGTATCTGTGTCCATTGGTTATTCTTATACTAGAGGCCTGATGCATGAAATCAGTGCAAGAGTAGACATTCCTTCCCCCAGATGCCAGCACTGGCTTCCCTCTGGCACCCAGGATCCAGGCTTCCCTCAAAGTCTCAGCATCATCTGGAAGGTCATCCAGAAGGATGTCTGGTCTAATTAGCATATTGTACTTTTATTATTATAGATGCATGCATACAAGTTGTTTAGTTGATCTCTTACCCTCTTGCCCCCCACCTTCCATCTGAAGTTTGATGGTCTGTTTGATCCTTTTCTGTCTCTGGATCTATTTTTGTTCATTAGTTTATATTGTTCATTGTATTCCAGAAATGAGTGAGATCATGTGATATTTACCTTTCTTAGCCTTGCTTATTTCACTTAGCATAATGCTCTCTATGTCCATCCATGCTGTAGTGAATGTTAAGAGTTCTTTCTTTTTTGCAGCAGTGTAGTATTCCATTGCATAGATGTATCACTGTGTTTTAATCCACTGATGAGCACTTAGGCTATTTCCAAATCTTAGCTATGGTAAGTTGTGCTGCTATGAACATAGGGGTGCATATGTCCTTTCTGATCAGTGTTTCTGATTTCTTGGGATATAGTCCTAGAAATGGGATTAGTGGGTCAAATGGAAGTTTCATTTTTAATTTTTTGAGGAAACTTCATACTGTTCTCCTCAGTGGCTGCACCAGTCTGCAGTTGCACCAGCAGTGCATGAGGGTTCCTCTTTCTCCACATCCTTGCCAGCACTTGTCATTGGTTGATTTGTTGAAGATAGCCATTCTGACAGGTGTGAGGTGGCACCTCATTATTGTTTTGATCTGCATCTCTTGGATGATTAGTGATTTTGGGCATGTTTTCATATGTCTCTTGGCCTTCTGTATGTTTACTTTCAAAAAGTGTCTATTTAAGTCCTTTGCCCATTTTTTGATTGGATTATTTTCCCTTTGTTAAGATGTCTGAGTTTCCTATAAATTTTGGAGATTAGGTCCTTATCAGAGATAACATTGGAAAATATGTTTTCTCATGCAACAGTCTTACTTGTTATTTTGTTGATGGTTTCTTTTGCTGTGCAGAAGCTTTTTATTTTTTATTTTCATTTTTTTAAAGTGTTCACCTACTTTAATAACACTACATTTACCACGTTATCACCATGGAATGTAATTCAGGTTAGAATTTCACAAGTGCAATAAAGCCTTCTGTGGTACACCAGAGTTTTTGTATAACGTCTTTCCAGAGCTTGCTCTTGAATCAGTCATCATTTCCATTATAGGTAAGTTGTTTAGTTTAACAAGTGTGATTCTTACAGAGAAAATGAACATACAGCAAGTATTTAAAAACTGTTTTTCATTACCTTTATGTTAGCACTTAAAATACATATATCTATTTCAAGGTGACATTTAAAAATGATTCTAATATAACAGCAGCAAAAATATAATTCTGCAATTAGAAAAGAGCTAAACTGGGATCCATAATTATTTTACATTTACAAGTATGACTCTAAAATAAATACTACTTTCTAGCAGCTGTTATCAGCATGGTTAGGTTTGATTTAAACACATACGTTCAGTTGTGGGGATCTGTAACATTATATGCCATGCACTGTTCTGAAAGGGTTCTTTAAGAGCCAATCAGCTCTAAAAACTGAAGTCCTCATTCAGTCCACAAAGGCAGGCAGAATAAAGTCAAAGTAACTGGGGCAAATAGGATTCCTACATAACATCAAAAGCACGTGAGATTCTGTAGCACTGGGATACTTTAGGATCAGCATGTTGTCCTTGCTTAGAACTAATTTCACCAGGAGAGTTTAACAAGGTGGACATTTTACCACATCAGGTACGTTTAAAATGACGTGCTTCTTATGTGCTAACCTGACTTCCCGGAATGACCTAGCTAGTGAACTAGTCACTAGTAGTTTAGTCACCTGGGAAATCAAGCCTGCAAAAAAGGAAGCCAATATTCAAATTAATGTGTTATTGTCTGACCCTCTCAAATTATTTATTTTCAACATAAACATATAACCTCAATATGAGATGTCTAACTATAGCAAGCACCACCAAGACCAAGACAGCATCTCTTCTTCTATGGTTTAGGTTTCGCCCAGAATTCCTTATACATGGAATAGCCCATACCAAGAGTCATTGCAGCCACAACAAAACCTTGGGCTGCCACACGCATGTGGATCAGGTGAAGGGACATTTTAGTATCTCCCCTGTTCTTCAATTTATATAATCCATATGCAACGATTGCTCCAAAACCCGCCATTCCAATAGGGACAAATGGTGCCTCTTTAGCTTTTCGGATAAATTTAGATCCCTGGCCTTCGTCATATGAAGAAAGAGAAACATCTGTGTGGGATGACATACTGATTGAAGAATCTTCCAAACGCAGCGGGCCCTCTCCTGTGCAGAAGCCTTTTATTTTGATGTAGTCCCATGTATTTTCTCCTTAGTTTCCCCTCAAAGAATATATATCTTGGGATTTTATTAAGAGAATAAAGGCACTTATGTTTGATTAAACCTACTCTAGAATGAAAGCTCTGTATGTACACTTTACAATAAACTACACCAAAGGTAAATATGTATATGATCTATAATAATAAAAGCATAATATGCTAACTAGACTGGACATCCTTTCAGACTACCTTCCCGATAAAGTTGAGGCAGCAGGGACTGAGCCCCTTGCACAAATTCTGATATAAATTTCCAGTACCTCCTGGAACTGGGGAGAACTTGTAGCCCAGGTTTAGATATGATCTGTGTTCCCTTGTGGCATTTCCTCTCTTCAGCTCATGGAGGTATTTCTAACTTTCATTTGTTAGGTAAATACATTCTTTACTTGGAGTCCAAGAGGAAAACAGATTATCAATAATATGCTATTTTTTTCAGACTGAACTAATAAAAACAATATTATGCAAACTATGTATTCCTGAAGCATGTGTAATACAGAATTTTTAAAATTATATTATATTTTAAAAGTATTAGGATATGTTGATAAAACTCTTTTTGGAAACTTTTTTTAGAGAGTGAAGAATTGACTGAGAACTTGTCTCTGGGGCAGGATGAGATGGTTAATAATATGGGCTCAGAAATCACACTGCATAGTTTTGAATTCTGCCTTTACAACTTCTGTGTAATGTTGAAAAATTACTTAACCTCTTAGAACATCCATAAAAGGAGGCTAATAATAAATGAGAATAGAATAAAAAAATAGACATGAAATACTTAGAAATATGCCTGGCATATATTTAGTACTTAGTAAATGTTAGCTATTATTAATTTTTTATAGAATAAGTTATCACTGGAAATGATCAGAGTATGTAATTCATCCCACCAATTATTTATGGATTACTGTTTCTTATTCTTTTGTTAAAAAGTAGTGTATAGGATATATTTGACATATTTGCTTCTTATGATAATGAAGCTTTAGAAAATTCACCATATATTATCAGATGTGATTGTCATAAACTCAGTCATTACAGTGGAAAAAAATCTCACTACAGAATCACAGGGAGCTCTGGGAGGAGACTGATACACGCCCAACCCCCTAAATAACACCTACATCCTCACATGTATAGCAAAAGATACTCTTTACATGCAAGAATCAAAAGTAAATCTATATTCCTGAAATAAAAGGTCAACTTTTCATTGCAGTATAGCTACTTATTGTTTGGGAGAACATCATTTAGTAAGCAAGCTTTGCAACAGGTGCTCCTCAGAACTCACTGACTTCTGTCCACTGTTCAGCTCCCAGAATCTCAGCTCTTAATTCCATTTATTTATGTTTTCATTGGTTGATTCTTGTATGTGCCCTGACAAGAAATCAAATCAGCTATTAGATTTTTACAACTGGTTACTTAGGGTACTATATTTAAACTCAGCATCAGTCAACCTTTCTGAAATGTGATGTATTTTCTTCCTTTAATGTATGTACTCATAACAGTGGTACCTAACATTCACTGACTAATTACCCATGCTTTCTTTGTATTAGCTTGCAATAGCCCTCTGAGCTGGATACTCATTATTTCCATGTTAGAGGTGAGGCACAAAAGTTTGAGCACCTCCCCTAAGCTTAATAGCTAGTGAGTAGTGGAGCCACGATTTGAACCAGACAGACTGGCTTTAGCACCAACCCATTTTACCACTGTACCACACTACATACTAAGATATAAATTAGTGAGTTACATGTGTAATGTTTACAAAATGCCTAACTAGATATTGATTCAAATCAAGTGAAAATCAGAAGTGTGACTCCAAGACTATGTTACAAAGAACTTTAACAATAGTTTTGTAAAATATTTTATATAGAAATATACCTTATCCAATTAACATAGATTTTTAAAACATATATTTTATTTTTTACAGAGAGGAAGGGAGAGGGATAGAAAGTCAGAAACATCAATGAGAGAGAAACATCGATCAGCTGCCTCTTGCACACCCCCATTGAGGATGTGCCCGCAACCAAGGTACATGCCCTTGACCGGAATCGAACCCAGGACCCTTCAGTCCTCGGGCCGATGCTCTATCCACTGAGCAAACTAGTTTCAGCTAGATATTTGTTTTTTTAATCTTGAAGCTGGTTCTTTATAATGAAACTCAATTTTTTCCAAGGAAAATGTTGACTGAAACTGAAAATAACAGAGATGGTACTTTATATTTGTCTACAATTCTTACTTGTTTATAGTATTGAATTCTCAATCACAGGAGGAGCAAATTTTTACTTTGGAAAAATGATCCAACATTTCCCAAGAATTACATTATCCCATGCATTTCACTAATGAATTCCCTAAAGCTGTACAAATATTATTCACTGTCCTTGGCAGCAGAAAGGGGGGGTGAAGAGGGGAAGGAGGAAAGTAACTGCCCTCAGGATTGTTGGGCTGATAGGGGAAAGTTTACTCTCTTGTTAATTTAAAAGGGCTTTAAAAATTAGATAGTGTGAATGTTTCCTATTGGTTCATCAAGGAACGAGCCTTATCCTTTGCTTCATTAATAGAAATTCCATTTTATGGAAAACTGTCCTTGTGAAGCTTGAGATCCGATGAAAGTCTCCATTGTATTAGCTCTCATATGTCAAGCCATCCGCGTGGGATGAGACTTGGTGTTAGACGAGTGCTAAAACATCTCCTGCCTGTGAGCTTATAAGACGCTTGAGATACCCTCCTAATCAGCGTTGTCAAAGACCTGTCCTGCCCCTTCTAGAATAGCCCCACAGACTTCTGGGAGTTCATTGCTTCTAAGGCAGAACAACTTCCTTTCTCTGTTCTTCCCTTTTGTCCCCCCCGCCCCTCTTTTTTTTCCCTCCTCCTTCCCTCCTCTTCTTTCTCTTTCCTTTCCTCCCTTTCTTTTTACCAGCTCATCATAACATTAATACATTGGTTTTTTTTTTAATTCTTCTTCGGGGCCACAAAGAAGAAATCCATTTCCTCCTCAGACTGATATCCTACAACTAATTGGAAGTAATTATTATCTTCATTTACATCCCTCCACCTAAGATGAAAGAATCACTCTATAGTAAAGAGGATAGTTTCTTTCAAGTGTTCTTTAGAAACCAATATTAGCGCACATTTACTGGGTGCCTACTTTGTGCCAGGCACTATACCCACACCATTTCCAGTCCTTACAATCTTGTCAGGTGAGTTACTGATAGCTTGTACTCACACAGCCTTTACAGTAAACGTATCTAGGAAATGACAAACACAAGCAAAACCCTTATAATAGTGGCCAACACATAGCAACATTCAATAAATGTTATCTGTATTTTTTGTTTGTTTGTTTGTTTTGCTGAAACCGATTTGGCTCAGTGGATAGAGCGTCGGCCTGAAGACTGGAGAGTCCTGGGTTTGATTCTGGTCAGGGGCATGTACCTTGGTTGCAGGCACATCCCCTGGGGGGTGGGGAGGGTGTGTGCAGGAGGCAGCTGATTGATGTTTCTGGCTTTCTGTCCCTCTCCCTTCCTCTCTATAAAAAAAATCAATAAAATATATTTTTTTAAAATGTTATCTGTCTTTACCTTCTTGTACTTCTGTAAGCATTTGGAAATTTTTTGACTCAGCTATCATATTCAGCATTTATTCTTTCCTTTAAAACTTCATCCAATTAACTCGAGGAAACCTTTTAGCTCCTTTTATTAATTCACTCTTTCTCTCAGCTTTGTGTTAACCACATAGTTGGGCCTTAAAGCCATTCAAAGGCATGATCAAGATTACCTGGCCCAGGCCTTCCTTGCACAGGTCCTTGAGGTCTGTTTTCTCCCTGGAAGGAGCATTGTCTAGCACAAGGAGAATGGCACCTATAATGGGCCAACAAAACACAACTCTAGTTTGCTTTTCACATATTAAAAATTTGTTATGAAAAGAAAACCCCACCCCTTTTCTCAGTGTAGTAAAGGGAAGGGGGAATAGTTGACCTCTGTGGTGATCAGATGGGCTGCTGGCAGCAGTTGCCACTCCAGTCTGAGAACTGGTCTATGTAGGCATTTATTGTCTGAGGAGCATCATTTAGTAAGCAGGGACTGGAGTTTTACATTTGGCCATTTTGGATAGTGTGTTGCAACTCAGCATTGGTCTTTTGCCCCTGCAAGTGTCAGCTTGAATTTTTTGGCCAATTTTCTTGGGCTCATAAAGCTTTGAAATGGGAAGGGCTGGTAGAACTGGTCTAGGTGGTTAGACAAATCTTGGCAATGAGATTTCTGTGGCTGCTGACCTTTTGAGGAAGGAGGCTCTCTGGAAGAAGAAAGAGTACCTGGTCACATTTAGGAAGTACAGGGAGAAGGAGGCTGGAAGGAGACCTGGGATTTGATTACTGAGTGCTGTACCAAATCTCAAGTTGTGTCAGGGCCATAAACTGAGCTGGAAATACATTCAGTGGAATTTTATTTAGGTACTAAAGGCCCAGTGCACAAAATTCATGCGGGGATGGTGGAGGGGGGGGGCGTGTTCCTCAGCTCAGCCTGTACCCTCTCCAATTTGGGATACCTCAAGGGATGTCTGACTGCCCGTTTAGACCCAATTCTGGATCAGGCCTAAATGGGCAGTCAGACATCCCTCTCACAATCCAGGACTGCAGGCTCTCAACTGTCTGCTTGCCTTCCTGATTGCCCCTAACCGCTTCTGTCTGCCAACCTGATCATCCCTAACCACTCCCCTACCAGCCTGGTCACCCCTAACTGCCCTCCCTTAAAGTCCTTTCCCCCTTAACTTCTTTCCCTGCAGGCCTGGGTCCCCCCCGCAACTGCCCTTCCCTGCATGCCCAGTCGCTCCCACCTCCTTCCTCTGCCAACCTGGTCACCCCTAACTGCCCTCCCCTGCAGGCTTAATCACCCCCAAATGCCCTCCCTTGCAGGCCTGGTCCCTTCCAACTGCCCTCCCCAGCTGGCCATCTTGCGGTGGCCATCTTGTGTCCACACGGGGGCAGGATCTTTGACCACATGGGGGCAGCCATCTTGTGTGTTGGAGTGATGGTCAATTTGCATTTCACTCTTCTATTAGATAGGATATTTACCTGGTCCACTGTCACTCCCATGGGTAAAGTTATTGTTGGCCATTTCCATGCAGGATGTGAAAAGATTTCTAAGAACATTCCTACCAACCTCTGTGCTGATTACAATGCCATTCTCCACCCCGAAGCAGGCCAGACGGCTATCATGAGATGTGTGCATGTGTTCCACAGAGACCAGTGTATTGGGAGGAGCAACAAGGTTTAAAACATTAAGAGCCAGAAGCTAGTCTCTGGAAAAATTTCCATCTGATAGATCACAAATAGGATAAAAAGTACTTGAAGATAGAGTTTCCCTCAAATTTGACAGCATCTTAAATATTTATACGTATGTTACCAAATGTGAGTTGTGAAGCTGAAATAAGTTCTGCAGTATATCAATAATACAGAGCAAAAAGTCTCAGTGAGGTTAGAGAAAACACTGAATTATATTTTTACTTTCTTTATAGAAAATATTACAAAATAACTCTCTTAAATGATGATCTGGTTAAAGAATCTACAGCCCAAAATGTACTAACAAGAATTATGGAGGGGTGCTAGGCAGTTAACAAAAATACTGTTGCTTCTTAGATCTTCTGATTTTGTGATGTGCCAATTTTTCAAAATTTATAACTAGTTCTAATTTATTTTCTCATTCTAAATGAATATTCATTTTATACCAGATTTTCCTTTTTTTTCCTTTTACCAATCTTTTGGTTAAATGACAACAGACACTATCTTCTACTTCTGATTTTTGAGTGGTATTGTTTGGCCCAGGTCATAGTCAATAAATCTTAATCGAGTGAATGAAAGCATTAATCATTGCTATCTGAATGGTTACATAGACCAAAAAGAGGTGTACAAATCTTGAGTTGGGAAGATGGGTATAATTCGAAGTGGTCACAGGGTAGTGGTATTAGCAAAGATACAGATATAGGAAAACCGTGGAGAGATCAGAGGATAGCAAATAGCTGAGACTAGCTAAAAAAAAAAAAAAAAGTATGTGAGGTGATGGATTTGTTATCTATTCTTATTGTGGTAATCATTTTGCAATATATACTACATTGTATACCTTAGACTTATACATTATCATATATCAATTATATTTCAATAAACTGGAAAAATTGATTGTCTCAAGTGAGAGGCTTATGCTTGATACTGGGTGAGAAAAATAGGAAAGGGAGTTTTAGGACACATTAAGGTATGAGGATCTAGAATGTCAGGCTGAGGGGATTTAACCATATTATATGGTGGGAGAGTGCATTTGGACACCTGTTGCCTTTGCCTCCCAAGAGCCTATCCCCTTATCTTGTAATAGCACACTTATTTTCTATGGGAACCAAGCTTTTTCCCACTCTTAATCAAGGTAGGTGGGGTCTAGGGACAGATCCATAGCCCAGGTCTTGCAAATCAGAGCCAGTGTTAGGATTTATGCTGGACAATTAAGAAAGGATACACTCTTTCCCCTAATGACGCTACGTTTCTTTACTATAAGACTTCAGGTGATGGTGACTATTTTGTCACACTTAAGAAAAACCAGACACACACAACAGTTACAGCGATTGCCCCCAGGAAAAGGAGGTGGAAGAGGGCAAACTGGGATAAATGGTGGTGGAAAGACACTTGACTTTGGGTGGTGAGTGCAGGATGCAGTATGCAGATGATGTACACTTGAAACCTGTATGATTTTATTAACCATTGTCACCCCCAAAAAATTCAATTAAAAAAAAAAGAAAAAAAAAGCATGTCTGAGAGTGAAGCCAACCCAGAGCTAAGAGATAGATAGATAGATAGATAGATAGATAGATAGATAGATAGATATCGTAACTGGTTTGGCTCAGTGGATAGAGTGTCAACCTGTGGACTGAAGGGTCCCAGTTTCTATTCTGGTCAAGGGCATGTACCTTGGTTGTGGGCACATTCCCAGTAGGGGGTGTGCAGGAAGCAGCTGATGGTTGTTTCTCTGTCATTGATGTTTCTAACTCTTTATCCCTCTCCCTTTCTCTCTGTAAAAAAATCAATAAAATTTATTAAAGAGAGACAGAGAGACAGAGAGAGAGAGAGAGCGAGAGAGCGAGCGAGAGAGAGAGAGAGAGAGAGAGAGAGAGAGAGATTCCTGGTGAGTTGCTTGAGTACCTACATCTAACCATGCTTGAAGGCAGATACCCTTGGTCTTTTGGATAGATAAGGCAGATAGTGGTAGAGAGAGCAAGTGGGCCAAAACATTTCTTTTTTAATCTGTGATTTTGAACTGGGATTTTAATTTGCAATTGAAAAACTTCCAGTTAATAAAGGCAATAATAAATGTTTGTGAACAGGGTTCTATGAAGATTAATCTAGTTGCAGATGGGATACATGACTCTAGTTAAGATGGGATGCTTGTAGTGAAAATATATAGGAAAGAAAAGAGAAGTATGGAGGAAGAATTAAGAGGGCTTGGTAACTAGAACAGGAAGAAAATAAAAATAAAACTTACTGGAATTTTGAGATTCACTATGTGAAGGTGAGAAAGAAATAAATTTGTGATTCAGAAAGAATACTGTGTCCCCCCTCTCACCCCAAGAAGTAAGTTAATTTATTCATTGCCTTTGCGTTTGAAGTGATGATAGGATAACCAAGTGGAAATATTCAGAAGGTAGTTAAAACGTACAATGAAACCTCAAAAGAAAACTCAGAATCCGAGATATAATAAGTAAATGAGTTGCCAAGATGGAGCAATCCGATGATCTGAAGGGAGAGGTGTGCCAGTAGAATGAGCAGTGGACTGAAGGACAGGGATGTCGAGGGGAGCAGGGCTGGGAATGAATCGGGCCCTTCCCTGTCAGACATCCAGTCTCCACCTGCTGCAGCTCAGGAAGAAAGTGTGTGAAATGGGGACATGGACTCGGGTAAGCACAGCTGCTTACGAGTGCGCTGCAGGCGGGAATTGAGCAGTCGAAGACCTGAGTGTCGGTGGGATTTCTGGGGGGTGGGTGTCAAGAATAAAGAGAGCAGAAGTGGGAGGAATGTTTAGAAAAGTCTTGAAATTCAAAGAAAGAAAACCTCTTTGAATTGGATGGTCAGCTGCAAAGAACAGCAGAGAGACAAGGTGAACATCTCTGGAGGATGTAGCTTCATTGGGACGCTGGAGGTGGAGCTAGAATAAAGTGAATGAATGAATGATGCAAAAGTGGAAGCCGTGGGTGGAGAACAGAAGTTTGGTAAAGAGAGGAAGGAAAGGAACAGGCTGGTTATCTAGTGGGTCAGCTTAGCCAAGGTGTTTCTGTTTGCGTTATTTTATTTCTAGGACAGAGGAGGCTTGTTTCAGAGGGAAGACAGAGGAAAGGGCCAGTGAATTAGAAGGAAGTGAGAAAGTCAAGGCATTCAGCAGAATAAGGAAGGAGGTAAGACATACAGTGGTGGGGAGAGCAAGTGGGAAAGGAAGCTTACAAGCCCTTGTCTGAGAACGGTGAAGAGGATGAAAAAAGACAATCAAACACAAAAACAGGGGGTGTAATGAGAGATGCTTGGAGGTAGAATGGAGAGGAGATGAGGCATATATCAGGTGTTTCCAGAATCGATAAGACAGTAACATGAGGTGTCTGCTGCATTCAACAGAGTATGCGAATCAGGTAACAGTGGGAATGTCCAAATTGCTTTTCTCCCCATGAGACTTCACAGAAGATTATGTTACTGTAAACTGATGTTTGAGCAAAGGGGAAAAAAATAAAAGAATACACAGTCTGCTGCACACCTCAACTTGGTAGCTTCCAGTAAAAATGGGGCCATTGTCTGTCTTGTCACAACAAGAAGCAGATAATGCAATCTCGTCATGACATGATACATACAACTTGTCATCACTTATGTGAAGTAAAAATGACGGATGTAATTGGAGGGGACATAAATTTCATAACTGTATGCTGTCAAATGTAATCTTTCTTCTCTGGGATCCTATCAAGTTTGGTGGCTGGGGCTTCCTTTGGTGAGTAATAAATCCATTGCAAGAAAAAGAAAGCCTTGCTATGAATCAGAGGCAGAACCAGCAGGTAGTCTGTTCCTGGTTCTCACTATCAGATCAAACTACCCTTCGCCAGAAAAACCAGAGAAACCAGCTTGGAAGGAGTGACTCGTTGTGTCTTGCCTGATAAAAGTTGCTGCATTCTAACTCTCTCTGACAAAAAAGGCAATGCCTTCTGCTCTGAAAAGGGAGCCTGAGCCAATGTGATGACGGTGGTGATAACCCAGGCCCTTCCTTTTGAAACAGTCATTTGACATGCAAACCCCTCTAAGGCTGTTCCTTCCTGGCAACCTCTGTGCTCCTGGACACCGCCCCCAGCCCCCCATAGGTCTAGATAAGGAAATAAAATGCACAAGTGGTGGCAGGACTGGACGAGCAGGTGGATGAAGCAGGGCAGGACTCTCTTATTAAGAACTTAATGACAGTTACTTCAAAGCAGTGTGAGCCCAAGGGAACTGGACAAAAAATTCAAGCTGATGCTTGTAGGAGAAAAGAGGGTGGGAAAGCATATTATTTTTGGCATAATAAGTAGCTGGAACCATATCAGTACCCTGGACTTATAATGATCTAATTGAACTAGGTCATGTGACTGACAGAGGTGATCACCCAGGGACAAGGGTCCTAATGAAGGCACAACTTGTGGAACTCTGTCAGGAGGAGACCACACTCTCCAAAGGGTGTTTGGAAATATGAGGGTTATTTCTGGTCGTCACGATGATTGGGGATGCTGTTTGCATTTAGTGGAAGTGGGGGCAGGGGTGCTAATGTTCTGGGCTGACTGCATAGAGAGTACAGCACAGGGAAGAATGGTCTCACTGGACATACTAATGTCACACTGTTGGAAATCACTGAGCCTGGCTGGTGTGGCTCAGTGGCTGAGTGTTGACCTATGAACCAGGAGGTCATGGTTCAATTCTTAGTCAGGGCACATGTCCAGGTTGCAGGCTTGAATCCTATTAGTGGGCTGATGGGATGGAGAGGGGTGGGGACATGTAGGAAGCAGCTAATCCATGATTCTCTCATTTTTGATGTTTCTAACTCTCTACCCTTCTCTCTTCCTCTCTGAAATCAACTAAAAAAAAAAAAAAAGAAAGAAAGAAAGAAAGAAAAGAAAAGGAAAATCACCAAGTCATATATACCAGAGAATGCTCCCTCATGGCACTAGCCTTCATAGCTTTTCATTTAATGAGTCAAATTCTACGAAAACAAAACCCAATTAGGTTGGATATTTTGGATGTTGATGAATTTCAATGCCATTTTCGAATATGAAAGACGGATACCCAGGGACGGAACTTGAGTTTGTGGAGAATAATGTAAGAGGGAGATGGGGAATTAGTACTTCATGGGGATAGAGTTTCTGTTTTGCAGGACGAAAAAGTTCTAGAGCTCTGTTGGCACCACAGTGTGAATGTATTTGACACTACTAAACTACATGCTTCAAATGATTAAGATGGTAACTTTAATGTTATGAGGTTTTTTTTTTCCATAAAAAGAGAGCATCAGTGAAATAATAACATTTTAGAAAGATAGAAATGGTGCCCGGCTGGTGTGGCTCAGTGGCTGAGCGTCGATCTATGAACCAGGAGGTGAGGGTCCGTTTCCTGGTCAGGGCACATGTTTGGGTTGGTGGGCTGGATCCCCAGTCGGGGCGGTGGAGTGGATGTGCAGGAGGCAGCCAATGAATGATTCTCTCATCATGGATGTTTCTATTTCCCCCTCTCTCCCTTCCTCTTTGAAATCAATAATAAAAAAAAAAAAATATATATATATATTTTAAATATATTTTATTGATTTTTTACAGAGTGAAAGGGATAGAAAGTCAGAAACATCGATGAGAGAGAAACATCGATCAGCTGCCTCCTGCATGCCCCCCACTGGGGATGTGCCCGCAGCCAAGGTACATGCCCTCAACCGGAATCAAACCCGGGACCCTTCAGTCCGCAGTCCGACGCTCTATCCACTGAGCTAAATCGGTTTCGGCAATAAAAATATATTAAAAAATAAAAAAAATATATAAGTGGGTTGGGAATTGGCCAGGCTCCTCATTTCAAATCCTTAAAACAGAATTTCCATACAGCAGGGTCTGACCTGGCAATCATGGAGGAGAAGTTTGTGTTTAGGGTCCCTGATCATCATCCTTTCTGTTTCTACCTCTTTCCAGCAGTCATATCCTCTGCCATCCCCTCGGGAACCCATAATCTAATGGTAATTCCTCAGCTTGTTTCAGTACGTTCCAGCTGAGGAGTCCTCTGCACGATGTCGTCTCCTATGCCATCCTTGTTCCCACTCCCTTGTGCACCCCCTCTCTGCTGTGATCCAGCTTCACCCAGGCCCAAGCCATCATTGTCTCTCTGCTGGACTCCAGCAACAGCCTTCACTCCAGTCTCCTGGATGTCTCCTGTCTCTTCCCTCCATTCCCAACCCATTCTCTACTCACCAGCCAGAAAGTTCTCTTAAAAATTACCCAGGTCATGTCACCTTATAGCTTCAAAATCATTAACACCATTCTTTGAACTTAATATAAAAACCTCCTTTACATGCCTCTCTTCTTTTTCATTTCCACTTGACCTTTGCTCACTGTGCTGTAGCCACACTGACCTTTCTTCTCTCCCTCAACACACTAAGCTCAACCCACCTCGTATTAAAAGGGATTTTAAAGTGGCTATGTAAGGGAAAATATAGTTCTGTTCATCTAATACAGTGTAGAATATATAAATTCTATTAAACTTGGAAAAATATAAAAAACATAGTTCTAAAGAGACATATTGATTACCATTGGATATTAGTCCCTAAAAGAAAATAAAACATAAACTGATGAAACAAGTCTTTTACCCCATATGTTATATTGCAAAAGCAAATAATAAGACTGTACCAAAAATGAGTTATAACACAAAATACGTTAGAATAAATTTCTGCATAGTCTATATAGACAGAGTAAATATATCAATAAAAATGGGCACAAAGCAACCAGCAACATAAAATAAGCTTGAATAAATTTCTATACAGGGAGTCATGATACATGTAGCCAAACAAATATTTCAGTAAAAACAGTCACAAAGTACAGGAATAAATTATTAGATTGGAAAGAATGCCAATATCATGGGCATGTGGGCAGCTAAATCACACTGCTCGTAGAATATTAGTATACAGAAAGCAGAAAGGGAACTGGTTTCCAATAGAAATCAGTATTATAATTGATACCATATCTCCATAACAATTAACAAAAACATGACAGAAAAGCATCATGGCAGATACTCTCTATCCTTAAAACCCAGGACACCTTCTCCTTCAACATCTGCCAAACATCAAACCCAACCCCTTTGTCACTGCCGAATTCTGATGTCTTTTTATTGTTGGGTATCAGTTCACTAGAAATGAAGACAATACTCTTTCAAATCAGTAAATTCACATTTCCAGGCCGATTTCACTGCTATATTTTGCTTTACAACACTGTGTTCACTATCAACTCAAAGCTTCTCTTCTTGGTTTTTATGGGTTTGTAATTTTCTTGGATGTTGTAAGACCTAAATACCACTTGGCAGCCTCATTTTGGTCTTTTCTCTTGAAGTCTTAAAACATTAAGCCCGATTCTAATGTTAGAGATATGCTTGTATTACTTTTGAACAATGAGTTATGATAAAATGAAATATGATGTGAAATATAAATTATTACAGGAGTAATATAAACTCCACACTGATGGAATTTGTGACCTATGACATAATTTTTGTAAATTATGTAAAGCGTGTTTTATGTTGCTGCACCTGCCAGTAAGAGGGCATCAGAATGGCTATTGCCTGGTCATCGACTTACACTCCTTGCCTCCTGGTTCTGGACTTTTTTTTTTTTATCAGTAGCATTAAATTCGAATGGAATGGTTTTTGGATACCTTTTTATGTGGGAACAATACATAGTACACATTAACTACTATGATTTTTAAGTCATTTATGCACATACACACTATCTCAATCTCTGGAAACTACTTTCTCAATGGTAGCTTGGTGGCCTGAGTATTGCTATAACTTATTTTAGTGCTTTGTAAACAGTAACTTGTTTAGTGCCCAGGAAAGTTTGACAGCCATGGCATTTCACCTTGGAGCTGGTCCTCTCTCCCAGTGTCTCAGTGAGCATGAAAAGGCAGATGAAGGGAACAGCCCTCTCCGGCATTGCCCAGATAGCACATGAAGTTTCAGCTCTTCTAGAATCCTTAGCTTAGGTTTTTGGATTTGAACTCTGACTCGTGATACTTACCTCAGACCCTCCTTGTTTCATTACCTCGTTGAACAGACCTCCCTGGATAGTCACTCTGTTCCTTCCCGATTCTCTCATCTCCAAGCCCACACACACTGCACGGGCTGCATTGCTCAGTGGACTGGGTTCATTTGGACCCGCCGGTGGTACAGGAGGAAGAAAGCCCTGCGAGTGGACCTCCCTGCCAGGCCAGCCTCTCTCCTTAGCTCAGACAAACCATGCAGAAAACATAAATTAGGCTCAGTGGGGTAGAGTAGATGCTCCTCTATGACCAAATAATCTCAGACAGTGTAGAAATAAAGAAGATTTTATCTATTCCCCAACACATATTCAAGGTTAAGTTCTTCATGACTAAAGTTTCAACAAAAGTCTGAGTTTCCCGTACTCTGCGATCGGGACCATTTTTGAACATATTAACTATGGGAATCAGAACATTTAGACCAGGTGGGTACTAGATTTATCAGGGGCATCATTTCACAAATTATATAAATGTCTAACCACCATGCTACCTATCTGCAAATAATATAATATTGAAGGTCAACTGTAATTACAAAATTAAAATTAAAAGAACATTTAGGGATGAGCTAGGCAAATGTGCCTGGAGATCCTAGCACCACTTGGGCATGAAGGGATCTGGGAGGGTTGTATTTGTCACGTGGAGGATGCTGTAGAGTCCCCTGAGTTTTTTGCCTACAGAAGTAATCATTATTTATTATTTATTCATTTCTAACTATTGCTGAGGGTTTCCTATATGTTGGTGAATGAATCTTGTCTGAAATCCAGATGGAATATGAAAAAGCAATGACTTCTCTTTTTCTCTCACTAGTTTCCCCCATTTTAGACACCCAATAATTCTTGTGGGTGCCAAAGACTCTTCCAGTTTTTGCTCACCATCTGACCTCCTGGAAAAGTGCTCAGGGTCACATGAACCCTGTGGCCAAGTCATTGGAGAAGTTGAGGTTGAAGTTGAAGGTCTACTCTCACCTTCCACATCTATATTGCCTTCTTTTTACCCATAGGACTAGTCCTGGTGTGTGTTCCTTGGGACATATTGCCAGTGAATCCCAAAGTCAGACTTTCAAAAATTTATTTCTTTAGTATGAGCTTGCTGATTGGCCCATTTTCTATGGCCTCTATACTATGGACATCACTGCTTCATTTAATTTGCACTAAATGCATCAAAATGCTAAATACTTTTTTTAGTTTATTTTCTTTTATTTTTTAAAATTAAAAACATTAAATTGTGGTAAAGAGCCCATAAAATTCACCGTCTTACACTTACCAACTTTTCAGCCTACAGTTCAGTAACATGTACACATTATTGTGTAAGCTCTTCAATAAAAACTTAAAAAAAATAATGTTCTAGGTGGATATTATCACTGTTAGGGAAGAATAAAATACCCCAAATGTTATGAATTTAGCCAACCAGAAAACATTGGTACTTTTCTTTTTTAAAAAAATATATTTTTTTATTTCAGAGATGTAGGGAGAGAGGAGAGAATCATTGAATGGCTGCCTCCTACATGCCCCCTATTGGGGATTGAGCCCACACTTTGGATATGTGCTCTGACCAGGAATCAAACCAGTGACCTCCTGGTTCATAGGTTGAACCACTGAGGGCCCCCCTCCCCCCCCCCCCCCCCGGCCGGGCAGTATTGGTACTTCTGACAGAAATAGGGAAGCTAGATTTTGGGGCACAGGAGTATTGTGTATCTCTGGACATTATGTATTATTATCTTTTAGTATTTTAAATTGGGTATCTTTTCTACCCTTTGTAAGTGCTACTTTTTGTTTACCAGAAATGAAACCAAGAAACAAAGGATTAAAAGAGCACAGCTTCCTGGCAGATGTCAAACATGTATGCCCCAGTTAATAATAGCAGTAACGCCAAAGGTTAATTTTAGGCCCAATTATGTAGAGGAACTTTCCTGATCTTACCCAAGATGAAGCAATTTCAGAAGGGTGGACACAGAAGGTTTCAGGAAGCTGCTGACAGCAGAGGCTCCTTGGGAATGCCCAAGTTAACTTGGAAGCTCTTGCTGTATTTCTAGACTTTTTGATGGCCAATACTTGTAAGCACAGATTAAAGCATCCGTTGGCGCCACCTTATGCTAAACTGGACGAATTGCACCTATTTAGACTATTAGCTATTATTTTCCCATGAATTAGAGATAAGAAACCTGTTTTTGTAACTACACATCATTAATTTATTTCCTTTTTCAAAATTTACTGTTATGTAATGTGATACTTGAGTTGTTTGATGCAAGGATTCCTGATTCAGTTAAACACTTGCTTGACAAATATGTATTTGTGTGGAATTTATAAACATTTATATTAGAGTAGGGGCCCGGTGTATGAAATTCGTGCACTGGGGGTGGGTGGTCCCTCAACCCAACCTGCCCCCTCTCACATACTGGGAGCCCTCAGGGGATGTCCAACTGATGGCTCACCCCAAGCCTGCCCAAGCCTCACTAGAGGCTTTAGGCCTTGGGCACCCAGCCATCGCCCTGCTCAGCTCAGCCCCCGCTGCCTGCCGCCGCAACCACTGTTGCTGCTGCCGCCGCTTCCCCTCACAGCACCCAGGGGCTGGGCGCTCGCCACGACCACCATTTCATATCCACCCCTGGGGCCCGGCGCTTGTGCCACATGGCCTCGCCCCCACTCCTGATTGGCTGGTAGCATAGCCAACCAGGAGCGAAGGTACGGTCAAATTTGCATGTTTCTCTTTTTTTATATAGGATTCTCCTGTGTGTGTCACAAGGATATCATTATTAGTTTGGGATACTGTCACCAAGAGCACTTTGTATCTGACATGATTTCCAGGGGAGGCATGGCTGAAGTGAAGGAGAAAAGTGCTTGTAATCATGGTACAGTTCATCATTAATTTCAGTGACAATCAATTCCTACATGGTGCTCACTATATACCAGGCCCTGATGTAAACACTTCCTATGCATTAACTCATTTAATCCTTTCAACAACCTTAGGAGGTAGGTACTCTCACTATCTCCATTTTAAAGACTAGAAAAAAGGGCCTAACGAGATTTAGTGACTTACTCAAGGTTACACAGTTAAGTGAGTAGTTATACCATGATTTGAATTTTGAAGCTATGCATTTTGGCTTCGGAGTCCATAGTCATTAGGCAACACTGCCTCCAGCATTAAGACAATAGAAATTATAGCTTTTCCTTATTGAGCAATTGCTGTGAGGGCTAAGTGCCTCGAAAGCGTCACCTTATTTTATCCTTATACTAACCCTAGGAGAGAGGTACTAATGATCTCAGTTTAGAGATCAGGAGCCCAGGCTTAGGGTAGTGAAGTAACTTGTCCAACGTCACACAGCTGTGAAATAGCTGAGTCCAGATCTACCTGATTTCAGGGCCACCTCTTAGTCACACAGTCACATGGCTTAATAGACTGTTCTCTCATCACCATGTGAAGAAAAGAAAAAATTATTACAGTAAAATAATGATTTGGAATAGGGGAGTTACACTCCCACAAGCCCTCATTTAAAAACGATTCTTGACTATGTTTTAGTGGGATTCTTTTTAATAGTGCAATACACATTTCTTGTAGTTTTTAAGAACAACAAGATACACTTATTTTAAAAACATATTTTTCGATTGATTTTAAAGAGAGAAGAGGGTGGGATAGAGAAATAGAAATATCCGTGAGAGAAACATCAATTGGCTGCTTTCTGCATGCCTCTACTGGGGATTGAGCCTGCAATCTGGGCATGTGCCCTCACAGGGAATTGAATTGTGACCTCCTGGTTCGTGGGCCAATGCTCAACCACTGAGCCACACCAGCTGGGCAAGTTAACCTTTTCTGGATCTTTAAGAAAAATCATCATGCACTTTAGATACTGTATGATGCTGTGATGTTGCAATAGAAAACTGTAGTGCTGGTCAACAGTGGGGCACAGGTGTGCTGCACTGATGAGAAAGTATCTTCAGACAGAAAGAAAAAAGAAGCTACTCGATAGAATACAACAGAATTTATTATAAGGTGATTTACTTACAGAAGACCGGGTTGGAGCAGAACAGATGATCCAGCAATTTTGTGCAGATTATTCTCCACTAACTGACCTGTCACAGTACTTTTTAAATAGTATATTGTAGAGGACCCCCTGGAAGACACATGCACATTTCTTTAATTAATGTCAGCTGAACTCAAGGCCACAGGCAGAGCCATGCCCTGGAAACACGCTTCACCAAAAAGGCTGATGTGTTATCAGCTTGGCCTTTACATTTGCCCAGGTGTCAGGGAGTGGGGCATTGAGATGTAAATCCGGTCAAGCACCAGGGATGCTTGGGCCTATTCAAGAATGCAAATAATCTCATTTGATCCTAACTTTTGGTGTAACTTCCTGGTATTTTGGGAATATAAATAAACACAACTTCATGGGCTCTGAGTCCCTGTCTCTCCATCAGAGAGAACAGACATTCCTCCTGTCCCCAGCTTATTGCTTCTATTTCTGCACCTTCTATTTTATTCTTTATTTCTCAATCCCCAGCTCCTCTACTCAGAAACTGGACCCACTCTCTTTCCACGCTGGATGTGGAAAAGAGAGAAAACCCCTACAGTATATCTTTGACACTGATGTCTGACAAGACAAGGAGACAAAGAATGCAGTAGCACCAGGGCCATATCCCCTCGTGATTTTGTGATAGATAATTGTTTATAATTGATTCTATGACCAATGTGATATTGATCTTGGTTGTCAGGCCATTCCAGCTTTGCTAACAAAAATACTTATAATTACATTGAAAGGACACAGAAAATCAACTAGAAAGCTTTGATACGCTTGCTAAGGACAGTAAAGTTGGTCAGAGGTCACACCTAAAACTTAAAAGTGAAATGGGACACAGAGATGGAGCTGGCTTTTGTTCACATCTATATCTACTCAAGTGCCATTTTTCCATAAGCAAAATTAATCCAAACTGCCATATTGTTTTTAGATACTACATTTCTCTTTTCAAATTTTCACTCTGACCTTTTGATGGCAGACCATTTGTTTTTTCCTGGTTGCTTCCTAAGAGGAAAAAGAACAAAGGTAAGAGAGAAATGTGAATACAGTAGCGGAAAGAAACACTAGAAGAGGGTGAAAGGGCCTCTCTTCTGAGCAAAAGACATGGGTCTTAGGGAACAAACCTTGTTGATAGGTCCCCCCCAACTGGTGGGCAGAGCTATGATGTAATTGACAGAGACATTGAGTCACCAATCAATCACATACCAGAAGTGCCCTGTGTCCCACCCCTTCCCATTCCGCCCTGGGCCCAACCCCTGCCTGCTCCGGCCTTTAAAGGTGTCTCAGTGCGCCACGTGGCACCTTTTCTCCCGGACTGTTCTCCCAGGCAGTCCGGGAGGAGGTCTGGCTGGGTCCCCTCTTTTCCCCTGCCCCTGCCCCAGTCACAGGGCGTGGCTTCCCTGGCTTCATTCCCCCCAGGCCTGTGAACCCGCCCGGAGACCCCCAATAAAGCCTGATTAATTCGCTCACTCATTTGGACTCCCTGCCTGCAGTTTCTCTCAGGCGGCGTAGAACCTTACACTTGTCAAGTCTATTTGTGTTATTTGGATAACTTTTTCTTTACTATCTTTCTTATCTGCACTCGGGACAGCTGAACTAGCTAGAGTTTGGATTCTGAAGATGAAATGCTACCATTCATGGGAATAAAATGGCTTTTTAACATCTATTCACAGACTTAACCTAGGGGTGGCAAACCATTTTCTTTAGAGTTTTTACCATGAGCTTTTGCTTTCCTACTTATGCCATTATTGCTTTACCCCCTACTTCATTTTTATTATTATTATTTTTAAAGTATTTTTTTATTGATTTCAGAAAAGAAAAGAGAGGGAGAGAAATAAAAACATCAACGAGGAGAGAGAATCATTGATTTGGCTGCCTTCTGCATGCCCCTTACTGGGGATCGAGCCTGCAACCTAGGCATATGCACCAACCTGGAATCAAACCGTGACCTCTTGGTTTAAGGTTGACACTCAACCACTGAGCCACACTTGCCAGGCCCCCGACTTCATTTGTAAAGTGTGGTCAGAAACCGGCTCTCTGCAGTTTTGCTCCAGCCTATTAGTGTGCTGTCTGTGCAGTGGTGAGATTGAGTGGATGTCCCACTACTCCTCAGTGGTTGCGCATTTTGTGCAATCTATGACTGCTGTTTCTTTGCGTGATCTCTTTCTATTCTGAGAACATCTCAGGTGACAGAGGTGACCTCCACTGAAGCAATGGGTGGCAAAGGACACCAAGTTCCCTCTGGGGAGGAAGGAGGGAGAAATCAGGACTGGCCATCTAGGTTGGAAACAGGACTTTGGTTGTCTCAGGGGAGTGGCTGGTTCCTGAAACAGCCTGGGGCTGAGGCTGCAGCACTTTCCTTCGGTCTCTGTGGCAGGTGTGGCTGCACCAAATAGAGTAGCCTGGGGAGGCCAGACTCGTGATAGCAGGGCTGGCGTCCTACATGCCGAGGGCCACTAGCCTCCTCGTCTGGAATATGAATGGGGCTCTTCATTGTCTTTTGCCAAGTCTAAAGAAATACCTCTCATTTCTCTGCAGTTCTCTTTTTAGTTAGATTAGTTAGGATTTCCACCCTCCCCCCCCTTGGTTTTGGAACTGTAACTAATTTAGGAGGGTTAAGGAATTTGTTGGAGTGTGTTAAATCAGATTCAGAGAAAATATCCAATCTATTTCCACACAATTCAATATAAATACAAGTCATTTCAAGCACCTCTCTTGCTCAAAGCACAAGAGCTGTGTGTTTATTGCACCTACCAGGCCCCCCACCGTCTGGCCTTGGCTACTCTGAGCTCATCTCTGCTACCCTCATTTCACTTGTTTCACTCGAACTACTCCAGGTACTCTGCCCTCCCTGTCTTGTACCGAGCATTCTCCTGCTATTACTGCACTAAAGGGGTCTGTTTGCCCATGCACATCAAGCCCAACCAAACTCCAACAGGAAATGGCTTCACCCTTGCAGGCACAAGTGAGCTTGTGCTCAAAGACCTGACTCCCCATGGCTTCCCGGGGATAGAAATGGAGTCAAAGAAATGGAGCTTCTGTGTGGGTTACAGTTATAGGAGGAAAGTCATATAATCTCAACTGATTCAGGAAAAAGATTTGATAAAATTCAACTTCTGTTCATAATTACAAAAAAAATGCTGCTGGCAAACTAGGATTAGAAAACTTTTAAAGGATAAAAGACATCTAAAACAAAATAAAACAGAACTAATGGAACATTGGAAGCTTTCTCTTTGAAATTGTTAATCATGTTTTTAATTTTCTATGCCTTATAATGTTTTTGTCTTTTTTTAAAAAATGTGTTTTTATTGATTTCAGAGGGAGAGAAAAGAAGAGGGGAGAGAAACATCAATGATGAGAAAGAATCATCTATTAGCTGCCTCTTGCATGCCCACTGCTGAGGACCGAGCTCAAACCTGGGCATATGCTCTGACCAGAATTCCAACTGTGACCTGCTTCACAGGCTGATGCTCAAGCACTAAGCCATACCAGCTGGGGTTATGACATTTTGACATCTTAAAAATCTTGCTGGCTGAGGAGAGGCTGGCCTCCCAAGTGTGGACAAAAAGGGGGCCACATACCAAACCTGACAAGCTCAGGGGAGGCCTGCATGGTGGCCTTACAAACTGGGAGACCAAAAGTAACCACAGAGGAGAGTCTGAAATGAAAACTTCTTAAAAGCAAGTCGTGGCGGGTCGTCATGTTCAAGGCTGGTATCTTTGACAAAGGTCAATCTTTACCTTAACTGAGTTATATTCTGCATGCAGGATATAACTTTGGGATGCAGCGCACTTCTGTTTTCCCAGACCCCTCAGGGCACAATCTCCCACCAGAGCACGAGGCCAGGGGACCGCACATAGCTATCCTGTTCCCCATATAACAGCATACCATCTCTGTGTGCTATAAATATTAATTAATTGTTACCTATCCTATACCCACCAATGTAGAAGAAGTGTTTGTTTCTTCATTTTACTCTTTATCCAATCCCAGAGACCTCCCTGCTTTGCTTTCTCCTGCCTCCCTAGTCTATCACCAATAATTTTCATGTAACCCTCCTTATGCTTGACTGTAATGTATAAAATAAGGGGCAAAACTGCCATCTTCTGGAGCATTTTCTCAATCTGTTCTGTTGAGATTTTACTTCTGGGAAATTATCAGTTTGGCTCAAATAAACTCATAAAAATTCTTATTTATAAGTTTGGACATTTCTTACATTGACACAAGGTTAGTTAATCCATAAAACTAGTAAATAATTTACTTGGCAGCATGCCTCTTATGTGCAAGCCAACCACCTCCTCTACCTAACTCTCACAGCTGAAGGTGAGGCTCTGTCCAGTCCAAGGGTAGCATGAGGGTGTTGAATGGATTAAAAAAAGTGGGGGGATTTATGGTGTTGGCCTTGAGTAAAATGTTATGCATTTCACAATTTCTCTTTAGACTCATCTTACACAAGAGTTAATAATACAACTTAGATATTTTAGGATTCTCTAGATGTCTAGTGTTCATTTGTTATCTGAAACAGGTATATCACTCACTAAATTGCATATTTATTTATTTTATTTACTTTAAAAATATTTTAAAAAATTTATTTCAGAGAGGAAGGGAGAAGGAGAGAGAGAGAGAAACATCAATGATGAGAGAGAATCATTTATTGGCTGCCTCCTGCACACCCCCTACTGGGGACCGAGCCCGAATGTGCCCTTGACTAGGAATTGAACCCAGGACCTTTCAGTCTGCAGGCAGAGGCTCTGTCCACTAAGCCAAACCAGTTAGGGCTTATTTTGTAGTTCTCATCAATTAATTTACAGTAAAAATGATTCATTAAATGTACATCATATTTATTTGTATCCCTTGAATTCTTTTCAAACAAATTTGCATTTGAGAAAAAAAATCTTTGATAGGTCAGGGCATTCTGGTTATTGGTTCAGGACCTTGGATCAACCATCCATCACCCAACCCTGGGGATCATGGGGCTGGTCTCTCCACAGCTTGAACAATGAAGCTGGAGAGGTCAGCAGAAGTCACACATGAACTTTTTGCACCTGTGTCTGTGCTGTCCGTGTCCTAACACTAGGGGAAAGGGTCCACTCAAAGCCAATGACAAGCTGTATGGCAAGAGACCATTTAAAATAACATTTCGGTTATAAGTTTTGAAGAAGACCTGGCATTTTTTTTCTATGCATGTTTCTTCGGGGTTTCCTTAAGGACTATAATTTCTTGTGGGCTTCCGAACAGATGCCTGTAAGAAACAATGTGTTACCTGGGTGGGTGGGGGAATGACAGTGTGGATGTGGGAGGGAAGAAAAAAAAACACTTTGATATGGCTGTTGTTGCAGCTCAACTCAGAAAGGATGAGGAAAATAATAGTGGCTTTAAAAATGATTTGGCAGCAATTTTATTTGTTGTGTAATAAAATGGTTGGCCTGTGGCTGTATATGTAGATTGAGGAGTAAAGTTTCAAAGCATACTCAGGAGGCGTGCATGGTAATCCTATTATCTGATAACAGGATTTGTGTGCATACCTCCCACGTGCAGCATCAGAATCCACCCTTTTAGGATGCTGTGAAATGCAATTTGTGTGCAGATGAGAAGTTTACAGAACATGGGCCTGTGCCACGGAGCTCAACAAAGCCAGTGCACTGTGTGGCAAGGTTTCTGAACCCAACCCCTGTCGTTCCTGCTGTCTCCCTCCTTATTGATTTCTGTCTCGGGGCCAAGCGAGCTTTGTGATGGTCTGCATCAACCCAGAAACTTGAGAAATGAGCTGATCACATAGATGTAGAAACCAACCCAGAATTTCAAAGAAGCTTTGGAGGATGCCACACACAGGATACACCACATATAGGAGGAGATGACTGGCTCAACAAGATGGCAGATGTAAGGGGTGAGGAGCCAAATGACACGAATTTTGGTTAATTACTTTACAGAATATTCCTCAGAAACAGGTAAAGCCAAAACTAGTGGTAAATGCTTGATAGACTACATCTTAGTCTCCTGGAGTTATGATAACAAAATATCACAATCTGATAAGTACTTGTTTGTCATCTTTTTTTATTCTTAATGTTTGTGTTTCTTCTTGCATGCATATACGCATAACCAATGGACAGAGATAGCAGGGCCGGGGTCGGGCAATGCGGGACCTGAACACATATGCAATACCTTAATAAAAAATCAATAAAAAAATCACAATCTGTGTGGATTAAACAGTAGAGATGTATTTTATCACAGCTCTGGAGGCTGGAAGTCTAAGATCAAAGTGTTGGCAGGTTTGGTTTCTCTTGAGGCCTCTCTGCTTGGCTTGCAGATGGCATCTTCTTGCTATGACCTAACATGGCCTTACCTCCCCAGACTCCCTGGTGTCTCATCCTCTTCTTATAAGGACATCAGTCCTATTGGATTGGGGGTTTTCATCTTTATGACCTCAATGAGCTTTAATACCTCTTTAAAAGCCCTGTCTCCAATAGTCACGTTGTCATAACAAAATATCACAATTAATTTCTACAATAAAAGCTTCAACATATGAATTATGGGGGAACCCAGTTTAGTTCATAACAGAAAACAACACAGGTAGGACTTTAAAAATAAGATCTTACTATTCATATTTTAAGGTTTATATTCACAGTACCTTCCTTTTTGTTAGAGTTTACAACAATTGGTATATATCTTCACATAAACACCATATGAAGAGCAGCAGATATTAGTGAAAAAAACTGCTTTGAAAAATATGGAAAACAGTACACTCATTCTATTGCTTATGAGTGAGAAAATACAGATTCTCACTTATATTTTCTATAAAAAAGATTATATGATAAATTCAGATCTTGATATGTAAATTTCTTGATTCTCCCCAACAAGCCAATTAAGATAGAAAAATTGCTTTATGTTATTATTTATTTTTGGTTAAATTTTTTATTTTTCAGTTACAGTTGATATACACTATTATGTTAGTTCCAGGTGTATAATATAGTGATTAAATGTTTAAATAACCTTCAAAGTGATGGAAATTTATTTTAATTGAATATATTTGTCAATCATTATTCTTAATAAAATGTGGTTATATGTGATTTAAAGAATGTACAATCATTCTATGTAAGATAGATTAAGTAATGAGTGCAGGACAAATAGATATAGTTAAGGGAAAACACTACTATGAAGATAATATGAAACTTGGATATAGGGACTGTATTGGTGCCTGATGGGGAAATAGGTTGTTCTAGGTCTTTTTCTTTCCCATGTACGTTTTGGAATCAGCTAGTCTACTCCTAAAAAAGAAAAAAAGAGCATCTTGGGATATTGATTGGAAATGTGTTGAATCTCTGGATCTATTTGGCAAGAACTGAAAACTTAACAATATTGAATATTTTGATCTGTAAAATTTAGTTCTTTAATTTTTTTTAGCACTGCTTTGTACTTTTTAGTATAAGAGTTTTGCACAATTTGGTTTAGTCTTATCCCTAAGCATTTCATGTTTTTTGATGCAATTGTAAGTGATTCTGCTTTTAAATTGCTATTTTTAATTGTTCATTCATCTATATATATAAAAGGCTAAGTGTCTGTTTGACCAGTAGCTATGACATGCACTGACTACCAGAGGGCAGACACTCAATGCAGGAGCTGCCTTGATGTGCACTGGTCATTTAAAAGTAAATGATACCACAGACCTGATGCCCACAAAGCAACACTCAGCTTCTCTCAATGGGACACAGGCCCTGCCACCACCCCAGAGTAACATCCCACCAAATTGCAGTCAATGTTGCCAAGACTCCCTGGTACAAAATATGGACCACAGCTCAGCCCAGCCTGGAAATGGTCACTGTGGGCACCGGGTAATGGCATAACATAGCAATGCCCAGATTACTCTCCCTAGCTTCTAACCTCCTTGGAGTTTCGTTTCTTCAGCTCAGGAACATGACTTGATTTATAACCAGGTGCAAACATTTTACAATTTAACCAAATGTTTTCGAAGCATTTTCCAGTCCTTCATCTTATTTGATCCTCACAGAAGTCCTGGAGTAGGTAAATAGGAGACTCAGTAAAATCCAATTTTCTTTTCATTAGCCAGAAAATGGAGATTTAGGAAGTTTAGAAACTTGACCTAACTGAAAAGAAGTAAGAAATGGTGGACCTTGAAAATGACCTCAGGTTTTCTCATTGCACAAAATATAGTCAAACACTGCTGCAATTGAATATTTCACCATTTGTTCTCCCTGTGTGATCTACAATAATAATCTGCTTTGTGTTGATATTTACTGCTGTGTTGCTGACAATTACCTGAAAGAGAAGTTGGGATGCCTAATTAGGCTGGGAAAAGTTTAGTTAAATCAGAAAGCAGGTCTAATTAAGCAAATTTAGTCTATATATGTAAAAGGCTAAGCTGACTTCTGCATGCACAATTCATATAAAGCTCTCACTGGCGCCAATCGCACGCATCTGTTTTGATTTGTCATTATCGAGCATGAATTTGATTGACACTTATATTATACAGAAAGGGCGAATAGCGATATTAAAATATTTCTTCTAATTTTCCGTTCAATGTGCATGAATCCATGCACCAGGACACTAGTGATATATAAAATTACAATTAATATATTATATATATATATATATATATATATATATATATATATATATAGTGTGTGTGTGTGTGTGTGTGTGTGTGTGTGTGTGTATACTAGTGGCCTGGTGCACAAAATTCACATTAAAAGGAGATTAGAGGAAATAATTTAATATTGCTATTTGCCCTTTCTCTATAATAGAAGTGTCAGAGATGAAAGAAAATTAGTAAAATGTATGTGAAAACCTCCTTCCTGTCAGAGTCTGGGGCTCACCATGGAACCCAGAGTCAAGTACCCACCCATCCACATGTGCCTCAAAATTGTGTGAGACCCAGACCCAGCCAGTCCCCCCACATTGGGCTAGATCCAGACCTGGCCACTCCCACCCTTGTCAAGCCCTGCTGAGCAGGGGACATAGCCTCAGGTCCCCTAGCCCAGCACCAGGGGGGCATGTTCTGAGGTCCCCCACTCCAGACCGGGGCAGAGGGTGTGCCTTGAGGTGCCTCATCAAGCCCCACCAGTATGGGACATGGCCTGAGATCCCCTGTCGAGTCCCGCTGGGTGGGGGCATGGCCTGAGGTCTCCCATCAAGCCCCACCAGGTGTGGGGGCATGCAGCCTCAGGTCCCCCGTCAAGCCCTGCTGGGTGGGAAGCATGGCCTGAAGTCTCCTGTCAAGCCCCATGGGGGCCGGGGAGGACATAACCTCAGGTCCCTGCTGATTGCTCATTAAGGCTTCTTATGGGATCCTGGCCTCAGCTGTGGGGCAGCCATGGAGTG
Organism: Antrozous pallidus; assembly: GCA_027563665.1. NCBI lineage: Eukaryota > Metazoa > Chordata > Mammalia > Chiroptera > Vespertilionidae > Antrozous > Antrozous pallidus. Next base: position 42,887,048 of record CM050514.1, on the reverse strand, counting down.
ATGGTTAATTAGCATATCCCTCTTTATTAGATAGGATATATACTAATCCTCACCCAGAGGTATTTTTTCATTTATTTTAGAGAGGGTGGAAGAGAGAAAGACAGAGAGAAACATCGATGTGAGAGAAACATATCAATTGGTTGCCTTCTGCCACAACCCCACCAGGGGACCAGGGCCAGGGAGGAGCCTGCATCCAAGGTACATGCCCTTGACCAGAATCAAACCCAGGACCCTTTGGTCCAGAGGACAATGATCTATCCATTGAGCCAAACCAGCTATGGCACAATTAATATTTCTTTAATATTGATCTTATATTCTGCTATAGTGCCAAACTCATAGTTTTTTTTTTTTTTAAAGATTCTTTAGGATTTTCTACATAGAAAATTATGTCTCCTGCAAATAAAGGCAGGCTTATTTATTTTCAAAATGCAAGTTTTCTATTTCTGTTTCCTGGCTTATTCCATTGATCTTCATTATGATGTAGAATAGCAGCAGAGTGAGCAGACATCCTTGTCATGTTTCTGATCTTAGTGGGAAAGCATTCAGTCTTTCATCATTAAGTATGTTATAAAATGTAAGTTTTTTTTAGATGTCCTTTAGGAGCTTCCATCTCAAGAAATTAAAAAAAAAGAAGAGAAAGTTAAGCCCAAAGTAATCAGTATAAAGGGAAAAATACAGATAGCAGAAAGCAGTGAAATAGAAAACAATATAGAACATTCCTAATATTGATAATTTGTGTTTTTTCTATATTGTATGTATTTTCTACTAATTTCTGCTTTTAGCTCTAAAACAAAATAGAAAACAAAAACAACAGAGAAAAAGCAATGTAAGCAAAGGTTGGTTATTTGAAGAGATCCATAAAATGGATAAACCTTTAGTCAAACTGAGAAAGAGAGAAGACGAAGTTACCAGTGTCAGGTGTGAAAAATAACTACCAACTCTTCAGACTTTGAAAGGATAATAACTAGAATAGCACATGTAACTTTATGCTCATAAATTTGACAACTTAGGAAAATAGACCAATTTCTTGAAGGCACAAATGCCAATGAAAGAAGAAAAAAATTGCTCAAATAATCCTCTTCTATTTTAAAGAAATTAATATGTAGTTAAAAATCTTTTTGTAAAGAAAACTTATGTGTTCTTTCTGTGCCACTTTTGGTAAGTTATGTTTTCCAAGGAATTTGTCCATGTCATTTAAATTGTCAAAGTTATTGGCATACATTATTTATTGTATCTTTTGAATTTATTTTTAAATGTCTGTATTTCCTATAGTGATATCTCCTTCTTCATTCCTAATATTGATAATTTGTGTTTTTTTCTATATTGTATGTTTTTTCTACTAATTTCTGCTTTTATCTCTAATATTTCCTTCTCTCGTTTTTCTTTGAAATTATTTTGCTGTTCTTTTCCTAGCTTCTTGAGAATAGATTTGTAGATAATTGATTTTTTGTCTATTTTCTAACCTAAGTAGTTAAGCCTAAACATTTCCAGTGAAAGCGTGGCTTTACATGCAACTCACATGTTTTGAAATGTATTTCATTTATTGTCCTGTTGAAAATATTTTCTATTTAAGTAAGCCCTTACTTAAAGAGTGCGAAATTATGTTGTTATGTCTCCCCCTTCCTAAGGGTGGAGTATCAGCATAATATATTGGGAATTATTTTGTACTGGATATTTTCCCTGCATTTATTAATTTATCCAATTATTTATATAACTATGGGTTCATGGATATTTATTTTTTTACTTTGGGCTATAAACCGGTACCACTTTATTTTATTGTTCACATTGCTCTAGCTTTGGCCATTGGGAGATCTTTTGAGCTACTCTCATCATTTTTTTTTTTTTTTTTTTAGCATTTTCTTACTTTCTGGCACTACAGCATACTACAGACTGGTCTTGTGTATTTCCTGCCTTAGTCCTAGTCAGCCATATCTCCAAGGAGCCCTTGTTATTTTTTATTGGAGAGTGGTGTCAGCACCCATGATCTGATGATCTGGGTTCTAGATGTGTTCATTGCTATTCAGGTGGTGTGTTTTTTTTTTAGGTCTCTCAACTGCCAGCAAAAAAATATATGTGTATACATGAACTTATACATATACAAACGTAGACGAATGCATTTTTGTATTTTAGATGTGACTATTATAGCATGTATATATAGATTAAAAAACAATAACAAACCTGTTATTTTTCTTTTAACTGGAGTTTAATTCATTTATAATTATTGTGATTATTGATATACTTGGACTTGTTTCTAGCGATGTAATACCCCATATCTGTTTCACTCTTACTTTTTCCCTCCCTTTGCCTTTTTAATTCAGGCTTTTAGTAAATTTTTTCACAATTTCTTTATTGATTAAGGTATTACATATGTGTCCTTATCCCTCTATTAACCCCCTCAATCCTCCCCTCACGCATGCCCTCACCCCCCTGGTGTTCATGTCCATTGGTTAGGCTTATATTCATGCATCCAAGTCCTTTGGTTGATCTCTCCTCCTTCCCCCCTCCCTCTCGTACCTTCCTCCTGATGACCAGCATTCTGGTCAATGCTTCTCTGCCTCTAGGTCTATCCCTGTTCTTCAGTTTATGTTGTTCATTATATTTCACAAATGAGTGAGATCATGTGGTATTTGTCTTTCTCTGACTGGCTTATTTCACTTCGCATAATGCTTTCCAGTTCCATCCATGCTGTTGCAAATGGTAAGAATTCCTTCTTTTTTACTGCAGCATAGTATTCCATTGTGTAGATGTACCACAGTTTTTTAATCCACTCATCTGCTGATGGGCACTTAGGCTGTTTCCAAATCTTAGCTATGGTAAATTGTGCTGCTATGAACATAGGGGTGCATAAATCCTTTCTGATTCATGCTTCTAGTTTCTTGGGATATATTCCTAAAAGTGGGATCACTGGGTCAAATGGGAGTTCCATTTTTAGTTTTTTGAGGAATCTCCATACTGTTCTCCACAGTGGCTGTACTAGTCTACAATCCCACCAGCAGTGCAGGAGAGTTCCTTTTTCTCCACATCCTCGCCAACACTTGTCGTTCGTTGATTTGTTGATGATTGCCATTCTGACAGGAATGAGATGATACCTCATTGTTGTTTTGATTTGCATCTCTCGGATAATTAGTGACTTTGAGTATGTTTTCATATGTCTCTTAGCCTTCCTTCTTCCCTCCTTCAAAAAGTGTCTATTTAGGTCTGTTGCCCATTTTTTGATTGGATTGTTTATCTTCCTTTTGTTAAGTTGTATGAATTCCGTGTAAATGTTGGAGATTAAATCCTTGTCTGTGGTGTCATTGGCAAATACATTCTCCCATGCAGTGGGATTTCTTGTTGTTTTGTTGATGGTTTATTTTGCTGTGCAAAAGCTTTTTATTTTGATGTAGTCCCACTTGTTTATTTTCTCTTTGGTTTCCGTTGCTCTAGAGCAGTATCATTGAAGAAGTTCCTGCGGCATATGTCTGAGATTTTTCTGCCTGTGGATTCCTTTAGTATTTTTATGGTTTCCCTTCTTATGTTTAAGTCTTTGATCCATTTTTAGTCTATTTTTGTGTATGGTGTAAGGTGATGGTCTAGTTTCATTATTTTTGCATGTATCTGTCCAATTTTCCCAACACCATTTGTTGAAGAGATTATCTTGACTCCATTTTATGTTCATGCCTTCTTTGTCAAATATTAATTGGGCATAGTGGTTTGGGTTGAATTCTGGGTTTTCTATTCTATTCCATTGATCTATATGTCTGTTCTTATGCCAGTACCAGGCAGTTTTAAGAACAGTGGCTTTGTAATACAGCTTGAAATCTGGTATTGAGAGCCTACCTACTTTGTTCTTATTTCTCAGGATTGCTGCAGCTATTCAGGGTCTTTTTTTGTTCCAGATGAATTTTTGGAAAATTCATTGTAGGTCAGTGAAATATGCCATTGGTATTTTAATGGGGATTGCATTGAATCTGTAGATTGCTTTGGATAGTATGGACATTTTGATGATGTTGATTCCACCAATCCATGAATACAGTATGTTCTTCCATCTATTTATGTCTTCCTCTATCTCTTTTTTTCAGTGTACAGGTCTTTTACCTTCTTAGTTAAGTTTATTCCTAGGTATCTTAATTTTTTTTGTGCGATGGTAAATGGGATTGCTTTTTTAGTTTCTCTTTCTGTAAGTTCACTATTGGTATAAAGGAATGCCATAGATTTCTTGGTATTAATTTTGTATCCTGCTACATTGCCGAATTTATTTATGAAGTCTAATAATTTTTTGATGGAGTCTTTAGGGTTTTCTATGTACAATATCATGTCATCTGCAAATAAGGACAGTTTTACTTCTTCTTTTACAATTTGAATGATTTTTATTTCTTTTTCTTGTCTGATTGCAATGGCTAGTACTTCCAGTACTATGTTGAACAGGTGTGGTGAAGTGGGCATCCCTGTCTTGTTCCTGTTCTTAGGGGAGATGGTTTCAGTTTTTGTCCATTGAGTATGATGTTGGCTGAGGGTTTTCTATATATAGCTTTTATTATGTTGAGGTATGATCCTTCTATTCCCACCTTGTTGAGCGTTTTGATCAAGAAGGGGTGTTGGATTTTGTCAAATGCTTTTTCTGCATCAATTGATATGGCTATGTGATTTTTATCTCTCAGTTTGTTTATGTGATGTGTCACGATTATTGATTTGCGGATATTGAACCATCCTTGCATCCCTGGGATAAATCCTACTTGGTCATGGTGTATGATCTTTCTGATGTACTGCTGGATCTGATTTGCTAGAATTTTGTTGAGGATTTTGGCATCTATGTTCATGAGGGATATTGGCCTATAATTCTCTTTCATTGTGCTGTCTTTATCTGGTTTTGGTATTGGGGTGATGCTGGCTTCATAGAATGAGCTAGGGAATGTTCCTTCCTCTTGAATTTTTTGGAATAGTTTGAGGAGGATAATTTTTAGTTCTTCCTTGAATGTTTGGTAAAACTCCCCAGTGAAGCCATCTGGCCCTAGGCTTTTGTTGGCTGGGAGCTTTTTGATGATTGCTTCAATTTCTTCCACAGTTATTGGCCTATTGAGATTTTTAGAATCTTCCCTATCGAGTTTTGGAATTTTGTATTTTTCTAGGAATATGTCCATTTCTTCTAGTTGTCTAGTTTGTTTGAGTAGAGTTGTTCATAGTATTTTTTAACAATCCTTTGCATTTCTGTGGGGTCTGTTATTTTGCCTCTCTCATTTCTGATTTTGTTTATTTGATTCCTCTCTTTGCTTCTTGGTGAGCCTGGCTAGAGGTTCATCAATCTTGTTTATTCTTTCAAAGAACCAGCTCTTGGTGTCATTGATCTTTTTTTTTTTTTTTTGTCTCTATGTCATTTATTTCTGCTCTGATCTTTATTATCTCCTTCCTTCTGCTCACTCTGGGTCTTTCTTGTTGCTCTCTTTCTAATTCTTTGAGTTGTAGAGTTAGTTTATTTACTACCGTTTTTTTCCTGATTTTTGAGATAGGCTTGTAGAACTATAAATTTCCCTCTTAAGACTGCTTTCATTGTGACCCATAGATTTTGGATTGTTGTGTTTTTGTTGTCATTAGTTTCCAGGATGCTTTAAATTTCTTCTTTGATCTCATTGATAACCCAATCATTGTTTAATAGCATGCTATTCAGTTTCCAAGTGTTTGAGATTTTTAAATTGTTTTTATTGTAGTTTATTTTAATTTTATGTCATTGTGACCTGAGAAGATGCTTGGTATAATTTCAATCTTCTTGAATTTTGGGAGACTTTGCTTGTGACCCAATATGTGGTCTATTTTTGAATATGTCCCATGTGCACTTGAGAAGAACGTATATTCCATGGCTTTTGGGTGAAATGTTCTGAAGATGTCAGTTAAGTCCATCTGTTCTAGTGAATCATTTAGGATTGCTGTGTCTTTGCTGATTTTTTGTCAAGAGGATTTATCCAGAGATGTCAGTGGCATATTAAAGTTCCCTACGATGATTGTATGGTTGTCTATCTCTCCTTTGATATCTTGTAAGAGTTTTGTTATGTATTTGGGTGCTCCTGCATTGGGTGCATAAATGTGTATCAGGGTTATATCCTCTTGTTGTATTGATCCCTTTAGTATTATAAAGTGGCCTTCCTTATCTCTTATGGCATTTACTTTAAGGTCTATTTTGTCAGATATAAGTATTGCTACCCCAGCTTTCTTTTCATTTCCATTTGCCTGAAAGATATTTTTCCATCCCTTCACTTTCAATCTGTGTGAATCTCTTGTTCTGAGGTGGGTCTCTTGTAGGCAGCATATATATGGGTTGTGTTTTTTTTTTATCCATTCAGCTACACGGTGTCTTTTGATTGGGGCATTTATTCCCCCATTACCTCCCATGTAAAATTTTTTCTTAAGCAATGTTCTGCCTCTATTAGTTAAAAATAATATACTTTCTTTTGGTAATTAACACTGAATTTATACTTTACATATTACATTTACATTTAAAGTAAGTCAATATGTTCAATATTTCCCTGAAAAATACAAGGATTTTTAGAACACTTCTGTTAGTTACTCACTTCTGATTCAAATGCTATTGAAAGTAAAAACTTTAGTTTTATATCTTATTTTTAAACACTATAAATTAGATCTCCTCCTTCTTCTCCTCCTCCATTCTTTATCCTCTCCCTCCTCTTCTTCTTTTTATTCATATACTCCTTATCTTCTTCTTTTTATTCATACATATAATTTCATTTTAAAGTTATCCACATCTCTACCAATTTATTCACTTTTTTTGGGGGGGGCATTTCAGACTTTCTTTTAGCAATGATTTTCTTTCTTACTAAAGCACATTCTTTAAAAGTTCCTATGGTGAAGATTTGTTGGTGGTAAACTCTCTAGGTTTTTGTTCCACTGAAAATGTCTTTATTTTCTCATTTCTGAAAATACAGTTTTGTTGAATACATAATTTTAAATTGACAGATTCTCTCAATAACTTTGAAGTTATTACTTTTCCTTTCTTTTGCGTTCTGTTGTTATTGTTGAGAGTCTAATAATCATTCCCTTTTTTTCAGGTTACTTTAAAATATTCTTTTTGTCTTTTGTGGCCTACAATTTAATTACACTGTCTATATTGTGAATTTCTTTTTATTGATCTTGCTTGCTATGTATTGATTTCCTTTACCTATGAGTTCATGTATTTCATCAACTCTGGGAAATTCCTTGTCATTTTCTCCTCAAAAATTGCAGTGCCTCCATTTTATCTATTCTCTTCTCTGGGACTCTGACTGGATTTATATGAGTCTTTTATTCTATCCTTCCATATTTTTCAGTCTAACTTAATTTCTATTTCATTTTTTCTCTGCACAGGATCCTGGATATTTCTTTCAGATATATCTTCCAGTTCATTAATTCTCTCTTCATTGACATGTAATCTGAAATCTAAGCCATCTGTTAAATTTTCTTTTTTCAACAATATTTATTATTTCCAAAAGTTCCTTTTGTTTTGTTTTTTTCAGGTCCACAGGATAGTTTTTACAGTCTCTTAATAATTACACAGTTTTGTGAACACAGTTAATTATTTGAATAGTTTATATATAGCCATTTTATATTCTATACCTGGCAATTTTAGAATGAATTCCTTGGGGATTTTAGTCTGTTTGAAGTTACTGATAATTTGAAATAATGGTGACTTCTTTCTTTGCGTATTTTCTGATTTTGGTTTTGAGCCAATATTTGCTTGCCCTTAATCAGTTGGAATCTTGTGGGAATACAATCGGAATGATTTTCTCTGGAAAACATTTTTGCTTTTGCTAGGAAACAGGGAGACTACTGACCTGGAACATTTTAATACCCACTGAGACTATCAACTTAATGTGAGAATCTCAGGTTCAATTCTTGTACTTGCTTCTAGCCAAAGCTTTAGTCCAGCTATCACTGCTCTGACACTGGCTTTTGTCTTTAGGCCAGTATATCTTTCCCTTTTCATTACTACTCATGGTCCTGCACTTTAAATACTTATTTTTGGAGAGAATATCCTGAAAATTCCTCCTTCTGTTTCTTTTTATAAATTCGGAAATGCAATAAAGGATGGCTTATCCAGGATTTACTTATTGTTGTGGTAGAAGGACCTTTCAGAATATTTAGTTTCTCTAAATAGTCTAAAGCAGTAATCTGAGACGTTTCTCCAACTGTCTCTTCAATAAGGTTCAAAGAATTTATAATTAGTTCTTTAGCAGAGTTTAAACAAGGTAGTTAAGACAATGAAACTTCACCATGATCAAGCAGTGCTCAGTTGACGATCTTTTCCATTCACTTTACCTTGCATGAAGGATGTAAACCTGCCATGGAAGGCTAGATTTAGAATGTTGAAGTAAGCAATCACCTTTTAACATCAGCCTAGGTCATGCATACAATTTGTCAGATTAAAGATTATATAGAGAAGAGACTTGAAGTTTTGTGCAAACACTCCTGAGAAAAAGCCCATGAGCTCCATTTCTTTAAAAATTATATAAAGAAAACAGCAAAGAAATCAGTGAGATTAATGGCAGTCAAAGGCATTAATGAGACTATCTCTAAAGTTTTATAAAATTTTTCTCTTAAGTCTTCATACATACACAGACTGTTCAAAGCTTTTCTCTGAATACAGTAGTGTGTAAAATTAGCTTTCAAGCATAGGTTGACTATGTAAAATGATCACAGGTATTTTTGAATCTTATACCTAAAGATAAAAAAGGATTATGTAGGTGAAATACCAGTGCCACATCAGATATAGACTCATCCTAAACAATAACCTTAGTGAAATAGTGAGCTTGACATACCAAGTACATTTTCCTACAATATACAATGTACCATGTGCTGTATATGTATCTCAACTCAGAAGACACCATGTTCAGCCAAGAAGAAGCTGTGGGTATCAGAGCCAGCTTGCCTTCTGAAATTGTCCCACCAGGCTCATTGGGAGACCTGGTCTGGTCTGGGGTAGCTGACGCTCTGGGTAAGACAGATTTGCCCGTGCTAATTCTTGACAAATAAGTCTGGGTGTGCAGAAGCTTGGTCTGCATTCACATTTTAAGTTTCTCTTCAGTTCTCATAAAATGAAGTTTATATCCGCTCTCTGTCTCTGGGTCTGAGGACACTGCAGAGGCAGGACCCTGTGTTCCCTGAGCTCTCTCCCAGCACCAACCGTTCGGTGTAATACGGGAAGCCTGGGCGCGTGTTGGTATTCACCACACCTCCCCTTCCTACCACACTAAATACAGTAGCAAAAGGGAGGTTCCTCCATCATGGACCTCAATAGGCTCACAGGAAAGAAAGTTTTTTTCTTAAATACTGTTTAATCCATCAATTACTTCATAAAAATATTTTGAATCAAATGACTTAGCCATTTTCATCTATTATTACCTTTTTGTTTACAAAAGAGGTAAGAAACACATATCTAAAAAAATGTGAAAACTCCATTTTGCCCTTGAGATTTAAATTATTTTTTATTTTTTCAAATTTATCTTTATTGTTGAAAATGTTACAGAGGTACCCCTCCTGTTCCCCCTCATTGACCGTCTCCTCCATACTTGCACCCCACCCCAGGCCTTCCTCACACTGTTATCTGTGTCCATTGGTTACACATATCTGCATAGAAATGGTTTGATTATTCTCTTCCCACCCCTTCCCCCTTCCCTCTGAGAATCCTCAGTCTGTCTCTCAGAGGTTCTGCATGTTATTACTTTTTAGAGAACACGGAGTCATCTCCTTCCTGCAGCTATAATAATGTCGGCATGTCATGAATCCAACTCTAGCATGAAGCCATCACTTGGGAAAAGAAAGCAGAAAAATGGAAAGGAACTTGCACTATTAGAGCCTCTGGATCAACTCTTTAAAAAAATTTTTAATTTTTTTATAATTAATTTTTTATTGTTTAAAATATTACGAATAGTAGTACATATGTCTCCTTTTTTTCCCCCCATTGACCTCCCTCCGGCCTCCCCTACCCTCCAGTACATGCCCTCACCTGCCCTCACCCCCTACCCCCGCCAGGGTCTGGTATTCATCTTCAAGTTCAGCTGGAATTCTCAGTTACGTGAGGCACTCCACCATCTTCGTTGCCCAGGACAGATATGGTGTTTGGGCACTTGCTGTTAAAAGCATCCTAATGGAAATGCCTCCATTCAGAGTATCACCGAATGTGTGACTCAGCTCAAGACTCATCTCGGAGGGAAACCAAAGTTCTAGGCCACACTTTCTGCTTTTAGAAAACCAAGTGTACAACAATCCAGATTTATAAAGCAGTAAGTTATTTACATCGTAAAAGTTAAAAACATTTTTTTTTATGATAGGGTCACTCCCAGGTCTCATCGTTTAGCCAGTTTCTCCAGGGAATTAAACACGTGATTCACCGGATGTATACTTTTTCAGGGACATATCAGTTGTGTAAAGTGGAAGCACGCCTGTTCTGGGCTTCTTGATACTTAAAATGCCATCTCTGTACTCAACTTCTGAGGGTTCAGCAGGAGGCAATCTTCTGTGGTCCGTACCTAAGTTGCCTCCAGCAGTTAGCTGGAAGCTTGCAAAGAGGCTGAGATTTGTAGTTACACAAATCTGCCGTCAAACCAGAGTGAATGACCAGGCAGCACAGACACTGCTTCTGAAGAACATTTATTGGGGGGAATTTATTGAGGTGCGAGCTTATCATGTGTGTGGTTATCCAGTTACTCATCACACGCTGGAGTGCACAGAGGCCCTAACCCTTGACTGTTAGAGTTTACAAGCAAGGTCACCATATGTCCCATTTGCCTAGGACAGCCCCACTTGATGTCACCATAATGATGAACATCCCCTCCCACTTCTACTCGTAACCTGCATGATTGGGGAGCACCAGTAAACACAGGCACATGGATCAAAGAAAGGTGAGGAATAGAACAACCATGAAGGATGGAGTGGGTCATCATTTGGAAAGCCAGGATAGAAGTTATAGCAATGATTATGTAGAGAAAGCTTTAAATTTATTGTTTGGCAGAATTAAAGGGATATGATGAATACACTGTTCTAACTTTTGAGTTGAAAAACAAAGTCTGAAATAAATTAAAAAGATTAAATTCCATGACTACTAGCCAATGGCCAACACTGCTATAGATCAACTAGAGGCCCGGTGCACAAAATTCATGTACGGGTAGGGTCCCTAGGGTTGGCCAGTGGTGAGGGTTAATCCGTGGGGTGACCAATGGGACAATTGGGGGGCCCCCACTTTGGCCAGCCTGGTGCCACCCACTCACCAGCCCTGCTCCCTGCCACTGCTACTACTGGTCGCCTCCCTCTGCAGACTGGGGGCAGTTCCTGCATTGAAGATCTGCCCCCTGGTGGTCAGTGCACATCATAGCGACCGGTCATTTCACTGGTTGTTTGCCATTTGGTCAATTTGCATATTAGGCTTTTATTATATAGGATTAGGCTTTTATTATATAGGATAATATAGGTTTCAGTGCCAGAGCACAGAGTGATTAACTTCTTTCTGCACCTGCTCACTCATCACTCATTTCCATTTGGCCTCAGTTTCCTTCTGTGGCAGCTCCTGCTGATGGTTGAGAGTGGGCACGTGAGGTAACACCATTTGCTCTCTTTATCATTTCATTTTAGCTGCTCCTAAATGTCAGAACGGGGACTCATACAGTTACGGATTTTGTGAGAAAATAGATGTTCTTGCCTTTTATCAGCTGGAAAGCTTTGGGAGGAGGGGAAACAAAAGGATTCACACATTCATTATTTTCAACAAGTATTTATGTTACCATGGAAGGAAAGGAGTGAGATTCCACTCACAGATGTTAATGGAAAAGTTACATCAGATCTTTGTGACCAAAAGTAAAGAACTACAAGGTTCTTAACTGCAGCTGCACTATACTCCCCTGTAAAAAAGGAAATTGTAGTGTCCACTTTCATCCACACGGGGGCACTCCAAGCTCACCACTGACATGCCGGATGTTTCTCAGAGAGGTTGGAGAACAAGTGCTTCCAATCTCTTCTCCATCCCCGGCGACGATTCCGTGGGAAAAATGGAAAGTGCATTGGCAGGACTCTTGTGAACCGGGCAAAGCCATTTTAACATAAGTCCCTATGTTGCTAACAGCCTATTCTAAATTAATTCACGTTTAAAAAAGAAACAGAAATGTATTAAACAGGAAAACAAATTTCACTTAAGATCTGTTTGGGTCTCCAGGACACACAAAAAATAAAAGAAGTACAGAAAAGATGGGACAGTTTGGGAAATAAGATAGTTCTCCACTGCAGTCAGCACCCGTTAAAACGCGGATGCCTTCGTCAGAATGGGAGATATAGTTCAAATGACAACTCGGAAGAACCAACTTTTAGATGAATACGAGTCATGTCCCAGCCTGTATTCTGGATCTTTATGCCTTGTGTCTGGGTCAGGCATCTTTCAAGATTCCAAAGGCAGGGAAATAGGTCCAGGTCAGCGGGGGATGAGGTGGGGCCGCGCAGCTTTGATGAGGATTCAAGGGTGTAGGGTGGCCCTTACGCTTCCCATCGCACAACGACACGATCAAAGGGCGACCCTTACCTTTCCTAGTAAATAAAAAAGGACCTCGAACACCAACGCCTGGAACGGGGCGTAAAAGCCGCCCGGCGCGCGCCGAACCCCGCTTTGGCGGAGCGGAGGCCGGCGGGCCGCGGAGCCCGCTGCGCCCGGCCCACGTGCCGCCGCCGCCGCGAGGGCCGCGCAGGGCGCTCCCCGCTCCCCGGCGCCCGCCCGAGCGCCTGCGACAGGACTGATTGGTTTGCACCCGAACAGCGAGTTTGAAAGGGAGCATTCAACACCCAGGGGAGCCGCAGCCCCGACCGCGGAGCAGGCCGAGCGGCGGGCTCCGAGGGTCCCCATGGGCAGTTGGCCGCCGGAGCGGGAGCCGGAGCCGTGCGGCCTTTCGCGCCCGCCGGCGGCTGCGGGGACGCACCGCCCTGCCAACGCTCCCCCGTCGGCCGAGTCCGGGACGTTCGAAGCGCACCGTTTATTGTTAAAAAGAAGGGACAGCGATGAGCTCCGAGTCCTCGCAGAGCGAAGTAAATATTTAGCAAATAAGAACGACCCGCCCTCAAGGAGCGGCTCCGACAGGTTTCTGAAATGCCAGCGACGGCCCAGGGCGCCGTCCCGCAGGCGGGAGCTGCGGTCTGCAGACCCGGGTGCGGGCCTCGGGGAGGCAGTCCCGGCCCGAGTCCCGGCCTCGGCGGTCCAGCACCGAATGACCTCACAGGCCGTGTCCTAAAGGCAGAGCACACGTCGGCTAAACTTTGAGCCTTCCCTTGGAAACAAAGTATCGTTTTATTGCTCAAGCAATGAAGAGGATTGGTGTGTATTGCTTCCAACATAAGGAGCATTTTCTTAATCCCAGCGAGCTCCAAAAATACACCCGAATTGTGAACATCACAAAAAGGCGCGTTTGGGCTTCTGATTTGGCAATTCACTCACAAGAAGGCGTTGTCAAACGCACTTAGGCTGGTTATTTTAAAAGTGTGTCTCTCAACTGTTAGACTAACACTTCATCAAAAATGTAGAATATACATATATTCACACATCAGTATCATGTTACCACTATGTCCAGTTTTGCACGATGAAATTTTCAGCCACACTTTTTTCTTGGTGAGAATTTTCTAATGATATGAAATATCTTTAGAAGACGTTACCAACTGTTGGACACTAAGGAAGTTCCCAGCTTCCATCGTTACAAATAGCACAGTTAACACCCTTGTGCACAAATCTGTTTGCATTTTTCCGGTTGTTTCATTAGAGAAAATTCTCAGGTATGGAACTACCAAGACGAGGCACATGAAAAATTTTAAGCTTCTTAGCGTTTCTTGCTAAATTTATAAAATGTAAATTGTAGGCATTTAATAGAATAAAATCATTTTAATTAGAATTTCTTTGGTTACAAGTCCGGTTTAATATTGTACTATGAGCTAGCTCTCCAGAGCGGGGCCATATTTTGCTCACCACCATATACCCGGTACCTTGTGTAATCCCAGGCACATACTTGGTACTTAATACATATTTGTTGATTGAATTAATAAAAAATAAAAGATGAGTAAATGTGAGTAGGGCATTTGAATTTCTTGTTTTTATCCATCCATTGCTTTTTCTATTCTGTTCACTTATTTATTATTGTGACAGCAATCCTTTTATTATTAATTTGCAAACTGTGTTTTACATGAGAAGAATTTTAATCTTTTGTCACATATGTGGTAAATCTTCTTTCCCTCCACCATATACACTGAGTGGCCAGATTATTATGATCTCTGAACACATAATATTCTAGCCACTCAATATATGTATATACTAGAGGCCCAGTGCATGAATTCGTGCATGGGTAGGGACCAACCAGCCTAGCCAGGGGGAGGGGACATGGGCAGTTGGCCAGCCTGTCTGCTGGACGAACTTCTGCTCAAGGGGACAATTTGCATATTAGCCTTTTATTATATAGGATATACACTGAGTGACCAGATTATCATGCATTCAGAGATTATAATAATCTGGCCACTCAGTGTATATATGTTTATGATGTGTGTGCTTGAGTACTTTTTGATTGCTAGAAGTTAAAAAATAATTTTATGAGTATGTATTTGCAACACGTTCATACATACAAATTAACTTGCTATAAGCTGTGCAATCTAAGATTTGAGGAAGATAGCACATTTTCCATCTCTTATTTACCATGTTTTTCCTTGACCTTGGTTTTTTGAGAACATAATAAGCCAAGTGAAAAGACATTACAATCTTAGTCTGACAAACACTAGGCTCACAACCTGTTGTCATGCCAGGGGAAGACCTGTCAACGCCTTAGTTCCCAAACAGCTCTCCAGTAAATGCCTCTGGAGGCTCTCTTCCATTTGCCCTTTTCTTGTTCATCATTATTAAACACACGGATAGAAGGATCTTTCCTTCTTATGGGGTTTTCTGAACATATTTCATTCTCACCAAACATGTAATCCTCCTTGCTACCCTACCTGGTTGTGGTTTAAATAGCATAGTGTTAGGGACCAGGGATGGAAATGGGGTGCAACTATTCCAAGTAGTGATGATGTAAAACTTCCGGAGTGTGGTTATCTAATGGAGTGGGAGATTAAAGCCTTAAGTTTCTCTTCTTTTGTGTGATTATTCCCAGAAATAAAAGCATGATATAGAAACCAAATACTTGTCTAAGATAAACACCAAGCATTTAAATCACCAAAGCTGACAAGACTCCACATTCCATGTGCTTTTGTTAGGTTAGGCTTGAGGCTTAAGAGATGGGACAGGCGTTTGCTATGAGTAGTTTTTTCCCCTCTTTTTTCCTTCTTACATCAACACTGTTTAGGGTTACCTGCAGCTCTGCTTCATTTTGTTCTTACTCTATACATAGAGCAATCTATCTGGGGCACTGCTGGCCTGAACTAGACAAACCTCTGTTGAACCCCACACTGGCACTTAGCTTCTATTCAGACAAAAGAAAGATCAATATAACTAAGATCTGGCGTATAAACAAATTTGACAAGCCTGTAGCTAGACGAAGAAAATAGAGGG
Source organism: Antrozous pallidus (assembly GCA_027563665.1). NCBI lineage: Eukaryota > Metazoa > Chordata > Mammalia > Chiroptera > Vespertilionidae > Antrozous > Antrozous pallidus. The sequence goes on along the minus strand of CM050514.1, from coordinate 42,871,528 downwards.
GATACATATCCCGTGGAATTGTTTAGAAATAAAGTTATTCAATTCAATAAGCATTTAGCAGTTGCTTTCTGGGTTACTTGTTTGACTTGGGCGGATGTGGAGGTAGGTATGCTTTCCCAGTGAGAGAAGCAGTGACAGAGGGCCAGCTCGATCAGATCCTGAGTGGTTTACCACTCTGTCCTTCAAGGCCCATTGAGTTCCTGGAGTCCTCTTGGGCTACTCGTCAACACGGCCATGCTTTTTCCTGCCTACCTCTCATTCACCTGCTTATTCCATAAACATTTATTGAAGCCAAGTACGCGTAGTGGACAACACAGGCATGGTTGCTGTTTTTGTGGTATTTACTTTCTAGCAGGAGGAAACGGAGAATAAATAAGGACACATGTAAATATGTCAATCTTAGATGTGAAAAGTGCTTTGAAGAAAATGCGGGCCGGAGAACTGTGTGTGAGATGAGGTTCTGGCTGATGCTGGTTCAGTGAGGGAAGGTCTTTCTCAGGGGGCAACACAGAACCTGAGATCTTACTCAAAATAAACAGCCAGATGTATTAGGAGAGGGGTTAATTTTTGTACATTGATTTTGTATCCTGGAACGTGGCTGAATTTGTTTATTAGTTCTAACAGTTATTTGGTGGAGTCTTTAGAGTTTTCATTAAAAGAGTTTTGATTACATAATATTATTTCATCTGCAAAGAGATTATTTTAATTCCTCCCTTCTGATTTAGATGCCTTTTATTTCTTTTTCTTGCATAATTGCTCTTTCTAGTATTTCCAGTACTCTGTTGAATAAAAGTGGTGGGAATAGGAAGACTTGTCTTGTTTAACAGAGAAAAAGCTTTCAGTTTTTAACCACTGAGTATGATGTTAGGTGCTTATCATATATGGCCTTTATTATGTTGAGGTATGTTCTTTCTAAACCCAGTTTGCTGATAGTTTTTTATTTTTAAATCATGAAAAGATGATTTTTCTGCAGCTACTGAGATGATTAGACATAGATTTTGGTAATGTGCTTTATATCATATTTATTGATGTATAGAAGTCAAATTATCCTTGCATTCCTGGAATAAATCCCACTTGATCATGGGTATTATTCTTTTGATATACTATTGAATTTAGTTTGCCAATATTTTGTTGATATTTAATGTATTGTTGAATTTAATTTGCTAATATTTTGCATCTATATTTATCAGGGATATTGGCCTATAATTTCCTTTGCTTATAGTGTCTTTGTTTGGCTTTGGTATCAGGGAAAGGCTGGGTTTGTGAAATGAGTTTGGAAGTGTTCCCTTCTTTTCTATTTTTTTTTGAAGAATTGGGGGAATATTGGCATTTATTCTTTAAATGTTTGGTAGAATTGACAAATCCATAGCTAGACTAAGTCTTGGACTTTTATTTTTTGGGAGGTTTTTGATTACTGGTTCAATCTCTTTACTATTTGTTCATTATTCAGACTTACTAGGTCATATGTTTCTATGAATTTTCTAGTTTATTTAATTTGTTGGTGTGTAGTTGTTCATACTAATTTCTTATGACCCTTAATATTTGTTACCAGTTACAATGTCTCTTCTCTCATTTCTGATTTTATTTATTTTAGTCTCCTCTCTATTTTCTTAGTCTAGCTATGGGTTTGTCAAAATTTGTTTATAAACCAGATCTTAGTTATATTGATCTTTCTTTTGTATTTTAAGTCCCTATTTCATTTATTTTCATTTTGATCTTTATTTTCTTCCTTCTGTTAACTTTGGGTGTAGTTTCCTCTTTTCCTCTGTGTTTTTTCATTTTCCTTGACTGTCTGTGTTGGTTTTTGTGCAGTAGATAAAATAACCACTTCTCCCAGTCTTGACTGGCTGGTCTCATGTAGAAGACAAAACTTGTCAATCAGATTAGCCAAGCTCCTGGTTGTCTCTCATACATTTGTGATTGTCCAAGCTGCCATCTTCGTTCTTTGTGGCAGCCAGTATCTGAGAGTGTGTCAACACCTGGCAGTGTCTCAAAGGGGAGGGTCATTGTCAGCACTTAGATGGAGGCTGATTAGAAGCTGGACCCAGGCAGTAGCTGGGAAAGTATGTGGTTAATCCCCTTACAGGGACCAATTAGGAGATGGGCATTTTTGACCACTCCCTCTGCACTGATCCCTGGGGGATATAAGTGGTGAGTGCTTGTAGTTCCTGTTAAGAACTGTTTCTTTATTTGCTACTAGAGGCCTGGTGCATGAAATTCATGCAAAGGGGGGGCGGTGTCCCTCAGCCCAGCCTGCACCCTCTCCAATCTGGGACATCTCTCTCACAATCTGGGACTGCTGGCTCCTAACCACTCTGTATGACAGCCTGATCACCCCTAACCACTCCCCGCTGGCCTAATTGATGCATAAGTGCTCCCCTGCCAGCATGATCACTCCCAACTTCCTTCCCTAGTGGGGCTGAGGGAACTAGGGAACTCTGGCTGGATGAGGCGGGGCTAAGGGAACTGGGCACTACCATCTTGTGGCTGTGGGTGCTGCCATCTTGTGAGGGTGTGACAGTCAATTAGCATATTCCCTCTTTATTAGCTAGGATAATTCAGTATGTCTCATGGATTCAAGTCCATTGGCTTTCAGAGCCAGGTGTTATGGGGGCCTGCCCTCAAATGGGATCCTTATAAGATAGTATGCAGATGTGCAGTACAAATCCTTTGCTCCTCAAGGAGTTGCTTATTCCATAAATATTTCTTTTGAGAGCCAAAAATTTAAAAAAATATATATTTCATTGATTTTTTTTTACAGAGAGGAAGCGAGAGGGATAGAGAGTTAGAAACATCAATGAGAGAGAAACATCAATCAATTGCCTCCTGCACACTCCCTACTGGGTATGTGTCTGCAACCAAGGTACATGCCCTTGACCGGAATCAAACCTGGGACCCTTGAGTCTGCAGGCCCATGCTCTATCTACTGAGCCAAATGGGTTAGGATGAGAGCCAACATTTTTAAACTTAAACTTCTTCTAACACCACTTTTTCAAAATAAACTCACCCAGGTCGTGATATTTTGTGGAAGAGCCACACTCAAGGGGCCAAAGAGCCACATGTTCCCTCCTGATTCTATGGTTCTTGCTGGGGGTGGGGTATATGGCAAGAGGGTGTCTCAGCCTTTCCTTCCTGCTTAGATGTATAGGAGTCAGTCAGTTTCTGGAATTCTCTTAGAGGGACTTGCTCTGTGTCTAGTTGTACATTAGGTGTGTCCATGGGAGGGGAGAGGTCTAGGAGCCTCCTATGCTGCCATCTTGATCCCTCCCTTGAAGTGGTGTTTTATTAACATTCATTCACCACAATGAATATTCTTCCCTTGAAATTAATCATTGTTGCATATTTAATACTAGAGGCTCAGTGCACAAAATTTGTGCACTTGGGGCAGGGGTCCCTCAGCCCAGTCTGCACCCTCTTGCAGTTTGGGAGCCCTCAGGGATGTCTGATTGACAGCTTAGCGTTGCCACAGAGCTGCTGTGATCACCAGTCATGAGCTTGGCTCAGGGCTTCTAGCTGAATGGCGCTATCCTCTGGGAGCACACTGACCATCAAGGGGCAGCTCCTGCATTGAGCGTCTGTCCCTGGTGGTCAGTGCGTGTCATATCAACCGGTCATTCTGCAGTTCAGTCTATTTGTATATTAGCCTTTAATTATAAAGGATGGCAATTGAAAGAGTGGAAGCCTTCTGTAGTTGTATGGAAACAGAGTAGTCAATTCATCTTGTGAATTTTCCTTCACTCTTAAGTAGGAACAATTAATCCTTGGCCTGAAACCAATTACTCATTTCTGATAAGTTCCTACATGGTGTTGTCAGAGATCTCAATAAAGAAAGCATATATTTAGTTGATACACCATATACATCCTTCATTTATTATTTGATACTTATATAGTTGTAATTTTGGAGTCTCCTACTACATTAGCCCTCCCTGCAGAGGTGCTCGGGTGGGTCTCAAGATATTACAGAAACCACGTATGATATTCTGCCCCAGCTTACACCAGGTGAAGGCCAGGGGCGTGGGAAGCTGCTGGCTTGGAAAGGGAGGCAGCAGAGAGGCTTGGGGCTCCTGGCAGCTGCTCGTGAAGGGAAGCAATCACACGGAAATTCAGAATCAGAAACTGGTGGTCACTGTTCTGGTTGGCTTTGAATATGTGTCTGCTTTAGAGAATAGGGAAGGAGAATACTTCACCTTTGATCTATTTTACCTTTTTGATAATGAAGAAAAATAACTTTTGGTGTTAGAGATAACTGGGTTCCAGCCAGGGCTATGCCAATTTCTGTGGGACCTTGAATGCATTTTAAAACTCATTAAGCCTCAGTTTCTAAAGCAGCAATATGGGGATAATCGTAGTGCATACCTATTATAGATTATTTGTGTTCCCCTGAAACTCATTTCTTGAAACTTAACCCCTAAGGTGATGGTATTTAGAGGTGGGGCTTTGGGGAGGTAATAGGTCAAAGGGTAGAGCCCCTTCTGAATGGAATTTGTTACTTTGTGGACGTGATCCCAGAGCACTCCCTCTGCTCTTCCAAAATGTGAGGACACATTTTGAATGGAGTGTCTGAATAAGGAAGTAGGCCCTCACCAGATAGCGGATCTGTGTCTTGACCTTGGGCTTCCCAGAGTCCCGAACTGTGAGGAATAAACTTCTGTTGTTTATTAGTCACTCAGTGTATGATGTTTTGTTATAGCAGCCAAACAAAGATAATACCTCATAGTTCCCCTTTGAGGATTAAATGAGATGGCACATACCAAGTGTTTGGCATAGTGTAAATGCTCAGCCCACCCCGTCTCAGGGCCAACTGTGTACTGTTTTTGCCTGTTCCCAGATTTATCCAGCAGGAAAGGGAAACTGGTGATGCCACAGAGGAGAGAATCATTGGAGCAATGTCATCAAGTAGGTAAGAAGGAGTGGGATCTAGAGGACAAGTGGAAAGGTTGCTTTTACACAGAAGCAAAAGCAATTTATTGGAGTAATAGGAAGACAGGCAGAATGGTTGAGTGTGTGGCTAGATGGGGTGGCAGAGCTTTCTGGAAGCTCTCTTTAATTTTTTTCTATTTTCTCAGTGAAATAAGATTATCACTTAAGAATAAAGGGTGTAGATGTGTTGAAGGCACACCATGCTTGCAGCAGTGGGGGGGAGGGCCGGGCGGGGACCATGCACCTGAAGAAACCATCGCAATCACTTTCAGCCAGAGATGCTGTGGACCTGGGTAGGGAGAAGGTGCTAGACATGTACACATTTCAGGTATGCTTTGGAGATAGGACTTGCTGTCTTGGTGATGGCGTGGGAAGAATGTGCAGGAAAGGAGAGGATCAGTCATAATACTATTCTGAAAAGCATCCTAAAAAGGCAATACATTGCAATTGTTTTCAGCTATCTCAAAAGGAAGGTCTAGGAGCTCTTACCATCTTGGCTCACATACCTGGAGAACACTATCGCTCTTTTCTTGTATAGAACCCCTCCTGACATCCTGGTTGTCTTTTATTTTTAACACAGAACAATTGAAAACAGCACCCCTGACTTACAGAAGTTGTTGGTGCTCACTGGGCTGTGAGTGGGTGGCCTCATTTGACAGAGGAAGAGACCTATGCCCAGAAAGGTCAGTGGAGTTAATTACAAATGTTGGGAGCGGGAGGGGGTAAAATAAAAACCTCTTCATTAATTTAGAATAATGACAAGTAGTTTACATCTTGGATTGCACATCATTACATGCTTCTTTTTTTTCTTTTCATTTTTTTTTAATAATGCCTAGGACAGAATCTTATGCAAACAGATGCTTAAGAAATGTGTTTGTTAATGATTCTGTGCAATGCATTAATTGCCACTGATTGTTTTAAAAGCCCCTCTGAATATGTATAAAGCAACTAATATATCAAGTCTCTTTCAATAAGGTTCTGAGTCTCCCGCTCCCCTGGAATCAGGAGAGATGGGAGATGAGGTGTCCCACCGTTACAAAACACCTGACACTGAGTATGTGTCATGTCCTGAATCTCTGCATTTAGCTGAAAAATAAAAAGTAGACAATAACTGTAAAACATTGATTATTTTAAATGTTTACATAGGACCTTCATTTTTTTAGGCTTATACCTAACTCATGAGTGTCTGACACAGGTTTCATTTCTGTGTTTGTAATGCCACTTGCTCTTGTTCCTGGCACTTGGTAACTTCCCCTAAAAAGCAAGTGGTGGCACAGTACCATGGTATATACACTGAGTGGCCATATTATTATGATCACTGCCCACTCAGTGTGTGTGTGTATAATATATATATGAGGCCCAGTGCATGAATTTGTGCATGGGTGGGGTTCGGTCAGCCTGGCCAGGGGGAGGGGACATGGACAGTTGGCCAGTTTGCCTGCTGGTCAAACTCCTGGTAGAAGGGACAATTTTCTTTTCTTTCTTTCTTTTTAAAATATATTTTATTGATTTTTTACAGAGCGGAAGGGAGAGGGATAGAAAGTCTGAAACATCGATGAGAGAGAAACATTGATCAGCTGCCTCTTGCACGCCCCCTACTGGGGATGTGCCCGCAGCCAAGGTACATGCGCTTGACCGGAATCGAACCTGGGACCCTTCAATCCGCAGTCCGACGCACTATCCACTGAGCCAAAGCAGTCTTGGTGAGGGGACAATTTTCATATTAGCCTTTTATTATATAGGATATATACTGAATGGCCAGATTATTATGCCTTCAGAGATCATAATAATCTGTCCACTCAGTGTATATGAGATAGTTCCTATTTTTTTTTTAACTCATTGCCTTAAAACTTGTTCCTTTATTGTTAACTTACAAAAACCATACCATTTGTTATGCATGCTCCAAATATCCAGATTGCTTCTAGGAAGGCACTGTGTTTTCAACTTGTATATCAAATTTTTTTTGAGGGCAGGAAAGAGTCTCTACTTCTAAGTATGCTTCACAGAGCATTTGGCATAATACATAGTGGCTATTCATCAATGTTACCTGCTTAAGAAACAATTCAAATCCTTATAAAATGTATTATCTTTTCATTTGATCAGAACATTAAAAAAAGTCACCTTTCCCTCTGTGTACAAACATGCATGTGTAGAACCACATTGTCTTTGGATTCCTCTACCTCTGACAATTAATTGTCTAATTAATTAATCATCTGATCATTACAATGACCTCCTTTTGGCTGATATTGGATACCAAGAAAGGTTCAAAGGAAACTCGACACATCATGTTGTGCCATGTTCCATTGTGAGACACCCCTGCTGTTTCTCACATTATGTCATATCTGATCACACGGTGCTAATGTTAAGTTGAACAAAACATATAAAAAAATCCAATGTATTAAATTTATATAAAGTCATCCATTTTTCACTCTTTGAAATGGTATAGTCACAAAGTAAAATTGGCAAATTCAGCATCTTTTAAGTATCAACAATCCCAGGACTGGTATTCAGCAAGTAAGGGCATAGCCCTTCTCTCAATGTCTACTTTGAGATTTCAATAAAGGCATTTTAGACAATATATGGGCTTATGTGGCTTACAGTTTTTGCATGCTTCTGTATTTTTGCCTATCGAGTTCTTAATTCACCACTATTTCTGCCAGTGGAAGAAATTTAGGACATGGAGCTTTTTATTGGATTTGAGACACCCCATTTATTTCCCTCTGTCTTCAAAAAAGTGATTAATAAGAATTAGAATTGCGATTGCGATGGAAAGGGCAGGAAGTCCAAATTTTATCATCTTCATTTGTCATTTTTTATTCATGGCAACCTCAGTTATGGTAGTATTATAGCTAATGTTTATGGAGGCATTTTTAGTTCCAGGTGGTGTACCCATCTTTAAAATGGAACGAGGATTTCACGACCTTGGGAAGCACAGTGAGTCCGTAGAAACATAGCATTTTTAGCATTGTGTGTTAGACAGATTACAACACAATATGCATGAACCTCAGCTCAAAACTCTAATTTCACTTACTATGATTAGCTATCATGTTATTATAGAGCAATGTGGGATTTAAGGAGGACTTACTCAGTAAAGTGACCTGTGGTTGACACACTGTATCTTTAATAAGCTACAGATGACACAGGTCTCTTCTCAGAGGGGATATTGGCTTTCTGCATATAATTAATAACAAGAAAACTGTATCCTGACTTTAAGGTCTGCAGTGGCATCCTGGAACAAAAAGGGCCATAAATTAACATCAATTATGTATTAAAGTTCCAATTAACCTGGCTGACACTGATATACTTTAACAAGGCACATGTAGATAAAAGAAGAAACTCTCTAATTACCTGGAACAGGACCTTATGACCCATTCCGCTCCTTTATCCCAATTCCAACCTCATGAAGAATGGAGTGAGGGGGAAAGTTCCACACAAGGTGACAGCGCAGCACCAGAAGATGTCCCCCAGGATACCCTCACCATCGAGAACCCGCCACCATGAATATTTTAATGTCCCTCTATTCTTAAAAACAAATGAACCCATTGAAGAAGAAAAATATTTTTACTGTTGAAAATAATGGCACCCTTTGGGATTTTCTATTAGAATCAGTTGGGCATATGATAAGCATTTAATGGGAATCTCCATAGTGCCTGGACCTGCATTAGCTCCTTAGTCACAATCACTTCTGCATTGCTCATTCTCTCTACCCCCGAGCCCCCCAGATCTTTGAATAGCCTCCCTGTTTTCCATTTGATTTGGGAAGAGCATTCTGGTCCCCATCTGTTCTCCAGGGGGCTCTTTGGATTTTGTCCATCTTTGTTGTCTGTCCACTGACTGGGTATCTTGCCCACTTAGTTCTCTATGTCTTGGTGTCCCTCCTGGTGTCCCTTGGTCCGGTGGCTTCATCTACATTTACATACGTACCGTTGACGCTGCACATGACATGCATTGAAGTGTTTCTTCATCTGGAAACACAGAAATAGCTGATGAAGATGCTCACGAATGGATGAGAGAGAAAACATGGTGATTGTGAGTGACAGGAAAAGAGTGAAAGCAAGACAGAATCCAATAGCTGAGGAGACAGAGCAGAGAACACACAATAAAATAAGAAGTTATTTGTTTTTATTGCACTTCTATCTTTCTGTGGATCCCTATCAATTGTTATCAGTTGCTTTCCCCAGTGAATCTCCCATTAGATACTGCTTATTTCTTTTTTTTTTTTAAATCTTTATTGTTCAGTTTATTAATTACATTGTTTCCCCTTTTTATCCCCCTATAGCTTCCCTCCACCCTGTACCTATCCCACCCTCCACCCTCACCTCCCCCTCCCCACTGTCCTCTCCCATTGTTGCTAGATTTTTGTCCAGTCTCTTGCTGCACTTCCCACAACCCTTTTCTCCCCAAGAATTGTCAGTCCATTCCCTCTCTATGTCCAAGTCTCTGTTATATTCACCAGTCTATCCTGTTCAACAGCCTATCAATTCACTTGATTTTTATGTTCATTTGTTGATAGATGTGTATTTGTTGTTGCTAGTTTGCACTTTTACCTTTTTCTTCTTCCTCTTCTTAAAGAATATCTTTCAGCATTTCATATAATGTTGGTTTGGTGGTGATGAACTCCTTTAGCTTTTTCTTATCTGCGAAGCACTTCATCTGACCTTCGATTCTGAATGATAGCTTTGCTGGATAGAGTAATCTTGGTTGTAGATTCTTGCTGTTCATCACTTTGAATATTTCTTGCCACTCCCGTCTGGCCTGCATCGTTTCTGTTGAGAAATCCGCTGACAGTCGTATGGGTGCTCCCTTATAGGTAACCAACTGTTTCTCTCTTGCTGCTTTTAATATTCTCTCTTTGTCTTTTGCTCTTGGCATTTTAATTATGATGTGCCTCGGTGTGGTCCTCTTAGGGTTCCTATATATTGGGGTTCGGTGCACTTCTTGGACTCCTAAGTCAATTTCTTTCACCAGGTGTGGGAAGTTTTCAGTCACTATTTCTTCAAATAGGTTTTCATTGTCTTGGCCTCTCGCTTTTTCTGGCACCCCTATAATTCGGATGTTGGTATGCTTGAGGTTGTCCCAGAGGCCCCTTACACTATCTTCAATTTTTTGGATTCTTTTGATTTCTTGCTTTTTCAGCTGAGTGGATTTTCCCTCTTTGTATTTCAAATCTTTAACTTGGTTCTTGGGGTGCTCCAGGGCACTTTCAGGTCTTTGTATAATATTTTTTGTTTCAGTCAGTGTATGCTTAATTTCTGGTTGGTCCTTTTTCATATCCTTGAGAGTCTGCTTTATATCCTTGAGGGTTTCTTTCATTTCCTTGTAGGACTCATTCATTTCCATGTTGGTCTTGATAATTTCCTTGCAGGTCTCGTTTATATCCTGGAGGGTGTTGTTCATTTTCTTGTAGGACTCACTCATTTCCTTTGTGGTCTTGCTTATTTCCTTATAGGCCTCGATCTTTTGTTGGAACCTCTTAAAAAACCCTATAACCGTGGTTCTGAATTCCATGTCCAGTCGTCTTTTTTCCTCCATTTCTTTCACATCTGATTTCTTTCCATGTTGCTGCATGGTGGCTGCTTCCCTGAGTTGGTCAATTAGCTTTGTGTGGTAGACGTGCTACAAGGGACAGTGGCTCAGCCTCCCCAGTTACCTGAGGTGGATATGGGTTGCACAGTCTTGCTGAAGTTAAGCTCAGGTTAATCGTTGTTAGCACTTGGAGGATTGACCTCCAGGCCAATTGTCTGTGAAGCTCAGCTGTGCTCAGGTTGGGTGGGCGGAGTCTCCGGGCCAAGCAGACAGCGTTAGCTCTGCCCTATGCGGCCCCAGGGACTCTGTGCCGGGGCAATGGCCGCCAGCACCTCTGAGAGAGAGCCGCTGCGGAGCTCCACCGGCTGCCGGCTGCCGGGGAATTCAGACTTTCCCAAAATGAGTCTGCATGTGCAATGTCTCACCCAGGATCGTAAAACAAAGCAGTCTGACGGTTTTCCGAATGAGAGGCAAGTCGCGGTGCACTCTCTGCGCCGTCACGCAGCCGAGCTGTTCGCGCGGAAGCTGCCTTCTCCACAAGCAGGCAGACCTGGCAGCACCCGAGCTTCGGCGTGCCCTCCCACTGTCCAGTTTTCACCCCGTGTGATAGTGGGTTCTCTGGACTTCGCCCAGAGCTGGAGAATCAGCCCAGTAGGACGCCTTTGTCTCCCTGTTCGAGAAAACTGGCCGGTTTTCAGCCGCCCGCCCTCTCCGCAGCGCGCGCTCCAAACCTCTCTCCGGGCGAATCTTTCAACGCCGTCCGCCGCCGCTCCTCCGGGTCACAGTGTCTTATCTTCACTTTTATTTGTGGAATTTTCACTCGGCGAGCTTTCTGGTGATTCTGGAAGGTGTTTGTTCTTTCGTTAAGTTGTAGTATTAAAATTGCTGATTATGACGGCAAGATAGGTGTTTTGCCTTTGCCGCCATCTTAGTTCTCGATACTGCTTATTTCTTGACATCTTTCCTGGAGCGTGCAGTACATGGAGGAGCCTTGTCTCACGTACCATGTATTCAATCAGGCTTCCCTGTTCAGCCCCTCCCCAACTCCCACAAAATAGCACAAGGCATAAATACTTTCTTCAAGGCTCTACATCCATTATGAGACCAACTTTTTATAGACATGAACTCAGCTTTTAGCCAAATAGGAAATTAAAAAAAATCAAGAAATGCATCTAAATAAAGCAGAATTTCTATTTACATATTTGAATAAATACATCAACATTCTTTCAGGGCCACAGATATGTGTGACTAGATACTGAGACCTAAGTACTACATCAGAATCTAGAACAAATGCTTATGAATGGAGACCGAAGTAGGCATATGTAAAAGATTAAATGTTGGCAGCATATGTGGCCAATGAAGTTATCTCCAAACCTAATTCTGACTTGTGCGTTTTTCTTGGCAAAGGAAAGTGACAGCAGAAGCAGAGGGCAAAAGATGTTAGTCCAGCTTGGGGGCTGTGATCGAACATTAACTGGTTTGAGCGGAAGCTGTGGGGGAAGGGGAGCCACCTGAGGTCAGGTAAGGAAGGCCCCAGAAAAGACTTTCCGGTCCCCAACTTGTGTTTTTCTGACCTTTTTTGACAACCCAATCCTCTCTTTTGGTACCTCACTTAATGTGTCTTTTGTCTGCTTCATTAGAAATGTGGGTTCAAGGATAAACAAGGAAGTCTTACAATCTTCCAAACAGAAAGGACAGTTCTGTGAAAAAGTGAGAGTCAGGCTGGCCTTCTTTTCCTCTGAAACATGAACGCCAAAGACAGAATATGGCATCTGTAGAAGACTCAGATAAAATTATTAGTCTCATTCATATGAAAGAAAACTGGTCCCAAATACTGGTCCAGTCCACCCAGATCTCTCACCTGGATTACTGTAAGAACCTACTCATGCGTCTGTTCTTCAGACAACAGCAAGTGATCTTTTAAAAAGATCGGTCATATCACATCATTTCTGTGCTCAAACTTTTTGTGGGTCCCATCTCAGCAGCTCTTCCCTTTATTCTATCACTGCATCTACAGCCCCAGTTCTCTTGCTCACACCTTGCAGTCACAATGGCCTCCTTGCTGTTAGCCTGGGATGCACTTCACCTGACTCCCACACGGCTCTCTCCCTGCCTTCAGGTCTTTGGCTAATTATGGTCTTATCAAGGATGTTTCCTAATTCCCTGTAATAAAATAGCACCTTCCCCACCTCCCCTGTCACTCTCTATTTTCCTTTCTCTGCTTTATTTCCTATATAGCACTCATGTATTCATTGTACCATTCTCCCACTAGGATATGAACACCATGAGGACAGCGGATTTGTGTGTTCACTATTACCACCTAGAACAGGCCCTTATGAGCTCTTAAGCAGAGCTCCAATAAAGGAAGAAGGTCCTATACTAGCCAAGATAGCCTCTTTCATGGAGGGAAAAATAAAGACGTTGATATGCAGGGACTCAGAGACCACATTACCCGCAAATATCAGTTCATTAAGTTCTTGAGAGAGACCCAGAAATCACCTAGAATGCTTGTTAAGAAAGGATAGATTCTTAGGCTCCAACCCAGATCAACAGAATCAGGATTTCCTGAGGTTAGGCCTAGAATCTGAATATTTCAAATATTAAATTGAATATTTCAAAAGGGCAAGTTGGAAAAAATAAATATAATCTTACAACAAATTAGTATGAATAGACTTTCAGTAGCAGTGTTTATGTGTCTGAGTGTATTTGATACACAAATACATCTATCTATCTATCTATCTATCTATCTATCTATCTACCAATCTATTGATCATCTATCTACTGACCTACCTATTTATTTTCCTGTCTACTTGAGAGTTTAACTGGAAATTTGCAATATAAATCACATGTAAGATTCTTGAAATAGACAGATTTTTGTCATTTGACTCATTCTTTAATTGCCCATTTTCCATTATAGTTTTAATTACAAATAGCCCAGCTATAGTATTTCAGTACTAAGTTCTTTTTATCAGCAGACAGATACAACTGGAAATGTATAGACATGATACTGTTAAAATAAGCTCATTTGTCCATTTTAATAGTGGGGAGGAGAGAAAAGGAATTAGATCCATGTATCTCAACTGGTAGTACTTAATGTAAGACACACTAAGATTCTATACTGATGTTTGGTATAAGGGCAAATTCCCCAATATGTGCTGGGAGCATCACTATATTACAGAACTGTATCATAAGCAATATTCATACTGATAACACATGTTAGAGAAAAATTAATTGTGCTCATAATACTCAATTTAAGAAGTCAGGAAATTGTTAAAATGACTAACCATGGTTAACACAAAATACCATTGGATAATTAAAGCAAACAATTGTTTGGAAAATGCAATTATGACAAAAACTAATTTCTGTATACCAGATAAGTTAGGTACTGTTGCATAAAATAAGGTCCTTAAACACACAGTGCTTATAATCTAGGTGGAGAGACAAAGCATGTCTTTACATGAAATAATTAAAGAGTAATGAAACAGCACTCTTGTACAAGTTACCTAATCGCTCTAGATCACACAGTATCCGCATCAACGAAATGGATATAACAATGGAAGTCTCCCAGGGAGGTTTGGGGATTAAAGGAGATAATCCATGCCCCTGATAAGTGGCATGTAATGCCACCAACTGAGGAATGAACAGAGGTCCAGAGAAAGAAGTGATGGTTAAAGATCAACAAATCCAGAGAAACCTTTATAGATATGGAGAGATTGAAATTTGCTCTTGGAGAAAAAGGAGATGGGAATTCGAGGTAGGAGGCTCAGGGTCAGCAGAGGTGTGGAGGAGGGAAAGATCATGCAGGGACAACATGAGACCTCTGACTGAAGGGGTGGGTTGTAAAGGCAAGGTTGGCTAAGTGGATCTGCTTCTTGAAATTGGAGAATAGACATAACACAGGAGAGAAAATAATTATATCCTATGATTCCACCACCCAGAAATAACTACTTTGCTTTGCTTCCTTCTAGCTTTTCCCCCTATGCAAATATTTACCTTTCTAATTAAAACACAGATACACAGTTGTAACTTGATTTCAATAGTACATTATAAGCACTTTTGCAGCCATTACTTACTTTTAGGAAGCATGGCTTCATATGCCACAGAATCATTTTGTGATTTTGTAAGTTAGTAAGTCTACTATTGTTGGACTTTCCCTTGAGAATGATTTTTAAATAGTCTGATATTTTTTCTCTATAGGAGAAATTGGAAAGGACGCATCTGGGTCTTAAATATGTGAATGTTTTAAAAGTTATTGCTATATTTTATTAAATTACTTTACTGAAAGTTTGTATCAATATGTATTTCCACTAAGCAGAGTATGAGAACATGAGTTTTATTCCACTCCGAGCAGAGGAGTTTGGAGTTCTTGAGCAATGGAAGAGCAAGCTGGAAGCAGTAGGGGGGGGAGGGGTGGAGGGTGGGAGGAAGGGATGCTGGAGCCACAGAGCAATCCAGAGGTGCCTTGACCAGGTACTGAGCTTCAGCGGTTCAAGTGAGAACAGAGGGGAAGGAATAACTCTAAGAAATTTTCCATTTCTCTCCTCCCACTTTCCTTCCTTTTCTTTCTCATTCCCATCTTTCCCCTTTAGTAAAAATACATATCATAGTGGACAATTTGTAAATATAGAAATGCAAAATGTTAATATTTTATTATATATTTTCAGTCTTTTTAATACCCATATCAATCAACATTTAATAAGTATTTTCACATGTTAAATATCCTTTGCAAAAATGAAAGCATTTCCGCCGAGACTGGTTTGGCTCAGTGGATAGAGCGTCGGACTGCAGACTGAAGGGTCCCAGGTTCGATTCCGGCAAGGGCATGTACCTTGGCTGCGGGCACATCCCCAGTAGGGGGCGTGCAAGAGGCAGCTGATCGATGTCTCTCTCTCATCGATGTTTCTGACTTTCTATTCCTCTCCCTTCTGCTCTGTAAAAAATCAATAAAATATATTTTAAAAAAAATGAAAGCATTTCCTTTCTGGTCATAAAAATCTGTTTATTTGCCACTAATGGATATATGTGCCAGAGATTGTCCATGCATTTTCATTATTATATATAATGCTGCTATAAATGTCTTTGTCCAAGTTATCCTCTTTTATTTATGATGTTTTTCTAGCAAAAGGGAGTTACTGAATAAATGGCATGAATATATTTTAGATTTAAGAAGTGTTTTTCAAGCATCACTAATAGGATTTATTATATCCTATCTAATAAAAGAGTAATATGCAAATTTGACCATACCTTTGCCACACCCACAAGTCACACCCACAGCATGCCCACCAGCCAATCAGGAGCAGATTATGCAAATAAACCCAACCAAGATGGCTGCCGTCACTGAGAGCAGGAGGAAGGCTTGGGTTTCCCCAGCAACAGAGGAAGCCAAGCTTTCTGCCTCCCTAGGCCTCCACTCAATGTTACAAAGTTTCAATTATAAAAGATACAGAAATGGTGGCAGCCACTGAGCTGGAGAGAACAGAGGCTTGGGTTTCCGTGGCAACGGAAAAAGCCAAGCTTTCCACCTGCCATTGCTGGCCTAGACCTCCACTCTAGGCTATAATGTTTCAAACAGAAATGGCTGCTGCCACAGAGTGAGCAAAAGGCTTGGCTCCACTCCAGGCTACAAAGTTTCAATTGTAGACATAGATTAATCCCAGATCCCCGGGCCTCCACTTGGGTCGCTCGGGGTGGGGGGGGTGGGGGGGCGGGCTGGCCTGCAAACCTCCACAGGCCCCTCACCTAGGCTGTCCCTCACCCCAAGGGAACCCCTACCCTGATTTGGGACACTCTTCAGGGCAAACCAGCTGGCCCCCACCCATGCACCAGGCCTCTATCCTATCTAATAAGAGAGTAATTGGCAGATTGACCATCACTCCAACATACAAGAGGGCTGCCTCCATGTGGTCAAAGATCCTGCCCGCATGTGGCACAAGATGGCCAGCAGGAGAGGACAGTGGGAGGTTCCAGGCCCTGGCAGTTGTGGGCGATCAGGCCAACAGGGAAGGGCAGTTGGGAGGGACCAGGCCTGCAGGGAACGGCAGTTAGGGGTGACCAGGCTGCCAGACTGGCAGAGGAGGGAAGTTGGGGGCAAACAGGCTGGAGGGGGAGCAGTTAGACATCGAGTAGGCTGGCAGAGTAGTGGTTAGGTGGTGATCAGGCTGGCAGGCAGAAGCGGTTAGGGGCAATGAGGGAGGCAGGTAGGTGAGCAGTTTGGAGCCAGCAGTCCTGGATTGTGAGAAGGACGTCTGACTGCCCATTTAGGTCCAATCCTACTGTTGGACATTCCTCGAGGGGTCCCAGATTGGAGAGGGTGCAGGCTGGGCTGAGGGACATCCCCTGCGGCTCCCCCCTCCCTGCCCCCCCCCACCCCAGTGTACGACACACACACACACACATTCAAAACACAACTAGGACAAATATAAAATGGTTTCTATGTATCTAAACTTGAAGAATGCACCACAGCACACAAATTCCAAGTAAGAACTGGTTTTAAAGGGAAGTTGACAAGTTCAGTTTTGAACATAAACTGAACAAATAAACTTATAAATGAAAGTGAAAATAAGGATAGAAGTTTTTCAAAAAGTGGAGTTCATATAGTTAATAAATTTTATTTCTATTATTGACATTTTGTCTCTTATTATAGTACTAGTGGCCCAGTGCATGAGTTAGTGCACATTGAAAGGAAATTAATTCAAAGAAATATATTAATATTGCTATTTTCCCTTTCTTTATAATAGAAGTGTCAGCCAAATTCATGATTGACAATGACAGATGGAAACACATGCTTGAGATTGGCTCCAGTGAGAGCTTTATATGTATCGTGTATGTGCAAGTCAATTTAGCCTTTTACGAATATAGAATAAACTTGCTTAATTAGACCTGTTTTCTGACTTAGAAAAAGTTTTCCCTGCCCAATGAAGCACCCAACTTCTCTTTCAGGTAATTGTCAGCAACACAGCAGTAAATATCAACATGAAGCACATTATTATTGTAGATCACGGAGGGAGAACAAAGGGTAAAATATTTAACTGTGGCAGTGTTTGACTATATTCTGTGCAGTGAGAAAACCTGAAGTCATTTTCAAGGTCCACCATTTTTTAACTTTTCATTCAGGTCAAGTTTCTAAGATTTCTAAATCTCTGTTTTCTGGCTAATGAAATGAAAATAGGATTCCCCCGAGTTTCTTATCTGCCTACTCTAGGACTTCTGTGAGGATCAAATGATATGAGGCACAGGAAAAGGCTTTACAGACATTTGGTTAAAGTGTAAAATGTTTCCACCTGGATATAAAGCAAGTCATGTTCGTAGGCTGAAGAAACTCCAAGGAGGCTAGTCGCTAGGGAGAGGAAGCCAGGCATTGCTACATGACACCATTACCTGGGACCCACAGCCACCATTTCCAGTTTGGGCTGGGCTGTGGGCCACATTTTGCACCATGAGATCTTGGTAGCGTTGACTTCGATTTGGTGGGGTGTCACTCCAGGGTGGTGGCAGGACTTGTGTCCCACTTGGGGGAAGCTGAGTGTTGCTTTGTGGGAACCAGGTCCTCGGTGCTGTCTCTCTATAAATGGCCAGAGCATGTCACAGCTGCTCCTGTGTTGAACATCTGCCCCCTGGTGGTCAGTGTGTGTTATAGTGACCACTCAGACAGACACTTAGCATACTAGCCTTTTATATATACACTAGAGGCCCAATGCATGAAATTCATGTATGGGTAGGGTCCCTAGGCCTGGCCAGCGATCAGGGTGGATTGTGAGGCAATCAGCAAGGCTATCAGGGGGCCCCAGCTGGCACCCAGCTTGGGTGGCCTGGCACCACCCACTTGCTGACTTCACCCCCTGCTGCCTCCACTGGTCGCCTCTCTCTGTGGGGCAACCAGCAGGGTGATTGTCCACCCCACCACCACCCCAGGACCCACCTTAGCTGGCCTGGGAGCAACTCATTCATTGAGCATCTGCCCCCTGGTGGTCAGTGCGTGTCATAGCGACGGTCATTTGACTGGTCATTCTGCTGTTCAGTCAATTTACATATTAGGCTTTTATTATATAGGATAACCACAATTATAAAAACAATTCCAGAATTTTCCATCTCCTTCCAGTATTACATCACAACCACCTACAATACCTAAAGAAGCTATGTTTCTTTATTTATTCTAATGACATTCTTGGAACAATTTGACCTGGGTTTGGTATTCACACAATTTCCACCCTGTTCTTAGGGATTGTCTCCCAGACTTGATTCCCATTCCTCACTACCTCACAGCTCCTGGACTCCCACACTCAACCTGTATATTGACAGAGTCAGGAATTTCAGGTACGCAAAGTACGGTTTTGTTCCAAGAAATATCCAAGGCACTATTTCATATCTTACACACTGAAATGTTATTTCTGTAAGTAGCTCCCAGCAGAAAAATTGAAGGGAAATATGTGAGATTTTATCCTCCTTATAATTTTATGCTCATCCTTTAGCCCTTTGTATATGTAACCATTACTTAATCATTGCATAAGGAACATTAGCATGTGATCTCTTTTTGTTTATGAATGGAAGAATAACTATCTTTTTCTATATGAAGTATCCAGTCAGGAAGACTTTTCCCAACTAAGAAGAATATATGAAACCAATATGATCCATATGATCCAAAGCTTCCCAAGTGAGCCAGTGTACAATTAAGTTTATACTGTCTTCATGTAACTCAGTTGATTCCATCTTATTCAAGGCTGTCTTGACTTTCCTTTTCTTTCCTCCTGCCCCAGATATATATATACTTTCTTCATAAGAAAGAATAAAAATTTTAAAATTTCCAGCAGTACCTTAAAGCACATAGAGTTGCCTTACCAAATCACGTTTGTGTTATCACTCTGATTGTTTGGTTGCTACAACAAAGCTTATATTTACCTACTCACTAGGACCTGATCCTTTTTGAGGGACAAAAGTTCGAGTTAAAGAGTGGATTACAGTTTTGCTAAAATACAATATCTCTATCCTCTCCAGGGCTATCTCCTGCTGTGGCAGTTGAAGGTGTCTCAATATTTTCATTCTAATGTGCTTCCAAGGTGTATTTTAATCTGGCAGAGAATAAAAAATGGGAAATGTGTTTTGTCTTTGTCTGTTATTGAGTTGATGGTGCAGTTATTTTGCTTCATGGTTTTGAAACAAAATTTGATTCAGTTGATGATTATTTTGCAGTACAATGTAAACTTTTAGTTAGCTGGCATGGGCTAAGCTTTTTAGCCTATCACTTGCTCTGAATGCCCTGATGTATTCATTAAGAAACATTTAATAGATGCCTTCCATCTGTAACACACTCTGTGAAGTGCTAAGTACGTGCTATTGAAAAAAAAAAAAACTTGGTCCAGGTCTACATGGAGCTTATATTTCATGAAAGAAAGTAATGAGCACAGAAATCAATATACAATTATAAATAGCATTATTAATACCATTATAAATTATGAGCAAAATTATAAAAAGTGTTATGAAAGAAAACAGGGTGCTATCTGAAGTTCTGAATGATAGATCCAGAAGGAGAGAGATGAGCAATACGGTTGGGAAGCTATGGCAGCATTCCAGGTTAGTAATCCAAACTGCAGTTGAAAATTACCTTTCATTCAATATAATTATATAAAAGATGGAGTAGATTATTCATATTTAAGTATGTTTGGCACTCTGTACCAATACTGAAAAAAATGTATATGTAGGCCAAATGGTCATTATAATTAAAAACAGAATTTCTTGAATTGGCAATTCTGAATATAGAATGGATTTGTTAATTTCTTCTGGTAGTGCTATCAATTAATTGCTTTATATATTTTGAGGCTATTTTATTGGGTGCATACTAGTAATTTTTTATTACTCTGAACAATTAAATTATTTTTACTGCTTCCTTTTATTTTTTAATTTAATCTTTATTGTTCAGTTTTTTAATTACATTGTTCCCCCTTTTCTTCCCTACACCTTCCCTCCACCTGGTACCCATCCCACCCTCCGCCCTCACTTGCCCCCCACTGTCCTCTCCCACAGGTGGATGATTTTTGTCCAGTTTCTTGCTGCACCTCCCACACCCTTTTTCTCCCCAAGAATTGTTAGTCCATTCTCTCTCTATGCCCATGATTCTGTTATATTCACCAGTTTATCCTGTTCATCAGATTATTAATTCCCTTGATTTGTAGATTCATTTGTTGATAGATGTGTATTTGTTGTTCATAATTTTTATTTTTACCTTTTTCTTCTTGCTCTTCTTAAAGAATATCTTTCAGCATTTCATATAATATTGGTTTGGTGGCGATGAACTCCTTTAGCTTTTTCTTATCTGGGAAGCACTTTATCTGACCTTCAATTCTGAATGATAGCTTTTCTGGGTAGAGTAATCTTGGTTGTAGATTCTTGCTATTCATTACTTTGAATATTTCTTGCCACTCCCATCTGGCCTGCCTTGTTTCTGTTGAGAAATCTGCTGACATTCGTATGGGTGCTCCCTTATAGGTAACTGTTTTTCTCTTGCTGCTTTTAATATTCTCTCTTTGTCTTTTCCTCTTGGCATTCTAATTATGATGTGTATTGGTGTGGTCCTCTTCGGATTCCTATAGTTTGGGGTTTGGTGTGCTTCTTGGACTTCTAAGTCAATTTCTTTCACCAGGTGGGGGAAGTTTTCGGTCACTATTTCTTCAAATAGGTTTTCATTATCTTGCTCTCTCTCTTTTTCTGGCACCCCTATAATTCGGATGTTGGTATGCTTGAGGTTGTCCCAGAGGCCTCTTACACTATCTTCAATTTTTTGGATTCTTTTGGCTTCTTGCTTTTCCGGCTGAGTGGATTTTGCCTCTTTGTATTTCAAATCTTTGACTTGGTTCTTGTGGTCCTCTAGATTGCTTTTAAGTCTTTGTATAATATTTTTTATTTCAGTCAGTGTATGCTTAATTTCTGTTTGGTCCTTTTCATATCCTTGTAGGCCTCATTCATTTCCTCGTAGGTCTTGTTCATTTCCTTGTAGGTCTCATTAAGTTCATCGGTCTTTTCTAGGAGCCTCTTGAAAAACCTTATAACTGTGGTTTTGAACTCTATATCCAGTCGTTTTTTCCCTCCATTTCTTTCACATCTAATTTCTTTCCATGTCTCTGCATGGTGGCTGCTTTCCTGAGTTGGTTGATTAGCTTTGTGTGGTAGATGTCCTCTAAGGCACAGTGGCTCAGCCTCCCCAGTTACCTGAGGTGGACACTCTTGCTGCAATCCTATATGGCTTATACAGTATTGTTGAAGTTAAGCTCAGCTTATTGTTGTTAGCACTAGGAGGGTTTGACCTCCAGGCCAATTGGCTGTGAGGCTAAGCTGTGTTTAGGTTGGATGGGTGGAGTCTCCCAGTTGAGCAGACAGTGTCAGCTCCGCCCTATGTGGCACCTGGGTCTCTGTGCTGAGTGGTAATGGCTGCAAGCACCTCTGAGAGAAAGCTGCTGTTGAGCTCTACCTGCTGCTGGACAATTTAGCCTCTCCCCAAATGAGTCTGCACCCCCAAAGTCTCACCCAGGGTTGTAAAACAACGCAGTCCAGTGGTTTCCCGAACGAGAGAGCAAGTCACGAGTCCTCTCTGGCACTCGCACACCTTCTGCTGTTCCCAAGTTTACACACACTCTCCCCAAGCTCGCCCCTTCCACAAGCTCACAGACCTTTGCAGAGTCCGAGTTTCAGCATGCTTCCCTACTGTCCAGTTTCACCCTGTATGAGTTTGGGACCTCAGAACTGGGGAATCAGTCCAGTGGGACGCCTTGTCTTTGCAGCCGCCCACCCTCCTTGTAATATTGTTATTCTATCCCAGTGATTTTTAATTCTCTTTCAATCAGAATCACCTTGGAGGTTTAAAAATATTAATATTCAGGCTTCATCACTAGGGATTCTGTTTAAAGTATGGAATGGGGCCTGGACTTTTGTATTTCTGAAAAGTTATCCAGGTGATATATTGTAAGGACCTTTGGATATTCAAAATTTTCCATCTCCTTCTAGTGTTACAACTGCCTACAATACTTGTATGTTTCTTTCTTTATTCTAATGATATTCTTGGAACAGTTTGATCTGGGTTGATATTCACACAATTTCCACCCTGTTCTTAGGAGTTGTCTCCCAGACTTGATTCCCATTCCTCACTATCTCACAGCTCCAGGTCTCCCACACTCAACCTGAATCTTGACAGAGGACAGAGTCAGGTATTTTAGGTATTCAAAGTAAGGTATTGTTCAGATTTGGTCTTTAGCTGTCAGATTTTCTAATGGAGTTCAGAGTTGAGGGAGCTCAAGTTATAGTGTTGACTTGATCCTGTCAGCCTCTCTCAGATTCCTTTCTCTACTCGTTGGACTTACCAACCTCGACCCTTTAACCCCTCAGTACATTCACCATTTGCTTGGCTCTGGTCTACCGACCTGTTGCTGAAATGCCAATACCAACATTATTGAAATATTTGTTGAAAAAAACCATAGATCCTGGTAGTTTTGAGAGGTGAACTATCTTTTCTCTGTTAAATGTAATAACCAACAATAATGTCTTCTAATCCAGTGGTTCTGAGTGTCATTCCTGGACCAGCAGTGTCAGCATCGACCAAGAACTTGTTAGGAATGCAAATTCTGACACACAGAATCAGACACACTGGGGTTGGGGACCTACCAGCTGATTCTGATGCTTAGTCAAGTTTGAGAGTCACTGCTGTAACCCAAGAGACTTTCAACATTTGATTTAATTAAGGAAGATAGGAAAATTCCCTTTGTAGTGGCAGTTGGTTAATTAACTGAGAAATCAAGAATGATACAATCAAGACTCAAAAAGGGAATAAACTTGTCAGTAGGTAGGTACTGTGTTTTATAATTTGGTATTTTAATTTACTTTGAACATTACCCTAGTATTTAGGCTAACCTTTCTGTTCATCTGCTTTTCTTGACATTGAAAGTTGGTATATGTATTATGTGAAGTGGGAGGGTCAAGGCAAGGATTGTGAGGAAATTATCTAAGCAAAATGTGGACTCATATTTATTAAATAATTATGAGTTTTTAATTTTAATGAGCAAACATGATTGTAGCTACCAGTTTACCATTGTGATGAATATGAGCAATATATATTCAACACTGAATTGTTATAATCCGTACCCAAAATAAATTATTCACATCTAACCCATTTTCATGATCTTTTAAACTTTAGTATAAAGCCAAATTCTTTTGTTTTTGCTTCTATTGACTGTGGTTTCCAAAACTCTTATTTCTCTCTATATTATGCTCCTTATGTTGGTAAGTATATGCCAACTCATAGAGTGCTATGATATAACTAGGCCCTGATGAAGTAATGATGTACTGCAAAGCCTTCTCTTTCTAAAATTTGGTTCTAGAAAAAAATAAATTTATACTAGAAAAAATTGAGTTTGACATCTAGAATCTAAAATACACTTATTTTGGCTGTGAACTTATTTTTTAAAAAATCCACTTTTGGCTCATTTTCTAATTTCTGAGCTCACTTTGCTTAGAATAGAGTACCCTTTAGCTATCCAGATAGCTTTTAATGGAAATGTATTTTTTCTGCTAACTGAAAACTAAGGGGAAAGAAGATAATTCAGATATTAAAATTTTTCCATCAAAATCTAGTTCTCATATGTGTAATTATCACACTTTGGGAAAAATAACTAAGATATTGTATTTATAGACCAATGAGCTTTAGCGGAGCCATTGAGTTTGTTGGTGGTGGGATCACAGGCCATGTGGAGGAAGTGCTATGGAATCTACAGCCACCATATGGAGACAGGTGATACCTCCCACTGTAATAACATTGCAGAGCACACCCTGGGATGATCACAGAGTCCTCTGAGCCAGAACAGGCATTTATAAAGCCATGTAAACAATAACCTCCACCATTTCTGGAATGGTAAGTGTCTTTTGAAGGGTGTTTTGCAAACATTATTGGGAAAAGCAGAAATTTCTTTAGAGATACATTTGATTACAACTCTGTAATTAAACACCAGATTAAGTGACCAGGGACTCCTGAGGGTGACAATGACCTAACTGCTATTGCGTTCTTGGACCTGAAGTGGCCTTCTAGTTTAGATCTTCTAACTCCCTGAGCCTGGCTGTCATTTTCTTAGGTTCCAGGTCTGTTCATGTGTCTGAGTTTCCTATTTTGCTTTCCTTCCCTGCCAAATATATATAAATGAAAATGAAATAGGAGATTATTATTCTTACCTCCAAATTGCTTATGGCCTGGATGGGGACCAAACTTATCAAAGTGAAAATTACTTCTAAATTCTCAAATGGTAAACTAGAAGTTTACTGGTGTTCTCTGCATGGTGGGGACCAAACCTCTCACACGGAAGGCAGCTGTCCTTCCCATGTGTGGCCTGCTCTGCTTTCTCCCGTCTCCTCCTGCTTCCCTGTAGGCTCAGATCCTCAGGCCTCTCAAGCAGATTCATTCAGTAACTTGTCAAATCAACTCAATCTCACCCTTGAGAGGTTTCAGGCTGTTGTTTCCTGTTTGTACTACCTTCACCTCATGTGCTCATCAAATTACCGTGCAGTCAGGGTCTTCTGGAATGTCTAGAACTGTCATGATGTCATCCTGAATACTCTTGCAACAGGTCACAAGCTCTTTTAGGCTTCAAGTTGTCTGCAGAAATAAATCCTACGACTTTTCTGCCTTTCTACCACTTCCCTGTGAAGCATACTTACACTGTGTGTGAGTGGAATTAATGGGGACATATTTGGTAATTTCTTTGTTTATGTGTATCTAATTTATTCTGTGCCATTTGGTTCAGTTGTGGTAGAGCTGTTTTATATTGTATGGTTTTATATTGTAACATACTCAGGATGTGTATGTTACCTGGTCTGAATGGAGCTCACCTGGGGCCACATGCAGCTGGATGCTTTATAATGATGGGAGGACGAACATTCTGCCTTTGGGTCTGAAAAGCTAAAGTCCAGCCCCGTAGGTTTGTGAACATATCTGTTTTGACTTTAACACAATAGTTGGTTGTTAAATTTCTCCTTACTGTCTATGAAATTTACACGTTGGTTTATGTCTCTAACATTCAGTTTTGGGTTTATTAAATGATATCCTTCACTATAAAACCCTGTACAAATGGTAATATTCTTCTCTTTTGTCTTATGACAAAATCTTCTGCCATTGCCACTCAAGCATATTTAAAATGAGAAAGGAAATGCATCCCTTTAGATAATAAGGATTTTAGCTTATATTTCAACACCATGGAAACTAGGCATTGGGATAGGTTCTTTTCTGTCTAAATATTCTTTGGCTTTCAATTATAGTTTCTATTGCACCAAAATGGCTTTTAAAATTCCTCCATCTTTACATTTGTAAAATAATTTTCTTTTATTTTGGGTTGGCAGGATCACCTTGAGCCCATCCCTCAACTTTCATTAGCAAATATTATCACTTCAAGAGGAGCATAAATTGGGGCAATCTGAGTGGAAAGGAGTCTATCTGAGAAACTGTTCTGATGTCACAGGAATGTAGAATAAGATTAGAGCACATCTCAGATTGGGGTGACCACTTTTAACTCTGACTTCTGTAGAAACAGAATCCTGGAATCAAAGGATAAATGTCGTCCTTTGAGGGTAGAGCATGAGGCCCTCCTCCAAGAAACTCTACCAAGATGTATAAGCACCAGGGTTAGATTGTTACCCACTTGTGACTTCAGAAAATCATTTCACTTCTCTGGGTTTCAGTTTCCCCCTCTGTGAAATAGTGTTTGTTTCTAATATCCTTCCAAACTCCACTTATTTGTCAACAGATATTTATAAGCACCTACTAAGTTCCAGGCACTGAGGGTGAAATGATAAACCAGTCTCACAGAACTTAGGGGTGCCTCATATATAATAGCCTGTCTATGGAAGGAAGATTGCCAATTACATTTAATAAGAATTTTAGTTTAATATTAGCCTTTGGATTGTCTAATTTTATCCTATGTCATGCATCTTATGTCCTTTTTCTACTTGTTGGTCTTCCCCAGTCATTCCCAGAGTAATACAATGGTACTAATTCAAACACTTGGCTTATGAGAGGTTTTGAGAAAATGCTAAATATATTTCATTGGTCATAACATGTCTTGATAAGTTGTGGTTGATAATATCTGTAGGCATGGGCGTGAATTAGGGAAGGAGAACAGATATCACGACTATATTTGGGTCTACCACTAAGTTATAATTATATGATTATATGGATAAAATACAATTGAAAATAAAACATGGTTGAAATCTCTTATTTTAGCCTTACAAAAATTTTTCTTGAGAACTAGTCTGTCACATTATTCTGACACAGATCTATTGCATTTAAGCAGTGGGTTTTTGTTTTTGAGTGCCAATGTGTGTTATTTTCCTACACAAGCAGCTATGCTCAAAGCTTAATGAAGTAGGAAAGGCATTCAGGAAGAGTTAGAGCCAACATCTTGTATATTTGAACCTGTCTGTTCTGCCAGTGACCCATAGAGTGGAGAGCTGTGTCAGCTAATCCTTTAGCTGACCATTGCTGACAGACACATACCTTATGCTGAGGTTGGCGGGAATGTCGCAAAAACATTAGAAGTCAACAATGATTCAATTTCTGTGGAGTCTGATGCTTAGTTTTGCCATTGCTTAGAGTTGAGCCATTACACATAAAAATGCATCTTATCTGCAAATAATGCACACATTTTAAGGGTTTTAATTACTTTGTTTTCAGAAGGTGTTTTTAAAATTTCTTGGACAGTTATTTTTCCCAATGATGATAATTAGCCGATTAATAATATCATAGTCATTGAAACAGATAGCATGTTTTCAAAATCATGCAATAATATAAGAGTTCCTAAATGGCTTTAATTGGAACACCTAATAATTATAACCTGGTAGATGCAATGGAAGAAATGTTTATAACTGTAAACACAAACACAGATAACAAAATAAAAATTTGTCAGCCTGCTTATCTGACTACTAAACCAGAAAGCAGCTATTTTATTTAATGTATTGTTTCAGGGAATAAAGGACTCTCCAGTGAAGTAGTAGTTTCCAACATTATTAGTAGCAAAAGTCCTATCACCAACCTGCCCCATGATCTGCACATTTTGAAAGATTTTCCCCCATCAAGTTGTATTTGTTAAGCAATTATGAGGTTTTTATTTTTTTCATTTTAGTAAGCAATGACAGTTGTAGCTACCAGTTAACCATTGTGATGAATGTGAACAATATATTTTAAACACAGAATTGCTATAATTCCTATCCAAACCAAAGAAATTTATTATAGAAATCATAGACTCCTTTATGGTGACCAAATATAATTTTTTTTAGACATTTAAAAATCTTGAAAATGGCACATGGAACCCATTGCTACCTTTTAGGAAGTTCTAAAGTTTCAGAAATCTCTTACTCATAGCACTTTACCAGAATTGAAACTTTGCATTTATTTATGTGATTTTGGATTAGTGTCTTCTCTTCCAGCAAACTATAAGTTTCACGAAGGCAGGAAACTTGCTTAAAATACTCAACGGATTCTCAGTATAGACAATGCCAGGCATAGTAGTTAGTCAATGCACATTTTCTGAATGAATGAAAATGCCAATATGTATTCCCATGGGATTTCTCAGAAGACAGTTGGGGTCACAAATCCTCTCTCCATATGAGTAATTATATACTTTGGTGAGTTAGAAAAGATAAATGGGAGGAGAAAGTGTGGGCAGAGAGAAATGTCTGTAAGGCTGAAAGGAAGACATTTTTCATCAGATTACTTTGCATACCCTTATGAATCAAAAAGTGTTGGGTTATTATGATTTTGAACAGCTTGTGGAAAGCAACTCATTTGTCTTTTAAACTAATTTTCTCATGAGTAAATTTCCTTAAAATTTTAAAAATGAAAATCAAGTTTCCTTGTAGTGCTTTGACGGTTCTTTCATTAATCATTTTTACATTTGCATATAGTCACTATTTGCTAAGCCTTAGACTTCTTGAGAGAGAGAGAGAGAGAAAGAGATAGATAGAGAGAGAGAAAGAGAGAGAGAGTGAGTTCTGGCAACCTTTAACCACTGACACAAATTATCTCAATGGTTGCTTCTGCCTGAAATCCAAGATTCTTGTTCATTTCAGTTGAATGCTTTTGCTAAGCATCAGATGACATTTACTTATACAAATGAAAGCTAGGATTTCAGGAAAATCTAATCTAACATCCTCCAACATTTATCATTTCAAGTGACCCACACTACCCTAGCACTCTGACATTGAGTGGGGATATCAGCTAGCAGTTAGGAGGTCCCTTTACCCAAATGCATTGTATCGAACAAAGAAGGACAGTAACGAGTGCTGCGTACACATCAACAAACAATGACGTCTTGAGGCATAATAACTATCATCATGGTAGCCCTTACCGCACCTGTAGTCATCTGTAGCCTTGGCTAATATGGATGGAAAACAGCAGTACTAAAGAAAATATACCTGCAGAGGGGCTTTTACTAAATTGCTATGGGTGTCAAACTTCTTTTCCTTCTCTCTGTTAGTCACCTCTTCATGGTCGAAGGCATGGAAGCCTAATGACAGGAGATGGACATGTCACAGACAGAAGTGGCCCTTGGACCCTGGAGGTCAGTGTGTGATGGGGTGTGTGAAGGAATGTGCATCCTTTTACCGTCTTTGTTCCACTGGACATGGTCCACTGGCAAATCCTGTTGCACTAAGATGGGAGGGTGCAGATAACCCAAACATAATCCAGACATGTGGACATTGTTTTCTTGACACAGCATTCTGAATCCAAAGTACACCACCCCTCTCAAAAAACAAACAAGACTTTGGTTCCTTCCTGCGTGCAGAACTCTGGATCTGTAAGTCCCTCCCATTTTTTCAGCTTCTAACTCTTTTTCTTTCTGTGTATTTCTTGCCTTCTATATCTCTCTTACGTCTTCATCAACTAAATACTTACACTTACAGATGTATTATATATACTGTCCCTAGATATTGTGGGCACATTATCTGTATGTGTGTGTGTATGTGTATATATAGAAGGATATGTGTACAAAAGATATTTACACTGAGTGGTCATATTATTATAATCTCTGAACGCATAATAATCTGGCCACTAGGTGTATATCCTACATAATAAAAGGCTAATATGCAAATTGTCTCCTCTACCAGGAGATTAACCAGCAGGCAGACTGGCCAACCGCCCATGTTCCCTCCCCCTGGCCAGGCTGGCCGGACCCCCACCCATGCATATACATACATACACTGAGTGACCAGATTATTATGCATTCAGAGATCATAATAATCTGGCCACTCAGTGTATATATATCCCAAATACTTATAACCCCCACATAAAGGAAACTCTCAACTTTCTCTGTCACTGAATGGGCAAACATAAATTACTTTATTTACCTTTTATGGATAAAGACAATACTAGTTTTGTCAGAAATAGCATGAGGATGAATTGGAATTTATGAATGCTTGTTAGAATAGACTTGGTGCCTTTATTTGGGCTTCCCTGCTATAGTCACTGTATCAGCAAATTTGATACTTTTGTATTAGCTCTTGAGCTCACCTTTGAAACCTTTCCTGTACTCCTGTTATTTGTTGTTGACTTTGCACTGTGAATTCTCTTCTGTTCTCCACCCACTCATCTGAACCTGGATCTTGTATCTGCCATGGTTCCCAGATCCATCTTCCCCTGGGTGCTGATCCCAATGCTGTGAAACCATGGGAGTCAGGGTCAGACAGTTATTCTCAGAAATCCTGCTGTTTCCAAGGACCTACCCAGTCCTCCAGCTACAGGATGTTTGAGTGGCAATAGAGCCCTCCTTAGGCAGCTTTAGAAGGTGTACCTGCTCAGTGCCTGTGTTCTCACAATCGAATGACTCAACTCTGAGCCTCAGGTCACAGAGGGACATGCCATGCTGATAGTGAGTTCCATGGCCTCTTCTTCATGCTGCAGCCAAGTGAGCTCATATTCTGGTGTATAACCTAGGACACCTGGTCCTGCTGGCATTCCTGATGCTTTGATCCTGGAACAGTTGCACTGGGAGCAGTTCACCTGCCACTCAAAGACATTGCTGTGCTCTCTGCTGCAGGTGCAGTTATATCAGGTCATATGGAACGTATGGACATATGATCCCAGGGAGGTGATGTGGTTTGCCTTGTATTTGGTGAAAGAAGCAGAGTTACATAGACACTTTCGTCCAGATTAGTAAGCTTCCATTAGGAGACTTCTTGAACCTTTTAGCACCACTAAAACACAAATTTGGGCTGTGCTTGGTAAAATTGGCCTCAATATTATGATGGTTTTGTCTAGAGGAGGGAAAATGGCCAGCTGTACCATGTAGTTTAAGAGTCTTACAACAAAGTGTTGGGGTGATACGGGGTATAGTTTTTGATGATCTGGCATGAGTCCCCTCCTCTTCTCTTATTCTAATCTCTGACCAGCCTCTCTCCCGCTGACTGAATGCCCTGAAGGAGAGGATGTTCTCATCAAGATTGCACTCATCACCCTGCACAGGCCCAACTCTTGTCTGTATCCAGCCCAGTTTGGAGGGCAGGTTCTTTCTGGATTCAGACTACTAGGTTTCATATCCCACCTGTAGTGTTCACTCATTGTGTGGGGTTATGCAAATCACTTTACCTCCAAGCTTCACTTTCTACATCTATAAAATGGCAATAATAACAGTAGGTCCTATATGAGATAGAATAGCTCCTGGCACATGGAAAGCCTACAGAATGTAATTTATTGTTATTATCATTGTCATCAAGACTAGTCTACTTTCATGGGTCACCCACAAATCTTAATGTATGACCTGACTCTCACTGGTCTAGACCCTTAAAATCTGTCCAAACTTGTTTAATCTATACCCACAGTTCAATAGAACCTCCACTAGGTCTAAGAGGACCTGTCTTTATATATCACACAAGGAGATTTTCACATGAGAACTGAACTCTGATCAGAATATCTGAATTTGGAGTAATTATGGCATTTACCTCTGCTACCTCTGGTTCTTCCTGAGTGTGATCAAGGCTCTGGCAGTTGACCAGTATCTACTATATTTTATAGATCTTTAGGAAGCTCTGGCCTGCCAAAACCAAGACTTGAAGCATGCTCTCCAGCTAGGGAACTTCAGAGCATCATCAAGAGCAGAATAATGCTTAACTCCTCCTCTAGGGTTTATACATCAAGGAGCTAGAGGACTTCTGGGGTCCTTTAAGGTAGATAGTGAACACCAGAAGTTGTCCTCATCTTTCATTGCCTTTAAATAGAGTGCAACTTATTGCAGCAAGCCAAGATATCTACCTGCGCTCTGATGACTTGTGCCAGCAGCCTTGTACAGGGTATGAGGAGTGTTGTATAGAAGATGTTGGACTTGTAACAGTTCCAGAGTCAGCTCCTGTATCT
This sequence comes from Antrozous pallidus, assembly GCA_027563665.1. NCBI lineage: Eukaryota > Metazoa > Chordata > Mammalia > Chiroptera > Vespertilionidae > Antrozous > Antrozous pallidus. The sequence goes on along the minus strand of CM050514.1, from coordinate 42,839,715 downwards.
AGTCCACTGGAAGAGGGTAACCCAAGGGGGCCATCGTAGAGGCCACCTTTGAAGAATTTAACTTTACTACCAATCAAATCTGGTTGGCCCTTTGATCCACGGGTTAATGGCGGAAGGGAAAGTGAATGCGTAGTTTACCTAATACTGTATCAGTATGATTTTGCTAGTTTGAACCCATATGTTTTTCACTCCAAAGCTTAGGAATTTTTTTTTACTATACCTCACTGCCTCTTTCTGAGGATATAACTAAATATCACCCTCAAAGAGAACTATTTCCTAGAAGGATATAAATACAATTAAAAAAATATCTTCACCTGAGGATACGTTTAGAGAGAGGGAGAGAGAAAGAGAGAAAGAGAGAAACATCGTGTGATAAACATTGATTGGTTGCCTTCTGTATGCGTCTGGATCTGGGATTGAACCTGAAACGCAGGTATGTGCCCAGACTAGGAACAGAACCCACAGCATTTTTGAGGTACAAAATGACACTCTAATCAACTGCGCCATGTGGCTAGGCAGGACATAAATAATTTAACTTAAAACAGTACAACATTTGAGCTGGCCTTTGATAAGGAGGCGGCATTTATTTATAAGGGAATGGGAAAAGAAAAGGATATTTCAGGCAGAAAGAACAAAGTGAGGACAGATACAAGGTGGGACATTAGAGAGCATGTCTGGGAACATGTGTGAGTGGTTCACGGGCCAAGGAGAAGGGGCTGCACTACTCCCTAAAATGTAACATGTTTGTGTAGCATATAGACTGGGAAAAAGGACTGGAATGAATGCCCACACAGTAATGGTGATTGGGCGGTACAGGTCAATTATGTTATTTTTTTCTTCTTGTTTCCCTGTGTGATGGACATGTCCTTTGGCCTTGTCTGTGAGTCAGTCTACTGTATCTCATAGGGCCTCACGTGTCATTGTCACTGCTCTACTTCAGGCCCTGCCTCGTCACCCCTTTGTGCTGCTGACATAATGTTCCTACAAGCCACACTTTTGTGTGCTTGGCATCCACTTCAGAAGTGCTGTGCATCATATTCCTCAACCAACCCAGGCACTCTCCTCACTGCTCATGGCCTAACCACTCCCCTTCAACCCTACTCTCACCCCTATTTTCCACCCCCTCTTGCCACTATACTGCCTCCTGTGGTCCACCACTCATCTAGCCATTACACGATCCCTTGTGAGTCTTTTTGGAGTGGCTCCACACACAGTTGCTTTGAGGTCCAACATAATACAGCTCTCAAAAAAAAAAATCTATCATCTATCTGTCATCTATCTATCTATTCTAATAATAGAGAAATATGCAAATTGGTCAGGACGCCCTCAAGCAGCAACCAAACAGCAGGCTGCATGGGGCTACCAGGCCTGCAGGGGAGGCAGTGAGGGGTGACCAAACAACTGAACAGCAGGCTGCATGGGTGAACCAGACCAGCAGGGGGGCAGTGAAGGGTGACCAGGCTGGCAGAAGGGGGTAGTGAGGGGTGGCCAGGCCAGGAAGGGGGCAGTTAGGGGTGACCAAGTTGGTGGGGGGGGGGCAATTGGGGGCAACCAGGCCAGCAGGGGGGGGCAGTGAGGGGCTACCAAATGACTGGACAGCAGCCTATGTGGGGTGACCAGGCCAGCAGGGGGGCAGTGAGGGGTGACCAGGCCAGTGGGGGGGCAGTGAGGGGTGACCAGGCCGGCCGAGTGGGACAGTGAGGGACAACCAGGCCAACAGGAGGGGTAGTTAGGGGTCACCAGGCCAGCAGCGGGGGACAGTTGGGGGTGATTAGGCCTGCAGGCAGAGGTGGTTAGGGGTGATCAGGCTGGCAGGAGGGGCAGTTATGGGTGATCAGGCCAGCAAGGGGGGGGCAGTTATGGGCAATCAGGCTGGCAGGGGAGCAGTTAGGGGCAATCAGGCAGGTAGGCAGGTGAGCAGTTAGGAGCCAGCAGTCCCGGATTATGAGAGGGATGTCCAACTGCTGGCAGTTGGACATTCCCTGAGGGGTCCCGGATTGGAGAGGGTACAAGCTGGGCTGAGGGAGACCCTCCCCCCATGCACGAATTTCGTACACCTGTCCTCTAATATATATATATTTAAAATTGATTTCATAGAGGAAGGAAGAGGGAGAGATAGAAACATCAATGATGAGAGAGAATTATTGATTGGATGCCTCCTGCACACTCCACCCTAAGACTTGAGCCCACAATCAGGCATGGGCCCTGACCAGGAGTGGAATCATGACCTCCTGGTTGACACTGAACCACTGAGTCACGCTGGCTGGGCAATACGGCTCTCTTAGTATTTCCCACAGCAGCCTTTTCTCTGGGTATGCACACACCATCAGCGTAGCTGAATTGGGTGGTTTCAGTGCCTGCTGTGTTCCTGCCCATTATTCCAGGTGCTGGGCACACAGAGACAGGAGAATCCATGTCTCACCCTCATGATGCTCACATGGCAGTGGGGGATCCTGCCCACAAGCAAGTCAGTCAACAAACATTAATCATGAGATTTCAGAGGGTGAGATGTGCTGTGAAGTACATAAGTAAGGTTGATGCTCAAAGCAAATACTTATGAGGGAAAGGATGTCAGCTTCACACACCCAATTTCTACCTTAAGAGGCTTTAAATAAAAATATAATGAAGCCTGGCTCAATGGTTGAGCATTGACCTATGAACCAGGAGGTTGAGGTTCAATTCCCAGTCAGGGCACATACCCAGTTTCCAGGCTCAATCCTCACTAGGGAGCGTGCAGGAGGCAGCCGATCAATGATTCTCTCTCATCATTGCTGTTTCTACTTCTTCTTTCTTCTCACTTCCTCTCTAAAATCAATAGAAATATATTAAAAATATATAATGAAAAAAATTCTTATATATTTCAATTGGTAATATATTGGGTCATATTTGTGGAATTGAAAGTAGAAGTGTTGCAAATATTTATTTTACTTTTATGTAAGTACCCCTCTTGGGAAAATTTGATGTTACTTATTTATAGGTTATGATCTGGCAACTTAGAAATATATGTCATGAAGTTTTTGTATTGGAATAATTTTAAGAGCTAATTTACTGTGTGAATTCTAGGTTCACAATATTGCTCTCAAAGTCTAGCTGAGCGCTTGCAGTCCTGACTCATTACCTTGTGTTTCTCTGTGTTAATGATTGTGCTAATTACCTGCAGGTGTCTTTAGTTCCCCCTTTAAGGAATAGGGGTTTCACCTGGCTTAATTCCAATTAATGTATTTACTTTTCCTCTATGCAAATTCTCCCAGCAACTGTATGTATTCAAGTACATTTTATCTCTTTGAGGGAATAATTTTTGCATCTTACTGTATGAGGGTAACAAACAGTTTCAAGATGATTTGTATTTAAATTAAATAATATGTTGATGATGATAACGGCAAATATTAGGATAGTGCTTTTTACTTAGAAATTTACAAACAGAAAATAAGTACAAAAGTTAGTACTTGTGATACATATACACCCTCGATAACTGATAGAGTTACATAAACATATACATTTCTCCCACAAATAGTTTTGAACAATGGAATTTTAATCACTTTAGGGTCATACTTTAAAATATCAAGGTAACATTCACAATACAATGAACTGTACATGTCTTAAGTATAATACTCAATGAATTCTGATAAATGTGACTGTCACCCTAATGAAGATAGAGAACATTTTCATAATTCCAGAAAATTTCCTAATGTAGGAGCATAGTTTGAAGTATATAGACTATATTTGATTATAAAAATAATTGCAGTCAGAAATCTGGCTTATTCATGCCAATAAGTTAAAAAGATAGGCCTCAACACATTTTACCAGCATCTTAAACAACGGGTAATTTTCTTTAACATTTACTGGTAGCCAAATATGGTCCATTGCCCATGGGCTTATCATTCAGGAAAAACTTACTCCTGAGATAGCAAAAGCTTTGCTGATTAATTTAACAACGAGCTAATTATAATAGCTTCTTATAATTAGTCCCAGGCAGGAGATTTCATTTCCTTTACATCAAACATGTCCGTCACTGGTATCTTTTGGGCCCAGAAAGCAATCTTAGTTTTCCTGTTGAAATGGACCACCTGAAGAGACATGAACTAAAGCAAAAACAGCCCAGATTTTTTTTTTAAATCCTCACTCAAGGATATGTTTATAGATTTTTTATTTTTTTAGAGACAGAGAGAGAAAGGGAGAAAGAGAAATATTAATGTTAGAAACATGTTGCCTCCCATATGCACCCTGCCTGGCCTGTGATCCAACCCATAACTTTTTTTTTTTTTTTTTTTTGGTGTACAGGACAATACTCCAATCAACCAAGCCACTGGCCAGGGGCAAGAATAGTGCAGATTTAATTTTTATTCAATCAAAAAGATTAAACTTTTACGGTGTGTCAGGAATTGCTAAGTATTGGGGTTATGGCAGTGATAAAAACAGACAAAAATCTCTCTTCTCACAGACAAAAGTGACCAAGAAATCCCCAAACCAAATCAAACTACAAAACCCACCTCAAATGAGTTCATAATGTAATGTTAGGTAATGAGAAGTCTGAAGAAAAATAAAGCAAGGTAAGGGGCTAGACCCCCAACCATAAAATTATTTTCGTTGCTACTTCACAACTGTAATTTTGCTACCTTTAATGAATCGTAATGTAAATATCTGTGTTTTCCGATGGCCTTAGGCTCCACAGCAGAGGTTCTCAACCTGTGGGTCTCGACAACATGAGGAACTGTGTTAAAGGGTCGAGGCATTACAAAGGTTGAGGAACCACTGGTCTAGAGAGTGAGGAGGATGGGGCAACAGGTTTATTTATTTATTTATTTATTTATTTATTTATTTATAGTGTGATCATGGAAAGCCTCTCTGAAGTTGTGATATTTGAGTCAAGGTCTGGGAAAAAGGAAGGAATGACACCATGTAGGTTTCTGGAAATAGCAAATGCATAAGTTCTGAGGTGAGGACGTGTGTAAAGCTTCCAAGGACGGCAAGGATGCCAGAGAAGGAAGAGGGCCACCCCCTCAAATCATATAGGACATTCTAGGCCATGGTGAGGACTTTGGAATTGGGAATTTGGGAATTATGTGAAGTTCTTTATTTTAAAGGACCAAAAGTGAGTAAATTTTATTCTGGAGATATACTGATTATCTAAAAATGATAAAACTAAAAAGGTTTTCATCATTTACAGAAATGGGTTTCAAAGACTGAAGTTGATTATAGAAATATAATGAAAATTACATTTCTGTATGTGTCTTTAAACTTGTATGTAGGAATAATTTTATTTTATTTTTAAAAATATATTTTATTGAGTTTTTACAGAGAGGAAGGAAGAAGAGGGATAGAGAATTAAAAACATCGGTGAGAGAGAAATATCAATTTAGCTGTCTCCTGTACACCCCTTACTGGGATGTGCCTGCAACCAAGGTACATGCCCTTGACCAGAATTGAACCTGGGAACCTTCAGTCTACAGGCCAACCCTCTATCCAATGATCCAAACCAGTTTCAGCTGTAGGCATAATTTTAGATTTTCAGAACAATTGCAGTGATAGTACAGAGTTGCTGCTGTATATCCTTTCTTCAGTTTCCCCTATTGTAAACATCTCAAATCACCATGGTTCATTTGTCCGGACTATCAAATTGATACTAGCATATTGCTATGAACTAAATTCCAGATTTTATTAGGTTTTTGTTAGGTTTCTCATAATGTCCTCTTTCTGTCCTGGGGTCCAATCCCTGGAACCACATTGCATTTAGTTTTCATGTCTCCCTAGTTTCCCCTGGTCTGTGACAGTTTCTCAGTCTCCCCTTGTTTTCTCATGACCTTGACTCTCTGGAGGAGTGCTGGTCAGATATTCTGTGGCAGGTCCTACAGTCTATTGCTTTTCTCATACTTAGACTAGGGTTGTGGGTTTTTTGGACAGTATACTACAGAGTTGAGGTTCTTTCTCATCACATCATATCCCTATGACCTCCCTGGTGATGTTAACTTTCATTACTAGGTTAATGTAGGTTTTCCAGGTTTCTCTACCACAGAGATACTCTATTACCCTTTTCTTTGGAATCTAGCTCACCCTCAGGAAAAGAGGGGCCATAGGAATTAAGCTTCTTTGGAGTGTTTTAAGCAGAGGAGTAACACAGTCCTGTTTATGCTTGAAGAGGGTCACTTTGTGTAGAGAGTAGACTGTAGGGGCCAGAGCAGAAGCAGGGAGACGAGGCGGCATCCAGGTGAGAGACTACGTGAGAACTATTGAAGCAAGAGTGGCTGAAATCTATGTATACTTAGGAGATAGAGCATGTAGGTATTACATGGTCTTCTTGGCTTCACTGCTTCTGGGTAATGATAGACATTATCTTGTTTTACTTATTACAACATCACTACTGGAAGGTTAGTGCTCTGCTTTTATAGTTGTTGGGTATTTTAGTCATTGTTGTTTGACTTGTTTGCATTCTCAAAGTAAACCTGACTGGTTTCTGAAGCCAAACAACAATGTCACAGACTTTTAAAGAGAGACAATTAGTGGCATAAAAATTAAAGTAGTCTAGGCTAGGGAAGTTAATTTCCTCCTATTCAATAGGCCCCACTTTAGATGCTTTGTGGTTGTGAGTATGAGTTTCAAGGCCCCAAAAGAGAAAACATATAGCTTTATTTTTCTATAGGTGTACTTAAATTTTATCTTAAACTTGTGTTTTTTCCTGATGTAAAACAGTCCATTTACATCTTTGTCAATTCAGTTCCTTAGGTGATTATGTTAGTCATTTCACATATAAACTCATGTAATTCTGGGCACTCCCTCTTCTTCTCCTTCTTCCTGATCTTGATCCTCCAAATTGCAGAGACTTGCCAATAGGCTGCTGTTGGATATTTATAACATCATTCTCGGACCATACAATTAGCCTGCTATCTCTGGTCAAACATTTAATTAACTCACCCCTAATGCCTTGTCAGGGCCAGGCCAAATGATTTCTTGGGCCTTCTACGGCCCATCAGTGGATGTTCCCCACCCCTGCTGTAACATAATGGAGTTCTTGCCCATAACCAAAGGTTGGCTGTCTCTGTGCCTACTCTAACCATCCCCCAAGGAACACTGCATCCTCTGCAGCCAAAGCTACCACGACTTCTTATTGATTGCCTATGAAAAGGCTTCCACTGTTCGGCATCCAGCCTGCTCACCTTCCAGCCCATGGAGTTCTTTTCATTGGCTTTGCCTCCCCTCTGGCCTGAACTAGGCTGCATTTGTCAGGTAAGTACCACCAGGGCAATCAAATGCCGCAGCAATACAGCAGGAAAGGGTAAAGCAAACTGTACCATTTCCTCCTCCCCCAATTTTCAGGCCCTAGGAAAAGCTGAGGGGAGGAGGCTGCTGGAGACTGCTTATTCTTGCTTGAACAGGCAGTGTTTAAAGGAAAGAAAAGAAAAGAAATGTAGTTATTTTCAAAATCCATCCTTTTCCCTCCATTCTCTCCCTGCTGCAGGCTCCTATTCAAAGACTCATTTTCTCCCTCAGACATTTCGGTGTCTGAATTTATTTCACATAAAAAGCATGACATGTGTTTTTTTCTTTTTAACATACTTTTTAAGGTGACAGTGAATTTCCTTAATTTCCAGCATTTTCTGCTGGTTGCTTCTGCAGGGGAACACAGAGCAAACTTGAGTAGGTGCAGCAGCCGGAAGGAAGCCCAAGGGCCGGTGGCAGGATTGTGCTGCTTGTCTCTGGGGCTTAAATGCTTTGGGGGAGCATCTTACCACATTGTGCAGGCTTTTATGCTCCTGGGACAATGAATCCCTGGGCCTGGGGAAGGACAGAGTGTGATCCAATGGCCTGCATGCTGGGGTGGGCTTCGGGAAGGCAAGGGCATGGTGCTGTCTCGGGATTCTGGAGCAAGTCCCTTCCATCTCTGGCTGTTTTTGGATGTGGGAGTGTGCACCTGAGCCAGCTACAACCCCTTTGACACAGTCAGAAATGTGGTGTGGGATCCCCTAGCTGGTTTTGCTCAATGGATAGAGCATCAGCCTGTAGACTGAAGGGTCCCAGATTCAATTCCTATCAAGGGCAAATGCCTGGGTTGCAGGCTCAGTCCAAGATGCAGGAGGGAGCCAATCAAGGATTCCCTCTCATAATTGATGTTTCCATCTCTCTCTTCCTCTCGGAAATAAAAAAAAATCTATCTAATAAAAGAGCAATATGCAAATTGGGCATACCTCTGCTACACCCACAAGCCATGCTCACCAGCTAATCAGGAGCAAATAAGCAAATAAACCCAATCAAGATGGCTGTGGCCACTGAGAGTAGGAGGGAGGCTTGGGTTTTCCTGGTAATGGAGGAAGCCAAGCTTTCTGCACACCCTGGCTGGCCCAGGCCTCCACTCAATGCTACAAAGTTTCAATTATAGAAGATAAATAAATCCCAACAGAAATGGCAGCAGCCATGGAGTTGGAGAGAGCAGGAGGCTAGTGTTGCCGCCAGCGATGGAGGAAGCCAAGCTTCTGCAACCCTGGCTGGCCTAGGCCTCTGCTTAAGGCTACAAAGTTTCAATTATAGAAGATAAATAAACCCCAACAGAAATGGCTGCTGCCATGAAGTGAGCAGAAGGCTTGGCCCCACTCCAGGCTACAAAGTTTCAATTGTAGAAGATAAATAAATCCCAGACACCAGGACTGCCACCACAGGCTCTTCACCCAGGCCACCCCACTCCCAAAGGGAACCCCTACCCTGATCAGGGACACCCTTTAGGGCAAATCAGCTGCCCCCCCTCCCATGCACCAGGCCTCTATCCTATCTAATAAAAGAGCAATATGCAAATTGACCATCATTCCAACACACAAGATGGCTGCCCCCATGTGGTCAAAGATCCTCCCCTCATGTGGATACAAGATGGCCACCACAAGATGGCCAGCAGGGGAGGGCAGGGAGGCCAGTTAGGGATGACCAGGCCAGCAGAAGAGAGAAGTTGGGGGTGACCAGGACTATAGGGAAGGGCAATTGCGGGGGACCTAGGCCTGCAGGGGAGGGCAGTTAGGGGTGACTAGGCCAGCAGAGGAGGGAAGTTGGGGGCAAACAGGCTGATGGGGAGCAGTTAGACATCAATCAGGTTGGCAAGGGAATGGTTAGGGGATGATCAGGCTGGCAGACAGAAGCAGTTAGGGGCAATCAGGAGGTAGGCAGGCAAGCAGTTGGGAGCCAGCAGTCCTGGATTGTGAGAGTGATGTCCAACTGACCATTTAGACCCAACCCCAGTGGGCAGTTGGATATCCCTCAAGGGTTCCCAGATTGGAGAGGGTGCAGGCTGGGCTGAGGGACATCCCCCACTCCCCTGCACAAATTTCGTGCATAGGGCATCTAGTATATATATATATAAAAGTAGTGTGGCAGGTGTCTGGAGCCTCCTCCCACACAGGCACATTTTCTGGAGGCTACACTCTAAGTGACCTACCTTAAGAAAACCCCAGACAGAAGACACAGACTTGTGAAAAATGATGGTGGGGAGAGCATGGAAGGTTGACTCTTCAGGCTACCACATTTGGTCCTTTTTAAAACATCTAAACTAAGAGTTATTTAAAAAATGAATGTGACATAAACCTTCTTCATGGGAGACACATGGAGTTGACAGGAAAAGGAAACACGGACTTTGTGGAGTGAGGTTTGTGTCCCCCGCTACCTCGCTAAGTCTTGGTGACAACTGTATATTGTAGATAGTATTATTCCTACTTGAGAGATGAGGAAATGGAGGCAGAGGTCGCACAATCAGCAAAGTAGCTTCCACTTGTCCCAGTCACGATTCCCCTCCACAGCTGGGGCAGGTGCAGGCAGCCTCCTGGGAGCTGCTGGCACTGCTCCAGGGCCCCAGGGTTTGCCACCGGGCTTCCCTGCTGGTGCCCCAGGCAGTCACTTCCTTCTTCGGCATCTGATTCTCAGGATCATCTAGTCTTTCTGTCTGCACAGGGTTGTTGTGACAACCACAGCCATGAGACAACACGGGGAAGCGCTTCGTCAGTGACAGCACGTTATATGAATACCAAAGGGGATCATTATCACTTTATTGCCACTGAGGGAGGCAAGCCTGCTGGTGAGTTACTGAAATGTTTGGCTAAGGGACTTCTAATACGGTTTTGTCTTCTGCAGCAGAATACTGACCGAGGCCTCTTGTCATAGGGGCACATTCCCCACTCTGGTTTGCTTTCTACCGATGCAGAGTGCAATACATTTTGTAGGCCTGTGGAGAGGGTGTGTAGGGTAATCCCTAAGAACACAGCTGCTGGAGCCAAATTTCCTTCCTCTGCCACTTGCCTGCTTTGTGACTTTGGGCAAGTTACTTAACTTTTCAGTGCTTTCTAATCCGTAAAATAGGGCTAATAATAGTACCAATCCCGTATGATTATTGTGAAGATGAATTCATGCACAGCTCTTAGTACAATGCCTGGATTGTAGTGAGTGCTGCTGGCTGTTACACTTGCTAGTTGATGTTGAGCAACATTGATAAAATTTGCAGGAACCACACACTGGTTACAATGGTAAGCTTTGTGGTAGAATGCTATAATATAGAAGGCTCCAGATCAGCAGCTTTCCCTACAGGGAGCATTCCTGAAGACTCACTGAGAAATGGCTTCTGTGACTAATTTCCCACGTGGAACAAGGGCTGTGCCAGGCTGGTAAGGACCTGCCCTATTTGGCTCACCTCACCTCATTTCATGCCATATCATCCTGAAACTCCACACCCTCCTACAGTGAAGCTTTTCAGGTCTTGGAATGTGACACAGTCTCCTCCCTCTCAAACACACACTATTCCTTTCACTTGGAACCCTCTTTCTCTGCTACCATGGTCACAGTTTCCCCTGTAAGCTTGCTCATACCTGTCTACCTATCCCTCAGGTCTCTGTTTAGATGTAATTTCTTGGGGTGATTTGTAATTTCCTGATGTTCTTAGTTGGTTTGGAAAAAAGTGTTAGGATGCGGTACAGTGTTTAACAATATTGAAATGAAAATTGTTAACCTGAAAACTGTAGAGTATTGGCATTTGCTTAACCAATTGTACATTTGTTTTAAGTAAATGATACACTACTTTTGTATTATCTGAAGTAACTTATATAGATAATAGAGGCTCAGTGCATGAAATTTGTGCACAGGTGCGGTCCCTAGGCCTGGCAGATGATCAAAGCATGAGCATCTGGTGTAGAAGGGCAGGTCCCAGCTGACCTCTGGGCCCTGGGCAGCACCTGGGTTCTAGGGCCCCCGTATGCCCCCTTCATCCTGAGTCATGGCTCCTGAGTCTCCATGCAGAGATGCGGTGAGCATGGCCAGACACTGTGGGTCAGGGTGCAGCATGGGCCTCCAGGTTGCCCAGCAATGCTGTATGGAAGCCCAATGAGCAGCATACTCTCCTGGCTGGCCTTGCATACCAGCTCTTGCGCGAATCCCCTGAGGTTTTGGCAGCTGTGGCCCGGCTCACCTGGAAGATGCCTCCTGGGTTCGGGGCAGGCTCCTTGCAGGCATCTGGCACCTGAGCATGGTGGTATCCCCAGCATGTGAGCCCTTGTATTTTGGGGGAGGATAGCAGGGGAAGTGAGCTTGGTGGACACCCCTCATTCTCACCATACCTCCATCCCCATCACCCCCACGCCAAGGTAGCCAGTGAGAGGTTGCAGCATGTTGCTTCCATGTTTGACGCTGCCCTCTGGTGGTCAGTGCACATCATAGCAAGTGGTAGAACTCCCGTTCTCAGTAGAACTCCTAGTTGAATAATCGCCTGAGGGGACAATTTGCATATTAGGCTTTTATTATATAGAATTCTTTGCTTTTTTGAACTAGTTTACTCAGTTTCTTAATTGTACACATTTCTGCTTTACTTCTCTTTTTCTGTTTGGCTACCTATGCCTTGTGCCAGCTCTTGACAAAATAAAGATTGACTCCTTTTTTATTTTTTTAAGAAACAGTAAGTTGAAAGTTTTGCACCATTGGAAAAAAATCTAGAAAATGATGTCCAAAGGCTTCTACTCTTCTTTTTAAAATTTTATCTGAAACAGTATTGTGCACCATTCAGATATTGCTTGTTGATTTCAACCCTCATTATATATATATATATATATATATATATATATATATATATGTATGAAACAGAAAAAAGACAGGAAGATTTATACCTTAGCCTACTAGGTGAGAGGCAGGTAAAGGTGATTTTTACTTTACTGCTTTTGTTTCCTCTACATTTTCTAATTTTCTACAATCAACGTGCCTCATAATAACAAAAAAGTTATTAAAATGGACAAGAGAATACAAGGATAACTTCAAAGTTCTCTAACTTCAGTTCCAGTTAACGAGATTCAATAGGCAAAGAGGGTTAAGAGGGAGGAGCATTCAGAAGTACACTGCTCCCTGCCTCCAAGGAGGTGGACATCCAGAAACCTGATCAGGGAAGAGCCCCATGGAAGATGCTCCTGCAGCTGCTCTACTGTAAATTTCCCTCTGTTTTTCTCTTCCTTCCAGAACTCCTGTTTCCTTCTCTGCTTCCCTTTTTATACCTTTTCTTTCTTTCTTTTCTCACCTACAACACCTACTTTCCTTACCATCATCTCAGTGCCTCTTTTCCAGGTTAGCTCTTTCAAAGAAGAGTGCCACCTTCTTCCCACACCTTCCGCATCACATTGTTTTTCCTCTGATTGCCACTCAGTTCCCCCTGATTTCTTCTCACTGGTCGGGGACAAGGGAAGCACATGACATTGACATTTTAAGATAGCTAGGGATGCCTTTTTAGTTGGTGCTTAGGAAATTTTCCTAAACAAAACTTTTCACATAAGCTTTTTATAGGTATGAAAAGGTGTATAATTGAAACTTTCAATCTTGACCTTTTAAAAAAGTTCTTTTAAAAATTACTTCTTATTTTCCCTGTTTCCAACACATTAGAATGAGAGAGAGGTAATCCAGTGTTTTCAGCAAGTTAATAATCAGCCTCTAAATGTGATTGAATCTGAGGGTTAGGAAACAAGTATGTCCCATTCACTTAAAATTTTTATGTATTTATTTATTTTTAGAGAGAGCACACAAGAAACACTGATTTGTTGTTCCACTTATTGATGCATTTATTAGTTGATTCTTATATGTGTCCTGACCAGGGGATTGAACCCCAAAACTTGGTATATTGGGATGACACTCTAACCAATTGAGCTACTTGCCGAGGGCCCATTTACTTATTTAGAAAAAAAAAAAAACACAAGTGGTAGGGAGATGGGAGGAAACATAAATAGGTAGTTATTATGAAGAAAAGGAGCTCTGCATGTATCACTGATTCTCCCCATTTTGCCATTCCAGAATGGAAAGGGACCTCAGGTGTCAAGTCATCTCTTTCATCCTCCACCCTGTTAGCCAGTACAGGGATCCTGCCTATATGATTTCCACTATCCTCTTTTTCATTTTTTAAATAAAATATATATTTTATTGATTTCTTTTTTACAGAGAGGAAGGGAGAGGGATAGAAAGTCAGAAACATCGATGAGAGAGAAACATCGATCAGCTGCCTCTTGCACACCCCCTACTGAGGATGTGCTGCAACTAAGGTACATGCCCTTGACCTGATTTGAACCTGGGACCTTTCATTCCACAGGCTGATGATGCTCTATCTACTGAGCCAAACCGGTTTCGGCTCCACTATCCTCTTGACAACTGCCAGAATAGTTCAACTCTCCCACCACAACTTTGTAGGTCTGCTGAAGACACCTTGATGCTGTGCTGAAATTTGCCTGCCAACAAGTTCCACACACCAAACCTACCTCTGCCTGGAGGAGCCACAGAGACAAAGTTGGCTTAGATGGACAAACTTCAACAATTCATAGAAAGCTAAATATATCTCAACTGAGATGTCGCTTTTGGACAAACACCTCCGTTCCCCCTCCCACACAGTGTTGAGACTCACCGCCAGCCTGTAGGCCATCTCACTGTTTGTCTCTTCTCTTGGAGGGCCTAGAATTGAGCGCAGAATTCTTTGTACTCTGAGAGGTGCAGGCATGACTTTCTCAAGTCCATGACATTCTCTGGCCAGACCCGCACCTGCACAATCTCCTTTGCTCTTTTTCACTTTCTCAACCATTGCCTCTGTGTCTCAGGAACGCTAGAGCTGGTGGCCTGGGCACCTTGACTTGTCTTTATTCTATTTCATCCTGATGTGGAAGATTTTTTTATTTTAATTGTTTGTTGGGCTTCTATAGGACCTGACAAATCTCTTTCTTAGCAGCTTGGTAGGAAGGCGTTGGTTGGGGACCATTTATTTGTTTCTGCTCCTTTTTCTCCTAGTTTGAAAGCCCTTGCCTTTTTGCTGGCAATGGCGGCAGTTTCACTCTGAGTTTGCGGGTCAAGGTTTTGGTTTTGGACCTTGGCCTTACTATCCAGTTAGACCGGTGCTCAGACCTGGCTCAGAGCCTCCCATTGAGGCTTACCCAAGTGGCTGTGAAGGGCAGGGCAGGGCAGGACATGTTGAGGTGAAGTAAAGATGGGGTGAGTAGAGTGGGTGTGACTGGGTTGCATGGGAAACTGACTTGTTTCTCTAAACCACTTGGGCCTGGTGATGGCAGAGCTGGTAGGTTGAAGAGGTGGCAAAGGAGGAAGTGGATTTAACTGAGTTATAGTCCTGGCTAATGGGCCGGGAGCTGCTGGGCAAGTTGTGTGTCCTCTCCCAAATGATTGCCCATTGCTGCCATCTATCAAGCACTGACTCTGGCACCAGCAGCTTCACAGGCATCATCTTATTCAATTATGTCGGCAAAGTCACAAGGAAGGTCATTTTCCCATGCTCATTTAACAGAAGCACAGATGTCATTTCCAGTGGTTAAGTACTTTGCCCAAGGTCAAGAAGAAGAGATGGTAACCTAGTGGCTAGGTAACTTGCCCCAGGTCACAGTACCTAGTTCAACTGGGATTTGAACCCAAGTGGTCTGAGCGCCTGTTTTCTGAACCATGATGCTATGCACCATCCGCTCCCACCCCTCCAATTTGCTCAGTTCTATGGCCTGTCATAATGTAGCTGCAGCTCTAAGGTCCCAGGAGGACCATGTTCAGATCATTTGTCATTAGTGTGATGGCAGTGCCCGGGAGCTTGTGTGTTTATGCTCCTCAGTTTTCTACCTCTGAGCTAAGGGTGTCTATGCTCTAACCTGTATGCACATGTTCAGGTAGCAAGACTATGTTTCCCTCAGGAATGGTCTCAAGGCAGGTTTGCTCTCAGCATCTCCATATTCAGGGATAAAAACTCAGTAACAACCAAGTAAGAGTTTTCTTTGAATGGGAATCCTCTCTAAAACATTGTATTAATTATGCATGTTGGCTGAGGTTGTTTACTTGAAATATTTTTTCTTCTTGTAAACATAAGAAAAATTAATTGCTCTGGCCTTTCTCTGTGATTTTCTGATGTCCCGGCATGCCAATGCATGAGAAAGCTTAATATATAGAATGAGTAATACTCTGTAGTTAAGGACTTGTATTTCAGTTGCCCAAGGTTGTGGAAATGTTATTGCAACATGAAAGTTAGCCCTTGAGAGAAGAGGGCAGGGGGAAAAGGGGGGGGGAGGAGAGAAAGAAATGGGAAAGGGAGAGAGAGAGAGAGAGAGAGAGAGAGAGAGAGAGAGAGAGAGAAAGGGGCCTGTTGTCCTTTATTGAAAAAAAAAATCCTTTCTTCTTTAAGGATCTTAATTTGCTTTCCTTCAACATAACATAATATTGTAGTTATTATTTCCTTAGATTTGCACATTATATTGACAAGTCTCAGTGATCCTTGGGTCTGTGTAGAATGCATTGTTTTCATATTTATTATCACAATACGTGTGCATGTATGACAGAAGGTTAGAGAAATATTTTCACATTAAAAGATAGCAAATTGGAGGCATCAGAACGGTCAGCAAGCTGGTTAAGGGCAGGAGAAGAAACCAGAGAGCCTATTTTTTAGAGGCAAAGTTCAAACTTCCAAGAAAAACCCCCAACGCATTGGCATAAATACTACATGGCACATAAAAAGTGTACCCAGTACATGTCAATTCTATTCTTCTTCCTCACCAATAATATAATCATATTTACTATAGACTGGCCATTTCCATAACTAAAATTAGTTGGTGTTGTCATGTAAAAATCAGCATTCTTTGTCTCGGTAGTTGTTAATGTATAAATTTATTTTGAACCCAGTTACAGCACTAGGCACCCTCCAGTACCACTTACCTAAATATGGTTCTAGCTTACCTGGCTTCTCCTATACTCTCTCACATCTGTTTGTACCTGGGTATAACTTAATCTTCTGCCTCTTTGTTTTCTTTCTGCCTAAGTGAGGAAAAAGAATGCCGAGATTGTTCAGGACACACCTGTGCGCTGTTGCAGAGCAGCTGATCTCCAGGGAAGGCTGGTTTGCCACACAGGTGGTGACTGGGAGGCCTCTGCAAGGCTCCCAGTGCAGGGTGTGTGTGTGTGGGGGAGGACAGAACAAAGCCAGTGGATGTGGAGGTGGGAGTCGGGAAGGGGGAAGGAAACAATCTTCAATAGGGTATTTAGCAGATGATGCTTAATTACTCTCAGTACCAAATTGTAATTTGAAAGGCAAATATCACAGGGGAGTAGAATTTAAATTGTGTATGTACACACACACACACACACACACACACACACACACACATATCCCTCCTCGCCTCCCCCTTTTCTCTTTAAGGTGCATCCTCTTCTACCTTTTGTTTCTCAAGTAGTTCCTCTTCCTTGACTTGCTGATAGAAAATTAGAGATTGAACCACTCCATCCGGGTTAAGCCCATTCCCTGTTGGAGCCCCGGTCAGAGGTGGGTTGCCCTCGGATGTGGCTTTTTCTTTTTAACGGGGGTTGAATCAGTACTGAATGCCATCTGTACACTGAAGAAGGACCGAAGATAGAGCACAGTTACTATTGCCATTTTAGGTGCCAGTGCAGCAGGCAACACAGGGGTCTAGATTTGGGGGTTTTGGAACACAAACTAAAATGCATTGTCAGTTAGGTTTCTGGGGTTGTAAATGGCTCGGATTAGAATGGGGATAAATGTGAGTCATCTAATATTTCTGCACTGTACTTCCTGTCTAGAGCACAAAGTACCTCCCATCCATTTTCCCCTCCAGAAGTAGTGTTAGCTTGAGGAGGCTTGTCAGCTATTTACTCTCTTTTAGCCATCTACTTAACTTTTTTTGGATTAAGCTTTTTCATCTATAAAATGAGGTTGACTCCTTTTTGTTGTGATAATTGGACAGTAGTCAATAAAATCAAGGTGTAGTTTCCATCTGTAGAATACCATGTGAAGAATTTAACTTTAAAAAATTAGATTCTATTACAATATTAATAAAATAGTCATCTGAAAATATTGTTTCACTAACAAAGAAATGCACCCAAAAGAATAATGACATTATTTTTATCATTATTATCACACTGGCAAAGATAAAATATATTGATCATATGTAGCGTCTGTGAGACTATAGGGATGTTGGATCAACTCTTCTGCAAAGTATATTGTAAATATATTTTAAAATGTAAAATGGTGATGATTTTTGATGAAGTGTTCCCTTTTCTAGAAAATTATTCTAAAAGAAAATCAGAAAGGTACTCAAGGATATATTTATAAGCTGTTCATCTCAGCTTCTTTAATAAGAGTGAAAATAGGGTATAAAATACATATCCACTAATAGGAAATTATTTAAATGAATTATGATATACCCCCAAATGGAATACTCAGTGGCTGTTCAAAGGGAAGATATAACTGTTTATTTATTTTTTATTTAAAATATATTTTTTATTGTTTTTTTACAGAGAGGAAGGGAGAGGGATATAGAGTTAGAAACATCAGTGAGAGAGAAAAATCTATCAGCTGCCTCCTGCACATCCCCCACTGAGGATGTGCCCGTGACCAAGGTACATGCCCTTGACCTGA
Organism: Antrozous pallidus; assembly: GCA_027563665.1. Lineage (NCBI taxonomy): Eukaryota > Metazoa > Chordata > Mammalia > Chiroptera > Vespertilionidae > Antrozous > Antrozous pallidus. Next base: position 42,821,828 of record CM050514.1, on the reverse strand, counting down.
ATCGAACCTGGGACCCTTCAGTCCTCAGGCTGACACTATATCCACGAGCCAAACCAGCTAGGGCTAATTCTATGTTTATTGATATGAAAAGATATCTAGAAATTATTGTTAAGTGGAAAGTAAATTATGGAACTCTGTTCAATATAATTCTACTTGGATGATATATTTATATCTATAATTATAGATATATTTATATCTATAATTAATATTCATAAGTAATACTATATTTGTGTATATGGTCTTCAGATGAGAGAGTTATTGGGGAGTGACTTTTACTTTGTACTTTATATACTGTTGACCTAGTTAAACATTTTTCATAGTGAATGGTGTTATGTTTTATAATCAGCTAAAACCATAATAATAAAGAAGAAAAAAGAACCCGAGGGTTACTCAAATAAAAGAAACTCTGCATTCTACTGCTTCTACTAATTTCTCTCATTTGTAATATGACCACTGAATTGGATACACTCAACTTCTGATCAGCTAAGCCCGTACACAGGCCTAAGCTATTTACAATGGACTAAAGAAACAGTAAAAGATAAACAAGCCTGAGATAAACAGTATAAAGATATGATTTAAATTGGTGGGACCGCCATAAATAACACGCTAATCTATTTAATGAAATAATATATGACAGGCACCCGATGAGCTTGTGAATTGAATATCATGTGAAAACAGGTTGTTGAATGTTGGCGTAAGTGATAGGGCCACCGCCGGGGGACGATAGGCCCTGCATTCAGTGCTGTGGGAAGTGCGATTCTCTCTCCAGCCTCTTTTCTTTTGGAGAGACCCAGTGGTGGGCATTAGAGACTTTCAGTCTACTTTGCCTTTATTTTGGACTGAGACCTAGATGCTATCATGTAAAAATATCCCCACTAATGCATATTAAGATGTGACATGCTTCCTTTTTTATTTTGTATGCCTTTGTATCATTAACCTGAGAGGAAAAAAAAAAAAAAAAAAAAAAGAACCCATATCCCGACGTGTAACTAAAAACCTCCCGGTGGGATTTGTTTAGTGTGAGAGAGTGATTAGTAATTTTTAGTGATTAGTAATTTTCTCCCTCAGGTGGTTTTTCTGCATTCCTGTAGAGATCGTGTACACAACAGGGCTGCCAAGTGAGAAGAAAAGACTCAGGCAGAAATATCACGCTTTAGAAAACAGTGTGTGTGTGTGTGCGCACGCGTGTATGTTTTAAATAACTATTTTAGTTACTTTGACAAATAAAGTCCTTTGATTTGGAATCATTGCTTTTATGTCTTACATAATCTCTTACATAAAGTTCCATTATGTAATAATTTTCTACAAGGGAATTATATCTGTGTTTCCATCTGCTCACAACCCTGTCTCCCTCATCCCCTTTCTATCCCCCTTGTTGGTTTCGCAAAGCAAGCCAGTTCTAAAAATCTTGGCTTTAGGACACTTCAGGGATTTATTTATAGTTATTTAGGAACCACTGGGGAAATCACAGGATCGAGGCAGGAGGAGTTTATTTTTTCAATGAACAAAAAGAAAAAAAGACTGTGAGGTCTCCAATGAGAGCTCCATGAAGGAGAACCGTTCTTTACTGTCCCTCCAGGTCAGCCCAGGCCACTTCCCAATAGAGCGGGCATTCCCATGAACTCATACTCACCTGCGCAGTTGGGTCACTAGCAAGAGTATGTGGTTATTTTTTTCCTGCCACACCCTGGAGATTGGTAGTTATTTAGCACAAAGATTAAGCAACTTGTGTGGTCTCAGGATTTTCCCACTTGAAGCTTTCATAACTTTACTTTTACAAATCAATGGGCACATATACTGGGTCCAGTGACCTAGTTTGTAATTGCTAGATCCTCAGAATGCTGCTCTCTGAACTCAAGAAAGTGACAGACTGTGTTTGGATTACCCTTTGGTTTCTAAGGCTAACGTGGGCATTTAGAAGATGAAATAAGCTTTAAAGTTGAGAGTTAATGCACTTACACTGACAAAGTTGAATAATTTGTTGACCAATCTTAACCAGTTAGTGGACGCTAGCCATGCTCCCTTCCTGAGCATCATCACTGTCACTTATGTAGCTATTGCAATTTGCAGCTACAAGCACCTTCTCATGCCTTCTCTTTTGTCTTTATGGCAGTTCTTTGAGGCCCAGGAGGGTACTGAGTGTCTCACCATTTTAGACACGAGATGCTGAATGTTTAAAACACACGTCTAGTATCAGAGGACAAAAGAGAATCTATATTTTTTAATTGAAGCTCATTACTTTTTCTGAAGCACCTCAGGGTGGGTTTTGGGAGGGCTGCACCAAGCACTTTAACCTTCGGCTGAGTTCCTAGCCTGCTTTGAACTCTGATCTTGAGCAGAGACTAGAGTTACCTTTCGAATACAAGTGATGGCTTAGAACGGATGGATTAGTCATTCTGCCAGTTCAGTGTAATTACCTAAGGAAATATGAGGTCCCCCTCTTTCATAAATTGGCAATGTGATGGTGCAGGGAAGTGTCCTGACAAGCCTGAGGTGGCACCTTGTGAGGTCCTCCCCAGAGACTGTTTTAGGTTACCTGTTCCATGCAATGCCTGAACCACCCCCAGCCCTGTCTCCATGGATACAAACACAGAACTTGCTCTCTTAAATTCTCTAAATCCAAGTGTGAATGGCAATCCCAATTTGGCTGTCCTAAGCCACCCAGGACAGCAGGAAACATTTAAATGAACCAAAAATATAAAGTGAGACTGACTGGGAAAGACGCAAAGGTGGATGACTTTCCATTGCCTTGGCTGGAGAACTTGAATGGGCTAAAATGTATCCTACATTTTACCACATCTCCATTCCTCTTCTGGCCATCACCCCATTGTCACACCAGGACTGTAAGCTGTTATGCAAGGTAGAAACAGAAAGGGAGCTGCGTGGGGTGCAGTCGGGGGAAGGAGGAGGCTCGGAACAAAGTCTGGAACTAGTTAGCACTCAGAAGTTCCAGAATACAGCAACTCTGATGTTAGGGAGACATTTTCTATTTTTTTATTTTCTACGCCTAGTGCAGTGCCAGGCACATAGTAGTAGTTGCTTAATAAATATTTGAGGGGATAATAATAAACTAGAGTGGGCCTTTACTAACCTCGCCTAAAGTTTATTATGGGTCAAGCTCCCAGTTCAAATGGTTGGCTCTGCCTGAGGGCTGCCACTAGATTTGTCACTCTATTCTTGCTATCATTTGTGGGCCCCAGGTGTCGCCTGGCTTTGAGGACCTGCGAATTCAGAAGACTATATGCACCCCCTATGTTCATTGCAGTGTTATTTATAGTAGCCAAGATTTGGAAGCAGCCTAAGTGCCCATCAGTAGATGAGTGGATAAAAAAGCTGTTGTTCATTTACATAATGGAATACCACTCAGCCATAAAAAAGAAGGAAATCTACCTTTTGCAACAGCAAGGATGGACCTGGGAGAGTATTATGCTAAGTGAAATAAGCCAGTCAGAGAAAGACAAGTACCATATGATTTCACTTATATGTGGAATCTAATGAACAAAATAAACTAACAAGCAAAGTGGAGACAGACTCATATACAGAGAACAAACTGACAGCTGTCAGAGGAGAGGATTTTGAAGGCTGGGTGAGAAAGATGAAGGGATTAAACAAAGAAAAAAAAACAAAGATTCATGGATTCCGACAATAGTACAGTGATTGACAGAGAGAAGGAGGTTGTGGGGAGATAGGAGAGGGAATGAGGGATAAATAGTGATGAAAGGAGACTTGGGGTGATAAACACACGATATAATATACAAATGATTATTATAGAATTTAAAGTTGAAACCTGTACAATTTTATTAATCAATGTCACCCCAATAAAGAGAAACCTAACCAAACCAAAGCCTGTATATAAGTGGATAAGTATGTGTGTGTGTGTGTGTGTGTGTGTGTGTGTGTGTGTGTGTGTGTATATATACAAATGTATATGTATTTTCTATGTGTATATATATATATTCATATTTAAGAAAGGTCTGGAAGGGCAAACACCAAATAGTTAAGAATGGATATCCATGGAAAGAGAAAATGGAGGCAGATGATCATATCAGCAGCTGATCACCTATAGCTCTAGTATCTTCTCTGTCTTTCTGCCATTTTGGACTATGTATGTCATACAAAGAGGAAATGAAAAGATGGCTAACTTAATTCTGCACATCTTAGCACTTGTGCCTATGCCTCTTCTCTTCTATGATGTGTTTGTGTCTCTGTATTGAAATTATTGGGAAACTATTAGTGAATTGGAGGTTGTGGATTAGTGTCAGAGTTCATATATCTGTTTTTTTTTCTTGTTTCCCATGATTTGATTGTCCTGGGTAATATGTACAGCCAGGAGTAGATTAAAGATATTAAAAATATCAATAAAGTATAATTTCCAAGAGTTTTATATTAGAATGCAGATGACTCTTTCTCAGGTTCAAAGAAAGCCTTGAGGAAAATGATAAGGATGACGCGGTTGTTGGTTGTGTCTTCTTTCAATGCCTGTGCTTCTAGTTATCTCGAATGGCAGAGATTTTCAAGAAGACCAAGGTCTGAACATCAGCTTCATCAGTTACCAATTATATGAACGTGGGCCACTCATTTAGTCTTCCAAAGCCTTAGTTATGGGGATTCTGTGAGGGTTAAGTGATTTCCATGTATGAAAATGCTTAGTACACACAGCAGATGCTCAATGGGTTTTCTTCTGATCCTTGGATTCTCTCAAAAATGCTTTTGGGTTTTGCTGTTCTCAGGGCATTTTAATATTTACCAGAGCCCTATGGCTTAGGACTATCTGTAGTTGTGTCACCTCTTTCTTTGCCCCTCCTCTGTTTCCCTTCTTTCTCCTCCATTCCTCACTCAGTCATTTCATCTTCCCTTCTCCTCTTCGTTTTTACTTCCATACAGAACTCTATGCCTTCTTCCCTTCCGCTTCTCCAATTATTTCCTAAGACTATTGGGGGAGAGTCAAGTGGGTCATAGAGAAAAGAGAAACACAGTGTAGAAAGGAAATAAAAACAACTCTTCCTCCTTCACAGTTGAGCCACACAGGATCTCTCTCATTTCTCCAAACTGTGCTTTGTTATAGCTCCATGTCTTTGCACATGCTGTTCCATTTTATTTTCCCTACTTTACTTGGCTAAATGACACTGTGTTTCCGGTCTCAGAGGCATTTCCTTGGGGTGGGGTGGGGGGCAGCCCTGGGCTTTAATGAACTATGTCATATACTTCTGCTCACTGTGCCCACAGGGCTCCATGTGTCTCAGATCAAAATACTGGAGTGACTAAACTGGAATTGCTCATTTAACAGCTTCCGTTTTCCGCCAAACTCTAAACTTTCATGCACAAGGAACGTGTTTCTCTTGTTTGTTTTCCCGTTTCTAGCACTTGGCTCAGGGCTTGGTCCTTAATAGGTGCTTGTTGGATGGAGCTGTAACTTGGTGTTTCACCATCAAGGTGTCTGGGAGAGAGCATGATGAGTTTTTCTCCACCTGACTTCTGCTCTAGGACCTCGGTTCTGTTCTTTCACTCAAGTTTTAGTCCATAATCTCAAGTAACCCCAAATAAAAGCAGGAAAAAGTATCAGATACGATCTGTGCCTATTTTATTAGAATTAAATTCCAAACCCCCTTAGCCTGGGGGTTATGGCTCCAAGTGAATTTTCATTCCTTCCTCTGTCCATGGACCTGATGACACAATCACACAAACTTGCCAAGTTATACTTCCCTTCGTGTCTTTGCTCATGCTGTTTCCCCAACTTTCAGAGGTGAGTTTCCTCATTCTTTGCTCATGGAAAGTCTTCTTATCCCTCAAGCTCTAGTTCAAATAACGGTCCTTACGTTTTTAGAGTTATTGTGAGAATTAAATGAGATAAATTGCATAAATGTATAGCACAGTGATTACCGTGGAAGAAGCACTCCATAAAGATTAGCTGTTAGCATGTTTTTCTCAACCAGACTTTAAGCTCAGAGAGGGTAGGAATCATTTTTATACTATTTATATCTGTACTCTAAGTATTTAGCATAAGGCTGAGTATATAGCAAATGCTCAGTAAATGGTTGAATAAATGAAGAGATAATGGTCCAAATCAGTGATTTTTCAACTGGGGTGCTACAATAATAAAAAAAAGCAATATCTGACTATTTAGCCAAGGGCAGTGACCTCTTTTCTCGTAGACTGTCAATAAAAAATGACAATGGTCAACAAAACAATAGCCATCCAGTGTGAATGAATGAAAGCAATACCTATTTTTTTGGGTAAGATCTGCAAAATATTTTTTGGTGTGCAACAGAATTTTAGAAATTAGTTTATGTGTGCCATGAGATGAAAAAAGTGGAAAACACAGTAGGGCAGACCCACTTAGTATATGTAGCACGCTATCTCTAGGCCCTATTAATTTTGGATAACAACAGTATCAGGATAATTATAACACATTAAGAATATTTTTATTGGTTTCGGAAAAGAAGGGAGAGGCAGAGACAGAAACATCCACGATGAGAGAATTATTGATTGACTGTCTCCTGCATCCCCCATACTGGGGAGAGAGCCTGAAACCCAGGTATGTGCCCTGACGTGGATTCAAACTGTGACCTCCTGGTTTATAGGTTAATGCTCAACCACTGAGCCACGTTGCCTGGGCACAATACATCTATTTTTGTAACTTTTATTTAAGTTTTTGAATTGGTAGTACATTCACAGGTTTTAAGTATAAAATCTATGAAAACTGTTAATTAAAAGATTCTTTTCCTTCCCTGCCATTTATTTAACCATCTTTATATTCCTTTGACAGGTAACCACTATTATTGCTTTCTTATTATCCTATCAGGGAAAATTTTTAATGCAAATAAAAACCAATACAAATATACATATGCACCTTTTGTTTTACTTTTCCAATATAGTAAAATAGTATATACCATTTAATTTTAGTAAGCACAGAGATTTTTTCCATATTATCACATTAATAGTTTAATTATTTTTTTTACAGTTACATAGTATTCCATATAGATATACCCATAATTTATTTAATTAATTTCTATAGGTTGTTGCCAAATTTTTCCATTATAATAATACTACAGATAATATCCCTGTACTTAATTTGTTTTACATTTGTATATCTGTAGCAAAAATTCCTAGAAGTACAATTGCTGGGTCAATGGGATATGTATTTGAAACTTTGTTAGACACTGTCAGATAGCCCTCCATGAGAATTCTACCAATTCGTAGTTCAGTAACAACATATAAAAGTGCTATTTTTATGCAGTTTTGCCAACACAGTTTATTATCAAACTTTTGGAATTTTTGCTAGTCTATTAGGTAGAAGAAAATACCTCAACTTCACCTAGTTTTAATTTGCGTTTTATTACCAGGAGTGAAGCTGGACATTTATTTCCCCCCACTTATTTAAGAATCATATCTATTTCCTCTTCTGTAAATACTCGGTTCCTGTTGCTGTGAACTTTTTAATTGGATAAATGATTTTTCTTTTACTCTTATGGATTTGTGGGCACTGTTTACATTCATGGGATATTAGCCCTTTATCTAGGTTTTAAGTTGCTGATATTTATGCCTAGGTGTTATTTGATTTTTACTTGACTTATATCCCCTTCCTCCCTCGTGCCCCTGCCTTCTCTAGTTGTTGGTCTTCTGTTCAGCTAGCTTTCCAGCGGTTCTGGATGATGGTTGTTCTGTATTTTAGTTGTAATTTTGATGTGGTTGTGGGAGGTGGTGAGTACAGGTGTTTATCTATGCCAACATCTTCAAATCTTCAACAAATATTTCTTGAGTGCCAACTGACTGTTAAGTGCTGTGCTGGGTGTCAGGTTGAATAAAACAGTCATGGGCCCTCTTTTCATGGGGCTTTGCTGTGGTGTGCTGAGTCAGCTCCCACTGGCTGGTTAAATTTTCAAGAACTTTGTGAACCTTGTAACTGGCAATATATATGGAAATTGGCAAACACTACAAGTCAGTGTTTTTTTCCTCTCTTCTTCTTTCTTTCTTTCTCACTGCCCCTTTTATTTAAATGGGGAGCTAGTTGTTAAACACTGACCAGCACACCACTACATTTATAGGGTTTTCCCTAAACTGATTCACCCCTTTTTCCTGTCTGCTGTTGCACAAGGGCCCCATAGCACCAATACACCTTGTTTTTCACAAATAATAGTTTCTTGAAATGTTGTGAAGTATTTAAATTATTGTAAGGTATTAGTCCTAACTGGTTTAGCTCAGTGGATGGAGCGTCGGCCTGTGGACCAAAGGTTCCTGGGTTCGATTCCAGTCAAGGGCATGTACCTTGGTTGTGGGCACATCCCCAGTTGAAGGAGGCAGCTGGTCAGTATTTCTCTCTCATTGATGTTTCTGACTCTCTCTCCCTCTTCCTTCCTCTCTGTAAAAATTAATAAAATATAGCCGAGACCGGTTTGGCTCAGTGGATAGAGCGTTGGACTAGGGACTGAAGGGTCCCGGGTTCGATTCCGGCAAGGGCATGTACCTTGGCTGTGGGCACATCCCCAGTAGGGGGCGTGCTAGAGGCAGCTGATCGATGTCTCTCATCGATGTTTCTGACTTTCTATCCCTCTCCCTTCCTCTGTGTAAAAAAAAAAAAAAAATTATTGTGAGGTATTATAGTTGACATGTTATAGGTTGTGCAACCCAAGGTGAAACTTGAAAAACAACAACTTTGCAGTGTTAAAAAATCATCATATTTTACTATATAATATGGGGATAATAATACTTCCTTTGTGGGGTTGCTTGGGGATTAAATGAGCTAATATGTGTCACGTGCTTATGGAAATGCCAGGCACAGAGTCATATAGAGTAAGCAGCATATAAAGTCAAGATGCACCCAGTTCTTTTAATGCATGATGTCTGCAGATAAATTATTTTGTGGTGCTGATAGTGTAAATGGACAACTAAGTTGCATCCCTCAGCTCCGTTCAATAAATCAAAAGGACCTCTTTAATTAAAAAAGATACTCAGAGGATTTTAGATATGGAATCTTAACTGCTAGAAGAAAGGCAGAACATCCATGTCTTTGGAACAGAAGGAATGCTGTACCTGTTTCTTTTTGCCATCTGACAATATTAAGGCTTTTAATAATAATAATTTAAAAACCTTACTTTTTTCCCTCTTACTTCTTTCCTAAGTAATTTAGGGACTCTGAGCATGCCACACCTGATTATGGTTCTCTTATCCTATATAATAAAAGCCTAATATGCAAATTGTCTCCTCAACTGGGAGTTTGACCAGTGGGTGGGGCTGGCTGGCCAACTGCGCATGGCCCCTCTCTCTGGCCAGCCCTCCCTGGCCTTCAGTGGCAACAGGCAGCCGGGGGAAGGGAGGCTCTGGCCACCAGCCCACAACCACTGGGGATCTTACCTGTGCATAAAATCCATGCACTGTGTCTCTAGTTCTATAAGAAAAGTCCAGAAGGGAAAGGGGGACCAGACAACCTCTCATGGGCCACTAACCCTGGGGTTTTGAAATTTAGCATCTTACCTCTGGTAGAATTCCCCAGCATTTACAAGATAAAGTATATAATTTATTCCTGATTCTATTGATTTATTTTTTATATTCCAGAGAATCTTTCTGAGATATAAAGGTAATTTTTTCACATGCAGATCCCCTATGTATTTTGTTAGATTTATGACTAAGTTGTTGTTTTTCTTATTTTTTGGTAGTATTTGTAAATGGTATTGTTTCACAATTTTATATTCAAGTGTTCATCAATGTCATTTGTATGTAGATCTTATTTCCTATGACCTTGCTACAATAATAATTTATTAGTTCCAGGAGGTTTTTTTCTTTGTAGATTATTTGGAGTTCTCTACATTAACAATCATGCCATCTGCAAATAAAAATAGTTTTATTTCCTCCTATCTAATCAATTTATTTTTCTTGTCTTATTGCACTGGGTAGGACTTTGAGTAGGAATGATGAGAGAAGATACCTTTCTCTTGTTACATTTTTTAGGAGGGAAATGTCCTGTTTCTCAGCATTAAGTATGAGGTTAGCTGTGGGTTTCTTTGTGTATACTCTTCTTTTAGATATGGAAGTTCCCTGTAGTTATCATTTTCTGAGACCTACAGAATGTTGATGGTTTATTTTAATCTGATCTATTGAGAGATTTGATTTATGATCTTTTCTCTCAGGTCTGGAGTGGAAGGAAGAAATGACATTTCACCCTTGGTCTCTATGACTAGTCCCCAAGAGAGCCTTCTTCTGCCTTCGTCCTTTACCCCTTGTCATAAAGCCAGGGATTTCTCACAGCTGCGTCTGAGAAAGAGGTAGCATGAGGTGGTGGAACGATGAACTTCCTTCTGAATTTGAAGAGCTGTCCTAGCTGGTTTGGCTCAGTGGATAGAGCATCTCAAGGGTCCCAGGTTCGATTTCAGTCAAGGGCACATGAGCAGGTTGTGGGCTCAATCCCCTGTAGGGGGCATGCAGGAGGCAGCTGATCAATGATTCTCTCTCATCATTGATATTTCTATCTCTCTCTCCCTCTCCCTTCCTCTCTGAAATCAATAAAAATATATTTTTCAAAAAAATCTGAAGAGCTGACACTTCTTATCTAAGAGACCTAGAATGAATCATAAAACCTCATTTCTAAAGTTAGGGACATAATTACCTTATAGAGAGAGCTATGCAGGTAGGTTGTAATGATGCCAACCTTAAATTACTCTACAAATTTAGGTTTTAAGACTATACATTTTTAGAGGGCAGGATTCATGTTAGTTCATTTTTGTGTCCCCTAAATAGTCATAAAGCACAGTAAATGTTTAACATGTATCTAATTATCGTGCTATTGCATATATTTCCCAAGATCTCTTTCTTTGCCCTTGGGTTGTGTGTGTCAGGTGCTAAATAGTGCGTGTTGTTGCATGGGCTATCAGTCAGGTTCTGGGATCTTGGAAAAATCACCCAGACTTCCTAACAGAGATTATTTGGATGACTATGTGAGATGAACCATATAAAGCACACTTCAAAATATTGGCTCATGGGAAATGCTCAATAAATGTTATTTTTATAGGACCTTCATTAGGGTACTAGAGAACTGGAGAGGCAAACTATGCAGGTTTTGTTTTCATGTTTGTAGTTTTGTTTGGTGTCTGCTTGAGGAAACTTTCTTATTTGCTCATGGGTGATCATGGAGGGCTGGAGTGAGGGGAAAATGTGGCCCAAAGCTGACAGCTAGCCCAACTTTCCATTTGTGCTGATTCGCTAGTTGTCTTCTTTTCCTGTCCACTAGGTGACACTGTTTACTCATCTATGCTACTCCATTTAGCCCTTTCCACAAATCTTAATTTTAAAAGTTGCATGTTTTGGTTGGGGGTGGCATGGGGAAGCCGTGTGTGTACTGGGAAAGAAAGTACTAGTATAAGTGGCCTGCCATTGACCAACCTTTGAGGTACAATTAGGGGCCAATTGTCACTTATGGTTATGTGACTTTATGGGCTAGTTTCAAACTATTTTTAAAATTGATTTAAAGAGCAACATGCAATTAGTCTCTGCTTCTATTCCAAAAAATGAAGGAACACATGGACTACTCCCCCTACCAAGCCTTCACCAAATCCAAGGATAAAAAAATGTTGAGTATATATATATATATATATATGCTCTTAAATGTCTGTTTCCGTCTCTTCAGTGGTTGTTAATGAGGGCACAGACCACTAATAAGCAGTTGAAGCAGTTTCGAGGCTAAGCTTAAGTTGGGCCTTCCACTGTAATAAAAAGTAGTCACTGCAGTGCATTCATTTGGATGTGGAGTCTGCAGAGGCCCCTGTTGTCTTCCAGGTCAGGTATGATCCCCTTTCTGCATAGCTATATTGCCACAGACTTACAGGAAATGGTCATTTACCTGGACGCCACCCAGGTGAAACTTGGGATGACTCAAAAGTGGCACATGTAATGTTTGGACAGAAAAAAATTCAAAGTGATTTTTCTGCCCTTGCATTTCCAGACAGGGGGAGTGTGTCAACGCTATCAATCCAAAGGATCAAGATATCAAAGATTTTCTCCATTTGCGTTAGACTTTAAGGTCTATTTTTTTCTATTTATCATCGCCTCTTCATTGTCCATGATAACTTTAAAATTAAGTTGTTTATTCTGTTTGTTATGTTTGTTTATGATGCTTGTTTATAGTTTAGCTTTTTTTGTTTTGTTTTTTTTTGTCCTTGGAAATAACACAACCAAAATTCTCTAACAAATATTTCCCAGTTCAGAATTTTTCTAAAGCTTTTCTGGCCTCCCTTGCTAATTAGCTCCAATTTTCTTTGCTTCTCTGTGTCTACTAGCACGCACTACCTTGAGCTGGTGTGCAATAAACAACTAACTATACTCTCAGTTTTGGCAGCTATATTTTGAAAGACTGTCACAAGCCCCCCCCCCCCCCAACAAAACAAAACAAAACATGAATTAAGCTGCTTTTTAATGAACAGGCCAACTCTTTTGCACTTGGGCACGGAGGACATTTTCATATATTGTGAGCAGCAGTTACCATGTCTTCCATGTATTTATGCTCTGCTTTATTCAAGTGCAGTAATAACTTTAATAATTGTTACCAAGCACTGTTGAATGCTCAGCACCCCTGTCTGCAATGGGGCTTCCTACAGAAGATTCTTTATGGGAAACCAACGCTGTGTCATCAGTAGTTGCATGAAGCGATGTGGGGAGCAGCCAAGATAACAGCAGCCTCTGCCTAGAAGCAGAGCAGCCGGGGCTGAACCATGCATCTTGTTGTTCCTTGATTCGTTGTGGAGCATCTGTGACTTCTGGATTTGCTCAGTCACATCTCCAGCTTGCACGGTCCTCGGAGGAAGTGGGAGAGAACAGAGGAGGGAAAAGGGAGAGAGAAGTGGGGACAGAAAGAAATTCAGGGCTGGCTTTGGTACATTTGAATTCTAACTGTTGGGCCATTCTCCTAAGGAGTGAATACTAATTACACCAACTATTTCAAATCATGTCCTGTAATTGTAAACCAAATAAATGTTCCTGAGCAAAAGGTGGAGGCCACTGAGCCTATTTAATTGATGATGCACCTTGAATTTAAAGCCAGGGCTCCGGGGGACACAGGCTTTGTGAATTTATTTCATTTCATGACATGTGCCCTTCTCCTTCAATGCTACTTTGGCATAAAGGCTGTAGGCTTTCACATAACGCTTTCATTTCAACAGTTAACATGCTATTAGCGATGGCTGTAGCACCTTCTAGGGACATGAAGATATACAGCCTTTTTTTTTTTTTTTTTTTTTTTTTTTTTGAGAGGCATGGGCTGTTGTGCTTTTCTCAAGGTAAATGAGAAATAGGTTATGGTGCATGGAGGGTGCTGCCCTCATTAACAATGCCTGCAGGTCTCGACCAAACTCTAGCTAGGTATTTGTATACTGTCTGTCAGTGAAAATATAACAGTGCTGCTTCCCAGGGGAAGGTGTGACATTACATGTTACATTTGAGCGCTGTAGGCCCTCAAAGATCTGTTGTAGCTTTTAGAAGAAAGTGAGTTTTTCTTTTCTGAGCCAGATTGATCTTCCTAAAGCACCTTGCCCTTTAAATCTTCGGGTGGTTTGTTGTTTATTAAGTCATGCTGAAACCTCGTGGAGACAAAAGCCTTCCTCCTTCTAGTCCTGTCTTTTCCAGGCTGTGCTCGGGCGCTCCCCTGTATCTCCCTCCCCAACCAGCAGGGACTCTGGATTTGGCTCTCCCTGTCTTTGAGGAGACTTGTCACTCTTTCCAGGTGCTCTCAGGGACTCTCCTCCCTAAAACACATCTCTTATCATCAGAATCCTGCTCACCATTAAAGAGCCAGTTTATTTATTTTTAATTTTTTAAAAAAGTATTTTCATTGATTTCAGAGAGGAAGGGAGAGGGAGAAAGAGATAGATACATCACTGACGAGAGAGAATCATTGCTTGGCTCCCTCCTGCACACCTCCATCAGGGGTTTGAGCCTGCAACCTGGGCATGTGTCCTGAAGGGGAGTCAAACCTTGACCTCCTGGTCCATTGGTTAATACCCAACCACTGAGCAACACCAGCCGGGCTTAAGGGGCCAGTTTAAATATCATCGTTGACAAAAAGTTCTCCCTGATTCTCTTCTGCCTTGAGGCAGAAGTAATTTTTCATTTCTCAGAATGTGGTACCTCCTTGATGGCTGTTGGATCTTGCTTGTTGCTAGCTGCTTGTGTCTGCAGCATCTCTCCTACAACACGGCCAGCTCCCAGGCCCCGGGGAATAGATAACCTGTGTCTGCCTCAGTGATTTGTGCAGCACCAAGTATAAAATATGTAGTCATAAATTTTTTTTGAGGAAATGCATAGCTTAAAGCATACACACTGTCTTGCTGGACTAATTTTAATAGCTGTGCCCAATTGTTGATAATATAAAATAACAGTAAAAATAATTAGTATAGATTTTATACAGGTTTTGCTTCAATTATCTTTTTCAAATAGTTACCTTCTCTCAGATGTGTTTGAAACATAGTGGGTGCTCAGTCAACCAGCTCATAACTACCTGAATTCAGTCCCACAGCAAATTAGGCTCCACAATGAGGCAGTGAGAGTTTTAATCAGACTCTTAGGAATTTATCAACTAGAGAGCAATTTTTCCAGATTTACATGGAAACTGGAAACCTTGAAAGGGAGAATGGATCATTATGATTATTGATGCACATGAATCTGGGGACTGTTGGCAATAAAGGATGAGAAACATGTTTAAATGCAGCATGAACTAATACTAACACTTACTGAGCACTTACCGTGTGCCAGGCACTCTGCCCATTAGTCTACTACATGCATTACTTCATCTGACTTCCCAATAATTATTATTTCCACTTTATAGATAACAAAACTGCCGAGTCTTAGAAAAGTTAAGTAAGTGGTTGCATAAACCATTAAATCTCTTTGAGTAAAGATATTTCCTTCCAGAAGAAAGGTCAGGACCTATTCAAGAATGTAAATAATCCTTTCTATTAATATTTACAGGGTAAACTAAAACTATTGTTTGAATTTTAAATTTGACAGTAAAATAGTAATCAAGTTTTCAGATTAATTTAAATTGGCTAATTGAAATAAGTGAGTACTCAAGAAAAATTAAGTATACTGGACAAAAAGCTGTTCCTAAAATACTAACTAAAATTTATATCAGTAGTTCATCTCAGAACTGAACCTCACATCACCCTGTTTGGCCCCAGAGAATGACTGGTTAGCCAGAGACGGGTAAGATTTCTCAGGGAAGGAATAACCTAAGACAGGCACAGCCACAGAGGGAACTTCAAGGTCAACAGAGGTGGGGCACAGACCCACACTCTCCTAACTCTGCAGGGGCCTGAACTCTCACCCCTTCTGAGGGAGGCCTCCTGCCCTCAAGGCTGCTTCACTTCGCATGCACAGCTGAGATCGAGACCCAGGTTACATACAGAGACTAGGCCAGCAACAGCAGCCCTATATCTAAATCCAATCTAGCACCAGGAATGCTCAGGGCCTACTCAAGAATGCAAATAATCCTTGCCACAAATATTTACAGGGTAAACTAGGATTATTGTTTGAGTAATTTGACAATAAAATAGTAATCAAGTTTTCAGATTAATTTAAATTGGCCAAGTGAAATAAGTGAATACTCAAGAAAATTTAAGTGTACTGGACAAAAAGCTGTTCCTAAAATATTAACTAAAATTTCTATTAGTAGTTCATCTCCATGTAAAATTGCCTAAAGCAGTCATATTTTTGTGCAAAAATTAAAATTTAAAGTTACCAAGACTGCAATATAAAAGTTCCAAAGGCCCCCATTAATAAAAAAGGGGGGGATAGTGGGGTAATATCATGTAAGGAAAAATATCCTGTAAGTAAATTACATTTAGAAAATTCTTACTTCAGAAAATTAATTTCCATTTGTAATGCTAACACCAGGACACCCATGAAAAACACACATGATGTCAAAATAAGCCAAGGGAAAATCATTTGGGCAAAAATTAAAAGAATCCCAAGACTAATTTACAGAAAAGATTCCTTTATTAACTTTTGGTCGAGAATATGTTTGTATATTTTCAGAAAACAACTCCAAGACCATATGGATTTCTGCAACAAAGAGGAACTGACAGGTCTGCTCCAACCACAAAGACAGGCCAGAGATGGAAGACGTTGACAACACCTTGCCATACTAGCAGTCAGCAGCGGTGCGTCACTGCAAGCTGCCCAGGACCAAACCAGAGAGGGTGGAACTTACATTGCCACCATTTGTCCACCATCCAGACACCATTGCTGACATGTACACATAAGGAACTATTTGATATTAAAACTGGGACTCAGAACTTTTGGATGTTGAAACTGAGACTCGAACATTTTTTGTTCTTAATATGTTTATTTCTAGTATGCAGATTCAAGACTTTTTTTTAAAGAAATGAAACGGGGAGAAAAAGATAGATACAGAGGCAAAGAGGCATTGAACAGACTGCCAAACTACAGTGGGAAGGCAGGGAAGGGTGGGGGGCAGGGGCTGTGGGAGATCAACTGAAGGACTTGTATGCATGCATATAAGCATAACCAATGGATACAAGATGGGGGGCAGGTGAGGGCATGTGCTGGGGGGTAGGGGAGGCTGCGAGGAGATCAATGGGGGAAGGAAATATATGTACTACTATTTGTAATACTTTAAAGAATAAAAAAAATATATATTGAAAAAAAAGAAAAGATATTTCCTTCTAGAAGAGAACATTGTACAGAATCTCTTGGGCAGCGTTAGAAATAGAAATTTTTCATTCAGCCCCGAACTTCTCTTCTTAGTGCTCCTGTTTTACAGATGAATGAACTGAGGCCTAGTGAGGGATGTGACTTATTCAGGATCACAGAGCTGGTGAGATCTGGGATTAGACCACAGATATATGGAGTCCCAGTCCAGAGGGTGCCTGTTAGAAGATGGTGTGCTATCACACAGATTTGGAGGTACATGAATCTGGCTAATTTTACGTAAAGCATAAGCCCTGTGTGTAGTAAAAGCCAGAGGCAGCTCACTGAACCCTAGATGGTATTAGTGCTGTCACTTTATAAATGTCTGACTACCTTTCTTTTCTCTCATAGGCTAATTTATTAGTACTCATCTCAACTTGTTATACTCACATTTGCATTCCCATCTCTTACCATAGTTCTTAGCCCAAGGCAAGTATTCCATTAGAACTTGTTGAATGAAAGAATTAGTGAAAAAGATGCTTGAATGAATGAACAGTTCTTGCTTCTAATTCACTCTATTGGTGTGTCTTCTTTCTGGTCAGAATAATTCTAATTCTTTAATGTTTTAAGAGGAATCTGCCTTCTTTTGAACATCTGAACCTTTTGGTTGGCTCTTTACTCAACCCTTTCTAAGTTTTTCATGTTCTTCTTTGGTTTGATGAAGAGATCAGTGAAACTATCAGGTAAAAATGCTAAAACCCTTCCTCATTTATAGAACGGAGTAAAAAAAGTTTCAGTTTCTAGGAGTGTGTAGCTATAACTGACTTCGTAGCTTGTAAGAGGCTTTGGGCCTTGAAATGTTAGAGTTGAAGGGATTGAAGGAATTACTGCTAAGTGTTTTTGTTGCTTTGTGTTTGTTGGTTGGTTTGTTTTGAAGTAATGATGATAACGTAGTTAGGGCAAAAGTCTTTATTGCTTAGAACTACTTAGGTATTTTACAGATGAAATATTATGTCTAGGGTTTGTTTAAAAAATATCAGCAGGAAAGAATAGGGGCAAGTTAAGGCAGTATAGGTAAAACAACATGTATTAATAATTTTTGAAGCTGGGTTAATTATAGGATTCTCTGTACTTTTGTGAGTGATTTTTTTTCTTATAATACCAAGTTAAAAAAATACGGAAAAATCTACTTATTTTAAATGAGAAACCAAAGCCGCAAAAAGTAAGGATGCATGCCCAACATCACGAAAGTAGATAATGGAGAACTTGAACTAGAAGGCTATCTCCCACTCAAATGCTCTTTCCAGTATACTCTGTGTATTAATGAGTTCAGTTTGCATTCTCTGTAGATGTTTTTCACATTACCTCCATCCTGCTGATGATAACTCTGGCATGCAAATACCATTTATGATTCTAGTATCCTGTCATCCTAACTTGTTTTACTCTCTCTGTGATTTAATAAGTATAAAGATGTCCACACTCCAGGTAACAACCAAAAGAGAAAACAGTTGATGTAACTCTTTGTTTTTACAGCATTCTCAGAGACTAAAATAAAACATTAACAGAGAACCAAACAGAAAAAAACATATATGCAAGGAATTTCAATTGATGAACAGTCACTTGACATATTTAAACTTCTAAGTAAGCAATTGCATACTCAACAGAATCTAAATAATGTCCCAGGAGTAATTACTAATTTAAGTGTGTAATAAAATGATAAAATGCTTTGATAGGGCTCTGGACTACAGAGTCTCTGTGATGCATCCAGCAGCTTGGCAGCCATCCAAAGCACCAAGTGGCTTCAAGTTTGGAATATCTAGCTCATCAGAAGCCAACTACCTCAGGAATTCACCTGTGCCCGGAACATGCAGGGTTACATGGTTTTATGTATGTTCCTCTTGATAAAGAAAGAGCAAGCATCTCTTTATTTGGAGGAAAGGAATAGGGATTGATCTGAAGAAGGGAGGGAATAAAGAATTCAGAATTTGTAGGGGTGAGATGGGGAAGGAGGAAATTTTTGGGGAATTAACTCATTTAGGTGTAGTCCTAAGAGGAATACCATGAAATGATTAGTAGCAAGCTATCAGAGTGGTATAGCCCAGAATAAAAGTTTGATAGTGGGAAACCTGAGTCAGGTGACTTTTTCCAGGTGAGTGGAGGTGTTTGAGGGAGAGCACAACCAGCAAGTTAGTCTCCTGTGCAGAGCCAGGGGAGACCACAGGAGCGATGGATCTGCAAACAAGTGCGAGCCATAAGGTATTGGAAACACTGAAGGGATTTTAAACTCATGTGGAATTAAATAGCACTCGTCTCCTTAAATAGCTTACAAAACATTTTTGTATTAGGCTTAAGACACTTCCTTTAAGTAACCTGTAAACACTGGCAAGACATAAGTGTTTTGTTTATTTTTTTTCCCAGACAGAAATAATTCTCTTAGCTCCTAAGAAACATTGTCAGTATAAAATTGGTTTTTGTCCTGTAATTCTTTTGCATGTATTCTCCAATTCCCAGAATGATATAACACTTTTTAAGAGGTTAATATTAACTTTGGATTTCAATTTTAAACAAACTTCTCAGTGAGAAACAGTTAGACATGAAAGCATACTTCTAAGTGAATTGTGTATTCATTTAAAGTTTAGGAAAAAAAAAAATAAAAACAAACCCTGCTCCACCCCCACTCAGCATGTGACTACAGGTCACCACCCTTGGAACATTGTGCTTTGAGCTTTTGACTGGATTTGCTTCTGAGGTTAAGAGAAGTGTGTGGCAGATGTTGGGAGGCAGTTGGGGATGGGGGTGGGGTACAGGGATGAAGGGGCTGCCAGATGTTGAGCGGGAGGGAGGAGTGTGAGGATAAAAGCCTGCCAGATGTCTGCAGTGCAGCGTTGGGGCACCTGCTTTCCATGATCTTCTGAAGATGATTTATATATCACATCAGTAGGATCTCATAAAGGTCTTACCCCTCCCTGATAAATACTGAATCCAGGGTTTATATAACTATTTTCTGCATGGCTTCTTGCTTCAGATTATGTCTTTCTGACATAAATTGAAGCTTATATGAATGAAAATACACAACCAATATACTCATTTATAAATAAAAGAGGGTTGTTTGGGGGGGTTAAGGGGGGAGGTGTTGGGGTAAGGCTTTGCACTTAAATCTGTTGTTCTAGATTAGAAAGACAATCACCTTTTATTTTCTATTTATTTTATCTTCCCAATGAGGAATGATTTGCTCTTCTCTCTTCTCCACAATGAATTTAATAGATTTATTCATCAAGTTTTCTAAATTTAGACATCAAACTGATGTTTTTCTCCTACTGCTTAATTTATTCTTAGCAGCACTTACATAAGGCCAGGCAGTGAAAGATATGGCAACATTACTAACTTGCTGTGACCTGGAATGCACTGATAGAATAAAATAATAATAATGAAGATTGATGTATCAGAGAGACTTAATACCAGCCGTCCCTAATGAAATCTGTTTTATGCTCACAGTTTCTCCCTACAGTGCTTTTGGCTACATGTTTCCTGTGGTTCTTAGTAGTCTAAGTTTTCCTTGTGATGCCTGGGATAGGCTCAACTCGTAGGCTAATGGGTGGGCCACACAAAGGAAAATATGCAGATCTTGTCATTTCCTTGGATTTTAGGAAACTTTAGTGTTTTCTAGGACAAGATTTGATTACAAAAGGTAAAATGCCTCACTCTGATCTTGTTTGAAAGGCTTAGAAATAATGGTATTTGGGGACATGGAGAGTCTAGGAAGACTGAAAGAGAAGCTGTATTGGTCCCAGGGCCTTTCAATGCTCGGAAAGCCAAGGCGAGTCATTGACCATGGAGCATAGTTAGCAGCATTGATCATTGTTCCTCCAGACTGCAGCGACCTTCTTGCACTCAGGAAATAGTTACTGAGCACCTGGTGGGTGCCACAGCACTAAATTCTGGAAATATATGGTGAAAGACGTCCTTTCTTCTTGGAACTTCCTGTGCATGGGGAAGACAGGCATTGAATGGGTACTTACTCAAATAATTATCCACAATGTGTGCCAAGAGAAAATATAATAGTGGGACTTTGGTGGATATCATCAGATAACCATGGAATGAATTGCCTTATGACTTGGCAAATAGGTCTCTCATTTAGGATCGCCAAATGGACTCTACTTGGTTGAGTGAATCAAGGTGACGGTGGGTAAGCATTCTGTCAGGTGGTTCTCTCTTAAGTTCTCCCAGGGGCAATCCCAGAGGTAGAACTTATCTTTCTATGTAGGCCCTATATTTTAAAAAAAATAAACTTTTGATTTTAGAGTAGTTTTGGATTTATAGAAAAGTTGTGAAAATAGTACAGAGAGTTCCCATATATTCCATACCAGTTTCCCCTATTACTAACATCTTACCTTAGTGTGGTACATGTGACACAATTACTGAACCAACATTGATACATTGCTGTTAACTGAAGTTCATTTTTTTATTCAGATTTCCTTAGTTTTAATGTAATGTTCATTCTGCTCTAGAATCCCATCTTGGATACCACATTACATTAATTTGTCTTGCCTCCTTAGCTCTTTGGCTATGACAGTTTCTCAGACTTTCCTTGTTTCAATTACTTTGATAGTCTTCAGGGTACTGGTCAGGCATTTTGGAGGATGCCCCATTAGTGGAGTTTGTCTGATGGTTGGTGTTGTTATGATTGGGTAGGGTTATAGGTTTGGGGGAGGAGGACTGTAGAAGTAAAGTACCATTATCATCATATAACATCAAGGCACATAGTATCAATAGGATATCACTTTTTTTTGTTATTGTTGTTAACCCTCACCTAAGGATATTTTCCCATTGATTTTTAGAGAGAGTGGACAGGAGGGGGAGAGACAGAGAGAGAAACATTGATATGAGGGAGACACAACAATTGGTGGCCTCCCAAATGCACCATAATCAGAGCGGGGGATGGAGCCTGTAACAGAGGCATGTGCCCTTGACTGGAATACAACACAGGACTCATCAGTCAGTGGGATATTACTATTGATGTTGATTTTGACCACCTGGCTGAAGTAGTTTATTAGGTTTCTCTATTCTAAGGTTACTCTTTTCTGCCTTTTCCATACTGTAGTCTTCGGAAGGAAGATACCATGGGCAATCCTGGGTAACCCTGCACTTAAGGAGTGGGAAGTTATGCTTCCCTTCCTTGAGGGTAGAATATAAATTATTTGGCAGTTTTGTTTGAATTGGAAATTCATTTATTCTCCCTCATTCATTTCTTTATTTGGTCACTTATTTGTATCACCATGGTCTCATGAATTTTTATTTTATACTTTGGATTATAATTCAATACTATTTTACTTTGTTGTTCAAATTGCTCTAGCTTAGGCCACTGGAAACTCTTTCATTTGGTTCTTGTGTCCCTTAGACATACCACATCATTGTGTGTGAATGTTTTCTTTTTTACATTTTTTGAGTTCTTCATTACTTTCTGGCCCTATAAGGTGTCCCAGGCTCATCTTGTATATTTCCTCTATAGTCTTAGATTCAGCCATTTCTCCAAGGAACCCTGGTTTGTTTGTTGTTTTTTGGCGAATGGTGTTAGACACCAAGCCTTGTCTGGGTGCCTCTGGTTTGTTTTTCACACTATTTCACCTGTGTAATAGGGACTAACAGGAATGTGGCGTGGAGAAGGAAGTCTGAACTTCAGAGTCCAGCCTTGTGTCGGTTTCTCATATTCCCCACTTGTTAACAGCAGAGCCCTGAACACCTTTCTTATCTATAAAATGGGCATAGTATTACTTACCCTAAGGATTGTTATGACAATTAGAAAAAAGTATTTGTAATGGGTCTGACAGGTAGCATCTGTTCAAAAAAGTCATTTCCATAGAGCGGTAGGTCCATATGGATGTCACCACCCCAGAGTTAATTAAACACCAAGGAAAATAAGTGTTTAATTTTTCTAGTTGCATAAGCAAAACCATATTATCCATGAAGAAAATAAAAAAGAAGATGCTTTACTGACAATACTACTACTCTAACATATGTTCCCTTTTAGTTGCTGTCATTATGTACTTATTTAAAAAATATTTTCATCACACTGTATATAAAAAGAGAAATAATGTTTTTACCATACTGTATGTAGTAATAATAAAATAGCCAACTTACTGAGTACTGATCTTGTTCTCAACCCTTACATGGATTTGATCTCCATTTTATAGTTGAGAAAACTGAGGCTCAGAGAGTTTAAGTTGCCTTCTCAGAAGGCACACAGCCAAGGAGAGGAGAAGACAGGACTTAAAAATCAAGGTCTGTCTGGGGCCAGAGCTTGAAACCCTTACCATTACATTTCCTCCTCTATGCAGACACACCCTCCTGATACAGTCACATGTATACACATATGTGTATGTATTCATTTCTTTATGCAACATAAACTGATTGTTTGCTGTGCTAAAAGCATTAGATGATGTCCATAATAAAAAATAAATAAATTGTTCATAGTCCCTTTTTTAAGGTGTTATCACACAGAAAAGTGACTGTAATATAATTCTGTGTGTAATAAACAATGTTGGAGCTATACAGATTAAGGTAATGAGGAAAACAGAATGCTTCAGACCTGCCCCATGACCAGGAGAGCTTAATGGAGAAGGTGACATTTGAACTGAGTCTTGAAGGATAGGCCAGATTTAAAATGTGGCATTTTAGTCAAAAGCAATACTAAAGATAAAGCTGTGGATGCTTGCGGTAGATTATATCATTGAATAGCAATTATTCATTCCATTCCACAAACTGCTTGGGGTGGAGCATATTCCCTTACCCTCAGTGACTTTGGGCTTTGCCTTGTGACTTTCTTGGGCCAGTGGAACGTGGATGGAGTGACATCATGATACTTGTGACTCCAGGCCTTAAAAGAGATGTGATAAGTTTTTGCTAGCCCTCTTGGAGCTTCTTCCCTCTGCCATCAGAACATATCTCAGGTAGCTGTGGCTCCTTCGGCCTGGGTCCCAGAAAGAAGATACAAGGAAGCAGACCTGAAAGTGACCTGGCCTGGGTCCAGGCTGGTCCAGACGAGCCCAGCTAAGACTATGCAAACTTCAGCAGACATGCAGACTTGTGAGTGTAAATTAAATGTCAGTTGTTATGAAACACTGAGATTCTGGGGGTTGTTTGTTATGCAGCATAATCTCAGGAGAAAAAAAAAACCTGATTCATACAACGCCAGAAGGAATAGGCCAAATTAGAAGAGATTGTAATTGTCCAGTTTGGCTGAAGGATACACATGCACTCCTGCACTCGTAAACAGAGGAGAATTTTAACTTAAGACATGAAAATAAAGACTTTGTTGGAATTTGGTTGCCAAAATGCCCAAGATGATTTAACAGGCATTTTATGTAAGATTTATGAAAAATCTGCAAAGTTATGGACCTGGAATAAAAGCACTGAATGTCTTAGGTATTTTTCATTCTCTCCCCTACCCTTATTGTGGGATATCATTACAAATATTAGGGACATGGGTCTTCCCTCAAAGAAAGTTTAATAAGCAAGATATGTATGTAATACAAGGGGAGTTCTTGTAAATACGAAAGTAATAAGAATTAAGGAATCTAAACCAAAGGTGACATGCTAGAAAGTGGTTAATCATAGCAGTATAATGGGTGTCATTAATTCATAAATGCCCTTTCCTGAGGCAGGTAATTACCAAAGGTCCTCTACTACTTCTACTTCTCTACTGGACCTTCAGAGTCCAGGAACATAAATGCTTATTGTTAATGATTGACAAGCCACCTGGGTGCTTAGCCCAAGTAAAGCTCTGGTGAGAGGAAACAACATGTTTTAAAGCAAAATAAGTGTGTGAGAAAAAAGATTGAGTGAGTGGGTGGCTCTGTGGGAAAGGATCCGAAGGGGGTGGTTTTTGAGGAAAGCCCTAAAGTACAGAACTAAAACTCATGCTGGGACTGTGGGTGCGTGGACTAGACTAGAGAGGCCTTCCTTTAATCTCCATCCCCGGTGGACTCAGGTTGGAAGGTGTTGCCCCACCTTTACATGAAAGACTGTCTTTCCTCATGGTTTTATTGTTGTGCTTTGCTGTCCGTGAGACCATGTGGTTGTGAATGAGGCGACTCTGCTTCCTACTTGCAAGTCAGCTATATATCATCACAGTAAAAGAGCTTGTCTTCCCGCAGCCTTCAGGACATGCCCGGGTATTATGTCTCCTTTATGAGACATACTTGTACCATTACTTTTTAGCTAATTAATTCTGCACCATGGAGAAAATTTACAACCATAGCTTCCCTCTTGCATAACAATGAGGAAAATTCTGTCTTTGGTACCTACTTCTGAGGTGCTACTATCACTGCCTGTCTCCAGTGAATCAGCACTGACTCTTTCCAGGGTGAGCAGGAGAAATGTAGGGTCCTCCAGCTGAGTTCCTATGAGCACTGCTTCGACCCCCACGTTGGTGTGACCGCAGGCACTGCAGCCATAAATCAGCTCCACAGGAAGCCTTGCCACTTGAAGAACTACAAAACATACTTCACCAACATTTGCTGAACACTTGCTATTCAGCAGGCATTGTGGTAGGCATAGCAAGGGATAAAAAAAATGAATAAGACATGGTTCTCTCCTCCATGGGGGTATATAATCCATTGGAGAAATAGGCACAGAAGCAACCAACGCAAGGATGTGGGAGGCTGAGTCGGGGAAAAGTTTGGGCACGGGCCACATTCAGAACCACCCAGACTCTAGGTTCCAACTTGGGACATAGTGTAACAGAAATCCCGTTCTGGCCACATGGAAAGCCAGAAGCAGGCATGAAAGAGGGGACTGGTTTGAAACATGTTCTTATCATTGTGGTCAAAGCTGAGGTTCCTTACGTTGTTCCGGGGACAGAAGAACATACCCAATTGGATAAAAGTTTCTTTTTTAAAAGCCCCACTTTATCTTTTCTTCTTAACTTCCTATTTTTGTTTCCCTTCCCAGAGGCATAATTTAGGAGGCTCCTAGAACATTCTCTGCTTGTGGGATGAGGGAGGTATGAGTCTAGTGGGCCTCACTCATATCAGAACCAAGTGGGTTTGTAATTTAGCAACAAACCTACTGTGCTCATCATAAGCTGGTTTCTCTTTGGACTGAGTAGGAAGTGAAGAAAGCCAGCTTTCTTTTCTTCATGTTGATGTTAGACTCCTTTTAGCTTCAGTGAGCTCTCATAGAGATCATCTTGAAGATCTGGTAGCAAAATACCTCTTGCTAATAGCTTATTCACTTTTTCTTGGAAGACAGGTCTGGGAACTAGGCTCGTAGGCTGGGAAAACAGACAGGGGTTGGGGCAGCAGCTGTTTTTAATGTGCTTGGAGGCTACATATGTACTATGTAGAGAACACATTGCATTCAGTAAGTTCATAAAATATGCATGTGAGTGTGGTAAGAGCATGACAGTAAAAATGGTGCTGCCCACACAATGGAAACACTTTGTTATGCTGGCTACACCATGCAGCTTCATGTCTCAGAACATGGCAGCCAGTAGGTGTTCTTTAGCATTGAGATTCGTTGAATTCTAATGGCACCATACTCTATTTCCCCACATGGTGAATATACAACACTGATAAAATTGTTAGTGGTACCTTCTAGCCTCTGGAGAGAACTCAAGGTACTTCTGGGCCAGTGTCATCCCTGATATATGGAATAATTTAAGGAGACCATTGGGAGAAAAGCCTCAAATATAGGGTGCCGACAATATGTCATACTAGCAAGGGATAAAGCTTTGAGAGGGAAGGTAAATAGTATCATGATTAATACTAAGTGTCCTCATGACTGTAGCATTACTTTTGCTACAGCTAGTGTGGCTCAGTGGTTGAACATTGACTATAAACCAGGGGGACTGGGTTCGATTCCCTGTCAGGACTACGCTTGGACTGTGGGATCAATCCCCAGTCAGGGGGTGTGCAAGAGGCAGCCGATCAATGATTTTATTTCATCATTGATGTTTCTATTTATCTCTCCCTCTCTCTTTGAAATCAATAAAAATATATTTTTAAAAATCTAAGTGAGGAAAGCAGTCTCTTAAATTCTCATTCAATACACCTAAATTGTTTTTTTATTTTAATCAACATTTTTATTTTGCAATAGTTTTAAGTTTTCAGAGAAGTTGCAAAGATAGTACAGAGTTCCCTTAACCCCCTGGGCCAGTTTCCTAATGCTATGATCTTATAGTGTCCTTGTACATTTGTCAAAAATAAGAGACCAACATTGGTACTTTACTGTTAACTCTAGACTTTATTTTAATTCTATCAGTTTTTCCATTAATGCTGACATTTTTCTGTTCCAGGATCCAACCCAGGATACTGTATTCCATTTATTTGTCACTTTTCTTTATGTCTATGAGAGTCTGTCTGTGTTTCCTTATTTTTCATGACATCAGTGGTTTTGAGGAGTATTGGCTAGGTATTTTGTAGAATGTAAAAAATAAAAAAGTTGTGTTTCAACATGAGGCCTGATCCTCTCTTGCTTGGGAGGAACTGCTGTTTTGGGAGGTCAGTGAGGAGACATGTGGAACCTGGGGGAGAGGAGGGATGCAGGAGGATACAGGAGCCTCCTCTCACTCTGATCATTTGCTCAGGGGACAGGGAGCAGCTGAGGACCATCAGTGGTCCAGTGTATTGGAGAGATGCTCTTGGAGTAAGTGATTTAACCACACTACATATTGGAATCACTTGGGAAACTTGCACAGAATTTACCCCAGACCAATTAAATTAGAATTTCTGGGGATGTGGCCAAGGTCTGGGTATTTTTCAGCAGTGTTCCCAGGTGATTCCAATGTGCATTCTAATGTGTATTGAGGACTGCAAACTGAGCTAGTAATAAAGATCACATTTGCTTAAATATTCTGGATATAGCCATGGGGTAGGAGAAGGCCTCAGGTATATATCTATTCAAGGATTTGGGATTTGGGATCCTGGAAAAGTCTCTTTATCATAGGTTAACTGGCAATATTATTCTCTTAACTTCCTTTTCATTTTTTATTTTAATATAAATTCTTTATTGTTGAAAGTACTACATATGTCTCCTTTTCCCCCCCTTGACTTCTCCCCGGCTATCTCCCACCACCCACCAGAACATCCCCTTATACCCTTTCTGCCTATGTCCTTTATATGCATGCACACAAGTCCTTTGGTTTATCTCTTACCCCTTCTCCCTCCCTTTCCTGCCTTTCCTCTTAGGCTTGATGGTCTGTTTGATGCTTCTGTGTCTCTGGATCTATTTTATTTAATCAGTTTATATTATTATATTCCACAAATGAGTGAGAACATGTGATATTTATCTTTCTTTGACTGGATTTTTTCATTTAGCTTAATGCTCTTCAGATCCATCTATCCTGTTGCAAATGGTGAAAGCTCTTTCTTTTTTTACAGCAGCATAGTATTCCATTGTGTAGATATACCACCACTTTTAAATCCACTCACCTGCTGATAAGCTGTTTCCAAAGCTTAGCTATTATAAATTGTGTTGCTATGAATATAGGAATGTACATATTCTTCCTGATTGGTGTTTCTGATTTCTTGGGATATATTCCTAGAAGTGGGATTACTGGGTCAAATGGGAGTTCCATTTTTATTTTTTTGAGGAAATTGCATACTGTTTTCCACCAGTCTACAGTCCCACCAGCAGTGCACAAGGGTTCCTTTTTTCTCCACATCCTCTCCAGCACTTGTCATTTGTTGATTTGTTGATGATAGCCATTCTGATAGGTGTGAGATGGTACCTCATTGTTGTTTTGATCTGCATCTCTCACTGATTAGTGACTTTGAGCATTTTTTCATATGTCTCTTGGCCTTCTGTTTGTCCACTTTCAAAAACTATCTATTTAGGTCCTTTGCTCACTTTTTGATTGGATTGTTTATCTTTCTTTTGTTAAGTTGTATGAGTTCCCTATAAATTTTGGATATTAAATCCTTATCAGATATAACATTGCCAAATATGTTCTCCCATGCAGTGGGCTCTCTTGTTGTTTTATTGATGGTTTCTATTGCTGTGCAGAAGCTTTTTATTTTGATGTAGTCCCATTTGTTTAGTTTCTCCTTAGTTTCCATTGTCCTAGGAGATATATTGATAAAGATATTGCTATGACATATGTCTGATACTTTGCTACACTTAATGTTTATTAACAAACTTAAGTGCCAACAGAGTCTCCTGAGTTATGTGATCAGTAATGGGACCCTGCCAGCAGGTGAGGGGATCACAAGGCAGGGGCTAGGCATGGAGGCCACAGGGTCATAGAAGACCAAGGAGACAGAACTGAACCTCACATCATCCTGCTTGGCCCCAGAGGATGGCTGGTTAGCCAGAGATGGGTAAGATTCCCCAGGGAAGGAACAACCTAAGACAGGCACAGTAGCAGAGGGGCCAACAGGAGAGAACTTAAAGGTCAACAGAAGTGAGGTACAGATCCTCACCCCCCTAACCTTGTAGGGTACTGAACTCTCACCTCTTCTGAGGGAGGTCTCCTGCCCCACGACTGCTTTGCCTCCCACACACAGCTCAGATTGAGACCCAGGGTACAGACAGACACTCAGCCAGCAATAGCAGCCCTATATCTAAATCCAATCTAGTATCAGGAATGCTCAGGACCTACTCAAAAATGCAAAAAATCCTTTCCACTAATATTTACAGCATAAACTAAGATTATTGTTTGAGTATTAAATTTGACAGTAAAATAGTAATCAAGTTTCAGATTAATTTAAATTGGCCAGCTGAAATAAGTGAACATGCAAGAAAATTTAAGTGTACTGGACAAAAAGCTGTTCCTAAAATCTTACATAAAATTTCTATTAGTAGTTCATCTCAATCTCAATGTAAAATTGCCTAACATGCAAAGAACCTAAAGCAGTCATGTTTTTGTGCAAAAATTAAAATTTAAAGTTACCAAGACTGTAATATAAAATTTCCACAAGCCCCCATTAATAAAAAGGGGGGGGACAGGGGGTATTATTATATAAGGAAAAATATCCTGTAAGTAAATTACATTTAGAAAATTCTTACTTCAGAAAATTAATTTCCATTTGTAATGCTAACACCAGGACACCCATGAAAAATACATATGGTGTCAAAATAAGCCAAAGGAAAATCAATTGGGCAAAAATGGAAAGAAACCCAAGTCTAATTTACAGAAAAGATCCCTTTATTAACTTTTGGTCGAGAATATGTTTGTATATTTTCAGGAAACAACTCCAAGACCATATAGATTCCTGCAACAAAAAGGAACTGACAGGTCTGTTCCAACTGTGAAGACAGTCCAGAGATGGAAGACACTGATGACACCTTGCCATTCTAGCAGTCAGCAGTGGTGCATCACTACAGGCTGCCCAGGTCCAAACCAGAGAGGGTGAAACCTGCATTGCCACCATATGTCCACCATCCAGATACCATTGCTGACATGTACACATAAGGAACTATTTGATATTGAAACTGGGACTCAGAACTGTTGAAACTGAGACTCAAACATTTTTTTGTTCTTATATATTTATTTCCAGTATGCAGATGCAAAATTTTGATACAGAGGCAAAGAAGCATTGAACAGACTGTCAAACTACAGTGGGAAGGCAGGGGAGGGTGGTAAGTGGGGGCTATGGGAGATCAACAGAAGGACTTGTATGCATGCATATAAGCATAACCAATGGATATAAGACACTGGGGCAGGGGGGCAGGTGAGGGCATGTGCTGGGGGGTATGGGAGGCTGGGGGGAGGTCAATGGGAGGAAAAAAAAGGAAACATGTACTACTATTTGTAATACTTTAAAGAATAAAAAATTAAAAAATTAAAAAAGAAGTGCCAAGCAGTGGATTTGTTTCCTTAATCATTAGTTTGATGTGAGGCTAAAACAAGTGAGCCTGTTTCTTATTGAATACCCTGTTTTTAGTTGTCAAGTGGCTAGAGCTGACATTGGAGGTGCAATCAATGTACTGCTCAGATTAAAACATGGAGCTGGGAATTGGGAAACTGGGCTTTAGCCTTAGGTTTTTAAAAGCCATTTGACCACTCGTGTCAAGTCACTTAATTTCTCTGGAACTCAGGGCACTCTCTAACTCAAAATTCACTTAATTTCTCCACAACTCAGAGAACTTTCCTAACTCATTTCTCTGGAACTCAGGGAACTCCCAAACTCAAAAATGAAGAGTTTGAGTTAGGTTAGCTCTGGATTTCATCTGCCCCTAAAATTCCATGATCTTTTTAAATCCCAGTTTTTCACTTACTAAATGTTCAACCTCAAGAGAGCCACTTAATTTTGCCAGGCTTCACTTCCCATCTGTTACATAGGGATGGGAACCTCTCCTTCAAAGTCTGGTGGGCACTTGTTGGGATCAGTCTTTCGGAAGTGCTGTACGATTCTAACTGTAATGCTTTCTGAAGAGATGATGATTCTTCCCTTTTGGGGGGATCATTTGATCACCACCGTATACCTGCCCCATACCCATGTAAGTGCTGCCCAATTACTCAATAAACATTTGTGGATTGAGTAAACGGCATAATTTGAAGATACAACTTTATTCAATAGAACAGTGGGTTGTAACCATGGCTTTTATGAAATTCACTGGAGGAGCTCTCAAATCTTCCATGACACCCCAGACCAATCAAATTAGAGTGTCTGGGGAGGGGACCCAGGGATGTGTGTGTTTTTTTGTTTGTTTGTTTGTTTTTGCAGGTCCCAGGTCATTCCAATGTGCAGCCAAAGCTGGGAACTATTGCCTTATGAGGACAGTTTTTCTTGCTCAGTAATATGAACAAACAAAAGATGGCCTGAGTATTGAAGGCTGCCCTGTCCCTGAAGGACACACTTAGCACTGGTGCATGGCAGGAACTAGACATGAATATTTTTGAAGGGTATGGAGTTAAAAAAACAATTTCCAGATTGCCATTTCCTCCCTTAGCTATTTCACTTGCTACTTGATAGGAAGTGAAAAGCAGGTGAAGTGAAAGTTTCTTACCCTCGGTTCCTCCTCTGTCATATTCTCACTACAACACAGGTTCATTTAAAAAAAAATTGTATCATTCAATGAGTCTACTTTGAAAAAGAGCCTTCCTCATTGCAACTCAACTCTGCACCTCTTGCAGTCTAGCTCCACAGTTCTGTCACTGATTGGAGCCTGGCCTAGAGCATGGGGTGGGCTTCAGTGTGAAGGGGATGGCATTTTCTTTTTGTTGTTCTCACCTGAAGATATTTTTTCCATTGATTTTTAGAGAGAGTAGAAGGGAGGGGGAGAGACATGGAGAGAGAACCATGGATGTGAGGCATTGACTGGTTGCTAGGGTTGGGGATCAAGCCTGCAACCGAAATATGTGCTGGATGGAATTGAACCTGGGACCCTTCTGTCTGTGGGCTGGCTCTCTATTCACTGAGCCCAACCAGCTAGGGCAAGGTGGTGGCACTTTCAAAGGCTGGAGTTACTGTGATGAGCCAGCACATGTCATCGCCTCAAGGTGTTTATCTTCCACTGACCATATGACACCCAGTTTGGTCCCTTTACTCCCTTAGGTTCCCCATGCTTTATTTTTCCTCATGGTAGGAACACATTTTAAAAAAGATTCTGAGATGCTCCTCTTATTATTAATACAGGTGCTTACTCAGTTCCAGATAAATACAGACCCCCCCTCCTTTTCTGAATGTGTTGTAGCTTTATATGAAACTAATGGAGCAAGGCAATGCTCAAACGTCAAATTAAACTGCACAGCTCTGTAATCACTCAGACTGACATGGCATAAAAGGATAATTAGTAGTTCATTACATGGAACATTGTTTGTTCAGCTAAATTGATTTCTCAGCTGCCCATGTTTTCTGTTTACTTAGTAAGCGCTCCACTGCACATTTTTATTTGAGAGCTAGGAAATCCCTTTCCCTGAACTTTTTTTTTTATCCGTGCAGTTTTAAAATATAATTTGCTTGAGCTGGGTGAACCTCTGAATGGCATACAGGTGTACGGGAACAATCATGAGTGTGGATTGATGCTTGGAAGGTAAAACTGGCTGTGGTTGGAAACCTGCAAGACTCTACCTAAAGGCCGGAACATATCCAGGGGCTTTGAACATGGAAATACTTCTGTGGCTGTTTGCTTTTCAACTTAAGAGTAAACTCCCCTCTCAGAAGGGGAGTGAGGGAGGGGGAAATCCGAATAGACACACTTAATTCCTTGCTGTTCAAAGTGGAAATTTTCCAACAGACTTCTCTTAAACCCTTCATGTTGCCTGTTAATGCCAATATAAAGAAAACTGGCTGTTTTAGGATTTCCTGCAACCCTGTTCACCACCAGCAGGATTTAGAAAAAGGGTTAAATACTGACTTCAGAACTTTCTCAATGTGCTCTCTTATCTAGATAATGTACATTTTCTAGGTTGGTATAACATAGCTAGTTATCCACAGCCTATGCCCCTGGGCTGTTTCCACATCCTCTGCACTTCTCACTGGGGAGTGAGGCATCCACATAGATTTTGCTGGACGAACATAGACATTCAGATGTGTGGTCTTGGACACCATCAGTATCTACCTCCTTGCATCTAGCTCACTTGGGTTTTGCTATTGGCTTGCTTAGCTCTGCTTGACCAATACATCAATGCATTGAACTAAATAACACCTTGTGATTTTGATGGTCACAGAGAAAGGAGAGAAGCCAGTTCTGCAGCAAGTTCAAGCCTTAGGCACATGATGAAATATAATTCCAGGCAGCAGGTCAGGCTGGTAGTTCTACCTCAAAGAGGTTTGTTTCCCCAAGATTCTCACATTAACTAGGTTTATCTAGAACTTGGAGGGACTTAGAGATTAGCTGTTTAAAATTAAACATTTACACCATCTGTGTTAAATATAGAAGGTATGAGGAGCTGCTGTGAGTAGAGGGGTGACCCTTTAAGCCTGGGCAAAGATGAACTCAGTGGCTCACCCTGGTTAAGTACTCCTTCAAAATACATGTGCGCAGCTGGGGTTGCTGGTGGCACTGAAGAGTATTAAGTTCCACCACAACCAAGTTCTGAGGTTCTTTCCTTGGCCTCTAAAAAAGCTCATATAACAAACACAACATATTGAGCAGGCGTTTCTCAGGTACCAGTATTACTGGGAGGAAATAGAGCTTGCATGAGTGAAATTCACAGATAATCCCAAGGCTCACCAGTGCTTTTTCATTTAATCTTCTCCCCTAGCAACATTGTTAGGTGCTGGACTCAAGAGTTGAAAGTATACTCAGAGGAAGAGAATCTGACTTTTGAACAGGATGCGGACATATTATAGTTGCACACAAAGACCCCGCGGAAACCTTGAAATTCTATTTCAAATTTTTTTTTCTGTAAAGAAAGTTATTTTGGGGTCAAAATTACCTGGGAATGGGCCACTCTTGCATATACTTTGAATCTGGAAACTAGTTAGTATAAAGATCTGTGATTATCCCATAGATAGTGGGGCTTTGCTCAGGTTAAAACAATGGTAATTACTGAATGTGCCTGTAATTAACTGAAGCCCTACTGTGTGTCTGGCACTATAGTATGTATTTTATGACTGCTATTTGGTTCCTTTCCTCCCAACTCCAATTGCAGGCTTCCTTTTCCTTCTTGGGCTGGCTCTAGTACTCTAGGTTAAGGCAACAGGGTGGTTATCAGTATAAAACTATCCTGTATTCCTGAGCACTACCTGCCACCTCGATGTTTGCCTGAATGCTTGTCCACTTATTCTATCATCTTATTATCCTGAAAACTTCCTGGTTCCTCTTGACCAGGGCTTGAAACTTCTGGCTCCCTTGTGTCATCCCCCATCTCATTTTTCTTGTTGCTGTTTCCCCTAAGTTTTGAGAATCAATATTAGCTAGTACTCCACTCCCAATTGCCAGCACTAATGTGGGAATGTGGGCTCAAACATAGCCCAAATCCTAAATTGATGCTAACAAAGGCAGAATGAGTGTAAGCAGTCCTCCTCAACTTGCTCATGCAATGATTTTATTAAAGTTCTGTCAGAACAGAATTATCTGGATGTCTTGTTACAATCTGGGTTCCTGGTTTCACTCTCTCCTTGGCTGCCAAAGAGACCGCCATGGACTGCTTCTCTAAGGGAAGAATGTCCTGGGATCTGTATGTCTGTCCTCTCAATCACAGACGCTCTTTGGCACTCTTCTATTGACCCAGAATACAGGCCTAAGATGTTCCCCACATGGCCCTTTTGGATTCCTGATTGATGGTCATTACTTAGCTTCCTCGTCACCAAATTAGTCCCTTCTTAGCTTCTTTATCACCACATCACCTCACTTTTCTTCTCTTTCCCTATCTGCTTCTTACATCCATCTCTTCCTAGGCTCTAAGGGTTGGAGAGACCATGGACCAATTATAGGCCACTCTCTTTTCTTTTCTGTTGCTCTTTATTTCCTTCTCTTCTCCATCTAGGAGCTCTCATTTAGCCCCATGATTTTGAGTACTGCCTGGACACACTCATCTCTCCCCTTTAAGTATCTCTAGTGTTGACCTCTCTCCTGAGCTCTAGTCTTGTAGCCAGATGCCTAATCAGCATTTAAGGTATAAGAATTATCTTAAACTAACAGTGCTTAAAAGCAATTTGGGCTTTCTTTCTTGAAAACAGTCTTGCTCTTTTCTTTCTCTGTATTAATAACTGTATCCAGTCACTAAGGCTAAAAACCTAGGAATCATCCTCAATTGTTCTCTTTTTCTTACCCCCACATCCAATCCATCATTGAGTCCTGAAGGTTCTTACATTCAAAACAGATTTCCAGTGTGTTAACTTTTCTCCAGCTCTGAGCCACCATCATCTCTCCACTGAATTATGGAAATAACCTCCCGGCGAATCCTCCCTGCTCCTGCCCCTGCCCCTCCGCCTATTCTTCACACAGCAGACAGAGTGCTCTTTTAAAAACAAAAACCAGGCTTATATAATTTCCTAGTTTGAAACCTCCTATAGCTTTACACTGTACTTTATAATAACATCTAGACTTCTCCACCTTTCACACTGGCCCCACATGATTTAACTTCTTCTCATCTGAAATCATTTTATACTTCCTTCTGTTACCTGAAACTGCCAGCTTTCTCCTACAGCATTGATGGGCAACCTTTTGAACTTGGTGTGTCAAAATTCACCAAAAAACCAAGCATAACTTGGGTGGTGTGTCAATTCGAGAGGAAAAAAAACACGTAATTCATGATATTTATAGTTTAAATAACAAAAATGTATAATTGTAATATATAACTGTATTTAATAAACCAAAAACTAATTATTTAACTGACCTGCAATGTTTCATCCTCGGCTACTGCACCTGGCCGTGCAGTAGCTGAGGATGAAACATCCTGCTTGGCTTGCGGCCCCATACTTCTCTGTATGTGACCACATGCGGCCGTATGTCATCGAAAATGACGTGCTGACATGCGTGTCATAGGTTCACCATCACAGTCCTACAGAGTCCTTGCATTTACTACTTCCTAAAATATTTTTGCAAGGCTGCCTCTGCCTCATTCTTTAGGTTGCAGCTCAAATATCACCACCTTCCCCTAGAAGGTTTTCCTGAACCCTATCTACAGTTACTCTCAAATTACCCTGTATTATTCCCTCTGTAGCAAAAATCACTACTTAATGTTCTAAATATTTTTTTAAATGTTTACTTTATTATCCACATTTATCTAAGGGAGTAAGCTGCATGAAGGCAGAGCTTTTGTTCTGTTCATGACTGAATCCCTTGTGCCTGGAACAGTTCTTGATGTGTAGCATGTAATCAATGTTCAGTAAGTCCTGCATCCTGTCTAGACTGGGGCAGTATTCCACCTTTCATCTGTTAACACTCATATTTCTGCCTCTGTCTTTGGGCTGAGATCCTGCCTTGCATGGTCAGGAACTCTGCCATTACCTCCTTGCATGACTTTCAGTTCTTTATCTAGCATCACATTTGGAGCTTGTTTTCCTTAGGCCCATTTTACTCTGCCCTGCCTTGCTCTATGTAGCTAAGAGAACTATGTTGTCTTCCTCCCAAGTCAACAAAGCTGAGTTAAAAACAGCTTTGCCCTCCAGTTTCTTATTAGAATATCTTGGCTTTTTTTTCTATACTCCACACTTTTGAGGCTCTGGACATCTGCTTCAATCACCATTTCTCACATATGACTGTTTTTAAAATAATTTTTAAATTTAATCTTTATTGTGTAGCTTATTGATTACATTGTTCCTCTTTTTTCCCCTATAGCTCCCCTCCACCCTCTGCCCTCACCCCTACCCACTGTCCTCTCTCATAGGTGCATGATTTTTGTCCCGTCTCTTGCTGCACCTCCCATACCCCTTTTCTCCCCAAGAATTGTCAGTCCATTCCCTCTCTATGTCTATGATTCTGTTATATTTACCAGTTTATCCTTCCATCAGATTATTAATTCCCTTGATTTTTAGATTCATTTGTTGATAGATGTGTATTTGTTGTTCAGAATTTTTATTTTTACCTTTTTCTTCTTCCTTTTCTTAAAGAATATATTTCAGCATTTCACATAATATTGGTTTGGCGGTGATGAACTCCTTTAGCTTTTTCTTATCTGGGAAGCACTTTATCTGACCTTCAATTCTGAATGATAGCTTTGCTGGATAGAATAATCTTGGTTGTAGATTCTTGCTATTCATCACTTTTAATATTTCTTGCCACTCCTGTCTGGCCTGCATAGTTTCTGTTGAGAAATCTGCTGACAATCGTATGGGTGCTCCCTTATAGGTAACTAACTGTTTTTCTTTTGCTGTTTTGAATATTCTCTCTTTGTCTTTTGCTCTTGGCATTTTAATTATGATGTGTCTTGGTGTGGTCCTCTTTGGATTCCTTTTGTTTGGGGTTCTGTGCGCTTCCTGCACTTTTAAGTCAATTTCTTTTACCAGGTGGGGGAAGTTTTCAGTCACTATTTCTTCAAATAGGTTTTCATTATCTTGCTCTCTCTCTTTTTCTGGCACCCCTATAATTCAGATGTTGGTATGCTTGAGGTTGTCCCAGAGGCCCCTTACACTATCTTCAGTTTTTTGGATTCTTTTGGCTCTTGCTTTTCCAGCTGAGTGAATTTTGCCTCTTTGTATTTCAAATCTTTGACTTGGTTCTTGTGGTCCTCTAGATTGCTTTTAGGTCTTTGTATAATATTTTTTATTTCAGTCAGTGTATGCTTAATTTCTAGTTGGTCCTTTTTCATATCCTCATAGGTCTCATTCATTTCCTTGTAGGTCTTGTTCATTTCCTTGTAGGTCTCATTAAGTTCATTAGCCTTTTCTAGGAGCCTCTTGAAAAACCTGTAACCATGGTTTTGAACTCTATGTCCAGTCGTTTTTTCCCCTCCATTTCTTTCATATCTTATTTCTTTCCATTTCTTTGCATCGTGGCTGCTTTCCTGAGTTGGTCGATTAGTTTTGGGTGGTAGATGTCCTCTAAGGGACAGTGGTTCAGCCTCCCCAGTTACCTGAGGTGGATACTCTTGCTGCAGCCCTTTATGGGTTGCACATCTTGTTGAAGTTAAGCCTAGCTTATTGTTGTTAGCACTAGGAGGGTTTGACCTCCAGACCAATTGGCTGTGAGGGTCAGCTGTGCTCATGTTGGATGGGCGGAGTCTCTGAGCAGGCAGCATCAGCTCTGCCCTATGTGGCACCTGGGTCTCTGTGCTAGGTGTTAATGGCTGCAAGCACCTCTCAGAGAAAGCTGCCGCCGAGCTCTACCCAATGCCAGACAATTTAGCCTCTCCCCAAATGAGTCTGCACACCCAAAGTCTCACCCAGGGTTGTAAAACAATGCAATCTGGTGGTTTCCCAAACGAGAGAGCACATCACGAGTCCTCTCTGCATGCTCATGCACCTTTTGCTGTTCCCAAGTTTATGTGCACTCTCCACAAGCTCGCCCCCTCCACAAGCTCGCAGAGCTTTGCAGCACCTGAGTTTCAGCGTCTTCCCTACTATCCAGTTTCACCCTGAATGAGTGTGGGTTCCCCGGACCTCGGAACTGGGGAATCAGTGCAGTGGGACACCTTTGTCTTTGCAGCCGCCCACCCTTTCCCTCACTCGAGTGCAGGGCTCCAAACCTCTGACTCTGTGCGTATCTTCAACGCTGCCCTTCACCACTCCTCTGAGTCACACTGTCCTATCTTTACTTTTACTTGTGGAATTTTCACTCAGCCAGCTTTCCGGTGATTCTGGATGATGTTTGTGATGTCGTTAAGTTGCAGTTTTGAAATTGCTGTGCGGGGCAGAAAGATAGGTGTTTAACTATGCACCATCTTGGTTCCTCTAAAATAATTTTTGAAATAATTTTTTATTTTTCTGTTATAGTTGACATATAATATCATATTAATTTAAGGTGTACACTCCAGTGATTAGACATTATTTAACTTACTAAGTGAACATCCTGATAAATCTTGTACCCATCTGACACCATACATAATTATTAGAATATTATTGATTTTATTCCCTATGCTGCCCTTTACATCCCCATGACTCTTCTATAACATCCAATTTGTACTTCTTAATCCATTCACCTTTTCATCCATTCCCTTAACCACCCTCCCATCTGGGAACCATCAAAGTGTTCTCTGTATTTATGAGTCTGTTTCTGTTTTGCTTGTTCATTTATTTTGTTTCTTAGATTCAATTATTGATAGATATGTATTTATTGCCATTTTATTGTTTTCTCCCTCTTATCTTAAAGAGACTTTAACATTTCATCTAATACTGGTTTGGTAGTGATGACCTTTCACTTTCTCTTGTCTGGTAAGTTATTTTTAAGTTCTTCAATTCTAAACAATAGCTTTTCTGGGTAAAGTAATCTTGGTTGTAGGTTCTTGCTTTTCATCATTTTGAATATTTCTTGCCACTCTCTTTATGCCTGCAAAGTTTCTTTAAGAAATCAGCTGACAGTCATATTGGTGCTCTTTTGTAGGTAACTAACTGCTTTTCTTTTGCTACTTTTAAGAATCTCTGTCTTTAAACTGTTTCATTTTAATTAAATGTGGTATGGGCTTCATTAGGTTCATCTTGGGAATCTCTGTGCTTCCTGGACTTGTATGTCTATTTCTTTCACCAAATTAGGGAAGTTTTCTGTCATTATTTTTTCAAATACATTTTCAATTTCTTATTTTCTCTCTTGAAGTTCTCCTAGAGGCTTTTTACACTATCTTCATCTTTTTTTATCTTTTTGCTGTTCTGATTGGGTGTTTTTTTTTGCTTCCTTATATTACACATTCCAAATTTGATTCTTGACTTCATCTACACTACTGTTGAATCCCTGTAAATTATTCTTTATTTCTGTTAGTGTATGCTTCATTTTTCACTGGTCCTTTTTTATGGTTTATATGTCTCTTTTCATGCTGGTAAAGTAGTCACTAAGTTTCTTGAACATACTTGTTTTGAACTTTTCTTATCTGGTGGTTTGCTTGCCTCTATTTCATTTAGTTCTTTTTCTGGAGCTTTCTACTATTCTTTCACTGGGAACTGTTTCTTTGTCTCCACATTTTGGCTGCTTTGTTTCTATCATTGTTTTTTTCAACTACAGAACCAATAATGTGTTTGTTTATATGTATCAGGTAGAGATGCTATGTTTTCTGGACTTAGTAGAGTGGCCTTGTATAGTAGGTGTCCTACAGGGCTCAGGAGTGCAGCCTCCCTACTTAGTCGAGCTGGGTGCTTCAGGTGCACCCCTGTGTTGACTGTGTGCATTGTCCTGTTATAGGTAAGCCTTGCTGTTGGCATGTTAGTGGGAGGGATTTACCCAAGGCTGATCAGCTATGGGACTGGCTATAACTACAGTGGAGGAGCTACCATTTAGAAGTTGACCCTGTACTGTAGGACTCACTTCAATGGGGCTTTGGTGCTTACCAAACCCACTACCTGAGTGTGTCACAGGTGGCAGTGACAGAGCTGTAATCTGCAGTGAAGTGAAACTGTCCACCAGATGCACTAGCTCTAGAGCCTCCTGGGAGGCAAGATCAGCTACCATCTGTGTCCTACCTAGGGCCACCTGGCATGAGCTACAGAGCAATCTGAAGATGACTAATTGTGCTGAGCTTGTAGATGTCCAGGAGAGAGTAAGCTAAGAATCAAGATTGCCTGTCACTAGTTTTGGGCCTGGGACCACTTAACAAGAGTTTTGGGTTTGCTGAGGCTAGATGCTGCTTGTTTGAGAGAGTTTAGGAAAGTTTGAGTCATGAGGCAAGAAAGTCCCTTTGTATGGAAAAGCCATTAGAAACGGCTGGGGTAGCCCTGCAAATTGGGTGGAATCTCAGGGAATCACCAGGTGGGAATGAACAATATGAGCCAGGTTAATGAAGACTCAGATGTGGCACCTGACTACCAGTTCTGTGGTGAGGGTCCAGAAAAGAAACAAAAGCTTCTGCCAGCACTTTTGTTTGGCAGAAAACTGCTCCTCCTAGTTCTCACTCTGATGCTAGATAATTTAGTTCCTCTCCATATGTCCCTGGATTCTTACAAGTTGCTTTTCCAGTGCTAGATCTCAGAGGGAGTGAGTCCGAGTAAATCCACGTATGGGCCCTTTAGGAGAAACTGCCTGGGATTCCAACAGTTCTCCATCTCACTCAGCTAAAATCCCTGCTGGACTTTACAGCCAGACGTTATGGGTACTTCTCGTCCTGGCTCTGGAACATAGGCAGGGGGCATGATGTGGGGCTGGGATCCCTAGACCCTCAGGGGGCCTCCACAGCTGAAATATTTCTCCCAATTTTTGTGCACCACATGTTGGTATCGAATCAGCCTACTCCACATTTCTGCCTCTCCTAGCAGTCTGATGTGACTTGTTTAAATCCCTAGTTGTAGGACTTCCATACAGCTAGATTTCAAGTGGTTCTGAATGATGGTTGTTCTGTAGGTTAGCTGTAATTTTGATGTGTTTGGGAGAACTTGAGTATCGCATTTACCTATGCTGTCATCTTGACTAGAAGTCAAACATATGACTTTGGTTTCTCAAGGTCTTTCTCTCTCCCTGATGCTGGCCTAAATAATTATGTTTTATTTCATAGTCCCTAAGGCTAGTTGGTTCCCACATTCTGAAGAAATAAGTCACCAGGAGGAAGCAGTTTGAAGCTAAACTCCAACAGACCTTGAAGAAGGCAGATTACCTTTCCTTCAAGTGCAGTTTCCATTCCATGGATGTTTCCCACTACTTCATGAATCAGGAAGTGATTCCTGATGAAGAGCAATCGCATAGATAAATTTACTAAGGCCCAATAAACTGCAAATCTGGTTGTGATACAAACTAAGAAAAGCAAAATTTACAAGCTTCTCAGTTTGAGACATAGGAAAAAGAGGTGTAATAGACTCCTCAGAATTCGAAAGGAAATTCCACTCTATGACCTAGCTTTTGTTTGGCTTTTTGAGAGTAGGTGTGAATACATAAGTGTAACTAATATATTTGCATATATTAATACTCCAATTACAGGTTTATAAATGATGCCTATAAAGTGTAGGTGATACTTATTTTTTACAGTAATGAAAAGTGAAAATACAAAATGAATTATATTTATTCAAGAACCTAGACTAACTCCTTTAGATTTACTTGGATGATTAGTTCAGGAACACATTCAGAAAGATATATATCTCTGTCTGCCTATATATATCTGAAAGAACAAAGTGCTAGTTCTGTAGCATTTCAATCTGTCAAGCAAATATATATGAACATGTTTTTCTTTTGAAGGCATATTATTATATACCCAATAAATCAAAATGAGCTCTTCTGAGTGATTTATGCCTGTCAAATAAATAAAATGTAATCATATATCCTATATAATAAAAGGCTAATATGCAAATTGACTGAATGGTGGAACAGCCAGTTGCTATGATGTGCACTGACCACCAGGGGGCAGACAATCAATGCAGGAACTACCCCCTTGTGGTCAGAGCACACCCACAGGGAAGTGCCACTCAGCCAGAATCTCTGAGCAGGGCTCAGGGCTGGTGAATGCAGCAGTGGTGGCAGAAGCCCCTCCTGCCTCTGTGGCAGTGCTAAGGATGTCCAGCAGCCAGACATCTCCTGAGGGCCACTGGGCTGTGAGAGGGTTCAGTCTGGGCTGAGGGGCATCCCCCCGCCCCCTCCCCCAGTGCACAAATCTCATGCACCAGGACTATACACACACACACACACACACACACACACACACACACACACACACTCTAGAGGCCCTATGCACTCAACTGCCACTGCGCCTGCCAACCATGAGCCCAGCCCCGCTTCTGGATGAGTGCTGCTCCAGCTGTGGGAGCACACTGACCACAGGGGCAGCTCCAGCATTGAGCGTCTGCCCCCTGGTAGTCAGTGCATGTCATAGCAACTGGTTGTTCTGGTTGTACTGCCCTACCGGTTGCTGGTCTTTTATTATAAAGACTAGGGATCTGGTGCACTAAATTCGTGCACTGGGGGTGGGCGGTCTTTCAACCCAACCTGACCCCTCTCACATACTGGGAGCCCTCAGGGGATGTCCAACTGATGGCTCACAGCCAGCCTGCCCAAGGCATGGCCCCGGGGGCTGGGTGTTTGCTGCCACTTCCGTTCATAGCACCTGGGGGCCGGACGCTCCCTGCTGCTGCCATGACCACTGCTGCCACTGCTTTCCTGCACAGTGCCCGGGGGCTGGGTGCTTGCCACCACCGCAGTTTCATCTCCACCCCCGGGGCCTGGCGCTTGTGCCACTTGGTCCCACCCTCACTCCTTATTGGCTGGTAGCATAGCCAATCAGGAGTGAAAGTATGGTCAAATTTGCATGTTTCTCTTTTGTTATATAGGATGATACATATATATCCATCACCTGTTAAACAAATCCAACTTGGGGACAAAACTAATTTAGTTATGCAATACCTATAAAAAATATTAAAATAGATGTTTATGTAGTAAAATAAAACACACTTTTAAAAAAAGAATTTTATTCCATAA
Organism: Antrozous pallidus; assembly: GCA_027563665.1. NCBI lineage: Eukaryota > Metazoa > Chordata > Mammalia > Chiroptera > Vespertilionidae > Antrozous > Antrozous pallidus. The sequence continues at coordinate 42,778,328 of CM050514.1, read as the reverse complement.
TATATATAATTTATGCTTAACTATTTTGCTGTTGAAGGACATTTAATATTAATCTGTATCCAATTGTAAACAATGTTTATATTTGTATTTATATCGAAATATTTCTATAAGATTTAATCATTAAAGAGAAATTGCTGTTTTAAAAGGATGGCATTTTAATTGATGGACACTATAAGATTTAAGCTCCAACTAAAACTGTGTGAGAATGTTCATAATTTTAGACTGTTTCCACTTCCTGACTCTTTCGTTTTTGATCATTTGGTGAGTGAAGAGTTTATTTTGGTTTTACTTTATTTTTACAGTTTTATTGAAGTACTAGAGGCCCGATGCACAAAATTTATGCATGGGTAAGGTCCCCAGGCTTGGCTGGCAATCAGGGCTGATCTGTGGGACTACCAGTGGGGTGATCTGGGGGCAGCACCAGACCACTCACTGGCTGTCCCACCCCCTGTTTGCCCTGCCACCATCAGTCACCTTCCTCTGTGGAGCAGGGCAACCAGGAGCAAAGGGGCCCATTGGCATCCACCTTGGCTGGCCTGGGGCCTGTGGGCTGGAGGAAGCTCCTGCATTGAGCATCTTCCCCCTGGTGGTCAGTGTGCATCATAGTGACCGGTTGTTCCACTGGTCTTTCTGCCGTTCAATTGATTTGCATATTAGGGTTTTATTATATAGGATTATATAGGATAATTGACATGCAATAAACTTGATATGTGACTTCAAATGTGTGTGTGAAAAACTATCAATGTTTGAGAGAATATATACTAAATTCTTATTAGTAGTTATCTCTGGGGAAGAAACAAGATTGGGTGGAGAGGAAATAAAAATAGACATTCACTACTACTTGATATATTTCTAAAATTATATATGAATATATAAATAAAATATATGTCAATAAAGAAAATAATTGGTGTCTTAATCCTGACCAAAGATCTTCAAATTTGATTTAAAGATCCTATGCCATGAACCACTATATTTTCCCAGGAGATTTTAAAGGGTTGCTTAAATCAACTGAAACAATTAAAACTAAAGACCAGACAATTTTTACCAAGAAGTGCAAATTAGAATTGGAATGTGGGAGAAATAAAATATGGTGCACAGTGAATTTGGAACATGAATAGTCTGTTCATCATCATTTGGGCAAAATCCAGGAGATGATGTCATCGTAGGTAGATAGGTAAAGTCATGAGTATCATGTGAAGACAAAACTGAGTAAATAACTCCAAAAGGGAACTAGTAATCTGATACTGAGGAATGTAACTAAGTCAGGAAGTAGAGAAAAGAAAGATACAATCCTCTTGAAGGATTGAGTTTTGAATCATGAAGCAGCTTGGATGATATTGCTTCCTGAACGCTATGGCCTAGCAATAAATGTGGTATTTCTCATATTTGGGGCCAATGTAAAGATTCCAGGTAACTCCAACTGGACGAAACCATTCCTTTGGATCAGCTTCATAATCAATATTGATTGTAAAAGGTGAGTTTATCAGGTGAGGGTTCAGATTTCAAAGAAGAAGAGTTTATGGAATGCTGATAGCACACAAAGATCTGGAGTAGGCTCTACCAGGGATGCAGAAGCATTTCAGGCAAGCACCCTCTTCTCTGATAACAGGATCTTGGAGGAACATCAAAACATAAACATAAATTGCCAAGAAAGGTTATGAAGTTGTACAGTAGCCCAGCATCAGTGGGAAAAAAGGAGGAACTGAAAGTGAGAAGAATTGAAGAGAGAGAATGGAAAAAGCATGGACGTTGATGGGATGTAGTGACTGTAAGGAAATTCCCAAGAATCTTCTGTTTTCTCTCAACATTCCAGGTGACTTTCTCTTGATGGAGTGGCTTTAATAGCCCTTGCCTAGTTGCTAGGATAGTTCTTGGATTAAAGAGAGGAAATATCAGCTATTTATTAAAGGGTATCTGCTGCCTCTGCAGGCACTGGGAAGCCATCCAAAACTCTGACCTGGTCAGAACAGCTCCTATTTTACTTATTTGTTTTACTCACTAGCCTATAAGTTACTTCTGAAAGAACTTGTAGTTATCTCTATATTCTTAGTGTCTTACACAGTGCCTGGTATATAGTAAACAATTGTTTCTTGAGTTGAACATAAAGTAATAATTGATTATTAGGAAGAGAGAACAAGACCTTGTTGATTTGTCTAGCAGGTATGAGTCTGACCACATGTAGTATTTATTTTTGCAGAAAGCAGAAGAATAAACTTAACCTCAACAGTGGAGTTTTATAGATTCATTGTATCTATTGGTTTTTATAAGCTGACTGTTGCTGGAAAACTGGAAAAGGAAGTCTTTCAGAACTTTTGCTGATATCCTGAAAGTATAGATATGATCGTGATAAGGTGCCCCACTCAAGGTGCTTAGAGCCCAGGGAGAGTTCATCAGATGTTAGACTAGATGGATGCAGAGGAAAACTATGACTCAAAAAGGCTGAGTCATTTTGCTTCCAGTATACCCACATGAGTTATGCAGAATAGGCGAGGTTATGCTGAGCAGCAAACACCATCTATACCTGAGTGATTCTGAAGGATAGTTTTTGCCCACTGTGATTGGCTGCAGCTCATGTCCATTGTGGTTGGCTGCAGCTCTTCTCCACATTGTCTTACTCGAGGGTCCAGGCTGAGCAGACTGTCCTTTCCACCTGAAACATTGCTGGTCATTATGGCAGAGATGTAGACTGGCTCTTACCTTTTGGAAAGGACATACATCAGTTTACACTTTTATCAGCCAAGCAGGTCACATGGGATCTGAGTTCAACAGGCTAAATAAGTGTACTCATCCCACAAGGACGGGCAGTGAATATTGATGAACAGCAATAAGATCTACCACATCACTCCTCCACAGTCTATTTTCTCAATCTTAAGACTTCATGCTTAGGGGAGAATATTGAGACTTTAAGACATTTCTGAAGAACAAGAAATAGTGTGTAGGAATATAAAGGATGTTCTGAGAGAGAAGCTGGGGATGTGGGAGAAAATTCAAATAAAGGAAGCTTTAGGATAAATGTGAGAGAAGACTTTTAATTTAGCCACATACCCAGTGAGGTGGTTAGTAGGGTTGGTTGTGAAATCACAGAATTTTATTTTTCTATGCAGATGGTATTATCATATGCTTGTCACGACTAGGCTATTACTGTGAATTTTTAAAAAGAATAAAAATGAAAAGATTTTGATCTAATGTCATCTTTATTTCAGAAAAAAAGATAAGAACACTAATTGTTAAGACTGACAAAGAATTAATTTCTAGTTGCATTGAGAGGAAAAAAATTAATAGACTAACAAAATTATAACCTTAACATGATTGAACTCATTACTCTTGAAATGTGGAGCAGATACTTTGTGTTGGTTTTTTAGTTTGTTTATAGAACTGGAAATGACTTTAGCATGTTAATATTTTATCAGATTTAAAATTAATATCATTATGTTTTGAGAATAAAAATGTAAATGCCATTGTATATGTTAGGATAATGTGCTATGCTTATTGTCAAAATTTTATGTAGTATAAAAGGTACAAAAAAGAAAAATTACTTATTAATAATCTCATCTAGCATTTGGTGAACATTACTTCAGTCAACTCTTTATGTATGTGTAGAGATTGACAGATGAATTGATAGACAAGACGATAGATAGATAGATAGAAAAATAATATTATGGAATTGGTATCATACTCTACCAGTTATTAAAAATAATAATTTTATTCTAACTTACTTGATTTTGAAATGTAGGATTTTTAATTTTCTGATAGTTTTCTCCTGAAGAGATATTACTCCCTTAAGATCCTAAGCTTAAAGAAAGGTTTTGAAAACCATCACTACATTAGAAACATTAGTTTTTAAAATATTTCCATTTTTATCAGTATTCACTGATTTCCTGCTATTTAAGACAAAGTCTTTAATAGTCTTCTCCTTCCTTCTACCTCGTTTTCCTTCACATCTATTTTTTGTTCTGATTTTATTTAATTTCAATATAATTTCAAATTGTATTAAAATGTTGTGAGAGTAGTGTTAAGCATTCCTGTATACTCTTTGCCCAGATTTACCAAATTTTTATATTTTTCCCCATTTTAAACTTATCTTTCTATATGTTATACATATGCATATTATTTTTTCTGAAACAGACTTTATGCATAGTTAAATTTGTATTTCTGAAGAACAAGGACATTCTTTTAAAAAGTCACAATGCAGTTTTCAAAAGCAAGGGAATTTAACATTGATATAATACTATTATCTAGTCTGCAGTTCATGTTCAAATTTTGCTTTTTATTGATATATTTTTTTCTAGTACAGGACCTAGTATAAAATCATGCATTGCTTAATTATCATGTCCCTTTATTCTCTTTTAATCTAAAGTGATTTTGTCAGCCTTTCGTTTTTCTTGATGTTGACATTTTTGAGGCAGTTAGACCAGTTATTTTGTAGAATGCCCCTCAGTTTTGACTTAACTAATGTTTCCTCATGATTCAGTTGAGGCTGTGTGTGCCTTTGGGAAGAATAGCACTGAGGCCATGTGTCTTTTTTTGGTGCATCAAGTACCTGTTTGTCCCAAGACTGGTGATGTTAACTGTGATCACATAATTAAAGTGGTGTCCAGGTAACATTTTCTCATTTTTGATTAATAAGTAGAATGAGCAGAGCTAGTCTAAGACTATTTAATACTCCATGGCATCAGACTATGCCCACTAGTTTTGGAATTCATTGATAACTTTTAATTCTCAGAGTTTCTTCTTTACTTAGTAGTTGGCTTTCCACTACAAAGGAGAATTTTATTTTATCCACCATTTACATATATTTTCATTGCAGTATGCACTTCCTAGGGATTAAATTGTGTCTCCCTATCCCCTCAAAAGATACTGAATTACTAATTCCCGATAGCTCAAAATGTGACTTCATTTGGAAATAAGGTCTTTGCAGATTTAACTAATCTAAGATGAGGTTATTAGGTTGGGCCTTAATTCAATATAACTAATGTCCTTATAAAAAGGGGAAATTTGGAAACAGACGCATGCAGAGGGAAGATGATATGAAGCTACTCAGGGAAGAATGCCATGTGAAGATGGAGGTCAGAGGAATGCCCTTATAAGCCAAGGAATGCCAAATACTCCCGGAAACCTACCTCCAAAGGTATGAAGAAGAGACAACGAAGGATTTCTCTACAGGTTTCAGAGGTAGCAGAGCCCCGCTGAATCTTTGATTTTGGAGTTCTAATCTCCAAAACTGTGAGAATAAATTTCTGATTTTATTGTGATTCAATTTGTGATACTTATTTACAGCAACCCTGGGAAATTAATACAATATGTGTGGATTTTTATTTTATTCAAACAGTTGTAATCAACTACTGTTATTATTTAATTTGATGCATTAAATTTTCCAGATTTTGCCAGAGGGAGCCCCTTCAAGCTGACTCATATATGCACTTAACATGACCCCATTATCTTTGAGCATTTCCTTAATTGCTGGCACAAAAAGATGGTTCTATTCATCTTGTAATTCTCAGGCCCTCGCCTCTCAACTCTGTAACTATGAGGTGTCTCTCTTTTTTTCTTTCTTTCTCTCTGTCTCTTTTTTCTCTCTCTGTAATCTAATCTAATCTATTTATCAATCATCTCCATGAGGTCATACTAATACTCTCAATTTCAACCCAACACCTCAAGATACATTCTTGTTTTCCTCTTTTTCTTATTTGTGACTCCATTTAACAACAAAGAGAAATCTGGCTTTCATTATTTACTCATTTGCTCAAGCTTAATATATAGTTATTAATTTGTTTAAACTCACACAAATTAATTTTAGAATTTTTACTCTATACTACTGAAAAATAAAATTTACTAAGCAGTATTCAATGTTTAGATATAGTTTTTTTTTTTACTCTTTTAGTGAGTTTTGATAAATGCACATTGTTTGGTGCTCCACATTTCTATCAATCTATAAGACATTTTCATCACTCCAGAAAGTTTCCTTACGTTCATTACCTGTTAATACCCCCCTCTAAGGCAGTATGTGTTCTATAATTTTATAGAAATGACATAGTAAATGATGTGGACTTTTGCATAATGTGAATAATGTCTAATATGCATGCATGTGTTTGTGATTTTGCTAAATTCACTTAAAGTTTTAGTAGTTGCTTTGTAGCATGTTTAGGTTTTTCTTACAACACAATTGTGACAGTTTTACTTTTTCCTTACCAATCTGTATGTTTTTTCTTGCTTTGTTGCACTAGCTAGAAATTAGTAAAATATTGTGTGTAAATGGTGAAGTACCTTCCTTGTTTTCAATTTTAGGGATTGGAAGGATGTTGTATTGAGTAAACATCTAACCTTGAGGTTCCATGGCTCTGAAATACATGCAACAACACCCTTGACCCAAATGCCGGAGGGACACTAGCTCCCATTAGTCTTTTCTGTGTCTGATCTGATTTTGACAATGTAGGAAAAAGACATTTCTATTTTGTTGAGTCCTAATATTAGTGTTTTCAAGTGACTATGAAGGAAAAGAAGGGAATTTGAAGTCTTTCTAAAAAATGGCTAATGAAAAGAAATCTTAGTAATTGAGAAAGTACTATGTCAGTGTTAGCATGCTTTCATTACAACATATAAAGAAAATTCTGGAATAAATTTCCTTGTTGTTACTGGATTTACTATTGTTATTAGATTAAGGCAAAAGCACAAAGTCAGAATGAGTATCTTGGACCTGTGAGCAAAAGAGATATTCCAAATTTTGTGTCACACAATTTGTGTGGTGGGTTTCTTTTCTCTGGCCATCGCATTCCCTGTGTGCAGCAGAGGCTGGGGTGTGGACCTCATTTGTTGAAGCAGAGACACTATTGTTGAGCTCACCACACAGCTGCGGGGGGAAAACGTTGCTCACCCTAAGGTTATAGCCCCCCTTCTCTAAATTACTGTTTACTGATGTGGGAGAAAAGGACTCCTGGCATAGCCAAATAATTACTCTTGGCACAGCTCAATAATTAATGAAGTGTTAAAAAGACGCTGCTAAAGTTTGTGCATCTGCTATGGAGGGTATGAGAGTACAAGCAACCCGCCTGTGACGCCAAGTCAAAGACACACATGGCCTCTCCTCTCCTCTCAGGAGAGGACCCGGTGGGGAGTGAGCGCAAGCAAATGAGTTAGTGAAGGAAAGAAGGGGACTCTTACTGCCAAGCTGTTGCCCCATTTCTGAGAACAGAGAAGCCAGGGTTGGCAAAGTTGTAATTTCTCCGTGTTTTTTTTTCTCCCGTGATTTATAGGTAGGTCTTTTAATTTGTAAAAAGAAATTTGTATGCAGAAACAACCGCTCTCCTCTCTCTACTGGTTATAAAACAGTACTTGTTAAATCAGCAGTTTAAACTAATTTGATGATGATAATGCTGCAAGGAAAAATAATTACTGCCACTAGTGTGGTATTTATCTCCTGAAGTTTCAGGAGGTTGCAGGCTGGCATCTCGCCTAGTGAATAAGATATCCAGAGTGCGTTTTTAGCTGCAAATTAAAGGACGGAATAAGTATTATATATATTTTTCTATCAAAGGACCCCATTTGGAAAAAGCCCAAGGATTAACTCTTTGTGCCTCAGTCTGATTTCACAGTGTGTCACCTCTCGCACTTGTCCTCATCAATCACTGACATAGGACCAGGCCTCAGACAGGCCTCTGGGCTTTCCCAGGAATCCCTGCTGCTTGGCTCGAAAGTCGGGTCCAGGCCAAGGGTTTCTGAAACGCAGCTCAGGTACAAGCTGACTCTAGTTAGCTTCAGGCCAATTTCTTAAGCAAAGGGTCTTTGCTAATATGTGGGACAGAAAAAGAATGTTGGGAGAATCAGTTGGTATTTTTCATTCACCCCCTTCCTCTATTCTCCTCTCCCCCATTCCCAAGTTTTTTAAGTTTTAGTTTTGACTACACAAAAGACATTGGACAAGTTCCCTTTTATTAACGCTACTCTGGATTGGTTGATGATAAACTGAATATTGTTTTCTTTCTTTTTTATTTCCCAATGTTTGTGTGTTTACATTTCTTAATGGTCACAATTTCTCTAAATGACAGCCAAGGGGGAGTTTAGGGCAAGGAGTAAACCTTGAGGAATTAAGGTGCAGGCTGTCCTATTCCCCACCCCCGCTCCTCTTTAATATGAAACTGGTTCCAGGCACATTTTTTAAAAGCTCTCAGCAGGAATTGCAAAGTTTTCCCGGTCATCACCTAGCAACAAAACCCAGCAAAATATTCGCAAAGCAGTTTTTGCAATGCAGCCATCACTGCCTGGCTGAGCTGACTTGTGGAAGGCTGAATTTGCTGCAGAGGGGAATTGAATTCTTTCTTCTTTATTCAAGTAGAGTGCTGAGATGTGCAGTCTGGATCCTGCTTGAACCAAATTAATGTACATTAAAGAATAAACCATAATGCCTATTGTGAATAGGAGGTCAGAAGCATCCAGCAGAATTTGATGATGGGCCACTTCTTATTAAAACTATTTATATCGAACTTTTAAAGTAGTTGTTTTAAATAAAGCAATCTGAGATTGAGATAACTATCCCTTTATAAGATAAAATATTCTGAGAACCTTTGGGTAGTATGAGAAACCTTAAGTCTGTTGAGTAGTAAGTTCAGAATTTAACAGAAGATTACGTAGCTTCTTCCCTGGGGATAATAGTGAAAATCCCTGTTCAGAAGGAGAGGAAATCTGCTTTGTCTGGCTTTGACTTCTACTCAGAGTTAGCAGCCTGGCATAATATCTAGTACCACTAAGAAAACATGCTGCTATGGAACTTGATTATAATATCTACTAGAAGGCCCATGATGTAGAGCTTTTTCCTTGTAAGAATCTTACAAGATCCTTTTGCTTTGTCATGAACTATAGAACCAAAAGACAGGCTGCAAACACATCTTACTTCAATTATTTTTTTCCATAGTTGCCATATGTGGAGACTCAAATAGATCAAGTCCATGATCCAAGCACCTGGATTTTGATTTTTAATGCACAGATAGGCCTACTGAGTTCATATCTCTCCCAATAACAAAAGAGATCATTTAACTCACTACTTCAGGCTGTTGAGTGGGACTGAATCCTCACTCTTCATTGAGAATTCTATCTAGTTTGATCCACTGTTTACTGATGAACAATATGTGCATGAAAGATATAAAGTGTGTTTTCATCCCAGACTTCAGCTCTTGATCACTGAGGAATGAGTGAGACTAGTAACATATGATTGGGAAATTGTGATCCAGTTTAGATTCTGTTTCCGGTGTTCCGTATTCTCCTTGTTGCCTGGGATGCCAGCTCCGCTGCACACTCATTGTTGCTAATGACATGTTTGTTCTAAACGTTCGGCCTAGTCCTTGCACAAAATGCAGCTTTTAAGTACTGAGTCCTTCTCTTTTGAACTGAGTAAAAAGCTTTGCTTCCCCCTTTATGCTCTGTGAAACACTGGCTGACTGCGTTATGGGTTCGACACTCATTAGGTTGAACTCTCTTTTAGTGTCTTCTACAGCTGCGGGGAGCACTGTCCTAAATCCTCCTTATCCAAAGTATCGGCTGAAGTGCATGCACGTCATCTGGGGACTTGTAAATATAGTCTCCGGCTCCACCCAAGAACTACTGAATTAGAATCTGCATTTTAACCACTTGTACGGTGATGTATATGTGCATTGAGGTTTGTATTACATTGTAAATCTTTTTGGTTCAACGATTTGCTTCCTGTTAGGAGTGCTAGCTGAAAATGGATCTTCCTATTGACAGTTTCTCTAAAACAACATTAAACATTCCCTACTCTCAACACTACGAGATGAGCTTAGAGGATGAGTCATACCAGCAACAGAGAGACTGGAACAAAGGTGGAGGGAGTGCCCACAGGACTCTGTTAATTGGTGTTCAGACAGGACAACCCCAGTGTATCCACTCTACCCAGTAAGCTATCAGATGGTTTTCTCTATTTTGTATATCTTCTTGTTACCCATTCGGAGGGAGATTCTACATTTTTTCTTATATTGTAGTTATTTTTATGCATGACACCTCTTCTGTTAGCTGAAAAATTTTCTGAGGCAGCATATTTAGGGTGAAGCAGTTGTTTGAAGTAGGTTTACAGTTGTTTGTATGGAAAATAGTATATGAGTAAACTCTGTATTTCATGTACTCACCACTGTAGACCTACTTTTGCCCCACCCTGTATTTATATCTTTAAATATAAGTACTTATATTTATCCCTTCACATGGCTAGCCCAGGGCTATTATCATAACAGAAGCTCAAAAATTGATGGTTGCACTGAATTGGTAACATTGCTAATTGATGTGGTATATTTATAAGGATCATGACATGGCTCTTTCTTTGGAAGATGAGAAGGAACTTGATAATGTCCTAACATACACCACTGGGAAGAAATGTACCCTGGTGACTCTAGGCATTTGGGTCATACTGCAAACAGAGCATTCTGGTCCAGATTAGCCCTGTCGATTACCAAACAGACCAGGTCCTCAAGGAAATTGTGACAGATACAAGATACCATAATTTGGGGGCATCTCTTTGATTTGGGGTATTCAAGGATAGATGTCTATTCAGAATAGCCCTCTAGAAGTGGAGGAGATATTATCTTAATGGTTTTCATGAATCTATTAATCCTTCTGTTAAGAGGTGAGAAAAACATAGTTGGAACCTGGGAATATAAGGAAAGGGTTTGTGACATGTGATGACTGGCATTTGGGAAAGAATTTTTATTTGTGCTGAAAACTGAAGAAAGTGAAACTGGATTGTGCTTCTTTCATATTAGTTACCAAAACTCTATAGATCTTTCAGTAGAATTGCTGATTGTAGAAAGTCCAATCCAATTCAGAATTTCTAATTCCTAGTTTATCAAATAGATTATACAGACAAAGTGCTGACCTTTTGGGAGTATGAAATAGCCTATTTATATTTATATGAAGTTTTACCAAATTTGTGCAGGGTAATATGACTAGGGCTCAGTCACATAGCCCTCCTGGTAGATTTATGTGATACCCTGGCATTTTGAATTGGTAGCAGAAAGACTGGAAATGAGGATCCTGCCACGTACAATATGAGGAACCCACACCGGAGAACGGAAAGTGAACGTAAACAGGCAATTTGGTTTCACCTCACAGTAAAAAACAAAAGGTAAGATGACATTTAAAGGTTTATACAAATTACTGCATACATCATTAAAAACAAACAAATGGATGGCCAGATGGGAATTTTTAGTCTGGTTTCATGGAGTTTAAGTCTCTTTTAAAGGAAGGGTTGTAGTTGCAAAAAGGTGTATTTAATAAAGAGTAAAACCTGTACAAGTTTCAGCAGCACAAAATTTAATTTATTGCTTAAGGCAAATTTGTCACTTAATTAGTAATTCTGACACAGGTAAAGGGGAAGACAGCTGTTTTTCTGGGCATTTTATGCCTCACTGGTCTCCGGTAACCAGATGGCATTGTTATTGCTGATGGATGAACCAGAGAAGATGTGGGAGAGCAGCCTAACTCCTTGAAATAACAAACTTAGATTAGAAATCTCACAAGGAGCTAGTTTTCTCCTGTGTTCAACCAGGCCATTTGGAATGGGGAGCAACGTGTAGAGCTAAAGAAGTAACTTTTCCTTCTCTCTCCTCACAACTTGTCCGAGGAGACCCTGAAGTTGGCAGATAAATGAGCTGCAGGCACCGGCCTCCTTTTGTTTAGAAAAATTCCCAAGTACAGTTACTCAGTAATGTTGTACACACTTTTAAAACTAAAAGAAATCCCCTTTATATGCCTGTCATTTTACACTCTTCCACTTGCTTTTTTATCTGTCGTTTTCTGAACACTTGCAATAGATTTGTGGAGCTAGGGAAGAAGGCAGGACTGAGATTATATGTCCATTTGTCAGACTGAGAAATTGAGGTTCAGAAAGATGAATAAAGTTTTCAAAATCTGCTAGCTAATTATAAACCCAGGACTAAAATCTAGTCTCTAGAGTGCCACAGTCAGGCTTCTTTTAATACAAACATAAACGGGCAACAACAGATGAAAGGATGATCAGTCTTCCTAGTAATTAGGCAAGTACAAATTACTATATCAAACTTTTTGTCATTATATGAATGGCCCAGTGCATGAAATTCATGCATGGGGGTTAGGGGACAGGGTGTTCCTCAGCCTGGCCTGCACCCTCTCCAATCTGGGTCCCCTTGAAGGATGTCTGACTGCCAGTTTACAGGGATTGGGCCTAAACAGGCAGTCAGACATCCCTCTCATAATTCAGAACTGCTGGCTCTAGCCACTCACCTCCCTGCCTGACTGCCTGATTGCTCCTAACCACTCTGCCTGCTGGCCTGCTTATCTCTAAATGTTCCTCCCTGCCAGCCTGATCACTCCCAACTGCACCCCTGCTGGCCAGCTCACTCCACACTGCCCCCCCCGCCACTGTCCTGATCACCTCCAACTGACCCCCACTGATAGCCTGCTCACCCCCAACTGGCCCCCCTGTTAGTCTGCTTATCCCCAATAACCCCTGCCATCCCATCCTGACCTGATCACACCCCAGCAACCCAAAGTCCCAGCCCCTCCTTTTTTTATTTTTATTTTTTCAGGGCCCCCTTGAGCAGATGCCAGGGCCAGCTAGAAGCAAGTATCTAGGATTTACTTATCTTCTATAATTGAAACTTTGGAGCCTTGTGCAGAGACCAGGGCTGGTCAGGAAGCTTGGCTTCCTCCATCACTGGGGGCAACCCAAGCCTCCTGCTTGCTCCGTGGATGGCTGCCATCTTAGTTGGGTTAATTTGCATACTCACTCCTGACTGGCTGGTAGGCATGGCTTTGGTGTAGCAAAGTGATGGTTAATTTGTATGTTTCTCTTTCATTAGTGTAGATTGGTAAAAATGAAGAGAATATTTATTGTTGGCAGTTATAGGAGAAACACACTGATGGTGTTCATGTAAACAGATTGAATTTTTTCATACTTTTTAGCATAGCAAGTTAGCTTCTAATAATCCACCTACAGAAAATCTCTCATTTGTACATAAAGATGCATGTGCAGTGATGGTGATTGTTTATATTAATAAAAAACTGTGAACAACTTTAAATCCCCTAATTTGGCAATTATTCAATGAGTATGGCATGTATATATTATGAAATACAATGAAATTATTTTAGAAAGGATCGGTATACATGTACTGATATAGAAAATTTCCCAGACTTATTAATAAGTAAATAGAGCAAATTGCACAATGAAAACAATGTAACTTATTTTTTAAATGATGTATGTGCATATAAATGTATAAAATATACACATAAGCAAAAGAGAAAGGTCTGTGAGAGCACAGACCAGACTGAAATAGGGGTTACCTGTGGTGAAAAATGTGATATTGTGGGATGGGCAGATAAAGAGGGAATTTTACACTTTGCTTCTATATTTCTTATTTGTCATTCTTACAAGAACCTGTCTAGGCATTATTATAAAATTAAAAATGTTTAAAACAAAAAGTTAACTTTTCCAGAGCTGCTTACCTGTCTTGCAGCCCAGGGAGCTGCCTCTCCCATGTTGTCTGATTACTAGTGCCAGTTCCAAGTCCCAGAGGCAGCTCAGCAGTACAGCTTGCACCTGCACCTCTTGAACCCCAGGGAGAGGAAGGTCCTGACACAGAACTTTCAGGATCCTCTAGGTTTTCTATCATAGCTCTGTGATGGATCTTTACCAACCCAGATATATAATGCCATGCTGATTTTTTTAACCTTTGATAGACCAGTGGTTTCAAAATACTTTTTGGCAATAGATATTGTATTCGAGAGCCTAATGCACAAGAAGGCAGAGTGGTGCTCCTTCTTCTGGTGAGGTGAGGGTTGGGAGCTTCTTCTTAACCCCCACTCAACTCCAAAAAGCTGTCTCCAAAAAAACTCCTGGGCCTCCACAGAACAGTTTGAAAATCACTGATATCATGTCAATTTATAAAGAAACTAGAGGCACGGTGCATGAAATTCATGCACGGGAGGGCAGGGAATGTCCCTTAGTCCAGCCTGCACCCTCTCCAATCTGGGACCCCTCGAGGGATGTCCGACTGCCCGTTTAGGCCCAATATTACTGGAATCTGGCCTAAATGAGCAATTGGACATCCTTTTCACAATCCAGGACTGCTGGCTCCAGACTGCTCACCTGCCTGCCTCCCTCATTGCTCCTAACCGCTTCTGCCTGCCAGCCTGATCAATGGCTAATCACTCCCCTGCCAGCCTAATTGATGTTTAACTGCTCCCCTGCCAGCCTGTTTGCCCCCAACTTCCCTCCTCTGCTGGCCTGGTCACCCCTAACTGCCCTCCCCCTGCAGGCTTGATTGCCCCCAACTGCCCTCCCTTATAGGCCTGGAATCTCCCAACGGCCCTCTCCTGCTGGCCATCTTGTGGTGGCCATTTTGTGTACACATGGGGGCAGGATCTTTGACCACATGGGGGCAGCCCTCTTGTGTGTTGGAGTGATGGTCAATCTGCAAATTACTCTTTTATTAGATAGGATAGAGGCCTGGTGCATGGGTGGGGGCCAGCTGGTTTGCCCTGAAGAGTGTCCCAGATCAGAGTGGGGCTTCCCTTGGGGTGAGGGGTGGCCTGGGCGAGGGGCTTGTGGAGGTTTGCAGGCCAGCCATGCCCCCCAGCAACCCAAGTGGAGGCCTCAGTATTTGGGATTAATCTATGTCTACAATGGAAACTTTGTAGCCTGGAGTGGAGCCAAGCCTTCTGCTCGCTCTGTGGTGGCAGCCATTTCTGTTTGAAACTTTGTAGCCTAGAGTGGAGGCCTAGGCCGGAAATGGTAGGCTGAAAGCTTGGCTTCCTCCATTGCCAGGAAAACCTAAGCCCCTGTTCTCTCCAGCTCAGTGGCTGCTGCCATTTCTGTATCTTTTATAACTGACACTTTGTAACATTGATTGGAGGCCTAGGCAGGCAATGGCAAGCAGAAAGCTTGGCTTCCTCTGTTGCCAGGGAAACCCAAACCTTCCTCCTGCTCTCAGTGGTGGCAGCCATCTTGGTTGGGGTTTATCTGCATAACTGCTCCTGATTGGCTGGTGGGCATGGTGTGTGGGTGTGTTGAAGGTACGGTCAAATTTGCATATTACTCTTCTATTAGATAGGATAGAAACCCAGTGAGATGAAGTGATTTGACTGGGAACTCACAGTTACTAAATGTAAACTAGCCTTTGAGTCTGTATATTCTGAGCCCAATTCTATTGGCTTTCCTTAAATGGTGGTTCATCTTTTAGGTAATACCTGTTAGCATTGCCTTTTCAAACTTTTTTTCAAAAAATAGGGAGAGCAAGTAGTATATCTACAAATGTCTCACTACTCGCCTTGCTTTTCCCTAATATATTTCATCTTTGCTTTTTCTCTGATCATTTTTTTCTGTTCTGATCTTATCAAGGTGATTCCTGGCAGAGATCCTGAGATATGAATATCTATTATCTCATCTGAATCTTACAGTGTTAAGCACTGTTGAAAGTTTTTGAGTTCCACCCTGACCAGTTTGGCTCAATGGATAGAGCATCAGCCTGCGAGCTAAAGGCTCTCAGGTTTGATTCCAGTCAAGGGCATGTACCTTGGTTGCGAGCTCATCCCCAGCGGGAGGTGTACAGGAGGCAGCTGAGTGATGTTTCTCTCTCATCTGATGTTTCTAACTCTATATCCCTCCCCTTTCCTCTCTGTAAAAAATCAATAAAATATATTTTTAAAAAGTTTTTGAGTTCCTGTTAATAATGTGCTAGTGAACCATACTAGTCACAGTTGAGACATTGTTTGGAATCTGGAATCTGTTCATTAGAAGCAAGCGTGTGCGCGCGTGCACACACACACACACACACACACACATCCTACCTACTACTTCAAGCATTAGTGACTCTGTTTCCATCAAGTCTTATCCTTTCAGACCAAAGGAAAGATAAATTTCTTATGTTCTAGTTTTTAAAACCTTTTATAAATGTAAGAAATGGGTGTGTGTGTGTGTGTTTGTGCGTATGTATGCGCGTGAGCACACCTCTCAAACACCTTCTATGATTAACTTCTTAATTATTTTATTCCAAAGAGCTTTGCTGGATAAATACTACAAAGCAAAGTTTTAGTTTCCTTGTACTATTTATTTTTGGGA
Organism: Antrozous pallidus; assembly: GCA_027563665.1. NCBI lineage: Eukaryota > Metazoa > Chordata > Mammalia > Chiroptera > Vespertilionidae > Antrozous > Antrozous pallidus. The sequence continues at coordinate 42,762,238 of CM050514.1, read as the reverse complement.
GATGAGGTGGTCAAGTTCATTACCATTGTGACTTCTGGCATTTTGTGATATCCCGATGGATAAGATCCTGATGGATATCACAAAATGCCACATTGAGCCATCATGATCCAGTGCTTCACACAAAAAGCTTGGGCATGAAAATCTGTCATCGTTCAAACCTCCTCACTGTCCAAGTGTTGGTGAGTGGGGCTAGTGAGACTTTAAATGGATCGGCTATTCTCATCCATAATTAATAATTTTCATCCCAGTTGGAATGATGGGTGACTCATAGGCTTACAGTGATGCCTTCAACTTATTTTCCATTTGATAAGCAAATTATTTAGCACAGTAAACTATCCTTAAACATCATAAAAGTTTTACTTTTCTTAACAATTAGAATAGTGAAAATTCTAAGAGCAGGATTTGATCTGTATCAAATGTAATAAAATGCTCCATTAACAGTGGTTGGCTTGGCTAAAATAAGTTAATCCCTTTATGGTGAGAATACTTCATGACATTAGCTTTGCTATATAAATCTTCTCCCTTCCAGTTTTGTTGAGATATAGTTGACATACAGTACTGTATAAGTTGAAGTGCATAGCAACATGATTTAACTTACTGATACTGTGAAATGATTATCACATCATCCTATCTAACAAAAGAGTAATATGCAAATTGACTGCACCTCCACTACACCCACCAGCCAATCAGAGCGAGTATGCAAATTAACCCAACCAAGATGGCAGTTAATTTGCATATCCTGCCACAGAAAGATGGCTTAGAAGGAAGCCACGCACTGTAGAAGGGACCAAAGCTGTGGAGAAGCAAGCAAGTTGGGCAGGGGAGAAGGGAGGGAGTGAGGCAGAGGAGATAGGAGTGAGCAATGCAGCAGAAATGGGAGGGAGTGAGGCAGTAAAGATGGGAGGGAGCGAGGCAGAGGAGACAGGAGTGAGCAATGCAGCAGAAATGGGAGGGAGTGAGGCAGTAAAGATGGGAGGGAGTGAGGCAGAGGAGAAGAAAGTGAGGCAGCGAAGATAGGAGCAAGCAAGGCAGCAGAGACAGGAGCAAGGCAGCAGAGATAGGAGGGAGCTTTGCTCAGGCTGCAGGAAGCCCTATTGCAGAAATCTTCCTGCAGTGGGTCTCTAGTCCTATATAATAAAAGAGTAATATGCAAATTGACCGTGCCTTTGTAATACCCACCAGACACGCCCACCAGTCAATCAGGATCAAAATGCAAATGAACCCCTGACCAAGATGGCTGTGGCCACAGAGAGCATGAGAGAGGCTTGGGTTTCACCAGCAATGATGGAAGAAGCCAAGCTTTCTGCACACCCTGGCCAGCTCAGATCTCCACTCAATGCTACAAAGTTTCAATTATAGAATCCCCAAAGAAATGGTGGTAGCCACAAAGCTGGAGAGAGGAGGAGGCTAGGGTTGCCCCTGGTGATAGAGGAAGCCAAGCTTTCCACAGCCTTGGCCTGCCTTGGCCTCTGCTTAAGGCTACAAAGTTTCAGTTATAGAAGGAAAATATCCCAAGAGGAATGGCTGTGGCCATGGAGCGAGCAGGAGGCTTGGCTCTGGTCAAGGCTACAAAATTTCAATTGTAGAACATAAATTCCAGATACCAGGGCCTCCGCTTGGGTTGCTGGGGGGCATGGCCGGCCTGCAAACCACCACAGGCCCCTCGCCCAGGCCACCCCATGCCCCAAGAGAACCCCCCACCCTGATCTGGGCAAACCAACTGGCCCCACCCATGCACCAGGCCTCTATCCTATCTAATAAAAGAGTAATATGCAGATTGACCATCACTCCAACACACAAGAGGACTGCCCCCATGTGGTCAAAGATCCTGGCCCCATGTGGACACAAGATGGCTACCACAAGATGGCCAGCAGGGGAGGGCAGTTGGGAGGGACAAGGCCTGCAAGGGAGGGCAGTTGGGGACAACCAAGCCTACAGGAGAGTGCAATTAGGGGTGACCAGGCCAGCAAAGGAGGGAAGTTGGGGGCAACTGGGCCTGCAGGGAAGGGCACTTGGGGGAGACCCAGGCCTGCAGGGGTGAGTAGTTGGGGTGGACCAGGCCTGCAGGGGAGGGCACTTAGGGGTGACCAGGCCTGCAAGGGAGGGCAGTTAGGGGCACACAGGCTGGCAGGGGAGTAATTAGGCGTCAATCAGGCTGGCAGGGGAGTGGTTAGTGGGTGATCAGGCTGGCAGACAGAAGCAGTTAGGGGCAATCAAGAGGCAGGCAGCCGAGCAGTTTGGAGCCAGCAGGATTGGGCCTAAACAGGCACTCAGACATCCCCCGAGGGGTCCCAGGTTGGAGAGGGTGCAGGCTGGGTGGAGGGACCCCCCCCCCAACCCCTGTGCATGAATTTCATGCACCGGGCCTCTAGTTTTGGGAGTGAAGAATAAAACCAAAAAGGGCATATGCTATAGTGGACACAGGACCAGGAGCTAGATACTGGAGTTCCTTTCTGAGACCTGGTTTGCTAATCTATAAAATAATGGGTTGGACTAATCAGTTTTACTTAATCTGTATTATCTGATCTTTTGAAAATTCATAAAGGAAATAGTGAGAAACTAGGGGTCTATATTCAATATTTCAAAAGTTTAAACAAAATGTCATGTTTATATGAGATGAGGCCCTACCAGTAAGGTAGTGCATCAGTTATCCAATTAATTACCTACCTTTATTAATTTTAAAAATTGTGGAAAACTATTGCTCATTACTGTGTCTATATTAATAAAAGTGTAATATGCTAATTAGACTGGACATCTTCCAAATGACTGTTGGATTGTCCTTCTGGACAAAGCCATGGTGGCGGGGCCAAGGCAGAGGCAGTTAGGGGTGATCAGGCTGGCAGTTAGGGGGATCAGGCTGGCAGTTAGGGGGATTAGGCTGACAGGGGAGAGCAGTTAGGGGCAATCAGGCAGGCAGAGGTGATTAGGGGCAATGAGGCAGGCAGAGGAAGTTAGGGTTATCAGGCAGGCAGGAAGAATGGTTAGGGGCAATCAGGCAGGCAGACAGGTGAGCGGTTAGGAGCCAGCAGTCCCGGATGGCAAGAGGGATGTCTGACTGCTGGTTTGGGCCCTATCCCTAATCTGGCAGTCAGATATCCCCTAAGGGGTCCTGGCTGGGCTGAGGGACAGCCTCTCCCCTCCTCCCCCTGCACAAATTTTGTGCACCATATCTCTAGTTTTATATTATAGTTTTCTATAAATAAAATGAAGAAACAATCCATTACTTAATAAAATCTGCCAGGAAGAAAAATTAAAAACACAAAACACTTAAGGGATGTTTCTTGTTGGTGAAAATTTGGGAACCCCTGGTCCAGAAGATCCTTAGGCATGTTATGTTCTAAAAGGACTCTCAATGTCCCCTAGCTTCTAGTATTTATGCCCTTATGTAATCCCCTGCCTATGAGTGTGGCCTGAAATTAATTCCCTTCTTATGGACAGAATATTGTATAGTGATGGGATGTCACTTCTGAGAGGAGGTTATATAAAGATTGTGGTTTTTATCCTGGGAGAACCTCTTTTGGATCATTTGCTCTGGGGGAAGCTAACTGTCATACTATGAAGCACCTTGTGTAGGGACCCACATGAATGAGTTTGGAAGCAGGCCTCCTAAGGTCTGCCAATGGCCTTGAAGCAGACCCTCCTTGTTGAGCCTGAGATGTTGGTAGCCTCATGTGACACCTGGAATGCAGCCTCGTGATAGAACTTGAGCCAGAACTATCAGCTCAGCCACTCCCGGATTCCTGACCCACAGAAACGGAGGTAACAAAGTTTGTTGTTTCCAGTCAGTAAATGTAGGATATTCTATTATGCAACAACAGGTAGCTAATGTGAACTTTTCACCTTTTCATGTCTTAATTTCTAAGTACCTTTAAAAAACCTTTGAAAAAGGGAAGCAGATCATACAAAGAGGGATGGTCACTGCTAAAAGTGGGGGAAGTGAAGGAGGAGAAGCACAGGAAATGTCACAAGGAGAGGGAACTGCTGCCCTTGAACACCTCTTGCTTCTGGAGAATGGAGTAAATTTTTAGGAAAATGTAAACCATCAGAATTAACTCAAGTATTAATGGAAAATTAAATAATTCAGTAACTCTTAAAGACGTTGAATTGGTAATGAAAATCTTCAATCTCCAACCTTCTCAGATGTACTTAACTGCAACTCTGTCAGGTTTTGGTAATTTTCCTAAAGCTTTCTTAAATATCCAAAGAGATCTCACTAGCCATTGCACATAGAGATTTCTTTAAAATCTATCATTGATGGTAAAAGTTAGAAGTCCCTATGCTAACAACATCGATTTCTTAGGCCTTCTGAATTACTTTGTGTATTCATGCTTTCTTCCCCATATCCTTGTCAAAATCTTCTCTAAAGTCCTCTAAAACACATTCAACCATAAAAGTCTGTTAGTAATATAACCTGTTACAACTGAGCAGCTGGGAATGATTCTTCTATAACAACATGTTAAGTATTCGCTTAAAGGAAACATTTTTTTACTAGGATCTCCTATGGGTCCCAGTATTCAGTGTTGATTTCATCTTCAATATGAGAACAAACTAATAAAAAATATTTTTATCTTAAAAGCAGATTCTAAAAACTTAGTCATGTGTCCATTTATTGGATGTTTTTCTAACCACTAATAAAAATTATCTGCAGCAAAGTCTATTTTGGAATCAATAAGCTGATCTTCACTTTCCCCCTAAATGTTCATATCTTGACTATCTGTATAGTAAAAATTACTCTGGTAGCACATCAGAAGTCTGTCTCCAGGTTGCTTTGGGTACTCTATTATGATGAAGGAGGATCATAATGGTTTGACATCATAATAAAATGGCATAAAGAAAAATCACCATGAATGTAACAGAGTTCTTAGGGGTTATTAAAAAAAAAAGGACATCCCCTCTTTCTTACATTTGCCTTGGTGTAATATTAATAACCTGATTTCCAGTTCTATGTAAATAGGAAATATGGAACTGGGGAGTAAACACTTCATAATTTCTACAGGCATACTTTTGATTGTGTTTAGTCTGAATCAAAATCAAAGGGTATGTATTGAATCATTCAAAAGAAAGTGGAAATTGCATACTTCAAGCGCACCTTTCAATGGTCTACTTTTGTCATTTCAGTATTAACAAAGGCCCTAGGGATGCTGACAGTTGTGTCTACCTACTTTCTTGGGAGGAAAATCTAAAATGAAAAGACTTAACAAAAGATTATAAGATGGAAGGAGATTGTTGTGAAGGAAATGTCCTGGATTTCTTTTTTTATCTGTTGCCAAGGAGCCCAGAACCTAGCTTACCCAAAATTTTTCCTGGATATAGTGCTGCTAATAACCATAATTGCAAGATAGGTAAGACATGCAAATCTATCTTTTTTGACATCACATACACTCAGGGAGCATATCAGCTCAAATTGAAAATGAAATGCTGTGACTGGATAAAACAAATAAAACATATATATATATTTGGTGATGGATATGTGTGATGAAGGTAAAAGTAAAATGAGCATGTCACCTAAAGTGGAATACATGAAAGAATACTTAGAGTTCATAAGAAGTTTTTCTTGCAAAAAGATCAAACAGTAGTTGAAAGTATATTTAAAAGCTGCATTGTAGTAGAACTATTCTAAAATTCTTCTTTAGCTATTCCATTTGAGAAGACACATTAGCTGTTAGGTTAGCATAAATATGGAAATGTCAAAATGACCAAGGTCTGAGTTAAGGATGAAAGGGAAAACAGGAATTTGCTTTAAAAACACATCATTAACTATATTTGCACCTCTGGTTCATTGACCTTGAGAATACAGATATTTTTTTTCTCTTTACCATCACAGACAGTTACACCCTCAGCATGAACCCCTGATGTTTGGCGAGGTGTATCTGGGATTTTTTTCTTTGAAGATATTATGTACTATTATTGTGACGTCTTAATTGGATCGATCTCAGTCATTCTCAGATCATCCTGGAAATCTTAAAAAAATAGATTTTCTTTTAAACCACAGTAGCATAAGAAAACCATGACAAAACAAACATATATAGCAGGGCTCATTTTAAAGATTTTAGTAACTATAGTTTAATTTTTCAGAAATCATCTAATTATGTTTTCTTTAAAGAAATGAGGTAAGACCATCAATCAATTTACACCAATTTGAGTAAACCTAGAGTTTATTTCCCTCAGCTGCTTAATATACATTTAAAAGAACATGATGTGAATATTTATTTTTCTTGGAGAAATTATGTTGGATTATATGACACATTTAAAATCCTTCTAGGTTTATAACTGACCATTTCTCCAGGTTTGAAAATTTTCATCTGGACCTCACTTTTTGTTCTCTGACCACATGTGCAGCATCTAGGGAGGAAATTAACCTATACTTCCCCCGAACACATCTTTATTCTATATTGACGAAAACACCAATTTGTTCATGATAAGCTCCCTGATGGGGAGGATGTATTTATTTTCTAAAATTGTGTATTATCATTGAGTTTTAAAAAGAAACGAGCTACAGATACTGGCATTTTGATATACTGCAATGCCAGATGCATCTCTCATTCTTTGTTGTTGTTAATCTTCATCTGAGGATATTTTTCATTGATTTTTAGGGAGCATGGAAGAGAGAGGAAAAGAAAGAAACATCCATGTGAGAGAAACACATTGTTGCTTCCTGCATGAGCCCTGACCAAGATCTGGGCCAGGGAGAAGCCTGCAACTGAGTATATGCCCTTGACCAGAATTGAACTCGGGACCCTTTGGCTGACGCTCTATCCACTGAGCAAAACCAGCTAGGGCTTGTATTCTTTTCCTTCTTGTATGTACATACCCTTTCCTGTTGACTTTGCTCTTTAGCTATAGATGAAACCAGGTCATCAATCAATACTACCAGTTGACCATCAATTCCATTTCTTTCCTAACATCTCTCCAGTTGTCTAGTATTTTTATTCATAGGAAGTCATAAGAAACCTATGACTTAGAGGCAAAGAAGCAATGAACAGACTGTGGAACTATAGCGGGAAGGCAAGCAAGGTTGGTGGTGATGGGGGGATGTAAGAGGTCAACCGAAGGACTTGTACACATGCATAGAAGCATAACCAATGAATACAAGACACTGGGGTTAAAATAACATTTTAAGTAGCAGTAATTTATTCATAACTTAGAGTTTAGGTTCTTTTGTTTTAAAATGTAAAACTCACCTTCTGGAAGACACACTTGATAGACATGTCACTCCCTACGTTGTATTCTAAGAAAACCTACACCTGCTTTAATTGGCCCTCCTTTCCCTGACTGATTTGAGGGTTGCTACACATACTTGTGATAAAGTGACATGACAGGATCTTTCTAGGAATGCTGCTGCTTCATGTGTGTGTGACAGATTTTTCTAGGGCAATTTTAAAGAATCTTGAGTGAAAATAAGAAAAAAATTGAAATAACCTTGGAATAAAAACATTTACTTATGGAGTACCTGCTCTGTACTAGATGCCTCATATACATTTTCCCATTTAACCCTAACAATAGCCTTATAAAATGTGAATTATTATCTTATTCCCTCAAGGATGGGAGGCACAGAGAGGTTGGGTAACATGCAAAGCAGAAGAGTTGGGATTTAAACCCAGGCATATCTGCCTCTGGAGCCCATGCTCATCCCATATGACAGACTTATTATCAGGAAAGCAGTGATACATTTTATTTTTATCAATGAGAGACTCATGTGGATCAGTCAATCTCTCATTGGACCTGTTTCTGCCAAAAAGTCAGCAAAGACAGAAACAATAATTTGAGAGATCAGCTCAATTATGAAAAAGGGATAAGTGTAATATCATCCAAAATATTTACATATTTATTTTTAGAGCATAAATATACCATTATTTCTTCACTGACTTTTTATCTACTTTAACTTGTATTTGTAAGAAAATAGTACTATTGTCTTAAAAACCTTCATATCTCTGGCATATAGTAAATGAAAATATTTCTTTTATTACATTTTTTGGTTTGGCAGGAAGACTAGGACCTATGGACTCACATATTCATGTTTTGGATATTTTTTTTTCTCAAGAAAGAAATTGGAAAAAATTAAGAAAAGAAGAAAGATAAGACCCACAGAAATGCTCTTGAGTGCTTACACTTTTTTTCCAAACACTGTTGAAAGCAATAGACAGATTTACATGGCAGATGGTCAGCAGGGATTGGTGCTAAAGAGTTAAGTTTATAAAGGAGTAGAGAAAGAATGAAAGGAAGTTGATAGGAGAGGCAAGGTTATGAGGTAAGACAATGATGAGGGATTTGCTATTGCTCTGTAAGTATATTCTGATTTTGTGTCTCTACCACCATCCTGATTTATGGAGAATAAGATATGATGTGATGGAGGGAATGTTTAGAATGTAAATCTTAATTATTACATTAGGATTTTTTCATTAAACATTTTCATTCAACTTTAATATCTGAGACACTGTGTTAGGTGCTTAAAAGTGAAGCACCTATTGCCAAAGCCAGTTTGGCTCAGTGGTAGAGCATCGGCCTTTGGACTGAAAGGTCCCGGGTTCAATTCTGGTCAAGGGCATGTACCTTGGCTGCGGGCACATCCTCAGTAGGGGATGTGCAAGAGGAAACTGATCGATGTTTCTGACTTTCTATCCCTCACCCTTCCTCTCTGTAAAAAAATCAATAAAATATATATTTAAAAAAAATGAAGCACCTATTGAACTAGAGGCCTGGTGCATGAACTTCATGCAGGGGAGAGAGAAGGTTCCTCAGCCCAGCCTACACCCTTTTGCAATCCAGGACCTTTTGGTGAATGTCCGACTGCTGGTTTGGGACTGATCCCACTGTGGATTGGGCCTGAACTGGCAGTCAGACATCCCTCTCACAATCTGGGACAACTGGCTCCTAACTGCTTACCTGCCTGCCTGATCACCCCTAATCACTTACTTGCCTGCCTGATTGCCCCAGTTGCCTCTGACTGCCTGCCTGATCACCCCTAACCACTTGCCTACATGCCTGATTGCCCCCTAACTGCCTCTTCCTACCTGTCTTATCACCCCTAACCATTCGCCTGCCTGCCTGATAGCCCTGGTCTCTGGTTGTTCTGGTTGTTCCATTGTTTTAGTTGCTGGGCTTTTATTATATAGGATGTGAGTTAAAGGAGGACACATATATTGGTAACATTTGTCAGAAATGGCTCCATGGAGGGCATAGAAAAGACAAATTAAGTAATTACCATTAATATTATTTATAGTCTTCAGGGCAAAGAAGTATAATAGGATGTATATGTACTTTTTTCTCCACTTAGGAAACAAACCATTTCCTTTTTCCTCCTATAGACTTAAACATTTAAAACCCTTTTTAGCTCTGGCCAGTGTAGCTCAGTTGGAGAATGATTTCATGCACTGAAGAGTCATGGGTTTGATTCCTGGTAGGGTTGCCGGTTTGATCCTCAGTCTGGGTGCATACAGAAGGCAACTGAGTGATGTTTCTCTTTTACATCAAAGTTTCTATTTCTTCCTCTTTCTTCCTTCTCTCTAAAACAAAGGAAAAAAATTTAAAAATTCTGTTTAGGACCTTTGACTGAAGCACTGCTTTTTTTTTTTTAATGCAAAAGCTTTATTGTTTCATTTGGAGAGGGCTTCAGGGTGGTTAAAAGAATGGCTAGTAGTTTCAGAAAGAGGCTCAGGTGAAATCCAGACCCGAGGAGGATGCAGAGGGGCCTCTCAAAGGTTTCTGGGCTCCAAGACTCCTAGTTGTGCTTGAGGGGAATCCTTTCAAAGAGATACTGGTCCATCCCAGCCTGGGGACCAGCCAGCCTGTGGATGTTAGTCAGGTGTCACCCATCTTCTTGATGAATTTCACCTGCTCACTGAGGAAGTGGTTCTCCGTGAAGTCACAGAGCTGAGGGTCTGCACGGGTAGAATTCAGGGCCTGCAGCTTCACAAGGGCCTGGGCCAGGTTCTTGATCAAGGTCAGGGTAGCTTCCATGGTGTCATGAGTTTTGCCCATTCATCTTGGGGAGACTTCAGCACGTCCTGGAAGAGACTGCGGTCACCTTGCTTGTTTTGCAGCTTCAAGAGATAGATGCTCAGTGCCCTTACGTTTCTTCTCTGCCAACTTGTGGGGAAGTGGCCCACACTCTCCAGAGCCACATCATCATAATCGAAATAGAAGCCCAGAGAGAGGTAGGTATGGGAGGCCCGCAGATGCAGGCTGGCCAGGCAGTTGACCACAGCCTCCACCTCGGTGGGTTAATTCTGATGAATTTGGGAACTCATGGTTTTTTTGGCAATAAGGAGTTGAGGTAGAAAAAAAAACTGGTGTGTTGTCTGGTCCTGGAAGTGGTTCTGAAGGTGGTGACTGGGTGAGATGCAGAAGAATGGCGGAGTCTGGAAAAAGGGGCATCCCTGGTCTGTTTCGTCCAAACACTATTGAAGCAAGAGACAGATCTGGGACCGCCGGGGGCACTGCCTCCAGCTCTAGTTTTAATAGATATGAAAGTTAGTTCATCATATGCAAGTCAGAGGAAACATTTAGAGAAAGCGGGAAATAAATTTAATAAGGTGTTATATAATATGCATAATAAATATTAGCACAGAACATGAACCTAATGACAGCAACAAATTATAAAGCTTAGCATGCAATTAAAATCACTGATGGAACACTGTACAGAATGAGTTTATTCTTAGATCAGTCAAAGAGCAGCTATTTGGTGTCAGAGACACCACTTGAACTAATGACACCCTCTTAAACTTATTTTTAAACACTCTGTCATGCAATAGCTACACTTCATGGATGTCTTCAGTTCTGTGTTTTAACATATGCTCTATATGCTAATAAAACTTATCCTCAAGGCAGAATGTCCTCATGACCAACAGGCAATGATGAGATTTATACTCAAGTGAATTTTTCTAACATCAAACATCATCAATAATAGTATATCTGCTTGTGATTAGCAAGCCAATAGTATTTTAGATTTAAAATGTAGGTCTCAAGAGCTCCTGAAATTTGTCAATTATTAAGTTCCTATTGCCATGAAAATGATTATGCTCTAAGGCAGCAATTTTAAACCCGTGTGCCACACGATTTTTTTTTTTTTAAATTATTTTTTATTGATTTTTTGCAGTATAATAGTAGTACATGTTTTCCTTTCCCCCTCCCCCTTATCCTCCCCCCAGCCTCCCCCACCCCCCAGCACATATCCCCAGCTTCCCCCCTCACCGCCCCAGTGTCTTTCATTCATTGGTTATGTTCATATGCATGCATACAAGTCCTTCCGTTGATCTCCCCCCGCATCTGCCTCCCATCCACCCAAGCCTCCCCCTGTAGCTTGACAGCCTGTTCAAGGCCATCCTGCCTCTATATCAATCACTCTCCCCTGTTTCTTTTCTTCAAAAATATCTTGCCTCTGCATACTAGAAATAAATGTATAAGAACAAAAAGTGTTTCATTCTCGGTTTCAATGTCCAACTTTTCTGAGTCCCAGTTTCAGTGTCAAATAATTCATTATGTGTATAAGTCAGCAATGGTATCCAGATGGTGGACATATCGTGTCAATGCATGATCCATCCTCTATGGTTTGGTCCTGGGCTGCCTGCAGACATGCACAGCTGCTGACTGCTAGTATGGCAAGGTGTCGTCAGTGTCCCCCATCTCTGGACCATCCTCATGGCTGGAACAGATCCATCAGTTCCTCACCGTCGCAGGAACCCACATGGTCTTGGAGTTGTTCTCTGAAAACACACAAACACATTCTCGACCAAAAGTTAACAAAGGGATCCTCTATGCAAAATAGACTTGGGATTCTTTTTAATTTTTGCCTAAATGATTTTCCTTTGGCTTATTTTGACACCATGTGTGTTTTTTCATGGGTGTCCTGCTATTGTTTTTACAAATGGAATTTACTTTACTGGAGTAAGAATTTTCTAGATGTATTTTACTTACTCAATATTTTTTTTGTCCCTTTCATGATATTACCCCGCTGTCCCCTCCCCTTTTTTGATTAATGGGGACTTTTGGAAATTTTCTATTGCAGTCTTGATAATTTTAAATTTTAATTTTTGTACACAAAGTGACTGCTTTAGGTTCTTTGGATGTTAGGCAATTTTACAGAGAGATGAACTACTGATAGATTTTTCAGTTAATGTTTTAGGAAAAGCTTTTTGTCCAGTACACTATAATTTTCTTGAGTATTCTCGTATTTCACTTGGCCAATTTAAATTAATCTGAAAACTTGATTACTATTTTCCTGTCAATTTTAATACTCAAGCAGAAATCTTAGTTTACCCTGTGAATACTAGTGGAAAGGAATATTTGCAATTTTGAGTAGGTCCCGAGCATTCCTGGTAATAGACTGAATTTAGATATAGAGCAGCTATTGCTGGCCGAGTCTCTGTCTGCCACCTGGGTCCCCGTATGAGTTGTGTGTGGGAGGCGAAGCAGCCGTGGGGGTAGGAGACCTCCCTTAGGAGGGTTGAGAATTCAAACCCCTGCAAGGTTTGTGGATGAGGGTCTGTGCCCCACCTCTGTTGACCTTTTAGTTCTCTCCTGTTGGCCCCTCTGCGACTGTGCCTGTCTTAGGTTGTTCCTTCCCTGAGGAATCTTACCCGTCTCTGGCTAACCAGCCATCCTCCGGGGCCAAACAGGGTGATGTGAGGTTCAGTTCTGTCTCCTTTGTAGTCTATGCCCCCCTGTGGCCTCCATGTCCAGTACCTGCCTTGGGGTCCCCTAGCCTGCTGGCGGGGTCCCGGTACTGATCACATATCTCGGGGGACCCAGGTTTCTTCTCCAGAGAGGGCCCAGCTCACACCATTGGTCGAGATACAGATCCATGGTGCCAGCTGCCCAAAGGCTTCAGCCACACCTCGAACTGAAAACTCTGGCATCAGCTGTGTGTATTTGGATAGTAACAAGAAGGTCCCTCTTGGCAGAAAGGGCAAGAAGGGCCAATATAGAATGCTCGGATGCCTTCCCAGTGCCTTAATTCCTTCTGAAAGGGATTAATTTCTTTTCTATTCTTTTTTAAGTTGCTGCCCAACATTCAAAGAATTAGTTTGTAAGTTTATTTGGGATAATTGTATAATATGCTGTTGTCAAATATCAAATATTATAATGACATTGTAGAATAATATCATGTAAGGGTATTATGGTGTCATGGGAGGTTAAGCAGGGCCTAGCCTAAGGACTGGTCTCCATAGGATATGACAAGCTCTAGGCCATGTCAATTCAATGTCAGACTAGCTGCCATTTTTTTATAATTTTTTATAAACTTTGTCAGGGATGTAAAAACACAAATCACTTACCTCAGTTCAAGAGTTCAAGTATATTGACTTTTCCACTTACTCTCACCACCTGCCACTTACACTGAGGTTTGACATTCTGATGGACTTTTCTCAGTCTCTGGATCTATTCTTGTTCATCAGTCTATGTCATTGATTGTATTCCTCAAATGAGTGAGATCATGTGATATTTGTCTTTCTCTGCCTGGCTAATTTCACTTAGCATAATGCTCTCCAAATCCATCCATGTTGTTACAAATGGTAGGAGCTCCTTCTTTTTTTCCGCGGCGTAGTATTCCATTGTGTAAATGTACCATAGTTTTTTGATCCACTCATCTGCTGATGGGCACTTCGGCTGTTTCCAAATCTTAGCTATGGTAAATTGTGCTGCTATGAACATAGGGGTACATATATCCTTTCTAATTCGCCTTTCTAATTTCTTGGGGTATATTCCTAGAAGTGGGATCACTGGGTCGAATGGGAGCTCCATTTTTAGTTTTTTGAGGAATCTCCATACTGTTCTCCACAGTGGCTGTACTAGTCTACAATCCCACCAGCAGTGCACAAGAGTTCCTTTTTCTCCGCATCCTCGCCAGCACTTGTCGTTTGTTGATTTGTTGATGTAAGCCATTCTGATAGGTGTGAGATGGTACCGCATAGTCGTTTTGATTTGCATCTCTCGGATAATTAGTGACTTTGAGCAAGTTTTCATGTGTCTCTGGGCCTTCCTTTTGTCTTCTTTCGTGAAGATTCTATTTAGGTCTGTTGCCCATTTTTTTATTGGATCATTTGTCCTCCTTTTATTGAGTTGTGTGAGTTGCCTGTAGATGCTTGAGATTAAACCTTTATCACTAATAACATTTGCAAATATGTTCTCCCATACAGTGGGTTTTCTTGTTGTTTTGTTGATGGTTTCTTTAGCTGTGCAAAAGCTTTTGATTTTGATGTAGTCCCATTTGTTTATTTTCTCTTTAGCTTCCATTGCCCTCGGAGCGGTATCATCAAAGAAGTTCTTTTGGCATATGTCTGAGATTTTTCTTCCTGTAGATTCCTCTAATATTTTTATGGTTTCCTGTCTTACGTTTAAGTCCTGTATCCATTTTGAGTTTATTTTTGTGTATGGTGTAAGTTGGTGCTCTAGTTTCATTTTTTTGCATGTATCTGTCCAATTTTCCCAACACCATTTATTGAAGAGACTGTCTTGACTCCATTTTATGTTCCTGCCTCCTTTGTCAAATATTAATTGAGCATAGTGGATTGGGTTGATATCCGGATTCTCTATTCTATTCCATTGATCTATATGTCTGTTCTTGTGCCAGTACCAGGCTGTTTTAAGAACAGTAGCCTTGTAATACAGCTTGAAATCTGGTATGGAAATCCCACCGACTTTGTGCTTCTTTCTCAGGATTGCTGTGGCTATTCGGGGCCTTTTTTTGTTCCAGATGAATTTTTGGAGAGTTCTTTCTAGGTCTGTGAAATATGCCATTGGTATTTTAATGGGGAGTGCATTAAATTTATAGATTGCTTTGGGTAGTATAGACATTTTAATTATGTTGATTCTCCCAATCCATGAACATGGAATGTTCTTCCACCTGTTTACATCTTCCTCTATCTCTTTTTTCAGTGTCCTGTAGTTTTCCACAAATAGATCTTTTACCTCCTTAGTTAAGTTTATTCCTAGGTATCTTAATTTTTTTGGTGTGATGGTAAATGGGATTGCTTTTTTAGTCTCTCTTTCTGTAAGTTCACTATTAGTGTATAGAAATGCCATAGATTTCTTGGCATTAATTTTGTAGCCTGCTACATTGCTGAACTCATTTATTAAATCTACTAACTTTTTTATGGAGTCTTTCGGGTTTTTTATGTACAATATCATGTCATCTGCAAATAAGGATAGCTTAACTTCTTCTTTTCCAATTTGGATGCCTTTTATTTCTTCTTCTTGTCTAATTGCAATGGCTAATACTTCCAGTACTATGTTGAACAGGAGTGGTGAAAGTGGGCAACCCTGTCTTGTTCCTGTTCTTAGGGGAAATGGTTGTAGTTTTTGCCCATTGAGTATGATGTATGCTGTGGGTTTATCGTATATGGCTTTTATTATGTTGAGGTATGATCCTTCTATTCCTACCTTATTGAGAGTTTTTATTAAGAAAGGATGTTGGATTTTGTCAAATGCTTTTTCTGCATCAATTGATATGACTATGTGATTTTTATCTCTCAATTTGTTTATGTGATGTATCACATTTATTGATTTGCGGATATTGTACCATCCTTGCATTCCTGGGATAAATCCTACTTGGTCGTGGTGTATGATCTTTCTGATGTACTGCTGGATCCGATTTGCTAGAATTTTATTGAGGATTTTGGCATCTATATTCATGAGGGATATTGGCCTGTAATTCTCTTTCATTGTGTCGTCTTTATCTGGTTTTGGTATTAGGGTGATGCTAGCTTCATAGAAGGAGTTTGGAAGTTTTCCATCCTCTTGAATTTTCTGGAATAGTCTGAGGAGTATAGGTTTTAGTTCTTCCTTGAATGTTCGGTAAAACTCCCCAGTGAAGCCGTCTGGCCCTGGGCTTTTGTTTGCTGGAAGTTTTATGATGACTGCTTCAATTTCTTCCACAGTTATTGGTCTATTGAGTTGTTTAGATTCTTCTTGATTGAGTTTTGGGAGGTTATATTTTTCTAGAAACATATCCATTTCCTCCAGGTTGTCCAGTTTGTTGGAGTAGAGTTGTTCATAGTATTTTTTAACAATCCTTTGTATTTCAATGGGGTCTGTTGTTATTTCACCTCTTTCATTTCTGATTTTATTTATTAGGGTCCTCTCTCTTTGCTTCTTGGTGAGTCTGGCTAGAGGTTCATCAATCTTGTTTATCCTTTCAAAGAACCAGCTCTTGGTTTCGCTGATTTTCTGTATTGTTTCTTTGGTCTCTATGTCATTTATTTCTGCTCTGATCTTTACTATTTCCTTCCTTCTGCTTACACTGGGCTTTTCTTGTTGCTTTCTTTCTAACTCTTTGAGTTGTTGGGTTAGATAATTTATTGCCGCTGTTCCTAGTTTTTTGCAGTAGGATTGTAGAGCTATGAACTTCCCTCTCAGAACTGCTTTCACTGTGTCCCATAGATTTTGGATTGTTGTGCTATCATTGTCATTTGTTTCCATGATGTTTTCTATCTCTTCCTTAATCTCTCTAGTAACCCAGTCATAGTTTAATAGCATGCTGTTTAGTCTCCATGTGTTCGATTTCTTTGGATTGTTTCTATTGTAGTTGATTTCCAGCTTTATGCCACTGTGATCTGAGAATATACTTGATATGATTTCTATCTTCTTGAATTTGGAGAGACTTTGCCTATGACCTAATACATGGTCTATCTTTGAGAATGACCCATGGGCACTTGAAAAGAATGTATATTCTGTGGCTTTGGGGTGAAATGATCTGAAGATGTCCATTAATTCCATCTGGTCCAGTGAGTCATTGAGAATTGATGTTTCTTTACTGATTTTTTGTTTAGAGGATCTGTCCAATGGTGATAATGGGGTATTAAAGTCTCCTACTATGATTGTATTGCTGTCTATCTCTCCCTTGATGTCCTCTAGGAGTTTTTGTATATATTTGGGTGCTCCTGTATTGGGTGCGTATATGTTTACAAGAGTTATTTCTTCTTGTTGAATTGCTCCCTTTAGTATTATGAAGTGGCCTTCTTTATCTCTTGTTATGTCCTTCACTTTGAGATCTAATTTGTCAGATATAAGTATGGCTACCCCAGCTTTTTTTTCATTTCCATTCGCCTGAATAACTTTTTTCCAACCTTTCATCCTCAGTCTGTGTGCGTCTTTTTTTTGGAGGTGGGTTTCTTGTAGACAGCAGATACATGGGTTGTGTTTTCTTATCCAGTCTATTACCCTATGTCTTTTGATTGGAGCATTTAACCCGTTTACATTTAAAGTTATTATTGATAGGTGCTTATATGTTGCCATTTTTGTTCTTTGCCCCTGTGATCCTTCTTCGCTTCCTATTTCTTTTTACAGTAGATCCTTTAGCATTTCTTGCAGTGCTGGTTTGGTGGTGACGAATTCCCTTAGTCCTTTTTTATCTGTGAAGCTCCTGATTTGACCTTCAATTTTGATTGAGAGCCTTGCTGGGTACAGTATTCTAGGATTCAGACCCTTCCTTTGCATGACTTTGTAGATTTCATTCCACTGCCTTCTGGCCTGATAGGTTTCTGTTGAGAAATCACTTGTTAGTCTGATGGGTGTTCCTTTGTAGGTGACTTTTTGTCTCTCTCTGGCAGCTTTTAAGATTCTTACTTTGTCATTGGTGTTTGCCAATTTAATTATAATGTGCCTTGGCGTAGGTCTTTTGGGGTTTATTTTGCTTGGGACTCTGTGAGCTTCTTGGATTTGTGTGGGTTTTTCCTTTCCTATACCAGGAAAGTTTTCTGTCATTATTTCTTCCAACAGGTTTTCTATTCCTTGCTCAGTTTCCTGTCCTTCTGGAAGCCCAATTATACGGATGTTGTTTTGTTTCATGTTGTCCCAAAGTTCTCTTAGGCTCTCCTCCTGCTTTTTAATTTTTTTTTCTAGTATCTGCTCTACTTGGTTATTTTTTCCTACCTGGTCTTCTAGCTCACTGATGCGATCCTCTGCTTCTTCTAGTCTACTCTTAATACTTTCTATTGAGTTCTTTACTTCAGCAATGTCACTTTTCATTTCTTCATGGCTCTTCATCATTTCTTCCTGGGTCTTCCTCATTTCCTCTTGGGTCTTACTCATATTATCAAATTTGTCTTCCATTCTTTTCAGCCACCTTATGACCATTTCTCTGAATTCTTTCTCTGACAGGTTGTTAACTTCCATTTCGTTTACCTCCTTTTCTGGCGAGCCTTGCTTTTCTTTCATATGTGGGCTATTTCTTTGTCTTCCCATGGTCTCTCTTCTCTGTGTATGTGGTTATGTAGTTCTCACTCTCCTGTGTTGATTTAAAGGCACAAAATACAACACAACCAGGTGCAACGCACCAGGCACTGAACCGGAATGTAGTCAAAGTAATTGTAATTCCAAATAAAGGTGACCGCCAGAGAAAGGCAAATTTGGTGATAGGTGGGAAAAAAGAAAGAGAACCTCCCCCAGACCCACACAGACACTCACACACCCACACTCACACAAAAAAGAAAGAGACCCCCCCAAACACATACACTCACAAAAAAGAAAGACAGTAATGCCAAAATGATAATGGGAAAAGGGGGAGAAGAAAAAAAGAAATAAAAGGAGTAAATTATAAATGTGGGGTGAAAACTCCTATAGGATAGCCCCTAATCCGAACCAAAACCTGCAACAAGTACTTGGAGATTGATACAAATTACATACAACTACTAATATCAAGAGAGGTGAGGGAACACAGAAGCAAAAATCTATCTCAAAAACAATGCAGATGAGGACAACAAAACAAGAAACAACACCAAAAATAAAAATAACCCCCCCTACAAGACAAACCAAAATAACAGAATAAGCAAATCAATCTCATAAACCTGCTTAAAAAATCAATATAATCAACAGTCAAGTAAACAACAACAACAGGACAGGGCTAAAAACACTTTAAGATAGTGAAGTCAGAGAAGCTGGAGGTATATATGCACTTGGATTAGGTGGTTAGAGATTAGATATATCAGTGGGGTGAAATTTTAACAGGGGGTAAGGGGAAAGAATTAGGTAAATCTAAAGCGGGAAAAGTGTAAGGGAAACAAGGCACTAAATAGGGAAAGGTTAGCCAGAGAGTGGTGGTATAAAGGTGAAGTTGAGGTAGAGTAAAAGATACTAAAGTGTAGATGAAAATAGACTGTATTCCCAAGGTCGAAGAAAAGATATAATCAATTCCCTGTCACATAAGAGTCAATTTGTGATTTGGCCCCTGGGTGGCAGTGTTTCTAGATTGACTTCTGGGTCAATTGGTCCTCTCTATCCTGAACTAAACAATACTGCCTCTCTAATGGTGACTGCTATTTTAGCAGCCAGAACCCTCCCAAAATCTTCCGGGCTTCCCCCCTCTGTCAGGTCCAAACTGATTGCGCTCCAGGGATCAACTCTGCCACCAGCTCCAAGGGCCCTCTCCCAAGTTCACCAGCTTCAACAGCCACAGATTCTATTTCAGGTGCAGCTCTCCAGGTTTTGAGTTCCGAGGTGCAGATCTCCCAGACTGCCAGCCCCCTCAGTTTCGCGCCCAAAGTACCCCCAGGGAAATCTGACCTTTCCTTGCTGGAGTTTAGAGCTCCCTGGGCTCTGCGCGCCACCTGGTCGCCGGTGCTCCGGGAGCCCCAGAGGTCCCGCCGGTACCGCGAACGGCAGCTGTATGTTTTCCGGCTCCTCTCGTTCAAGATGTCGTGGTCCGCCTCCGCGCGCCTCCTCGCGCAGTTGGCTCAGGGAGAGAACCCAGCAGTACTGGGGCCGCTCAGGCTGGGGAGGCCAGCGCAGCAGTCCTCTATCTTCTCCTGGAGCACAGCTGTCCCCCTAGTCGCCGACAAATGCTCCCTGCGCGACTCTCAGCTGCTCCCTCCCTCTACCCTGTGAGCAGATTCAGATGGAATCCCTCCGTTCCGCCGCCATTTTTTTCCCTCCGAAGCTGCCACACGATTTTTTAAAACATGCAATGCTTGACTATTTAGTCAGGGGCACTGACCTCTTTTCCCTTAGATTTCCAAAAAACAAAAAACAAAAAACAAAAAAAACCCCAACAACAAACAAAAAAAACAAAACAAAACAAAAAAGACAACAGCCACACAATAGCTGTCAAGTGTGAATGAGTTAAAATTTTACCTATTTTTTTTGTCAGATTGGCAAAAAGTATAATACACATTTTGGTATATGCCACATAATTTTAGTAATTAGTTTATATGTACCATGAGATAAAAAATGTTGAAAATCGCTGCCCTAAGATTTTGTTTTTGTGTATTACAAGGCTGTGCTTTCTAGGCTGTATGTTTTTTTGTCTTCCATCTGTCAGTATCATTTGCCATCTTTGCATGTACAGATTCTACCCATTTTTCAAGACCCAGATTAAATGACATATTTTCCTTGAAACTTTCTCCCAGTCCTCCTAGTCGGAAGTCACCTCTGTTGTCCTGGACCTCCTGTTTTGGAACTTGATAATCCATTAGCACTTTTCACCACTTACTAGTATGTTTAATATTCTGTGATTATTGCACACTTTGCGTATTTTACAACTAAATATCTATAAATGTATACTCTGTATCACAATTACTTGCACATGCCGGGGTTCTTGTTCTGGCAGTAAGAAGGGTTCAGCAATCTGGAGAAAGAATCTGTGTCTAACTGAAGAGTCCAGAGATGAAAGATAATTTTGAAAGGCATTGGGGGTCAGAGGAACCTGGCTGAAGGACCCCTTGCTTTTTATTAACACAAATTGTCCTAAGGCAAGGTGAAGATACACTTCAAAGGGTAGGGCTTCCGTATAGAAGCATTGTCAGATTGGGGAATTGCCTATGGCTTTTCAGGTGTTTGGCCAGCAGGAGGCAATAACATGTAGAATAAGATGCACTGAGCTGTCTGGCAGCAAACAATTATCCTTTCAAATCTTTTTCAGGTTTGGGGAAATGCCTTTAGCCATTCCAAACAGGGGATAACATATGTGACTCAGCCCTTGTTGAGTCCCCAAGTTCCATCAACCTTTTGATGAAACTCTTGCAATTAGGACATGCTGGAATTGGCTTCCAGCATGCACACTTTCTTTATATTTTATTTCAGACTAATTTAGGGGAGCGGTATCCCAGAATTTGGTATGGAAGCAAAAGAATGCCTGCTTTGGTTTATTCACTAGATATAGATATTTATTGAAAGTGTAGCACTTAAGTGGGGGATATTTGAAAAATGATGGGGCGACAGTAGTTTTTGATGGTTTGGCACATAGAAAAGGCAATTCTATGTGTAATTTTCAAAGTTGACATCTGTTAACTCTAAATCCATGCCCATATTTGAATGAGAAGATAGAAATGAACTATATTCAAGGAGGAAAGCTTATAGAGTCCATGGTAAAAATAAGGACAGTTAAGTGCCAATATTGAATTTGATCTACTCATCATTAGAAACAGGGAGCCTTTTAGTTTCTAAGGCCACGGAAGTGTGCTCTCAGATCGCCCATTAAGAGAGAACCAGCCTCCAGATGTTGCCAAATTGGGAACCACCACAGCTTTCAATTCCAAGTTCATGCTCTTCTAAGACTGTTCATCGCCAGTAACAGCACAGCAGGGGTTCTACAGAACCAGGTCACTTCTGCCCAATACAGGACTCTTCTAATGGGCAGTCTTTGCTCTGGGGCTCCCCATTGGCCTGGCTGGGACTTTCTCAAGCTACATTGCAGTCTGAGGCTCTTCCTACCCAATCCCCCTCCTTTCTCTCTCTCTTTTCACAATGTCAAATCAGCATTGTGATATGAAGGCAAATGGCCAGTAGACTGTTATTATTCATAAAATTGGGGTCCTCAGTTAACCATGGGGAGTCCATTTCAGCAGATACATTCTCTTTTGGGACTCACATCAAATGACTCTGTCTTCTCAGGGTCCACATTGCTTGTTTCCTTAGAGCATCTTTGATCCTAGGCTCGAGTGTTCACTTTTTCGTTAGATTCTGGAATCTACTTTATTATTGTTAATTATTATTATTACTTTGAGTGAACCAGGAGCCAGTTCTGTTATCTGCAACTAAATAATCCTGACTGATACACACATCTTTGTGGGTGGGCAAGTAGGCTGCCAGCAGCTTATACTGTAACCATGGTAGATGATTCTGAAATTTTTTTTGCATGATGACATGACAAGTTCTTTTAGAGATTTCAATCAGTAACAGGGTTTGGGGAAAATGTGTGTCCTTTCTATTAACAAAAGAGATTTTTTTTTGTGTGTATGTGGGTTTTCTTTTTGAGGCACATTTAGTTTTTCTGCTGGTTTTATGTATTTATGGGTGTTCTCAGAGCTATTTATTTTATGTGAAAAAGATAGATTACTCATAATTTGTCATTTTCAAAAAGAGAGAACATAAGGCTTTCTTTGAGGGAAAGGTTTGCACAATTTACCACTCCATCCCCAAGGTTATATGAGGCTGCATACCCTGTATATACAACAAAACTACTCAACCTCTGTCTTCATAGGGGAGAAAGTCAGAGGTACTTTCAGGTTGTTTTCTTTGATGTCTTGGTATGGAGATTTGCTCACAGACAATGGCTTCAGGCCATCCAGTGTTTGAACTTGTTTGAGTTGAACTATATAACTCCTACCAGCAAGGGTGCTGTGTTTTTCCCATCTGTGAAGTGCTATTCTCATTTCCTGTGTTCGATAAATGATAATGATTGACCTTGAAATGTACTGGGCTAAAATGCTAGGTAAACAGTAAATAATAGCAGTGAATCCATGAGATCACACAGTCACTAAGTTGGGCGCCCTCTGCTTTTTTCAGCATTATTGTTAGTTCAGTTATTGGTTTTCAAATTGCCTGACTCAATCCTTGGATCAGGTGAAGTAAGCCTTTCCGAATCGCAGGTATAATGACACCTATCATTTGTTGAGTATAATGTGCCAGGCATTGTATTAGGTGGTTTGGAAAAAGCGTGTTCTATTTTCACCAATGTGCTGAATAAATATTGTTATCACCACTTGTAGACAAGGGAACTGTGTTTCAAAGTTTTGTGATTTGATAAAGGTTTCCCTACTCTACTTTTTTGACATTTATTCAAATAAAAGATATTTTAGTCCTGGACATTTGTACAGAGATTTCACATAAGTCTTGATAAATAATGGGATTAAAGAAGACATGTGCATACACAGCCCTTGTTTCAATCATTTTCAAATCTCAAACTCTTTGCTCCTAATCTTTTATCACATCCAGCATCCAATACCTTTCCTAAGTCAGAAATCTGAAAGTCGTCCTGAACTTTCCTTTTTAAAAATCTCTTTTTGTCAATCAGTTATTAAGTCTCATCAAAAATATAATTTGAATATGATGATTTTTCTTCCTACTGCCAGTGCTATAGTTCAATTCACCATTATCTCCCCTTCTCAAAGATGGAGTTATGGCAACAATATTCTAGCTGTACATAAAAGGAAATATTCCTATGGTCATCTAGGCCTTTTGCAGCCATGCATTTTGGGGAATGACATATAGTTTTACGGGAATCTAGAACAGAGTGGGGTTGAGAGATAATGGTTGGTCACAGACCTGGATGGGGGAAGAGTACAGTTTGGGGTGGTTCATTTTAGTGGCAGTCTAAAATATTATGGAACCCTTTGAATCAAGGGTGAGAAATTAAATTATTAATCAGGAAATGGAGCTGGCTTTGGATTCTGGGCTTCACAGACACTGCAGAGGCTAGGTAAGGTGTTAGTAGAACAATGAGAGGTCAATATATAACAATGAGAGGTCAATATATAAGGAGAAAAGAAGAAATTTGGAGAGATGAGATGATCATTTTCCTAATATTTACCAAGTTCTAAGTAAGACATGCTTATTGATTTGTGAAAAGGCCTTATATGGTATCAAGGTTTTCCCAGGTTGAGGGTAGACTCAAAGTGACTGGGCCAATATAGATCTTTAGGAGCCAAGAGCTTGAAGCCTGAGTATCTGTGAGTTTAGTAATGTTATTTGGTCAGACATTTCCCTTAGCAAGAAATTTGAAAGGGACCAATATTGTGCCTAAATAAGCTGGATTATCCTATTTTGGATTGTCCAAAGACAGAATAAAAGCTAAGAAAAGGAGTTATAGATAGCCAGATTAGGTTAGATTTTTAAAAAGATAAAACAAAAGAAGGCTGGTTTACATTAAAAAGATCTTAGAAGCGGAGGGATTGGTCACTGTAAGTGAAACAATGTTTAGATAGAATCCACAAGGCTTGGGCTGATGGTTTTTGCTAAATCACTATGGATTATATTTACTCAGAGTACTAGTTTATTGTGTAATAGATAGAGTCTTAGGGGACAAGTACAAACAGTGTATTCCCTATCAAGTGGCACACTCAGCCTGGGAGAGAAACATTATGGGCCTCTCAGCCAGAATGAAACAGTATTTCATTGAAAACGTTCTCACTCTAAACTTACAGGGATCCTGATTTCTAAATTGGTTTCAATTAAATATATTTTTTTCCTTCCTAAGAAAACAATATACATCTATAATCTCTTCTAACTCTTGGCAGATCTGCGATGCTATAGCACTCCACACCTTCCCAGTGGCTGCAATTACACACATCAAATTTCAGGATGGACGACAAGGTAAGATTCTGGAGGTAAAAGGCTACCACTTATGGTCCCCATTTTGCTCTCATGTATCACAGTCCTTTATTGTCAGGAGTTATTTAGAGAAACAGTCATCGGCTAACAAAACCATCTGTTAGTTAACAACAGCAAAGTATGAGGCTATTTCAAAATGGCATGGGGCATTTCAAGTTAAGGGCAGATGGTGCCAACTATTTTTTTCCCCTCCCGTCTTTCCTTTTTGAAAAAGAATGCATTTCTTATCAAAGCCAGTTTGGCTAATGTGCTTTCACCTCATACATATCTAGAAATCAAAGCTCCCTAGAAAGTTATTTGAGGGTATGTTCTCCCTCTGGAGCCCATCTTGCTCCAGTCATGCTAATAAGAATTTCATGTGTGTGTCAAGGAGACAATATAGCCTTTATGCAATTGAACCACCAGGTCCTACTCAGAACATGGTAAATGTTGGGAAAGCAGAGACATGGACAGACTTAGGAAAATTCTTCACCTTTGTGCTTTCCTACACTACTCCATTACTTTTTCCAGCTGGGGGAGGAGGGGTGGTAGATGAAGAATCTCTGTACTCCTCCCTTCCCTTCAGCCAGATAGTTTCCCAAATCAGCTAAATATAACTCCATTTATTGTCATGCTAAAACGTTCTATTTAGCTGTGTTTAACTGGATATCATGATTCCATGGGCTGACCTTTCGCTCCTGGGAAGTCGTTTTAAATTCAATCCCGGCAAAGGAAAATCCTTCCCATTCGTTGGCTGTGAAAGGTCACAAGTGAAATGTGTTTCGATGGTATCTGCCTATGGTTTAATTCTCAGTAAACCTGAGCACTAACTGGGCCTCAATTGTGCTTTGTCTTGGGAATCTGAGTTCTAAGAAGCCTGGGAGAGCTGAGGGGGAGACATGGGGCAGAGTTGCTGGCATCAGCCAGGGATACACAAAGGTACCAGCTGAAAGGTGAGGTATATGGTGCTAAGTTAGGTCAATGCTGCCTCCTTTCTGAGTTGATGGGGGATTCAGACTGAAATATATAGTTTCTCTCCCTGTTTCATTCGATCTCTCTAAGAGGGACATTTCCCACTTTCTGGGAGGCAGAGAGGGCTTAGGGTGAGATAGGGAAGGAACTAGAAGTGTGTGAACCAGTCAAGAGGAAATTGGAGTATCCTGAAAATTTAGCCATTCCAGGGTCCAAAGTATAGACTCAATGTTCCAAGTTTGAATATTTCCCTTTTGTGACCCTCTTCTCTTTACAGTTTAGTAGCACTTCAGTCTTCTATGAGTTCCTCACCATTATCTTTATGCTAATTTTAACTGAATAAAATACTTTGATTAAGTTCTATCAAAGAATACCTTCTTTAAAAAATAATATTTTACCAAGCAATATTTGGAATTTATGATATTTATGAAGAGTTAAGTGGATGGAATATTGGGGTGAAGTTTCTAGATTTTTATGTTGTTTGGTTTTTATTCTGCTTCAACTTTTTAGTGACTCTATGCCATAATCTTTCAATCAAGTGTTGTAATAGCTGGCTTCTTTTTAACTGAGGAAGAAGCCCACAGAAGAGCCTGTCCTCCCCACCACCCCATTCCTCTATTACACACCACTATACTCTCCTCATCAAGTAGTCAATGTTCCCTGAACACGGTTTGCAAATCTGCACTTCCAAGCCTCTGTTTATGTTGCTTCCTCTTCCTGGGATGTCTTCATTTTATCATCAAAGTTCTATTCATTACATAAAGACCAAAATGCCACTTCTTTCTGTAAAGCCTTTGCTCTTTCCACTTGTGGAGAAGGCAAGGATGGCTTCCATAACACTTTATATTTGTATTGGTTATACTTTTCCCACTGGGGTACTTCTGTGTGTCTCCCACTCAATCCAGCTCCCTGAGGCAGAAGCTGGGTCTTTATCTTTCCACTCCAGTGCCTAGATCAGGGGTTACTCCAGGAAGAGGAGCCTTTAGTCTTCCTATCATAGAATGATGTACAGTTATGATTTTGATATTAAGGTGAAGAAATGAAATTATGTTTCTTATATCAAATGTATCTTGAAAGTTCATAGCAGCCACAGGAATAAGTAGGAAGCAAAACACACATCCTCTAAAAGCAGTAAAGGGCAGTTTTCTGGTAATAGAAGAGAAAAATCTACTTTCCTTCTTTTTGTTGTCCCTCCATCCCTTTAAAAAATACCTGGTTATAGGGAAAACTCTTAGAATGTTGGTAGAGTTCAGATGGGAGGATATGGGGATGCCACATATGGAGGCCCTTACACTTGGCCTCATTCCCCCAGCTTCTGATTTTCTTCTCCCTTCCTAGGTCTTTCACCCAGCAAACTACAGGCCAGCTCTGATTCCTGAGTGTTCTTGAGAGGAGAAAATAGTAGGCAATATATAAACCCCTGAATTAAGCCATGTTTTATAGAAAGAGTATTTGGTAATCCAGCCACAGGTGCTAGAGCAACTATATGCTATCTACTTTATCATCAATGAGATCTGGCATTTAGTGACTCAGTTGTTGGTCCTGGGGATCCATGTAACTCCCAAATCCATCCTCAGGGTTGAAATATTAGTATAACTCATTGAATCTGTCAGTATTGTTGGTTTATAGAATCCAGTTGGGTTAAGCAGAAAAAATCCCCAATTTCTTGGTGGGTCAGAGACTCTGGCTTGAATACTACACAACTAGAAACAATGGCTAACTATACTGCAAGAACCTTTGCTGGCAAAAGTATGACTCCTATCATTCCATGCCTCAAATCCATTGCACAACAAACACAGAAGGGACTAGACACCAGAAACTTTGCCCTTTTGTCCCCGTAAGACTTGAAAAGATAAGCCACATGTTCTCTAGAATAGAAATTTCACAGTCCTTCTTCTTCTTCACATTGTTTACTTTTGAATACAAGTATTATATGGCAACACTTGATTGGTGGATCCTATGTTTTATGGGTCCATCTTAGCAGCTAAGGAGTTGAGGATACTTGTTTTCTGGTTTCCAACTTGAGAACTTGACAATCATAAGGCAGAAAGTTTTTCAAACATTACAAGGGCTCTCAAAAGTCTGTAAGCAACTATAAAATGTGACAAAATCTATCTCCTGTAAGACATTACTATTTTTATTTTAATCAATATAAGGCAATATAATATTATACTAATTTCCTCAGTCTGTCTGGTAATTTACTAGTATGTGAAACTTTTCTAGGGCTTGGGGCTGAGACCACCCTTCCCATCTCTGGCATATCTCTTTCCTAGTGAAGGACACTGCTGTATATTATTACCTTTCTCATATCATCTCTTCTCCTAAATTCATTCTCTCACATATTGGAGGAAATGTTGATGCATGGGACATGTCTTCTACTGGTTACTAGTTGGGACTCTACACACCATCCCCCATGGCCATGGTCTAGCCTTGAGATGGGACCTTCAGTTGCCAATAATTTTCTAAACTATGCCTTAGCTCAGGACGCCCTTTGAATATGTCCTTGATTCTCCGGGCTGCCCTTTAAGACCAACCACTGTAGCAAAGTAAGTTCATCCTAGTCCTGGGCTCAAGAGCATCTCTGCTCTGTTATAGGTTGGATTTTCTTCATGCTGCCTTGTCTGTAAAATGTAGGTATAAAAATAGAGAGCTGCCAATGAAGATTTTTCAAATTAAAATAAATTCATGCTGCTGAGTGATTTCGGATATGCTATGAAGCTCGAATCTCAAAGGTTAGAACCATGTCTTATCATTAACCATCTCTGTATTTACAGTGCTTTGTATAGTATCTCACATGCAGCAGACATACAATTCATTCTTGCTGAATGAATGAATTAGTGAATGAATGAGTGAATGCAGATTGGATAAAGGCCACCAGTGTATTTCAGCATCATAGACCACTCATTCATTCATTTAGCTAACATTTTTTGAGAAGTGTATTTCAGCATCATAACCACTCATTCATTCATTTAGCTAACATTTTTTGAGAAGTGTATTTCAGCATCATAACCACTCATTCATTCATTGAGCAAACATTTCAGCATCATAGACCACTCATTTATTCATTTAGCAAACATTTTATGTACAAAGTACTGTAGTAGATACCATAATCCTAATGAAATATCCCCAATGTTACTAGATACCATAACCCTAACTGAAATAACCCTAATGTTACTAATAATTACAACCATAGTACAATAGCCAACATTTACTATATACATATTAGTTGATAAGCACTAAGCAGTTTCATGAATATTTATTTAATTCTCACAACAACCCTGTGAGGCAAACCCAGTATTATTTCCACTTATAAAAGAAAGAACTGATACTCAGAAAGGTTAAGTAAATGAAAACAAGTTGGGGATATGATGTTTACACAGTAAAGTTGGAAGGTACAAGAGCCATCTGGAATGTCTTAAATATCACAGGGCAACACATTTGCAGTACTCAAATTTCATTCAAAAAGTCCTTGAGTGCTAATGGATACAGCCGGGGAATCAGAACTTACCTGGTGACCTTTATGCAACCTGTATTTTAGCAGTAGGGGACTCTGCCTCATTCATCCATTCATTCCTTCAACAAACATGAATGGCACACCTGCTTTATGCCAGGAACTATTCTAAACATTGGATAGGGTGGAGGAGGTGAGACAGGAGAAAAAAACATGTAAATAGAATATTGTAATTCATAGTAAGAGGTATAATAAAGGTAGGAAGATATTTCAAAGGAATATTTTTTTCAGGTTTGAATTTAATTAAATTAATTAATTTATTTTTAAGTTTCCTTTTTAAAAAAATTTAAGTTCTTTAATATTTAAAGTATTACATAAGTCTCTTTTCCCCCCATTGACATCTCCCCAGCCGCTCCAAACCCCCAGCACATGCACTTACCCCCCTACTGTCTGTGTCCATTAGTTATGCTCATATGCATGCATACAAGTTCTTTGGTTGATCTCTTACCACCCCCCATTTCCTGCCTTCCCTCTTAGGTTGGATTTTCTGTTCAATGCTTCTATGACTTTGGCTCTATTTTTTTTCCATCAGTTTATGTTGATCATTGTATTCCACCAATGAATGAGATAATTTAATATTTATTTTTCTCCAACTGGTTTATTTCGCTTAGCATAATGGTCTCTAGGTCCATCCATGCTGTTGCAAATAGTAAGAGCTTCTTCTTTTCTTTTTCAGCAGTGTAGTATTCTATTATGTAGAGTACCACTATTTTTAATCTATTCATCTGCTGATGGGCACTTAGGCTGTTTTCAAATCTTAGCTATTGTAAATTGAACTGCTATGAACATAGGGATGTATATGTTCTTTCTGACTGACATTTCTGATTTCTTGGGATATATTCCTAGAAGTGGGATCACTGGGTCAAATGGGAGTTCCATTTTTAATTTTTTAAGGAAACTTCATACCATTTCCCACAGTGGCGCACCAGTCCACATTCCCACCAGCAATGCATGAGGGTTCCTTTTTCTCCACTTGTCATTTGTTTGATGCCCCATCTGTCGTCACTGACACAACTTTAGAGATATCAATGCTTAGGTCATGGAAAGTTTGTATAACAATCTTACATATTTCACTTTCTGATGTACTTGTTGACACTGATACTAACTTTATCAACTCTTTTCTCATTGTGAGACCATCAGAATATCGACCAATAACAGCCAACTGAGCATGTGATATGACATCAGTAGTTTCATCAAGAGAGATAGAAAAATATTTACAATTACTTATGTCTCTCTTTAATTGATGTAGTACATTTGTGTTCAGTCTCATTATTTGGTCTTTTATGATATTTCTACTGAGTGGTAACTCAGATATTCTCTTAATAATTGCATGCATCTTTATTCTGCATATCGTGAAATGGAACTGGTGCACATTTTAGGAGAGTTTCTTTAATAAATTCTTGCTCACTGAGTGCTTTTCCATGCTGAGCTATGGAGTGAGCAATGCTCAAATTTGCAGATGTTAAATTTGTAGAGCCTTTTATAAATTTAAGGATGGAATTAGATTGGCTCTTATAAAAGTGTAGCTGCTTGGAAATGTATTCCTTCCTTTAATCCTCACTTTTTTCAAGAGCTGGGAATGATTAGTTTCAAAATGTCTGTTTATATTCCACGTTCTATTTATATGCCATTTTTTCCTATAATGCCAGACATCTCAGTCCATGTTTTTTGAAAAGGTCAGCTACTACTACTACCACTTTCTTTACTTAACCTTGTTTTTTTATTTTTTGGGTTCTCCATCAGGGGTCAGTGACAGAAGATATAATTATAGATAGCTTGTTAGCCCTGCAGACAACTAGGGGTTAACTAGCCTAACTGACCACAAGATGGCACATGTAACTGTCTTTTAGAAAAGGGAAAGGTTTATAAGCAGAAATAGGGGTAAAAAGGATGCACAACAGTAATAGTGGTGAAATGGAGTCTGAACTATGCTGCAAAATGACGTTCCTTATATAAATTAAGATGGATGCCGCTATTTCTAATGGTGGGAAATGGCACCCATAGCACAGGCCCTCATCTCTCCCAGCCTCCCCCTCACTTATCTCAGTAATGATGGTCAATTAGAAATCTATGACAGAACAGTAGATTGGATGACGGTTGCTATGGTTATGTGGTTGTTGGTAATGGCGATCACAGGGCCCCCAGAGATGCGTCCCCCGTGTGGGCATTCTGCTGCTCCCAGCTCCGCTGGCCAGAAGTGAGGTCAAAGATCCCCTAATGGCCTAACTGGAAGTCCCAGAACTAGACTCTCTGTGCTGGAGTTCTATTGTTTTGGCCTACAGACGCCCGGTAAGAGTGTCTACACTACACTACAGCAAATGTTTCATCCTCGGCTACTGCACTTGGCCATGCAGTAGCCAAGGATGAAATGTCCTTCTCGGCATGCAGCCCCATACTTCTCTGTATGCAACTCCATGTGGCTGCATGTCATCAAAAATGGCTACGTGTGTCAGTGCTGACACGCATGTCACAGGTTTGCCATCACGGTGGTACCTCATTGTAGTTTTGATCTACATCACTCAATGATTAGTGATTTTGAGCATTTCTTCATATGTCTCTTGGCGTTCTGTATGTCCTCTTTGGAAAAGTGTCTATTTAGGTCCTTTGCCCACTTTTTGATTGGATTGTTTATCTTCTTTTTGTTAAGTTGTATGAGTTCCCTATAAATTTTGGAGAGTAAGCCCTTATCAGATATAGCATTGGTAAGTATGTTCTTCCATGCAGTGGGCTTTCTTATTGTTTTGTTGATGGTTTTTGTGCTCTGCAGAAGTTTTTATTTTGATGTAGTCTTATTTGTTTATTTTCTCCTTAGTTTTCATTATCCTCAGAGCTGTATCAGTAAAGATATTGCTATGACATACTAGTACGTCTGATATTTTGCTGCCTATAGCTTCTTCTAAGATTTTTATGATTTCCCATCTTACATTTAAGTCCTTATCCATTTTGAGTTTATTTTGTGTATGGTGTAAATTGGTGGTCTAATTTCATTTTTTTTGCATGTATCTGTCTAATTTTCCCAACAAAATTTATTGAAGAAACTGTTTTGACTCCATTGTATGCTCTTGCTTCCTTTGTCAAATATTAATTGAGCATAATGGCTTAGGTTGATTTATGGGTTCTCTGTTTTGTTCCATTGGTCTACATGTCTGTTTTTGTGCCAGCATCAGGTAGTTTTGAGAACGGTGGCTTTTTAATATAACTTGATATCCGGTATTGTGATCCTCCGACTTTGTTCTTCTTTCTCAGGATTGCTGCGGCTATTCGAGTTCTTTTGTTATTCCATATGAAAGTAGGTTTGTGGAATATGCTGTTGGTATTTTAATGGGGATTGCATTGAATTTATACATTGCTTTGGGTAGTATAGACATTTTAATGATGATTCTACCAATCCATGAACACAGGATATTCTTCCTCAAAGGAATATTTTCAACATTTTACCATTAAGTATGTCATTTGAAGTTAATGCTTATGACTATCCTCTTTTAGGAAAGAAAAAACCCTAGTTTACTAAGGTTTTAAAAGAAATTCATGAATAAATTTGTATTTTTTTCAAAAGCTTTTTTCTACATCATTCAAATGACTTTTCTACATTTACAGAGATTTTTAATTCTTTTCTTATTAATATTAGAATTATCTGTAATATTTTAAATATTAAACCAACCTTGCATTTTTAGGGCAAACATATCTTTATACTTTTATAGACCTATTCAGATTTTATTTTATTTTTAATTTTACTCTTGCTTTAGTGTAAATTTGTAGGATTTATCTATTTCATCTAAGTTTTTAAATATGTTAGCATAGAATTTTTCATACTACTAATTTATTACCTTTTAAATTTCTATAGCATATGAAGTTACAGTCTCTTAACATTGTTTGCTTCTTTTTTTTATTTAACATTATAAGAAAATTTCCATTTTTATTAAGTCTTTTCATTGTCTCCACTTTGGCATTCTTTAATTCTAAATATTTTCTAACTTTATGATATGTATTTTATTCATTAATTTTGAGCCCCTCTTTCTATTTCACACATTTGAATCTATGATTCTATAAAAAATGCTTTAACTGAATTCCTCAAGTTTTGATATTTTGATTTTGCATATATAATTATTTATCTTTTAAAAATATTTTAATCTTTATTGTTCAGTTTATTAATTACATTGTTCCCACTTTTTTCCCCCCTATAGTTTCCCACCACCTGGTACCCATCCCAGCCTCTGCCCTTCCCCTCCTCCCCCAATGTCCTCTCCCATAGGTGCATGATTTTTGTCCAGTCTCTTGCTGCACTTCCCACACCCCTTTTCTCCCCAAGAATTGTCAGTCCATTCCCTCTCTACGCCCCTGATTCTATTATATTCACCAGTTTATCCTGTTCATCAGATTTTTAATTCACTTGATTTTTATATTCATTTGTTGATAGATGTGTATTTGTTGTTCAGAATTTTTATTTTTACCTTTTTCTTCTTCTTCTTAAGGAATATCTTTCAGCATTTCATATAATATTGGGTTGGTGGTGATGAATTCTTTTAGCTTTTTCTTATTTGGGAAGCACTTTATCTGACCTTCAATTCTGAATGATAGTTTTGCTGGGTAGAGTAATCTTGGTTGTAGATTCTTGCTATTCATCACTTTTAATATTTCTTGCCACTCCTGTCTGGCCCGCATATTTTCTGTTGAGAAATCCGCTGACAATCATATGGGTGCTCCCTTATAGGTAACTAACTGTTTTTCTCTTGCTGCTTTTAATATTCTCTCTTTGTCTTTTGCTCTTGGCATTTTAATTATGATGTGCCTTGGTGTGGTCCTCTTAGGGTTCCTATATATTGGGGTTCGGTGTGCTTCTTGGACTCCTAAGTTAATTTCTTTCACCAGGTGGGGGAAGTTTTTGGTCACTATTTCTTCAAATAGGTTTTCATTGTCTTGCTCTCTCTCTTTTTCTGGCACCCCTATAATTCAGATGTTGATATGCTTGAGGTTGTCCCAGAGGCCCCTTACACTATCTTCAATTTTTCGGATTCTTTTGGTTTCTTGCTTTTCCAGCTGAGTGGATTTTACCTCTTTGTATTTCAAATCTTTAACTTGGTTCTTGGGGTGCTCTAGAGTACTTTTAGGTCTTTGTATAATATTTTTTATTTCAGTCAGTGTATGCTTACTTTCTAGTTGGTCCTTTTTCATATCCTTGAGGTTCTCATTCATATCCTCATAGGTCTCGTTCATTTCCTTGTAGGTCTCATTCATTTCCTCATAGGTCTTGTTCATTTTCTCATAGGTCTTGTTCATTTGCTCATAGGTCTTATTCATTTCCTCATAGGTCTTGTTCTTTTCCTTGTAGGTCTCAGCCTTTTCTAGGAGCCCCTTGAAAAGCCTTATAACTGTGGTTTTGAATTCTATGTCCAGTCGGTTTTTTTCCTCCATTTCTTTCACATCTGATTTCTTTCCATGTCTCTGCATGGTGGCTGCTTTTCTGAGTTGGTCGATTAGCTTTGTGTGGTAGATGTCCTCTAATGGACAGTGGCTCAGCTTCCCCAGTTACCTGAGGTGGATATGGGTTGCACAGTCTTGTTGAAGTTAAGCCTAGATTACTGTTGTTAGTACTAGGAGGGTTTGACCTCCAAGCCAATTGGCTGTGAGGTTCAGCCATGCTCAGGTTAGATGGGCAGAGTCTCTGGGCCAAGCAGGCAGCATCAGCTCTGCCCTATGCAGCCCCTGGGACTCTGTGCCAGGTGGTAATGGCTGCCAGCACCTCTGAGAGAGAGCTGCTGCCAAGCTCCACCCGCTGCAGGACAATTTATCCTCTCCCCAAATGAATCTGCACACCCAAAGTCTCACCCAGGGTCATAAAAACAATGCAGTCTGGTGGTTTCCCAAACGAGAGAGTAAGTCACAAGGCCTCTCTGCTGGGGCACGCATCTGTGCTGCTCCCAACTTCACACGCACTCTGCACAAGCTTGCCCTCTCTACAAGCTTGCAGACCCTTGCAGTGCCCCGAATTTTGGCGTGCCTCCCCACTGTCCAGTTTTTACCCTTTATGATTGTGGGTTCCCTGGACTTCGCCCGGAGCTGGGGAATCAGTGCAGTGGGACGTCTTTGTCTCCCCCATTCAAGAAAACCGGCTGGGTTTTCAGCCGCCTGCCCTATCTGGTGGCGCAGCATGGCTCCAAACCTCTTTCCCTGCTTATCTTCAATGCTGTCCTCCGCCGCTCCTCTGAGTCACAGTGTCCTATCTTCACTTTTATTTGTGGAATTTTCACTCAGCCAGCTTTCCAGCGATTCTGGATGATGTTTGTTCTTTCATTAAGTTGTAGTTTTGAAATTGCGCTCTATGGCAGCAAGTTTACCTATGCCACCATCTTGGTTCCTTCTCCTATAATTATTTATCTTTTATTTTTCTTATAAATCCTCACCTGAGGATATTTTCCCATTGATTTTTAGAGAGAGTGGAAGGGAGATACAGAGAGAAACATTGATGTGAGGAAGACACCAATTGGTTGCTTTTACGCACACCCCAGCCAAGGCCTGCAACCCCTATGGTGGAGCCTGCAACTGTGGTACATGCCCTTGACTGGAATTGAACCTGGGACCCCTAGTCTGATGCTTTTTCCACTGAGTCAAACCTGATGCATATATAATTACTTTGAAATATTTTATAATAATCTAATTTCCATTATTATTTTTGTTATGCATTATTTAAAGTGTATTTTAAAATTTCCAAATGAAATAGATTTTTATTTAGCTCTTTTTGATAAGTTATATTTATTACATTGTGGCCTCAGGATGTGGTGTATAGAGTCTTTAAACTTATTAGACTTACTTAAAGCCTAATCATGGTTAATTTTTGTAAGTAACCCTTGTCAGTTCAACAAGTAGTTGGATATATAATTTGTTCTTTATTTGTGCTGTCACATCAATATCTTTACTGTTCTTTGTTGGCTTGATCTGTCAGTTACTGAGAGAAGCGTATTAAAGTGTGTGAACTAAAACTTTCTCCTAACAGATATCTGAATTTTGTATTCATATATTTTTCAAGCTATAACACATTCCCAATAGTTCAAAATTGTTACATGTTACTTGTGAATTGAGGCTTTTATTATTGACCATTCTTATTCCTAATAATTCATTTTACCTTAAAATCAATTTTGTGTGATAATACTACTATACTGGCTTTCTTTTGGGTAGTATTTGCTTGGAAGGAAATGATCCCAGTGGTTAATAGTGGCTAAATGCTAGATGATGAGATGAAAGATAATTGTATTTTCTTTATGGGTTTAAATATTTTCCAAATTTTCTTTAATTACTATATATTACTTTCATAACTAGACAAATTATATTTAGACAAATTTAATTTTAAAATAACAAAGAGTCAAGAGGGATCCTCCTTTCTGGTCAGGCTGAATGCTTTGGGGCCAGATTCTCAACCAGCTAACTTTGCATACAACTGAGTTTGTATGTCATACAAGTAGCTTTTAGCACTGAAATTTTCATGATGGATTACTTGTCAAGAAAGAAAATCAAATAGAGTGATAGTCTATTCCGCATACTAGACTATTTTCAGGGATGACAAAACATGAAGTCATACTTAACCTTTCCAGGCAGAACTAATTGCCCTTTTTCTGAAGTTTCACAGTACTCCCAAAATATTCGAATTCAACATCCACCACTCTACCTTGGGCTTTAATTTGCTGGGCAGGAACCTCTCTCTTTCTGGATGTATCTAGGCTGTGAGCGAGCAAGGTCCATCATACAGAAAGGGTGACTTGCTGGAAACAAGATGCCAGACTCAGGCTTTGGAGGTGTCTGGGTATGGTTCTGGGCTCCCAGGCTGAACTCAATATTTTTAAGACCTAGTGTTAGGGCACAATGAATTCTGACCAATGGCGTCAGGGCAAACCAGTATCTACTAAGAGGTGTTTACTAACCTTTTCACAAACATCAACCTGTATGCGTTGCTGTCCCTTGTGGCAAATTATGTGGATTTTCTTGCTCCAGCTGTTCCAACTCCTTTTGGTGTGTCTTTCTGATCTATAGAATCTGTACAACTAAAAAGAGTGTTTCCCATACCCCATTACAGCTACAATTTTGGATTCAATCTGGAGTTTTTTGTTTGTTTGTTTGTTTGTTTTTAAAAGATTTTTTATTGAATGAAGAGCAGGGACCATGTCTTGTCTTTATTTTATCTTAGTATGTTAAAATCCAGTTTAGAACCTGACACATGAGGGTGTTTACTCATTTTAATTGGAAAAATAAAAAAGCTTTAGCATGTACACATGACCTACACTCATGAATACAAATTTTACTTTTTCTTTTCAATGTCTTCACAGCTGGAAACTTTGGCTTGTTCATCATTCCCTTGCTATTTATTCAACAAATATTTGTAGAGTAAGTTGATACAAAGATAGATAATAAACCTGTCAGAGCTTCCATTTTAGCACAGGATCCAGCACATTATGATCTTTAATACATTTTGAAAATAAATAAATGAATGAAGAAATGTTAAATTTCTGGGGCTTGATATTACCTGCAAAAAAGACACTCAGCATTTTCAGGCAATAGGGTAATTTTAGCTATACTGCATAGAGTGCATTGGACATTCTACACAAGACGGAAATTCTAGATGGCATTTTCTCTGGCTGATTGTGGAGAACAAGAATCTGCAACATCTTTGTCTCTGAGGGTTGCTGGTGGGCCTGAGCAATGTCTTTGGACACAAATCAGAGAGCATAGGGACTGGGAGGTGAGAGTAGGGAAAATGAGAGTGAAAAAGAAAGGGAAATAAGAGAGTTCAGTTGATGAGTACAAGGGAAAGATGGAGGAGAAATAATAATGCTAACGATGCCTGTCAGTTACTGCATGCCTTTCATAGAGATTCCATGCGCTGCTCAACACATATGCCATCTCTGATCTTCAAATGTGGCAAGGTCAGCCACATTATTTTTATGGTGTAGATGAGCAGACAGGCTCAGAGATGTTAATAAGTAACTTGCCCAGTCATACACTGCTAAGAGGTAAAGCCAGGGTTTACTCTCAGGAGTGTTTGGCTCAAAGCCATAGTATGTTCACCTGGTGAGGAATGACAGAGATCCGCTACCAGGCATACCTCCCATGGGCATTTGGATTATAAACTGTCAACATCCCACTCTAGGTCGGATATCTTGATATCAACATTTTAACATAGATGTCTGTTTATTTGTTCATTAACACACACACACACATACACAGATGTGCATGTGTGCGCGCACCTGCGCACTCGCGCGCTCACACACACACATACACACACACACACACACACAACTAGAAAAAAAGAAAAGAAAAAATTGTCAATTTTTGTGTACACTCTGACCAGAAGTTTCTGGAATACTTACCAGAAAAGAGGCATAATGGTTGACAAATGGGGCAACATTTTCAAATACCATAATTCCAGAAGTACAGCAAAACCCTGATTCCAGCTTCACTCCCCACATGTAGTGAGTAGAGTAAACAAAGCCACATAGACTAAAAAAGCAGCAGGCAAATAATAAACAAGTTGAGGGGCCATTTAAATAGTTTCTGAATGTCCATTCCCCAAAGGGTTGAGGTCAGGCATGTGGTTCTATTCATCAGATCCTAAACAAAGGACTTGGGCTATTTTATGCCTTGATCATTACTGTTGGTTAAATTAAAGAACAATAAAAAAGTGTAATGCAATATTAATTTCAGTTACTGTAGCTAATTGAAAACATAGCAGGAGTTGTGACTATGGAAAATGGAGTGAGAATACTCAGATGCATGTCCAAGTCCAGCTTACCCTTTTCAAGTTGGTCAGTAGCATACTTTTGAGAAATGGCCATTATCCCTAGAGTCTATACTTAAGTGTATCAGGAGAAATATTTGGCCTGAGAAAAAAGAAAAGCAACTAACTCGTAGCTATCAGGAGACCTCAAACATTCAAATTCAATTTAAAAACTGTCAATTAACCATGAACAGACTGATGACTTTCAGAGGGAAGGTGGGTGTGTGGAGTGTGTGTGGGGGAGAGATGAACTGGGGAACTTATATGCATAGTCCATGGATACAGACAATAGAATGACAAAGGTTTGGGAGGGGTGGGTGCAGGGAAGAGGGGCTCAATTGGGGAAAATAACAATAAAAACAAAGTGGACATCTGTAAAATTTCAACAATAAAGATAAATTAAAAAATAAAACTATCAATTGTTAATCTGTTCACATAAAAGACATTACAAAAATATATAATCCATGCTAAGCCAAGCAAGAACTGAGGGCTTTCATCTTGCTGTCCCCTGATTTGAAGTCTATATCCTGGCATCTAGGTCACTGTCATCAATAATTGTGAGGTGAATGGATGTAGGATTGTCAATGACCTTTGTTTACTCTAATAAATAAGAGGGCTTTCTTTCTTAGACAACTGACCCTTATCCCAAGTAAAAGATCAGATCAACAAGATTTGGGAGCAAGAAAACAGTTCTATTTTAGCTTGGTCCACAAGTCTGAGAGATGAAGGATGTAAGTAGGAATTTCTGTTTTGTTCATTCTTGTATTTTCAGTGCCTGAAACAACACCTGGCACATGTGCGTTACTCAATAAATAATTGTTAAATTAATGAGTAAATGCTTAATATGGGTTTGGAAGGAGAACATGAGTTTAGAAAAGGAGGGAAGTGGAGAATTCAGAACTTCATGTTGTAATCTTATTTCTCTGATGAGTTACCAATTCTCAAACATCAGGCGGACTCTTATTCGAAATAAGCACAAGCATCTCCTCCTCAAATCAGTAAAATCTGCCTTTTAGAATTAATCAGGTTTCTCTTTTTAACGAAGCACTGGGATAATGCCTTTAAAAGCATCAGTTCCAGCAAGTTACTGAAGGTTGTTCTCGAATCTCTTCAGATGCATAGGAGATGTATTAGGGCAATGCCAGTCATTCTCATGTTACAGGAGAATAGTATGTCCTTAAGAATTGTTTTAGGTTTCTGGGCTTTGTATTCTTAACCTGCATCACCTACTTACACATGTTGATTTTTTTTTCCCTAAAAGAGGTTTATTCTACTCTTTTTTCAAGCGAAGATACTTTACTGGTTATCAAAGGCCAATGATGCAGAGGATATATGTAAAAGGCCATGTTTAAGTAGCTCTAAGAGAAATGTTCTTATGGAGAATGCTCCTAGAATGTGTCTTTAATCTGCACTTGACAATATAATGGAGGGAACACAGGGAAAAAACAAGCTGGATGCATGTTAGCAGGGGTAATTTGTATGAGGTAGGGAAAAATGTCATCAATATTCAATAGTTACCCTATATGGCATCTGACTTTTCTTCATAAAGCAACTGTGTGTGGTATTCTGTGCATGTGGGTGGCATTTTGGGGGGCTTTTTCAGACAAGTATGTATATGTAGTTTATTGTCTTCTCCTTTTGTTATACACTTAACCATCAATTTAAAGAGTGAAAAAAAG
This sequence comes from Antrozous pallidus, assembly GCA_027563665.1. NCBI lineage: Eukaryota > Metazoa > Chordata > Mammalia > Chiroptera > Vespertilionidae > Antrozous > Antrozous pallidus. The sequence continues at coordinate 42,721,797 of CM050514.1, read as the reverse complement.
ACTGTTGAAATATTTATTTTAATTTAATCAAGTACCACATTTTCTGACTCCATTTTGAATTAAGTTCAAGTGATGGAAAGTTGGTGAAATTTTGCATAGAACCACAAGTTTTAAAAGTTGTCACAAAATTTACAGTTCCTTTATTGTCTCATGATCATATATGGGAGCCAAAGTCATATACTTTTGAACACATCTCTTTTTAAATTGAATTCCCAGAACTGTGGTGCAAAGATGTAAGAAACTATTTTCACATAGTAAGGAAATGTTCAGTGGGATTTTGCACTTTGACAATTTGAATGGAACTCTTTACATCAGTAGATGAAGTTCTCTGGTGTTAGTATACACAATCAGGCTCTCTTTAGCAACCAAGAGGAGGGGAAATGTCATAAGAGGGCAAGCAATAAAGGCAAGGGGAACATGGTTTATGAATGCAAAACTTACAGTAGAACTTTAGACAAGAGAAAAGTTGACGATGCAAGTTAAAGCTGGCCCCAGGCAGCAATAACTTATTGAAGTGGCATTTATTTGGCTGATAACCCAAGGTCTTGCTGAACTTGCTAGTACAACAGAGATAATACAATGTAAGAATGAATTACAACTGCAATTTGCAGTAACATTATTTGATCTTTCCTTCATGAAGAATGACCTTGTAAGCTCCTTTCACAGCTTAAAGTTTCTGGTATAACTTAGAAACTGAAATGGCAGCCCTTCTACATATCCCAAAAGATTTTTCCAGTGGCCTTGCAGTATGTCTTCTCTGCAGTAAAATAAGTGATAAGATTTGATCTCATGATGCAACTGAACTGAAAGTAGACTGGGTAGAATATTTACACTATGAGAAATAAAATTACTTGCTCAAGGTCACATGGCCAATTCACCTGCTTCAGGTACCATGCCTGTAGCTATTATGTGAGACCTAATTAAATATGCTCAGATCATGAAGTCTCAAGATAAAAAAGATTATAAAAGAGGGTTATATATATAAAAAAAAGATTGCACTGCTTCTCTGAGAAGCATGGGTATCACATGACAAGAAAAAATTTGAATTCTTCAAAAAGGCGAGTTTTTCTTTCTTTTACTTCCCAAATTAGAAATGATATTAATGGACATTAAATAACTTTATAGTTGAAAGTTTGAAATTTATTTATAGCATACTAAGAATCTTCAATGCATAGGTACATGTTTGTTTAAAATATAGAGAGCTTTGGGGATGATGAAACTTAATCATTTTAACACATATGGAGTGTTTTATCTTTCAAGTAACACATGATTTTCCTTATACACCCTTTGAATCCTAAGCAACATTCAGTCTGGGTGAGGCAAACATGTGGTACCACACTTGGAGTAATAGTTGAATCATCCATAATTGCGGTTTAGGTATTTGGAGCTGCTTCAGGCATACTGATGAGGCAGAGATTCTAAGTTTCATATCTACCTCCTCTCCTTCTAGGGCCTTCCTCTAACCGAAAACCTCAAAGCTCCAGTATGGGGAGATTTGGGATGAGGTGGAGAGTGATAAGCCTGGAAATAACAAACCAGTATCAGGCAGGGAGACTTTGGAAGCCTCTGTCTATCCCAATTTGCCTTTTTTTTCTTATTACCATCCAACACCAATTAAGACTCTCTAATTATCAAAATGAAAGACCCTACCTCTTGCCTATATTTTCCTTTAGCTATCGTCTTTTTCTCTTTCCCCTTCACAGCTTGAAATCCCTTTCTTTCCCTTACATTGGTTCCTATATCTTTAGCATTGTGTGACCTGACTTCTGCCTCTACCTTGCCTCTAAAGCTGCTATCACTGAAATTCATTAATGACATAATTGACAAATCCAATGGCATGTTAAAGTTCTTATCTTAATAAACGTAACTGTTCTTTGATATCATTTATTTCCTTATAATTCTTGAAACTCCTACTTTTCTCCCACAATTTTCTTCTTACCTATTGTTCTCTTATATCATGAATTTCTCTTTTCTTTCATGTTGGTGTTTTCCACCATGATCTCTGAGGCTCCTCTTCTGCTCTTATTCTTCATACCCTCTGTCTTCTACTCATGTAGTTTCAAATGCATTTTCATGAGCTTTCTCCTGTATGCCCAGTTACCTCATGGAAATCTTTCAGTCTGTACTGTAGACAACACAACTTAAGCACATCCTAAACTGAACCCTTTGTTTCTTCTCCAAATCAGTTCTTTGTCTTGTATTTTTTGTTCTACTTAAGATAGCCATCATACATCTGGTTCCCATGTCAGATATCTGGGGATAATCCATAACTTCTTTACCCTTGCTACTTGTATAAATGTCATCACATTCCCAAGCCTGTCTTTTCCTCCTGCCTGCCTATCACTGCTACTGTAGTTGAAGTACTCATAATTTTAAAATACTAGCTGATTAACATCAGTCATAATTATAGGGAAAATATGAATAGTATAATATAATATGATTTCTGACACAATCTCTTTGATGAAAGACATTTTGGACAAGGAGCCATCTTGGAATGATCTGCAAAAGGAGAGTAGAAAATTCTAGGAGGAAAGAAGATAATGCATAAAAAACCCAAGCTTGCTTGGTTTGAGAAACAGAAACAAGGCTAATTCATGGTGAGCCACAGAAGGGTATGGGGTATGAGATTAGAGATTACTCAGGGAGTTTCAGGCCATGGAAAGGAGCTTGGATTTCATTATAAGTGTCATGACAATTTATTGGCTATGTAGAGAGAAGAAACACTCATGCCTCTGGGCCATTAATGACTAAATCTATTGAAATGAGGATGTTGAGAAGAAGGGACAGTTTTGGGGCAGAGGATTGTAGTTTGAGGAAGTCATCAATATTTCTGAAAATTAGAAATGTGAGTTTAGGGATTGAGGAATTAGCTGCTTAAAGATAAGAATGGATTTGATGAGATTGCCAAAGAAGACAGAAAAGACAGACTGTCAAAGAGTGAGAACTGGGAAACAAGACTAAGGACAAAGCTTTCAAGCAGTATAAATTGTGGAGAGAGTGACCTCAATGGAAATTTATAAGGATAAAGGGAGCGGTGGCCATGTTCTCAGAGACAGGGATGGGGCCATTGGCAGAAGAGATAGAAAATGCTGTTAAGAATCATGATGGGCCCTAACCAGTTTGGCTCAGTGGATAAAGCGTCGGCCTGTGGACTGAAGGGTCCCAGGTTCAATTCTGGTCAAGGGCATGTACCTTGGTTGTGGGCATATCTCCAGTAGGGGGTGTGCAAGAGGCAGCTGATCCATGATTCTCTCTCATCCATGTTTCTAACGCTATCTCCCTTTCCCTTTCTCTCTGTAAAAATTTAATAAAATATATTTTTTAAAAAAGAGTCGAGCTGGATTTTGGATCAAGGTTAGCTAGGAGCACACAGTGACATAGAGGCCTTAAAAATGGTGAACTGTCAAATCAGGGATGCCTGATGAAGGTAGCTAAAGTAGAGAGAACTTAATCATCTTCATGTGCTAACCCAGCAAGGCAAGCCAGGCAGGTCAAAGCCCAGATCTAGTTTGATCAAGGACTAGTGCAAGGAACTCATGCTGGCTGACCTTCTTCAGTGAAGCAGGCCAGATGGTTATCTCCCATGAGTCAGGTTAAGATAAAGGAAGTCAAGGGGTGGGCCCTTAAGGATGAAGAGTATTTCGAACAGCCACTATGGTTCCCTACAATAATTAATCAACAAGGGGTGTGTAAAACCATTTCTGAGGATCAGTGAGTGCTTAGCTGAGGTTAGAAAGCATCGCTTTATGGTGGCCCAGTTTCCATGGTTTCTTTTCTCATGCAGCTTGAGAGAGGGAGCTGAGAAAACCAACTATTGTCTACAGCAAGTCTAGGGCAAGAAATAGTTGTTTGATGTTAGAGGCTACTGCATATTTTTATCGCAGTGCCAAATATTATATGAAAAGATTATAAGTAAAATTTGAATTTGTTATTTTCCTACATTGAAATATTATATATGATTCAGTCCAATTTCAAATATTGGCAATATGTAGAACCAAGGTTTACATTAAGAATCCTACAATTATTTGTATTAACTGATTTTTAAAAGAAGTTTGAAAACGTTGGACTACTTGCTGTAGTGATTTGGGCTCTTATCTACCAAGCATGTTCTTTGGAGACTAAGAATATACAAATAAATAGTAATGGTATAACACAAATTTCACATTTTTTGAGTGACACATTAACAATGTGAAGTTTTTCACTGACTGATATTTAAATGTCACACCCCCAGCAAGCCGATAATTAAAGTTATTTTGGCATTTTCATCTCAAATCCCTGCTTTTGGGGGGTGGGCGGGTTATAATTCCACTTTTAAAATAAGCTTCCAGATACAATTTGACATAAAATACAAAGTCTTATCTTAGCAACAATTTCCCCTCCACCCTTCCATCATGAAATAGAGGAATATGTCGTTTGTCAGACTTAAATGTTATAAAGAAATTTTTAAAAGGAAATTGAACCTTCTTTGTTTGTTTGGATTTGTTGACCATAGTACACTAGTATGTGTGGAAACTAAAGTCTTGCTATATAGTACAATTCACACAAAAATCAGAGGCCATTATAACATATAACAGATAGTTGTGGGAGAAGGTAATAGTCCTTTATTGTGTTTATCTTTTTTTAATCAGAGCATTGATTAATTTATATTTTTCTGTGATTTTTCCCAGGAAGAGTTTGAGTCAATAGCTGCACACCTGAAATAGCAAATGAATAAGTTAGATCAATAGCATCAAAATAGAAACAAAGAAAAGTTAAAGTAATTGAAGGAGAATCATCTCTTCTTTTATATATTGTTTTTTTCTCTTAATCTTTTTAGCACAGAAATTTTATGTGGAATTCTAATGGTTTTCTTTCCCATTCATTTATTATACATAACATATATATACTTCTGTAGGTATTTATTGTATATATGTGCAATTTAAAATATGCATTTATTTGCTATATATCTATAATCAATCTCTATATGTATGTATGTATACCACCAGAGGATAAACTCTTGAATGATCATTTGGGCCTATTTCCTCCTTGAATATGAATTCTGACCTAGGAAGGGGGAAGCTTTAGATACATCTGAGGCTGAAGTTAAATTCTTCACTAGAATTCTGAAAGTACAAGAAAAGTTCTTGGGAAAAAATCTTATGCTGGGGTGGGGGTCATAGAAAGGCCATTAAACTCTTGCATGAAGGTCACTGGGGCAATGGGAGGGGTCATGGACTAAGGGTCATTTGAAGAATGCAACCCTTTAAGTAGGTCTCAGGCATACATATCACTGGTTGGGAAACATCAATATGGTCTTTCTTACACAAACAATTCTTAGAAATGACTCCCAAGATATTTTATAGCTAAGAGTGAGGGTGAAAACTAAACAACCATTATTTATTCACATTAGAATAAAGTCCTGATTCACACATAAAAATTTCTAAAACTCCTGGTCGTTTTATATAAATTTTACTTTTCCTTAAGAGGGACATTTTTCTTATCAACCACTTTATCTTTCTTCTCCCCAAACTTATGTACAAACTAATTTCCTAAAAAATAACAGAGTTCAAACCTCAAATATTTCCAGAGATTTTATAGCTCCTGCTTTAAATTTTAAAATTCTCTGGTGTCACCATAACATATATTAATATGAAATAAAGGAGTGGAGTTAGAGACCACCATTGAGGTAAATGCTGTGTTATTTAATGCAGTTCTTGATAAACCTATATGGCAAATTAGAGGTTTCCCATTTCCCCAGTTGGCTGGCTATAAGATGTTGGGAGGGTTTTATTGTGTGTGTATGTGTTTAAACACGAGGCACTTAAGAATTTGTAGCTATGTATTTTTAATACTGTCAATAAACGGCTTCCTCAAGACTCAGAGGGGCAATAATGGGAACTGTTAACAAAGTGTGAAAAGCAACGGGCTAGCAAAGGTTAATCACATGGCTGCCCACTAATGACCTCTACAGCCCTCAGTTTAAACCCAACAGCACTTGTAAAGACCAATCACGTGAACAATTTCCTGTCTGAGGTAGCCTTTATGGTTAAGAATAAAAGCAGAGCTGATCGTGAATAGAAAGCCCCCAGCAGGGGAGGTGGTTATTATTTTTAAGCTGATCTAAACACCTGCGTTTCCCACTGGACCCTATTAAACTTTCTCCATTATGTCTAAATATTTCAATCATTTCTACAGCAGTTGTGAATTAGTGCATTACTAAGGTAGGCAAGAACTAAAAGCGAGGGGTGCAGATTGTCAAATGGCAAAGAACCCCTTCCTCAAGGTGATGGTGGTCAGGTAGGGAGAATCCCAGGCTTTGGGAAAGGATTTGGAGGGGTCATCCCTTCCTCTGTAGCTCCCTGACCCCACCACTCCTCAAGGAAGACCACACGTAAAGCCATTCAGGACAAGAAATTTTTACTATTTTAAAGGCCTGTAGATGAGGAGATTCCTTAGCTTGCCCTGGTAACCCATTTCATTGTTTAACAGCCCTCACTATTAGCCAACAGTTTTCCTATATAAAGGGCTTAAGTAATTTCTGCTATGGTTTAGACCCATTTTCCCTGGCCTGTTTTTGGATGGCTGTATTTTGCCAATCCTTTTGCATTTTATTATAGACTTGGTTAAACATTACTCCTCTCCCAATAAAATTGCTAAGTCTTTGAAGATTTTATTTTCTACCTCCAGCTTACGGATCTGAACATATTTAAGTAAGGAGCTTTGATTAAGTAAGGAGCTCTTATCTAATAACAGTGACAGGTTCATGGGAAGGGCAGGATTTAAAAGCAGTAATAGTACTTCAAGATTCCCGTTGGGTCAGTTCATACTCAGTGCTTCCTCTTTCCTTGTTTGCATCAGCTCATGCCTCATTATATTATTTGTATAAATATATCTTTTCTGAATTGTATTATAAAACCCCATAATGGACAATATGTAGCAGAGGAATAAGAATGGGATATACAGTCAGATTTAAATTAAAATTTTGCCTCTTGTGAAAGTTTGAACAAATTACTCAACACAGTAAAACCCAACTTCCTACAAGCAATAACTATGTCCTAGAGTATCTGTAAGGAAGAACTTAAATATTTTGCATGTAGTCCCTGAAATGCAGTAGGCACTCAGTATATGTTAGTTCTTATCCCTTTCTTCTTTATTAGTAACCCTAAATCCAGCATGATGACTTATACTTGATAAAGAGCAACCAGAGGCATTCAAGAGTAGCATATTGGGGGATAATGTAGTTTCAAGTAGCAGACACACAACTTGAACTAACTTAGACCAGAGGGGGATTATTTTCTATCTCACCTAGACAGTCAGCAGGAAAAGTTGTTATGGCAGCTAGGTCTTAGACACGCTTAGAAACAGGGACTCTCAGGATGGTCACCAGGACACTCTTCATCCTTCTTCTCTGCTCCTCTCCTACCTTCTCAGCCTTATTTTTTTTAGACTAACTTCTATTTGATTGAAATATGACCTCTGATTTTTCCCAGGTCCTCATCTCCCATCTTTACCACTACAAGGGGACCAATTCTCTTGGGGCTTCAGTTAGTCTATGGGAGTAGAATTCAGATTGGTTCAAATGGGTCATGTACGTATTCCCAAACTATCACCTGAGATTGGGAGTTGGGAAGAGGAACTGTGGTTGAAACAGTGGTAGGGTTGGTTCTATAAAAGTTGAAGGGCTGTTTCTAGAGTAAGGGAGAGTGGTGGGCATTAGGATAAAATAAGTTTTCACTTCATTAGGAATCCTAAGGGGCCCATCTTCACTTCTGTCTTTACTGCCACAGGTGCTCTGTAGATTTCCATAACTGGATGATCTTAGCAAAAGACTTACAAGAGAGTATTTTAAATTTGATATTCTGATTGATAATGATGATGATAGTGATGATAAGAGCAGCCAGATTTTTTATTTTAATTAATTAATTTGTTATTAAAGTATAGTTGACATACAACATCATGTTAGTTTCAGGTGTGCAGCACAGTGACTCATTACCTATATATACGCCTTATGAAGAACCATCTGGCACCATAAAAGGATATTATATTATTGACAATTTTCTGTGAATAATTTGTTTTATAATTAGAAGTTTATACTCTCAATCCCTTCAGCATTTTACCCTTCTCTCCACCCTCTTCCCTTTGGCAACCATCAGTTTGTTCTCTGCACCTATGAATCTACTTTTGTTTTGTTTTGTTTTGTTTCTGAGATTCCACATTTAAGTGAAATCATACAGCACTTGTCTTTTTTGTCTGACTTATTTCACTTAGCATATTCTTTTTGTTTGTACAATGCTTTACAACTCTGCCAGGTTTTGATCATTCTAGAGCTATCCTACCTTATCCAAAACCCTTGTGGTATAACTGGAGCAATCATATTTCTCTAGTAAACAATTGGGGCACATATGGTTGTCCTTTTGTTTTTCTTTGTGCCTCTCTGATCTTTTCAGATTTACTACAATCAACATGCATTATTTTAATAATTAAACAAGTTTTGTTAGAAATAAATGGGACCGTGGTCTTATGTGTGAGCTCTACAAGCTCATTCCCACGTCCAGACCTTTCACATGCTCTTTCCATGGCCCCACATTTATATTCTTGTGGATGTTTCCTTTACTTTCATTGAGGCTCTGCTGAAATGTCATTTCCACAGAGAAGCCATGACCAAGGTAGGTTTTATGGGGCCTGAGGCGTGTGTAATTTAGAGGTCTCTCTAAAAGCAATAAGAAATCACAAATATAAACATATTAAAAATGAATATTTATTTAAAATAAGAGGAGGCATCTTAGAGAAAAATACATTTAAAAATGTAACTAGTACCATAAACACTGCTTTAATAGTCCCTCACCTTCCCCCCAACACACTACACTCTCTGACTACATATCTTTTTTAAAAATTAAGATATAATTGACAAGACTACATATCTTTTGATTGTTCCTTCATATGATAATGGTATTATAATATTTTTCAAAGTGAGAATAAAGAAGATAATTCCACTTTCCTCTACCATAGTAATCAAAGTTTGCATTTTTATTATGACAGTTTAAGAAGTATATTTTAACTTCACAATTTTTTTTATTAATAATGCTATGCAAATGTTTAGTGGTGTTATTTTCCCACAGGGTGAATGCTCCATTTGCCCGTTGCATTTCAAACCTGGTTTCTCCCCATTACCTTTCTACTTCCGGTGTTGGGCAGTGAAGGACACAGTCATATCAGGAGATAACTCTAAGTCTGCACCATTGTGCCATCTGCTGTGTGAGTTGGTAGGAAGGCTGGAAGGGATGTTCATGAAAACCTTGTTTAGACTGGTGATGCCTGCGGTAAGTTAACTACACTTTGTAATATGTTCCCACCAAACTCAAGTGAAATGTACTTTCATCTCAATTCCCCTCGAACTAGATCCCCAAAATGCCTGTGGTCATCCAGCTCCACATAACACAAGGGCAAATATGACAGGGAAACCAGAGTGGAAAGAGACGGTGGTTTTAACTAATTGCAGTTAAAATATCTTACATTTGCAAATTTTATAAAAATCATATATAGCTGTATGAACACATTGCAGAGCTCCCCTATCCTCAGAGCCTTGGAAGGAGCCCATGCAAACGAGAGGTTTTCAAGATTAAAATTATTAATTCAAAGTGAATCTACTTTTACACTCAATTAAAGAGGCAGGGTCCTGTGCCCCATTATTTTCTCATAATTGATTGTTTTTCCTTTTAGCTCTCTCTTACTTTTAAAACTAAGTATTAATCAGTATGCTTGTTTAAATATCTCTCACATTAGGATTATATGCTCCATAAAGGGAGATACTACATCTGCGTTCACACTGCTATATTCCAAACGTGGCCTATTGCTAGCACATGCACAGGACTCTATACACCTTGCTTGAAAACAACAATAACAAAAAGAATAATGAGCAGATTCCAGGGACAACAGGAGTGAATATTGACATTTGACTTCCATCATTACGATTTCTCCACAGCTACCCAGGGTCCAGGGCTCTAAGTAAGTCACTTCTCCCTAGTATACCTTCTTTAGGCTGCACATTGTTCTAATCCCAAAATGTTGTGAGGCCCAAGATTAAAATCTTTTCAATTATTTTTCCTATGGCCAAACTACAATCTTTGGGATCCAAAGCTGATTTGATAAATTATTCTGTGTTAATTAATAATGATAATTTGCATAACATAAAGGCACATTCCCATGGATGATGCAAATATGCTAATGAGAAAAGGCAAGTGAAAAGGTAGGCATTTTTGTAAAGGTTTTCTGAAGATGCCATGTTCAGGCCACCCTTACCCACTCCTCAAATATACACACATATACATAACTTATAAATGAAGAATTTCAAGCTAGTTTGGATGAAGGGAAAGATTTGTGGAAGAAAACTATTGAGAGGGTAGGGTCTTGCAATTCTTTCTGTGGGAAACCATCAACTTCATTTAGATCTAGCCTCTACTTTAATCCCCTGATTCTGGGGCATTTTATGTTTGTTCTCTTTGGTTTGGAGGCCAAAATTTTGTGACATTGTACTAGGGGCATGAAATCTAAAGAAAGGCAAAGCTAACTAAATTTTAAAAATTTACTTCCACCATTGTCTTACTTCATTTTTATTGGTCGCACAGGGTTCGTAAAATGAATGAGTTATGAATGTTTGCTTGAACTGCATAGCAGAGGCACCAGATCTGCATAAGGCCACACTATGAAGTGAGCAGGAGGCATTGCCAGACTTAAGGCTGTCCTAAATCCTGAGTAATTTGCTCTTTCCATGTTCCACTACCATGTTATCTTTATAAATATGTCTCCATCCCTTACTTATTTGAGGACTGACTTATAGCAGAACATTATATGTGCATGTACTCAATTCCATAAGCATTTATTCAGTGCCTATGATGAGGTAGCACTATCTCAGGCATGGGAGATTCTGAGATAAATAGGACAGACTCCTGCCATCAAGTTTCTGATAGCCTAGGAGAGGAAACATATAAACAAGTAAATTATAAGATGGTGTTTAATAAATATGATAGAACATTGAAACAGAGGTAGTGTGGGAAAGAGATGGATGAACTTGGGGAAGGGTGGGGGGAGTGAGGAAAGCCTATAATGAGGAAGTGACATATAAACTTTATATGTAAGGGGGCTGCCAAACACACTTGATGAGTCTCATGCTCCCACACGGTAGCAATAAGATGATCCATATGGCAGTAACTCTTCACCAGTGATATGAGCCAGTGTTCACGGAGAAACTTCTATTTCAGACACTGTCAGGGTGTGACGTTTATGATCTCATTAAAGCCTCACAGCTCTTTGAGGGCTGGTACTTTCCACTTTATAGAAGATGAACATGAGGCTTAGAGAGTGAAATTGCCTAAGGTCATACAGCTGCTAGGAGGCTGAAGCCAGATTCTAATTCAGGTTGGTCTGACTCTGGGCCCCCAACTGTTGACCAAATAGCATACAAAGTGAAGAGAGGCCTTGATACTGCACTTGGCACTTTCCACAGTGCTTTCACCTGGTTCGACTCATTTAAACCTTTAAAGCACCATGAGGGCGACACTAGAAGGACATTATTATTCCATGTGAAGACAAGGAAAATGTCATGTAGTTAGTAAAAGGTGGAGCTGGGCCAGGACTCTGGTTTAGTGCTCTATTCACTACAGGATGAATGGGATCTTCTTCCACATTCATAGAAGCTATTGCTGTTTCCCACACATCACTGCTCCCCTCCTCTGTCCCATCCTCCCACCACCAAGTTCCCTTACTTTTAAAATTACAAAGAAAATTTGTCTGCATAGCTAGGTATGAATGGGGGAGGAGGTTATGTCATGAATCTACCATGTCACTGGAGAAAGGGAGGTGGTGTTAAATTTTTATTTTAAAGGAACAATCAGAGGAATGTCTGATGTAGGCAACTCATTTTGTTTACATATGTCTGGGAAGTGATCATAGTGTAAGCATTACAGAATCTCAATAAGCCACAGGTTGTTATCAAATGGCTTTGGATGGTCTATGGTCAAAATGTGTTCAGTGAGGTATCTTACGCATAAGTTGAAAGATGAGCAACACCCATTAGCCAACAAGGCCAGCATTGTGGTCCTACCTTCAGTGGCAGTGTCTTTAAGGATTTTAAATACATATATATATTGATTTCAGAGGGGAAAGAAGAGGGATAGAGAGATAGAGATAGAAACATCAATGATGAGAGAGAATAATTGATTGGCTGTCTCCTGCACGCCCCCTACTGGGGGTGATCAAGCCCGCAACTCCAGCAGGTGCTCCCAGCCTGAATCGAACTTGGGACTCTTTAGTCTACAGTCCGGTGCTTTATCTACTGAGCAAAACCAGCTAAGGCTCTTTAAGGATTTTAATTGTACCTTGTCTTTGTCAGACTGGCCTCCTTATAGGGGTCAGGGTCTCTCTATTGGTACTCCACTGAGGAATTCCAAATCACACCTTTACTGTGAACAACCAAAAGTTCTTTATGTGATTTGTGCTGCTCACAAGCCTTTCATATGTTTAAATCTCACTGTTTTCATACTTTTTCTTTGAGAATTTGATGGATATTGCATAATGAATTTTTCCCTTAGGAATTTCTGGAAAAAAATACATATCCAGCAGGTTCAATTGCCTTTCACTATCATCTGAGGTTGGGATGGAAGTATTTCACAGATAGGAAAAATATATGGGAAAATTCTAAAGAAATATAGATTCTTAGAAAGGCTAAATAAAGCACAAATGGATTCAAGAGATCTTATATATTGCAAGTGCTCAAAGGGAGATATAAAAGTTGGTATTGTACTAATTTATGAGAAAAACTATAAATTGTGAGTCATTATACATAGTCTCTAATTTGATAGGTCCCTCCCATCCTAACTATTTTTTTTGTTAATCATCACCTGAGGATATTTTCCCCATTGCTTTTAGAGTAGAAGGGAAGGGGAGAGACAGAGAGAAACATTGATGTGAGAGAGACTCATCAATTGGTTGCCTCCTGCTTGCCCAGATTGAGCCTGCAACGTAGGTGTGTGTCCTTGACAGGAATCAAACCCAGGACTTTTCATCTGAGGGCAGATGCTCTATCCACTGAGCCAAGCTGGTTAGGATCCATCTGCACTTCTGATATCACCCCATGGAGAAAACTTCTTATCTTCCGGATCACTCTTCTCCCACCAGGTAGGCATTTCTCCATTGACATTTGTATTATCCTATGCATATCATTGTCACTGTACTCATCATCTTTGGTATGATTAGCTGTTATATCTTCTCCACTGCATTGAGGGCCTGGGAATTACACAGCTGATGTTGCACATTTAGCCTGACATGAAGCAGGTAATGGGTAAATATTTGTGCCATTGATGATCAAATAAGTAAGTGAACTTTTTAATCTTAATACTTTTTTTATATGCACTTGAAGATATCTTTATTGGTTTTAGAGAGAAAATAAAGTAGGAAGAGAGGGAGAGAAACATCAGTGTGAGAGAAACATCCAGTGTTTGATTCCCTTATGCACCCCCACCGGGGATTGAACCCGCAACCTAGGTAAGTGTCCTGACTGAGAATCGAACCTGAAATCTTCTGATATATGGGCACTGCTACAATCAACTGAGCCACTGGGCCAGGGCTGAATCTTAATTCTTTAAAAAATGTTTTTATTTATTTTAGAGAGAGGAAGGGAGAGGGAGAGAGAGATAGAAACATCAATGATGAGAGAGAATCATTAATTAGCTGCTTCCTGAAGACCTCCTGCCGAGGATTGGGACCCCAACCTGGGCATGTGCTCTGAACAGGAATCAAACTATGACCTGTTGATTCATAGGTTGATGTCCAACCACTGAGCAACATTGGCCAGGCTGAATCTTAATTCTCTTTTTTAAATTCTATTTTATTGTTTAAATTATTACAACTAGTAGTACATGTCTCCTTCCCCCCCATTGACCTTTCCACAGCCTCACCTATCCCCCAGCACACGCCTTCACCCTACCCCCACCCCAGTGTCATGCATCCATTGGTTATGCTTATATGCATGCACACAAGTCCTTCAGTTGATCTCTTACCTCCTGAACCCTCTCTCTCCCCAAAACCTTCGCCATCATTCTTGTTGTAATTTGACAGTCTGTTGATACTTCTCTGACTCTGTATCTATCTTTTTGTTCATCAGGTTATAATATTGTTTATTATCCATAAATGAGTGAGATCATGTGGTATTTTTCTTTTGCTGACTGGCTTATTTCACTTAACATAATGCTATCCAGTTCCATCCATGCTGCTGCAAATGGTAAGAATTCCTTATTTTTTATACCAGCTTAGTATTCTATTGTGTAGATGTACCATAGTTTTCTAATTCACTCATCTGCTGATGGGTATTTAGGATGTTTCCAAATCTTAGCTATTGTAAATTGTGCGGATATGAACATAGGGGTGAATATATCCTTTCTGATTGGTGTTTCTTTTTTCTTGGAATATATTCCTAGAAGTGATATTACTGGGTCAAATGGCAGTTCCATTTTGAAGTTTTTGAGGAAATGCCCTCTGTTTTCAACAACTGCTGCACCAGTCTGCATTCCCACCAGCAGTGAAGAAGTGTTCCTTTTTCTCTGCATTCTCTCCAGCACTTGTCATTTGTTGACTTGATAGCCATTCTGACAGGTGTGAGGTGATACCTCATTGTCGTTTTGATTTGCATCTCTCAGATGATTAGTAACTTTGGGCATAGCAGGTTTTCATGTCTCTTGGCATTCTGAATGTCCTCTTTCAAAAATTATCTATTTAGGTCCTTTGTCCATTTTTTGATTGGATTCTTTATCTTCCTTTTGTTAAGTTGTATGAGTTCCCTATAAATGTTGGAGATTAAAACTTTATCAGAGACTAGAGGCCCGGTGCACAAAATTTGTGCACTCAGTGGGGGGACGGGTCCCCCAGCTTGGCCTGTACCCTGTCACAATGCAGGAGCCCCACCCATCCCTTTGGGACTCCTTGATGAATTGCCCCAAAAAGGTAGGCTGGAGCCAAGCATCCTGCTCTGCGTCACATGGATTTGGGAGGCAGGACATCTAAGGACCATCAAGCAAGCCTCTCCATGTGGAGCTGAGGGACCCCGCAGGCAGGCCTTGCCATGTGGAGCTGAGGGACCCCTACACAGGCCTTGCCATGTAGAGCCAGGGGACTCCCAGCCAAGGCCATGCTGGACACCCAGGCAGGCCTTGCTTGTAGAGCCGGGGGACCCCCAGGCAGGCCTCATCGGATCCCCAAGCAGGCCTCGCTCTTAGAGCGGGGGACCTATCTCCTCCCAGCTCCACATAGCCAGAGGAGGCGGGACTACCAGGCAGGCTCCATGTTATGTACACAGCATCAAGCCAAGCCCTGCCACCTGCATGGGCCTGCTGTGCACACAGCCATCTTGTGAGGGTGTGAGCGCTTTTATTAGTAAGGATACATGTTCATAGGGACTTTATTCAGAATAGCCAGAAAGTAGAAAAAGAGCAAGAGTGTATACACATTTGAATAAACATCCTCATATATAAAAATTGCGACCCCCCATGGCCTCAGCGCTGCCATGGCTGGGCTTGGGGCCAGGTTTTGTGGCTGCGATCCAAGCCCCCAGTGCTGTCATTGCGGGTTTGGGGTCAGGTTTGTGGCTGTGATCGCTACCCCTGCTGCCTCTAGTGCCACCATTGCACTGGGGGTGAGTGGTCCCTCAACCCAACCTGCCCCCTCTCACATACTGGGAGCCCTCACGGGATGTCCAACTGATGGCTCACCCCCAGCCTGCCCTGCCATCATCCTGCTCAGCTCAGCCCCGGCTGCCTGCAACCACCTGGCCCCGGGGGCTGGGTATTTGCCACTACTTCTGCTCACAGCACCCAGGGGCTGGGCACTCCCTGCCACTGCCACCACCACCGCTGCTGCTGCTGCTGCTGCCGCTTCCCCTCACAGTGCCCGGGAGCTGGGCACTTGCATCCATCACCATTTCATCTCCACCCCAGGGCCCAGAGCTCTCACCACTTCACCCCGCCCCCACTCCTGTTTGGCTGGCATCATAGCCAATCAGGAGCCAAGGTACAGTCACATTTGCATGATACTCTTTTATTAGATAGGATAATATTGGCAAATATGTTCTCCCATGCAGTGAGTGCATTTTCTTGTTTTGTTGATGATTTCTTTTGCTCTGCAGAAGCTTTTTATTTTGATGTAGTCCCATTTGTTTATTTTCTCCTTAGTCTCTCTTGCCCTAGCATCTGTGTCTATAAAGATATTTCTACGACATATGTCTGCAATTTTGCTGCCTATAGAATCTTCTAGGATTTTTATGGTTTCCTGTCTTACATTTAAGTCCTTTAGCCATTTTGAGTTTGTTTTTGTGTATGGTGTAAGTTTATGATCTAGTTTAATTTTTTTTGCACGTATCTAACCAAATTTCCCAGCACCATTTATTAAAGAGACTGTCTTGACTCCATTGTATGCTTTTGCCTCCTTTGTCAAATATTAATTGAGTATAATGGCTTGGGTCAATTTCTGAGTTCTCTGTTCTATTCCATTGTTCTATATGTCTGTTCTTGTACCAGGACCAGGCTGTTTTGAGAACCGTGGCTTGGTAATATAGCTTGATGTCTGTCTGTTATTGTGATCCCTCCAACTTTGTTCTTTTTTCTCAGGATTGCTGTGGCTATTTGGGGTCTTTTTAAAATTCCAGATGCATTTTTGGAGAGTTCTTTCTAGGTCTATAAAATATGCCATTGGTATTTTAATGGGGAGGGCATTGAATCTATAGATTGCTTTAGGTAATATGGACATTTTAATGATGTTGACTCTACCAATCCATGAACATGGTATGTTCTTCCCACCTGTTTGTGTCTTCCTCTATCTCTTTTTTTCAATGTCCTGTAGTTTTCCACATATAGGTCTTTTACCTCCTTAGTTAAGTTTATTCCTAGGCATCTTAATTTTTTTGGTGTGAAGGTAAATGGGATTGTTTCTTTTTTAGTATCTTTTTCTCTAAGTTCACTATGGTGTATAGAAATGCCATAGATTTCTTGGTGTTAATTTTGTATCCTGCTATGTTGCCAAATTCATTTATTAAGTTTAATAGTTTTTTGATGGAGTCTTTCGGTTTTTTTTATGTACAATATCGTGTCATCTGCAAATAAGGACAGCTTTACTTTTTCTCTTCCAATTTGCATGTTTTTTATTTCTTCTTCTTGTCTAATTGCAATGGCCAATACTTCCAGTACTATGTTGAATAGGAGTGGTGAGAGTGGGCATCCCTGTCATGTTCCTGTTCTTAAAGGAAATGGTTTTAGTTTGTGTCCATTGAATATGATGTTGCACAGCCAGTATACTGGTAGGACTTCAGGCTGCCTTTCTGTGCCCAACTCAGCTATGGGTTGATTTCTAGAGTTCCTTTCTGCCAACAGCCCTATGGAGTCCTTTCCACAATCGCAGGCTATTGTGACCCCAAGGGCTGCAGATTTTGTGAGGTGCAGACTTCCTTTGAAACTTTAGGTCCCACTGTGTGCATTTCTCCCTGCAACCTGGATCGCAGATCTCATCTTTCTCTAGGCCTGTGATGGCGAACCTATGACACGCGTGTCAGCACTGACACGTGTAGCCATTTTCGATGACACGCAGCCACATGCTGTCGCATACAGAGAAGTCTGGGGCCGCATGCCGAGAAGGACGTTTTATCCTTGGCTACTGCACGGCCAAGTGCAGTAGCCGAGGATGAAACATTGCAGGTAAGTTAAATAATTAGTTTTGGGTTTATTAAATACAGTTATATATTACAATTATACATTTTTGTTATTTAAAGTATAAATATTGCGAAATTATGTGTGTGTTTTTTCTCTCGAAGTGACACACCACTTGAGTTAAGCTCGGTTTTTTGGCGAATTTTGACACACCAAGCTCAAAAGGTTGCCCATCACTGCTCTAGGCGATATTTGATCTCTCGGTGAGAAGGTGCAGGACTTGTCCACATCTGCATATTCGCACTGCTTGAGACCCGGTGTTCGTGGGTTCGCAGCTGGTCCCTGCGTGTTATGGTTGTAGGGTCCGAAGAGGTATCTGAGTTCTTCCCGTTTGATGGTAAGGCTAGGCTTCCAATCACAGCCACTCTCCCCTGCAAGATGGCACGGTCTCTGTGGCAGAGCCGGCTGCTCTGGGAGAGATTTCAGCAGCAGTCGGGGCTGCCCGTCAGCGGAGCCCGGTCTGGCAGTCCCCAACAGTCTCTTGGAATATAGGTGTACCTCACTCACACATAGACACTCCCTGCACAGCCACGCATTCTCCTTTCATTCTCTCATTCACACATTATCTTGCAGCCTGCCTTCCTGTTGGCAGCCATCTTCTCTCCTGTCCTAAATCTTAATTCTTAAGTAAAAACCTGTTATAGAAATTGGACAATATTTTCTGATACAGGCCAAGTGCTATCTCTAGACCACTGGAATGTCACAATGCATCAGTTTATTAGTTAATTGTTCTGGGACCTTTTGCTGTAAAATGTGTTCAACTTTGTTGAATGCAGCCTATATAGATTCTGACCACAGAATAATATTGAGGGACACCGAAGAAGTATCATACTTGAGGAAATGCTGTTTTAAAAGTTAAATAAAAAATAGGAGACGTCACAAGGCATAATTAATGTTAGATGAGTGCCAAACTATCTGTAGTACCAATTTGTAAAGAAGAAAGATTAATTTGAAATGGTCTCCAAAACCTCTTTGAAGGAAAGTGGAAGCTTGAAGAACAGATAAAATTTGACTGGGTGGATGGTAAGGTAGCAGTATAGTGTTTCATGTTTTTCTCCTGGCGCCTAAGACACACTCCCATTAATAGTAGTGTCTCACTGTAGGATGTGGATTGAATTTGTGAGTGGGATAAATAAGTATCCTTCTCTTTCTCCACTGAGATCCTGAATCCACACCTCACCTGGGGCTTTAAAGATGAGTGAGTGGTCAGACTTCCAGGGGCTCTATAACTGACAATTTACTTTTATTCTGTTAAACTCTTGTGAAATTACTCAGCCTAATTGAAGAGCTTTCATCAAAGTTGGGGTTCAACTTTTGGAGGACTTTAATTATGGTAAGGGGAGAGAAAGAGAAATAGGCTTGCCTATTTCTTGGTGTAAAATATATTATTGGTCTTGTCTGGTTCTACCCACAGAATCACAGGATTTTAGAACTGGATGACATTTCTGAGACTTACTAATGATGCAACTCCCCCATTTCACAGATGAAAACATTGAGGTCAGAGAAAGCAAGTTATTACCTTAAGGGTACACTGAGTTGGGATTGAGACTCAGGATTCCTGCATCCCAGGTTCAAATCCCTTCCTCATTCCCACTAGGGAAGAACTCACCCTGAATCTGGCTTCATTCTACAGTGGGGCACATGGTTCAGAGGGGAACTGACTAAGGGATGCTATGGACAGTCTCTACACTTTTCCACTTTCACAGGTTACCACAAGTCCAGGCAATTCCCGCTTCCATGATTAATAAACATGTCCATCTTTTATTTCATACTAGAAGCCCTGTGCATGAAATTCATGCATGAGTAGGGTCCCTGGGCCTGGCCAGCAATCAGGGCCAATCTGTGGGGTGACTGGCAGGGCAATGAGGGGGCCCTTGCTGGCACCTGCCTTGGCCGTCCTGGCGCTATCCACTTGCTGGATCCACCCCCTGCCACCGCTGGTCACCTCCCTTGTGGGATGATCATGGCGGGGGGGGGCCTGCTGACACCCACCTTGGCTTGCCTGGGGCCTGCAGGCTGAGGGCAGCTTCTGTGTTGATCATCTTCCCCCTGGTGGTCAGTGAGTGTCATAGCAACCGGTTTTTCCACCGGTTGTTCTGTCCTTTGGTTGATTTGCATATTAGGCTTTTATAATATAGGATTTTACCTGAGGCTTAGAGGCTTGTAAAAGGGGCATATTTTAACTAGGATGAATGGGTATTCCACTGACTTGGTTTGAGTTCCTTTTGAACTCTATTTTTTGACCCAATGTTGTGTGCTTTTTAAAAAGTGTAACTGCTGCCATAGCTTGAACCTCCCCAATTGCTCAAATGATTCTTTGAAAATGTGAATGTGCTGAGATATTTTGTCTTCATGCTTCTACTTTTGACTTCTTATCTCCCTTTCTGTGATTCATTTATACATTTAGGCTCTAAAGAATGATTGAGTTAATTTTTATGTCTTAATAATTTGAAAATTTGTCTTTCTTGTTCTACTAGTTTTTGCATTAACCACAGAGACTCATGTTGAAAAAAAATGCTTATATTTCAAGTAGATTTTATTTATATTTTGTCAGATAACTGATACATTTAGAGTCTCTCTCTCTCTCTCTCTCTCTCTCTCTCTTTCTCTCTCTCTCTCTCTCTCGGTGTGGGTATAGCATAATCTAGGAAGTTTCAAAAACTTGTTCTTATTTCTCCAAATTTCTCCTTAGGTTGAAGGTAGGATAAATTTTCAATAAAAGAGAGAAGTGTTTTTAAAGGGTCTAAAGAGAGAGCCTCACAAACACGTTCCCACTCTTCAATATGAATTATTTTCTTTTGATTTTTTTTTTAAAGCAAGCAGAGGCCAGGCCAAGCTTATTTGGAAGTCAGTCTGAAAATAACTGAATTTGGATCTCTCTAACAACAAAAAAGTGCCTTTTCCGGGGCACTCAAGCACATCATTCACAGCTCACCGTGTGCAATTCTACAGCGTGGGTTACAAACATATATGGTAGATCATACGCTCAAAGACCACGAAAAAATTGTGTAATGAAATAATTTATCCCTGCCATAGAAATAGAAATGCTCATAAGTAAAAATGTTTGGCAATAGAATTGTAGTTTGCACAATGACCTAATTTGAGAAATGAGCTTTTATTTGCGTGTGTGTGTGTGTGTGTGTGTGTGTGTATGTGTGCACTTTGTTTTGTTTTAATAAACTGTATAGTGTTCCTGTACTACTGTAAAAGGTCTGTGTATGCATGTATTTGTGTGTATGTGTGTGGAAAAGCCCCATGCAGACTCTTCTCACCTCTCCGGTAAAGGCCTGGTTGAAGCAGCTTCCTATAGCCTTCTTGGTACTGAAGGAAACAACCTCCAGGCGGTGTTAGAGGGGATTTGTTCATGTATTTTAGCAGCACACGCTTACCACTCACTTTAGAATAAAGTGTAGTGCAAACACCTAATTTTTACAGAACCGCTTGTATTTGGAGTTACTAATTAAAAATCCTCACGCCCCCCTCCCCCTTCTTTTCTTGTTCCAATCTGCAAGGTTATTGAATTGAAGTCCTGTTTGGTGGGTGCAGATGCATGATGTGTTTGAATCATCCAGCAGATTTAGTGTGTTTTGATTGTTGTGTGTGCCTCATTGCTATTCCCAGAATGTCGCGCTGAGCTTATGCTCCTCGGGAAGACTTAGCCGCCTGAAACAGTAAAAGAGTCCTTTCTTCTCCTCCCGCCCTCGCCCCCCACTTTCCTTGAAACTTTGCCAATATCAGATCTCGCTCTGCCTGTGGCTGCATTAAAATGAAGTCATCCCCTCCCACTTGTCGCCCTCCTCCCACTCCTACCTTTCCCCGCCTTTCCAACCCCATGATTGTCTGGCTAAGTCTGGAGCCACTCTTGGCTGTTATGGACAAACTTTCTTAGTTTTATTTTTTTCTGCCTTTCTCTCTTCTCTATTTTTCTCCCCTCTTCTTAGAGGTGGTTTTCGGATTGGGGGCTATGAAATGAAAGAGAAGGGGCCTGTTTTCCTCTCGAGGTAAAAACAGCCTTGGGCCCGGCAGGTGCACGGCCCCCAAGCAGCTGCTTGCAACTCGCAAGCTGAAGCTCTTACTTCCCCCTCCAAGCCAAGAGCACTTCATATAATCCTTTCATGCAATTCACACTGTAATTGCAGAAACCCCAACTGCTAGGGCTCATCTTATTACTACTATTAGGATTATTATTTTGGTTGTTTTTTTTTTTCACCGATAACATCTTCTGAGAAAGGAAACCTGTCACGTTCATTAGTTTTTTGTGTAAGATGAACTGCTTCTCCAGAAGCAAGATTTCTTTTTGTCTTGCTCTTAGCCCTGCTCCCCTGCGCCCCCTCCAGCCCTTACCCCCTCGAAGGCCACTTAGGGAGTAGCACATGTGGAACTTTTATGCGGTTCTATAGGGCCTTTTATTACCCTGTGGGCCTCATCCTCTTCTTAAGAAAGAGGCCAGCGGTTAGGTGCTGGCAATGAAAATTATTTTCTTGAACACCAGCTTGTTTTCTCAAGGTTCTGCTTATTTCTTTGGTAATTATGGAACTAAAGGATCCTTTTTATTCTTTCTTTTCTCTCTCCCCCCACCTCCCTTTTTGTTGACCCATGAGTGCTATAGTCTGTGTAACAATCATTTCATGCTTTTGAGAAAGAAAGGGTCAGGAATTAAAGTATGGGAGATTCTATGTTTTAGAAAATGCCCTTAAGAAATGCTTATAAAATTAATGAAACGCTTTTATTGCTGATTTAAAGAAAACCTGGCATTTTGAGGGTCAGAAAATATCTAAACTACTATGCAGATCTAAGTCTAATTTGTAATTTTGATCTATAACTTTGGACTAATTTTTAATTGTTCACTGAAATTTAATGATTCATGACAATTGTCATGTTTTCTTTTATGATGGCCACATACTTCCTGTACCTACATCGTTTTTAAAATACTATATTTTACATGGACTTATCTTTTAAATGTAATCTAGTTGCAAGGGAAACTGTTTACTATGAAAATATCACACTATGACTGAAATAAGTGGTAAACACATCTGATATGCCATATAGAGAACATAATAAAGTAAACAAATGAAGACAATTGTCATTAAATGATTTTGTGTTAAAGGTGTTGTAAAGTATAGGAAATGTGTTAAAGGTTAGCTGAGACTTTGTTCTTACTCTAATCAGAAGGAGTGAAAGAAAATGGAAAATAATTACTTCCACAGCCACTTTCTGGACCACTGGTATTCGATGCCATGCCAGTGTGCCACCTGCATACTGATTATCTCCAGTGGTATGCCCATGGCTGGTACATGTCATATACTTGGGGAAACACCAGCCATTGTATGGCCAAGGGCTCAGGGGGTCTAAAGTTCACCATGAATGTTTGTTTCTAGAATAGCTAATTGTTTCTTATGTTGACGCTTGATGAATATGGAATATCTATTTCTTGTAAGACAGAGATTAAAATAATCTACTCTTTCAGGGGTAATATGGTCTAGTGGTAGAATTAGTCAAACCCTGAATTTCAGAAAACAAAGTTTTGAAAGAATATCAAAGGGAAACTTGAGAAAAGCCATGTGCCAGGACCAATAAGGGGAGCCAAAAATGGACATCAAAATGGGATCAAAAGTCTGGGGAAAGTGGAATGGCAATATAGACAAAAGTGAAGTGAGATGGGTGTCCCAGAAATAAGTGTTTGTTATTGGAGCCGAGATATTCCTTTACTGGCATGTGATATGCAAGAGGCTCTGGCTAGGTCAAACGTGGTAAAGTCAGGGTAGAAGGGTATATACAGAAAAGCTCTTAAATAATTAATACAAGTGCTAAGACACATGAAGAGAATTGCCCACCTCACCCCCACCCCCTCCACATACTACAGAGAAACGTGGTTTGGAAAACCTCCTCACTTTTCTTAATCATAAACAAAACATTTAAAAAAGATATATTTCCCAAATTCTTCTACACAACCAATTAACACCTCAGTATGTAAATCTTCCCTGTTTTTCCCTAATGGTTCTGTGCTTTTTATCTCCCCAAACACTCTCTCTTCATGTTCTTTAGCCTCTAGGATGGAAGATGCGTAAATAAGCTAGCAAATTTTTATTTAATAAAAATTCAGTAGATCTTCCAGGATCCCTCTACAATGTTCTCCAGCACAGTGTGGCAAGAAGGTGAGTGTCCATGTGTTTCATTAGGTCTATATCAACTTCTGTGGTTGACTAATTAATGGCAGTTTCTAATGTTGATCCAATTTATTAAAAATGACATATATATCTGTTTTTATTAATTTAAGAGAGAGGAAGGGAGAGGGAGAGATAGAATAATCAATGGTGAGAGGGAATCATTGATTGGCTGATTGTTGCACGCCCCTTACTGGGGATCAAGCCGTCAACCTGGAATTGAACTCTGACCTCCTGGATCATAGGTCAATGCTCTACCACTGAGCCACATCAGCCAGGTAATAATTACTTTTATTATTAATACTAGTGGCCCGGTGCTTAAAATTCATGCACAGAGGGGGGTTCCCTCAGCCCAGCCTGCATCCTCTCCAATTAGGGACCCCTTTGGGTATGTCTGACTGTTGGCAGTTAGAGATGTCTGACTGTTGGCAGTCAGACATCCCTCTCGCAATCTAGGAACACTGGCTCCTAACTGTTCACTGGCCTGCCTGATCGCCCCTAATCCCTCTGCTTGTCTGCGTGATTGCCCCTAACCACTTCTGCCTGCCTGATCACCCCTAACCACCTCTGCCTGCCTGATCACCCTTAACCACTTCTGCCTGCCTCCCTTAGGAGGAGAGCACTGAGACTTATAAAGGATGAATAATTCCATAACTAAATAGTGGAGGTAGGATTTCAACCCAGAGTTGATTCCAGAGCCTGAGCTTGAAACCAAAATGCCATAGTTAAGGATTTGCAGTATATTAGACAATGAGTCTCATGAATAACTGTGCACATAATTTAGATGTTTTTAAACGATGAAAAAAATTGTCATAAAGATGTTTGGCTTCTTTCCATATCTTATTCTTGCAGAAAGAAGGGTTATCCAGTTAAACACAGTTTTATTGAACAAGCAAAAACAAAATGTAATACAAACAGGACATTTTTTCCCCCATATTTTCATTTTTTAAAGATTTTGGGGATTAAATGTGCCAAAACAGTAAGTAGGTTTTATTTTTATATTAGAGGAAGGTGCACGGGTGAGGTCCCTTGCACCTGTGCACGATCAGGGCTGGGGAGGGACTGCAGGAGGGCTCCAGGGCATTGTCTAGCCTGTCTCGCCAAGTCCCAATTGGTTGAACCCCAGCAGCAAGCTAACCTACCAGTAAGAGCGCCTGCCTCCTGGTGGTCAGTGCGTGTCATAGCGTCTGGTGGAAAGGTCGAATGAAAAGTCAGACACTTAGCATATTAGGCTTTCATTATATTAGATTTCACCCATGGAGGTCATAAACTCTTAAAATCCTCTTATTAGAAAATATTCACATAATTAATCTTCATTAATCTCTTAGTAGTCATTCCTCTCCATTGGAAAAAAATGTGTTACCTGAATTATTATACCATACTAATAGTCAAAAGGCTTTAAAGATCCACACACCTAGTCTACCCCCTCATTTTACACATGAGGAAGCTGAGGACCAAAGCAGCTAAGAAACTTAGGGTTTGCAACAGGGCTTCACACCAGGGTCGTTTAGCTCAAAGGAAGGCTTACCACTCACAGCATCCTTTTATTCTGGATAACATATTCTGGGGGGATTAACTTGGAATATCAGTTTTACTCTAAAACTCAAAAGCAAGCAGTGGAGCAAGCTAGCAAACTAAACTCTAATTTAAATTTTATATTAAAATGAATGTGGCTATATTGTGGAGTATATCATAGAGAATTAATAAATAAAATAGGAGACCTCAGATAAATGTCCCTTCTTGGAAAGGAAGGCAGGGGGGCCAGAAGAGGGGCTGTCTCAGCCTTTACTCCAGATGTCTTGTGGTTCAAATGTATTATCTCTGCCTTTAGAAATTTTTCAGAGGGAAAGTTTTTTGAGACACTGTGGGATCTCAGGTGTGTGATGGACAATAGTGAACTACCAATTAATAACGCTTCCCAATTATGCTGTTAAATGACACTGTGAGATGCCAGAAACATGCTTTGCAGTTTCCATAAATATACAATTTAAAATTGTCTAAATACACGTTAACAGGTCCTCTAATGCAATATATTTTCAATTTTTATCTGAGAAATGTAAAATTTTAAAGCCACTTTCAATAGATGATGTACTTGATTAGTCAGAAATGTGTTACACTAATGAATGCATTTTGCTACTGTGGTTATCTTTGAAATGATGTGAATGATCTGTTTTATGCCCACAAGTATTATGAATGCTAACACTTCAGTCTTAACTCATCCAGTTGTCATTGGGTACAGCAGCCGATACAATCTTCCATTAGGCAGTCTCAGAACTGTGGGTGGTCTTGGAAACTATACCATATGAACTGTAATACACAATAGAGTGAGTTGGGGAGCTTTAATTCTGAATCTTACAGATCCTATTGGTTGAAATTGAGGGAAAGAATGAAAGGGACCTGATTTTAGCCTCAGTCTGTATTGATGGGTTAGAGCAGAGCTCCTTATATATCCCTCATTGATTAAAGAATTTAAATTTTACCACTCATTTTTTTCTATTTAAATTATTTTATTTTATGTTTTTACCTAGTAAAAGGGGCTGAAATAGTTAGCAAATCATGGGAGGAGGGGGATTGCACAATTAGCTGTTTATATTTAAAAAACCCAATGGTCATAAAATAAGATACTGAAATAAAAACATTTTAACTACACTTTTGATTGAACCAGCACTGAGTAAGTTTCAGTGGGACATTTTGGAAGTGTACCACACAATTCACATCATACCAAATTGGCTGGTCTCACTGAGGTGTTCTCATAAAGATAGTTGCTTCATCATGTTTGGAAAATTTGTACCACTTTAAAAGGTCTGAAACTTAACAGTGCTATGTATTTTCTAGCGGTTTCTTTCTAAGAATACTTCCAAGTGTCTTACATATAATAAGCGCTCAATAAATAGCTATTGATCTGATTTCCATGAGAAATTTGTATTGGAAGCCCAGAATGGGAAGCAAATGGAAAATAAATTTTGCATTCACTAGGTGGGGAGGAAGTGAGTGAGTGGCTTTAGCAATTCAAGAAGGAAATCTCACTTATCATTTGTTAATCTCAAGAGAAACATTTTTTTAAAAAAAAATAATCTTTGTGTGTATGTGGTTAAAGAGAAAAAATCTTTTCAAACACAATTAGAATGACAGGCAAACTGTCTTTCATTTGTAGTATATGAGCATTTACAGAAATGGAACAAGCATATTCGAATGAGAAATCTGCAGCCACAAAGAAGTTAAGACTGAAACTGCTAGTTTTTGTTTCCTGGCATGGATGGCCTCCCAGTCTTTTCCACGACAGCCTAATGTCCTCGATAAAGAAACCGCAAACTAGTCTCTGGGTAGACCATTTTAGCTCCCAACTTTAATATCATTTTTAGTCCAACAGGCAGTTTAAAAGTTTTCCATCCCCTGCCCTAAATTGTTTTTTTTTTTTTTTAACAGGATATAATTATAATGCTGTTCATTTTGTACCTCCCATTGCTACCTGCTAAGTTAGTTTTGTTTTTGAATGGTCTAGCCCTAAAAATTCAAAGTTCAACTGCTCTTGCTTCTCTTTCTTTTTCTCCTCCCCTCCCCCCACCACTTTTTTCTTTCTTTCTTCCTTCCTCCTCCACTCCCTCCGGCCCCCTCCTCACCCTCCATCCCCTTTGGAAGCCCCTGGGATGACACTGTTCATTGATGCATCTCCCTCATTAGCATTGCTGCAGCTTGGCTCAGTGGTTTCAGAGGCAATCCGTCATGAGAAAACTGAAGAATGTGCCCCATTTGCATGATTCTGTGCCAGAATGCAACTTTTTCTCAGCTGTTCTTTGTGTAACTTCCCCTTGAGCGTTCAACTTTCCCATGAAGTCCTAGAAATCATGTTATGGATTTCCAACACAATTGAAATACTCCTCAGATTAATTTTACATACTTGCTTCCTTTCCCCAACAACTTCATAGTTCTTTGAAAACAGAGCAAATTAGTATATTAAAAAAAAAAAAGGTTTAGCTTTTTATTGTTTGGAAATGTAGGGCACATTAAATGAATAATTTTGCTTTGAAAGTGCAGGGGTACATGTTACATGTGCAGATGTGTATTTATTACACATGTCCAAATGAAGCCACAACACTAATAAATATTTAGGCAATCTCTGCTTCCTAGTCACTTAGTGCCACTGCAAACCACATTTTGTAACCCACTACAGAGAGGCTAGAGCAGAAACAGCCAAAAGCTGAAGTGCTCACTGCTTACTAAAGAGAACTTCCCACCAAAGTCGAAGAGCTCTGCTTTGCGGCTCTTGGGTGAGCACATTTTAATAAATAAATGAATGAATTCAGAGCAGCTAACTAACTGCTAATTAAGTAAGTATCCTCACAATATTTTTTCTAGATAACTTATGCTGACGATGTCAAGAACACTTGGACACACAACCCGTTACCAAGATTTCCATTTTCTAGAAAGTAAGGTAAATGTAATGTGCTGTTCACACTAACACCCCACATTCCAGAAGAGAAAACACTCCACTGAAACATGTTCATCACATTGCATTTGAATTAACAACAAAAAACCAATTTACACACACACACACACCACACAAACACACACACACAATCTTTAGTCCTTTTTAATGACATTATTCTTCACAGTGTCATTATATACAAATCAATATAGAGTCTTTACATTCCCTCTTGCCTTTTAGGGGCAGTTAGGAGTAAACAATAAATCACTTATTTTTATTATTTCTATTCTAAAAACTGTAGAATTATTTTTTTCATTATCTTTTGACTGTTGTTTGGAATGTATTCATTTAAGTAAGTATGTGAAGATATTCTAAAAGTGCTGTAGCTTTAACTACTTAAAATTTTAAGTTATGTCATAATCTTTTAAAGGAAAAAATGAATTTAGAATGAGAAGGCAGAAAATATCAAACTTAAACGTACTAAGTTTCAATTAAAATGACTTAAAGATAAGTACCTGCACTAACAGAAGAAAAATAAAGCTCTTAATACAAAATTTGGTTGTTGGAGGACTGCTTATAGGATGATTAGAATTAGGTTGCAGTAGATTTCATTAATTATAGGTGACTGATTTTCCCTGGCCCCTCCAACAACCCTGTTCCCGCCCCAGCTCATCTCAAACTGTTGTCTAACCTTTCCCTTAATCCATCTCATCTTGAGCTGATGGGAACTGCTTTCATTCCACCTCTTGTGGAGGTAATGAAACAATCTTCTTATTCACTTGGTCCCTCTGAGCCGGTGACATGCAACAACAACAAAAAAAAGCAAGCGCACTGATTAATGGCTGCTAATTAGCAATGTTAATGACCAGGTGTCCGAGAACACGGCCAGCTCCTCTCAGCATGGAGTGATCGCTCAATGAGGGCCCTGCAAATCCATTCCCAGTGACCCTTCCCCTCAGCTGCCAGTAATGAAGCCTGCTTGCTCGTTACTCCAGGGAGAAGCACAGGAGGAGACCCGGGCCTGGGACCCAAACCCTTGCCTGGGGTCTAGTGGATCTTCCATTAATTAAGGTTAGCATTTCTGGCTCCCCAAAAGCTCAAAGATAAAGGAGTGAGGAACAGGGAGATACACTCAAACTCTCTTTTCTCTGGAGGAGATTCTTTCTTAAATGGAACCAGTAGTTAATTGGAACATCTATATGTATCTATAATTTTGACTCTGTATTAGCTATATTTATATGTATCTATATCTATATATTTTCAGATTCTATTATTATATCATGAAAAAAATTTGCATGATCATCTCATACTAACTCTCAATTACAACTTTCAATCTGGGAAGTCTAGGGTCTTTTTTGCCATTCAGCAAAGATGGATGGCAGCAGAGACTCAGAGCTCTTAGATTTAGGCTTTACAAAAACCTTTAAAAAGATATTTTCCTAGTTGGGAGGTGGGTTAAGTGTGCAAGTGCTTTTAGCTCTTATACAGGAGTAAGAGAATTACCTTAACTTAGAAAAAAAAAACACCACCACCACAACACAAAACAAAAGCAAGCTTTGCCAAGAGCTTTATAGAGAATCAGCTTTATAAGAACCTGAAAAATTATTTTACTAATTAGAGTTGGTTCCTTTTTTAAAATGCTGACCAGAACATGGAAAAGTGACAAGACTGAAATCTTTGAGGACAATTAGCTATTAACTCTATTTGCCAATTTGTGGTAAGCTGAGTCTTTGAGTTTACACAATCATTTATTTTCTCTTCATTGGTGAATGGCTTGCACTTTCTCCAAGAAGTGGAGAGGAAGGGGGTGATTAAGTTTGGAAGAGATAGACTAAAAGGAAAGAAGGTATGCGATGTCCTTGTGTTTGTTTTAGCAGACTCGTTTTAATGTATATTTCTCAAGCAAAGATAGTTCTTTGGCTGACTTAGAAATCTACCATCCCCTTTAAAAATTTTCTTATTGAAAGTTCTTGTGTTTGATACCATTGTGATAAGTTTCTTTTGATGATGTTTGTGAAAAAAATGTATAATTTATTTCAGTAGAATAAGTGCTATGTAAAAATTACCAACTATTGATAAGTGATGATATACTACCCATGGGCTACACCTAATAACAGGGTTTAAAAAATTATGGTCAGTAGGTTACTGCTGGTTAATAGGTCCAAGTGAAATTTGACATGAAAAACTTCAAGGCTTTCTTCCAAGTATGGCAAGGCCAAATATCGTCATCACCTCATATGTTACAAAATACCATCATCTCATAAGTTACCTGGACATGGAGGTGGCCTCCTCGGTTGCAGTAATATTTGATACTAGGGGCCAGTGCATGAAATTCATGCATTGGGGGGGGGGGCTGTCCCTCAGCCCAGCCTGTACCCTCTCCAATCTGGGTCCCTTCAGGGAGGGTCAGGCCTAAATGGGCAGTCAGACATCCCTCTCACAACCCAGGACTGCTGGCTCCTAACCACTCACCTGCCTGCCGGCCTGTTTGCCTCTAATCACTCTGTCTGCCAGCCTGATTGACACCTAATTGCTCCCCTGCCAGCATGATCCCTCTCAACTTCCCTCCCCTGTGGGGCTGAGGGGACTGGGGGACTGAGGCTGGATAAGGCAAGGCTGAGGGGACTGGGCGCCACCATCTTGTGGGTGTGGGCACCGCCATCTTGTGAGGGCATAGTAGTCAATTAGCTGTGGGCGCCACCATCTTTGTGAGGGTGTGAGGGTCAATTCCCTCTTTATTAGATAAGATAGTCTTTGGGAGAAACAACATTTTTCTTTCATTTTTTCAATAAACACTTTTATTATAGAAAATTTAGGAAACATTGAAAAGTACATGCACACATGTATTCCCACATGCACAACACCTGCAAGCTTACCCAGAGCTATCTATTGCCAACATGTTGCTATATATTCTAGCCATATTTGTCTATGCAACAAAACTCTTTGTCTTAAAAGTATTATATTGCATAGTAGGTTTTGTAAAATAATTTTTAAAATTTATAATCTAACAAATCTATCGTGAGATATTCTTCTACAATGGCATAGTAAGCCTCACTAAGATTCATAAATGCCTCAATTACCATTACAGCGAATGAAGATTTCTAGAGTGATTATAGAACCATATTACTATGAAGGTCCCAATGCTAAGAAGAAAGGCAGAGACATCATCTTGGCCAGTTTCATATACATAATGGACGTCAGAAGATTTGTTGAGGAATGAATTATATCTCCCCATTAGCTCAGATCCTACTTCTGTCTGTTCTCTATACAATACATAGAACACTGTTGAGGAGCCAAAGAGGAAGAATGAGTGAACCAGTTGTGCACTGTATCCAATTAATTA
Source organism: Antrozous pallidus (assembly GCA_027563665.1). Classification (NCBI taxonomy): domain Eukaryota; kingdom Metazoa; phylum Chordata; class Mammalia; order Chiroptera; family Vespertilionidae; genus Antrozous; species Antrozous pallidus. The sequence continues at coordinate 42,690,141 of CM050514.1, read as the reverse complement.
ATAGCAAAGAGCAGGACAAACTATGTGAGTAGAAGCTTTATGAGAACAGAGAAATTGTACATCTTTTCACCCATGTATCAGTAGGGCCTAGAATCATACCTTGCAAGTAGGAGGTCCTCAATACATATTTTTAAATAAATGAATGAATAAACAATTCACTTATTACTATGATGGTCCCAATGGGAAAGGGAAGAGCACAGGCACCATTGTGGCCAGTCTCACTTACATAATGAACATTGAGGATTTGCTGAGAATTAAATAAGTAAATGAATAAACAATTATACAATGTTTGACTCTATCCTAGTGTATTTGCTTATAAGATTCTGATATATTATCTTAGGTGGCAAAAAAGAGTAATGGATTTTTAGTTAGTGCCCTGGGAATGCCCCTGGGATATAGCTCCTGGGGAATTCATCCTTCTTGTATGGTATGTGTAGCCCTGGTAGAAATAAACATAAGCAGAGACATGTCTCTGTATCTCTAGCCAGGATTCATGAAAACCTGGAGATCTTTTTCCTGCTTCTATGGGTCTAGTTCTCCCTGTTCCTCTATCTGGTTAAAACAATTGGGGGGAAAAATTCATATACTTGAATCCAAGACCCTTAGTTTGGACTTGAAATTAGCATGCATTCTAAATTAAATCTTGCAGTTTAAAGATTTAAAATTTTGTGTATCTCTTTCGTCTTTCTTTTAGAGTTATGGGAGTCTATAGACTGAATGTATGCCAGAAAATCAAGTAAGTTATCAACAACAGGAATTAGTTGCACTTACTGCAACTCAAAGATAAAAAGTGGGGGGTTAAAAAGAAGTAGAGTGCTTGTTAGTCCCTCCCCCACCGTTTATAACTTAAAAATGCAAGTGATCCTAAGAAAATGACCAAGAAAAAATAGGAAATGACCACCTTGCCTCAAAAGATGTTTTGCAGTAATTAGTGGAAGAAGAAGTTGTATCCACTGCAAGACACCTGCTCTATCATGTGCGGTAGGGACGGCTGTGCCTTGACCCTCTCTCTCACCTACCTCTGCTGCTTTGTTCAGGGGGCAAGGGCAGAATGGGACCCCTTTGGTAAATTTAGTCTGTTGAAATAGCAAATGGTGAATGCTGTAATGCATTCACCCTTTCCTCTATCCATCCATCAATCGTTCTATTAATCAATCAATTGAAAAGCCCGTTGAAGCATCTCTCTACAGCCCATTAGCTACAGTGAGTCAAAGAAACGTGGCTCTTACACTTTGCAGCTTGTAGTTTTAGAGAAAACAACAATGGAGGTAGGCGTAGAGGATAAATTGACAACAGGTAAAACACTGAACAAGTATGTGAAATGAAAAGAATGAATAATATAACATTGTCAATCAATTAACACGTATTTATGGTATGCTAATTACATGCTCAGTGCTGGGCTTGGGTGCTATACAAGGAAAGTGGCTAAAGATCAGGAAGAGGTTTTATAAATCACAGTCTTAAGTAATGAGAAACTAAAGAGATTTACTTTCTATTCTGGATAAGGCTTTGTGGAAGCAAGTGTATGAAGATAGGTGTGCATTCTCATTTCGGTACTTGTTGAAAAGAATAGAAGGACTCTGGTGGGAGGGGGAGGAAGTGATAGTCTGGAAAATTGGATTTTATAACTTTAAAATCACAACATTGATTTGAAATGGACCTGAAAAATCATTTTTTTCCAGTTCTTTCCACTCTGTTTAATTCTATCTAAAACACTGAAGCCCACTCAGAGGTGAGTTTGTATAGTGAAGGAATATGATGATGGTTGGGTAGGTATGAGAAAAGCTAGTCACTCTCCTTGGGTCTAATAATATTTCTTATTCAAATACAATAATAAGTCCTAGACGAGATGAAAGTTCATGTAGTCAAAACCCACAGTGGAGAATATGTCTTTGGTAACAATGATAAAATGCTATTCAGTGAAAAAGATATTGTATTAATTTAGGCAAATGGTGCCCAATGCCTATATTATGGATGTCTTATGCATTAGGGAAAAATCAAATCCTTGCTACCTGAACTTTATTTGAGGCCTAGGAGTACTAAATCTCAAAACTTTGGTATTTACTAAAATTGGCATCCTAGCTTAATATCTGACATTAATTTTTGAAATCTGGTGAAAGATTAAATAAATACTTTTGGATAGGCTTTGCTAACAGTAGACACTAAATAGAAAGCTCATAATATCATTTAAAAATATCCAAGGAGTGAAGAAGACAAATCTTTGTTGACTATCAGTCCCATGGTAGTTATTATTCTAAGCACTCTACACATTGTCTAGTCAATCCTTATACTCCTCAAAATAAAGTAGTACTATTCTCATATTATAGACCCTGAGGCTTAAAAAACCAAGTAACTGGACCCAAATCTCACAGTCACTAAATGATGAGGAGTGAGTCAGTGGCAACAAACCACTGCTTTTGGTATAGCATCATGGTGTATTACATAATTTGAACATCTTTTTTTGGGCGGGGGGATTTCTCTCCCCTTTGAGTATATATTACCTCAGAGTTGGATGAAATCACTATTTCTCATCTATGCGTCTCTCTACTCTTCCCTCCCTCAGTTTATCTGGCATACATGTTATAAAGGTTGAATGGATATGTGTTTTTTCCTATTTTTGGATTATAATTATGATACCTATTTACACAAAGTTATGGATGCCCAGAAAGTCTTTATGTTCAGAAGCTGGTAAGGGACCAATTTGGCTAAAAATTTTAAACCATCAAATACAAGGTTGATAGTAAAAGGTTATCTCACGAGAGAGGATAACTTCAGAAAAGAGCTGAGGCTGCTGACAAAGTGTTTTGGACCCCATCCTGCCCTTCTGAAGTCAGGACCCAATTTTAGGAATGCTGACCCTGCAATCTATACTTCCAAAGTTTTCCACTCTGCTCAGATATGCCCTGATGTCGTGTATCTCAGACCCTTTTGAACATAACCTGGGAGGTATTGAAAGAGACTGCACTTCTATTTCATAAGGCATGAAAATTTCTTCTACCACCTATTAGAAATATAACTGTGAGGAATTTTCAATATGAGGAGGTTATCCTGGGAACCCCCAGCTACTTGAGATCAGTTTTTTGATGAAGTTATAGATGCCAGATCACGGGATTATTGGAACATTGGCCAACAGTGATTTTTTAAAAAGATATAATGTTATTGATTTCAGAGAGAGGGAAAGAGAGATAGAAACATTAATGATGACAGAGAATCATCCATTGACTGCCTCCTGCATGCCCCCTACTGAGCCTGCAACCCAGGCATGTGCACTGATGGGGAATCGGATAGTGACCTCCTGGCTCATAGGTCAATGCTCAACATTGAGCCACACCAGCCAGGCAACAGTGATTGCTTTTTGATAGAGGCAACAAGAGGCAGCATGGATTGTGGTCCACCATCTAAGCAAGTACATACAAATGGGTCTCTATGACCACAGCCTGTCGGGACCACATACAGCTAGCTCTCTGAATGTGAGAGGGTCCTGAGAGTTCCCTTAGTTTTGTGCCTTTTGAGAGATGCTCAGGGCATTTCAAGGGTCTCTGTCAAGCAGAACACCACATTTTCATTCAAGACTGACAGTGACAGTAACCAAAGTGAGAACATTAAGGGACTGGTGTTTTACCTTTTGAAATATAGAAAGAGCTAAAAATGTCTCTCTGCTTTGTTTCTGGTTCTTCTTAGAGCTGTTCTGCCCGAATAATACCAATTTAGAGGAGGTTATCAGGAAAATAATATTTATAAACTATAGCATACCAGGCCCTTTGCAAATATAATTACATTTATTTTAGGTGCTAGGTATTACTCTTTCTACTTTACATATTAAGAAACTATAAAGAGAGTAAAGGTCATACAGGTAGTAAGTTTCAGAGCCCTGCATTCAAATCTAGATGTAACTCCAAAATACTCTGTAATGGTGCTACCTAATATATTAGCCCTATTAACCATTATGGCTCTTTTAATTCTAATTCAAATAAAATATAATTTTATGGTAGCTGCTATTCTAAATTTGTTTTATTAGTACATATAAATGATTTTAATCCTTACAACAATGAAATAGATGCCATTATTATCTCCGTTTTATGGGTGAGGAGACTGAGGCACAGTGAGGTTAAGCAATTTTCTAAGATAAGGAAAAGTAGAACTAGGATTGCAACCATAGCCTGGCTTCACATATTGGGTATGTAACCATTATTCTGTTCAAGAATATTTTATAGACTTACATAGGAGAAAGTTTTGAGAGTAAGTTGCTGAATAAAAAAATGGAGGCACATGGACTGCAGGCTCAATCCCCAGTAGGTGGTGTATAGGTGTATAGAGATGATTCTCTCTCGTCATTGATGTTTCTATCCCACTCTTTCCCTCCTTGCCTCACTCTCTGAAATGAATAAAAACATTTTAAAAAATGGAGGCACAAAAAACCGTACACTTTTTAAAATAGCTTAAAAACCAAGTAATACTTCCTTTTCTCTGCTGTATACGTATATGTGTATGTAAAATACATATTGTACATATATATTACATATCCATATTCACATATAAATTTCCACCTTTATGAGACCAACAAGTCAGATGTGGTGGTGTTGATGGCAAATAAATGATATAGAAAGGAGAGGATATTATAATTGGAAATGGCAAATACTATATATTTAACTTTTGGTAACATTTAATTATTCTGCCTGCTTCAACTACAAGTAAAAGAGAAAAGCAGTAGTTAAGAGCAAACCCCAATTGGGCTGACCTTAGCCTTTCAAGTTTGCAAAATAGGTTTAAAGGTTCTTTAAATGTTTCAGGAAAGTTCTGGAATGGCATTTCAGGTTTGACTTGAAATACCAGAAATCAAATTCCTGTTACCCTATCTGTGTATAATTTGAGCACTTGGAAGTTATAAATTCTTTGTAATCTGCTTACCTAATGCATTCCTGAGGGGTGTTCTTTCGTCCATCCATCTCAGTTAACTTCACAAAGGAGGCAACCATGGTTCAGAACAAGGTCCATGTCCATGTTCGGTCCACTGTCATTTCATGCATTGAGTGACTCTGTTGAGAGCTTACTGGTTGTTTTAGTCTTATAGATACAGCTCGTGTTTTAAGTAAACATGGAAAGTACTCAGAAGGTGCTAGCATTTATGTTTATAATTTTTTTAACTTAAGACTAATAATATGAAAACCTTAATTAAATTTGCATCATTAAGTCTTTTAGTTCTCAAATGGAATCAATTAAAACTCAGAATATTTTGTGACATTTAAACTAATGGATGATTTTAAAAAGGCATTGGTATTAAAAACATAGCTTTTAAAAAAAATGGACATGGAACTGATATTTTCTGTTTTGCTTGATGTGACTTTCCAAATTAAGATTTTAGCCATGAAGATAAAAATGTCATTATCTTTTCTGGTGATAGTTAAGAGTCACCTTAACAAATTGACGTGTAATATCAGAACATGTCACTATGATGACCATTTCTGAAAAATGTCCTTACTTTTGTGTGGTTATAATCTTACTTGTCTTTCCTACCAGGATGCCTGCTTTAAATACATATTTATAAACCAGTAGAATATTCTTCAGTACAGAGTAATATGGCACAGAGAATACTTATTTTATAGTTATTCAGAACAATATTTTTTTTCCAAGAATATAGAGTAAAATTCACGGAACATTACATATAGGAATGAGGTGATTTGAATTTATTTTATGTTTGAGCCATAATTTAAGTGTTGAAAACTGAAGCTTTGTTGGACTAAGCCAATACAGAGCCTGGCGGAACTAAACCTTAAACCCCAGCACTCTCTCCAGGAGCCATTGAGTAGCAAAGCCTTACCACATTTTGTTCATGTGTTGACCTGATCTTGGACATACCAGATCTTGATTTAATAGCATTTAAACCATTTGAGAAATGGATTGTTATCTTGCTTTGCTTAGCTACTGCAGCCAAATATGTACTGTCTCTTGTGCATATTACCATTATAGTACTTACGAATATATGAAACCACAGACCTAGAGGGGGCCTTAGAGATATTTAGCTGCAGATGGAGAAAATGAGAATTTAAGTGGCTGGTATAAGGTCACACAGCTAGTCAGCTGAAGCTTTGAGTACCTATTCCAGCTGGCCTGACCTTGAGTCTGCTCCCCTTATTACTGTTATTTCCGGCGCATTGTACATTTCCGAGGGGACAGTCAGGTGTTCACAAAAGAACCCAAACATTGCCCAGACCTAGTGACTTTTGTTCCAGTTGCCTTATGGTGGTTGGGATGTTGACCAGGCATAAATATTTGCCAAAGTATCATGAATCAACTCAGCCAGGATTAAACTTTGATATGCAAATGAAGGGGTGGTTATAAACATGAGAATCATTTATTTCTCTTTAAATTTTTAAAAATAAGTTATAAAACACACAGGGTCAGGTGAGCCATCTAAGAAAACAACCTTCTCCATCATGTTTCATTGCTTTGAGAATATTATTGGAACTGGAGTTTTGAAAATCTCTGTGAAGAATAAAGGCAAGAAGAAAGAAGCTTGCTTGTCAACAGTAACATACAGACAAGTGAAAACCTGGGCTGTGTCCTGAGAGTTTTAGGTAATCCAGGCTCATAATTTGATTTGAGAAGAGCTACTCCAGGCTACCGTGTAATTATAGAAGCATTCACTCTGCTGGCTCCTGTTCGCCTCATCACATTCTACTTCATTGCCCTTTATGCTAAAGCCCTGTTGATGAGAGGGCGGAAACAGTGAGTACAAATAAAGCAATTAGCAGGTGGGGAATGCTACCACTGTTTAAGGATAACATCCAATCTTTATTGGTACTTATTAAGTAGAAGTCTAGAGCTTAGAGACAAAGGGAAATATCACAAACCACAAATGAGAAGGGATGTGGGAACAAAAAAGAGAATAAGGGAAAAATTAGACCAACAGATCTACTTTATGGTTCACAAATCTAATCACAAAAGCTCATTTTAAAGAAATAATATCAAACCTGCAATTTATGTACATTATACTGAGTTACATTCTCTTGTAATATTCACCATCTTTTAACATTTTTCTGCTTCTCCTGACCTACTCTCTTACTATGTGGATTCACTTGAAAAATGTTTTGAACAGTTGCTGTTCAAATGAGAGGGTTTTTAGTTTGAGTTGTAGTTACATCCACCAGCAGGGGGAGTTAGGATAATTAGCAAACCTCTGGTCCTGACATCCAGAGCACAGATTCAGACACTCTTGGCAGAGCTGGAAATGCCCACTGGAGACACGGAATATAATGGGCAAAGGGAGGCATGCAATAGGATTTCAAGCGTCCTTGAAATTCTAGCACAAGATACTGAAGTTGGACAAGAAAATAGGGCATAGGCTTTCCACTGCCCTCCATTCACAATTTACTTATCTGAAAACAAGGCTAATAAAAATCTATCCATCTAGAATGCTGTAATTCTCATTTCTCCATGGTTAGCATTGCTCTTCTTGTCTGGCCTTATTTTGTGTGTCTGAGCAGTAATGTGGAATGTAAATAATTGCCATTCATCTCAGAGCAGCCCTAAGAAGGTGCCCCTGTATTTGATTTTGGCCTAGTGTTTTTGTATTTGAATGTCTTATCAATTAAAACTCTTCTATCAACTTCAGCTACCTAAGAAGGACATAGCTTCCCATTTGAAAAACAGATTCCCAGCTAGTCTGTAAGTTTTTAGGAAAATCAATATACTTTTCCTTTGCTTTAGTGTTGGAAGGGTGCTGTGGGTAGAGATGTATGCAGATATCTAGAAAGATAACATTTTTTTTTAATAGTGTAGTTGCTTAACAGAACAGCAACTGATATTGCCAAATTAAGCCTTTATCCCCATTGGAGATAAACTAGGAAAACTATTGTTTCTTTTAGGGTATAGTTTTGTCAGTGGTGGACGAGGAGGTCTCTGGCTGGAGATCACCCCTGGCCAGAGATAGTACTCTGTGCCTCCCAGTTCTTGTCTTGTTGGTAGGAATAGATTCAAACAAGAGACACCAAATAATAGCAAAAGCAGGTGAGGATTTATTAGTAGGAAAGCTATACACTCAGAGAGGACCCGGGTGGACAACTCAGCTGGCTGAGACCTAACTGAAATGGCCCACTTGGGTGAGGTTTGGGATATTAACATCCCTAGACTGTAGTGCCCATAGGCAAGGAGCTAGTTACCCTCTCCCTCATGTCTCAGAAAAACGTATCTTTGAGCTCTGAGGCTCTTTCACCTAGGTGCTATGCCATTGGTTAGACCACATGCTAGAGGGCTTTGAATCTTTCCTGCTCACATACAGGGCCTGCCACCTCCATTGTCTATTTTTAGTTTGTCACACACTTATTTATTCCAAGCACCAACTGCCTCTCCCAGCCTCTCCCAGATCTTATTTTCTTACTAGAGGCTCAGTACACAAAATTCATGCGTTGGGGGGTGGGGGGTCCCTCAGCTTGGCTGCACTTTCTCTCCAACCAGGGACCCCTTGGGGTATATCCAACTGCAGGTTTAGGCCTGATCCTGGCAGTTGGACATTCCTCTCACAATCCAGGGCCACTGACTGCTAACCACTCACCTGCCTGCCTGCCTGCCTGCTCATACCCTAGCTGCCCACCTGCCAGGCTGGCCACCCCCCAACTGCCCTCGACCAGCCTGGTCACCCCCTAACTGCCTGGAAGGAAGTCATATGTCCGGAAGATGTCCAGTCACCTGGTCTAATTAGCATATTACCCTTTTATTAGTATAAGATCTGCCTATTCTAACAGTTGAGTTATTCACACTTCCTCTTTTTCATTCTTCCATTATTAGCAGTCATTTGAGGCAGATCCAGAGGGTTTAAAGTAAAATCTCTTGAGTGATGATACTGAAAAGTATGTTTATTTTACCCTTTGACAGAAAGGGTAAAATACACAGCACCCGAATAGGACAGGACAGTATCTTGTCAGGCTAAAGGCCTAAAGATGACCATCATCAGGCCTTCCCAGGCATCACTTAAGAGTAGGGAGTCCTATAGGCAAAGCAGGGAAAATACCTTCCAGAAGTCTGCAAAATGTTGAACACTTTGCCTTAATGCCTTTGCTGCCTTTGGTAGTGCTAGTTAATGTAAACGTATGCATATTATGATTTTTCTTTTGCAAAATACATTGCATATTTAAGACATGTTTCATCTTAGGATCTCCATTGTGCTTATAACTTTTATTAGTATCTCAGTCCTGGGTGGCAAAAAATATAAAAATTCCTAAACGACAACTATTAAGTCATAATTTTATAGGTACATACAATTTCCACCTCTATCTTCTCTTGTTGTCATTATCATCATCTTCATAATTACCCCCATTCCTTGAATTTGTTGCAGTGCTTCCTTCATATCTTTGAAGGCATTTTCATAATCATAAACTCAATTCTTCTCAATAACCTCATGAATATGACAGGTGAGACAATATCATGATTTTACATGTAAGGAAACACACAGAGAGATGCTGTGACCCACTCAGGGTGGCCCAGTTTGGCACAGTCTTTCAGTGTCTAGGTCAGTACAAATTGGGAGTGATCTCCACCTTTTATCAGTTTAAAGATACAAATGCAAGAAACTGGGAATTGCTTTCAGTAATTATTCAGCCATTGGGAATTATTAGTACTTTATCAAATGATGAATAGAGCAAAAGACTCTGCATCCTTTTGAGATTGGGAATCTTGCATTTTAGAAATGTGACAAGTGGTAGAACAGAATATAAAGAAGATCATCTTCTCACTCCTCCCTTTTTCACCTCGATGTTTTTCCTGCTGCTTCAGATTTTTAAAAAAAGAATGAGCAACCTGGATGGTTGCAGTTGGGCTGAAAGACTTGTGATCCTCAATCCTTTTACCTTCCAAAGCAGTCACAGAGATAGATGCCCCCCGCCCCCCCCCACCTCTCTCTAAGACTTCACCTTCCTCCAAAAAAAACCTTGGTTGAAATTTCAGAGAGGTTGTTGAGAATTTTTTGCTTTGGCAAACCCATGAGCACGCTATTTTTATTATCTAATTCATCTCATACAGTCTTGACTCCTAATACATTTATTTTCCTTTACATAGTGAAATGTACTTCATAATCGATCAGTTCAATTTATATTTGATAAAAAATCTTTTTCATTGGCAGTTTACAGTACTGAACAAAATGACTTTATTTTTTTTTAAAAAACATTAATTTTACTGAACTGTATTTGTGAAGATCCAGGACAGTTAAAAAGACAAATAACAAGCAGATGTGTGCTAATGAAGCAAAACATTATTTTGATTGTGAATGTAATCAGAAATACCCATCATGTATTCAGACATAGATTCTCCAGCTCACAGTGTCCTACCTGGTATGCCTTTCAGAGTTCCTCCCCCTCTTGCTGGCTGCCTAAGGCCTTTTTGGGCCTGACCTGGAGGAAGCCTAAATGAATTATCTCCTTACAGATAATCCATAGTGGACCCTAAATGATGATTGATGCTTCTGTGTTGCCTGGGGCCTCTGCACTTGATGCCATTTAAAACTCCTGCAGGAAATGCTGGGCATCCCATTCCAGGGTGTTCTCAGACCCTATGGCGAATTCCTCTTGCTCACTCACAAGGCACACTTCCTGTTGTTTTGGTGGTCTGCCTAATGCATAGCTTTGAACATGCTTAAAGGGAGAATAAAGAGCATATTTTAAATTCACAAGTATTTTACTTTACAATTGATGTAACTTAGTGTTGATAGCATTCTCTGGAAATAGCATGTTTCTGTATTTACTAAGAGTATTTAGTGACAAGCAGGCCTGAAGCAGGATTGATAGAATGTTTGAAGCAGCCAGTTCTGACCAGCTGTTTCTGACTCAGTGAGTTGTTCCTTTTAGATCCTGTTTTCCAGGCAGTATCTGATGGTAAATGGAGGACACATTTTTCTATACAAGTCCATATGTCTGTACAATCACTTGCCTCTCAGGGATTCCAGATTGGAGGTCTTCATAAGTTGGTCTCACCAGCCTTTCTGAACCAGATGCAAAGTACACACCCCAACTGGCTTATAAGAGTAGTACATCTAATCACATAATGACTCTATAATGTGGTTTTTTAAATTAAGTGACCCACAGGATATTAATCTGGTGGTAACAACTCCCCCGGGATGTAGTGCTGGCAGACACTTCAAGAGCAGCTAGTAATACTATTAAATGTGATATTCATTTCATCTGAACATATGGAAATACAAACAAGTCATGGGAGAACTTCAGTGCTCTGTACATGCTATATTGTTCATAAACTTGTCATAAGGAAGTGCCTCTTAAAAGGAAATCAATTAATAAATGTGCATTGAATTACAAAGTTTAAATATTCCATAATATGAGAATCTCCCTTCCTGCCCCCTCTATGGCCATTCCCACCCCGGCTAGGGCCCCCTTGTTATTCAAGCTGTTATAACATTTTCCACTGTGTGACAAATGTTGGTTTTGTTGTTCTTGATTGAGTTATTTGGTTGGTCGGCTGCTTTAAAAAAAAAAAGAAAGAACAAATCTGTAAGCTATAAAATGCATCTTCTTTTTTCCTTTGTCTGTGTATTAGAGTCTCGCTTGGCACTAGGGCCCCACCCCAAACCTCCCACCAAGAGTATGTCATATTTCTATATGCTCCTGCATGTTCAGCTCTACCTCTTTTGAAAAGATGCCCCCAAACCAAGCAATGTTTACATAAGGAAAAGGGGAGTTTCACTTTTATGCTGTAATTTCTACATGGAACAGAGAGTTTTCCTAGCCATACCTGGTACTTTGTTCACGGGTGGACTTCTATTTTTCTAATGTGATGGTTTTATCCACTTTGACAACATATTTCTTCAGGAGATTACACACCTGGAATTAACTTTTTCTGCCAAGAATTGCAGTGCACCTGGAAGTACTAAATCATTTTTTATCTGTATTGTAGAAACTTTTCATAATGAAATTGCCTGTCTTGAACTTGACCTGTCTCTTGAGGGAAAGCTGAAGGGCCAGAGTTCGGTACGTATTGGATGCTGGTGTTATGAAGTAAATATATCCAGGGAATGTTTACTTCTCACCTGCCAAATACTCACTCCCTGCACACCGCTCCTGAATCACTCACTGGTTAAATGATTCTGCTTACTGTATAACATATGAAATGTGAGCATGGATTTTCGCCAGCGTGTTTGCTATGTTTACACCAGTTCTAACACTAATCCCCATTAATGTTTGATAGAGTTCCCAACAGGTTTAAGTAGATGTCAGACATCATATCTATTGTGGATATACTGGGCACGATATGCGCAAGGACAATGATAACTGTTTTTTAGGAATTTCTTTCCTAAAGACATTTTTGCTAACTAGAGTAAGTATTTTGAGAATACTTTCCATGATAATAAATGCCACCAAAATGACTGCATCAATTACTTTTAAGAATCATGCAGGGAGTTTATTATAAAGTGTGTAGCCACACCATCACTTTGGAGACCTATTACATTTTTGTGTGCCTGTTAGAAAACTGTTGATGATAACTTGAGAGGTTCAATTGCACGACTGTCTTGAAGAGAGTTGAAGTTATGAGTTGTAAAACTTCTCACAAACTCATTCTGACACATCAGAAAGATAATAATGTGAGTGTGTTAGAAATTACTTAAATAATTTATTTGGTGGGGGATGGGTATAGGAAATTTAGAAAAAAATCTTTTTATTTGTATTTAAGTGTTGTTATCAGTTTTAGATCTCTCACTTTTGCCATGAAACTTGAATATGCTTTCCTTTTTCTTGACATGGAGTTGTGTGGATTGAACGACACATGCTTTTATCCTTAGTTATCCTTGCCCTGCTATGTTTGGTTATACCTGAAGTTTGCCAAACAGGTTCTGCTTATTCTTGTCAAACGAGGATCATTTCTTGGTTGCTTGGTAGTGTCTCATATAGTGTCAGCATTTTAAAGGCCAAAAGTTGCCATAGTGACAAATTACATGAGCATAAACATTTATTCTGTTCAGACAAACACTCTACAAATTAAGAAAAGGGATAGAAAAAAATCATAGATAAACCAATATATTTATTTTGATAGATTTTTTAGGCATCATAAGAATGATATTGTAAGTGATGCAAACATTTAGTTTAAAAAAGTAGTAATGTGTCAACACATTAAAATATATCTGGTACCAAATTGAAATATAAATAACTGAACTTCACAAATTACTATTCTCTCTAACTGTAGTTTAATTTTATATGAATGTGACTAAATTCTACCCCGAGTAACTCATTATGTCCTTTAAGTAGTTCGAATTTCCTGATAACTAGCAGTCAAGCCGAGGAACAAGCAGAATTAGTAGCCAAGTCTAATAAATGACTGGGAAAAATTGTATCTGTCTCATCCTTCTAGTTCCCACACACTCTGGTTACATCATTACTTAGTCTGTAAACTCAGAGACCAATTGGGTTCCAGAGGTTGGGTCAGGTGACCAAAACATCAAAATGTGTCTGAAACTCTACCCTAAAGATGGGGTTTCAGCAGGGGCCTCTGGATAGCTGACTCCTCAGCGGCTGCTGTGCAATTTTCGTATTTTATTTCACCTTTGCTTTCAGGCTTAGCTCTTGGTCCCACAGATTGACGGCCGCAGCAAACTTGTTGATGTGGGTTTTTCTGTGCAGGTGCATGAACAAACTTATTTCCTGTGCCACATACTACACTCGGTTATGTAATAACTGAACAACAACAACAACAACAACAACAACTGGACTTTCCCCAATGACTTAGTTTTTATCAGCAGAGAGAATTCTAACCCTTTCCTTTCATCTTTTTGTTTTGTTTTTGAAGTGTGTTTTGGGTTTTAGTCTAGTTTAAAATTTTTTAATGTTTAAATTTACAAAACTCAAAAGCCAGGTTTATCAGGTCCACTGGAAGCAACGCCCCAACGAGGGAGATGAAATGCTGTGCTCCCCTCAGAGGAACGGGATGTGTAACTCTATCGCCTGGATAAGGTTTCACAGGGCAAGTATAGTGATGACAACAACTGCTTGTTTTCTGCAGATGGAAAAAGGCATTTTTTTTTATTTGTGCAGGAAGCAACAAAAAAACCTGGTCTTAGAGGATAGGTGGGTTGCCCTGCAAGAAATAAACCCAATAATCTTTAAAGTTGTAGTAACACGTACAGAGCCAAATGCCAAATTTACAAATGTATTTTCATGTTCAGGTTTACCATTTCTCTTGATTGCTCCCATAGGCTCTGTGACCATTTCTGACTGAGAATTTCTTCCAAACTCTCTTGAAAGTAAAATTGACCAGCAATGGAGACTCCTTTAGAAACCATCCCTGAGACATTGTTATCAAGGTAGTCAGAGATTCCCCTACCCAGGAGGCAGGGATGAGGCAGCAAGGAGGAGGAAACACAGGTGAAAATTAATTTTGTCAAAAACCAAGCCAAACAAAACAAATTTCCTTCTGAAGCTATTGTTTTAGATCAAAGGATTACATGTAAAATGTGTTTCATGATTTATACAACAAACATTAGTGTGTGCTAATTATTATGCTAGAGGTTAGGGATCCAAAGAAGGTGATGGAGAAAACAATGATGATTATGATGATGATGATGGTGGTGATGACGACAATGACAATGATAACAGCTAGTATTCATGAAATGCCACTGTACACTGCACCGTACCAGGTGCTCCCTCGGTTCATCCTAATCTTTACATTCATCCAGAAGGTAATCACTATTATCCCCTTTAATGAGGAAAAACTGAGGATCAGAAAAATTAAACAATTTGCTCAAGATCATGCAGCTGTTATGTGGTGGTCCAGCATGATAGGATTCCATCCTCCATCTGATTTAATCCGTCATGACCTCTGTCCTCAGCCACTGTCCCACATTGCCTCTCTAGACAATTCCTTTGTTCTATGGCACTTTTAATCTCGTGGTGGAGTAAATTGAATAATTGAAATTACACGTGTTAAAACATTGACGGGACTAAGGACTTGAGGAAAGTGAAAGTTTCACAGGAGAAATGATTGGGCAGCAGAGAAGGGAGGCAGGTGGGTGGTCAATAAGTGCTCAGTTATCTTTCCCCTGCAGGTAATCCCTCCAAAATAACAGATGACTACTTTTATCCTGCAAAACCATCTCTGAAAGTGATGTGTAAGGCACAGCGAACTCCCGTCCCCACGGGTGCCTGCCAAAGAAAGCAACTAGGTGCTCACATATTTTCCAGTACAAGTGCTTCATTATTAATTCCTGGTCCAGGTCCTCAGAACATGCTGTTACTAATATTAGGTTTCAGCAGTGAATAATGAACAGAAGCACTGGACTGGATGTCTTAACATTTTTTAAACAATGTTTGCAGTGCTAAATTCTATTTCTAGCTTAATTGGGGTCTTTATATAAACAAGAGGAGGGCTCTGTAGTGTTGGGGAGGCATAATTTTCCCACAGCTTAGCAACGGAAAGGGTAAGAGTCAGCATGACTGAGACCAGGTGGAAGGTTAATGCAGACAAGGTTTTCCCCTGCAGGTATCAGTTTATTTTTACGTTAGATAAGAAAATGAGAGACCTCCTGAGTTAGGATTTCAGCTAGAAAGGTGGGATCACCTCCTTGCTTTGAAACTGCATCCCGTCAGGAAGGGAAGGAGGAGGAGAACTCTCTCTGGTGGGATCCTGGTCGCTACATGTGGTCCCTAGAACAGGGCCCACTTACCCATTAGGCACAATGCCTAGGAGACCCATGGCACTTTTAGTGGCTCATATAAATATTTTAATTTTAATTCTGTTTAAGAAGAAAAAATGGAAATTAATAATAATAATAATAACAACTATATCATAATGAATCTAGCCTGGTTTATTGCATCTTTGTACCAGTACAGCCATAAAGTATAACTTCTAATTGTTCTTATGGAGAAATGGAGCCATGATGACAAAATATCTGTGCTCATGGAAATCGTCATGTGTTCCTGCTCCAAAGAGGCCACACGGTGATGGCACTGGGTGGGGTGGGGTGCTAATTTAATAAGTTAAATTATTTCACTAGGCAACCTGTTCTTCCTTACCATTGTTTTCTGTAGATCTTACTAAGAGTGATGTAAAAGAGTTCGCTTATGTTTTCTTCTAGGAGTTTTATGGTTTTGAGTCTTACATTGAAGTCTTTAATCCATTTTTGAGTTTATTCTTGTATATGGTTTAAGAAAGTGATCTAGTTTCATTCTTTTGCATATACCTCTCCAATTTTCCCAACACCATTTATTGAAGAGTCTATTTTCACCACATTGTATATTCTTGCCTTCTTTGCCGTAGATTAATTGATCATATAGGCATAGGTTTGCTTCTGATCTCTCTATTTTGTTCCCTTGATTTATGTGCCTGTTTTTATGCTACTTCTGTGCTGTTTTGATTACTATAGTCTGGCCATATAGTCGGATATCAGATAGTGTGATACCTCCAACTTTGTTTTTCTTCCTCAAGATTTCTTTGGTTATTTGGGTTTGGCTATTGCTTTGACTATTTTTTGTGGTTCCATATAATTTTAGGATTATTTGTTCTATTTCTCTGAAAAGTGCCATTGGTGTTTTGATAGGGATTGTAATGAATCTTTAGCTTTCTTTAGGTAGTATAGACATTTTATCGATGTTAATTTTTTGTAATCATGAGCATGGTGTATGCTCCTATTCACTTGTATCTTCTTCCATTTCTTTTTCAATGTTTTATAGTTTTCTGAGTATAGGTCTTTTACCTCCTTGGTTAAATTTATTCTGAGGTATTTTATTCATTGTGTTGCAATTGTAAATGGGATTGTTTTCTTTTCTTTTTTTTAATCTTTATTGTTCAGTTTATTAATTACATTGTTTCCCCTTTTTATCCCCCTATAGCTCCCCTCTACCCTGTACCTATCCCACCCTCCACCCTCACCTCCCCCTCCCCACTGTCCTCTCCCATTGTTGCTAGATTTTTGTCCAGTCTCTTGCTGCACTTCCCACAACCCTTTTCTCCCCAAGAATTGTCAGTCCATTCCCTCTCTATGTCCATGTCTCTGTTATATTCACCAGTCTATCCTGTTCAACAGCCTATCAATTCACTTGATTTTTATGTTCATTTGTTGATAGATGTGTATTTGTTGTTCATAATTTTCATCTTTACCTTTTTCTTCTTCCTCTTCTTAAAGAATATCTTTCAGCATTTCATATAATGTTGGTTTGGTGGTGATGAACTCCTTTAGCTTTTTCTTATCTGCGAAGCACTTCATCTGACCTTCAATTCTGAATGATATCTTTGCTGGATAGAGTAATCTTGGTTGTAGATTCTTGCTGTTCATCACTTTGAATATTTCTTGCCACTCCCGTCTGGCCTGCATCGTTTCTGTTGAGAAATCCGCTGACAATCGTATGGGTGCTCCATTATAGGTAACCAACTGTTTCTCTCTTGCTGCTTTTAATATTCTCTCTTTGTCTTTTGCTCTTGGCATTTTAATTATGATGTGCCTTGGTGTGGTCCTCTTAGGGTTCCTATATATTGGGGTTCGGTGCGCTTCTTGGACTCCTAAGTCAATTTCTTTCACCAGGTGTGGGAAGTTTTCGGTCACTATTTCTTCAAATAGGTTTTCATTGTCTTGGCCTCTCGCTTTTTCTGGCACTCCTATAATTCGGATGTTGGTATGCTTGAGGTTGTCCCAGAGGCCCCTTACACTATCTTCAATTTTTTGGATTCTTTTGGTTTCTTGCTTTTTCAGCTGAGTGGATTTTCCCTCTTTGTATTTCAAATCTTTAACTTGGTTCTTGGGGTGCTCCAGAGCACTTTTAGGTCTTTGTATAATATTTTTTATTTCAGTCAGTGTATGCTTAATTTCTGGTTGGTCCTTTTTCATATCCTTGAGAGTCTGCTTTATATCCTTGCGGGTTTCTTTCATTTCCTTGTAGGACTCATTCATTTCCACATTGGTCTTGATCATTTCTTTGCAGCTCTCGTTTATATCCTTGAGGGTGTTGTTCATTTTCTTGTAGGACTCATTCATTTCCTTTGTGGTCTTGCTTATTTCCTTATAGGCCTCGATCTTTTGTTGGAGCCTCTTAAAAAAACCTATAACCGTGGTTCTGAATTCCATGTCCAGTCGTTTTTTTTTCCTCCATTTCTTTCACATCTGATTTCTTTCCATGTTGCTGCATGGTGGCTGCTTCTCTGAGTTGGTCAATTAGCTTTGTGTGGTAGACTTCCTCCTAGGGATAGTGGCTCAGCCTCCCCAGTTACCTGAGGTGGATATGGGCTGCACAGTCTTGCTGAAGTTAAGCTCAGTTAATCGTTGTTAGCACTTGGAGGGTTGACCTCCAGGCCAATTGTCTGTGAAGCTCAGCTGTGCTCAGGTTGGGTGGGCAGAGTCTCCAGGCCAAGCAGACAGCGTTAGCTCCACCCTCTGCGGCCCCGGGGACTCTGTGCCAGGGCCAATGGCTGCCAGCACCTCCGAGAGAGAGCCGCTGCGGAGCTCCACTGGCTGCCGGGGAATTCAGACTTTCCCAAAATGAGTCTGCATGCGCAATGTCTCACCCAGGGTCATAAAACAAAGCAGTCTGACGGTTTTCCGAATGAGAGGCAAGTCTCGGTGCGCTCTTTGCGCCGTCACGCAGCCGAGCTGTTCGCGCGAGCTGCCTTCTCCACAAGCCGGGAGACCCGGCAGCACCCAAGCTTCGGCGTGCCCTCCCACTGTCCAGTTCTCACCCCGTGTGATAGTGGGTTCTCTGGACTTCGCCCAGAGCTGGAGAATCAGTCCAGTGGGACGCCTTTGTCTCCCTGTTCGAGAAAACTGGCCGGTTTTCAGCCGCCCGCCCTCTCCGCAGCGCGCACTCCAAACCTCTCTCCGTGCGAATCTTTCAACGCTGTTCGCCGCCGCTCCTCTGAGTCACAGCTTTTCATTTGTGGAGTTTTCACTCAGCGAGCTTTCTGGTAATTCTGGAAGGTGTTTGTTCTTTCGTTAAGTTGTAGTATTAAAATTGCTGATTACGGCAAGATAGGTGTTTTACCTTTGCCGCCATCTTAGTTCTCTGGGATTGTTTTCTTAATTTCTCTTTCTGATAGTTCATTATTGGTGTATAAAAATGAAACTGATTTATGAATATTATTTTTGTATCCTGCTACTTTACTAAATTCATTTATTAGTTTTATCAGCTTTTTTTGGGTGCAATCCTTAGAGCTCTTTATATATAATATGCCATCTGCAAATAATGACACTTTTACTTCTTCCTTTCTGTGAATCACTGGGTTTTATGTAAGCACCAAGCTCTATTTATTAGTGTCTCATAATGAGGCTTCAGACAACATGTGGATCTGGCCCATTCATGTAACAAACATTTATTGAGCCCAACTACATTATCAGCCTCTGTGCTACCTGCTTGGCTTACAGAGAGCAATAAAACAGACTATTTCCATGCCCTATGGAGTTTACACTCTAATTGGAGAGGCACAGATAATAAAATTTTAACTAATGGAAAAGGTAATAGCAGGTTTCTGTCATACCATTCCAGTGGCTATCTATTATTTTGGATTTTTGGTAACAGCAATCCAGTTTTCTTGGTTGACTATCAGTCAAGGGATCCTGCCTTTCCTGACCACTAAACTATTAGAAGTGGACATGTGACCCAAGTTCAACCAATCAGAATCTCTTTCCTGGATATTTGAAGGGCTGAGTGTTAATACTGTTAATATGTAACCAATTTCTGAGAAAAGATTACCATTGCTATCATGGAGTAGTCACAAACAGCCATAATGAATTGGAACCATGAGTTACCTATGAGTAAACCTATGAATAAACTATATTGGCCCTAAATTTCCTTCACTCGGTGCCCTCTTTTTGGAAAGTAATAGGGATCATTAAGAAGAATGTAAGCATAGATCATAAAATGATTGGATCAGCATAATATAATGGAAAGAGCTTGGGAGCTGCACAGATTTGGATCCCAAATAAAGCTTTGTCCCTGGATAGTTGTGTAATGCATGTAACACCAACTCTGTGGAGTTGTTGGGGGGTTTAAATCTAGAGAGCCTAACATAGTGCACATGGCCACAAGTGTTAGTTCTTTCTCTTTACCTGCTTCTTCTCCACTGCCTCCCACAACCCTCATCCCATACTGTCTTAATATACTGTGTTGTGAGATTGGCAGGAAATTTAAAATAATGTGCAATGACAACTCCGTGGAAAGAGAGGAAATGGAAAGGATTGAAAGGCTGTCTAGTGAATCCTTAACCACCTCCTCCTTTCTGCAGAGAGTGTAGGCTTAGCGTTAAGTATGGACCGGAAACTCAGCAATTGGCTAGCTCGGTGGGTCCTGTACTCTGCTGGCATGCACACTTCTCCTTCAGCACATCTGCGATTGCCATATCACCAGCATTGCAGAGTCGAGGATTACTTTCATTGTGCATTGGATCAGCAGATCTGGTGACATCAGACTGCACTACGAAGAAGGATTACTCACCAGTTTCTGGATGCTACATTTTTAGAAACAAACTCCGTTTAATGATGTGTTGGATCTAACAACTTCCCCATTTTCCTCACTTCCACTCTCCAATCACCCAACCAACAAATAGCACTTAATGCACAAACTGGCTCTCTTGGGGCCTGATGGATATAGTTTTTCTTCAGGATAAAACTCTGGATATTCTCCCAAAGTAAAGATTTTATTTCTTCAGTTATTAAAAACAGGTGTGCCATGTTTATAATGATTCTGGGTTTATGGGAAACAATTTGCATAGTGTAACATAATATAGAATTTGTGAGTCATTTCTGAGGGGGAAAAATAGGAAAAATATATAGTCTGCAAGCCAGATGAGGCGCTTGGTTGAAAGAAAATATGGCTACATCTCAGAGCAAATAAAGAGGATAATTTACTTCTATTGCTGTCAGAAACCCACTCAGGGTTTTGATGTGCCATCTTTACACCTGTGACTCCATTTGCAGAAAAAGAAACTTAGACGTAGGCTCTGACCCAGCTCTATGGCATGCTGCACCTTGTAATTTCCTGACTTGCCACCAAGCCAGTTCCATGTCCCTTACCTGGTGCCTTTTTCCAAGCACTGTGTTTTTATCCTAATCTAGGCTGCCCTAGAGCCTTGATATTCCTCCACATGGAATATGATTTCTTCTTCTCTTTGTAGCCTCATCTTTGTTTACTTGCAGATGGTTAATCAGTTGTTGGGCTCCTGTGTCACCCAGTCAGCGGCGCAGTGTGGAGTGAGTAGGGCTTTGTGCATAAATGTAAAAGTAAAATGTGTGTGTGTGTGTGTGTGTGTGTGTGTTTTGGGGGTGATGATCCCCTTCCTGGGTGCTTAATTACTGCTCTAAGTTTTTTTTTGTCACATTTAATTTTCACGATACTATATGAAGTAGGAGTTTGGACAGACCTGCATTTAAATCTGGCTATACAATGTATTTGTAAAAAATATGTAAGCATACTAGTATAGGCAGGCAGACAGTATTCATATTTGTATGGCTAATTTCAGTATTCTATCTTTGTATGGTTCAAAAAACTGCTTTATCTCATATATCCAGAGAAGATTAGAAAATTATTTTATGAAAGTATTTTTCAATTTTCTTTGTATTTGAAGTTCTGGTGACTAGACTGGGCATATTCTATATTCATTTTTTAAAGCCCAAAGTACAAAGAAATGGTCAGAAGTATACAAACTATTCTCATTTAATTTATACAAGTAGCAGACAGTAAAATATAATGGTCTACTTATTGTGCTGTGATTGACAGCCAAACCTTGGAGCAATTTGTATTCTGATCAGATAGCAGGTTTTCTCTCATAACCTTGAGGTCCAAATTTCACTGCCCTTTATTGTGAAATTACTGCCCTTTGACTCTTTGGAGAGACCAATACCCAAATCTTCTAAAACTCATCTCTGAGTCCTCACTAACATGTACAGTAAATGACTGATTGTCTCTATTATCGGACCATGGCAGGCACAAAGAAATACCTAACTCATTTAGCAAAACTTAACCTAATTGGAACTATAATCAAAGGTTACTGGAAAGCTCCAGAAAGTTACCTGGAGACCTGGATTTGGTGTCTTTTGAAGTTTTGGTAAAATAAGTGCTACTTTCTTTGTGCTTGTATTTTCTTTCCTTCCAAAAGGCGAGTGAGGAAGAAAAAAAAAATTGAAAGGAAAGCTAAAGCATCTCTTCTTGCACAACCTTCCCTCTCTCTTTCTCTGTAGCAGCAAGTGACACAGGGCTGCTGGGCTGGTTCAGGGGGTTACACACATAAAGTCCTTATCACCTGCGCTATTTAAAGTGGGATGGAAAAGTGCAGTGAAAACATCCTGGAGGAAATGTTCTCTCCTGGGGCAGCCAGGGTTCTTTTCATCTTCACCTGAAGGCAACCCTCACCTAATTGAATGCATCATTTAGCTTGGCATCAGTGAAAAAAGCCTCCCCAGGCCCTCTCACAATGACCCCAGGGCTCCACAAAAAGACTGAGAAGGAGGGTTACTAGGTCTCACTTCTCCATTCAGAATCCCTTCTTAGGGGAAGCTGCAAAAATGGACATGGAGCCGAATGAGGAAGTTGAAGAGTGCAAGCCTTAAAAAAAAAGTACGTTCTCTAAAGCTTACCAATCTTTCCACCCAGGAGATAGGAGAAGCCGAGGTTTTGTATGTAGGAAGAGAGGGAGGAAGAGAGGGAGAAAGAGAGGAAGGAAGAGTTATTGAGGATCCACTAGGTCAAGGCTCTGTACCAAGCTTTTGGCATCATATCAGCTAACCTCTTCAGTGCCCTTTATAGATCTACTAGATGCCCAATGCAGGACATTCTTGCAAAGGGCTCCACCCTCACAGACCCGGCTTCATCCGGAAGGTCGGTCAGAAGGATGCCTGGAAGGTCATTTGGCTGTCCAGTCTAATTAGCATATTATGCTTTTACTAGAGGCCCGATGCATGAAATTTGTGCAAGGGACATAGTCCTCTCAGCTGGGGCGGCTTGCCTCAGCCCTCACAGCCCTGGCTTCGTCTGGAAGGTCGTCTAGAAGGTCATCCGAAAGGTCATTTGGCTGTTCAATCTATTATAGACTAGAGGCCCGATGCACAAAATTTGTACAAGGGTAGGTCCTTGCAGCCCTGGATGCCTCATAGCCCCAGCTGCCTCATGGCCCTGTGGTCCCGACTCCCACCCACTGGTCATTCTGGAAGGTTGTTCTGCTGTCTGGTCTAATTAGCATATTAGCTATTTATTATATAGGATTTTTCAATCTCAAATTTGCATATTAGCAAACAGATGCTCCTAGGGGTTGGGTAATTTTTCTGAAGATGCAGAAGTAAGGGGCAGAAACAACATTTGAACCAGGTCATCAGTTCTACCTGCCTTTCCTTCCCCTCACTCCTTTCACACTATTCTGAGGTCTGGTATTGACTATAGGAACTCCAACTAAAGCCAGCCCAGAGTTCAATCTGTGGGAGGCCTCTGTGCCCTCCCAGCCAGGGAGAATTCAAGGCAAGGCCAGTGAACAGCTTGCCTTTGGACATGTGTGGGGAGAAGTCACTTGCGCTCACCAGCAGGAAAGTTCAGGCAGTGTGGCTGTCTGTGGGTGGGCCTGTTGCACCTACATGACCTTGTCTTGAGGACACTTGCCTGCCACAACATTGGGTCCACAATTCACTGTGAGTCAGAAACCCATTACTAATTTTTTCTAACTCTAAAAAAAAAATCTTTGGATGGGAAGACTTCTATTGCTCGTCTGCTAAGCTATGCAGTCTGCCTCTGTTTTTGCAAATGTGTGCTAAGATTATCTTAACTTAAAATTTTAAGTTGATGGTTCTGTGTACTAGTCATGTTTTTTCTTGCTCAGAGTAAGTTGCTGCGGAATTTCACGCAGTCATTTGATTGGTTTGCCATGATTTAAAGAAAGAGTTGTTTTGTTTTGTGTTGTTTTTTTCAACTGATAATCCTATTTAATATCTCTGGTTTACTACAAGATGCATTTTAATGTTTTCTGGCAATACTGTGTATCAGATATGTGTGCCAAAATATTTCTTACCTCTGGCTATGCAGTTTTGAACACAATGTTGCAAAGTTCTTTTGTGTTTTGTCATTTAAGCAAAATATTGACAGGACAGGCTATCTTCTAAGAAGAGAGGTAGTTCAGCATGTGTAAGTGAGACTTGCAGAGAAAGTCAGTTTTCCTGGGTGTGTTATAGCAACTGCATTTTAATATCATGGTAAATAAAACTCCCTTTAAAGCTTTTGTGATGATTGTTGAAATGATAATATCTTTTATTATTTAAACTACTAGTCCAATAATTTTGAGCTACCTGACTCTGGTCAACTGCCAACTCCATCATTTATTAGCTGCATATTCTTGGGCAAGTGTTCTCCAAGTCTTATATTTTTCATTTATAAGATGGGATAATAACACCCTATTTATGGAGTTTGTTTGAGGAGGTGAGGATTATAGGAAGTTGACTAGTGTATGTAGCTGTACATGACAGACACTCACTAGATGAAATTTATTATTTTCAGTACTAGAGAGCAATGCTTATTTTTGAGTGTTTTGACTAGATGGGATTTAGTAATATTATTCTGAATTGAAAACTCTCAAAACCACAAAAGGGCACCCATTATAATGTATAAATATCTTTTAACATGGAAATGTTTGGAAATGGAAATCAACCAACCTCCTAATCTATTAATTCTAGTAGAATTGGGAATACATGAAGATGGTTTTATTAAATCTTTATGTGCAGACAAACCCCTATATACAATGCAGATGTTATGATAGACGTCAGTATTGGTATTAAGCTATGCTTCATGTTTCCACTAGTAATAAGCTATGATTAATTCAAATAAGTAAACCAAGAATATACAGTAGTATAATTTTCTTATTCATCACCAAAAGAATGTGTGTATGTCACTTATGTTTAAAGAACTTTTCCTGCTAAAACTTGTTCTAGATATAATATGGAAATACAGTGGTTTTACCAGACAAAGCTATGCAATATGAAAAGTATTTCAAAAAGGAAATAATTTTTATCTTAAAGAAAGAACTAAATAGCTACATCAAATCAACACAGTATAGAGAATTAAAAGTTTGTTATACCGTTGATCCTGAACAACATGGATTTTAACTGTGTGGGTTCACTTATATGCAGATTTTTTTCAATAAATACCTGTACTGTTTGTGATCCATGGTTGGGAGTTTGCGGCTAACTGAATGCATTGATCTATGCCAGCAATTTCCAACCTGTGTGCTGCACGAATTTTTAAAACATGTAATACCTGACAACTGATATAATTAAGTTTCAGGGAGCCGAATTATTGACTACTCTGGGGTTGGTGCCCCTAATCCCTACAATTGTTCAAAGGTCAACTGTATATGAATTTTATCTAAGCTTTTTTTTGGTGCACTTATGTTTTCAATTTCTATTATGTCTTTAGATAATGAATTCTCAGAGTAGTTACCCAGTGAATTGAACAAAACAGTGCAGTTACATGGTAAGTAACTAACACTTCTTGAGTTCACGTTTTTCTTCTGTTTACTCTGATGGAAGTGCCTCCTTAGCAATACTAAGTTCACATGCAGTTTGTGAAAGTCAAATGAGACTGAATGGACAGAGTACTATACAGGCATAAGAAATTTATTTAAATTGCCATCTGCCTAGGTGAAAGAAATTTTTCTCATTTTAGTGTCCTAATTATTGTGGCCTAGATTTTTTTCCCTTCAAAGGTCACACTAGAATTTGGTGAACAAACATATGTCAAAGACTTTAATGCCAGAGTTTCTTAAATGGGTATGATGAAAATTAAAACAACTAAAGAAACTAACATCTGTGGATTAACTAGATATTGTCAGTGACTTTTAAAATGTAATTTATGATTAATTTCTGTATATGCTCACTTTATTTTTTCGAAAACTTTTTAATGGCTGTTTATATTAAGGAAACACGAGAGAAAGGACAATTTATATTAGTTTCTACATATTAGGATATATTATCTGTTTTAACTTCATTTCCTCTGAGAAAATTAATTGTGATTGAATTATCTTCCACCTTCCATGAACTTGACCCTTGAATAAATAAGAGGTGGACTTGCTTGCTTTTAAATTTTATTTAATAACACCTTATGGTTGAAACGTTCTTTAAGTATTAACTAATAAATATAGGCTCCTAACATCACCTACACAATGCATGCACATAGTTCTCAAGAGTGACCTTCTCTATCCCCAAATCATAGAAAACACTAATGACTGGGTTTACATACTTTTTCTACCTGGAAGTCTTTCTCTATTACAACTTATAAATATGATCGATTTGGCTCATAAAGCTTGCCTCAATATTGTTTGAACATCAATAGATTCTTCTGCCAATAGCAACAAAGACAATAAAAAAAGAAGTAGCCCTAACTGGTTTGGCTCAGTGGATAGAGCATTAACCTGTGGACTGAAAGGTCCCAGGTTTGATTCCTGTCAAGAGCATGTGCCTCGGTTGCAGGCATATCCCCAGTAAGGGGTGTGCAGGAAGCAGCTGATGATGTTTCTCTCTTATTTATGTTTCTAACTCTATATCCCTCTCCCTTTCTCTCTGTAAAAAAATCAATAAAATATATATTTTTAAAAAAGTAATTTGAAAATTAGGCAAGAAGGGAAGCTTCTCTAGGAATAGATTCTCTCAGGAGTGGAAATTCAGTCTCAAAAGGAATTCAAAGTATCTGATTAGGTGGGAGTGCATTGTTAAAAACAGACCCCAGAAATGGCTTCCCTTTCTGAAACATCTTTCTGGTTCCAGCTTTCTCTTTAATCCCTTGTATTGAATACATTATAGTTTATATCGCTGGCTTCCCAAGTAAACTGATATTTGGCATAACCCAAAAGACACAATATCTAAAAGCACTAGGATATTTTCAAGCCAATCTTCTCAAGAAAAGATGCTTATGTTTTACAAGAGGAAATATTTCTACTATTAGCCTAATTTCTCTAACGATTTTCTGGCCCAGATGAAAGCAGTAAATACCTACTCATTCTCAACTAATCTCGAATAACTTTTGAACAATCCATTTGTTTTGAAGTGCAAATGCATATTCAGGATGTTGTGTCCCTGCCATTTCTTTATCACTTTTGTTGGATTTACTAGTTCAAAAGAAATATGTCTTGAAGAATTAACCTTAATCACATGGATTGAGATTAATAGTAAAATAAAATATTACATGTTGTCAATTGAAACACTTTATCACATTTAAGCTTACAGATCAGATTTGGGAAGTTATAAAATATGAACAATTCACACTAGAGTAATGAATAATTATTGCTGAACATGCCTATAATATACATTTTATTGGATAATATCCATTTGTTTTTCCAAAGGATATTATTGTCTGCCATTCACTCTTCAGTATCTATATCTATATCTATATCTATATCTATATCTATATCTATATCTATATCTATATCTATAAAAACCTAAGTGACTGTCACAACCAAAATAACAGAATGGAGGACTGAACAGGCTTCATGGGGCAACCAGGCTGGCAGAGGGACAGTAGGGGTGACCAGGCCAGCGGGAGGGGGTTAAGGGGCAACCGGGCTGGTGAGGGGGGAGACAGTTGGGGGCAACCAGGCCAGCAGGGAGGGTGCATTGGGAGTGATGAGGCAGACAGGCAGGTGAGCAGTTAGGAGCCAGTGGTTCCAGATTGTGAGAAGGTGCAGGCTGGGCTGAGGGAACCCACCCATGCATGAATTTCATGCACTGGGCCTCTAATCCTATCTAATAAAAGAGTAATATGCAAATTTGACCATACCTTCACTACACCCACAAGCCACACCCATAGCCACACCTGCCAGCCAATCAGGAGCAGGTTATGCAAATAAACCCCAATCAAGATGGCTGCCGCTACTGAGAGCAGGAGGGAGGCTTGGGATTCCCAGCTACAGAGGAAGCCAAGCTTTCTGCTGCCATTGTGGGCCTAGGCTTCCACTCAATGTTACAAAGTTTCAATTATAAAAGATACAGAAATGGCAGCAGCCACTGAGCTGGAGAGAACAGAGTCTTGCATTTCCCTGGCAATGAAGGGAGCCAAGCTTTTTGCCTGCCATTTCTGGCCTAGGCCTCTACTCTAGGCTACAAAGTTTCAAACAGAAATGGCTGCTGCCAGGGGAGTGAGCAGAAGGCTTGGCTCTGCTCCAGGCTACAAAGTTTCAATTGTAGACATAAATTAATTCCAGATCCCAGGGCCTCCACTTGGGTCACTGGGGGGTGTAGCTGGCCTACAAACCACCACAGGCCTCTCGCCCAAGCTACCCATTACCCCAAGGGCATCCCCACCCTGATCTGGGACACTCTTCAGGGCAAACCAGCTGGCCATCACCCATGCACCAGGCCTCTATCCTATCTAATAAAAGAGTAATATGCAGATTGACCATCACTCCAACACACAAGAGGGCTGCCCCCATGTGGTCAAAGATCCTGCCCCCATGTGGACACAAGATGGCCACCACAAGATGGCCAGCAGGGGAGGGTTGTTGGGAGGTTCCAGGCCCTGCAAAGGAGGGCAGTTGGGGGCAATCAAGCCTGCAGGGGAGGGCAGTTATGGGTGACCAAGCCGGTAGAGGAAGGAAGTTGGGGGCAAACAGGCTGGCAGGGGAGCAGTTAGACATCAATTAGGCTGGCAGGGTAGTGGTTAGTGGGTGATCAGGCTGGCAGGCAGAAGAAGTTAGGGGCAATCAGGGAGGCAGGCAGGCGAGCAGTTTGAAGCCAGCAATCCTACTGGGATTGGGCCTAAATGGGCATTCAGACATCCCTCTAGGGGGTCCCAGATTGGAGAGGGTGCAGGCTGGGCTAAGGGACATTCCCTGACCCCTGTGCATGAATTTCGTGCACCGGGCCTCTAATTATATATATATATATATATATATATATATATATATATATATATATATATATGCCTAAGTTACCTGCAGATGGGCTGACTGGCCACCAACTGGCCAGTAGCTATGATGTGCATTGACCACCAGGGGCATATGCTCAATGCAGGAGCTGCTGAGCAACAGCAATTTTGTAGAGTGCCCTCTTGCACTCTGGGACCCCTCAGGGGATGTTAGGCTACTAGTTTTAGCCCAATCCCTGCAGGCCAGGCTGAGGAACCTTACCAGTGCACAAATCTGTGCATTGGGCCTCTAGTTATGTATAAGGATCAAGAAGAGTCTGAGTTATTTTAAGGAAATTTAAGCTGGAAAAAGTTACATGTGTCAATAATTTAAATTATAATTTTAAACAAATAGTGCTAGTGAAAGGTCATACTTGACTAGATTTTGTACTAGCTTTGATGACCAGAATCTCTCATCAGAACTTTGAATTTGACTGAGATTATTAACTTAAAGCAAATGGGTGCTTCCTACTAAGACAGTCTTCTCTAACTATATTAGGGTGTTCAGAAAAAAAACAAAAACAAAAACAAAACCCCATCCTGATATATAGAGATATTTAAGAGGATATTTCTTATTAGAATTGATTTACATGGAGCCCAAGAAATCCCACAATATGTCATTTGCAAGCTGGAGAACCAGGAAAGCCGAAAGTGTAGTTCCAGTCGAAGTCCAATGAGAACCAGGATCTCCCATGTCTCAGATCAAGAAGAGAGTATTTGGCCTTCGTTCACCTTTTTGTTCCATTTGGGACCCCAATGGATTGGATGAAATCTGCCCACATTGGTGAGGGCAAACTCTTTAATGAATTTACTAAATCAAATACTAATCTCTTCCAGAAGCACCCTCACAGACACACTCAGAAATAATATTTTACCAGCTATATAGCCACCCCTTAGCCCAGTCAAGCTGACACATAAATTGTTAACCAACCCAGTTACCTTAGAGTCCAGTAACTAAGCATACTTTCCATATGTAAAAATAAACAAGTTGTCTGTCTCTTCTTCCCTTCCTTCCTTCCTTCCTTCCTTCCTTCCTTCCTTCCTTCCTTCCTTCCTTTCTTCCTTCCTTCCTTCCTTCTTTCCTCCCTCCCTCCTTTCCCCCCCTCTTACTTTATTTTTGTCATTCGCTTTGCTTTTCTGTTCTCTTCAATTTTATTCTCCTATGAAATGAAAAATGGACTCAGGGGCCTGATGTAATCAAATGTTATAAATCAATATAATTATAACCAAGAAATTAAAGTTGGATTAAATTGATTGAGAGTTTGGGTCTAAGGTAAATATAAGGGTAGAATTGAAAGAAAATTTATAAACTCATTTTTTTCTTTAATATTATAGTAAGCAGAATAATGCTCATCCTGCTACTCCCAAGGATGTCCACGTTCTAATCCCTGAAGCTTATGAATATATTACATTATACAGCAAAGGGGAATTTACAGATAGAATTGAAATGGTTAACCTGGTGATTTTATGATAGAAAGATTAGCCTGTATTTTCAGAGTGGTCCCAGAATAAACATAAGATTCTTTAAAAGTGAGAGAGAGAGGCTTAAGAGGAGGGCAGAGTGATGTGATGTAAAAAGAACTTGATATACCATTGCTTGCTTTGAAGATGGAGAATGGGGACTGTGAGCTAAGCAATGTGGGAAGCCTTGACAAGCTGAAAAAAATAAGGCAACTAATTCTTAGAGCCTATGGAAGCAAATTCAGCCCTGCTCACTGAGTCTTAACCTAGTGAGACCTGTGTTGAACTTCTAATTTATAGAACTGTAAAATGATACATTTGTACTGTTTTAAAGCCACTAAATTTGTGATTTCAGGAACAATAGAAGTAAATACAAAATACTCTTTTTTTAAATAATAATTTCTCTTTATTATTAATTTCTGTTGAGAAAGAATTTGCAAAAGAGTATATTTGTCCTAACTTTTAGCTTATAAAAAGAAGAAAAATTGGCTAGAGTGAATCATAATGATATTTCCTATTGCTCTTGAAGCTGATGTGTTTGTAGAATGAAAACTTTTATAGTTGTTGTGCAGCATATTATATCTTACATGCAAGAGCTATGTTGACTCTCATTGGTTTCTTTCTTAGTCTGGGTTACCCTAGAGAACATAGCCTGAGAAAATAACTTGCATTCAGGCAGTTTAGTTGGTAGGTGATCCCAAGATTCAACAAGTGGAAGGTCTTTTGCTTCCCACCTCCTTTCAGTTGAGGGTTGTGTGATGTTAACTCCCTTGTAATTGTGCTGTGTAAGCATCTATGTCCAATAAACTGTAAGCATCCACTCCTTTAATATAGAAAAACACTATGGCAAGTCAAAGGCATGCTGGAAGCAAGATGTTGTAACTTGTTGTCACATAACTGTTCACCCCAGCCATAATCAGAATGGAATCACAGAAGTAAGACCAAGAGGAAGAGAGGCAGGGTACAAGACACATCTGATATAGTCTTCTGCCTGGTTATACCACACATTAAGACCAATTTGTCACAAAAATCTTCAAAGTGTTGGCATCTTCAGTCTCTCTGAAAGAGATTAATACAAAGGATTAATATAACAAGCTACAATTTCCACTGTTGCACTGGCCCTGAGGTCAAAACTGGTATTCATCCAACTACTTCAATGCCCATGCTAGATCTCCCTCTTTCTCGCCCAGCACTTCAGTTCCTCTAGATTACTTGCTTGGTGGTGTGCCAATATCCTCATCCTTGATGGATCTTAGCCCTTTATTTCCTTGTCCTTGTTGAGCTGTTATTGCTATAATTGTCTATTTACCAATATTATCTTTAATAGAAGTATCCAAAGACACCCAGTGAGTCCCCTGTATTCCAGACATATTCTCTCTGCTTTCATTGTGTAGAGGGTAACTCTACTCCTCAAGACAACAACATTCAATTACTTTCCTCCCATCACCAGGATAGTAACTCCTTTCTCTAGCTGCTAGGTCACTGTGTGAGGAACCCAAAGTTAACAGGCAGTAGTCAGCTTCCAGTTTGATGGAACTCTCACAGGTCCCCTTAGTAGAAATAGTACTCTCCTGGGTTCCAGGATCTCTACATATTCTGTAAGTAGACCACTGTGAATGAGAGTGAGAGAGACAAATTCTACTTTACCTGTTGGTGTTTAGACCTCTTTATTCTTGGTATTGAAGAAACAGCACATCTGTTTGTTTAGTTCTCATATACTTTATTTTGATGGGCAATGTCCCAAATACATAGAGGTCTTTTTCTTGAGTTAGCATGTTAGTTGAGCCTTTAGTAATTCCATTGTTCTAGTAGGCTGGCTACTTCCAGGTGATATACTGTGTAGTAGGAGTAATGTATTCCTTGCTCATCCATTGATGGTTGAATGTCTTTCCCTATAATATAGGTCCCTTGATTGGAAGTGATATTGTGTGGGAATTCCATGACAGTAAGTTGAGCATTCTATATGCCCTTGAATGGTAATGCTGGCTGAAGGGAAAATCAAAGCCATATGGGAGTAAGTATCAATTATAGTAATGTTGAATCACTGCCTCCTCCAGGGTGGAAGGAGTGAGTCTGGTGTAATCAAGGGTCTGGCTGATTTCAAGCTTTGGTGCTTTATCAAGGGCTTTGCATCAGGTTAACACTTTGGCAGGTTGGGTGTTCAAGTAGCAGCAGCTAGATCAGCCTTGCTGAGTGGGAGTCCATACCATTGGACCCATGCATGTCTTTCTATTTCTGCCACTGTGGGAAATCCATTCTCGGCCCCATTATGCAAGCATGGATATGACTGACATCCACAGGATGCATCCTCCTCATTGTTGAGTCTCCCATGACTTGGATGCTCTCTGGTTGGCAGTACCATGAGATCTGCGCTCACCTTGTACACTCTCCACTGGATCTATTATACACTTCTTCCCCTAACACTATATTTTTCTCTTTGATCTTCCAAACTTGCTCCTTCTGTACACTGATCCGTCAGCCAAGTCATTTGCTAATGTTTAGGAGTCCATGTATACCCTTCTCGAGCTACTTCTTCCTTCATAAAAAGTAAAAAATCAAATGTCCTGCTCTCAGCTCTGCTCATTGGAAGTATTATCCTTCACAAATGACATTTAGGCTATCCCCAAGTGGGACTGTAATGCAGCAGTAGTTCATTTTCAATTTGTATCAACATATTGTGCTGACCCAGCTGTACAACTGGACCCGAGATATTTCCTCCTCCATCAACTGGCTTTAGGAACACTTCCCATCCCCTCAACAAAATGTCAATTGTGAATTGGGGGTTAGACATTTGGTGTAGTAAGTGTGTGGGAGTCAGAACCTGTTCATGTAGCTTTTTTGTATCCTCTAACTTTGCTTGGTCCTGGCTTTGTACCATGTCCCATAGTATTGCTGGTGCACTTGTATGACCTTATAACTTGGTAGATCTGAAAATACCAATTCATGATGAAGTGCAATATTGATATAGCCTTTCAGTCAGGCATTTAGTCTTTATTAGAGCTTAGTTTTCAAAACCCATTTAGTTTCTACAACAAAAGACAGAGTCTTACTCCAAAATCTGAAATTTTTTTCTACTATAGCTTTTGCCCTATTATTATTTTTCCAGCGATGTCTAACAGGTGTTCACCAAGGATCCATGGATCCACCATATATCCCTAGTGCCATTGAATCGGTTGGGTTATATAGCCTTGAGGGTAGGTAATCTCACAGTGCAGTCTGGATTTGCTGTTGAGCCTTCCTTTTGCTCTGGCTCCATTAGAAATTGTCAGATTTCTAAGTTGTCCAACAACTGATTTAAAGAATTAGAGAATCCCTATTGCTCCATATCCTTTCCAGTATTTGGTATTCCTAAGACACTGTTGCCCAAAATTCAAAATAAGTCATAAGAACTCTTTTTCCTATTGGTGGAGGATGCAAGATGCAACTTGTCTTTCCTTTTAAAAGGGATATCCCAACCTACCCCAGATTATTGAACTCTTAAACACTTCATTAAATACAATAACGTGAGTACTGTGAGTTGTTAGTTACAGAATCTAGGTGTTGGAAATTTGGGGGTTTGCAGTTAAATTATTCCAACCTTTCTGTGTGCATGAAACATTTCATAATAAAACATTGGAAAAATGTTATTTATCATAAAATATCTTTATTGATGTGTGAGGTCCCTGAATCTTCATAGGATTTGTATTCTACCCTCTGATATGCATGTATCTAATTAGGGTGTCCAGAGCACTTGCCACCTCCAGTTCACCAGCCTAGTGTGACCTCACTAAGAGTGTGATACTCTGTAGCATTTCAAGATGATCAGACTTCTTTCTGGATTGAAAAGAACATGTTGGCCAGATGAATACTGTGTTTATCTGTTCCAGAAAAGATATCACATCCAGCAAAACATCTGAGATTGTGACTTTCAGTTGGTTAAGTTTAAATAGTCTACTTTCATCATTTACAACTCATTTGCATTTTAACCTCGGCCAAATAGATGAATTTCTTTGGGATAGGACGAAGCTCACCTCCCCTGACTTTCTTTTAAAATATCATTGTATAGAATTTATTTTCTAGACTAGTTTTAGGTTCACAGCAAAATTAAGCAGATAGTACAGAAATTTCCTATATACTCCTATCTCCATATATGCTCCTCCATTATCAATATCCCCACCAGAGTAGCACATTTATTTCAATCTGTGAACCTATATGGACACATCATTAGTCTACAAAGTCCACAGTTTACATTGGTGAACATTCTATGGGTTTTGATAAATGTGTAATCACATGTATTTATAATTATATTATCATAAAAGATAGTTTCACTGTCCTAAAAGTCCTCTGTGCTTTGCCTATTCATCCTTTCCTCTTCTTGTCCCCTAGCAACCACTAATATTTTTACTTTGTTCATAGTTTTGCCTTTTCCAGAACATCATATAATTGAAATCATACAGTACATAGCTTGTTTCATATTGGCTTCTTTCACTTAGCAACACACATTTGAGGTGTCTTCATGTCTTTTGATAGCCTTATTTTTTTTAGTATCAAATAATATTCCATTGTCTGGATTTACCACAGTTTATCTGTTCACCCACTAAAGGGCATCTTGATTGCTTTAAAGTTTTGGCAATTACAAATAAAGCTTCTACAAACATTCTTATGTAGGTTTTTGTGTGAATGCAAGTTTTCAATTCATTTTGTAATTACCATGGAGTACTATTGCTTGCTAAATGGTAGGCATGTGTTTAGTTTTATAAGACACTGCCAAACTGTCTTCCAAAGTTGCTGCACCAATTTGCATTCTTACTAGTAATAAATATTAATTCCTGATGTTCCACATCCTCGTCGGCATTTGGTATTATCAGTGTTTTGGATTTTTGGCCTTCAATTTCCTAATGAGATATGATGTTGAGGATCCTTTCAAATGTTATTTGTCATCTGTATATTTTCTTTGGTAAGGTGTCTTTTGAAGTCTTTGCCCGAGTCTTAATCGAGTTGTTGGTCTTTTAAATTGTTAAGTTTTAAGAGTTCTTTATATGTTTTGGGTAACAATCCCTTATCAGATGTCTTTAAAAAATGTTTGCTGAACAAACATAACAAAAAAAACTCAATGCTACAGATAACAGTGTGGTGGTTACTGGAGGGGAAGGGGGCCATGGGGAGGATGTAGAGAGTGATGGGGGTCAAATACATGGTGATGGAAGGAGACTAGGCTTTGGTGGTGAACACCCAATGCAGTATACAGATAATGTATTTTAGAATTGTACACTTGAAACCTGTAAGATATTATTAACTAATGTCACACCAATAAATGTAATCTAAAAATGTTTGCCAAAATGAGTTAGGCTTATATGTTTTGTGTGATGAATTTAAAAAGCACAAAGAAGTTTTGATTTTGTGATCATAATGAATTGAATATTAATTTTTAAACCAAGGTAAACCACTGAATAGCATTGTCTGTATACAAAGGTTACCCGTAAGTGCATAAAGGAGCACATTTAACAATATTCATCCTTTGAGTAAAAAACCCTAGTATGAAGGATACCCACGTATCAGCCTATCAATAGGCTGTTTTTCAGGCTTTTTGAAGTTGTGAAGATATCTAAGTTCAGTCAAAAGAGCCAAATTGGCTTGTAGACATCCCCTGATTATTCTCTCCTGGTCTCTTGATTCCTTGATAACTCCCTGGATGATGACATCTGTCCCAGGTAATGAGTAGCCATGATGAATATGTCAACTTTTTCAAAGTTAGTCTTTTTAACACTCGTGAGCAAACATTACACCTCTTGTTTTCTCTCTTCTCAGAAGCAGCTGAACAGACTGAGTTTAAAGTTTATCTGAACAAGGAACAAAGCCTGGAAAGCTTCAGGCTGAAGGGATGTTCAAAACCTTGGCAACTAGTGAAGATGGGGATTACAACAAAAGTCTGTATGTAACCTTAACTACAGTGTTAACTAAGAAAATCATTATAGCAACATAGGTTGGTATGTTTATAGCTACTTTTCTTTAACAAAAGATTAGGAAAGAAAGGAGAAAGGGAAGTAGATGAGACAGTGCTGTGATCACACAGCCTAAAACAGTAGACTTCAAAGCTCCCGAAGAAACCATTCTTTTAATCCACTGCCTAATTCCCCTTAAGTACCAACTGGCAAGGTAAATTGGAATGGCTTAAATATTTATTAGAATTCCTGGTAGGAAACTTAAATACATGTAATGACTATTGGTATAAATGAAGATAAATATTTTATTTTCCCATTATTAGTTAAAAAAAACCCTATATTTTGAAGTTAACAAACATTCTTAGAGACAAATTGGCTTTTAAAATTCCCCTTAGTTGCATAGGTTTTACAGATTTCATCTATTCATTCGGTTATATTATTATTATTATTATTATTATTATTATTATTATCATCATTATTTTACTTCGCAGATATTTGCAGGCCCACTATGTGTCAGATTCTGCCTCGAGTTTCAGGGGTAGAATCAGAGCAGTGGCATTAGAAGCCATTAGAAATGGCTGATATTCAGTTGGCCTTTCCCTTCCCCAGATCCTCTTAGCTACATCCTTGGTCTAACTTACTTCCTTAGCCTTCATGAGGAGAGGGGGGATTTAGGAACTTGCTGCAATTGACGTTGTTGTGGTGTGAAATGTGAGACTGGCTTTGCAGAGATCTTTTGCTCCCATTGTATGAGCTGAGCCATACAATCGGGGTGGGTTTTTCTTCCTTGAAGTCCTTCACCAACCTGAGTCCCGATCTGGATGTTACTCTCCTAAGCTCTACCCAGCATTTCCCCCTGGGCCCTGTTTCACTTACTTTAGCTCCAGGTAGGAAATTTAGGAGAGAAGGAAGAAGAGGGTCATACATCCTAGAATTATGTTTTACTCCAGTCCAACTTCAGACTGGTTCACCTCCTGTTTCAGCCCACACTGGTCTAGCACTCTGTGGATACCATTGTTTGTTAGGGCTTAGGTGCTCTATCCTATCTTAGTCTACTCTACTCTACCCTAGGTTATCCTACTCTCTCTACCTTCCCTGTGCCATGCTATGCTATGCTATGCTGTGCTGGCTATGCTATGCTCTGATATGCTAGCCTATCCTGTGGAACTGGATATATAAGCCAATATAAAAAGCCAAAATACATATGAAAAAATAGACATACTAGTAACCAAAGAAATGTAAATTAAAGCAATAAAATAGCACTTTCAAACTATTAGATTGGCAACAATATGAAATATTGGCTAATAGCAAAGATGTCAAATGTAAACTGCTAACATTTGTGCTGGCACAACATTTCAGAAAAGCAATTTGGCTACACATTGCCTTAAAATATGCATACACTTGTCAATAATTCTACTTCTAGGAATTTATTCTAAGAAATAATCAAGTATGTATAAAAAGGATGTTCGCTCTAACAGTGTTTACTAGTATAACATGAAAAAATAACATAAATGTCCCCAAACAGGAGCTTCATAAAAAAAATGAATGCATGCGTATAAGCACAACCAACAGACTCAAGACACTGGGGGCGGGGAGACAAGGGCAAGTGTCAGGGATAGGGGAGGCCAGGAGGGAGGTCAGTGGGGGTTGGGGGGAGAGACATATGTACTATTTATAATATCTTAAACAATAAAATTTTAAAAAATTCCAAAAGAAAAAATGGTAATACAGTCCTTATAAAGGCTATTATAGAGCAGTTAATGATATGGATGGATGTTATAATATATTTAAGTAAAAAATGTTTTAAAGTATTATGTATCATATCATTCCACTTTAATTCTATGTATATGATGATAAATGTATTAAACACCAGAGGGATAGATGCCAAAATATTAATAATGGCTATTACTGAATGATTTAATTATAGGATGCTTAATCTTTCCTTTTAGTTATTTTACACTTTAAATATTTCTATCTCCTTTGTATAAAAATATATAGAAATTTGAAATCTGAAGAATTCATGCTGGAAGTG
Organism: Antrozous pallidus; assembly: GCA_027563665.1. Lineage (NCBI taxonomy): Eukaryota > Metazoa > Chordata > Mammalia > Chiroptera > Vespertilionidae > Antrozous > Antrozous pallidus. The sequence goes on along the minus strand of CM050514.1, from coordinate 42,651,889 downwards.
AGTTATTAAAATTTTCAGAGTGGTACTGGTTGTGTGGATTAGTTGATTGGACTGTCCTCCCATACACCAAAAGGTTGCAGATTCAATCCTGGTCATGACCCATACTTAGGTTGAAGGTTCAATCTTCAGGTGAAGCGAGTACAGGGGGCAACCAATAGATGTTTGTTTCTTTCTCACATCAATGTTTCTCTCTCTGTCTCTCACCTTCCTCTCTCTCTAAAATAAATAAAAACAGATCCTTGGGTGAGGATTATAAAAACAAATTTTCAGAATGAAATACTCACCAGAGTTGCGTACCTTTCTCTTACTAATAGTGAACCACTTTCTACTAAAACCTCAGTGCATCAGTACACTACCTAAAAGCACAAGCCTAATGTGTTCTAAAAGCAAAATTTACTTGAACCTTAACAAAGTTAAAAATATAATTCATTTTAATATTTGAAATGATTTTGGCATGCAGCTGTATTTCTGTCACCTGTATTTCCAAGAAACTTTCCTTTTAGGCCATTTTTTTAAAAAAAAATGTAGTTATTGCTCATTTGATGACTAAGTATATGGAAGAGTTAAAGATACAGCTTCAAAACTTTGCTGTGCATATAGTAAAATGTGGTTTAGATCTCTATCCTGCTCTCCTCCACCTCTAATTTTAGTCACCTTGAAATAGCCTTCTCTATTTGTCCAAATTATCAAGTAATTACCTTTTTTGTTCTCCTCTCAAGCCTGTAGAGCTCCACTGTATTTCTTTTAAGTTTTTCTGTTAGGATATTAATTCTTGGAATTTAAAAAGTATACTTCTAATCTTCTCTACCTCCCTTGCCCACACACATCTTTAAGGAGGGCAAGGAGAGTGTTTTATTCATTTCTATAATACTTGTGTCTACTGGTGCCTTGCAAATAGTATATATCTCTATCTCTATCTCTATCTCTATCTCTATCTCTATCTCTATCTCTATCTCTATCTCTATCATCTCTATCTCTATCTCTTTCTCTATCTCTATCTCTATCTCCATCTCCATCTCCATCTCCATCTCCATCTCCATCTCCATCTCTATCTCTATCTCTATCTCTATCTCTATCTCTATCTCTATATATCTATATATAACAGAGAAATATGCCAATTAACCAGGACGCCATAACGGGTCGACCGGACAGGAGGAGGTTGTGCATGCAGTGTCAGGGGCAGGGTGGCAGGGCTCTCTGCATGCCTGAGTTGGGGAGGGGCCTGATCAGCAGTGGCTGGGGCTGTTGCAGGGCCCCGGGGAGTGAGGCAGGGCCAGACCAGCGACTTGTGGGTGGGTGGCGCCGCCGGATTTTAGTGCACTGGGCTCCTAGTATAAACATAAAAGCCTAAGCAGTCGCACAGTCGAACTGGTCGACCAGTCACTATGACATGCACTGACCACCAGGGGTAAGACGCAATGCATGAGCTGACCCCTGGTGGTCATTGCGTTCTCACAGCAGGAGCACCACTCAGCTGACTGACAGTCACCAGACACCGGGCTCATGGTTGGTCTGCACAGCTGTGGCAGCACGAGTCTTTCCTGTCTCTGCGGCAGTGCTACCAAGTGGCTGCGGCAGCAGCAGGTGCAGTGGGGCCAGAATGAGTGAGATTGGTTCAGTGCCTGGCCCTGGATCAGGCTCCTCCCTGCTGCTATGCCTACTATTACATCCCTTGGGGGATGTCGGACTGCTAGTTTCAGCGCTGCATGGATTAACCAGGGCCTGTGGGGATTGGGCAGAAACCAGCAGTCCAACATCCTCTGAGGGGTCCTGGATTGCGAGAAGGCACAGGCCAGGCTGAGGGACCCCACTAGTTCAGGAATCTGTGCACCGAGCCTCTAATCTATCCTATCTAATAAAAGAGTAATAGGTAAATTGACCATACCTTTGCTATACCCACAAGCCACACCCACAAGCTAGGCCCACAAAACCATGCCCACAAACCAATTAGAGCGAGTATGCAAATTAACCCAACCAATATGGTGGTTAATTTGCATATTAGTGCACAGAAGACAGCCTAGAAGGAAGCCAAGCACTGCAGAAGGGAGCAAAGCTGTGGAGAAGTAAGCAAGCAGGGAAGGGGAGAAGGGAGGGAGTGAGGCAGCAGAGGTGGGAGGGAGCTTTGCTCAGGCTGCAGGAAACCCTATTCTTGCAGGAATCTTCCTGCAATGGGTCTCTAGTCCTATCTAATAAAAGAGAAACATGCAAATTACCACACCTTAACTACACTACCAGCCAATCAGGAGCAGGGGGTGGGCAGCAAGGCGCGAGGGAGGGTGGGAAGGCGGGGTGTACGCCCACGCTGGAGGTCAACCGCCCAGGGCCCGAGCCTCAAACAGAGACAGCAGGGTGATTGTGCATGTTGGGGGTCAACTGCTCAAGGCCCTATCCTCAGAGCATAGCGATGAAGCACTCTGGGGGTTCCCTGCCCTAGACCTGAGCCTTGGATCCTTGGCCAGAGGCTTGGGGCCTTGGCCAGGGTGGAGCAGTGCAATCGCAGCTAACTGGGGGTCCCCTGCCCAGGGCCAGAGGGCTTTAGGCCTTGGCAGGGGTGAAGCAAGAGATCAGAGGATATAGATGTGAACTGTAGAGGAAACACCTTTTCTGACCGCTCATTGGCTAAGCTCCCTGTATGCCACTGGTAATATCCTTAGTAACTTGGGTATAAGCATCCAAAAAAGTAATCTAAGGTTCTTCCACCACACTCCTGGAGAAAAAAAACAAATGTCTGCTGCTGGAGGGCTAAGAAATATCATACCCTTTCCCTAGGCAGTTTGGCTCAGTGGATAATGCCTAGGTTTGTCACCTGCAGGGTCTGGGTTATATTCTGATCAAGGGCATGTACCTAGGTTGTAGGCTCCTCCCTGTCTAAGGCTCAGGTCAAGGCTCATGCCGGAGGTAACCAATCAAAGTGTTTCTCTCACCTTGATGTTTCTCTCTGTCTTTCCATTTCTCTTCCACACTCTCTAAAAATCAATGGAAACATATCCTCAGGTGAGGATAAAAAAAGAAAAATAAAGAAATGTTATATCCTATGAAAGACACATCTTGAAAATGCCTAAAGAAAGTTGTCATTTTTTCATGGTGAAGGGACTGGAATCTGGGTTGATGAAAACACCTTGGTGGCTGTGGTGACTGGCAGTGGCTGCAGCAGAGGGGTGATGGGGCTGGTGCCTTTCCTTGATCAGCCCAGTCGCCTCCCACAAAGGGAGGCCAGATTGTGGCTTAGGTCCGCTCCTCGTGGGGAACGGGCCTAAGCCATCAGTAGGACATCCCCTGAGGGCTCCCAGTATGTGAGAGGGAGCAGCTGGGCTGAGGGGACCCCTCCCCCTTCATGCACGAATTTCATGCACCAGGCCCCTAGTATCCTATCTAATAAAAGAGAAACATGCAAATGACTATACCTTCGCTACACTACCAGCCAATCAGGAGTGAGGTGTGTGACTGGGGGCATGGCCACCACTCACCTGGACGCTTCCCTTCACACCCGCGCTGGTGGGAAAGGAAGCGCTTCATGCTGGTGCCAGCTGGGAACGCTTAGCTTCACGCTGGTGGAGGTGGGGAATGAAGCACGGACCACGCCTCTGTGCACGGTGAGGCTTGGTCCTTGAGGCGTCTACGGTGCGGGGAGGGCTGGGCCCGGACAACACCATACTTTCAAAGCAAGTTGTTTCCCACTTAAACATCCTCTGATGAGTATCTTTAAAAAAGAAGTAAATATTCAGCCATTGTCACACCTTAAAAAGTTAGGGTAATTCCTTAATATCACCTAATATCCACTGTAAATGCAAATGTCTTTGTTTCAAAGATGCCTTTTACTGTTGGTTTGCCCCCTCCGGAGGCTACCCAAGGTCTTATTTTAGCCCTGATGTTGGGCTGCTTCCCCCAACCATAAGTTCCCAACGCACTTCCAGCCAGAGTTAAAAGAGGCTTCTTCTGTTTTTAAGACATCGTCATATCCAGTGCCTGCCAGGCCCCTGTGAAAGCACTACATCTTAGGTCCGGGTGCAGAGAGCTGAAGCAGAGAGGCTGTGAGCCCAGGTCACCCAGAATGCTGGCCCCCATCACCCCCTCCCAATTATTCCGGCTCAGGCTTCCCTATGCATATGGAGAACTCGAGGTGGTCATGGCAGCGGGATAGGAGACTGTCAGGGGGCGTGGCCATGGCATGCCGGATGGGAAGCCTACACCCTCCCCCAATCCAGAGGGGCTTGACAGGGGACCTCAGGCCTCGACCCCCACCCCGGAACCAGGCCAGGGGACCTGAGGTCATGTCCTCCACCCAGTGGGGCTTGACGGGGGACCTTAGACTGCACCTCCCTCCTGGTGCTGGGTCGGGGGACCTGAGGCTGTGCTCCTCTGCCTGGTGGGGCTTGACAGGGGACCTCAGGCCATGCCCCCTACTTTCAAAGCTTGACAGGGGATCTCAGGTCATGTCTCCCACCTGGTGGTACTTGATGGGGGACCTCAGGCCACCGCCCCATCCTGGTGCTGGGCCAGGGGACCCAAGGACGCCCCCTGCCCTGCAGGTCTTGACAAGGATGGGACTGGTGGGGTCTGGATCTACTCCAATGAGGGGAGGGGGGTGACTGGGTCTGGGTCTCATGTGATTTTGAGGCACATGTGAGTGGGGACTTAACTCTTGGTCCCATGGTGCACCCCAGACCCTGACAGGAGGAAGGTTTTCATATACATTTTACTAATTTTCTTTAGTCTCTGATACTTCTGTTATAGAGAAAGAGCAAATAGCAATATTAAATTATTTCCTCTAATTAATACCCTTTTAATGTGCACGAATTTTGTGCACTGAGCTCTAGTCCTATCTAATAAAAGAGTATTATGCAAATCCGATGGTACCTTCACCACATCTACAAGCCACGCCCACAGTCACACCCACCAGCCAATCAGGAACAGATTATGCAAATAAACCCCAACCAAGATGGCTGCCACCACTGAGAGCAAGAGGAAGGCTTAGGTTTCCCTGGCAACAGAGGAAGCCAAACTTTCTGCCTGCCTAGGAGTCCACTCAATGTTACAAAGTTTCAATTATAAAAGATACAGAAATGGCCACTGAGCTGGAGAGAATAGAGGCTTGGGTTTTCCTGGCAATGGAGGAAGCCAAGCTTTCATTCTACTGTTGCCTGCCTAGACCTCCAGTCTAGGCTACAATGTTTCAAACAGAAATGGCTGCTGCCACAGAGTGAGCAAAAGGCTTGGCTCTGCTCCAGGCTACAAAGTTTCAATTGTAGACATAGATTAATCCAGATACCAGGGCCTCTGCTTGGGTTGCTGGGGGTGTAGCTAGCCTGCAAACTACCACAGACCCCTCACCCAGGCTGCCCCTCACCCCAAGGGAACCCCCACCCTGATCTGGGACACTATTCAGGGCAAACCAGCTGGCCCCCACCCATTTACCAGACCTCTATCCTATCTAATAAAAGAGTAATTTGCAGATTGACCATCACTCCAACACACAAGATGGCTGCCTCCATGTGGTCAAAAATCCTGCCCCCATGTGGACACAAGATGGCCACCACAAGATGGCCAGCAGGGGAGGGTCATTGAGAAGTTCCAGGCCCTGCAAAAGAGGGCAGTTGTAGGTGATCAGGCCAGCAGGGGAGGACAGTTGGGAAGTACCAGGCCTGCAAGGGAGGACACTTGGGGGCAATCAAGCCTGCAGGGGAGGGCAGTTAGGGAAGACCAGGCTGGCAGAGGAGGGAAGTTGGGCATAAACAGGCTGGCAGGGGAGCAGTTAGACATCAATCAGGCTGGCAGGGTAGTGGTTAGAGGGTGACCAGGCTGGCATACAGAAGCAGTTAGGGGCATTCAGGGAGGCAGGAAGGTGAGCAGTTTGGAGTCAGCAGTCCTGGATCATGAGAAGGATGTCCGACTGCCCATTTAGGCCCGATTCTACTAGGATCGGGCCTAAACGGGCAGTTGGACATCCCTCGAGGGGTCCCAGATTGGAGAGAGTGCAGGCTGGGCTAAGGGACATCCCCTGCCCCCCGTGCACAAATTTCATGCACCGGCCCTCTAGTATATATATAAAAGCCTAAGCAACTGTCCAACCACTTGACTATTTGACTATCCGTCTGGTAGCTATGATGTGCACTGACCATCAGGTGGCAGACTCAATGCAGGAGCAGAAACCATAGGCATGGAAACATGAAACACACTGCTGAATCTCAGCGAGAAGGGTAGAGGGAGGGTGTGAAGAGATTAACCAAAAATCTTGTATGCATACTCTAGTTATTCAATGAAAGCATATTGAATTGGCCCTAATAAAAATTATTTAATAAAAGCATATTGAATTGGCCCTAATAAAAATTATTCTTAAAATTCTTTTTCCCCTGCTGAAACCGGTTTGGCTCAGTGGAGAGAGTGTCAGCCTGCGGACTAAAGGGTCCCAGGTTTGATTCGGGTCAAGGGCATGTCATGTACCTTGGTTGTGGGATACATCCCCAATACAGGGTGTGCAAGAGGCAGCTGATCGATGTTTCTCTCTCATCGATGTTTCTGACTTCTATCTCTCTCCCTTCCTCTCTGTAAAAAAATCAATAAAATATATTTAAAATAAATTCTTTTTTCTTTCTTTTGTTCCTTCCTTTCATCATGCCATAAACACTTATGGAATCCCTGTTATGAGTCAAAAACCATGCTAAGCAAGTACCAACTTACATACAGGGTGTTTTCCCAAAATGTAATACACACTTTGAATAGTTACAAAGCAGTGTTTATTAAACTGCATTTCATTTTCAAAATGTGGGCAATCAGCTGATAGAATGTGTATACATTGTTTTGGAACACCATGAATTTATCATCCCTGATTTCAAGAAACCCAGAAACAAAGCCATGCAGTTAAAAAGGTAGGTCCTTGTGTGTGTGTACATGTCAGCATTGATATATGGATAGTGGAGAAATGGTGACTGGGACTCAGAACTGTTGGACATTGAAACTGAGACTCAAACTTTTTTTGTTTTTATATGTTTATTTCTAGGATGCAGATGCAAGATTTTTTAAAAGAAAAGAAATGGGGGGGAGGATAGATATAGAGCCAAAGAAGCATTGAACAAACTGTCAAACTACAGTGGGAAGGCAGGCTAGGGTGGGTGGTGGGGGCTGTAAGAGATCAACTGAAGGACTTGTATGCGTGCAAGACACTCGGGGGGGGGGGAGTGGCAGGTGAGGGCATCTGCTGGGGGGTAGGGGGGGCCGGGGGGAGGTCTGTGGGGGGGGGGCTAGGAAACATATGTAATAGTATTTGTAATACTTTAAACAATAAAAAAAATTTAAAAAGAAAAGATAGGTCCTATTCCTTTCTTTTGGGTTTTCAAAGTAATTTGGGAAGGTTAGATCAATAGAGTGTCCTAAGCATATACCTTTCTTGCTGCCCCAAATGCCACAGAATGACAGAAACAATATTTTAGAGTAAAAAAATTAGTCACTGTGCTGAGAATCAAGAAAGAACACTAATAACACATCAGAAATCTTGAGGAATTCCTAAATATTAAAACTTACCAGCCAACAAAGGACCAAATCAATTGCATAGGATCATATTTTTGAGAGAAATAATCTGCAGAAAATATGGCCCAAAACATGCACAAAAGAGTATTTCTGCCTAGGTTGAAATAATTTTGGGGAAAACCAAGTTCAGAATCAGTAATTACTAGGAGAAGGAAGGATCCCTTCTCAGAGTGTGTGATTGGCAGCCCCGTTTGCTGCTGCAGGGGAGTGTGTCTTCCCTTCCTCTGCCACATGTGCTGATCACAGGCACGTGATCTGAGCTGTTCCACAGGCTAAGTAAGAAGGCTCTGCATCCAGGGCATGAAGTTGCTCCTTTTCCCTCCAGGAAGGCTGAGAAATCTCTATCCTCAGGAAATAAGACACCAGTAAGCTCTTGGCAATACAGCCTATATTTCCCCCATAATTACTGAAGTTGGCTTAGCTAAATATATCAAGCAGGTGTACAGGGATATTTGAAGGTCAGCCCGCATTCCTGAGTTAAAGAACAAACAGAAGAAGAATTTAAAATAAGTAAATTAATATAAGCGAATTCCAAGAGATTATTGCATCCATCAAACATAAACAATGAGAGATTTTGGAGATTAAATATTTGTAACAAAAGACTAATATCCTCAATATATGAAAAGTTCCTGTAAATCAAGAAAACCCCAACAATAAGGAAAATGGGTGACGATATAAATCTTTTAGAAACATTGGACAAAGAAGGGGTGGAATGGGCAATATCTGTAATATAATCAACAATAAAAAACATTTAAAATCATTTGACAATATGCTCTGCCCCATGCATGGTAAGAAAAATGCAAACTAAAAATATAAGTAAATAACATTTTCACCTATAAAATTAGTAAAATTTGAATGCTTCGAAAACACACTTCAGTTAAAGCATGAGAAAATAAGCTTTTATTCATTGCTGGTTGAGAGTAAGATCAGCACAATCTATATGAAAAGCAGTTATGACAGTCAAGGTATAAAATGCCCTTGACCTAGCAGCAATTGCACTGCTGAGGAAGTTAGGTCACCGATGTGCATATGCATAAATGAAATTTTACTTGCATGTATATAAAGATATTAATTGTATACAAAGAATTTTTTTGGATTAGCACAGTATCAGAAACAATAAAAATATCTACCAATAGTAAACTCATTAAATATATGTATAATATGTATAAAAGCCTAAACAAATCTTTCAACCCCCAGATTAGTACAATAATTTTACTCTACCCTTAATCAATAGATCAGAAGGAAAATGTGAAGAAAATATAATTAGTAAAAAAGTAAACACAAAATTTAAATTTTGATGGCAAGAGAAAGTCCTTGAATATAAGTAATCACAATAAATGTATTTCTACTACTAAGAAACTCTCACTTTGGTTAAAAATCTCCAGCTATATTTTATTTATGAAATGTCTAAAAATAAATTACTTAAGTAAATTTAAAATCAGGGACAAGAAAAACGTGCCAGGTTAATGATAACTAAAATAAAGTTGAAGTTTTGTTAAATTAACATGAGACAAAATATAGTCCTGTTGTAGAGTGGGAATTTTTGAGCACTACTGAGGCCATGGACTGTGCCCCAGATAGAGCAGTCAGTGCTGACACCAGGTCAGGCCTTGAGATACGGTCTCATGGCCCCTTCCCAGCACGTAGACCTTGCAAGATAGAACACTGTCAGCTTTCTGAAGAACAGGATGACCCTGTGGGTGGCATGGTCATCAATGGCAGTTTTTCTTGGGAAAAACTGTTTTGTCTTGGGTTGCGTGTTGTGCAAAAACAGGATGTGGTTAATGTGCTTAAAAGTGGTCCTACACAAAGGGTCGGGGCTGCTCTCTGGTCTCCAATTGGAGGATGGCAGAGCAGTCTCCAGGCCGGCTGATAAAGGCTCCCTAAATTTTAATTTGGTCTGGGCTCCAGTGGTCATCCACTCGCATCCACTCCACAACAGTCCAAGAAAGAAAACATTAAAAGAGACAAAGAAGCTCAGCTGGTGTGACTCAGTGGTTGAGCAACAACCTATGAACCATGAGGTCGCAGTTGGATTCCTGGTCAGAGCACATACCTGGGTTCGGGCTGGGCCCCCAGTGTGGGGTGTGCCGGAGACAGATGATCAGTTATTCTCTCTCATCATTGAAGTATCTCTCTCTCCCTCTCCCTCTCCCTCCCCGTCTCTGAAATCAATAAAACATTTATTGATTTATATATATTTAAAAATGGACAAAGAAGGGTATTTCATACTGAGAAAAGAAAAAAATCTATAATAATGTATAACAATCATGAACATTATGTATCTAACAACATAGTTTTAAAGTATATAAACAAAAAAAACCTGTTTAAAGTACAAAGGAAAACCATCAATCTCCAATCACAGCGGAAGACTACGCCCTAGAAAATAAAAAAAAACAATTAAGACAAAAACAAGAAAGGATCTAGAGTTTTAAATAACACTACTAACATATTTAATACTTAACTTTGTATCCAAAGAACAATGAATATAGTGTCTTGTCAAACACATATAGCACGGAAAACTAACCATATAATTAGTGTATAAAGAAAATCTCAAATAATTGCAGAAAGCACAAGTCATACAAACCATATTTTCTGAGCATAAAGCAATAAAATAAGAAACTAATAAGATTAGGAAAAAACAAAACAAACAAACAAACAAACAAACAAAACTCCCCCAAACACCTATCTACTTATATCATGCAAACTATTCTCAAGATCAATGGAAAGAAAATAGCAAAAATCTGACATTTCACTGGAATTGTAGGGTTGACTTCATTGCACAGGTGCATTGTGAAGACAAGTGGGTTGAAAGCTTGTTTGAGACAGCTGTGGTTTCAAGGAGTAACACAAAGCTTAAACCTTCCCTGTGGCTGTACAGCAAGCATGTCATATTCGTGGCCCACAGTCTGCATGCAGCCCACAATGAATATTTTTGCAGCCCAGCCAATATAATGGTATGTAAGAAAAGTTTTAATAAACATTTCATAACTTAATTTTTATAATATCTGCTATACATAACTAGAGGCCAGGAGCACAAAATTTGTACATGGGAGTGGGGTGGGTGTCCTTCAGTCCAGCCTGCACCCTCTTCAATCTGAGACCCCTCGAGGGAACTCAGTGGGATTGGGCCTAAACGGGCAGTTGGATATCCCTCTCTCAATCCAGGACTGATGGCTCCCAACTGCTTCTGCCTACCAGCCTGATCACCCCCTATCCACTCTCCTGCCAGCCTGATCGACACCTAACTGCTCCCCTGCCAGTCCGATTGCCCCTAATTACCCTCCCCTGCCACCCTGTAACCACTAACTGCCCTCCCTTCCTGGCCTAGTTGTCCCTGACTGTCCTCCCCTGCTGGCCTTGTCTCTCCCAACTGCCTTGCCTGAAGGCCTGGTCCTCCTCAACTGTCCTCCCCTACAGGCCTTGTCCTTTTTATCTGCCTCCCCTGCAGGCCTGGTCACCCTTAGCTGCCCTCCCCTGCCAGCCAGGTTACTCCTATCTGCCCTCTCCTGCCAGCTTGGTTGCCCTTAACTATTCTCCCCTGCTGGCATGGTTGCCCCCAACTGCCCTTCCCTGCAGGCCTGTTTGCCCCCAACTGTCCTCCTCTGCTGGCCCGGTCACCCCTAACTGCCCTCTCCTGAAAGCCTAATTGCTCCCAACTGCCCTCCCTTGCAGGCCTGGTTCCTCCCAAATGCCCTCCCCTGTAGGCCTGATTGCCCACAGCTGCCCTCCCATATGGGCCATCTTGTGTCCACATGGGGGCAGCTCCCTTGTGTGTTGGAGTGATGGTCAATTTGCATATTATCTCTTTATTATATATGACTAGTGACCTGGTGCATGGATTTGTGCACATTGAAAGGAAATTAATTAGAAGGTGGCCAGCAGGGTAGGACTGGGCGAGATGGTCTGGACACACCCTAAAGCCAACTTCCTGTGGTTCCTCCCTGGTCAGCCGCACCTGGGGTGGCACCATGGCTCGAAGGGTGTCTGCAGAATGAGCAGGGTCCCTCTGGCAGGTAGGGTCTCTTGGGCTGGCCTGTAGGGATTGGGCTGAAACTGGCTCTCCAACATCCCCCGAGGGGTCCCGAGAGGGCACTCTGTAAAGTTGCTGTTGTATAGGGTGGTGGAATGCAAATGCAAGTGTGCAGTAAACCAGATTCAGGAATAATAGTGTCCCAGCAACAACATAACCCACAACCAACAGTGGAATCACATGGCCCCATGAGGAATCGGGCTTTCTCCTCTCTGGTTTTGGAGTGCATTACCTGAGAAATGCCCCTACCAAGTCACTGCAGCTTGGCAGCTCCTGTGTTGAGTGCACCCTGGTGGTCAATGCACTCCATAGTGACTGGTTGGACAGTCAGACACTTAGCATATTAGCCTTTTATATATATACATAGATTATTAATAATGAACTACAGTTTTCACTTATGACTGATTAATATAATGGTGTTGCATTCATTTCCCTTAATGTGCCTTATGCACAGGTGCACCATTTCTTTCCACTAATACTAGCAGCTGATTGCCACATCATTAGTCTTGTACTGACTTGTTTAGTGTGCACAACAGGAAATGTTTCACTTTTGGAGAATAAGAAAAATGGGTTTATTTGTGTCATGCTTATTAATTTGTGCAGTTATTAAGTGTCTGATAAGTTAATGTTAAAAATATTAATTTTTATTAAAAGGTTCTATTATTTTATGTTAATGATTACTCATTTATTTCAGCCCTTTGTATTCAGTATATCTCTATAGAAATAAACCTACATTTCTATGAAAATTGAAGGTTTTCTTTTTTTTGTGGCCCACATCAATTTAAACCTTGTTTTTTTGGCCTATGTTAGCCTTTGAGTTTGACATGCTTGCTATATACCTTTATTCCAGAAAGATTAATTTGTGGGAAATGTCAGAGAATAGGGCAGTAAGGACTTTGTCATATTTGGAGCAGTTGCAGCCAAATACATGTTAAAATTAAATTGTTGAAATAATGAAAGAGGTTTAAAAACAGTAACAAATATAAATATACATTTGGAGCAATAAAACATTAAAATATTAGCCTAAGTCTTATATATCATCTTTCCCAAAGTTAGGGAGAAGCACAGACCCAACTTAGGAAATCATTTGAATGAAAGAAAAACCTTTAGGTAGATAATGTCAATTTACTATGACTACTGTCACTGCTGCTTAACTGGAATATTTTCCAGAAACAGGGATTCATTAAACCAGTTCAGCCTTGCTTAATGAGAAAGCCATAGATGAAAGACACACCTGGCCAACTGAGCAGGAAGTTCCCAGTGGCTGGCAAGTCTTTAGCAGTCTTATTAGATCTGGAGGAACTCGGATGGATCATTGTTCATCATCACCATCATCACCAATTATACACTGAGGCAACCAGAGTTTGAGTCTACCTTTCCCCATCAGCATTTCTTAGACGTTTCCCATTCCTGCTGAATGGTGTCCTTCAAATTTTTTCATTGGGAACTATAGTAGCTTAAGGAATCAAACATCCCTTAATTTATTGCTTAGTGATATAAACCTTTAAAAGTAAATCAGAAAAAAAATATCTCTCAGACAATGAGTGCTTTGTATACCTTGGAAATCAGGAAGATGTATAATTGGCACCTTTCCCCAAGTTCAACCAGCCAGGGACAATTAAGGGGATTCACCAGTGTTAATTTTTCAAGCAGTAAAGAACCTGGTGATGTGAAAATGCATATGGCAAGCTTGAGCAAAGAGCAGCTTTTTGCCCAGCCTGATGCTGCCCCAGGCTGGGACATGACACTTGTGATCTTACTTATCTGATTACAAAGGATGATAAAGAAGACAGGAACATCTTTTAACTGCAGGGGAAATTTCAGCTCTTCAAGGAAGGAGCTAGTATCATATCAGTTGTGAATGGACACATCCAAGGGTGTGTGTTTTTTTTTTTAATTCTTTTTCTTTCACTATCTTCTCCCTGAGGCAACCCCACCCCAAAAGAGTGAATGAAGATGCACATAGCAGAAGGTGAATTTTAACCTTACATTATATTTTAGTCTTTTGAGGGTGTTAATTGTAGGAAATTAGCTCATTAAATCAGATCTACCTCAATTATGAATTTTAATGGAGTACTTGCTTTTCCTCTGAAAATTTCCTAACTACATCCTTTATGGGACAGCACAGAATATTAGGAAAGAACTATTGACTATTTTTCTTGACATTTAAAAAATAGTTCTTAGGGACTTAAAAAAATGAATAGAAAAGTGAGATTCTGCTACTTTTTGTTTTTCTTATCATTTTAAAAGAGATTGGTCTGTATCCAATGGAAATGGCTAAATAGACTTTTCACCTTTTTTCTTATATCCCAAGCCACGTTCACTCTCTGAAACAAATGGGCATTTTTGAATGTGATACAGGGACTGTGTGGTTTTACAATATCATACTGTAAACACTAAGACCTTATAGACACTATTAAACATATTCTAGCTTTAGTTTTACATCTTCTATAACGAAGCAGCCTGTTGGTTATAAAACTGAATGGGCTTAAATCAGTTTCTACAAAGGTAAGGGCAAGAGAAAACATGATATTTTAAAATAGCATTTTTCAGGTAAACATATTAGTCATAAAAACTGGGGATTAAATTCTGGCTTGTTCACCATGTATTTGATTTAGAGCATGCTGCTTACTTCAGTTTCTTTGACTGTAATTGGGGGTAATAATGCTTAATTTGTTAGGTTTTAGTGAGGGTTAAAGAAATCTACTGGTCTGTGGGTTTCTTCCAAGTCGGTATTACACCGAATTCATCTTTTTCTTTTTATTCGTCAGTGTTCCTCAGCCACACATTCTATGTGGTGTGACTAGATTGTGACCTTTTTCTGTGAAACTTTTAAATTATATTCTCTGTGATTTTTATCACTCATTGTTTTCCTGTAGGCATAATGAGGAAGAAACTGGTCTTGCAGAACTTATTATCTAAATGCAGAGGCCATGGAACTGTGAACAATGCACTGTCCTGGGAGGTGGGGGAGGGTTGTTATGCTGGTGCCAGGACAGACCATCCATGTGGCCTGACTCCTGGGGGCCTTCTTGCAGGGCCATGAAAGGGGCAAGGGGCATATCTGCAAGACAAAGACCCCAGCAGGATATATATAGACAGGCTCTCTGCATGTTTCTTCACTCTGATTTGGAAATTATTCCTGGAGTCCACTAGTGCTAATAAATGGGGGTCCCTTCCTTTCTCTAGGAAGCATGCTTAGTATTTCTTTGGTCTTCTGTAACAATAATAGAGATTCATATATGTACTAGAGGCCTGGTGCATGAAATTTGTGCACTGGAGGAGGGGTCCCTCAGCCTGGCCTGTGCCCTCTCACAGTCTGGGAACCTGCAGGGGATGTCTGACTGACAGCTTAGGCCCACTTGTCCGACTAATAGTCAGTTGGACATCCTTGATGTTGCCATGGAGGTGGAAGAAGCTCCCACCACTGCCGCTGCACTCGCCAGCTGTGAGCCGGGCTTCTGGATGAGTGATGTTCTCCCTGTGGGAATGCACTGACCATCAGGGGGCAGCTCTTGCATTGAGTGTCTGACTTCTGATGGTTAATGTGCATTATAGAGACCGGCTATTCCCCCATTCGGTCAATTTGCATATTAGCCTTTTATTATATAGGACTAGAGGCCTGTGCACAAAATTCATTGGGAGTGGACCTAAACCGTAGTCTGGCTTCCCTTTGCAGGAGGCGACTGGGCTGATCAGGGGAAGGCGCCAGCCCCATCAACCCACTGCTACAGCCACTGCCAGTCACCGCAGCTGCCAAGGTATTTTCATCAACATGGATTCCAGTCACTTCACATGAAAAAATGACAACTTTCTTTAGGCATTGTCAAGATGTGTCTTTCATAGGATATGACATTTCTTGTTTTATTTTTCTTTTTATCCTCACCTGAGGATATGTTTCCATTGATTATTTCCCCTTCCCTTGGATCACAGGCTTGGCCCCTGCCCAAGCTTAGAGCCTCCATCCCAGGCTTTAGGCTTGGGAAGGGGGACCCCTGGCACCTCCAATTGCAGGCTTTGCCTCTTTCCAAGCCTAGAGACTCCACCCCAGGCTTTAGGCTTAGGAAGGGGACCCCACCTCTTTGATCACAGGCTTGGCCCCTTCCCAAGCCTAAAGTTTCTGCCCAAGGCTTTCGGCTTGGGAAGGGGGCCCCACCTGCCCCTCTGATCGCCACTGAGAGTGACCTGGGTGCTGAGGAAGTACTCAGGACCCAAGTATGTATGCAAATTAACCACCATATTTGTTGGGTCAATTTGCATACTCACTCTGATTGGCTGTGGGTATAGTGAAGCTACAGTCAATTTACATGCTTCTCTATTATTAGGTAAGATATGGACTAATTTTGAGGTGGTGACTGTTGCTGGTGAAGATGTTCTAAACCTGCATCTATTTTTCCAGTTACTTCTTTAACCTCACCTTCTACCACTCTGCTCTCTGTTCACTTTGCTCCAGCCACACAGGCCTCCCTAGTGTGTCTCTGGGCCTTTGCACTTGCTGTTTGGAACACTCTTTCTCTCACTACCCACATGTCTTGCTCAATACCTTCTATTTTGCTCAGGTCTCATCAGCAGAATTTACTCCTACATCCTTTCTTTATATAGTAGTAAAATTCTCAACTCTTCTTATCACCTGAGCCCCTTTACAAACCCTAGCCTATTTCCTATTTACCCTATTAACCTGTTTCCACGGTATTATCACCAGTTGGAAAAAAAAACACATGCATTTGTTGGTTGATTTTTGTTGTTTTGTTTTTTTGCTTCTTGTCTGTCTCCTTTCACTAGGATGAAGCTTTGTTGGGCCAGGATTTTGTTTTATTCTTGCAGTTGATCCTCAATAAATAATTGCTGAATGAATGATTAACTAATTAAACAAATGAGTTAATGCTTATAGAGAGGTTTTAAAAATACTTCCTTCTTTACTCCAGACCAAGATTGTACTCACTAACACAATTCCAGGCCAGAATGTAAATACTTTCCTTCAAATATTCAGCATCCTTTCTATTATTTGTTTTCATGTCTGTCTTTGGGAGTTGGTGACTGTAGTGTTTATTTCTATACTTTTCCTTTAGCACTGGGTAGCACTTAGTAGGCTTTTATCCTATCATTGAACGGAGAAAACTGACATAATCCAGCCTAGCTTCTGTAGTTGTCCAACTTAATCAAGGAGTGTCACTGTGATATTCAACTTGATATGCTTAGGTTATATATTCCATACATATTTTCGAGGAAAAAAAAGCCTGTTGAGTACTTCAGGGTGTTTCTCTTCTTGCTAAGAGGGATGTCTGAGTAGCATTTCCTTTCCAAGCTCCTGATCTTCAGAGCACTGCAGAGATAGTGTCCCAGTATCTTGCAGAAGAAAAGCTTCTGAATTATGTCAGCATTAAACATTGACGGGATCTGTATTTAGTTTTCTTTAGAAAGCAATTCCTGGAGGGAAAAATTTTTGATTAGCCATTATGAGCTACCCTTTCTCAAGTGAGATTCTGTGAGAAGTGTTTAAATGTTAGCTTCATTTTTAAAAAATGTATGCACACTTGCTCTGTCACAGAACCAGAGTGATTTTCCTGGATCAAAGATTCCCATGAATATCATTCTTTCCTTAATGGTGAAGTGTCCGTTTTGTTACAGTAGAATTCTAAGAATTCACTGCAGGAATTAATAGGTACATTTAAAGAAAATACCTATTATATTATGCTTCTTATATAAAGATAGTAGATGGTGCTTTGACCTTGAATCAGTGATTTTGGCACATTGAGCTGTTTTCTCAACAAAGTTCTTAGAGCTGCGTGTGAAAGATGACTGCCTGGGGCTGGGGTATGGGTTCTGGTTTTCCTAAAGAGTAGACATACAGTATGTTTGAATTTAATGGCCAAAAGCTGGATGCGTGCCTGGGAGACATTCAGGAGAACTGCTTCTGGTTAGCGTGGAATGGATTAGGCATCAGCATGTCTGTGTTTTCTTCCCCCTCTTGCTACTTTCTGCTTATGCCTGTCATTTATTCTTCCTGGATCTTATCTCTACTGAAAAAGTGTTTTAAAAGTCCGAGATCCTAACATTTAAACAGCATTAGTGTTTTTGGGTTTCTGACTCTCCGATCTACTCAATCAATCATATCCACAAATCTGCAACTTACAACACGTCTTCCTTAGAAGATTAAATGATGGTTTTGTAATGATGAAAGTAATTACCTTAAAAGCATGCAAAGGTGTCCCATAATTTATATGCCAGTTTACTGAAGCAAGTATGTGTTTGACTTGTTTGCTTTCACTCTGAAGGATGCCTGAGTTAATAACCTGTTGGATCACGCAGCAAAGAGTGGCTGTAACAGGATCCTCTTCCTGTTAACAGAAGGTCACCGTGGCTGTTCTCACTGTGCTGACTAATAATTAGGTATCATTATACTTTTGTTTGCTTCATCAGGAACATCCATTATTGACTGAGGCAGTATCAGTGGAGACCACACCTGAAGGATGGGACATGCTTCCAGTGGCATTATCTAGAATATGAACAATTTTTTCTTCTGTTCCTAATCATTTGCAACATATTTTTTGTTTGTTTTGGAAGAGAAATGAGCAGCTCAAGGACTACATTATTTCTTTAGAGACTTCGATTTTTATTTTCTTTTAGCCAGTCAAGTGAGCTTAGACTTGAGCCTGGAGGCCATCTGAGACTGCCTCTGTACAACGTCTTGGACTGCATTTAATTTTTCAGAAAGCCAAAATGCAGTTTGGGGTCTACTTCATGTCTTAAGTCGATTGGTTCAATTTGTCTTCAACAAGCCAATATCCATACAGTTATTTTGTTGAACTTACCCTTATAATAGTACAGAGTGAAACTAATACCATCATATCTCATCAGTAAATCTCTTAAGTGGAGATAAGGACCTTTAATTATCCCCTAAACATTTCAAGTAACAGGTGAATTCAGGAATGTGATACCTTACTGCACTCAGTCACCCAGGACAGAGACCTGGTGATCACCCTTGACACTTCCCTCCCTTTTACTCCCCGCAACCAAATAATGCCCCAGTCTGTTGACTTCACCTCCTGTACATATGTTGAAGTGATTCTCTCCACATCATTTGGGTCCTAACCCTACTCTCGTAGTCTCAATACCTGTTTAATTAACCGTACAAACCAAATTGGAAACTAAATTTTCTAAAGAGCAAAACTGTTTCTGTTGTTTTACTATTTAGAATCCCTAAATAGATTGTTATCACCATCAGAGAATAGTGCCTGGCACATAATAGGTACTTAATATATATCCTTATTGGTCAGGATCCTTATCATGACCAATAAACTACTACTTCTAAATGCATTGTTGAAATGTATTTCAACAATGATTTGCAAGAGGGTTTTTAGGTAGTTCACCAACAAATATACTTGTTTTCATGAATTGCTATCTGTTATTGACATGTGTTATTGATTTTCCACATATAGAGATGATATAAAATGTACTTTTGACATAAAATTTTAGGTTATAATAGCAAGTTCATTAAAAAAAGAATATTAAGTAAGGGACAATATAGCTGGAATGGGTCTAAGGCCATCATTGAGAAGGCAGAACAAAAACCATAGTCCATCCCATTGAATTGTAATTATTTGACTACTTATTTGTTTCCCCTCTTAGATTGTGTGTTTCTTTCACAATCTGGCCACATGGGAAAAGTAAACTTTTTTTAAAGTGAATGAAGTCAGGTGAATTTGGATAGTGTCCGGACAAGGGCCTGGGTTAATGGTAATTGCTAGGATAATGTTTAGACAAAATG
The DNA here is from genome assembly GCA_027563665.1 of Antrozous pallidus. Classification (NCBI taxonomy): domain Eukaryota; kingdom Metazoa; phylum Chordata; class Mammalia; order Chiroptera; family Vespertilionidae; genus Antrozous; species Antrozous pallidus. Next base: position 42,632,564 of record CM050514.1, on the reverse strand, counting down.
GCAATGTCAATAAAGATAGCATTTTCAATATCCATCCTTTGAAATACTTCAGTGGCTGTTTAGACATGTGTTTTGGAAATTGGTTGAAACAAGTATTTTAGGCAGTGTCTGTGTAACACCAAGAGACTTCAGTAAAAAGTGAAAAATTCAGTAGAATTTTTTGATGGTTACCAAACACCCAAACCATAGAAATCATTTAGAAGATCGACTCTTTAGCTTATTATACTATAGCTTTCTTCTTTTGGTCTCTAAAAGTTTCCCTCTGAAATAATAGCTCTAAATCCTACAAATTATATTACAAATGAAAGTACAAGATGCAGACAAGATGCGTTTTTAAGTGCTTTTATTTGTGGATGGATGTCCTTGGATTTCATTAGCTTCCACTACTGTCTTTTTTTTCGAAATTCATAATGGACATGTAGAGTGAGTCTAAGAGCTTAAAGGATTTGGGGACTGTCTGACCTTCTCATTCGGTCATTGAAAACACTTAAGCGGCCCTAGCTGGTTTGATTCAGTGGATAGAACATCAGCCTGCGAACTGGAGGCTCCGGGGTTTGACTTCTAGTCAAGGGAACATGTCTGGGTTGCAGGCTAGACCCATCCCCAGCAGGGAGCATGCGGGAGGCAGCCAATCAATGATCCTCTCTGATCATTTATGCTCTATCTCTCTCCCTCTCTCTTCCTCTCTGAAGTCAATAAAAATGTTGACTTTAAAACAAAATTGATTTTAAAATAAAATGAAACAAACAAACAAAATCACTGGAGTGGAGACAGATTAGCGCACCTTGGTCTTAAGGCCAGATAAAGCCAGAGTTGAAACTAGAAACCAGATCTCCCAGCATCCAGGCTAGTGTGCTTCACTGTAGGGCAGTGGTCGGCAAACTCATTAGTCAACAGAGCCAAATGTAAACAGTACAACGATTGAAATTTGAGAGCCAAATTTTTTTAAATTTAAACTTCTAATGCCACTTCTTCAAAATAGACTCACCCAGTCCATGGTATTTTATGGAAGAGCCACACTCAAGGGGCCAAAGAGCTGCATGTGGCTCCTGAGCAGTGTTTTGCTGATCACGGGGCTAGGGAATGGTGCCGCTCTTTCCTTGAGCATCCTTCCTTCCTGTCCAGGTAATTCCTGTGCCTGAATTGGCCTCCTCCCTAAAGTGGGTAGTCTGTAGTTTGTTTGTTTGCATTCCAATATGAACTGAACTAAGGCAGCTATGTACAGAGCTCTGAACATCCACCCCCCCTCCCCCGCCCCGCTTAATGGTTCATTTCTGTAAGCAGGTTACTTCCCAGAATTTCTTCACCAGATTGCGACATTATATGATAGTCTGCCACTATAATACTCTTCTAGTGTAGAGTGATCAAAAATTAGATCGTTCTGGCATTCTTTGCCTATAGAGGTTGAGTCAGTGAATCAGTGAACTAAGAGACAGACCTTTGCTGTTAAAAGGCAACTTCATCAGTTTATGAAAGATACTGTAAGTATATAGTTCTTATTGCATAGGATATATGATCACTCTCTGAAAAAGCCCCAAGTAATTTGGAAATGCAATTCACACTCTCATCTGATAGGACAAAATGCCCTCAGGAATATTTTAGTGTTTACATTAAGACATATGTTTGCATGAAGAATTTTAGATGACATACTTTAAATACATTATCTCTGAAGTGAGTACAAGGTCCCAAAGGTGTTTTGCAGAAATGGACAACAGGCTATGTACATAGAACTCTTCCTAACAGGGGGACTGGGACCGTGATGGAGAACTGGGTGTTTCACTGGGGGCCTGTTGAGCAGCTGCCCACGGCTTTCTTGGTTTACTCTGCTTTTCCATCTGTTTTACCTGTCTCTATTTCTGAATAATTTATTTTGCCATCTGCATAAACAGAACACCTGGCTGAAGGCTAACTCTTGCACCTAAATAATTTAGAGAAAATAACCTCTTTAGTATTTATTGGAATAATGTAATGAATTTCAAGAACAAAGCCCTTGAATAAATAACTCTTGGAGACATTTCTAGTGTTTTAACTATTACACTAACAGTTTAAAATGCTAATATTAATCTTTTTAAAAATTAAAATTGCCTTCAAATGTATGTTTTTATATTTTTTCTTAAGATATTTGGTCAAGCGGTTGTTTTGGATTTTAAGTTCATTGCTGGTGTGTTTGTATGTCTTCATTTCCCAGAACCATTGTTGTTTGTAGACAATTATGACTATTAGATCCTAACTAAAAATCTGTTCAGTCTTAGACTATCTGTGAGAAACAGCAGTAACTTCATGTACTTTTTCCTAATAATTTACTTCATAAATTCTTAGACCTTTATTAGCAAAAATGCAAGGCATTGTATAAGAAACATTTCATCCTGGATGATTTCTGCTTTTGCTGAAGTTATCCTGGTGAAGCAGTTACTTTAAATGTTTCTTCACTGTGACAGGAAACTCAATTGTGGTACAGATTTGTGAATTGAAGGCAAGTACTCAAGATGAACTCCTACAGATCAATTTATTAATAAATAATTTTATGAATTCTCAGTTATTCAATTTTCAATGATGACATGAATGAAAGTATCACATATCACATCTCTAGTTAGCTCCTTACTAGTTATGTTCCTTTCTGGGCCTTGGTTTTCTCATCTATAAAATGGGGCCAATAATTCTTATCCTAGCCCTAGCTGGTTTGGCTCAGTGGATAGAGTGTCAGCCCTCAGACTGAAGAGTCCCAGGTTTGATTCCAGTCAAGGGCATGTGTCTCTCCCTTTCCTTTCTACTCTCTCTAAAAGACAATAGAAAAATATCCTCAGATGAGGTTTAAAAATATGAAAAAAATAATAATTCTTATCCTATTGGTGCTAGTGTAGAGTGTGGCTTATATGGCATTTAGTTATCAAGTGAATGGTTCCTTTAACTAGTATTTATTCAAGTGGAAAAAAGACTTAAGAATGGGTTACTCTAGATATCTTGGATAAATAAGATTTAAACAGTTTTTGAAATTATTAATTGTGAAAAAATTTGAAAATTTTTTACACATTCCTTTTATTTTTCTCAGAATATAATAAATGTAAGTTTAAATAAAAAGTGCTCATTAATGGTCCTGAGCCATATTTTTCAGTGTTTAGAGCATTGACCCACACACTGCAAGGTCTCAGGTGTGATCACTGGCTCCAGTCAGAGCATGTGTGGGAGGCAACCAATTGATGTCTTTCTTTCTCACTTAGATGTTTCTCATTCTCTCTCCCTTCCACTCTCTAAAAATCAAAGGAAAAAAAAATCCTCAGGTGAGGATTAACAAAAAACAACAACAAAAGTGTTCATTAATGTAAACATTAATTGTACTCTATGTGCTGCATACTACCTGTATCGAATAATTCAGCAATGTTCACAGACTAGTGGAGGTACAGATTACTATTTTTATTTTTTTTCTATACTTTTACTGGCCCTGAATAATTTTTCTTTTTGAGATCCTAGATTTGCTCTTCTTAATTTTATGTCTTCTCTCTGGCTAACAGCTGTCGTTTTTGCTATACCTGATAGGCTTGCCCTTAGCCCTTTCTCTCTCTCATTTTGATTTTCTGTTTATAATCTGTTGTTGGTTTAGAACACAGAGTTCTAAGGGGTGGCTTTTCCTATGAGTCTGTTTTAGTGCAAGAATTTTGAGACATGTTGTTGTTCATTGGCTAGTGATTCTCAATTTGTGCCAGATAGCTGGTTTCTGAATATCCTAGTGTATTGACTTGCAAATCTACTATTCCACAGAAGCACTAAACTGTTTGTTATATAAATATTTGGTTGTTATATTAGCTAGGAAAGAGATGCAGTAAATACTCATCCATCCAAATTTAAAACAGGTTTTGTTGTGTTTTTTTTTTTTTTCTTCTACGATGAGGAGAAAGCCAGTGATGCCCTCTCTCAGCACTTTTTTTAAAAAAAAAATTTTATCTGAGGATATTTTCCCATTGGTTTTTTTAGAGAGAGTGGAAGAGAGAGGGACATTTTTCCTTCACAGAGAGAAATATTGATGTGAGAGAAATACATGGATTGGTTGCCTCCTGTGCATGCCTGGATCAGGGCCCGGAATCAAACCCAGACCCTTTGGTCTGCAGGCTGATACTCTATCCACTGAGCCAAACCAGCCAGGGCTAAAACACTTTCATAATTCAAATTTAAGTCTAGCGAAATCACAAGTCAAGACAAGAAGTTTGTTATGCTTGATGCAGTTTTTTTTATTATATCTTAATTTACAGTGTTCAAATTATTTGACAAATATTCATCTTTGTTATGGAATTCTTTCTACGAACCAGGCAATGTATGGTGTGATACAAATATCAAAGGGATATGATATGTTTCGTATTTCTAACAATGTTAGCCTGGTGAGGGCAGAATTGGGGAAATGAGGAAGGGCAGACACAGAAACAAAGAAGTAAAATAAAGTATGAACTATATATGTGAGTATGTTTAGAATATAATCAGGGGAATAAAGATAAGAGTGGTCCATTCTATATTCTACATTATGGGGCTGAAGGAGCAGGAAGCACAGATGTAGAGACAGGCTTCCAGAAGAAGTGAGGTGTGCCTTAATGAGTTGCTGTTCTTGAGTCATTTCAGCCTACAAGTGGTACTTAGAGGCTGAAGTGATAGTGTGAGCCATTGCTGAGGCAGCATAGGGAAGTACAAGTAATTGCTATGGCCAGATGATAGGGTGTGTATGTTGGGGATGGGAAAGTAAGGAAATGAGACCTACGGTAGATGTATTAAGGACTTTAAATGCTATGCCTAGAAGTTTGCATTTTATTCTGAAGGAGGAGGATCATGGAAAGGTTTTAACCAAATAACTAATATGATGAGATTTTTCACTTTCCCAAGATGCCTCTGATGGTAGTGTGGCAGATGGAATGAGGGAAGGTAAAACTAGAAGCAGAATGACAGGTAGAGGAGCTATGGCCATGGTTCAAGAGAGCACCGTGAATTTTGAACTCAAGAAGTGCAATGAATTTGAGAAGTATTTAGGAAGTAGAAATTAACAGGACTTAATAATGGATTAGATTTCAGGAACCTCAGAGGAATAAAGAGTTAAGAATAACTTTCAGGTTCTGGGTGCCTAGTGGAGTGACTGGGTGCCTCGTGATGCCCTTCACGGTTATGGAAAATAGAGGAGAACAAGCTTTGGAGAACAATAGCTTCAGTTTGGGACATGTTGAGTTTTAGATACTCAAGGCCTAATTGTCTAATGCCATATGCAGCTAGTGTACCAAGTAGATAAGCAGATATATATTATACTAGAGGCCTGATGCATGAGATATGTGTACTTGGGGAGTCCCTCAGCCTGTTCTGAGCCCTCTCACAGTCTGGGAGCCCTCAGGGGATGTCTGACTGACAGGAACGGGCCTAAGCCAGAAGTTGGATTAAATATATTTTATTGATTTTTTTACAGAGAGGAAGGGAGAAGGATAGAGAATTAGAAACATCAATGAGAGAGAAACATCGATCAGCTGCCTCCTGCACACCCCTGACTGGGCATGTGCCCGCAACCAAGGTACATGTCCTTAACTGGAATTGAACCTGGAACCTTTCAGTCCATAGGCCGACGCTCTATCCACTGAGCCAAACCAGTTTCGGTGGTAGTTGGACATCCTTAGTGCTGCCATGGAGGTGGGATGGACTCCCGCAATGGCCGCTGCACTTGCCAGCGATGAGCCCAGCTTCTGGGCTTCTGGGCTTCTGGCTGACCAGCGCTCCCCCTGTGGGAGTGCACTGACTACCTGGAGCAGCTCCTGCATTGAATGTCTGCCTCCTGGTGGTCAGGCATGTCATAGTGACTGGTTGTTCTGCTGTTTGGTTGATTTGCATAGTATCCCTTTATTATATAGGATTATTATATAGCATTATGAGAAAATAGTGTTAAGTTTAATAGCTAACCAATAGCTAGATTCACTCAATAAGTATTAGAAACTAATCATATAATGATCAACAGTGTTGGAAAGGCAAGGGAAGAGAGAGTGAAGATCCATGTAGAGGAATTTCAGGTGATTTTTTTGTTCAAATAGTTCAATTCCAAGTCCTTATGGCAGAAGATGGCCCTTGGCAGAGATATGGGTAGCTCTGAACTCCTCAGGACTGCCACTTTTAACTTGGTAACTACCGTCTGACATTTTTCCTTCACAATTTTTCCTACCCACACTTCTCTTTTCCTAGTCAAGGTGAACCACTCCTTTCTTTGTGTTCCTGAGGTAGTCTACTACATCTTCCATATGGCAGTGTAATTCAGTTGTACCACATCTGACTAGAGAATGAGACTTCTGATGCTGAGAACATAATGTTGTCTATCTTGTACCTCAGTGCTGAAGATTGGGTCTGCTTTTTTTTGTGTGTGTGTGTGTGTGTGTGTGTGTGTGTACATATGTTATATATTATATTTCTATCATATGTTAATTATGTAAACAAATATTTATATATGCAGATGGTCCTCTGTGTCTGCAGATTCCACATCTGCAGATTCAATCAACTGTGGGTGGAAAATATTCGAGAGAAAAAAATCTTAGGTTGTTGCTGATACGTCCTATGTAGTTGCATCTGTACTGAATATGTTCAGACTTTTCTTGTTGCTATTTTCTAAACAACATAATACAAGGTATCAAGTATTATAAATAATCTAGAGCTGATTTAAAGTATATAGGAGAATGACGGTGTATTATGCATGAACACTACACCATTTTATATAAGCGACTTGAGCATTTTCTGATTTGGGTATCCAAAGCCGATCCTGGAATCAATCCCCACAAATACTGAGGGACAATTGTATACCCAGCAGATATCAAGATTTATTGAAATATATGTATCAAAAATAGCAAATGAATATGGGTGAGTAGGCCTGTTGGCCTGTTGTTTGGCATACATATTTTTAATCACCTGATCTTTGAGCACTTATTGCAAGTAGGATAATACTGGGTGCATTGGAGGTGGCATCAGTTATCTATTACTAAGTATCAGACCACCAGAAACTTTATTGTTTAATCCAATGGCAGTTTATTTTTTCTCACTATTTCATGAGTTTGACGGGGCTGTTCTACTGGTTTCGCTGGTCTCATTATTGTGGCTGCACACAGATTGAGGTTCAGAGGGTCTCTCTCACACATCTGGCATGTCACCTGGGATAGCAGGGATGACATGACTGGGATGGCTGGCTTCTTTCTTCCTGTGGTCTTTCATTCAGGGTGTATTCACAGCATGATGGTGCAGGGCTCCAGGGCACAGGAATAGGGCTTGCAAGGCCTCTATGCTATCCTATCTAATAAAAGAGTAATTTTCAGATTGATCATCACTCCAACACACAAGAGGGCTGTCTCCATGTGGTCAAAGATCCTGCCCCACAAGATGGCCAGCAGGGGAGGGCTGTTGGAGGTTCCGGGCCCTGCAAAGGAGGGCAGTTGTGAGGGACCAGGCCAGCAAGGGAGGGCAGTTGTGAGGGACCAGGCCTGCAAAGGAGGGCAGTTGGAGGTGATCAAGCCTGCAGGGGAGGGCAGTTAGGGTTGACAAGGCCGGCAGAAGAGGGAAGTTGGGGGCAAATAGGCTGGCAGGGGAGAAGTTAAACATCAATTAGGCTGGCAGGGTAGTGGTTAGTGGGTGATTAGTGGTTAGAGGCAATCAGGGAGGCAGGCAGGTGAGCAGTTTGGAGCCAGCAGTCCTGAATTGTGAGAAGGATGTCCGATTGCTTGAGCAGCTGGACATACATCGAGGGGTTTCAGATTGGAGAGAGTGCAGACTGGGTTAAGGGACATCCCCTGTCCCCCATGCACGAATTTTGTGCACCGGGCCTCTAGTATATCTATCTATCTATCTATCTATCTATCTATCTATCTATCTATCTATCTATTTATCTATCTATCTATCTATCTATCTATCTATATCTATAGATATGTATATGTGAAAAAAGCACTACGACCTAAGCACGATTTAAAAGATATTCACACTGAAAGTCTCCAGACAGATAATGTCTGAAAGGGGGGGAGGAGTATAAAACCCTCATAAAAGGTTAAACATAAAAAAGGTTAAGGAATCCAAGTGCAGTCATAGGGATGAACAAGTCAAGATAAGAAGTAAATTTCCTCCCTGAATCCTGTCATGGCAATCTGAAGTATTAAAAAGGATAAGAAAAGAGGAGAAAGAATAGACACATCTGGGTGAAATTGGTATAAATGCTAGAGTGACAATGTGGGTCTCTTCTTCTGGTCTTGTTTTAAGTGTTAAACATCTCTGAAGCAACAGAAGTACTGAGCAGGTGTCCAGCATACACTGCAGCACGTCTCACTGGCTTATTGAGTTAAATACAAAAGCCATCATCAGTTGGAGTGTGTGCATTCTACACATACGTGTGTTTCACACATACTTCTGCTGAATCCTGCCAATAGTTCTTATTAATAACAACTTTTTTTTTTAGCCTCAGAGGACTCAAAGGAAAGCACCCTCCTTGGGAGAAAGGACAAATATCTCCTCTCTTTCCCTCATCACGCTTCTGGCTAGTGGAGGAGCCTTCGCTTCAGGTGCCCTTTGTAACACAGACTTCCCTCAAGTGCTGTGTGCTCCCAGGTGAGCCAGGGAGGCCGCCCGAGAATGGGCGCCTGGAAGAAGACAGGAGAGCACTGTTTTTGCTCTCTAGTCTCAGCTGTCTTTATTGCAGCCAATGCCATACTTCACATCTGAAGATAAGCGTTGGAAGGAGGGCGGAGAGAGACAAGAGGCAGGCAAATTGCCTTCCTTTGCTTTCGTTAATCTGTGGTAGTGAGATCCTCTCTCTGTGGGTTGAGAGCAGCCCATTTTCCCCTTTGTGACAGGGGAGATTGACTAAATACCTGGCCACCCTAAAATTAGCTTTTAATTTAAATAGCGGTTGGAGCCAACACTGCATGTGCCCTGGTGGTCATTGAGGTCTGTTAAATCCTCAAGTTCATGTCTTTATGGCATTTATCCTTCCCTACCAGGTACAGTCTTAATGCCCCATTAGGTATAGGGACTGTCATTTATAACTTTATTTCCTACAATGCCTTGCACATATTAAATGCTCAATAAATATTGAATAAAGGGTAAATTAGGTCTTATCTAATTATGAGTGGCAGGATCATTTTGTGATAGCTGTAAATCTGATATTCACCTTCTCAAAAATATTTTCATTATATTTTTAAAATGACTTTGTAACTTTAGTGATTCCCTTGATGTTCCATACCATAAATACAAAAAAAAAATCAACAACAGCAAAGACATAATTTTACCTCACAGCCTCAATATTTAAAGTCATCTCTTACATTGTAAAGGGGTTACTTTAAATTTTTTCACAAATTCTCCTCATTCTAAGAGAAAAATGGCTTTCTACAAAGTAATTTAGTCTTGTATTCTCCTATGCTTACTCTATTAACTTTATGATACATTTATTTTCTTCTACGGTATTAATCATACATATTTACCTTTGCTTTTGTATTGAAAAGCCAGGGGTCAGGAATTTCAAAGGTAACACTTTGTTACAACTCCTGAGTAGTGAGAAAACACAACGGTAGAGACTAAAATCTATCATGGTATTTTGGCTTCCTGCCTTCCTTTAATTTGACAATAGGGGGAAAATCAAGGTGAGACTTGATTCCCTTTAGCAGTCCCTTTCCTGTGAGCTCTGTGTCTAGCCAGGAGAGAGACTGACAGAATGATAACACTCGATGCCAGGCTCCCTTGCCCACTCAAAGACCCTCCCTCAGGTATCAGTTGCTTGGCTGAGCTTTGAGGTCAACTAGACACCTCCCCAGAGACTTACCTGGCCTGAGGGATAGAGAGACCAGAAAACCCTCCCATGGAGGGCAGCTGTTATCTGAGCTAGGATCAAAGTCCCCCTCTGTACTCCAGAAAAACATCTTCCAAACTGGGGCTCTTTCTCCACGATTGGAATGAATGTTGAATGAGTCCCCAGGGACACCAGTTGCTTTGCTCAGGAGCAAGCTGTCAGAAATACTATGCAATGAAAGTCCACCTCCTTTTAAAGTCCTTTTTGTTTGAGCATTTTACTTCACCGCCCCAGAGGCCCATCAGAAGTTAATCAGAAAATTGGGCAACAGGAAAATGTGCTGATTAATTTGTTGGACACTTTTTAAGTGTGCTTCAGGTTTTGTTTTTCCTGAAGCACAGCATTGCTTTGCCTGGTAATGTTCACAGGACCCATGAAAGAAACTATCTGAGTAGAGAAAGTTATCACTCAAACATTCATTTTTATACATGAAAACATTGAAAATGGTACATAACTTTCTTATTGATCAGATTTGCGTGGCAAAGCAATAATGTTTCTTGGCCTTATTCCAAACCTTTCAGACTCGTCAGTCATGCCAACTTTAAACCAGGGGCATGCATGGAAGGTAGAAAGTTCTGACTATAACTTTTCATCAATACACTCGATTAATGTAGCAATTCCAGATCTTACAGAGGCTTAAATATATGCAAGGTGATGTTTTGGGTTATTGCTAAGTAGACAAACAGCACTGGAGTATAAACTTTAAGACCTGGAACCATGTCGCATTCACCTCAGTACTTCCAGCTACTACCACAGAACTTGGGACACAGTAGGGGATAACATCAATATCTTTTCAGGTGAACTAGATTGAGCATAGCTCGGATGGTCTTATTTGAATTACAGGACTGATGCACCAAACAGAGGCAAAACTCTCACAAAGACAGAATGTGTACCTGGGCTGAGCAGACAGAATATAGCATTCAGAAGCACACTTTTCTAGATGATGTCTTTAGTATTTCCATTCTTTTCAGCCTGAATATATTTTGCTGACATTGTAGTTATAGCAGTTTTATTCAGTACATTCCAGGTCGCCCAATTTAAAGTGCTGTTTTTGGTAGCACTACCAGTGGGTAGGTGGGTGGGTCATATATTTTAGTCATGGCTCACACTATTGTACAGCCATCTGTTATATTGAATGGATTATTTTGTTTATCAAGTTTCTTTGAATAGCAATTTCAGTTTTGTATCTTATTTCCTCCTTTGATGAGGGGTACTGCCAGCAGATGCAAGCTACATATTGGCTTGAGTTTCTTGATGTTCCCTTGCTAGGGTTTTTTTTTTTTTTTTTTCTTGTCCCCTTAGTACTTTTTCTTCTCAACAAACGTGTCATTCTAAAAAAAAAATTCAGCATTTTGAACACAAGCTGCTAAAATTAACAGCTTCTAATTCCTCCTTTAAGAAACATTTATCTTCCCAAGGTTATTACTAATAATACCACATTTTTTTTCTTTTTCCTTTTTATTTCTTGGTGCTCTCCCCCCTTACTCCCCCCCCCCCCCAATAAGTAACTAGTTATTTTTAAACTACAGATGCTTTGAGAGAAGAGTTTATGGTTTTTGTCCAGGATGCTGCTGATTATTTGTTCTATTTACTTGAATCACCGGAATGAACCCCTTCTGGATTAGAGTTTGTGCCAAGTGCCAGTAGACCTGAATACAAAGGTCAATATTAACTATTTAATCCAAATAAGCTGGAGATCAGATAAATCAAAGAAGTATCCTGAAAGAGGCATGTAGGGCACCAAACACTTATTGTGTGGACTGCAAATCTGAATAGGATGATGACAATGGGGACGATGACGATGACAACGCTGGTAGTTAATACTTAACCAGCACTTACAAGGTGTCAGGTAGTAATCAAAATAGCTATCTATGATCTACCTAGTCAGTCAAATCTCACAACAACCTATAAGATAAACATTATTCCTATTTCACATTTGAGAAAACTGAGAGACAGTAACATTTAAGCACAAGCCCCAAATTTAGAGGAAGTGGCTAGTTAATGGCAGGATTCAAATCTAGGCAGTATAGCTTCATTTTTTTTTTTTACATTTAAATATGCTATATTGCATATATTTACACAATAAGGAGGGGGACAGTGGCACAAGTGTATTGTTGCTTACAAAATTCCAGACACTGTAATTCCCCATGACTTTATAACCCTAATGGAGGGTTATAATTGGAAACAGGTTAATTCAGTGCAAAGAGAGTATAGAGGAAGGCTATCTGGGAAGGGAGACTGCTTGAGGAAAGATCTCTGGCAGGGGGAGACTGGGTATACCCTGAGGCAGATTATTTCAGGAGAGAGGAACAGCATGCGTTAGGGCAGAAAATCAGGTTACCGTGCTGGTTGTGAGGAGCGTCCCCTCCCATGGTATCCCTGGAACGCAGAAGGGGACTGTGGATGCTAGCAGGAGGTGAAGGTAGAGAGGTAGGCAGGGGTTTAGTGGCAGGTACTTGGTGATTGGTTGTCTCTAAGGTCAAGACAAGATTGTTTAATGCCATGACCTTGGCAGAATAGAAAACAGCATCCGATTCTTCCTCTTGTCTATTGCCGGAGGGAAGACCTGGGATGGAGCTTGTGACCAGATGCTCGCTGTTCAAAGCCCTCCCCCATCCTTGTCATTCTACTTCATACAGGGAGCTTGGACCCTGATGCAGGGCTGTGCAGAAAGTATATACTCCCTCTCCACCTCCTCAGATTCCCCTATTATTAATGTCTTGTGCATGAGAGTGGTACTTTGCTACAACTTGTACACTATTATAAATTCACATGCATAGTTTACATTGTGATTCACTCTGTAGTATAGTTTTACCAAAAACATAATATCATGTGTCCATTATTACAGTATCACATGGAATAGTTCCACTGCCTTTAAAGTCCCCTGTGCTCCACTTTTTGCTCCTTCCCCACCTTCCCAAATCCTGGAAACCACTGTTTTTTTTTAAACTATTCCTATATTCCCCCCCCCACCCAAAATGTTATATAGTTGGAATCATTCAATATGTAGCCTTTTCTTGATTGGCTTCCTCTGCTTAGCAATGCGCATTTAAGGTTCTCCAGGTCTTTTCTGTAGAGAGCACCTGGGAAGCTACATGGGCATTCTTAATAATTGTCAGCTGAACCCAAGGCAACAGGCAAAGCCAAGAATCTTGGAAACACATCTTACCAAAAAGACAGATGTGTTCTCAGCACTGACTCTTATCTTTGCCCAGGTGTCAGGAGTGGGTTTTGGTATGTAAATCCAGTCAAGCACCAGGAATGAATAGGACTCTGGCCAACACAAGAATGCAAATAATCTGCTTTGTCTTGACTTTTGGGGAAACTTCCTGGTATTTGTGGGTATAAAATAAACAAGTGGCATGGGCTGTGGGTCACTGCCTCTCCCTCAGAAGAGGACGATGGTCCCAGCCGGTTGAGCTTTTTTCTCCCATTTTGTGTTTTATCTCTTTCTTTTATTTCTCAATCCCCTGCCCCTCTACTTGAAGAACCAGATCGTTCTCTTTCCATGATAGATGCGGAAAAGAGAGAACCCACCATACTTTTCATTGCTTTGACAGAGTATTTCTTTTTACTGCTGAATAATATTTTAATATTAGGAGCCCAGTGCACAAATTCATGCACCTTGAAAGGAACTGTGTCGTGAGGCTGTGGTTGGCACAAGGGCGAGTCTCAGTCCATCCTCTGTGCCCCCGCCCAGCCCCTTCCACCATAGCCCCTGGTCCTGTAGCCCCACTCCTTCCACCGTGGCTACCACGTGCCAATGGCACCAGTCCTGCTTGCACCCACTGATGGTGCTAGCATTAGCAGGGATGCAAGTGGGGCTAGTGCTGACAGTGGGTGTGAGTGGTGGCTTCGGTGCCGGTAGTGGGTATGAGCACTGTGCAGGAGCAAAGAATTTTTGGTGTCCACAAGAGGTTTGCCCCAATACCAGTGATCGATGCCCTGCCTCAGTCTGGTGCCCTGCTCAACTGTTCCACCATCCTGCCACAGCCAATGCCTGCAATGTTTTGCACATGCTCCCTGGTGGTCAGCACACGTCATAATGACCAGTTGTTTGGTTGTTCTGCCGTTTGGTCTATTTGCATATTAGCCTTTTATTATAAAGGATATAGAAATACCAGTTTCTTTATCCAGTCATCTATTAAAAGGTATTTATGTTGCTTCCAAGTTTTGGCAATTATGAATAAAACTGCTATAAATATCCATGTGCAGGGTTTTATGCTAAATACCTAGGGGTGTGGTTGCTTGATCATGAAAGACTAGGTTTAGGTTTGATAAGAAACTGCTAAACTGCATTCCAAAGTGGCTGTGCTGTTGCTCCACACCCTAACCAGCATTAGATGATGATGCTGCTTGGATTTTGACCATTCTAACAGGTATATAGTGGTATCTTGTTGTGTTTTAATTTGTGTTTCCCTAAAGGTCTATGACATTGAGTGTCTTCACATGCTTACTTGTCATCTGTATGTCTTCCTTGGTGAGGTGTTTGTTCTGGTCTTTTGCCCATTTTTAATTGGGTTATTTGTTTTCTTACTGTCAAGTTTTAAGAGTTCTGTGTATATTTTGGATACAAAACCTTTATCAGCTGTTTGTTTTGCAAATAATGTCTCATAGTCTTTGGCTTGTCCTTTGATTATCTTAGTGTCTTTTTGCAAAGCAGAAGTTTTAAATTTTAATAAAATCCAACTTACCAATTTTTCTTTCATTTATTGGACTTTTTTTTATATCTAAAATTCATTGCCGCCCTAACTGGTTTGGCTCAGTGATAGAGCATTGGCCTGTGGACTGACAGGTTCTAGGTTTGATTCCGGTAGGGGGCATGTACCTTGGTTGCAGGCACATCCCCAGTAGGAGGTGTGCTGGGAGGCAGCTGAATCAGTGTCTCTCTCATTGATGTTTCTAACTCTCTATCCCTCCCACTTCCTGTCTGCAAAAAAATCAATAAAATATATATATATATAAAACTCATTGCCATACCCAAAGTCAGCTAGATTTGTTTCTTAGATTTTCTTCTAGAAGTTTTATACTTTTACATTTAGATCTATTATTCATTTTAGATTAATTTTTGTGAAAGGTATGTAAGGTTAATGTCTAGATTAGTTTTAAACTAATCTATTTGGTTAGTCTTATTGTTTCATTTGTTTTCTGTCTCTGTAATATCGGTTATGTTTTTCTGCTGCAAGCCTGATCATCCTTTGATTTTGTCTATTTGTTTCTAAAATATGGCATGACCTTTTAAAAAAATATATTTTTATTGATTTCAGAGAGGAAGGGAGAGGGGGAGAGAGATAGAAACATCAACGATAAGAGAGAATCATTGATTGGCTGCCTTCTGCATGCCTTCTACTGGGCATCAAGCCCACACCCTGGGCATGTGCTCTTGACTGGGATTGAACCTGGGGCCCTTCAGTCCTTAGGCCAATGCTCTATCCACTGAGCCAAACCAGTTAGGGCTAGCATGATCTTCAACAGGACAATATATTTTATTGGCCTCACCATTTTACTTCTAAAAGGCTTATCATGAAATATGCCAGTTTGAACAATTTACTTAATCTCTTTTTTTTCTTGCATTTTCTAATCTGTAAAAATGGGGGCAGTCCTTAATATTAGAGAGATAGTGAAATGATTAAGTATTTTTACTGAGTTATATTTATTGAGTACCTACTATGTTTGAGGGACTACACTAAGAAGTCAAACATATCCCCTTTAGCCTGTAGAATAATGTCCTGGAAGTTCTTATTTCCATTTTGTCAGCAAAAAAGGGCAAAGTTCAGAGAAGTTCCAAAAAGTAGAGCTAGGATTTGAACCAGATTTGAGCAACATCAAAGTGTCTGCTCATTTCACTAATGTGCACCACTCTTCTCTCTGGGACTCAGAGTGGGAACATAGAAAGAGCTAATCTTTTCTTGAACTGAAGCAGAGTAGCTTTTTGAGGTTGTGTTAGATTTTTGTCAAAAGAAGGGAGAGGAAAAAGACAGGATTATTGTAATGTGCCTCATGCAAGCTTATTCCTTCACACATCTAAACAGCATTTATTGAACACCCACTAGGAGTCAGTCATGAGCAGACACTGGGAGCATCTGAGGAACGCAGCTGTGGTCCAGGGCATGGGGTATGGGACAGTGGACTTGGAAACCTCTATCTTCATCGGCCTCCAGCAGAGTCTGTGCTTCATCCTGCAGAAGGGCTATTGCTTAGCTCAAGTTGAAGGACACCGAACTGGAACATGCCTGAACCTTTGCCACCACAAAGGCAGATATCCAACAGGTAAGGCAGGGGGCCACAGGAAGCCCCAGTTCACCCCTTTTAAAGATGGCCTTTATCTCAAAACTTACCTTGTTGCTGCCTCCTTTACCTCCGTCACCCCAGTGAATGGCCATGTCCCAGTCCATCAAACTCTCTGTGGTTTCTTCCTGACCAGTGGTCCTGATGTCAGGTCCTCACCTGCGCACCTGCCCCTTCACCTCTACCTGCTTTTGGTTAGGTTTTGTTCTACATTTTCATAGCTGGTTACCACCTCTGCCTGCCTGAATCTTTTCTCAGCCTCCTTGCTGCCCTCCTTTCTCCCTCCGATATAAACCCACGGTTGAATTGGCCCAGACTGGCTGCTTCTTTCTACATGTTTGAGATTTCCAATCACGTAACCCATCCATACCTTAGCAAATGATCGACTTGAAGCCCTCTCCTTCTAGACAAGCCTCCAAAAATCATAATAAAACATGGATCTGAAGAGATGAACTTGACGATAGAAGGAGCAGAACTCCAAAGAATAATGATGGTTCTTGAGAGCTGACTGCTGCACAAGCACTGCACTGCGGGCTGTTCCTAGTTATCCAGTGTAGTCCCCATAACATTCCTGTGCTAGATCATCTGTCCCTCCTGATGCTGGGAACTTGAGCAAATTTAAAATCTGAACGTGATTTAGGGAAACAAATGAAAGAGAGAGGAGGAAGAAACAGAAAGAGACTGACAGGTAGAGTAATGCAATGAAGTCAAAGAATTGGAAAAACGAAGCTGACTTCTTTCAACAAAAAGTAATTTAGACATTGCGCTACAATAAATCACAATGAACAACAAAACCAAATTGATTGTAACAGAAAGTGCCATTAGGTGTTCATTTTCATTTTTTAAAGGTAATTGCTAAAAAGGGAGAAAAGACTCCTACTTAACTGGTTAGGATTAATCCTGTGGTGGGAAAGGGTTAAATTCCTTTTACCTCTTTGCAGTTCAGTAGTGGACAAAATTTAAATACAAGGCTTCTGCATTTTCTTGCTGACCTAAATAAATACATAGAAAGTCGATGGTGTAAATGTGTTGAACATTGAAAGTAACTTGTTTTCCTGACCCTCAAACACCAAATTACATCTGGAGGTATAATAATTAAAAAAAGGCTGTGAACTACTTTAAGGTTATGAAATGAAACAGATGTTTTAGTGTATTTCTCACCTCTCATCACTTCCTTCTTTTTATGATACGTAAATTCTCTTTTTCTTCCACGCTTGCCATTTTTTACTACTCTAGTGAATATATAACTGGTCCTCTATGCCATTCAACTCTTCACATTATAAATAAAGAGCATGGTGTTAATACATTTTAATTGTTGTTCTATGCATGTTGATCTGATTATATAGTTTTCTTCTTTTTACTAGGATGCTTAAAGTCTACCACAGTAGTACTTTTGCCTTGTGTTGTCATAGAGGAGCTTTGCACATTGATCATTTCACTGGTGAAATTTGTGATAGCTTACCTTACACTCTCTTTTGTTTTTGAGTCTATAACTCAATCTCCTGCTTCCCCCCAGGCAACTTTTCCTGAAACCCTATGTCTGCAGTTTTATGCAGATAGATCGCAGTCTGAGCTCGTGATTGAGATCGTATCAGCTCTTGGCCAAGTGTTGTACCATAACAGACATTTTTGGGTAGAAAGTAGAAGCCATGGTGAGACAACATTAAAGACAGACTTGGCAAGGCCAACAACAATTTCAGAGAAATTTGATTCCTGTGGAGCTACCCTGGAAAGCTCCAATGGTTTCTTTCACTGTTTGCTGAAATGAAATGTTTGCCATGAGAAGCTGGTTCCCACAGTGAGTGTATGCAATTACTTCTCTTTTACATCCTTTCACTGAATGTTAAACAACAACTTGTTTTATTTTATTTTTTATATGAGACTCTTGCTACCAGTATCTTAGATCACTGCATTGGGTGGTATTGCTGGGCAGCGATCAGCCTCCAGGACAGGTAGGTATACCTTGTAAGAGTTACATTTTATTTGTAAATATATTTTATTGTTTTTTTACAGAGAGTAAGGGGGAGGGATAGAAAGTTAGAAACATTGATGAGAGAGAAACATTGATCAGCTGCTTCCTGCATACCTCCCACTGTGGATGTGCCCGCAGCCAAGGTACATGCTCTTGACTGGAATCGAACCTGGGACCTTTCAGTCTCCAGGCCGATGCCCTATCCACTGAGCCAAATTAGTTAGGGCAAGAATTATGGTTTTTGATTACCTCTAGATAATAATTGCCTTGCTCATTTCCAGGATTACGGTATCAAAATGAATCAGGAGTACTAATTTTGTTTTACTTTATTAGGCACGACAACTACAGACAGAGGGAAAAGCATAAATAGGAAGAATTTGTTTTTGGAGAAACTAAATTTTGTCCGTATTCTTCTTCTGATAACTCTTAAACTCGGTGTGTGAGTTTTCCAGGGCTCCTGTTAACAAAGTAGCATAAACTGGGTGGGTTAAACCATAGGAATTCATTGTAGGAGGCTAGATGTCCATAATCAAGGTGTTTCTTCTGAGGGCTGTAGTGGGAGGCTCTGTCTTAGGCCTCTCTCTGGGGTTTGTAGATGGCCTTCTTGGCATGTCTTCACATCATCCTTCCTCTGTGGGGGTCTTCTCCTTTTCATGAGAACACCAGTTATATTGGATTACTACTCTAGTGAATATATAACTGGTCCTCTATGCCATTCAACTCTTCACATTATAAATAAAGAGCATGGTGTTAATACATTTTAATTGTTGTTCTATGCATGTTGATCTGATTGTATAGTTTAATCCTAATGAAGGGTGCACCCTAATGAAGTCACCTTAATGAATTACGTCTGCAGTAACCCTATCCTATCTAATAAAAGAGTAATATGCAAATTTTCCATCACTCCAACACACATGATGGCCTCCCAATGTGGTCAAAGATGGCTGCCCTTATGTTGACACAAGATGGCCAGCAGGGGAGGGTAGTTGGGAGTGATCAGGCCAGTAGGGGAGGGCAGTTGTGGGTGATTAGGCCAGCAAAGGAAGGTAGTTGGGAGGGACCAGGCCTGCAAGGAAGGGAAGTTGGGGGCAATCAAGCCTACAGGGGAGGGCAGTTAGGGATGACCAGGCCGGCAGAGGAGGGAAGTTGGGGGTGACTGGGCTGCAAGAGAGAGCAGTTGGGCATCAATCAGGCTGGCAGGGGAGTGGTTAGAGGGTGGTCAGGCTGGCAGACAGAAGCAGTTAGGGGCAATCAGGAAGGCAGGCAGAAGAGCAGTTGGAAGCCAGCAGTCCTGGATTGTGAGAAGGATCCTAGATTGGAGAGGGTGCAGGCTGGGCTGAGGGAAAGCCTCCCCCCCCATGCACAAATTTCATGCACCAGGCCTCTAGAGAACACCAGTTATATTGGGTTAGGGTGCACCTTAAGGAAGTCACCTTAATGAATTACATCTGTAGTAACCTTATTTCCATATAATGTAACACTCTGATGTACCAGGGTTAGGACTTTAAAGTGTGAATGGGGTGGGAGCACACAATTCAACCCATAACATCAGGTATCCAGTTTTCTTATTTTTTTTCCTCTTCCTCTTTCATCTCACCAGAAGCACCAATGCTCTATTAGGCAAGACAACTTTGAGAGAAGGGGTAAGTCTTTAGTTAAGATGTTACAACTTCTAAGATTAAATTTTAATAAAACTGATGGAAGATGACATCATATGGGGTACATTTTGGGAAAATTAATTTATAATCATTCATTCCTTCATTCATTTTGCAGGGAAGAGAACAAGTTTAAGGACTAGGGGATGCACAGGACTGTCCATAATGGGAGCCCTTGCTGGTTTAGGGAGGAATGTAGCATTTGGAAAGTACATATAAAGCAGTATTTCTGAATATGTGGACCTTGGCTTAGAGTCTTCATTTAAATAGCAAATTCTTGGACCCTAACCCAGGCCTAAGGAACCCAAATCTCTGAGGGTGTTGCCCAGGACCTTTCTAACAAGTACCCACCCTATTGAAGATTGAGAGCTGTTCACATAAAATAGACTAATACAAAAGAACCTGTCTGGGTAGTTTATAGATATACCGTGTCCATATGTGAGCATGCAGATTAGTTTTCTTCATCTTTCAAAAGTCCAAAAGCTGGGGTTGGGATTTGCTCATGACACAGTGAGTCAGGAAAAACTGTGCGAAGCTCTAAAGATATTATTTTCTCTCTTAATTGTTCCTGCCTTTCAACCTAACTTCAACTGTGAAGTTAGCCTTTTGTCAAAAAAGAGAAGACTTTGGAGAACAAACGGTTGGGTGCTGCATTGGTTGGGGAGTGGAGATGGTCTTTTCTGAATTAGCTCAGCCTTTAGAACCAGTACTGTCACAGTACCTATGAGAGATGGCAATACAAAGTATATTCACCAAGGATGTCCTTTCCTTTCAACACACATGGACAATATGTATTTGTTTTCTCCCTACATAAAATTCCTTTATGTTTGCTCTGTAGTGGAAAAAAAATCTTTGAAAACCCCAAGTATTTAGCAGAGGGTAGCGGGAGGGTAGGGGATGGTTGGGATACTAAGAAGCAATTTAGGAAAGATTAAAAGCAATTGTTCTGTTACCCTTGGCAACAGAATCTAGATGCAGCCAATCAGCAGAGTTGATATATTGTTTTGACACACGTGCACATATTTCTAACATAAATAGCAACAGAGACCTAATAACAGTAGGTTTTAAAGCTGGAAACTGATGTCATTTCAAATGTGTCAATCAAAGAGAACCTCTGAAAGTTTTTTTTTCTTTTCAAGCTGACATTAAGTATATGCTGTAATGGCTTCTTAAGTGATGGTAGACTTCTGTCAGGCCATACAGGAGATGCTCAATCTATAATTACCCTCTTGCTTCTTGGAATGTGTCCTCTGGCACATCTTAAAAAAATAAAAAGAAACTTTAATGAAAAAAATTGAGTTCTACAGTAAAATTTATCTGTTCACATTACTAAAAAAAATGTGTTTATAAGAATGAACAGAATTAGACTAGAATTAACTTGTTTATCCCTAAAATAGATGCATTTATTTAGTTCCTATGTCCCTTGAATTTATGATAAAATTGTGCCAGTAAATTCTACTTACTTTTTTTTTAAGTCTTTCAAAAATTCGCATTTGGAGAGAACAAGGAGCAATAGGAGAGAACAATAGTATTAGGCTGCCCAGAGGAGACTAACTGGCATGGTTGGGGTTCAAGGACTGGTGACATTTACTGCCCAGTACAAAAAGGGATGGCTAGTGGGTCAGAATTCATTCTTCTCTAGTAGCAGTATGAGGAGCAGTATTAGTAAAAATAAATAAAAACAAAATGAATAACAGGTAGGATTTATAGAGTGCTTACTTGGGGTGTGCACCATGCCAAAACACTTAGCAGACATTAGCTCATGTAATCCTTACAATAAATATAGGAGGTAGGAATTACCACCTGGTGCAGAAGAGGAAACCTGTGTTATTTAGCCTCATCCTGCCACATAGCGATAAAGTGGCAGAGCTGGGGTTTGAGTGCAGGTCTATCCTGATCCAAAGCTTCTGCTCTCACCCATAGTTCCTGTGAATTTGCCCAACTCCCCGATGAGGTTGATCCTCCTTTATAGCAGGAATCTCAGGATTCCAGTTACACACTTAAGAACTGAACATAACCCCTGCTTTGCCACTCAACAGATGGTTAACTCTAGTCAAATTATGTAACTTATTTGAGCCTCCTTTTCCTGATGGGTTTAGAGAGTCCAATGTCTAACCCCAGAGCACCTGTGGGAGTCATTGAGATAATGTTGGATAAAGCTCTGTGCTTGATAAGGGGTCTCAATAAAAATGGGTTTCCTGCCTTGGCTGGGTGGCTCAGTTTGGAGCATCATCCGTACACCAAAATGTCAAACGCTTTTTTCTGCATCAATTGATATGACTGTGTGATTTTTATCTCTTAGTTTGTTTATGTGATGTATCACATTTATTGATTTGTGGATATTGTACCATCCTTGCATCCCCGAAATAAATCCTGATCTTTTCGATCTACTGCTGATCCAATTTGCTAGAATTTTGTTGAGGATTTTTGGCATCTATGTTCATGATGGATATTGGCCTGTAATTCTCTTTCATTGTGTTGTCTTTATCTGGTTTGGGTATTAGGGTGATGCTGGCTTCATAGAAAGAGCTTGGGAGTATTTCTTCCTCTTGAATTTTTTGGAATAATCAGAGAAAGATAAATATTACATGATCTCACTCATTTATGAAATATAACGAACAAAATAAACTGCTGAACAAAAACAGATCCAGAGACAGAGAAGCATTGATCAGATTCTCAAACTTCAGAGGGAAGGTAGAGGAGGGTGGGGGTAAAGGGGAGAGATCAACCAAAGGACTTGTATGCATGCATATAAGCCTAACCAATGGGCACAGACACCAGAGGGGTGAGGGCATGAGTGGGGGTAGGGGGAAAGCAATGAGGGGATAAGGACATATATATAATACCTTAAACAATAAAGAAATTAAAAATAAAAACAAAACCAAAAAACTCCAAAAATAAATAAATAAATGTTCTAAAAAAAAAAAAAGTCAAAATGTGGGTTTGATCCTAGGTATGTGAGGCAACTGATTGATGTTTCTCTCTCTTCCTTCCACTCTCTCAAAAAACAAATGAACAAACAAACATCAAAAAACACTCTGGAAACTATCCTTGGGTGTGAATTTAAAAAAGAGCTTCCTTGCTTTTCTTTTAAATATCTGTGTTAAGTATCAGGTAGTAGAATGCACATTGTAGATGGTCTGTTAATTTTCAGAATAAATAACTAAAGTAACTTTCAAAGTACAAATTATTGAGATTTATTCTTTTTTGCTATCAAGCTAGTCATCTTAATAAAGATACAACTACAGGTCAAAGTTCAACACTTGCTGCACAATAAAATCATCTGGGGGAACTAGAAAAACTACTGAATCCTGGGTTCCAAGATATTTTTGACTCACTCATTCCAGGGAATATACATGCTACCACTTAGATAAACCTCAAAATATATCTGCCTTTTAAAAAATTGAGGTGAAATTCACGTAACATAAAATTAAGCATTCAAGTGAATTATTCAGTATACTTAGTACCCAAACTGCGGCTCGCAAGCCACATGCGGCTCTTTGGCCCCTTGATTGTGGCTCTTCCACAAAATACTATGGCCTGGGTGAATCTATTTTGAAGAAGTGGCGTTAGAAGTTTAATTTAAAAAATTTGGCTCTCAAAAGAAATTTCAATCGTTGTACTGTTGATATTTGGCTCTGTTGACTAATGAGTTTGCCAACTAATGACTTAGTATATTCACAATGTTGTGAAATCAGCACCTCCATCTGGTTGCAAAGCATTGCATCACCCCCAAAGAAAACCCTATTCCATTTAAATAGGTACTTCTCATTCTCTTCCTCTCCCTAGCCCTTGGCAACCATCAATATATGTTCTGTTTCTATGGACTTACTGATTTCAAATAAATGGAATCGTACAATATGTGGCCTTTTGTGTCTGGCTACTTTGGCTTAGCATAACGTTTTTGAGGTTCATCTATTTGTAGCAGGTATTAGTACTTCATCCTTTTTTATGGATATATAATATTCCATTGTATGGATATCCATTCATCTGTTAATTTTCCACCGTTTGGTTATAATGAACAGTGCTTTTATGAACATGTATGTACATACCTGTTTTTAATTCATTTGCATATATATCTAACAGTGGAATTGCTGAATCATATGGTACTTCTATGCTTAACTTTTTGAGGAACCTGAAAACTGTTTTCCTTAGCATTGAACCATTTTGCAGTTTACCAGCAGTGTACCAGGATTCCAGTTTCTCCACATCTATACCACATCTTGTTATTTTCTTTTATTTTTTAATGACAGACATTCTTTGAGTATAAAGTTGCACAATGATACTTCATTGTGTTTTGATGAGCATTTCCCTAGTGACTAATGAATTATCTACTCATGTACTTATTGGCCATTTGTATATCTTTTTTGGAGAAATGTCTATTCAAGTGTTTGTAAGGCACCTATGTATCTTTGCCGCCCCTTTCCTGAAGGTGCTTCTAATGTGAAAAAGTTAAGAAAAATCACTGATGTAAGAGAAAGTGAAAAGCAAAAAGAAAAGAGATGTCAGTGACTTATTGTTTTTAGTATTTGCAGGTGGGAAAGGAAGTATTATGCATGATGCTATCAACTCAATGGTCTTTCGTTAACTGCTCCTATACCTGAAGAATTAAAAAAGTACAAAATTACATAAATGTGATTAGTATGTGATCCATGACTTCAGGATGGCATTAAAGGATGACTTTAAAAGGCCTAAACTCATGTTTAATATTTTAAGAAATCTTACATATATAAAATACCTGTTCTAGGCCAAAATGTTGAACTCTCCTGTTACATTTCATAATTAGGGTGCAGGTTTTTTTCACTTTTTAGAAATTATGGCAATAAAAGGAAAATAATTGACCTGAGTGCCATAGTGGGTGGTTGGATTAAGAAGAAAAATACAGTTTGTATCCATGGCCACCTGTGTGTTCCCTCCTTCCCTCAACTCCTCCCTTCTCTTCCCCTCTTTCTTCTGTAAACCATAATATGTGGAAAATAATACAGAAGTTTATCTGATTCTTATGCTCTATTAAGATGCCCATGTGGGCATTGTTGTTGGGTCGTTCTGATGTTGAATTTTTGGAATGCCTGTCCTGAAGTTTCCATGTCAGGGAAATTAAAATGAAAGAAACCCGTCAAACAGGTGGCAGATGTCTAGATATCTATTGTTCATTCTCCAACATAGAAAAGTAGTACATTTTCTTAAATGAAGGCTTTCAATAGGATTTTGACCCTAATCATCAATCCCTTTGTTGTCAGGGAGTGCTGCGGGTTGAATTCTTCAGGAGGCCGACCCTGACTTACACCTGGGAGAAGAAAGGGCAGAGGCAGGAACAGGTGAGGGGACCCATCAGACTGTGCTGTAGGCCTGACAAGGTCTCTGCCCACCCAACAGGAAATTTTGGTGCAGAGATTTCTCATCAGAGGAGTCCTGCTTTGGCCTATGCCCCACTGACTCAAGTCCTGGTATCATTGTCTTGCTCAGTTGTTGGCTAAGGGACATGGGGATAAAATGTGATCTTGGCTCCAACACTGAGGTTGGTCCCAAAGGACCCTGTAGCTGAAGGCTGTCAGCTGCTCACACTCCCCACAGCTGGGTATGGACCATTTCTTTTTCTTTTCTTTTTAAAGATATTTTTATTGATTTCAGAGAAGGGAGAGGGAGAGAGAGATAAAAACATCAATGATGAGAAAGAATTATTGATTGGCTGCCCCTGCACACCCCCCAAATGAAGATTGAGCCCACAAATCCGGCATGTGCCCTTGACTGAAATTGAACCCAGGACCTTTCAGTCTTCAGGTTGATACTCTGTTCACTGAGCCAAACCAGCTAGGGCTAGGCCATTTCTTGAAGAAGGTTTGAGTAGGGCATTTTTGTGTTTATCAGAGAAAGTTATCTCTTTAGTTGACATAGCTCACATAAATAATTATAGCAGGGGTGGGGAATCTCTTTTCTGCCAAGGCCCACTTGTATGTTTATAATGTTGTTCAGGAGGCATACAAAGTTGTCATCTTAAAAATTAGCCTGCTATATTTGGTGAAATACTTTATTAATTCACCCCTAATGCCTTGGCAGGGCTGGACCAAATGATTTCTTGGGCCTTATATGGCCCATGTGTCAGGGGTTCCCCACCCCTGAATTATAGTTAGGATGCAAAAAAAAAATGCATGTTAGCTATTTTCTTACCTCTAACCTGGCAGAGTTTCACTAAATGTGTTAAGTTTCTCAAAACAATACAACCTCCACAACTATGAAATTTAGCATAGTATTTAAAGAACACCTTTTGGGCTTATTCTTTTCATAGCTAATTCCAATATCAAACCACTGTTAGAATACAATGTCATCTAATATATCTGGAAAGAAAAAGCTTAGTATATAGTACCTGGCTTATAAAAGGGGTCAGTAAAAATAAAAATGAATCAATGAATTCAATTACATAATGAATTATAGCAAGTTTCTTAAATATCACTTCAATGCCATGGTATAAAGAAGAATAGCAGAATTATAAATACTAGGATGCTGGAGCCAAGTCCAGCTTTCAATTTCTTAAAATGTTAAACTATGTTTTGAGACCTTTGCTCTTTTGCAACTATTTGGACCATGACCACCACCACAACAAAAACAACAACAAAAACACCCCAAATTCAAAATGCATTTTGCAGGAAATTTTAATTGTAAAACCCCTGTGTGTTTTGGGGAACATTCAACCCATATGTTCTATTATTTAATTTACACTTAACCATGAGACAGTTGTTTTGTACAAGTCTATTGTGTCTTTGGTATTTTTTATCCATTTTTTTTCTTAGAAATAGGAAGTTTTGGTTAAGACAAGACTCTAAGAAGCCATCCTGAAGATCTGGGCTGAGGATGGAATGCACAAATTCTGGGCATTTTTGTTGGGGCTATCAAGTGGGCATGGTGACATAGCCTTTCTCCAGCCTTCATTCTTCTTCTTGCCCTCCCCCACCCCCCATGGGCTGTAGGTCTCTGCTAGATTGTGTGGAAACCCCTGTGAAGCCATGGTGTCTGTTTTCTCAGTCTGTTCAGTGGCACAAACCCCGTGGTGGTCACAGTAGCTGCCCATGGCCTGATGCTCTGGTATGGGAGGAGGGGTCCTTGCCAAGATCACAGGGTGAGGCTGAGGACCTTACGCAGTCAGTGGCCTTGTGGAAATTCCAGGGACCCGAAGAGCAGCCCTATTTTGAAGGAACTTGAAAAGGACAAAGAGTGCAATGCTGGTCTTTGCTTTGCCAAGAAGCCTCTTCTGAGGTCCAGCCACTTCTTTCAAGGACATCCTGGGGCAGGAGGAGAGTCATGGTTGTGCCTTTATGAATATTAAAGCTCATCAAAATATGTAGGAGGTGGGGGAGAGCAAGGAGTTATAACTTCCAGATCTTTCTCTACGTTATCTGAACAGCACCACAGATCTTTACCTGCTCATGGCAAATTTTCTCCACCAACGTAAAAGGAATTGGGACAAAAATGTTATAAAAAATGTTTACAGTTGAACTGAACATACAAATGAGCACTTGGCTGAGCATTTTCTAAAACTCACAATTTTCCCATGGATGCCATGGCTTCCAAACACTCATTTAAACCAAATCTGTGACATAGGTTGGGTAGAAGGAGGTGGTTCTCCAGCACTCACCTTCACTTGGATTTTTAAAAAGTTTTGAACAACCCCTTTATGTGGCTTGGGGTACTGCCTGATACCTGTTTTCTCTTCAGCTGACTTTTTCTTATAATGCACTGGGGTGGGGTGGTCAGAGCAATGCAATGTAATTATGGGGAGGCGACAGTTGTCCAGCCTGCCTGATCACCTGTCTCCTTGCACCCACAGAATCCAAAAAGCCAAGGCCAGGGCTGCGCTCAGTGGTTGTTCAACTGCAACAACTGCAAAGTTAAAACCATGAAAATAACTTGGGGATTCAGTACAATGCAGCTTACCTTGCATTTAGAATGAAATGCTGATAAATGGGTCATCACTTTTCTTGCTATGTATTTCTTCAAAATTTTTCTGTTAGACTTAACTGTTTTCAAAATGGTCAAATGAGGTGCTTGAGGGGTTAGGCAGATACATCCTCCCTCCCACGGTGATGAATTTTCTTCTGCTTTCAGGTAGAGAGCCAGGAATGATGAGGCTAGAGGTAGAAAACCTCAGCCTTCACACCCCCCAGCCAGGGGGTGCTGTACACAAGTGATGTACCTATGTGTAGCAGGGATGGAAGGGGCTTCAAATGTAATTCACTGTGGTGCCATTTGAGAAGCTGATGGTGGAGAAGGGGAGTATTATATACATAAATAGTGGAGTGAGCCCTGCATTAGACTCTGCCTTCTGCAACAAAGAGAATGGGCACAATAGGACAGAGTTACAGAATTAAACACATTTCTAAAATCATTAATAGACATTTCATACATTGCTCTACCTTCTAAGAAGTAAGTGGAAATACCAATGAAAGGCTGATTGGATGGCACTGAAGCTTTGTGAGGAATCTATACAGATTTGACTTTTTATACAGTGGAGTTGACCTTCTAAAAACCAACCAGAAGTACATATGCACAGAAAACAGAAATGTCCTTCAAATATTTTTTAGAATGAATAATCTATCAATCTGGGTTTCTGTTTAACATGATTAAAGTCAAAACCTGGCTCAGGGATATATTCTCTTGTATTTTATTCAACAGATTTTTAATTCCTTGGGGTGAGGAGATCACATGTACTACTCAATGAACCTTTGCTTTGAGTACCTCAAAGCCATGATCAGAATAAATGCAGAAGAGTTTAAGGTGGTCATGCCATTGTGCTAATGTTGTTGTACTCACTAGAAAGATGAGATGGTGAGAGGCCACCACCAGAAAAGTGGGACTTCACATCTTGACCTCAGCATCATGGGGTCCTGGAATACGCATGAGCACCAAGTATTGTCCAAGTAGTGAATAATAAAAGAATAACTACTGTTTGGGGGATGCTGTGTTTAGTATTAAAAATATTTGCATATTGGAAACACTGGAATCATTGGTACTTTTTCAAACACCTGCTTACTTATCCATAATCGCCAGGGCCAGTGGGCTATCTGAAATAAAGCATAGTGGGCTCTGGAGGTACCTTTGACAGACTAGGGTCTTTAAAGTGTCCTCCTACTTAATTGGTGACATTACTCCTAAATATATTTTGTCAAAACATCCTTTGTGTTTGCCTCACAGCAAATGTTTTGTACATCTTAAACATTTGTATTGCACATTACAACTTTTTCAACTGAATAATTGAGATAAATAATGAAAATATGAGTTCTAATTTCTAGAGAAGACAACAAAGATGTATTAACTCTTTCATTAAGTACTTGACTTGTTGAGATTATATCTTAACCTATGGTTTTATCCATGGCTGCTCTTTTGGAAAGCACATTTTTTTTTCTTGAAAAGTCATTGTATAATATGATATTATACTTGTGTAATATATTTTTTTAATTTTTTCTTTATTGATTTTTTACAGAGAGGAAGGGAGAGGGATAGAGAGTTAGAAACATTGATGAGAGAGAAACATAGATCAGCTGCCTTCTGCACATTCCCTACTGGGTATGTGCCTGCAACCAAGGTACATGCCCTTGACTGGAATTGAACCTGGGACCCTTCAGTCTACAGGCCGACACTCTATCCACTGAGCCAAACCCATTAAGGCTACTTGTGTAATATTATGTGTGATTATATAAAAGTCATCCTATATAGGTCATCTCATAATGTGCCAATATATGATGTTATATCATATCATACTGTTATTATTAATTCTTCTATAAAGAGAATGGGCAGGGTAACTAAAATCCCACAGGATATTTTTCAATTTTGGCCTTATTGGTAAATAGTTTCCTTTTTCTCTTGAAATCATGTGCTCTTTATGTTCTGTGTGTCCTTCCTCTTGCTTATTCCAGCTAAGACATTTTTCCCCTTCCCCTCACATTTAATTTTTTCTCCTCTTTAAAGCAAGTTTAAGGCCCACTAAACCCAGTGGCTTTTCCTGATTAATCTTAGGTGGCTCTTAGTACTCCCAGTTTTATTCTAATTATTATAAACATGCTCACATAAATGTTTTGTTTTAGTTTCAAGTGTGTTGGTTTTATTGTCCAGTAGAGTAGTGTTGTGGAGCGGAGGTGAATGAAAGACCATGGGAGCCCAAACCAAATTAAAATTTAGAGAGCCTTTATTAGCCGGTCTGGAGAATGCTCTGCCATCCTGACGCAGGGAGACCAGAGAGCAGCCCCGACCCCTTTGTGCAAGACCACTTTTTTTTCTCTTTTATTTTTTTTTATTTTTATTCTTTTATTTACAATATAACTTATATTTAATAGTAGTACATATGTTTTCCTCCCCCCCCAATATCCTCCCCCCAACCTCCCTTACCCCCCAGCACATGTTCCCACCTGCCCGCCTCCCCACCCCAGTGTCTTTCATTCATTGGTTATGCTCATATGCATGCATACAAGTCCTTCGGTTGATCTTCCCCTGCATCTGCCTCCCATCCACTCCAGCCTTCCCCCTGTAGCTTGACAGCCTGTTCAAGGCCACCCTGACTCTATATCAATCACTTCCCCCTGTTTCTTTTCTTCAAAAATATCTTGCCTCTGCATACTAGAAACAAACGTATAAGAGCAAAAAAAAAGTTTGAGTGTCAGTTTCAATGTCAAATAGTTCTTCATGTGTACATGTCAGCAATGGTATCCAGATGGTGGACACATCGTGGCAATGCAAGATCCATCCTCTCTGGTATGGTCCTGGGCCGCCTGCAGCCATGCACAGCTGCCGACTGCTAGTATGGCAAGGTGTCGTCAGCGTCCACCATCTCTGGACCGTCCTCGTGGATGGAACAGACCCGTCAGTTCCTCACTATCGCAGGAACCCACATGGTCTTGGAGTTGTTCTCTGCAAACACACAAACACATTCTCGACCAAAAGTTAACAAAGGGGTCCTCTCTGCAAAATAGACTTGGGATTCTTTTTATTTTTGCCTAAATGATTTTCCTTTGTTTTGACACCATGTGTGTTTTTTCATGGGTGTCCTGCAGTTGGTTTTACAAATGGAATTTTCTTTTCTGGAGTAAGAATTTTCTACATGTATTTTACTTATAGGATATTTTTGCTTACATGATATTACCCCACTGTCCCCCCCTTTTTTTTTGGTTAATAGGGGCTTTTGGAAATTTTATTTTGCAGTCTTGGTAATTTTAAATTTTAATTTTTGCACACAAATATTACTGCTTCAGGTTCTTTGGATGTTAGGCAATTTTGCAGTGATATGAACTACTAATAGATATTTTAGTTAATGTTTTAGGAAAAGCTTTTTGTCCAGTACACTTAGATTTTCTTGAGTATTCACTTATTTCACTTGGCCAATTTAAATTAATCTGAAAACTTGATTACTATTTTACTGTCAATTTTAATACTCAAGCAGAAATCTTAGTTTACCCAGTAAATACTTGTGGAAAGGAATATTTGCATTTTTTAGTAGGTCCTCAGCATTCCTGGTAATAAACTAAATTTAGATATAGGGCAGCTATTGCTGGCTGAGTCTCTGTCTGCCACCTGGGTCCCGGTGTGAGTTGTGCGTGGGAGGCGTAGCAGCCGTGAGGGTAGGAGACCTTTCTCAGGAGGGGTGAGAATTCAAGCCCCTGCAAGGTTTGTGGATAAGGGTCTGTGCCCCACCTCTGTTGATCTTTTAGTTCTCTCCTGTTGGCCCCTCTGCGACTGTGCCTCTCTTAGGTTGTTCCTTCCCTGAGGAATCTTACCCGTCTCTGGCTAACCAGCCATCCTCCAGGGCCAAACAGGGTGATGTGAAGGTCAGTCCTGTCTCCTTTGTAGTCTATGCCCCCGTGGCCTCCACGTCCAGCACCTGCCTTGGGGTCCCCTCGCCTGCTGGCGGGGTCCCGGTACTGATCACATATCTCGGGTGACCCATGTTTCTTCTCCAGAGAGGGCTCAGCTCACGCCATTGGTCGAGAGACAGATCCATGGTGCCAGCTGCTCAGAGGCTTCAGCCCCAGCTTGAATTGAAAGTTCAAGCATCAGCTGTGTGTATTTGGATAATAAGAAGAGGGTCCCTCTTGGCAAAAGGGCCAGAGGGGCCAATATAGAATGCTAGGATGCCTTCCCAGTGCCTTAATCCCTTCTGAAAGGGATTAATTCCTTTCCTATCTTTTTTTTAAGTTGCTGCCCAATATTCAAAGAATTAGTTTGTAAGTTTATTTGGGATAATTGTATAATATGCTGTTGTCAAATATCAAATATTATAATGACATTATAGAATAATATCATGTAAGGGTATTGTGGTGTCACGGGAGGTTAAGGAGGGCCTAGCCTAAGGACTGGTGTCCATAAGAGATGACATGCTCTAGGCCATGTTAATTCAATCTCAAACTAGCTGCCAATTTTTTTTATAACTTTATATAAACTTTGTCAGGGATGTAAAAACACAAATTACTTACCTTAGTTCAAGCATTCAAATATATTGACTTTCCCCCTTACTCCCACCACCTGCCACTTACCCTGAGGTTTGACATTTTGATGGACTTTTCTCAGTCTCTGGATCCATTCTTGTTCATCAGTCTATGTCATTCATTATATTCCTCAAATGAGTGAGATCATGTGATATTTGTCTTTCTCTGCCTGGCTAATTTCACTTAGCATAATGCTCTCTAATTCCATCCATGTTGTTACAAATGGTAGGAGCTCTTTCTTTTTTACCGCAGCATAGTATTTCATTGTGTAGATGTACCACAGTTTTTTAATCCACTCATCTGCTGATGGGCACTTAGGCTGTTTCCAAATCTTAGCTATGATAAATTGTGCTGCTATGAACATAGGGGTACATATATCCTTTCTAATTCACCTTTCTAGTTTCTTGGGGTATATTCCTAGAAGTGGGATCACTGGGTGGAATGGGAGCTCCATTTTTAGTTTTTTGAGGAAACTCCACACTGTTCTCCACAGTGGCTGCACTAGTCTACAATCCCTCCAACAGTGCAGGAGAGTTCCTTTTTCTCCGCATCCTCGCCAGCACTTGTCATTTGTTGATTTGTTGATGAAAGTCATTCTGACTGGTGTGAGATGGTACCACATAGTCGTTTTGATTTGCATCTCTCAGATAATTAGTGACTTTGAGCAAGTTTTCATATGTCTCTGGGCCTTCCTTTTTTCTTCTTTAGAAAAGGTTCTATTTAGGTCTGTTGCCCATTTTTTTTTATTGGATCATTTGTCTTCCTTTTATTGAGTTGTGTGAGTTGCCTGTAGATGCTTGAGATTAAACCTTTATCACTGATAACATTTGCAAATATGTTCTCCCATACAGTGGGTTTTCTTGTTGTTTTGTTGATGGTTTCTTTAGCTGTGCAAAAGCTTTTTATTTTGACGTAGTCCCATTTGTTTATTCTGTCTTTAGCTTCCATTGCCCTAGGAGCAGTATCATCGAAGAAGTTCTTTTGGAATATGTCTGAGATTTTATTTCCTGTAGATTCCTCTAATGTTTTTATGGTTTCCCATCTTACGTTTAAGTCCTGTATCCATTTTGAGTTTATTTTTGTGTATGGTGTAAGTTGGTGGTCTAGTTTCATTTTTTTGCATGTATCTGTCCAATTTTCCCAACACCATTTATTGAAGAGACTATCTTGACCCCATTTTATGTTCATACGTCCTTTGTCAAATATTAATTGAGCATAGTGGTTTGGGTTGATATCTGGATTCTCTATTCTATTTCATTGATCTATATGTCTGTTCTTGTGCCAGTACCAGGCTGTTTTGAGAACAGTAGCTTTGTAATACAGCTTGAAATCTGGTATTGAAATCCCACCGACTTTGTGCTTCTTTCTCAGGATTGCTGTGGCTATCCGGGGCCTTTTTTTATTCCAGATGAATTTTTGGAGAGTTCTTTCTAGGTCTGTGAGGTATGCCATTGGTATTTTAATGGGGAGTACATTAAATTTATAGATTGCTTTGGGTAGTATGGACATTTTAATTATGTTGATTCTCCCAATCCATGAACATGGTACGTTCTCCTATCTGTTTACATCTTCCTCTATCTCTTTTTTTAGTGTCCTGTAGTTTTCTGCGAATAGGTCTTTTACCTCCTTAGTTAAGTTTATTCCTAGGTATCTTAATTTTTTTGGTGTGATGGTAAATGGGATTGCTTTTTTAGTCTCTCTTTCTGTAAGTTCACTATTGGTGTATAGAAATGCCATAGATATCTTGGCATTGATTTTGTAGCCTGCTACATTGCTGAACTCATTTATTAAGTCTATTAGCTTTTTTATGGAGTCTTTCGGGTTTTTTATGTACAATATCATGTCATCTGCAAATAAGGATAGCTTTACTTCTTCTTTTCCAATTTGGATGCCTTTTATTTTTTCTTCTTGTCTAATTGCAATGGCTAATGCTTCCAGGACTATGTTGAACAGGAGTGGTGAGAGTGGGCAACCCTATCTTGTTCCTGTTCTTAGGGGAAATGGTTGTAGTTTTTGCCCATTGAGTATGATGTTTGCTGTGGGTTTCTCATATATGGCTTTTATTATGTTGAGGTATGATCCTTCTATTCCTACCTTCTTGAGAGTTTTTATCAAGAAAGGGTGTTGGATTTTGTCAAATGCTTTTTCTGCATCAATTGATATGACTATGTGATTTTTATCTCTCAATTTGTTTATGTGATGTATCACATTTATTGATTTGTGGATATTGTACCATCCTTGCATTCCTGGGATAAATCCTACTTGGTCATGGTGTATGATCTTTCTGATGTACTGCTGAATTCGATTTGCTAGAATTTTATTGAGGATTTTGGCATCTATATTCATGAGGGATATTGGCCTGTAATTCTCTTTCATTGTGTCATCTTTATCTGCTTTAGGTATTAGGGTGATGTTAGCTTCATAGAAGGAGTTTGGAAGTGTTCCATCCTCTTGAATTTTCTGGAATAGTCTGAGGACTATAGGTTTTAGTTCTTCCTTGAATGTTTGGTAAAACTCCCCTGTGAAGCCGTCTGGCCCTGGGCTTTTGTTTGCTGGAAGCCTTATGATGACTGATTCACTTTCTTCCACAGTTATTGGTCTACTGAGTTGTTTAGATTCTTCCTGATTGAGTTTTGGGAGGTTATATTTTTCTAGAAATATATCCATTTCCACCAGGTTGTCCAGTTTGTTGGAGTAGAGTTGTTCATAGTATTTTTTAACAATCCTTTGTATTTCAATGGGGTCTGTTGTTATTTCACCCCTTTCATTTCTGATTTTATTTATTAGGCTCCTCTCTCTTTGCTTCTTGGTGAGTCTGGCTAGAGGTTCATCAATCTTGTTTAATCTTTCAAAGAACCAGCTTTTGGTTTTGTTGATCTTCTGTATTGTTTCTTTGGTCTCTATGTCATTTATTTCTGCTCTGATCTTTACTATTTCCTTCCTTCTGCTTACACTGGGCTTTTCTTGTTGCTTTCTTTCTAACTCTTTGAGTTGTTGGGTTAGATAATTTATTGCCGCTGTTTCTAGTTTTTTGCAGTAGGATTGTAGAGCTATGAACTTCCCTCTCAGAACTGCTTTCACTGTGTCCCATAGATGTTGGATTGTTGTGCTGTCATTGTCATGTTTTCTATCTCTTCCTTGATCTCTCTAGTAACCCAGTCATAATTTAATAGCATGCTGTTTAGTCTCCATGTGTTTGATTTCTTTGGATGGTTTCTATTGTAGTTGATTTCCAGCTTTATGCCTCTGTGATCTGAGAATATGCTTGATATGATTTCTATCTTCTTAAATTTGGAGAGACTTTGCCTATGACCCAACACATGGTCTATCTTTGAGAATGACCCATAGGCACTTGAAAAGAATGTATATTCTGTGGCTTTGGGGTGAAATGATCTGAAGATGTCAATTAATTCCTTCTGGTCTAGTGATTCAGTGAGGATTGATGTTTCTTTACTGATTTTTTGTTTAGAGGATTTGTCCAATGGTGATAGTGGGGTATTAAAGTCTCCTACTATGATTGTATTGCTGTCTATCTCTCCCTTGATGTCCTCTAGGAGTTTTAGTATGTATTTGGGTGCTCCTGTATTGGGTGCGTATATGTTTACCAGAGTTATTTCTTCTTGTTGGATTGCTCCCTTTAGTATTATGTAGTGGCCTTCTTTATCTCTTGTTACATCCTTCACTTTGAGATCTAATTTGTCAGATATAAGTATTGCTACCCCAGCTTTTTTTCCATTTCCATTCGCCTGAAGAACCTTTTTCCATCCTTTCACCCTCAGTCTGTGTGCGTCTTTTTTTTTGGAGGTGGGTTTCTTGTAGACAGCAGATATATGGGTCGTGTTTTCTTATCCAGTCTATTACCCTATGTCTTTTGATTGGAGCATTTAAACCATTTACATTTAAAGTTATTATTGATAGATAGTTATTTGTAGCCATTTTTGTTCTTTGCCCCTATGTTCTTTCATGGCTTCCTATTGCTTTTCACAGCAGACCCTTTAGCATTTCTTGCATTGCTGGTTTGGTGGTAATGTATTCCCTTAGACCTTTTTTGTCTGTGAAGCTCCTGATTTGACCTTCAATTTTTATTGATAGCCTTGCTGTGTACATTATTCTAGGATTCAGACCCTTTCTTTGCATAACTTTGTATATTTCATTCCAATACCTTCTGGCCTGATAAGTTTCTGTTGAGAAATCACTTGCTAGTCTGATGGGGATTCCTTTGTAGGTGACTTTCTGTCTCTCTCTGGCAGCTTTTAGGATTCTCACTTTGTCATTGATGTTTGCCAATTTAATTATAACATGCCTTGGTGTAGGTCTTTGGGGGTTTAATTTGCTTGGAACTCTGTGAGCTTCTTGGATTTGTGTGGGTTTTTTTCTTTCCTATATCAGGGAAGTTTTCTGTCATTATTTCTTCCAACAGGTTTTCTATTCCTTGCTCAGTTTCCTGTCCCTCTGGAAGCCCTATTATGCAGATGTTGTTTTGTTTCATGTTGTCCCAAAGTTCCCTTAGGCTCTCCTCCTGCTTTTTAATTTTTTTTCTAGAAGATGCTCTACTTGGGTGTTTTTTCCTACCTTGTCTTCCAGCTCACTGATGTGGTCCTCTGCTTCATCTAGTCTACTCCTGATACTTTCTATGGAGTTCTTTACCTCAGCAATGTCACTTTTCATTTCTTCTTGGGTCTTCTTCATTTCCTCTTGATTCCTCCTCAATTCCTCATGGTTCTTACTCATATTGGCTTCTGTTCTCTTCATCCACCCTATGACCATTTCTCTGAACTCTCTCTCTGACAGGTTGCTTGCTTCCATTTCGATTACCTCTTTTTCTGGTGAGGCTTGTTTTTCTTTCATTGGTGGGCTATTTCTTTGTCTCTCCATGGTCTTTCTTCTCTGTGTGTCTTGTTATGTAGTTCTCACTCTCCTGTGTTGATTTAAAGGCTCATACTACAACAAAACCAGGTGCGGCACACCAGGCACTGAAGAAGAATGTATTCACAGTATTGGTAACTCCAAATTAAAAGTGATTGCCAGCGGAAGGTAAAATAGGTGATAGGTGGTATAAAAGAGAGTAAGAGAAAATACACTCACACACACAAAATAAATAAAGAAAGAAAGAAAGAAAGAAAGAGAGAAAGAAAAGAAAGAACAAAAAAGGGAATGCCAAAATAAAATTGGGAAAAGGGGAAGGAGTAAAAAGAAAGGAAAAGGGAGTAAACTATAAATATGGGTTGGAAACTCCCAGAGGACCGCCACTAATCCCAGCAAAAGCCAGCAATGAGTACCTGGAGATTGATACAAACTACATACAACAACTAATATCAAGGGACGTTAGGGAACACAGAACCTTAAATCTATCAAAAAACAATGTAAACATCACCAAAACACAAAACAATGCCAACCCCCGCCCCACAAAACAAATTAAAAGGAAAGAATAACCAAACCAATCTCACAAATATGCATAAAATGTAAACAACATCAGCAGGACCCAGAGAAAAACATTTTAGGATAGTGAAGTCGGAGAAGCATTAGATGTGTATGGACTTGGAGCAGGTGGTTGGAGCTTGGATATAAAAGTGGGGTGAAATTTTAACAGGGGGTAAAAAGAGAGAATAAGGAAAATCTAAACCAGAAAAACTGTAAGGGGAATAAGACACTAACTAGGGAAAGATTAGCAAGAGAGTGCTGGCATAAGGGTGAAGTTGAAGTAGAGTAAGAGATACTAAAGGGTAGATGAAAAAAGACTATATAACACTAATCTCTGAGTAGAATAAAGATGGAATAAAATGGCACTTAAAAAATTTAAATAGTAGTAGAAATAAAATTGATTCCTTAATTTGTGTTACACAAGAGACAATTTGTGATTCAGCCCCTAGGTGGCAGTGTTTCTGAATTGACCTCCGGGTCTATTGGTCCTCTCTAGCCTGATCTAAAATCCCGCCATGTCTATGGTATTTACTACTGATTTGTGGAAATAGGCTACCCCAGAGATGCCTCTCTAATTGTGAAGACCTCTTCTGATCCCCAGCGTCAGAAAAACAGCTCGCCCCTGTGGTCTCCCAGGTTCTCCCCCACCAGGGGATCCCCCGTTCCTCATTCAGCGCTGAGAAATTCGGATTTAGAGAGGACAAACGCAGGCGCTCGAACTCATGTCCTGCTCGTATGTTTGCGTGAAACCCTTTCTCCCCTTGGGTTTGGCAGCCCCGCTCCCTACCAAAACTGCCAGGCTGGCCTTCTCCTTCAGGTCCAAATGGGTTGCCCTCTATGTATCCCCCCTGTCATCAGCTCCGAGGACCCTCTTCCACGTTTGCCGGCTCCAACAGCCGCAGGTTTTTCCTCTTTTTTTCCCCCAGGCGAGAAACTCCCTGTGTTACCAGCTCCCTTAACCCCC
The DNA here is from genome assembly GCA_027563665.1 of Antrozous pallidus. NCBI lineage: Eukaryota > Metazoa > Chordata > Mammalia > Chiroptera > Vespertilionidae > Antrozous > Antrozous pallidus. Next base: position 42,593,977 of record CM050514.1, on the reverse strand, counting down.
GGAGAAACCTGACCTTTCCGTGGCGGAGCACAGGTTTCCTTGGAATCCGCTTCTTCACCAACTAGGAACCGATGTTGGGGGGGAGGTGGGGGTCTCAGACGCCCAGTGGGTACCGCAACTGTAAAATCTTCAGGCTCTTCCCCTTTAAGATGGCACAGCAGCCTCTGAGCCAGGCTCCGGGAGAGAACCCAGCCGCACAGAGCCACTCCCTTGAGGTAGGCTAATCTAAGCAGTCACCCTCCTTCTCCCAAAGCCGGCTGTCCCCCCACTCGCCAACAAACACTCCCAGCGCGACCCTCAGCTGCTCACTCTGTCTACCGCGGTACACAAATGATTCTGTGTCCTTCTGTCCCGCCGCCATCTTTTCTTTTTCTGTGCAAGACCACTTTTAAGCACATTAACCACATCCTGTTTTTGCACAACAAACAATCCAAGATAAAACAGTTTTCCCAAGAAAAACTGCCATTGATGACCATGCTACCCACAGGGTCATCCTGTTCTTCAGAAAGCTGACAGTGTTCTATCTTGCAAGGCCTACATGCTGGGAAGGGGCCATGAGGCCATATCTCAAGGCCTGACCTGGTGTCAGCACTGACTACTCTATCTGGGGCACAGTCCATGGCCTCAGCAGTGCTCAAAAATTCCCACTCTACAACAGTAGAACCAAAACAACAGTGAAGCATTTAATGCAGACAAACTTAACCAAGAAATATATGCACATTGTTCCTGAAAACCACTAGAATGTGTTCTCTATGAAGACAAGGATCTTTGTTTTGTTCACTGATGATCTGGAGCTTCTGGATCATGGTAGGTGCTCAATAAATATTGTTTGAGTAAATGAATACCCAGGAGTCCAACCATGTTGCCAGTTGTAATTGTTCTTAGAACTAACCCTCCAGAAGAATTTCTTTGGGACTGTAAGACTCACTTGTAACCTCTGGACCCTGCATTTCACCATTTGTGCAATAGTGATTATGATTCAGTAAGCAGAAATTATTTGCTCTTTGTTCAAAACGTTAATGACAACTCCCCCCCCCCCCCACCCCCAAGCTAATGTTCTATGTGCAGAATTCCCTTTCTAAAATCAAAACCCTCTGGGATGGAGAGTAGCTACATTTGGTTTTGACCAACACTAAGATGACCGGCAGCCACCAGCTCTGCTGTGCATTTTAAGTCACAATTTTGAAACGAAGTCACTGACTGGCACCACTGGCCCTTTATTATCAGAACAGCTATTGAATGAAAGTTGTTTTTTATTCCGGTGTAGTGCTTTTGAAAGGAGGACAAGTGAAGATTAATCCTTAGGATTAAAAGAAATTTTAACCTTAGGGTTAAAAGAAATTGGAAAAAAGAAAAAGAAGTGGCAAAATTATAGCTTGTAAAATACTTCTTTTTTCATGAAGAGAGGCAGAGGCCTTGAGAATTGGGAGATGGTGTTTGCTTAGTTCAGCAAGGCTTCCTTTGGAAATACTTGGATCAGAAATGGCTATGAATTCACACCTGTAAAATTCCTTCTTCCTTCTATCCCCATAACTAATGTCTCAGCTTATAATTGTGTTTGAATTAACTCACATCAACCACAAGGCCACTGCTTGTCAGGAGTTGCTCTATCCATCAGAGGAGGCAGGTATCCAATTAGCCAGGTGACAGGAAAGAATGGGAGCTACACACTGTAGACTTGGTTGCCTGAAATCTATGAGATGTGTCAGTTATTGAGGGGATTCTCAGCAGAGACAAGAGAGGGACAAATCGGGAAGTATTCAGGTTGCACTTCTGGGCGGAGTCCCTTCTACCCTAAACCCAACACTCTGAGAACTGAAACTTGGCCCCTTTGCAAGATTAGGCTTCCCAAATTAGCTGTCTTTAGTGACAGCAAAAATGCCTGCCTGTCCCCTTAAGCAAGACTCTCCACCTGAGTGAGAAACCAGAAGCATGGCCCCAGCCCAGAACAGGTGTTTAACGGGGGAGCTGAGAGCCAGCAGGCTTCCACACGCAGAAACTTTGAGAGCATTGCTGTAGGGATTTGGCTGCGTGATAAGCTTTTATTACTGGTAAGCAAAATTAAAGGAAAGTTTTTATAATGCTGGCACTGGAGCTAACAGGGCATACTTGCTGGTGCACTTGGAAATCCTAAGTTTTGTTACACTTTTAGAAAGTTAGCATCTTTTATTACAATCAAAGCCTGTGTTGAGAAATGATGTTAAAGTTTCAGTTTGTCAAAGTGTTTCCAAAAGCATTACTGTTATTCTCACCATTTTTGAAAACTGTGTTTATAAACTCTATGGAATTTGTTTTCAGTAACGTGTGGGATGTTGGAGGCAACCTCTCATTAATAATCTTATTTTATTCTCAGAGTGTCTGTATAAAGTAAGTTGGGTGAGGGTCGTTTTGATCACTTATGTTATAGAGCAGTGGTTTTCAACAAGAATTTTTAAAACATGCACTGCCTAACTGTTTAGTCAGGACCACTGACCACTTTCCCCTCAGACTGTCAAATAAAAAAGAGACATCAGTCAACACAACAATAGCTATCCTATATGACTGTTCAAAACTAAACCTATTCCTTTGTCAGATCAGCAAAAATATATTTTTTGGTGTGCCACAGAATTTTAGTGATTAGTTTATGTGTGCCATGAGATGAAAAAGATTGAAAGTGCTGCCATAGAGGATGAAGTTGAGGCAATAGAGAGCAATCATTTTGTTTCTTTTGCTGAAAGCCTTGTTTCTAGAAAACAAATACCATCCTTCTTAAAAAGTCTAGTCGTTTTTTTTGTTTGTTTGGTTGTTGTTTTTTGCGAAAGACACATTAGAAGACCACAGGAAGGACACAGTATTTTCTTTCCCATTTCGATCTAAATTGGATCTTCACAATATTCATTCTGACAGCCCCCTATGTTTTCCTTGGTTGCTTAGCACCAAGTAGTCATACCTATGTATGCATTGATGTGATTTGTTTAGTTCCTTTCAGACTGCCATCCTCATGAGGGCAAGCGTGTTGTGACCACAGTATCGCCAGTACCCAGCATCTCTGCTTGGTACACAGTAGGTGCTCGATAAATTTCTCTCCAAGGGACAAAAGTTTACTGAGTAAGAATTAGCAATCTGTTTACATTTGAAAGTATCAAAAAGCAAGATTATGGAGAAGTTGGGGGTGAATTAATCTAGCTGGAAAAGAAATAAAACCATTTGCTTCAGATAATTAGAGTTGTAAGAACAAATATTATTTACCTATCTTTTTATTTTCTTTTTCACGTTGCTCCTATCTCAGAAATGAGGACAAAGAACAGGGAGCACAGGTAGGCAACTGGGGTGGTTCTGAAAGATTCCTAAGTAGGAGGATTAGAGCTGTCTTTCCAGAGAGTTAAAACCTGGGTTCTTTGTGTAACGGCTTGGAGTGCCCTGAAAAGTTCCAAAGTTGTGTGCAGACTTACAGTGAAGAGATTCAAGGTGAACTTAAGGAAGTGTCCTCGAGTATAAAGAGAACTCTCAGTGGATTAGTAAGAGTTAAGTGCAGAATGTGTTCAGTGGAGGGAGACCTAATAGGAGAGCTCAAGTTAGGCGTCACTCCCAGCTCTCTCCCATGGGCTGTGCAGCCTTGGTGAAGTCACTAAGCCACTCTGGGCCATCATTTCTGAGCTTGAATTGGAGGACATTTTCTAGTTCTAAAAATCCACAGTGGTTTGTTCTTCCAAGTCATGTGTCCTTTTTAGGAATAGAGTTCCTAAATATTTTTTAAACATTTTCATTTAACTGTTTTAATAAAAATTTTGTTTTCATGGGACAAAAAAATAAAAGTATGTTTCTTTGTGATTTATACCTGTAGGAAGCCTAGTTGAACCATGAGGCTATGACAAAGGCTCAGCAATCTACCTTGTGGTTTGTTATCCTACATGCAACATACCTTCATGGGAAGAAAGAGCCTTGTGAACTCAGGTAAGTGCAGTGATGATAAGAATCTCAGGTAGATTTTCCTGAAATGGCTTGCCCGTACTCACCATGGGCTATTCTTCTAATCTAAGCCCAGGGCTCTTGTAATTATCTAATAAAAAGATTGCACTGCTTTCCCAATATATGGAAAAGAGTTTATGTGATTTTTGAAATATTTCATTGCTACTAGGGACAGCTTTGGTTCAGCTCTCCTCAGGAAAAATAATTCTGGGTACTTTGATACAATTGAGTATTAGTGGCTGGGATAGGTTAGGCCTGGGAGGCCCACCAAAAGTCTGGTGAGAACCACAGGTCAAATAGGTTATAAGTTGAGTCCAATCAAGAGAGGGCGAGAATGCCAGAGTAGTGTGCAGGTTGCAGATTGGCAAGCAGAAGGCCACTTCACTTTATTTATTCAGTAAACATGCAACATTTCTTGTACTACAGTATTCCTGGTCACCCTGTGCCTTTATGATTACTTACTCAACTGAATCATAATAATTTATGTCTATGATTAGCACCCTCTCCCCCATGAGTCTGGAATCTGTGAGGGCAGGGACTAGTTCTTCTCTGTAATATCCCTGTCCCAACTCCCAAAGTACGATGGTTCAAGTACAGTGCCTGGCACATCATAGGTGACCATCCACATCATCACACAAACACTCATGATTATTATTATAACCATATGGCTTTTGCTTTTGCCATTATTATCCGAAGGAACAACTATCTAACTTACTGGTAAATCATGAATTTTGATTGCCCATAACAACCAATTTAGATAAAATATGCAGGCAAAAAGGGATATAATTAGTTAATGACATACTGTTTGATCTTACTAAAAAATGTACTTGTCTTTATGAAACAATAAAACTTGAATTCTATCACCTATATAAATATTGATAAAAGATTCTCCTTTTCATTAAAGTGTCTGTGGGAGAATTAAGGAAGATACGCATGGACATTGACTTGTGTGTTTAAAAACTCCAGCTCTTTACAATGTAGTTTCCTAAAATTTAAGATTCAGGAATATTCTGTTTTCCTGCCTAGTGGGTAATACCAAGGACCTGCCATGTGATCTTACAGTCCTACTAGCTATCTTGCAACCTCACAGTTGATCTATCTCTCCTATTATGATTTTGTATGTAGGTTGTTACATGCATCAAAATCATTTCCAGCACAATGCTAACCTTCTCAGCGATGCATATGTTTAAAATAAAAAGGATTGGAAATAATATAAAAAAAATCAGTGTGTGATCCATTGACTATATAATAGTGCTGCAGGGCTTTTTTCTTTCCTCATTTGTAAAATAATGTACACACGTGTGCTCATAATAAACATTTCATATATGCCTTCAGTTTTTTCCTCTCCTCACAAATAAAATCCTATCTGTGAGGACACTGATGCTGAAGGTAAATAATGACACAATTTTGTCCTTTATGATCCCAAGCACCAGTAATGTCCTTTCCTGGGCCTTTTTACCATTTGCCTAATTCTCTGTCGCCCTCACCATTTCAGGCTAGTTGCTTGCTGTTCGTGTCCACAAGAGAGGAGCAGCAATACCATTATGGGATGCCCTAACAAAAGACTTCCACAATCATTTTCTAGCATCTTGGAGATTGACAAGTTTCTCTCCTGTTTCCCAAGCCTATTCGCGCCCCCCCCCCCCCCCCGCAACCCCTCACCCCCCTGCTGCTTATTCCTAGTGATTTCTTTTCTTATACACCAGAAAGAAAGTGCCTTGCTGAGTGGTGACCTCTCTGGCTACATGGATACCTGCTAGAAACAGCAGACCTCGTGTGCTAAACCTGCTCCTTGATGTGTTGAGATTGGTGTGATGGTTCGTGTTTCAAACACTGGGCAACGTGGTGCTGCCTTTACGAAAATCAATCCATATTAAAAATAAAAGTTCTTTTTGAAAATTACTCTTCTATCTTCCGGGAAGGTTGTGCCACAATTCAGCTAAAAGTGCTGAAAAGTGTCATATAATGAAACTACCGGGATGCTAACAGGCCAGCGAAGGAGAACATGTCTCAAGACATTATAACACTTTTCAGTTTTCAATCGATGATTCCATTTTTCAGTAATTTCTGGTTTGTCTTCTCGTTGAGAAGACTGAAAAATTTCAAAAGATTTCAAGATGCCAATTTTAATCTTCCATGCGGTTCCTTTCAAATGGATAAGCATATATTTTTTTTTCTGAAAAGTTTGGGAAATAATCGCCTATGTACTTATCGCAGGAATAATAATTTATTCTCAATGTTAATGACAATTTTCCTAAAATCTCATTAGCTAACTTTTTACTGGTCATTTTTGCTAGTAAATTTTTCATTTCATTTTGTGTATGGAGTAAATAATATATGCCAAAGTAAATAATTTGAGAAAAAGATTACCTTTAAAAAAAAAGAGAGAGTACTGTCTTTGGAAAAACAAAATAATTAGGGGAATTTTTGTGTAAAATTAAAAAAAAATTAAATCCTTACTTGAAGACATGCTTAGAGAGAGGAAGAGAGAGAGAGAGAGAGAGAGAGAGAGAGAGAGAAACATTTATTAGTTGCCTTCCATACATTCTCTGATGAGGGATCGAACCCAAAATCCATGCCTGTGCCCTAACTGGGAATCGAACCTGCAACCTTTGATACATAGGACTAAGTTCAACCTACTGAGCAACTCCCACCAGGCTATTGCTTCCATTTTTAATTGGGGAAAATCCCTAGTTGCATGTGTTTCTTGAACACATATGTTAATCGTATGTATAACATGAACATGCATGTTTTAATACACATGCATTATAATACACATGCATATTATTTATGCTTTTATTTCTTTTATTTTTATATTGATTGATTTTTTTTTTAGAGAGAGTGGAAATGAAGGAGAGGGAGAGACAGAAAAACATCAATGAGAGAGAGACACATCGATTGGTTGTCTCCTGCATGGACCCTGACCACAGTTGAGGACCAAACCTGCCACCCAGGTATGTGCCCTTGACTGGGAACCAAACTGGCGACCCTTCGGTGCACAGGCCCACTCTTTACCACTGAGCAACACTGGCCAGGGCTACTTTATTTTAAAAATGTTTTTGATAACATTCTTCACATGACCTGGTTCAAGCATGAGCATGGCAGGTGTGGTGGCTCATAGCTCACGGATGAGGTGGTTCAGGCGAACAGCCAAGTGAGAGAGGGTAACTAATGGTGAGCAGCTGTGTTGGTTTAATGGGCCTCCTGGAGGATCTAACTTGAGTAAAGTTGTTGCAATGCTCTAACCACAGATAAGAGTTTGGTTGGTTTTTCTTTCACAACCCAGGGAACGTGAATGCCTCCCCTCACATAGATTCAAAGGATTAAGACAAATTTAAGGTAGGATTTGAGGAGTGTAGAAAAGCATATGTTCAGCCTTTACTTGAGTAAAGGAATGTTCCTATCAGCCTAAAGAATTAAGTTTAAAAAAGAAGAGCTTCATAATTGCACGGAGGCTGATCAACTGTTTCACAGATTTATGACGGGATTTAGGCAGTAATCAAGTCTCAACTCCTCCAGTTGGCTCAAGGCCTCCCATAAGCCAAACTCTCTGTATTAACTCAACTTCAGCTACTCCAGTTTTGTATTCTGATCTGATCTGGTTAAGTGAGATGCCTTTCTCCTCAAAAGGTGTTCGTGTGTAGCCTTTGCCATGTGGGTACCCTTGCAGAAAGGGGACACTAAGGTCAGATAGGATGATCACAGTGATTGCTCCTATCTTAATTGAGCCTTACCATCATAATCCTGGGTGTCATTTATTGAGAGTTCCTGTGTCAATTAATCTAATCATCACAATAATCAAGGGTAGTTACTTTAGTGCCCATTTTACTGGTGAGAAAACTGAGCCTAGAGAGATTAAGAAACTTACCTTAGATCATAGAGCTAGAAATAGACAGAGATAGGACTTAAAACTTAAGAGTTTTTGTTTGTTTTATGATTCCACAGTTAATATCTTTTCTCTTTTGAGTCATTATTTCTCCACCCTATCTTAAGAAGTGTTAGTGGAGATGATAAATATGTATATAAAGCATTTAGCTATAGCAGACACTCAATAAAGTTTTTATTATTATGCATTTCTCTCAGTCCTACTATCTTTTTTTACATTTATTTGTCTATGATATACATTTTAGCATTAGTTTAGTTCTGGATTTTTTTTTTTTGTTAATTCATGAAGGTATCTTATATTTCTGAATGGCTGGCTTTTCCCCTAGTAGGAGGCTCCTAGTGAGCTGTGATACTTTTCAGGAGATGTTTTCCAATATCTCTGTATTCTTTCTTTGGGAGTGGTGCATTGTCTTTTTATTCTGTGATTCACTTGGCACTTAAAAAATGCAAAGTTGCCCAAGAATACTTTGAATTAAATGCATTCATTCAAACTAATACCCAAATGCATTCATTCGATACTCAGTTGCTATCAGAAATTGTTTTAGGCAATGGGGATATAAGTCATATAAGTAAGATAAGTTTCCTTGCAGTGTGATCATTCTAATTTGGTGTGAGGAGGGTAACTAACTGCTTCGAGTTCTACTGTCTGATGTTGTAGCCATGAGTCGCTTGGCTCCTGAGCACTTGAAATGCAGCTAGTCCACCTTAAAATGTACTGTAGCTATAAAATACACACTGGATTTTGAAGACTTCATACAAAAATAAGATGCAATATCTCATTAATAATTTTTGGAAATGAAGATACTTTGTTTAGATTGGATTAAATGAAATACATAATTAAATCAAATTTCATCTGTTTCTATTACTGTGGCTACTAGAAAGTTTAATATTCTATATATGGCTGACATTGTGGCTCATCATATTTCTTTTGGATAGGGCTGGCCTAGAGTAATGGGAGGGTTTTGGAGGCTGAGTTAGAAGTTACCATTACGTATATATTTATATGTATGTATTTCATTGAAAAAATGGAATCACATGGTTATTCATTGGTTTATATCTGTGTTTTTTCCCCACTCAGTAATAAATAAGGATGTCATTCCATGGGTGGATGGTAGTTCATGATATGGATGGAACAGTTGATATGTAAATAGTTGTGTGCTTGAATAGCCTAGAAGGAGTAGATGGACTAGAATTTTGGAGTAGAATGTAGGATATTGTAATTGGAGAGGATGTAGAAGTTTCTGAGGTCAAATGGCTCATCTGAGAGGAGAGAAAACTGTGGGTACCTAATGAGTAGCCTTTCTGATGACTCTAAGTTAACACCCGAGTGCTACCTTGTACCATGCTCTTTGCTGGGTCTCTTCTGCATTATCTTCATAGTCTTCATGACAACCTACTAGGTAGTCAGTGTTGTTATTTCTATTCCACAAATGGGGAAACTGAAGCTTAGAGGAGGTCACTTAGCCAGTTAGTAGTAAAGCTGGGACCAAGTCCACTTTATTTCAGCCATAATTTTGAACAATTGCACCAGAAGTCCCAAATTTTTAGATTTAACAAAGTAGCATTTTTAAAATAAAAATTAAAAACCGCACAGGATTTGCACATTTTATTTTAGCAATTAAAGATTGTTACTACCTCTCCAGTATCTCTTATAACTGTCATTTTATAGGGCAACAGTATTAAAAAATTTTAAATGAATAAATGGAGTTTTATTAAAAAAAAAAAGCACCTCACCTCATTGCTCATATTTTTCAGATTTTACCACAGAATGGCATAAACAGGGACACAGACAAGCAGTGAGCAGGGGCTGGTATTAGATGTTAAGTTGGGGCTGGAAATGCATGAGACTCAGCAGGAGGAGCTCAGTGCATGCCATCAGCTGCCAAGCCATGACAGGCTCAGATTGCTGGACTCCTTGGCGAGTGTTTAACATGCTGCAAAGAAGTGCCAGCCCTTGACATCGTTGTTCTGATTAGTGTAACATCCTCCACTCCATAGGTACTTTCTCAAAATCTCCTGATCTGTTTGGTGCCACCTTGTACATTATCCTTCACTCCTGGAGATGTTCAGTTGTTTTTTCCATCATAGTTGCTCTACAATGTAAAGCGTCAAGGTAGAGTCCTTTGGCCTCCAAGAAGCTGGCTCCATTGCACTGCCTTTGTACTTTGGAGCAGGCTGATAAGTTGGGCGTGCTGCTCTGCTGTCACTATGTCAACTCTGCTTTTATATATGGTTGGCATCTCCTTGCTCTGCTCTCCTTTGCCTGCAAATCATTCAAAGACCCAGTGCAAATGCAGCCCCTCTATGGCTCGATGCTTCAACAACTTGAAGGTTTCTAGAGACTATAGATTTAAGTTGATGTGACACAGATTTCGTTGTTCTCTTTCTAATACATGTATCATGTCAGCACAACATTCATATTTAATTATTATTAAATCAAAAGTACCTTTAAAAAGTCTATTAGTTTCTCTGAAGAAAAGTAAACTACAAATGTTATTATCAATAAGCTTAATGTTGCTGTGGTTTGGTGTTGACTTTGTTTAGATAGGACTAATACCTAGTGACTTTGAGTTAGGTAAAAAGCAAAAACAACCCAGGTTAAGTATCAGAAGATACCTCTACACTATCCTATATAATAAAAGAGAAACATGCAAATTACCATACCTTTGCTATGCTACCAGCCAATCGGGACGGGGGGCGGGGCTGCACGCCTGGGGAACCAGTGTCATGGGCCTGGGGAGCTGACCAACACTGTGCTGCCCCGGCATGCCCGTGGTGCCCATTCCCCAGGCCCTGCATGTCCCCCAGCTCAGCACTACACTTAGGCCCTGAGTGGCAGGTGTTCCAGAACACCTCCAGCTACTGCGGGACTATGGGTGCAGCAGCCAAGCCGCTGGGGGCAGGGATGTTCCCGATCTGCCCTCAGCTTCTTCATATGCTCTGAAGCCAAGCAGCAGTTTGGGTCTATGCCCCTAGCCCAGCGCCCACGACAGGGTTGGCTGCTGGCATCAGGAGCATGTGGAGACCCTGGTGGCCGCTGCCGTGTGTGGCTCAGGGGTCCCTGCAAGCCCCCCAGCCCGGTGCCCATGACAGGACTGACTGCTGGCCTTCAGAGACAGGGATGTTTCTGCTCCACCCCCAGCCGCATATCCTCAGGTGAGGATAAAACAAACAAAGAAAGGAATGTCATATCCTATGAAAGACACATCTTGAAAACACCTAAAGAAAGTTGTCATTTTTCCATAGTGAAGGGACTAGAGTCCATGTTGATGGAAACACCTTGACTGCTGTAGTGGCTGGCAAGTGGCTGTAGCAGCAGGGTAATGGGGCTGGCGCTTTCCCTTGATCAGCCCAGTCACCTCCTACAGAGGGTGGCCAGACTGATGGGGAGTGGGCCTCAGCCATCAGTAGGGCATCTCCTGAGGGCTCCCAGTCTGTGAGACAGGGCAGGCTGGGCTGAGGGAACCCTCCACTGTGCACAAATTTCATGCACCGGGTCACTAGTTTAAAATAAAGCTCAAGTGAAAAATTAAGTAAGGCATGGTGAGAAAAGAGGAACTGCATTAGAACGTGACACTGTATCAGTGTTGGCGAATGCTTCTTAGGGTGCTGGCCAAAAAGCATGCACTGGAATGGAAATAAAATATTTGTTACTCTCATTAATTAATTATAAAATAAAAGTTTGTTTTTATATTTTATGTTTTTGTTTATAGAATTTTAAATTAATTTTATATAATTGATTTCTTACAGGAGATCTTCATTCAGTTGCACATTGAATATAATAACTGTTGAGTGATGCAAATATTTCAATCTTCCTCCATTTGGGAAATTGGGGCTCTAGTCTCCATTTTTCCATAACTGCTTTTTAATTGATGAAGGAAATTTTTTTTTTTTATCCCAGGGTTACTAACCTTCCTCAGCCTTTTGTGTATTCTCCAATCAAAAGGTTTTTTATTATCTAAAGAAATGACACCCACTGGCTCGCCTTTATAGGTCATTTTGTTACCTCTTTCAAAGAGTCTTAACAGGTTGGGGAGCCCAGATTTACCCTAACAAAAGCCAGGCTGGTCGCTCCCTTTTGTAACCTTCTTCTCTAAGCAATTTATAACTTTCCCTTCAGTGCACAGCTGAATTGGTTATACTGGGATGCAAGAGCAGCTGTGGGGGGTCCTAAATTGTTTTCAGAGGTCATCAGAGGATCTTTCTAGAAAATTATGGCAGCACTGAAAATTCTCAGCTCCCAGAAGAGTAAAGAGAAAAACTTTTTTTTTCTAACCCTGTTGATTTCTGATTGTTACTTAACCTTTTTAATGACTTTCAACTGCTTGAAGTTTAGATTGTGTCTGGAGTTATCTTAGGTTTAAGGTAGCTGCATAAGGAGAATTAGAGGAAAGATTAAGTAAAGAAGGTTGTTGGAATGTGTAGGGGAAGTGACCTTAGGAAGAGGTGAGACATTTTTAGAATTTTAAATTATTAAAAGATTTTTTTGAGCTTTATTTTCTAAAAAGAAATTTTGAATTTAAAATGGTAGGAATTGTTAGACCAAATGAAGGCAAATTGCATGTTATTGATGAATAAAAAAAAAAAAAAGATGTGAAAATAGCATCCAGTTCTCTTTTTTTTCCTATTGCACAAGTGACACACAAACACTTTCTCTTTGAAAATATCTGAAATGGAATAGGCGCATGAGTGGAAGCTGCTCTTCATCTTCCATCCCTTTTCCTAAAGGAAGCCATCGTCATCATTTTGCGACGTGGTTGCTCAGTACTATTAACTCACATACACATATACAGACATTAGAGAATGTATTTGTGTTTTTTATGTAATTGGATCCATGCTACATAATCTATTATTTAACTTGCTTTTTTTCCCACTTTACAAGATATCTTGGTCATCTTTATATATAGATGTATTAATTATATATTCTTTTTAAGGGCCACTATATCATAGCACGGTATATCAAAAACTATAAAACTAGTGGCCAATTGGTGGATATCACCTATGTGTATAAGGTTTGGTCATTAAAAGCAATAGTGAGCAGTAGCCAGTTTGCTAAGTGGTTAGAGTGTGGGCCCACGGACTGAAGGCTCCTAGGTTTGATTCTAGTCAAGGCCGCATATCTCAGTTGCAGGCTCCGTCCCTGGCCCTGGTTGGAGTGCCTGTGGGAGGCAACCAATTGATGTGTCTCTCTCTGTCTCTCCCCCTTCCTTCCACTCTCTCTAACTCAATGGGAAAATATCCTCGGGTGAGGATGAACAAACAAATAACAAAAAGCAATAGTGCAATGAACATACTTACCTGTACACACAAGTAAGTTTCTGTAGAAGAGTTTTCTGGAAGGGGAATAGCTGGCCTCATTCACTCTCAACTGTTAGTAGCAGATAGAAACACTCCGCTGACAGAGACTACGCCTCTGTACACCTCCATTCATGACCCATTGCCCACACAGCACATAGAAAGTAATTTCTGAAAATGTAAATCATGTTTCTTTTTCTGCATATGCTGAAGACTTTCTCTTGCTTCAGGATAATGACGAACTGCTGGACAGAGTTTATAGAGTCCTATTTCTAGCCACTGCTTAATCCCCAGCTCATTCCTCATGTTTTTTGTACTCTAGCCAGATGAAGCTCCTTTTAGTCCCTGATTTCCTCAGCCTCTCTTTCACACACATATGTAGGTATTTACACACAACTCTCTCTGTCTGCACATCCCTCTCCCCTCCCAAATCTTACTCATCTTTAGAGCTCAGCTTGAAAGCAATTTTTTTTTTTTCTGGGAAGCTTCCCTAAAAGACTCCAAACTCTAACCTGCACCCTTACCCCAGGCACACACATGCATACACATTCCTGAGTGAGATGTCCCCCTCCCTGTACACATCCCCTCATAGCACTCAATTCTCCACCTTGCAACAAAATTCCTAACTTATGTGACACCCCCACGAGCCTCCTGTCATTTTTATATCTGTCATACCATTCAGTGATAATTAATGTCCATGGTGTTGCCTCAGATATTATAAGATTCTGAAGTACCTCCTAACTGCCAAAGACCATTATTTCATAGCATTATAAAATAAATTTCGCTCGGAGACATGTGTTCTTAAGGAAATTGTTGGGCAATTCTGTGAAAGTTAACACAGATACACAGAATCACAGCACTGGAAGGGCACTCAGAAATCATTAGTTTCTTGCCAGTCAAAGTGTGCTCTATGGGCCAGCAGCACCACATCACCAGGGAGCTTGTCAGAAATACCTCATCCTTGACCTACTGAATCTGAAACATCATTTTAATAAGCTCTCAGATAGCTTGCTTGCCCATTAAAGTATAAGAAACACTACTGTAGTCCTCAGTCTGGCTTTATATAAAAACTAGAGGCCTGGTGCATGAAATTCATGCATGGGGTGTCTCCTCAGCCTAGCCTGCACCCTCTCCAATCCAGGACCCCTTGGGGGATATCCGACTGCTGATTTAGGCCTACATCTCTCTCACAATCCAGGACCACTGGCTTTTAACTGCTCACCTGCCTGCCTGCCTGACTGCCCCTAACTGCCCCCCTGCCAGCCTGATCATTCCTAACTGCCCCCTGCTGGCCTGATTGCCCCCAACTGCCCCCCACTGGCTTGGTCACCCTTACCTTTCGCCCCTGCCCACCTGGTCACCCCTCACTCTCCCCCCCCCCGCCACTGCCGGCCTGGTTGCCCCACACAGCCTGCTGGTTGGTCGTTACTATGAAGGCATACTGACCAATTTACATATTACCCTTTTATTAGTAGAGATCATCTTGGGAGATTTTTACAGATAGTGCAAGGAACCATCTTTCAGAGCTTCTGATTCTGTTGATCCAGGGAAGGGCCAGGTGGGACATTGTTGTTGTTGTTGTTACTGTTTTTTATCTTCCCAAGTGATTCCCAACTGGAATAACTGGTCCACGACTTAGGCCCTTCTTCTGATGGCATTGGTAAGGATTCTGTAGATGGCATTTAGTTGCAGAATTGTGTTTAGAACCCACGTCTCCTTACAGTGTCTGCACAATCACTCAGAAGGATCTTCTGAGGAAGGATCTTCCAATAGCCCTTCTCCACTTTTTCAAAGGGAAGACTGAATTATCTAGAGAAAGTTAATGGCTACAGGGGGATAAATCAGATCCCAAAAAATGTCATTTACTTTATCTCCCTGCACTTCTCACCATCAAACATTCCGTCAGATAAGACCGTTGACTCTGCTCAGGCTCTAGAGTCTAATCATCAATAGAGGAATCTCCACATTTATCCTCTGACAAGGAAGATGGCCCATCCCCTCCCTTTTCATTACTGAACTGAAACGGACCTCTAAAACACAGCCTTCTAAAAATATACTTTTTTGGAGAAGACTACATTTTAATCCTCGCCTGAGGATATTTTTCCTTTGATTTTTACAGAGAGTGGAAGAGAGAAGCAAAGACAAAGAGAAACATCGATGTGAGAGAAACACACCGATTGGTTGCCTCCCGCAAAAGCCCAGACTGGTGAGGAGCCTGCATTGGAGGTACATGCCCTTGACCTGAATCGAACATGGGACTCTGGTCCATAGGCTGACACTCTATTCACTGAGCCAGAGCAGAGAAGACCACCTTTTAAATCCCAAATTCCAAAGAAGGGCCACTGCACCGGAAGCATAAATGAAACCTCAGATCATTTGGCACCTGCACCTGAAACCAGCAGGTTTGCTGCTGGGTTTTGGTTTCTAAACTTTTGCCTGAGCTCTTATTTACTCCTCAAATGCTGCTGTCCTCAGCAGTTGAAGACCAGCCCCCACCTCTGATGCAGGTGAGAATGTTTGCTGCTTCAACAAGCTGGTAATCCTAGGTGAAGAAGTAAGTGCTTAGAGCCCTGGTTGGGAGGGTCTGGTGTCTTTTCCTTTGGAATGTGATATTATCACTAGATTAAGAGGCTAGACACCTGGTAAGGAAATATTAGCCTTATTCTGTCTGGGTGTTTTTGATGTCTTCCTAGATTATTGCTGGTTGGAGAATTTTTAGTTTTGTTAAAGGTTACATGACCCTGAACTCAGAAGTAAAAACAAGAAAATAGAGGGATATAGCCATGGCAAATGTGTATTGAAGAGGAATCTCTAAACTGATGCCTTGCTTTGATTATTTCTAAAGGTCATATTGATTAGGTAGAAAGCATGTACCTACAAATGAAAATTTCATGGTTGGGGTCAGGGGAGGCTTCAAACTATCTATTTGTAAGATGCTTTACCTGGATCCTGTTTATCCTACAGGTAAATAAGAATGGCAGGCTTTACCATGTAGCCCCAAGAACAATTATTGAACGTTCTTAGGAGTGGATGCAGATAATGAATAGTATAGATGTGACCACAGAGAATAGTATGTGGATCCAGGGGGACACTGATGGGAGATGCGTTTAGCCAAGCTCAGAGAGTTAAAGAAAGCACCTAGAGATGACTGATGAGCAAATAGATACTCATTCTGAAATGCTTGGACCAGTCTTATAGGATTCTGGGCTCTGATATTCTGGGAAGACTGAAATACAACTCCAACATTTATGATTCGTGACCTCTCATTTAAAAAATTCAGTGCAGAGGAAAAGAACTGCACTAGAAATAGAGAAGTTCCTTCAATTAGTGCTTCACTACTTAACAATTTCTTTGAAGAATTGTTATGGAATCTTTTTCTAAAATTCCCACATATCCTTGTGGAGAAGTCAAAACCTGAACAGAAGAGAAAAAAGAAAGTAATGTGGCACATACAATTCCTCAAAATCCCTAAAGATTCTATGAAAGCAAGTAGACTTTTGTTGTTTTTGTTCAATTTTTTAAAATGACATATTATAACCCTATAGAAAAGTTCAATATTACTAATGTCCACTGTTTATCTTCCCCAAAATTTTATGATATTTGCTTTTAATTGTTTTGTTAAGAAACACACTTTTATAGATGCAGATGGCCATTGTGTATCCTTCTGCTACTGCATTTACTACACCAGTGATTTTATCTGATGTGCTGCAAGAACTTCGAAAACATGCAATACCTGACTATTTAGTTAGGGGCATTTATATCTTTTCCCATAGACTGACTGTCAAATTAAAAAATGGCAACAGTCAACCCAACAATAGCTGTTTGGTGTGAATGAATCAAAATTATACATTTTTTTGCCAGATCAGCAAAAATATAATTTTTGGTGTGCCACAGAATTTTAGTAATTAGTTTATGTGTGCCATGAGATGAAAAGGGTTGAAAATGTGATGCCACACTAGAGTGATTTCATACCTTTACTACTTACATTTGTATCATTAATCATTAGATAGTATTGTTTTGCATGATTTTAAAGTTTATATACACACATAGTAATATATTGAATATATCCTTGTACAAATATTTCTTTTGATGCAAATTGTGTCCGTGGGATTTTTTCCTATGTTGATTCACATAACTCTACTTAATTTATTTTACTTCATCAATTGTATAAATGTGAAAAATAGATCTATTCTTCTGTTAACAATGAGAATTTGTGTTTTTTCTAGTTGCTCATCACAGCACTGTTTATACTAGTTTAAAATCTTTCACATGTTTCTTTGTGCATAGGTATGAACATTTCTCTGGAAATATACCAAGTTCTGGAATTGCTGGATTGAAGGTAAGCAATCTTCAATATTATTATTTATTGCCAATATGGCAGCACTTTTTAACCCAAAAGAAATATGTCATAATTTTGAATTTCAGTAATATTATTTAAAGCCCTTTAATAAGTCATAATATAACATGGATCTGAACCCTATAGCCTGCATCTGGGACATATGCTCAACTCTCTGATCTAGGTATCCAATATGGAAATTATATGTGACATGTTCTTTTCTTTGTAATACAGTACATATGCTCTTCATCCATTCTCCCCCCCTCCACCAAATCTATTGACAGTAGCAATAACAAAATGACAGAACCCACCTGTCTAAAATATTTTCATCTTTACAGTGACAGTGCCCCCAAATGATCTCAAATGAGTTGCAATTATAAGCAAAGAGCCTGTAAGATCACATTAAAGAATATCAGCTGAAAGACTTGTTCAAAAACAGCAAAACCAGTTAGGGGGCAGAGGTGGGCCAAAATACTATATTCTATTTAAAAGTTATATTATAGATTTCAGTTATAGGAAAAAAACCCAATACTAGTATATTACCTAGCTAAAATTATTATTTCTTTGGTTTTATCTCTTGATACTTTTAGGTAGCTAGGTTGGAGAAAAAGACCTAGAGGAGTCTTCAAAGTACAATAAAATTTTCTCATCTTGCAAACAGATAAATCAAGGTTTTCTTTTACATACACTTTCCCAGTAAAATTTAGCTTAAATATTCCAGGATAGATGGATTTATTAGAATCCACTTCTTAAGTCAAATCGAGCCTAAACCACATTATATTAGTGACAATATCAATAAAGTTAAGGTGCTGAAATTAGACACTGAAAGAGAAGGGAAAGAGTTATATTATTTACATTAAGCATTTCTGTTTTTCTATATATCCTCTATTTATATATCTCTGGTATTTCTAGGTCATTGAGGTGCGGTAGTTAGAAGAGACTTTCACATTTGCTGTTACTCTAGAAGAATGTGAAAGTTTTCACTGATTCAATATATGGTCACTAAATTCGTGCACATATCTGTAATCCAAACTGGATTCATCCATTCATACATATATCACCAATGTTTTCATGAAAAGGTTACACTTGTCTTCAATTCATATCTACTTAGAAGTTATTTGCAAAAGCATGTGTTGGGAAAACATCCATCTCTAAAGGCAGGGCTTGAAAAGAATAGACTATTTGCTGGACTACTAGTATGCAGTAGTGTTCAAAAGAAGCACCCATATACCCAAGTCCACTCTTGCTCTCTTTTCTTACTGCTGGCTCCAATATTCCTCACTGTTTCTTGATTTAAAAATGGACATACTAATGTAATAACAACACCACTTCTTGGACCCATCTTATCCAATTTCCACTCTGGGCCTCCTTTAAATATATCCCTACTTTACTCTCTTTCAAATGGAAATCGAGCCCTATAATAGTGCCCTTTTATGAACTGAGTCACTGTGATGTTGGTTGTGTTCTCAGTAACAGAAAATTTGATGCATTTTTATAAGTCCTCATTTGTGATCTAAGAGTACAGTTGATGGGTCTCAGTTATAGCAGGACTCTTTGCCATCTGCTGTTAGAACTAAGAAAAACAACTGTCTGCATAGAGGCTCTAGCACTGTAAGGTGCCCTGTCTTTCCATCCTAATATCATATTGCTCCTTGACCCCTGAATATGTTGTGCTCATTTTTCTCTTAACATTCAGGCTTTTAAATGCAAGGTTTCTATCTGAACTTTCATCTATCTATCTATCTATCTATCTATCTATCTATCTATCTATCATCTATCTATCTATCATCTATCAATAATCTATTTATTTATTTATTGTTTTAAAATATATTTGTATTGATTTCAGAGAGGAAGGGAGAGGGGGAGAGAGATAGAAATGTCAATGATAAGAGAGAATCATTCATTGGCTGCCTCCTGCATGCCCCCTATGGGGGATCAAGCCCCCTTGACCAGAATCCAACCAGGGACCCTTCGTTCCACAGGCCGATGCTCTATCCATTGAGCAAAACCAGCAGGGCTTATATCCATGCATTTAATTTCTATGCATTCTTCAAAGTTAAGCTGAAGCCCACCTTCTCCTTCAATCATTTCTTGAAGAGAGCAACTCACAGTTGCTACAAAGTCATAATAGAACTTCTGCCTGGACATCTCAGTTGATTCAGTTGACAAACAAGTTTGTACTAGCAAACTATGTCCTTTGGTGTTCTTCCCCCAGTAGAGTGTGACTACCTTGGAGTCAGGAGCCATTTCTTACTTCTCTCTCCTCTAGAAGTCCGAGCAGGATTTGGAGGCTATAGTTGATATCTTCTGAGTTTAATTAATTACTCACAGAAAAAGAACATAAACCCTCCACGTACTTAAAGAAATTGTTTAACTTGGCTTTAACTTGCTATAGGTTGATATCTTCTCTCACTGTGACATTATAAACATTTTAGCAAAAACTAGAAGATTTTTTTGTTCCACATAGAACAGCTGATCAATTAATATTTCTTGAACAAATGAGAATATTATGCCTCTGCAAAAGGGAGTGACTGATTAGTTTGAACAGTAGAATATTTTGTTGTTGTTTGTTTGTTTTCTTAAGAATTTTGTCATGGGAAAGGTGAACAGCACTACTTTGAATCTCCAATCTCAAAGCAAACCAGTTATTTAGGCTCCTTGGCCATGTTGGATCATTTCTAATCAAAGTGTACCAACAGAGTAAGGGTCTTTTCCATCATTTAATCTATAGCACCTTATGCAATGTGTGGCTCTTGGTAGGCTATCAATAAATGATTATTGCATTGAAATTGAGTAAATTCAATGGGTAGTTTAAGCATATATTGAGGTCTTAACACTTTCTTCCCATTTATTTCATTTAATCCTTATGAAAATTATTTGAAGAAAGAATTAGTATCATGATTTTACATATAATGGAACTATTGCCCAGAGATATTAAAAGCAGCATCCAGCTTCACAGCTAGAAAGGGACAGAGATAGGATACAAAGTTTATTTTGCTTGGGTCCTCTAAATCCAAGTCCTATGTCCTTTTCATTATGTCATACTACTTTGCCTTGAGGAATTTTATTCTATTGTATGGGCCTTTGATCAATTAATACATATCCAAGTCCATAGATAAATCTTATACTGGCTACTGGACTTAAATCTAACGAAACTTGAAAAAGGAGCAGTTGCAAAGAATGGCTCTCAAAAAAGTCTATTATGTATTGCTGTAGAACTTGTAGGTAGGGATGACATTTTTTTCATGAAAAAGACAAATAAGTGAAGATCTATAGGCATTAGTCTAATGGGAAATATTGTTCTTCATGAATTATCATTCTTTGATTCATTATCTTAACTTTACATTCTTAAACACTTTTTACTTAAGTACTTGTTTTAGTACTTTTTTTGCCCTTCAGATTGGCCAATAGAATTCACTCTTAGGACAAAAATTGCTCCCTACTCTTTTCCTCCCCCCTTGATCTCAGATGGTGTATAGAATACTAATCTTATTTTTGAAATGATCTGTTAATCTTAAGGTAAAATAGAACTCATGAAATTATGTAGGAATATCTGGACTTGTTTTAGAACTGGAAGGAAACTCACACATAGTGAAGCCAAGTGACTTAATAAAGGTCACAGGGTTAGCTAACCTCTTAGATAAATTGTAGACCTAGACCTCACCTGTTTGGCTCAGTGCATAGAATGTTGGCCCAAAGACTGAAAGGTCCCAGGTTCGATTTCTGTCAAGGGCACGTACCTCTGTTGCAGGCTCAATTCCCAGCCCTTGTCAGAGGATGCAGTAGGCAAACAATTGATTTGTCTCTCTCACATCAATGTTTCTCTCTCTGTCTCTCTGCCTGCTTTCCACTCTCTCTAAAATCCAACGGGAAAAATATCCTCAGGTGAGGATTAATAAAGTGTAGACCTAAAATGGACCCAAAAGATCATCTAATTTAACTGCTTCATTTTCCAGACAAGTTAACTTCACAGGTGCACACAATCCCAATACCTCTCAGAGTAAATACCCACAATGTCCTGGCTCTTAGTTGCAGAGATGACACATGTTTTGTGTACCTATGTGCTAAGTTAAGGTCACATTCTTAAATATATGCATACCCATAACTCTAGTGGACAGAATTAAATGTTCAGTAGCTTTTTGTAAGCCTCACCATGGATACAAAGGTTTGGATTTCCTTAGATTGGATTCCCATGTTCTTCCTCTAGAGAGATAAATGGAGGCTCCTGCAGGCGTTGGTTCTGTCAGATGAAACTAAAAGTAAAAGACTCTTCTTAGCCAGCTACTAGAGTGCCCTGGTGCACTGTGAGGAAGGAATACAGCCTGTCACAATTCTCTTGGCTGACCCTTTGAAAACTTGGAGGGAAAATCTCATTCTTGGCCTCCTGTACTCAGGGATACTCTAAATAAATGTCATTGTTTTCTGTAGCTAATAGACACTTACAGATGGTCTCCAAAGAAAACGTATCTAATTGCTGATCATTAATATAGAATGTAGAGAAGTGAAAAGTTAAAATGCATGTTTCTGAGCATAACAAACAATATTCCCAAGCTCAAACCACAAGCGCTCCAGAGAGTCAGTTCTGCCTCTGGGAAGTGATGTTGGGTAGAGTGGGGACCTTTGTGTAACTTAGAAAATGTAGCAGTTGCTAGGTGGTCAGCTGTAAGGATGGAAGTAGAAAGTGAGGGGCTTATCCGTTCTTATTTCCAAGCTGACGCAACATGTTTTAAGTGGACGGTATTTGGTTTCATTACCTTAACAGCATCTCCCTGTGCTCTTTGAGGCATTGCTCCAGCGCTTAGTAATTTAGTAACAGGTTGGAAATGGGCTAGGGGTAAAATGAGCCTCTGTTACCATAGAGACAACTATCCACATCTTATTTTTGAATTAGCATAGTAACAGAAGGTGACATTTTGCCCCAGGGTTCGGGGGGAAAATAGAGTTATAAATTATACCACACACACAAACTTGTTGAATGTACAATTCCTCTAGAATCTGCTCCTAAAGCACTAGCTGATCAGAGATGGATATGTCCTAATCAACTCAACATGAGGCATGATAATTTTACTTTTGTGCAAAAAGCAAATATATGAATGTTTTCGTGATGAAAATTACCTGTTCATACTTTGTACTTCTGTAAGATGTGGCTTATTTGAGATGTAGATGAGCTGGTTTTCTAATCTTTTGAGGCATTCCATTAATTATTATTATCAATCTAAGGAGCTGAATGAAATCCTAGGCATAAAACAGATCAACTCCAGATTTAATATTGAGTGTATGATTTAACTTTTGTTCTATTTTGCCTGCTTTATGTTAGTCTTAAAGAACTTCAATGATTATGCCTCACTGAATCACTTAAAGAAAGGGTTGCCCTTATAAATATCTGGAACAGCTATCAAATGAACAGATACCATATTTATTAAGACCTTTAGTATATCTTCACAGCAACAATTTCCAAATATGCCCTGGCTAAAAAAAAAAAAGTAATTCAGCCAATAAAATTCAGACTGGACACTAGCAGAGTTACTGTGGTCTTTTCCATGCTACAACTAGAAAGCCTCAGTAATGTCATTTTGGATCTTAAAAGTGCATTGTTCCTTTAGTGTGCATTAGCTTTTGCATGTGTATGCCAAGCATTTAAAGACTCATCTTTAGTTAAGATCTACAGTGAATGCAGAATAGTTAAAAATCTCACATAGCAAGTTGCTATTTAATGCCCCCACAACAGTAATGATTTGTTGAAATTTATAGGTTATTGGGTAAAATATTTAATATAAGCATTCCAAATGTTTCCAGGTATTCTTGAATATCAGAAAGCTAGAAAGTACAGTAACTTTAAAATTTCTAGAAAAAACTTGGCTGTAACTTATGAAATGATGACTAATATCATGGATTTTCTAGTGGATTTAGGTGGGGGAAGTAAGGGATAATAATCTACCTGAGAAATAGAATTTGCAGTAACAAGTTTTTCTTTTGGATTTAAATGTTTTCTGAAAGGGCTAGTTATTCTTTAGTGTAAATATTTTTTAATGAGCTCAATTAGATTGAGTATTTTGAATGGGAAGGAGAAGTGGAGATTTTGACTACATGGAGATATGGTAAGATGTTAAATGGCCAAGAACAGTGGTGATAAGATCTGGGCCACAAGGGATCAGAATTCTTTTTTTTTAATTTTTTTTTTATTGTTTAAAGTACTTCATATATTAGTGCATATATATCCTTTCTTCTCACATTGACCGTCCCCCAACCTCCCCTATCCCCTATTGCATGTCCTCACCCCTCCCTGCAGTGTCTTGTGTCCGTTGGTGTGCTTATATGCATGCCTACAAGTCCTTTGGTTGATCTCTCCCACCCCGCTCCACAACACTACCCAGCCTTCCTACTGTAATTTGACAGTCTGTTTGGTGCTTTATAGCCTCTGCATCTATCTTTTTATTCATCAGGTTATAATGTTCTTTATTTTCCATAAATGAGTGAGATCATGTGGTATTTTTCTTTCATTGTCTGGCTTATTTCACTTAACATAATGTTCTCCAGGTCCATCCATGCTACTGCAAATGGTAAGAATTCCTTCTTTTTTATAGCAGTATTGCTTGTGTAGATGTACCATTGTTTTCTAATCCACTCATCTGCTGATGGGCATTTAGGCTGTTTCCAAATCTTAGCTATGGTGAATTGTGCTGCTATGAACATAGGGGTGCATATATCCTTTCTGATTGGTGTTTCTAGTTTATTGGGATATATTCCTAGAAGTGGGATCACTGGATCAAATGAGAGCTCCATTTTTAGTTTTTTTGAGGAAACTCCATACTGTTCTCTACAGTGGCTGCACTAGTCTGCATTCCCACCAGCAGTGCATGAGGGTTCCTTTTTCTCTGCATCCTTCACCAGCACTTGTCATTTGTTGATTTATTGAAGTTTTTCATTCTGACAGGTGTGAGATGGGATCGCATTGTCATTTTGATTTGCATCTCTTGGATGATTAGTGACTTTGAGCATGTTTTCATATGTCTCTTGGCCTTCTGTCTTCTTTCAAAAAGATTCTATTTAAGTCAATTGCCCATTTTCTTATTGAATCATTTATCTTCTTTTTATTAAGTTGTATAAATTCCCTGTAGATGTTGGAGATTAAACCTTTATCAGTGATACTATTTGCAAATACCTTCTCCCATACAGTGGGCTTTTTTGTTTTGTTGATGGTTTCTTTTGCTGTGCAAAAGCTTTTTATTTTGTTTATTTGTTTATTTTCTCTTTAGTTTCCACTGCCCTAGGAGCAGTATCAGTGAAAAAATTGCTTTGGCATATGTCTGAGATTTCTCTACCTGTGATTCCTCTAGTATTTTTATGGTTTCCCATCTTATGTTTAAGTCCTGTATCCATTTTGAGTTTATTTTTGTGTATGGTGTAAGATGGTGGTCTGGTTTCATCTTTTTGCATGTATCTGTCCAATTTTCCCAACACCATTTATTGAAGACTGTCTTGACTCCATTGTATGTTCATTCCTACTTTGTCAAATATTAATAGGGCATAGTGGTTTGGGTCACTATTTGGATTCTCTATTCTATTCCATTGATCTATATATCTGTTCTTTTGCCAGTACCAGGTTGTTTGAGAACAGTGGCTTTGTAATACAGTTTGAAATTTTGTATTGCTACTTTATTGTTCTTTTTCAGGATTGCTGTGGCTATTTGGGATCTTTTTTTATTCCAGATGAATTTTTGGAGAGTTCTTTCTAGGTCTGTGAAATATGCTGTTGGTATTTTAATGGGGAGTGCATTGAATCTATAGATTGCTTTGGGTAGTATGGACATTTTAATGATGTTGATTCTATCAATCCATGAACATGGTATGTTCTTCCATTTGTTTACATCTTCCTCTACCTCTTTTTTTCAGTGTCCTGTAGTTTTCTGCCTATAGGTCTTTTACCTCCTTAATTAAGTTTATTCCTAAGTGTCTTAATTTTTTTGGTGCAATGGTAAATAAGATTGCTTTTTTAGTCTCTCTTCCTGTAAATTCACTATTGGTGTATAGAAATGCTATAGATTTCTTGGTGTTAATTTTGTATCCTGCTACCTTGCCAAATTAATTTATTAAGTCTATTAGTTTTTTGATGGATTCTTTTGAGTTTTTTATGTACAATATCATGTTATCTGCAAATAAAGACAGATTTACTTCTTTTCCAATTTGGATGTTTTTTATTTCTTCTTCTTGTCTAGTTGCAATGGCTAATACTTCCAGTACTATGTTGAATAGGTGTGGTGAGAGTGGGCATCCCTGTGTTGTTCTTGTTCTTGGGGGAAATGGTTTTAGTTTTTGCCCATTGAGTATGATGTTAACTGTGGGTTTATCATATGTGGCTTTTATTATGTTGAGGTATGATCCTTCTATTCCCACCTTGCTAAGAGTTTTTATCAAGAAAGGGTGTTGGATTTTGTCAAATTCTTTTTCTGCATCAATTGATATGACTATGTGATTTTTATCTCTCAATTTGCTTATGTGATGTATTACATTTATTGATTTGCAGATATTGTACCATCCTTGCATTCCTGGGATAAATCCTACTTGGTCATGGTTTATGATCTTTCTGATGTACTGCTGAATCTGATTCGCTAGAATTTTGTCATCTATGTTTATGAGGGATATTGGCCTGTAATTCTCTTTTTTTTGTGTTGTCTTTATCTGGTTTTTGTATTAGGGTGATGCTAGCTTCATAGAAGGAGCTTGAAAGTGTTCCTTCCTCTTGAATTTTACAAGGGATCAGAATTCTTCCCCTTCTCCAGAGTGTTCTATTTTAGCTCCTCCCTACCTTCTCTCTTTTTATTTATTGTGAGAATTTTCAGCCTGCCCTATACTTGGAGAGCTCTATGAACTCTTCTTTAAAATGCAGTCTTCTTTCACCAGAGATTGGTGAGTTTACTCCTGAATATGAAATGCTTTTCTTAAGGAAATAAAACACAAAAGAAATCCTTCCTTCCCCTTCTTTTACAAAGAGCTGTGATCAGAGTGAATAGTGGGCCACAGCAATAAAAGACTACCTAGAATACAGTTCATTAACTTCCTAGCTATTTTTACTAATTTATGAATCAGTTAAGTGTTCAGTATTTTTTATATATGAGTTTGTGGGACCTTTTGTATGTGGCTGGTTCACTCGTCCTACTGATGAAAGTGTTCAGGAAGAAGCTGAATGGCTCCAGCTGGTTTGGCTCAGCAGATAGAGCATTGGTCCTCAGACTAAAGGGTCACAGGTTTGATTCTGGTCGAAGCTCAGTTGCAGGCTTGATCTCTGGCCCCAGTTGGGGCAGGTGCAGGAAGCAATCATTCAATGTGTCTCACATCGATGTTTCTCTCTGTCTTTATCTCTCCCTTCGACTCTCTCTAAAAAAATCAATGGAAAAAATATTGTCATGTGAGGATTAAAACAACAACAACAACAACAACAACAACAACAACAAAACAACAACAAAAAAGAAGGAAGCTGAATGGTCACTTGCTGGAGATATTTGAAAGATGGATTAAGCAGCAGATGTTAGGTTGAGTTGTATTACCTTCAAGGTCTCTGACAACTTGAAGTCCTAGGAGAGGGATGGCAAACAAGTTTCAACAAAGTACCCCTTCGCTCAATTAATAAGGTCTACATAATGTCCTTGGTTGAAAGGAATTCTGAGGCCATGTCAAAGCCCTTCAGGAGAAATATTTGTAATCAGTTAGTCAACGTTCACATTTCTTTAAAGGAGCATGAATGTGTTTGACTGTTTGCCTTTCCTGTTCTAGAAAATTCTATGTTTATTCCAACCTTAATGTTCATATGAAAGTGTACCATAGTTTTCTGTTCATATTCACTGACTAAGTCTTGAACCCATCCAACTATTGTGCATGACAAGCTGCTAGTCTGAAGAGAAGAAAAAAGAGAGAGGGAGAGAGAGGGGGGGGGGAGAATAAGAGAGCATGGTTCAGTGTAAAACAAGTCTTAGGAAACAACTCAATTATATTTGTCATCAGCATCTCTCAAATGAAGGGCAATGCTTTAAAAATGTAGACATTTAGATTGGTATGAGGTAATTTGCTGCTATAGCTGTAATTAATAGTGACAAAGGAATTGATATGTGATCTTTCAAGGCAATGCAAAATAGACCCAAATGTATAACCCTCCATTTAAAACATGACCTGCTGACTTTAACGTAGTTTTCAGTTAGACTGGCTTTAAATTAGTCTTAAGAAATTATGGCCCAGGTTCACATCCTAGATTAATCAACCACAGGATTCCCCCATCAAGATATGTAAAGTGAGACACTAGATGCTTGTGATTTATATGAACTGCTGTTTGCTGGTGTCTGTCTGAAAGACTGTCAAAAGGGATGTTGACTTTCATCTAAAAGTACTCAGCTGTTGGCGTTTTGGCATTGTCCCTACTCAGAAATGAAGATAGGAGATTTAAGGTATTCCTGAGGAATTTTAAATAATTGCTAGAATCAATTTGAGTTCTGTAAAAACCTGTACATATCTTGGGAGTGGAAACAAAAGACTATTTATATAGATGATCCCATGCCAAATTGGGCGTGTGAAAGCTTATAAGAATTTGCTTATATACCTAAATATAGTGACTTAATGCCTTAAGAATATAACTCCTTCAAATGCCTTAAATTTTAAGAGGGTTTTACTACCCATGTTTTCTTTTAAGAATGTGATGCATTTGGAACAATATAGGTGGGCAAATGATTCTCTAAGCATTACATTTGGCACCAAAGAAGAATTAAAATATAAGGTTTACAGATTGCATATGCTAATACATCAACAAAACTCAAAAGCAGAAAGATCGTGCAGGTATTTTCTCCCGTGTCAAGCGATTAGAGAGAGAATGTATTTCTCTAAGTAGAATGGGCACATCAATTCCGTCTGACTAATCTTAGCAAACAGAGGCGAATTAAAAATGGGCAGGAAGTCCTTAGTCCCAGAGTGAGTTGAAGTCAACAAAATTCTCCAAGTAGTCCAGGACAAAGTTGTGGATAAACAAGTTGAGTTAAAGGTATTTCTTGCTATATTATTCAACATGCTTTTCATATGGAATATATTTCTCCCAGGCATTGGCAATAAAGTAGTAATTGCCTTTTCAAATAAACTACACACTTTCTTTTATCAGAAAATAAAATTTCACATTTTCCTTGTTGCATTGACTGCCAGGAATCTCAGGGCTGTATTTAATACTTAATTCAGAAACAATTTCATGTTGATTTTTCTCCAGGTGATTTCTCTTCTGTCTTAGAAAACTTGCTAGCTTACAAATACTATGAAATTGTAAGTTATATCAAATCCTTTGTGGGATTATGAAGGCTCTAATTTCTACATAAAATAAAAATGTTTATTTAAAATGTTAAAGTAATGTATGTGTTTTGACCTTAACATTTAAAGATAATTTTAGAAATTTTGGCCATTAGGATTGTGCAAATTGTTGTAACCAAAGTCAAATGGGGCAGATTTGTTGTGCTGAAAGGTAAGTTTATGGAAAAAAATAAAAGGCCTGGTGCATTCTTATTCTCTAAGCATATAAAACACCACTCTCTCTTTTACA
This sequence comes from Antrozous pallidus, assembly GCA_027563665.1. Taxonomy (NCBI): domain Eukaryota; kingdom Metazoa; phylum Chordata; class Mammalia; order Chiroptera; family Vespertilionidae; genus Antrozous; species Antrozous pallidus. Next base: position 42,564,947 of record CM050514.1, on the reverse strand, counting down.
TGATATATTGCCATCCCTCCACCATGGGCCTAATGCCTGTTTTTTCCTCCCATGTGAATGATTTGTGAATATTTTGCTAAAATACTTTGAGAATTTTATTCAAATACTGCCTCCTCTCAAACTTCTGTACACAATACCTCTCCTTCTAGATGCTTTCCAATTCCCATACACTTATTTCCCCCAGTAATATTCCTTTGTCACTGTCAGATTGTTTTTAAGTATTTATATTCATATTGTCTCCCCACCTATTGCCTAGACCAGTGGTCAGCAAACTCATTAGTCAACAGAACCAAATGTCAACAGTACAACAATTGAAATTTCTTTTGAGAGTCGAAAACTGACTTCTGCGCACGAGCCACAAAGTTTCAATCACACTGTACATGTGTGCCCGCATGTGGTATTTTGTGGAAGAGCCACACTCAAGGGGCCAAAGAGCCGCATGTGGCTTGCGAGCTGCAGTTTACCGACCGAGGGCCTAGACCATTGCTTCTTAGCGTTGGCTTTGCATTGGAATCACCAGGGCGGGCATAAACATGCTGGTGTGTTAATCCCATCCCTGGAGATTCTGATTTGATTGGCAGGAAATGCAGCCTAGGTACAAGATTTTTGAAATCTTCCTAGGTGCTGCTGTCTGCAGCCATAATTGAGAAGGTTAAGCCACTGTCTTTAGAAGGTTAAGATCATCCTTATTTATTCTTCTCTGATTTAAGAACAGTATTTTGTGCCAGTAGGTGTTAAAAAAATATTTACAATTACATCTGGCATGACAGCTGTTGGGAAATCTTTCATTCTGTCAGATAATGCTCAAAGAATATGACTCTTGGTCGCATTTATTTATTCTTTCACTAGAGGCCTAGTGCACGAAATTCTTGCATGGTGGGGGTGTCCCTCAGCCCAGCTTGCACCCTCTCCAATCTGGGACCACTCAAGGGATGTTTGACTGCTCGTTTAGGCCTGATCCCACTAAATGGGCAGTTGAACATCCCTCTCACAATCCAGGACTGCTGGTCCCCAACCACTCGCCTGCCTGCCTGATTGCCCCTAACCACTCCCCTGCCAGCCTGATTGCTCCTAACTGCCCTACCCTGCCGACCTGGTTGTCCTTAACTGTCCTCCCCTGCAGACCTGGTCACCCCTAACTTCCCTCCCTTGCCAGCATAGTCAACCTAACTGTCCTCCCCTGCAAGACTGGTCACCCTTAACTGTCCTCCCTTGCTGGCCTGATCACCTATAACTGCACTCCCCTGCCGGCCATCTTGTGGTAGTCATCTTGTGTCCACATGGGGGCAGCCATCTTTGACCACATGGGGGTAGCTAGCCATCTTGTGTGTTGGAGTGATGGTCAATGTGCATATTACTCTTTTATTAGATAAGATGGGATGCACATGCATTGAGCAGCTTTGGTTACGGAGAAAGTTTGTTGAGTTAGAGTCCTGCCCTTGGCTTTCTGGCCAAGGAGAGCTGTATACAGAACTTCAAGTTACTCACTTCTGTTGCAGCACTACTGTTGTTATTTATTATGTACCTACTATGTGCAGACTATTCTAAATGTTTTGGTTATGTTAGCACATGTAATCACTCACAATATGACACCAATGAAGAAAAGTGGAAAACAAGGCTCTGAGGCTGGGATTCACACCCACGTGTGTCTGACTCAAATTCAATGTTCTTTGCACACACCAGGCTACTACTAAAAGGCCTTTGGTTTCTGTTGCTATTTTGGATGTATATGTTTAATATACATAATAATAAAAAGCTGAATACTAGGCTTGTCTTTTTAAGCTCTTTCCAAGGATTTAAAGGCATAAAGGCCATCAAATGTCATTTGGTGGGATTTGTGCACTAATTCTGCAAATGTGCTGTTTGATTGCAATTGGTCAGAATCCTTTTAGAGACCCCCCGTTTTTTTCCAGAACCTGTACAAGACCTCAGCAAGGGTGGGTAGATGGATATGGCCTGGTTACAGTTGGTGGAATTAGAAAACTACTCTTGACTCTTTAGTTACAAATGTAGGTATTACATCAAACCAAGTGTGAATGGCAGTGGTTCAGGCTCCCCTCCACGCCTTGCCAGCCGCCTACACACATGCATGTACTCTGGGCACTCTAAGTTTGTCTTTATTACTGATATAGATTATTCTGCTTCTGTGGAGTGTTAAGGTAGAAGCTTGCCCATAGGCAAGATATTTGAAAATATAACATCTATAAACATACCTATTTTCGGAGGCAGGAAGACAATGGTAAGTATTTTACATGGTCTTTCTGTGTATTATGTCTTTTCCTTTCTTACTTTTAATTCTTCAAATCAATGATTTTAGCAATTCAGTAGCACAGTCCATATCTTTGTGATACCTGCATATTTAAGTTGTTTAGAAATGCTTTATTTTGGTGTATATTTCTTTTTTAAAAATATATATTTTATTGATTTTTCACAGAGAGGAAGAGAGAGGGATAGAAAGTCAGAAACATCGATGAGATACATCGATCAGCTGTCTCTTGCACACAACCTGCTGGGGATGTGCCCGCAGCCACGGTACATGCCCTTGACCGGAATTGAACCTGGGACCTTTCAGTTTGCAGGCCGACACTCTATCCACTGAGCCAAACCGGCTTTGGCATATTTTGGTGTATATTTCTAGTAGAAATATAGAACATCTTTCATAGAGCATATTAATACAGAAAGTGTATGCCCTAACAATAAGGGGTATAATACTTTTAATGATGCTTCCTAAGAATTACCACATGCTGAAACTTTGCCTGGAGAATTCAAACAAAACCACAAGTAAGTTACTTTAGGTTAATCTCACTGAATAAAAATGAAAGCTAGTGTTCCCTATTCATCTTTGATGTAGTTGCTTGCCATATTATTGTTTACACAGTGATATCTCTTCTCCTGTTATTATTTTTAGACACAATCGTAGAATGAAAACAGTATAGTAATTAGTACAGTGAGTGGTTTTGTCAAATATTTTTCAACTTAAACTCATTTTTTTAAAACAACCTTTTTCAATGTTTGAACTTCACAACAGGGTTCTATTTCACAGTGCCATTACTTTCTTCTATTAAAGCCCTGCTTCGTGGGCCCAATGAACCAATATACTCACAAAAGTAAAACCATTCTCTCTCCTGTTTTTTAAGCAATATTATATTTTATTTATTTCAGAGAGGAAGGGTTAGGAAGAGAGAGATAGAAACATCAATGATGAGAGAGAATTCCTTGATCAGCTGTCCCCTGCACTCCCTGCACTGGAGATTGAGCCTGCAACCTCAGGCATGTGCCCTGACTGGGAATCAAACGCTGACCTCCTCGTTCACAGATTGACACCCAAACACTGAGACACACTGGCTGGGCTCTCTTTCCTTTTTAATAAATGGAAAGACATTTAGTTTCCAAAGAAGCTAACTATTCAGTATTTTATAGCAATAGAGTTAAGCTTAACTAAGAAAGTTAGAATACTTCCTCATACATAATCATCACCAGAAAGGGGTTAGAAAAGTAACAGTTTTGAATGGCAGATCTTAAAGGTTTTGTTCTATTGGAGAAGCAAATAAGGCTTTTGCTCTACAAAATGATTGATCATATTTTAGAAAGTTTACACACAATGGATTACAGGCATAGCCTAGAGTGGCGATCTCAAACTCTTTCCCCAACCAGCACCCACAAGTTACAAATGCAAGTTCTCAGGCCCCTGCTCACCATCTGAATCAGAACCTGAGGAAGTTGTCCAGAAACCAGTGGTTTAACCTTTCCTCTAGGTGATCCTGTCTTGCTATTATTTGAGAACCAGTAGACTAGAGGCAGGAAGACTAGACTTGACATATCTCAAGTTGAGGAGATTATCTAAATGTCTCTGCACCTAGGGTGTAGTAGGTACTCAATACAGATTTGCTGAGTAAATTAATAACATCGGAGATGTTGAGAGCCTAAACTATGAAAGAAAAAAATATGAGAACTAAGAAATACTTTAGTCCCATTTGCAATTCAGTCAAGAGCAGAATTTACCCTTAATGAATGGGATTTTATAAATAATTTATGAAATTTTCCCTTATTTTCTCCCTGTCTCTCCTTGTAGTTGCTCACTCTAAACTCAAAAGATGTGCTGTACTTTCTTATAAGACATGAATAAATGGGCAGAGTTTGGAAGCTCATACCTGCTTTTTTAGAGGGCTTGGGTACACCACCTCCACATGAGTGGGAAGCCAAGTGGTCAGTGAGGTGGCCGCAGTATGCCAGGGAATAGTGGCCCAAGTTCTGGGTCTATCAGGAAATGACAGTGGGAACTAAGCAGTCAGTCCAGGATGAGAAAGACTTAAATGGCAGGAGGAGGGGCCTTGTTTTCATGAAACTGCATTTGCCTTACATTTGAGGAGATTCCATCCTTGCTGCAGAAAGACCAATAACGCAATCATTGATTGCTAAAGTGAAATAGTTACTGAAAGGGGGGAGAATTTATCAGTGAGAGGGAGGCGTCCAAACATTTACTCTACATCAGTTGTTCTATTGGATATTGACATTCTATTGGATATTTAGTCCTCGCCACCTCACCATGTGTTATTAATATCACCATTTTATGAGCTGGACCAAAGAGGATAATTTATTCAAAGGTTATACAGTCACAAAACTGCAATGCTAGTTTATAAACTTTGGCAGTCTGAATCCACAGCCTGCCTTTAATCTTGTCTTACCTAATAATAGACAAACATGTAATTGATTGTACCTCTGGTATGCCCACAGCCAATCAGAGTGGGTATGCAAATTAAAAGGCCTGCTGTAAGAGGGAGGGTGTGGGGCAAAGGGATCTACAGCAGCTGAATGCCACAGCAAAGACAAGATTGCAGACTCTGGAGTCGGCAGCAAAGACGAAGACAGCAGACTCTGGCTGGAGTTTGCAGTGAAGCAGCGAAGACTAACCAGCCAGAGTCTGCAGCGAAGAGGAAGAAGGCAGACTCTGGCGGAAGTGAAGGCCTGGGTCCCAGGTACCAGAGGAAAACTGGTGCTGGAAGCCAAAGAAAGGAAGTCCTATTGCGTGAATCTCTTCATGCAATGGGCCTCTAGTCTATATATACATAAAAAGCCAGCAACTGAACGCCATAACAACCAGACCAGACAACGACTGGTCTCTATGACACCCACTGCAGCCAGTGAACTGCTCAATCTGAGGGTGGGACCGGCCGGCCAACCACTCATGCCCCCTTCCCTAGGCTGCTGGCCTCCAGTCTGCTCCCCCGCCCCCACATCCTATTCAGGAGTGGGGCCATCTGGCCCACCATCCACAACCTCTCCCCATGGCTAGCCCCACCCTCCAGTACCCCTTATTCCAATTGGAGGTGGGGCCCATTGGCCAATCACCCGTGGCCCCTCCCCACAGCCAGCCCAGCCTGATTGGACCCCAGTAGGGATGGGCTGGCTGGCCATCTCCCACCATCTCCTTCTCCTGACAGGCCTGGCCCCAATCTCCCCCTATTGGGGCTGGGCCAGCCGGACTCCACTCGTGCACAAATTTGTGCTCTGAGCCTATAGTTATTAAATAAAATACATGAGGTTGTTACAGTTTCAGCCCTTTTGAATCTTGTTAAGCATGTATTTGTTTGCACATAAACATTATTGAGTTTATAATTGTATATAGTATATAAATTCATAGTTTAAATAAAATATTTTGCACTTGAGTTTTGAGATATTGGTCAGAAATCCAATCTCCAGCTACAATGCATGTTGCCTGGGAAAATCAGATGTAATGGCCACATTCTAGCTCCCAGGAACTTTGGAAGGAATGTAGCATTTCATCCTTCTCTTTGATTTCCCTATGCTCTCTTTCTCTATCAAAAGCTTGTAATTATATTTGTATTCATATAAGTAGAAACTTTTTATCCATGCTTTTCATATAAAAGCAATACATTCTTCCTTTTCTTCCTTATATTTGATGTGTATTTCAAGCTCTTAAGTAAGCTATTTTAGGGATATCCAATTATGCTTCTGTAAAGAATGAGGTCTCAGAATTGTCACATACTTGTTACTTGTTGTCAGGCAATTTGGCAGCTTCATCAAAAACAGTTTTGGATGCAAGAGACTTGACTTCAACTGGTCATTGGTTGATTTGAGCCTTGGGATCCTAAATACTACTTTATATATAGTGGTACCCACCTGCAAAATGGGTGTCACAGTATATTTAGTCCTCACCTGAGGATATGATTTTATTGATTTTTTGAGAGAGAGAGAGGAAGGACAGAGACAGACAGAGAGAGAGAAATGGGAGAGAAAAACATTGGTCAGTTGTCTCCCATGCCCACCCCCACTGGGGATCAAACCCACAACCTTCTTCTGTACAGGACAACACTCCAACCAACTGAGCCACCACCAGTCAGGATATGGGTATTACAGTGTTTGCCTTGAATTTAGCTTTTGTGGGATTAATGGTGGTGAAGAATGATTAAAAAGGTTAATTTATGTCAAATTAGTTTAGCTCTGTAAAGGAAACCTGACAAAAGTTAAGTATATATATTACATATTTTATTCTGCACGTGAGCTACAAATCTATAAGTCTTTGGATAAAATGAGATGAAGACTAAGACATTATTCTTATATCAAAATATTTTTATAATATCATAATCATGATTTCACCATTTTTTATGGTTTATTCCTTACCCCTCACTTTCCAACCTTTCATTCCTGTGGAGCAGCTTGAACAGCCTTTGGTTGGTTGATTTGTGTTGCACAGAAAGAAGTGGTAGACTATACAGTGATACCAAAACATAATGGGAATATTCTTGCTATCCGCCCCTCCCCTTAATCCAAGGAATCTATCTATGCAATGAAGAACAAGAGATGGTAAAACAAACAAACAAACAAACAAACAAACAAAAACCAGTACTGGAATTCAACCAATGCACACTGGTAGAGCAGTGCATTGAAATATTGCAATGCTGCTCTCTTGGTGTAATAAATAGTGACTACTCTCAGTTTCCATCTACCCACCCACCCCTATTGACTGCCACAGCCTCCTTGATGTCAACATTGGAACTCTCTGAATCTCCTGCATCCAGCAACCTAAAGGTTAACACTTACCCTAGCAAGGGCCTTCCAGGACCCTGCTCTGGTGACTGTTTTGATTGGCTGTGCCCAAAACTTGCAGGTGTTAAACATTTTGAATATCCATCTGTAACCACATATAAAACTAAAAAAAAAACTGTATTAGTTGTATTGAAAGTCTGGACAAATTACTTTAATCTTTACTGATATGTATCTAAGGTCTTCTTGGACCTTAATTCCTGCAATTTGCAATTATTATTGCTTTAGGAACATAATATTTGTGTTTGGAGAGAGAGGGGGGAGGAGAGAGAGAGAGAGAGAGAGAGAGAGAGAGAGAGAGAGAGAGAGAGGAGAGGAGCCACTGGGAAGCAAGTTGAAGGTCCACAGGTTCACACTGGGGATGAGTATGGCTACATTCAATTTTATTGAACATCTTGAAGCATTTTAAACAAACAACATCCTATGGAACCCAGATGCATATGGGCATATAGCCAGGTGCTTTACTCCTAATATTTGAACCCATTTTATGGAAGATTTAATCCATATGTTAAATCATTGACTTCAAAAGGTATTTCTTGAGAGTTTAATTGAAATGATGAAAAATGGGTCTAAAGAGTATGCTCAAAGATGTCATTTATGGGTTGAGGCTCAGGGGCCAAGGAGAGACAGAGAAACTTGGGGGAGTTTTAGGAAATCATTTAAGAATGTGAAATGTTCTAGAGCACAAGGGAACTCTTAAAATTTAATCATCATAGAATCTTTCTTCATTTCCAAAAGATCATGTTTTTGAGACTGTATAATATAGCCATTTGTTCTCTTGGACACATCTCAAGGGAAAAAAAGAAGTTAGAAAAATGAGCCCATTGTTTTTCAAAATTAGTGACAAACTTCAAAATAATTCCAAACAAACCTCAAATAAAACATTTTCCCCCTACTGTGAATCCTATTTAAACTGTTTGGATCAGTCTGTTTTAATGAGTCGCATTCATGCTGACACATCCACACACTCCAGACAAAGACGACTGTACCTCTAAACCCATTTAAAAATGATAGATGACTGTCAGCTTTGTGAAAGCAGCACATGCAGTGGCTTGATAGTGCAGAATGAAAGCAATCTACAAGTGCAAGTCTGTTTCTTTTGGCAACGGAAGGAGTTGCTAATGGATTCATCATTTTCTGTTAAGCATGAATGTCAAACAAAAAAACATTTAGGGCTCTATTCAACTGAATTTCCGGCTCGACGCTTGCCAGCCATGGAAGCCCTGTGACTTGGAACCTGTGCAGCCCAAGCCTGATTCTTGTTTCCAAAGTTCCGTGGGGCCAGTGCCACGGAACTTGGAATTCTGCCGAGAGCTCCTCCTCCTCTCTTTGCCCCCCCTCCCCCATTTCTCCAATGTATGAAGCCACCAGTCATGCTTTCTAAATAAATGCCATCTATGGAGGGGAGCTGGTTGCCAACTCTTACGACTTCAGCTGACTCCACGTCAGAATCACACAGGAAGTCCACTAATACCACTTGAGGAGGGTGGGGAGGGTGCGGATCTGTTATATCCAGGATCTCTGGGGCCTCTGTACCTTGAATTGCTATGGGCATTGCATGACTTCTATTTTGGTGTCATAAATATACTAAAAATAAATAAATGCAAAAATAATAAAAGAATACCTGGGCTTTATAAATCCTATGTTCTTGGGACAGACCTTAAGAGGATTTGGGGGAAGTTCTGGTCTCAGAACACAGGTGTTTTATATCCTTGACCACAGAAGAGCTACCTCTGCACGGAAGGCTTGTTTCTTCAATTGGCCACACAGTGGACAGTGGTAGGCTTATGCCAAGGTCAACAGATCAGCAGCTTCCACCTGCCAAAGGAGAGATGATAATGACAGACTCTGGGCCTCCACATGTCAGACCAGTTCCAACTCTACCAGCAGCGATATGATCTTGGGCAAGTCTCTTAATCCCTCACAACCTCAGTTTCCTCACCTAGCTGTTTAAGGATTCAATAATATACACGAGAACAGGAGTCCAAATTACAAATCACCACACAGTGAATATCATTATTAATTGAACAATTTAAATTAATAAAACCCTATCTAATAAAAGAGTAATATGCAAATTGACCATACCTCCAATTAAGCCATGCCCATAAGCCAATCAGGAGCAAATAAAACCCAACCAAGATGGCTGCAGCCACTGAGAGCAGGAGGGAAGCTTGGGTTTTCCCAGCAATGAAGGAAGCCAAGCTTTCTGCCTGCCCTTGCTGGCCTAGGCCTCCACTCAAGGCTATAAAGTTTCAATTATAGAAGATACATAAATCCAACATAAATGACAGCAGCCATGGAGCTGGAGAGAGCAGAGGCTAGGGTTGCCCAGGCGATAGAGGAAGCCAAGCTTCTGTAGTCCTAGTGCCTAGACCTCCACTCTAGGCTAAAAAGTTTCAATTATCGAATTTAAATAAATCCAAACATAAATGGCTGTCTCCATGGAGCAAACAGAAGGCTTGACTCTGTTCCAGGCTACAAAGTTTCAATTGCAGAACATAAATTAATCCCAGATCCTGGGGCCTCTGCTTGGGTCACTGGGGTGTGTGGCTGGCCTGCAAACCACCACAGGCCCCTTGCCCAGGCCACCCCACACCCCAAGGGAATGTCCACCTGATCTGGGACACCCTTCAGGGCAAACCAGCTGGCCCTCACCCATGTACCAGCCCTCTATCCTATCTAATAAAAGAGCAATATGCAGATTGACCATCACTTCAACACACAAGATGTCTGCCCCCATGTGGTCAAAAATCCTGCCCCCATGTTTACACAAGATGGTCACCACAAAATGGCCAGTAGGGTAGGGAAGTTGGTGACAATCAAGCCTACAGGTGAGGGCAGTTAGGGGTGACCAGGATGGCAGAGGAGGAAAGTTGGGGGCAAACAGGCTGGCAGGGGAGCAGTTAGACATCAATCAGGCTGGCAGGGGAGTGGTTAGGGGGTAATCAGGCTGATAGGCAGAAGGGGTTAGGGCCAATCAGGCAGGCAGGCAGGCAAGTATTTGGGAACCAGCAGTCCTGGATTGTGAAAGGGATGTCCAGGATCAGGCCTAAACAGGCTGTTGGACATTGCTCGAGGAGTCCCAGATTGGAGAGGGTGCAGGCTGGGCTGAGGGACAACCCCCCCCGCCCCGCCACTGCCCATGCATGAATTTCATGCACCAGGCCTCTAGTAATAATAATAATAATAATAATAATAATAATAATAATAATAATGAAGGAACAACCTAAGATGGGCACAGTCACAGAGGGGCCATCAGGAGAGAACTTGAAAGTCAGCAGAGGTGGGGCACAGACACTCACCCCCTGAATCTTTCAGGGGCCTGAACTCTCACCCCTTCTGAGGGAGGTCTCCTGCCCCCATGGCTGCTTCACCTCCCATGCACAGCTCAGATCGGGACCCAGGTTACAGACAGAGACTTGGCCAGCAATAGACTTGGCCTATATCTAAATCCAGTCTAGCACCAGGAATGCTCAGGGTCTACTCAAGAATGCAAATAATCCTTTCCACTAATATTTACAGAGTATACTAAGATTGTTGTTTGAGTATTAAATTTGACAGTGAAATAGTAATCAACTCTTCAAATTAAATTGGCCAATTGAAATAAGTGAATACTCAAGAAAATTTAAGTGTACTGGACAAAAAGCTGTTTCTAAAATATTAACTAAAATTTCTATTAGTAATTCATTTCTTCTTAAAATTGCCTAACATGTAAAGAACCTAAAGCTGTCATATTTTTGTGCAAAAATTAAAATTTAAAGTTACTAAGACTGTAATATAAAATACCCAAAAGTCCCTATTAATCAAAAGGGGGGGGGATAGTGGGGCAATATCATGTAAGGAAAAATATCCTGTAAGTAAATTACATCTAGAAAATTCTTACTTCAGAAAATTAATTTCCATTTGTAGTGCTAACAGCAGGACACCCATAAAAAACACACATGGTGTCAAAATAAACCAAAGGAAAATCATTTGGGCAAAAATTAAAAGAATCCCAAGTCTAATTTACAGAAAAGATTCCTTTAATACCTTTTGGTTGAGAATATGTTTGTATATTTTCAGAAAACAACTCCAAGACCATATGGATTCCTGCAACAAAGAGGAACTGACAGGTCTGTTACAACCACGAAGACAGTCCAGAGATGGAAGATATTGATGACACCTTGCCATGCTAGCAGTCAGCAGCTGTGCATTGCTGCAAGTTGCCCAGGACCAAACCAGAGAGTATGGAACCTGCATTGCCACCATATGTCCACCATCCAGATATCATTGCTGACATGTACATAAAGAACTATTTGACATTGAAACTGGGACTCAGAACAGTTGGACATTGAAACTGAGACTCAAACATTTTTTTGTGCTTATATGTTTACTTCTAGTATGCAGATACAGGATTTTTTTAAAGAAAAGAAACAGGGGAAAAATAGATACAGAGGCAAAGAAACATTGAACAGACTGTCAAACTACAGTGGGAAGGCACAGGAGTGTGGGGGATGGGGGCTGTAAAAGATCAACTAAAGGATTTGTATGCATGCATATAAGCATAAACAATGTATATGAGACACTGGCAGGGGTGAGGCAGGTGAGGGCATGTGCTGAGGGTAGGAGAGGCCAGGGTGAGGTCAATGAGGGGGAAAATAAGTACTACTATTTGTAATACTTTAAACAACAACAATAATAATAATAATAAAAATAGTAATAATAATGCAGGAATGTCTAATATAACAAAAAACAGAGAAATTAAGAGACTTTGATTCCTGCCAACTGCATTTTTGTTCTGTGACCTTGAGAAAAATCAATGCACCCATTAAGTCAATATAATAGAGATGTTTATCCCACCATTAATTTTATGAGTACATTGTGCCTTGGCTGCTAATCATTTAATCTGTAAAAGTGGCCCCAGTGGCACTCTGCTCTCCAAACATCAACTCTACTGCCAATCATTCCATCATTATAGCTTTACTGCTCTGCAATTCCCAGGCATTTTGATTTTTCTATTACTCAGTTAAAATGCAAACATATGGAAGAACAAAAGTTAGACCTTTACTTAGCATTTAGCACTTTAACAGTGCCTAGCCAGATTAAGACACAGGGTCAATGCCAATAGACTCGGGGAAGAAATAGGATACCAGGAGGAAGGGAAAAAAGTTTTCAAATCAACTTTACTTTTTTTTTTTTTTTTTTTTTGCAGACATTCCTAATACTGGGAGGACAATTGGAATAAGTTGTGAAATGTTACTAGTATCTTCTAAATGACAAGACTATAAGTAATTTAACATGACAGTAATAATAATGATGACTTCAGCCTAAGGGATAAAAGCAGAACTTGTAAAGGAATAAATTAATAGTCTCCTTCAAAGCTATTTCAATGTAATATATTACATGTCACCTTCCTCGGGAAACCTTCTCTGACTCCCCAGACTCAACTCTAGTATATATACTTCAAATATATATTTGTTACTCATTCATTTGTTTGCCTATTTGTAATATATCTATATTTACAGTGACTTGACATTCTCTTAAATTCTATATGCAGTACCTCACAGAATTCCTAGCAGATCATAGGAACGCAGATAATTTAATAGACACAACATCTGGAATATAAAATAGATTAAGCTATCATTATCCCAGTGCATCCAGAATTTGGTCTATCTAACAATAAAAACTAAAGATAGTTTTCAGCAGAGTATTAAACTTTATAAAGGTTTAGTCACCACATGATTTAAAAAAAGATTTCCACTTAGATGATGCTTTAATCAAGTTAAATGATTAAAGCAGTTAGCTAAATGACATATGCCTTGTAGCTCTTAGAAATATTATCAAATCCACCCAGGAATTATCTATGCTTGTACAATAGTGTATAGGCAAAGCCCCAATGTCACACTAACCTGCAGAAATGATCAGATTCGTGTTCTACAAGGCTGGTTTCAATGAGGAATTTTCAGAATGATGAAACTAGATTTAGCTGGTAGCAATTATTGGGACATTTCAGATGAGCTCAGCATGAAGAATAAAACTGAGGGAAGATTAAGTCTCAAATACTAAGGGATAGGGAAATAAATGAACAGAGAGGCTGAAAGGGCTTGAAACGCAGGCAAGGACCAGTTATCTGCAGGAAGCTGGTATTCTGATGTGAGACGCATGTCACCCGGTCTGGGTGAGAATGTTATCTCTATGTGATCTTCAGACTTTCTCTCTTGACTGTAGCAACCTCAGAAGAGTGAATTAAAGTCTTAAGGAGAAAAATCAATAAAGAAAAAAAAGATAAAAGCAGTATGGCTGGAGAGCATTTCAAAAACCATATAAAAGTCTCTTAAATGGCCATGGAAGACTAACCACTGTTTATAAGGATTTAACAGGAATACCAATAAGAATAGATTTATTGGCCTCCTCAAAGGAGTGAAGAGGCTTTGGGTGGTTTATGGCATATGGCTGGTCTTTGTTTCATTTTGGCGTGTGACATACAGAAACATGAATTGCATAAAAAAAAAACTGCCTATGATGATAAGGAGTTCAATGGAAAGATATTATGAGAAAATTGGGATTAGAGTAGCACTGAGTAGATGAATTACAACTCTCAGTACTTTTCCTGTGACTAGCTCTATTTTATTCCCAAGCTGGGACTTTCTCTGAACTCTGTGCCAGAAACAGACAATATAGTCCTTTAATCCCAATAATAATAACACTTTCTCTAATATATCTTTAAAAATTTCTATAAAAATATTTTTTCTTTATAATTATAAGAAGTAAAATTTATTCTCAACTTTCTCCAGACCCACTATCTTAATTGAAATCCAGATGAAAGAAACAGAAGGGAAAGAATTGGATGAAAAGGAAGTGACAAGAACATTGGGAGAAGTAGGAGTGTATTCCTATCAATTAAGGAAAGGAATACCAAAGAAAATCTAGAGTTTAGAGAGCTAGATTTCAGTAAGTCCAATGAAGACATAGCTATGACCCCCACCTCTCCACCCCTGGTTTCAGATCCATATGTGAAGAGTGTTGAGGCTAAATTCATCTAATAATGCATTGATTTACTTATTGATTTATATACTTTCTTTCTTGAGTTCCCATCACACCACAGGTACTGTTTTACTACTGAGAACCTTTTAAAAGTGAAATGATAGCAATACAACTGAACATATTTTTAATTAGGAAGAAAAAAATATGTGTGTTCTGATGAAAGCCCAATGTGAAAGTTTACAGAATCTTATAAATCCTGGGCTCACAATAAGTTAAATAATTTGTGAGAGTCCAAAAGCTAGTAAAGAAAAAGCTAGAGCCCTAACAGGTTTGACACAGTAGATCAGTACTACAGTGTCAGCCTGTAGATTGAAGAGTTCTAGGTTCTATTCTGGCCCAGGGCACATGCCCAGGTTGCAAGCTCGATCCCCAAAGTGGGGCATGCAGGAGGCAGTTGATCAGTGATTCTCTCTCATCATTGATGTTTCTCTCTCATCAATGATCAGCTGCCTCCTGCATGGAATGTGTTCTCTACATGGAATGAGACCAACTATGGAAGATCAGGGATAGATTTAGACCCAGCCATTGGAAGGAAAGGTTCTGAGCGTGGGTCTTGTGAGTAGCTCAGGTGATAGGGAACCCGTGGTACCCAAAGTGCTTGACAGCAGATGAAAAATGGTAGTCCTTGCAGCCTGGGGTGTGAGTTCCACAAAGAGCAATAAGGAGCTTCTGTAAGTCAAGGAGAGCCAAGGCAATGCAGGCTCTCATTCTGGGAAAAACATGGACAGACAGATTGTTGGCGCTGGGATTTCATACATGTGAAAAAGACAGGGGTCAAGAGGCCATGACCAAGGCACAAGGTAAAACTAGACTGGCTATAAGAATGGCCTGTTGCAGTGACACTAATTTAGTGTAATAGGACTGCTTAAAGTCACTCCTTAGATGGCTTAAGTGTCTGTGTGTGTGTGTGAGTGTGTGTGTGTGTGTGTGTGTGTGTGTGTGTGTGTGTGTGTTTCCTGACTGGGGCACATTTAGCTGTAGGAGCTCATTGATTAACCAATCCCAGGATCATCACACTGGGGCCAAGAGCACATCCTTTGGAATCAGACAGAGGCAAATGTGAACTCTAGCTCTCTCTCTCTCTCTCTCTCTCTCTCTCTCTCTCTCTCTCCCTTCTCCTCCTCCTCCTCCTCCTCCTCCTCCTCCTCCTCCTCCTCCTCCTCCTCCTCCTCCTCCTCTCCCTCCTCTATGAAAGCAAGTATATATATATATATATATATATATATATATATATATATATATGTAGGGCTTATTTTTCCATTGGTAAAATCATCAGTACTTGAATCTGTCTTGCTTCCAGAAGATGAGTGGCAGGGGAGTGGTCCCAGCCCTGATTCCTCAGCCCTGCCGGAGGTGCTGAGGAATCAAAGGTGGAAGCACGCACCACCGTCCTTGCAGAGCCAACCTCTAGACCACAGGGTGCTCTCTAGTAATGTAACTGCAATGTCCCCGTTTGCCTTCAGAAATTAGTTGTAAGTTGCTTCCTATGTGAAGCCCTACCTCAGACATTTCTTTTGTAGTTTCTAAAGATTGTAAACAAAATCCATTTACCTCCCTAATCTGGTCAGAAGTTTCTATCCAATGGGAGAGGTTTGCTGGAAAGCATTGTCCAGATACCCCCTTCCCCCATGTCCAATCACTCCACTGGGGGCAAAGGAAGTTCCAAGGCTATAGGTATGTGTGTGTGGGATACTCCATGGGGACGCAGGCCCTTTGGAGGCTGACACCCCAGGCTGCCGCTGGGAGGGGATTGCTCTGGGAGGTGCAGCTGCCTCCCAGGCCTACAACCCCAGCTGTGGCTAGGAGCTGACCGCCAGTGGGGTCCGGGGGAAGGGGTGCCTGGGTGCCTCCCAGACCAACAGCCTGTGCCACATGCTGCCAGTTCTCATTGGCAGCCCTGCCTGGGACTGGGGGACTCCGGTGGACCTGAGAGGAATGGGCACCACAATCTTGCGTCTATGGGCGCTGCCATTTTTGTCGCAGAGTGATGGTTAATTTACATATTACTCTTTTATTAGATAGGATATATCTAAAACATATATATATACAGAGAAAGAGAGAGGGAGAGAGAGAGAGAGAGAGAGAGAGAGAGAGAGAGAGAGAGAGAGAGCTAGAGTTCACATTTGCCTCTGTCTGATTCCAAAGGATGTGCTCTTGGCCCTAGTGTGATGATCCTGGGATTGGTTAATCAGTGAGCTCCTAGAGCTAAATGTGCCCCAATCAGGAAACACACACACACACACACACACACACACACACACTCACACACATACACACACACACACACAGACACAGACACTTAAGCCATCTAAGGAGTGACTTTAAGCAGTCCTATTACACTCATTCAGTGACACTGAACCAGGCCATTCTTATGGCCAGTCTAGTTTTACCTTGTGCCTTGGTCATGGCCTCTTGACCCCTGTCTTTTTCACATGTATGAAATCCCAGTGCCAACAATCTGTCTGTCCATGTTTTTCCCAGAATGAGAGCCTGCATTGCCTTGGCTCTCCTTGACTTACAGAAGCTCCTTATTGCTCTTTGTGGAACTCACACCCCAGGCTGCAAGGACTACCATTTTTCATCTGCTGTCAAGCACTTTGGGTACCACGGGTTCCCTATCACCTGAGCTACCTCACGAAACCCATGCTCAGAACCTTCCCTTCCGATGGCTGGGTCTAAATCTACCCTTAACTTCCATAGTTTGCCTCATTCCACATAGAGAACACAGACTTATGTTCTGAAGTATGATCCTATTCTTTGAAAATCCCTTAGGAGTTTAAGGTTCTCTTTTTTATTCATTTAGATGGGGTTCCAAGACAGCGATTGTACTTTGTTTCTGATACTATGTTATAAACCTAAGTCTGTGCCTTCATTTCCTCATCTGAAAAATGGGAACAATAACCTCTCGCTCTGAGTTGCAGTTAAGATTAAATTAGTTAATTTTGCAATTCCCTTTTCAGAATGCTTAGCATGAAAGTGTTCAGTAAATGCTAGCACCTCTTGTAAGTTTCATACACATTTTCATTGTAATTGTCACTTCAGGGCAAACAACATCTTTGGGGCGACTGATAAGAAATCCTTATTGACATGAGCTGGAGGCAGGAACTGGCACCCACATTACACAGAGGAGAATGTGGTGCAGTTTCTTGGAAAGAGCCCCCAAGGTTTTATTGCCTGCTCAGCCATTAATTAAGGATGATACCTTTCCCCCTCTATTCTTATTATTCAGTGAAGGTTCTAGAAATACAGTCAAGACTTTTGTGCAATACAAATTTGGGCCCCGTTCTTAGAGAATGATTCAGAAGTCTGGGTGCAACTTCAGCATTTTTAGTAGAAAGCTCTGTGCTCCAGCCCAGGGAGAACTGCTTGTTGTCAGTGTTCATTGGTGGATCTTCAAGTCCTTCCTAAATTTACATTCTGCAATTTCATGGCAACAATAAAAGAAGACAATGATATGGAAAATGAAAAATGATTTTCCCAATTCTAGAGTATATATTTGCATTCATTTTCTAGGGCTGCCATAACAGATGAATGACCACAGGCTGAGTGACTAAAACAACAGGAATTGATTTTTCACAGTTCTTGAGGCTAGAAGTCTGAGATCAGTGTGTTAGCAGGTTTGGTTTTGTGTCCCCTAAGGCCATAATGGCGAACCTATAACATGCATGTCAGCACTGACATGTGTAGCCATTTTCGATGACACACGGCTGCATGCAGTCGCATACAGAGAAGTATGGGGCCGCATGCCGAGAAGGACATTTCATCCTCGGCTTCTGTACAGCCTGGTGCAGTAGCTGAGGATGAAACATTTGCTGTAGTGTAGAAACTCTGTGCCAGAGGTCTGTAGACCAAAACAACAGAACTCCAGCACAGAGTGTCTAGTTCTGGGACTTTGGGTTAGGCCGTTAGGGGTTTTTTGACCTCACTTGCAGGTAGCTGCAGAATGCCACAGGGGATGCATCTCTGGGGGCCCTGTGATCGCCATTACCAGCAACCACATAACCACAGCAACCATTATCCAATCTACTGTTCTGGGATGTTGTGGATTTCTAATTGACCATAATTACCGAGATAAGTGAGGAGGAGGCTGGGAGAGGCAAGGGCCTGTGCTATGGGTGCTATTTCCTGCCATTAGAAATAGCGGCAGCCATTTTAATTTATATAAGGAATGCCATTTTGCAGCATAGTGTAGACTCCATTTCACAACTATTACTGTTGTGTATCCTTATTAACCTCTATTTCTGCTTATTAACCCTGCCCTTTCCTAAAAGACAGTTACATGTGCCATCTTGTGGTCAGTTAGGCTAGTTAACCCCTAATTGTCTGCAGGGCTAACAGGCTATCTATAATTCTATCTTCTGTCACTGCCTCCCCCACCCTACCCATGGAGAACCCAAAAAACAAAAAACCAAGGTTAAGTAAAGGAAGTGGTAGTAGCAGTAGCTGACCCTTTCAAGAGACATTGACTGAGATGTATGGCATTATAGAAAAAAATTGAAGATTATTTTGTGTTCTATGTACTGAAATGGTAGTAAGCAGAACATGAAATATAAATAGACATTTTGAAACTAATAATTCCCAGCTCTTGAAAAAAAGTGAGGATTAAAGGAAGGAATACATTTCTAGGCAGCTATATCTTTATAAAAGCCAATCTAATTGCATCCTTAAATTTACAAAAGGCTCTACAAATTTAACATCTGCAAGTTTGAGCATTACATAGCTCAGCATGGAAAAGCACTCAGTGAGGGAGAATATATTAAAGAAATTCTCCTAAGGTGTTTACCAGTTCTATTTCATAATATGCAGAATAAAGATGCAATTATTAAGAGAATATCTGAGTTACCACTCAGTAGAGATATCATAAAAGACCAAATAATGAGATTGAACACAAACTTACAACATCAATTAAAGAGAGACATAAGAAATTGTAAATATTTTTCTATCTCTCTTGATGAAACTACTAATGTCACATCACATGCTCAGTTGGCCATTATTGGTTGATATTCTGATGGTCCCACAATGAGAGAAGAGTTGATAAAGTTAGTATCAGTGCCAACAAGTACTTCAGGAAGTGAAATATGTAAGGTTGTTATACAAACATTTCGTGACCTAAGCATTGATATCTCTAAAGTTGTGAGAGTGACGACAGATGGGGCACCAAACATGGTGGGGAAAAAAGTCGGATTTGTCAAATTGTTTATGGAAGCTATTGGACATCCGATTGTGCCTTTTCATTGTATTATCCATTAGGAGGTTTTATGTGCCAAGACAGGATTCACCGACTTAAATGGCTTAATGTCAGTTACAAAAGTAGTTAATTTAATAACTGATTGCCCCTTTCACAAGCGAAAATTTGCTGCACTTTTACTGGAGGTTGATTCCACCTACAGTGGATTGCTGATGTACAATAATGTAAGATGGCTGAACTGAGGCAAAGTTCTTGAGCACTTTGTGGAGTGCTTTGAAGATATTAAGGTATTTTTTGAGGATAAGGATCTGGGAAACTTTTCTCAGCTCAATGATGATAAGTGGGTCAACACACTGATATTTTTTATAGATCTCTCTGTTCATATTAATGAATTGAACTTAAAGTTACAAGGTTTTGGCAAAAGTATTGATGTTATGTTTGGATACATAAAAGCTTTTGAAAGTAAACTTAAAAATTTCAAGCGAGATGTAGAAACTAAAATTTATAAGTATTTTCCTCGAGTAATAAGGTACTTTAAGAAGGCCAATGCAGCTATACAAAATGAAATGGAACCCTTGCATAGAAAGTACCAGCATGTTTTAGACTCATTACTTGACCAGTTCAGTGATAGATTTAATCAATTTAGAAGCCTAGAACAGACCATAAAAATAATTAAGTATCCTGATGTACTAGTTTACAGTAGTTTGGAATTAAATGGTTTCCAGTGGATGCAAATTGATGATTTGGAGATGCAACTTGCAGAATTTCAAGACAGCATGTGGGCTCAGGTGTTTGTGGACTTGAGGTCAAAGCTTGAGAATCTGGAAAGGTGCGCCGCTTGGACACTCAAGAGGAGTGCCACTACGAACAGGAAATTTGGAGTGCCTGGAACCGATTGATTACCAGACACTTTTAGCACCCTGAAAAATAGAGCAATGGCTTTACTCACAATTTTTCCCTCCAGGTACTTTTGTGAGACCTTATTATTAGTGTTAAATAATATCAAAACCAACAAAAGAAACAGATTGACAGATGAAGTTAGTAGCGCTTGCTTGGGCTTGAAGTGTACAAAATACCAACCTTCAATTGGAGGTTTAGCCAATGAAATTCAGCAACAAAAAAGTCACTAATAGGCGGGTTAGTTAAAAAATCCCCCCTCCCGCTCACTTATCTTAATTCATGGCACCCCACACAAGTTAAATAATACCAAGGCTAACAAAAGAAACCGACTGACAGATGAACAAAGAAGTCACTAAGCAGGTAAGTTAAATAATTAGTTTTTGTTTTATTAAATACAGTTATATATTACAATTGTACATTTTTGTTATTTAAACTATAAATTCTGAGAAATTATGTTTTCTTTTAATCAAAGTGACACACCATCCAAGTTATGCTCGTTTTTTTGGCGAATTTTGACACACCAAGCTCAAAAGGTTGCCTATCACTGTCCTAAGGCCTCCAAAGGCTTGTTGACTCTTTTGTGCGTGTCCCAATTTTCTCCTCTTGTAAGGACATCAGTATGACTAGATTAGGACCTGCTCTAAGGGTCTGATGTTAACTTAACCACCTCTTTAATGGCCCAATCTCCCAATATACATTCTGAGTTACTGGGAGTTAGGACTTCAACACATAAAATTGGTGAAGATGAAATTCAGTCTATAAAAACATTAAAAGCCTTTAAAAATGTACAAAGGAATTCACTTCCAAGTGAAGAGGTGTCCAAAATGCTCCTCAAAGCCAGAGTCCTGCCTGTGCTGAAAAGGGCACTCATACCTTTGTCAGGGTTAGCCTGAGGAAGCAGGGCACCTCTAGGACCACATCCTGTCTGCCCCTTGACAATCCAGACATTAGTGTCTGAGTTGTCAGAAAGAGCACCTGCAGGCAGAAGCTAAAGGAACTGTTTTCATGGAGGGCAGGCAAGGGCCTTGTGCATTAAGTAGCAATGGGTGGTCTGAATCCCTAACACAAAATAACACAAATGGTCATGGGAGTTACGCTTCCTCTAAATATTAAATGAAATGTGGACCACTTAAAGCTTATTGAGGGCACCAGTGGTTTCCAGAGGTAACCAATGTGCTCCGAGAATGTTCACAAGAAGAGCCATTACCCCAACGGGAGCCAAATTGTTAGTGAGCTCATGTGAAGCTTCTATCCCCAGGGACTTCTGTAAATGTTCAGGATGAGAGTTTGCATGGATGGGGGTAGACGACCAGAAATAGTGACAGGTATGCTACTACTATTAAGTAGACCCAGGCTGTACTCGCTAGCTTAAGTATTGCTTACAATAGAGCAAAATTTGAAGAAGAAGAAAAAAAAAGGATAAATATCACATGATCTCACTCATTTATGGAATATAATGAACAACATAAACTGATGAACAAAAACAGATCCAGAGACAGAGAAACATTGATCAGACCATCAAACCTCAGAGGGAATGTAGGGGTGGGTGGGGGTAAAGGGAAAAATCAACCAAAGGACTTGTGTGCATGCTTATAAGCCTAACCAATGGACACAGACAACAGGGGGTTGAGGGCATGAGTGGGAGAGTAATGGGGGAATAAGGACACATATGTAACACCTTAATAAATAAAGAAATTTAAAAAATGAGAGAATTGATTAAGTAAATTATTCTGTACTTATACAAATACAGAGGTGAGCAAAAGCAGGTTTATAGTTGTTTGTATGGAAAATAATACAATAATTAATAAATAATAATACGAAAAAACCCTCTGCATTTCATGTACTCAAAACTATAAACCAACTTTTGACAACCTCTGTATAATATTGCACAGTTATTAAAAATTATGTTGTGGAAGAATATATATTTCCTTGAAAAATATTTGTGATGCAGTGCTAAATAAAAAATACAAGAAGAGTATATATAGAAAAACAGCTTCTGAGTAATGAAAATTATCAATTACCTATTGAAAATGCCATGTACAGGCATACCAAGCTGTGGTTATCTTTGGATGGGGAGATTCAAACTTTCTTTATTCATGATTTTCCATGTTCTTTCAAGTTTTCTGTATTGTGAATATAAGCTATTTATATAATTTGAGTTTTAAAAGAATGTAATAAAAGTTTAGCTCTGCCAAAATGATATCCAGATTGATATCTGTCTTAATATATGTAATTTAAAGGGGACTATTTTCCTTTTCATTTCAAAATTATGTCTTTCCTACTTTTTCATTAAAATATCATTTTCAATAAAGTGACAAAGATAGATGATAACTTAAAATACATTTATTTTTTAAAAAAGAGAAAGTTGGTAGCCCTATGCTAACACTATTACTTAAAACATTTTCTTTTAAAATATAGTTTTATTTATTTCAAAGGAGAAGGGAGGGAGAGAGAGAGATAGAAACATCAATGATGAGAGAGAATTCTTGATTGGCTCTGTCCTGCACTCCTACTACTGGGAATTGATCCCACAATCCTGGCATGTGGTCTGACCAGAAATCAAACCGTAATCTCCTGGTGCATAAGTTGATGCTCAACCACTGAGCTATGCCAGCCAGACTAAAACCTTCTCTTAAGTGTCTCTGTGGTCCAAAAGTCTGGAAAAAACCATAATAAATATTTCATAATTTATCATTAATTCCTCACTCATATATATGCTGAGACTTTCCCACTACTTTTCACACATAGGCTTCTTATTTGTGTCTCAACTGGATTGCATTGTCATTCCTGCTACATGCTGACTCAAGAACCCCCCAGTGGATCTGGGTCATGTGCTCACCTACCTCTCCAGCCCCCATTACTAAATAATCAAAGCAATTACTTTAAAACATTCTCCATGTTTTATTAATACATATCAATATGTAGATATATTAATCTGTACATCTATGTACATGTTTATATATAGATTTTTACATGCACAATATGCATAATTGTTTTCTTTCTAATTTAATTAGTTCTGCATGTGACACATTTCACATATGGTGCCCAATGTTCTGCAGACTGTTTGTACCCTGCAAAGCAGACTGGGGCCACCTTACCTGAGTGTATATTTTGATTTTTTTATTATGAAAATATTATCCAGTCTTTTTCATTATGAAATTTGACTTAAGTCTCATTATGTTCTCCTCTTCATCTAAGATATGCCTAAAAAGCCCATTTTAAATCAGTCTTCTTGCGTTCCTGAATGGGAGTTTAATTTTTTAAAAAAGCATAATAATAACAAAAAAAGTGACATTATTTATAAGTGACCAAATCAAGCTGGGTTCTTTGGAGAGAAGTAATATTCTTTTAGACTAATTATGAAAAATAAATCATAAGTAGGATTAATTAAAATGTTGGTCAGAGTGTCTATAATTAAATCAAATGCTCCAGAAAGCATTTTAATTTAAAAGCTATAATAACTGAGATTTTGCATAGAAATCACATAGCTATTAGAGCAAACATTCACTAATTTGATATTAACTTTCTTCTGTAAATATTTTAATATGTATCTCAGTTAAAGATTCCCTGGCTGTTTTAGACATACATTGTTTGTTTAAATTTGGATCCAAATAAGGTACATAAATTGCAATTGATTAATATATCTCTTAAGCCTCATTTAATCTATATGTTCTCTTTCATCTTTTTTCTCTTTAAAGTTTGTCTGTAGATTTTTGTTTGTGCATTTTGCTATTTAAACCTCCTTAGTATTTCTGAGAATGTTTTCTTGCAATAGAGGCTTGATCAGATTTAGGTTTAACCTTTTTAAAGCAAGAATATTTTATTTTGTGTACATTCATCAGGAGGCATAAAATGTCTGGTTGTCTATCTTTTTGACATGTTAACAGCCACTAATGATCATTGCCTAGATCCTTTAATTCATTAAGAGCTGCAAAATGCACTCTTTTATTATTCCTTTTGCATTTACTAGCTGGAACATTTCTCCAAAAAATATTTTTTGTCAACTATTTGTTTATCTTGAGGCAGAATAAATATTTCTTTCCCTGTGTTAACCAGTTTTTAAATAACGAGTTAAGTCTCTTTTTCCCAAAGCAATCAAAAACATTTTTAAAGTATCACAAACTCACAAATTAAAACATTCTTGTTATGTTTCAATCCATTTTTAAGATATTATTGTTATTGCTGCTCAAATTATTCTACCATTAACCAGTGGAGAACTTTACAAGTTGATGAGTGAGTTTATTGGGCACAATTCCAATAGTCCTAATTTTTCTTGCATTCTGGTATGACAAGCTGTAGATTGCCTGCCCCACACCCAGCGTCAGCCATTTTTCCAAGGATCCTTGCTTTCCTTTTAATGGGAAATTGTATCTATTAAAGATCACCATTTGGATGATAAAGGTGTCTAGTGCTTCTCGATTGGTCAATGCTTGTAGGTCCTTTCAGTGGACAAAGCTAAGAAATGAGTAATTCTTTGCATGCAAATCTTTGAATAACAAGTTAGGATCTGGGGTTAATTTTTGCAGCTGTGGCTGGCCATGGGACTCTTGCGTACTTGAACTTCCAGCCCTTGGACCACAGGTAGGATTTGGAGTGGCTATGAGAGGTTCCTGGGGCCTTGCCACAATGTCTGTCCACTTCTTGGCCCATTCAAGGACCAGAAAGCAGGATGGTGGCACAGCCTTTGGGGGAGTCCAAGGCCAGTTGGTTAAAGGTGAGACTCTTGCTCCTGGACTTGAGAAGCTGGTTCTGGTGGCTGCTCACATGAAGTGCACCCACTGTCAGTTTGAACACCTCTTGCATACACACATTACTGGTTGTAGTCCCTACAACCACTGTGGGTTTGCCTTCCCTGCCATGAAGCTTTACTTTCTCAATATCCTGGAAGAGGACAGAAGTGGCAGGTTGGTATGACTCATGAATAACCTCTTCAGCATCACATGATTGAAGGTGGAGTTGGTTCTCCTGGCCAGAAATCTGTACAACTTGGCCAACAGCCTGAGGTAGATGTCCTGGCTCTTGGGCACCTTTTGGTCTTTGTTGTGAATGTCCACTCCCGTGATGGTGCTTCCTGTCCCACCGGGTCTGGAAGGGGCAGACAAAAGTATTTTTTAAGACAAAACACATCATAATTTCACACTGATGTTTCCAATTCAAATTTGGGACTATAGGGTTTTTACTTAAACTCCTCTTATAGCTGCAGGAAAATATATCCTAATCACCTCTTTCAATGTCATAATTATACTAGGGGCTTGGTGCACGAAATTCGTGCACTGGGGGTGGGTGGTCCCTCAGCCCAACCTTTCCCTCTCACATACTGGGAGCCCTCAGGGGATGTCCTACTGACAGCTTACAGGGACTTTTGGCCTTGGGCAGGGTACCTTGGGCAGGGGAGCATCAGCCCTCTCAGATTGCTAGCTCCATCTCTGCCCCCTCGGCTCTGATGTCTTACCTCACATTGACCCAGGAGCCAGGATGTTCTGGGGACACAGGTGCTGATGCCTATGTATGCAAATTAACTGTCATCTGTGTTGGGTTAATTTGCATTCTCACTCTGATTGGCTGTGGGTGTAACAGAGTTACATTCAATTAACATGTTTGTGTATTATTAGTTAAGATTCTATTGCTACTTTAAAAACCTGATTAAATGTTTTCATTATAAAACTATATTGTATACTAGAGAGGTCAAGGGCTTTCGAAGCCCAGCTCTGTGTTTCACTAGCTCTAACATTTAGTTGCTTAGAATTACCTCAGTTTGTTTCCTTCTCTGTAAAATAGAAACAATAGTATCCATTTTATATTGTTTTTCTGATGAGTGAGTGAGATAACCTCTGTAAAGCATCTGGTAAGTGGAATAGGTAGGTAGTTGTAGCTACAGGAGTTGTAGCTCTGTTATTAGCTTTAAATAAGCTTAGTCCACATGCTGTATTCACCAACCCATGAAAAATGACATCTAGTTATAGACTGACTAAGAGCAAAGGAGCCTGGATTGAGAGGAGCAAATATTCACTAATCAAACCTTATTTCTATGAATTGACATACTATCCCTCATTCATATTCAAATGCTTAGAAGCATCGCAGCAAGATATAGCAGTTCTTAATCATTTGCATGAATTATAACATGGACGATTCCAACATCAGCCAGAATCAAGGGCCAGTTTGACCATCAGGAGAGAACAGGTCCTTATTTGTGGATAGGGAAGAAGGGCAGGACATGGAAATTCTAAACAAAGATGATAAAATTTACTGTCTTTATTATTTTCTCAGAAACAGGTCCTGCTGTTGAAGCTAGTGATCAGTTTTCATTCACAAAGAGCACTGCCAAGTGCTCCCAGAGACTCTGCCTTTGGATTTGGCATTCTCTTCCGCAGCAGCCCAAAATTATACCTTTGCTTCACCTCTGGGGTACTTTTAGTTTGTCCTTTTGGCTTGTAGCCAAATCCTTGTGTTCAGACAGTCTCATTCATGACTATCTTCCAGTTTTAGAAGAATGAAGACTTGGGAGAGAGGGGGCAGGGCAGGGAGGAAAGAATCTGTAGACGAGCCACAGGGCAACTTCTACCTGTGACATTGCATACTTCTCAAGGTTACAGGGATCACGCTGCTTGCAGTCAGATGTGAAGAGAAGGCTTTCCTCCCTCCTGTTGTGATGGCAGTGGGAATGACTGGTTGTGATAATAACAGTGTGCTCCAGGCCTGATGGATGCGGTGACAGCGCCAGGCTTGCATGAAGCCCACTGCCAAGGCTTAGGACCTCACTGGGACTGTTGACAACCTCTTTTTCTACTTGACTCATATTGCAATCACCTGAGAAGCATGTTGTCCAAAATTTCAAAGAAAGCCAAGCAGAATTAATGGACCAGAAGCAGCTCTGAGGTGGTATTATTTGTTGACAGGTTAAAAAAAAAAAAGTCAGATTACAAAAAAAAAAAGGTCAACTAAAGGGGGTGTGAGGTGTGGTTGTTGAGAAACAAGCTTATCATATTCAAGTCCTAACAGGTTCAGCTGGTTTTGTATGGCTATATATGTTACCACTTATTGTCTCGAACAAAATCATCACTACATAAGTCCACATGTAGTCAGTTTACCCACTGCCCAGTGCTCAGTTGTCATATGCTTATCTTTATAGATTTTAAACTTTCCCCATCTCCCCCTAAATCATAACTTTCTCATAAAACTGAATTCAAAACACAATTTTATGTGTATACATCCTTTTGTTTGGGCTCAGCAATTTTTCATATCAGAATTTGAATATGCTTATAAAATAGAGTAAGTTAGTTGTCTTTTCAAAAATTTGGGAGTTTCAGAAATGACTTTATATATTGCTAAAGGCCCAGTGCACAAAATTTATGCATGAGGGGGGTCCCCTCAACCCAGCCTGCACCCTCTCTAATATGAGACTCCTTGGGGGATGTCCGACTGCTGGTTTAGGCCCAATCCCCAGGGATTTTGGACAACATGTTTCTCAGGTGATTGCAATATGAGTCAAGCAGAAAAAGAGGTTATCAACAGTCCCAGTGAGGTCCTAAGCCTTGGCAATTGGCTTCATGCAGGCCTGGTGCTGTCACCGCATCCATCAGGCCTGGAGCACACTGTTATTATCACAACCAGTCATTCCCACTCTGGCAGTCGGACATCCCTCTCACAATCCAGGACTACTGGCTCCTAACTGTTCACCTGCCTGCCTTCCTGATTGCCCCTAACTGCCCCCCTTGCCAGCCTGAACACCCCTAACTCCCCCCTCCCCACCAGCCTGGTTACCCCCAACTCCCCCTCCCCCCACACACCCTGGCCTAGTCATCCCTTACTGACTCCCCTGCTAGCCTGGTCGCGCCATGCAGCCTGCTGTTCGGTTGTTTCTATGAGGGTGTCCTGACCAATTTGTATATTACCCTTTTATTAGTATAGATAGTTTTGTAACTTTAATTTTAATTGCTGGTTGAACACTCACGTAATTTATACAGGAATCAACAAAAAGGGTTGAAATATGGATGTGAGATAGCAATGTCATCTAATGTGAGAATAGCTGGATGTGGACTTTGTTCAAGACCTGGATATTGTGCTTCAGGATGATCAGCCCCAGAGGAAGGAACTCACATTAACTCAAGGGCACACAGAATCATGCCTACTTTATGAATTTTAAAGAAATGTTTAAAAGAACAAGGTAAAACCAACTTGAGTTATCTACGAAATACAAGCACTAATCTTGCTAATTGCTTTGACCTTTGACTTATCTCTAAACCAGGTAGTAGGTATATTCCCAAATACTAGTTAAGACTTCCTCTTTCAATGGTCCAAGGACAGCACATAGGTAGACATTACCAATATCTGTCTCTAGAGGTCTCTCTTTTCCCCATGGCTGAAACATACCAACTTCTAATGGTCACATGTGTTCTTTCATTTCTTGGTATATACTTAGGAATGGAATTCCTGGATCAGAGGATTAGCCCATTTCTGTAGATAAGGTCAAACTATCATCAGTATATACCTTCCCTTTGCTCCACATTCTAGTGAACCCTTGGTATTTTTAAGTTTAGGCAAATCAAGGTTTGTAAGTGGTATCTTATGGTTTTAACTTATATTTACATATTTTTAGTAAAATTGAACATCTTTCAGTCATTCCTTGGCCATGCTTCTTATCTGCATCTATAGAAATTATTAGAAGAATTTTTCTTTAACCAGTTAATACAGAATATTACAATAAGAGATTTTTTCCCTTTGAACACACATTGCATTCCACATGTTATAAGATAGTATCTTATTACACTTGGCTTAATAATATTTTATTCAGGGTTTTTACATTTAAGTTCACTGGTAAACTTGTCCCATACTGTAACTTTTTCTTATTGTTCTATCTGATCTGTCCTTATCCCACTGTCACTAATCTCACTAACTTGTTTTTGAGAAGATTTTGAACTGCTATTTTACTACTATTTCCCCCAATATTTTAGAACAATTCAAGTTTTAGCAACTATTGGGTCAGTTTTGATCATTTACTTTTTCCTAAGAATATGTCATACCTGATTTTTAACTTTTTAATTTTCTTAGAACTTATATGGGGTAAATGCACAGACAGTTGGAAGAACACCCATAAATATATAGAATATTCTCAAGATTCAGAAAGTTCTTTCACACCACATTCAGGAGTTCTTCCCTTTACTTCTAAGATACATTTTTTATTCTGATTTCTATTATAGATAAATCTTGTTTGTTCTTGAATTTTATAGAAATGAAAGTATATAGTATGCACTATTTTGAGTATTGCTTTATTTTTAGATTAGAACATAGAAAACTAAAAAAAAAAATACTACATATTTACATAAGAAAATACATATTCTCCAGTTTGAAGTATATTACTCTACAGCAGTGGTTCCCAACCTTTTTTATGGTCATGCCTCACCTAAGCATCTCTAAAATCCTGATGCACACCCCCCCCCGACATATAATTTTTATTATTCAAAATGCGAACTCCTATTCATTTGGAGGAAGCCTAAAAGGCCATTAACTCAGTCTAAACAAGCTTTCAAAGAACACGGCATCATGAAAAAGAAAAAGAAAAGAACAAAAGGACAGTGGAAGCACTGAGGAAGAAATAACTAAAAATTTGTTTAAAAATAATAATAATACATGATATGAAAAAATAGCAAATAAAGTTTCAAAACATAATAGAGAACTAAAATTCATAAATGTGTCACAATATATATTTATATACTCTATATGAGCTCCCTACAACGATAGAAACACAAAAAATTCACTGTTAATAACTCACTCTCGAATTGCTCCCTTAAAAATCAAATTGCCGCCATGTGGGGCATGTGCCCCACATTGGGAACCACTGATCCATAGTCTCATCTTGATAATTCAAGTATCTGATGACTCTCACTAATGCAAGTTATTTTTTCATGCATTTTTGCTTTTTACTTTACCGGATAGAGTTCTTTAAGGCTTGGTTTTATAGTTGACCCTTTGAGAAAGGATTTCCTTTTGTGTCTGTCAGGTGTCTGAGATAATTACCAACTCAAGAACGCTTTAACTGAATTTTCAACCAGAAAATTTTATGTGGCTGCACAGGTGATGAAAATTCCAGCCCCAAACTTACAAGAGAGCAGTCAGATATGGACGGGACTCCTCAGAGGGCCCTATTTTCTTTTTGTTTTCTACTCCTTCCAGGACCAAGGTCAGGATCAATATGTATTCTCAACTTATTTTCCTATGGGACATGTGCTTTAGTTCACTGACTGAAGGGGTCACTTTTATGTAGTCCCATCTTTGTATTCTTATATTGTAGGTGTCCTAGACCTCTATTTGTCCAAGTTTTTAAAACTTCTCCCTTTTTTCACCTTGATAGAATTAGGTTATAAAATCTCATTTGTGGTAGATACTATTAGTCAGATTAGGTGAAATGATATGATAATAATAACTTAATTCTGAATGCTTTACATGCTATTTTTGCTCGTGATACTTACCTTTTTAAAAAAATATATTTTGTTGATTTTTTACAGAGAGGAATGGAGAGAGATAGGAAGTCAGAAACATCTATGAGAGAGAAATATCGATCAGGGGCCTCTTGCACACCACCTACTGGGGATTTGCCTGCAACCAAGGTACATGCTCTTAACCAGAATCGAACCGGGGACCTCTCAGTCCCAGTCCGTAGGCCGACGCTCTATCCGCTGAGGCAAGCCGGTTTTGGCATCGCAATACTTACCTTAATGAGGTTAGTGGAGAGTTCTGTTTTGTGGAATCACCTAGAGACCCAGGCTGATGTAGGCTTCACTATCTTAGCTCATGACTTGGCCATTTGTTAAAGCAAAAGGACAGAAGAAAGACTACATGGGGCATTTACTGCTGCATCTCTGAAGTAACTCGCATCACACCTGCATACATTGCATAGATCATCAGGAAGCACACTCACCTCCTTATTTTCAAGTGGACTGAGGGGTGTAGTTTTCTAGGCACCCAGCAAAGAGAAAAATAAAATAAGATATGGTGATCATATCCCATTTCCCTGTAATAGCCACTACATGTTACCTAATGTTCCTTGAGTTACTGGCTTCATTTCATGAACAATAATTAACTTCCTCTTCATAAGTCCTTCAAGGTGTTATACATGATTTAACATTTACATAACAATAAATCAGGCTTTTAAACCTTCAAATCCAGAATGTGTACTGCAAAGCCGACTGGACCCAATTTGATTTTAAGACCAACGAGCAACAAAAACATTATATTGTGGTATTCTGAGAAAGGCTGACATTGAAAGTGTATCTCCAGGCAATTCATTTATCAGTAATCTGGTGCTTCCTTATAAGATTTGGCAGTCTGGCTCCAGAGCCTAGATGCTTCAGTATACCACTGTATAATCTAGGAAAGTTTTTAAGTATGCAAATTTGGGTTGTCACTATTTCTTATCATAAATAGACCTTTCTTACATATGGGAACACCCATTTCTCCTCTAAAAGTCTTTCAAGGATGAATGCAAGGTGCTGGTCTACACAGGGAAATGCATAGGAGCCTGATAAAACTTTGCACACAACTGTGTGACAGACAACATTCACCCATGTCTATTCTGTGGGTTCACTCCTGTCTGCTGCCTGTTTCAGACAGTCATCTGACTTCTTCCAATGCAGCTGTGTTCTTTTGTTTTTCCAGCAGAGTAGTGGGGAAGCCCATTGTCTCTTTTTTTCAGCTGCAGGTGAGTGCAGGAGGGACTAAAAATGGAACAGCCAATCCTGCTTTAACACTCCGATTTTAATAAGTACCTTCTGAAGTCAGGCTCCAACTGTCAAGTAGGAACAATAACAGCAGGCAAGAGAATAATACTAAAGGCAAATCCTTCCCTGGAGAGATCCTCCTAATCAATGCTTACTCCTCTTTCCTTCAAGGGCTGGAGAGCCATACCTTTGCTGACTCAGTGGCTGTGGTGAGTCAGAGGGGACCATGATCCAGGGGGAAACCCTTGCATGTAGAGACGTGGTTAGGGACGTTTTGTCTAAACTTCTTCCCAGACTTAAATTCATGATACAAACATCTTATCATGCTTTGAAAATGGGGTGAGATAACTCTTCCCCTTCTCATTTTGGCACTTAGATTCACAAAATGGTGGGGGTGGGAGGATGAGCTTTAGAGGCAGATGGGACCTGATTTACTTACAGGCTGTGTGACTCTCGGCACATTACTTATTTCTTTACTTTGTAAAATGGGCTTCATGATACACAATGGATTATTGTGAAAAGGAGTGATACATGACATATAAAAGACTTTCAGTATATGGTAGTTATTATTATTAACTAGAGACCCACTGCAGGGAGATTCCTGCAAGAATCCTGCAGCCTGAGCAAAGCTCTCGCCCTTCTCTGCTGCCTTGACCCCTTCTCCACTACTTCTCTCTCTCCTGTCTCTGCTGCCTTGTTCGCTCCCATCTCCTCTGCCTCACTCCAGTCTCCTCTGCCTCACTCTCTCCCTTCTCTCCCACCTGCCTGTTTCCCTCCTCTCTGCCCAACCCCACTTGCTTGCTTCTCTGAAGCTTTGCTCCCTTCTGCAGTGCTTTGCTTCCTTTGACACCATCTTCTGTGTGGGGATATGCAACTTAACTACTATATTGGTTGGGTTAATTTGCATACTTGCTCTGATTGGCTGGTGGGTGTAGCAAAGGTACAGTCAATTTGCATATTACTCTTTTATTAGATAGGATTGTAATGTTTAATAGGCATTAGGAACTCTACTTTTATTCAATTTATGTATAAATGCCTTAATTTATCCTTGTGCTTGGACCCATATTTCCAAAATGCTTACAGACTTCCTGGGAAATAGCTTTCCTGTAGATAGATGAGACTATCTGCATGGTTACAGAGCATATAGTAATTATCACAGCAATGGCAAGCCTTCAAATATAAGGTAATGCAAACTTCTTATCTCCAATTGACTTTGTTTCTATCCCATGAACATCCTGTGTGCCAATGTGTCTTTGAAATCACTTTACTTTTCTATCTGTCCTTTTCTTTATCTGTAAAATAAGGATATTAGCTAACCTCCAAATTCTTTTCTAACTCACACCTCCTATTAGTTTACTGAGGAGGTGAAAGATGGCATGATTCAGAGATTGTAGGTTTAGGAATTCTGGATTTCAGTTATGAAATTGTTCCTTGAGAGGCGATTTACTTTTGAGCACCTGTTCTAGGAGATGGAGAAGGCTGTAAGCCTCAAGAACAAAGTATTGCTATCTTAACCACAAAACTTTGTTGCACAGCAACCATACAGATTACCTGAAAATTAGAGGAATTAATTGGACTGCAAGATACCGCTGGATTAAAAACATCCGAAGTTAAGAAAACAGGCTGGCTTCAGAAATGCAGAATGTGACCATTTGCCATGGCTCCTCTATTTCTGTAATAAGATAAAACCACTGAACACACACATTTATTCCTTGAAAAATATTTTTCAGACTGCTTGGGCATAACCTGGAGACCAAGTGCCAATAAGCATTCTCTACCCACACAAGTTGGACAGTGCGATATCATTCATCCTATGACAAGTCTTGCAATCAGAAAGCCAGAGAAATATGAGTAATCTACCCTAAAACATTTCAAGTCCAGTATTATTATAAACTAGAGATCCGGTGCATGAAATTTGTGCATGGCAAGTCCTCTTAGCCCAGCCTGCACCCTCTCCATTCCAGGACCTCTTGTGGGATGTCTGACTGCTGGTTTAGGCCCGATCCCAGGGATCAGGCCTAAATCGGCATTTGTACATTCCTCTCACAATCCTGGAATGCTGGCTCCTATTGCTCATCTGCCTGCCTTCCTGGTCACACCTAACTACCCTCCATGCTGGCCTGATTGCCCCTCACTGCCTCTGTGTGCTGGCCTGATCGTCCCTAATTGCCCCCCATGCTGGCCTGGTTTCCTTGAACTGCCCCCTGCTACTGGCCAGGTCATCCCCAACTGCCCCCTCCCTGCTGTCCTGGTTGTCCCCAACTGCCCCCCTCTGCTGGCCTGTTTGCCCCTAACTGACCCCTGCCGGCTGGATCACCCACAACTGCAAGCCCCCCTCTCCCCCTGCTGGCCTGGTTGCCCCTAACTATCCTCCTTGCTGGCCTGGTCACCCTCAACTCCCTGTCCCCCTGCTGGCCTGGTCACCCCACACAGTTTGCTGCTCAGTAATTTGGTCGCCCCTCACTAACCCCCCTGCCGGCCTGATTGTCCCATGCAGCCTGCTGTTCAGTCATTTGGCCGTCCCTCACTAACACCCCCCCCCCCCCCCCCCCCCCGCTGACCTAGTTGCCCCACACAACCTGCTTGTGCAGTTATTTGGTCGCCCCTCAGTAACCCCCTTGCCGGCCTGGTCCTAGGTAGCCATCTTGTGAGGGTGTGAGGGTCAATTTGCATATTACCTCCTTATTATATAGGATATAATGTTTAATACTGTATTAAGTAGGAAATTATAATAACAATAATGGCCTCTGAGCTTCCTAAAGTTGGGAGCTGTCTTATTTATCTTTATCTTTGTTTCCTTAGCCCTTTTCATAGGCAAGAGGATATTTAAATATTGAACATTTAATATTTGTGCCAGAGATCTTTTAATTGAATTCATCTTTTAATTAGCAAAGCACTTTCTCAAATGTTTGACTAATTTTTTCTCAAGTCAATTTTTTTCGTGCTGATTATCTCACTTAATCTTTGAAAAATACAATTCCATGAGTTATTTTGAAAACTAGGAGTAATTTTTCACCTAGGATTTAATAGTGAATTAAAAGACCACCTACTCTTTGAGACCAGTTATCTCTGTCCAGTTCCGAGTATAAAATACTCTGAAAGAACATGTGCTTTGGAACAAGCAAGTTGTTGCTTTCTAGGTGTATAAGTTTGGAAATGTAACCATTACATAACCACTCAAGCCTCTGTTTTCTTATCTATAAAATGCTTTTGTTTTAGTTTTAGTCAGTATCAGACAGAATTTATATAAAAACTGTAGCACAGTGCCTGGCACATGGAGGAGCTTTTGTTACTGTCATGAAGGTATTTTCCTCTCTGGTCAAATATGATATTTTCTGATGGAAAATCAAAACCAGTCGCTTGTCACTTTTTAAAATCTAGGCAACATCTCTTTTTGAGAAGAAGATGTAGGGTTTCAGAATTCTCACATGAAATTAAAAATGCTAACCCCTCTGCCCATGAGCAAACCCTGAGTTCCTGAGGATCTACTCAGCCTGACCCACTGGAATAAAGAAAAGTCAGGACAAGGTCCTCACGGAGAGCTGGATGATTCATGTGCAAAGCCCTCTCTGATTCATAACAAGGGAGGAAATCATCCTGTCATTCCCAGAAGCCTGCAGAGCCAGCCTCATTTGGCAGAGACTGGGGTGGGGGATGAGGGGGCTCCTAGCTTCCAGGCGCAGAGTTTGGCTGCATTCTGAATGCTTGGTGATGACCAAATTGGTGAGGAATATAGCTGAGCAGCAGGGCTGACGACTCATGGAGGTACTTTGGGTAATTAGAGATTCATTACAGTCCCATAGTTTGTATCATGGCTCGGGGTCAACACAGGGTCACTGAACATGGCAAACTTAGGGAGCTGTGTCTGGAAGGATGACGCCAGCTAAGAGAGGCTGGGAGAGTGAAGCAGACAGGGATGAGGAGCCAGGGGGGCTGGGGCGCAGATACACAAGCCAGGGACTGGCGGCAGCCCTGATGTGGGGCAGTGGGCCCCTGGGGACTCTGGGGAAGGGAGCAAAACCCAGGCAGCTGAGCTGGCTTCCCTACCGCCATCCCTGCCATCTCCAATTAACCTTCTAAGCCAAGGGTTCCCATAGGCTGGCATGTCGGAGCCAGTCCAATTGCAAAAAGTAATTGGGAGTTGACATGGGGTAGCCAACTTTTTATTTTGCAGAGTAAGGACATTGAGAATAAACAAAACAGTTGCCATCCACTATCACCATCATTGCAGAAGAGAAGGGGGATTTCTACCCTAAGTAATGTAGGAAGGACATAATCTCAGGATAAATGACAGTTACGTAAATTTAATTAATTTAGCTCACCAACTTGTGGTTATTTTTCTCATTACCATGAAAACTTATGAAAAAAAATCTTTTGCAGACTAGCTTTAGGTTTTTCCTCCAGATTTTTCATAAAACCCAGACCAGGGAATAGTTTTGTAAGGAATACTTAGGAAGAAAAAAGTAACACTACAGATGTCATAAACCTTACGAACTTTGGGGAAAAAAAACTTTTGGAAGATTTCTTTATGAAGAACTACCATCCATTCTCTATACATTCTTTTCACTCAACAATTAGAGAGAAAAAGAGAAGGAAAAAAAAAAAGGAAAAGCTAATTTCTTAAATCATTTCATTAGGCTGGCATTTTAAAAAAATGTCCCAATGGACTTAAATAGGATTTTTGATCATGTATTTCTTTGATCATGTATTTCTGACATAGTAATAACTTATACCTTTAGAGCTCTTTCATTTGTAAGGACTTTCACATTTATAATCTTATTTGATTTTCATTTGTTATAAACAAACCCTGTATATAGTTATTATTATTGGTTATTTTTGTTGTTACATTACTCTTTTTATGGATGAGAAATCTGAGAGTATGATTTGCTCAAGTTTACACATTTGATAAATTGTGGGGCTAGGACTCAAACCCATATCCTTTGGTTCCAAATTCTGTGTTCCTTTTACTCCATGAAAAAGAAGGCAGTGCTTTGACATTTGCCATCCTCAATTTTATTCTCTGGAATAAGATGATCACACTATGGGAAAGTCTTACAGAGAACCCAAAATTCAAATACCAGGATATACCTGAAATGAAAAGCCATGTCCTCAGTCCCAGGACACTCTAATTACAAAGAGTGAGTCATCTCAAACCTAGTGTATTTAAAGCTACATTTTATTGTCCCAAGTGGACCACCCTGTGGGGTAGGGTTACACAAAAGAGAAAAGCAGAAACATTTAGTTAACAACATTACAAAAGCATCAGTGTCCACCTGTAGCTAATTTTGTATTTGTACTTCTAGATAAATTTTTTCCCCTTTAGAGAACATTTTTGTACCTCTTTCTGCTCCATCAAATGAACTAATTTAACTTGATGCCAATTTGTACACATTCAGAGTTGGGAGATACCTCCTAGGCTAAAGTGTTCCTCCCAAAAGTGGTGGGAGGGGAGGCTGTGGGGCAAAGGGACTGTGGTTTGGGTGAGGGACAGCTGGGATGTGTTCCTCTTTGTGTGACCAGCTGGACTGAAGGTGGTTTCTGCACTTGCACAGGCTGGGGGAGCTCAGGTGATGATTCCTCCTGAGGACGGCCTTCTCTAGGCACAAGGAATGGCTTCCTTCCACCAGTGATTGGATTTCCCCTACATCTCCACCCTAATACTCACCTAGTAAGAGTTAAAATGCTTCTTCAGTTTTGGGCCTGCTCTCAATTTTATTTCTCCTCCAATATCCAGAACTAATAAAAAGGAGGAATTAGTTTTTCATTGAAAGAAAGGCTTTGACCACCGAGATTAAAATCAGGGAGTCCTGCCCGATTGCCTGATCACCCCTAACCACCTCTGCCTGCCTGCCTGATCTCCCCTAATCACTCTGCCTGCCTGCTTGATGCCTCCACCTGTCTGCCTGATTGCCCCTACCTGCCTCTGCCTCAACCACTGCCACAGCAGCTTCGTCTGAAAGGACATCCAGAATGACATCCTGAAGGTAGTTTGTCTCTCTGGTCTAATTAGCAAATTACATTTTTATTATTATAGATTGCCTGATTAATGGAGCCAAGATAAGAGCCTAATTAATTTCTAATCCTAAGATTTAAAAAAGTCCTTCATCTGCATTTAAATAAGGTATAGGTCCGAGTTAACAGAATTTCACCAATGTTAATTTATTGTTTTGACTATACTACGGTTATGTCTGATGTAATCATTAGTGGAAGCTGTGTGAAAGCTCATGGACAATGTACTATTTTTGCAACTTTTTCCGGCATCCTAAACTATTTCAAAATTAAAGTCATTAAAAAATATAAACAACTCTTCATGTAGTTTTTCCCCAAAAAGCTAAGAAGTCAAAAACATTAGTGGAAAGGTGATGTGTCACATATTCATATCCTAAGAATGCTGAGGTTACTTTGCCTGGTCCAGTGGTCAGCAAACTGTGGCTCACGAGCCACATGCAGCTCACGAGCCTCGATTTGCAGCTCTGTTGACTAATGAGTTTGCAGACCACTGGGATCGGGACTTAATCACGAGGAACAACAACAGCCTGTAATTATTGAAATCAAGAGTCTAGGTCAGTGGTTGGCAAACTCATCAGTCAACAGAGCGGCAAACCACGGCTCTTGAGCTGCATGTGGCTCGTGAGCCACAGTCCGCTGACCACTCTAGACAGTTCAGAACAAGAACCCAAAAGTTTTCTTTGCTTGGTACTACTCACCATATGTTTCATGAGAATCTGATTATCTTTCTCATTTATTAGCAGGGCAAAGGACCTGCACTTACAATTAATAAAAGGTACCTTTCTATTTAAGAAAATTCTATAAAAGAGGTATTTGGGAATTAATAATAGCTACCATCCTTTGTGGAAGGCACTTGTCCCATGGACTTTATATCCATTATCTCATTTAATCCTCAGAATAACCCCGAGAGATAGATATTATTGTTCTCTTTTAGCAGATAAGAGGCTGAGGCAAGTAGAATGTTAGTAGCTTATTCAAGGCCTCGAGCTATGTGATAGATTCTCTCCAGAACAATTTCTTAACATTCCTGTGCTACCACAAGTTATTACCTGCTGGATTTTGATGAGAAAATGTATATTTTCTAATCCATTCAGCCATTCTTTGACATATAAACTGTTTTGCTGTGCAGGTTTATTCTGTGAATTTATCATTCAATTATTCACCGATTGACTCATGCATTCAACAAACATTTACAGAGTGCCTAAAATGTGCTACGCATATAGACTGGCAAAAGCAGAAATACAGAATCATGCATCTGGCCTCAAAGAGGTAAACAAATAGATATGTAAACATGTTTTAAAATAGCAATAAGCCTTTTGAAGAAAAGTAACGAGGGCAAGGGGCATGGAGGATGCAGTGGGAGTGAGGTGGGGGATAAGGCACTATTTTAGATGAAGGGTCTGGGAAAAGCTTCTCTGAGGGAGCAGATGATCAGGGACCTGAAGAAGTGAGGGGAAAGGAACAGCAAATACACAGGCCGTGAGACCCAGTGGGATAGAGCCGAGTCAAGTGGTAGGAAGCACAGTGGGAGAGGTAGCCCAGCTAGATCACCACAAGGTTTTTGTAGCCTGTGGTACAGAATTTGGGTTTCAGTCTAGTCTAGACTCTAGTGTGATGGGAAGCCACTGTAAAAAGACCAAGTTAAATTTAGCTTTGAAAGATATCACTCTGGTTGTTTCCAGGGGAACTGTGCATAAGGGGGCCAGGTTAGAAGCAAGGGGACTATTGGGGGCCCTCAAGGGATCCTGATAGCTTAGAAGAGGGTGACAGTTTCTTTCCACCCTGGTTCTAAGATTTATGACTTCCTGACAATACACTCTAAAGTTGAATGTTTTTTGGCCTAACAATGTAGGGATCCCAAATTGCCAAAGCTGTAGGCACAGAACAAATAATACATTTCGTATTCAGAATGTCTGCGGGGAAAAAAGAAACTGACAGGCAGAAGGGAACAAAGGGTGGGCATGTTTTGCCATTGTCTCTAAAAGTAGATAAAGTTCATTCACTTGCCTTCCCCCTTTTGACTCCCTTAGCACTTATTTCTGCCCCACTAATTTTTACACAATTACATGTGGCCTTTCTGTGCAACTTCCTTTAAGGAGATATGTCTTTTCTTTCCAAGAATACTATAAGCTCTTAGGGGTAGATACTGTATTGATAGAGCTCCTAGACCCAATGACTACAACCATAGTGTAACTAGTGAATGTTATGAATGTGTATTCTAAAAACAAATTATAAAAACAAGTAACTGGCTGATGTGGCACAGCTGATTGGAGCATCATCCCTTGCACCAAAAGGTGGCAGGTTTGAATCTTGGTCAGAGCACATACCCTAGTGGGGGAGGCAACTGATCAATGCTTTTCTCTCACATCGATGTTTCTCTCTCTTCCTCTTCCTCGCTCTAAAATAAATTCAGAATAAATAAATAAATACATAAAATAAAAAAAATAAAATAAAATGAATTATAATTTAAGCACTTGAATAGGTGCAACTGGAGTGTGGCATTTATCTATAACTAGGTGCACAAAATTTGTGCACGGGGTGGGGCAGAAGATGTCCCTTAGCCCAGCCTGCATCCTCTCCAATCTGGGACCCCTCCAGGTATGTCCGACTGCCAGTCTAGACCTGACCCTGGTAGGATCAGGCCTAAATGGGCAATCAGACATCTTTCTCACAATCCAGGACTGCTGGCTCCAAACTGCTCACCTGCCTGCCTCCCTGATTACCCCTAACTGATTCTGCCTGCCAGCCTAACCCACTAACCACTACCCTGCCAGCCTAGTTGATTTTTAACTGCTCCCCTGCCAGCCTATTTGCTGCAACTTCCCTCCTCTGCCGGCCTGGTCACCCCTAACTGCCCTTGCTTGCAGGCTTGATCACCCCCAACTGCCCTCCCTCGCAGGTCTGATCCCACCCAACTGCCCTCCCCTGCTGGCCTGATTGCCCACAACTGCCCTCCCTTGCAGGGCCTGGAACCTCCCAATGGCCCTCCCCTGCTGGCCATCTTGTGGAGGCTATCTTGTGTCCACATGGAGGCAGGATCTTTGACCACATGGAGGCAGCCCTCTTGTGTATTGGAGTGATGATCAATCTGCAAATTACTGTTTTATTAGATAGGATAGAGGTCTGGTACATGGGTGGGGGCCAGCTGGTTTGCCCTGCATAGTGTCCCAGATCAGGGTGGGGGTTCCCTTGGGGTAAGGGGCGGCCTGGGCAAGGAGCCTGTGGAGGTTTGCAGGCCGGCCACGCCCCCCAGTGACCCAAGTGGAGGCCCTGAGATCTGAGATTAATCTATGTCTACAATTGAAACTTTGTAGCCTGGAGTGGAGCCAAGCCTTTGGCTCATTCCAGGGCAGCAGCCATTTCTGTTTGAAACATTGTTGCCTAGAGTGGAGGCCTAGGCCAGCAATGGCAGACTGAAAGCTTAGCTTCCTGAACTGTTGCCAGGAAAACCCAAGCCTCTGTTCTCTCCAGTTCAGTGGCTACTGCCATTTCTGTATCTTTTATTATTGAAACTTTGTAACATTGAGTGGAGGCCTAGGGAGGCAGAAAGCTCGGCTTCCTCTATTGCCGGGGAAACCCAAACCTTCCTCCTGCTCTCAGTGGCGGCAGCCATCTTGGTTGGGGTTTATTTGCATAATTTGCTCCTGATTGGCTGGAGGGCATGGATGTGGGGGTGGCTTGTGGGTGTGGTGAAGGTACAGTCAAATTTGCATATTACTCTTTTATTAGATAGGATAATAAAAGTGTAATATGCTGATTAGACTGGATGTCCTTCCAGACGAAGCTGGGCTGTGAGGGAAGCCCAGGTCCCAAGAGCCTGCTAGAAACTGGAGGGAAGCCCGGGTCCTGGGTGCTGGAGAGAAGCCATTGCTAGCAGCCAGGAGAAGGAAGGCCTATTCTTGCATGAATTTTGTGCATTGTGTCTCTAGTTTAAATAATAAAAGTGTAATATGCAAATTGACCCTAACAGCAGAACAACCAGTCGCCATGATGCACACCAGGAGGCAGACATTCAATGCAGGAGCTGCCCCCTGGTGGTCAGTGTGCTTCCACAGGGGGAGTGCAGCTCAGTCAGAAGCTGGCTCATGGCTGGCCAGCGCAGCAGCAGTGGTGGGCTCTGAGGCTGCCAGAGGGATGTCTGACTGCCAGCTTAGGCCCAATCCCCTGGAGAGTGGGCCTAGGCCAGCAGGTGGACATTCTTCGAGGGATTCCGGACTATGAGAGAGCAAAGGCCAGGCTGAGGGACCCCCTTGAGTGCACAAATTTTCGTGCACAAGTTTTTGAGGCTTAGAAAATACCTTTGATGTTTTCTTGCTCTAATGCATCCTTCCCCAAGGACATTCTATGGATCACTGTTTGACAGGATGTTAATAAGTGGTATTTGAAAACAGAGTTTTGTGGTCAGGTAGTTTTGGGTATCTATGGGTGAAATGAAATTACATAAGTTTCTCAGTGGTTTTAGTATGTTAATGTCTACTGTGAATATGCAAGGAGTGACATAATTTGTAGTCTTTCCCTAACTTATTTGACCCTGGAACTCTTTTTTCATTAAAGTATTTTTCAGAGAACATCTCCTAAGACTAGAATTATGAAAGTGCATACTTTGCAAAAGATTTCAGTGGAAACCATAGATAATAAAGTGGGTAACCTTTTCTTCTGTCTCTGTTACAAAGACCAAGACAGTAGCAAGGAAGAATAATTAGTAAAGGCTTGATTGTCTTTTTCAAAACCATCATCAGAAAGAGTATTTCAACACACATCCTGCTCTAATCTTAGCAAAATGCTGACTGTGCTTATCCTGATGTGAAATACAGAACTCACTCAATTCACAGTTTTATATCAGAATCTATTGTTAAGTACTCAATTAATTTGTTGGAGTAGAGAAAAAGTATTCATTTACCAATCATTTTGTTCAACTTTGAAACTTAGCAAAAACCTGTACCACTTGGTTGCCGAAAATGATTGCTGCAGACCCACAGTTGTGGTCACTATGGTACTTTATTTTTCACAATTTCACCTGGGCCTGGAAATACTGAATGTGATCCAGTATTTAAGAGATAGCTACAGTGGTCTGGTCAGGGTCTCTTGAAGTTAATCCATGAGTGTTATTCTGGGCAAAGTGAGACGCTGCGGCTTCTGGAAGTTATGAGAATGATCTGGTTAAGGAGTTAAAAGTAACACAGAGAGAGCGTTTAGAGACCATGTGCTAAACAGAGTGGTTATAATATATTATAACCATATATTATAAATGAAAGGTCCTGGTGGTGATAATTGAGAGAGCTACTGCCCACTTTTCTCCCATTTATACCCATCAGAACTTGGTTGATAATGGTAACTGAATAACAGTTATGAACTTGGTTGATAATGGTAACTGAATAACAGTGATGTTAGATTGAGAGAACTCAAGAAACCCTATGGAAGATGGCTGTTAGACTCTATGGAGCCAAGAGGCAGACAAATGTTACATCAAGTGAATCTTCTGTGACATATCCAGTCTTACTCCCTATGCAGCCCTCCACTAAGAGATAAGATCTTAAGAATTGTGGCTCATTGTTTGGCTTTTATTCAGTTAGTTTTAATGTATATTATCTGAGAATATTAGCTGAGCTACATTGCTCTTTAACTCTACATCAGTAGCTTATAACTCATAATATATTAGTAATGTATTCTGATAAAGTTTTTTTTCTTTCAGTTTGAGCAGTTTTATGGCTCACAGACAATGAAATTATGTGCGGCACACCTTTTACAAAGAAACAAGCAGTTGATACTTGCTCCATTTTATGTTAAAATATATTTTAATTGATTTCAGAGAGGAAGGGAGAGGGAGAGATAGAAACATCAATGATGAGAGAGAATCATTAATCAGTTGCCTCCTGCACACTCATTACTGTGCCTTGACTAGGAATCAAACCATACCAGCTGGTCCATAGGTCAATGCTCTACGACTGAACAACACTGGCTGGGTGTTGCTCCATTTTAGAAAGAAAGAAACCAAGATGCCAGGGACAGAGATCATGAAAGCTTTTCTAGGAGAGAGTCCAGACTTGAGCTTTGGTCCAGTTCATTATGTTGAATTACAATATGCTTGTTATGGCACCATTTTGCAAGACCCCTTTTGTCAATGATATCACCTGCTCTGAGGTGCCTTTCTGAGTCCCCACTGCCCCACTGTGATAATTCCTACATTCCTATATGCCAGGGTGAAGTCCAACATTCTTAGTGTGCCTTAGCCTTTATCACTTCTGCCTACTACTTCATAATACACTCTTACCTTAACCGTGAGAAATCTCCAACTCCTCATTCTCTACCCACTCCTTGTGACTTTTCCCCTTTTCTCTGTATCTTTCCTGGGGTCCTTCCTTGACAACATGTGTACCACTTAATTTCACCCCTCCTCCCGTTCCTCAACTAACTGATGCACATGCACGTGTGTGCCAGCACATGAAGGTAATATTTCTGCCAGCAATATAGTCTTTAAGTTTATCTTTCCCACTAAGCCCTAAGCTCCTTACAGCAGATACCACAACTCTTTAATTTACTGCATCCTTTCTGCCCATCAAAGTGCCAGAAAAATAGCTGCTTAATTAAAAAAAGAATGAATGAATGAATGAATGAGTGAGTGAATGAAAAAAGAATGTCTCTGTGACATTTGCAGTATAATAACTTAGTGACTTTCTTAATAGGACTGAAAAGTCCCAGGCTCGATTCCCATCACATGCCTAGGTTGCGGGCTCCATCCCCAGTAGAGGGTGTGCAGGAGGCAGCCGA
Organism: Antrozous pallidus; assembly: GCA_027563665.1. Classification (NCBI taxonomy): domain Eukaryota; kingdom Metazoa; phylum Chordata; class Mammalia; order Chiroptera; family Vespertilionidae; genus Antrozous; species Antrozous pallidus. The sequence continues at coordinate 42,520,280 of CM050514.1, read as the reverse complement.
TCAATGATTCTCTCTCATCATTGATGTTTCCATCTCTCTCTCCCTCTATTTTCCTCTCTGAAATCAATAAAAATATATTTTAAAAATAAATAAAAGTTTACTGTAATAACTATATATGGTATCAGATGAGTACTAGACTTATTAGGGTGGTCATCTTGTAAGTCATATAAATGTCTCGTCATTATGTTGTACACATGAAACTAAATGAACACTATGTCAACTATAATTGAAAATCTGAGTTTTAAAAAGCCTAAAATTCCTAGCAGTAGCAGACATGCTTTATTTTTTGCAAACTCCTTAGCAAGAGTGAGGGTACATTTTAGGTGCAGTGCACATCCTATCTAATAAAAGAGTAATATGCGAATTGACTGCACCTCTGCTACACCCCAAAGTTATGCCCATCAGCCAATCAGGAGCAAAAATACAAATAAACCACAACCAAGATGGCTGTGGCCACTGAGAGCAGGAGGGACGCTTGGGTTTCCCTGACTATGGAGGAAGCCAAGCTTTCTGCCTGCCCTTGCCAGCCTAGGCCTCTACTCAATGCTACAAAGTTTCAATTATAGAAGATACATAATCCCAACAGAAATGGTGGCAGTCACAGAGCTGGAGAGAGCAGAGGCTAGGGTTGCCCTGGCAATGGAGGAAGCCAAGCTTCTACAGCTCTGGCCAGCCTAGACCTCTACTTCAGGCTATAAAGTTTCAATTGTAAAAGATACATAAATCCCAGATACCAAGGCCTCTACTTGGGTCGCTGAGGGGCGTGGCCAGCCCACAAACCACCACAGGCCCCTTGCCCAGGCCAACCCATGCCCGAAGGAAACCCCAACCTTGATCTGGGACACCCTTCAGGCCTCTATCCTATCTAATAAAAGAGTAATATGCAGATTGACCATCACTTTAACACATAAAATGGCTGCCCCCATGTGGTCAAAGATCCTGCCCCCATGTGGACACAAGATGGCCACCACAAGATGACCAGCAGGGGAGAGCAGTTGAGAGGGACCAGGCCTGTAGGAGAGGGCCGTTAGGGGCAAACAGACTGGAGGGGAGCAGTTAGGCATCAATCAGGTTGGCAGGCAGAAGCAGGGGCAATAAGGAAGGCAGGCAGGTGAATGGTTGGGAGCCAGCAATCCTGAATTATGAAAGAGATGTCCTTCTGCCTGTTTAATATTGGGCCTAAACAGGCAGTCAGACATCCCTTGAGGAGTTCGATTGGACAGGGTGCAGGCTGGGCTGAGGGACATCCCCCCTGCAGTGCATGAATTTCATGCACTGGGCTTCTAGTAGAAATATAAAGAGCATGTCCTGGGTAGCTAAAGACTTAACCCTTGTAATTTCAGTAAGTCAGCTTAGCCTATGTAGTATTTTGCAATTTTTCTGAGGCACAAATTTTAATCACATGTGCTGTGCATTTGAGTTGTGAAAGAGAATAATTTTTTGTGTTTTTCCTATTCATTATTTTGTGTTTTTTCTATTCATATAGTAACTCTTAAGAATTAAAAATAAATTTTATTTGTGTAACAATACTCAGTAAATGAGGAATTATATTTAGTGACAATTGAAAAGGCAATAAATTTGTGGTATGAAAATATGCACAGACAATAATTCATGGGACATCCAGGGCCATGTAAAAACATTTCCATTTTCTCTAGTCTGGGATTATTAGGGACTTGAGGCTTATTCCTTATAAAAGTTGAGGGTCTCACACATACATTTCGCATTTTAGGAAATACAACTGTCAGCCCCAGGATAGGAGAGAATTGTTGGCACTGATTATAACACAGGGGCATTTTCCTGTGCTTGAAAACAATATTTAAGTATATATATTTAAATAGCATTGGCAGCAAACTATCATTTTGTGAAGGACCAGAAAGCATTTGAATGATCTGGTAAACTCTGGACAATTTAATTTGTCTAGGCTGGGATTGTGTGTGTGTGTGTGTGTGTGTGTGTGTGTGTGTGTGTGTGAGAGAGAGAGAGAGAGAGAGAGAGAGAGAGAGAGAGAGAGAGAAATTATATAGTTATAGTTCTTCCTGAATGGGAGGCAGGGGCGGGGGGGGGGGGGGGACAACAGACAGCTTTTCCCTTCTCTCACTCTGCTCCCCTCCCCACCCCCATCCTCCACTTGCGCAGCTACCACTCCTGAACTTTTGATCATAGGAAGGGACATAGTTTTGCCTTTGGTGATTCAAAAGCAGGGCTATGACCTGGTGACCTGAGCAGTCACACAAAACTCCTCCCTCCAACTCAGAAGGGCCAATGCTTAGTTAGTGCTCTCCTCTTACTATCTTTAAGTTCTTAATAGTTTTACCTTTGAACTGCATTTTCTAAGTCAAACCAGTGGGGTAATGGACTATTAACTTAAGCAAAGAAAATACACACAATATAGTCTCACCATTCCCTTCCTCCTCATTTGCATATAGGATCTGGGGTGCCAGCAAGCACAGAATTGTGCTGGACTCACAATGTGTGGGACTTCAGTGAGTCTCAAAGTGAGTCCAATCCTTGCTTCTAATCCAGAGACAAGGCAGGGGCTTTCTAAGAACCGCAAAAGACCAAGGGATTCAATAAATCCTTTCTTAGTTGTTTTATTTCTTTGTATTAGCCATCCAATAATGTTGTAAATGATGATGGATGGAAAAGTAAAAATAGGGCAACTCCTAGTTCAATCTTTTCTGATTTATCTTAAGCCAAGCAGAGAAGTATTGGTGGAAATAAAATAAAGCCCGGCTGGCATTGTTCAGTGGTTGAGCATTGACCTATGAACCATGGTTCAGTTCCCAGTCAGGACATATGCCTGGGTTGTGGGCTACATCCCCAGCGTGGGGCATGCAGGAGGCAGCCAATCAACGATTCTCTCTCATCATTGATGTTTCTATCACTCTCCCCCTCTCTTCCTCTCTCTATATATATTTCATATATATATATATATACATATATATATGAAATGAAATAAAAACAGTTGAACTAGCTTTGTGTAACATTTTTCATTGTTCTGATAAGAACAATATACATATGCATGCATAAGCTATGATAAATGAATTGTGTAATTTCAATGATTTTTGCATTTGAGTTAAATGCTCTTTCATGAAACTGGTGTTGCACAATATAAAGATGAATTGTAAAATTCATGTTAATAACTTAAAATTTTAACTTTGTTCTTTACTTAGAAAGACATTAAGTAGCAAATAAAAACACCATGACACGTTGAGAGAGAGAGAGAGAGAGAGAGAGAGAGAGAGAGAGAGAGAGATATCACAGGAAACATTTAAAAACATCGTTTTAATGGCATATTTTTTCTTGCTTTTTAAACAAGGAGTCCCACTTTTTCATTTGGCACCGGGTCCTGCAAACTTGCAGCTGCCTCGGTCACTGGGCCTCTCTGCTGACAGCCACTGGGACTGCTGGAGCCTCCAATCCCAGTCCCCTCCCAAGGCTCACTTCCCTAGAGAGAAACCACTGTGAAGAGCTTAGGGCTGCTCATGTTTGCAGAACCTGTGGGGATGAGGAAGGGAGAGTTGGTTCAAACAGTGTATTCAGTGCAGTGTTTTAAAAATGTCCTTGCCCACTTGCTATTAAGTACTGCCACTAGTCATTATACTTATGCTTTGCATGAAATTGCTGACACCTTGGGAACTGCTTAATGATACATAAAATTCTATTTTTTTTCTGTGTGGAATGCCACTGGGCAAGTGGGTATTACTTATACATGTATAAATATTGTGTATATTAGCATGAAGAGTCACTTACAAGTCAATAAGCTTTCTGAACAGTAGAAGAACAAAAGAGAAAAATGTCACAATGAAACGAATAATTTCATCAAATTATGTTTGATTATTTCTTAACCTTAGTAAGGCGAGCCTTTTCTATAAAAGGCTGACCTTAATTTTAATTGGAAGGTGGTACAAAGGCAATATCAAATTAGTTTTCCATTCTACCATTTAGCCTTGAAAGAAAAAAAATATTTGCTTTTTACTTTTGAACCCGGAGTGGAACAGCAGAAGATATTTGAAACATGGTGAGTGAGGCTAGTGCTCCTTGTTGTCTCTCTAATTCTTCTTTCCCATGTTGCTCTTTGGAGCCATTGTGTTCTAGTTTGCCTTTAATTTGTTTCAGTGCAACAACTCCAGAAGCTTATCTGCAAAGCAATTAATAAGGATAAGTGCACCACTGCAATTATTACTTGCTAGTGTTTAGGTTAAGGTGTGCTCTTCCAGAACCATGAGCTGACCCCCATGGACAAATCTTCGGTTTCCGATTCCAATTCTACAACTTAGAATATTTTTGCCTTTGTTTGTTGTTCTTCGCATTACTTCTATACACAATCTTATCAGTATGGACTATGGAAATGCATACATAGGGATTTGGGTGCCTCAGAAAATTGGGTTGAGTCTATTCATGCAGCTTGTGAAGGTAATGAATCAGGCTCTTGGGGCCTCTACTTTTCACTCACAAGATGAATAAAAGTCCTAACTCAAGGAGTTAGTCATAAAGAGCCGATGCAATAACATGTGCAGAGTTGGGTGTGCAGCAGATGTTAACACTCTGTGACCATTTTTTCTCCTCTCTTTTCCTTTCATATAAAACTTTATATACACTTAAATTTTGACTTTTTTCATTTTTCAAAAAGGAGCGAAATTTCTACCATATGTAAACATTTCAAATGTGTATCGGTATATTCATAATGGAAAGTATAACTCCAACCTCTCCCTTTACCTCCATATTTCTAGGCCTATTGTCTAGGTACTCATAGAACTCATAGAGCATCTTTCTGAAAATGCTCCTGGTGTATCTAACTGTCTACTTAGGTAGCTAGCTCCCCGTTTTTATAATCACAAATGAGGTCATCTTTTACATCCAGTAGCCTACAGTTCACAGTTTCTATTCTTTTTCACTATTTTATACTACCCCATTTTGAGGATGCTCTGCAATTTATTTTTAATCAACTCTGTTTTCTTCCAGTTTTTGTGATGCCAACCACTGGCAGAGAGCACTGTTATATGCATATCCTTATCCATCTGGGGTGATGGACTCGTGTGAATGTACAAGTACTTGCATAGGAAACACTCCCAGAAGTATAGTTGCTCCTTGCTTTAAAGGACATATTTATTTTTTATTTCGAATCTTTTCTATGTGTTCCCCTTCAACCAAAGTTCCACATTGATCTCTCTATCTCTCTATCAAAAGAGCTAATCTGAATAATCTACAGTAATAATTTGGTATAATAATAGTATAATAATAATATCTTTGTATCTATCACTTCTTAGGGTTATGGTGCAAAACAAATACTGTTGGTGAGAAGCCCATGTTAACTTTAAAGTATTTATGTATAGTTTAAATTGTAAAAATTCGGGATGTGGTAATAAACTTGACTGCTTTTAATCAAATGACAGCCATTGACCTTCTTAGGAATTTGGAGAAACTAAACCAGGAGGGGTGTCTTTGAGGCAAGACTAGAGGGTTGTTCTGAAATCATTCCACATGTGTAGACATCTACTCTGTGGGTGCTAATCCTGTAAACTACCAACCTTCTCTAGGGTCCTATGCACCAAAACCATGCTGGGGTTTAGACATACGAACCAAGCATGAAGTAATACGAATGAGGCAGACGCTCCCCACCATGGGCCTTCCATGGCATTATGCAACCTGGTCACAAAGGGAGACACTCATGCTGTTCTCCTACTTCCTGAACTTCCTAAGTGGTTTCAGAAGCTCAGATTACAAACAGATTCCTAATTGTCTTTGAAAACCACCCTTCCTTTGAGTGTTGAGTTATTGCTGATTGAGTCTTATCCTTGGGTTTTACTGTGTCCTCGCTGACAAGTCCTGGATCCAAGGAAAATACAGAGGAATGTTCTGAAAGCAAAACTGCTCCCATCCATAAGAAAACGCCATTATTCAGCTGCTGCCATAGACTGGCAGAAACAATGTGTGCCTTTCATCCCTCTATTGCCCTAACAGTCCTCATTGTCTCTGCCTGGCCCATGAATGGGTTCCCCATGCAGGAAGCGACATGGCACAGTGACTTTAAGAATATTCCTTATTTTTGTTCAGCTGGGTAACACCAGCTAACTCCATAACAAGGGGAAGGTTATGGTGATTTATGCCACAATGAAGATAGCTCACCAGTCCTCTGATTAGTTTATCTGAACAAAATTTGCAATTAAAGCAATGTCATAAATTTAAATTGTGTGCCTTCAAGTGAAATTTTTCTAGAAGGACCTTCTGTTGGGTAATTGTAAAATAAATAGATAGACAATTTCACAAGGTCTTTCCCCAGAATATTTCGGTCCCCTTGATAAATACTAAAAATATCTCCAAGATCACATAGCTAGGTCAAACTCAAATTTGTCAAACTCCAAAATCCAAGTTTTTTTCTACCACACAAGGTCATCTCTCAAATAAAAGTGTTTCCTGGCTTCTATGTAAAGTTTTAATTTTTTAATACTTACACTCTGCCTTCAAAGCAAAACTTTTCTTTAAAAATCAGTGATCTCAGAAAGAATATTTTTTTACTTCCTAATAATCTCTATAACTTATATTGTGCTACAGTATTTTTATTGTTGATCACATCAGATAAAAATGAGTAGGAGATTTTTTTCCAGACTTGAAGAATGTGTTTGGGATACTTTGACTTGAATGTATAGGCTAATGGTATACATGAAATTTCCTGAGGGTGGGGGTGAGCAAAAGGTATAGGCAGGTATTATGTGGATTAAGTGAAACTGGGGAACCAGGAAAAGCTTCTGTGACTGCCAGCTGGCAGAGACCAAGGACAGAGGAAACTCAAAGGACAGAGAAAACAGAGCAGGTAGCCTGCAGGGGCTCCCTCCAGTCACAAAGGAGCAAGTGTGACTGTGGCTGAACTGCTTCTCACACGGGCAGCTCTGGGTGTTATGGTCTAGGGTGAATAGCAGCTGGGTTTTGTTTACTTCAAAATAGCAAGTGGTTCTCTAATATCTTGGATTATTTTAGCAACAGCACTTCGTTTGGATTCTTTTCTAGCTGCAAAACCTGGCTTCCCTACCTCAGGATTTCCTGATCATTTCCTTAAAGACCTGCCATGTGTTAGGTGTTTAAGGTTAATAGCTGCGGTGACTGTCCCACGCTGGGAAAATCCCAGTTGAAATCAACAAATTATAGGGTCATCCCAACCAGAGAGAATATGACTTTGCAGAACTTGAGCTGAATTGTGAGAGGTGCTCAGGGCCTGGAGACCAGGCGCCAAACTATGAGGAGCTTTAAGAGCCAACCTCAGCCCCCTGGATCCAGGCTGCAGCCTTCCCTGAGGATCTGCTCGCTGAGAGTTGAGCTTGAAGCTTCTCCTCACAGTGGCAGAAGTCCTTAGAGAGCAGTTGAGTCCTGCCAGAGCAGGAAGAATTTCTTCATCCTTGACCATGGCTGGTTCCTGAAAGGTCTTGGGTTTCACACTCTAGCCAACAGGGTGGATGGGTCTCCTTCTCTGGGTGACACAGTACCCTCTTCATCACACCCCATCTCTCAGGCCTGCTGTCCTGCTCACTGTTCCAGATGTAAACCCGCTTCAGCTGAGCCTTCTCACACCTCCAGCTCTGCTTCCCCTTCTCCGTTCCACCTCCATGGTCTTGCCCTACAGCTTACTTGTCTCCCTCCCAGAGAGAGGGCAGCCTGCTGAAGACACAGCACTTACCAGATTCCTTTGCACCTGGAACATGTTCAGAAATTATTTATTGAGAAAACCAACTTTTATGAACAAACCATGTCCCCCACTTTGTGTTGCCAATGCCATTCTCCCCCTCCAGCCGGTGTAAAGTGCCTGCAGGACGGCACTCTTCATTTTGCCAAAAGCTTACAAGAGTTTGTCCATGTCTCTTTATCATGCCTTAGGTTCAAAATAAACCCATCTGAAGATTTTTTTAAAGTGTTCCAACACTCTGAAAGCTTCTAAAGAAAGAAGCTAATCTGAAAACGTTCCTAGATAACTCAAAAATCGTATTTCTTTCCAGTGGAGTGACGATGGGGCGTGTCTTTAGGAAGGCTGCTGGCCTAATGTATACTCAGAAAGGGACATAGGACTGAGAAAATAGTCTTCTGCCCTTAACACTGCATGACTTTGTTTGGCATCTTGGCTAATTGCCACCTCGGAGTCCTGAGGAGATGGGGCCTAGGATAAATACTTGTTTGTGATTTCCTTCAGGCCATGGTCTGATTGTCTATACTGAGTCTCTTTAGTCACTGCAGAGTGGCAGGTGTGCAGTCATCTTTTCTTAAACAGGATGGTGGCAAGAAAGACCCACAGTTTGAGGCACAGTCTGTGGATGTTGCATGTGAGGTGGAATAGGACGCTGAGTGCTAGGGGTTCACAAGGAACAATCAGGCGCTCAGCTTGGGGTTGGCCCGTGGCTGCAACATCCTGAAAGACCAGGGCCTGGAAAGAGACTGCTTCTTAGTTGGAGCAAAGCAAGATTCTTATAAAATGGAAGTACACGGAAACCTTGGGACCTGACACATGCTTGTCTTATTCTCTACTCCAGCCCGGTCTAGGAGATGTTGTAGAAACATCAGGCTATTCCCTGCACCACTGGACTGGTTGTCTTTGTGACTCCTTTTTTCCATCACTGTTACCACCTGTGAAACACTTACTTCTCCAAAGCTCACCCCAGGCACTGTGTATGGCAGAAGCCTCCTTCATCCCTCCCCCCAGCCTCCCCTTCAGAACTCCATCAGCACCCCTGCCTCTTCTGTGTCCCCATATTAACTTGGGAATAATTTATGTCATTATATTGCAGTTGCATATTTGCTTTTTGTCTCCCCCAAATAGTAAGCTCTCTTACTATGAAGAACCTAGTTATCTTCACCCTGATGCCCCCAAACTCAGCAGTGTTTTTGTTGTAATTTAGGGATTCCATAAAAGTTTGTTGAACTGAAATGAGTCTTGTTTATATACCCTCCAACATCACTATGTTTTAAAACTTCATGGATGGAGTGTTAAATGTTGCTACAATTTCAGTGTGTTCCATCTAATCTTTTTTAAAAAGCTGGAGGCTAAATTTAGACTATTTCTTGCTAGTGTATTTATTTGCCATTAGATTGAGAGTTTTCAGGGGAGGAAGAAGAAAAGTTGACCTATGAGTTTGTCCCCCTTACTACTCCCCCTCACTAAAATAACTTTCTGAAAGGATGATACCTCATAGCTGAGATCAAATATAATTGTAACCTGTTTTAGAAACTCCCAGGTTATTTTTAAGTAAAACAAAATGGGATGATTAGAAATGATTATGTTTGGAAATATTATTGCCTAACTTCTGAGCACATGCCTGAGAGTGCTTCTTGGAATACATGCACCGACAAATATTCCATTAAAAGATAGACTTGTTTACAGCAAAAACATTTCAGTGCAACAAGGTCATCCACTAGACCGCTTCTTATAGTACACTGTAATTACATAGTGTAATTTAAAACATTCTGATTACAAAAAGAAGCCATGTGTAAATTCTAATTATTTCTAAAAGCTTATATATTAAAAATGTCCAATGTCATTTAAAGTGAACCAAAGTTTAGTGTCTAAACTAAAGAATTTTATTGGTATCTTCTTGAGAAAGGGACTGATAAAATATAATTAATAAAAAGTTTGAAAATAAATACTGCCTTTTATTGCCTCACTGAAATGTAGACAAATATATTTTATGTGTCTGCACAGTTGACCAGCCAGTGGCTAACTAATGTTACATGAGACATCTCGGGCCATATTTCAGAAATTTAAGAAAGGCAATTCACCTTTCAGGGGAATAATTAGGGCAGATGCCAATTATGCAGAGACATTGCAAGGGTGATTGGTTGTCATTTACCCATTATGCCAAAGGGTTATCTTTCTAGCAATTAGGAAACTACCCAAGCTCTATTACTGTTAGGAGGTCAAGATCTCAAAGTAAAAACATTCCAATACAATAGCAGAGCTCCAAAGAAATGTCCAGTATATTTATTAGTATGGAACCACGTTTGCTACACTGAAGGGTTGTGGGAACCTCTTTCATGTCCCACATGGTTCAGGGTTCAGGTTCAGGGTTTAGGCTCTGGACGAAGCCACACACAAATGAAAGAGACTATAAAAGTATTAATTTGACAATGTTGGGGCCAGGTGGGAGCCCACATCTAAGGGGAAGACTACTCCTCGCTCTAGCCTTGCAATCCCTGTTAAATGTTGCTACAATTTCAGTGTGTTCCATCTAATCTTCTTTAAAAAGCTTGAGGCTAAATTTAGACTATTTCTTGCTAGTATGTTTATTTGTCATTAGATTGAGAGTTTTCAGTGGAGGAAGAAGAAAAGTTGACCTATGAGTTGGTCCCCCTTACTACTCCCACTGCGCCAAAATAATTGTTTGGGATATAAGTTATATAGGTTATATATCTATATACAGATATATAAAGGTTTGGGATCCACCTATAGCCAGTAATAACCAATCAGCAAGGACTTACATAAGATTGGCAGGTGGAAGTTGCTTCAGCTACCAATGTCTTAATCAGAGACCAATGGGCGATTCTGACATTTCCACCATTTATTTTCTTTAAAAAATCTTCCATCTGCAGACTAGAAACAAACATGTAAGAACAAAAATGAGATAAGCAATAGTGGTTATGCTGAGAGGCAAATAAATCAATCTGTAGTAAGTTTCTTTTCTGGGCCAACAGTTTCTTGAGTCCCAATTTCAATGTCCAACAGTTCTGGATGGTGAACAAATGGTGGCGATGTAGGTCTGCCCCTCTCTAGTTTGGTCCTGGGCAACCTGCGGCAACACACTGCTGCTGACTGCTAGTATGGCAAGGTGTCATCAGCGTCTTTCATCTCTGGACTGTTTCTCCTCTTTTCTTTATGGCTGGTGCAGTCCTGTCAATTCCTCTCTGTTGTAGGAATCCATATGGTCTTGGAGTTGTTTTCTGAAAATATATAAACCTATTCTCAACCAAAAGTTAATAAAAGAATCTTTTCTATAAATTTGACTTGGGATCCTTTTTATTTTTGTCCAAATGATTTTCTTTTAGCTTATTTTGACACCATGTGTGTTATTCATGGCTATCTTGCTATTAGCATTACAAATGAAAATTAATTTTCTGAAGTAAAAATTTTATAGACATAATTTACTTACAGGATATTTTTCCTTACATGATATTACTCCACTATCCCTCCTTTATTTTTATTCAATTATTAGGATGCCTTTGGAAATTTTATAATGCAGTCTTGAAAACAAAAATATGACTGCTTTAGGTTCATAGCATGTTAAGCAATTTTACCATGGGATGAACCACCAATAAAATTTTTAGTCAATACTTCAGGAACTGCTTTTTGTACAGTACAATTAAATTTTCTTGAATATTCACTTATTTCAATTATCCAATTTAAATTAATCTGAAAACTTGATTACTATTTTACTGTCACATTTAATATTCTAACAACAATCTTAGTTTATCCTGTAAATATTAGTGGAAAGGATTATTTGCATTCTTGAGTAGGCCCTGGGCATTCCTGGTGCTAGGCTGCTTTTAGATATAGGGCAGCTGCTGTCAGCCAAGTCTCTTCTGTTACCTGGGTCCCAATCTGAACTGGACATGGGAAGCAAAGCAGCCATGGGGGCAGGAGATCTCCCTCAGAAGGGGTGAGGGTTCAGGCTCCTGCAAAGTTGGGGGAGGGGGGTTAGGGTCTGTGCTCCACCTTTGTTTACCCCTGAGTACTCTCCTGATGGCCCTTCTGCAACTGTGCCTGTCTAAGGTTGTTCCTTCCATAAGGAATCTTACCCTTCTCTGGCTAATCAGCCATCTTCCGGGGCCAAGCAGGGTGATGTGAGGTTCAGTTCTGTCTCCTTGGTGAACTATGCCCCCATGGCCTCCACACCCAGCACTTGCCTTGGGATCCCCTTGCCTGCTGGCAGGGGCTCCAGCAATGATCACCTATCTTGAAGACCCCAGGTTTCTTCTCCAAGAAGGGCCCAGCTCACACCACTGGGTGAGAGATAGGTACATGGTATCAGCCACCATAAGGCTTCAACCTCAGCATGAACAGAAAGCTCAGGCAATAGCTATGGGCAATTGAATTGTGAGAAGAGGGGCCCTCTTGGCTAAAAGGACAAGAGGGGCCAATACAGAATGCTCTAGGGCGCTCTACACAGTGGAAGATTTAAATCCTTTCATGTCCTTTTTAAATTGCTGCCAAATGTACAAAGAATTAGTAAGTTTGTTTGAGATAATTGTATAATATGCTATTGTAATTCTAAAATATCAAGAGTTGGTTACCTTTGTCTGCGAGCACCAAGAAGATGATTTTTATTGATTCCCAATGGTGCGATGTACTGTTATAGGTAATGGGGGTAAAACAAATCTGGGAAAAATTATGACATTGTAGAATAATATCATGCAAAGATATTCTTTGCTTTAGGCCATGGTAATTCAATTTCAAGCTTGCTGTTAATTTCTTTTTGTAACTTTATTTTTTTAAATATATTTTATTGATTTTTTACAGAGAGGAAGGGAGAGGGATAGAAAGTCAGAAACATCAATGAGAAACATCAATCAGCTGCCTCTTGCACGCCCCCTACTGGGGATGTGCCCGCAGCCAAGGTACATGACCTTGACCGGAATCGAACCCGGGACCCTTCAGTCCGCAGTCTGACGCTCTATCCACTGAGCCAAACCGGTCTCGGCTCTTTTTGTAACTTTATATAAACTTTGTAAACACAAGTTACTTACTTTAAGTTCAAGAGGCCAAATATATTGACTTTCAATTACAACCCGTATGGTATTTGAAGGAAATCTCTATTTCCTTCCAAAATAATTTTCAGGCTACAGAGAGTTTCATTTAAAAATCTTTGTCACATGTAACAATTTCTCTTTAGGTCATATTGACCACTAGTACAGATTAGATTTAATATTTTAATAACAATCCTCAGTTTATTTATCCTGTAAATACCAGTGAAAGAGATTTCAAAATTTTCAAATTTCCTCTTTTTATTAAGTAAGAATTTTATTTTTATAGAGTATCCCCTTAGGCTAATTTACATATGTAGATGGATCATGGGAAGCCTTCAGTAAATTTATTCAAAGGACGGGGTTGGGCTTTATGATTTCAAGATGATGGCCCCCAGGGGAGTGGCAAGCCATGTGGCCATCATAGCGGCTGCTAAAGACAGGCAGTTATCATGATGGCTGTCTGAGTTGTTCTTTTAAAATGTAGGTAGTCAAAATTATATTGCAGAAAAACAAAAATCTCACTAGCTGTTTCTGGTCTTTATTAGAACTGTTTATAAAAATATTGGCTTTTCATTTAGCTGAAAACCTTGATTATAATTTAAAAAGCTAATTTATTTAAGTAATTTAAGTAGGTATCTTTAATTTTACAAAAAAGCAAAGCAAATTTAGTAAATGCTTATGTCTGATTCACAAGTCGCAAATGTTGCCCCACCTCTAGCTTAATTAAGAATATAGGTGGCTATGGACTTTTTGTCACTTTAAGTTCTGCTGTTGGATTTTAAGAAATTAATTACTTTATTTTGCCCTTTTTAGAGGCCAAAACCATCATAGCATTTAAAATATAGTTATTAATTTCTTATTTGATAAAGCTTTCCAAGCAATTTCAAGTATATTAGATTGGTTAAATTTAAAATATTTCCTTTAAGAAGAGAGAATAAATTTCTTGTATTACTCCAGGCACCCCTGGAGCTTTCCAAGAATCATCTCTTGGTTACAGACTTAAAATTTTAACACGGTGGGTGGAGGATGTCCCTCAGCCCAGCCTGCACCCTCTCCAATCTGTGACATCCTTCTCACAATCCAGGACTGCTGGTTCCCAACTACTCACCTGCCTGCCTCCCTGATTGCCCCTAACCGCTTTTGCCTGCTAACCTGATCACCCCCTAACCACTACCCTACCAGCCTAATTGATGTCTAACTGCTCCCCGCCAGCCTGTTTGTCCCAAATTTCCCTCCTCTGCCAGCCTTGTCACCTTTAACTCCCCACTCTGCAGGTTTAATCACCCCCCTAACTGTCCTCCCTTGCAGGTCTGGTCCCTCCCAACTGCCTTCCCCTGCTGGCCATCTTGTCATGGCTATCTTGTATCTACATGGGGGGAGGCTCTTTGACCATATGGGGGCAGCCCTCTTGTGTGTTGCAGTGATGGTCAATCTGCCTCCAAATTACTCTTTTATTAGATAGGATAGAAGCCTAGTGCATGGGTGGAGGCCAGCTGGTTTGCCTTAAAGAGTGTTCCGGATCTAGGTGGGATTTCCTTGGGGCATGGAGCAGCCTGGGCGAGGGGCTTGTGGTGGTTTGCAGGCTGGCCATGCCCCCCCCACCCCCGGTGACCCAAGTGGAGGCCCTGGGATCAGGGATTTATTTATGTTGTACAATTGAAACATTGTAGCCTGGAGCGGAGCCAAGCTTTCTGTTTGCTCTGCGGTGACAGCCATTTCTGTTTGGGTTTATTTAAATTCTATAATTTAAACTTTGTGGCTGAGAGTGGAGGCCTAGGTGCTAGGGCTGCAGAAGCTTGGCTTTCTCCATTGCTGATAAGGTAGATTGAGTAATGTCAAATGGAACTTGCAGTTCCATTTAGATCTTGGTATAGCAACAACCTAGGTCTTCAAAAAATTGTTCTGGCATATAGACCATGCAGTTTCCTACCAAAAATAGACAAATAGCAGGGCCACCAAGCATGTAGCATGGGAGAATTAAGTTGAGAAAATGCATTAGAAGATGAGATTTTTAATTTGCTAAGTTTGAGAGAGAACTACAAAGCAGCTCTGATTTCAGATGTTCCAATGCCATTCTACAGATGAACATAAGTCTGAAATTCAAAGGGATAAACTCCTGAGTCTATTTAATCTCTGATAAGGTAAAAAAATTTCAGGAGAAATTCTTATGTTGACACTGCTATTTGAGGTATTCTAAAACAAAGTCATGGATTCAAATGTACAGTCTTCAAAAGTAACAGTGAAAAAGGTTAATGCTTAAGTCTTTTTCTTATTTTTATTTATATGTTATTTGGCAAATACTTAAATGCCTATCTTTTAAACATTAAATGCCATCACCACATTTTGAAGTGTGTGACGTTGCAGTTTACATGCATAAAGAAAATCCAGGGTGTGGTAGAAATCTGTTCTTTTACCTTCTCAGCATTGCTTCCTCCCACTCCTTTATAAAAGTATATCATTACTTTCTGAGTAAATTGCCTTGCCCTCTTTGCATAGGTTTCTGTGGGATTATTTATCAAAGGCCATTACCTCTTCTTCTCCAGGCTAAACAGTCAGAGAAAATGTTCCAGGTCTGGCCATCAGAGTATCCCATTGTGCTGGTCATATCGGACAGCCAATTAGAATCCTTCGCTGGGTTTTATAGATAAATCCTAGAAAAAGAAGCTCACTCTTTTATTCTGAATTAATTAAAGTGCAATGATACAATTCCAAGGCTGATCAGCCTCTCTGGTTCTAGTGGTAGAAGGATACTTATCAGGTATAAGAGAAAATGAGGCCAATAATCAAAAGAAGGGGGTGGAGAAGCAGAGACAAGAGATGAAGAGAAGAGAGTGAATGTGTGCATGGAAGTATGTGAGGAAAAAAGACCTTATGGCACCTTCCGAGTCCCCTGTAGTCTCTGATCCCAGCTCTATCCCTGAATTTCTCAACCATGTGAACCAAATATTTGCTTAGGCTAGCTTGAGTTAGATCTCTTTTCATCTGCATCAGAAAGAATCCAGCCATGTACATAAGGTTAAAATTTTATACCTTAATTCCTTCCCTACCAAAGAAGCAATAGAAACCATTAATTTATTCCAATATAGTTCATTCATTCATTTATGCATTCACTCATTTATTTGTCCATCCAACCATCCATCCATCCATCCATCCATCCATCCATCCATCCGTCTGTCCACCCACCCATTTATGCAGCAAGCATCTAATAAGAACTTGCTGTGTTTCAAGCTCTATGCACAGCATTTTGGGTCCAAAGGTGACTAAGACATGATCCCAACCCTCAAGGACTTTCCATTCTAGAGGGATAGATAGATATGTAAATGGATCATTCATAATAAAATGAAAGAGTTAAAATATTGATATGAGCATATACTCATAAAAGTGGTAAAATAATAGGCAGAGGAATATAGGCAAAGAAGATTTGAAGAAGCTGGAATGTGTGAATAAATGTGTAGTAACCTGAAAATGCCTGGCACTTCTGAGAACCAATGAGGAAATGACCACTGTAGCAGTAGGTGGGCAAGTGGATGTGGTAATAAATGAGGCTGGAGAGATGGACTATGGTGGAAGTGTGAAGGACTCAATATGTCAGGCTAAAAACTTTGGATAATCTTAAAAGCAGTGAAAAATGAATAAAAGGGTTTTGTATTTTGTTTTTTGTTTTACCATTATATGTTGTTTCGTATGGGGCAAATGAGAGCATGGTAAGCTTACATTTTTAGGCACCTTTTTATTTTTGAATGAATGAATAAGAAATTTGTACTGTAGACATTAAGAGAGGAAAGAATATTGGAAGTAGGGAGTGAATTGTCCCTCTCTGAAATTTAAAAATGCAATGGTCAGTAAAACAGGAGAAAAAATTAAAAATGATCAAAACTGGTGTGCCTTTATTTCAATGTTTCTTCATTTTTTAATGTCTAAAGTCTAATGGCTTTATAGCCTGTAGAATTAGACCTATTATTTATCCAAGTGGAAAGAATCAGAATATGCCCAGGACATTGAAGGGAAAAGCTCTTTGCTAAGAACATGAAGCTTTTGCATTGAAGACCAGCCTCACTGTGTTACTGGGGACTCCTCATTGACATTCATGCCATGGGCCGCCACAGAGGCACTGTATGGTGCAGAGCCCTAAGGTAAGTCTCGAGGCTGCCATCGCACTCTTCCACCACCTTTTAAAGGAGGAAGTGCTTGCTTATCAGATGTCAGGCTTCTTGATTCTAACAATCTAATCTTCTTCTCTGTTCCTTGAAGGAAAAGCTGACATTTTCTTCAGGCTTGTGGAGACAACTGGAAAAAAGCACACAGGTTCATACCAAAAGGAACCATAATCTTTTTACAGCACTTTTTACAATTGCATCTTGATAACAACTCATTTCGTTTCAGAGGCTTCAGGAGTTCAAACAGAGGGAGCATGATTCATGAACTTTAAATAGTAGCAAGTAGAGTCAGATCTGTGACAGGGAGCAGGAGGCTGCCACAGAGCAATTAGAGATTTCTGGATCATGGAGCTGAGAAGGTGACACGAATTAAAGTGGCTGGAACTCCAGGCCATGGCCTTGCTCAGAAGACTTTAAAATGTTCTCAAAATGTTGATTAGCACATTTAAATGATTAACTCAGCTGGTGCTCCAACTTGCTCAAGTAAAAGTGGCCAATAGGTGGATATTAGGCATGGAGACTTAGAAGACCATGCACATTATGATCCACTTATGCAGAAGAGAAAATGACCAGATAGGTCTTTTCCAAATAATAGTTAACACACCTAGAATCCACCAAGTGCCCTGCACTGTTATAAGTGCTTTAGTTAATCATTTAATTCTTACAACTCTGTGAGATGGTATGATTACTACCCTTGTTTGTGAGGAAAGAACATTAAAATACAGAGAATAGAACTTGTCTTAGACCAGATAGCTGGAAAATGGCATAACCAAGGACTCCAGCCCTCCGGGTTTTCTAGCTCCCATGTTTGAATTCTGCTAAGTCTGAGAATGGCATAAGCTATTTACTTATTAGAAAGCATCATGTAGGGAGAAGTGCTTTACAAACCGTAAATACCAATATAATAGAAAAAGGAAACATGAAAAAGAAGACAAGGGAAGGAGCAAGAAAAGTACCAAGATAGAGAAGAAGTAGAAAAAAAGAGGTGGGAGAGAAAGAAAAGGAGGGAGAGAAAATGGATGAAAATAAAAAGAGATAAGAGGGTGAAGCCTACTATGAACTGGTAACATCAAGGCTAACTAGCTCAGCCTTGTGTTTGGCTCCACACTTACTGATCAGTTGGATTTCCTCTGGTGATTGTCTAGCACATTCCCTCACTTCAGTTAGGATGGCACTCTTGGCCCCAGAATCATTGCTTATTCCTTCTAATTCCTGTTTCCCTGAACGTGCGTTCCCTCTCCCAGGTTCCCATAGAGTCCCATCGAAACTACCTCTAATCTAGTTCATCTTGGCCAACATTTGCTCACTATTCCAGCTCTTACAGATTTTTTGGAGCACTTTGATAACCACAGAATTTTAGAATTTGACCACATTTTAGCATTGTCTGATTAAAACCACTCATTTTACAACAGAAGGAAACAGATACCCAAAGAAGATAGATTGTTTGCCCAAGGCCACCAACTAGCTATGACAGTTTCAGAAGCCATGCCAGTTTTCCTGCCACTACACATTTCTGTTTTGCATTGTTCAAACCAATTGCATGTGTCTTCTCTGTCCAACTGGATTGTCACACTCAAGAGCCAGGCTCAGGTCTCCCTGACTTTTGTGTCCTCCTCTTCATGTAGCATGCTGGAGCACATAGTGGGTTCTCAATAAATGACTGACTGATAAAGAACCGTTTGGAATAATATGAAAGCTTAAGAAAAAGACCAGCAGCTCTGTTTTAATGCAAAATAAATATTTTCTGTAGCATTTACCTAAGAGCAGTTACAACTCATGCATGTTAAAGATTATCTTTGATTTTAAAAAAAAATAAATGTTTCTCTTAATAATGATTGAAACCATTGCATCCTCATTAGCCCTTTTTGTGTTCTGTTATGCAAACAGAATACTTGTCTCTTTCTCAAGGTAGCAGAAGAACTTCTTCAGTGACAAAATATATGAATTTTCCTTTCTTCAATTTCTCCACAAATGGTAAATAGAGCAAAGGGGCAACTTAAACCATGCAACAAAGTCCTCATTAAACACTTTCTGGCAGTTGATCAAATTAATGTGTGGGTATATTTACAAAGTGCTTGAGAGACTCTTATTAAACATAACAAATTACAAGGAAATAAATTGGTTCATTACCTTTAATTGTAGCATCCCCGACTGACCACATTATCAGGGTCAAATACGACAACTTTGGGTTAACATCATTTTTTACTATGCATTTATCAATTCTCCAATAGTAGTATTCATAACAAGTAATAATCACATTCTTCAAAGCATTGTTAATAATGTTGTGAAACCAGAAACCACTAGAAGATGCAGAAGAACTTGCTTCAGACATGAGGAGAACAAGAGAAAGTCCTCTAGTTCTAATGGGAACACATGTGCTGAGAGCTACCCAAAAGGGAAGCAAAAGGGAAACGGGAAAAACCAACAGGCATTAAGTAACTATTATGTGCCAGCTCTGTGTTATACCTTTCACAAATATGCCTTGTTTAATCCTCACCAATCACCTTTGCAGTAGATATTCTTAACCCTATTTTCCAAGTGAGGATACTAAAATGTCAAGAGGTAAAATCATCTAGGTTCGTAAATGGCGAGCTTGGATGCAAACCCAGCTCTGTATGACTTCAGATAGCACAAGGACATTGTCAGTGTGCTAGTCAACATCCATTGCCACGCTGGCCTGCTTACCAGTCCCAGACAGTCAACCTTGACTAGTGTAGGGACTTCTTGCAGTGATGGGTTTAAGAGTAGACCATGACCCACCCAGCCTGGCCACTGAAACATGAAGGGCAGGGTCTGCTCTGGAGGCTTCTGGAAAGATTCTTCTTGCTCTTAAAAATAGACCCATGGAAGGTAGACACTCTTTGGCTTTTGGATACTGTTGCCATCTATAATCAAGAGAGATATAACTGACCTGCTGACAGTTAGAGGGAGAAAAGATGTAGAGTATCTGGGTCCCTGATGGTATCTTTGAATTGTTGAATTCTCTGGCCTAGGGCAGCCCTAGCCCCAGTCTCTTATGACGTGAAATAATACATTTTCCTTTTTGCTTAGGCTACTTTTTCTTTTGCAGCCCCAAACATCTTCTCAGATACAAATGTTATGCCCTTTCAACAAAACCGAGGTTGAATTAGAAACAAAACAAAACACTGAGAGAGTTCCTGGGTGAGCTGAAGTTGTCCAAGGCACGTGCGAAAATACAGCCAAGGGCAGTTGAGCAGGAAAGTGCTGCGCGTGTCTGCAGTGATTGCGCTGGGCCCAAGGCTTAATACCAGCTGTTTCACCTCTAATGACACCTTTCCTCTGAGAAGCTTAAGGGACTTAAGGCGGAGGCAGCCCTTTGTTTTGGGTAGGTTCTAATGAATGTATTCTCTTTGGTCCTTAGCTCTCCTCACAGAAGGTAAACGGCCTTTGGATTGGGTCCGACTTTGCAGAAAGGAGTAAAAGTTGGCCAAGCCGGAAACATGTCTTGCAATCCCTTCCTGTCTGCACATTCCATGGTCTGTGTGCACTGCCCAGATCTAGAGTAAATAACAGTACCATTATTTAGAATTGGTTCATTGGAAACCAGTTCTGTGGGTCCCTGATCCTTGGCAAAACTGATTCAGGTTATTGCAGCTCTTTTAAGTAAAGTGGGTACATACTCCCAGGCGCTGCTACAGAGACGCTCTGGGCATGTTCACAGGAAAAAAATGAGAAACGTTAGAGTTGCCTAGCACTACAGATTCTTATGGTTGTAGACCAAAGCAGGATTTCTGGAAAATAAGAGTATAATCCAGCAAGAGGACCAACTGGAGAAAAAAAACAAAAAACAGTGCATGTAGCAAGAGATTAATGGAAGAGAATAGATACAGCATAGTAATTCACCTGGTGCAAATTCTGACTCTGCCATTGGCTAGCTCCATGACCTCTGGTAATTTATCCAGACCTCTCACATTTGGCTTCCTCTTCTATTTGTCAGAGATCACAGTGCCAATGTCACAGGAGGGCTCTAGGTTTGGCAATGTTATTAGCTTACTTCTTGGGCACTTAAACAATACTTGCAGCCCCAGCACATGGAGTGGATTACCTCACAACTGCATGAGGTAGATATTTTCTTCCTTGGCCCATTTTGCAGATATGGAAATTGAGACCCAGAAAAGAACAGATAGTTTTCTTTTTAAAAAAATAATATTTGTATTGATTTCAGAGAGGAAGGGAGAGGAAGATAGAAAGATCAATGATGAGAGAGAATCATTGATTGGTTGTCTCCTGCATGCACCCCACTGGGGATCGAGCCCACCACCTGGGCATGTTGCCCTGACTGGGAATTGGGACCCTGAGCTCCTGGTTCATAGGGCAATGCTTAATCACTGAGACTTGCCGGCCGGGTGTGAATAAATAACTTTTTGAAAGTCATGCAGACAGGGAGATGGAAAAAGAAGTGGAATGCAGGGCTGCTGACTCCATTCATCCAGGCAGCCATCAGGCACCGGGACACAGAACTGAACGAGCTGCCCCACTCAAGCTCTCCCCTGTGAGCCACACAGGGGAACTCCTCTTTCCTGAGGCTTGCTCGCTGCCTCACTTGTAGGATTTCTGAGTACTGGCCCATCCTAGTCATAACCAACTCCCTTGTTCCCACCAGAATATTTTCCTTTTCATAATCCAGCCCCAAACTAAGATTAATAGTATTGGGTAAACTTTCGCATCCAAATGTAAGCCTCTTTTCATTTTAGTGAGATCCTTAGTGATTGTAAGAGCCAGTACTGAAGCCTCTAGAAAAGAAACCATTGAGACAAAGGCCTCTGCCAAGAGCGAAATTGTCCAATTACAGGTCATCAGTGTGCTGAAACGGGTGTGCCCTTTCTACTTTCTGGGTGGCCCACATGCCCTCCCCTCCACTTCGCAGACAGCCTGCCTGTTCCTCTGCCTCCTGCTTCCATCTCCAGTTCCTGGTTGTCAAGTTTAAGAGGATTGGCCCCAGGGAATTCCTTCCCTCCAGCTTACCTTCTGAGCTGTCCCAGACAGCCACAAATCCACTGGGGTGAAGATTCCCACACTGCAGGCTAATCAGGCCTGCATCAGAATTTATATGATTTGCTGGTGCTGCAAAATCCTCTTTCTAACCCACCACACATTCACAATGTGCTGCTCCTAGGCTCCGTCTGCGTGACCTGAGCTGTGTCAAGCGTTATTAACATGTACAAGCTTTGCTCAAGATTGATGTTTTAGGTCATCTGGGTGGTGTAGTTTTCCTTTTTCACTTGACTCCTTTCAGAGTGACATTTTTTACCCCTTCCTTCCTTCCTTCCTTCCTTCCTTCCTTCCTTCCTTCCTTCCTTGTCTTTATCTCTTGCATTTTGTTTATCCTGCTCACTCAACTGTTTCCACTGGTGTCACACTTGGAATTTGAGGATAATCTAACATCAGAATCATGTTTCTTTGGGCCCTGGGCATCACGGTGGGTCCTGGTTTCCTCTGACAACCCATCCCTGTGTCAGCTACAGAGCAGGGGCTTCCAGGTAAGATTGTGTCCCAGGTAAATGAGTGCAGCCCAGGAGTCCCTGAAATCCAGGGGTGGGCCACACTGCACAACCCAGCTTAATATCAGTTTCTCTGGAAAGCCTTCTTCAAATCCACAGTCCCCATTCCAGGCTGGCTTTAAAAATCCCTCCTCCACCCTCCCCCAGCATCCTCTGTTTTACAGTACCTTGACTTGTCTGTCTCTCCAAATAGATGGTGGGATCCTGGTGGGCAAAGGCTGTATGTTAACATCTCTGTATCCCTAGTGCCTACTACATTGTCTGGTACATAACAAGGTTCCCCAAATATTTCCTGAAACAATAATTGAATGAGATGGACCTGTGAATTCTTTTTAGAAAACACTAGCTCTGACCTCACTTCACTTTCTTCTCGTTGGAAGGAGATGCCCGGGCTATATCAATACATAACGGATGAAAATGATGGATAAAGCACATCACAAAATAAGTGGTGTGGAATAATTAAAATACCTCAAAGCTTCTAAACTGTTAAGGATACATGCCAAGTAGACCATCAAATAAGAAATAATAGGATTTTGTTTGTTTTAGCAAATGTGATTAGATAGGTGTATCTGTGTTGCTTGCGAAGGATCTTAAGTTGTGGATTGTTCGGATGATCAGGTAATGCCTAAATGCTATAAAGTTATACAGGTCGAGAACATTTAAGGCATAGCCAAAGAAATCTCTGAAAATGTATATAAAGATATGCTTGAACTGTGTTCCTAGGTTGTGGTATCTTCTTACAAATACTGCTCCCTCGCCCGGGGTAATTTCCTCTCTTGAAGTCAATGGTCATCTTCACTTTTGTGGTCCTCTGCACGTATTTTCAGTCACAGCCTCCTTTTAGCTTCCAGCTCTGTCTGGCCTCTTCCATAATCTCTTTTGTAAGCGATGTCTCCGGAGGAGCTAGCAGTAGGGATGCTTCTTACAGATCAAACAGCAAACGCCCTGAACATCTTTATACACCTACCTGTCTCTAACAAGGTATCAGACCTAAGTGGTTTCCTCAGCTTAATGGATGATATGTTGCCCTTTCCCTAAGAACAATCCTGGAATTTTCTGCAGAAAAGTTCACAGGCTACTTTGAGGAGCTTTGTGTTGAATTGATACCAGCTGACAACCTTTTATCTTGGTTTCCTTGAGAGGAAACAATTGTGCACTTGGACATACAAGCAAAATTTGCTTTCTGATGCCAAACTGGCAAAAATTCCTGGTTCTGGTATTGGCCTGTGAAAGGGTACAGGATAAGGGTGAGAGTTTCTTATGCATTATATTTCTCCAAAATAATCAACAGGTTAGTGTTTTGTTTGTTTGTTTGTTTTAGAGTACAAGCAACAGATTGCAGGATTACTTACTTGAGCTCAACTCACCTTGCCAGTTGCTCAGCTATCTGGCAGTTAACAAAAAGGTTTTAAGATAGAACCTGGACTATTTAACCTTCATTAATCATTCATACTGTTCAAACACATCATCCAGTAACTGAAGAGGGGGGTTAATGGTAGCTAAGCTCTAGTCTGTTGTCAAAAGTAGGTTTAACTTTCTATGAACTCACTGGACACAAAGAATTCTACCTGCTTACTATTCCAAATGTCACCAGCTAGGAGCAAACGGATGACTACTAATGGTAATTAAATACCTCTGAAGCCATTTGTACCAATAACAAAGAGTTACTGTCAGAACTTGAATGAAGTCCATCTGCCCATTTTAAAAGAATGTTAACATTATATAAGTGATAAAGCAGACAGCAACAACTAAATAAATAAACAGACAAATAAGGTTAGTGATAACATTTATCCAGATGAACACTTGATTTCTTTAGGTGTTCCTTAGAAAATAGGAGATTAATGAAAATATTCTGTAGTCCTTAGTGGTTTCCATCCCTCTTTGGCTGATGAAGTAATTGGAAGAAGGTTTTTAGTAAAGTTTTTAGTAAAGTTTCTCCCATCCTTATTCCCAAAGCTGGGAAAGGGAGTGGGGGGGGGGGGGGAGAAGAGGGGAGAAGTGCTATGTTTTTATTTGATTTTTGTTTGTTTGTTTTTGCTTTATGCCTTGCAAACTTTCTGGATTCTGTTTCTACTGTTGATTTTAAAAATTTCATATACTCTCATCTCCTTAAGTGAAAGGGGGGAAAGCAGGGTGG
The DNA here is from genome assembly GCA_027563665.1 of Antrozous pallidus. NCBI lineage: Eukaryota > Metazoa > Chordata > Mammalia > Chiroptera > Vespertilionidae > Antrozous > Antrozous pallidus. The sequence goes on along the minus strand of CM050514.1, from coordinate 42,495,744 downwards.
ATTTTTGTGCTTTTTGCCTTCAGAGCAGAGAACCCCCCAGTTGCTACTTCTCGCACAGATGGATTGGCAGCCTGGGGTTTTTCTTTGGTGAGATCGTCTATTCAACTGTCTGAGGCCCCTGTAAGGGGCTGTCTGTCTTCTGTTGGACATCCACTATGGTTTCCTCTGCATCTTCATCTTTTTCTACTGTGACGAGACAAAATATGAAAAGATACTGCATGAAAGAACTAAAGGGTGAAGAATACCTAAATGCTTTTGAAATGCACCTAAAATCCTAGAGCAGCCAGAATAAAAGTGCACAAAGGGTTGTGAGTAGGAGCCAATGCATTCATCAAGCCCTTGGAAAGACAGTTTCTTGTCAAGGTATGGACTTCATTAAATCAGTCAAAGGTTTTTAATAGCTCTCTTTTGCCAGGAGGTAGAGTACTTGTATATCTGATGGCTCAGTTCTAGTGAGATGAGAATGTGGCAGGGGAAGAAGAGGAATAGCAAGGATATTCGTGACAAGGGTACAGTGTGGTAAATGAGTACTGAGAACTTCAACATTCAGCCATGCCCTTACATAATGTTCACAGCAGTACTGTAGAAGGAATGCAAAACATCTTGGAGATACAGAGAACAAAGCAAAGAAAGAAAAATGGGGGTATAAAATAAAAAAATGGCAGCCTGTATCAATTAGGTCTTCTAATGTTTCAAATAAAAAACCTTAAACTGTTTAAAACAATGGGAGAATTTATTGACTTACATAATTGAACAGTCTAGAGGTAGTGCAGGCTTCAAGAGTGGTTTGATCTAGCTCAGCAATGCTTCTAAAGGCTCTATCCCTTTGCTCTGCCTTTTGTTCATGGTGCCAGTTTTATCCTTAGTCTGATTTCACACATGGTTGCAAGATGGCCAACAGCTCATTTTTTTTTTCTCCTATATATCCAGAAAGAGAATGAAAGAGGTAGATGTCTTTCTCCAAACCAAACAAAAATCTTAGATTTCATTCTGATAGGACTAATTTAGATTACATTTGTAATGACAATGGGCTCAAAACTGATTAGCAATTCAGTGCTCAGATCTGGAATTAGGGGTAAGGAATCAATGATCCTCAAAGTGCAAAATGATGGTGGTGGAAGAAGAGTAATAGAACAGTTGTGGCAAGTCAGTCCACAAAGCGTGCCATTCACCAAGCATTTCAGTTCTGCATTCTTTCTCATCCAAAGAATACATTCCATCAAGTAAATGTTTTCCCTGCTTCCTTAATAGAATTATCTTAGAAGCGTTTACAGTGTAGTTCACGAACCAAAATGATAAGTTTCTTAAATGCGATTCTGGGCCCCTTCTAAAACCTTCTGAATCATCATTTTTGAGTGGCAACTGGGAATTTCCTTCATCGGCAAGTTTCCTAGGTGGTTTTTATGCCCATTAAAGTAGGGAAATTGCATAGAAACTTGCTCAAAGCTAAAGGTATCATGGTACTTTCTTGTCTTTGAAAGATTGACAAAGTTTCTTACAGTACCTTTGCAAGCTGTCTTGAACAAAAATAGCTACCAATAGTTGCCATCCTAGTTATATCTGATGTTAAAATGGACCATATTTTATCTTAGTAAAATGTAAAAATCTTTTAATAAAGTTATCTATAAAATTATATATATACTATATATATAATATATATATTACTTTATGGGGGAAATAAGTCTAGCTCTTTGGCATCATGTGAACAAAATACTTATACATCATATTTTTCTCTTTTTAAGGGATGCTTTTGGAATTATCCACATACACTTAAACTTCATCTTCACTTTTTTTGGATCCAGGGATGGATATTGCCATACTTATAAACATTTACTGAGAGAGATGGTTCTCTATTATATTGGGGGGGGGGGAGTAAGCAATGTCTGAGTTTACTTGACTTCTTTATATAAATTAAAAATTCATATTTTCTGTTGAGAAATATGAAAAGAAGGATGAGGTGTTGTCCTCTGGCTGACTAGTGATTTGCAGGCAAAAATCTACCAAATTGGTTTATTTTGAATAATTTTCCTTACACACTGAAATAGGTAAATGTCAATATCTTTATTATCATCCTATATTATTCTGGTGGTGACGATGAGTGTCGTCAGAGAACCTGAGTGAATTTCCCAATGTGCTGGCATCTTAGGGGCATAATTTCTGCATGAGTTATGTGCACTGATTTTAAACTTACTTTTCATTTAAAAATATGATTGTGTATCTAATATATACTAGGGAACTGTGCTAAATGTTGAGGATATGGCCATCAGTAAAGTATATGTGGTTCCTGCCACATGGAATTCATAGTCTAGTACTGTGCTATCCAATATGGTATCCACTAGCCACATGTGGCTCTTTGTACTTAAATAAAATAAAATAAAAATCTAGTTATTCAGCTGGATTGAACACATCTCAAGTGTATAACAGCTATGTGTGGCTAGTGGCTTTGTATTAGACAGCACAGATATTGAATGTCTCCATCATCACAGAAAATTCCACTTGGCAACACTGGTAGTGAAATCAAAGAAACTTTAATTTATGGTTCCAACACCTAACAGAGGAGTGATCTTGGAAAAGTAATTTTTCTGAACCTCAATTTCCTGATTTGTAAAAGAGGGATACAATAGCTTTGCATAGAGCCATAATGAAGAGTGCATGAGATAATGTTGGGAAGGCTTATAGTTGAATATCTAGCACATGGTAAACACTCAGTAATTCTGGACCATCAACAATACCTTCAGCAGTGAACATTCTGTTGATCATGCAGGCACTATGCCTCTTTAATTTTCATTCAGCAGACACTGTAAGGATGGGAGAAGATGGGCCTTGGCTGTGATCCCTTTGACCCTTAGATTCCATTCTAGAGTTCTTTGAGGTGCTATCAGATCTCCTGTTTGATTTACTTGAATTATGAACTGTGTGGGTGTTGCAAATCACTAATTCAATATATTAGACAGCTTCTAAGTATGAGATTTTGAGAGCCAACTAACTCTTTATTCTAGTGCTAAGTGAAGAATGGTTATATTTTGTGACTTTAAACAAATTGTATTGTAGTAAGTGGACACAGCTAATTGGGAGAATTCATCAATACTATCTGCTAATATAGGGTAGTTTTTCTTTCTAGGGCCAGCTACAGCCACCTGATACTAGTTTTCTATAGAGCTTTTCAGAAGTATTACAAGGCCTATCAGAACACAGAAAAAAAGCTCTGTAGATTGATTAGTGATGCCTGCCATAGGCATGAGAGTTAGGGATATATATATATATATATATATATATATATATATATATATATATATATAATGCAAATTCGGCTGAGAAACTATAACGGGCCACAACTGGACAAGAGAAGGTTGTGTGCACAGGTGAGGCCCAGTGCAGAGACAGAGACAGAGATGGGGGGCCTGCCTGAGTCACTGAGGTGGCTCAGATGGCCGTGGGGTAGACACAGGCAGGGGGGCCAGGGTGCATTGCGAGTCAGGTGAGGGTTCTGGCCCTCACAGTGCCGGTCTGGCCTCCCACAGCACCTGTACAGTCTGACTCCCATGGTGGCTTATGCTGTTCGAGTCAGGCGCAGGTCCTGGCCACCTGTGGAGTGCCTCCTCACACAGGGAGAGGCAGGGTACCCCCTTGTACGATTTCAATTGTGCTCTGGGCCTCTAGTATATAATCCTATCTAATAAAAGAGTAATATGCAAATCAACTATGCCTCCACTATAGCCACAAGCCACGCCCACCAGTCTTGCCCACAAGTCAATCAGGAGCAAGTATGCAAATAAACCCAACCAAGATGGCTGCAGCCACTGAGAGCAGGAAGGAGGCTTGGATTTCCCTGGCAATGGAGGAAGCCAAGTTTTCCTCCTGTCCTTGCTGGCCTAAGCCTCTACTCAATGCTACAAAGTTTCTATGATAGAAGATAAATAAATCCTAACAAAAATGACTGCAGTCACAGAGCTGGAGAGAGCAAGAAGCTTGAGTTGCTCCTAGAGATGGAGGAAGCCAAGCTTTCTGCCTGCTCTGGCTAGCCCAGGCCTCTGCTTTAGGCTACAAAGTTTCAATTATAGAAGATAAATAAATCCCAGATATCAGGATCTCCAATTGGGTCACCAGGGGGCATGGCTGGCCTGCAAACCACCACAGGCCCCTTGCCCAGGCTGCCCCATACCCCAAGGGAACCCCCACCCTGATCCAGGACACCCAACAGGGCAAACCAGCTGGCCCCCACCCATGCGAATACAAGATGGCCAGCACAAGATGGCCAGCAGGGGAGGGCAGTTGGAAGGGACCAGGCCTGCAAGGGAGGGCAGTTGGGGGTGTTCAAGCCTGCAGGGAAGGGCAGTTAGGGGTGGCCAGGCCAGCAGGGGGAGGCAGTTAGGGCCAAACAGGCTGGTGGGGGAGCAGTTAGGCATCAATCAGGCTGGCAGGGTAGTGGTTAGGGGGTAATCAGGCTGACAGACAGAAGCTGTTAGTGGCAATCAAGAAGGCAGGCAGGCAAACAGTTGGGAGCCAGCAGTCCTGGATTGTGAGAGGGATGTCCGACTGCCTGTTTAGGCCCAATCCCGATGGGGTCCCAGATTGGAGTGGGTGCAGGCTGGGCTGAGGGGAACCCCCCGCTCCACACACACACACCGTGCACAAATTTCGTGCATCAAGTCACTGATAATCTATAATAATAGAAGCATAATATGCTAATTAGACCAGATGACCTTCCAGATGAAGCCAGGGCTTCAAGAGAAGCCTGGGTCCCACATGCCAGAGGGAAGCCCAGGCTGGCAGCCAGGGGGAAGGAAGGCCTATTCTTGCACAGATTTGGTACATCAGGCTTCAAGAATTTACATGTTTATTGACCGTTTCTTAGAGGATTAGTTGATTTCAGAAACAAGCAGATTTCTTGTTTTTGGCTACTATTACTAATTGCAGCCAGCTTCAGTAGATTAAATTTTATCTGTTTGAGGTCTAAAGTCATCTCAGGCATTTTTATTTAGACTTTAAACCCATGAGCCATTGGCTTTGCCATCTGTAAGTGAGAATAAGGTTTAAAATCCTGCACTATGTATTACTTGATGACAGAGAGAAGATGACAACTTTTGAGATACGTACTTTATACTACTCCTTAGGGAGAGGTGGGAGAAAATAAATACAGACCTAAAAGTCTCCCTAAAGTGCCAGTTCACTATGCCTCTCCCTTCTCAGGAAACCACAGTAGCTCCTTAGCTTCTCTTTATCACTTTCTAGGCAGCCTATAATCCAGCTCCACATCCTCTGTCTCTAGTCTTATTTATTTATTTATTTTATTTTTTACAATTCACCAACAGCAATGGTCCACCCCAGAGCATACCAAAGCCACACAGTGCCCACCTTATTTTTCTTGATAGTAGTTCCATGTGTGTTGATATGATTCTTTCCACCAGATTATCTGCATTCTAAAAATAGGGATACATTTATGTCTTTTAAACTTCCCAATTCACCGATTACAGTGCTAAGTAGGTACCAAACCAGTAAGAGCCTTGAGGAGATGGACCTCCTTAGAAGTTATTGGGCTTAAATATTTGTATTACAATGTACATTTGATTGAATCCCTGAATGAAGAAAAACCAAAGTGATATATTACCATTATTTTCTGTTAGAAATTCATTGCAGCAGGAATTCTGTCTGATTTTTATAAAAGAAGTAAAGTAATGTTTTCTATAGCAGGGATTGATTGACAGCGAAATGAAAGTACATCATTCTTCTAATAGCTTCCCTGAGGCAGCTTTTTTGGGAGAGACTTGACTATCTGATTCTAATTTCTGAAGGCCGATTTATGGTATATTGTGTATAACTAATGAGAACAGGGTAACTCTAGACAGATATGTATAGCCATAAATTATGATTGATAATTCCAAACATAAAATTCCAAATCCTTAATATGTAAAGAAATTGACTCATAAATACTTTTACCCTAATATTAAAAATTTATATTACCTCAATATGTTGTAAAATAATTCTAATAAAATTGGATTCTCTTATAATTTTTGGACTATAGATTTAAAGTATATTAGAGTAATTTCCAACCCAAAGATGTACTTATTTCCTTTTGTTCCAGATAACATCATAGATTATTTAATGGGGCAAAACTGAGAAAGGGTGGAAATGGATGAAACTAAAGTGGTATTGTTTTAGTAATAAAATAAGTTTACATAGAAATTGTTAAGTATAGAAGAAGACAACTTTGTTTAGTGACAACTAATAGGCTGGTATAGAAACATAATTTTATAATATTATTGATATTGTGGGGGAAATTTACTCTCAGTACTGCATTTAAGTCACAGAAGTAGTACAATGATTTGAATTCTGGAGGTGTAAGAGTATATGATACCTCTCCACTCCCTCCCTGCCCTCCCCTCACTCATGAATTTGTCTGATTATATATTAGGTCTACCTTCTTATCCAAAACATTAGCTTTACAACAAAATTCCAACATGGAATTAAATCCTGGCATACAAGTGCACAGATAACTTTTTTTTTTATGAACTACCGTTTGGTTTGGTTTGGGGCTGTTCCCAAAGTAGGCTAATATCTGAATATGAAAGTGAGAGTGCAGCTAGTATTCCTAAGTAGGAGGAATACTCTGCCTCTGGTCTTACTCACCTACTTGACATCACCCAATGCACAAGTCTCTTATGGCTCTACGCATGGCCATGCCTTATTGCTAGAAACACTCTGCCTGTCTTACCCTCAGTAACTTATATTTACCCACTAGGCCCTGCTTAGCCACCAGCTCCCCCAGAACTCACACACACACACACTCTCTCTCTGTCTCTCTTTCTTTCTCTCTTTCTTACACACATTTGGTTAGGTCAGGGACGCTTTCTATTCTCACAGCACTCTGGACTTGCCACTATTACAGAAGGTAAACTATGTACTGTCACTTGTCACCTTACTTGACTTTCTCCACTCTTGCTCTTTGAGGACTAGAGATGCATTAATTTCCACAAACATCAGAACCTACCCCAATGCCAGGCATTGAGTAGAAACTCTCAGTATAAATGTTTTAATGAACAGATAAGCCAATAAAATTTTATTCAGGATTCCAGAATTACTAAATTAATAAACGCAATTTAGCATTAAGTTATTAACTTTTCAAGGACAAGAACTATATCTGGAAGATTTTTTAATCCTTAGCACATTTTTGGACACTAAGGTGTTGACAGAAATGCTTGCTGTGGGGATTGAATTGTTACTGTTGGGTATAATCAGTAACTAGAATAAGGTTGGAATAGAGGGAAGTTGGTTTTCTCAACAGAAGCTACTGATTTGTAATTTTTATAGAAATTATTAGTCAATGCCTCTTGAGCAGCATTTTCAAAATTTGTCTGAGTGAGAATCATGTGAGGGGCATTTGCTAAAAACCTAGCGCTCCTGTTCCCATGCCAGACCTACTGCATTAGAATCTCCAGAAATGGAGATTTTTACATTTTCCTCCTGTGACTCAGAAGGTTTGGGATACTATTCATGGGACTTGAAAACATTTTCACCTAAGCACTTTAATAGCCTCATTTTATATTCAAAATTACAAATTTGCTTTTTTTCTCAGATTATACAAAGTACATTTCAGCTTTGTGCATCAGAATGATTCCAAATACTGAAAAATTTCAAATTAGGGGCAGTCCATAATAATGCAGAGTCTTTTGTGAGCCAAACTTTCTGATTTGAGCAGCCTGGTTCTGTTTGAAATAAATTTAAACGCAAGCTCAAATAGTGACAGTGAGACTTAAAAAGCATCTCAATCTATTTTTGTCCCACTATTTTGTAAGTAATTATAAGTTAAATGATGGTTCCTACCAGTGACAAATAATTCTATGTCAGCTGGGACCATAAAAATCTTTTCACTCCTTTTGCAGTTGGTTACAGGAACAGCTATCCAGAGAGCAGTTTTGTATGCCACTATGTTGTCTATGTGCCTTTCTAAATATCACAGGTATATATTTTTACCTGGTAAAGAGAGTGTTGCATTAACAATTAAAACAAAAAAATAGCATAGCATACCAAGCTAGCACTTGAGAGAGTTAACCTCCCATCCCCAAGATTTCTCCTTAGACACCACTTTGAAGTTTTAGGGTCAAGGAGGCAGGATTTGACCATTTCTACAAACTGATTGTACTCACCAGGTGAGTCTATAACCTCCCTTGTACACCAACATGCAGACATATGTCTAACCACTCCCTGCCACCACCGTAAAGCAAATTACGAGGAACAAAGGACATTAGCCTTCCGGTGCTGAGGAGCGAGGTAACCTGCAGAAACACACAAGAGACACAGAACAAACAAGGAAGAACTAACTGACTAATGAACAGGACAGGAAACCAAACCAGAAAAACAAACAGGCAGAGAAAGCAATTGGTGATCAAACAAAGGAGCAGAGAGTCTCTGCTGAACCCAGGAGTCTGGAGCTCACCTGGGGCCCACCTGCTGCACACCTGGGGCTGAAGCCTTTTGTGGGTTCCAGCTCCCTCTTCTCCACACCCTGAAACAGGTAGGGTGGTGGGGCAACCAGAAGAGCTGCATCTGTGGTTCCACACTCTTTTCCTTGATGGAAGACCCATAAATGCTTTATTACCACGAGCCCATAGTCAGGGTAATGGTCACAGCAAACAAGTAGTAGGCAGGATGGACTGAAGCTTATCAAAGTTATAACTCACCTGGATTCAAAGAAAGCTTCTGCTTGCTGTGTAATTAGGTTCAGTTACAGCTATACTCGAGGTGAGGATGACATTGAGAGTGGTTATAAATAAATATTTCACATTTGTTTCCAATACAAAAATCCTTTCTTGGGTCGGGGTGGGCTCCAGTATAATGGACACTCACATATTAAATACAACTAACAAATATTTATTGAGCACCTCCTCTGAACAAGGTATTGTTTTGACCTTCAATAGAGCCCATGCTATATAACATACATATTCACTACATTTTATTAAGAACAGTCAACCTGACTGTGATGCTGTACGTGTAAAGGTGCCTGAAGAAATTGGTTTTATTATTAACATTTATTTCCCAAGTGCTCATTTGAAAATATTCGGGGTGGAGTAGAGGTGTGGGTGGGGAATTGTTGGAGAATATTCATAGAGATTGATCCTTTTTATAATGGGACACAATAGATTTGCCATTTTCTGACTCATGTATAGCTTTTCATAGTGAAAATACCAAACTTCTATTTTCTTAGTGAAATTATATTTGTCCTGCTTCAAAACACTCTTGCAAAATTTCTTAAGAAAAAAAAACCTTCAAAGGTAAGTCAGAAACATAGAATTTCTCTGTCTCTTCACTTTAGATTGATCAGAGGGTGGAATGTTTTTTATGGCTATAAAAGTGAGGTTGATGCACAAAATGCAAGCCATGGAATCTTATGTATTTCCCCAAAGGTGAGGCACTAATGTTGCGCTATAATTTCTAAGAGGCAATGAAAAGGGGGAAATGTGGCCAGTGACAAGACCTAGTGTACACATGAAAGCAAAAATAAACCAATATCCCAAACAAAGAACAAAAATATGGATATCAAGACTAGAGAGGAATGTCTCCCATGGCTGCTCTCAGAAAATACTCTGAGCTATAGAAGAAAAAAATATTTGTACATTGCCCTTATGATAAATATCCTTTGCTTCATTTTCTTATTTTTAATTTAAACTATCTTGCTGAATTGAATGCATTATTGTAAAAACCTCAGATTTGTTCGGAATGCGGTTGAGGTAGGTTGGGGAGATAGAAAATTTACCTGTTTGGAATAGGAAATAGAGACCCTGACGTCTGCAGCCCCTTTTTATTTAGTTTTTTAAGTGTCCATTTGGGCTCACTGTACTACTTTTCTAAGAACAACTTTGAGTATACTTTCTTCGTTCTACAAATAAAAGTTCTTTTGGATTTTTGTGCCGGAGAAAATACAGAGCTGTGGCTTTCTTTGTCTTGGCAGTTCCGGGCCCGTCCTGTGGATGTTCAAGAAAAGGAACTAACTCCATCTCTCTCCATTTGTGTTAACTTTTAAGCAGAGCACACCACAGAGAATAGCTTGGCACTTGAGCTTATTAAAAAGTGTACCCTTGGATTTTTGCTATTTTCTCAGACCTGCCTGTGCTTTCCCATCTCTGCATTTTTGCTCAAGTTAGTGACTGCTTCTAGAATGCTCTTCCTTCTCACCTCTGTGTCTTGTCCATCACAAAAATCATATTATCTTTTCTAGGTGAATCCAAATGACACTCCTCCCAAGAAGCCTTGCAAATATGATGACTCCTACTGAAATCTCCCAGAGTGCCTCAATTAACACATCTTCATTGCATTGCAGACACCTATACTGGTAGATAAACTCTATTCTCTTTAGATTCAAAGTTCCCTGAGCTATTTTTGCCACTTAATGTGAATTGTAATTCCTTCAAAATAATCAGTTAAGTTAAAAGAAATTACCTGAGGAGGATATTCGTCTTTATACAACCCTACCTCCATTCCCTCCTTAGCCACCACCACTGCTTCCAAGGGTCCAAAACAGTGACTGGCACTAAACTGTGTTCTCTTCATAAGGATTGTGGAGTGAATGTCAATGAATGAACATTGAAGCAGTACATGTGATGAATGGGATTTAAACTTAGAACATCTGGGTTTGGGTCTTAGCTTTCCTTCCTACTTAGGAAAATCTGGGACAAATTGCTTAGTCTTTCTAAGCCTCAATTTAATCTGTCAGCTGGAAATAGCACTAAGTCACTATACTGGGTTATTGTAAAGATGAGATAAGATAACGAACGTGCTAGTAGTTCATTAGCTCTATGGCAATATTAGTTACTATGATTGGTGCTAAAGCAACTGTATGTATACAATAATGGAATTGCTCTTGGTGTCAGTTATAGGTGGCATGATCATAAGGCAGTTTTAGCTTGGCACCACTTTCTATGTCTTTGTCACACTTTACAACATACTAGAAGGACTATTTATCATTCTATCCTCCCTAACAATCCTCCATATAACCTATTCTGTTCTCTTCAGTAAGAATTAGAAAGAGTTGGAAGAACAGAAAAACTGGAACACCTTTATAAATTTGTATTCCAGAGCTTTGAAAATGTGATTCTATATTTAATAGTTTGGAAATACTTCTAATTCAATTTATGTTTTGAACATTGTTATTCTTCTATGAAGTATCTGTATGAAGAAAGTCCCTAATGTATAAAGATCAACTCTGAATAGTCCACTCTTAACAAGGGTTTTAGAACAAGGACTTCATCTGTATACTAGTACAAACAGACAGGGTCTAGAAGTCTGGCAGGAGAGGCCACTTCTTGATAAGAGAGAGTGAGGGACCTCCTGTGGAATGGAATTCACTAACTGGAGTCAATAATTATACATCGTGCCGAAACTGGTTTGGCTCAGTGGATAGAGCGTCGGCCTGCGGACTGAAAGGTCCCGGGTTCGATTCTGGTCAAGGGCATGTACCATGGTTGCGGGCACATCCCCAGTAGGAGATGTGCAAGAGGCAGCTGATCGATGTTTCTCTCTCATCGATGTTTCTGACTTTCTATCTCTCTCCCTTTCTCTCTGTAAAAAATCAATAAAATATTTTAAAAAATAATTATACATTGTTCTGTATCTTATTCGTATATTTTGCCTAAGGCTCCATACTGCCACTTTAGCAGGGAGAGTGTATTAAAATAGCTGAATTACTACAGAAAAATGCTTAGAAAAGCCAGTCAGAACTGCTTTGTGATACCACTGACAGTGAAATGGAGAGAAAAGGGAGCTTAATATCTTTCCCTCTATAGTTCAGACTACTGAAAACCAAATTAAAGCAAGGATTAGAAGTTTTGTTATAACCAGAAGGAATTGATGATTTGCCTGGTGTGACTTGGGACCCATGTGGCCAGTAGTGGAAGCAGAAGAGGAGCACAGTGGCAGAGGAGTTGATTTAGTGTCCTGGGACCTGCCCAGTCATCTCTGAGCTCACATGGGGCAGACCCCTTGTAATGACTCAGGGATCTGTATTCAAGGAGAGATGTACTCTAAAAACACCTTGAATCTGAGAAAGATTGGTGTTGCCACTGTTCTGTGGAAAGGGATTAAGCCAAACAAATGCTTTTTGTTTTCATTAATGTAAAACTCTCATAACATTCTCCAGGGCTTAGGAAACCATGGGTTATACATATACAATCAACCCCCCTGATCGACTGCTCTCTCTGATCTGACCTCACTTGCTTACCTTTGCCATCAGGATCACCATGAACACATGCTGGCCCAAAGCCGCCTCATTTCCTCCCTCCTTTTTGGCTCTAGTTTCAACTACTGTTCTTCCATCTTCATACCTGTGCCAGGAAAGGAGATGGAATGACCCCAAGAGGAAGTGTCCCTTTGTCCTGAATTGAAACAAGGAAACCCCTTTTTTCATGCAAACAAAGTTTTTCATAGTGTGTAGCTTCCAAAGAACTCTCAGAATTCTAGATGAGCTACAATATAGGCTACCTATATTGTTTTGTTGCTACCTAACCTTTATTACATTGATTATATCATTCTGATGGGACTATGAAATTTGTATTCCAACCAAACTTTTTTTTTTTCAGCAATATCTGCCAAAGGTCTATATGGAGGACTTGACTCATTTATTTTACACTTCATAAGACAGTCTCACTTCGTGTTGGTTAATTAAGGCATATAATGTGTAGGGATCATCTATTTTAGCCAACAAGGCCTTGAGATAGGAAAAACTACCTTAGTCTCATTGCTTCAATAATCTATTTTCTCCTAATTCAAATGATATGTTTCGTTTAATTAAGTACGTGGTCCATACCACGAAATTCAATCATATATTGTCGTATCATTCATCAATATAATAAGATAACATGTTTTCCCTTCATTTGGTTAAGTGGAATACTTGGTGGGATTTTTTTCTCTCTATTTCCTCTGAGCTCAATAGTTAGATATGATTTCTTTTGTGCTGAGAATAACAAATAGTATTTGGAAGAAACCAGAATGGATGAGCTGTTAAATTATTTATAGCAATTTCCAGTAGCCTGCCAATCTGTTTTGTAATGTAGTTGAATCTTAATTTTTAATGAAGGACCCTATGAAAATCTGCTGGGGTGAAAACCGTGACCTCGAAATGATACCACAAGAAAACCTGTTCACGTAGGTTGGTAGCATCCTTCCTTTCCCATGGCCTCATTAAGGCTTCACCTCCGGCTGACCTTACCTAGTCCAAGATGAGAGGAGTTGGGTTGGTACAAAACCTGACAAAGACAGGAAAGGTGGAGTGAGGGAGAAGCCAGCTCTGTAAGGGGATAAAACAAACCATTATAGGGGACTATTGTGTACTATTTCAAAAGTCTGTTTTGACTAATGTTCTGTGCTATTCAACTTTACATCCTTAATCTGTTGTGTCTGTTCCAGTTAAAAATAATAATAATTAGGGGGGGGGGAATTAAGGACAATGAGAGAGTATTAATGGATACAAATAGAGGAGAGATGAAAGCAGCCCCATGGAGGGAATGCCCAACTCTGATGATACACCTGAATGGGAATTTGGTCCTTCCCATTTACCACTGGTGCTGCTGTAAAAATGCATTTGACTTGATATGGTCTTGCTCCATGATCAAATTCTTCAAATTGTTAATGGATATTTTGCTGTTCAGAGAAACCCAACAGATGTCTCATTTTTGAGTCATTAAATATTAAACTTTAATGATCTTGGAGATCATTTTCTCTGAACTCCTCACTGAGCAGTTGAGGAAACCAAGGCTCAGAAATGTTAAGTGGCTTGCCCAAGGTCACACAGCAGCTAATGTAAAAGCTCATATCCTTCAGTATGATATAACTTTCTAATGAACTTTCTCTTCCACACCTTTTCTGTACCCACCAGAGACCTAAGCACAAGGTCTGAGCCCTAACAAATGCTTCCTTAAACCATGTCTTTCTCTGTATATCTATTGTTTTAATTACTAATAAGTGCCTTTCAGCAACATCAAGAAGGCCCTCTATGGAGAAGAGCCAAACTGTCTTTGACCAAGGAGCTCTCTGAATTTAAACAGCATAAGGCAGTGAAATGGTGATAGTACACTGGAAGGAAAGAGGGTGGACCAGCTGATGAAGAAAACAGAAGGGCAGAGCTGCATTCATACCACTCTGAGAGAAGCAAAGGAGACTTCCTTTATGAATGGGGAAGAAAGAAATTATAATCTGTTTGTGAAAAATTTCAATGATTTCACCAGACAAAACAGAGTTTAACTTAGCTGACAAGAATGCTCTGAATCACTGAGGTGGTAGAAGGCGAAACCCTATTTGATACTCATAATTACAGAACTGTGAACAGAAATCACTTGTGTGAAATAAACTCTCTGTTGTATTGCAACATACTGGAGAGATGGGTAGAGATGAGTTGAAAATTTTAATGGTTAAAATTCTTGAAGCTTTTGTAAAGGGCAGTATAAATTGAAATCTTAATTTATTATCTTGTCTTTGCTTCAGACTAGCTATAGCTCGTTGGATAATAATTTAGGCTAAGGAATTACCAATTATGTTTATATTATAAATTGTGTGTTCATTAAATACAAACTTATTTTAAAATATTCCCGCAGCCTCATTGACTCTCTAGTTTGCCACCCACTGATTTAAACTTGAGGGGATATAATAAAGAAGTAAAAGGGCCCATTTTCTATGAATTAAAACAAGATCAAAATAAACATTTAAAATACTATTGCTCATCAAACATAATTTTTTGTTATTAAAATTTTCAAATAAAATAAGAGAATCCTATAGTAAACACCCATGTAACTATTACTTAGATCTAATAATTTTTAGCACTTGCCATATTTGTTCCATATATTTTGTTTCTGGGGAAGTCTTTCAAAATAAATTGCAGATATCATGCAATTTCTCTTCTAAACACTTTAATATTCATTTATAAAGATGTGAATATGTTTGGTATAACCACAATACCAGTATCACAACTAATATAATTAACAAATATTTTCTAATATTGCCTAAACCCCAATTTACACTCAATTTACCCAATATATATTTTATTGCTGGCTTTATTTAAACCAGGATCAACTGAGACTACATATTACATTGACTGTTATGACTCTTAAATTTCTTATCATACAAATGAATACTATCCATCCATCCCCTGCTTGATCCCACCAGCAATTATCAATGACTGTTTTACAAAACTGTAGGCCAGTTGTCCGGTAGAATGTCATATTGTTTTCTGCTGGTGGTCTAACCTTTTCTTCTATTTCCCATATTTCCTATAAACTGGCAGTTGTATCTATAGATCTGATTAGATTCAAGTTAAACATTTTTTGGAAGGAAGATTTCATTGAAGAACTAACAGTTCAATTTGTACTTATATAACCAAGAAAAATGAAAGCACATGGTCACAAAAAAGTATTATTACAAGAATCTTCATAATGTCTTTATCATCACTACAAATTGGAAACAGCCCTTATATCCATCAATTGGAAAGTGAACAAATAAAATGCCAAATATTCATACAGTGCAATATTACTAAAAAACAAATTAACTAATGATATACACTGAGTGACCAGATTATTATGATCTCTGAATGCATAACAATCTAGCCACTCAGTGTATATCCTATATGATCCTGTATAATAAAAGGCTAATATACAAATTGTCCCCTGGACCAGGAGTTTGACCAGCAGGCAGGCTGGCTAACTGTCCATATCCTCTCCCCCTGGCTAGGCTGACTGGACCCCACCCATGCATGAATTCATGCACTAGGCCTCTAATATATATATTTATTGAGTGGCCAGATTATTATGCATTCAGAGATCATGCCTAAATGGGCAGTTGTATATCCCTCTCGTAATCCAGGACCTACCTGCCTGCCTGCCTCATTGCCCCTAAACCATTCCCCTGGGATAAGCAACTGCCGTCCTTGCCAGCCTGGTTGCCCCCAACTGCCCTCCCCTGCTGGTCTGGTCACCCTTAACTGTCCTTCCCTGCAGACCTGGTTGCCCCCAACTGCCCTCCTCTGCTGGTCTGGTCACCCCTAACTGCCCTCTTCTGCAGGCCTGATTGCCCCCAATTGCCCTCCCTTGAAGGTCTGGTCCCTCCCAACTGCTCTCCCCTGCTGACCTGATCACCCACACTGCTCTCCCCTGCTGGCCATCTTGTGGTGGCCATCTTGTGTCCACATGGGGGTGGCCATCTTGTGTGTTGGAGTGATGGTCAGGTCAATTTGCATATTACCTCTTTATTATATAGGATGCTGAGGTTGATCTCTAGAAAACATAAAAATTTTCAAGTTATACTTTTCAATTTTAAGAAAAATCTGAGTTAGAGCCTGATGAGGATGTTTCACTTTATAAATGGTTGTCTTAAGTGTCCTTATATCATATCCCTCTCACATTGGTCATAGGACAGACAATCCTCTCACTGTCCCCCAGCCAGTGGGAGCACAGGCCCTGTATCACCAACATGCACACATATTTCCAGATTATATGGGACTCATACTTTCTTTGTGATATGTGTACTATTTTATGAAGTTATTTTCTGTTAATTTTAAACCTATAATCTTCCAAAAGTTCTCCTTAAGGAATGCTGTGGAAGAATGATTATTAAAACATATACTGAATGAAAACATGCTCTATCCTAATCTTAAATTATAAATCAAGTTAAAAGGATATTGTCTTATCAAGAACTATATTATTAAAATATGACCATTCTCTATCATCTCCTATGATCTTAATTATTTTATGTACTTATTTATTTATACCCCAACTCTTCAAGACTTACTAAATACATGCAACCCCAAAAGATAAAATAAAAAATGGACAAATCAATAAAGAAGATATAATACGGAAATGAAACCAGGGCAAAGATTAACTTGTGTCATCTCCTTTCCAGCACTAGCTAGAGACAAGCACAGATTTAGCCCTGACCTTGCTGGGCCAGGAATAAGAAGAAAGCCTTGGTCAGAAGAAATTCCTCTCAGTGGATTCTTGTAAGGAAAGCAAGGTGCAGTTAAAAAGACACTTTCCATCTCTACATCAGTGAGTTTCATTGAATTATTTGTCATGATGCCCCTCAGTACATGGCTCAGACCAAAGTTCTACTTAGTGAAAGCAATTTTCCAAACAACCGCCAACCTCTTGCCCTCCAAACAAAGTGTGGTCTAAGCATGTAGCCTTTATAACAATGGCTTGATTTAGAGAAATGTATGGACAGCACATCCTTCAAATTGTCGTATTTCAATATTATATTCCATACTTATATAATTGTCCAAAGATGGAGCATAGAGAGTTTTAGATTATATTCTCTATCAGGAAGT
The DNA here is from genome assembly GCA_027563665.1 of Antrozous pallidus. Lineage (NCBI taxonomy): Eukaryota > Metazoa > Chordata > Mammalia > Chiroptera > Vespertilionidae > Antrozous > Antrozous pallidus. Next base: position 42,478,445 of record CM050514.1, on the reverse strand, counting down.
GAAATAACAGCTCAGCTTTTATTGCGCACTTATTATGTGCCAGACATTCTAAGCACCCTACATGTATTATCTCATTTAATCTTCATGACTGTGAGGCTATCATTCTCATTTTTACAGATGACAAACAGGCATGGGAAGCTAAAGGCTGAACAGCTGCTAAGTATTAAGGAAGACAAATTAGGCAGTCTGACTGCACTTTAGGAATGTGGCTCTGATAGGTTTTGGGGTAGGTTAGAATCTAAAAAAGGAAATACTTGGCTTATGTCTTCCCAAACTCAGAAGCCCAATCAGGTCAATTGCCTGAATATTCCCATGCTACCTCTGCACAAATGTGATAATGTCCATGTTTATCAGTCTTAAAAGTATCTTGGGATACATCCATAGAGATATGAATCAAAAAGAGATAATCGCCACCTTTTACAGGATACCTTTCTAGGGTAATGGAACGGGTTTCTTCCCAATCAGAGGAGTCTCCCCCAGCTCTGTCATTTAGCCTGACATGTTTTAGAACACTTTTAGATTAACCGAAAGTGAATTGGCATGTAGAGGTGTTTATATTCATCCACAGTCCACTGAAAAGCCTTGAAGTTTTAAATCAATGATCCTCAAAGTATGGTCCTGGACTAATTTACAGAAAAGAACCCTTTATTAACTTTTGGTAGAGAATATGTTTGTATATTTTCAGAAAACAACTCCCAAGAACTTAGAAATGTAAATCCAGGGATCCCACCGCAGTCTATTGTTTCAGAAACTGGGAGGGTGGGGCCCTGCAAGTGATTCTGGTGTACACTTAAGTTTGAGAACTTTTGCCCTAAACCAGTGGTCGGCAAACTGCGACTTGCGAGGCACATGCAGCTCTTTGGCCCCTAGAGTGTTCTAACACCACTTCTTCAAAATAGACTTGGCCAGGCCAAAAACCGACTTCTGCCCATGGGCCATGAAGTTTCTTTTTTTTTTTTTTTTGGCTTATTTGTATTCCTTTATTTGTATTTCTATAGGAAGTGTCCTATAGAATAATACAGAAATTAGAAACAGAGTCTAATATTTATCTAGGAAATTTAAATAACATAATACATTATCTATCATTATTTATTTATTTATTTTCCTCCCCCCCCCCATTATCCTCCCCTCAGCCTCCCCACCCTGCCAGCACATGTCCTCACCTGCCCCTCCCCCCAGTGTCTTGTATCCATTGGTTATGCCTACATGCATGTATACAAGTCCTTTGGATGAGCTCTTACAGCCCCTGCCCCCCACCCTCCCCAGCCTTCCCCTTGTAGTTTGACAGTCTGTTCAATGCTTCTCTGCCTCTGTATCAATCTTTTCCCCCTGTTTCTTTTCTTTAAAAAGATCTTGCATCTGCATACTGGAAATAAATGTATAAGAACAAAAAATGTTTGAGTCTCAGTTTCAATGTCCAACTGTTCTGAGTCCCAGTTTCAATGTCAAATAGTTCCTTTTGTGTACATGTCAGCAATGGTATCCGGATGGTGGACATATGGTGGCAATGCAGGTTCTACCCTCTCTGGTTTGGTCCTGGGCCACCTGCAGCGACACACAGCTGCTGACTGCTAGCATGGCAAGGTGTCATCAGTGTCTTCCATCTCTGGACTGTCTTCGTGGTTGGAAGAGACTTGTCAGTTCCTCATTGTTGCAGGAATCCATATGGTCTTGGAGTTGTTTTCTGAAAATATACAAACATATTCTCGACCAAAAGTTAATAAAGGGATCTTTTCTGTAAATTAGACTTGGGATTCTTTTAATTTTTGCCCAAATGATTTTCCTTTGGCTTATTTTGACACCTTGTGTGTTTTTCATAGGTGTCCTGCTGTTGGCATTACAAATGGAAATTACTTTTCCGGAGTAAGTATTTTCTAAATGAAATTTACTTACAGGATATTTTTCCTTACGTAATATTACCCCACTATCCCCCCTTTTTTAAATTAGGGCTTTTTGGAAATTTTATATTGCAGTCTTGGTAATTTTAAATTTTAATTTTTGCACAAAAATATGACTGCTTTAGGTTCTTTGGATGTTAGGCAATTTTAATAAGAGATGAACTACTAATAAAAATTTTAGTTAATATTTTAGGAACAGCTTTTTGTCCAGTACACTTAAATTTTCTTGAGTATTCACTTATTTCACTTGGCCAATTTAAATTAATCTGAAAACTTGATTACTATTTTACTGTCAAATTTAACTCTCAAGCAAAAATCTTAGTTTATCCTGTAAATATTAGTGGAAAGGGTTATTTGCTTTTTTGAGTAGGCCCTGAGCATTCCTGGTACTAGACTTAATTTAGATATAGGGCAGCTGTTGTTGGCCAAGTCTCTGTCTGTTACCTGGGTCCCAGTCTGAGCTGTGTGTGGGAGGCAAATCAGTCGTGGGGGCAGGAGATCTCCCTCAGAAGGGGTGAGAGTTCAGCCCCCTGCAAGGTTAGTGGGTGAGGGTCTGTGCCCTACCTCTGCTGATGTTTTAGTTCTCTCCTGTTGGCCCTTCTGCGATGTGCCTGTCTTAGGTTGTTCCTTCCCTGAGGAATCTTACCCATCTCTGGCTAAGCAGCCTTCCTCCAGTGGGCCATGAAGTTTCAGTCACACTGTATGTGTATGCCGGCACATGGTATTTTGTGGAAGAGCCACACTCAAGAGGCCCAAGAGCCACATGTGGCTTGTGAGCCACAGTTTGCCAACCACTGCCCTAAAGCATTGTGGCCTAAAGAGCTGAGTCAGAACTTGGCTTTTTCTTCTCAAAAGGAATTCTAAAAGTGGGACCCAGACATTGTTGCTCAGTGGTTGAGCATCAACCTATGAGCCAGGAGGTCATGGTTCAGTTTTTGGTCAGGGCATATGCCCCGTTGGGAGCTCAATCCCCAGTAGGGAGTGTGCAAGAGGAAGCTGATCAATGATTCTCATCATTGATGCTTCTGTTGCTCTCTTCCTCTCCCTTCCTCTCTGAATTCAATTAAAATTAAATTTTAAAAAAGTGTGGGAGGAGACCTTGGCAATAACCTTTCAGGACCCAATTCCCTTTTCCATAAATGAGAAAACTGAGACTCAGGAAAGTGGAGTAATTTGTCTAAGGTCATACAGCAACTAAATGGGCTTACTCCCCCATTTTCCTGACTACAAGTCTGAGGTATTTCCCTCTGGCCTCAGTCCCTACTTGTCTTCTGACAGTTATATTTCCTTCTATGGGATTTTTGCCCTCCTCGCTCTCTTCTCCAGTGTCTCTATGGGTGGGACCTTACTAAGAGTTCTTGCTGCATTCACTCCCCTGGATCTTTCTGTTCTTGACATAGGATTCATCTAAGAACATGAATGAGCAGGTACTACTGAGTGTGATTCACTCACCCTGCTCTGCGTACATTGAAAATGTTCCAAACCAGTCAATCCTCTTTAGATCTCCCGACACTCAGTATTTTGAGAGCTTGTAGAAGAACTTACATTCTATTCTCTTAAGAAAACCACAGGATGACCTTTCAAATCATTGCTTGTAAGGATTACCAGGGAATGCAAAAATCCTAAAAGATGCCTTCTAGTTAGTGTTTCTAGCTTTCTGAGTTTTCCAAAAGTTTTAAACATATGAAAGACAAATTACCTAACTTTTCAGTGCCTCCGTTTCCTTGTCTTAAATAATGCCTCATTTAAATGTTGTGCAAATGTAAATGAAATAGCACATCCAAAGCCCAGGGCCTTATATACATGAGATGCCTAATAACCGTTAGTTCATTCTTCTTCCTTTTTTTCTTGTTGGTGTTAATACCTGATAGGGGATCAGAGGTACCATGTAATTATTAATGACTTTTCCAAAACGAACATAGGAGCAGTTCCATAACAAGTTGTTCCATAAAATGTCTTCCTTCTTATTTTTTCTGTGGTTAGGTATTAATTCGACTCATTAATTTCCTAACCTTTCTTTTACTATGGGACAGAGAAGACCTGAGACAGCTTCTCCCAAAGAGGAACACATCATCTGTTTAACTTAGGAGCCTGGACATAGGGACTAGCTCTATGTTATGCTCTTGGGGTATATTAGTGATTTTTAGGACAGTAATTTAAGTTCACATTGAATAAAGGAGCTTTATCACAAGATTTTCCACTGGCATGTTTTAGGTGAGCACTAATGAAATACAGGATAAAAACAGTCCCCTGAGTTATAATATGGTTGCTCAAATTCTGCAAAGTTTAAGCATGGATTTCATATTTTTAAAAAGAATACCTATTTTAAAACTAGAAATAGGGCTTTATCCCCTGTTGTCAAGTTAAGCTTGCCTTTCTTAAAAGCCTGCTCCTGAATCCTCAGCTACCATTTCATTTACCATTTCACTAACTTTTTGTTTTATTGGTATCACAGACATCATTTTTCTATAAAAAAAAAACCTTGCCCAGTGTATGTTTTCTAAACAATAGGGCAGGCTGCCTAATCTGCAGCCACAATTCTTTAGCCATCATTAGTATTTCCTAATATTCACCATTACAATTGGTGAAATTAGGAGATAATAATAGTGTTCACACAAAAACTACAGTGGTTTGTGGTAACATATTCCTCTGATTCCCCACTGGGTGTCCTAGAACACTGTTGGAGAATTGAATCAATATTCCAACTGTCTCAGAAGCGGCTGGGTATTGTTTTTTATACTTTGTTTTGTTTTGCTTTGCTTTTAAGAAAAGATTATGAAAGTGATTTAAACTATATATTCCATGTTCACTTTACTGTGCACTAATTTGGTTAGTTAAAAGTTGGCACTCCCAGTCTGAATATTCTGAAAATTATTTTGATCACTTTCCTATGAAAATATGCCCCTCCAATAAAAATCTAATTGACAAAAAGGTAATAGAAATGGATAGTTATTCAACTCCAAGAGAATGAGGGAAAAGAAAATCACCTTTGCGAGGGTTAACTTTCTCAGAATCAGATATTGGTCCAAGCTACAGTTTCATGTCCCCCACCCGACTGCCAGAAGGGCAGTGAGAGAGGTGAGGGCGATGTTGGAGATAATTGGTGGTTTCTCATGCAGTTCTGTTTACCTCAGAGAATGGCTCAGATTCATGGGGTGGCTCATCTGTTTGTTTCCCAGGAGTGTCCTCCTCATCGGGTACAAATGACTTGTTGTTCCCCCTGTCCCGTCTGCCTCCTTGGTGACGGATAGACGAGAACTGTTCCCTGTGCTCTGGGACTCTAATGTGATCTGGGTCGTCCTGGTGGCAGGAGGGGAGGGCGGTGGGGGAGGCATCGAGGGGAACAACGGGAAGTTAACACTAGGGGAACTACAGTCTTTCTTGGAAAAGAAAGTGTGTTTGTGTTCTAGGGCTAGTGCCCTTCTCTCGCAGCTGCTATAATATTGATTTAGCCGCGATTCAGGATTCGATGTTAACATCACCCTCGTCAGTGGGAAAGTGAGCCAAGGAAATGGAGAACTCAGTATTTCTTCTGATGAAGCAACTCAAAGAAACTAAATATTACAAGGAGGGTGGGGGGAAGGAACTCCACTTCTTTGAGTCTCACGGCAGATACAGGAGCCTTGAAATGAATAGTCATACCTCTGGCTTTTATAGCTCCCCTATAACCAGGGAGCTCCAAGCTCAATTGTACATTAGTCAAAATCACCCTGTCAGGGGAGGCGATCTCAGGATACATATTAAGCAGGAGGAAATTGAGGCAAGAAGATTAGCAACTTACCCAGATTCCCATGCTAATACCATTGGCAGAGCTGGGAACTCACAACGCCCCATTTATCCCATGACCTGTGGGTTGGATGGATGGCCACCTCACAGGTGCTGGCAGGACACCCTGAGAACTCGTGGCTTTCAGCCCTCAAACTTTCCACTATTTGCTTGTTAGCATGCCTTGCTTTTCCACCACTAGCAAGACAAGTGTTTGAACAAGTTATTGTATCTCTGCAACTATTAATAACCACCTTGCTTTGAGTGTCTACTATGTGTTGCCAAAGCACTTTTATACAGCATTTCCAATCCTTAAAATAGCCCTACCAGGTAGGTATTAATATCTTAATTTTACAAAAGAAGCAACTGAGGGCTTTTAGAGTCCAAGGAACTTGCCCAAGGAGGAAAATTAAGCTCAGAGAATTGAAATCATTAGTTCCAGGTCATGTAGATAAGAAATGCTAAAGCTGGAAATTGAGGGTTGCCAGGTTCCAAAGCCTGTTACTCTTTTTGTGAATCATGCTTCATCTTCTAACCTTTTCTAGGGGGAAACTTAAGTCAGTTGCATCTTTACTTGATAAGTTTATCAAAGATTTAACTGACTAATCACCTTTGTAAACTGGAGCAAAATAGTGTGGGGAAGAGAGGAGGGGAGGGAGAAGCAAGGGAACTGGATGGCGAAGAAGAGGAGAGGTGGTCTCATATGGAAGGCACACTGCCTCACACATAATCCCATCTAGGTCCTGACAAATTGACTTCAAGGTGAGCATGCTGCTGCCTCACACTGCAATTTGTGCTCCTTGAGAAGAGAACCACCCAGAAGTCACATGCCCCTCATCACAGCCTTTCTATGAAGATGGACATGATTATAACAATTTTTATCACACACAGTGGTGCTCCTTAACACTGAGCCATCACTGCATTGCCATCTAAACCGTGAGCTGCTCCTGCACAAGGAATATGTCCTACCCACATCTGCGTTGCCATTGCTGAGTCCTGACACATGTGAGATATTCCATAGATGCTTGTATGGAAGAACTATTAGAGGAGTGTTGGTATTGACTTGCTATCTTCATCATCATGGCCTACAAAGGATGGAAAAAAAATGGTATCGAGGCAGGAAGGAAGAGTGGGACCTTCTCTAACTTTTACTCCTTTAACAGATATTTATTAATACCCAGTATTAACAAAGTGTTTTGGGAAATACAAAGGTTTGGAGAACTTTTTGCTGGCATTTACAGTGTAGTTGAGGAAACAGAAAGATAAAAGAACAAAATGTAGTAGAAATCTAAGTACTTAAGAGCAAACTTGAATTAATTCTACAATGCAGGTTCAAAGATAGCATGGCAGAGTAACTGGTTAAGTCAGTATGAGAAATGTTTAATAGAGAAGATGACATATACAACCTTGACTTTGAAGGATAAGTATAGAGGAGAGGGATCACTGAGAGGAAGCTATTCTGGGTGTGTGAGTAAGGTCAATGAGAGGTGACTTCATTTAGAGGAATGACAAATAAATTTTAAAAAACACTTGAAAAATATAATAGATGGAGAGTAGCAGATGAGAGAGAAAGATAATTTGTGGAGAGCCACTATCCTTATTTTAGAGGAAGAAGGGAACAGTGAAGATTTTTGAGAAGGAAAGCAACATGATCAGACTTGTGTTTCAGAGCCACCCTGTAGATGATATGGAAAGGAAATTGCTCTGTGAAAGCAAGCCGGCTGAGTGATTTCTTGACTATTTTCTTTGATCCTAGGGTAAGAGCCCTTTGCAACATTTACTTTGCAGAGGCCATAAAACCACATCAGGTACTATCATCCCCTATATTTCTGGTTCCAGTGGGCCTGATGCAATGCTAAGGTTTACTGAAATTTCAGGTAATCAGAGCAGGAGGGAAATCATTTTAGCAAACACAAGCCATTTGTGTGGAACACCAGATCAACTCACAATCAAAGTCTGTGTGGAGCAGAGCTAGAAGCATCGCCTAGCAGGTTGTGGAGAGCCCTTCTATTTCCAGTGCACTGTGTCAAGCCACACAGGGGTCCATTTTGTCTCACCCAGGACAGTCAGGATTCGAGGCACCTTCTGCCGTGAATCTTGGTATCTTGGCCCCAGGGGCACTTCCCCTGGTTTGGGTAGTTTGTGTTTTTGTCCCTTCAGGCATAATGCTGCCGAGCACTTAGAGGCACATTTTCTGCACAGTGTGTAGGGATTTAGTGGTACAACTCCCATTCATGTTAATGGAAATCCCGCCAGGAAATCTCCACACTGGGCCACATGGAAAATTCACCCCTGATTGTTCTGTTTGATTTGTTTCACCTGTGTCTTCCTCCATTCTGCTCTGAGGATGTTTGTGGGCTCATTAGTGCCAGCCTGAACCCAGCGCTAAGTCTTAATCCCATGCAGAAGTGAGCACTCGGCTGGATTTAGTGTGCTTTCATCTGAAGCTATATTCGTTCTAAAAAAGCCAAGGATCCTCTGGATGTTGCTCTCAGGAGATAAATATGCTCATATTTGAAGGTGAATTTTGTTGTATTCAGTACCTGAGTGAGAGAAAGGGGATACCTTTCCTCTATGACTGGGAAAACCCTTAAGCTACCCACCTGAAAAGACATGAGCTGGTCAAGTGCCAATGCATGGAGAGGACCCATTGAAGGGATAAGAATTATCTCACTCCAACAATTGGCTCAAAAGAGTGATTACCCCTTTCATATCACAAGCCAGATATGGACTTTTGAGGGTAGCAAAGATTATTGCTAAAAGTCATGGGCTGATTCTTTCTATCTATCTATCTATCTATCTATCTATCTATCTATCTATCTACACTAGAGGCCCGGTGCAAGAAATTCATGCATGGGGGGATGGGGGATGTCCCTTAGCACAGCCTGCACCCTCTCCAATCTGGGACCCCTCGAGGGATGTCCAACTGCCCGTTTAGGTCTGATTCTGGTAGAAATGGGCAGTCGGACATCCTTCTCACAATCCAGGACTGCTGGCTTTAAACTGCTCATCTGCCTGCCTCCCTAATTGCCTCTAACCACTTCTGCCTGCTAGCCTGATCACCTGCTAACCACTACCCTCCAGCCTAACTGATGTCTAACTGCTCCTCTGCCACCCTGTTTGTCCCCAACTTCCCTCCTCTGCTGACCTGGTCACCCCTAAATACCCTCCCCTTCAGGCTTGATCACCCCAAACTGCCCTCCCTTGCAGGCCTGGTCCCTCCCAACTGCTCTCCCCTGCTGGCCTGATTGACCACAACTGCCCTCCCTTGCAGAGCCTGGAACCTCCCAAGGGCCCTCCCTTGCTGGCCATTTTGTGGTGGCCATCTTGTGTCCACATGGGGGCAAGATGTTTGACCACATGGGGCAGCCCTCTTGTGTGTTGGAGTGATGGTCAATCTGCAAATTACTCTTTTATTATATAGGATGGAGGCCTGGAGCATGGGTAGGGGCCAGCTGGTTTGCCTTGAAGAGTATCCCAGATCAGGGTGGGATTTCCCTTGGGGTGAGGGGCAGCCTGGGTGAGGGGCCTGTGGAGGTTTGCAGGCTGGCCACACATCCCAGCAACCCAAGTGGAGGCCCTGGGATCTGAGATTAATTTATGTCTACAATTGAAACTTTGTAGCCTAGAGTGGAGGTCTAGGCCAGTGATGGCAGGTAGAAAGCTTTGCTTCCTCCATTGCCAGGGAAACCCAAGTTTCTGTAGTCTCCAGCTCAGTGGCTGCCGCCATTTCTGTATCTTTTATAATTGAAACTTTGTAGCATTGATTGGAGACCTAGACAGGCAATGGGAGGTGGAAAGCTTGGCTTCCTCTGTTGCCGGGGAAACCCAAGCCTTACTCCTGCTTTTAGTGGCGGCAGCCATCTTGGTTGGGGTTTATTTGCATAATATGCTCCTGATTGGCTGGTGGTCATGGCTGTGTGTCAGAAACCAATCCTGTCTCACTAATAGAAAGATGTGGACAGGAAGTCCAGAAAGCTAGTAAACAACATTAATTGCTCTGAAAGGTCAGAGCTAAAAACATTGTTAACTGAAACACCTCTGTTTGTTTTTTGTGTATTTCTGTTATTGGAATTTCCTGCCTAAATGCTATGGGTGGATCCCATAGCCTTAATAAAAGGGATAGCCAGGCCAGAGAACCTGGCAGTCCTTCCACTAGAGAGTGGCTACTTCCTGGCCCCCATTTCCCAAATTCTTGCTTTTCTAAGTCTCTCTTCATTTGTGTGCGGCCTTCTCCAGAACCCGAACCCTGAACCAGGGACCCTGAATCATGCAAGACCTGAAAAGGATTCCCACAGCTGTGGGAGTGGCTTGCAGGTGTAGTGAAGATAGGGTCAAATTTGCATATTGTTCTTTTATTAGATAGGATAGCTTCTTTAAGTTTATTTCAGAGTGACTTGATTTTCTCTTGCCTGTTTAGATGCCATGAATAGCTGCTTATTGGATTTATCTCTTCGGAATGTTGGAACATGATTGGCAGGTCTGACACCAGGACTTAGCTGACAAGTTCTTCCTGTCCTTGGCCACTGTCACATGTCCTGTCTGATGTTCATGCTGGCCTGAGCACCCCCTGGCTTTAGGCCCTTTCCATTGCTCTTAGGTTCTGACAATCAAATGAGACCTAAAGATGTAAACTCTGACTCTTCCCTTAGGATTCCAATGCTGTACATTTAACCAAGAGCTGAGAAACTCGACTTCAGATTCAGGATAGAATTTTGCCTTATGGCCTCTTCACCACCTACAAATGTTTAAGATGATGGGGTCTGGAGTCAGACTGCCAGGTACTCATCCACTGTGTTTCCGTAAACAAAGCAATCAACCTCTCCAAGTCATGATTTTCACCTCTGTGAAATATAAAGAATAATAATGCTGTGATGTCAGCACTGGAATGAAACTTGAATGAGATCATTCATGCAAAGAACTGGCCACTATGACTCCCTCAAAAAGTGATTACAATGATCAATTACCATTCAGCAACTCCAAATAATGCTGTGGGTATTTTATATGTAGAAGCAGAAACATTGAAAGGGGGCTTTGAGTATGCTACTCTTCATTCTGTGCAGTGTAGGCCTCCATCCTACCCCCTCTGCACCCTTGTTACCTGTGGTTTCACTTTTCTTAATTTCAGTTACCCTTGGTAAAAAATATTAAATGGAAACTTCCATAAATAAACAACTGGTAAGTTTTAAACTGTGTGCCATTCTGAGTAGTGTGATGAAATCTATTCCATCCTACCTGGGGTGTGAATCATCCCTTTGTCTAGAATACTCATACTATAAATGTTTCCTGCCCATTAGCAGTGTGTTGTTCAAGTAATTATTTTACTCAATAATGACCTCAAAGTGTAAGAGTAGTGATGTTGGCAATTCAGATATGCTTGAGAGAAGCCTCAAAGTGCTTCCTTTAAGTGAAAAGGTACTTACATCTAAGAAAAAATGTAGTGTGTATAGGGTTCAGTATATCTGAAGTTTCAGGCATCCACTGGGGGTCTTGGGACATATCCCCTGGGTAAGGGCGGACTATTATATTGTCTGCATCTTTACATAATAACTTCCTTAAAAATAATCTTTGAAGATTAGCTCCAATAAGAATAAAAGAGAGATGAAGATCAGTTAATGTGAGAAACAAAAGGGTACCATAGACTGATCCCTAAAGAAAAAAATTCATAAAAAATTTCTTTCATAAGGATTGTCCACCTCACTTAACTCCTGGTTCAGAAAGCCACTCGCATAAAAACTTTAATTGAAATAAGCAAAAAACTCCAAACTGTCTCTTCAAAAAACCTTATCATCTGGAGTTTGAGGGCTCCTCAATGGTCCCAAATGCTATGATCCCTTTTTCCTTATGTCCCCCTGATGACTTTTATCTTCCCTTTAGGAAACAATGTCTCCTCTCCCTCAATGCAGGTCTCTATCTCACACTTTTGCTTTGAATGCTGTGTCTTAACTGTATCTACACTCAGAACCAGTTGACTGATTAAACCAGGCAGAAGAGTCCTATTAGCTTGCCTGCCAACTCATACACTGCAGGGAGGTGTCCATGGGGGTCTGGTGGCTCCTAATGAGAGGTGGCGTTGTTTAAGCATCTTTTGGAGTAGAACCAGGTTGCCGGGAATGTTCATCAGGACTAGATAGTTTTTCCTTAGATCTTGATCTTCTTTTTAAAGATCTCTGTAACAAGGGAAAATGTCCTTGCTAACAAATGTGTACATTATGCCTTTCCTATATACAGTGCTCCACTTGAAATGAGGAGACTTTGGCCAAGTTCATCATGCACTACAAGTATTCCAGTCCTTGTCTTCTATGCCAAAGACTTTTCAGTGCTTCCCACCCCATCTCCAAGCAAGAGAAATAGTCTCTAAGGAAATTATACTGGTGACTCCATTGTTTTAATTTGGCTTGTTTAATAAATTTTGGATTTACACATAATAGGGTGATGAGATTCAGCTCAGATAAACAACCAAAATTCAAGGCAGAAAGTGACAAAAACACAAAGGTTATGGGGTAACATGCACGCCTGCCATCCAGGTAAAATTATAGGTTTTAACGTTTGTATTATTTTGTGGTGGTTGTTGGGGCTGTTTGTTTTGAGGCAACAATCTTGCAGTTATGAAAGCGCTTTGTGAATCCAACTGCTAATGGTTTGGGAATCCATTGTCTCCATCCAGCTTTTGAGTTGCATTGGATGTTTTTGTTTCCTAAATGTTTCATCAGAATCAAAAAATTCAGAGAAATTAGGCTAATATAACTTTCTCTGACATGTATGGTATTTCTTATTGCGTTAGTTACGATGTTGCTATTCCTTTATCTCTCTGAATAACATGGAAAGCAAGTCTTAATCTCAACCAAGGAATGTGAAACCAAAAGACTGAAAACTTATTCACCAACTAATAATGTTGCTTCCCACAATCACTAATAGTTGAGCACTTAATCTCGACTAAGTAACTCCTTTTTACATGTTATTTTATTTCGTCCCTGTAAGAATCCTAATAGGCAATACTATTATTTTGCATTTAATGGATAATCTAAAAAAATTAAGTTATTTACCCAAGGCCACACAAATCATAAGTGACAGGTTTAGGATTCAAACCCAGACAGTCTGCACACAGACCACTCATGCTTTGCTCTGTCACTGCTTTATGGTGGTCATTTTTTTTTATCCATTTAGGCACTCATACTAGTCTCCAAAATACTTAGATAGTATTAGATCTGTGCCTTCTATTAGATTTTAAGTATTTTAGTCTAATAATTGTTTTTTAACCAAATATAAAATTTCCACCAGAATTCAAATATAGTAGGTGGTCAGTAAATTCCTATTAAATTGAATCCTTAATACTCTTGATATCTACATGCTCTCAATATGCTGATGAATTAGCTGCAAGTTCTCTTTTGGTCCTTAAACAACTCTTTGTTGGGACTTTGAATGTCCTGCAGCTGGTGCCTCCAATGCAAATTGTCCCATATCCAGTTTAGCATCATCACCTTTCCCTTTCCCCAGATTAGTCTTCTTCTGTGTTCTCCATCTCTGTTATGGCATCCCTATCGACCATATACCCTGCTGAAAACTTAGAAGTCATTTTTCACATCTCCATTTTTAATACCTTCTTCATCACCCAGGAAATATAAAGCCTTTTAGAAAATCTGTTACACATCTTGTCACTTTTTAATATTCATTCTTTCCTTTAAAATACATGTATTGAGCACCTGCTCTTTTCCAAGCTGGACTTTTCTAGGGACACAAAGTACAAAGTTAAATAAAATGAGACCATCCTCTGAGAAGACTTTAAAATATAGTAATAAGAGAATAGGGTGGATATAAAGATGAATTATTGTTATTTATATCTGTTATCCTAGAGAGAATATAGCTCCATAAAGACAGAGATTCTGATACACAATAGGTGATATATATGAAGTTTTAAATAATATATTAAACTATTACCTATATCATATATTGTGGATTCTTTCTATATAATATGGTACTGATGCTTGCTCCCCCTAATTCTTATTCATCTCTGATTTATTTTATGGTGGGTTATTCCACATTATCTCTCAATCTAAATTATAAGCTCTCTAAGTCAAGGCGTTGGATCTGTAAACCCACACAGCTCAGCACAATGTTTCAGAGTCAACAGATATTCAATATTGATTGAACTGAGTGGGTATATTTTGTAGAAAGTATGGAGGAGTCCCAGGACACTCTAAACATTTTTGCTATAACTTCTAGTTTGTGTTATGTTTTAGTAATGGGTCATTAACAACTCAGGGTTTCTACCTGGATTATTTTATTATAGGATTGAAGTTAGGAAATGACAATTTTAGGACAGGATCACTCACTGAGTTGAAAATAAAAAGGCAACAAATTTTGAGTCAGGATTGGAGCCCCATTTAGTTAAATGGAAGGAAAACAGTAAATGAGACATAAGGAAAAGCTTGATGGTTTCTGCCAAGCTTGTCCCATCTCTTTGCAACTCAGATTTGCTGCAACCTCACACTTGTATGAGACAGTGACGAGGGAAACAATCAAGTATTTATTTATTTATTTATTTATTTATTTTCTTACTAACTTATTACCAGAGTCAGCAAGATCTTTTTTCCTCTCAAACAGTTAAATCAAATAATATATTGAAGAAAGAATTGCAAACACTTGTTCCCATAAAAAACTCTGTGAACTGGTTCTGATAACACCAACAGTTACCTGACATATATTCCTCCTACAGTGTTTTAACAAGCTGGACTATTTTTAGGGAAATTCTTTGCCTTGAACTAAATTTATGTCCTTAAAATCTTCTCCCCTATTTTTTCATGTGTGCATGCTCCAGCGGTCCAATTTATAACTGACACCTTTACTACCTACCAGCATATCGGTTTCATCTCCCAGAGGAAGAGAAAACCAGACCCTGTGGCTAGTGAACTGGATTGAAAATCTAGTCTAATGCTGACAGATAAATGCACTAATTTTCTTCTGCATTGCAGGGTGAGCCTGCTTCTAACAACTCCCTCAAAAGGCTCTGTAACCCGTCCAAAAGATGATGTCAAGTGCTACAAGGACCCAGGTCAGCCCTGCATCAGAGGTAACAGTTACCCCAGTGATAAAGTTACCATGCAGGTTTTGAATGAGATTGTGTTTTTAAATGAAAGACTGGCTGGAAACATAGACTTGGACCAAGCATTAATAGGGGAAAATTTGAGACAAACAGAGGTTAGCATTTTTTTTTTTTGTGTGTGTGTGTGTGTGTGTGTGTGTGTGTGTGTGTGTGTGTGGTGTTCAGCAAAGTTCAGGGGAGGTTCTAAAACAGAAGGAACCCAAAGTGTCAATGAGGAGTCATGGTGTTCCATTAATGCGGGAGCATGTAGCCTAGACAAAGTAAGCTCTAGATTTAGTGAAGAGCTGTTCTGTGATGTGTAAACCCCAGTGATTTAACTGAAACTGGTCACTTAATTTGGATAAATCCCTGAGCAGTTGAAGATCCATCAAGTGTCTTGTTTAATTTTATTCTGGGGAAGAAGTAACACCCCTCTATCCTCATGACAACTGCTTAGGTCAGCTGGGAGGGAAAACCAAACAACAGGCATGGAACCCATCAAGTAACCTTAGAGATTAACTTTATGGTTTTCCTCCTTTACCCCCAGAGTCATGGCTGCAGAGGCAGCTCCTGAATCCACCGGAGCCCAAATGGCAACCATGGTCCCATTATCCATCTGCTGTGTTTCCTCACAAAGGTTTAAGTATAAGATTGATTGTGCATGTCTGACAATGTGAAGGACCTCTGCGTAAAGAAACTAGAAACAGTTTCTCACTCTGGACAAAAGAAAGAAGACATACATCCAGAAGATAAATGTGAAAATCCAGTCAGTAAGAACATAGAAGATACTTGTGTTATTAAAAAGAAGAAATATTGAGAGATATCTGGAATTTGATATATATTGGTGTTGAGTACCTATATAAGCTGATTTTGAAAATTTACAGAAAAAGCTCTCTTTAAAGCAAACAGAATGAGTAAGAAACCACATCCCACTAAAAACAAGCTTTATAGAAAGAAGAGTAAAAAAAATTGTAAAGTACAAACCTAAAATTAAACTAACTACAACTCAAAGGAGGAACCAGATTGTTTGCTCAAATGAAGAGTCTATAACTGTTGATATAAACAGATCCAAAATATTTTAGAAAGACAACAAAAACTGGGAACTGTGTTGTGTAGATGGTAATCAATATGGAGACTGAAAACACAGAAGAATGGAGAATCTATGCTATTGGGTTCCTCTCTGTGCAAGGTGGAGATTAGACTGACTTTCTACTGCAGAACCATGAAGACATGTTTCCCGATGTTCCATTAACTGCTGCTCCAACACAGGCTGCCCACTGGGCTCAGCCTGGCCCAAGAGAGCCAACTCTGCATCATGCCTCTTGCTTCTTTCTTTGTAACCCTCTGGATTGGGAAGAAAGCTGCCTTGTTGATTATTCCTGATTCCATGGGATTTTAGGAGAGTCCTCTTTCTCTCCTTTCCCTTTTCATCCTGGTGATGTTGCTTGAAATCTTCACTGCAGGAAGACAGAAAAATCAGAAAAGTATATCCTTTCAATATAGTACTTTACCTCCAGAGCCCTTTCCAACACTTTAGCTCCTCCTGTGCTACCCTATTAAAAGGGAGGACAGGTGGTCTTAAGCCCCTTTTGCAGATGATGACCCTGAGGCCCAGAGAGGTTAAGCGTTTTACCGAAGCTGGCATAGCTAGTATGTGAAGTCCGGCATGAGAATATAGACTTCTAGTCTTGTACTTTTTTCCAGAACATGTTGGATATCATCATAAATGTATGCTGCATTCTACAAAGAGCTTTGGAATAATACAGATGACAAAATGTTTTTTGTACTTCTTATTTACTGCTATGAATACTTTACTTTCACATTTCAAAGTGATTTATTTACTATCCATCTTCTTGAGAGGCATATAATTATGTTTTTATGTAAGTTTTTATTCTAGTTATATGCTATTTATGTGTCCTTGGGATGGGTGGATAGATAGATACATAGACACCAAAAAAAGATATGTAGAGACTTAATATATTCATCTCCTAAGAAGTAGTATTACTTCGTAGTATTTTGTGTTTTCCTCTAAGTCTCATTCAAAACTATGTAAATTTTTAATGTCCCAAATCTTTTGAAACAAGAGTTTAGGAGGAAATCTTAACCACATTATACCCAATATCTTCCAATGATTTTAAAGTTTCACTAGAGGGCACTCCCACTTCATGGCCAGGAGGCAGCAAGGACAAAGGGCCATAGTGGTCTGGATGCTTAACTAGTACCTACTTTGTTTTCCTTCTCACTCTCTCTCCTTTTTGTCACCCATTGTATAAAAAAACAAAGTGAAATTAGACAAGTCTTCCTTTAAACATATGAATAGAAATAAACTACAGTGAAGAACTAGCAAACATCTACACCTGTGAATTATGGTTCACCTTGTCACATAGAGAACATTATAAGAAATTGTCTGCATTGAATTTTTGGTTGTCAACATAAATAAGAGCACGAAATAGCATGAAATGGAAGCTTAGTATATCAAAAAAATGTGTCTTTATTGGGCAACAGGGAAAGAAAAGCCAGTGGTTGCCCAGTACTTATTTCCAACTTCTGAGATCTTCAGAATCACCTTTTCAGATAAATATATGGGTAAACCCAAATCACAAAGGTCTGTGGGTCAGGAAAGAGAAGACTTAAAGAAGAATGCAAGTGGATAACCAGCCCTAGCCAGTTTGGCTCAATGCAGAGGGCGTTGTCTGGCAGACTGAAGGGTCCCAGGTTTGATTCTAGACAAGGGCATGTACCTCAGATGCAGACTCAATCCCTGTCCTTGGTCAGGGCCAGTACGAAGGCAACCAATTGATGTGTCTCTATCACATCGATGTTTCTCTTTCTCTGCCTCTCCCACTCTCTCTAAAAATTAATGGAATATCAGGTGAAGATTAAAAAACAAAACAAAAAAAACTAAATGGATAATTAGATGGCATTGCTTAAGAGTAAATTAGACATTAAGTCCTGCTTTCTAGTGCATACACTTTTAGTTATCAAAGAATATGAAGATAGTTTTAAACATATATTTTAGCAAAACAGTAAATAGAGCATTTCTTGTGGGAAGAAAAAGTGGGTATTTCAAAGCCCATTTTCCAACTGCAGAACCTCACAGAGCCTTGAAGTTTTAAACTGATCTCAACCCTTTGGGCGTTTGAATTTCTTTACTATTGGCAAAACACAACTTCCTGCTTCAAAGAGAAATGGCTTTAAGAAGGTCTGTTACAGAGAGATTCAAAGACTTTGCGGACACCAAATCACTCTTACAAAATGCTATTTTGATGAGCTTAATAGTGATTAATTAGACGCATATGGATTAAGCTTTCTTTAAAATTATACTGGTTTATAAAATAAGGGAAAGGGGCAGGGTAAAATATGTTTCAGGCTTTGCAGAACCTCAAAACATTCAAAAAACAAGTTAAGATGCTGATGGACCCAGGGATGTCAGCAGATTTTTCTTTTGTCAACTCTAACCATCCTTATTTGATTTAACTTTATATCAAAGGCAAATTAATGTTATGACTTTCCACCATTATTAGCCACAGAGGGAAATACATATTTGCTATATTTGCTTCTCAACCATGGACTCAATAAACTTCAATGAATGTAGGCTTCTATGTTTATTTCGCAATGACACAAACTTAATTATTCATATGACCTAAAAGGTTTCATATTGTTTGAATAGAAGGCAGTACTTCCAAAGTTGAAGCTGAAGAGTCCTTGGAAAATTTATCTAAATAATTAATTGCTGGAATTAAATTCTTCTCTGACAGCTCTTGAAGTAAAACATACCTGATATAAAAGACCTACAGTGACTATTGTGGGAAGACATTTTTCTTGCAGTGGGGTAAAACATAACTTCACTACCAATTACCATACCATGAGTGAATAAGCCTTAGACAAATTGTGTTTTCAAGCAACCTAAGGTGAACAGCAAAGGAAGCGCAGGTAATTAGGAATTGGTGACAGAAATCTCACTAAAAATTGACAGGACCTAGTGAATTCTTCCCCCTAGTGCAAATTTAGAAATGTAGCACAATAATAATAAAATGAAATGAACATCTATTAGGATGCAACTAATAGACTTTATAAGCCATGAAATATCAAGTTCCTCCCTCCTGAAAATAAATCAAGGGATAATATAAGAAATTGTCTTTATTTTTCAGAAAATAAATATAACACACACACACACACACACACACACACACACACACACATTTATTACCCCATTGAGTACTTAGTAACCATTTGTAGCAGGGTTAAGCAAATTTAGGAAGTTCTGTCTTTAGAACTATTTCTAGTAAATGTTATCCTTTCAGACAACCAAATAAAAATGTTTCCCTCAGGGAGTGTGGCGATGAACAGTTGGTATGTAATTAAAAGGTTCTTGCTAGAAATCATGTTCAGCCTTCCTTTTAAACATGTACCTGGAAAATAATGCCAACTTTGGGATTTAGCCCATTATCATGTGCAAATGTACCTGCCTATTAACTTACCGATTGGGCAGGTATTTTCCTAAGGTGCAGTATTTCTGTTCCAGGTCATAGCTTGAGTTATTCTCCCCTTTAAGGTCCCCCAAAGCTTCATCTGTCACTCTTATTGTCAAATGTTCTATTTTTCTTGTCCCAGCCAGCAGTGATTTCAATTTGGTCTTGACTTCAAGACAGGCCACATTGTATCTGTGATGTCAATGGAAAGGGGATAAAAGTCATTAAAGATATTTGTTATTTTGAAAGGTTAAAAGAGTTTTTCTTGGTGGGTAACACTTTCTCTGGAAAGAACCTCAACTAATTGTCTGACCAGGGGATGGACACCTAAGTGAGAAAAAATATACTTAATAAAGCATTGGCGTCTATTATTTTCCCCTTTTATTGTCCAGCGCCTCTGGGCCTGGTGGGCTTTCTGGAGGCATCTGAGCTCAATACTCCTTCAAACAGCAGAGCAATGATTACACTGCTGGGCTGACTCTCTTTCTGTCTGCCCTAGGTAAGGGATTCTTGCTTCAAACACCATTTATTGTAGAAATCATTGCTAGGGTTCTAGAAATTGTATGTGTGTGTCCTTAAAAAAGATCCCAAAAGACAGAATTGGAGGTTCACTTAAAATACTACTTTGTTGTTTTTAATACCCACCTCACTTAAACCCATTGCTCCATAACAATAGAGTAAGAAATTAAGAATGAAACACTTTCTAAAGGCCAGTGGTACCCAAATTATTTGAGTTATTCTCTAAGAAAGCTATCAGTTATAAAAAGTGATGAACTCAAGAATAGACCAAACTCACACTAACACACATCTGTGTGATTCTTTGAAAAGAAGAACTGATTTGCATCATTTACTTTTGTCAGGTTATAGAGAAAAACACACACCACCAAACCAAAAGACAACAGTTTTAATTGTACTAGGTTTTGACTGATTTTAAACACTGATAGATTAAAAACAATCAAAGATAAGATATTTCCTCTCGATATCGTTCACATGTGGATGGCAAAGATTCTCTGACAGTCACCACTTACTAAATTGTGGTTACCCGAACACATCTGAATAACACAAAAGAGAAAGGAGCAGTTTGATGTATCGAGAAGAGTTGTTTTGACAAGTGTCAACGCCTGGGTCTTGCTAGCTGAGGCCCGTTGTTAACTTCCCCAAGACTGCATGTGAACTAGAGCTGATGCCACTCTGTCAGGGGAAATTGGACATACCCAACACAATTTCATTTCCATTTCTCTACAACATTACAAGCTTCCTTGGCAGCAAAATCACATATTCTTATCACAAAAATAAATGAAAGAAAAGAAGACATACATTCCTGTCAAGTTATGTCAAGACATATTTGGTATGTATTTCACTTCACTGTCATTGACAGCGAAGATGTCACGTTATTCTTAATACAAAGTAAAGAAGTATTTTCCTTTTTTTCCCCCGGGTAGTCATCAATTTCATTTTATTCACTTACAAGCATCAGTGACAGGAAGGTGTCTTTTTAAAACAAAGCTTTAAAAAGGACCAAAAAAAAAAATAGTTTGTGTGTTTTGCTGGATTTCTTGAATGGACATATTGTACATGAATTTAATTTAACAGTATCATAACAACCACAAATAGTCATCAATTGCTACTTTATTATTCATTTTCACAACACACATTCTTTGTTCTGATTTACTTCTTTCCAGGCACGGAATGGGATCTGGATTGAAATAACTCATGGAGATGCTCATGTTTTTGCTAATGGCCCAATGAAATAAAAGAAAAAGAAAAAGAAAGGAAGTATGGACGGAAAGATGGAAGAAAGGAATAAGGAAGGAAGGAAGGAAAGAAGGAAGGAAGGAAGGAAGGAAGGAAGGAAGGAAAGAAGGAAGGAAGGAATGAAAGGAAAGGAGAAAGGAAGGAAAGAAAGAAGAAAAAAGTGAGATTCTTAACACTCTATAAAACAAAAATCTTAAAAGACCTAAATGTAATATACTAGCAAAGTTAACATTGAATTATCATATTAAATGATTAATTGCTTCATTATGTTCTATTTACTTATGATATTTAGATAAACATGCATTAGAGCTGAATTCGTGGAAGAGTGCCTTATTTAGCTACACTGCTGGAAATGGGTGGAGTTCTTGCTTCTTCGAGTTGACACCCAAACCACACTCATTGGACCTATCGCGCTCAGGACCGTGGGTTCCCCCAGCCAGCCTTGCTCTGTCGTCCTCAAGAAGAGCCTTCCCTGAGATTGCTTTGGTTATTGCTGTTTGAATGCCACGTGACTCATATCAGTGATACTTATAAATCCATAGAATTTAAAGACTGAGACTGATTTCAGAGGCTGTTTAATCAAGCAATCTTATTTTCCAGCTTAAAAATGAAAACCTAGAGCAGTTAAGATCAAATGGTTTGTAATTAAGTTAGACTTAGGAATTATACTTATTCTGATAGTAATGAAGGACAATTACAGAGATTTCTATGTAGGGAAGTAATGCAATAAATGTAATGGTTGTACATCACTGTTTTCTAGACTTGCAAATTTTACCATCCAAAGAAGTTCTGTGAAATTCATAGACCTCCAGATATGTGCGCACACACACACACACGTATACACAAATAGAAATGGGGGTGGAGGGAGAAACCAAATAGTGTTGCAACTTTTTCTTATATCAACTAGAGAAATGAAAACAAATTAACATATAGTCACTGAATAAATATTTATTATAATTTTACATGAGAAATTTTTAATACAAAAATGTTATGAAATTCTAAAATTTTTTCATAACTGAAATTTAAGTCCTTTCCTGGAGACTTTGATTCCCCAGCACTAGGTTGAGGCCAGATTTGGGGGAACTACTGATTTATTCCACTCTGTCCTCCAAAGCAGGAAGCTTTCCCCTAATCTCTGAGAGACAATGGCATTGACTCTGCTGGATGCCTGTTCCATTTGGGGGCCCTTCTTCCTTGAAAGAGATTTTTAAAAATCTGTGTCTGAAAAGAACTGAAGATTTGGGGTTCAAAGATGGGCATCACAAGCTCATTTTCCTCACATAGAGAAAGAGGATTATAATAAGAAATTCCCATACCATAGGACTGTCATGAGGATTAAATTGGAATATAAATGTGAAAATGTCTGAGTGAACTGTAAAACACTCTACAAATATTAATTATTGTTAATAGTATTCAGGAGCTAGTGTTGAATTTACCGATTTTTTCAAGGGTTAAATTAAAAGTAAAACAATGTCTCCCCCAACACACCCACCATACATAAGCACAAAGAGCTATAAAAGTAGAGCATACTAAATTGGAGCTACTGTTCTTTAAAAGGGACCTGAGATGATACTTTGAATTTTCCTCATTTTAACACTAAAATAACTGATTACCAGATGGACATCCTGGAATCACAGAGTTTTTTTCCTAAAATCCTCTCAAGAAGAAACAATTGCCCTCTTCTTCTAGCTGATTTTTGTGTTGTAGAATTAAAGGTCATATCTTTTCTATGGACACCAAGAGCTCCAAGGAATTCCAGGCAGTGCTTATTGGCACCCACACTAACTGGTACCTAAATTATTAGGAGTGAATTCAACCTGTGTGAGAACTGAAATGTCTTTGAGACTTCACAATTCAGCACCCTTATTTTATAGATGACAAAGACCATTTCAATGAGCAGTAACTTAACACAAGACATATCTTCCAGACCAGTCTTCTTTTTAAAACACCACAGCCAAAAGACTTATTCTGATGTTCCTGTCCCACCTGTGAATGCTCCTCAAAATACACAAACAACACATACATTATAATATATGTCAGACATACAAAAAACAACGCAGTGGCACATGGTGATTTTGCCTCCCTTCCTCCCCCCTCTCTAGGGACCAGGTACATTCATTCATTTGTTCCTTCCTTTGTTAATTCTTCTATCAGTTCATGCATGAAACAATAAAGTGATCCTCAAATATTTGGTGAACATCCACTATGTGCAAAGCACTGGGCTTAGCAAAGCAGAAACAGGAAAACTAAAGGCAGTATGGAAGAGAAGACTTACACATAGAACCATCACCAGAAGGGTAGAGGTCTAGCATAAAATGCAAGAGTTAGAACAAGACAGCCATTTCAGTAACTCAACAGATTATATAGGTGAGCAGGGGGCCAATTTATAGCAACTTGAAAACAGAAGCTTGGTGAGAAATAAACATCCATTAAAAGCAAACAAAATGCCCTAGCCAGTTTGGCTCAGTAGATAAGAGTGTTGGCCTGAAGACGGAAGAATCCCCGGGTTGGATTCTGGTCAAGGGCACATACTCGGTTGCAGGCTCCTGGCTCTGTTGGGGGGCATGCTGGAGGCAACCAATCGAAGTGTCTCACATCGGTGTTTCTCTCGGTCTCTCCCTTTCCCTTCCATTCTCTCTAAAAATCAATGGGAAAAAATATGTCCTTGGGTGAGAATTAAAAAGGTTAAAAATAAAAATAAATAAAAGCAAACAAATAAGCAAGCAAAAACAGTTAATTAAGGACTCAGTAAAATGCGAATCCCATGACATTAGGCTCTGGTCTATCTGAGGCACCTGTGTAGCATCAGTGCCTAGAGAATGTGTTGCTTACACGGGCTGCTCAATGAATACCTGTGGCTGAATGTTTAAGTGTAGGATGCCACTCCTAGAACCTAAGCCCTCAGTGCCTATCCTGGAATAGAAACTTAACCCACAATTAAGAGGACCTGAGACAATATTTGTTCCACGTTTGGCCCAGAGCTTTGGGCCTGGCTTTGAGGAGATGACAGAATTTGAGGACTGATACTTACGTGATTTCATTCCTTCAGGAAAGATCATATACCAATTTTTCAATGTTTCAATACTTTTAATGTTCAGAATAACATTACATAAGAACCTATTTATAGGAGTGCACATTTTTTCCTTTCGCTTCAGGCTCCCATGTAGTCTTTGCATAATTTTGACATTTTCTTTATCATGGATTTTTTTTGGCATTAATTTTGATTTTTAAAAATATTGCATTAAAATAGTATTTATTTTGATTATGCGGTTTTTTTTGTCTCCCCTTTAAAGTTTTGTGCCTGAAGCTAGTGCCTTGCT
The DNA here is from genome assembly GCA_027563665.1 of Antrozous pallidus. Lineage (NCBI taxonomy): Eukaryota > Metazoa > Chordata > Mammalia > Chiroptera > Vespertilionidae > Antrozous > Antrozous pallidus. Next base: position 42,454,153 of record CM050514.1, on the reverse strand, counting down.
TGCCTAAAGGAAATCAGCCTTGCCTGGGCCTCTTTATACCACAGGGTCAGTCTAAAGTACCTTGGGAGAACCTGGAGACTGAAGGAACATGGAGAGAACAGTAGAGAGGTCCTAAGAAGTTGGGAACACTCACACCTTTAACAGCCATACTGAATTTCAAAAACACATTAGGGCAGATTCTAAAGGTAAATTTATCATATCACATTTTTTATCATATATTTGGTTTTACACAGTGTGGGTTGTTTTGTTTTGTTTTTCAAAACAAGGCACACATGCCTTCTTGCTCAATGTGACTATTTATTATTTTCATTTTCCCCTCATTAATATAAGAAAGACTAAGGTGTGTATTAGGTAGAAACTCACCAATGGATGAAATGGAGAAACGATCGTGGGGGTTAAGGACAATATTGTGAATAGCCTTCGAAATGAGAAACTCTGACTTAAAAAGGCTGAGAGATCTGGAGGTGGGAATGGAAAATGTTTAAAAGTCATGATTCAGAATTAGTTTTAAGTCTTCCCATGATAGAGTTCAGTGGTATTTGTTTTGAACAGAAATAATTAGCTCCTTTTGTATGGTCTAAAACAATTATCTTACATAGTTATTGTGTTTTTAAAACTAATTATAAATTATAATATGGATATATTTTATAAAATTAAAAAATATTATAATAGAGAAAAAAGCAAAATCAACCATAATTTCATACCCAAAAATAACCATTAACATTTTAGCACCTTTTTTTTTTAGTCTTAATACTACATATTTGATATCAAACTTCATTTTCACTTTTGTATCTCTTTTTATTGAATAGTATATCTTGAGCATTTTTCCCATATCTTTAAAATGGAAGGTCAATGGGGGGGAAAAGGAGATATATGTACTACCGTGTGTAATACTTTAAACAATAAAATTAAAATAAAAAAAAAGAAATAGTTTAGCCTGAAAACCTGGATTTTACTACAGCTGAAGTTTACTACTACTAAGTGATTTTCATACTATTGGAACTAGAACAACAAAAGCTATTCATGTGCTCTACTCCTTTCACTGTATATCTCCAAAGGAAACATAAAACTATTATTGTGACTAGAGGCCTAGTGCATGAAAATTCATGCACTGGAAGGGGGGTGTCCTTCTGCCCTACCTGCCCCCTCTCACAGTCTGGGAGCCCTCAGGGGTGGGAGGCAACCCAGTGATCAGGGGAAGGCAATGCCTCATCACACCTCTGCTGCTGCTACTTCCGGCAGTGCAAGCCTTGGCCATCCCTGGTTACCTGTGCCTCAGGCAGCCCTGGGCATCTGGGTAGCTGCCATCCGAGGCTTGCCTGCATCTTAGGTCCTTCCTGGGTGGCTGGGGGCCTGAGGGGACTGGGAGACTCTGGAGGCAGGCATGTGGAGCAATTGGGCCTGCCTGGGGGTAGGCCAGGCCTTGCCACATGCCTGCTGCTCTGGTGGGACCGAGAGGACTGAGTGCCACCATTTTGTGGCTATGGGTGCCACCATCGTTGAGGGTGTGACAGTCAATTAGCATATCCCCTCCTTATTGGCTGTGGGCACTGCCATAGTTGTGACAGTGTGAGGGTCAATTAGCATATCCCCTCTTTATTAGATAGGATTCGTATAAATCAGAAAAAAATACAGTTGAGTCTATTTCATAAACTGCCTAACAAAATATATTTTAAATTAAAAAAAAGTTCACATATATCATCCTATCTAATAAAAACATAATATGCAAATTAACCATTATTCCATCACTAAGACGGCAGCTCCCATAGCCACTAGATGGCGGTGCCCAGTCCTCTCAGCCCCACTGGAGTCCCTAGTCCCTGGGTGGGGGAAGTAGGGGCAGCAGCTGAGGGCAAGCAGCATGAGCAGCCTTGTGGAATGCTTGCTTTGTCAACACAGCGGATGGGCCTCTGGGCCACAGAGAGCCTCTGGGAAGTGGGTGCTGAGCAGCCAGGCCCTGCAGAGAGCTACTGTTGCATGGATGCGTGTGCAGGGCTATTAGTTTATAATAATGGCATAATACACTATCATGTAGATTTAATAGGTTCTATGTTGTTAATAGTACACATGCAATTTATTTTCATTTATTGCTATTATAATAATTGTTTAATAAATGTCTTTGTACATAATTCATTGGCTTGATTTTTGTCCATTGGCTTATGCTAGATTCCTAACTGGAAATATTTTTATTTTTACTTTTATTTTTGAAGAGTATGAATTTTAGCTCTGTTTTAATTTTTTAGGTATTAAGTACCATTTCACACTTTATTTTATATGCTTTCTACTGGACTCTCTACTGATTTATTATCTATGAAAATACTAAGATTAGTTTAATAATTGGGAAATGTATTAGTAAAAAGGCTTATGGTAAATATTTCAATCAGAAATGTTTCTAGTGAAATCAAATGCTATAGTTTTTCTTTGGAATAAAAATTCTCTGGTTTATTAAGAGTTATTAAAATTTGCTTGTTTATCCTAATGCTTTACTTCTTTATATTATGCTTATGAAAAATAAATAGAGGTTAAAAGCAATGCAGCATCTTTTGCTTTTCACCTCCTCACACATTTCTGGGTTGGAATTAGGTTCAGTGCTCTTGGTAGGCTGTACTTGAAGAAATGACCTATTTATCTTTCTTCCCAATTTTAGGTAGAGTGTTTTTGTTTTTCCATAAATGATTATGCAGACAAATTTCTAAGTACTCCGTTAAGCTGCTTTTCCTTGCTTTCATGGGTGACAACCCTAGAGCTCCCTGAGTAGCCCCATGTTGGTCTCACACACTCTCTTTTCACCAGGATCTTCCCTCCTGCACTGTCCCGTGTTTGTATGAGCCCTCAGGCCTGTGAGGAGCAGAATTGGCTAGAAAGGAGTTTTCTCAAGAGCCATCCAGTGACTAATTAGTTTCATATAGTTGTTGAGAGTTAGGTGTATCTTTACAGCAACTAATTACTGGTCTGACCTTCCCACCTCCCTAGTTTCTAAAAATAAACAGGGTTAATCTTTTTGTGTGTGTGTGCTTACCTTGTGTTAGACACTGTGCTAAACTCTTTACAAACATCATCTCTTGAATCCTCAAAGCAACTTTATAAAGTTTCCGTTTTACAGATGAGGAAACTGAGGCCAAAAGGTCCCAGACCTCAGACCTTAGAGTCCATGCAACTATTGTGCTGTCCCTCTACTCCATTCTCACCTCACTTTTACTTCCTAGTGGGAAAGACCTGTTAGGTGCCTACTGGCAAAATGAACTGACCCAACAAAGGACAAGTTGTCAAAATCTCCTAAATCTTCAGGTGGAAGAGTGGAGAAGAGGCAGAACAGCAACCAGTGTCAGAATTCCCTCCTCTTCTTCCTGAGTCTGGCTTACCTCTTAGAAACTTCTCTACCTCTCTTTCCTCCCCCACACTAGGAACTTAGTAACCTCTTTCTGACTGGGATTGCCCCAAGTTCCCCTACTTAGTAATTGAATGGCTGCAATTCCTTTCAGAGTGCTTCACACTCTAACAACCTCCTGGAGACTGAAGTGGGTGCTTGCTCCTTCACCTCTTCAGATATTCTGCTTTCCAGACTAGCCTGCTTGGCTCAGTATTCAGAAAGTGCCTGATAGTGCCCTAGATATAAGGTAGTCCCATCTCATCCTCATCCTCAACCTCATCCATTTTTGCTTTCTGTGGTTTCAGTTACCCAGCATCAACACTTTATCATAAGAAGGGCAACTACAGTTCCATAATATTTTGAGAGAGAGAAACCACATTCACATAACTTTTTTACCGTATCTATTTATATAAAAGCCTAAGTGACTGTCACAACCAAATGGACAACTGAACAGGCTGCATGGGGCAACCAGGCTGGCAGTGGGGGCAGTTAGGGGCAACCAGGCTGGCAAGGGGGGGACAGTGAAGGGCGATCAGGCCAGCAGGCAGAGGTAGTTAGTGGTGATCAGGCAGGTGAGCAGTTAGGAGCCAGTGGTCCAGGATTGTGAGAGGGATGTCCTGGATTGGAGAGTGTGCAGGCTGGGCTGAGGGTACCCTCCCCCCAAACCCTCATGCACGAATTTCATGCACAGGGCCTCTGGTATTGTTATAATTGCTCTACTTTATTATTAATCTTTTCCTATGCCTAATTTATAAGTTAAATCTTATTGTAAGCTCTGTATGTATAGAAAAAAAAGCATAGAGTTCAGTACTATCCATGGTTTCAGGCATCCACTTTGGGTCTTGGAAGTATTCTCTGTGAATAATGGGGGACTACTGTGCTACATATAATGCTACACCAGCCGTTAGTCATTTTCAAAATTAAACTTTCTCAGAGACCCAGTGTGTGGTTGCAGAAAAAACTCAGATTCAGAGCACTGAAAACCCAGTACCTTGAACTAAATTGGCCATGGATTTAGGCAATTGTCTAGACTTAAGACAAAGGAAGGCACCCCAAATAAAAAACATGGGTCCCTCTCCTCAAGAAACTCCAATAGACAGCTGGGAAAATATAACTGGAGTAAACTAACTTGAGTATCAATTTCATCATGCTTAGAAGGGTAACTAACAATATTTTCATGGTCTTCCAAACAAATTAGTAATATCTTCCTGCCCACTCCCCACCTTGGAAAGTGTTCTCCTGATGGAAGAATGCTAAAAAACACTACCCTGATTGTGCCATTCCTTGCTTAAAACCTTCAACAATGCTCTGTCTAACCTTATGGTAATATCTTGACTTATTAGCCTGCTCTGCAAGACCCTTCATGGCCTGACACTTGCCTGCCCAGCTCTCTCTGTCCTCACATGTCCCTACATACAACTAGATCAACTATGCTAGATTGTCTTTCATTTCCTCTCCTTAAAACCCTTTCCAATCTCCAAACCTAATTCTTCAGCCCCCCTCAGTGTCCTGTGCTTATGTCTAGGAGCACTTGTCAGTCTATTATTCTCTTCCACTTGACTGTGGGCTTTTGAAGATAGAAACTGTACCTAGCTCATAATAGGTGCTTAATAAATGTTTGTTGAATGAAATGAGGAAAAAAAACCAAACAACAACTTTTTGGCTATATAAAGTGGTTTTATTTCAACAATTTTATCTTCACAGTGCCCCTTAAATATTAACACAGCAGAACTACTGTTTGGTTATGTCCAGTCTCCATGATGGGAGCAAGTAAATACCTCTAGACCTCTTGCTGCTAAGAGAAGAAGTTTTGATTACCCATACTTCTTCTCAAAGGAACATTTGTTCTAACACTGGAGACCTGCTGGGCTCCCATAGCTCAGATAATTTAATGAGATATAGCCTTGTATGATCCAGCTAAGAATGACTTGGATCTTTAATACCTTTTCTTTCTTGGCCCCAGTGTACAGGGAAGATAGTCAAACCAGCAGAGATCAGCCAAGGCTACAGGTGACTCAAGACAAGGAAACAGGAAGAACCTCCTGGGAACTGGATAGGGATATAGAGGTCTTCAGAGAGTTTCAAAGGTGTGTATAGTTCTAGTTTATATCTCAGACAACTCCAGAAATACTGTGTGTCCTGATTCCCATAGTCCATTTACTCTTACCTCAGCCCCAGAGCCTGGTCAGTTGATTCTCCTGAAGAACTTTGGGCCCAGATCTCTGCTTTCCTGGCTAATTTCCAAGAGAAAGCCTTGATAAGTAAAGTAGCTCACTAAACCACCATTGATTCCAGCCCCACTCCAGTTGATCCCACCAGCCTGGGAAACTTCTCTACAGGAAATAGAAGGGGATTCAAATGTGAATAAACTTATAGCTGACCTCCATCCGGTCAGCTCACTTTCTAAGGCCACATTAAAGAATCCTTGGCTTTTATATCCTTCTAGTATGGACCATGCTAGCATCCTAGAGTGATCATTTGCCATCTTTATAAAAAGAAACAGATAGTTTAAAATAAGTTCTTCTTTAAATCTTCTATGTAATATTAGAAGTTCTATTTTTCTTCCACTTGTATATCCTGTTTCTCTCCTGCAGTCACTTTCCCCTCCCCCCACACACAAAAAACAAACAAACACAAATATGCACACACACATACACACACACAAACCACTAATGACTGTTCCCCCATGTTATATCTTTATTCATAGTGATCCATCTGCCTACGATTTACCTAACCAAATTTCTCCTCCATAGCTAACTTAAGCTACTCTTCTTTCATGCTCTTGTACTACTTTCCTCCCCAAAACCCATTGTTGCCACTCACTGCACTAATTTGAATGGTATGCTAATGTGTCTTTCTCCACTTTAGAACTTATTTGGCTCTGTTCAGTATTGGCTCCTGGTAGATACTCAGTCAATATTGACCAACCCCAACAACTTTGTGGATTTTTCCCTGACCATGGCAGCCCATGCTGAGTCATCATTCTTCTTTCAACTTCCATTGTACGCACCACTCAGAACTGTGCACTTTGATGCCTAAACTGTTCTTGAGTTGGTTCATGCTCTGTCAGTGCTGTTCTAACAGTGAGAGCCTCAAGGCTGGAGATTCATGTCATATAGTCATTCCTTCTGTCACCTTCATGGTGACGAGAAGTGCTAGGTAGACAATGACACAAAAAGTGGTTGTGAAGTGTTTGCTTTCTTATAAATAAAAGACTAGTCATAAACTGATAACAAACCACAACAAAACAGGGGTTTAAAGAATTATGTGTCTCCTGATTTTCTCAGGAGTGTAATTGTCCTTGTCAAACAAGGTGAGTTTCAATTTTCACAAGTAAGTCCCATTTAGTAACAGTTTCCTATAAGCCGTGCATTTTATTGGACAGGGTACACACATCAAGACATTGAATTTTCATGAAAACACTGCAGGACTGATACCATTGTTTTCACCTTACAAAAGAAAAAAATTGAAGTTTGGTAGGATTTGGTAACTTGCCAAAGTCCACCAGTTAGGTAAAAAAGATCCAAGAGCCAAACCCAGTTGTATGAGACTCTACAGCCCGTACTCTTTCCATACACTACCTAGTTTCACTGGCCAAGAACTCTCTGCGCCTCTTTTCTGTTGTTCCTCAGTCACTGCAAATATCCCATCTATGTGTCTCTTTCCTGGATCAGAGAACCTGAAGGCCATGTTTGGGCTTTCTAGGGTGACTAAATTTCTATTGGGGAGCCAAGCTGTCCAGTTCATCTTGGGGTTGTGGAAAGCTTAGAGGCTCCTAAAGCAATCTGGTTTACCCAGAGTCTAAGAGGTTGAGACTGACCTAGGGCCAGCAAGGAGGCCCCCAAGGGTCAGTGCTAATTGGGGCAGATGCCCCAGGGGTACATAGCCCAGACTGTTCCCAAGGAGTTCAGCTGGAACCAGATTGCCTCAGGAATGTGAGTGAGGCAAACAACTGCTTGATTGTTTGAGCCCCTACACTTGGTACCAGGGGCTGCTTCCCAGCTAAATGTAGGCCAACAGGATTTCTGAAAACTGTTTGCAAAGCTGAATACAACACTTTCTTCATTTGCATTTAAAAAATAAACTCAGCCTTGAAATGGGCATTAGCCAAGGCCTTCCTGAAAACTGAGAAAGTGTAATGGGAGAGATCTCTGTTCCCTAACTGTTCCTCTCCCCAATTCAAATGCAAGCAGAGGTTGCTTTGTTTTGTAAGCCACTCTTTCCATTAAATTCTAGCTCAAGAACTCTGAGCTGCAGCCTCTCTTATTCTAGGGTGAAACTGTCTGTATCAAGGGACTTGCAGGTAGTATTAGAACTTTTCCCTAGTATTACTGTTTTAAACATTTTACCTTACATGTCCCACATTTTAAGTGCATCTTCACAGTCAATACCAACCCATAGTGTCCGTCATTCATAAACGAAGAGGAGGATAGCACCTTGATGTCGCTCTTGCTATCATAGTGAAAAGGCTTAGTGACAATCAGAAACGGTGAGCACTTTCTCCTGACTGGCCCTTTGCTATTGCCCTCTCATTCTCTGACCACCTTCACCACATGGGTCAAATGAGAGTTTCATGCAACATTTACTGGCTTTCAAGAAAGTGGGTGTCTATCTGTTACTAGTCTTCTGTAATTCTTGCATTAGATCTAGTCTAAAAATAATAATGATGTGAGAAAAATAAAATATTAAAATGCAAATTTAATTCTATCATAATATTCCCACTTTTCAAAATCAAACTCATTATAAAAGTACCAGGACATAACATTCTGGGTCTCATTGGAAAATATAATTACATACAGAATGAAAAAATATATATCTACATACAGAGTGAGTTAATATATGAATTAAGGTTTCTAGAGGAGTTCTGGAGATGACCTCTATCTTTCTTTTTCACTTTTTGGACATTATACATATTTCCACTTCCTTAGTCATCAAAGAAGACACCACTCACTTATTGTATACTGCGGGCAGATGTGGCTGAAACGGACAATCCATAATCAACTTATGGCTAATGTACTTATAAATTTAATGATAGGGACAATTTTCAGCAATGTTTCTTCCTGCCAAACTTAAAATAATTTCCTTCCTTTTAAAGCTTACATTTATCATCTCTTAAGAATGGAGTTTTTGAAGAAAGCAGTAGTTTAAAAGATATCTTAGATATTCTTGCCTTAGACAACTAAACAAAGTTATTATATGTTACTGATTTGAATACAATTGGGCCTGTGTTTGCATGTCTGTTTGGTGGTATTATTTATAAAAACTATGATTCTGTTGAAATAACTGTGGGCGGGAACAGATACCTCTCTGGAGAAGTTTTTGTTTTCTGTGTCCATAATGAGATCACTTGTGAATGATATGCCATGTTGTATAATGTTTGAAATTTTGCTGTCAGAAACACATACATAGGCTTTGTGGTTGAATTCACCGAGACTTCATTTTAAATCATGTAGGTCTCTGAACCATTTCCACCAAAATGTGGTAAAATGCAGAAGTTGGCAATTCAATTTTTATTCAGCCTTTCAAGAAGGAAGGCCCAGATAAGTTTTGCTTGTTCATGTCACTGATGATATTCATCAGCGAGACCTAAATCTAATTCTTGCTACTGCTTTGTTGAACTGTCATTTCTGAGCCTCAGTCTCTCTCTCTCTCTCTCTCTCTCTCTCTCTCTCTCTCTCTCTCTCTCTCTCTCCCCCTCTCTAATTCTCTCTCCCTCTCCCTCTTCCCCTCTCTCTCCCTCTCTTTTCTAATCACGGCAAAAAGTTTCTTAAGAGCTTAGCTTCCAGCCAAGTGCCAGCTCTCCCATTTAATTTGTCCTGCTTGCCCACAGCACTTGTACTTTATGTTCAGGGAGAGGTGAGGTCAGTTCTCAGGGCCCGGCTCTCTGGACACCCTCAATGATGACCTCATTAGAGTCACAGATGTTTGCTGCACTTTGGGAGATCTGGAAAAAACAGAGCAGTAAACTAGGCCAGCTTGCAGTGAGGCTGTTACCCACAATTCAAGATAAAATGCTGGATAGTTCCCACTAGGTTCTGGTCGGCTAGGAAACGGCAACTTATTAATCTTGTGTCAGAGAGCCAGCTGCAGCCGTGGCAGTTACCATATTTCACCACCAACTCCATGTCTGGACAGCCATTGTCTTTTTTTTTTTTATGAAAAAAACTCTACAAATCAGCTGCGTTCTCCCTCTCCCTCTCTGTCCCCCCCCCCCCCCCCCTTTCACGCAGCGAAGCCCCCGCGTGCCCTCCTTGGAGAAATGGCACTCAGGGCGCCGTTAGAGCCCGGGTGCCTGGGCCATCCTGTGGTTGGTTTACTAATTCAGAGAGACTGCTTACTTTCCAACTTTAATGATATTCCCTCAGCATATCACTTTGGTTGCCTGGCGACAGGATTTGAGCTAGGCCTCTCATTTGATTCCCACACATCAGACCCTGAAAAGCACTTCCCCCCCCACCCCCAGTCCCTCAGCTTTTGATTCTTTCTCCTCTGAACCCCTTCCCCCTGCGGTGCCGGTATGGGTGGGCAGAGCAGTGGTGGAAGCGGGGCAAGGGTGAAGGGCGGCCTGGAGCGTCCTGGTCACACATCAAGGCCTCCACACAAAACCTCCAGGAACCCTTCCTGACAAACACAAATTCCCCTCAGAAAACGCAAATTTGGCTTTCTCTGCATAGGGGGGGAGTGTCATTTTGAGACTTTTCTTTCCCCCCCACCCCCAGATACTTTATTAAATCTGATGCGTTGCATTGTTTTTCATGCCCTTTCTCACAAAAGATGTTCCATTATCAACAAGTTGCTACAGGAGAAAGCAGCTTGTGAAGAGCTGGGACAGCCTACTACCTACCAGCCTTTTGCCCAGGCCCTTATGGATGTCACTAGGAGAATCGCCCATCATAATTTTATTAGAGTGCGCCGCTTTTTCCACAATGAAGAAAAGTTTTATGCTTAAATCTGCATGCTAAAACCCAAGGTGTCGCCGCAAAAGGAAGATGGAAAATTTGCATTTTTTTAGAGAAAAATAGAGATGCTTATATCTATTGTCTGGAAAGGCTCAGCTGAGAAAAATTGCAGTGAGCACGTATGTGTGCATTTTATGGTTGAAGCGAACCAAAAAAAAAAAAAAAAAGGAAAAGAAGAAAGTAAAAGAAAAATTTATATGAAATACATTTGAGTTTTCCCACAGTAGTATTTTGGTTATTTAAATGAAGTTTTATATGCTGTGCTCATGTCCTCAAAAGAGGACAATAACATATAACAGTTGGAGCACTTAATGAGCTAGTTAGTTTTACTGACTAGAGTTAGTGCACAATCACACTGACATGGATTTCAAATACATACTGGTATGTGTTTGGTTTATATTCATAAATGCATGTCTATACACTTAGGCATGTATTTGTAGATTGCTCTTGAAACATTAAAGTTTCCATACGCATGCCTTTTTTGATGACCAGTCTATTGTAAAATGTAGATCAAATATTCTCATTAGAGTTTATTTTCTCACAGATCCCTGAAGGATTTGCTCATGTAACTCCCATTCTCATGTGCAAATCCCCTGTGTATTGGTGGGAATGGACTTCTAATTCCACACTGGGCTAAAAGTAGGATTCTTAACCTTTACTCTCCTGTTGTTGAACTTAAATAAAGCTAACAAAAGTGCTTCACCCTTTTTTTCAGCAATGATTAAAAATGTGTACAAAGTTGCTGCTTTTCCACTAACACTTTTTGAATTCCTCCCCATATGCTCACCCTCACACCTCCTTCCCCTTTCTGTACTTACAAGATGTACTTCCTGCTCTTATTACTCACTTAGTTATTAGGTAGTTGAGAGAGACAGTTTCATACTGTACATTTTTACATGTGAAAAAGGATGTTTTCAGGTCAGTGTTTAAGCTTCATTTTTATTCTGTTCAAAGTTGTAATTAATGTTATGTGCATTTTAGCTGTGCAGATGGGCAAAGCAGATATCTATTTATAAATTCTATTGATTTTGTTATTCTAATATTTGGTAGTTTTGTATTTCATGTATGCCAAGAACATTCTGGTTTTTGAAAATTCCAAGTAGTTATTGAATAAGTACAATATAAAATATTTCTATTGTCAGAGTATTAGTAAAACTTGATAAGCATGCTCCCTTCAATTTTATTTTCCCTCTGAATTTAAGGATTAATAGATCCAAGAACATAAAATTCAATATAAAATATATTCAATATAAAAATTCACTATAACCACCCTAATCCCAGCATCTCATATTTGTACTGTGTTTAAGGAGGCAGAAGGTCAGGTGGAAAAGAAAATCTAATTGTCTTTAAGGAGCAAGTAAGGGGATACTTGGATACTTAAGGCAGAGTAAATGGAATGACTTAAATAACTAGGAAGAATATCTCAAATGTCCTTATTTTAAAAGAGTTTGAAACTCCCCATAAAGAGTTGACCTGAGTTGCTGTGACTTTTCATTAATAAAATTTTAAAAATTAATACCAGAAAATCAATGTTGTGGTTTTCTTTAATACACAGTACAATTGTTTCTAATTGTTTTCCCTCTACTTCCTCACTATAAATAGATCTGAACTAGAAATTTAAAAAAAAATAGTTTTTATCTTGCAAATATCAAATTTCTAAACACCCTGTGATGAAAACCTACTTATTTCTAGTTTCTTTTCAGAGTGTGGACCACTGGATAAACATGTGCTTTTGGATGCATGCCTGAATTGTTTTACCTGCAATTTCTGTCACTCTTAGCAATTCGCCTGGGCTATGGTACTGTCCTCCAAGTCTAGAGACTCTTGTATGTACTAAAGGAACAGAAAACATGAGTAGGGTGATGTTTCATCCTTTTTCTCTGTAGAGGACAAAAGAGAATCAAGTCTGAGTTTGGAAAAGTGAAGGCTTATTGATCTCATTAATAAATGGATGGCCATCAGAAACTTAAGAATTTGTTTGCTCTTATTTTCATGGTGGTAGGTATTTATGTCAGATAAAAGAACATGGAGAAATAAAATACCTTTAATTTATAATTGTTGCCCCAAATGGGTGTTTCATTTGTTAAGAGCTAATCATATTCTATATTAGAGGTTATCATCAATATATATGTATAGCATAGTTGCATTAAAAATAGTAAATGTGACATGTGCAAGTGGCACCTAGCTTTTAGTTATATGCTACTCTTATAAACAATATCTATAAATGATGAGCTATGTGATCAGAAGGGAACAGGGAAATGGAGAAGTCTGGATATATGCCCTTAATGTTGTCATGGAACCCTGAGCCTCAGTTTCCTTAGCTGTAAAGACAGGGAACTGTGTTCTATAAAGAACTTCAATTAATCCTTACAATTTGGTTCTTACTGAATGGTTCTGTGGTTTCTATGAGGTAGGAATTTAATGATAGTTCCTATTTATATGTCAAGAAGAGGAAAAGAAGGTTTGTGTGTGAGTATGTTTAAGAACTACATGACCATCCCAGCCTATCTCACATAATACCACCCAGATGGGTCTACATAGTGAGTATCTGCACCATCACAGTTTTCAAAACAAAGGCTGATGAAGGAGGGAAACGTAATAGGAAAAAAAAGAAATCACCAGTCAATGTAGACTCCAGAAGAAATCGGAAACCCCTCAATTTACTTCTCTTTGTGGGTAAAAAGCTATTAAAAACCAAAACAGATTTCTTTTTGAACACTTCTAGCAGATCTCACTGTTCCTGTTGTTGCATGCACCGAGTTTAAATTCTCAGCGCAGATGAACACAGCCCAGCGGAAGTTCTAATCCTCAAAAAGTAGACAAATAACAGGGAAACTCCAATGGCCCCTTAATACAGCTGAACTCTGAGGCCTCCCTGGGATGCAGGATTCTGAGTGGTGCTGGAGTTGGGGTTGCTATTTTGTTTGTCCCCATGAACCCCACCTCAGCATGCCGATGCACTGATGTAAGAATTCCAAATGAGCTTGCTCAGAAGAGCCCAGATTAGCTGGGTTGCTAGGATCTTGCCATTCCAACCCCCTTTTCCACTTCAGTGGACTGAGCTTTTGACACTTTGAAAAGCACCATTTAAAATTAATTAAAGCTTCTTATTTGGTACCAAATCTCATCACTGCTGACTACATTTAATATGTTTTATGTGGCTTTAAGTCCCTGTCCTATCGTGTGTTGTAGGATCCTGCAATGAAGCAGCTGCAAATTAGAAAACACAGAAGCAACCTGAATTTAGCTCTTTTGGTATTTTATCCGGTGTGTTAAACTGCAAAGTTCATCTCCTAGTCTCCTAGGTCATGTAAATTTCTTTAACTGATAGAATAGTGTCCAATCTGGGATTGAAAACAGGAGAACCGAGTTCTAATCCTCCTTGGTCACTAATTTGTTGTTAAAATGATAGGCAAGGAATAGTTACTTTTTAAAAGGTCAGTTTCCTCATCTGTAAAAGAAAGAGGCTGATCTGCAATCTAGACACTGCATACAGAAAGAATGTCTTAGGATGCTGAGAGTCAGAGGCAGGGTTGCATTTTAGGTTAGACCTACAAGTTTTGGGGTCAAACTGATCTGGGTTTAAATCTCAGTTTAACAACTTCCTATATAACACTTAGCGATTGGCCTGACCTCCAGAACCCTCAGTTTCATCATCTGTTTAATGGGGTCAATAATTCTATCTCCCTCAAAGGGATTATTGTGAAGATTAAATGAGGCAATGTGTGAAAGTGCTTAGAAGAGCACATCCTGTATGACATATGTCTGATAAGCCCTCAATAAAAATGAGCTAGTATCATTATCAGAATTGTGTTAGGAGTTATTTGTTATCATTGCATTTGGACTCAATATCATCGGCAACCAAAGCCTGTGAGTTCTCAATTCCCAAACATCTGCTATAAATAATGTCTTCAAATTTGAGACAACATTTTGTCACTTATATGGACTACAAATTATTTTCTAGTTTATTAGTTTCAGATGACTTACTAATAACTTTGTCCAAAAGTCAGAGGTCAACTTACGCAACTCATGAATGTTTTTTTTTTTAAATCAACCAGTGTCGATTAGAGCATGATGATGGCAATATAATAAAGACTCATTTAAGTGCAGAAAAGTCTTGTGAACAGACAAAAAGGAAATAAAGCTTTAAAAAAAATAACACAAATAATTTGCTTGACTAAACCTAGTCTGGTGTTATATGCCTCCAGGAGTCTTGATTTGTGTGTGTGTGTGTGTGTGTGTGTGTGTGTGACAACTTTTTGTGCACCTTGGTTAAACAGGAGGAAAAAAAATAAAATGTGAAAATAGAATAATGATTATCCTGAATTGCATACCAGAAGACTTCTATATGTGGGAGACAAAGGTTTTTCTTCATTGATTTGTGAATCAAATGAAAAATATAAGCTTGCAGAGAACCGACCTTAATGTATAAATATCCAGTACTTGAATGTGTCCTGAAGACTTAGCAAAATATGCCACATTTGCTATCCATGAAAGAAATTCTTTTTAAAAATTCTTTATTACTTAAAGTGTTATATATAGTATTACATATGTCTCCTTTCCCCCCATTGACCTCTTCCTGGCCACCTTTACCCCCCAGCACATTCCTTCAAAACCCCCTCCCCAGTGTCTGGTGTCCATTAGTTATGCTTATATGCATGCATACAAATCTTTTGGTTGATCTTTTACCTCCCAGTCTACCCTCCCCTGCCTTCTCTCTGAGGTTTGATGGTCTGTCTCTGGTTCTCTGTCTCTGGATCTATTTTTGTTTATCAGCCTCAGTTTATGTTGTTCATTGTATTCCACAAATGAGTGAGATCATGTGATATTTATCTTTCTCCCACTGGCTTATTTCACTTAGCATAATGCTCTCCACATTCATCCATGTTTTACGAATGGTAAAAGTTATTTCTTTCTTATAGCATCGTAGTATTCCATTGTGTAGATGTACCACCAGTTTTTAATCCACTCATCTGCTGATGGGCACTTAGGCTGTTTCCAAATATTAGCTACTAGAGCTAGAGGGGGAGTCCCTTATCTCACTGTTTGCCCCATCTCACAGTCCAGGAGCCTTCAGGGTGGGAGGTGACCTGGTGATCTGGGGAAGGCAACACTACATCATACCTCTGCTGCTGCCACTGCCAGCAGCACAAGCCTTGGCCGGCCCTGGTTCCCTGAGACTCGAGTGGCTCTGGGAAGCTGGGAAGCCACCATCCAAGGCTTGCCTGAACCTTGGGCCAGCCCTGGGTGGCTGAGGGGACTTGGGAACACTAGAGGCAGGCACGTGGAGTGGGGCTGAGGAGACTGGGTGCCGCCAACTTGTGGCTGTGGGCACCACCAGCTTTGAGGACATGGCAGTCAATTAGCATATTTCCTCCATTGGCTGTAGGTATCACCATCTTTGCAATGGTTTGAGGGTCAATTAGTATATTTCCTCTTTATTAGATGGGGTTGTAAATTGTGCTGCTATGAACATAGGGGTATACAATATATGTCCTTTCTGATTGGTGTTTCTGATTTCTTGGGATATATTCCTAGGCATGGGATCACTGGGTCAAATGGGAGTTCCATTTTTAGTTTCTTGAGGAAACTCCATACTGTTCTCCACAGTGGCTGCACCAGTCTGCATTCCCACCATAAGTGAAGGAGGGTTCTTTTTTCTCCACATCCTCACCAGCGCTTGTCATTTGTTGATTTATTGAGGATAGCCATTCTGATAGATGTATCTCATTGTTGTTTTTATTTGCATTTCTCTGATGACTAATGACTTTGATCATGTTTTCATATGTCTTTTGTCTTTCTCTATGTCCACTTTCGAACAGTGTCTAAGTCCTTTGCCCATTTTTTTATTGGATTTTTTATTTTCTTTTTGTTAAGATGTATGAGTTCCCCATAAATTTTGGAGATTAGGCCCTTATTAGAAATATCATTGGCAAATATGTTCTCCCATACATATTATTGTTTGTTAATGATTGCTTTTGCTATGCAGAAGCTTTTATTTTGATGTAGTCCCATTTGTTTATTTTCTCCTTAGTTTCCATTGTCCTAGGAGCTGTATCAGTAAAGATATTGCTATGATATATGTCTGATATTTTGCTGCCTATGGATTCTTCTAAGATTTTTATGGTATAAGTTGGTGGTCTAGTTCCTTTTTTTTTCATTTATCTGTCCAATTTTTCCAGCACCATTTATTGAAAAGACTGTCTTTATTCCACTGTGTACACTCCCCTCTTTTGTCAAATATTAGTTGAGCATAACGGCTTGGCTCAATTTCTTGGTTCTCTGTTCTGATCCATTGGTCTATATGTCTTTTCTTGTGCTGGTACCAGGCAGTTTTGGGAACCATGGCTTTGTAATATATCTTGATATCTGGTCTTGTGATTCCTCCAACTTTGTTCTTCTTTTGCAAGATTGCTGTAGCTATTCAGGGTCTTTGTTTTATTCTATATAAATTTTTGAAAGTGTGTTCTAGGTCTGTGAAATATGCCATTGGTATTTTAATGCGGATTGCATTGAATTTATAGATTGCTTGGGTAGTAGGGACATTTTAATGATGTTGCTTCCACCAATCCATGAACACAGTATATTCTTCCATTTGTTTATGTCTTCCTTTATCTTTATGCAACATCCTGAAGTTTTCTGCATATAGGTCTTTTACCTCCTCAGTCAAGTTTATTCCTAGGTATCTTAATTTTTTATTTTTTTTTGCAGTGGTAAATGTGATTGTTTTTTATTTGTTTGTCTTTCTGTGAGTTCATTATTGGTATATAAAAAAGTTATAGATTTCTGGATGTTAATTTCATATCCTGCTACATTGCCAGATTCATTTATTAAATCCAGTAGTTTTTTAATGGAGTCTTTAGGGTTTTCTATGTACAATAACAAGTCATTGTGAATAAAGAAAAGTTTTACTTCTTCTTTTCCAATTTGGATGCCTTTTATTTCTTCTTCTTGTCTGATCACTATGGCTAGCAATTCCTATACTATGGTGAACAGGAGTGGTGAGAGTGGGTATCCCTGTCTTATTCATGTTCTTAGGGGAAATGGTTTTAATTTTTCTCAATGAGTATGATGTTGGCTGTAGGTTTATCATATAGGGCTTTTATTATGTTGAGGTATGATCCCTCTATTTTCATTTTGCTGAAAGTTTTTATCAAGAAAGGGTGTTGGATTTTGTCAAATGCTTTTTATTCATCTATTGATATGATTATGTGATTTTTAACTTTCAATTTGTTTATGTGATGTATCACATTTATTGATTTGCAGAAATTGCACTGCTTCAGTTTCTTCCATAGTTATTGGCTTATTCAGAATTTTTTATTCTTCCTGATTGAGTTTTGGGAGGTCACAATTTTCTAGGAATATGTTCATTTCCTCTAGGTTAACTAGTTTGTTGGAATAGAGTTGTTTATAGTATTTTTTTTTTTTTACAATCCTTTGCATTTCTGTGAGGTTTGTTGTTATTTTGCCTCTTTCAGTTCTGATTTTTTTTTTATTTGGGTCCTCTCTCTTTGCTTCTTGGCAAGCCTGACTAGAAGTTCCAATCCTGTTTATTCTTTCAAAGAACTAGTTATTGGTTTCATTGATCTTTTTGTTGTTGTTGTTGTTGTTTTTGTTTTTTGTTTTTTTGGTCTCTGTGTCATTTGTTTCAGCTTTGATCTTTATTATTTCCTTCCTTCTGATCATTCTCAGCTTTTCTTGTTGATCTTTTTCTAATTCTTTAAGTTGTAGATTTAAATAATCTATTAGTAGTTTTTCCTTTCTTCCTTCCTTCTTTCTTCCTTCCTTCTTTCTTCCTTCCTTCGTTCTTCCTTCGTTCTTCCTTCCTTCTTTCTTTCTTTCTTTCTTTCTTTCTTTCTTTCTTTCTTTCTTTCTTTCTTTCTTTCTTTCTTTCAGTAGGCCACTAGTGCTATAAACTTCCCTCACAGGATTGCTTTCACTGTGTCCCATAGATTTTGGGTTGTTGGGTTTTCATTGTTATTGGTTTCCAGGGTGTTTTTTTATTTCTTCTTTGATCTCCTTGGCAACCCAATATTGTTTAATAACATGCTACTTAGCCTCCAAGTGTTTGAATTTTTTTATTGTAGTTTATTTCTAATTAGAGGCCTGGTGCATGAAATTCATACACTTGCAGGGCAGGGGGTGGTCCTTCAGCCAGGATTGGGAAGGGGTGTAGGCCAGGTTGAGGGACCCCAGTGGTTCATGATTGGTGCCAGAAAGGGACCCAGGAGGTTGGCCAGCTGGGGAGGGACTATGGGAGGGCTCCAGGGCATGTCTGCCCAGTCTTGCTGAGTCTTGATTGGCTGGACCCCAGCAGCAAGCTATTTACCAGTTAGAGCTTGTGCTCCTTGGTGGTCTGTGCACTTCACAGCAAGTGGTTGAGCAGCCTTAGCATATCATATGTTTTGATTGATTAAATGGCCTATTGGACAACTGGACACTTAGCTTATTAGGCTTTTATTATATAGGATAGTATGCAATTATGAACTAAGAAGATGCTTGATATGATTTCAATGTTCTTGAATTTGAAGAAACTTTGCCTATGTCCTGATATGTGGTCTATCTTTGAAAATGACCTGTGTGCTCTTGAGAAGAATGTACATTCTATAGCTTTGGGGTGAGATGCTCTGAAGATGTCCACCTGACCTAGTGAGTTGTTTAGGATTGGTTCTTCTTTGCTGATTTTTTTTTGTCTATAGGATTTATCCAGTGATGTCAATGGGGTCTTGAAGTCCTCTACTATGACTTTATTGCTTTCAAACTCTCTGTTGATATCTTCCAGAAGTTTTTTATATATTTGAGTGCTCTTGCATAGGGTGTATATATGTTTACCAGAGTTATATTCTCTTATTGTAGCAATTCCTTTAGTATTATGAAGTGGCCTTCATTATCTCTTGTTATGGCCTTAACTTTGAGGTTTATTTTGTCAGATATAAGTTTTGCTACCCCAGCTTTTTTTCCCCCGATCTGCCTGAAAAATATTTTTTCCATTCCTTCACTTTCAGTCTGTGTGAGTCACTTATTCTGAGGTAGGTCTCTTATAGGCACCAATATATGGGTCATGTTTTTTTATCCATTCAGCCACCCTATTTCTTTTGATTGAGGCATTTAGTCCATTTATTTTTAATGTTATTATTGATAGGTACTTGTTTGTAGTCATTTTTATTCTGTGTTCCTTCTTCTCTTTCTATTTTTTTCTTTTTACAACAGTCCCTTTAGCATTTCTTAGATTGCTGACTTGGTAGTGATAAACTCCCTTAGCCTTTTTTTTGTCTTTGAAGTTCCTGATTTCACCTTCAATTTTGAATGAGGGAGGAGAGCATGCTTTGATAGGTAGAATATTCTTGGATTCAGTCCCTTGCTTTGCATCACTTAGTATACTTTATTCCATTCCTTTCTGGCCTGATATGTTTCTGTTGAGAAATCATTTGATAATCTAATGGGAGATCCTTTGTAGGTAACTCTCTGTCTCTCTCTTGCAGCCTTTAAGATTCTCCCTTTGTTGTTAACATTTGCCATTGTAATTATGAAGTATCTTACTGTAGGTATTTTTGGGTTTCTCTTGTTTGGGACTTTCTGTGCTTGTGTGACTTTTTGCTTCCCCAAATCATGGAAGTTTTCTATCATTATTTCTTCAAATAGGTTTCTAATCCTTGCTCCTCTTCTTGTTCTTTTGGTGCCCCTATTATACTTTATTTCATATTGTCTGAAAGCTCCCTTAGGTTCTGCTCCTGGTTTCTATTTTTTTCTCCAATTGCTGGTCAGATTGGGAGTGTTTCTGTGCCCTATCTTCTAACTTACTAATTCGGTCCTCTGCTTCTTCTAGCCCACTGTTGAAACCTTCCATCATGTTTTTTACTGAGCTATATCATTCTTGATTTCCTCTTGATTCTTACATAAGTTGTTAACTTTTCTCATCCATCATGTTTATGAACTGTATGACCATTACTCTGAATTTGAATTTTTTTCTAACATATTGCATGCTCCTGTTCTTTATCTGTTGATGTCTCCTTTTCTTTCTTTTCTTGAGGGTTGTTTCTTTGTATCCCCATTTTTACTATCACTGAAGGCTCTGGATGTCAAGTTGCATGGGCTTCTGGTTGAAACAGAGGGCTTGGCCAGAGGATCACATACCCCGAGTCATGGGAGAGCCCAGGTTCTGAGACATGTGGGATCCAGGTCCAAAGTAGCAGGCCGGTGGGGGAGGAGAGCATGCTCTGGAACTCACAGGACTGTGTGGCTGGAGAGGCTAGAGTCCCAGTGTCTGTGATTCTGCAGCTACAGTGGAAGGTCTTTGGTCAGAGTGGCTGTAAGGTCCCACATGGTGTCTAAGGCCAGTCTGGATGGTTGTGAGGCTGGGTTCATAGTCACGGAAGCTCTCCCCTTTAAAATGGCATGGTTTCTGTCCTAAGTCTACTTTTTTGACCCAGAAGACTTCTGACTTCCATCCCTTTACATGCCTTCTCCCTTACCTGCAGTAGATTCCAGAAACCCAGACCCTTCTAACCAGCAACCATCTTCTCTCCCAGCTCCTGAAATCCCAAATTCTGAGAATATGAGTTCCAATACAGAGTTTTCCCACTTAACACTCGCTCTCAAGCCACCCAAAGACCCACTTCCTCAACAGCCTCTTCAAGAAACTGTTGACATTTCAAAAAAACAGGATGTTTCCTAAAACACCATTGTATTTTTATATTTATACTAGAAGCTCAGTGCATGAAATTTGTGCATGGGTGAGGAGGATGTCCCTCAGCCAAGCCTGCACCCTCTCCCATCTGGGATCCCTCAAGGGATTTCCAACTGCCTGTTTAGGCCTGATCCCTCTCATAATCCAGGACTGCTGGCTCCCAACTGCTCTCCTTCCTTCATGATTGCCCCAAACCACTTCTACCTGCCAGCTTGATCACCCCCTAACCATTCCCCTGCCAGCCTGTTTGCCCCCAACTTCCCTCCTCTGCCAGCCTGGTCACCCCTAACTGCCCTCCCCTGCAGGTTTGATCACCCCCAACTGCACTCCCTTGCAGGCCTGGTCCCTCCCAACTGCCCTTTTCTGCTGGCCTGATACCCCACAACTGTCCTCCCTTGCAGGCCTGGTTCTTCCCAACTGCCTTCCCCTACTGGCCATCTTGTGGTGGCCATCTTGTGTCCACATGGGAGCAGGATCTTTGACCACATGGAGGCAGCCATCTTGTGTGTTGGAGTGACAGTCAATCTGCATATTACTCTTTTATTAGATAGGATTTTGCTTACACTCTGAGATAGTTTTAGTGAGGCATCAAATTAAAAACTCCACAGTGGGAGAAAAATAGACTGACATACAGGATAAGTGGTGAATAGCCCTCTGTTTACCTAATGTAGCAACTGGCACTCTATTAATGAAACATATCGTTTTTTAAATAAGTAAGTCTAACTGGGTAACTCTCCAGTTACAGTAGCTTGTTGAACTGTCTTGAATGAAAATGCTCTGCCAAGCTCCTCTACCCAACTAGAGCTTTCACTTTGAGGTCTCCATTGGAAAGTTTATCAGATGTATATAATGTCTTAATTCTAAAAGTTTTGGCAAGTTATTGCCTCTTAGTCTCAGTTTCCTCATTTGTAAAATGGGAATAATAATATGTTTCTCATGAGGTTGTTATGGTGGGATAATTTATGCAACATGTTTTCAGTTTCTGCTGTATATATAGTGCCTACCATATGCAAGCCTTCAGTATAAGGTATTTGTATCCTTGCTATTGCAGCAGGGCATTACAATAGGTTCTGACGTTATTGTGCATTACCAAAAGGTTGATTCCATCGGGGCCGGTCGCACCAACATTACGTGCAGTTTGTCTTAATAGCAAATCATAACAAAACCCTGAGAAACATATGATTATCTTAAAAAGCACGTGAATGCTTTTCTCAGTGTAAGAGTGTTGCAAATGCAAGGGGTTTTCTTGGAGAAGCAAATAAAACTATTTCCTTGTATAGAACCAGCCTTAACATTTAATAGCCAGCATACAGCTACTTTCAAAAGAAAGCCCTACTGTTCTGGACCTTTTGTCTCCTGGGCATGACTGAGAATCTCTGTGTATGACTGAGATCAACAGCTAGATATCCAGGAACCGGCAGATCAATTACTGTTTCTCTCTAATGTTGCTGTTTGCAACTTAGTAAAATATTAGTATATTTGTGTGGTCCTCTACCTGGGTAAGTCTATTAATTAACTGACAAAATAACTTAATAGAGGAGAGAAGGGGAAAGTTATACAATTACTAGGTACACTTAAAAAGAGAAAAGAGTATGAAAATGTTTTTATCCTCTGGCAGACAAGAACAAAATATTTATTCAATTTAAATTTTATTTGTGTATTTTTGTGAGCTCTCTATCCCCATCCCCAACTTTTATTATAAAAACATCTTGAGGTTCAACTTGACTGTTAAATATTTTCAATAGCAAAAATAAATGTTGTATTTCTTATTACTCTAATAATGTGATTTATTTGGTAGCAGTGGGGGACAACTGTAGACATAAGATTCAGAAAACAAAATTGTCTCCAAACAGAACATTTTGATGTTAAATATTCTTTTAACCAAAAGTATTACAAAATCAGTGCACTTCTAAATGCATGTATGTATGTGTGTGTGTATATATATATATATATACATATATATATATATGCAAAAGTCTTCACATATCACTCATCTAATATTGCATAATGCAAAAAATAATGTAAATACTAACTGCTTTATTTTCCTATTTGATGTTTAAAAATTTGTTTGAAACCAGAAAGACATAGTCAAATTACTTAAGCTCTGATATCAAGCAAATTGTGAATAAACTTTTTCATTTTCACCTTGAAAATTTGTAATATCATAAAAATATAATTATGACTATAGACAAACCTTTTTTACTTCTCTACTAGTTAATTAGGCAATTATTATAAATATTTGGTTTGTTTAGTAGGAAGCTGGTTTTACTTTTCTTAAGTGTGATAAGAACAAAGTAAACTCAGCCATACCTGCTCAGGTTGTAAAAAGTGATCTTTCAAATAATCTGAATGTAGAGTTAAGATGTCACCAACAAGGGGTACAAACCATAAAACCTACATTGAATAAAATACAAGTAAATAGAGATTTTATTTGTCAAAATACAATAAAGCAGTACATTTGCTCATCACTATCCAAAAATTAATGTTGCTACTAAAGTTTATATGAGTCAAAGAGGTAAAGCTATTCTATTACTATTATATATAGTCAATCACTAATATTAAGATTAAGAATTATGTGTTATAATTATAGCCAAATAATTACCTACAGAGAGTCCAAAATTAAGTGCTGAGTTAGTGACCAATATGTTGCCCTTTTGTTAAGCTCCATTTTGAATGAAGATTTACCTCAAATCTTTACAGATAAAAACAATATAAGAACACATTCTCTTTTCCTATCTGAATATACTCAACAAGAGAATAATCCCTTGATGCAGGTTTTAGTGTGTGTGTGTGTGTGTGTGTGTGTGTGTGTGTGTGTGTGTGTCTGTGTTTTAATTTTCCCTACTTTTCCCTTCTACCCCAAAGAGTAGGAACTTCTGCTTCCCCTGTTTTCCTAAACAACTCTTTGAGAAACATCAATCCCCCATAAATTTTGAGACATTTGCTGATCTTATCAGTTTAGAAGCTGCTACATCCCCAGAAAGGGAACCCTGCTAGTGGTTCTCAACCTGTGGGGGCTGTAGAGCCTAAGGCCATCAGAAAACACAGACATTTACATTATGATTCATTAACAGTAGCAAAATTACAGTTATGAAGTAGCAATGGAAATAATTTTATGGTTGGAGGTCACCACAATATGAGGAACTGTATTAAAGGGTCGCGGCATTAGAAAGGTTGAGAACCACAGGCTTAAACTGACATGAAGAATATCAATTATTTCACATTTAGAAATTGCTAGAATACTTCATATTTGAAAAGAGACTGGTTTCCTGTGATATTGGGTGAAATCTTCTTCAGCCATCAAGAAAAAGATGATCCCAGGCTTCATCATTTGGCAAGAGAGGAAAGAGAGGACTGCCACTGCAATGACAATATCAGATCTGAAGCTATGGGAGCTTTCCACCTGCACCAGGTGAGGATGAGAGAGAGAAATTTCCTTACTTGTCCACAAGAATGAATCCACGAGTCTCCTAGTTAATTAGACAATTAGTATAAATAGCTTGTATAGACCAAACAGCCCCAGGGGGGAGAGGGGGGGAAGTCCTTAAAGCCAATATAAGCAGAGTGGCTTTCCTTGACATCATGAAGATTCTAGAGGAGGACTAAAAAAGAAAAATTGAGTCTTCATAATGTTGCATCCTTAGTCCCCAGCGATATGAACAACAATTTTTTTCTGATAAATAAAAAAGCTAGCATCTTTTAATCCATTAAGATAATGTAAGAAAGGGCAAAGAGGAGCACATCTGTAAAGAAAAGCAGACAAGCTTTCTTCTGAAATGAACCACGCATTACTGAGCTGTAAGCTCCCTGTGCCCATTCATCCTCTTAACCTAACCCCCTTGACCTCCGAGAAACCTAATACATTTCCTATTTCCCTCATGCTCACACCCTGAAATATAGTACATAGCATTCTATATATAGTACATAGCATTTTATACATAGTACACAACATTTCCTTACTTCACTACCAATCAGAATGTCACTATATGAAAATACACACAGAATGAGTTGGGTCTCTTGTTTTGGTATGGGTGGAACTTGATATCAAAAGAAAGATTGATTTTTATAAGCCAGGTAAGTGTTAAGTGAATGTAAGGAAAAAAACAGTTTGCAAAATGTAAAGTGTGATGTCAATTAAGGGATTATTGCAAGTGTTTATTTTCATTAAAAAATAAAATAGAAACTTCAAGAAGAAATTCTTATTTTATCGCATTCATAGATTATGTTTTAGTTTAGAAGTGGAATACTATAAGAACTAAATACTTAAATAAAAATAATAACCCCCTATTTTTTTTATCCATGTCATTTGGATTCTAAATTTTTTTTGCAGGAATTCTAAATTGCATGACAGACCTGCTTTTCTTTCTGTGACCTCTGCTTGACATCTAAGTCACAATAAATGATTTGAAGTACCAATTACCTAATTAAACTTGATTTGCTAAGAAATAAATTATTAAATCAAACATTAACCAACTTTTGTAATGTTACATTTTTTCAAAATTACAATTTCAGTTCCCTTCCTTTCCCCCTCAGTAAAGGGAAGAAAAAAAAAAGGGTCTACTTAGCTCAAATTAATTCTGTTTAATTCCACATATTTTACCAAAATGTTTAAGTTAGAGGTAATAATTTTGTTTAAAGATAGCTGTTGAGACAAACTAGATATGTTTTTTTAAAAAAGTTGATACCAAAAATGTTGAGTGTCAGTGAAACTTAGATAAAAGCCAGTAGAATTGGCCATCTAATGGAGATTAAATATGCTATAAATTTAATTCTTTGAAATACTTGTTGAGATTTATTCAAGCAGACAAATAAAGATAACAAAAGTCTTTTGTGTGTTTGTCAGTCATTTCCACTTCTCTGTTGTTGTAGTGTCAAATAATGTCTGTTATTTAAGGGCAATTACTGTAATTTTAAATTCTCAACAAATTAAACTATAAAGACTAGAAGTCCAAGAAGGACCTTACTCATTTTTCCATTACATTTCCATGTTCCAATTTTAAAGATAAGTTTTAATTGCTTAAATATTTAGAGAGAGGGAAAAAACAATATTTTTGTCTATTGGGCTTTTTAAAAAAAACTTCCCATATTTGGTCTTTTTTATTTTCATTGAGCTATGTTTTTTATAAAAATTTCCCCATGACACTAAGCTTTCTTAGATGCACAAGTGAAATAATTTTCAATTAGACTTTATTCATTTTTTAAAAAATTGGAATGCCTATATTTTTATTCCTCTCTTATATTCTGTATATACAATTTAATTGAACTTATGTTAGGGTCTAGAAAGAAAATGTCCAGGGAAGCAAAATAGATATTTAGATGAGTGAGAAAAATGTGCATTTTAATTGTGTTTGATAATAGAATGCTCTACCAATAAAAATATTGAAAATTAAATGTAAAGCATAATTAATTTGAATGGGATCATTAAGGTAGTTTCATAAAATAATTTAAGGTGGAGTAGGAAAATAATTATCTCCCATCATCTCTAAGCTATGTTGACAAAGTTTAAATGTTACATAATTTAAGAGGAAGGATTCAATACATTTTATATTTCATGATATCTTTTTTTAAGATTTAGAGGAGCATCTAGGATTTCTTTGCAGTAATAAAGACAATGATCCATTATGTTCTTCTATTACTAATTATTCTGTAAAGATTGTCTGTTCCAGAAGATAATTAGAAAGGGTGAAATTTAATTCCATTAAATAGAACTCAGCTGGGACATAATGAAATTTTGCTGTGAAGTTGAAGACTTTGAAGCCAAATAAAAGCTTTTACTTAGATAGAGCAAATGAGATTATAAAACTCACACCTTATTCAATCAGGGCATATTTAAGACACGCTAGGATAGGATTATGTTTACTCCTGATGGGTTTTAAGTGTTTACTAGTAGTTAGCACAAACATGCATAAAGTATGTTTCTTCTCTTTGCTTTAAAGAAGAATTTTAGTGATGGACTTTTAGATTCTAGATTTATTCATTCATTTATTTAACAATGATGTTTTGTTTATGTACTCTGTACCCAATATTAAGGTTACCAAGATTAACAGGGAGGCAATGCTGCTCTGAGGACCCCATGGTCTAGTCCTGGGATGACCAACTGACTGTATTTCATGTTTAACATGAAGACTTGAGCTTAACAAAATTTTAAGCACTTGCTTTGTATGGCTGAGAAGTTTGTACAGCTGGAGAGGACTCAGTCCTTGCTCTCACAGAGCTTATAATGCAGCAGAGCAGACATTTGCATTTAAATGCAACAAAATTTTAAACCTATATATATAAAAACCTAAAAGACTGTCCAACTGTTGGACTGTTCACCCTGTAGCTGTGATGTCCATGACCACCAGGGAGCAGACGCCTGATCAGTAGGGGAGAGAGCCCGATTCCTTGCAGAATCAGCTGTGCTGGGGCAATGTCAGCCCCAAATATGCTTCACCCACACCCTAGACCCATTGAGGGATGTCAGAGGCCAGGTGCACGGATTTGCACACCTGTTGGATCCCTTGGCCTGGTCTGCACCCTCTCACAATCCAGGACCTCTTGGGGGATGTAGGAGAGCTGATTTTGACCTAATCCTCACAAGCTTGGCTGAGGGGCCCACCGGTGCATGAATCTGTGCACTGGGCCTCTAGTACAGTTATAAAGATCTTTGATTCCCTTCCTGAACCCTTGCCTATCACCCTTTACTCACCCTTGCACTGTGCTCCTGCACTGTTTTTAGCTCTTAACATGCTTTTCTTTCTGGAGTGGAGGTAACAGGTGGGCAAGTACCATGTTGGTGGTGTTCACCTCTGTGTTCTTTATATTGAGTGTCTGCCTAGTACATATTTAGTGCTCAATGAATAAATGAGATAAAAATAATGACAGGCTGTTGGTGACAACTAACCCTCACAGCAAAGACAATGACTACTCTAACTCATGAATATGTGAAAACACAGAGCTCCAAAGGTTTTCATTTTTTTCATAAAGCACATAGTTGTTAAAAGCAGCAATGGGCTTTGAAATCAGGGCTAGATGATTATAAAGGGCAATTCTTTCCAAACACTAAAAGGTGTGTGCTACTGAATGTGGCCCCAGGAAATAGAGAAGGTATAGCCTTTTTTTTTACTTTTTATGTGTGTTTGTTTAATAATAGAACATTTTGAGAGAGGAACCAAGATGGCAGCATAGGTAAACACCTATACTGCTACCCTGCACAACAATTTCAAAACTACAACTAAAAGACAAAACAGAGATCATCCAGAATGACCAGAAAGCTGGATGAGTGGAAATTCCACAAATAGAAGGAAAGATAAAAGGACACTGAGACTTGGAGGAATTGGGGAGGGCAATTCCCAATTGCAGAGACACATGGAGAAAGAGGTGTGGAGCCGCATGAGAACGGAAAGAGCAGGTAGCTGAATACCCGGCTGGTTTCCTCAAACAGGGAGGGTGACAAAGGCATCCCACTGCACTGACCCCCAGTTCTGGGCAAGTCTCAGGGAACCCAGACTCATACAGGGTGAAACTGGACTGTAAAGAGGAAATAATCTGAGATTTGGGAGCTGCAGAGGTGCATGAACTCACAAAGAGGTCATGCAAACTTGGGAGCTTCAGAGGTGTGCAAGCTCATGGAGAGGATGCATGGCTGGCTCTTCTTTGGGAGGGGAAAAAAAACAAACACCGGACTGTATTTTTTTGCAGTTCTGGGTGAGAATTTTGTTGTGCAGACTCATTTGGGGAGAAAATGAACTGTTTGGTGGCAGGCAGAGCTCGGGAGGGGGCAGCTTTCTGTCAGAGGTGCGTGAAGCCGTTGCCTTTGGACACAGGGACCTGAACACCACTTAGGGTGGGGCTGATGGGAAACCAATGCTGTTTGCTCAGCCAGGAGACTCCACCCCATCCAAGCTGAGCACAGCGGCTCTCCCAGCATAAACACAGCTGATTCTCATAACCAATTGGCCTGGAGGTCAACCCCTCTCAGTGATACCAACAACAATCGAGGCTTAACTACAACAAGACTGTGCAACCCATAAAGGGGTGCACCAATAGTATTCACCTGAGGTAACTAGGGAGGCTAAACCACTGTCCCCTAGAGAACACCTACCACACAAAGCTTCCTGATCAACTAAGGGAAGCAGGCAAAATGCAGAGACAAGAAAACAAATCACATTTTAAAGAAATGGAGGGGAAAAAATGACTGGACATAGACTTCAAAACCACAGTTATAAGGTTTTTCAAGAGACTCCTAGAAAGGCTGATAAATTTAATGAGACCCTTGAGATATGAGTGAGACCCTCACAGATATGAAAAAGGACCAACTAGAAATTAAGCATACACTGACTGAAATAAAAAATATTATACAAAGACCTAAAAGCAGTCTAGAGGACTGCAAGAATCAAGTCAAAGATTTGAAATACAAAGAAGCAAAATCCACTCAGCTGGAAAAGCAAGAAGCAAAAAGAATTTTAAAAAATTGAAGATAATGTAAGGATCCTCCTGGACAACCTCAAGCATATCAACATCCAAATTATGGGGGTGCCAGTAAAAGAGAGAACAAGATACTGAAAACCTATTTGAAGAAATAGTGACCAAAAACTTCCCACACCTGGTGAAATAAATAGACTTAAAGGTCCAAGAAGTGCACAGAACCCCAAACAATAGGAATCCAAAGAGGACTACACAAGACACATCATAATTAAAATGCCAAGAGCAAAAGTCAAAGAGAGACTATTAAAAGCAGCAAGAGAAAAACAGCTAGTTACCTACAAGGGAGCACCCATACAATTGTCAGCTGATTTCTCAACAGAAACTATGCAGGCCAGATGGGAATGGCAAGAAATATTCAAAGTGATGAATAACAAGAACGGAAAACCAAGATTATTCTACCCAGCAAAACTATTATTCAGAACTGAAGGTCAGATAAAGAGCTTCACAGATAAGAAGAAATTAAAGGAGTTCACCACCAAACCAGTATTATATGAAATGCTGAAAAGTATTCTTTAAGAAGAGGAGGAAGAAGCAAAAGATAAAGATAGAAATTATGAAAAACAAATAGTTGTCTACCAATGAGTGAATCTAAAACTCAAGTGAATTAAAAATCTGGTGAATATAATAGAATCAGAGGCATAGAATGGGAGTGGACTGACAATTCTCAGGGGGAAAGGGGTGTGGGAGGTGCAGGAAGAGACTGGACAAAAATCATACACCTATGGATGAGGACAATTCGGGGGAGATAAGGGCAGAGGGTGGGGTGGGAACTGGGTGTAGGGGAGCTATGGGGGGGAAAAGAGGAACAATTATAATAATTTGAAAAATAAAGAGTTATTAAATTAAAGAAAAGCAAATAGATTCTTCCCTAGAGCCTCCATAAAAATATACAGCTTTGCTAACAACTTGATTTTAGTTCAACATAACCTAGTTAAAAGTTCTGACCTTCAAAAAGATAAATTTATATTCTTTTAAGCCAGTGGATGTGTAGTAATTTGTTATAACAGCAAGAGGAAACTAATACAGCTTGAGAGTAATTGATAATCTTCTTGTCATTGCAGTAAAATCAACAGCACAGAAAGCAGAGCAGAGATAAAGAAATTAGGACTTTGGTGACATTGTTTAAGCATGGAAGCCTAATTTCTCTTGGGGGAGAAGGAACAAATGTTCCTTACAGAAGGATTCCCAATTTAGAAACATTGAGGGAAATAGAAAATCACTTTCAGAAAATCATAGTAATAATTGTTCCAAACAAGATCTGGTGAGCTAAACTTAGTGGGTGAAACTTTAATGAGAAATAAGATATTTGCAATATTTGCATAGCTTTACTAGTAAAGTATCTCTACCTCAAAATATTTATTAATTTGATAGTTTTAACTTATGTCCCTAAATCCTTTGATATTCCTCCTTCTAAGGAGGTTGAGGTTAGTTAGCCCAGCTTCCCTGGAACTGTGGGCTGGGCTTAGTGACTTCTTTTTAAAAATTGACTATGGAAGGAGGGGAAATGGTAACTTTAGAGTAGGGAGACCTAACCTTAGCAACATTCTACAAAACACCTGACCAGTACTCTTCAGAAATGTCAAAGTCATAAAAATCATGGAAAGACTGAGACTGTCACAGTTTGGAGGAGTCTAAAGAGACATGAAAACTAAATGCAAGGTGGGATTGTAGATCAGATCATGGAACAGAAAAAACAATAGTTGAAAAACAAACAAAATCTGAATATTCTGTAGTTTAGTTAATGGTATTATACCAATGTTAATTTTGTCACTTTGTCAATTGTTCTGTGTTTATGCAAGTTAATGAGAAGCCGAATGAAGGGTATATAGGAATTCTTTGTACTATTGCAAATCTTCTATTTTAATTCTAGTTATTTAAAAAATAAAATGTTGCCTGGTTGGCATGGCTCACTGGTTGGGCATCAACCTATGAATCAGAAGGTCCTGATTTGATTCCTGGTCAGGGCATATGCCCGGGTTGTGGGCTCAACCCCCTGTATGGGGTATGCAGGAGGCAACTGATCGATGATTCTCTCTCATCACTGATGTTTCTATCTCTCTCTCTTTCTCCCTTCTCCTAATCAATAAAAATATATTTTTAAAAAAGAATTTCCTCTTAAAAAATACAAATTAAAAACAAATAATGATTCAAAAGCATAGAACAAATTGAGGAAAAGATTTAACGTAGTTGGCAGAAAAATGATTGGCAGCCTTACTATGAAGGGGATTTTATGAGCCCATTGAAGAACAGGCAAAAATGATAAACTATTTATATGAAAAATGTTTATTATATAAAAAACTAGTGGCCCGGGACACAAAATTTGCACATGTGGGAAGGGAGTGTCTCTCAGCCCAGCCTGCACCCTCTCCAAATTGGGACCCCTTGGGGGATGTTCAACTGCCAGTTTAGGCATGATCCCTGATTTAGGCATGCCCCCAACTGCCCCCCACTGCCTGCTTACTCACCCCCAACTGTCCTCCCCTCCTGGCCTGATCACCCTAACCACCTCTGCCTCAGCCCTGGCTTTGTCCAGAAAGACATCCAGAAGGTCTCCTGGTCTAATTAGCATATTACCCTTTTATCAGTATAGATAATCAACCCTACTGAGAACCAAAGATGTAAAAAATAAAATCATGATCCTGTTTTTTCTGCCTAATTAATTAATAAAGATCTAAAAATATAATAGTCAAAGATACCTCTTTGAGGTTATAAAAATAATAAATACTCTCATATTCTTATTAGTAAGTTGATATAAGCTTTTGTGCATAATTTATCAACACAAAATGAAACTTTAGAAGTACATAAATATCTGAGGCAGAAATTTCACCTTGTATTATTGGATTTACTACATATTTAAAAAATTTCTTCTTCATGTATGTCTGATTTATTTGTTGTAAAGTGAGCATGGTACCTTAATGTTAGGCTTTTAAAAGCTGTTTACTTGAAAATAGGTAGTTATACCCAATGGAATACTAGAAAGACAGAAAAATGATGTTGGGAAAGAAGGTTTAATGGTATAGAAAAATTGGCATATTTTTCTAAATAAAACTAGATTAAAAATATCACCTATAACATGATCTATTTTTATGTAAAACATATACCATAATTTTTTAAAAAAAACTGGAGTTTATATAGCAAAATTTTATAACTGTGTTGATTTTTTGTATAGAAGGATTATATGTGATTTTCATGTTTTTCTTCAACTATATTTTCTAAATTTTCTATAGGATACATACATTGCTTTTTGTATTAAGATTCTTCCACAAATAAACAGAAAGTGGTCTAAGAAAATGGCAGTCAATATATCTCAATCAGTCTTAGTTCTTTCTCATCAAAACTGTTTATGCTGTTCTGCTTATCTCCATGTTTATGGCACTGTCAACCTATATGCATTATAGGCTTTGGTGATCTGTTTTTGAAAACAGCACTTTTGGTCCAGTCCCACAGCCATAGGCAGTGAACTCTGAGTTGATATTGGTTATGGTTAGGAACAAAAATAAATCTTTTGTTGGAAACACCACTATTTTTATTGACATAAAGAGAACTTTAAACAAATCATGTGCAAAAGATTCATATCAGTCTTCATTTATTAGAAACACTTTGAGAGCCAATGCTCCGATACTGACGTATAAAAGAACTCAGCCCTGGGATGATACAACTCAAGGCCCGATCAATTCACGTGAACACAGGGAAACATTCCCCACAAAAAGCTCATTTGCTAATGCAGATGTGAGTACCTGTCTCAGAATCGTGGTGACATCTCTGACTTGTACCCTGGCCTCAGAATCTCTCTAGACACAATTCAGAGAAGCAGGGATAGGCGAGGGATATTTTAAGACTGTCTGGCACATATTTGGCTAATTAATTCCTGATTGGATCCTATTAAATCCCCATTTTCTTCTGAATTACATCCAGCCTTTTCTTCAACCCCCTAATATTTTTAAATTACTGTATAAAACACAAAACTTGTAGCTGAGGGTCTTAATTACACCTTATTTCTGGTGTTTACATTTTCTCTTACACAGTCACTTAAGTTGCTCATGCAACCATCAGCCGGGCAAGTCATGTTCAAATCCAGGCCCAAACTCACAGCGTCAAACAGCAAAAAAAAAAAAAATTTCCATGGGTAAAGATTATATTTCCATTACATAAGTGATACTAAAGCAAACCCTGCTCGTTTAGGTAGAAACCATGAGTCAAACCCTGAAAACAGATGAATGGCAAAGGTGTGTTTCAGAAGTGAGGACAAATACCATGTGCCAAGAAGCCATGTCTGACTTAGGGCCACTGGTCCTGAGTTTTCCCCCACAGATGGCTGAGTGACCTCCAGGGTTTCACCCCTTTTCCCACTTCTTCCCCACTTCAGGAAGGCAGGTTAGGCCAAAAGAAAAGAAAAAGGCTTTGACATTAGTCACAACTGTCTTTGAAACCTATCACCATTAGCCATGTGACCTCAGACAAGTTAGCCAATCCCTTTTGGTCCTCAGTTTCCTCCCCTGTAGTATGCGGAATAGTAATGAATTCCTTAAAGGTTGTTGGCAGGATTCAATGTGGTTATATGTAAAATGCCAGGCACCTTTGAAATGGTAGTGATTATCATCATAACCTTTATACCATGAACTGACTCTCCATTTCAAAATATGGATCTTGACACCTTGTTCTGAAATATTTAAAAGGAACAGGTACACAACAGAGGACAAGATATCTTTTTCTTTATTATGTAAGTAGAAAGCAACACCAGAATATACACAGTGTCAGCAGCACTAGTATAACATCCCATGATCAAGTATTGTCTGGCTAAAGATATGGAAATGTCTTACAGTGATGAATTTTTAACATTGAAATTTGACTTACCTCTTGTGTTCCATTACCTCAAATCCATTTTGGAAAGAGGCAGAGCATCAATAAATAAACAGCCAACTCTTCCCTGGATGTTTGGGT
This sequence comes from Antrozous pallidus, assembly GCA_027563665.1. Taxonomy (NCBI): domain Eukaryota; kingdom Metazoa; phylum Chordata; class Mammalia; order Chiroptera; family Vespertilionidae; genus Antrozous; species Antrozous pallidus. Next base: position 42,419,730 of record CM050514.1, on the reverse strand, counting down.
GAAAGCAGGTGGTGACTGAGAAGACAGGGGTTAATGCGTGTGTGAGAGTTAAAAACAAATGTCTTATGAGGTAAATACTTTGAGTAATAGATCTTTGTCCATCAGAAACCCAGGTCATCTGGGTATCTGCCCTGGGATTCTCTTTGCTCTGTCACCAACATTAGGGTAAGTTATACAGCACAGTCCTCCTGGCTCGACTACTTACTCTGTATTTCCCTTTCCCATTTCCCTTTCTGTTCCTTTATTGTGCATCAGAGTTTCTCTCTCTTGATTAGTCTTCCTGCCACAGCCTAGGCTCTCCCCTTCCTCTGCTTATCCTCAGCCTCATATTGGCTCTCACATCCGTTGCCCCTAATCCTCACCATTAAGAGCTGTTCAATTACATCTTATGTTGGAAAATGTCAGAGTATCCAATGCTAGCTTAGTGCCTTCCCCTTCTGTTCTCCACACCAGCCTTTCTATGCCCTTCCAAATGGGTTAGTTGAAGGGATGGCTGAAGGCACTCTGGATGACACTGTCTTTGAAATAAGAGTCACTCCTCTCCTTAGCATCACTGATGGAACATTCTAGTTGAGCTCAAAACTTTTGTTTGGATGACTGTGTTGGGACAGCTCTATACTCCCACATCATTGCAGAACTCAGGGCATCCAGTGCTGTAATACATATGTTTGGGGAGCTGTGTCTTACTTCAAAGTAATGCTGGATTATCCACAGGCAAATTAAGTAGACCTTTCAGGCTCTGGCAAAGCAGGGGCATTAAACTAATAAATAAACTACTGAAAATACCAATGCCCAAAACAACTACAAAACAGAAACAGCAATTAGAAATTCTGGAACGAAGCGATTTTAATTTAGAATATTTCACTTTTCTGTCTTTAAAACACTTAAATTGTAGTTTGAATTACATGTGCGAAGGGAATACCACAACCAACCAGGATTTAGAACCTGCTCAAGTCATACTCCATGTCTACACTTGTTCATGGTTTCTTAAGTGAGGTCTCACCAGTCCCGGAAGCCTTACTCAAAATCACGTGTTTGTGCATAGGCACATTTTTCAGAGGTTAAAGCCAAAGAGCTCTGAGAGTCTGCATCAGTGAGCAAGAGGGCAGGACTGTGTATGCCTTCTCTTTGTACATCCGGGGCTTGGGCAGGGACCTGTAGAGTTGGTACATGATTCTGTTTGACATGCAATGGTCTTTCTCCGTACTGACCATTATTAATTTTTGATATTTTTTATGAATCGAAGAGAGGTCATTAGTAATTCTGTAACCCTACTCTCTCCTGGTTATTTAATATTTGGTTTCTAATACACACACACTTGCTTCTTTTTAAGTTATTAAGTGCTTCCTAATACTTGGCAAAAGCCCTAGCATTGAACTTGGTGGAAAGGTCATTTGATGTGTTTCAATGTCAGGTTTTGCTACTCCTTGGGTTAGAAATGTTTTTAGGTGCTCCATTTCTCATTTGGCAATTTAAAATCAGCTTGTTAGTGTTTTGTATATTTTTAAACATGGCAGGTGTTGCCTGGAGGCAAAATAAATCCAGAGAATTTTATTACTATTTATCATTTATACTCCAATATCCATGTTTGTTAGTATCCTCTGGGCAGCCTGTTAAAACATGTGGATTTCAGAGCCCTGTGCACAGAGGGTCAAGAAAACTGAATTTTTAACAAGAACCTCAGTTAATTCTGAGAAGGGAACTTTGGCTTTGAAAAACACGGTTTTATATTGGCTCACTCTCTTCATTAGTATTTACTGACATTTAAATGTAGATCTAGGGGGAAAATGAGCATCTATCGTTCTTTAAAACTTTCCCTTGAGTCTGCATTTCCACAAGACAAAGCAAATGTGGAAAACTGCTCTAGGGGAGAAGCATCCAGGCTTTTTTGAGACTTGTGGGGTTTTCTTTGGTTCAGCTTTGAACATGTGGGTAATTTCTAAACTAGTTAGTCAGTGGGAACCTAAGTGGCACTAAGTGGAGAACCTTCTGGGGTTATTAACTGCTTCATCGTTGCTGCTAGAGCACATGACATTTGAACACTGAAACTTGGAGGACACACAACCTGGGGATTCCCGAGGATGATGACAGAGGTTCTGGCACCCGCCACTCTGTTTGTAAGTTTGTTTGTTTGTTTTGACTTGTTGCAGCTACATTCTAAGTGTATTATAGCTCTGGCCTGTGGTTGAAGATGGACATGTTGATAGTACACAGCCTTTCTTCTCACTCACTCCTAATAAAGGGGACTATGCTTGGTCTTGTTTTGTTTGTTTTAAGAACATTGATCGGGTACTTGTACGTGAAAACTGCTGCTAGTTGATTTCACATATAAGTCCATGGAGTCATAATAATTGCAAACTAGGGCAGTTCTTTTATATATATATATATATATATATATATATATATATATATATATATATTAATTTTTACAGAGAGAAAGGAAGAGGAATAGAGAGTTAGAAACATCGATGTGCCTACAGCCAAAGTACATGCCCTTGACCAGAATCAAACCTGGGACCTTTCAGTCCGCAGGTTGATGCTTTATCCACTGAGCCAAACCAGTAAGGGCACTAGGGCTGTTCTTATATTCTCTGGCATATTATTATGATGACATCAGTAATGGTACCCCATTCACCCAAGGATTGCAGCCTCGATGTTCTGCACGCTGTCTCCTTGTCTCCTCATTGAGCAGCACTCAGAGGTGCAAGGTAAGCACCATATCTTTGTGCAATAATAATAATAAAGACGTTAGTATCTTAAAGTGAAAACTAATAGATAAATTATTTCTTTTCCTTTTTCACAGAGGAGAATGCTGAACTAGGCTAAATGACTTGCCCAAAGTCAATCCAATTAGCAACAGCTGGGATTTGAACATCTGTCTAGTAATTTTCCATCCCAAGGCTTTCACAGTTGTGTAACAGACTGTGCTGCAGGCCTGTTATGGATGTTTCCCACGGCTGGTCACCTCCAATGCAAAAAAGAGGGTGGGGCTCAAGGCAGACAGGAGGTCTTCTGGAGAAGTTTCTTTAAAAGGATACCAGGAGCTTCTTGAGGGAAGTAATCTTACCTTATTCTTAATTGTGTCCTTTGTGCATGTGTAGCCCAGCATCTACCACAATACAGGCTTGTTTCTCTATGTTCATCAAAATGGGTATACAGGTCCATTTTAACAAAATAGCATCTGTTTCCTTAATTTAGTACCAGAGCAACCATAGTGATGGGTAACATTTATGAAGTTGTCAATTGCTTTACACATTGTGCATGTTATGAATTGAATGTTTGTGTCCCATCACCACCACCCCATTCATATGTCATTCCCACTGTAATAGTATTTGGAGGTGAGGCCGTTGGGAGGTAATTAGGTTTGGATGAAGTTGTGAGGGTAGGGTCCTCATGATGGGATTAGTGCCCTCCGTGTGCTCTTGCTCTTTCTCCACCAGGAAGAGGACTTCTCACCAGGAACCTAAGTGGCCAGAACCTTGATCTTGTACTTGCCAGGCTCCAAAATGATGAGAAATCCATTTTTGTCATTTAATCCACCCCATTTATGGTATTTTGTTATGACAGTTTAAGCCAATTAAGACAGTCCCTATGAACTGATACTATTTATCAACTAGGAAATTGAGGTATAGAAAGTTTAACAATTTTCTCAAAGTTATAATCCCTGGATTTGGACCAGGCTGGTCTGACTCCCTGAGAGAATAGAGTTTGGTAACCTGTTCTGTGCTAGCCTGTTCGCCTGCCCATTGCTGTCTGAGGGAGAACTGAAGCATAAAGCAATACTCTATTGCAGAAATATTTGAGGAAATGAAAGACAAGAAGAATATTAGTTACTAGAGCCTGGGTGCACAAAATTCGTGCATGGGGGGGGGGTGTCCCTCAGCACAGCCTTGCACCCTCTCCAATTTGGGACATCCTTCTCATAATCCAGGACTTCTAGCTCCCAACTACTCACCTGCCTGCCTTCCTGATTGCCTCTAACTGCTTCTGCCTGCCAGTCTGATCAGCCCTAAACCACTCCCCTGCCAGCCTGACAAATCCCCTGCCAACCTCATTGATGACTAACTGCTCCCCTGCCAGCCTGATTGCCTCTAACTGCCCTTTCCTACAGGCCTGGTCACCCCTAACTGCCCTCCCCTGCAGGCCTGGGTCCCTCCCAACTGCCCTTCCCTGCAGGCTTGATCGGCCCCAACTTCCCTCCCTTGCAGGCCTGGTACCTCCCAACTGCCCTCCACTGCTGGCCATCTTGTGGTGGACATCTTGTGTCCACATGGGGCAGCCATCTTTGACCACATGGGGGCAGCCATCTTGTGTGTTGGACAGTCAATTTGAATATTACTCTTTTATTAAATGGGATAGAGGCCTGGTGCACAGGTGGGGTTCAGCTGGTTTGCCCTGAAGGGTGTTCTGAATCAGGTGGGAATTCCCTTAGGTTGTGGGGCAGCCTAGGTGAGGGGCCTGTGGTGGTTTACAGGCCAGTTACACCTCCTGGTGACCCAAGCAGAGGCCCTGAGATCTGGGATTTATTTATCTTCTATAATTGAAACTTTGTAGCTTTGAGCAGAGGCCAGGGCCAGCCAGGATGCTTGGCTTTCTCCATTGCCAGGGGCAACCCAAGCCTCCTGCTCTTTCCAGCTCTGTGGCCACTGTCATTTTTGGGATTTATTTTCTTCTATAATTGAAACTTTGTAGCCTTGAACAGAGGTCAGGGCCAGCCAGAGAGGGTGGGAAGCTTGGCTTCCTTCATTGCCAGGGAAACCCAACCCTTTCTCTGTGACTGCAGCCATCTTGGTTGGGTTAATTTGCATACTCTCTCCTGATTGGCTGGTGGGTGTGGCTTGTGGGCATAGTGGATGCATGGTCAATTTACATGTTTCTCTTTTATTGGTGTAGATAAGTGGGGTAAAAATTAAGGGGCAAAAATAATGTTGATAATACTGTGAAATGTAGCTCCCAGCCAGAGCTCCAGACTGAAACTTATATTGATTCACAAACAGGCATTGATGCTACCAGTTTCTTCCCCCTCCCTAGTTCTGATCATCAGTTTCTTGGGATGTTGTGGGATAAGTGTTGCTACCAAGAAACTATTGATTCTGAGACTCAAATAATAGCTACCCAAGAACTCCAGCTACCAAGCTGTCTTGCCTGGTCACCATCTGGCCACAGGGGACTAGTGTCCAAATCACAGACTGAAACTTAGGAGCTCTGAGTTCATTTCTACCCATCCATCTGCCTTGTGTTATGTGGTTTTAGGAAAACCATGATCTCTACCTCTGAATACTTACTTTCAAAATCAGATAATACCAGATCCTGTCTTAAGGAAACAGCCAAGGACCGCTCTTAAAAATGACTGAAGTCTGTGTGCACTAGAGGCAGAGTCCAGTGGTTGTGAAGGAATGACCATCAGCCAGAAGTGCTTCCAGGCAGTGGTAGATCTGGCCTTGCACTCCACTCTGCCACTTCCCAGCCTTGTGACTTGGGGCAAGTTACCTAACTGGCAGGTGTGCCTCAATTTCCTCATATCTACACAGGAATATGAAAATCTTCCTTTGAGCATTATCATGAGGATTAAATGAGATCACTGGTGTCTGGCACATGCCAATGCACAAATAAGCTTTGCAAAGACTTTTTTTTTTCTCAACCAGACAAAGATGAATTTCCCCCTGACAAATATTTCTTTAGAAAGGTAACAACAGTACATGCTTTTAACATAAACCTGAATCTGACTTCTATAGAATAATGGACAAGATAAGGCATTCAAAAATCTTTTAGATTTTTTTGTGTGTGAGCTGTATTAGTCTGTATTAAGCAAAAACCTTTTCACTACTGAGAAGGAAGAGAAAAGGAAAAACTGGCCTCTTTAAACAATGAGGGATATATTTTTTGTCAGTTTCTTAAAGAGGCTTTTCTTATACAAACAAGAGTATTTGCTGGTCAGTACCCAGATTTTTTTCCTTTTGATGTATATTTAAAAAAATTAAAAGGAATATTCTTAGAAAGACATCTGTTCCTGGTGACTCACATTTGATCAATCCCTGTGAACCGAGCTTTTCAGGGGATGTGCAATTATTTGCTCAGTTAGGCTTAAACTTTTTATTTATCTAATCACCCCCCTGTAATGCTTTGATCTGAACCTCCAAGGCCTATTTTTCTACCACTTTAGCTACATCTTTTAAGTCTTATGGTCTAATCAACCCCAGACCATAAAACATGCAATGTCCTGTTTAATGCATCCTATTAGGAAATCAGCTGCCACATAGATTTTGAAATCTCCCACTTTGTGACGGGGTGAGCTGTTTGGAAGTGTCATTAATGTCATTATTCTGGTAGGGCAGGAGAGAACTGGCAGCCAAGTGTACCCTCTGCACCCCGGCTGGCTTCTCCCTGATACTTGCCGAGTGATTCAGAGGTGACTCACCGATCTCTGCAGGTGGATGCTCAGTGTCTTGGAAACCTTCCACATCCCAGCGGGGGCAAATATTTACTTCATTAGTTCATGGGGTTACTCAGTAGATCCAGCCAACTGAATTTGACCTTACAATAGTTTTAAGATATTGTGTGTGCATGTGTATATACTGTATGTAAGTATGTATGCCTATGTACACATGTTTATGTGGATATACTTATAATCCAGGAGTGCATTGCAACTTAGAAATTGAAAAGTAAAACCTGTCATTGAATAATTAGAAGATGTGCTAACATGAAATCTTTGGAAAGAAAAATAATCCCTACACATGTCATTTTTTGGTTGCGAAGCACTCTTGATCATGATATTCCTCCTTTTTTCTCTCTCTCTCTGGTTGATCCATGTGGGAGAAGAGGGCCCATTAACAGCTGGTGATTTATCAGCTTCTAATTCCTTTCTCAGCCTTGGGGTTTATTTGAGTAGCTTCAAAAACTTTAGCACATCAGAGACTTTAAGAAAGGACGCTCACTTTTTTTGTGGAAACAGGTACATCCTAATATATAAACACCCTGGGTCCCACGCAACGAGGCTCGACCAGTTGGAAGTCAGTCCTGCAGTCAGTGCTGGGTTGCAGTGCCAACCCAGCAATGACTGCTGAGGGGGCTGCAAATCAGGCCCGGAGAGAGGCATGAAGAAAGAAGCAGGGTCTGATTCGTAGCCTCTGTGGAAGCTGTTGATCAGCAATTGCCTCTCTCTTTCTCTCTGGGCTGGGCCAGCAGCCGTGCCTCCATTTCTCTTCAGGCCTCTACCAGGGCTGCTGATCAGCCCTGCCTTTCTGATCAGGCCCTGTTGATAGGCCTAGAGATGCTGACTGACATTGAAACCAACAAATCAGAACCAAATCTGGGTGAACTGTGAGGAGCCAATGGCTGCCTAGAAGGCAGAGCTTTTGATGCTGACTGGCATAGAAACTGACCACTCAGAACCAAATTGGCCAGCAGAGGAGGGCAGTTGGGTGCAAGATCAGACCCGCAGGGAAGGGCAGTTAGGGGTGATCAGGCAGGCAGAAGCAATTAGAGGTAATCAAGCTGGCAGGGAAGAGCAGTTGGGATTGAGATCAGGCTGGCAGGAGAGGGTTGTTGGGGGTGAGATCAGGCTGGCAGGAGAGAGAAGTTGAGATTAGGCTGGCAGGAGAGGGTTGTTGGGGGTGAGATCAAGCTGGCAGGGGAGGAGAGTTGGGGGCAACTAGGCTGGTAACAGTGGGCAGTAAGGGATGAGAGCAGGTTGGCAGAGGAGGGCAGTTGGGGGCAACCAGGCCAGCAGGGGCGGGCAGTTGGGGGTGAGATCAGGCCGGCAGGGGATGGCAGTTAAGAGCGATGAGGCAGGCAGGCAGAGGCAATTAGGGACGATCAGGCAGGCAGGTAGAGAGGTTAAGATTGATCAGGCAGGCAGGCAGGTGAGCAGTTAGGAGCCAGTGGTCCTAGATTGCAAGTGGGATGTCCCCAATTGGAGATGGTGCAGGCTGGGCTGAGAGAAACCCCCCCCCCCGTGCACTAATTTCATGCACCAGGCCAGTAGTATAAATATAAAGTCAAATGTGTTTCTTTCCTTTGTTAATCATTTAATAAATCTTACTTTTATAAGGTAGCAGTGCCTAATGAAGATAATAGCCATCAATTAAACAAAGAGACAAGATCGAAGAATATGGCAACACAGCCACATTTATAAATTTGCTAGATATTGCTGGTTAGTAGTCAGGGTCCATGACACAACATACTATACAACAGTAATAGCTAACATTTGATTTCTTCTTATTCCAGCACTTTTTGAAATGCTTTACATATTCTTTTCATTATCAGAACAACCATAAACATTGGTGCTAATATTGTCTCTATTTTACAGATAAGAAGCCCTAGGCCGGTGGTTCACAACCTTTCTAATGCCATGACCCTTTAATACAGTTCCTCATATTGTGGTGACCCCCAACCACAAAATTATTTTCGTTGCTACTTAAAACTGTAATTTTGATACTGTTAATGAATCATAATGTAAATATCTGTGTTTTCTGATGGTCTTAGGTGACCCTGCTAGCGGTTCTCAACCTGTGGGTCATAACTGCTGCTGTAGAGCCTAAGACTAAGGGAAAACACAGATATTTACATTATAATTCATTAACAGTAGAAAAATTACAGTTTTAAGTAGCAACGATGTTTGGGGGGGTCACCACAACATGAGGAACTGTATTAAAGGGTCATGGCATTAGAAAGGTTGAGAACCTCTGCCCTAGGCAGAGAGAATAAAATAAGCTGGCTAAGGTCACACACAAATAGTAAATAATGAAACCAGAATAAAGCCAGCCTGTCAGACCCCAGAGCCTGCATTGAAAAACACTATGCTATTATGGTCTAATGACCAATTTTAAACCAACACAGCAGAATCTATATACCCAAATGATTATTTCACACTCCAAAGTAATCACCTATGTATACTCTATATTTATTTCAGATGTTGCCATGGTTCAACAAATCCAGAACTCTCTGTTTAAATTTTCTTTTTTTTTTTAAATTTCCCTCAGAGGCTATGACTCATTCTAAATATCACCAGCAAAAATTTTACTCTTTGAGGTAAGATTTAATTTTTGGAAATAGTCCAAAACAATTCAGAGCCAAGATTGGTGAAGAGAGGAGGAAATGAGTTTGGTAAGGTGACCATAAGTTAAACTGTCTCTAAAGATAATTTTCTGAATAGGGGTTCTAAAATTCCAAAAATATTTTGTGTCATGTCAGCATCATCGCAATAAATGTATAAACTTGCAAAAGTCCTTCTGAAGATCATTAGATCAACAGCAAGCAGTTGCATAGATGTAGCTGATACAGTAATTCATTCTCTAAACATACAAAACCACACTATTAGGTCATGATTCAATGGATGCTACTTGGCCATCTGACCTGCCAGTAGCCGTTTTGAATCTTTTCTGTATACAAATTTCTATAGAAGATTTCATATGTTCCAAATGTGTATATTCCAAAGACACTTGAAATGGAGAAATAAAGAGACAACTTACAAGGTTACTCATCCTGCACACGAGACTCCTGCTGGTGCTCCACTGACCAAATCTCACAAGAATCTAGACAGTAGATAGACTGTTGGTTAGACAGGCAGTGGAGATCATCTATCTGGGGCACAGAGTAGGCTGAGGGAAGTCTTGGAAGGGCAAAAGTTAGCACAGAAACCATCTATATTCAGGGGACCTTCCCTGAATATAATTAGCAAAATCTGAACTTTCATTTTCTTGTGAATCCTGCTTCCCATCTGAATCACAGGGGGATGATAGTGTCACTTCATATTTTTGGATCTACTCCCCAAATCTCATATCTACAATCTAATGTTGAGAAAAACTCAAATGAATCTCTATGGAGGGACATTCTACAAAATATTTAAGCAGTAATCCTTAAAACTACCAAGGTCTTCAAATACAAGAAAGTCTGAAAGTTGTCACAGCCAAAGGGAGTCCTGGAAAAGTGACCAATACATGTAAGGTGGTGGCCTTGATGAGATCCTGGAAGAAAAAGAAGACATCAGATGAAATGATGGAAATCTGAATAAGGGGTGTATTTTCTAGTAGTTCATAATAATGTACTGATATTGTTTCGTTGATTGTGGCAACTCTACCATACAAATGTAAGATGTTAAAAATGATGGAAATGGAATGTAGGTTATATAAGAATGCTTTATACTATCTTCATGATTTTTCTGTAGATATAGTATTTTCCTTTAAAATATATTAAAAAAATAAATACCTAGTGCTTTACTTTACTTGGAGAATAAGAAGGAGGTGAAGGAGGGTAAGGAAGAAGTAAAACCTAACTTCATAGCATTTCCTTCCTGGCTGTTGTTCTGAATAGGCCCCAGTCAGCTTGGTGGCAGTCAGGAGGTCCTGCCACAACTCGATCGGGCACCTTAAGCAAATTGCTTAAATGTTCTCACATTAGGATTTGAGATGTTATGTTAGATTATTGAGCTTTACATTTTCTGAGGCCACAGGACATCAAACAATAATCATTCAATCTGAAGGACACCAATAATAATTCACTTTAAAAATCAACTCCCCCATCTTTTAAAAAAGGCCTCGAAAAAGTTTTGCCTAGCAAAAATAAAATAAGGGCACTTAAGCAAGTGTTATAGGATGGGAAAATTAACATTACATATTATTTTAATAACAGAAATAATAATTTCTACTCCTAAAGCCAGTTTTTAACACTGAAAATAGAGCAGAACAGTGGTGTTTTATAAATAAATGTTTCTTTAGTGATGCCAACCACTTATGTCTATATCTATATATATATCTATATCTATATCTACATCTATATCTATATGTAATCTACATGTATATGACATTTGTTTATACATCAATATATACCATACCACTATCTTTGAGGTGTTTACATGTGAGGAATAGGAGAGCCATCTTTTGGTGGACAAGCCTCTGGTATACCATGACAGCCCCAGAAGTCTTGTAAAGGGACCGTACCTTATATTTCACTTTGTATTAAGCCTGATTCTCTCTTGGGACCTGAGGAGTATGTATTTGGAAGGTCCAAAGCAGAAGGAGTGCCTGGTGCCCAGCAATCTTGCCTATATGGGGCAAAGTTCCTGACATAGCTGCTATCCTTACTAAGTCAGCTTATTTCTAGGCTGAAATTTCTGTCTTAGCATTAACACCCCCTCCTCCCCATCTGCCTACGGTACTCCATCTTTTGGCACTGGATATGTAGGTCCTGCCTCCTGTGGCTGTTGTGTGCCTTATGGAGATCACAGCAAGGGAGGTGCAGCCTGGCAATGAGCCTCAGTTTGTACCATTGCAGGAAAACCTTGTTTTTCACGAGGGAGCATACGTGAATGAAGAAGGACTTTGCAGCCTGCAGAATTGAGTTTGGATCAATCATGGCTGCTCTGTATCCTTGGGTCATTTTCTTACTGTCTGTTTTCTCATCTCAAAAGTAGGAGTGTGAACAACAGATAATGCCTGTGATCTGTCTGGCACTTGATGAGAGTTCAGCCGATGGCAGCTATTACTGGCAGCTTCCGAGATGGCCTCTTTTATGAGGCCATGAGTACTCTCCTTTTTCTTTCTGTATCCCTGCCCACTCATTGGCCATACAGTAACTAGTGGTACTTTTTACTTAGATATTTAGCATTTCACTTTTCTTTGACTTTGTCCCCTTAATAGACTGATTCTCAAGATTCTTGAATTGTATGCAGTTATTTAGAAAAGATGCACATGAGGTATGCTAGGTAATATTTGTTCCATAAATTAATCAATGCACCTTTTGAAGGCAATTCCATAACATGTACACATATGAGTGCAAAAGTGCATGGGACCACGTACACACACAAAACCATACAGACCTGTTCTGCAGCAGCCTTCTGTATACACATACATATACAGCTCAGCAAACACATCCTTATGAAAGCAATACCGGCATGTTGGCAATTGTGAGTCCTATGGATTTCAAATGCTTCTTTGCACTAATTTAAATGCATTTTTAAAAACGTGTGAGAGAATGGATGCTCTGAAATTGGATATTTTAAAGCATTCTACAAAAACAGTGCCAAAGTATAGCTACATAGATCCATGAACAAATTTCCAACAATAACAGGGCTTTTGAAGTTTTTAGGAGAACATTGTTTCCAGCTCCTACTTCAAACATGAAAGCAAAGATGTGCCAAATTCTGAAGTACTCTTCCTACTTCCATTAGCAAGAATTCAATTCTGTCAAGATAATGCTATTCTAATTGCTCACCAAAAATAATGGCTACATCATATTTATTATTAGTCCTTTAGAATTCTGAAGGACCCATTCTAAAACATTAAGTTCATGTTATGTTTCCCAGCACAGACTTGATCAAAATTTTCTTCAGCTTTGGAACAATTTTTCTGGGTGTGACAAGAATGAACACATGGAGTATGTCTCCAATCCATCTGTGTATACCCAGAAAGTTCACTGAAAGGTGTAACATTAAAAAGATGGCTCAGAAAAGTGATGAAATGTATAGAACTAACCGGTCTAAAAAAAATAAGGACCACTGATTTTGCAACTTATACCTTTCTTATTCCCTCAGTAGCAAAGTGTGGGAAAAACTACTCACTTCTCAAAGGGTCATTGAGCACTTTAAATGGATAGAACAATAGCCCAGGGAAATCAGTCAGTCCTTGCCCAATTGATGGCCAGCGGCTTGGATGGGGCAAATGAGTCCACTCTTGCTTCTGGGAGGACAACTCTGTGTGACCTGGAAGAATCCTGACATCACTAGGTGCAGCTGGGGGAACAATGGAGGACCTGTGGGATATGGGACACCATGGAGGAAGAAAGTTGTTCTAATAACAATAAGATCTGGCGTTGCCAGGCCTTTGCTCTGAGCCGGTGGGCACTATGCCTGTGTATTACAGGGATTATCTCATTCTATCCCCACAGAAAACCTGTGAGGTAGTTTTGCATTCCACCTTTAGAGGTTGGGGAAATTGCAACTCAAAAAAAGAAAAGGAAAAAAAAAAAAGAAGAAATGTTTCTCAGGTTCTCAGTTAGTAGAGTGTAGAGTCAGGATTCAGATCCAACCGTCACTGACTGCCCTCTTAACCACGGGGCCTGGGGTTCTTAACTATGTGTGTGCCGTTCACCCCATTGGCCATCTGGTGAACACTTCCAAGAAAAATGCTTTTAAATGTATAAAATAAGATGTGTAGGTTTACAAAGATAACCAGTTATATTAAAATTTAATGACCAAAATATTAAAAAGCAAACATTTTGCATAGTATTATATGTGCTTCTTTGCTAAGAGGTTAAATAATATGGTTTTGTAGCAGATTATGATTAGGAAGTCATGATGAGCAGGTTCTTGATGGGACGAGTCCTTGCAGCCCCATCCTTCCCTTGGCCCCAACACTGCCTTAAGTTGTGGGGGTGGGGCCTTTAAAACATCTCCTGGGAAGAAGTGGTGCCTGGGGTTTAGTGGTCACGCTCTAGGAGAGGGCAGGGAAGTGCTCAGAAGGGGACAGAGAAAACCAGAAGTGAATCAGTGAACGGAAAGAATAAACACAAGACAGTGTTAGGGGCAGAGGGAGGAGGGCTCCCAGTGATGATCTGATAAATGACATAGGGCCAGGGAGAGAAAGGTCATGAGTTCCATGCTGGAATCTTGCACACCATGAGTACCTGGTGGCCAGAAGAAAGAGGTGGCTCCAGGGAGGTGAGGTGGAGAGCAGGGAAGAAGTGAATGGCAGAACACTGGGGGGGAAATGGAAGGAATGAGAATTGGAAGTAAGATCAAGTGGGCTACATCCTATTGTCCTCACTTCCCAGACCTATGGCCTTAGGTAAATTACACCTCTTCTCAGAGCCCCTGTGTCTTATCTGCATGGGAGGAAATGAAATACTGAACTCACAGGCCATCTGAAGGGCTGACCACTGGCATGTGGCAGAGCTCCTGACGCATGGCTGCTGCTCAATAAAATTGGGTTGTACTATATGAAATTGCTGTTTTTGAAGGTCAAAAATGGTGGAATATGGGCAGTTTCAGATGGTTCCTGGGAAACGAGAGAAGCTCAGTGAGCATACCCAGCTCTCTTCAGTGGAGTCCTTTGTATGTGGGATTAAAGAAACCCAATCCCTGATGCCCCCATCTTCTTGGAGGGAGGGGGCATTATTGAGCACTTTCTTCCCTGCCTTCATTGCATGATTAAGAGGAAATTCTATAAAGGAAGGCTTATGGCAACATTCTCGTTGGTATTCCAGGGAGTGATACATCACAAATCACCTTATGGCACAGTGTGGACTCCTGTGACCTGTTGGTGCATGAAGAGGCAGACAGAGGAGGAGAGAGGACTTACATGCCTTGGACTAGTACTCCTATTTTTCTTGTATAAGCAAAAGAAAGCCCAGAGTGGGAAACTGGAAAAACCTGTGGGCTAGACCGGGGTTCTGACGCATGCTCTATACTTAATAATTGCGTATCACTTGGGCCCTTCCAAGATCCTGAACTTTAGTCTCCTCATCTGTCAGAAGGGGATATTAGACCAGAGTACCTCTAAGATCCACCCATGGGTAACCTTGACAATGGAGGCTTTGGTTTGCTCTTCAGTTCTGCACTAGGATGCCACAAGTTAGTTGTGGGTCTCAGTTTAGCCACTAGCTCAGCAGGGTAACAATAAATCACCCAGCATAACAAGGCTAAGGGAACCCAAGTTTGGGGGTGCATCTGCAGACTTGAACAGATGCCTGGAGATCCACATAGAGAGACCTGGAATGAAACAAAGTGAGAGCCAGGAGAAACATCCAGGGTCCGTGGGGTAAAGCAGAGGAATAACTGTTTAAATTTGTTTTGCATAAGCTCATTTCATATTATAAGAACCTCACGGAAAAGTGATTACAAGCTCTTTTTACAGCAATAAAACAGCCCTTGGGGCAAAGAAGCACTTTAATATATCTAAAAATATCTTATTTTTCTATGGCTTGATTGAAACTGATGTAGGTGTGCTTGGCATTTGACTTGGGGAGGTCGTGCCTTTTCTTCTTCTAATAATAATACTGTTTGGCAGCTTTTCACTCTATCTTACCACAGATCTTTGCCAAAACTTGAATTTACTTCCGTCAGATTAACTGTCTCCAAAAACAAACTGGCATTTCTTCTAAGGGCTCTGATTAAAAGGATAAGCTTGAGTGACACTCCCTTAAATGGCTGGATGTTCTCACAGGGCTAGGAAATCAGAACTGGAAAAGTAGCAAGGCAGGCTTTAGTCGCGCGGCTGCATGGGTATTTGGACAGTGAGAGGGTGCTGGTTCTCGGTACTGTGTTTAGAGAGGACTGCTGAGGTCTGATTTTGAATGCACGCTTCTCAAAAACCTGTGAGCAGAAATCCTATTCCATCTCCCAGCCACTGCTTTGTTCTAGGCCCCAACCCTTCAGTCCTCTGCTTGTTTTAAATATCACCTACAATCATTTTACTGATCAAATTATTTTGGCTTCTCCAAAGCACCAACAAAAATAGAGGCCTTTTCTAGTTGCACAGCTGAATGCATATGGAATTTGAATGAGTCAACTATGTATGGGCCAAAGGACTTCCTTTCTTTAACTTCCCAGTAGGCGGAGAAGAGAGACAGAAAGCAAAAAAAGATAAAGGAAACTTTCCCTAGTTTTCCCTCATACCTATCTATAACTTGATCCCTGAAGAGGAAGGGTCAAAATAATTTTCCAAGCAGGTCTTTTTCTATTGTTTTGTTTATTACTTTTATTTTTAATGTACAAATGTTGAGGAAAAATTGGGAGGGGATAGTGAAGAAAGATACAAGGTTTCTGATTTGAAGTCCAATTTGAATGCCTACCAAACATAAAAACTTCAAATGAGTTATTTCAGTAATTGAGCTGAATGAGGCTCCTAAGCATTCTAATATTCATCCCTCCTTTCCTTCCGTCTCTCTGTCACTCTGTCTGTTTCTCTTTGTTTGTCTCTCTCTCTGTCTCTCTCTCTCTCTGTCTCTCTCTCTCTCTCTCTCTCTCTCTCTCTCTCACTCACTCTCACACACACACACACACACAACATACTAGTACACACAGTCTCCCTCAAAGTAACAGTAATAGTACTTTGAATGAAAGGATCCAGTGAGAAAGCAATGGAAAACCTTTTGTAAAATGTAAATACTATGCTAGATTCTCCAATTCTGTATTGAAAATGACCATCCAAAAATGGATGATAAAATAACTATTTTTTCTTCCCTTCCCTCTAACTTTTATTACTCAGACTAAGATATAGGATCTGTACCTAATATTTTTAATTCATTCTGAGAAAACAAACAAACATTTTTCCCAGATTGCTATATATATTTAAACTTTTCCATTGCCAAAATCCAAGTTTCTCTGGGTTAGAAACCACTTGGCTTATCTAAGTTTGGTTGTATTATATTTTTATTTTATACTAGAGGCCCAGTGCATGAAATTCATGCACATGGGGGGGGGGGGGCAGAGGGGTCCTCAGCCCAGCCTGCATCCTCTCACAATCTGAGATCCCTCGGGGGATGTTGGGCCTAAACCGGCAGTCACACATCCCTCTTGCAATCTGGATGCTGCGTACAATAGTGACCATACTTTTCATACAGATGAAAGGCATCTCACTGTTGTATGGGCAGCTGCAATTTTTTGCCCTGATTATAAAAGTAGTACATAATATGATCCTTCTGAGGCAATAGTACCATTTCCTCCATCTTATTGGGGAGGGGGGATTACAGCAGAGAGAAGTAATTAGCTTTATCACACAGTTATAAGTGTTAGAATTAGGGTTGACCATAAAATGTGCAAGCCAGAGTCTATGCATGTCATCACTGCATCATCATGTCTTGTTTCAGTATTTGAGTAGCCTTTCCAGGTTTTAGTTTTTAAATCTAAGAGACTGTTCCCAATATATAGGATAGGGTCCTTAGGTCTGGCCGGCAATTAGGGCCATCTGTGGGGTGACCCCCGCTGGCAGCTGCTTTGGCTGGTGGCCTGACACTGCCCGGCCCTGCTCCGCAATTGCCACCGCTGGTTGCCTCCCTCTCTGGTTGCTGAAAAGGATGGAAGACAAATTCAACAATATGTATAAGAACCAAAAAAATGAAAAAGAACCAAGGAGAAATGAAAAATGACATTGCTATAATAAGGAACTCAATAGAAACCATCAATAGTAGACTAGAAGAAGAGGAGGACTGCATCAGTGAGTTAGAAGACAAGGTGGAGAAAAAAATAACCCAAGCAGAGCAGCATCTAGAAAATAAAAACACTTAAAAAACAGGAGGAGATCCTAAGGGAACTTTGGGACAACAGGAAATGAAACAACATCTGCATAATATGAGTGCCAGAAGGAGAGGAAACTGAACAAGAAACATAAAACCTGTTTGAAGACATAATGACAGAAAACTTCCCTGATATTGGGAAGAAAAAATTCACATATCCAAGAAGCTCACAGAGTCCCAAACAAGATGAATCCCAAAAGACTGACACCAAGACACGCTATAACTAAATTGGCAAACACCAATAACAAAGTAAGAATCTTAAAGGCTTCCAGAGAGAGACAGAAAGTCACTTACAAGGGGTCTCCCATCAGACTATCAACTGATTTATCAACAGAAACACATCAGGCCAGAAGGCAATGGAATGAAATATCCAAAGTCATGCAAAAGAAGGGTCTGAATCCAAGAATACTGTACCCTGAAAGGTTATCAATCAAAGTTGAGGGTGAAATCAGAAGCTTCACAGACAAAAAATGGGTAAGTAGTTTATTACCATCAAACCAGCAATACAAGAAATGCTAAAGGGTCTAATATAAAAAGAAGAAATAGGATGGGAAGAAAGGACACCAACATAAAGAATAAAAATGGTGACAAATAAGTACCTATCAATAACTTTAAATGTAAATGGATTAAATGCTCAAAACAAAAGACATAGGGTAGCTGAGTGGATAAGAACACATGACCCATATATCTGCTGTCTACAGAAGACCCACCTCAGAATAAAGGATTCACAAAGACTTATGGTGAAGAAATGGAAAAAGGTTTTTCAGGCCAATGGAAATGAAAAAAAGCTGGGGTAGCAATATTTATATCTGACAAATGAGGCCTCAAAGTGAAGCCATAATAAGAGATAAGGAAGGCCACTTATAATACTAAAGGGAGCAATCCAATAAGAAGATATGACTCTGGTAAACATATACACACACCAATACAGGAGCACCCAAATACATAAAAAAAACTTCTGGAAAATATCAAGGAAGAGATTGACAGCAATACAGTCATAGTAGGAGACTTCAATATCCCACTAATCCCACTAGATAAATTCTCTAAACAAAAAATCAGCAAAGAAATATCAATCCTAAATGACTCACTATATCAGATGGACTTAATTGACATCTTCAGAAAATTTCACCCCAAAGCCACAGAATATACATTCTTCTCAAGTGCACCTGGGTCATTTTCAAAGATAGACCATATATTGGGTCACAGGCAAAGTCTCTTCAAATTCAAGAAGATAGAAATCATATCAAGCATCTTCTCAGATCACAATGGCATAAAATTAGAAATCAACTACAATAAAAATCATAAAAAAATCAAACATCTGGAGGCTAAATAGCATGCTATTAAACAAAAAAGGACATACAGAAGGCCCAAAGACACATGAAAACATGCTTGCCCAAACCCATTTGGCTCAGTGGATAGAGCATCGGCCCGCAGACTGAAAGGTCCCAGGTTCAATTCAGGTCAAGGGCAAGTACCTTGGTTGTGGGCACATCCCCAGTAGAAGGTGTGTTGGAGGCAGATGATCAATGTCTTTCTCTCATCGATGTTTCTAACTCCCTATCCCTCTCCCTTCCTCTCTAAAAATCAATAAAATATATTTTTTAAAAGAAAACATGGTTAAAGTCACTAATCATCTGAAAGATGCAAATCCAACCAACACCTGTCAGAATGGCTATCATCAACAAATCAACAAACTTAACAAGTGCTGGTGAGGATGTGGAGAAAAAGGAACCCTTCTGCACTGTTGGCTGGAATGTATACTGGTACAGCCACTGTGGAAGATAGTATGGAGTTTCCTCAAAAAGTCAAAAATGGAACTCCCATTTGACCCAGTAATCCCACTTTTAGCATTATATCCCAAGAAATCAGAAACACCAATCAGAAAGCACATATGTAGCCCTATGTTCATAGCAGCACAATTTACAATAGCTAAGATTTGGAAACAGCTTAAGTGCCCATCAGCAGATGAGTGGATCAAAAAACAGTGGTATTCTACACAATGGAATACTATGCTGCTGTAAAAAAAAAGGAACTCTTACCATTCGCAACAGAATAGATGGACATGGAGAGCATTGTGCTAAGCAAAATAAGTCAGTGGGAGAAAGATAAATATCACATGATCTCACTCATATGTGGAATATAAAGATCAACATAATTTGATGAACAAGAATAGATCCAGAGACAAATGGCAGGGAAAGGAGTAGGGTTTAGAGAGCAACCAAAGGATGCATATTAACATAACTAATGGACACAGACACTGGGGCAGTGGGGACTTGCCTGGGGTGGGAATGGGTGGGGGGAGAGGGGGGGTTGGGGAAAAAGGAGACATATGTGAAACTTTAGGCAATAAAAAAAATGAGATAATCTATTAGTCTGCTTTTCATAAGGGGAAAATGCTCCCTCAACTACATAATTGTCTCACCTTTTGTTTTATAGCAGAGCTTCATGTTTTCATATAGCAAATAAAGATTTGATTGGGAGTGAGGGAATGTCAAGGTACACAGTTTTCTTTTTCTTTCCCAACAGATCTTTGAGGGTTTCCAATCAATTCAGTCAAGGACAAAGTCAATTAATTAGTTTAAAGAGATATCTATATATATAAAACACTAATATGCAAATAGACTGAATGGTGGAACATGCAAACAACCAGTTGCTATGATGTGCACTGACCACCAGTTGGCACGTGTGGAACATGGCAGTGTCAGCCGTGGTGGGATGGTGGAGCAGGTGAGCAGGGGTGCCAGACTAAGGCGGGGTGCCAGTTGCTGTCATTGGGACAAGCCTCTGGTAGTTACACATCACAGTCCTGCTCACCACTTACACCTTGTGCTGGTGTCTGGCGCCATCAGTGGGTACCAGCAGAAGCTATTGGCCCTGATTACCCCTCAGAACTTCTCCACCTCCCCCTGCTCCTGAAGGGCAACTGGAGCCAGCAGCTGCCTCTTGTATCCACTGCTGACAGTGGCTCTGCTTGCAACCACAGCCAATGCTGGAGCCTCCATTTGCACCTGCTGCTGGTGCCTGGTGCCAGTCCCAATTGTTCAGCGCCATCAGCAGGTCTGAGTGGGGCCAGCACTGTCAGCTGT
The DNA here is from genome assembly GCA_027563665.1 of Antrozous pallidus. Classification (NCBI taxonomy): domain Eukaryota; kingdom Metazoa; phylum Chordata; class Mammalia; order Chiroptera; family Vespertilionidae; genus Antrozous; species Antrozous pallidus. Next base: position 42,399,415 of record CM050514.1, on the reverse strand, counting down.
GGGAGCAGCAGCAGTGGGAACAGGAATGCTGGCAGACAGAACCAGAGGCCAGGGCAGGGGCATGAAGGATGGGCCGAGACCCAACCCTGTGCCCACCACAGCCTCAGGGCCCACAGTTCCTTTCAAGATGCATGAATTAGTGCACTGAGCCCCTAGTTTTAAATAAAACAATTAGCACTTCAATCCAATTTTGTAGAGGGTAGGGACTTTACCAAGTTTCCTACTTGTTGTTGAAAGATAATTTTAAAAATTAAAATATAATCTTGAACTGCAAGAGAAATATTTAACTATTTGCAGTGTGCTTATTTTTAACCTACCTCTGAAGAAAGAATGAGAGAGTTTAAAAATATTTTCTCTGTCATTTTAGGAAAATAAATAAATGAAACAAAAACCAAAGGTGGGGAGTAACATTCTCAGAGACATTCTGAAAATCCTCCCTGGCATTTTATAAGACATCCAAATTATATATTAGACTACACATGATCAAAATGAGATATATGTGGTAAACAATTCATCTAAGAGAAGATCAGCACAGTTTTCTTATTCCATATTGAGCATAAACATTCTAATTTCACATTAAAAATTTTTGAAGTCATATATACAGTATACAATTTTGTAAATAAAATCTGAAAACATAAATAATAAAATAATGTAGTGATTCGGAGGTGGTGTTTATTTTTTTCCTAATCTATAAAAAATTAAATACAAACTTAGATGTTTATTTTTTAAGGGGAGAAATGAAGTGAATTTTTAAATAATATTTCTTAGGACAAAAATCACTGTATATATAGTATAATTTAGCACAGCCCTTCAAAATTGCTAAGAGAAGTTTAATGGAGGAATACCATTGAGTATTATTGATCTGTCAAAGAAAGGGAATGCTGTGAACATAAACCAAATTGCACAGCGAGTACCAACCACAGCTTAAAACCGAGCCACCCAACAAATGGAATGAGCATGTGGTGAGCGAGAACTGCAGGAAGACTGATGCATTTAGATAGGAGGGGGTAGATGGGTTTTAGTTTAAATCAGATTGTTGCCCATATCTTAGGTAGCCATCTTCAACCATGCTTCCATTGAAAATATAAATGGAGGCATGGAACAGACCAACATACCTTGATATGAGGTTGGGGAGATGAAGAGAGATAAACCAAAGAATGTACATGCTTATATTCATAGCCCATGGACACAGGCAATAAGGTAGTGAAAACCTGGTGGGGAGAGGTTGGGAAAAAGGGTGTAAAAGGGGGAAAATAGGAGATATCTGTAATACTATCAACAATAAAAATATATTTTAAAAAATCTGTTGTCCCCAAACCTAAGTAATAACACCCCCCCACATACACACACACACATACAACAACAACACATACATGCTAAGAAATGAGTAGAGGACAAAATAACTTTTTAGTGAATGGTAATTTTCTTACTTTCAGAGCCTTTTCTAACATAACTGGTCCTAGGAATTCCCCAATGAACAACTTTGATAACAGTGTTTTCAGCCTCATCGCTAATTGGTCTACTCTTAGTTTTTGCTTTAATTTAAAACCAACGAGGGGAGAAAGTGATTTCAAAAGCCCTGCAATCTGACATGTATGAGTGGAACTGGAAGTACTTTTTTCAAACTTGGATTAATTAGCATTATCAGAAAAACAAAGGGAACAAAGCCACCAGTAAGTAGTGCATTAATCATATTGCTAGTAATTAGTGCCACAATAGAAAGAGAAGGCAAAACAAAGAAGTTGGAAGTAGTTCTGAAACTAGTAATATTTTGAAGGTATCACTAGCTTAGAAATAGACATTCTTGGATGTACAGAGAGGACAAGAGTAAAATAGAATCTCAACAATCACATAAAGTTGGAAGATTCAACTAAATAAGTCTTGAACCCCAGAGTAATGGAGAAATGGATGTATTTATAGCATTTAATACCCTGAGTTAAAAGGGTTGGGGGGTATGAGAAGAACTGGAGGAACAAAATGTAGTTCCATTTGTAAAAGAGAGTAGACTTTCCTACATAATAAAAGGCTAATATGATTGAACAATGGAACGATTGGACACTATGATGCAAACTGACTACCAGGGGGCAGACACTCAATACAAGAGCTGCTCCCTGGTGATCAGTGCACTCCACAGGGGGAGCGCTGCTCAGCCAGAAGCTGGACTCGTGGCTGGAGAGCAAAGGGCAGTGGCAGGGGCCTCTTCTGCCTCTGTGGCAGTGCTAAGGACTGTCATCTTAGGCACTTCCCTACCGGGAACCAGTCTAAGCCATCAATTGGACATCATCTGAGGGCTCTTGGACTGGGAGAGGGTGTAGACTGGGCTGAGGGATCTTTCCCCACCCCTGAGTGCACAAATTTCATGTACGGGGCCTCTAGTGCTATTATAACAGAGCCAATTCTAGCTCTAGCCACACCTCAAATATGCAAGATCATTTTGAAACAAAAAAGTAGTGAGATTCTGTTGTGCTTTAAATACATGATTGGATGACACTGAGAAATACAAAACCTTCCATAGAGTGTTAAAATGTTAAATTAGTTATAATTTTTAATGACTGGAACAAATCAGAGCCTTTGATTTTTTTTGTACCAGAGTCTATTCCAAGACAATCGGGTGGACTCCACTATTTCCCCCATCTTACTGCCTTGAAAGAGTTTCTAGGCTATCACACAAGGAGTGAGAACCCAGGTGAAATCTATCAGAGTCCCTTCATTGAGGAAATAGTTCTGAAAACCAGATGGAGCTTCCATGCCGAATACAAAAATCAAATAATTAGAGTTTGAACTTTCAATCCCCCTCCTATCCTAACCTGTGGAGAGGGGAAGGAGGAGGTGCAGGATATTAAGCTCTATAAAAACTCTTGAATGAGAAGGTTTAATGAATTTCTGACTGGTGAATATGTGGTGATGCACCTGTATTGGGCATGGAAGCTCCATATTCCTTCCCGGTGTTTTGTCCTATGCATCTCTTCTATCTGGATGTTTTTGAATTGTATCCTTTTATGATAAACTAGTAAATGTTTCCCTCCATCTGTAAGTCATTCTAATAAATTATCAAATCCAAGGAGGGGGATGTGGGAATTCAGACCTGTAGCCAATAGGTCAGAAGTCCAGGTGACAGCGCTGGACTTGTCATTGGCATCTAAAGTAGTGCCAGTTTTGTGGAACTGACCTCTTAGCCTGTGGAATCTAATGATATCTCCAGGTAGATAGTGTTAGAATTCAGTTACATTTGGAGGACACCACTCTGTGTCCACTGACAATTGGGGAATTGCCACCAAGCATCTGGTTTGAGCGGAATTGAGAGTAGAGGAGAAAAATAGTTTTCTCGAACATAACAATAGTTTAAATGTTCAAAAAGTTAAACAGAAAGATTGAAAATGTTTAAGAAATTCAGTTCAAACTTCTATAGGTGTAAACTACAATGTGTGAGATAAAAAATACACTGGCTAGGATTGATGAGAGATTAGGAATTGTTGGAGAAATGATGAATGAACTTGAAGATAGTAATCACAACTATCCAAAAAGCAACACCAAGAGAAAAGAGAGTTATAAAAGGCAAACAGAGCATTTGTTTTGAACTGTGAGACAACATTGAGGACAATATTCATATAATTCCTTTTCCTGAATGACAGAAAAGGAGATGAACTGAAATGTATTTTAGAAATAATGGTTGAAAATTTCCCAAATATGATTAAAAAAAATAAACCCATACATCTAAGAAGCTTAATGTGCCCAAGCAAGAGAAACATGAAGTGAATTACCCAAGATAGATCATAATCAAATTGCTCAAAACTAGTGATAAAGAGAAAAATCTTTAAAACAACCAGAGGAAAAAAAGACATGTATTTCTGTTAACACAGAAAGTTAACAGAAATTTTCTCTTTGGACAAAGTGGGAAGACAGTGTAGCAACAACATCTTTAAAGTATTGTAAGAAAACACTGTATCTTGTTAAAAATCTCTTTAAAAACAAGGGCAAAATAAAAACTCAGTTAGATATTCAAAAGCTGAAAAAATTTATTACCTACAGAGCCACACAAGAAATGTGAAAGAAAGTCCCCAGACAGAAGGACAAGCAAGCATGCCAGATAGAAGTATGCACCTATACAAAGAAATGAAGAGTACTGGAAATGGTAACTACATGGGTAAATATATAATTTTTTTATTATTTAAAGAGCTAATTTAAAAGCTAATTATTTAAGTAAAAATAATGAAGATGTGGAGTTTGTAATATATACAAAAATAAAATATATGACAACAATAGCACAAAACTTGGAAGAGAAAAGGAGGTATACCCACTGTAAGTTTAGTATACTATACATAAAGTGGTACTTGAAAGTTAAGTATGATTATTTAAATATTAAAGCAGCTACTAACATCACAAAATGAAGAGTTATAGCTAAAAAGTCAATAGAAAAAAATGGAATATTAAAAAAATATTCACTTAATCTAAAAGAAGCTAAAATAAAAGGGAATAAAAGGATACAAAGAATAAAAGAAAAATAATAAAATAATAGATTTAAATCTAACCTATTAATAATTAGTTCCATGTAAATGGTCTATGCATTCAAATCAAAAGCAGAGATTATCAAACTGGATTTTTAAAAAAGCAAGACAACTTTATTTTCTCTATAGCCCAAGTGCCCTTCAGTGGATGAGTGGATAAATAAATTGTGAGATATATATATATATATATATCCCCACAATGGAATATTACTTGGGCACCAAAAAAATGAAATCTTACCATTTATGACAACATGGATGGAACTAGAGGGTATTATGATAAGTGAAGTAAATGAGACAGAGAGACAAAAGACATTATTTCACTTATATGTGGAATCTAAAGAAAAAACAAAAAAGAAAGACATATAGATGCAGGAAATATATTTTAAATATAAAGACACAAAAAGATAAAATTAAAAACATCAAAAATGGTTAAATTAAAAATATTGAAAAATTGATACATCCTAACACTAATCAAAAGAGAGCTAGAAAAACAATATTAATATCAGTTGATTTCAGAGCAAAGAATGTTATCAGGGATAAAAATCATCATTTTATAATGATAAAGGGATTCATCAATCAAGAAGACATCACAATCCTAAACATTAATACACTGAAAATTTTCCTTTGACTTTATGCAGAGTTAACACCCTCACAATTCAGATCTTTTGTGCTTGCACTATCTATGAATATGCCTTATTATGTTTTCAATCATTCATTCAACAAGTGTTATTGAGGGACCACTGTATGAGACAAGTAGCGTGCTAAAAACACACACTACCTTCTTAACAAACCTATGAGGTTTCACAGGCTGTTCAAACTACCCACACTTAGCTATGAATATTCTGGACCAGACTCATCTGGTCCAGAGTATATGCTGAGGTGTTACATCTAAATTCCAGTTCTTTGATTAGTGTAAACCTATTTTGTTGACTCTGGCCCACTGTGGATTCTCCATATGTGTTAGTTCACCTGTTCCTGTAATTGATTATTTTGAAAACCATTGCCTTTGAATTCTTATAATCTTGGGATGTCACTCTCCTAATTCTCTAAAACTCAGAAGCTCTAATCCCTGTTCCCTGATATAGCCACAGTTGAATGACTTCTGGATGACAAACCAATCTGGCTGTTATACTTCTCCAGTTGTCAGCATGAGTAGGAGCACACCCAAGTGTGCAATGTCAGCCTTCTGAAAGGACCATGTATTATGTAATAATGGTGAAGAAGATGATGCTAATAATAGTAAATAATTTCATGGTGAACTACAGTTTACAAAGGGTTTTACATGTACTATTGAAAATTTAATCTTTACAACAAACCTGTTTGCAAAAATGTTATCATTGGCATCCTCATCTCCATTTTCGAATTGAGAAAATCAAGAACTAAAGGAATCTTTTCAAGATCAGCAGCTTTTAAATGGAAGAGGCAGTAGTAGGATCCATACATATTTAATACCAAACTTTATGCCCTTTATTGATAGTTGTAGTCTGTCCATTTCCCATTTAACATATTGTTTTAAATGTAGCTGAGATGTAGTTACAGGAGATTTGACTTTGGGTGGTGGGCACATGGTGCAATATACAGGTCTTTTAATATAGGAATCCATACACCTGAAAACTAAATGTTCATGTTGACCAATGTCACCTCAATAAATTCCATAAACAAAAAAAATGCACCTGAAGATAAGATTCATGCTTGCTGCTAGCCCTCCAAATTAAAAGTGTATTTCCTCTGATCTTTCAGATTTCCTTTGACCATGTGTAACTGTATAAAGGTTTTTTTATTTAAGTCTGTTTCTAGACTCTTAATAAGTTAATCATCTACTGATGAATAAATACTATGTCTTCATATTTTCTACAGTTAGATGCATATTTGAAAGTCAATTTGGTTTTGCTTTTTTTAAGGATTTATAAAACAACAATTGTATTTTATGAAGCCAAATAATATGTAAAATGAAATAAGATCAGCAGAAGCAAACAGTAACTGTTACCAACTTTCAATCCAAAGCATTCTTCATTGCAAAAGAAAGAATAGAAATTTCTCTTTCTTTAAAAGTGCTATTTTGTTTCCCTGAACCCCTCTAATCCTCCCTCTCTCCTTAAGTTTGGGACAAGTAAACATAACCACAAAAGGAAGAATACAAAGAAGAAAATGTGTATTAAGATATAGTTGTTCATGAAAAAAGAAGGCAAGAAGGAAGGAAGGCAAAAATAAATAAATAAATAAATAAATAAATAAATAAATAAATGGAGAGACTTCCTTTGCTTTCTGCTCATCTCCTACCTTACCTTCCCTCCCACTGTCTCTGAATACTTAGTGGGTTTTCTAAAAGTATTGCTAGGTTCTTTTCCACTAATTATTAGGCTTGGTTGGAAGATTGGAAACAGAAAGCAGTGCAAATCTGAATTTAGAATCAAACACAGGATTCCCAGGCTGTTGCTCTAACCACAGAGGAGTTAGACTAATAATTTCTGCAACTGACTTCTCTCTTCTAATCTGTCAAATCTAAGTTCTTTCACTTGGAAATGTGTTTTATATAGAACTAGAGGCCCGGTGCATGAATTCATGTATGGGTGGGGTCCCTTGACCTGGCTGGTGATCAAGGCCTATTGGGGGAGCTGACAAGCTGGAGGGGAGGGACTCTGGGAGATTGGCTGACTGGCTCCCCAATCAGGGCCTATAGGGCAGGGCCAGCTGGCAGGAAGGAGAGACTGTGGGAGATTGGCTGGAGGGCCCCCCAATTGGGGATGGTGGAGGGCCCAGTGAGGGGGGTAGGGAAAAGGCCATAGGAGGTTGACTATGGGAGCACACTGACCCTCAAGGGGCAGCTCCTGTATTGAGCATATGCCCCCTGGTGGTCATTGTGCATCATAGCAACTAGTTGTTCCAGTTGTTTGGTTGTAATGGTCACTTAGGCTTTTATATATAGAGACTAGAGGTCCAATGAATGAAATTCATGCAAGAGTAGGCCTTCCTTCTCCCAGCTGCTGACATTGGCTTCCCTCTGGTGCTGGGGATCTGGGCTTCCCTCTGGCTGCTGGCAGGCACTCGGGGACCCGGGCTTCCCTCGCAGCTCTGGTTTCATCCATAAAGGTTGAATAATTAGCATAATTATGCTTTTATTATAATAGATGAGAAAAAACTACTTCCCAAGTTTTCTGGGCAGCACTTTGGAATATAATATGTTCAAAGACAAAGCTCAACATTAACAAGAATCCAGACACAGTAGGCAAGCAATCTGTAAGTCTGGAAGCTGGGTGCCAGTTCTAATTACACTGTATAGATGTTGGGAAGTCATGCCTTTCCCTGGATCTCAGTGTCCTTATCTATAAAATGAGGGATTAGACTAGATAACCCAGTTCTAAACTACTGTGTCTCAGATGAGCATTGTAATAAATAAAATAGAAGTGATTATATCAATATGCTTCAAAAGACATTTTATCCTATCACTTATATTCTTTCACTAGGGAAGGAAGAAGAAAACACTAACATGGTCTGATTTAACTTTTCCAATGTGTCACTGACCTTTTAAGCCCAACTATGATAAGGCATTTATTATGAGGACACAGCATTTGGAAGAATTAATGTACCACCTCAAAGTGGGATTGATGCACTTATTGGCAGTAGGGACAATCCTATTTTAACAGTGTCTGCAAGAATAGTGATTCCAAATCCATGCTTCCTCAAGCAGCATTCTGAAGAACAAGTCTTTCTGGAGATTATAGAGTCAGTTATTGAATTTCTAGAACTTAGATTAGAACAACACTGAGCTTGTTTAGAGTCTGGATTAAATGTACAGTTTCTCTTCAGGCTCAAACCTTTTTAGTGTGTTCACCTTTTACACTCTTAAGCCTGCATTACTTATTGATGTTGCCACCTACTCTTATCTTATCTCACCCCATCTTACCTTTCCTTCCCTTATCTCATCCTCTGAAGTCACTGCACTAATTTTAAGACAGCTTCATAACAAAAGGCTTTTGTTTTTAATAGGACCTTTCTAAGTCCTCTTTCCTCTCTACCCTGATGCAAAATGTGCGCTGTGGTTCTTTTCATTCTGAGGTAAGAATTTAGATGGAAGGTGAAAAAAGGGGAACCAAACAAATATTGTGTTGAACATGCGCAGATACGCACATGCATATGCACCCAGACCCAAACCAATCAGAAAAATATGCCGCCCAGAATAGTATAGAAGGCCAGGAAAGCTCATGCCTTTTGTTTAGGCAGGTGCTTGGGAACAAGGAGACATCAGCCAAATTCAAGGCATCATGTGAAGATCTGGCTTCACTCATCGCCCGTTGTTGAGTGCTGGGAGCAAAAATGTAGCAAATAATGCAAAGAAAATCCTTCTAAGAGATCTGGGCCCAGAAACTAATCCAGGCAAGTATGACTTGTATCTCTATAGTTGTATAAGGGCAGGTGGCTTTGGTATTCAATTAGTGAATGGGTGGAATTTGCACCTTGAGTTTAAGAAGAAAGCATTTCAGTTGTGAGTCCCTGAGAACTCGTGAGTAGTGCAGGGCAGTCACTGAATTGCTCGCGGCAATTGCTCACAGCAATGTTAAGAGGTTTGATGGCATTTCTTGGATACTAGCATGCATCACCAAAATGGAGCATGGCATTTGGTGAATTTTCTATTTGTAAATATGAGTGAGAATTTAAAATAGGCTGGTAAAGAGATGGGAACACCTTGGTGGGGATTATCCATTTGAATAGGTGTGTGGCAGGAAGAAAAAGGAGGGGGCATGTTATTTAACATAAAACTTGGAGCTTTCCATTTACTGGCAGAGTGTGAGCATCCACCACTACCAGTGGTCATATGAAAAACCTGTGAATATTTAGTCCTTGTGCCCATTGGAGGCAGGGAGGAAGGGCAACTAACACTCATTAAATACCTGCTACCTGTCAGGCATGGCCCTCTGTGCTGGCAGGCCACTGGCTAGAAAGGAGTGAGGAGGAAGTGGATATGATGGAGGCTTTTGACAGAACTGAGTCCTTATTTCTAGTTTCTTGGCCTGGAGCTGTTCCTGTTTCTTTACATCTTTTCTTTTTTTCTCTTCATCATGTGGAGTTATCTTGTCACATGTCTCTGAGGCTCTGCCTTGACTTACCTAAGTGGAAAATAAGGAAGGTGTGAGGATTGTGTCAGTCTCACCTCCCCTATCCACTGAGGCGGGGGGGTAGGGGGGGGGTGGGAGCGGAAAAGCCAGGGGAGTGGATATTGAGGTACCAATGCTGGTGACCTGAGGGCTTGGGTTGAGGAAGATCTACTTTTGGCTCCTAGGCTTGCCACTTACAGGTCATGGAATCTCAGGCAAATCACTGTTTTATTTGATCTCTGCAGCTTAGTGTAGTATTTGGAAAGCTCAGGTTCCAGAGCCAGCCAAACTGGGTTTAGATCCAGATTCCGCAACTTGCTGGCTCTGTGACTTTGGGCAAGTTACCCAACCTCTTTGCCTCATTTCCTCATCTATAGAATAGGGATGATAATATCGCCCCCATAAGGTTTGTGAGGATTAGAGGAGATACTGTGTGTAAACTGACAGTACAATATCTAGCATATAGAAGTGCTCATAGTTTGTTTTTTAACTGTTTCTAGGAAGTTTAACTGTACCTTACAGGTTCTCTATTGTCTATCTTGGAGAAATAATTTTGAGCACCTATTTTTCATCTTGCTAACTAGTTAAGGGCTATTTATATTCTTTCTTGTTTGTTTCTTGCCATTACTGGTTCCTTCTTAGGTTACAAAGAAATCATTCTGCAGAATAATAATGGTTCTTTGAATTCCTACATGAGTTTCTCTGAGTCCCTGTGGCTTTTTAGATCAGGTAAACCACATCTGAACCACAGCCAGCAGTTCACGGTGACAGTGGCTAGGTTATTATTATCAACATTTCATACACAAGGAGCAAGAATCATAGAGAGCATGTGGAATTCACTGCCCACTGCTGCATAGGGCATGGAAGGTGCTCTGATCTTGACCCCGGCTCACCACTGAGCACACACCAACCTCATTAGCTGTCCACATTTGCCATTTTCTGAACTGTCACAGTCTAAAACAATGAGAAAAATGACTGATTTCTTCCCTATTATACAAAGCACTTTGGTATTGTGATGATGATATTACATACATATCAAATGGATGGGAAAAAAAGAATCTAGAAGGCAGAAGGCAATGTCAAGCATGCAAAATAGGGTTACTGACATGGAAATTCAATGATATCTAATTCCCTTTGTGCCAGCACTATGTAAATATATAAGTAGGGGAAGTTCTGTTGAAACATTTCTTACCCAGAAATCGACACAAGCCATTATGCTCAATTAATATTTGACAATGGAGGCAAGAACATATAATGGAATCAAGACAGTCTTTTTAATAAATGGTGTTGGGAAAATTAGACAGATACTAGACCACCAACTTACACCATACAGAAAAATAAAAGTCAAAATGGAGAAAGGACTTAAATGTACCAAAGGCACCAAAATAGCAGACATTTGTCATAGCAATATCTTTACCGATACAGCTCCTAGAGCAATAGAAACGAATGAGAAAATAAACAAATGGAACTACATCAAAATAAAAAGCTTTGGCATAGCAAAAGAAACAATCAACAAAACAACAAGAAAATCCACTGCATGAAAAACATATTTGCCAATGTTATCTCCAACATTTACAGGAAACTCATACAACTTAACAAAAGGAAGATAAACAATCAATCAAAAAATAGGCAAAGGACCTATATAGACACTTTTCAAAAGAAGACATTAAAAAGCCAAGAGATATATGAAAACATGCTCAAAGTCACTAATCATCCAAGAGATGCAAATCAAAACAACAATGAGTTACAATCTCACTCCTGTCAGAATGGCTATCATCAACAAATCAACAAACGACAAGTGCTGGAGAGGATATGGAGAAAAAGGAACCCTCCTTCACTGCTAGTGGTGGTACAGCCACAGTGAAAAACAGTATGGTGTTTCCTCAAAAAATTAAAAATGGAACTCCCATTCGACCCAGTAATCTCACTTCTAGGAATATAAGTCCAAGAAATCAGAAACACCAATGAGAAATGATATATGCACACTTATGTTCATAGCAGCACAATTTATAATAGCTAAGATTTGGAAACAGCAGATGAGTGGATTAGAAAATTGTGGTATATCTAAACAATGAAATACTACACTGCTGTAAAAAAAAAAAAAAAGGAAATCTTACCATTTGTAACAGTATGGATGGAACTGGAGAGCATTATGCTAAGTGAAATAAGCCAGTCAGTGAAAGAAAAATACCACATGATCTCATTCATTTATGGAATATAAAGAACATTATAAATTGATAAACAAAAATAGATACAGAGGCAAAGAAGCATCAAATAGACTGTCAAACTTCAGTGGGAAAGCTGGGGAGGTTTGGGTAGTGGAGGTAAGAAATCAATCAAAGAACTTGTATGCATAACCAGTGGATGTAAGACACTAGGGAAGCAGGTGAGGGCATGTGTGGGGGGAGGGAAGGGAGAAGGTCAATGGGGAGTAAAAAGGAGACATATATACTACTATTTGTAAGACTTTAAGCAATAAAATAAAATAGTAATTTCTGTAGAAAAAAGGAACATTTTTAATTATTACAAAATACCATTGTATTTTGAAGATCAAAATTTCCAATTTACATGTTTTATTTCCTTATTTTACATATACATTTTCTTCAGGGAAATCTATTTCCATTCTTCTACTATATGCACTTTTTTTCCCAGATGATTTCTTTAATAAAAGAAACTTTTTTTTTTCATCACCAAAAAGGACTTATTTGGAAAAAAGGAAAGGTTGTAAGCCAATACATGCAGATATGGCGAGTCATGCACACACTGCCCAGCATGGCAAGATGGGAAGTAGTTCTAGAACATGGGTCTGTGGGAGGAGCTCGGGCTTTTCACACTTATCACAAGAATCCTACAGAAGACCTTTACACTTATAATAAAGCTCTGTGGTTATAACTCTCTCCCTCTTACCTTCCTTTTCCCTTTCTATAAAACATTTTTTTAAATCATGTCCTTTGATTTCTGAGGAAATCAACTTTCTGATTTAATTTCTTAAATGATCAATGTTAGCAAATAAGAAACCATCAAAGGAAAGTGGTGGCCACGTGGTACACCCTCTTGTGTAACCACATTCATGAGACCTGCTGTGGCTCTGCTCACCCAACTTGCACTGAAGCGTTAACGTGGATCCTGTTTTAGCATTGATGTGTGTGTCTACGTGTGCATTTTTGTGTCATTTTCACATTGTCCATACAGATTCAAAGAAATAATTATATGTTTATTTTTTTCCAATTTGAACATTGCTTTAATTATTTTGAAACTCATTTTTCATTTGAGTGCCATGTGCCCTTTGATAAGAGATCATTCCCCTGTTTTCATATCTCACTGCCAAAGGGACTTGCTGGTTATCTCTGATTGCAGGCAATTCGAACTTTAAGTAAGCCTGTCTTTATCAACTACTGTTTTAACAGCTGATTAATTAGTGCTGTGGAGATTCAGGGGAGACCTTTATCTGAAGAGCAGTTCAGCCATTAGCAAAGGAAACTTCCTTGTGCACCAGCAGCTCAGATAACAAGGTAAGATAATAGTTCACAATCCTTCTCTGGCTAATACAAACAGAAGCACTCCCTCTTATCCCAACACAGGGGCCAGAGAGAAATGCTCAACCGAATTCTCAAAATACCATGAACATCACTGGCAAAAACTAACAGTTTCTGTGAGTACTTTTTAGAAGAATACCGTGCAATATAACAGAACAGTTGACACTCAGAAACTCAAATAATATTGGATAGCTGTTGGCTATTCACAGGAGGACATCCAGCTCCAGCAGGATTCAGCAGTGAACCTAGTGGGATTTGTCTAGTCAATTGAAGAATTAGTCTGTGAGCCTGGAACCAGCCTTCTTATTAGCTATGGACTTTTGGACAAGATTGTAACTCAGTTGCCTTCTCTGTAAAATAGAGATCATAACAGAACTTGGTATTATTGTGAAAATTCAGTAATTCAGTGCTTCCAATGCTCTTAAGATTTGTCTGACATATGAAACAATACTCAACAGATATTCATATCATTATGAAGTTAGGAAAGATGCAAGTATTTTGGCTCTTCGAATCCTAATAGGATTAACCAGAGGAAATGAAATACAACCAGACAGAGTCTAGGGCTGTGATTGGGCATAGATTTTTAAAACTATTACACCAGCCCACTACCACTATTATGACTTCTACTAGCAATTATCAAACCATTATAGTAAGAGTTAACATTATTCTTATTTATTTTTGTTAAATTTATTGGAATGACATTGGTTAGTAGGATCATATAGGTTTCAGGTGTGGATTTCTATGTTACAAGATCTGTATATTGCACTATGTGCCCACTGCCCAAAGTCAAATCATCTTCAATCACTATGTATTAGAACCCCTTTATCCATCACCTTCCTGCGTCCTTCTCTCTATCAACCACCACACTGCTGTTTGTGTTTACAAATTTTAGTTTTATATCTCACATAATAGTGAAATCATAAGGTTCTTAGTTTTTTCTACCTGACTTATTTCCCTTAGCATAATACTCTCAAGGTCTATCCATGTTGTGAGTTAACATTATTCTAAAAATTATATTCTTTTCTATAACTATAAAGCATTTTGCATAGATTAACATATTTAACCTCCACAATCCTAGGATGCAGATACTATTTTTAATCCCATTTTACAACTGATAGAATTGAAACTCAGAGAACTAAAATGACCTGCCCAAGGTCACACAACTTATGATTCTGAAAGATTTTTTACTCCAAGTATTCTGGCTGCAGACTACCTGTAATCACGATTGCAATCCAATTACTGCTCCATCCTTGTGTGTGGATGCTCATAGAGGTGAAGTCACTTATACAAGACCCAAGCCTAATAAGGAACTGTGCTCAAACTCAAAGCTAGATCCTACCCCCCAACCCCTGCCCAAATTTTTACTTGTACTATGTTGCCTCTTCAGTATGGAAGTTTGGTAAAAGGGAATGTTCAGGGTTAGTAAGAGCAGAGACATGCCTGGGAACACAGGATTGTGGGTTTGACTCACTTTCTAGTCCTTGGGATGCCCCCAAAGGCTCTGGCCTTTGTTCTGAACTTGTCTCTCCCATCACTTTATACTGGTAAGAAGCAAGGACCTTGCCTCATTCATGTTGCATTTCCAAGCCTAACAGAATTAGCACCTAGAAAGGAAGTCAATCCAGAGGAAGGAGATCTTATTGAAATTACTCAGTACAGAACAATCATGAGAACTGCTTGAAATAAATTATTACTTCTAAAAGATAGAAAATGATTTAACACTTTTAACAGATGAGTTCAACAAACTATTTCAAGGCTGACACAGGGCAAAAGCTCAAGACAGCTTTTTGAGAGGAAGAGAGTAAGCCAAGCAAATGGAGGTGCATCACATTTCGGAGGAAGCACCATGCCATTTGTGCTTGAGGTTATCTTTTCCCTTTATACAATATTGAATGGTCCATAGAAATAAGTTTAGCAGTGCTTTTCTGAATATAAAAATTATAATTTTGAGTGTAAAACACCAAGTCATTTTTGGAGCGCATAGATCTCTAGTATAAATCTCGGCTTCTTAATTCTTCTAGACCTGCCTAGGAAATTGTAAACCACTTTTCCTGCTGAATTTCTCAAAAGATCAATCTCTGGTCATCTGGTGTTAGATGCATCAAAGTAACTAATTGACCTCCTTTAAGACATATCCCCAAATTTCAATCCCTCCGCGGAGAAGGAAATGTCACATCAATTATGGAAGCAAGTTGGCAGGGGGACTGGAATTAGGACTGGGCTAGAGGACTTGAAAACGTGTTCAGCTCTTGCATAAACATTTATAGAGTACCTAATGCGGACAAGGCCCTGGGGGAAGCAGAGATGAGACCCGAGTGCCCTTTCCCTCCAGGAGTATCCAGTTACAGCATGAATAACAAGAAGGCAGCGGGTGTTAAGTGCCATAACAGATGAGCAGGTGAAGTGCTAGGGGAGCTGGGGGCTCAGAGAAGGCGATCAGTCCAGGTTCTGTTCCCTTGTCATCAGCACTTCCTGTCTGTGGCTTTTCCTAAGAGTAGAAACAGAAAAATGTCACGCCAGATGAAAATGTTTTCTGAGCAGCACCAAGAATAAGTAATGTATTGGTGAAAGTGTACGTGTGTGTAAGAGATGTTTATATTACCATTATTTATAAATACCCAAAAAGGAGGAACTTGGCACAGAGGACTTATTGATGGGCTGTTATGCAGTTATTAAAGCTTTATATAGATTAATATTTAACAAGGGAAATACGCTATATTACAAGGATTTCATGCTTGAAAACAATTATGTGTGTGTGTTAATATATTATAGAAGTTTGAAGGCATACATAGCAAAAGGTCAAATTAGCTATGGTTATCACTGAGTCAGAGAATTATTAGTGAGTTTTGTTCACTGTGATTTTCTGTTTTCCAAGTTTTTATAACTAGCATGTATGATTTTAGTATTAGTATTAAAAAAATACATTCATTCTGATAAGAATTCACTATAGCTATCTCTCCTCAAAATTGCATTCTCAGAGTCCACACACTTTGGTCAGTCAATACGAGCCTCCTACTAGATTGATTTCATTTGTTCATGAGAAAACATCTTCCTTTGGATTGTCCTACTGTCTTGGCTATGGCAGTGTCTGAAACCGTACTAGAAAAGCCTTTTGGTCAGTTCTCCACATAACTTGAGTTTTTGCCTGTCCATGTTTCTTATTTCTTCATCATGGGAATTTTTTCTCTTAATTCTGTTTAAATATTTGTATGTTGGTGCCATAGTTGCTTATCTTGTTTTCCCAGAGATCTGTCGTGGGGATATCCAGGGTGTGGATGGTAATGGTCATGGTACCTGATTACACCCTCTCCCCTAGGCTGCTCCTGGAATGTTGAGCTCCCAGGCCCCTCCCATGGGTGCCAGTCCCAGATGGCTTGGGTCCCTAGAAGGCAGAACTGTGAAAATTTGCTTCACTTCTATGGCCCTTCTCCCTGCCTCTTCCATATTACCATCCTTTACCCTGTTTCACCACCATTGTCACTATTTCTCTGGATAAGCTCACCTGTAGAGAGTCCTGAGGTGTCTTCAGAATTGACAAGGGGTGGAGTGTTTCTTGGTTATTTGATCCTTTGAAACAATTCCTGAGTGGTTTGCAGGACCAGGTTTATAGATCTATGATGTATGTAGCATAGAACTCCATGCTCAGAAGGTCCATATACTTAGCTTACTGCTCTGCTCTTGCTGTCTTAAGATTCTTAATAACTTTTGAATAAGAAACTACATTTTCATTTTGCATTGGGCCCAGCAAAATTATGAAGCTGATCCTGATGGTTTGGTCTCTAGCTATAGCCTTGTTTGGAGAGGCAGAGTAAAAAGAGTATGATATCTGAAGTCAGGTCAGTCCTGTGTTTGACTCTCAGCTCTGCCACTTAGCTGTGCAATCAAGTCTTAGTTTCCCCATCTGTAAAATAAGTATACATTAAAAATGAGCATGTATAAGGCTTCTAATATATAATAGAAATAAATAATACTACTTTCAAATTATTATTATTGAACAGTTAAGCTTTAAAACACTCATCCCTGCAAATGTAACCTTGCTCTTTCAGTTTACCATTCACTTGATTAAGGTCACATAAATTAGTTTTTTAATGCCCAAGCCTAATAGTGTCCAGGACATCATCAAATACAATCTCATGCCAACCCTGAACTAAAGGACCAGGACCAAGCTATCTGAACTCAGCATGTCTCCCTGACATCCTCCCTATGACTGCCTGGGTAGTCTTTCTCTTTCCAATTGTTCTGGATTATCAGCCTAAGGATTACCTGAAACTTCCATGTTTTCTTCCTTCCTCTCCTAGGTGATAGAGGGAGTCCTTCTTCAAATAGAACTTCTATTGAATGACTCTGATAATTTGAAATTTCTGAAATTAGCATTTAGGTTCAATACCTTCCCTGCCCTAGCTCCATACTTGCTTTTAGGTCACACTTAGTGTTAGATCTGCTTTTGCTCCATTGCCTATTATCTAAGCTCCAGTGGTAAGAGTACTTCCTTGCACAGTAGTTGACATTTTAATACAATTTCATCATTTTCAGAACATTCATTCCATTTTTATGCCATTTGATCCTTGCAAATATACTAAGAGGGGATTAGAATGAACTCCATTTTCTCAAATAAGAGAATGAACACTAGCAAGTGACTTATCCTATCTAATAAAAGAGTAATATGAAAATTGACCATACCTCCACTATACCCACAGCCATGCCCACCAGCCACACCCACCAGTCAATCAGGAGCGAGTATGCAAATTAACCCCAACCAAGATGGCTGTAGCCACAAAGAGAGCAGGACAGAGGCTTGGGTTTCCCCAGTGATGGAGGTTGCCAAGCTTTCCACCTGCCCTGGCCTGCCTTGGCCTCTGCTTAAGTCTACAAAGTTGCAATTATGGAAGATAAATAAATCCAACAGAAATGGCTGTGGCCACAGAGCAAGCAGGAGGTTTGGCTTGCTCTCCAGGCTACAAAGTTTCAATTGTAGAAGATAAATAAATCTCAGATACCAGGACCTCCACTTGGGTCGCTGGGGGGGGCATGGCCAGCCTGCAAACCACCATAGGCTCCTTGCCAAGGCTGCCCCACACTCCAAGGGAACCCCCATCCTGATCCGGGACACCCTTCAGGGCAAACTAGCTGGCCCCCACCCATACACCAGGTCTCTATCCTATCTAATAAAAGAGTAATATACAGACTGACCATCACTCCAACACACAGGATGACTGCCCCCATGTGGTCAAAGATCCTGCCCCCATATGGACACAAGATGGCCACAACAAGATGGTCAGTAAGGGAGGGCTGTTGGGAGGAACC
The DNA here is from genome assembly GCA_027563665.1 of Antrozous pallidus. NCBI lineage: Eukaryota > Metazoa > Chordata > Mammalia > Chiroptera > Vespertilionidae > Antrozous > Antrozous pallidus. The sequence goes on along the minus strand of CM050514.1, from coordinate 42,380,977 downwards.
AGACCTGTAAGGGAGGGCTTTTGGGGATAATCAAGCCTGCAGGGGAGGGCAGGCTGGCAGAGGAGGGAAGTTGGGGGTGACCGGGCCTGCAGGGAAGGGCAGTTGCTGGAGGGCAATTAGGGGCAAACAAACTGGCAAGGGAGCAGTTAGGCATCAATCAGCTGGCAGAGGAGTGATTAGGGGGTGATCAGGCTGGCAGGCAGAAGTGGTTAGGGACAATCAGGAAGGCAGGCAGGCGAGTAGTTGGGAGCCAGCAGTCCTGGTTGTGAGGGATGACCAACTACCCTCGAGGGCTCCCAGATTGGAGATGGTACAGGCTGGGCTGAGGGACATCCCCTGCCTCTGGTGAATGAATTTCGTGCACCAGGCCTCTAATTCAAGAATATCCAGCAAGCTGGTGATAAGCCAAGTGTAGGGAAAATAAGTCTCATTCATTCATTCACTCACTCATTCACCCATTGAATTGCTACAGGGCTTGGTACTGAGCATACAATGGCAGTGATAGGTCAGAAAGTGCACTTACCCACAGGCATCTTATAGTCTTTTGGGAGAGAGTGGTATTAAGCAATTAATCACAATAATAAATGTGAACTTTTGATTGTGATAAGTACTGGGAAGAAGAGATACTTAAGGCCAGATTCTGACTGGTCAGGAAATCTCTCAATCAAGCTGCTTCTTTGAAAAAAGGAAAATGCAACTCTATTTTAAAACTTTTATTTATTTGCCTAAAGTATTTCACTGAAAGCAAAACAACTAATTTCATTGGGTAGCTATCAAGCACTTAGAATCTTCTTTCCTTTCAGCCGTTCTCATCACTATTGTTTCCCCAGGTAGTAAGCTCTGGTAGAGTGATGAGTCATGGGCTCAGAGATTTGAGAAATATTGGACTATTTAGATCATTGGAAATTAAAAATGTGTGTGACCTTAACCCTGAAAGCTTGATCTAGAGCTTCATGCCCTGCAGCACCCACTTGCTGGGGCACCAAAGGCAGGGATGGCATTTAAATCTGGTGCTGAGGACCCTCCTGGCTTACTACCATTTTGATCTTATCCTGACATTTGCTTATTTATCGGGGGGAGGGGGGGGGAGAAACACATCCCTTTCCATACCATGCAAGACACTGGAAACTGACTAGAAAACATGAAGGATGAGGTCCCTGGGCCCAGGAGCTTATTGAAGTTGGACACTAAACAAATACATGCATGAAAATATAACTGCAAAATATGATAAGTTCTATGAAGAAAAGAGACCATTACACAGGAGAAGAATAAAAGGGACACCAAGCATGGCCTCTCTGAAGAGAAAATGACAATTGAGCTGAGATGTGAAGAACAAGATGGAGTTCATGCAGGTAAACTGAAAGAAGATGAGCTTTCCAGGCAGAGGAAACAGTGTATGTGAAGAGGTCTGGGAAAGAGAGGAGCACAGAGGAAGATAGATAGATGTAAAGTGCACCTGAAATGGCAGTTATTGGTGGTATTTTCCAAAAGCCTAAACCACTGGTCAGTAAACTGCGGCTCGCGAGCCACATGCAGCTCTTTGGCCCCTTGAGTATGGCTCTTCCACAAAACACCACGGCCTGGGCGAGTCTATTTTGAAGAAGTGGTGTTGGAAGAAGTTTAAGTTTAAACTTAATTTCTTTCTCAAATGAAATTTCAATCGTTGTACTGTTGATGTTTGGCTCTGTTGACTAATGAGTTTGTCGACAACTGGCCTAAACCAAATGCCAATAAATACTAAATTCAAAGTACACCTTGCATACTTCAAAAGTTTCTTTGGGTGTGTGCAATTTAATAGATGGAATCTTTACAATGGTCTATACTATTGCAATATTCAGAAAGTTTCCCTTTTGTTTGGTTTTGGTCCCATCTATACTAATAAAGGGGGAATATACTAATTAGACCAGTCGACTAGATATCTTCCAGTCGTCTGGTCCTCCTTCCAGACAAAGCCACAGTGACAGGTGTTGAGGCAGAGGCGGTTAGGGGCTATCAGGCTGGCAGAGGAGTGGATAGGAGAGATCAGGTTGGCAGGGGAGAGTAGTTAGAGGCTATCAGGCAGGCAGGTCGAGGCAGTTAGGGGCAATCAGGCAGGCAGGCAGAGGGGTTAGGGGAGATCAGGCAGGCAGGCAGGTGAGTGGTTAGGACTCAGGGGTCTGAGATTGCAAGGGGGATGTCTGAGGTGTCCTGGATTGGAGAGGGTGCAGGCCGGGCTGAAGGACCCCCCACTCCATGCACGAATTTTGTCCATGGGTCTCTGGTTTATACATAAAGTAGTTCGAATGCTTAAGACTGTTTTTCCCACCTTTGGCCTATACATCCCACCATTCCTTATATCAATTTTGAGCTTGTATTTGCAGTACTAAGCTTTGAAACAGAACTTCAGCTTTCTGTCACTACCTAGAAGGGGCACAAATCCCTGATACTCTCCCAACTGTCTGAAAACTCCTATTCTGTCTTTACCAAGTTATGGCTTATTTCTCTTGGCCAAGAGCATGTCACTTTAGTGTGGCCCTGAAAGCAGTTTTATAATCTGAAGAATAAACAGATTGCTTGTCAAATTCTTTTAGTCTGTCCCATCGTGACCTACTAACATTTACACTGCTTTGTGGAAACATGGCAAAAGCAGTGTGTGTGTGTGTGTGGGGGGGATGGGAGGTTGCCTACATGAACTATTTCCATTACGGAAAAATGTGATTATAATGGCTTTCACCCTCACCTCAAGGCCGCCCTCACCTCAATGCCAGAACCATCCAAAGACAAAGGGACTAATGCTCAGTAATCATTCAAACTTTGAATCATTTTAGAAAATTCCCTTGATAAATAGATATGTGAATGAGATTTTTTTTTTTAATGAAAACCTTCCACACTAAAGCCATTTAAGGGACTCATTTTTTCCTTATTGTATTTGGAGAGATGTCGAATATGCATTTCTAAAAATCCATGATTTTTAAATTACAAAAGCTATGGACATAGAGAAATAAGTGTTTTTAGCAATAAAGAAAGGATTTAGAGAATTCTACAATGGCATTGAGAGGTCATGTAGTGCATTGCTCCATCTCAGCTTCATTCCCTTCTCTTGGTAAGCATGTCCAAACACAGGATCCTTCCAGGGTAGGTCCTTCTATTCCATCTTTAGACAACGAGGATCATTTGGAAATCCTTCCTAACATGGAACCAGAATTCACCTTTATTTCCTATCCACTGGCTACATTTCTCTGCATTGGGCACCACAGACACTCTACTGAAATATTGTCAAGGAAAGAACAGTGAACTCAATTTCTTTAGGCATCTGGTTTGAATTAGCTACTTCACAAATCTTTTTTTTCCCATAACTGGCACCAAATTTCTTTATAATTAAAAAACACCCCATATTTTCACCTTATAAACAAAAAGTTCCAAAGATCTTCATGTAGAAAATACTCCAACGGTTTCTTATTCTGGGGAGGCATGTTTCCTTCTAAGGGCTTTAAATAGAAAATCAATATTTTTCTGAACATAGTGATTCAATTTTTTTTCTTTTCACGATTGCATGTTGAAATTTTAGGAAAATGTTGTTACTTAACCAGTGACATGACAGTGAGAACCAATGATCTCTGCTATGTGATGACTGAATTCCACCACAGCTTTGCTCCTGCTAACGCCTGGTAGTGCAGTCCATCCTCAAAGAGCCGGTGATTGCTGGTCCAAATAATTGCTGGGCTTAGCTGCCAGATTCATTCAGAAATTGCTGGTATTGTCCTCTGTAAAATGATATGCTCCTATGATCTCTCTCTCTTTTCAGCAAACCAGAATCCTGGATATAATTTGATCTTCATTATGGAGAGAGAGGCTGAATCAGATAATAGAAGACCTGAAGAGTTTAAGTAACAGAGGATCAACCTCATGTTCCCCATCCGGCTCTGCTCCCCAGCTGAGGTAGTTGTTTGAGGCTCAAGTTAATTTGATAGGAACTGGGGAAATAATATTTTGAGTCCACAACTTGAAGCTAAGGGCTTTCCCTCGCTAAACCTCCCAACCCCCGAAATCTACCCAAATCTTAGATTTACATCTTACAATGGGAGTTGCCAAGACTGCTTCTTTGCACAAGTAATGCTCCTCTCCTGAAGCCCACAGGTAGCAATTTGCCACATCCTCTGCATTTGACGGAGGGCTAGGAATTAGAGGAGGTGTTTTGCTCTCCTGTCACTTGTCTCTTCACAGTATAATTATCTGAGTTCCTAGGTGCTGCACTGATACGTGAAGAAATCCTGAGAAGAAATACAATATGTCTTCATTGTCTTTCATCATTAGCCCTTGATTAAGTATGTCTTACCCTTGGCTAAGGTAGCATGGGTGGAATAAGCCATGGGCTGCAAGCCAGAAGAGGTGAGTCTTAATCTCTTTTCCACAAGTATTAGCCATTTGTCTTAGTCAAATCACTTACTATCTTTGAGCTTAGTATTTTCTTCTATAAAACCAGAGAAATATATTGGATTATTTCCGAACTTTCTCTGGGCTAATTTTTTTTATTCTGTGATTATAATTTGTACTCAAAGTCTTGATGGAAAAACATATCTAAATACCAAGTAATGGTGGTTAAAATCAGTCAGTTAATGTGATGACAATCTATTGAGGTATCCTCCTTAAGGTAATTTATAATTTTACCTGCCTTTTTTTAGTTGGAAGTGCCTCTTAGGGGGATTTTGAAGCAACCTATGCATTTCACAGTCTTTTTATTAAATGTTATTATATTTACTATTCGTTTTATCTAGCTATAACTAAAAGTAGTGAGACTAGTTTCTAAAAGCCACACCCAAAAACGTCTCATTGTGTGTCATACATTATGTCCTCCTCTCCACAGAAAAATCATATTTTGCCCTGGTCATTGTGGCTCAATTGGTTGAGCATTGTCCATGCACTGACAGATTGCTGGTTCAATTCAATTCAGGGTACATGCCTCGGTTGCAGTCTCAATCCCTAGTAGGATACATGCAGTAGGATACATGCAGCACATTCAATGTTTTACTCTCACACCAATGTTTCTCTCTCTCCCACTCTTTTCTTCTCTCTCTAAAAGTCAGTTCAAGGGGAAAGAAAGAAAAGTCATATTTTAAGAATTTATAGAATATAATAAATCATTTATTTCTTGTACCCAGCTCTTTTTGTCATCTATAGAGAGAGCAAGTAAAACAAACAAAAGCAACAACAAAGAACCTTCTTCAATTAAATCCAGGTCTTAAGTAATAATAGGCCATATTTCATGGTGCTTTAAAATTCTTTAAATTATTTTCACATAAATTATTTTATTAGCTTTTGCCATTACCCTCATAAAGTACAGAGAAGGGTAATGCTATTCTCATTTTATAAGTGAAGAAATGAAAACTGGGCAGTAAAACTTGGTCCCTGGGATCTTGGCATTGAAGACAGAATGCCATCAAGTGGGATTTTCTTTTGAACAGATGTTAGCATTAGGAAACATTACATTATCCTTGCTTTTCCTGAAATTAAAAATCATCAAATAAATTATAAAAGCAAGCTCCTTGGGTCTCAGTGGCTTATGTCTCCTATATGGTGTCAGGTACCCATGGTCCATGCTTTTGAAGGAGATTTTTTATAATCTTGACTGTGACTAACAATTACAGTCTGTAGTAAACACATAAGAAAATGGCATTCAAAGCTCTGAATGAGCTAGAAATTCCATGAAGCCAGCTTGGTGGATTTCCTAGGTCACTGATGGTGACTAAAACACAATATACTTGCTAAGAGAAGAGTCTACTGAATAAAATATGGCTTTGATGCACTCATATGTCTAAAATATTTTTAAAGAATGGATTGGTTTTTTTTCTGCTTGAATTTTAGATTGAAAAATGAGTGACATTGTGCCATATAAGTGTGGGTTGGTTTGGGATTTTTTTCTTATCTCCTAAGATACCTGGAGTTGAGCGGCAAGATGGTCATAGTGGTAGAGACATTTTAAGAGTTTCTCAGTGTAATTCTTTACAGCCTGAAGAGACATCTCATATAATGTGCGTGACCCCTGCACACTTCCTACAGGCCACCTTACAGTTCCTTGCTTGAGGCCTTTGCCGAATCCATCCCAACTGTGAAATGACTCCTCTCCATGAAGCCCTGGAACAAAGAAGCTCACTCTCTGCTTCCTAGTAAGCCTTGCTGCGCTACCTAGAATTGTGGTTTAGCTCCACAGCCTTGATCTTTTGCAAACAATATAATTTCTTTTGAATGAAGATAATAGCAAGCAAGGGTACTATCACTATTACTCTCTCTGTCATTTTTTTTCTCTCCACAAATGTTTCAAGGTTTTGGAGGTAGAAAGACAAAATTCAGATTTGCAGGTCAATAGTAACAACTTCGGACAAAACTTCTTCAATAAAGCCTCACACGTTGATTTCACCTATTTGAAAGCAATAACTTGCAGAGACAAGTAACAACTTGCAAAACTTGTTGACTTTGTCATCTGATTTCTTAAGGGAAATTCCAAGTAGGTTTGGATTCTAACATTCTCTGTTTCATGGTGCCTTAGTAAAGTAAAATATTTCAGAAACGTTAGATCTTAGGAGAATGCAATCTTAAATATTTATTTAGTGAAAGGAGATATAATTCATAGGACAGAGCTGGAAGTATATGAATGAGTTTGGAGTTTACGTGAAATCACTGTTTCAGAACCCCCTTACTATCTTTGGCTGGGAAAATTCAGGTTGATCCAACTTCTTGGAATGCATCAAAATTATAGAAACTTGTAATAGGAATACGAATCACTGTCACTGAAGATTTAGAGGGTCCTTAGGTGTCTGACTATCTAATCTCCTTTATGGTAGAGGAATCTCCTCCATAAAAGCACAGTCTCTGCTTGGGCATCTCCAGTGATGGGGAGTTCACACTTCACAAGGCAACTCAGCTCATACTGAATAGTTATTTTCTGAAACTTCTTCCTTGAATTATAATTTTCATTCCATTTTAACTCCCATCCAGTTCTAGTCTTTGGAATATTGTGAGTAAAATAATTCCCTCTTCTCCTAGACATCACATTTAGGGGCAAATGTAATAACCTTGAGTATTTGCTTCTTTGAGATAAATATCCCTCTAAAATAAAAAAAGTTTTTCCTAAAATAGGCTACCAGAACTTTGACTTAAAAAATAAACATATGAGGGTTTGAGGAATCCAGTGATTGCTATTAAACAACCAAAATTCCAATATGAAACTGTATTGCCTGTCCGGGCACCCAACCTTACCATGCAATGTGCTTAAATTCAAATTAACCACCATTATGTTGGACTGTGGACTGGACATTATTTCCGCCCTCAATTTTCTTCCTTTGCCACTTGTTCAAAGTCCTAGGTTGTCTAATCATCCCATCTGGTCCCCCAAAGGATGAAAATGGAAGAACAAGGACATTCTGCGGCTGCTGATGCCCTCTCCTCTCAAGGACACAGTGGAAGTGCCAACTTGGGAAAGAGGCAAGAGGTGAGCTGAGTAAAAGCCAGCTGGTGAAATAGCCTCAGAAAATTGAGCTGTTTGGTATGGTCTAGGTGATGCCATTTGGTCCTTGGAAACTGGATTATTCAGTCCCAGTATGAGACGGTATCTTATGTCTTGGGATCCTCTTTGCTTACCACACACCCATAACCAGTGGACCAGGTATCTCTCAAAAATGGCGATGTTCTCCTCCTGACAAGCCTCACCCAGATTCCCACTGCCAACCTGAAGGGCATGGTGGGAGAATTCTTCAGCAACCTGGCACTGACTGTCTGGAATGGAGGAAACTTGTTGGTTCCCTGCTACCCATTGGGGGTCATCTATGACCTCCTGGATTGCCTACACCAGTATATCCACTCGGCTGGCCTCTCAAGCATCCCCTTCCACTTTAGCTCCCTCAAGTTTTCCCAGATCTTTACTGAGTGGCTTTGTTACAAGCAGATGAAGGTATATCTCCCAGAAGATGTATCTTCCTCATGCAGAGCTCATTGAGATCAACAAGCTGGTGCACTACCCCAGCATCCACAGCGACTTCAGCATCGATTTCAGACAGCCATGTCGGGTGTTCACATAGCTAGAATAGCCTCCAGTTTGGGGACGTGGTCTATTTCCTGGAGCTCTGGGGAAGGTCTAGTCGCAGCACTGTTTTATTCATAGAACCCAACTTCTCATACCAGCTCTTGGCCACAAAATGCATTTACTAGTACTTCCTCATTGATACCCGGCTGAATTTCATCCATGTGTCAAAGTTGATCAAAGAAGTGCAGCCCCTGCATATGGTCTGCTCTAGCAGTACACTCAGCTGCCCCCCGCACAGGGCCACAGGATGGATCTGATGATCAATTGCCAGCCTCCTCACCCTGCTTGTCAAGTGACGTTACGAGAAGATCGAAATCATGCCAGGACAAGCAGATTCACTGGTGCCCATGGAAAATTAAGCCTGGCATTTCCTTGGCAACCATTTTGGCTGTACTGCACACTAAAGATAACAAGCAGGTCCTTCAGCCCCTGCCCAGGCCAGCCTAGCCCGTGAGAGGTAAGAAGAGAAAGTGGTGAGGGTTGACATCCCAGAGTGCCAGGTTCTGAAGCACTTGCTAAGCGCCACCATCCCAGTGGAGAAGTTTGTGCAGATCCTGGAGAAGCATGGCTTCAGTGACATTAAAATGGAAGACACAGCCTAGGGCCACATCATCTTGCTCCAAGAAGCCGAGACCCTCATTTGGATTGAGGAAGTTCAATCCATATCATTTGTGACAATGACAAGATACTTGGGGTACGACTGTCCTCAAATTCCTCCAGAAGTTCTGAATGGGACACGTGAGCCATGTCTGCTTCCCTAAAATCCCACCACCCTTCCTACTCTGCCTGCTCAGCACAAGCCAAGTGAGGAAGGGCACACAAGGTCAGCCAGGCCTTTGTGGTGGTCTCTGACCTAAAGGAAAAGGCTCTGAGGGCCTTGTCAGGAGAGAGGGCCGCACCTACTGGTCTGGACTTGTAGCTTTGTTTCAGGCAAGAGATTTTGCTTTATTTAAGCTTTAGACTCATTTTCTTTCCGAGCCTGGATCTCTTCAATGGCCAGGATGGTAAGACAGTAGGCTGATTGGCATAAGGGTGACAGAAGCAATTTCTAAGATGTTAGGGGATGGGGACAGGAGGGGAAACAATGACTGACTTGTCTTGAGTGGCCATTGTTTATTTTTCATTGTGTCACAGGCCACACAGGTGGGGAATCAGTGACTTTGTTTTACTTGCTTGTCAACTGTATTGCATCTGATAAGACAGACAATCCCCCACAAAATTATTAAAATGAACCCATTTATCTGTATTTTATATTGTGATCCCATTTTGTTGATAAAATGTTTTTCATAGGAGTCTCTATCTATGCTCTGTTGAACCTACAATTTACACTGATATGGCATCTGAAAAAAAGTGAAAATATTCAGACTAGCATAAACTTAGAAAATACTACAGCAAGTTTTAGTTTGGTGAGTATGTTCAATCACATAGCCTCACTTTATATATATTTATATATATATATATATATATATATATATATATATATATATAGAGAGAGAGAGAGAGAGAGAGAGAGAGAGAGAGAGAGAGAGAGAGACTTTAGCCCTATCTGTTTTGGCTCAGTGGATAGAGTGTTGGCCTGTGGACTGAATGGTTGTGAGCTCGATCCCCAGTAATGGGTATGCAGAAGGCAGCCAATCAATGATTCTCTCACCCACTCTGAAATCAATAAAAATAAAAGTATCTGGGAGAGCCACATTTAAAAAATAAAATATAAAATTCAAAAAAATAAAAATAAATATTTGGGCATTTGGAAAGACATTCAATGTTTTTAGTCAGGATTTAATATGTTAAGAATATAATGTCTCCTTGTAGATCTATAAGTTCTATGTGATCCCAATCGATAAGTACATAAATTCTGAATATACACCCCTCCCAGAATAGTCAAAATTCATTCAACTTACTGTGGCTTACTAAGTATCAGCCACTATTCTAGCTATGGTGTATATATACATCTATAGAACAGGCAAAATTGCTTACTCATGGGGTTTATATTTTAGAGGAGAAAGACAGAAAATACTTATTTTACAAAGCTTTAAAGTAAGGTGAAGCAAATATTCTAGGGCAGTTGGGTGGAGAATAACTGGCATTGTAAGTCTATGATGGGTGTGTTTAGAGAGGGCAGGTGGGGAAACCTCTTGCAGAGATTACATTTGAGCTAAAGCCTTAAGGATGAGCAAGATTCAGCCCTACATTCCACAGAAAGATCAATCTTCCCAGCAGATGGACCAACAAATGCAAAGTTCCCAAGCTACTCATTGTGTTCAAAGGACTACAAGGAGGCTGCACTTGCTGGAGTGGAGTGGGTGAAGAGGAGGAGGATGAGTGGGGTAGTCAGTTAAACAAAGGTCAGCACCTGTAGTGCGGTGATATAGTCTGATTTAAGAAGATCACTCTGTGTACTGGGTACAGAGTCAACTACAGGGCAGAAACAAGGCAAGAGTAGAAACAGAGCAACTGGGAGCCCAGGTCTAATAGAGGAAGAATGAAACTTAACTTACAATAGTAGCAGAGAATACTTGGAGGAGGAGATAGGACTTTGTGATGTGTTTTGAAAGTAGCATTGATAAATCTTGTTGTTGAATTGTGAGGAGAAGAGAGGGGCCAAGAACAATACCAAAATTTATGACAGCAAGGGGAAGAGGATAGTGCTGCCAACTCCAGTTAAGACTAGGGGGTGGGGCACACTCTAGCTGGTTTTGCTCAGTGGATAGAGCATTGGCCTGTGGACTGAAGGGCCCTGACCAAAAATATATATTAAAAAAAAAAGACCAGGGGTCAGCAAATGAAAATTAAGAGTTGGAAGCATAAGTTCTGTCTTGGCCATATTACATATACTGAGCCTTTCAAACATTCAGGCAAGGATTATGTGTAGACCATTGGAGAGAGAATTCTAGAGCTTTGAGGAAAGATTGAGATTAGAGAAATAGAGTTTTGAAAAGTGTGGGATTGGATAAGATCAAGTAAATGGAGGGAAGGAGGAAAGAAGAGAGCATGGAGGTGAGGTGAGGAGAGAGCAGAAGAAGTGAAGAGGAGATGAGAGGTGTGAGGTGCTCTAATACTTGGAGGTTAAATTTCAGAGATTGGACAGCCGAGCAGACTTAGGAGTGACCAATGATGTTGGAGGAAAGTAGAACATGATCAAGGAAGAGTAAACACTTATATCAAATGATATTGAGTATCAAATAGAATAAGAACAGAGAACTGACCATGATCTCCCAATAAAAGACATCAGTGATGTTGATAAAAGCTGCTTCAGCAGAGTGCTGGGGAGAAAGCCTAAAGTGTTTGAGGGGAGGATGGGATATGAGAGCAAATATAGGCAACTTTAAGAATTTCTGTATAAAATGTGAACAAAGAAATAGGGCAAAAGAACTGGGAAATAGAATTAAGGGATTTTTATTTTGTTTTGTTTGTTTGTCTGTTTTGAATGAATGGTATTAAAGGTATATTTAGATGCATAGTTAGTAAGCTTTATGTTGGATGCCATATTGCTAATAATGAAAACTAGGCTTCTATCTGTCTGTCTCTCTATCTACCTATCTATAGAAACCATGACATACTGTTAACATATTAAATGTAAAATCAAGGAAAATCTCCAATTTTTTGAATGCCCTCTAGCATATTATTTTGGTACAGGATTGTTTTTGTTTACTTTGTTTATTTGTTTGTTTTAAACTCAAGTAAGATTTCACATTTATCCCTCATAAATTAAATTATTTCTTCCCAATAATATACCCTATGAATGTTTTTATAATCTACGATACAGAGACTTACTTCATTGCCATGCACATTTGCATTAAAGTGAATGTTTTGGATGAGGTTTTTTATCCCGCTATGAAACCATTTCTTGAAATCCTACAACAATTTGGGAACATTTGTCAAATAATTCAGATTACAAATCTTTCCATTAGTGCAAATGAAGTTAGTTATGTTTCTGTATCTGCTGAAAAACCAAGGCATTTGCAAAAGCCTCAGACTAGTCAGGATCATGATTTTGTATATTCTCTGAGTAGTAATTCTAATTGAACTTTGACTTCTTCCATGTATTCAGGCCTCTTACCAATGGATTTTTTACCATTAAAATTTAGAATCACAAAGAGATTGAAAAACTACATTTTCTGGCCTCTAAATCAGTTCTCTACCTAAGACCATTTAAACATGATAGAAAAAATTATTTTAGAATACTGACTGTATAGAATTGGAATTCAGGGATTTGCTAGTTTCAGTTGAGACTAGTGAGTGCTCAATAGGAACATAACACTGTTCTATTAAGAACTATTCAATGAGTCCTAACTGGTTTGGCTCAGTGGATAGAGCATTGGCCTGTCGACTCAAGGGTCCCAGGTTCGATTCCAGACAAGGGCACATGCCTGGGTTGTGGTCTCGATCCCCGGTAGGGAGTATGCAGGAGGCAGCCAATCAATGATTCTCTCTCATCATTGATGTTTCTAGCTCTCTCTCCCTTCCTCTCTGAAATCAATAAAAACACATTTTTTTAAAAAAAAGAACTATTCAATTAGCAGCTTAACTCTTAATAGATACTATGAGAAAAAGTTTTAGGATGTATCTTCCAAGGTGTATTGTTTTGTAACTCTCAATAGTATTAGTTTATTTACTGAGGATTTCAAGGAAAAAAAAACAACTGGAAAGAAAATGAAAAACTAAATTAAAAATTATTTTTTAAAAAATTCCAAAGCTCACAGTCCATAAAGAATTCTGCTCCTCATCCATAAGATCTCCTTTTAGGAAGCTTGGACAAAGGGCAGACCCCCAATGGGTCAGATTTATTTTTTGTCATATCTCTAAGTCACCTTTTATTTCTTTTCCTCATTCAGGTACCTTGAATTTTCTACCACCCCTTTTTCCACCTTCTTCTCTCTCTCTATTCCATAATAAAAAACCTACTTGAATCTATCAGTCTCTCACATTTTAGTGTAAATTTTTAACATTTTTCTTCTCCAAGATATTTGTATTTAACCTGTTAGTAGTTACTATGGAATGAAGTTTATGACTCCTATGAATAAAATTTCAGACAGAATTTCTCTAGAGCTAGAATCCCATCCAAAATCTTATTCTTTTGTTAGCATTAACAGTTCTTGGTTTATCTTATCTAAAGGTGTTTTGCTTAGGTTTCTGGAGCCATGATAGCAGTTAGCATATTCACTGTAAATTTATTAACAAGAGAGAGTTAAAAAGAAACACACCTTTAAGGAACATCCCAGGACATATTGCCAGAAGAGAAGGTAAAGAAAAACATAAAAATCCTTAGAAAGCACATCTTTTCAAGTAGGATTTAAAAGTAAGAAAAGTAGAGAGGAACCAAGATGGCAGCATAGGTAAACATCTATCTTGCTGCTCCACACTGCAATTTCAAAACAACAACTTAACAACAGAACAAACATCATCCAGAATCACTAGAAGGCTAGCTGAGTGAAAATTCCACAAATAAAATTAAAGATAGTACACTGTGACTCAGAAAAGCGGCAGAGGGCAGCGTTGAAGATACGCAGGGAGTCAGAGGTCTGGAGCCCTGCATATGCGAAAGCGAGCGGATAGGGTGGGTGGCTGAAAAGACAAAGGCACCCCACTGCCCTGATTCCCCAGTTCTGGGGGAGGTCCGGGGAACCAACACTCATACGGGGTGAAACTGGACAGTAGGGAAGCACGCTGAAATTTGGGCGCTGCAAAGGTCTGCGAGCTTGTAGAGAGAGAAAGCTTGTGGAGAGCTTGTGGAGAGTGAGCATAAGTTTGGGAACAGCAGAGGTGAACGGTGCACATACAGCACTCATGATTTGCTCTCTCGTTCAGGAAACCACCAGACTGCATTGTTTTATGACCTTGGGTGAGACTTTGGGTGTGCAGACTCATTTGGGGAGAGGCTGAATTGTCTGGTAGTAGGTAGATCTTGGCAACAGCTTTCTCTCAGAGGTGCTAGCAGCCATTACCACCTGGCACAGACACCCAGGTGCCGCATAGGGTGGAGCTGATGCTGCCTGCTCAGCCCAGAGACTCCGCCCATCCAATCTGAACACACCTTATCCTCACGATCAATTGGCCTGGAGGTCAAACCCTCCTAGTGCTAACAACAGTAATCTAGGCTTAACTTCAACAAGACTGTGCAACCCATAAAGGGCTGCAGTAAGAGTATCCACCTCAGATAACTGGGAAAGCTGAGCCACTGACCCTTAAAGGACATCTACCACACAAAGCTAATCCACCAACTCAAGAAAGCAGCCACCGTGCAGAGACATGGAAAGAAATCAGATGTGAAAGAAATGGGAGGGGAAAAAATGACTGGAAATAGAGATCAAAATCACAGTTATAAGGTTTTTTAAAAGGCTCCCAGAAAAAGACTAGACCTACAAGGAAATGAACAAGAACTATGAGGCAATGAATGAGACCTATGAGTATATGAAAAAGGACCAACTAGAAATTAAGCATACACTGACTGAAATAAAAAATATTATACAAAGACCTAAAAGCAATCTAGAGGACCACAAGAACCAAGTTAAAGATTTGAAATACAAAGAGGCAAAATCTATTCAGCCTGAAAAGCAAGAAGCCAAAAGAATCCAAAAAAATTGAAGATAGTGTAAGGGGCTTTTGGGACAACCTCAAGCATACCAACATCTGAATTATAGGGGTGATAGAAAAAGAGAGAGAGCAAGACAATGAAAACCTACTTGAAGAAATAGTGACCAAAAACTTCCCCCACCTGGTGAAAGAATTGACTTAAAAGTCCAAGAAGTGCACCAAACCCCAAACTATAGGAATCTAAAGAGGACCACACCAAGACACATCATAATTAAAATGCCAAGAGCAAAAGACAAAGAGAGAATATTAAAAGCAGCAAGAGAAAAACAGTTAGTTACCTATAAGGGAGCACTCATACAATTGTCAGCAGATTTCTCAACAGAAACTATGCAGGCCAGACGGGAGTGGCAAGAAATATTCAAAGTGATGAATAGCAAGAATCTACAACCAAGATTACTCTATCCAGCAAAGCTATCATTCAGAATTGAAGGTCAGATAAAGTGCTTCACAGATAAGAAAAAGCTAAAGGAGTTCATCGCCACCAAACCAATATTATATTAAATGCTGAAAGAAATTCTTTAAGAAGACCAAGAAGAAAAAGGTAAAAATAAAAATTATGAACAACAAATACACATCTATCAACAAATGAATATAAAAATCAAGTGAATTAAAAATCTGATGAAACAGGATAAACTGGTGAATATAACAGACTCATGGGCATAGAGAGGGAATGGACTGACTATTCTTGGGGAGAAAAAGGGTGTGGGAGGTGCAGCAAGAGACTGGACAAAAATCATGCACTTATGGGAGAGGACAGCGGGAGGGAGGTGAGGGCAGAGGGTGGAATTTGTACAGGGTGGAGGGGAGCTATAGGGGGAAAAAGGGGGAACAATGTAATTAATAAACTGAACAATAGACATTAAATTTTTAAAAAAGAAAGAAAAAAAAGTAAGAAAAGTAAGGAGGCTAAGAACTGAAAGGAGCATTGCAAATCACCATGCTCAACGTTCTCATCTCGTTAAAGACAAAAATAAGGTCAGAGGTTGAATAGTTGCTCATTGACATATGGCTATTCATGGCAGAAATGAGAACAGCACTCAGATGTCCATATTGATTTTGAGTTCATTCATTCATTCATCTATCAAATATTCATGGAGGGTCTCCTGGGTCCCAGGCTCTGGAATTCTAGGACATAGCTATGAATAAAGCAAATGAAGCTCTTGTGTGAGTGGTACTGTTGATCACTTTGTCATAGCTGTAGGTCAAGAGCTGTTCCCCAGATCATTGCCCAAGAACCAGACTGACCTGCAGGACATGTCAGTGAGCAAACTTCCCTGATTAATTAGTCAGCAGAGTGCTTACTAGGAGCAGAGCAGGAGCTGACATAAGAACTTTCTCACCATAGATTTCAGGGGAATTTTTCAACTCATACATTTCTGACTCACTGGGAGTTTGAACACATATTGCTTTGTTATGATAGAAGACTGAATACCCAAGATTCTTCTGTTATAGCTATGACTTGAAAAGTAAAGACCCTCACATTTTTGCCAATAAATAAATAGAATCACAATAGATTCTCTTTTCCTTTTTAAAAACTTCCAAACATATCACATTATAGTCAATACCAATTTGGTCCTTCAACTTTGCAATGATTAATTGGAGTACTACTATACAATAACATATTCAGTAATAAATATAAAGGAAAAACTTCTCTCCTACCATATGTGCCTAATTTCACATACACAAATATTTCAAAGCAGAGCTATATGTTGAGGCAGAGAGACTATATTTTCCTGAGAAACTCATAGGAATTGGGCATTAAAATCAGCTTTGCATGTGTCCTTTAACTTAATTGCCCTCCCAACAGCCCTGTCAAAGCAGAAGGCTTTGGGGTTTTGGATTTGGATATGCGGGCTTAGATCCCAGACATCGATTAGGTGTTTTATAAATGGCTATAGGTTCGCTAGGCCCCAGTTTATTTGTAAATAGTGCCTCCTCATAGAATTGTGATGAAAATTGTGCATAGCCCCATGCTTATGTGATAGTTATTTAGAAAACATGAATGCTTCTTTTCCCTTCTTCCTTTCTTTCACTGCTTGTGGTTCCAGAGGTTTGCCCTGCAATCTCACTTTGATTTGCTTTTACTATCTTGACATTGCACAGCTGCCAGGTATCGTCGCCTGGTCTGCTAGGCCACGATACCTGTTCTCCAATCTGTTCTCCAGTCTGCTAGCTGTGGGCTCACTCCTCCCCCTCCTTAAGTGGATACTTAATTTTTTTAATCTATAGGAGTTTAAATTATTTGTCATAAGCTGCATTCAAGAGGGTGCCTTCTGGTCACTTCTAGTAACTTCCCACAGTCACTGTTAAGGGACAGCAATTCATGCAAATGGCCACAGTACATTATTACCTAAAGGAAAGCAAATTACAAAACAACATGCTCTATATAAGTCCATTTTGTATTGTAAAATACCTATCTAACCTATATGTGCATGCATAGAAAAAAATTTTTGTATTGGATGAACACACCCAACAGTGTTTACCTTTAATGTGCTGGGGGGTAAGGGAGGCTGGGGGGAGGATATTGGGGGGAGGAAAACATATGTACTACTATTAAATATAAGTTATATTGTAAATAAAAAAGAGAAAAAAATAAAATAAAATTTAAAAAAAGTGAATAGGGTTAAGAGATAGAAAATAAATAAAGGACTTTTTTATTTAAGTGAACTTAATCCTAATTTTTTATAAAAGTTATTTATACAATAATGTATAATGAAAAATATTAAATGTATATTCAGTTTGAAAGAACCTGGAATTAAATGTTTGAAATGTTTTCAAAACAGGTAGCATAATGATATAGTCTCTCATTTCTAATGAAAAATAATCTTGTCATTTGGCTAATTATTTGCAAGTGGAAATATCTTCTTTTGGGTTATTCAATATAGCACAATCCAAACTCCTATTTCAATTAAATTTGGAGGTGACCATTAGCCTTACAGAACTAAGTCTTTCTGCCAAGTGGAACCTGTGCCTGAGTTTGATTACAGATTCTTCACAACCCAGAAAGTGTCCAAAGGTTGGTGATTTAAAAATATTTAGGAGGCAGCAAGTTCAAAATGAAAATAAGGCATCTTTAAATGTATGTTCAAATTTATATAAAATATGTACTATGCTCCCCTGTTGTACTGTACATTTTTACATATATTTTTTATGTGGGTGTCAAAGTAATTAGGTGGAAGAAGTTATGCTAGCCTCACGTACAGATGAGAAAACTAAGGTGTGGGAGAGAGACTGGGTGATTTGCCCAGGATCACGCAGCTAATGGTGTCAAAACCAGGACAGGAAGCTTGCTTCTGTGACTTAGCATTGCACTGCTGGTGATAATGTTCTGATTGACTCAAGCCTTTCCAGGGACACATAGGGAGCCCAAAGGGCTCCTACCATTGCACCCATTCTTACCAATGTCTACATTTGCATCCATGTGCAGCAGGCCTATAGAATTCCAAAACACCAAAATCATACAATTATTCCTGAAAGTTTTTTTCCCGTGTCACGATAGCCAGTATAAAGCTGGTTAGTGACAACATGGAGACAATAACTTCACTGTGCTTCTATTGTAGCTAAACAAAGCCTGCATCTTATTATAAGTAATAGAACTTATTTATACTTGATATCCTTTGAAAAGTGGTGGCAGTTCAGCAACTCAAGCGTAAAGTCTTCCCTAATTCTTCCAGACAAAGTGACACATCATTATCAGATACCAGCATTGTTAATATTTAAATATTGGGCTATACCTGTCTGTTCATTTCCAAAACTATTTAAGATCCATCCGGGGGGGAGATGAATTTGTATGTGCATCTTGATGCAGCCTCTCAATGTTTGGAGGGCATCTATAGTAACAGGAGGATCACCCAGGTACCAGATCCTGCACGACCTGTTTGCTTTCTGCAGCTCCATGACGAGTTGGCAGTTACTTACGCATGACTTTTCTCATTGCCAAGATTTTGGCCAGCATTTCTTGTTCGTCATTCTTCATTCTTGTCTTCGCATTTTGGGTGAGTCATTGCCATACTTGTCATCAAGGCTTCCTGGGGTGAAACTCTGTATCTCTTTTTCTGTCATCTTAACCTAGACAACCCTTTTCATGGGAGTCTACCATGAATTATGTTGTTGATTTTTTTTGTGTGTGTGTGGTTTTTTTGTTTTGTTTTGTTTTTGTTTTTGTTTTGTTTTTGTGTTTTTTTTTTTTTGTTTTTTTTTTTGCAGATACTAGTATGTCAGCCCTAATCAAGATTTCCTTTTCAAACAGCCTGGCCTAAAGGAAAGTCCTAATTTGGGGCAAATGGCTGACAAAATTTACATTAACTCCACCTTCATTCACCACCTCCATCACACATACACTCCACCAACTGGTTCATACCCTCGACCTAGCCCATATGTAATGTTGACCAAGTCACTCTCTTTCTACGTGTTTTCTTCTTTATAAGATGAGGGTGCAGATCTGTCCAAAGTATGCTTCCTGCCACTGTCTTCCTGTGCCAGGGAAGATGTCATTAGTTGAACAGCACGCTCTTGCCTGATAAGCCTGAAATGGCTACAAAATTCTTAGTACAACATCCTTGATGTACACATATAGATGCTACATCATTAAAATAACTTTTGGGAATACTTTCTCCTCAAAAATTTATCTAAGTTAGACTCTTAGAAGATACTTGGTTTTCATATTTCATATACTAGAAGAGAATAAAGGAAACACCAATGATTGGAACTCTTAGAAAGTTTCCCCAGTGGCCTAGACTTGTGCCAGTTATCCTGGTGGGATTTGCAAATACTCAAAAGGTTTGATGGGTTTGATATTTTTAGAAGATTAATTTTGAAATCTTATATTTAAATCCTAGTTATATTTAGGGAATCACCTTACTATTCTATTGAAAAGAGGAGAGATAATATTTGGGGAACCTCTTATTAATATTGTATTAGTTACTAAGTACCATGCTCTCTTCTAAGCACATTTCAATATTAATTCATTTAATCATCACAATAACCTTATGATGTGGATACCATAAATATCCTCTTCTTACAGATGATAAAACCAAGGCTCAGACTGGTTGAACAACTTACCCCAAGTCACACAACTGGTCAAGAGTGGAGCTGGGATTTAAACTTATCATTCTACCCTTTTTGAAGTTTCTAACAACTGTCAATCTTCTCCCTCTTTAGGTTGTAGACACTCTATGATGGCTGATCTGCCTTAAAGGCATTCTTGAAAATGCAAGAAGCTGTTCTCAATCAATGCTATCCATATCAGAGTAATAAGGCTATGAGGATCAAATTACATAATACATGCGAAGGACCTGGCACTGAGTAGGTTTTTAATCCAAGCTCCTGCCTTCTACTCTACCTTTACCTGTAAAGAAGATTGCAAATATGTGAATCCAGGAGAAATGTGGAGGAACATGTTCTCGTTATATAAAAGAATTAATATTGCATTCTGAAATCAATTTTTATTAAACATTATAGAAATCAAATAAATGAATATAACCAATGACTTAGATAAGGTGAAAAATGAAGAAAAATCATTCATTAACAAAATTTAGTGAGATGCTTTACATATATATTTATTCTATGCTAATATTTTAAAGCCATTGTTTCACTGACTTTACTATATAAGAGATGGGACTTCTTACTTCTACCCACCCTCTCACAGTTCCCTTGTCATAGATATACTAAGCTTGAGCTTTTTTAAAAAATCTGATAAGATATTCATCAAGGGTCTTCTCACTTCAAAACACTGTTACATTCACTCACCCCTTTCTTTAAAGGCAGCACCAAGGTTCTAAGAGTTCAGAGGGTCTCCTGACAACTAGGGAAGTTTCTCTTGAATTCATTCACTCAAATGCTGCTGAAGGTAGTTAGCAGCTCACTCCATGGATGGTATCATCCACTGATTGAGATTCCTTTGTAAGTGATCCCACTGAGCACCGGATATCTTAATAATGTCTGTTGCAGCCAGAAAGAGTCAAAGAAGGATTTACACAGGAGGCTTAAAGGAGAGTAGAATTTTGAATGAGGGGAGAAGTCTGAATTGTAAAAGCATGAGGGTGTGCGGGGATCTGGAACTGGAACAGGGAGTGAAAAGTCAGGATAAGATTGAACCTTTAAGGAGAGAAAGTTTGATTTTTATTCTACATACACAATGATGTGTCTGTCAAGTCTGTTTTGGTTGCAGGTAACAAAAACCAACTCAAACTGGTTAAAATGAAAGGGAAAGTAAAGGTGGGAGTGCCACTGACTCACATAACTGACAAGTCCACACCACAGCTTGGCTTGGGGCTTGTGTGGTGCCTTAGGATTCCCTAAAGTAGTGGTCAGCAAACCGCAGCTCACGAGCCACACGCAGCTCTTTGGGCCCTTAACTGTGGCTCTTCCACAAAATACCACAGCCTGGGTGAGTCTACTTTGAAGAAGTAGCATTAGAAGAAGTTTGAGTTTAAAAATTTGGCTCTCAAAAGAAATTTCAATCATTGTACTGTTGATATTTGGCTCTGTTGACTGAGGAGTTTGCCGACCACTGCCCTAGAGCAATGGGGTTGTCCTTTTTCTGTTGATCAGTTTTGTTTTAGAGAAATTGTGTTTTAGAGAAATCATCTTGGAGGCAGACTTGTGGCTGGATTGGAGATTAAAAAATTATAAGCTTAGCTATCCAGAAGAGCTACTGCTCTAGTTCTGGAAAGAAATGATGAGAGGCGATACTCTGGCAGAGGTCATAGGTATGAGGAGGACATATAAGAGATCCACTGATTGAACATCAGGGCTGTAAGGAGGAAAAACTCTAAAATAATTTTTAAGTTCCAGCCTTGGGTAACAGGATAAAAGTTGAGCCTTTCATTAAAACAAGAATACAGGAGAATTAGTGGAGAAAGACATAAACTTGTTGTTTGAATTACCTCTGGGACATTCAGATACAGATTTCTAGCAGGCTGCTGGATATATTTGTCTTGAGCTTAGAAAACCACTCTGAGCTTAAAAGATAGGGTTGGGGCTCATCAGAGCATATGTGCCACCAAATAATAATAGCACTTAAAGATTTTGGAAGAGAGGAGAGGAATCTATAAAAGAAACCAAAAGGAGGGCAGTCAGAGGTAAAAACAAACAAACAAACAAACAAAAAACCCCACGAAGCATTGAACGGACCATCAAACTTCAGAGGGCAGGCAGGGGAAGGAAAGAGAGGGTAAGAGATCAACCAAAAGACTAGTATGCATGTATATAAGCATAACCGATGGACACAGACACTAGGGTGGGGAGGGCATGTGCTGGGGGGTGGAGTTGGCTGAGGAGAGATCAATGGGGGAAAAAGGAGACATACTAGTATGTAATACTATATGCAATTATTTAAACAATAAATAATTTTTTAAAAAAAAATCTAGAGACAGAGTTCACACAAAAATAAGAAAGAGGAAGAAATAAAATAAAATAAAATTCTAGGTGAAATTAATTAAAATAAGAGATGAAAATGCCCAGAGGATGTAGCAAACTAGAAAAAAACACTATCAAGTCAGATCAGGGATGGAATCTCTGCTGTCAACAATAGGATGTTATAAAGAATCACAAATAACATTTAAACCAAGCAAATCAGTATATTTATTGATCACCTGCTAGATGAAAGACACCATACCGAGTGAAAAGAGAAACAATAATAAAAATCTTAAACTAAAAAAATTTAATTTGTTATGCTATGTTTAATTTGAATTCAATCACAGTATAACAATCTGAAACATAAGCTCAATTTATTCAGAGGGGGTTAAGCTCTCTAAAAAGAAAAGGTGTTTTCATATATCAAAGTGTGTAATCAAGATCAGAGGATTTTGTTTTAGAAAAAATCAATCATGTATGATTGTGCTCATCAAAATGATTCTTCATTATCTCCGTTTAATCCCCAATAAGTACTGCAACTTTATCCTATTTCTGCAGTGCTCTCACCACTAGCACAACTTCCAAGTCTTTCTGCCCTGTGGCCTGATACAGAGGAGGCTGGCTCTCCCTCAGTAGCAGTTGCCACTTAATGACTCAGGCCCCTGTACTCTTGAAAGTGCTTCTTCAGTTTCTCTCTCTATTCTCTCTTCCTTTGAATCCAGCATTCTAATGGCGTCTATCTGAAAGATGGTCACTTGTCTGTCTGTTAGCTCCCGGACTCTCAGTGTTTCATCTTAATCTCTCTTGTAATGCAATCTGACTTTTGGAGTCTGCTGCAGTCCTTCCCAGGTCTTTGGGAGGAAGTGAAAAGTCTACCGTTGACAATAGCCATGGAGTCCGAAATCCCCGTGACCTTGTAAGTACGGGCTTAAGTTGTAGAACTGCACTAGAAATGTTGGAGCAGATGTATGATCGAGCCCTGACTTCAGGGACTCCGCATCCAGATCCATGGGCATCCTTTCATGAGGTTTTTGTGGATGGCAGACCTTCCCTAGACTCACAAACCTTGAATCATACCCAATAGGAACATCTAGACCAAATCAAAATGGGATCTGGATTGCATTAACTCATTGAAGCAGGACTCACCTCTTTTCTGTTCACAAGTCTGGCTGTGTAATCTCCCCTGCTGCTTTTTCCTAGCTCCTGCCACCATTTTCTTTCTTGTTTGTTTTTTCCCCCTGGAGATGAATCATATATAAAGTAATCAAAAGGCAAACAGAAATGAATTCTGAAGTATCTGCTATTTTCCATCCTCCTGGCCTCCGGTGCCCCTGCATTGGTGTGGATCATCAATGGCTAGTTGTTTCTGTGTAATGTGTATGTGTGATTGGCACTCCCTGCAATTACCCTTTCCACAGTCTCTGCCCCCGAGCAGTGTGGCTTCTTAGGTTACTGATGGCCTCTCAACAAACCTGACTTTGTTCTTTTAACCATCTTCTCTCAATGCCATCTCATTAAAGTATATTGCCAGTGAAAGCAGCCCTGACAAATGTCTTTCCACTTGTAACCTGGTCTGAAACTGCCTAACTTTTCTTGTTGAATGAGCTAAATATCCCAAAATAATTTAGAAGAGAAACATGAAAAGCACCAGTTCATGTTGTCACTTACTCAGTATTTTTAAGACTGTATTAAGCACAGACCACCAGCCTTTTAAAGTATTGTCTATTCCAATAACAAGACAAGCATGATTTCATTTTGTGTCCTTCAGTCTCAAGTATAAATCATCATAGAATGCAAGGCCCAGGGACTAAGGGAAATAATGGGTGACTGAAAAGTACAGACAGGGGCCATGGACCCCAAAGGTTGAGTGGCTTGTGGGAATCTTTGGGAACTAAAGTTTTTTTATGGAAATTTTTTATTAAAAAGTGGTAAAATGTTCTATGTGTACATGGAAACTGTCAATAAAAGGTTGGTTAATGTGAAAATAATTGCACTACTTATAATTTCAAATAGACTAAATAACATCACTGAAGACAAGAGGTAGCCGCATCTTCTGTCATGCAGTTCCTTCTCCAGTCCCTGATTTATTCTCTTGAAAATCAACAATGTTGCGGAAGCAGAGCAGACGAGTGGAGCTGGCATTTCCAATTTGGAACAGAATCACATTCCCAGTTATTGGTAGACAAAGAGTGTATCTGCCAGATTCCTGAACTTTACATCTGGTTGTCCTATCACATTCCTGCCTCCCAGAAAGGAAATGCCTTCTCAAAAGGAGAATATATATCTATAATTTCAAGAAGGAGAAAAGGAAAGGGGGAAGAGTTGAAGAGATAGGTGTCTTGTTTAGATAGCAACTTCTGTATCCATTAATTCATTTATTTGTAAATATTTGCTGAATATGTTCTTTTCCCCCCCCTTTTATTGAACTTACTGGGTTGACAGTGGTTAACAAAAGATACAGGTTTCAGGCACACAATTCTACAACACATCATCTTTACTGTATTGTATGTTCACCACCCCAAGTCAAGTCTTCATCCATCACCATTTATCCCTCCTATACCCTCCTCCTGAATACTTTCCAAGAAGATTATACAGTGAGTGACTAAAAGTGTCTACGTGGATTCAAACTTGAGCTCTACCATGTTGTCGTCCTTTGACCTTAGGAAGCAAGGCCAAAACACATTGCTTAGCTTCCTTAGCCTCCCTGTGCCTTAGCTCCATCGATAAAATGAGGTTATAGATTAATTTGGATAGTCCATATCAAGTGGTTAAGACAATGTTTGGGACATAGTAAGCACTCCCTGTTAGGATTATTACTTCCATGAATGAGGTAAAATTCTAAAAATTACTATAGCATACTTTTGCCCTAAAGAAACCTTATATGTCACCTATGATATATGTAAAAATTAATCTACTTTTAAATCTCTTGAAAGAGGCTGATGTGAAAAGGCTTAACATTTGAAGGAAGAAATTAGCTCATATGAATGTTTTATAAATAGATACATAAACTGTTTGAGCTTACGGCTGACTAGACAGTCTATTTCATTGTTGTGCTGCTATTTACACAGATCCAGTCTCATTCTTTTCAAAGGATTAGAGTCTGGCATAAGTTACTTCTACCCACCTGATCTTTATGGGTGCATAGATCAGTTCCTCCAATTTGAATCATGAACAATAGTGAAGCAACTTTACATACTGGCCAGTGTATAGACTCACCTGGATGACTCTCCAGACCCTCCACTGATGATAGATGATAGATAGATAGATAGATAGATAGATAGATAGATAGATAGATAGATAAAATAAAATAAAATAAAATAAAATAAAATAAAAGTTCTGGTAAAAGTTGTCATTGTGTTCTCATATTCATGTGAGAAGCTCAGAGAGATAAGTAACTAGTTTACACTCAGCAGCAGGTGCACTACGATTTAAACCATGACTTTGTAGTGTGATGCCCTTGCACTTTCCATGATATCATAGGCCCTTTGTGTGTGTGTGTGTGTGTGTGTGTGTGTGTGTGTGTGTGTGTGTCTGTAACTTGTACTCTCCTGATGTTCTTGGGAATATGCATATGATAGCGGTAGCTATAGTAGAAAGGTAAGTATTAACCAATCAACTCTCCACATTAACAAACAGGAGTTTGACTCTTCTGGTAGAAGATTCAGCTGGATTGAAAGGATTTATCTGAGCAATGCTTTTGTTATATGTTTTATGTGTCCCCAGGTAAATCCCTTAATGCATAAATTCAAACATGATTACAAAGACTGTTCTTATAAACCCAAAGGATTCCATTGTACCTATAAATAGTGTTTGCATTTTAGGTACTTTAAAAACTTTACTTATATTTAAAATGAACAATTAATCACAAATTCAACAAAGAAGAGGAGTGTGTACAAGATCTTTGAAGAGGTGGGAAAGACATCTTTAAGCTTATCACAGTAAGTACCTGCAAACTCCCACGGAAGACAGTCTATATGGCAGCGAAGAGTAGGCATTCTGGATCATGCATCCCCAGAGGATGTAGAAGTGACTTAATCCTTCTGACCCTAAGCTATCTCATCAATGAAATGGGATGATAACCCCTACATGTTGAGAATGTTAGATTAGATCAGTCCCAGACACAGGGCAATCGCTTGTTAAATGTTGTTTACCTAAGCTTCCTACGGCTCCTTCCACTCCCCTGGTCTCGATTATGTCGAAAGACTTCCTTCAGAATGTGCAATTTTCCCAAACATTAAGAGTGATTTCTCACAGAGAAAGAGGCAACTAAGGTCATTTTTCTCTCATCTCTCCTAATTCATCTGTGTCTCTTCTTTGCCTGTGTGTCCTGGCACACTGGTCTCACCTCTCTAAGCCCAGAGGTTAGTCATAGCATGTAGAATATCAGGGGATAATTGTAGGGTTGGCTTTCTGTTGCTCTCTCAAATTGTCAACATCTATTTATAATCAGGACCCCTGACTCCATGAGAGAGAGCATGTCTGCTGGCCTCCTCTGCTTTCCCAGATCATCCCAGGTGGCTTGAATTTGGGGGAGTAGGGGGAGGGGTGCAGTGAGATATGAGGCTAGTTATTGCTCCAACTTTGAAATGGTTGCGAAGCAGAATGGTAACAAAAATCAAAATCACAAACACTAATGAGACTCCCTGGCTGGTGCCAGTTCTATTCCAGTCACCACCCTCCACAGCCCCAGAAGAGAGTGAAGGATTATAGGTTTGGTGGAATCCTTAGGGCACATTCAAAGAGTTTGAAGTTTTGTTTGAAAGTCTGTTTGCAGACAGTAAAAATGGATTAAATTGCCTCTCCAACACAAAGAAATGCCAGGTCTCAGTAGAGGTAAGACACCAGAGACTTAAAGTGCTACTAGAAGCAAAATAATGAAAAGAGTCCAAAATGCTGGACTATCTTTGCAGCCAGCACTATATACCTTAAGTTTAAGAGTATCTACATTAATTGTGATGGATAGATCCAAAGAAATAATGCGTTTAATAATGTATTTTCTTCTCAAAAAGAAATGGGTTTATTTAAGGACCATGGTATATATTACACATTCTTTTTTTCAAAAGCACAACAGAAAGTTATCTCCTTTGTTCTATTACCCATTTTTACTCCTTCCTATAAAATTCCGATTTATTACAGGTATAACTTCTAGTAATGATGTGTGAGGGTCAAACCATATTTGTAAAATGCCATTGGAATCCAAATTAAGTGAAGAATATAGATGTGATTTTTTTATCTCTTAAATTGCAACATTAACATTTCAAACCATTTTAATAGGTTAAAATTTTTAATTACTTTTATGCATGTTGAAAGCACCACATTATATATTTAAGGGAAATTTGGGCAAAAAAAAAAAAAACCCACAAACTGCATCATGGCTATAGCAAGATCATGCTCATAATTTTTTAAAAGGTATATTTGGTAAGATATTAATGGTTATCCAAGCTTTAAAGCCCTAACATTTTCAACTGACAGCACCTACTAAAAACAGAAAGATCAAACATGTGAGATTTTATTTGTCCCTCTAATGACCTAAATCAGTGGTCGGCGAACTCATTAGTAAACAGAGTGGCAAACCGCAGCTAGCGAGCCACAGTTTGCCAACCACTAACCTAAATCATCATTAATTCTACCCATGTAGGTTAGTATCTCTTTCTAAGGCTGAATTAATATTTCCAAACTTAATAAATCAACATGATAAAGTACATTACATATATTTTTTGTTACATATATATTTTATTTTTTGCCTTTCTCAAGTGTGTGTCTGTACCAGTGTGTACGAGTTTCCAGGTAGTCTTCTCTGTGATAGACGTTTTGCTGGGCATAGGGGAAAGGACATGGCACAATTCCTGCCCTTGGAACCACCCTAGCACTGTTCCTGACACCACTGTGGCTGATGCATGTGCTGTGAGACTGTTATGAGCCATCAGCCTCGCTGAGAGCACATGCTTGAATGGATAAGACAAAAATGTAATAGAGGAGTGAGCACTAAGTGGGGCTTTGAAGAAATATTGAGAATGTTTCAATTAAGAGAATATTTTGAGAATGCTTTTCTTAGGTTTATAGGACATTGAGAAGATAGTACAGAATTTCCATATAGTTCTGACCTTCCCACATATAGTTCTTCCTATTATTAACATCTGACATTAATATGGAATATTTGTTATAATTTATGAACCAATATCAATACATTATTATTATTAACTGAAGTCCATAGTTTACATTAGATTTCTCTTTTTGTTGTATGGTTCTATGGGTTTAGATAAATACATAGTATAATGTGTTCATCATTATAAAATCATACGAAATATAGGGTACCTTCTATGCCCTAAAAATCTCCTGTGCTTGGCCTATTCTTACTTCCCTCTCTTTCCTCAAACCCAACTGATCTTTTCCTGACTCAATAGTTTTGACTTTTCCAGAATGTCATATGGTTGGAATCATACAGTACATGGTGTCCTCAGATTGGCTTCTTTCACTTAACAATATGCATTTAAGTTTCCTCCATGTTTTTTCCTGACTTGATAGCCATGTTCATTTATTTGCAAAAAGAAAAAAAGCACCATTCATAATCCCAGAGATGGACACTATGGAGAATTTGGCTCATTTCTTTCCAGTTTTTTCATAGATAGACAGACAAACATATACATATCAAATTATTACATTGTCTATAGTACGTAGAAATCTAGTCTGTTATTCAATAATTCCTAAGGAATACTGTATCATTAAACATCTATTTGTAAAATTACTTCTGATTGCTAAAGATTACTCCGCTTCTGAATATATCGTCATTTATTGCATTAAGATTGTTGCAAATTTCCTGTTATTGTACACAATACTATCCTTCTTGCCAAAAACTTACTTCAATGTATTTGTCATTAGGGGGGGAATCCTAGAAATATAATTGTAGTATCGCACAATATATAAAATGTCCAGGCTTTTGATAAGTGATGCCCTACCTCTGCTCCAGAAAGTCTATAACAATCTCCACTCTCCCAGAGGACCAGAAACTGCCCACTTCCCAGTACCTCGTCAAACCTGGGTGAGAGCCTTTTAAACAATGTTTCAATTAAAATAATATTTGGCATGGGATTATTGGTTGGTTAGGAGTTTGGAGGAAGGGAGAAGGTATCTGATAATGAAAATAGCATGAACAAGGCATGAAGGTTGGTAAACATGATCACGTTCAGACAATCAAATATTCTAGTGTCGTTGAGGTACAGGGGAACACTGAGGGAAAGTTGCAGAAGTTAAGGCCAGAGAGGCAATTGATAGCCAGATTACAGAGATACTTAAATGCTCAACTAGAGGTTTCAATATCTTGGGTAGACCAATGGAAAGGCCAAAGTTTTCTGAGTAGGGTAATAAGCAAAGCCATGGTCTTCTAGACTATTTTGGTGTCAATATAAGGGTAAATTGGAGTAGGATGATAAGGAATTTGGGGAACCTGTTCAGAGATATTCAAATAGTTGAGGATGAGGATGGCAATTGGTTATTTTAAGAGGGCAACAAAGGAAAGGAACAGGGAATGTTGAAATGAAGAAAAGAGGTGGCAAGTGATGCTCTAGAATTTCATTGGCCCCTTTTGCACCTTCTGTGTCCTGACCACTTTCTCCCAGACACTTCTGCATCCCTAGCTGACAGAAATTCCCAACTCAGGGGTTGTTGCTTTAATATCCGGGGCTTTGAGGACTCAAAACAAAAAGAAATTTATTTTCCACTGTGGAATTTTAGGCAAGATGACAAATCAGGAAGGATACCGTTAGGCAAAAGCTTTTAATGGTATTTGAGATGTGCAGTAATTTTTTTCAACCAGTTGACAATCCTTCCATGCTCATACTCTCACCAAGAGATTGTTCTAAGTTTGAATTTAATCTTATGAGAAGCCATATAAAGGTGTAACGTTGAAATCATGTTTAATTATGCAGTTAATAAAACTAACTATTAAAAATGACACAACTACTCGACATTGGGACTACGACCAAATTCTGGGCTGGTTAATTACCACGATCACACCAGGTCTCTCCTATGGACCCTTATAGCTCAGTACACAGAATTTGGGAATGAACAGATGATGAGAGAAGCTAGTTCAAGGGGAAGGGGCTGAGGAAATCACAGGTTTGAAGGAGCTCCTGAGTCATCCACATTTGAATATCCAGCCACAGCTAAAATGGTGACTGGAACCCAGGGGAGAGATTCAAGTTGCCTGCCTGTTTGGGAATTCCTCCGCATGTTCAAAATGGTTAAAATTGTGAGAACTCCTAAAATTTCTTTAAAACCAAATTGTGGTTTAGGAGAAAAAAATCACACAGTGAACAGTCTATTTGCACTGTGTTGTTGTTGTTGTTGTTTAAATTGACACATAGATTTAGTTTTTGACTCAAAATAAATGACTTGCCTTTCAACAAGATTGTTTTGGTGTTCTCTGCTAATATGTGCGTGCATCTCCACGTGACTCCTTCTTAGCTCTTTTCTGTCTTCTGTTATATAAGATCTTACTGCTGTCTTCACCATGATCACACTTCAACAGTAAAAAAAAAAAAAAAAGGTATATTTCAGGTGTTTGAGATGAAGGAGGTTGCGTGAGTTTAACCTTCCTTGGTATCCTTGTGAGCTTTCTGTATTTAATACTTGTTTTATCTGAAGCCTGTGGAGGTTCTAAACTATTAGAAGACACACTTTCTGAGAACTACCTTTCTAGTAGCGTGAAGATATATCATTGATGTTGGGCAACAAAGTTATTCTCTGTAATCCTCTTGATGTTGTAAATGAAAAAGAAGACGAAGCCAGCACCATCTGAACTTTGGGCAAACCATTTGCTCAAAAGGATCATCAAAAGACCAAGCCCTGCCAAAATAATATTTTTTAAAAATCCAGCAGAAAATAAAACATCGAGGAGCACGTACAAAAACGAAATTGGTGCAAATTAGCTCCATTGTGATTGGAGAGCAATACAAAACAAACTACCACCACAGCCTCAAAAGGGAAGCCGTGCAAGACAGACATTGAAGTGTAGCCTCACAGTAGCCATCTTTCAACAGCTTTTTTTTTTCCTTCTATGCTTTAACCTAAAAAAAAGTGAGAAAGTAAAAGGTGGAAAAAAGAAAAGAAAATGAAAAAGAGGAAAGAAAGAAAAAAAAACCCTATCCATTGTTATGCCCCTATTCATCTTTCATTCAAAGTCACTCACTATGCATTAATTACCACTCTCTTCAATGCCCTGGGAGCTCCTAAACACAGCCTGTTTTCAAAGAGGCACACGTCCATGCCTCTGGTATTTATATGCAGAGCCTGCTGAAATTTTTATCCCAAGACTTTGAGATTTACCCCCACCCCCTTAATTTTTGCATACTGTAATTGTTCACAAGGAAAAAAGACAAAAGAATGATTTCAGGCTTCCAGGACAGTTGTTTGCATCTCTTTCATTTTTCTTTCCAGCTGTGAATGACAGCAGTAGGTTCTTTAGCAGGTGTCCTGCCTGCCCTATGGTAATTTTTAACTTTCCTTCCTCCTTTTTTTTTTTTTTCTTGTCTGTCACATTTATAGAGACCTTTCTTTTTTTAACCCTTGTTGTTGCCTGGTACTGTTCTTTCCCACCTTTTCTTCTATCAACCTGATATCTGTATATTTCCTTACTAGGTCACTCTCCTTAGAAGCCAGTTAGGAAGAAGGAAAAGGACTGAGTCAAGAGCAAAATCTCACACAGGCATTTTAACTATGTAATAATTAGCTCTCTAATACTCACTTCACCTTCATTCATATGGGTCTGATCATTCCAAAATTTGTGAAAGCTACAATGTGGGCTCATGGGCAATTAATGCACAGTGGACAAAAAGAAAATTTGCTCCCGTGTCACTTTTAAATAGAAAGCTTCGGTTTTTATAAATACTATGTGAACATCAGAAGATTGATATATTTGATTTTGCAACTAAATTTTAATAATTAAAACTTAATTAGGAAACATATTTGTGAGTCAATTAAAATATTTGTGCAAATGTGTGATGTTACAGCTTATTCGAGCTAAACAACAGATATTAATGTTTTAGGGAAGCAAAAAGAAAAAGAATTAACAAACTGTATACATCTGCAGTACTCTATAATAATAAAAGTGTAATATGCTAATTAGACTGGATGTCCTTCCAGACAACCTTCCAGATGAAGCAAGGCTGCGAGGGAAGCCCAGGTCCCGGGTGCCAGAGGGAAACTGGTGCCAGGAGTTGGGGGAAAGGCTTACTCTTGTACAAATTTCATGCACTGACCCTCTCCTATACTTATAAGAACCCAAAGGGGTCATGCAAATTGTAAATAATAATAATAATAATAATAATAATAATAATAATAAATGAATACTACATCAGAGCATAGAATGCTAGACTTAGAAGATTATTTAATCTTCACCACCACCCCCAATAGTTGAGGAGACTGAAACCTAGGAAGATTATAACTTGGGCAAAGTCACCTAGGACTAATGAAACATAGATTCTGGTTCCATATTGGCAATCATGATATATTTTCTTTAACATGCCTGCTGCTTAGAAAAGTAGAATATATTTTTTAGGCATTTTCAGCTGCACAGACATATGTATAGTATGTCTCACCCACTCTTGGCACTGTCATGGGGCCATGGTTTCCAATGTCTGAAGAATATGGTCAAGTTTTCAAATCATAGCTTACATTGTCTAAAATTCAATACAATACATGCTTTAGAAATTATTCCTGCTATTATTACTATTATTATTATTGCTATCAGTGGAGTCACCTTCTGAAACTGTTTTCAGTGTGCATGTGGGCGGGTTCTATACATATACTCAGATAACAGATCACATGTATTATCATAAGATAATAATATCTATTTCATTAACATAATCAAAATCCCTAATATGTAGAGCACATTGGAAAATATGAATTATAACAATAGGAGCTCAGAGTTGCAAGGGATCTCATAGGTTATCTAGTTCAACTGCCCTCCCATTAATAGAACTCCCCCCTGTACTTACATTCAATTTCTTGTACTCAGTAGTGCAGTGTCTCACAAAAGAGGCCCAACAACAATTTGAAAGGAAATGAATCCTAGTAATAATAGCCACTGTTTGTGAAGTGCTTATTTTGTCAAGCACTTCATTGCCAATGTTTTATAGAATTATTTCTAATGCTTACAAACAATATTGCACGTTAAATATTCATACTAATGCCATTTCAATGTATGATGAAACAGAACCTCTGATGGATGTATTGGTGACTGTGTAAGAGCCAGGAAGCTACAGAGCCAGGTTTTCAGCCCAGGCCTGTCCACTTCTAAAGTCCAAAATTCATCCCCCCTCACGTTCAGCATCCAGGTTCTTCAATTAGGAGACAACGGCTCTAAAATTCTGCTTTATTCCTTTTCCTTTTGTTTTTTTTCCTGTGTTTTTGTCCAATGAATTTTTTTGGGGGGTCTATACTGTTCATCAAAGGCCACTCCCAATTTTTGAATTGATATACTCATCTTTCTGCTTGAAAGATTTTATCGAGTCAAGGAATCTCAGCTTCAAACTAGAGATGAAATAAACTTTGTGACTTAATCCAGGAGAAATGGCACTTGACATATAGAGTAGCCTAGAAATAAATATTTTTAGTTTCATCACGATAACATTTAGGTAAAACCCAACACTGAGAGATGTCTGCATTTGGGTCTGGGCTCTGTGGATCTCTGTGAAGGCACAACTTGTCTGAGCCTCACTTTCCCCCTTGATTAGCGCCCCCTTGCTGAGCCCCTCCCTTGCCTTTCTAATAGATTGGAATCATGGCTGGGTACGGCAGGGTGATCCTGCATGTAAACGTGGTTTGTAAACTAAAATGCATGATACAAAATTTCATAATTAATGATATTCATGTACAAAACCTGTATGGCTTAAGAGGATTTTTTATTAAATGTTTGAAAAATGTACTATCTTAGACTAATAAGGAAATAAGAATTCCTTGACTCCCAAGAGACATCAAAATACTACCATCATTGTTTGGCTTCTTGAAAAGTGAAATCTAAAGGCAATTTAGCCTTACTTTCTGGTTTTAAATGTAACTTTTAATTATTAAAATTAGAAAAGAAAAGCACCCAAATCAATTTTGTTGTAAGTTATGGGAAAGTAACTAATAAAATATACAAGGTAAAGCCAACATTAGAATCATAGCCTCCCAGCATTGAATAAAAACTGTTACAGATAATCTGGTCTGGCTCCCCCATTTGACTCATTATGAATCTAGTGAATGGGAGAGAAAGTGCTTCTCTCCCAGGTTCACCCAGTTCATGAACTTGGAGCAGGAATTCAAACATAGCTCCTAGTTCAAAATCTAGGTCCCTTTCTGCTACACCACAGGCCTTTGTTCCTACCATCAAGGATACCTGGAGGGTTTACAGTTTACTTTGTTAAGGCTGTAAACTCCTAGTAAAAATGTTTGTCTTCAATTTCTCACACTCTGCAGGATATCACACTGCCCCAGAAGCCACCCCTTTGCCCCCCAGGCAGTGTAGGCCAGACTAGAGACGTGTCTGTGTGTGTGTGTGTGTGTGTGTGTGTGTGTGTGTGTGTGTGTGTGTGTGAGAGAGAGAGAGAGAGAGAGAGAGAGAGAGAGAGAGAGAGAGAGAGAGATGAGGGTGGTGTGTAGGGGGTGCAGAGAAGCAGTACATGAAGGATTTCTAAGAAAAGCTAGAAGCAGAATTTTCTCTATCTGCTGTTAAGGGCTTTCTTTAACAACATCTCCATCTATATGTACCTCCTAATCAAAGCAATAAAATAACCAGTGCTTAAGATTAAAACACAAAGAGTACCCCCCATGTGGGGCTCCTTATCCCTTCAGAGAGCACTGATTTCCATAGGGAATCACTTTTGATGACAGTATTCCCAAATGCATGATCTGAACAACTGATTATTATTGCTGCTCAGGCGTAGCACTACAGAACGTATTGCTTTCATTGTCCCTGAGCTTAGAGTTTAAGAAAGAGCACATTAGCCGGATTTGCAAGTGTGTTGTAATTGTGAAAGACAAAGCGAAGCAAAAACAAAACCAAAAAACTTTTCAGGAAAGTTTTCAAGGAAGCCAAGGGGACATATTAGATACAAAATTTTCATTACCAGTCACAATCGGTAGTCAAAGAAAAAACTCATGCATTACATTACTCTCAAAGCTAATGTTTCTCTGCCTGTTTTAAACATTAAAATCAAAGAAAATTAAATATCTTTTTTGGTGTTCACATTTTACTTCCCCATTCTTTACTTAATTTTTTTACTTTAGCATTTGCAATTCTTATATGAAAGCTTATTCTGTATACCATGGGCAGGAAATGTCTTTTCCTTAGACATAGCAACTCTTTATTATGACTGTAACTGTCTTCTGTTACAGATACTTGTGTAGACCTTAATTGGTGATTATGATGGTCACTTTGGGGTATACTAGTAGACAGGGAAAGAGTCTTCTATCTACTGTTGTTTACTCTTTACAATATTTTATTTTTCTTCAGAAGAACAGATTATTAAAATCTTATGGGAAATATAACCAATCATTAATGTCAGTCTTCTGTAAAGATATTAGTTTCTAACACTGTTCCTTTCAGACAACTAAGTAATGCTAAATAAGGCGATTTTCCCTGGGTATTACTTAAATTTATAAATTACTAATAAAATGCAATTTTATGAAACCATAAAGCAAAAATGGCTCCCACAGAGACAATGGGATTTAGCCTAAATACCTAATAAATTATACCCAGGACATATTTAAATATTAATATTAAGTAAAGAAACAGCTTCCCTCCTTATAATTCCTTTACCCCATGCCCAAGTAGCCCACCCTTCCTGCCACTTTTCTTTTTTTATCATTCTCACAAAACCATTATCTGTGATTCTGAGAAATATGAATTTACTAATAAAATAAAAATTTAATACTATTGATAGATAATATTAAGAGCTGTAAGAAAAGATTAGTACTATTGATAATGTTTTAATTCTCTAAGTTGGAAGTCCCTCTGTATTAAAAAATATAAAGTAGTAGCATAAGAAACATTAAAAATTTCTATATGGACAGATTTGTATAACCGAAAGTTATTTAAAATTGTCTAGCTGGCAAGACTCAGTGTTTGAGTGTCTACTTATGAACCAAGAGGTCAGTCAGGGTTTGATTCCAGGTCAGGGCACATGTCCAGATTGTGGGCTTGATCCCCAGCAGGGGGTATGCAGAGGGCAGCTGATCAGTGATTCTCTCTCATCATTGATATTTCTCTCTCTCTCTTCCTCTCTGAAGTAAAAAAATATATATTTTATATAAGTTTTTTGAAAATTGTTTTGTACTTGAAATTGGACAAATCTTAGAACTATAAGTAAGCTATAAATAATAGTTACCATTTATTGAACACCTATTTTGTATCTGACAATGCTAGGTGCTCCATGTGCTTCAGAGCTTTGCAAGCTTCCAATGTAAATGTCACCAACTCCCCTTTAGGATTCAAAGATGTCAAAGAACTTATTTAGAGTAGCAGGTAGTAAACAATAAAGCCACATTTTAAACTCTTGTTTAAATACAAATTAAAGCAGTTAATATAACATATAGTGTTTCTGTGTCCAAAGAAGCATGAAGTATTACGGCAAATTTGATTTTTCACATGAAAAGAGAAGAAAAGTAATTTGATTTTCATTTCTTCATTTTTACCTTTGCTAAAGTCTTTGAGAGCAGAGACCATTTTAACTTATGTTTATATGCTAGCACCCGGCACACAATAAAGATTCTCATAACTGACCCATGTCATGAGTTGTAGCTTGTGAATCCAAAAACATTGCTACACTACTTCCTACAGTATTGCTAAAACTCAACCATGATTTAGTGCTGAGAGGCAAATGGACAAAGAAATACGTAAGCTCCCAATGTTCAAGAGGCTCATGCTATGCACATGAGTACTTCCTTTGGTTACTGATACTTCATATCGCCTTCACTCGCACTCACAAGATGATCAAACTGCTAGATTTTCAGGAGACTTCTCAGTGATACCCCAGAGTAATGGTTTTTTGTCACATTTAGGACAGTGGCATAGTAAAATATTGCATTTGATCAAATACCTAATTTGAGTAATTTGGATTTTCAGCTACACCTTGATTAATATAGCATATATGTGAAGTAAGTTTGTAGCTTCTTCCTTGAAATGTAAATTTACTCCAACACCTGTCACAATCACCTTTTTAAGGGGGTTGGACAAACGTGGCTGACGTGACTTTTTAACCTCTCAGGCATTTCCATACCTGAGGCATTTTATTCAGAACGGGGCCGCCAACTCTGTTTGTTTGCACTCTCCTCTGATATTCTGTCGTTTGTTTTGTCCACACCGCTGTATTTGCACGGAACACGACTAAGACTGTACCTCGAGCACAGGCCTCTTGTCTGACATGTAAACAGCATGTGGGAGGGAAAATCCTCAGGCTGCTGCCTGCTTGTAGACTTGCACTGGGAGTGTTATTTTCATTGTTCAGGGCACCCTGATGTGGCAAGGTGTACATGCCTGCCATCTTTTCCCAGCCCTGCTTTTGTGCATTCTTTCCCACTACGGACTGTTGTGCTCAGGCATTACCTTGTTACCGAGTGTGGCCGCGCAGAGGCCGGCTGGCTGGAATGCTGGAGGAGGGATTTTTGCTTTGGGTCACAGGTTGAATGAACTAAATGACCTTTTAAAATCCTGAGGTTCTATGACTCTATGGAGAGGAGTAAAGGAGCAAATATGTATGGCACTTAAATAATTCTAAGACAGATTGCTTTGGCAAAGGTTGATAAAATAGCACAAAGTAGAACTCTACTAGCTTTTCTAAGCAAAAAACTTACTTGCAGTGTTAATTAGCACCTGAGTTCTACACTATTTCTATCATGACCTGGGTGTCTATACGGTGTTAAAGGACTGCCATGGGCCCTTCTCACTGTAATCAAATTTCAAGTAAAGGCTGAATGAAATTCCATATATATTTAATTCCTCAGGCATGACTTAATTCTTGACTTGCATTTGTGATTTTCCTATACACTCATGTCTCATTACAGCTCTCCACTCACCATGCCTTCAAGGCTCACCTAAAAGCAAAATCCATTTCTAAAGCATGCTGTGCTGTTGGGTAAAAGATTTTACCCACCTAGATCTCAATTACTCTCTTGTGAAACTGGGAAGATATTTGAAACCTGCATAACTTAGTGAAAATCGAAGCAGGGATATCTCTTCAGGCTGGTAAAATTCAGTTCTTTCTCTAATTCAGAGTTTTGCACATCCCACAAGGCAGAGAGGACAGCACTGTCGCTGAATTGGAAACCACCGTCCCTAACTTGCTTCATGGTTTTAGATAAGTCACCTCATCTCTCTTGCCTTAGGTTCCTTGTTCCTTAAGGAAGGGAGATGAGTGATATTGTTTTTTATTCCTTAAGGGACAGAGTTGAATAAGATTGACCTTGCGATGCTCTCATGGTCTAAGGATCTCCTGCCCAAGAGAAAGCGCTTTTCTCTCTTCTTCTGTTGCTACCTTGATCTCAGCATATACTTGGAGATCGCTGGCTCCTCCACTTTTTCTAAAAGTGCAGTAGAAATATCTCTGAGGAATGAAGAGGCTGCTATCCCAGATGCACTAATGGGAAGTGAGCAGAAAACAGCTCAACTAGACTTAGACCTTTTCACATTGCTACATATGTTACATACATGATCTCATTTCTTGTCACAGCATCCCTGAGAAGTTGGTGCTTACTATTATCCCCAATTGCATAGAAGAAGAAACTAAGATCCTTCCACAATTAAGTGGCCCAGCCAACTCCAAGGCAGGACCAGTGTTTCTTCCCTCGCCCGCCGCCTCCCCCACTCCCCACAGTCTACCCTCAACATCTCTGTCCTATATGGTCAGTTGGTGAAGTAAATCTCAACAATGACTTTTATTATCCTATTTTTTTAAATCAAGGGATTTGAGGAATAAAAATGTCTAGATAAGTATCAAAAATTTCCATTCCAAAAATGTCATGCTGCCATCAGCCCTCACCTAGTGCTTGGAAACCTGTTGAGCTGGTGGCATCCAATTGCTCATTTGATTCTCTTACTCTTGAAAGAGCTGCTGGCCTCTATTTTTAAATGGAGTAAACTAATTTCATTTTGAGAGTTCTTTGGAACATTTCATGACATTTGTTGAGATTATTGGGGGACATACAGGAGTATCACAAATGAAGGTTGATAATCAGTGTTCTAAGGACTGAAAAGGCAAATTAATTTTTCTTTCTAGTTTCTTAAGATAGTTTCATGTGTAAAAAATCAACTTTCTAAAGGCTTTCATTGTGCATTTTGGCTTTCTTTCCCTTTTTATACTTTCTATTCTTTATTTACTGTGTATAGACTACTGCAGAGCTCATTAATGTATCTCAGCCTAATTAGCTTTTTTCCCAGTGAAACAATGCCCCTCGTCCCAGGAATGCACAGGGTTTTGAGCCAGGAAGAAGGCTGTGACCTTCTGAACTGTTCTGCTGTCAAGCTGAGCAAAGGTGACTCATGAAACACTTGTCGAGGTCCAAGAAAAAACAGCTCAGCAAGACAGTGCCCTGTCTTAATAGTAGGAAAAATACATTTTCAAAAGAGTTGTGCTAGGTTTCTTTTGAAGACTCTGCTCATGATTTTCAAAATATCTGATCTACCCTGATTGAATTCTGGAATAAGCAGTTTCAAAAGAGAGAACCCGCCTGCTATCATCGTGATGTGTTTATAGGCAAAGTCAAATCAGTTCCCAGGGAGAATTAAATATCAATGTCTACTTCAGGGAGGCCCATTTAAAACTTACATCTTACTGAAATTTTAGTAAGACTGCCACATGACCTTTTATATCTGCCATCTATCTATTTACCTGCCAATGACAATTTCTTTGTTTACTTACAGTCTTCTCAGTGACTGTACCTTTCATATTTATTTAATATTCAATCAAACATTCATTCATTAACTCTATTAGCACTAAATACACATTGCCACAAATCCACACTTTCATAAAATACTTTTCCATTAGCCAGCTTTCCAAATTAGAAATCATTTAATGACTCTGAGCTTCAGTTTCCTTATCTGTTAAGATTTAAATTGGATGGGAGCTTTTCCAGAAATTGTACTCTATAATTTCTAAACAATCCCCCAATTCATGACATAGAGAGTTATATCAATATATTATTATTCTCAGTTAGGAAAGAAACATCTTTGTCAGCTCTTTATAAACAGCTCTCCCTAATAGCTATTCTTTTATTGATTAGCAACTGATACAGGGTCTGACCACGAAATTATGTCAGTGAAGGGCCCACAAACTTGATCCTCAAATTGTTTTAGTTTTATTTGGTTATTGTTTTATGATTCCTGGCATTGAACTCACTGTTTAGAAATAGAGCATTTAAGACTTGGTATTTAATACTTCCATCACTCAGTAATAGTCAGAACCAGACTGGAGACCAGACTAGAAACAGATTGTGGCAGTCAGCTACTTGTCCCAGTGTCCATTCTCTTGCTTTCCCCTTTAGTTATAGCAGACCTGAGTTTTAGATAAACATCTACCTGCCCAACTGGGAGTTGGCATTTCCCAGGCTCCCTTGCAAGTGAGTATGCCCCTGAGGCTGCATTTAAGCCAATGGGATGAGAGCTGCAGTGATGTGTCATCTCTCCTCAAAGATGAGCCCACTTGCCAAGAATTCTCCCTTTCATCCTTTCTGTTGACTTAAAAATGGCAAACAGCCTTGGAAACAGGCATTGAGGATGCCAGAGTACCTGCCAGGCATGAACCACTGTCCTCGGGACTGTTGGGACAGAAAGATAAATAAACTTCTATCTTATTTATGTCATTGTCTACCACTGATACTTGGTTACAATGACTTAGCCTATACCTTAACTCACATAGTGTTAGTTTTGGACCTAACTAAATAAAATAGCTCTAGAAGGAGAATGAAATATATCTTTAAACAGATTTAGGGAGGAAGGTAAAGGAATGATACAATTACACTGCCTTTTAAGTATATTCCGAAGAGGGGAGGTGTTGAGAAAATTGGGGTAAAAAATGATGAGGCCTATTTAAAGATCTCTTTAAAGTCAGGGGTGGCTCTTAGGCCATCTGAGTCTTAAAATACAAAGAAGAAGACTCTTTATGTCGAAGGCAAAAACTTCTGATCATTCATTTTATTTTGATTTTCTCTTGCTAGTATATTCTTATGCTCATCCAGTAAACAGAGATTGCAGCTAGGCAAAGTTGAGTTCAAATTGGAGCTTCATCACTGACTAGCTATGACCTTGGGCAAGTCACTAACGCACTGAGCCTCAGTTTTCTTATCTATAAAAGGGGAAGAATCTAGATGTGTCCTTACAGAGTTGTTGTAAAAATCAAAATAATACATAAGTTCAAGTGATGCTTGGTTCACAGTGGGCTCTCCTGAATAAGCACAATTGTCCACTCATCGTTGTCTTTTGACCTGTACCTTGGCAGTGTTGCTATTGATTCTGCTGTAGTCTTGCCAGAATTTTACTTTCTGAATGAGCCTGTGTCTGTAGGTCTTTCTGCAGAACGCCCCATTTGAGCAATGCATGCACTAAGCTTCTACCTCTCCATTCGCAACCCAGGCACACAGAAAACAGGTTCATGGCTCTTTGGTGTTTGCACTGTGTGGAGGTGACACATGCTTTTATAGACATTTAGTAAGAGGTTTGGGAAACCAGGAACTCCACTTGGGGTTTAGAATTTGGTAAAATGGACAGTGCAGGTCAAGTTCCTATTGCAGTCTTATTTGCAAATACAGAGCCCAGCCTCTGTGCTCCCACTTACATGCTTTCTTCTCCTGATCCTTCTTTGAGGATCATTTTTCAAATAATACTGACAGGGCTCTCCAAAAGCCGGCCTCAAAGCACCCTCAGCTTTTTGATGCATTTTGCATATTATGGTGCTCTCATTTAGAAGTGGAAGAATTTTAAATGTATGTAGTGGAATGTCTGAATCCTCTTGCAGAACTTCTAGTTAACCTTGAAAGATTTTTGTGCAGGCTAAAGGGACTGCAGGGCTCCCTCAGAATCAGAACCTGCTTTGTGCAGAAGCCAGGTTTTGACTGGGTGATCTCTTCAGGAACCCAAGGTGGGGAGCTGAAACAAAGGACTCTGCTTCTCATATTGTCAAATTTGTCCACATATATTCCTCCTGTCATTCAAGCTCAAATAATCCCTAATGAGTGCAAATAACAAAGCTGAACAGATTGTAAAGACATTATGCATAACCTGTGTGTTCAATGCTCTTCCAAGTTGATGGCAGCATGGAATTTCCGTGTTTTAAAAAGCATATGCATTACATTTGAGATTTTTGTGATGGTGATATGTTTGTTCCAACTAAATTCATGCCAGTTCACTCTTAAATATTATATAAGAGTGAAGGAGGCTAGAAAAAACTCAGGGTGAAGGGCTTTACATTAGCTAGTCCTTAAAGTTAATACTACAACTGTGCCCATTTTAAAGGCAAAGTAAGTGAAGCTTTGAGCACAAGGTTACACAGATAGTGAGATGCTGAGTAAAGATTCAAACCTAGATGTGACAGTCTCTTGCCATCCCCAATATTTCTTATTCCCTCTCAGATTGGGGGCTTTACTGGGAATGATTATATATATATATATATATATATATATATATATATATATCTGAAGCTTATGTCTAAGAATTAGCTTAGGTGATCAACCCTACTTTTCCTTTGCCATACTGGAAATTCAGGGCTTTGACAGATACCATGATTTTGAAACAAAAATAGAAAGAGATATTTTGTAAAGAAGCTTAAGAAAACTTAGTACAAATTCAGATTTTTTATTATTTTATTTTATTTTATTTTTTGTTACTTCTCACCTGAGGATATTTTCCCATTAATTTTTAGAGAGAGTGGGTGAAAGGAGGAGAGACAAAGAAAGAGAAAGATTGATGTGAAAGACACATTGATTGGTTGTCTCCCACACATACCCTGACCAGCCTAAAACTGAGGTATGTGCCCTTGACCAGGATCAAACCGGGGAGTCTTCAGTCCACAGGCTGACACTCTATCCACTGAGCCAAACTTGCTAGGGCACAAATTCAGATTTTTTTTTAAATATATCTTTCTGTGGTAACATGAGTACCCTGCATATGTAAAAGGTGTCAGTTTCTCTTAATTATTGGAGGGCAAAGGGAACAAGTTTGTCAAATTAGTTCCTCTCCTCTACATCCCAAAGATGTCAATCCACAGACCCTCAAACAATATATCTCTAGAGAAAGGACGCCTGGAGATCTTAGGGGAGGATTTCTGTCCAGCAGGAGCAGAGCCAGTGAGCCCCTTCCCTGCCTCCCTGGCCAAGGGAGCTAGGAAGTGCCCAGCAGCTGAAGCTCAGTTTTCACTTAGGTTCCTCCTCGTGGCCAGTTAGCAGACTCTGTGTAATTTAGGGCAATTACTTCGCTGATGTCTCTTATCTTCCCTCCTCGCCCTCCCCCAAATTCCCACTGTACCCACCCTCCTTTCCATTTACATTTTTTCAGATAAAGCAATAGACAAAACCTGAGAGTGAGCCAAGCTCACTTGGCTTGGAGGCCAAACCAGGTTGACATAACCAGGAGAGCAAGGCCCACCTGACAGGACCAAAGGAAACACTCAGCCCTGACAGAATGGGTGCTGACAGGTAAATGGGGCTGATGAGGTTCGTGGCTGGGGTTTACAAGTCTCCAATCTGTTAGCACAGAGCAGTATGGGAAAGAGCAAGAAAGAGAACATCTTATCGTTTGGGATTTAAAAGAATGTATTATACATTTTTGGGGAAAAAATTCCTATCTAGAGGATAGCTTTAAAAACAATTATTTATGAATTTTATAATTTTTAAAAATACTCAAAGAGAAAGAGAAAATAAAGGTTTAGAAGATTGACTATAAATATTAGAAAGGAACACATCCAGTAAAACATTCTTATGGCCATGTACAGATTGTAAGTGTTTTGTCTCAATCTTCCTTACCAAAATATAAATTGTTATTCACTGAATAGTCATCACATTTAATAATGGTAATGGTTTGGTACATTCAGCTTAGTACTATTTTCAAAGCATTTTTCCATATAAGTATTTGCTAAATACTTTAGAATTTACTTTGTGCTGGGTACATCCTTTGTGCTTTACATGGGTCATTCCATT
The DNA here is from genome assembly GCA_027563665.1 of Antrozous pallidus. Classification (NCBI taxonomy): domain Eukaryota; kingdom Metazoa; phylum Chordata; class Mammalia; order Chiroptera; family Vespertilionidae; genus Antrozous; species Antrozous pallidus. Next base: position 42,336,810 of record CM050514.1, on the reverse strand, counting down.
GGACCCATCACTAGCTTTGTGAATGAGACATCATCATCTTCATTTATTAAACAGGAAAACTGAGGTTCGGGTGACTTTATCAAGATCATAAAACCAATAACTGGCAGACCTAGGGAACCTTTCTTCTGGTCTGTTCCTGTGCTCTCACTACTAATCACCATTATTGCTAAGTCATACTGAATGGGAATGGAGCACTTTTAAATAACATTTATCAACACCTTCAATCTTCTCTGTCATAAAAATATATACATAATAAAACGTGCAGTATCTTTTTATGTATTCTGCATACTTTCCCAACACCCACCATGCATTGCCAAACCTGGATGCTGATAGACTACCCAACTTTCTTGCTGATTGTCCTGTCTTGCATATGATATTATTGAGTATAGAGTCTTCATCCATACTGCTGTTGGAATAGCAGACTAATTGTAGGCTGGTGTGTCTTCTTGTCTCCACCCAAGAGCAGATATGGCCCAAGGTAAAGTTAAACCCAGAGTTTTGGTCTGAGAACTCAGAGGACAAGGAGGTTTGTTCTGCCTTTGGGAAATGGGCAAGCTTCCTGAAACAAGCGAGGTTTGAACTGGGGGTTGAAGCGTATAAAATAGTTGTAGTTAACAAAACACACTCCTGACCTTTAGAGTGAAGACCTATAGTTAAATAAATCAACTATTAGATATTTGATTTCAATTATATCAGGCCACCTCTTTTAGGTATTTGTTTTTATCCATAGACAGAGATGCTTACTGAAAAGTAAAGTAAAACAAAAGAACTTCGGGGCTATATTTATGTGGTTAAATTGGTTATTATCCAAACAATTCCTATACATTTAAACATGTACTTTAAATGTATATTATAGAAACATATAGTTTATTGTATACTTACCATAGGGCTATCTCTAATATATGTAATTTTGTAGAAAGATAAAGATAAGCAAATTTTACTCCACATTAAGTTGTGGTTGATTTAGGCAAAAATGTTCTCTGGAGTCCTATCTGCTTAGTCTTATTCTTTCATCTTTGGCATATTTATGATCCTGTTTCTAGTGAAGAACATTGGCTACACAAACACACACACACAAACACACACACACACACACACACACACAAATACACATATACGTCAGTTATTCTCCCACGTGATTTTTGTATTATTTACATTTTAGCATTTCTCATTTAAAGTCAGCTTATTTAATATAAGACTATTAAAATGGTTTATATTTTCTATGCCTCTTTATAAAGAGCGCCATATAGTCTGGAAATTGAGGCATAGGAAGCAAATAGTGATATTCTATTGGCATATGATAGTCCACCAATTAGGCTCATTAATCTGAGAATCACAACCTTGTCACTATCCTTGCCTTGGTGATCTCTAATCATCTTCCTCTTGTCTCATAATTTCATACAATTAACATTTCATCTTACCTCTTAGATATATTCTTTAAAATGCCACCAGTTTCATTCCCCTGAATTATGTTGCAATTCTTCCTCTAAACTTCTTTAGGTCCCCCTCACTCAGGGAATAAAATTTATCTTTTTGCATAGAGGGAGCACTCAATAAATGATCCTGCAAGTGCCTTACATGCAGTACTTCTCACCCCTCCTCTAATGTGCCCCAGCCTTCCTGCCAAATTCATCCTTTGTGCCAACCAGGGAGAACCTCACTCTTAGCCATGAATGTTCTTCCTCATCTTGCTCTTAGTAGATGTTTTCCTCACTCTGTTCTTAATGCAATAATCCTATCCTTTCTTACTAAACAAGATATGATTAAAAAAATCACTAAACAAGGAGAGTTTATTAAAATGGGAATTGATTTGACTAATATTTTCCCTTTTAAAACATAAGAACTTTATATAATTATAAAATTATGCTTTTTGTTTTTTATTGATATATAATTGACATATAACATTTTATTAGTGTCATGCTTTGTCTAATTCTCTTATAAGACATACTATTTTTCAATAGTCTCCTTAACTTCCTTTCCCAACTCCCAAGTACACTAATCACAATAACTTATTATATGACATCATAGTGTTGCTTGCAAAGTTTTACATTTTTTATTTTATTCTGGTTTGTATTATCATGAACTATTCACTTATCTCTTTCCCCAACTAAATTATAAGTGTCTTGAAGACAGATATAAAATTTTATTTCTTTTGCTCGCTTCGGCAGCACATATACAAATCTTATTTCTTTTTCCATATTCAGAGTTGTATTTAACTGTAGTTTTGCTTTAAAGACTGAAAATTTGGTGCTTTTGAGTTAATATATGTAAAAGTCTTCATTTAACAACTAGAAAACTACATCTAGTAAATAGCATAGTATCCAAAAAGCAAAGATCCAATATTTGATTGAAATGTTGGCTGATTTACACATTTGTAGAATGAATTGTTGTAAGAGAACATTGTTTATTCTTTCCTAGCTCAGCTACAGCAAGCTGGAGAATATCAAATAAGGCTGTCAATTAAGGTCTTTTTCTTTTGTTTCTTTAATACTTCTTCATTGCCAAGAAGAGCTTCTTGCCTTTGAGAAATTGACACTACTTTTGTACAGACTTTAAACAAATACACATCATTCAGTCAAGTTTGCACTGAGAGGTCAGGACATTTTAGTTCTGACTGCCCAGCTCTGAGTTCTAGAATATTGTGTAGCCCAGTATATCCACATAAACCCTCTAAATGTCATTGGAGATGCTAATGAATAACTTACATTTATAAGTACTTCACCATTTATTAAGTGTTTTCTTATGAAGTGATATTTTTAATCCTCACAGAAAACTTGTGAGATAAGTTTTAACTTCATTTTCAGGTAAAGAAATTCATGAGTATAAATGTGTTGCCAAAGATCATGCAGAAAGGGTGCAACAGAATGAAGTCTGGAACCCTAGTAGTTTGACTCCAAGCCCAGTGCTCCCCATAGCATCATGTAGAAATAGAGCAAGAACTGGGTCCCTGGACACTTAGAAAGAGAAAGCCAGGGGCTGCACAACCACACTGGCTGAAAATAGAGCGAGACTGCTAATATAATGCTGCCTCCTGTTGTAGACAAGAGCAACAGTCCTGAGCAATGGGAGAAGTGGCAGAGCAAGAAAGCATATGGAAGCATTCGAGAGGCCAAAACAAATCCAGCATTTCAGGAAGGAGATTAGAAACAAAACTGCAAGTGAACAGTGACCTTATCCTAAAGTATGCTGCACTGGAAGGGAAGCTTGGATCACTACCCAATCCCCAAGATTTCATTGGACCAGAGCATGGTTTCAGTATTTCCAGCACTTTGCACAGTACCTAGCATTGGAGATATCCTTAAGTGCACCCTATAAGTGCAAGGTTGAACTAATACAATTGAAATGAGTACCGGGATGCTATGCCTGGACAAGCCTAAATGTTTTGGCTATTTCAGTCCCAAAAGGCCAAAACAGAGAGGCATAGGAATGAAATCTATAAATCACATGAGCATGGTTAATGTAAACATGTTCACAAATCCTGAAAAAATAATAGAACAAGAGGGAATCTTTTATAAGTTGAGTAAGATGAATACAGATTCCATAAAAAAAGTCACCTGTGTATCACTTTAGGTATTACTAATGCAAATGTAAGAAAAATGTTTCTAACTGGAGCTCTGGGTGGTTCTTTAATTCAAGGTTAACCTTACTCAAAGTTTGGTAGGTTAGTAAAGGCTGAAGTTGGGATTTAAAACAAGTTTTTTCTGATTCCACAGTCCATCTTAACTAGCTGCCATATTGTCTTTAAATGCCTGCTTTTAGTGATCTTAGTCTTCTAGGAGAGAAAGATAATGGGAAAATGCCATTTTCAGAGTAGTGATAACTGCAGCACGATGAGTAGGCATTGAGTTACTATGGGGGAATATGGAAAATCACTAACTCCAACTTTGAGGGTCAGAAAGGCAAGCTCTAAGCCAAGTCCTGGGGATGTGCAAGTGTTAACCCAGTAAAGAATGGAAGGAAGGACAATCTGGGAAGAGGAAACAGTATGTGCAAAGATCCAGAGGCTGGTCCAGGGGCCTGCAAGTACTGAAGCCATGATCATTAGCAACTGCCCACCCACCATGTGGCATAAGCTGTGAAATGCTTCCAAATGACCTCACCCTGTTGTGATACCTCATGAGAGGGCATGAGGACTCTGTTCATGCTCGTGAAATCTGATACAAGTTTGGTGTGAAACACTATGCCCCATACCGAAGCACTACACAGAAGTCGGGAATCCTGGTCACCCCAGGGCGGAGCTGCCTGGGAGGGGAGCATGCTGACAAATTATCAGGGCAAGCTCAGCTGTGGCCATTCTTCCATCTGTGCCTGCCGGAGAGGTAGTGATTGGCTGCTCCTTCTTTGTCCAGATGCTGCTGGAATTCTCAGACTTTGGTTCCACATCAAAGCATACACTTGAATGAAGGGAAATAGATTGACTAACGCAAAAAAGCCCATTCTAATCTGGTCAAAGGATGCAAAACCCAGAGTAGAGAAAGCAAAGCCATTGGATTTGAGATAAAACCATAAAGGAAATAGTCAAGTTTTTACATTCTACCATAGTAACTACTTTGTAGCATCTTCCCTGGGGCCATTATTTCAGGATCTCCATCAGTTATAAAGTGATGGGAATTCCATGTCATTGATTGCTGTAGCTTCATGCATTCATTACTCTGTCTTATGGGAGAAATGAAAAGGCTTCAGAAACAGAGACCTGGATTCAAGCCTAGGCCCTAGGACTTACTAGCTGTGTGGCCTTGGGCAGTTGCTTATCCTTATCCTTAGAATAATGATAATAATGCAGACTTTGAATGACAGCTGTGGGGATTAAAGATATAATGTATGTAAAGCACCTAGTCTGTCCTTCAGTAGGCATTCAACAAAGGGTAATTATTATTATGATGGTATTGACATTTAAAGGAGAGCTTTTCAGTGACTTAACTCAAATTTTGGCTACTGGTGGGAGTTTGGAGCTGCTGTAGATAGATTTTTGTGTGTGTATGAGTATTGATTATTTTCTGAATCAAACAATAGCTTAAATTCACTAAGAATTCCTATAGTTAAATACTATATTTCTGAGATAAGAAGTTTACACCCATTATCTGATCAGTACCAGTAAATTAATGGGACCAGGAGAAAAAAAAATGTCGAAGTTGGAACTCCCAGGAAAAATCCATTTCATTATTCTTTCAGGAAAAGAGACTCTGGTAACTAGTGATTTTTTGTAAAACCTTGAAGCTTTATTGCACCTGATTAACCAAGTACTCTAGCACTCTAGTGTGAAAACCCAAGCTCACTAATTGGTAAGAAAGAAGGCATATTTTCACTCTCCTTGTAAAATTTAATAGACTAGATATTCACATTTGATTTTTTCAGTTATGTATCAGCACTGAAGCAGAGGTTTCCAGAGAGGCACAGTTGTGGAAAGACCTCTGGGCTAAGAATCAGAAGGCTTGAGTTTTCATTCTGACTCTGTACCAGCTAGTTATAAGGACTTGAGCACAAAAAAAGTAAAACAGAAAATTATCACCTTCTTATTGGAATGGAGCAGGGAATCAGAAGGGGAGAAATGAAGTGTAATGAGCTTTATTCTTCCAGCATGTGCATTCATTTGTGGCTACAAGGTTAGGTAGCTCTGAAAGTTTAATTAAATATTTTAGGCTTATCCATAAAACTTAGTAATTATTTAGCATTCCCTTTACTATGTCTTAAAAAGAAGCTACAGTTTTGATTCTTAAATATTAAATGTAATGCTCATGAAACTGTCCCCTTTTGATAAACACATTTTAGGTTATAGCAAATATTATTGGGGGAGTGGGAGGGGTTTATCTTAGTATTCTGAATTTAGGACCTTAGTGCATTGCCAGATTTACTTAACAGCTGCCAACAAGGGTCTTAAATTAATCTTGTTCAATTATGGAATTCTAAAAACAGAAGCATACTTTACACAAAAATAAATTTTCTAAGGGTCATATAAGTATTTCATTAGTTAAATGAGTTTAAGGGCTTCATCTGAAGAAACATAAATCACTTATCTTGTTTTAAACCATCCATGTTTTCCCTAATGGTGTTTACTAAGTCTGAAAGGCATTTATTTAAAATAAGTAGAGTAACTTGTACATTGATTAAACTCTCTGTTTAGGTAGATCATGGCATTGCAATTTAGCATGTAGAGTTGAAGAGAGCATCAATTAAAGATGTAGCTAGACTGAGTCAGCTGCTCATCAGAGGAGACAGGATTAAGGATCGGTTAAAAAATGTAAAACCCCAAGTATGCAAAACTTAAATGCAATAATATAATGAAAGCACAAAATCAAACCAATTGAAATTTTAAAAATGAAGCACTTACCTAGTTTCATGGAAAATTGTAGGAATTCATATTGGAAAGTACTCAGCAATACTTCTGTATTGTTCTATACAAAGCCCACAGAATCCTTCAATATCTTGCAAAGTGCTCCACAGGTATCCAATACTTTTGAAGTGATATCATCCTGCCTTCCTCAGTGGGTCCAAATCATGTAGCCACTGGTCTTCAAGTGATGAAAGGGTAAGCCCTGGAGAAATGGAGGATTGGTTTTCAGTTTTGAGGATGGGCTAGATATAAAAAATCTACTCCTCGGAGGTACCCTGGATGCACAAAATCCCACACAAAAATAAATTTTAAAAATGCCCTTTTGATTATTTTTTAAAGTATTTGCTTCCAAAAAGGACAGAATCCCTCAACCTCCCAACCCATATTTTAATAACCCAACAATGAAAGAGAAATATTTGACAGAGGGTGTATTAGATGTTGATGATCTCCAACTGCTTCCAAGTCTGCATAAATAAAACTCCCATAAATCCCTACACAATGAACATACTGAATGGGGCTCTATTTATCTGCCGCTGAAGGATAAAGGGCCAAGCCAATCCTATTGACAGTTAAGTCTGTAGCTTCCAACATATCACTGAGGTCACTAACCCACTACTATAGGATGGGCTGCCATAAACAGCTGATGTGCTCAACAAAAATTAGGGACCAAATCAATTCACTGCTGAAACCCAGTTTAAGGAGTGCTCAGTTTGCACAGTTTTGGTTGATCAAATTCAGAGATGGGATTCGATTCATATTTCAGTAATGAAGATCAGGGCTGAGAACTGATATATTGAAAGGTATATTTTTCCATTTCCCTTCACATAAAATATTCATGGATGCCATGTTCTACAGTGTACTCTGACAGTGTAACAGCTGCCAAATAACTGGTACCTGAGGCCACTTTTACATCAATAAATTATCGAAGGTTACATCTGTAGCAAGATAGCTTTATTTGGCCACGCAAATAATACCAAGGTACATAACACATTTATCCCAGCTTTTGTTCCCTTGAGGGTGGACTATTGTTACATTCATGCTGCAAAGCATCCTGGGAAGCTCAGACTAAGATGTAAGGAGAAAAAATACTTGCCTCTGTGTTCTATCAAAGGCAATATGATGTTGGGGAAAGGTCACAATTTGGAATTATATATAAGAAGCTGTGTGAAAGTGACCAAATTATTTCAAATCTCTGAAGCACAACTTGTCCACTGTTAAAATAGAATGCATTCAATGTTATTTAGTAGGGTACTATCAACTAAGAACATATCACATAGTACTAAAACACCAAAGTGCTTCTCTCTCTTCAGCAACATTGACTGAATGTAGAAATTCAATTTTCTGGAGTTCTGAAGAAGCTGTTCTCACAAATGAAAGACTCATTCCTTTGGCTCTCTCTCTTTCTCCTTTTATGTTTTAAAACTCTGGATAGGTACTTCCTCTTGACTAGAGGAATGTCCTGAATACATGGGGCACCTTCTCAATAAAACCACCAATCCAGAAGTGAAATTGCTGGGTTGCATGATAGACCTATTTTTAATTTTTTGAGGAATTGCTATACTCTTTTCCATAGTGGCTGCATCATTTGGATTATATGTAGAATCTAAACACACAAAACAAATGAACAGAAAGGACAAGACAAAAACAGACTCATAGAAACAGAGGCCAAAGGGATGGTTGCCAGAGGTAGGAGGAGGGGATGAGTAAAAAGGGGAAGGGGAATATAATTAGTGATATTGTGATAAGTTTTCACAGTGATAGGTAATTAGTGGAGTAATTACATTGTAATGTATAAAAATGTCAAATCACCCAAAATTTATATAACGAATATAATATTATATGACAACAATGAAAGGATTTTTTTTGTATACATATTTTTTTATTATCTTTATTGTTCAGTTTATTAATTACATTGTTCCCCTTTTTTTACCCCCTATTACTCCCAACCACCTGGTACCCATCCCACCCTCTGCCCTCACCCCCCTCCACTGTCCTTTCCAATAGTTGCATGATTTTTGTCCAGTCTCTTGCTGCACTTCCCACACCCTTTTTATCCCCAAGAATTGTCAGTCCATTCCCTCTCTATGTCTGTGATTCTGTTACATTCAACAATTTATCTTGTTCACCAGATTATTAATTCACTTGATTTTTAAATTCATTTGTTGATAGATGTGTATTTGTTATTCATAATTTACACTTTTATCTTTTTCTTCTTCCTCTTCTTAAAGAATATCTTTCAGCATTTCATATAATATTGGTTTGGTGGTGATGAACTCCTTTAGCTTTTTCTTATCTGCGAAGCACTTTATCTGACCTTCAATTCTGAATGATAGCTTTGCTGGATAGAGTAATCTTGGTTGTAGATTCTTGCTATTCATCACTTTGAATATTTCTTGCCACTCCCGTCTGGCCTGCATCGTTTCTGTTGAGAAATCTGCCGACAATTGTATGGGTGCTCCCTTATAGGTTACTAACTGTTTTTCTCTTGCTGCTTTTAATATTCTCTCTTTGTCTTTTGCTCTTGGCATTTTAATTATGATGTGCCTTGGTGTGGTCCTCTGAGGGTTCGTATATTTTGGGGTTCAGTGCACTTCCTCGACTCCTAAGTCAATTTCTTTCACCAGGTGGGGGAAGTTTTCGGTCACTATTTCTTCAAATAGGTTTTCATTGTCTTGCTCTCTCTCTTTTTCTGGCACCCCTATAATTCGGATGTTGGTATGCTTGAGGTTGTCCCAAAGGCCCCTTACACTATCTTCAATTTTTTGGATTCTTTTGGTTTCTTGCTTTTCCAGCTGAGTGGATTTTACCTCTTTGTATTTTAAATCTTTACCTTGGTTCTTGGGGTGCTCTAGAATACTTTTAGGTTTTTGTATAATATTTTTTATTTCAGTCAGTGTATGCTTAATTTCTGGTTGGTCCTTTTTCATATCCTTGAGAGTCTCCTTCATATCCTTGAGGGTCTCATTCATTTCCTTGTAGGACTCATTCATTTTCATGTTGGTCTTCATCATTTCCTCACAGGTCTCATTCATATCCTTGAGGGTCTTGTTCATTTCCTTGTTAGTCTGGCTTATTTCCTTATAGGTCTCAACCTTTTCTAGGAGCCTCTTGAGAAGCCATATAACCGTGGTTTTGAATTCCATGTCCAGTCGTTTTTTTCCCTCCATTTCTTTCACATCTGATTTCTTTCCATGTCTCTGCATGGTGGCTGCTTCCCTGAGTTGGTCAATTAGCTTTGTGTGGTAGACGTCCTACAAGAGACAGTGGCTCAGCATCCCCAGTTACCAGAGGTGAATATGGGTTGCACAGTCTTGCTGAAGTTAACCTCACGTTAATCGTTGTTAGCACTTGGAGGGGTTGACCTCCAGGCCAATTGTCTGTGAAGTTCAGCTGTGCTCAGGTTGGATGTACAGAGTCTCTGGGCCAAGCAGACAGCGTTAGCTCCGCCCTATGCGGCCCCAGGGACTCTGTGCCGGGGGCAATGGCCACCAGCACCTCTGAGAGAGAGCCACTGCTGAGCTCCACCAGCTGCTGGAGAATTCAGACTCCCCAAATGAGTCTGCACACCCAACATCTCACCCATGGTTGTAAAACAAAGCAGTCTGATGGTTTCCCGAATGAGAGAGCAAGTCACGAGTGCTCTCTACTCTGTCACGGTCATGCAGCTGCGCTGTTCCCAAGTTCATGGCACTCCGCACAAGCTTGCCTTCTCCACAAGCTGCCTGACCCCTGCAGCACCCGAGCTTCGGTATGCCCTCCCACTGTCCAGTTTTTACCCCATATGATTGTGGGTTCCCTGAACTTAGTCCAGAGCTGGAGAATCAGTCCAGTGGGACGTCTTTGTTTCCCCCGTTCGAGAAAATTGGCAGGTTTTCAGCCGCCCGCCCTATCCGCTGGCGTGCGCTCCTCCAAACCTCTCTCTGTGCTTATCTTCAATGCTGTCCTCAACCGCTCCTCTGAGTCACAGTGTCTTATCTTCACTTTTATTTGTGGAATTTTCACTCAGCCAGCTTTCCGGTGATTCTGAATGGTGTTTGTTCTTTTGTTAAGTTGTAGTTTTAAAATTGCTGTGTATGATGGCAAGATAGGTGTTTTACCTATGCCGCCATCTTGGTTCTCTCCCCAACAATGAAAGGATTTTAAATAAAAAATGAAATTAATCATAGAAATGAAAAAATTAAAAAAAATCAGAGATCTAGTCCAATATTGGTGTCAAAGACTTTGTATTTTGAAAGCACTTTTTAAATCTCTTTTTTCCCCCATTAAAAAATATATTGGTGAGAGAGTAGAGAACCAAGATGGTGGCATAGGTAAACACCTATCTTGCTGCCATACACAGCAATTTAAAAACTACAACTTAACAAAAGAACAAACACCATCCAGAATCACCAGAAGGCTGGCTAAGTGAAAATTCCACAAATAAAAGTGAAGATAGGACACTATGACTTGGAGGAATGGCAGCGAACAGCATTGAAGATACACGTGGAGTCAGAGGTTTGGAGGAGTGCACGTGCCAGCAGATAGGGCGGGCAGATGAAAACCGGCCAGTTTTCTTGAACAGGGGAGACAAAGATGTCCCACTGCACTGATCCCCCAGCTCCAGGAGAAGTCCAGGGAACCCACAATTATACAGGGTAAAAACTGGACAGTGGGAGGGCACGCCAAAGCTTGGGTGCTGCAGGGGCCTGCCGGCTTGTGGAGAAGGCAAGCTTGTGCGGAGTGCGCATAAGCTTGGGAACAGCGGAGCTTTGTGACCATGCAGAGAGCACGCATGACTTGCTCTCTCATTTGGGAAACCATCAGACTGCATTGTTTTGTGACCCTGGGTGACACGTTGGGTGTACAGACTCATTTGGGGAGAGTCTGAATTCTCCGGCAGCTGGTGTAGCTCGGCAGCAGCTCTCTCTCAGAGAACCTGGGGCCACATAGGGCAGAGCTGATGCTGTCTGCTTGGCCTGGAGACCCTGCCCATCCAACCTGAGCACAGCTGAATGTCACAGACATCTGGCCTGGAGGTCAACCCCTCCAAGTGCTAACAATGATTAACCTGAGCTTAACTTCAACAAGACTGTGCAACCCATATCCACCTCAGGTAACTGGGGAGGCTGAGCCACTGTCCCTTGTAGGACATCTACCACACAAAGCTAATTGACCAACTCACGGAAGCAGCCACCATGCAGAGAAATGGAAAGAAATCAGATGTGAAAGAAATGGAGGGGAAAAAACGACTGGAGATGGAATTCAAAACCACTGTTATATGGCTTCTCAAGAGGCTCCTAGAAAAGGCTGAGACCGATAAGGAAATAAACAAGACCTATGAGGAAATGAACAAGACCAACGTGGAAATGAACAAGACCTGCGAGGAAATGAACAGGACCAACTTGGAAATGAACCAGACCTGCGAGGAAATGAATAAGACCTACAAGGAAATGAATGAGACCTACAAGGAAATGAACAAGACCTACGAGGATATGAACAAGACCATCAAGGATATGAAAAAGGACCAACTAGAAATTAAGCATACACTGACTGAAACAAAAAATATTATACAAAAACCTAAAAGTATTCTAGAGCACCCCAAGAACCAAGGTAAAGATTTGAAATACAAAGAGGTAAAATCCACTCAGCTGGAAAAGCAAGAAACCAAAAGAATCCAAAAAATTGAAGATAGTGTAAGGGGCCTTTGGGACAACCTCAAGCATACCAACATCTGAATTATAGGGGTGCCAGAAAAAGAGAGAGAGCAAGACAATGAAAACCTATTTGAAGAAATAGTGACCGAAAACTTCCCCCACCTGGTGAAAAAAATTGACTTAGGAGTTGAAGAAGTGCACTGAACCCCAATATATAGGAACCCTCAGAGGACCACACCAAGGCACATCATAATTAAAATGCCAAGAGCAAAAGACAAAGAGAGAATATTAAAAGCAGCAAGAGAAAAACAGTTAGTTACCTATAAGGGAGCACCCATACGATTGTCAGCAGATTTCTCAACAGAAACTGATGCAGGCCAGACGGGAGTGGCAAGAAATATTCAAAGTGATGAACAGCAAGAATCTACAACCAAGATTACTCTATCCAGCAAAGCTATCATTCAGAATTGAAGGTCAGATAAAGTGCTTCGCAGATAAGAAAAAGCTAAAGGAGTTCATCACCACCAAACCAGTATTATATGAAATGCTGAAAGATATTCTTTAAGAAGAGGAAGAAGAAAAAGGTAAAAATATAAATTATGAACAACAAATACACATCTATCAACAAATGAATCTAAAAATCAAGTGAATTAATAATCTGGTGAACAGGATAAACTGGTGAATGTAACAGAATCATGGACATAGAGAGGGAATGGACTGACAACTCTTGGGGAGAAAAGGGGTGTGGGAAGTGCAGCAAGAGACTGGACGAAAATCATGCAACTATGGGAGAGGACAGGTGGGATGGGTACTGGGTGGAGGGGAGCTATAAGGGAAAAAAGGGAACAATGTAATTAATAAACTGAACAACAAAGATAAAAAAAGAAACAAAAAAATATATGGGTGACCTCTCACTAAAGGCTATAGAAGCATTTTGTATACAGCATGGAATTCATGCTTGGCTTTGAGGTCAGGATCTATTAGTCATCCTGTTGACTCCTGCTAAGGTTAGGTGTCCCCAGCATGCCAGGATGCAGGAACTTTAGAAACAAGGTCCCAGCCAGCTGGCGTGGCTCATTAGTTGAGCATCAACTTATGAACCAGGAAGTCATGGTTGGATTCCCTGTGAGGGCACATGCCCGGGTTTTGGGCTCAATCACCAGTGGGGGCCATGCAGGAGGCAGCCAGCCGGTCAATGATTCTCTCTCATCACTGATCTTTCTATCTCTCTCTCCCTCTCCCTTCCTTTCTGAAGTTAATAATATATTTAAACCAACAAACCAACCAACACACAAAAAACTATCCTCTCAAGTATTCAAGATAGGAAGCACACTGAACGAACCTGGCAGGCTCGCCCACCCTGGCCCTGCACCAGCAACAGGAAGCACAGATATTTTCCCCCACTGACATTTCAATGAAGAACCCACTGCAGGAATATAGGTTCTTGCATAGTGTACATTGATGCCTGAATCCCATAGCATGACCCCATCTGAGTTTGAATTACAGAGTCCCACTGGCTCTTTTCCCTGTGGAGCAGAGGTGGTGCCCTTCAGGGGCAAGGTCTACAGTGATTCAGAAAAGATTTAATCCCTGAGGAATCAGAGAGAACGTACAAAAAAGCCACCGTTTTATTTATTTATTTATTTATTAGGAGCTGAGGGTTTTGTTTGTCTAGAAGATAGCATCTTGGAAAGCTCTTGGCCTCATGCCCATCATCTCAGAGGGTGCACGGTGACTTCTGTCCTTCTAGAAGGAGGCCAAGTTCTGACTCACTGGATTTTCTGAGTTCAATACCATGGTCTCCAACATGCCTCCCACTCAGTGACCACCTCAGGAGTTTGGAAAACATATCTTAAGGCAGCAGGGCCTCAGGCTAACAAAGGCAGCCTCCACAGTAGCACATCTCCTTTTTCACTGACAGCTTGTCTAGTGTTTGACTTAAGTGGAAATGGCTGTTCATTGGCTAGGTTCATTAGTGAAAAATGTTTCAACGGTTCCATTTAACAACCTGGAATGTCCTTTGGAGAAGGCCAAATTAATGTGATTTCTACCTTAAGAAGCTTAGAAACATAGCTGCCGCTAACTCAATAATTACATTGTACTGCCAGCAACAATTCAATATTTTTTTTCTCGCCTGAGGGTTACAACACATTTGCACCATGGGGAAGCTTTTTCTCTTTACATCTCAAAACTGTACCACAAACTCTTCCTTTATTCACAACAGCGAGATCTCCAGCTGAGACAGGCACTTTTGTATTGCTCTAGATGACAGTTTTCTGTGTTCTTTCCAAGCACAGGGGGTTTAATAAACATATCTGGCAGGCCTTCCATAGCTGGAGGGCCCAGGATGACACTGTGTGCAAACAATATGCTCGCACTGGAGGGAAACAAGTTTATTCAATTATTCAATTAATAGATTACAGTCAAGATACTTGTTATCCTACAATGAAAAATGGGGCAAGAACTCCAAGAATTAGGGTAGGTCCCAGGATTAGTAACAGCAGGCATATGGCATATACAGCTCATGAAGATCTGGCCAAATGCATGAAAACACAACCACCAACCATCTAAACAAACACACACACAACTATTCAAACACACGCATACACACAGACACAAAAACACACACTTGTGACTATACCCTAACAAAGGGGGACTCAAACTCTCATAACCAAATATTAGAATATTATTAGAAACTCATTAAATAGTTTAATATATTTCAGTGCTGAGTTTGGAGCTTGGGTGGGAGGAGAAGGTTGTTGGAAGGAGCAGTTCTGGGAACAGCTCTATGGTCTGTTCTCAGAGTCTTCTGTGAGAATTCTAGAAAGATATGTATAGAGTTTGCCCTGTGAAAACTGGAAGAATTTATGCAGGTTTTTTGAGTGGCTCTGTCTGCTCCAGAGCAAGACCTTTCCTCAAAACAGAGCATCTCAGAATTCCTCATGCCAGAACTTCTCACTGAGAAGCAATTCCTGGTTTCAGAATAAAGTTTATCTAGTTTGTATAGATATGTTCAAATATCCTTAACTAGAAGTAAACCACTACACTTAAGCATGTGGTTTAGGGACAGAGAGGTGATTTTTTTCTTCTGTGAAGTGTTGTTGGTATGTTATGTTGATACAATCACTTAGATGACAGTGGAAGAAATAAAGCTGGAAAGTCACCTTGGGGGGTAACTAGAAAGGAGATGGGTGCTTGGGGAGGAAATTCGGATTTATGCAGAGTGGGGAGCCATTGAAGGGTTTTGTGCTGAAGATCCATTTACCTTGTCCCACTGTACTGTTTTAAAGTCCTGGCTTTAGATGTACTCTCTATGAAATGGCAATGTGGTTAGCATTCCAGGAAGCGCATGACTAGCTGTTTGCAGTACAGATCAGTAGGGGAGGGATTCTTTAAGTGTTCCAGTGTAGAGCTATTCCTTTGAAAGTCTTCTCATCTGTGAGGATATATACCCTCAGTTATGCTTTAAATTAGAGCTCAAGGTAACTATAAGGGTAATTTGACTCTCCTCTTGAACTGAGGAGGCCATCTCCATTTGCATTTTATTGAGTGGAAAATAAAGCCAATGAATATGTTGGAAAGATTTGCAAAAGCAAATAAGGATCACTAAGACAGAAAATACATTGCCAAATAGTGAAATCTTCTGATTCTCTGAGGATAGATTGGGGAACACCCCTGGGCATCTTTAGTTTTTTCCTCTGTGAGGTTTAGGCCAGGTGGGAGGGTAGACATACAATTCTTCTAGCAAGCATGTGGGTATAGGAAGTTGAGCCGATGGCCTACTTTTGTTGCTAAGGAAACTAGCCAAGGCAAGAGCTTGAAGTTGAAAATTAACACCTGCCCCCATTCTCAAAGGCAGAATTGTTCCTATGTTCATGGTTGTGTCTCAACAAATAAATCGAGATGGCTTATTATCTGCCTGTCAGTTGTGACCTTATCTTGGCTCTCTCAGCAGGAGTCACTAATGTTCTCTACAGCAGCCTCAGCCAGTCTACATCCCACAAGCTGACCAGTCCCTGGGCCAAACTAGAATAGGGCAAGCCTGGCCTGCCCAGAAGGCTGATTCTAATTATAGGGTGAGGGCACCATGGCTATGGCTGGAAGCAAATGCAGCAGACACCTTTTCCAAGAGTGGAAGGCAATGCTTTAAGCTAAGTACATGTATCAAGGTCAAGGTTCATGTTTAGATGTGCATAAGTGTGATGGGGCTAAGCCTGAGCAGGCAATTCAAATAGCTTATCCAAAGATAAAGGAGAACTAGATATGCAGAGCTAGAGTATCAAGCATATCAAGTAGAGACTGGAAGAACACACGTGCAAGTAAGAGAGAAGTCTACACATTCTTAAGTCAAAGGCTATTGCCTATTACCTTCACTTGGACTTCAAACCAAGGTGACTTGATTTTAGTCTTGTTACCTTGGATCTGCGCTCTGGTTTGTCTATCAAGAGCCTCGGGCCACATCTGACTTCTGAGTTTTAGCCTTTTGTGGTCTTCATTACCTTGGCCATGCCTTCTGCTTCTATTCTCTTGGAAATGAGATTCTATCCTGGGTCTCAAAGTCCTTGATTGGAGCCCAGATGATTCCCTTCCTAAATCTTCCAGGGGTTGATCCCCAGGAATCTTGTTGGTTAGGTCTTTTCTTCATGCCATAAGTGGGCTGATGTTCTGAAAGATTGCTGTCAACCAAATAACTTTGAATGACAACTGTTCTTAAGACTCTCATTTCTGATTTTCACTCACCAAATTGTACCTGTTAGAGTACTGTCCCTTGGTCAAATGGTGACTCATTGTATACTATGTATTGGGCAAACTGAGGTCCCTCAAAGATCCAGTTGTGTAGTTCATTAGCTTTCCCAGCTTCCTTCCATTGCTGCTAACTTCCCCCTTCTCTTTTCTGTAGAAAGTAATTGAAGTCCCAGCCTTTTTATGCTTTAAATTGCCCTAGTTAAGACAGTGTTTTCTGTATGCCTCTGGCTGTCTCAATATGAAAAACAGAGTTAACTTACTTCCCACCACAGAGAATCTTTAGAGTCTTCTCATAGAGGGAAGAGATCATGAATTATAGAATGTATAAGAAAAGTACTTTGTAGATTAAAAAAGTCTATATAACTGTTATTATTAACAGTGGGATGGGGGGGGGCTAATATACATGAAAGAAGCACACCATATCCATGATCTCATTTAACTTAATTCTCCCAGGAATACTAGAAAGTACTTACTATTATTCCTATTTACAGACAAAGCCATTAAGACTTAGGAAGGTTAAGTAACTTACCCAAGTTACTAAATGGCAGATCTGGGATTTACAACCCAGTTCTATTTGTAAAATCTGTGACTTTTCTTCATGCAAGACTGCCTCTACATAGCTACCAGCTGCCAGTACAGAGTTAAAAACAGACAATGTATGGATCAAAGAGTATAATAAGATAATTATGTGGTAATGAAAAATTGCAAATGCAGTTAGGGAAAAGCAAAGCTCAAGATGATTATCTTTCTGGGTTTCTTAAAGGGGGTGGGACTCAAGATGAGCTTTGAAAACTGGCAGAATTTAGATAACAGGGGTGTTTCTGGGAAGGGCATCAGCAGGGGTGAGCCCAATGGGTAAAATTGGTCCTGAGAAGGCCTATAACATCAGTCTGGGTAAATAGGATAGAAGAGACAAGGAGAGGAACATCAAAAACCAGACAAAAGAGTTAGATATCATGGGGTAGGAAACAGGGAGCCAGAATCACATGGAGACTCTAACTCAAAGCAGCCTCAGTTATTATGATGTTTCTTTTTACTCACAGCCAAGAGAGAAGGCTGCAGCCAGCTCATCTCAAAACTTTCTCCTACCACATTCATTCTGGTGAATCACTCATGAAATTACGGTATGAGCTGTGTGCATGATGATGAGGGTGTGAAAGAGATAATGTTACAAATCCAATATTCAACACACCAAGGCGCTGAAATTGGTGGTCCTTTTCCAAACCAGAATTGGAGTTGAATTCTGCTCACTGATTTTTAGCCACAACTATGAATTTCTCCTTGACAAACACAGACCTCTACTTCTGTATCTGTCCTTGCCTCTTTTTTCTCTCAAACAGATATGTGATGGCAAAAACAACAACTGCAGTGTTGTGGAGACTGGAGAAAAATGATGGGACAATGGAATAGTCTCAAAAGAAGCACTGGTGGGTGAGGCCTTTCTACCTTGGTAACAGCAATTCACTTGTGAATTGCTGTTAGAATGTTACCAAATAAACAATCCTACTAGGTGCGAAATGTATTATTTTTATTTCTAGCATTTAGTGGCTAGAAACCAGGGCGGAAGGGGGGGGGGGAGTTAGAGGGGTGGCTTTTTTTTAAAGCTTTCTCTAGTGTTTAACACTTGATCTTGAACCTGCCCTGCATTAGTCTGCATTAGTGCTTCCATGACAAAACACTACCGTCAAGGTTGTTTAAACAACAGAAACTTATTTTCTCGCCCTGGCAGGTGTGGCTCAGTTGGGCATTATCCTGTGCACCGAAAGGCTGTCGGTTTGATTCCTGTTGAGGCACATGCCAGGCTGTGGGCTCAATCCCTGCCCAGTGTGGGGGAGAGGGCTGTGCAGGAGGCAACCAATATGTTTCACTTTCACAATGATATTTCTCTCTCCATCATCTCGTTTCCTTTCTCTATAAAAATCATTTAAAAATATATTTTTAAAGAAACTTATTTTCTCACAGTTCTGGAAGCTGGAAGTCCAGGATCAAGGTACTGACAGTTTTCATTTGTCCCGAGACCTCTCTCCTTGGTTTGCACATGGCCTTTCCTTTGTGTTTGTGATCTTCTGATATATCTTTCTCACCTTATAAGGACACTCTTCATAACCTCCTAGAGGCTCTGTCTCCAAATATAGTCATATTAGGGGTTAGGGCTTCAATGTATACATTTGGGGGTAGGGGACATAATTTAGTCCGTAATAAGCCTTAATCATGAAAATATGAAATTGTGGAAATATTACATATATGTACATAATTACTAATTATTTTCTCACATTGTTTAAAATTTGTGCTAATTTATGTCAAGTGGGTTTCCTCTAAGTCACTTAGCATAAGTGGTATGTGGAATGAGGGAAGAAAAGTGTCACAAAATCAAAGAGCACGGAGGATATATGAAGATGGTTCTAGTTCTGCCATTAATTTCTGTGTGACCTTGGATGAAGCACTTTATTCATCTACATGTTACTATCCTTATCTCTTAAAAATAATCTCGAGTGTCATTTCTAACTATGATGCCTATGATTTTGTGATTTGGTTTTATAATTAAATCAATCACAAACTATTCATTCAGAGATGACAGAAGCTATAAGCCCTGGATAAATGCTGAAATTCTTAGACCAGAGCATAAATATTTGCATTTGCCCAATGGCAATGTCTCTTCACTATAAAGTGGAGGTGAGGACTGAGGGGTATCAGGCTCACCTGGTTACCACAACAACCTGGGCCACTGAAGTTTATATGTGGTATCTGGGTAGTCAGAGTTGAAATCACAAGGAAGAGTTCCCAAGCTCCACTTCTTTGGATGATATGTGTGCACAACCTACACAACACATGCTTCAAAAAAAGCCAATTTTGCAGTCACTTTGGAGCTCTGTCTATATAATTTATTTTATTGTGAATTTATCTGGCTTCTGCCTTTTGGAAGGCATATTTCTAATAATTAGCATATACTAACTCTATTTAATCAGACAGTTCATTTTAAAAATTTTCTGTTCTGCATGTGATATCCACAGGTATCACAGGTAATTGGTGATTAATGTATGTTAACAAAAATGTCACAGTTATAATATAACTAGAGGCAGGGTGCATGAAATTCATGCATGGCAGGGGGTCAGGTGTCCCTCAGCCCAGCCTGCACCCTCTCCCGGTGGGATTGGGACTAAATGGGCAGTTGAACACCCCTTTCACAATCCAGGACTGCTGGCTCCCAACTGCTCACATGCCTGCCTTCCTGATTGCTCCTAACTGCTTCTGCCTGCCAGCCTAATCACCCCCTAACCACTATCCTGCCAGCCTGATTGATGCCTAACTGCTCCCCTGCCAGCCTGTTTGCCCCTAACTGCCCTCCCCTGCAGGCCTGGGTACCCCCTCCCCAACTGCCCTTCCATGTATGCCTGGTCACCCCCAACTGCCATCCCCTGCTAGCTATCTTGTGGTGGTCATCTTGTGTCAACATGGGGGTAGTGACCACATGGAGGCAGCCATCTTTTGTGTTGGAGTGACAGTCAATTTGCATATTACTCTTTTATTAGATAGGATAGAGGCCTGGTACACAGGTGAGGGCCAGCTGATTTGCCCTGAAGAGTGTCCTGGATCAGGGTGGGGGCTCACTTAGGGCATGGGGAAGCCTAGGCGAGGGGCCTGTGGTGGTTTGCAGGATGTCCATGTCCCCTGGTGATCCAAGCGGAGGTCCTGGTATCTAAGATTTATTTATCTTCTATAATTGCAACTTTCTAGCCTTGAGCAGAGGCCAGGGATGGCCAGGAAGCTTAGCTTCCTCCATCGCTGTGGGAATCCCAAGCCTCCTGCTCTCTCCAGCTCCAGTGCTATTGCCATTTTTGTTGGGATTTATATATCTTCTATAATTAAAACTTTGTAGCCTTGAGTGGAGGCCAGGGCCAGCCAGAGTAGGCAGGAAGCTTGGCTTCCTCTATTTCCAGGGAAACCCAAGCCTCCTGCTCGCTCCGTGGCTACAGACATCTTGGTTGAGTTAATTTTCCTACACACTCCTGATTGGATGGTGGGTGGGCTTGTGGGTATAGCGGAGATCTGGTCAATTTGCATGGTTCTCTTTTATTAGTGTAGATATTAACATTGTACTTGCCTTCATATGAACATGATAGAAACCAACATTATATGTGAATAGAGCCACAAAAGCTAACTTTTTAATTATTGTAACTTAAAAGTTAAAGTGTACATTTTCTATATAATATTTAGTATCTATTTATGAAACCACAAGTAAAAATAAATCCTCCAAATAAGCTCCAAACCTGATATGCATTCTAGTACAATTCTCTTCTATATTTCAAACTGTTTTTTATTTGTTCACTCATCTAATAGAAGCAATATGCCAGGATCCAGACACTACTCTGATACCTCGATATACCATCCTTGATATCCATAGGACCTAAAGTCTAACAAATAAGTAAACAAATACATAGAAATAAGTGGTGAGTACATTGAGAAAAATAAAATAGGACATGTGATAGACCAATGGTTCTCAAAATGTAGTTCTTGGAGTATCTCCTGAGAACTTGTTAGAAATGCAAATTATCGGGCCCTATTAAATTAGAAACTCTGACTCAGTAATCTGTGTTTTAACAAATTCTCCAGGGGATTTGATGTGAAGTAAAGTTTAAGAACACCTGTGATAAATGGATTTGTGGTAGGAAGGACAAGAGAACTTGTAAATTGAGAATTCAGAAAAACATCTCTGAGGATGTTTTGGCTGGTGTCTGAATATTGAGAAGGGACCAGCAATATAAGCAATTTGGGTAGGCATTTTCCATGCAGGGGAAACAGCACAGCAAAGACCTTGAAGCAGCAAAGCTTGGTGAGTGTAAGATACAGAAAGAAGGCCAATGTCGCTGGAGCATTTTGAAAAGGGGGGAGAGTGACATAAGATCATATTGAAGAGGCAGGTAGCTGGTGTGTGTCTGGAAGAACATGTAAGAATCCCAAGGAGCCAGCCCACAGCAATGAAGAACAAATCATCAATGAGACCCTCTTTACTTAAAGAGAGATGAGGGTTGTTTCTGAACAGGAGCATTCATTTCCCTCTTCATCCATCTACCTGCTTTTATATACTTGTATAATAAATACCAAATTTACATAAATGTGTGAATTTGTTTTAATTTGATTCACTTGTAAAGTAGCAACAGAACTATAAACTCCTAGATGGGAGAGGATATTTAGGATGGTCTCATAGTAAGTTTACATCATAAATTTACAGTATATATAATATATGGTAATAGCAAATTTGTGATTAATATTTCAACAATGGTGGTGTCAATTGAAGGCTTGTTGCCCTTGAGAAATTCATGATCTGATGGGACTAAAGTTTAGCAGAATGCTTTACCATCTCTGAGAAGCAAAATTTCAATGAAATAGTTGAATCAGGTTCTCAGTTCTTCCTAGAGAAGCAGCTGTGAGTACTGATCTGAATTACACTGATTAGCAGATTGAGAAAATAATGTAATATGGCAGGGAGACTCTGTTGTGCCCCTTGTGAGGCTAGAATGCAAACATCTGTGTGGTTCCATGCCCTGCTCCACCACCACAATTTGAGTGTGGACAGAACCTGTGACTTGCTTCTGGCTAATAGAATATGGCAGAGGTAACAGGATGTATGTGATTACATGTATGTGACCCTCCCTCTCTCTTACTGGTTTTGAAGAAGAAAGCTACCATGGTATGAGCTTCTATATGGAGAGATCCATGCAACAAGTCACTGAGAATAGCCTGGGACAAACAGCCAGAAATAAACTGAGATCCTCAGTTCTGCAACCTGCCAGGAACTGAATGCTAGAATCACCATGTAAGCTTGGAGCAGACAAGCCTAGATGAGACTGCGGCCCCAGCAGGCACTTTGATTGCAGCCTGTGACACCTTGGAGCAAAGGACCTATGCTGAACAATGCCTAGTCTCCAGACTCACAGAAACCATGAGACAGTAAATGTGTGATTTTAAGCACTGAGTTTATGGTAATATTGTTGTGCAGTAATAAATAATAAGTAATCAATAACTGCTTACATTAATTGAGCGTTTACCCTGTTCCAAGTACAATTAACTCAGTATTATTAATATTATTATTATCACTTTACAGATGAGAAATCTGAGGCACAAAATGGTTAAGTTACTTGCCCAAGGTTATATACATAGTAAGTGAAGACACTCAGATCAAAACCTAGTCTATAATCTTAACCACTACACTATAGTACCTCTCACTTTGCCTAGTTATTACACCAATACCAACGTTTAGAAGGTTACATTGGTGATATCAATGGACACACATTGTAGCATGAAACTATTCATGATAATCAGTGGGAATTTCCCTGGAATCATTTGTTGTTGACCAATTTTTCCCTTGATTATTCGAATATTGAGTTCAAAAGTATTATTAAGTAGAAAGGCTTGTCCTGATGACAGTATTAGATAAAAAGTCAAAATAATTATGGTTTAGAAACAGTGAATAAGAAACAAAAATATATCATTAAAATTAATTATTTATTAATATACCTTATTTATTAATTAGAAGCCTGGTGCATGAAATTCATGTATGTGTAAGGTCCCTAGGGCTGACTGATGATCAGGGCAGAATAGGGCCTTTTGGCTGCCAGCCATGGCCTTCCTTCATTTTGAGCTGCCCCCTGGTGGTCAGCACATATCATAGCAAGCGATCAAACTCCTGGTCTCCTGGTTGAACTCCTGAGGGGGATACTTTGCATATTAGCCATATATATATATATATATATATATATATATACACATACATACACATACATACATGGATGACTAGGGGTCCAGTGCATGAATTCATGCACCTTGAAAGGAACTGTGGGCTGCAAAGCTGCAGTGGGCAAGGAGCTGGTCTCAGCCTATCCTCTGTGCCCCTGCCTGGCCCCTCCTGCTGTAGCCCATGGATCCCTATTTGCCAGCAGCCCTGCTCCCACTGCCACCACTCCACACTCTGACGACACAGGTCCTGCTCACACCTGCTGACAGCATGGAGTGATTGGGGCCGGCACCAGCAGTGGGTGTGAGTGGGGCCACCGCTGTCAGCGGGTGCGAGTGGTGGCTGCTGCTCTGAGAACCCCTCAGGAGCAGGAGAAGGTGGAGAAGCCCTCAGGGGCAATCAGGGCTGGCAGCCTCCACTAGCACCCACTAATGGCACTGAGCAATCAGGACCAGCATTGGGTGCTGGCAGCAGGTATGAGTGGGACTGTTGCCAGCAGTGAGTGCAAGAGGTAGCCCCTATTTCCCCTCAGGAACAGGGGGAGGTGGAGAGGCCTTGAGAGGTGATTGGGGCTGGCAGCCACCACTCACACTCACTGATGGTGCTGAGCAATCAGGGTTGGTGTTGGATGCCGGCAGCAGGTATGAGCATAGGACAGGACAGCAGCATGCAGGAGCAAAGAATTTTTAGTAACCACCAAAGGTTCATCCTGATGACAGCAACCAGCACCCCGTCTTGGTCTGGCGCCCCCACTCACCTGCTCCACCATCCCACTGCAGCCTATGCCCACCCTGTTCCACACTCTGCTGCCTGCTGATGACACCTGCCATGTTTCGTGTGCACCCCCTGGTGGTCAGCACACATCATAGCAACTGGCTATTAGGTTGTTCAGTTGTTCTGCCGTTCTGTCTATTTGCATATTAGGGTTTTATATAAATAGATAGCAACTTATATTTGTGTACTTCTAATCTTCTTAATACTCTCTAAGATATTCTATCATTGTCTATCCTCATAGTAATCTTTTGAGAAAGGGAGAGTGGATATTGTTCTCATCTGTGAGATGTTACAGCCAAATAGCAATGTGGTCCTGTAAAAGTACTAATTCTGTAATCCTACAATCCTAAATATTAAAGAGGTTTAAGAAGTCATATGACCAAATAACTGTTACCTAAAATTATATTTCTAAGGAGTAAATTATTCTATATTCTGCACCTCTCAAGTCAGTGAGAAAAGAGTGAGTAGTATTAGAGTAAGAGGTATCAATCCATGGCAACAGTGCCACAGAGCAAGAAGAAACCAGATTCATAGCAATACACAATTTTTTTCTTTCTTGGCTAAGCATCTGAGATTGGAAATCAAAGATGTAGACTAACCATGCCTCATGGGTAATCACACAGTCTCTTCAAACATCATATAATCTACTTCCTTACCTATCTTGACTCCTATCACTTTCTCCATTACTCATTTAATTTTGGGTCCCCTGATCTGGCTGTCTTCAGAACATGACAAGCTCTTCGTTCTATCAGGACCTTTGCACTGTCTGTTCTGCTCTCCTAGGAAGGTTATTTCATGAGGCCTTCTCATGGTTTTTGGTTGTCTGCTTAAATATCACCCCAAAGACACATTTTCTGACCATTCTATTAAAAAAAGACCACCTCCATGCTCCATTATTCCCTTAATATGCTTAATTTCCTTTAAAACCAACATCACAGTTGGAAATTATGTGTTTTGTCTGTTTTATTGGAATATAAACTCCAAGTGTGGGGACCTTGCTTTCTTGTTTCCTGTTGGCATTTCATTTCTTGCAGTACTACCTATATAACAGTGAAGGGCAACCTTTTGAACTTGGTGTGTCAAAATTCGCCAAAAAACTGAGCATAACTTGGGTGGTATGTACTTTGAGAAAAAAACATAATTTCACAATATTTATAGTTTAAATAACAAAAATGTACAATTGTAATATATAACTGTATTTAATAAAACAAAAACTAATTATTTAACTTACCTGCTTAGTGACTTCTTTGTTCATCTGTCAGTCAGTTTCTTTTGTTGGTCTTGATATTATTTAAGTTGTGTGGGGTGCCATGAACTAAGATAAGTGAGGGGGAGGGGGAATTCTTTAACTAACCTGCCTATTAGTGACTTTTTTGTTGCTGAATTTCATTGGTTAAACCTGCAATTGAAGGTTGGTATTCTGTATACTTCAAGCCAAAGCAAGCACTACTAACTTCATTTGTCAATCAGTTTCTTTTGTTGGTTTTGATATTATTTAACGCTGAGAATAAGATCTCACAAAACTACGTAGAGGGAAAAATTGTGAGTAAAGCCATTGCTCTATTTTTCAGGGTGCTAAAAGTGTCTGGTAATCAATCGGTTCCAGGCACTCCAAATTTCCTGTTCGTAGTGGCACTCCTCTTGAGTGTCCAAGCAGCACCTTTCCAGATTCTCAAGTTTTGACCTCAAGTCGACAAACACCTGAGCCCACATGCTGTCTTGAAATTCTGCAAGTTGTATCTCCAAATCATCAATTTGCATCCATTGTAAACCATTTAATTCCAAACTACTATAGACTACTACATCAGGATACTTAATTATTTTTATGGTCTGTTCTAGGCTTCTAAATTGATTAAATCTATCACTGAACTGGTCAAGTAATGAGTCTAAAACATGCTGGTACTTTATATGCAAGGGTTCCATTTCATTTTGTATAGCTGCACTGGCCTTCTCAAAATACTTTGTTACTCAAGGAAAATACTTATAAGTTTTAGTTTCTACATCTCGCTTGAAATTTTTAAGTTTACTTTCAAAAGCTTTTATGTATCCAAACATAACATCAGTACTTTTGCCAAAACCTTGTAACTTTAAGTTCAGTTTATTAATATGAACAGAGAGATCTGTAAAAAATATCAGGGTGTTGACCCACTTATCATCATTGAGCTGAGAAAAGTTTCCCAGATCCTTATCCTCAAGAAATATCTTAATATCTTCAAAGCACTCCACAAAGCACTCAAGAACTTTGCCTCGGCTCAGCTATCCTACATTATTGTACATCAACAGTCCACTGTAGGTGGAATCAATCAACCTCCAGTAAAAGTGCAGAAAATTCTTGCTTATGAAGGGGGCGAGCAGCTATTAAATTAACTATTTTTGTAACAACTGACATTAAGTCATTTAAGTCGGTGAATCCTGCCTTGGCACATAAAACCTCCTGATGGATAATACAATGAAAAGGCACAGTTGGATGTGCAATAGCTTCCATAAACAATTAGACAAATCTGACTTTTTTCCTCACCATGTTTGGTGCCCCATCTGTCGTCACTGACACAATTTAGAGATATCAATTGCAGTAGCAGAGGATGAAACCTCCTTCTCAGTATGTGGCCCCATACTTCTCTGTATGCAACTGCATGCGGCCACATGTCATCGAAAATGGCTACACGCGTCAATGCTGACACGCATGTCATAGGTTCACCATCATGGGCCTATAACATAAAAGATGCTCAATAAATATTTAGTGAGTGAGTGAATAAATGGGTGAATGTAACCAGGACAGAGTCTCATGGCAAATCACAGAGCATCTTCTCAGAGGGACATGGAATGATTGTGCAAGCAACTGGAAATCCATCTAAACAATAGCACTAATCAATTTTCCCATCAAGTTTATAATAAAATATCTCAAAGGACTGTGGAGTTAACTCCTCTTGCCTATGGTATTAGCTTCCTAATGCTGCTGTTACAAATGGCCACAAATTTAGTGGCTTGAAAAAACACAGATTTGTTATTTTACAGTTCTAGAGATCAGAAGTCCAAAATTAGTCTCACAGAGATAGAATCAAGGAGTCTGTGGGGCTGTTTTCCTTCTGGAGGCACCAGAGGAGAATTGTTTTCTTGCCTTTTCCAGGCTTTAGAGGCTGCTATGGCAGCTTCTGTCTTCAAAAGCAGCAATGCTGGTGGAATCTTTCACACAGAGCATATCTGATATTGACTCTTTTGCCTCCCTCTTCCATACTTAAGGAGCCTTGTCATTAACAGTGGGCCCAGTCAGATAATACAGGGTAATCTCCCCATTCAAATTCAGTTGATTAGCCCTAGCCAATTTGGCTCAGTGGATAGAGTGTCGGCCTTGGATCTAAGGGTCCCGGGTTCAATTTCAGTCAAGGACATGTACTTGGTTGCTTCTCCATGGCCCACACCCTAAATGGGGTTCATGCAGGAGGCAACCAATCAATAAATTTCTCTCACATCACTGTTTCTCTCTGTCTTTCCCTCTCTCTTTCCCTCTCCCTAAAATACCCTCAGGTGAAGATTTAAAAAAAAAAAAGCATGCACTGGAAGGAGGGTCTCTCAGCCCAGCCTGCCCCCTCTCACAGTCTGAGAGTCCTTAGGGATGGGAGGCAACTCAATGATCATGGGAAGGCAATGCCCCATCACACCTCTGCTGCTGCCACTGCCACTGCCAGCAGCACAAGCCTCAGCTGACCCTGGTTACCTGAGCATTGGGCGGCTCTGGGAAGCTGGGCAGCTGCCATAAGCAGCTTGCTATACCTTGGGCTGGCCCTGGGCATTTGGGAAGCTGCCATCTGAAGCTTGCCCTGGGTGGCTGAGCAGCCAACATCCGAGGCTTGCCTGTGCCTCGGCTGGTCCTGGTCTGCTGGGGAGCTGAGGGGCCCAGGGGACTCCTGAGGCAGGCATACAGAGCAGCCAGACCTGCCTGGGGGCAGACCCGGCCATGCTGTGCACCTGCTACCCCAGTAGGACTGAGGGGACTGGGCGCTGCCATCTTGTGGTTGTGGGTGCCACCATCTGTGAAGGCAGGGCAGTGAATTAACATATTTACTGTTTATTGGCTATGGGTGCTTCCATCTTTGTGAGGGCATGATAGTCAATTAGCATATTCCCTTTTTATTAGATAGGATATCCTTAATTTCTCTTTGCCATGTAACCTGACTTATTCCCAGATTCAGGAATGAGAATAAAGCCATCTTTGAGGGCTACTCTTCTGCCTATATCTACCAATCTACCAATCTACTAATGGGGTGTGTGTGTGTGTGTGTGTGTGTGTGTGTGTATGTTAAATAAGCAGAATTTGTTCTTAGAGAACCATTTGGACTCTCCACACCTGCTGCTTTCATCACAAACTCTCCAGTTTAAATATCTACTCTATTTTTTGCTAGAAAACTTCACTATGTTTACCAGACTAATGCTTTATCCTTCTATCTCTTTAGAAAACTGGGATAGTGTTTGTCCTTCAGTCTCTTCTCTTGTTCTCTTTGGTTTCTTAAGAGCAGCAAGTCTGAGTCTTTGATTATTTCTTTAAGGTTTTTCAGTGTCCTGGGATGCAGTTCTTCCGAACATAGATTATTTTTCTCATTAAGAACTCTTGAGACTCTCTCCTTCCATCTCTCTTGGCTCTATTTTCTCTTTGTATTGTTTGCTGAGCCTTCTCAGTTTGAGAATTATTTTTCTTGTTAGAGCAGACCACCAGCAAATAGAAGTGATTCCTGGTAATAAGGAAAAAGATTCTCCAAGCAACAGACCTAACATTAATCAGAGCCAGACCTCCTCACGTTCTATATCTCCCCACAGTTTACAGGACATGTTTATCCATGCCATCCATTTTTATCTTCACAGCTCTCTTTTTTATTGTTCTTGTTTGAAAGCAACTTTATAGTTCTTTAGGATTTGTTAACACCTTCAACTCATTCTAAGCTAGTCTCATTTGAATACAATCTGTTTAGAATATTTCTTTTGCATGTTCAGTATTTGTGACTCTTAAATCTTAAACCTGGGAGAGAGACTGTCTACTCCAAGTAACTCAAGAGCATGGAATGGTCCATCGAAGGTAATATGGCTGAAAGCCTATGGGTCTAGTCCTTTCACTCTCAGGGCTTCTCCATGGCACTGCCCGGCGAGTCTCTTCCATCACTTTCTTCCATCTCTCTCTCTCGAGTGCTTTTAAATATAAGCTTATCAGAGAGCCCCTCCTTAGGGTCACAAAAGCTTCTTTAGATGTGCCTACCTTTATTCACATGGCAATTATTCATGAATACACGATCAGAATTACATTTTTTAGGCTCCCTTATCTCCTTTGAGCTACATTCCCTTTAAAGTCTGCCCATAGAATGATGTTATTTCTTGAGGCTCATTCTTTGATTTGGGAAGAAATGCATTTTGAATGCCTAAAGAATGTATTTGACTGGTCTCAGTCTTTCCACTGACAACTATTTTTAACTCTAAAAATAGGTACTCATTTTCTCCCATAATCTCCAACACTTTCCCAGGCATCATCTTGGTAACAAAAATTAAGTTCAGAGCAGCAATATTCTCCACCTTCTGGAAAATAAATTGGTGGTGAAGAACAGCAAGGAAAGTATTTATCTGATTTCCTGATTTTAGTAGAATAAAACTTCCTGCAAGTGATTCAGTGGTACATGTTTCATTTGCTAGTTGGGTGACATCTCTGAACCTTGATTACTTTGCCCATCTATCAGATGAGAAAATACATACCTTACCTACTTTTTTTTAGAGTTTCTAGGGAGGATCAAAAGAGGAAAGTATGAAGATATCTTGGGAAGTGAAAGCTAAATAGACAAAAGTTCTCTAGCTATTTTCCCCAAAGTCCAACATACATGAAAAAAAGAACTGAAGAAACAATGGAGCAGAACTGTCTGTCTGAGTAAATGCAACAAAACTGAATCCAGGGGTCATAAAATACCTGACTTAACTCAGAAATGCAGGGTGATTACTTGTAGGTAATTCATAGCATAATTTGTTATGAGGCCTACAATTCAGAACGAATAAGCAGAATTTGGAGAAAGGGATACAAGTGTTATGAAGTGGAAGTTACACAGAAAAAATAAAACAAGCTTCGGCAATGAAAAGAAATGTTTAAGAGATGACCCATTCATTCAGCACATAGTTAATGCTTACCATTTACTAAATGTATAGGGCTTGATAGGAGGTATAAAATGTAAAAGTTTATGGTCTCTGCTCTCAATGAGCTATTAATTGTGTAAATAGTAATTTTTAAATTCAAAACATTTATTAAGAAAAAGGATTTAAGTTTTTACTAAAAATCAGCCAACATGTTAAACATGGAGCAGTAAAAATCAAAACATGGTTTTTGTCCATCATACAACCTGATATATAGAAATATATTTAAAAATTTGATATAATGTAAATATTTTATATCAGTCAGGATGAGCTAGATTATGCTGCCATAATAAACACACCCACAATTTCTGTCATATAATGAAAAAAAAGTGTTTATTCTCCTATTCCCATGTATCTACTTCATGTGGTATTTCACTATCAAACCAGGTTTAGGAGGGTGAGTCTCATCTCCATGTTTTCTGGCACACAGCATGAATAGGACTAATATTACTATACTTACTACCCATGAATAGAGGCAAAAAGAAATATCCCTCAAGTCAGAGTTTCAGATTGGTCTCCTCTACCTACATGGAGTTCATTGCTTGAAGGCCTCTCTCTGTCTTCTCAGATCTTTTCTTTGATCCGTCCACATACAGACCTGGGCTCTTAGAAGCCTCGTGCGTATTAATCCCTCTGCCTAAAACATACTCCCTGGCCTTCACACCACCAACAGCCTGTGTCCAGTTTGGGGCTTAGTTGGCAGGTATAAATTAGATACAAAGAATCACTTTATAATAAATTGTAGTCTTAGAAAATCAGAAGAGTAGCATTTCTTTTATCTTAAAAGTTTTAATATATGCTCACCTGAACAACATCCATCCAATATGTCTACATTGGGCTCCAGCTGGGTACCAGGCACTGTACTGGACAACGGAGATTCAATGATGAGCAACATCAATCTGTTCTGTGTCCTCATGGGAGGGCAAATGTAGTCAAATAATTACACAATGGATATTCCAAACTGAGTAAGTTCTAGAAAGGAAAAGGAACAGTATGTTGTAAGTCTGTATAGCAGAGGTTCTGGGAAGGTTTTCTTAGGCAAGCAGCATTTGAACTGAAACCCAAGGAATGAATTGTAGTTAACTGAGGCTAATACATCTCTTAGTCAATGGTTTCAGCAACATAATGGTTAGTTATGAGTTACATTTTAAAATAAACTAGTAATGTTTTAGAGTGGTTTACATTTTTTATATAGAATAAATTCCAGACTAACACTATCATTCATCTTTCCCAATCACCTGTTATGCATTCCTCCTCATTCTGCTGGGAAGAATGGAATCATGAGCCATATACACTGTATATTCTGTGATTATACATGTCAGATATGATTATGAAGGTGGGTTTTTGTGCCTGTGAACATCGTCTTTGAGATATGCCTCTATGATGAAAAGGAATTCTAAGCCAATGGTTCTACCACATGTCAAAAGAAAGGCCATTTACAGTAGAGAATGTCAAATGTTACAAAATGTAATTTAACCTTAAATTCTTACTAGGATGACATAAATAATAATAAAACAATGATCGGTTTATTTTTCATTTTTTCAATTAAAAACATTTCTATAAACTCTGTTGAGCCAAAAATATATTTATTGCTGACATGATACAAATAAAATATTACATTGGCTTTTTACAAATGTTTATTTCCTCCTTACACCCCAATCCATTGAGTTTTTCATGTACATATGTATGATGCATTTTATACATGCTCATCCTCATAACTTGACAGATGGGAAGGATCTTGCAGTCATTTCTAAAAGCAGACAAAAGGCCGTTGGTTCTGCTCCGCGTGATGGTTTGTGAAGACAGAATATCACACGCTTCCATTGATGATTATATAGCTCTATCCATCTGTCTGCCACAGGAGGTTGGGAGACGGAGATACCGCTCCCACTGTCCCCATAAACAAAAGTAGACCATGCTGTCACCAGTCAGACATGCCAGCTAATTGGAGCTGTCGACAGACACAATATTCTGTGTCAACAGCTCTAGTAACAGTTTGAAACAGCAATGATATGTTGGTTGATGGTGAGGATGACACATGTGTCTCTAATAGCATGCTAGAAATCTGACATAACTAGAAAAGAGTGACTAAAATGTGATTCCCTGTATTCCTGTTCATACTTACCAATCTCTTCAGAGTTTGGGGTGGGGGTGGTTGTAACCCATCTTTCTCAGTATCATTTCACAGGCTGACAGCTTAATTCGATACTCATAATGTCTAACTTTAAAATTAATCTTGCTAAAAAAGATCCGGTTTAACAAGCCACCAAATCTTAAACTCTTTCGGAAAATTAATTAAAAAAAACTTATTCAGATAGCTTTCTAAGTTGAAACCAACATAAAAAGAGACATTTTTCAAATTATCATTTCTATAACTTTAGATTTATACTGATCTTCAGGAAAGTAAATTTTTCACAGTTGAAGTATATAAATGTTCATAGATGTGGCTTATTTTTGAACTTCATGATGGATAAATAGGCCCAATATAGAAACATTTTTGACAAGGCTTTGGAACCTAAATGCATGCTGTTCATTAATCTCTGTGGAAATTGTACCCATTAGGAAAGCTTTACATCATGCAGTATATCAGTGAAAAGTCAGGATGTCTTTTGTTGTCCCAATGATGTACTTATTTTCTAAATAATTTAATCACCTGACTGAGTTTGAATTTTAGCTCAGCAAGTTACCAGCTTGGGCAAGTTAATTAAATGCTGAGTCTCAATTTTCTCACATATCAAATGAAGATAATAATATAACCTATCTCAAAAGGTTTTAAAGGTTAAATGGGTTATTACATAGCAAGTACCTGGTATATCATATAGTAGGCAGTCAATAAATATTTTGTTGTTGTTGTTGTTGTTGTTGTTTCATTTTCAAGGAGAGTCTTTGGTGATTCATGAAAGCAAGAAAATAAATAAAAAACAGTTCAATGATGCCCTAGCCAGTTTGGCTCAGTAGGTAGAGCATCAGCCTGCAGACTGAAGGGTCTCAGGTTCAATTCAGGTCAAGGGCACATGCCCCGTTTGTGGGCTTGGACCCCAGTGGAGGGCATGCAGGAAGCAACTGATCAATGATTCTCTCTCATCATTGATGCTTCTATCTCTCTCTCCCTCTCTCTTCCTCTCTGAAATTCATAATATATGTATGTACAGTTCAATGCCAAGAAGCAAAGGCTTGGGAGTCAAATAGGCCCAGGTATAAATTCTTCTTCAGGCATTTATCAGGTTTTTTGTTTTTTTTTGTTTTTTTACCTTGGATAAGTCGTTTAACCTCTCTGAACCTTTTCCTTTGTCTGAAAAAGAGTTAATAATGCCTACCTTAAAAACATATTTAAGGTCATTTAAAGTATTCAATACAATCCTTAATATATATTAAGCATTCTAATATATATTAGGCATTCCATAGAAATATTATTGTTGGTTTGCATTCTAGAGCACTTTTATTTTTAGACTAATTATCTTATCCTCTTATTAATTCTGTGAAGTCAAATATGATGTCCATTTTACCAAGGAAAAAAATGGTGCTCAAAGTGGTAAAACAATGGGTATGGAGTCATTGAGGAAGGTTAGGTTGCTGGCTTCCAGTTGTGGGACCAGCTCTTTTCATTGCCTTTTTGCCAGATGACCAAACAACTGAAAGCCTCTTTATTTATTTACTAGAGGCCTGGTGCACAAATTTGTGCACAGGTGGGACCCCTCTGGGTGGTCTACAGGGATTAGGCTGAAGTCCAAAACCCATAGTCCAATGCTACCTGTAGCTCCTCACTGCCGCTCCTGCTCATCCCAGCCCCACTGCACCTGCTGCAGGCTCGTACCCAATCAGGCCTGATCAGGAGTGGCTCATGCTGCCACAACAGTGCTCTCCAGCCATGACCCCTGCGTCTGGCACCCTCCTGAGAGGAGTGGCCTGTGAGATGGTGCTAAAACTGGCTCTCCAACATCCCCTGAGGGGTCCCAGATTGTGAGAGGGCACAGCCCAGGCTGAGGGACCCCATTTGTGCACCATCAGGCCAGAGAGGGTAAAGGAGAGCTCCAGGGCATGTCCAGCCCATCTCACTTAGTCCCAATCGGCCAGACCTCAGCAGCAAGCTAACCTACTAGTTGGAGCATCTGCCCCCTGGTGGTCAATGCATGTCATAGTGAGCAGTTGAGCAACCTTAGCATATCATTAGCATGTTACACTTTGATTGGCTGAACAGTCGACCAGTCACCAGACAACTGGACACTTAGCATATTAGGCTTTTATTATATAGGATTTTTTTCCCATTCAGATCTTAAAATTTTATGTTCTCAGAAGCCTCTATCCCCCACAGTTAGTATCAGTGTTAATCACTACCTACTCATACCTCATCAAGCCTTCCATATTCCTTGACCCATTATAAATGAATAAACTGAGGCAGCAACAGTAATCCCACCAACAACAACAACAGCAGCACAAATGCACATACACATTGGACTTACGACATCTTGCTCTTTGAGGATACGAGGCAAACAAAGAAAAATATTTCTCTGATAGACAGGTAGGATACTTTTATGGGAAATACACCAAACAAAGGAGGATTCTGAGTGAAAAGAATTTTCATGTCCCAGGCAATGGCCTATATCAACAATATTTTAAAATCTTAATGTTACTAATTATATATGAACTAGAGGCTTGGTGCACAACTTTCGTGAACTGGGGGTGAGGGGGTCCTCAGCCTGGCCTGAGTCATCTCACAGTCCGAGACCCCTAAGGGGATGTCTGACTGCTGACATAAGCCCACTCCCCCAGCAGTCAAACATCCCCCAAGAAATCCTTAGCACTGCCACGGATGCCAGAGAGACTACCTACCACTGCCACTGAGCTCACCAGCTGTGGCCTGGCTTCTGGCTGAGTGGCTCTCTCCCTGTGGGAACATGCTGACCACCAGGTGGCAGCTTCTTCTTTGAGCGTCTGCCCTCTGGTGGTCGGTGTGCATCACAGTAACTGGCCATTCCAACGTTCAGTCAATTTGTATATTAGGATTTTATTATATAGGATAATAAAATAACCCTCTGCAGCATAGCTTTGTCTGGCCACTTAATATCACATTCACTCTGTATATAACATATTTAGCCTTCACTTGCAATGACTAAGAAGGTAATGGGGCTTTACCCTCTGCAAGGTTAGATAAGCTGCTGAACTATGACCATAAGACCTGCTTCCTGGAATCAGCTGGGTCCCTTTTTGAGAACATCAGCAGGGTAACACTGACACTTTTAGGGAGAAATGAATACTTCAGACTTGGCTTCTTTGCTACATTGCCCAGATCACTTGAAACTCAGCTTCTGCACCCAATGCACCAGCCCTTTTGCCTAAACCGATCTTGTTTCATAAATAGATGTGGACAGGGAATCTGAAAGGCTGGTCAACCTTAATTGCTCTGAAAGGTCAGAGCTAATCACTCATTGTTTAGTTGAGACATTGGTAGTTGAAGCAGCCTCCGCCTGTTAATCTTATGTAAATTCTTGCTGATTGGCTATTATTGGAATTTCCTGCCTGAAGGATATAGGTATATCCCATAATCTTAATAAAAGGGATAGCTAAGCCAGAGCAGAGGTTAGTCCTCTCTTGGGCTCCCATCTGGCCCCCAATATTCCCAAATTAATACTTTTCTAGTCTCTTTCATTTGTGTGTGGTCTTCTCCAGAACCCAAACCCTGAACTGGAACCCTGAACCATGTGGAAGGTGAAAGGGGTTCCCACACCCTTTACTTCCATCAGTAGAACCATCTATGCTGTCCTCAACATTTCCCCACCTCTGGGCTGTTATTTATGGTCTGAGCCCATCATACTGGTATCTTTCATGTCTCTAAACGACCAGATTCATCAAATTCCATCTATTCTTCAAGGGCCCTCTTATCCCAGTTCCCCTTCAGAAAAGTTTACCTAATTCCTATTACAGCTGTCCCAAGCTATGGGTAAATTTCTTCCTCTTTTAATTCTCCCAAATATGGGATTTACTGTTTTCTTCCATGTATTTTATTTAATTTTAATATTTTTATTTAATTTATTCTTTTCCATGCATTTTAATTAATTACATACAAGTCTTATTTCCCCTGTCCCCTGCATTATTATCTCCTTAGTAGCAAGATTCAGGCTGGATTCATTTATGTTTTTCATATAGAGCTTAGCACATAGTAGATGCTCTAAATATATTTCTTGGTTACTTGACTGAATGAATAAATAAGTAAATTCCTCTCATTCCTTCTCACTTCAGATATTAAACTGCATATACTTAAGATGGACAAAACCAGAACCATACAATATGTCCAGGAAAAGGAAGGGCTTGTGGCGGACATGGTGGAGATTTAAATGATGGGGCTTGAGGTAGTTTTAACATCAACCTCGTTTTTTTCTGCAGGTCCTGGGCAACTTGAGAATACGCTTTACAGCGATATATGTGCTTTAACCAATTCCATTATTTAAGGAATAATGTTTCAAGTTTTAAACTTGAAACCCATCATTAAAAGAGTTGTCTTTAAAAAAAAAAACACACACACATTTTTTAAAAATTTTTCAATTATAGTTATTATTGTAGTTTCAGGTCTATAACCCAGTGATTGAACATTACATAACTTATAGAGTGATTACCTCAATAAATCTGGTTCCCATCTTACACCATACATAGTTATTGCAATATTATTGACAATACTTTCTATGCTGTACTTTACATCCCTGTGACTACTCTATAACTACCAATTTGTACTTCTTAATCCCTTCACCATTTTCACCCACCTCTCTCCCCTCTGGCAACTACCAGTTCTCTCTGTGTGTCTTTGTTTCAGTTTTGTTTGTTTATTTTTATTTTTAGCAAAAGCAAGGTTTTATTACAAAACAACAACAACAACAACAAAAAAAAACCAACTCCCTGCCAGTGAAATCTTATGGTATTTGTCTTTCTCTGACTGGCTTATTTCACCAGACATAATACCTTCTAGGTCTATCCATGATCTTGCAAATGGTAAGATTTTATTCTTTTATATGGCTAAGTATAAAATATTTTATGTATACATGTACCAGAGCTTTTTTATCCACTTGTCTGTTGATGGACACTTGAGTTGTTCCCATAGTTTGACGATTGTAAATAACGCTGGAATAAACATAGAGATGTATATATTCTTTCAAATTTGTGTTTTGGGTTTCCTCAGATAAATCCCCAGAAGGAGAATCACTGGGTCCTAAGGCTTGTTCCATTTTTAATTTTTTAGGGCCATCCATACTGTTTCCATAGTGGCTACACCAATCTGCATTGCCACTAAGAGTGCATGAGGGTTCATTTCTCTCCACATCGTCTCCAACACTTGTCATTTGTGGAATTATTGATGATAGCCATTCTGATGAGTATGAGGTGATACCTCATTGTGGCTTTAGTTTGCATTTCTCTGACAATTAGTAATGTTGAGCATCTTTCCATATGTCTATTGGCCATCTGTGTGTCCTCTTCGGAAAAGTGTCTATTCAGGTCCTCTGCCCATTTTTTAATTAGATTGTTTATTGTTGAGTTTTTTGTTTGTTTGTTTGTTTATTTTTTTGGTGTTGAATTGTCTGAATTCTTTATAAATCTTGGATATTAATCTCTTATCAGATGTATCATTGGAGAAAATGTTCTTCCATTTAATATATTGTTTCTTCATTTTTTGATGGTTCTTTGCTGTGTAAAAGTTTTTAGTGTGATGTAATCCCACTTTTTAAAAGAGTTTTCCTTGCATGATCATTAACACCATGTCATAAAAAATTCTGCAAAAATTTCACCCAGAAGGATTAGTAAATGAGACACAGTGCTTCACGTAGCCAAATGAAAGAAAGATTTTTTTTTAAATAATTTTAGAGAGAGAAAGGGAAGAAGGGAGGGGGAGAGAGAGAAAAAAATCTATGTAAGAGAGAAACATCAACTGGTTTTATTAACTTACTGATCAGCTCTTTATTCATTGCCATTTCTCTCCTAAGATGTTAGAAAACTAATATAGACTTATAAAGAGTATAATTGATTATACTTGAAAAGAATACATGTATGTAAGAATATGTTAAATTCTTGAGTTTTCTACTGAGTTGTTTTTAAAAGCCAATATATACTTAGAAAACATATTCAAAGTCTAAAGATTCAAAAATGGAATTAGACAAAAATCACAGTGAACATCTCCCTCCCTCTGTAAACCTTCCTCAGCCATTGGACTCTAGATTTAGGAGAGGGTTACAGGTGCATTTTGAGCCCAAGTGTTCATGCGCGATGTCAGAAGATCTGAACAGAGATTCCCACTAAACTGTTTTCTCCCTGGAGTTGTGCGGCAGGTTCCAGAAGGCCCCGGGAGGAAGCAGCATAAACACTGTGACCGTTATTTACTCTAACCTGGACTCCAGCAGCTGGGCTGTTTGCATGATATGCAAATTTGCACACCATTCAAGGAAGAAAGGATGAATGCTCTGGCACTTGCAGGGCAAACAGTAACTGCTATGGGAAAAGGGCAGCAAAAGAGAAACCAGACCGAAGCGAGTGGGTGGTGAGGACCAGGACAAGAAACATCTTCCAATGAGGCAAAGGCGGGAGGCAGATTCTGCTTGTTGGGAACCGTTCAGTACCTTCTGACTCAGCAAACAACGGATTGGGAAGTGGCGGGGAGGGGAGGGAAGAGGGTGCTGCAGGAACTGTGGATTCCTCCCTACCCAATTTCTTCTGGCTCTGGGTTGAATTCGTAAAACATTTTATGTGTGAAAAGTTACTGAGGTATAGAGGGAACTTATTAACTGAAACAGCAAAGGCTAAGGGAGCTAAGAGGGCAGAATGACAGGGAGGAAAGCATGTCTGGAGGCAGACTTGGCAGGAGTTCCAGTTCTAAGTGTAACAGCTATGAATATTGGGCCAGCATCTCAAATTCTGTCAGTTTCCTCATCTGTAAAACGGACATAATTGTACTATATAGTAGGATCATTGTAAGATTTCATGGATCTTCTTTATGTAAAGTGCCTCCTACCCACATAGCACTAACTAGTTAGTACTAGAGCTGGGACTTGAATTATTCCAGGTTTTTTATCCTGAAGTGCATCAGGTCCTAGAGATCTAGAGATTATAGGCATCCCAAAGAAGTCACCCTATAGCCACTCCATATCTTAAAGGCTGCTCAGTTCTAAAAGAAATATTTACAT
Source organism: Antrozous pallidus (assembly GCA_027563665.1). Lineage (NCBI taxonomy): Eukaryota > Metazoa > Chordata > Mammalia > Chiroptera > Vespertilionidae > Antrozous > Antrozous pallidus. The sequence goes on along the minus strand of CM050514.1, from coordinate 42,297,273 downwards.
AGTACAGAAGCAACTCTACTTCCAAACAGGTTACAAGACCAGTGGGTGAAATCCACTTTGTTAAAAACTCCAGCTTAGCCAAGCCTGAGAAGCTTACAAATTCGATGTACTTGTTGCCTTAATTACATGAATGTAGAGTGTAAAATAGCAGAGAGAATGACGATCTGTCTACCAGCAACACAGCCTGAGCACACCAGCTTTCCCTCCACATTCAGGCACAAACCCCACGGAAGTGTGGACTTATAACTGCTTGCTTGTCTTTAAACTTTTACATTGTATTTTGTACCCCTAAATAATGTTATTTCATTTTGCAAGTTTTTACTTTATTTTTTAATATATTTTTATTGATTTAAGAGCAGAAGCAAGAGGGAGAGATAAAAATATCAATGATGAGAAAGAATAATTGATTGGCTGCCTCCTGTACACCCCCTACCGGAGATCAAGCCTGCAATCTGGGCATGTACCCTGAACAGAAATCAAACCCTGACCTCTGGTTCAAAGGTCGCTGCCCAACCACTGAGCCACACTGGCTGGGCCAAGTTTTCACTTTAAATAAGTAAATTTATGTTGTATGTATTTTTGACCTAACATTAGGTTTTGAAACTCATTTTACAGGTCACTTAAAAGTTTTGTTTTTAATTTATTGGTTTTTTTTGTTGTTGTGTTTTCCCATTATAAATTACACTGCTGTAAGCATTCTTGTACATGTCTCTCTATGTTTCATAGAGTGTCTCTATGATATATGTCTTGTTTGATCATAGGATATTTAGTTCAACAAGTTTTTCCCCATGTCAGACACTATTTCAGACTCTAAGCATGAATACTTGGCAAAGCTAGAAGCAAAAGTCTCTGCCTTCATGTGTCTACATACTTGGGGAGTGTCCAGTTTTAAACACGGTGGTCAGGAAGAACCAAGAGGTAATCAGTTGGCAAGAAGTCATGTAGGTACCAGAGGGAGAGGAAGGTGTACCCCTTTAATTTTATTAGATAACAACAGCTCCGGAGGCTGCAGGTCCTGCTATCCCTCAATATGATCAGATAGTTCACATTCTGCAAATCTGCTAAGTGGTGCATGGAGTCTTGTGATTTTAATTTAAGTTTCCCAATTACTAGGAAATTTAAGCATCTTTTCAAATGTTCATAGGGCATTTCTATTTGCACCTCTACCTTTATTTCTATTATATTTTTGTCTTCTTATTAATTCCTAGGAATTCTTACATATTTTGTCAATCATATGTGTTACTTATATTCTGTCTCACTTTGTGGCTTATCTTTTCACCTTGTTTACTGTGTTATTGTGGTTAGTGTTTTGTGGGTTGTTTGGTGTTTGTTTGTTTTTTTTTTTTTGTCTAATTTTATAAAACATTTTCTTATCCTGAAGGATACATATTCTGTATTTTCTCTAAATATTTTTTCATATTTAATATATTTATAATTCATTTTATATATGTATAAAGTATGGTCTAATTTCATTTTGTTCATTGTGAATTATCTGAGCATAATTCATTGTAAAGCTCATCATTTTTCCACTAATCATTATTAAGGTTTTATCACAAATCAAATTTTCAATATATGTGTTTTTATTTTCTGGACTCTCCATCCTGTACCATTTATCTATTTGCCTAGTGTTGTGGCAATACCACATTCCCTTAATTGCTGTAATTAAAAAAAAAATTAGAACTCTGCCATGGCAAATTTCCTCACCTTTTTCTTTTCTTCAGGAGTGTCTTGGTTATTTGTGACCTTTGCTCCTTCACATAATATAAAAATCAGCTTGATAAGTTCCATAGGAAATTAAAGTTGGGTATTTTTTAAATCAGAATTTTTACCAATCAGAATCCATAAGTCAGTTCAGGGAGATATGACATCTTTAAAACTTTGAACCTTCCTACATTTAAGTTTAGTCTACTTTTCCACATCTCTTAGTCAAATTGTCTTACTCTTTGAAAATGTCTAAAGTGCCAGATGCTATTCTTAATTTATTCACATTTTTGATGCTATTATTAATAATATTTTAAATTATATTTTAACTGTTTAGTGCTTGTGAACATAAAAGTGTAATTTTTATATATTGATTTTTCTATCAAAATATAAGCCTAATTTAACTTTATTTACTAGAGTCCTGGTGCACAAAATTCATGCATAGGGAAGTGTCCCTCCGCCCGGCCTGCACCCTCTCCAATCTGGGACTCCTCAAGGGCTATAATCCTAAACCAGCAGTCAGACATCCCTCTCACAATCTGGGACTGCTGGCTCCTAACCACTTGCCTGCCTGCCTGCCTGATCCCCCTAACTGCTCTCGCCTGCCAGCCTGATCACCCCTAACTGTTTCTACCTTGGCCCCACCACCATGGCTTTGTCCTGAAGGACTTCTGGTCTAATTAGCATATTACCCTTTTGTTAATATAGATAGAGGCCTGGTGCATGGGTGGCAGCCAGCTGGTCTACCCTGAAGGGGGTCCTGGATCAGGGTGGGGTTCCCCTTGGGGGGTGGGGCCTGCCTGGGCAAGGAGTTGGGGCAGTTTTCAGGCTGGCTACGCCCCCACTGGGGTGAGGGTGTGTCTGCTGGGTACAGAGCCAGGGGCTGAAGGCCATTTGCAGGTTGGCCATGACCCCATTGGGGAGGGGGTCCCCGCTGGGGGGCATGGCCAGCTTGGGTGAAGGGCTGAGAGCTGTTTTCAGGTCATCCATACCCCCATTAGGGTGGGGGTCCCTACTGGTGGGGGTGGGGCAGCCTGGGTGAGGACCTGGGGATGGTTTGCAGGCCAGCCAAGGCTCCAGTTTTGTCTGGAATGGTGTCCAGAAGGTCTCTGGGAGGTCTCCTGGTCTAATTAGCATATTACTCTTTTATAGTATAGAAGATTGTAGATTCTTCTGGGTTTTCTATGGACAGTCATATCATTTGCAAATAAGGAATTCAGTTTCATCCCTACCATCTTTTTATATGTTACTTGCCTTATTACTCAGGTTAGAACATTTAGTATAAGTTTAATAGAGTCATTGATATTTAGGCCCTCTGTTGTATTCTTGATCTTAAAGAGAAAGCTTTTAGTTCAACATTAAGTGTTATTATCTCTGAGGTCTTCTTGGGTAAAAAAATTCCCTTCTATTCCTAACTTGCTAAAAATTTTTATTAAGAAATTTATAATTTATTTTTCTGCATCTATTGATATACTATTTTTCTTTTTAAAAAAATATATTTTATTGATTTTTTTACAGAGCGGAAGGGAGAGGGATAGAAAGTCAGAAACATCGATGGGAGAGAAACATCGATCAGCTGCCTCTTGCATGCCCCCTACTGGGGATGTGCCTGCAGCCAAGGTACATGCCCTTCAGTCTGTAGTTTGATGCTCTATCCACTGAGCCAAACCAGTCTCGGCTATTGATATACTATTTTTCTCTTTGATTTGTTACTGTGGTGAATTACATTAATTAATTTAATGTCAAATGAATGTTAAGTTTTCAGAATAAAACCAACTTTTTTATAATGTATTATTTTGTTGTTGTTGCTGTTAATCCTCACCCGAGGATATTTTTCCATTGGTTTTTGGGGAGAGCGGACAAGAGTGCAAAAAGCAGAGAAACATTGATGAGAGGGAAACACATGAATTGGTTGCCTCCTGGATGAGCCTAACCAGGGCCCTGGTCAGGGAGGAGTCTGCACCCGAGCCATGTGCCCCTGACTACGATCAAACCCAGGACCCTTTGGTCCACAGGCCAATGCTCTATCACTGAGCCAAACTGGCTAGGGCCGTAATATATTATCTTTTTTACATTGCTGGATTTACTATTTGTTTAACATTTGTCTCCATTTGTTTAGGATTTGTTTCTGAGTGAGGCTGGCCTACAATTTTGCTTTTTTTTTTTTAATATGAATTTATGCTAGTTTCATAAAAGGAGCTCATGACTACTGCTTCTTTTTCTTACTCTGGAATAATTTGCATAATATTGAATTTATATGTTTCTTATCATCTTAATAGAGCTCTCCAAGGAAACTATCAGGGCCAGTTTTCTTGGTGGAAACTTTTTAATTACTGATTTCATTTATTTGTTGTTAGACTACTCAGGTGAAATCTTGTATCATCTCACACTGACCACTAGGTACACTGGCTCCTAGATCTCGCAGGAGGGGCAAGTCAGCTACTGCTTGAGGCCACCTAGCAGGAGCTACAGGGGGATCTACAGATTTCTCCTCTTTGTTTGGGGTTTGGAAGTTTTGGAGCTGTCTGACCCAGCACAGTTTGTTCAGTTAAGCTGTGAAAGGGCAAGACATTCATATCCTTGGTTCTTACTGTTTCAGAATTTTAAAAATCTAAACATAGCCAAATATTTTAAGGTAGGTGTCATCTTTCCCAGTTTTTTGTTCTGAAAAGGCCATCGTATCTTTATTATTCAGTATCTAAACATTTTGATGTTTCACAAATTCAAATAAGCTTTGAACCTCTGGAAGAAAGGCTTACCAAAGGTTTTATCACCATTTTAACTTTTAATTTCTTAAAAAAACTTAGTCCTCTTCAGAATTAATATCAAGCTAATAGATGTCTGATGTTGATTTTTCAGGAAAAGGGTTTCCAAAATAAGATGTGCATAATTCTTTGAGTGCAATAAACGATCGACTGGGATGCAGGATAAAATTATCAGAACTTTTATTGGAAAATATTTTCATCTTTAAAAAGCAAAGGGGAAAAGGTTTACTAGTATTTAATATAAAGATTGACACTTGCATCCTTATTTGGTCTGCATTGTATTCAGGGAAGACAAGCAGTGTGAAGAGATTACCAGTGGTACCCTCTCTCTACTTACCTCCTCTGTCACACTGCACTTTACTGCAGTATGTATGCTCAGTTTAGTGCATACTACATATTCGGATTTAAGCCAATGCTCTCAAAATGGATATGTGGTTTCTAAAGTTTTTCTACAAAGGACCTGTGATCAAAAAGAATATTAATTATGTAAGCACATGTAAATAATAAGAAATTACAAAGATGACACTTCTCCCACTCCTAGCAAAAGCTCCTATTGACCATAGTAAAAAGGAAACAATAATTTTATCAAATCTGACACTTTTCCTCTTCTGAAAAATATTAAGAAGGTTTATGAAATCTGAATTTACATCCACTATTATTTTTTTATCTTTATTGTTCAGTTTATTAATTACATTGTTCTCCCTCTTTTATCCCCCTATAGCTCCCCTCCAACCTGTACTCATCTCACCCTCCACCCTCAACTCCCCCTCCCCACTGTCCTCTCCCATTGTTACAAGATTTTTGTCCAGTCTCTTGCTGCAATTCCCACACCCCTTTTCTCCCCAATGATTGTCTGTCTATTCCCTCTCTGTCCATGATTCTGTTATATTCACCAGTTTATCCTTTCATCAGATTATTAATTCACTTGATTTTTAGATTCATTTGTTGATAGAAGTGTATTTGTTGTTCATAATTTATATTTTTACCTTTTTCTTCTTCCTCTTCTTAAAGAATATCTTTCAGCATTTTATATAATATTGGTTTGGTGGTAATGAACTCCTTTAGCTTTTTCTTATCTGTGAAGCACTTTATCTGATCTTCAATTCTGAATGATAGCTTTGCTGGATAGAGTAATCTTGGTTGTAGATTCTTGCTATTCATCACTTTGAATATTTCTTGCCACTCCTGTCTGGCCTGCATCATTTCTGTTGAGAAATCCGCTGACAATCATATGGGTGCTCCCTTATAGCTAACTAACTGTTTTTCTCTTGCTGTTTTAATATTCTCTCTTTATCTTTGGCTCTTGGCATTTTAATTATGATGTGTCTTGGTGTGGTCCTCTTTAGATTCCTATATTTTGGGGTTCTGTGTACTTCTTGGGCTTTTAAGTCAGTTTCTTTCACCAGGTGGGGAAGTTTTCAGTCACTATTTCTTCAAGTAGGTTTTCATTACCTTGCTCTCTCTCTTTTTCTGGCACCCCCATAATTCAGATGTTGGCATGCTTGAAGTTGTACCAGCGGCCCCTTATACTATCTTCAATTATCTGGATTCTTTTTGTTTCTAGCTTTTCCAGCCGAGTGGATTTTGCTTCTTTGTATTTCAAATCTTTGTCTTGGTTCTTGTGGCCCTCTGGACTGCTTTTAGGACTTTGTGTAATATTTTTATTTCAGTCAGTATATGCTTGATTTCTAGTTGGTCCTTTTTCATAGCCATGAGGGTCTCGTTCATATCCTCATAGGTCTTGTCCATTTCCTTGTAAGTCTCATTCATTTCCTCGTAGGTGTTGTTTATTTCCTTTTAGGTCTTGTTCATTTCCTCATAGTTCTCATTAAGTTCATCAGCTTTCTCTAGAAACCTCTTGAAAAGCCTTATAACCATGGTTTTGAACTCTATGTGTTGTCGTCTTTTCTCCTCCATTTCTTTCACACCTGATTTCTTTCAATATCTCTGCATGGTGGCTGCTTTATGTGGTAGATGTCCTCTAAGGGTCAGTGGCTCAGCCTCCCCAGTTATTTGAGATGGGTACTCTTACTGCAATCCTTTATGGATTGTACAGTATTTTTGAATTTAAGCCCAGCTTGTTGTTGTTAGCCCTAGAAGGGTTTGCCCTCCAGGCCAATTGGCTGCGCAGGGAAACTGTGTTCAGGTTGGATGAGCGGAGTCTCTGAGCTGAGCAGGCAACGTCAGTGTCAGCTACATCTTATGTGGTGTGCGGGTCTCTGTGTTGGGTGGTAATGGCTGCAGGCACCTCCAAGAGAAAGTCACTGCTGGTCTCTACCCCTTGCCAGACAACTCTGCCTCTCCCCAAATGAGTCTGCACACCCAAATTCTCGCCCAGGGTTGTAAAACAAAGCAGTCCAATGGTCTCCCGAACCAGGGGGCAAGTCGCGCGTCTGTGCTGTCATGCAATTTATGTGCGCAAACTGCTGTTCCAAGCTACTCGGACTCTCCTCAGAATAGGAGACCTCTGCCACACCCGGCTTTTAGGGTGTGTACCCCAGACCTCGGATCTCGCCTGACACTGGGGAATCTGTGCAGTGGAACATCTCCGCCCTCCCCGTTGGAGAAATCCAGCCGGGATTGCTGCTGCCAGCCCTACAGCCCATGCACGCCCCATGGCTCCAAACCTCTGGCTCCACGTGTATCTTCAAGGCTGCGCTCTGCCGCTCTTCTGAGTCTCAGTGTCCCACCTGTACTTTTATTTGTAGAATTTTCACTCAGCCAGCTTTCTGGTGATTCTGGATGATGTTTGTCTTGTTGTTATGTTGTAGTTTTGGAATTGTTGTGCAGGGCAGCACAATAGGTGTTTACCTATGCCACCATCTTGGTTCCTCCTACATCCATTATTATTAATAAAAAATCTTGCTTAAGCATAATATAATTTTTCTGAGATACTAATGAATTATAGTTGTATATGTATGTCATATATAATAAATAAATACAAATATATTGGGATATATAGTTAAAATTTGTTCATTACTGGCTTGAAACCTGCTGCCTAGGTATCTCCTCAAAAGTTTTCCCACAACATTTTTTTTTCATTCTAATTATTGTAACTATATAAGTACTATATTAAGTGAGTTACTATTTGTCTTCTAAAATGATTCATTTGCACAAAGATTCAGTCCATGTTCTATGTAACAATGACCACTTTCTGCCCACTTTCAATTGTTTGACTAGCTCTACTTTATTTTCAAAACTTTCAGCTATCTCATCTTCTGAGTACTTTCCACAATCTCATTGCTCTTACATTCATTTAGTTGAAAATGATGGAGCAAATAATTCTGGTAAAACATCTCAAAACTATGCACAAACATTGTGAATAATAGACTAAGAAAGAGTGTCCTGTTTTTACAGAGCCATTAATGTCATCAAAGTTGAAATCTCCACATATGAAGCATGGCTTGGTTCCTTTTTGTGAATATTTTTAGATTAAAATTCTTAAGTAAAGTGCTTTCCACATTGTCAAAGAATTCTGAGAGTCTATGAAAAATTACATTTATAGATATAATGCATTTACTTTAGCAAATCCTAATTGCAGAAGATTATTTTTTATCTTGTTGAGGATAAGTACTCTCTGCCATTCCAAACCCTGTGGGGGGGCAGAATGAAATGAACAAACAAAACAGAAACAGATTGATAGATACATTGATGGTTGCCAGAAGGGGGTAGGGAGTAGAGTTGGTGGACTAGATGTAAAAGGTGAAGGGATTGAAAAGTACAGATTGGTAGTTAAAAAATAGTCATGGGGATATGAAATATTGGCTAAGAAATATAGTCAATAATGTTGTAATAACCATGTATGTTATCATTTGGGTACTATCAGGGGAAACATTTTTAAAAATATATGATTGTCTAACCACAGATACAAAATAATGTTGAATGCAATTTTTTAAAAATTTAAGGAAAACTTTTAAAAGAAATAAAGAAAAGCCAATACAAAACTAGCCAGAATCAAAATAAGGAAAATTGTCCCTGTTCAGTTTCCTTTTTTTATGAGTATAAATACAATGTAAGTTACTCCTGGGTTTCAAGAGAATAAGATTTGGGAGAAACCAAAATGGTGGCATAGGTAAACACCTGAGCCTGCTGACTCACACAACCACTTCAAAACTACAACTAAAAGACAAAACAGACATCATCCAGAACCACAGGAAGTCTGGCTAAGTGGAAATTCTACAACTAGAAGAAAAGAGAAAAGCACACTGAGACTCAGAGGAGTTGCAGAAGTAAAATGCAGAGGTATGGAGGCATGCGTGGAAAGGGCTGGCAACTGAGGATGTGGCTGTCTTTCTCAATCCAGAGGGAGACACAAGCTCCCAACTGCTCTGAACTCCATTCTGAATGAGACTCTGGGTACCCAGACTCATATGGGAAGAAACTGGACTGTCTGGCAGTGGGCAGAACTCAAATGAGGCTTTCTTTAAGAGGTGCTTGCAGTGATTACTAAGGGGCACTGAGATCAGGAGGCCTCTTAGAGCAGGTCTGAAGGAAAACCATTGCTGTTTACCCCGCTCTGAGGCCCTAACCCATCCAAGCTATGTGCAGAGGCTTTTGCATGTGAATGGCCTGATTCTTTGAAATAAAAAATTACCTAACAAACTGCACCTAAGTCAGAGAGACACAGAAAATCCAAAAGAAGGCCCAAGGCCTCACAGCAGCTTGCATTGCCTCACAGCTGAGCCTCATCTGGCACCTCCAAACCCCAAACAAAGAGAAATCTGCAGATCTTTCTGTAGCTCCTGCTGGGTGGCCTCAGGCAGTGGCTGACTTTGCACCTCCTTGGAGATCCAAGAGCCAGTGTACCCAGTGGTCAAAGTGAGACCATCCAGATCACAACTATTCACATCCATAAGGGACACACTCAGGGGGCAGGCTCAGTGAGCACAAAGCCCCATTGAAGCAAGTCTTGCCTCATAAGGATATCTTGAGCACAGAAGTTCTCCCATCATAGATACAGCTGATCCTCATAGCCAATTGGCCTGGAGGTCAATTCCTCCCAGTGATACCAACAACAATCAAGCCTTAACTAGAACAAGGCTGTGCACACAGCCTACAAAGGGGTGCAGCAAGAGTGTCTGCCTCAGGTAATTGGGGAAGCTGAGCCAGTGGGCCAATAGGACACCTAGCACACAAAACCACTCTATCAACTCAGAGAAGCAGCCAAAATGCAGAGACAAAGAAACAGGTCCCAAATGAAAGAAATGGAGGAAAGCAAATGACTGGATTTAGAGTTCAAAACCTCAGTTATAAGATCTTTCAAGAATTTTCTAGAAAAGGCCGATAAATTTAGTGAGACCCTTGAGGATATGAAAAAGGATGAACTAGAAATTAAGCATACACTGACTGAAATAAAGAATAATATACAGAGATCCAACAGCAGACTAGAGGACTGCAAGAATTAAGTCAAAGATTTGAAATACAAAGAAGCCAGAAACGCTTAACTAGAAAAGCAAAAAGAAAAAGAATCCAAAAATAAGATAGTTTAAGGAGCCTCTGGGACAACTTCAAGCATACCAACATCTGAATTATGGGGGTGCCAGAAGAAGAGAGAGAACAAGATACTGCAAACCTATTTGAAGAAATAATGACAACAAACGTCCCCCACCTGGTGAAAGAAATAGACTTACAAGTCCAGGAAGAGCACAGAACCCCAAACAAAAGGAACCCAAAGAGGAACAGATCAAGACACTTCATAATTAAAATGCCAAGAGCAAAAGACAAAGAGAGGATATTAAAAGCAGCAAGAGAAAAATAGTTAATTACCTACAAGGGAGCACCCATGCAATTGTCAGCTGATTTCTCAACAGAAACTCTGCAGGCCAGATGGGAATGGCAAGAAATATTCAAAGTAATGAATAGCAAGAACCTACAACCATGATTACTCTACCCAGCAAAGCTATTATTCAGAACTGAAGGTCAGATAAAGAGCTTCCAGATAAGAAAAAGCTAAAGAAGTTCATCACTGCTAGACCAGTACTATATGAAATGCTGAAAGGTATTCTTTAAGAAGAGGAAGAGGAAGAGGAAGAAGAAAAAGATAAAGATAAAAATTATTAACAACAGATACATATCTATCAAAAAGTAAATCTAAAAATATAATAGAATCAGGGGCATAGTAATGGACTGACAATAGTCGAGGGAAAGGAGTGTGGGGGTGCAGGAAAAGACTGGACAAAAATCATTCACCTATGAAAGGATAGTGGGGAGGGGTAAGGGTATGAGGTTGGGTGTGAACTGGGTAGAGGGTAGCTATGGGGGGAAAAAAGAAGAACAACTGTTATAATCTGAACAATAATGATTTATTTTTTAAAAAGAGAATAAGATTTGTTTTTGGGCCTAACAACTCATCTCGTTATCTCCTGAATCTCACCACTGTTATTTCCATCATATTGTGTTGTCTTGCCCTAAAGTTTGAAAACCGTTTTTGTCTATTGCTTGATTGCTTGATGATAAATCAAATACACTACTTCGCTACTAAAATAGTACATGTAAAAGAAAACATACACAAAGGATAAATATAAAGACTAAAAAGAGCCCTAACTGGTTTGGCTCAGTGGGTAGAGCATAGGCCTGAGGACTCAAGGGTCCCAGGTTCAATTCCAGTCAAGGGCATATACCTTGATTGCATACACCTAACCAGTAAGGAATGTGCAGAAGACAGCTGATCAATGTTTCTCTCTTATTGACGTTTCTAACTCTCTATCCGTCTCCTTTTATCTCTGTAAAAAAAAAATCAATACAATGTATTTTTTAAAAAAGAGAGAGAGAGAGAGAGAGCAAAGAGAGTTAAAGTAAAAGTAGAAGGTCCACTGCTGGATCACTTTGCATATCCCTGTTTTCCCAGTCACTGGCCTGGTGGATAAAGCTTTAGAGTTTCAAAAAGAATTTTCTGCTTTCATTTGCTTTTTTCACTATCTAGAAGAAGGCCATCACTAACTTTGTGCTTTTCTATCTGGCCTCTTAAGATTAAGATCAGGCTAATGGGTATAAACCAGAAAAAGCACAGCAGTTCATAATATCACAATCATAGTACATCACAAACTTTAATTAATATTTATTAAATGCCCACTTAGTTCATAAGAAATTTTTATTACTTAAATTTTAAACAATAATTATAATAATTTTAAATTATTATATTATTATACTCAGGTATAATAATTACAATTCTGGCTATGAGCTAATGCAATGGCAGTAAGAGGTATATGGGAAGGGAATAATACAAATAGGCACTCAAAGAACATAAAGATAGTCCTAGCCAGTTTGGCTCAGTAGATAATAGTATCAGTCCAAAGACTGAAGAGTCCTGGGTTCAATTTTGGTCAAGGACAATGTACCTTGGTTGCAATCTCAGTCTCAGTAAAGGGTGTGCAGGAAGCAGCCAATCAATGATTTCTTTTTATCACTGATATCTCTAACTCTCTCTCCCTCTCTGAAATTAATTTTAAAATTGTATTTTTATAAAAGAACATAATACACCAATAATGAACTCACAGAAAGAGAAACTAAAAAAAAAAAATCCCATTTACCATTGCAACAACAAAAAAAATTAAGATACATAGGTATAAATTTAGCCAAGGAGGTAAGGACCTGTACTTAGAAATGTACAGGAAAAAAAAAAGATAGAGGAAGACATAAACAAAAAACTGCCTGCTACTGGCACAAGAAGAGACATATAGACCACTGGAACAAAACAGAGAACCCAGAAATTGATCCACGCCATTATGCTCAGTTAATATTTGATTAAGGAGGCAAGAACATACAGTGGAGTTGACAGTCTCTTCAATAAATGGTGTGGGGAAAATTGGACAAATAATGCAAAAAAATAAAACTAGACCACCAAGTTACACCATACAGAAAAATAAATTCAAAATGGATAAAGGACATAAATGTAAGATGGGAAACCATAAAAATCTTAGAAGATTCCATAGGCAGCAAAATAACAGACATTTGTTGTAGCAATATTTTTCCCCCTTTTTTAGTTAACACAGCCATCATTATCTTTATTTTTTTTAATTAATCTTTATTGTTGAGATTATCACAGATGTCCATCTTCTCCCACACCCCATAGTTTCCCTCCACCTGGTTCCTCCCCGCCTCATGTCCTCACCACCCTATGTCTGCATTCATAGTTAATGCATATATGCAAAGAAGATCTTTGTCTAATCTCTTCCTGAATGCCCCTACATCTCCTTCCACAAGAATCATCAGTGCTCCAATTCCATACCCCTGATTTTATTCCTTTCACCAGTTTATTCTGTTCATCAGAATTTTATTCATTTAATTTTTAGATTCAATTGTTGATAGATATGTAATTGCTGTCACTTTGTTATTAATATTTTTTATCTTTACCTTTTGTTTCTTCTTCCTCTTCTTAAAGAATATCCTTTACTACTTCATATAACACTGGTTTGGTGATTATGAACTCCTTAAGCTTTTTCTTGTCTGTAAAGCTCTTTATATGACCTTCAATTCTAAATGATAGTTTTGCTGGGTAAAGTAATCTTGGTTGTAGGCTCTTGCTATTCATCACTTTAAACATTTCTTGTCACTCCCATCTGGCCTGCAGAGTTTCTGTTGAGACATCAGCTGACAGTTGTATGGGCACAGTAGTAGGTAACTAATTGTTTTTCTCTTGCTGCTTTTAATATTCTCTTTTTGCCTTGGCATTTTCATTATGATGTGTTCTCTTATTTGGGATTCTCTGTGCTTCCTGAATTTATAAGTCTATTTCTTTCACCAACTATGGGAAGTTTTCTGTCATTATTTCTTCAAATCGGTTTTTAGTATCTTGCTCTCTCTCTTCTGGCACTTCCATAATTTGGATGTTGGTACATATGAAGTTGTTCCAGAGGCTCCTAACATTATCTCCATATTTTTGGATTTTTTTTTCCTTTTTGCTCTTCTGGTTGGGTATTTTTTGCTTCCTCTTATTTCAAATCATTGATTTGATTCTGGGAATCCTCTAGTCTACTGTTGTATTCCTTATATTATTCTTTATTTCAGTCAGTGTATGTTTAATTTTTGACTGGTCCCTTTCCTTTTTTTTTTTTTTTTTTTTTTTTTTTTTTTTTTGGCATTCTCACTAAGTTCCTTGGAGGTTTCTAGAAGATTTTTGAGTAATCTTATAACTGTGGTTTTGAACTCTATATGCAGTAGTTTGCTTACTTCCATTTCTTTCATTGTGACATATTTCTTTGTCTCCGTATTTTGGCTGCTTCACTGTGTTTGTTTCTATGTATCAGGGTTTTGCTGTGTCCTTGAGTTGGTAAAGTGGCCTTATATAGTAGGTGCTCTATAGGGCCTAGTGGATCAGCCTCCCCAATCACCTGAGGTGGACACTCTTGGTGGGCTGTGTGCACATTTTTGTTGTAGTTGAGCCTTGATTGCTGTTGGTATCACTAGGAGGAATTGACCTCCAGGCCAATTGGCTGTGGGGGCCAGCCACTACTACAGTGGGAGAGCTACTGTGCAGTAGATACCCTTATGGAGCAGGATTTGCTTCAGTGGAGCTTTGGTGCTTATTAAGTCTGCCTCTTGAGTGTGTTGCTTATGGATGTGAAGAGTTGTAATCTGACATGGTCTCATACTGACCATTAGTACACTGGCTCTTGGGTCTCCAGGGAGATGCAAAATCAGCCACTGCCTGGGGCCATCCAACAGGAGCTACAGGGAGATCTTCAGATTCCTCCTTTTTGTATCGCATTGGAAGTGCCCAGATGAGGCTCACCTGTGAAGCAAGGCAGGCTGGTGCTGGTACCTGGCCTTGGGCCTTTTATTGATAGGTTTATCTGACAGAGTTTTAGCCTGAAAAACGATAGACCATTCATATACAAAAGCTGCTACACATAGCTTGGGTGGGGTTGTAAATTGGGTGGAACTGGGTCTCAGGGAATCACCAAGTTAGAGCAAACAGAAATGGTTGTCAGCCAGCCACGAAAACAGTCACTGGTGCAAACACCTCGTTCTGGAATAAAGCTGTCCCCAAGTTTCTTCCACAATGCCAGACAGTCCAGTTCCCATCATATGTGTCTGAGTCCCCCAGAGCCTTTGCCTGGCATTGGAGTTCAGAGTAAGTTTGAGCTGATAAGTTCAGTTTGTGGTGCCAACATTTTAAGAGGAGCAGCTGGGTCTCCAGCATAACTGTGTTGTAGAGGGCCCTCTGGGAAGACACATGGGCATTCTTTAATTATTGTCAGCTGAACCCAGTGGCGTAGCCAAAGTCACACCCTGAGAACATGCCTTGCCAAAAGGGCAAGGGTGTTGTCAGTTTGACCTTCATTTCAGCTTGTGGTGTGGGGAAGTGGTTTTGATATCTAAATCCAGTCTAGCACCAGGAATGTTCAGGACCTACTCAAGAATGCAAATAATCTCCTTTTGTCTTGACCTTTTGGTGAAACTTCCTGGTATTTGGGATTAAAATAAACTCACTGGATTGGCTCTGGGTCCCTATCTCTCCATCAGAAGAGGATGGTGATCCCACCTGGTTCCTGCTTTTGTCCTTCTATCTCTGTGTCTTGTCTCTTCCTTTTATTTCTCAATTTCCAGCCACCCCTACTCAGGAACTGGACCTGCTCTGTAGTTGTGCTGGATGCAGAAAGAGAGAAATACCTACACTGTGTGTCATTCAGCCCCAATCCCCACTGGTTTTTATGGTCCGTAGTTCTTATAACCCTTAGGGACTTCTTCCTTGGAACCCTGAAATGAGGGTTTGATGTGGGGCTGGGACTCCTTGCTCCTCCAGGTGGAATACATAGAGGCTATCTCTTGCCTGATTAAAAAACTAGCACACCCGGGGGATGGCCCAGCCCATTCTGCACCTCCATACTCCCTACCAGTCTCAGTGTGCTTTCTTCTTTACTTCATTGTAGTACTTCCACTCAGCCAGCTTTCTGGTGGTTCTATATGATGGTTGTTTGGTGTTTTAGTTGTAATTTTGATGTGGTTGTGGGAGGCAGCAAGTACAGGCTTATACCTATGCCACCATCTTGGTTCTCTCTCCCATAGCAATATCTTTACTGATACGTCTCCTAAGACAATGGAAAATAAGAATAAAGTAAACAAATTGGACTACATCAAAATAAAAGCTTCTGCACAGTAAAAGAAATCATCAATAAAACAACAAGAAAGCCCACTGCATGGAAGAACATATTTGCCAATGTTATCTCCAATAAGGGTTTAATCTCCAACATTTACAGGAAACTCATACAACTTAACAAAAGTAAGATAAACAATCCAGTAAAAAAAAAAATGGGCAAAGGACCTAAATAGACACTTTTTGAAGACTGAGAGAAATATGAAAACATGCTCAAAGTCACTTATCAGCTGAAAGATGCAAATCAAAATGACAAAGACGCACCATCTCACACTGGTCAGAATGGCTATCATCAACAAATTAACCAAGAGCAAGTGCTGGTGAGGTTACAGAGAAAAAGGAACCTTCTTGCACTGCTGGTGGGAATGCAGACTGGTGTAGCCCCTGTGGAAAACAGTATGGCATTTCCTAAAAAAATTAAAAATGGAATGGCCATTTGACACAGTAATACCACTCATAGGAATATGTCCAAAGAAAATAGAAACATCAATCAGGAAAAATTATATGCACCCCTATGTTCATAGCAGCACAATTTACAATAGCTAAAATTTGGAAACAAGCTAAGTGCCCATCAGCAGATGAGTGGATTAGAAAACTGTGGTACATCTACACAATTGAATACTATGCTGCTGTAAAAAAGAAGGAATTCTTACCATTTGCAACAGCATGGATGGACCTGGAGAGAGCACTATGGTAAGCAAAATTAGCCAAGCAGAGAAAGATAAATATCATATGATCTCACTCATTTGTGGAATATAAAGAACATCATAAACTGATGAACAAAAATATATACATAGACAAAGAAGCATTGAACAGACTGTCAAACTTCAGTGGGAAGGAAGGGAAGGTTCTGGGGGAAGGAGTAAGAGATCAATCAAAGGACGTGTATGCATGCATATAAGCAGGGACAAACACAGTATGTGTTTGTTTGTTTTTAATCAACTGATAAATAAGCGTTTTCATGTCAGTATTTTCTTGTCCATCTCTTCCTTCTCCTCTTTCACTTCTTTTCTTCTTACTCTTCATTTTTATGGTTATTTCTCACATTCTGCCAAACATGCATAAAGCATCTTAGTTGTGTGTGGGTTGAGGTGGAGGGGTTAACCAAGAAAACACCTTCATAAGAGATACAAAGCTGAGATCAGAAATACATGTGTCGATACTTACAAAAATGAAATTTTTAAATGTGCTCAATACTTCACTATTCAAATATTTTAAAGCACTTTAAGTTTCTTGCATTTGAGTGACCTGTAACATCCTGATATATGATAATTGCCATAATTATCTCCCAACCTACTTTCACCATATTTTATGTGGCATTGTACGCCATCATAAGGCTTCATTGGGTACAAATTGCTGAATAATTACTGATGAGAGAAAGGTCGTAATTGTAATAGGTAACAGAAGCCTGGGGTGGCTTTTGGACTACTTAGATGGAACCATTTTGTCTTATTGTTATAAAGGGGAGAAGGAAGTAGTTTAAGGTAGTTAGAGACAAGTGAACAAAAGATAGGCAAGCAGAGCTATATAACTTCTACTTTCACTTTCTGCCTACTCCATTACTTCTGGCATTACAAGAAAAATAGCATGATTGGAATGACCTAAAGGTTAAGGGGTGGGTGAAGTTTATCTGCCAGGAAGTAAATTGAATACTGTTGACTAACCCTTTTTGAAAGTGAAAAGTAGTAACATTTAACAAAACACCAAGCTACAGTAGGATGGGATAGGACTCAAATCACATTTGGTCATTGTTTTTTTATTCTTCTTCCTAAGTGTGTATCTTTTATTAAGAGAGAAAGGTAGAATTGAGGTGGGGAGTTGGGGAGGGTGGGAAGTGGTTGGTGGAGTGGGAAAAAGGCAGAGGGAATTGTATGCTTGAAACCTGAATGCCTATTATGACACTTCTGCAGCTATAGTTGCTCCAAATGTTACACAAGGAATCAATATGGTTCTAAATTGTATTCAATCAATAAATATTTTTGAGCATTTATTCTATGTCAAAACTAATTTCTCAAAGCTCAGAGATCTTTTTTGAAGCACATAAAACTTCTTCATCTGAAGACTATGGATCTTTAAAGGGTTTATATAAATTATATATCATCTGATGCCAGTTACAGTTCCTTAAAATAAGAGGTTGATGAGACAAGAAAAATAAAATTTTTAAGGCACACACTTACATACAAATACATGCAGAAACATCAAAAAGACAGATTGTAGTTTGACAAACAGAAATAATAGCCTTTTATTATTTTTCTGGATATTTAAAATATCTACCTCTACATGAATTATACCTTTCCTTCTAAAAAAAAAAGTGAGATAACAGGATACGAGATTTAAAATTGAAGTTGATGTTTAGAGTAATCTACCCATAATTTCCAAATTCAATTACACCATTTCTGAATGATTAGTATACAGAGAATCAACACTCAGAACAAGGCAGGTTCTCTATTGGTCAACTTGGTCAATTCCTTCCTCAAAGCTTGAAATAAGAAAATGCTAGACAGAATGGAGTAAGAGCAATAGCCTCTTCTCCAAACAATAAGTTGTCTCCATAGCACAATTAGAAATTAGAATGCCAATTCAAACAAACTTACCTCAGATTTCCTGCCGATAATGAATTTCATTTACATATTCCTACCAAAACCAAAATTTTTAAGATATCTGAGTTTAAGTATTAGTTCCTTATATCTAAATTTTTCAGTCCAATATATTAATAATCACAAAATAGGTCAAATCAATTTAGAACTTCTATCTTCCTGTGCTTTCTGATCCTCTTCTCTAATCAAATGATTTTCATGGGTTTTAGATATGCAATTTAACTTTGGGGCATTTATTGTGGTCACAAGAATTCTTTTTTTTTCTCATATAATCTGATATACCTCAAAAATGGGTATATTCTTCTAATAAAGAGGATTGGTAAGTGTCTTGGAGAGTATCAGTCAGAAAGGAAACTTATATGACTAAATTTTTTTAAAAGGATGCTTGGAACAAAACAAGTATGGCATATCTCTGATCCAAACAAGTAAACAAAAAGGGTAGTGGTTTATTCAGCACTGGAAAAAATAAAGTATTTGTTAAACAATAAAGAATTCAAAAAAAAGATTAAAAAATAATAAAGTATTGGGTAGAATCCTCTCTTTCCTAAATAAATTATACCACTGAATAATCAAATGAGGACAAATATAACTGTATAGAGATGTTTCAGATAATAAGTGAAAATGAATAATTATAATATCTGCTTTGCAATCTCCGATTAAATAGTAAATTTAAATAATGCACATGAATTTATGTTAACATCAGAAGAAAGGCAACTATATGTTATGTGCCTTCTGATAAAAGCACATACCTCTCTTTGAAGTACACTTGCTACAAAAATCTAAACTAAATTTTTTCAGGCTTTAGATACAACTACCAATTTAGAGCAAATACGAAGGACAAAAGAACTCTGAGAATACAATCAATAAAATTCTGACTGTGGGAAGCTACAGGACAAAAAATCTGGTTTCTTCAACAAAGGAATGCAAGGGAAGTTTTTTTGTGTGTGTGTGTGTTTTTTAAAGGCAAAGACAGAGAAGGAACCTATAGCTTAAAAATGACTTAAAAGATATATAAACAAATTACAATGTATGAACATTACTTTTCTAATTAAATGTAAAACTGTTTTTTTAAAACTATAAAATTTATGAGACAGTTAAGACCTTAACAATGAAAGGATATTAAAAATTAATGTCATTTTTCAGAATGATAATGGCACGAACTTAGGGTTTTTAAAAAGTCCTTATCTGAGCAACATGGCTGACTGAGTAAGACATCCCTCATTGTGTCACCCCCTCTACAACAATGGTTTGGCATTCACCCATGGACAAAAGTGCCTTTGTGTGAGGAGTGGAATCCAGCATTACATACCAAAGGACGTCAAAGGATTCACCCATTCCTATGTCAGGTAATGGACATACAGATATCAGTACCAGCTGTGGTCCTTGCAGTAGTCTATGAACAGGCTCCACATCCTCCCAGCCATGATCTGGAAGCCTCTGGAAAACACTATCTGAGACAAGCATCTATGGATTAGAGCCCTATTGTGGAAGTCTTAGTATCCAGCAGAGAAGTGTCAGCATGCCAATGGAGCAAAAAAATGTATAATTTGGATGCATTGGAGAGACAACACAAAACTTCAAGGAGCATGAGAAATCAAGGAAACATAGTAGGAACAAAAGGATCACAAAAATATTATAATAACTGATCACAAATACATGGACATCTGTAATTTACCTGATAAAAAATATCAAAATTACTGTTTTAAGGAAGCTCAAAGACTAAAAGAAAATATAGAAAGTTAAACCAAAATTAAGAAAATATGGGCAACAGACCTAAATAGCATCTTTTCGAAAGAAGACAAAAGGAAGGCCCAGAAACATATGAAAACCTGCTCAAAGTCACTAATTATCTGAGAGATGCAAATCAACACGACAATGCGGTACCATCTCACACCAGTCAGGATGGCTTACATCAACAAATCAACAAACGACAAGTGCTGGCTAGGATGTGGAGAAAAAGAAACTCTCCTGTACTGCTGGTGGGAATGTAGACTGGTGCAACCACTGTGGAGAACAGTATGGAGTTTCCTCAAAAAACTAAAAATAGAGCTTCCATTTGACCCAGTGATCCCACTTCTAGGAATATATCCCAAGAAACTAGAAACGCGAATTAGAAAGGATATATGCACCCCTATGTTCATAGCAGCACTATTTGTCATAGCTAAGATTTGGAAACAGCCTAAGTGTCCATCAGCCGATGAGTGGATTAAAAAAACTGTGGTACATCTACACAATGGAATACTATGCTGCGGTGAAAAAAGAAGGAGCTCCTACCTTTTGCAACAACATGGATGGAGCTGGAGAGCATTATGCTAAGTGAAATTAGCCAGGCAGAGAAAGATAAATACCACATGATCTCACACATTTGTGATATATAATGAATGACATAGACTGATGAACGAGAACATATCCAAAGACTGAGAAAAGTCCATTAGAATGTCAAATCTCAGGGTAAGTGGCAGGAGGTGGAAGTAAGGGGGAAAGTCAATATATTTGACCTCTTGAACTAAGGTAAGTAATTTGTGTTTTTACATCCCTGACAAAGTTTATATAATGTTATAAAAAATTTTTGGCAGATAGTTTGAGATTGAATCGACATGGCCTAGAGCTTGTCATCTCCTATGGACATCAATCCTTAGGCTAGGCCCTCCTTAACCTCCTGTGACACCATAATACCCTTACATTATATTGTTCTACAATGTCATTAAAATTTTTGATATTTGACAACATAATATTATACAATTATCCCAAATAAACTTACAAACTAATTCTTTTAATGTTGGGCAGCAATTTTAAAAAGAATAGGAAAGAAATTAATCCCTTTTAGAAGGAGTTAAGGCACTGGGAAGGCATCCGAGCATTCTATATTGGATCCTCTTGCCCTTTTTTGCCAAGAGGGACCCTCTTCTTACAATCCAAATCCACACAGCTGTTGCCTGAGCTTTCAGTTCAAGCTGTGGCTGAAGTCTCTGAGCAGCTGACACCATGGATCTGTCTCTTGACCAATGGCGTGAGCTGGGCCCTCTCTGGAGAAGAAACCTGGGTCACCCGAGATATGTGATCAGTACTGGGACCCCGCCAGCAGGTGAGGGGACCCCAAGGCAGGTGCTGGATGTGGAGGCCACGGGGGCATAGACTACAAAGGAGACAGGACTAAACCTCACATCACCCTGTTTGGCCCCGGAGGATGGCTGGTTAGCCAGAGACGGGTAAGATTCCTCAGGGAAGGAACAACCTAAGACAGGCACAGTCGCAGAGGGGCCAACAGGAGAGAACTAAAAGGTCAACAGAGGTGGGGCACAGACCCTCACCCAAAAACATTGCAGGGGCTTGAACTCTCACTCCTCCTGAGGGAGGTCTCCTGCCCCCATGGCTGCTTCACCTCCCACGCACAACTCAGACTGGGAACCAGGTGGCAGACAGAGATTCGGCCAGCAATAGCTGCTCTATATCTAAATTCAGTCTATTACCAGGAATGCTCAGGACCTACTCAAAAATGCAAATATTCCTTTCCACTAATATTTACAGGGTAAACTAAGATTTCTGCTTGAGTATTAAAATTGACAGTAAAATAGTAATCAAGTTTTCAGATTAATTTAAATTGGCCAAGTGAAATAAGTGAATACTCAAGAAAATTTAAGTGTACTGGACAAAAACCTTTTCCTAAAATATTAACTAAATATCTATTAGTAGTTCATCTTATTGTAAAATTGCCTAACATCCAAAGAACCTAAAGCAGTCATATTTGTGTGCAAAAATTAAAATTTTAAATTACCAAGACTGCAATATAAAATTTCCAAAAGCCCCCATTAATCAAGAAAAGGGCGGGGGGGGGGGGGGAAAGTGGGGTAAAATCATGTAAGGAAAAATATCCTGTAAGTAAAATACATCTAGAAAATTCTTACTCCAGAAAAGTAACTTCCATTTGTAAAGTCAACAGCAGGACACCCATGAAAAAACAAACATGGTGTCAAAATAAGCCAAAGGAAAATCATTTAGGCAAAAAATAAAAAGAGTCCCAAGTCTAATTTGCAGAGAGGATCCCTTTGTTAACTTTTGGTCAAGAATGTGTTTGTGTGTTTTCAGAGAACAACTCCAAGACCATGTGGGTTCCTGTGACAGTGAGGAACTGACGGGTCTGTTCCAGTCACGAGGATGGTCCAGAGATGGGGGACACTGACGACACCTTGCCATGCTAGCAGTCAGCAGCTGTGCCAAGTTCGCCTGCAGGCGGCCCAGGACCATACCAGAAAGGATGGAACTTGCATTGCCATGATGTGTCCACCATCTGGATACCATTGCTGACATGTACACATAAAGAACTATTTGACACTGAAACTGGGACTGAGAACAATTGGACATTGAAACTGAGACTCAAACATTTTTTGTTCTTATACATTTATTTCTAGTATGCAGAGGTAAGATATTTTTGAAGAAAAGAAACAGGGGAGAGTGATTGATATAGAGGCAGGGAGGCATTGATCAGGCTATCAAGCTACAGGGGGAAGGCTGGGGTAGATGAGAGGCAGATGCTGGGGGAGATCAACCAAAGGAATTGTATGCATGCATATGAGCATAACCAATGAATGAAAGACAATGGGGTGGGGAGGGGGGCAGGTGGGGACATGTGCTGGAGGGTAGAGAAGGCTGGGGGGAGGATAATTGGGGAAAGGAAAACATATGTACTACTATTAAATATAAGTTATACTACAAAAAAATAATAAAAATTTAACTTAAAAAATTAAGAAAATAATATTAGAAAAAATATGTATAGCAGAGTTAGAATTCATTTTTTAAAAATAGAAATTTTGAATCTGAAGAATACAATGAATGAAGTGAAAAATGCAATAGAGAGCATCATCAAAATGGATCAAGCAGAAGAAAGAATCTATGAGTTAGAAGACAAAAACATTTTAAAATTATCCAGTCAAAAAGAGAACAAACAAAAATAATTTTAAAAGAAAACCTATGTGATCTATGGAATACTATTTTTTTTAAAAAAACCACACACACAATTTGTGAATCATTTGAGTTCCATTAGGAGAAAAGATGAGGGCAGAGAGCTTATTTAACAAATGACTAAAAACTTCTAAAATCTGAGGAGAGATTTGGATATCCAAATGAATAAAGCTCATAAGTAACCAAATAAACTCAACTTAAAGAGATCTTTTCCAAGACATATCATAATAAAACTGACAAAAGTCAAAGACAAAGAGTGAATCTTAAAATCAGCAAGAGAAAACAAGCTTGTAACTAACTAGTACAAGGGAACACTTGTAGGCCAGAAAAAAATGGAATGACATAATCAAAATGCTGGGAAAGGAGGAGGGTGGGCATAACAGAATCTAGAATATAAAAATTAAAATACTCTAATTTGACAAAGTTGTCTTTCAGAAATGAAGGAAAGATAAAGACTTTCCCTGACAAATAAAAGCTGAGATTGTTCATTACCTCTAGATCTTTCTTATAAAAAAAATGTTAAAAGGAATGCTTTAAGCTGAAATAAAAGAATGTTAATAAGTAACATAAAAACATATGAAAACATACAAGACACTGATAAAGTTAAATATATAGTCAAATTTAGAGTATGCTAATACTATATATAATATGGGATTTTCTAAATACTATAAATGTTAAAGAACAAAAGTATTAAAAATAACTATAACTTTAATAATTTGTTAATGAATATAAAATATAAGAAGATAAAATTGTGACATAAAAAAAGAGGGGGATCATTCCTGAACCAAGATGGTGGCATAGGTAAACACCTATACAAATTTCAAAACTACAACTAAAAGACAAAATGGACATGATCCATTGGCTGAGTGGAAATTCTACAAATAGAAGGAAAGATAAAAGGACACTGAGATTCAGAGGAGCTGCGGAAGGTAGAGTTTCGGAGATGCAGAGACAGAGGTGTGGAGCCTTGAGCAAGCGGAAAGGGCGAGCAGCTGAATACCCAGCTGGTTTTCTCTGATGGGGAGGGAGACAAAGCCTCCCCACTGCACTGATCCCCAATTCCAGGCAAGTCTTGGAGAACCCAGACTCATAAGGGCTGAAACTGGATTATCAAGAGGAAGCACACTGAAACTCGGGAGCTACAGAGGTGCGCAAGCTCGTGGAGAGGGTGCGTGGCTGGCTCTCTCATTAGCCGCTTAGGGCAGGGCTGACAGGAAACCAAGGCTGACTTCTCAGACCTGAGACTTCGAGCCATCCAAGCTGAGCACAGTTGCTCTCCTAGTGTAGACACAGCTGATTCTCACAGCCAATTGGCTTGGAGGTCAACCCCTTCCAGTGATATCAACAACAATCTAGGCTTAACTAGAACAAGACTATGCAACCCATAAAGGGGTGCACCAAGAGTATCCACCTCAGATAACTGCAGAGGCTGAGCCACTGTCCCCTAGAGGACACTTACCACACAAAACTTCTCGACCAATTCAGGGAAGCAGCCAAAATGTGAAGACAGGAAACAAATCATATTTGAAAGAAATGGAGGGGGAAAAATGACTGGACATTGAGTTCAAAACCATAGTTATGAGGTTTATGAAGAGGTTCCTAGAAAAGGCCAATAAATTTAATGAGATCCTTGAGGATGTGAAAAAGGACCAACTAGAAATTAAGTATACACTGACTGAAATAAAAAAATATTATACAGAGACCTAAAAGCAGACGAGAGGACCACAAGAATCAAGTCAAAGATTTGAAATAAAAAGAAGCAAAATCCACTCAGTCAGAAAAGCAAAAAACCAAAAGAATCCAAAAAATTGAAGATAGTGTAAGGAACCTCTGGGACAACTTCAAGTATACCAACATCCGAATTATAGGGGTGCCAGAAAAAGAGAGGGCAAGATACTGAAAACTTATTTGAAGAAATAGTGACTGAAAACTTCTCCCACCTGGTCAAAGAAATAGACTTAAAAGTCCAGGAAGCTCACAGAACCCCAAACAAAAGGAATCCAAAGAGGACCACACCAAGACACATCATAATTAAAATGCCAAGAGCAAAAGATAAAGAGAGAATATTAAAAGCAGCAAGAGAAAAACAGTTAGTTACCTATATAGGAGCACTCATACAATTGTCAGCTGATTTCTATGCAGGCCAGATGGGAGTGGCAAGAAGTATTCAAAGTGATGAATAGCAAGTACCTAGAACCAAGATTACTCTATCCAGTAAAGCTATCATTCAGAATTGAAGGTCAGATAAGTGCTTCAGAAAAAGCTAAAGGAGTTCATCACTACCAAACCAGTACTATATGAAATGCTGAAAGGTGTTCTTTATGAAGGGAAATAAGAAGAAAAAGGTAAAGATAATGATTATGAACAACAAATACATATCTATTAACAAGTGAATCCAAAACTTAAGTGAATTGAAAATCTGATGATCAGAATAAATTGGTGAATATAATAGAATCAGGGCATAGAAAAGGAATGGACTGACAATTCTTGGGGGGAAAGGGGTGTGGGGAGGTGCAGGAAGAGACTGGACAAAAATCGTACACTTATGAATGAGGACAGTGGGGAGGAGGTAAGGGCAGAGGGTGGGATGGGTACCGGGTGGAGGGGAGCTATGAGAGGGGGGAGAGGAACATTGTAATAATCTGAACAATAAAGATTTATTAAATTAAAAAAACATAAAGGAAGGGAATAAAAGTGTAGTTTTTTATATAATTTATATTGTGAGGGTAAAATAATTATGTCTGTGTAAACCTCAGAGTAACCACAAGGCAAAAACATATAATAGATACACAAAAAATAAAGAAAAGGGAATCAAAGCATACTTCTATGGAAAATGATTAAATTATAAAGGAAAGCAATAAGAGAGAAACAAAGGAAGAAAACTACAAAACTATCAGAATGCAATAAGATGCATTAATAAGTCCTTACCTATCCATCATTACTGTTAATATAAATAGATTAAACTCTTCATCAAAAGGCATAGAGTGACTGACTAGATACAAAATAAAGATCCAATTATAGGACATTAATTGTAAACACAAAACATTTAGAAGAATCCAAATTTTCAGACATATATTGTAGCAATATCTTTACCAATACAACTCCTACGACAATGAAAACAAAGGAGAAAATAAATAGGACTACATCAAAATAAAAAGCTTCTGCACAGAAAAAGCAATCATCAACAAAACAATGAGAACATGGAAAAACATATTTGCCAATGTTATCACCAATAAGGGTTTAATCCCCAAAATTTAAAAGGAACTCATACAACTTAACAAAAGGAAGATAAACAATCCAATCAAAAATGGGCAAAGAACCTAAATAGACACTTTTCCAAAGAGGACCGACAGTAGACCAAAAGACATATGAAAACATGCTCAAAGTCACTAATTTTCTGAGAGATGCAAATAAAAATGCAATGAGGTACCAAGTCACATCTGTCAGAATGGCTATCATCAACAAATCACAAACTTGACAAGTGCTGGTGAGGATGTGGAGAAAAAGGAACCCTTGTACACTGCTGATGGAAATGCAGACTGGTGCAGCCACTGTGGAAAACAATATAGAGTTTCTTCAAAAAATTAAAAATGAAACTTCCATTCGACCCAGTAATCCCACTTCTAGAAATATAAGTCCAAGAAATCAGAAACACCAATCAGAAAGGATATATGCACTCCTAGGTTCATAGCAGTACAATTTATAATAGCTAAGATTTGGAAATGACCTAAATGCCTATCAGCAGAAGAGTGGATTAGAAAATTGTGGTACATCTACACAGTGGAATACTATGCTGCTGTGAAAAAGAAGGAATTCTTACCATTTGCAACAGCATAGATAGACCTGGAGAGCATAATGCTAAATGAAATAAGCCAGTAAGAGAAAGATAAATATCACATGATCTCACTCATTTGTGGAATATAAAGAACATCATAAACTGATGAACAAAAATAGAGCCAGAGTCATGGAAGCATTGAACAGATCACCCAACTTAAGAGGGAAGAGAGTGGAGGGGATTGAAAGGACTTAAGAGATTAACCAAAGGACTTGTATGAGTGCATATAAGCATAACCAATGGACACAGACAATAGGGGGGTGAGAGTATTTGCTGGGGAAGGGAGATAGGAGTGGCCAGGGAGAGATCAATGCGGGGGAAAGAAGACTTATATAATACTTTAAACAATAATTAAAAATACATTAATTTCAGCTTTAGGGATATACATAGGTTCAAAGTGAAGGATTGGAAAAAAGATATTCTGTGCAATTGGAAACCAAAAGGAAGCAGGAACAGCTATATTTATACCATACAAAATAGACTTTAAGCCAAAAATAGTAACAAGAGACAAAGAAAATCACTATATAATTATTAAGTTAGTGTCTGGTCGGTGTTGCTCAGTGGTTGAGCATCGACCTATGAACCAAAGGTCACAGTTTAATTCTTAGTCAGGGTATATGCCTGGATTGTGGGCTTAATCACCAGTAGGGGACATACAATAGGCAGCTGATCAATTATTCTCTTTCATCTTTGATGTTTCTATCTCTCTCCCTCCCCTTTCCTTTCTGAAATCAATTGAAAATACATTTTTTTTAATGTGGAGCTTCAGAGACAACAGCTGTCACTTAAAAAGAAGGGGGGTAATTAATCAAGAGGATATATCAATCATAAATATACATGCACCCAACATCAGGGCACCCAAATAGATTAAGCAAATATTGACTGATCTGAAGGCAGAAATAGTACAATAAATATTGGCAAACGGAACTCAACAGCACATTAAGAGGATTATACATCCATGATTAAGTAGGATTTATCCTTGTGATATAAAGATGGCTCAACATAAGAAGTCAGTAAGTGTGATGTGGCACATTAATAAAATAAAATCTTAAAATCATATAATTATCTAAATAGATATAGAATAAAAACATCTGACAAACTACCACATCCTTTCATGATAACTTTCAACAAATTGGCTATAGAAAAAACATATTTCAACATATTAAAGGCCATATATGAGAAGCCCAGAGCTAACAAGAAATAATCAGCAAAATGAAAAGGTGACCTATGGAATAGAAGAAAATATTTGAAAATCATATACCTAATAAGAACTTAATATCCAAATATGTAAGGAACTCTTACAACTCAATACCAAAAAAAACCCCAATCCAATTAAAAGAATAGGTAGAGAAACTGAATAGACAATTCCTCAAAGAAGACATGCAAATGTCCAGCAGGTACTTGAAAGATGCTCAATATCACTAATCCTCAGGAAAATGCAAATCAAGACTACAATGAGATATCACCTCACACCTGTTAAAGTGGCCATTATCAAAAAGATAAAAGCCAAGTACTGGCAAAGATGTGGAGAAAAACAAAAACAAAAACAACCTTTGTATATTATTGGTGGGGATATAAATTAATGTAGCCATTATAGAAAACAGTGTGGAGGTTCCTCAAAAACAAAAAATATATCTAGCATATAATAAAAATATCTACTTCTAGGTATATATCCAAAGGAAATGAAATCAGGATCTTGATGAAATATTTGCACTCTCCCATGTTCACTGTAGTGTTATTCATAAAAGCCATAATATGGAATTAACTATGCCTGTCAATGGATAAAGAAGACATGGTTTATATTATACAATGAAATATTTTTCAGACATGAAGAAGGACATTCTGCCATTTAATTAGTACTGATGGATCTTAAGGGCATTATGCTAAGTGACAAATGTTGGTGGTCCTCGAGTTTTGCTATGTCTGACAGCAAAATTTCTACAATTACTATCTACAATTTCTACAATTACTATCTGCCATCAATATATATTGACCATATATATATATTTACTCTGACTTTTGTCCCTCAGGTGGTGGGTAACTATTTCTATGTGGTAGTGTTAACTACTAAGAGAGAATTGAGTTTCTGCAGCACTGACATTGTTGTATGGTAGGGTTTATTCAATTACTTGAATACTAGAGGCCTGCTGCATGGATTCATGCACTGGTGGGGTCCCTCAGCCTGGCCTGTGGGGATGGGACTGAAACCAGCTCTCTGACATCCCCTGAGGGGTCCCACATTGCAAGAGGGCACAGGCCAAAGAACCCCAACCAAGCATGATCGGGCTTGAGAGGGACTGCGGGAGGACTCCAGGGCATGTCTGGTCCGTCTTGCCCAGTCCTGATTGGGGCCATCAGGGCCAGGGAAAGACCACAGGAGTAACCTACTGGTTGGAGCATCTGCCCCCTGTTGGTCAGTGTGTGTAATAGCAACTGGTCAAACAGTCAAATGACAGGTCAGACACTTAGCATATTAGGCTTTTATTATGTAGGATTTTATTGTACTTTGCACTTACAATTTCATTTTTATATTAGTGGAAAAGTGAAAGTGCTAATGCTAGTGATCTGATGTGTAGATTTCATGAGTGCAATTCAAGTAATAAAGAGATGGAAATAATTAGGCATGTCAAAGAGAGGGACTCTTTGGCTTCATTGGATAAGTAAAGGAGTTGAGGCACTCTACTGTGAAGGAAATGAACAAAATTAAAGCTATATGTGAAATACTAAAAATTATAACACTAAAATGTATGTCCACATTTCTTTTTTAGTTCTCAGAATGAAGATCTTCCTATAACATTTAAGTCTGTTGAATTTTAACCTCTAACTTGCATACCATTTTTAAAGATTGCATTAAGTATAAAAGTGTTGTGTTTCCTGTTGCCAAGGCTTCCTGAGTTATGTGTACAGGCTACTGCTAAAGCCACAACTTTCTGTGGTGCCCTGGAATTGTTCCCTCTGCTTGCTCTTTCATACTCAGGGGTGATAAGAGCTCTCCTTGATTGCTAAGCCCAAGATTCTTCACCATCCTTTGTGGGTCTTCCTAAATTCTGTCCACACTTTTGTAAATATCCCCTTCACTCCATTTTCCTTAATTCCACTGTTTGAGTGAGCCATCTGTTTCTTTTGGGGACACTGACTGATAAACCAGGCATGAAAACCCGGGAGATATGAAGTGTTCCTAAAATCAGCTTGGACGTGGCCTTAAGCCTCCTGACTACTTAATCTGTTGTGATTTTGTAACAGAATGTGAACTAAAATATGATTATAGTAGAAATAAAGCCTACACATTTCTAACCTCTGTAGAACCATTAGGATTTTATTTAAAATTAGAGTAGTAATTTTCATTCACATAAATGGGTATATTCCTCTTCCAGGTATTTAATTTTATTCCAAGTTTGTTAAACTTCAATTGAATGTGTCAAGATCACCCCTTTAAGATGAATAGCAGAACTGGGGAGTTAATTTCATGAAATTAATCTAATCAAAGCTCTATGTCTGACATTCTGGATGATTTTACTACTCCTTATCTCTACATATCTTTTAAATGTGAATAACTTTATCTGAGTCTAGACTAAATTAATTAATAGTTTAAAAGTCTGCCTTTTTTCTCCTCTTACAAGATAATTATGACTGTGGGTTTAAATAAGTTCTATTTTTTTTACCAAATAAATCTTGTTTATTGAAATATAATTGACAGTTTAGGTTTACAATGTGTAGATTTGATACATTTATATATTGCAATGTGATTGCCATTGCAGTATTAGATAACATCTTTATCACCTCACAAAATTATCATTCCTTTTTCATAGTGAGAACAATTAAACTCTAGTCTCTTGACAGCTTTGAAGTTATAAAATAATATTGTTGAGTATAATCACTATGTTTATGCATTAGTTCTCCAAAAACTATTTATTTACTGGTTGCAAATTTGTATACTTACTATATCGCTCCAAGTCCCCACCCCTAGCCCCTGATAACCATGATTCTACTCTCTGAATCTATGAGTTTCCTTTTTTTTTTTTTACTTTTTTTCCTCTTTTTATTGATTAAGGTATTACATATGTGTCCTTATTACCCCCTGCGCTCACCCCCCACTCATGCCCTCACCCTCCTGGTGTCTGTGTCCATTGGTTAGGCTTATATGCATGCATACAAGTCCTTTGGTTGATCTCTTACTCTTATCCTCACCCTCCCCTATCTTCCCTCTGAGGTTTGATGGTCTGATGAATGCTTCTCTGTCTCTGGATCTATTTTGGTTCATCAGTTTATGTTGTTCATTATATTCCACAAATGAGTGAGATCATGTGGTTATTTATCTTTCTCTGACTGGCTTATTTCACTTAGCACAAAGATCTCCAGTTCCATCCATGCTGTTGCAAATGGTAAGAATTCCTTCTTTTTTTATTACAGCATAATATTCTATTGTATAGATGTACCAAAGTTTTTTAATCCACTCATCTGTGTAAGTGCTAATAATTTTTTAAAAAATATATACAGACAGGAAGGGAGAAGGATAGAGAGTTAGAAACATAGATGAGAAACATCAATCAGCTGCCTCCTGCACACTCCCTAATGGGTATGTGCCTGCAACCAAGCTACATGCCCTTGACCGGAATTGAACCTGGAACCCTTAAATCTACAGGCGGACGCTCTATCCACTGATCCAAACTGGTTTGGGCACTAATAATTTTTTTATTTGCACTTTTAATACTGTCTGCTTATTGCTGGTCACTGGACTTTTGACACAGTGGGCCAAACATTGAGACCTGAGAAAGCGTTCCATTTGAAAATAGAGCACTGAAATTAAAATATCCCTAAAGCTAATCATTTCTATTTTATTGTTTTTGTTAAGGGAAGAGGGCAATTTACCCTTACACACATCTAAGTCACTAGTAGATTGATTTTCCTTTCTTCTGCCTTTCATCTGGCCCAAAAGAGAAAAACTCATTTTATTAGTTCCATTTATTTTCCAGTGTCATTGTGGTGAAGCAAGGCCTCCTTAGACAGTTACCTTCAAGCAATTCTCCAACTGCCACTCACTTTGGGTTATTTTCTACTTCCACCAAGTATCAAAAAAGATAGATGGTAAAAGTATGAGTTCTCTTCAAGAGCCACATCCACTCTCTCTGTAACATGCTGCTATGATAGAAGTCCCAATAGGGCCAACAGTCCATTCAAGAAAGCCACAGCTGAGCACCGAAGAGGAGGCACTGGGTGTGGCCTTAGAAGGCAGTCTGCATGGAGGCCCCTGCCACCATCAACGCTGTGATCTTGACCAAATCATTTAACTCCTCTGAGTCTCAGTTTTCTCATATGTGAATTGAGGAGAATATCCTCTTTTCAGCAGAGCTCAAACACTTTAGTGAGATTCAAATGAGCTAATGTGTATTCTGCATGCTCAAAATTGCTAAACCCAATGTTCTGTGGTTTTGTTTAGGAATTCCAAATCAAAGTATTACTCAATCTCCCAGTCACTTGCCATCTAATTTTCTGAACTCTGCATTTTGAAGGATGATTCTAAATATAATCAGTCATCTCTCTTTCTGTCTCTCTCTGTCTTTCTCTTTCTCTCTCTCTCTCTCTCTCTCTCTCTCTCTCTCTCTCTCTCACACACACACACACACACACACACACACACACACACACACACCATTTCCTTGGGTGGAGAGTTTTACTTTCAGCTTCAGGCCACACTTACTTGCCCACTAGTGCTCTGAAACATCATCTTGATTGCCTGCCCTCAACTCTATCTGCAAAAATTTCCCATTTGGTCACTTCACTCAGCCCTCTGAGCTGAACTTCTGGTTTCAATCAGTGTCTTCAAGATCCCCCACTCATCCTTGAAAAGTCCCTGCTTTTTTAAATCTGTCCCCGCCTCCTAAAGGGAGAGGTACTGCTTTCCTGGGGAGGTCTCCTCAGTACCTTTCTCACAGAGACCCATTTCTTTACCTTGGTCTCTGATCCATTATTTCTTCTCAGAGGACATAAGCTAGAATACTAACACATCTGCATATCATTAAAATTCCACTTTTCTCTGCCTCAAGTTTTCTGAACACATCCAGACACCATAGTGATTCTTGGAGAGCTTTGCTGCAAACCAATACCCTTAGAAATATTAACCCAGTTTGCTCCCATCTTCTGTCCACTGAGGCAGATCTTCAGATTGCTTGTTCACAGACCAGTAAGTCTGCCAAGTCTTAAAAGCAGGAAGAATTGTGCTCTCCTCAGGAATTGCTCTATTTTTGTCTCATGGACACATGAAATTATGCAATCATCAGCTTTTCCTATTCATTTCAGTGGCAAGAAAACTTAACTTAGATCAAGTATTCTCCCAATATCCACTATATGGACTGAATTGTGTTCTCCCAAGATTCATATGTTGAAGCCCAATGGCCCATGCCTCAGAATGTGGCTATATTTGGAAATAGGGCTTCCAGTGAAGTAATTAAATTAAAATAAGGCCATTAGGGTGAGCTCTAATCTAATCCGAATGGTGTCTTTACAAGAAGAGGATATTAGGATATGTAGAGTGACACCAGGATTTGAGTGCACAGAGAAAAGTCACATGAAGACGCAGCAAGAGGATGCCATCTGCAAGTCAAAGAAAAAGGTCTCAGAGGAAACAACTTGGCTGGCACCCTGACCTTTGACTTACAGCCTCTAGAACTATTAAGAAAATAAATTTCTGTTGTAGTATTTTGTTATGGCAGCTCGAGCAAATTAATATAAGTTTTGGTTCTGAGAAGTGAGGCACTGCTGTAACAAATGCCTAAAAACGTGGAAGTGAGTTTGTTTCTGTTTCAGTGAATTTGAATGTGAGTTTGTTTCTGCTCCTTTGTTTTTGATTCCACATATACAGAGAACAAACTGATGGTTGAGAAGGAGAGGGGAGTGGGGAATGGGCAGAAAAGGGGAAGGGAATTAAGTACAAACTGCCACTTATAAGTCATGGGGATATAATGTACAGCATAGGTAATCTATATACATAAAAGCTTAAGTGACCACCACAAGCAAACAGACAACTGAACAGTCTGCATGGGGCGACTAAGTCGGCAGGGTGTTTAGTGAGGGGCGACCAAATGACCAAGTAGAAGGCTGTGTGGGGTGACCAGGCCCACAGGGAGGGCAGTAAGGGGCGACCAAGCCAGCAGGGGGGTGGGGGGCAGTAATTGGGGATGACTAGGCTGGCAAGGGGTGGGGGAGTTGGTGGTGACCAGGCCAGCAGCGGGAGCAGTTAGGGACAATCAGGCAGGCAGGCAGGCAGGTGAGCACCGGATTATGAGAGGGATGTCCAAGGGATCTCAGATTGGAGAGGGTGCAGGCTGGGCTGAGGGGACCCTACACCACCCCCTGCCATGCATGAATTTCATGCACCTGGTCTCTAGTAGAGTCAATAATATCCTATTACTTGTGTATGGTGACAGATGGTTTCCTAGATTTATTGTGGTGAGCACTTTGTAAGGTATATAAATGTTGAAGTACTATGTCGTATACCTGAAACTAATACAATATTTTTATGTCAACTATAATTAGAAATAAAATTTTAGAAAAGATTTAATAATACCATAGTAAAAATAAAAATGTGGAAGTATCTTTGGAACTGGATAATATGTAGAAGCTAGAAGAAGTTTGAGGTACATGTTAGAAAAAACAAAGATTCACTTCAAGAGATTACTGGTAGTCAGTGGACATTAAAGATGATTGTGGTGAGGTCCCAGACAGAACATATTATTAGACACTGGAGGAAAGATGATCTCTGTAATAGAGTGGCAAAGAACTTGGCCGAATTGTGGTCTGCTGCATTGTGGAAGGTGACCTGAGATCTCATAATTGCTTATAGGAAAATGCAAAAGGAGAGAAATAGGTTGAAGGAACTGTTAAGCAAAAAGAAACCAGAACTTGAAGAATTAGAAGGTGAACCTACATATATTAAAAAAGCAAACAAACAAAAATCTAGGAAAGCATGTTTTGGAGAGAACACCGAGGATGTTACTGGGCAATCACTCCATAAATAGATTAAGGGTGGATGCAAACAGCCATCTCAGCAGAAGCCAGGAACAGGGAGGCTTGGACTTCAATATGAGCTCTTCCCTGGACCTCCAGCCTCCTAATCCACCCTGCAGATTTTGGAATTGCCAGCCTCCATAGTCATGTGAGCCAATCCCTTAAAAACACATACGTTATATACACCATTTCTTTTCTCTGGACAACCTTGACTAATATACACCCCAACCTCATCAAGCATAGAGATCTATCCAGAGTATATTTGCATCCTGGCCTGACTCCTATTTTGTGTTTTTGACATGTTCACATCTTTGTTTTATTTCATTCTTTCTCACTTGCGTTTAATTTAACTTACTGCATTCTATGTAATTAGTGAGCCAAATCATATCCTCCTGCATAAGAAGGCTGTAATCAAACATCACCAAACTGTCTCTTGAACATTATCACTCTTTTCTGAGATCCCTAGTCTTTACTTTTTGTAATATATTTTATTGATTTTTTTTTTACAGAGAGGAAGGGAGAAGGATAGAGAGTTACAAACATTGATGAGAGAGAAACATCATCAATCTGCTACCTCCTGCACACCCCCTACTGGGGATGTGCCCATAACCAAAGCACATGCCCTTGACCTGAATCCAACTTGGGACCCTTCAGTCTGTAGGCAAATGTTCTATCCACTGAGCCAAACTGGTTAGGGCATGAGATTCCTAGTGTTTACTGCAACAACTGGAAGATGCCAGGAAACCTGGTGTATGCCCAGTAACTTTGTGCAATCTCTTGCTAAGCTGAAATTGGACTCTATGTAAAATGTCCTAATGGCATCTTTCCATGACTCTACTGTTCCTCTTATCTGTGCCTTTCTGCTTTATTGTTAGTAAAAGGTAAACACACGGTGCCAGAGTAAGATTGTAAAGCATCATCTTAGGAACGAGCTTCTAATTGCCGTGCATTATTTAGAAGAAGATGGAAGTAGGGCGTTTTTCTTAAGTATAGGAAGTCAACGTGTTGAGAATCATAGGTATGAGAGAGTTATTTCCGTGGGAGAAATAAGAAAGAGGAAGGTATGAGAAACAGGCCTTTTAGAGGTCCGCGGGAAGGTGAAGTTCACAGGCTCCATGTGTATGTGGAGAGACGATCAGCGCCGCAGTCCCAGGGGGGACCCTCTTGGACAGCTCTCCTTCCAACGTTTAGCTGGCGTACCCGCTGCCCAGGCGACCTCACTCAGCATTTGTGAATGGCGCACACCTAATGGGCTTGGTACACAAATTATTTTCCAAGATTCTTGCAGAGTAATATGAAACTAGTTCTCTGAGCATCCGCTCTTGTTTGTTCATAACAGCTCAGCCATTAAAGTGTTCTGAAAAAAAAAGTATCATTGAGGCATATAGTGTGGAAAAGCTATCCCTCTTAAAACAAACAAACAAACAAACAAACAAACAAAAACAACATTTGGCCCAGCCATGTGACTCAGTGGTGGGGCCTCGACCTATGAACCAGGAGGTCATGGTTCAATTCCCAATCAGGGCACACACCCGGTTGCAGGCTAGATCTCCAGTGTGGGGCATGGAGGAAGCGGCACATCAGTTATTCTCTCTCATCATTGATGTATCTATTTCCTTCTCCCTTCCTCTCTGAAATCAATAAAAATATATATTTTTTAAAAACACAATACTGGCTCACAGAAATATTCTGATAATTTACTCTTGGCAAAAAGGGAAGTTTGCTACTACTATAAGCTTCAAAATAATTTTGTCTTAAACTAGAGATAATTTTAAATGGGGCTATGGGACACGGTAGCCACACCCAAGTATGTTTCAAGAAGGCGCTGTGCTTTCTTTTTCTAATATTTCTCTAGAATTTTCAACCTCATTGTATGTGATAATTCTTACCTGACTGTATTATACTAAACCATGTTCTTTTCTTGCCTCCAGCTGTGGTAATGGGAAATAAACAAGGCTGATATTTACAACTCCATTTTCTTACTTACTGAAATATTCTGTGATTTCACTCCCTGATTGGATTCATACAATTACTGCTTTGCTATTTTCCAAGCTATTGAGCTCTGGTTGCAACTAGATCAGAATCCGACAGCCAGTGTTGCTCACTGGAATGATCCATTCTTGTGGCATAATTCCCACATTATCATCACTGATTTCCAATAGCAAAGGCCAACCTAATTTTTAGGTTTCAGAGTTCGCTCTTACATATGTTTATTACACTGAATGTGGAAGACTTATTTGTAAAATAACTACAAGGGAATAAGAGAATGTTTGCTCATGCATGTGTCACACAAATTGCCTTTTGGAAGTTTTTGCTTCTTTCAAGAAATGGGAAACTATATGAATCTCCACATATTTAATTCTGAGGTTTGGGAGTAATAATTTTAGGAAAGGGATGATTTGGCACTAACATGAAGTTTTACATTTAGCATTACGTCATCCTGTATTTCATATACAGAAAACTTATGTATTGAGTGTCATACATAAATGAGAGCATGTCATATTTGCAAAGATGGGCTTTGTCACATTGGTAGTAAAAGGATGGTATTCTTCAAATTTGCCATTTACTTTGATGATAAGAGAGACACTTTGAAAGACTTCCAGGTGGCAGGGATTGTTGGGTATTACTGTGGAGGTTATGAGTGTGTGTGTGTGTGTGTGTTAAGGATGTGCAAAAATTTTGAGATCACTAAAAGAGTTAATTTCGCTGAAATATTTATGCCCTGTTCTTTGCCAGCAGATTCACACTATAATCTGGAAAAAATAAACAAAATTAGAGGTTAAGTTACAAATAGAAATGAAGCCAAGTTACGATCTCCACGACTCACACAGAAAGGTTAAGTTTTGTTGTTTGGCCCCCTAGACACTGGAGGAGATTTGCACTTTTGTTGGTGTCACTAGGCTGGCTTTTTTCAGGGATTCTGAGAAACTGTCCAGTAGTCTTTGAAGTACTGAGTGGCATCAGTTCATCTCAAAGATCACTTGTGTCTTGTGGCAAAAGGTCCAGAAGTCAATGTCTGATATGTGTAACTTGAAACTTGCAAAAGAAGTGAATTGTATTCATTGTGGGGCTCACCTGGGGGTATATCAATGCTCTCGTATCTTTATAATGTCTTCAGTGACTAGACTGAGAAAACCAGCAAAAATGCTACAGAAAACATTTAATGCCTACCTGTTTCTTTATTTAGTGTGCTTTAGTATGATCTCTG
The DNA here is from genome assembly GCA_027563665.1 of Antrozous pallidus. Classification (NCBI taxonomy): domain Eukaryota; kingdom Metazoa; phylum Chordata; class Mammalia; order Chiroptera; family Vespertilionidae; genus Antrozous; species Antrozous pallidus. The sequence goes on along the minus strand of CM050514.1, from coordinate 42,259,109 downwards.
AAGTGCATTTAATATAATATCAAGACCTAGCTGATAAATTTAGAATACTCACCCCTTTTTTTAAAGTTTCCATGACATGGGTAATTCTTGCTAATGTCTTCTTAGCCCCATCCCTTGTTTCCACAAGTCCCACCGTTAAAATTAAAATGTAAGCCATTGCTTTCCACAAAACTTCAAGATTTATAAAATCTACTTTACATTCTTCAATAAAATACCATCATCAACAATGGTTTTTGTCATTTACACATATTAAAGTCTCCTGAAAATTTGTATTTCCCCAAATACAAGAAATTGAAAACCATAATTTCTGAGTTGGTGGCATTCCCTTTAGCTCTCATAGTTAGAATTTGTTGCTTACTCTGCATTTTCAAAGCTTTTGGTTCAGTTGCCAAAAAAAAAAAAAGCACTGAAAAAAATAAATGTTTTTTATAAGTCCCCTTAAGCTCCATCATGAGTCACTTATAACAGAATCTAATTTCCCCTGAGAGTATATTTTTTTCATTATTATTGGGAGAAAAAGATAAAATAAGAAATTGGAGAGGAAAAATCAAAATAACTAAAATTAGTTTTATGAAACCATAAATGCATTTTCAAAAAAAATTCTGGAAGCATCCAGTTCTTCACTTTCCAATTTTACGAGAAAGAATAGGTCTAGTATATCCTCCACATGCCTTCATAATTCAAAAGCATTATTAACAATATTGTTTTCTACATCAGATTGTCTGCCATCCAAATTCTTTATTTTGTGTCCATTGTAGGATGATAGTGTATCCTAAAATTTGCAATTACCATTTATGCTGAAAAATTAGGTCTACACTTGTGAGATGTGACAAGTAACTATAGGAATAAGCATCTCCTCAGGGAAGGAACTGTGACTTATTCATAACTGTTTTCCTATCCCTAACTTTTAGCCCAGTACCAGACACAGAGCAAGTCCTCATAGATACTTGTTGAATGAATTAATCAATCCTGTTTTTATTTATAATTGTGTATTAGACATCTTAACCTAATTATTAGAGTCTCCCCTTACTTAAGCTACATATATTATATTTTTCACCAAAATTTTAAACAAAGTTCTTATTTTCTTGTTTTGGGATTAAATTCAAAGGTCTAAAAGTCCTTGGAAAACATTATGATTTTAAAGGAAGAACGCTCCTCAGGCAATATTCCCATCTTTACAGTAAAAGTCCTTATCCACATCACTGACCTTTTATAAACCCTGACACAGCATTCTCCTGTGTCAATTTTCATGCTTCATCATGAGAACAAGATGGGTAATGTTATATTAAAGGACTTTCTGTTAATTCATAACCTTTGAAAGCCACTGGGTCCCAACTACAATGATAAGTATCACTGGAATTTCACTTTTTGATCTACAGTACATTTTATAATGAATCTGCACAGAATGAAAGATAAGCATTAAGATCAGATCACTTTGTATTTCAGAACAAAGTAAAAAATTAAAATAAGATAATCTAACACTTTCTCCTGGATCAACAATAGCCAAATGCAAAGTATGACAGTCACAAGGGTCAAATTGTCAAAGAACAAGATATATTAACACTAAGGAGAGTGAGATAGAATCATGAAAAGCTCAAATAATTGTTTCAATAAGGAAGGGCATTTTGATACTAACAAACAGCAAAAACCCTGTTGGGTAACAAAGACTTTAACATTGATTTTTTTTTTACTTTCACATATTAGATTCCCTGAATAAAAAAACTAATATCTTATTAATATGAAACCACTAATGCCATAATGAGTGTTATGAAGTATTAAAATCATTATCCACTGAGCTAATACTAGATAATCACTAAGCTGAGTGAATGCTTCAGCCTGAATCCACAGTGTGCTCAGCACATTCACTTGGGAAGATTGGTCCCAGGTGGGTAGAGCCTATTCTTATAGCATGTTTCCATGACAAACACCCCAAATAAGCATCTTTATTTTATCTCTTAAGGAAATTATATGCAAAAAGCACCACCCATTCACCATTGCTTCACAGCACCGGAAGAAAACTAAAATTCAGTTAGGATGGTTGTTCGGGTCAAGAAATTGGCAGTTACTTTTCATCTTTTTGATTTAGTTTTGCCACTATGTAGATAGTTTCAAGCACACTGCTGCCATTTCAATTCAGAAATTAGATAATGCAAATGCAAGCCTACAAAAATTCTGTAAATTATGTAAAGCATAATTAATGACTTTTATTATTACTAATACCATTGCTTTCTCTCAATAGACCTTGAAGTTACCTTTCAAGTTAGAAAAAGTCATATAAGATCCAGGACAACCCTATCTTACTGGCACCTCCTTCTCATCAGGTAAAGTGTTCATTTGCTCCACTTAGCCCTGAAATCCTAGACCCAGGAAATCAGCAAGTACAGGACAATGTGACCTTTGAAGTCAATAACTTTTACAGTATTCAAATTTCAAAGTACATCAACTGCTCTGCCTTAAAAATAATATATATATCCTATCTAATAAAAGAGTAATATGTAAATTGACAGTCACTTCAACACACAAGATGGCTGCCACCATGTGATACAAAATGGCCTCCACAAGATGGCCAGGAGGGTTGGGCAGTTGGGAGGGACCAGTCCTGCAATGGAGAGCAGTTGTGGGTGATCAGGCCAGCAGGAAAGGGCAGTTGGGAGGGACCATACTTGAAAGGGAGGGCAGTTGTGGGTGATCAGGTCAGAAGGGGAGGATGATCAAGTCTACAGGGGAGGACAGTTAGGGGTGACCAGTCTAGCAGAGGAGGGAAGTTGGGGGCAACTAGGCCTGGAGGGAAGGGCAGTTGGGGGAGACCCAGGCCTGCAGGGGAGAGCAGTTGGGAGGGACAAGGCCTGCAAGGAAGGGCAATCAAGCTGGCAGGGATTAGTTAGGGGGTGATCAAGCTGGCAGGCAGAAGCAGTTAGGGGCAATCAAGAAGGCAGTCAGGTGAGCAATTGGGAGCCAGCAGTTCTAGATTGTCAGAGGGATATCTGACTGCCCATATGGACTCAATCCTGGTAGGGGATCCCAGATTGGAGAGAGTGCAGGCTGGGCTGAGGGACATAGACCCATGCAAGAATTTCATGCACCAGGCTCCTAATACACACACACACAAACACACACACACACACACACACACACACACACACACACAATGTTAAAAGTGGCTTAATATAGTGACTCAATGTTCTTGTTCTTCTTATACTCAGAAGTTATTATACCATATTTTATATTTAAATATTGAAAAATTCTAATAGGTAAAAACTATTTTTTGCATTTTTATCTTTATTGTTCAGTTTATTAATTAGATTGTTCCCATTTTTTCCCCTATATCTCCCCTCCACCCGGTAACCATTCCGCTCTCTGCCCTCACCCCCTCCACTGTCCTCTCCCATAGTTGCATGATTTTTGTCCAGTCTCTTGCTGCACTTCCCACACCCCTTTTCTCCCCAAGAATAGTCAGTCCATTCCCTCTCTATGTCCGTGATTCTGTTACATTCACCAGTTTATCCTGTTCATCAGATTATTAATTCACTTGATTTTTAGATTCATTTGTTGATAGATGTGTATTTGTTGTTCATAATTTACACTTTTATCTTTTTCTTCTTCCTCTTCTTAAAGAATATCTTTCAGCATTTCATATAATATTGGTATGGTGGTGATGAACTCTTTTAGCTTTTTCTTATCTGCGAAGCACTTTATCTGACCTTCAATTCTGAATGATAGCTTTGCTGGATAGAGTAATCTTGGTTGTAGATTCTTGCTATTCATCACTTCGAATATTTCTTGCCACTCCCATCTGGCCTGTATCATTTCTGTTGAGAAATCCGCTGACAATCGTATGGGTGCTCCCTTATAGGTAACTAACTGTTTTTCTCTTGCTGCTTTTAATATTCTCTCTTTGTCTTTTGCTCTTGGCATTTTAATTATGATGTGCCTTGGTGTGGTCCTCTTAGGGTTCCTATATATTGGGGTTAGGTGCGCTTCATGAACTCCTAAGTCAATTTCTTTCACAAGGTGTGGAAAGTTTTCGGTCACTATTTCTTCAAATAGATTTTCATTATCTTGCTCTCTCTCTTTTTCTGGCACTCCTATAATTCGGATGTTGGTATGCTTGAGGTTGTCCCAGAGGCTCCTTACACTATCTTCAATTTTTTGGATTCTTTTGGTTTCTTGCTTTTCCAGCTGAGTGGATTTTACTTCTTTGTATTTCAAATCTTTAACTTGGTTCTTGGGATGCTCTAGAGTACTTTTAGGTCTTTGTATAGTACTTTTTATTTCAGTCGGTGTATGCTTAATTTCTGGTTGGATCTTTTTCATATCCTTGAGGGTCTCATTCATAACCTTGTAGGTCTCATTCACTTCCTTGTAGGTCTCATTCATTTCCTTGTGGGTCTTGTTCATTTCCTCGCAGGTCTTGTTCATTTCCTTGTTGGTGTTGTTCATTTCCTTGCAGGTCTTGTTTAATTCCTCGTAGGTCTTGTTCATTTCCTCATAGGTCTTATTTATTTCCTTATAGGTCTCAGCCTTTTCTAGGAGCCTCTTGAAAAGCCCTATAACAGTGGTTTTGAATTCCATGTCCAGTTGTTTTTTTCCCTCCATTTCTTTCACATCTGATTTCTTTCCATGTCTCTGCATGGTGGCTACTTCCCTGAGTTGGTCAATTAGCTTTGTGTGGTAGATGTCCTACAAGGGACAGTGGCTCAGCCTCCCCAGTTACCTGAGGTGGATATTGGTTGAACAGTCTTGTTGAAGTTAAGCTCAGGTTAATTGTTGTTAGCACTTGGCGGGGTTGACCTCCAAGCCAATTGTCTATGACGTTCAGCTGTGCTCAAGTTGAATGGGTGGAGTCTCCGGGCCAAGCAGACAGCATCAGCTCCTCCCTATGCGGCCCCAGGAACTCTGTGCTGGGTGGCAATGGCCACCAGCACCTCTGAGAGAGAGCCGCTGCCGAGCTCCACAAGCTGCCAGAGAATTCAGACTCTCCCCAAATGAGTCTGCACACCCATTGTCTCACCCAGGATCACAAAACAATGCAGTCTGAAGGTTTCCCCAATGAAAGAGCAAGTCACGCATGCTCCCTGCGCAGTCACGCAGCTGTGCTGTTCTCAAGTTCACATGCACTCCGCACAAGCTCACCTTCTCCACAAGCCCACAGACCCTTGCAGCACCCAAGCTTCGGCATGCCCTCCCACTGTCCAGTTTTTCCCCCGTATGATAGTGGGTTCCCTGAACTTTGCCCAGAGCTGGAGAATCAGTCCAGTGGGATATTTGTCTCCCCCATTCAAGAAAACTGGCCGGTTTTCAGCCACTCACCATATCCACTGGTGCACACACTCCTCCAAACTTCTGACTCCGTGCATATCTTCAACGGCATCCGCCACTGCTCCTCCAAGTCACAATGTCGTATCTTCCCTTTTTTTGTGGAATTTTCACTCAGCCAGCTTTCCAGTGATTCTGGATGGTGTTTGTTCTTTTGTTAAGTTGTAGTTTTGAAATTGTTGTGTATGGCAGCAAGATAGGTGTTTACCTATACCGCCATCCTGGTTCTCTGTGGTGCAAACTATTTTTAAAAGAGTACCATTAAACATTAAAGATCAATGTAGAAATCAAAATGACAGCATAGGTAAACACCTAGGCTTTTGCCCCACACAACAATTTTGAGAATACAACTAAAGGACAAAATGGACATTGTCCAGAACCACAGGAAGGCTGGCTGACTGGAAGTTCTAAAACTAGAGGGACACAAAAGTGCCCACGGATAATCAGAGCCTCTGCAAAGCCTAAGAAAGGTATGAGACTTGCGTGCGCTCAGAGCCAGAGTATATGGGTGTCTAAATGCCTGGCAGGGGTGCTCTAGTGGAAAGGAAACAAAAACTCCAGGCTGTGCGGAACACAGTTTTGTTTGCACTCAAAACCTGGGGGACCCAGGCCCTTATGGAGAGAATTTGGACTGAGGGCAGAATCCCAGGGGTAGAGCCAAAGGCAGAGCTCCGGAGGCGTGTGTGCAAGTGCAAGAAGAGAGGATGAATTGGGCCACTGGCGATGTCTAGCAGGAGAAAGGAGCTCAGGGCAGTGCTGTGAGGCTGAATCTTGGGGGAACAGCCAAGGGCAGAGATCCTGGGTTGTGCACAAGTGCTAATGGTAAGGGTGATTTATTGACTGTGTGGCTAGCATCTGGTGGAAGGGAGAAAAGAGTTCCGACTGCATGGAACCCAGGTCCAGGCGAAAATCTGAGATTCCGTATTCATTGGGGACTGGACGGTCTGGTGGCAGGTGAAACTAGAGGGCGCCTATCTCGCAGAGGTGCTCGCAGCAATTGCCTGCAAATGCTAGGGTGACCTCAAGGGGCGGGGCTGACTGGAAGACAAGGCTGTCAGCTCCACTCTGAAACTCCACCCCACCCAGAAACTTTGCCCCATCCAAGCTGAGCGCAGAAACTGTGGAAAATTTGCAACTCTTGGCACAGAAGGCTGTCTCCCAGTTTGTACACAGCTGATCCTCACAGCCAGTTGGTCTGGAGATCAGTTCCTCCCAGTGATACCAACAACAATCAAGACTTATCTGCAACAAGGCTGTACACACAGTCCACAAAGGGGTGCACCAAGAGTGTACTACACTTCAGGTAACAGGGGAGGTCGAGATACCTAGCACACAAAGCTACCCTACCAATTCAGGGAAGCAGTGAAAATGCAGAGAGAAAGAAACAGATCACAAATGAAAGAAATGGAGGAACATAAACAACTGGATATAGAGTTCAAAACCACGGTTATAAGGTTTTTCAAGAGGCTCCTAGAAAAGGCCAATAAGTTTAGTGAGACCCTCAAGGATATGAGCAAGACCCTCAAGGATATGAGCAAGACCCTTGAGAATATGAACAAGGACCAACTAGAAATTAAACATACACTGACTGAAATAAAAAATATTATACAAAGACTTAAAGGCAATCTAGAGGACCACAAGAACCAAGTCAAAGATTGAAATACCAAGAGGCCAAAAATACTCAAACAGAAAAGAAAAAAGAAACCAAAAACTTGATGACAGTGTAAGAAGCCTCTGGGACAACTTCAAGTGTACCAACATCAGAATTATGGGGGTGCCAGAAGAAGAGAGAGAGCAAGATACTAAAAACATATTTGAAGAAATAATGACTGAAAACTTCCCCCACCTAGTGAAAGAAATAGACCTAAAAGTCCAGGAAGGGCACAGAACCCCAAACAAAAGGAATCCAAAGAGGACCACACCAAGACACATCATAATTAAAATGCCAAGAGCCAAAGATAAAGAGAGAATATTAAAAGCAGCAAGAGAAAAACACTTAATACCTACAAGGGAGCACCCATATGATTGTCAGCGGATTTCTCAACAAAAACTATGCAGGCCAGATAGGAGTGGCAAGAAATTTTCAAAGTGATGAATAGCAAGAACCTACAACCAAGATTACTCTACCCGGTGAAGCTATCATTCAGAATTGAAGGTCAAATAAAGAGATTCACAGATAAGAAGAAGCTAAAATAGTTCATCAGCACTAAACCAGTATTATATGAAATGCTGAAAGGTGTTCTTTAAGAAGAAGAAAAAAGGATAAAAAGGTGGCTGCTTCAAACTAGAGCATGGATGGAACTGGAGAGCATTATGCTAAGTGAAATAAACCAGTTAAAGAAAGCTAAGTATTACATGATCTCACTCATTTATGGAATAAAATGAACAACATAAATTGATGAACAAAAACAGATCCAGAGACAGAGAAGTATTGACTGTCAGACCTCATAGGGATGGTAGGGGAGTAGTGTAAGGGGAAGATATCAACCAAAGGACTTGTATGCATGCATATAAGCCTAATCAATGGACATGGACATCAGGGCGGTAAGTGCACAAGTGGTGATAGGGGAGGTGGGGATTGGAAGGGGTAATGGGTGATGAGGACACATATATAATACCTTAATCAATAAGGAAATTTTAAAAGTTAAAAATAAACATGAAAGATAAATTTCATCTTGAGACTGTTTATGCTGCAATAAAAATGTACATGTTCTCCTCATCTTCCATTCAAGAGCCCAAATTTTAAACTCTGTGAGCTTATAGCAGAGGGAGATGACAGAATTGAATGTTATCTGGAAAAGTTCAGGCCAAAGGGACTTCGCTCTCAGTCTCAGAATTCTTCCCATTACTTACATATTTCAGCTAGAAAAACATTTTTTCATTATTACCATGTATCACAGAACCTCTCAAAAAATGTATATAGATAAAACATATACATTCATTAATAATTTCCTGGAGGAGGAACCAAGATGACGGCATAGGTAAACACCTATACTGCTACCCTGCACAACAATTCAAAACTACAATGAAAAGACAAAACAGACATCATCCAGAACCACCAGAAAGCTGGCTAAGTGGAAATTCTACAAATACAAGGAAAGATAAAAGGTCACTGAGACTCAGAGGAGCTGCAGAGCGCAGAGTTGCAGAGACACACGGAGATAAGAGGTGCAGAGCCAGACGCAAGTGGAAAGGGAGGGTGGTTGAATACCCGACTGGTTTTCTTGAATGGGGAGGGAGACAAAGGTGTCCCACTGCACTGATCTCCAGTTATGGGCGAGTCTTTGGGAACCCAGACTCATACGGGGTGAAATTGGACTGTAAGGCAGAAGCATGCTGAAACTCGGGAGCTGTAGAGGCATGTGAGCTCGCAGAGAGGGCTCCTGGCTGGCTCTATTGTTCAGGAGGAAAAAAAATCCTACCAGACTACTGTGTTTTCCAGTTCTAGGTGAGTCTTTGGGTGTCCAGGCTCATTTGGGAAGAAACTAGATCATCTGGCAATGGGCAGAGCTTCATGCAGCTTTCTCTCAGAGGTGCGTGCAGCCATTGCTGTGGGGCATGGAGACCCAGGAGCCACTTAGGGAGGGGCTGACAGGAAACCAAGGCTGACTGCTCAGCCCTGAAACTCCACCCCATCCAAGCTGAGCATAGAGGCTCTCACAGAGTAAACACAATTGGCTGATTCTCACAGGCAATTGGTCTGGAGGTCAAACCCTCCCAGTGATACTAACAACAATCTAGGCTTAACTAGAATAAGACTGTGTAGCCCATAAAGGGGTGCACCAAGAGTATCCACCTCAAATAACTGGGGAAGCTGAGCCACTGTCCCCTAGAGGATGCTTACCACACAAAGCTACTCGACCAACTCAGGAAAGCAGCCAAAATGCGAAGACAAGGAAACAAATCACATTTGAAAGAAGTGGAGGGGAAAAAATGACTGGACATTGAGTTCAAAACCACGGTTATAAGGTTTGTCAAGAGGTTTCTAGAAAAGGCCAATAAATTTAACGAGACCTTCAAGAATATGAGCAATGATATGACTGAAATAAAAAGATATTATATAGAGATCTAAAAGCAGACTAAAGGAACACAAGAATCAAGTCAAAGATTTGAAATACAAAGAAGCAAAAACCCTTTTCAGCTTTTCAACCTGAAAAGCAAGAAGCAAATAGAATCCAAAAAATTAAAGATAGTGTATGGGGGCCTCTGGGACAACCTCAAGCATACCAACATCCAAATTATGGGGATGTCAGAAAAAGAGAGAGAGCAAGATACTGAAAACCTATTTGAAGAAATAGTGACCAAAAACTTCCCCCACCTGGTGAAAGAAGTAGACTTAAAAGTCCAAGAAGTGCACAGAACGGCAAACAAAAGGAATCCAAAGAGGACCACATCAAGGCACATCATAATTAAAATGCCAAGAGCAAAAGACAAAGAAAGAATATTAAAAGCAGCAGGAGAAAAACTGTTTGTTACCTACAGGGGAGCACCCATACGATCATCAGCTGATTTCACATCAAAAACTATGCAGGCCAGATGGGAATGGCAAGAAATATTCAAAGTGATGAATAGCAAGAACCTACAACTAAGATTACTCTACCCAGCAAAGCTATCATTCAGAATTGAAGGTCAGATAAAGTGCTTCACAGATAAGAAAAAGCTAAAGGAGTTCATCACTACCAAACCAGTATTATATAAAATGCTGAAAGGTATTCTTTAAGAAGAGGAGGAAGAAGAAAAAGGTAAAGATAAAAATTGTGAACAAAAAATACACATCTATCAAAAAGTGAATCCAAAAATCAAGTGAATTAATAATCTGATGATCAGAATAAACAGGTGAATATAATAGAATCAGGGGCATAGAAAGTGAATGGCCTGACAATTCTTGGGAGGAAAGGGGTTTGGGAGGTGCAGGAAGAGACTGGACAAAAATCGTTCACCTATGGATGAGGACAATGTGTGTGGAGGGGGGGTTATAAGGGCAGAGGGAGGGATGGGTACCGGGGGTGTGTGGAGCTATTGGGGTGGGGGGTTAGAAAGAGGAGTATTGTAACAATCTGAACAATAAAGATTTATTAAATTAAAAAAATTTTTAATTGAAAAAAAAAGAATTTCCTGAATTTTTTTCAGAGAGACCTTAAGTCAGGCACTGTATATTAATCAGATTGATGTTTAATTCTGATAATGGATGAGCCACATAATACACTGTTGGTTATAAAGCCAATTCTAGAATTGTGAACATTTAAGATGGTCCTGTTCCCCTCCCCCCCACTCCCAGTAGGAAAGTGTTTTCTACAATTGCTCAGAAATCAGAACTGAGGCGAAGGCTAAGCTCCTTGCTGAATACTTCCAAGTATTGGATTAACAGGTAAAATGAGAATCACACTTTCAATAACTGTTGAGCATGTGGGAACACGTGGCTGCATCCCCAGGGCTCTGAGTGATGTAGGTTTTACCACTTCCTTTTACAGTGTAATTCCATATTTTTGACACAAGAAAAATAAACCCTTAACAAAAACCATTTGCTTTTAAGCAAATCCAGTCTATTTTCAGAGATTTATGCTGGTCTCTAACATTTGACTTAGTATAAACGACAATAACAACTTTGGTTAATTTCTTTCTCCCTCCAAGATTCTGCCATGAAACTTACAAATTCTGAAGGCATTTAAATGTATTGTAATACAACGTCTTTAGCTGACAACCTAGATTTAACCTAGTGCATATTTTGTACAAACTGACTGAAAGTACATCATGGCTCATGGCAGCCCTTGTATTAAGATCATTTTTTTCTCTTCCCTCTCTCCCTCCTTCCTCCCTCCCTCCCTCTCTCCCTCCCTTCATTCCTTCCTTTCTTCCTATACTCCTCCCCCTTTCTTTTTTTTCTTTCTTTTTACAACACTTAGGAAAAAGGTCATTATCACTGTCTAGACTTTTGTCATAATAATCTGCACTTTTCAAAACAAATGTTACATTAAAGTGCTGGGCCCAATCATATTTACTTTGGTTCTTGATTTCTCTATTTCTGGCACTCAACCCTTATGTGAAAGATTTTAAATAAACATATGCTTCGTATACTTTCTTTTTTTGCAAGGTGACTTTGGGTCCATTTGAACCTGTTAGATTTCAGGTATCCGTGATAAGAATATATGAATTTTTTTTCTGATGGAATCCAGCTAATCAGATGGAGGGAAATGGGATTGAGCCCCCTTGCTGGATATTTCATTCAGGGATGGAAAATGCAAGAACTTCGCCCAGAGAGCAGAAGACCTGTAAGTGATGAGGGGAAACCAAACACCAGAAACAATACATGGAAGCATTTTCAGTCGCCTCAATGGCTTTGTGCTTTTAGCAGTTTTTCTGTTTTGCTCACATGGTTTTACTTTGTTAGCCATGAAGTCCTCTCCCTTGAGAAATAACTGAGGGCTTCTTCCCAGTCCTTCTGTGGGGATTCTGCAGTTCACCAGGGGGCAAATAAGACCAGAGGGAATAGAGGTGATTGCATAATAGTTTAGAGCATCATAAAATCATCTGGAATTGGATAGACCTGTGTTCAAACCCATACTTTTCCACTTACTAGTATGTGTGAACTTGGCTTTGTCACTTACTCTCTGAACCTTAGCTCGTCCATCTGTTGATTGGGACTACCTACCCCTGCCTAGGGAGTTGTTATGGACATAAAGTAAGAAAATGAATATAAAGAACAGTCTTTCTCACATGGTCAATGCAAATTTTAACTATAACTTATTTGCTGAAATGAAATAATTTTAAATTTATGAAGAATGTAAATGGCTTATTCATCAAAGAATATGACAAAGCTTTAAAGGCAACCTCACTTCAAAAGTGAAGCCCCTTTCAAACTCCATCCCCACCCAGTACCACCTTATTCAGGTGAAATACCAGCTAATTCGGATTAAATGAATTCTTTTAACCTGTTTGGTCCTCTGTCCTTTCTATGCTAAGGCTAGCAAAAATGCCCACTTTTTAAAAATATAAAAGTTGAGCAACTGGAAAATGTTTGGTGATGGTTGGCATCCTCAGACGTAATATTCTCTTTCTCTAAGGGGTTAAATCCTTAATATCCTAATAATCCCTCTTCTCTCACACATATGATCTTGTAACTGATCCCAAGCCTCAGTAGTTAGAGACATAACCTATCTGAAACTCTATGAATTCAGACCTAGACCGCTGGAGTCACCCCCACCTTGAAACCGGGTCCTTAGATGCTTTCCATGCAGAAGCAAAGCCTTTATAGAATGCTTCAGAAGTGCAAGAGCTCACTGTCATACTGGTTAGCGTCTTGCTCCAGTACACAGAAAAATTGATTCTTTTAGCAGGTCAAATTATTTTTGTATTTTCCTTTTTTCATGCACAGTAACTCCATTCTTTTACCTGGTCAGTTCCCTTAAGAAAGATTCGGTTAGAGGAACTGCATTTTATTATCTTTTGCCACCAATGCATGGTGCAAAGACAGTTTCATTCTTAAAGAGGGAATCATTTAAGTGTGACCTATTGTATTAGTCTGGATGCTTTTCATATTAAGCACCAGGAGTTAAAGAGATCTTTAATTTGTCTAAATCACATTGATAATTTACATTGAACTTGAGGTGCCCACTGCCTTTTCTAATCAGCTCAACTATTCCCAGATCTTCTAAGGTGAATTTTAAATAATACAAAATCTTTAGTTAATGTATCTAAAAAGAATGCCTATAATTATACAATGGCTCATAGGAAGTTTGTCACATGACTAAAATAACTTCACACAAGTGCACACTGGTAGCCTAAAAAATAGCCCACCTAAATGGGACTCTTAGAACTTAACTTCAGCACTGGGTCATGTTCAACAATTAATGGTATTGATGAAGTTGTGCAAATGGACAATAGCAGTTATAATCCCAGAACTATGGTCTTTTGTGTACAGACTTGAGTCAATACTAATATCTTGCTGGATGGTTTATTACAAATAAATCCCAAAAGAAAACAATAAAACCCATAGGAAAAAGGAGTGTTAGAGGTGCAATTGATAGTAGTTGTATCACCTGCCCATAGGCCATAACTGGCCCTTAAAATGTAGGAAATGAGCAGAAAGACATAATACATATGTAATGTTAATAATTCTATCTAATAAAAGAGTAATACGCAGATGTAATGTTAATAATCCTATCTAATAAAAGAGTAATACACAGATTGACCATCACTCCAACACACAAAAGGGCTGCCCCCATGTGGTCAAAGATCCTGCCCCTATGTGGACACAAGATGGCCACCACAAGATGGCCAGCAGGGGAGTACAGTGGGAGGTTCTAGGCCTGCAAGGGAGGGCAGTTGTGGGCCATCAGGCCAGCAGGGGATGGCAGTTAGGAGTGACCAGGCCGGCAGAGGAGGGAAGTTGGGGTCAAACAGGCTGGCAGGGGAGCAGTTAGACACCAATTAGGCTGACAGGGTAATAGTTAGGGGGTGATCAGGGCGGCAGGCAGAAGCAGTTAAGGGCAATCAGGAAGGCAGGCAGGCGAGCAGTTTGGAGCTAGCATTCCTGGATTTTTTGAGAAGGATGTCTGACTGCCCATTTAGGGGCCTAAACGGGCAATCAGACATCCCTCAAGGGGTCCCAGATTGGAGAGGATGCAGGCTGGGCTGAAGGACACCCCCCCACCCCCATGCACGAATTTCGTGTACCAGGCCTCTAGTATTACATAATAAATAAATAATAAAAGTAACTGATATTTATTGAGCATGTACTGTGAAAAATGTTTTATAAACATTGTCTTGTTGAATCTTCAACATGCCTGCGAAGTATGCACTAATTTATTCCCATTGGAAAATGCGTCTCAGAGAGATTTGAGTTGCCCAAAGTACTAATGACAGGAAGCAGCAAAGCTGAAATTCCATTTGCTATCCATGTCCACAGTCTTAACCATGATGCCAGACTGCCAGGCTTCTGAAGAGTGCGAGCGCTGGATCTATGTGGCAATAACCTGGACTCCTGTTCCCAAAACTGACAGCAGTGGGCTAGATCAAAAGTGGCACGGAACTGTCCTAAGTCATGCATTTAATAACCACCATGAGGCTTCATCCAGCTTGATCCTGAAGCAATTTGTCAGGTGTGTTTCCTGGCCAAGCAGCACCCTGTACCATTGTACTTTACAGTGATTTTCCATAATGCATTCCTTTGATTTAGATCATTTATTGTGACTAAGATTAACGTGAAAAACGTTCTTAAAACAAAATTATTTTGGGGAATTTGTGGGTTTTGAGGTCTCTTTTTAAGCCTCTTTAGACCCAAAGCCTTCCTTTTGCCAGTTGCTCAGGTGTTGTATTATACTGTCATTCATTTTGTTCTGAAATAGGTAGGATGAACAAGAAGTAATACACATTTGCAAGGAACCCCAAAATCTATTCTACTTTCAGTGATCCATTTGCAAAACCTTCTCATACAAAGGACGTTTCTGCTAGAGCTCAGACAGAAGGATTCTTAACCTGGGGCTTGATGAAGTTACTTTATTTTATCTTTTAATTCCCCTCCAAACTGTTTCTCATCATTCAGGGATCTGTCCACTTAGTGATAATGAAAATTGAAAGAATTGCTCAGATCCCAAAATAATAAAATAATTAAAGCAAGAGTATGGTTTTAAAAATTAACTACAAAAGAACACATAAACTAACATTTCTAAGGCAAGCTTGTCCTGTGTCTAATGATTCCATCAGTCTGACAGATTTTTTTAATGTACTGAGAGATTTAAAAAATAATAATAATAATCTAGATCAGAGGCTGGCCCTAAATAAACAGGTCAGGAAGTCTACCATGGAATTTAATTTCCAATGTCTGTCTTCTAACCTCCTTTACCCAGTCCTCAGCTGGCTCCATGAAGATCTGAAACAGCATCAGGAAGAACAGAAAAGACTACATCGTTTTCTCCTGGGGCCCTGCCAGGGCTTGAACTATTTTTTGACAAACTCTAAGGTTGGCAGCATTGCAGTGGGCAGGTGGTGGGGTTGAAGGGCCTCAGATGTTTTCTAAGTAGTAGTTAACTACTACCTTTTGGGTGGTTTCCTTTAGGTGCCCTCCTAAAGGAAAGGGTCAATAGAGGGTTTTCCACAAGGTGCACACTTCATGGTTCCCGTGTTTGAGACAATGATAAATGCCCTACGTTGCAAGCAAGTCGCGTCCTTTGGGCTTTGACAATACACATTTGAGGGTTCTGTGGGATTCAGCCCAGCAGCCCTACACATCTGTTCAGTAGTGACCCCTGTTCCATTAGGTCTGAGTGCTTATCCTGTGGCTGTGACCATTTTATCCTGCAGGTCTCACCTGAAAAGTTCGGTTCTGAGAAGAGCATGTCCTGTCTCTCTATTAGCTTCAGAGTCCAATGTCTTGCCATCAGAGGATTCTGTTTTTCTTATACAGAAACTTAGCACAATTTCATAATTGGTGTTTGTTCCATTACTTTTTACTATCTCTTTGATCTATTAGGCTGCAAGATGTAAAGGCAGAGCCATGTCCATCTTTTTCCTACTGTGACCAGAGCCTGGGATGTGGCAGGTGCTCAATAAATGTTTTCTCCACAATACAGTTAAAATAACATCTTTAATGAGGCATTACACATCCATGCTCTTTCATGTCTAGTTTTCAATATCCACTGTGTCATGTGATTCTCACAAGATCACTATGAGACAGGCTGTTAGGTTGAGTTTATGCATACAGAAGCTAAGTGGGGCAATCAGGCTCCTGGGATTCCCACCCTGGTTCAGTCTTCTTCCACATCAAATAGTACTGACATGTATAACCAACAGGATAATGCCAAAGTGATGAGTGTAATTTCCAAGGATAGATAATTAGAGACATTTCGGCTTCTGCCTTGCCTTCTTGGATCACTCGCACTGGGAGAAACCAACTGTCATACCATGGAGACACTGAAGCAGCCCCATGAAGCTCATGGGACCAACTGAGGCCACCTGTTACCAGCCCAGATTAGCATAGAAGCTGTGTGAGTGAACAGTCTAGAAGCAGATTCTCCAGCCCCAGTCAAGGCTTCAGATGACTTCCGTCCTGACCAACATCTTGGATACAACCTTGTAAGAGCCAGAATCACCCACATAAGCTGTTTCTGAGTTCTTGAATTATAGACACTGAGATAATAAATGTTTATTGTGTATAGTTGTTAAATTCTAGGGCAATTTATGTAACAATAGATTACTAATATTCTGGGACTCAGAGAGAAATGGCAATTCGAATCTTCTTACTTATCTTTCTCCTTCTGTATCACCAACCTCAACCTTCCTGTCTTTGGCAAAGAAACTTGAGGTGTATGCATAGTAAATATAGAACAAAATATAATGTGTGTTCAATATTATCTCAGTTTTCTCTCACAACAGCCTCTTCTAGCAGGTGAATAATTACCATGCACATCACCTTGAAGAGAAAAAGAAGCCACTCAAGAAACTATTCAGTTTACTTCTGTCAATGTCAGCTGCCCAATCTTTATCAAGACTGCAGTAGCTCTGGGTGAAACCTAGATTTCCCAGGGAATCCTTCAAAATTTTTAATATAAAATAGTTATAAACCCATTTAAAGGCATTGATGGTGGTCAGCTGGCATGGCTCAGTGATTGAACATTGACCTATGAACCTGGTCAGAGCACATGCCCGAGTTGCAAGCTGGATCCCCAGTGTGAGGTATGTAGGAGGCATCCAATCAATGATTCTCTCTCATCAGTGATGCTTATATATCTTTCTCTCCCTTTTTCCCCTCTCTGAAATCAATAAAAACATATTATAAAGTCATTGGTGGTAGAAGGGTGAAAAGTGTTATGGATGTTGGAGAGGTATAATTTTAATTTGTAATCTAGGCTTTTAAGGACAACATATTCTCACAGGAACCAATTCAAATATCATTTGGGTATTTATATAATAAAAGTCTGAACAAAGTCATAGTTCTTAATTAATATGGTTACAATAGTGAATCTAAATTTGCTTTACAATAGGCAAGATAATCAATCTATCATTACACATATTTGAATATGTACTGCTAAATCAAATCATCCACCACTTATTCCCTGTTATAAAGGGAAGCAACCCTGAAAGGGCCATGCTCTCTCAAGGAGACGAAGGAGCTCAGAGAAGGGCACGGAGAGCAGGGGGAGAAGAGCTGTCTAAGCAAAAGGAACAGCATGTGTGAAGTCCTCTCGTCCTTGGCTGTATTTAATGTCTCTGGCCCCATTTTCTCATTGCATTTCACAGATGAAAATAAAAAGGTTTTAGTAGCTGACAGGTCTGAGTCTGAGTTTGAGTTCCAATAGTTACTAAGTATATGGACTTGGAGGCAAGTTACTTAAACGTGCTCTGCTCTGAATTTAAACTATGAAAAATAAAGATAATATCTTCTACCTTATAAGGCTGTTTTAGGAACTAAATAAGTAATGAACATAATATGCCAAGCACAACATCTGGCTTTATGATAAGTACTCAAATCATGCTAGCTATTAATTATTATAATACAACTAGTGGCCTGGCACACAAACTTGTGCACATTGAAAGAAAATTAATTAGAAGAAATATTTTAATATTGCTATTCACCTTTTCTCTATAATAGAAGTGTCAACCAAATTCATGATCGACAATGAGAGATGGAAACATACACACATGTGTGATTGGCACCAGCAAGAGCCAATGTGTGACTCAACTTAGCCTTCTATAGATATAGAATATATTTGCTTAATTAGACCGGTTTTCTGATTTAGCTAAACTTTTTCTGGCCCAGTGAAGCACCTCAACTTCTCTTTCAGGTAATTGTCAGCAACACAGCAGTAAATATCAACATGAAGCAGATTATTATTGTAGATTACACAGGGAGAACCAAGTGTAAAATATTTAACTTCAGTAGTGTTTGACTGTATTCTGTGCAATAAGAAAACCTGAAGTAATTTTCAAGGTCCACCATTTTTTACTTCTTTTCAGTTGGGTCAAGTTTCTAAGCTTTCTAAATCTCCGTTTTCTGGCTAATTAAAAGAAAATAGGATTCCACCAAGTCTCCTATCTATCTACTTCAGGGCTTCTGTGAGGATTAAATGAGATGAGGCATAGGAAAATGCTTCACAGACATTTAGTTACAGTGTAAAATATTTGCACCTGGCTAGAAAGCAAGTTGTGTTTCTGGGCTGAAGAAACTCCAAAGACGCTAGTCGTCACTAGGGAGAGGAAGCTACATAATGTCATTACCTGGACACTTAGCATATTAGCCTTTTATATATGTAGATTATTATCACTTAAAAAGTGAGAAGCCAAATAATATTATGCCTAAGTTTTCTTCTGACTAAAGTTATAGATTTGCCTAGTGTCTATTGGGAAAGGACTATTTATGGTGGGGAGGCAAAATAAGTGGTAGATTCTACAAGGAATAGGAGTCTTCACTCTCAAACTCTAAATTTGGGATAGGAGTCTTCACTCTCAAACTCTAAATTTGATGCAGAGAAAAATCCATTTGGAAAGAAGAAAAAGTCCATGAAAATGTATTCAAAGTAAATAGGAATGTTAACATGATGTGAAATTCCAAAACACATAGTAAGATAAATATAATCAGTTCATTTTCAAGGGAAAGTAGATAGATTTTTTTAACTAGAGTACAGTTTAAACTAAAACAAGTGTTTGTTATCTTCTTTTTAACTAGGGTACAATTTAAACTAAAACAAGTGTTTGTTATCTTTCTTATTACTTAACAAAATAAAGCAACCTCAAAATAGTATGGCTTTTCTAAATTCAGGTGGTATAATTATTCAATATTTTAGTCATATTTTTGTGAATATAATTGGAAAAGACTGCTTCTTGATATCACACCTACACAAAATAGAACAATGGAGAGTTAGAGCCAAAAGGTCCTCAGGGGCTATGTAATGTCACCCCTTCTGTTACCCCATGAGAAAACAGTGAACCAAGTTGTGAAGGGCCCTCAGTTGTTAGCTCTTAGTGCTTCCTAAACCACATCATCCCTGTTCCACAAAACCCACACATTGTGTGAGATCATCAGCTATGATGCATCATAAGATGAAGACCGATACATTCAAAAACCAGAATTATAGAAGAACAAGCTAGAGGTCACAGTTTAAAAACATTATTGGTAGACAATAGTAGGAATAAATTATGAGCATTTTTAACTATAATAAAACAATTCTCCTAGTTGGATCTAACCTGGCTCTAGTGTGGTTTTCTCCAAGAAATCATCAGGGGTGGGGGGTGGGAGGGTGAAAGGGTTAAGTCTGTGAAGCCCTTCATTTTTCAGCCACTAGCTGTGGTATCCTGGGTAATTACTGGGGCTTACTTGAGACCACACCTTAGATAAACCTGTAATGCTGGAGTTTTCTGCAAACATTTTCTTTCCTGCAAGCTGTGGCTTGTCTCTTTCATATATTTGTCTCATGTTTTCAACTTGATTTTCCAGTGGCTAGTTTATACTTGGTTGAGCCAACAAATCAGGGTCTGTTGATTTAGCTTCATATCTTCTTGGTGCTTGCATGAGACAACCATGCCAGCTATGTGGTAACGAACACAGTCAACAGGATGAATTATTTTCCTATGAGAGGAATAAAGTTAAAAAGGGGGGGGGGGGGAATGGTTCAGGTAAAGGTTATGATTTAATTTCCCTTGTTTTATTCATTGCTTTTTAAAATATGAGAGGCTTTGCTTGCAGCTGAAATTTTATTCTCATTTTTTACTTCTGAAATGAGCATTTAAATGTTCTCATTTTAGGAAGTTCTGTTTTGTAAATAGAGCCTAGTACAAGAATACAATCTGAGGACAAGGTAGGTATTTGGTGTGACAAAGGAAACCATGTCTCTGAGGAGCCCAGTTCTCTATCATGATGCTCTCCTGGAAGTGGAATGACAGTGAGATAACCATTGTTAATAGTCTTAGAGTACAGAGCAAAGTAGTTTTTGTTTCAGGTTTAGTGGGTACCAGCTACAAGGCTCTTCTTGAACCTGTATATCCCTTTGAGGAAAAACAAATATTCATGACATCCATGTCTATAGGGACATATATTTTTTCCTTTGGAAAGAAAAATGGTTTTCCCTTCTCTCCATCCCACTGCACCTCATTGCCTCCAACAATACTACTACCAGATCTAGGAGAAAATGCAGTGACTAGTCACAGACTAAGAAAAAAAAATGTCTTTTTAAGACTTTCAGTGACCTGTGAGGTTAGCAAGAGTGGTAGGATAATTTTCTTACTTTTGCATGTAAAGTGAAAAATGAGGGCAAAGATATAGGCTTTCAAATGGGCATGTTCAAAATCCTGAATGAAACTCATGGCAGCATTACCACCCAGTTCAATTGTTCTTCAAATGCCCTCTGGCCATTCTGTGGATAATGTCAACATCACCCAACAACTCTACTCACACACATTAGTGAAATTATTTTATTTTATTTTTTTTAAATATATTTTAAACAAATAGTTTGGTCACTGTCTTGCTAAGAGGGTAGTTTTTGGGAACTAGACATTTTTATTGGGCTGAGATGGAAGGAAAAATGACTTTTGAGCCAGAAGATGTGGGGAAGGGATCATTAGGGAAAAGAAAAATATAATTACTAACTTCTTTTAAATTTGAAAGTAATAAGTGCTTAAGGCAACAAGAAATATAATCCAAAAATATACCATTTATAAAGTGAATATTACCTCCCACTGAGACTAACCAATATTAGCAGCCTGGTGCACATATTTCAGGTCTTTTTTTAAAGCCACAAAAGAAATGCAAAGAAAATGGTAGAAGTGGAGGAAGTAAAGCAGGAAGGAAAAGACTAAGGTTCAGGAAAGGAGGTGGGAGAGCCACCCCTACCAACTTGCTCTTGAACTGGTTTCTGACATAACCAAGAAACTGAAGTCTCCATTGGAAGTCTGCAGTTTCAGGTTCTTCATGAAGATAGAAAACCAGAACATGTGATTTACAGAGGAGGGCTATTCCTCTTTAAAAAGGCCGTTGGAGCCATCTGGCTTCCTAAGACCTTGACCTACTGGTCCTGGAATTTCAGGGTTTGCTGTTTCCTGAAATCAGAATGGTCACAAAAGTAGCGTGGATGGCTGCTCACTGAGTTTCAAGCCAAATGCCCCTGGAGATGTTTCAGGTCCTGGTGGGGCCTGGTGCCTAGCTATTACTGCTAAGTCCTAAAGTCAGCTGGAGGTTGGTGGTCATTAAATTAAAGTTTTGGAAAAGGTAACTGCAGTCTGGGATAGAAGCCAGTTTCAGGCTGGACAGTCATATTCCTACTTCCTCTCTCATGCACCAACTCAAGTTTGGACACTTTGC
The DNA here is from genome assembly GCA_027563665.1 of Antrozous pallidus. Lineage (NCBI taxonomy): Eukaryota > Metazoa > Chordata > Mammalia > Chiroptera > Vespertilionidae > Antrozous > Antrozous pallidus. Next base: position 42,237,505 of record CM050514.1, on the reverse strand, counting down.
CTCCCCAGTGAACTTCTGCGTACGAAGCCAGCCAGTGTAAGTGCTGCCCTCTTACAAAACACCATTTCACAATTCATCCCACCTGTCAAGTTTTGGACGATGACTGGAAGCTATGGTTCCTACATAGCAGGTTGATCAAGAATAGAGTCAGGGCAGTGAAGTGACTAGTGAACTAATGACAATATTTTGAGAAACCTAAAATGTATCCTTAAGTCTGGAGGGAAAGTGCCAGCTAAGATTGATGTTTTTTGGGGAACCTAAATGATGCCATGATCCCAGAACTTTTCCATTCCGTCAGTTAAACTTACACTGTTCTTACTGGCATATAGTTGTGCCAAAACTCCTCAGCCAGTGCCCCCTGAGGAGTGCTGTACGGGATTGTCTCCCCAGGGTAAATTCAGGTACTAAGGAGCTTGACTATTCTACAGTGATCTGTGAAGTTCCAAAGTGGAGCACAGCAGAAGAGCTACATGAGCTGACACCGTCTTCTTTTATTTGAATGGAATCTGGAGGCTTGATTTACAGTATTGTGACTGCTTTTCTTTATCTCATGCTTCCTGTGTGCCAGACTCTGTGCCCAGCACTTTACAAACATTATCTTGTCTAATCCTAGCAACCCTGAAAAAAAAGCTCACAGTTTAATCATGAAGTCAAGGACAGATTCTTTTGACCCTAGCTTTGCAAGTTGAGATGAATGCTTTGCAGGAATCAAACCACTCTTATTTTAAAACTGGTTCTTTATTCCAGCTTCTACTCTGAGGGATAAGCTAAGTACTGGTGTGAAGTCATATGTACTTCCTTGATTATTGTTTGTGTGTTGAAAAACTAGGCAAAAAGAAAGGAAGAAAGAAAGAAAGAAAGAAAGAAAGAAAGAAAGAAAGAAAGAAAGAAAGAAAGAAAGAAAGAAGGAAAGAAGGAAGGAAGGGAGGGAGGGAGGGAGGGAGGGAGGGAGGGAGGGAGGGAGGGAGGGAGGAAGGAAGGAAGGAAGGAAGGAAGGAAGGAAGAGAGGGAGGGAGGAAGGAAGGGAGGAAGGAAGGAAGGAAGGAAGGAAGGAAGGAAGGGAGGAAGGAAGGAAGGAAGGAAGGAAGGAAAGGAGGAAGGAAGGGAGGAAGGAAGGGAGGAAGGAAGGAAGGAAGGGAGGAAGGAAGGAAGGGAGGAAGGAAGGAAGGAAGAAAGGAAGGAAGGAAAGGAGGAAGGGAGGAAGGAAGGGAGGAAGGAAGGAAGGAAGGAAGGAAGGGAGGGAGGGAGGAAGGAAGGGAGGAAGGAAGGAAGGAAGGAAAGGAGGAAGGAAGGGAGGAAGGAAGGGAGGAAGGAAGGAAGGAAGGGAGGAAGGAAGGAAGGAAGGAAGGAAGGAAGGAAGGAAGGAAGGAAGGGAGGGAGGAAGGAAGGGAGGAAGGAAGAAAGGAGAAAAAGAGAAAGAAAAAACCTACGCCTTGTCAACTCTCTCAAAATTGGCCTGAAAGAACAAACTAGATAGTATGTATAGGGATCTAGTTCAAGAAGGCATTGGGGGTGGAGATGGCTGGGGAGAGATCAATGGGGGAAAAGGAGACATATTTAATACTACACATAATACTTTAAACAATCAAAAAATTTTTTAAAGAAGCCAGGCCAATCAAAGTGCTAAAAATATACAATGATTGCTATTTTGTTTTAAAATAATAATTGTAACTAGAATTATTAACCTATGAAGTGAAAGGTGAAAGTTGTCTAAAAAAGAAACTTGTGACATAACTCTTCTCATTGTAGAATGATTTTCAAAATGCAAACAAAGTTATTCATTTTCTGTAAATATTGCAAATAACCTAAAAATATTTATAAACAACAGATGGTTCCCATTTGAACAGTAATTTATTTTGGCATTTTTATTTCATATAAGAGTCTAATGACACTTTTTTCAAACTAAGTTTTGGGCATCTTTCACATCTGATCATGGAATTGGGGCTACTGGCTATGGGCATATCAATACTGGACACTGAGCAGAGTCTTTCGCCCTCAGAAATAACATTTAGAGCCATCTCCTTTCTCTTTGTATTTATCAACTGAAGGGAGGACAAATTGGGTAGTGCCCACATTATTGGTTGTTAAATAGCACTTTAACCTTCCCACTGTGTTATAGAATTAACTGCACTTGTTAACATCTGTACTTACCAGCCTGTTATGGTCTATGCTCATTTTTGCATAATCTGCAATCCAAACTTTCAGTACTTTAATTGATCTTTTGCCTTTCCTCTCAGTCAAAATGTGTGGAATCTTACCATAAAAACCGAAATGAAGCCCTAGCTGGTTTGGCTCAGTGGATATAGCATTAGCCTGTATACTGACAGGTCCCTGATTTGATTCCTGTCAAGGGCACATGCCTGGGTTGCAGGCTTGATCCCGAGTGTGGGGTGTGTAGGAGGCAGCTGATCATGGTTCTCTCTCATCATTGATGTTCCTATCTCTCTCTCCCTTTTTTTTCTGAAATCAATAACAATATAATAATAATTTTTAAAAATGAAATGAAGAAAGCAGAACTAGTCTTAGGATTACAAATATTGTCAGTTCTGTTGTGCAGAGAATTCTGACTTCCAGGGATGTTAAGTAGATGTAGCCAAAATTGCATATGATTGGAAATGACTCAAAACTAAGGCAGCAGAGTTGAAGTGGGGGGGTCCAAGAGAGGTGTCTGGGCACTAGGAGACCTGGGCCAAGGTGTATTCCAGGGAGTCACTCACAAGCAACCTCAGAGACTAAGGTAGGGGTGTGCGCATACGCTTGGTGACACCCTCAGGAAGGGGTGTCTGAAACCCCAGTGATCTCAAGGTGATAAAGTCAACACACCAGACTACCTAATGTGAAGCCTAAAAGGGACTTATTTCTCACCACAAGCAATGGGATACAGTTCCTATTCAAATATTTATTTGGGCTTGCATTCCAAAAAGACTTATTCCTGTTAGGTTTAGGCACTTCCCCATTCCTTGTGCTTTCTCTTTAAGGTTATATGAGGATTTCCTTGTCATTTGTTCTAAGGGACTGATGTTTTATTCATTGAAATAGTAGCTGGAACCTGAAAATGGTGGATTCAGGGACACATAAATTAAAGGTTGTAGAAGTCTAAATTGTTAAATAAACCCAAGTCATATGGAGATATGCTTGGCTCACTATTCTGAAAATCTATCTTCTTTTTTTAATAATAATAAAATTACCCTGTGGGACTCTACATCATTGAATTCTCACTTGAAGAATCATTTATGAAAAACCTTGCTCTAAAAGCAAATTAGCTTTTAATATGAATGTTATGACTTGTGTCATGAGAAAACTACAGCCATATTATAGTTGTGAAAATTATTCAGGAATAAGCTGTTCTCAGAAACATAGAAATGAAGCAAACATGAGCTTTGAGATAAATCTACAATGGCCCTTTGACAGAGATATCTACTGGATTCTACTAGCCAAAAAGGACAAATAAAATGTTAGACAATGTCTACTAGTACTAGGCACTCTCTCATAAACATTGGTCATTTAATCCTTAGAGTAAATCTATGATGAAGGTGCTATTATTCCCAATTTATAGAGAAATACTGATGTCAGATGACTTATCAGAATTGCACTGCCCAGGAAAATGTCAGGGTAAGGATATAAAACCAGGTTTTCTGACTCAAAATTTGGTATTCTTTTAACTACATTGTGGCACTTCTTAAGCATAAATATTAAATATCACAGTGGTTGCTTTGAAATGAGAATTAACTTAAATTTGAGCTTTCTCATATCCCACTCCAGAATAAGTTTTAAGGATTAAACAGTAATAGAAAGATGGTGTTTTCTCTAATAAAGGAGACTATCTTACATCTCTTTTAAAATAAAAAGATATATACATAAAAAATAAATAAAAATTGAAAATTTTGTAAATTCTCTCAAAACAAAATGGAATTATATATGGCCTATGAATCTTTACAATGTCAGAAATTGTTCCCAAAATGATACCCTACATGAAATATCATTTTAAAGTATTACAAAAATCCTATTCCAAAAAAACTTTGGAAAGACTGTCTCTTGAGTTTTCCTTAATATAGGCTCTTGAAATAAATATGCCAGTGCAGTGCAATAAATATTGACCAAGGCATGTTGGCTTTGTAGTTATGGTTTACTATAATATTACAGACAAATTCTAGTAAACTGTGCAGAAATATGACCTCATAACTAGGTAGGTAATGATACGGTCAACTGCAAAACACAGTTCCCAGGGAGAACTCAAGCTTAAAGTCTGACATTTTATTTCTTTGTTCTATGTTTATTTTTAAAATTTCTTGGAGGAAGTAAATTAATATCCTTAAATATTCATTGGCTTAACATAATGGCCATTTATGTCCCTCTAATGTGTTTTGTTTGCTTCAAACAATACAAATAAAAAACAGAATGTTATACCCTGTCAGCCATAGCAATTTACTTGTCTGTGGATGTAAAGAGTGCACATGCAAAGAATAATTGAAAATAATCGATACGTTTTGGAATATGAGTCAAGGTAAATTTAGTTGCGTTTATGGAGAAAATACATCTGGGAAAGAAATGTCCTTATGGACATTAACAAATCAAAATTCAATGCCAGTGTTATGACATTTAAAACATATATTTCAGGAAGCAGTTTGAACCATTTAAACCAAGGCTCAAGTGTAACTAATATTCCCTGGTGAGATTGATTCCTCAGCAGTCTTGTTGCTCTGGGTATTAACTCCTCCCACAGATTTCACAGTTTGTGTGTATCAGGTTTACCCGTTTATCTAGTGAAGCAGTTATCATATTCCACTATTCCATGGCTAATCATGGCATTAAGCAGTTAGCACTTTTCATCTTCAAAGCTCTTAACAGCCGTTAATTAATATAAACAACCCCCGTAGGAGATAAATTAATCACACTATAACAGTTCCCATTTCGCCAATTGAGAAGCTGAGGTAAAGACGCTAAGTAATTGGCCCACAGCCATAGAGAAAACAGTATTTGAAGACGATGGTGGCCTGAGGAGCTCTGAGAACACAAACTTTAATAAAATGTTTGCTTTTCCATTAGTCTCTTGTACATTATATATAATGCAATTCAACCAACAGCTTTCTCCAGATGACCCTGTGGAAAACAGGAAATTGTTCTGCTCCCTACACTAAGAGCATCAGATTGATTCTGTATGGTATCAACATAACTGAATAAAGAATTTAAAAATATTGTTACTCCCATATTCCAGTCTTCAGATAGTTTTACCTTCTGCTTACCTGATCTTATCAAGTCAGCCCACATCTGTTTAACACTATCTACTGCCAAATCTATATGGTGATAAACATCTGGTCTCAGAAATCAGATGGAAATTAATGTCAAACCAATTTGATAATTTGTCTATACCACCAAATGCCTGAAATTGAATGGAATTTAGCTGAATCCCCTGACGTACTAATATTGCTTAGAGTTTAGATTAAATCACACTGTATAATTTGCAATAGATAATATGTAACTAATTCAAATGTTCATTGGCATTTAATGGCATAGCATAGAACTAGTAAATGAGAGACCTAGAGTATACCTTTTTTTCAGTGTATGTTGACTCATAAAATGATCTTTTTACTTTTAATTATCCCCCTCTAATTAAAAAAATTAATATATCCCAAGCTGTTCTTGAATATATATGTGTGAAACAAAGTCTGTATGGAAATTTATTGACAAGGTAAAAAATAAATTTGGGGGCATTATATTAAAATTACTAGAAATCTTTTTTTTTCTCTTTCAAATCATTTTAATAACGTGGCAGTCAAAATATGAAAAGCAGACTCAAATTTGTTTTCTTTAAGGGGAGGGTTCTACCATGATTGCTTCACACTAGCATGATCTAAGGTAACGATGATACCAATTCTAAAGAGAAAAGGTGGTAAAAAGGCTTCAAGGCTCGCAGACTGAAAAGCTTGGATCCAGAAAAGTCTCAGAGCAGTCACTGGGGCAGGAGAGACATGAAAGTTAAGGGACTTTTGGGATAGACCAAGATGGCGGCATAGGTAAACACCTATTGTTCTGCCCCGTGCAACATTTCAAAAACTACAACATAACAACAAAACAAACATCATCCAGAATCACCAGACAGCTGGCTGAGTGAAAATTCCACAGATAAAAGTAAAGGTGGGACACTGAGACTCAGAAGAGCAGCGGGAACGCAGCCTTGAAGATACATGGGGAAACAGAGGTTAGAAGCCACTGCGGGCGGGATGTAGGGCTGGAGCAGCAACCCCGGCTGGATTTCACCAATGGGGAGGGCGGAGACGTCCCACTGCACAGATTCCCCAGTGCTAGGTGAGATCCGAGGTCCGGGGTACACACCCTGGAAGCCAGGTGCAACAGAGGTCTCCTAGTCTGAGGAGAAACCGGGGTGCTTGTAAAAGCAGTTTGCGCACATAAACTGTGTGACAGCACAGACACGTGACTTGCTCCCTGGAAACTTGCCCCCTGGTCCCAGAGACCACCGGACTGCTTTGTTTTACAACCCTGGGTGAGACTTTGGGTGTGCAGACTCATTTGGGGAGAGGCAGAGTTGTCTGGCAAGGGGTAGAGACTAGCGGCTTTCTCTTGGAGGTGTCTGCAACAATTACCACCTAACAGAGACCCGAGCGCGAATGCCGCATAGGACGTAGCTGACACTGAGGCTGCCTGCTCAGCTCAGAGACTCCGCCCATCCAACCTGAACACAGTCTCCCTTCACAGCCAATAGGCCTCAAGGTCAAACCCTCCTAGGGCTAACAACAACAAGCTGGGCTTAAATTCAAAAATATTGTACAACCCATAAAGGATTGCAGTAAGAGTACCCACCTCAGGTATGGGGAGGCTGAGCCACTAACCCTTAGAGGACATCTACCACATAAAGCAGCCACCATGCAGAGACATGGAAAGAAATCAGGTGTGAAAGAAATGGAGGAAAAAAGATGACTAGACATAGAATTCAAAACCACAGTTATAAGGCTTTTCAAGAGGCTCCTAGAAAAGGCCAATGAACTTAATGAGAACTATGAGGAAATAAACCAGACCAACAAGGAAATAAACAAGACCAACCAGGAAATAAGTGAAACCTACAAGGAAATAAATGAGACTTACAAGGAAATGAATGAGACCTACAAGGAAATGAACAAGACCTCTGAGGATATGAACCAGACCCTCATGGCTATGAAAAAGGGCCAACTAGAAATCAAGCATACACTGACTGAAATAAAAAATATTACACAAAGTCCTAAAAGCAGTCCAGAGGGCCACAAGAACCAAGTCAAAGATTTGTAATACAAAGAAGCAAAATCCACTTGGCTGCAAAAACAAGAAACAAAAAGAATCCAGATAATTGAAGATAGTATAAGGGGCCTCTGGGACAACCTCAAGCATGCCAACATCCGAATTACTGGGGTGCCAGAAAAAGAGAGAGAGCAAGGTAATGAAAACCTACTTGAAGAAATAGTGACTGAAAACTTCCCCCACCTGGTGAAAGAAACTGACTTAAAAGCCCAAGAAGTACACAGAACCCCAAAATATAGGAATCTAAAGAGAACCACACCAAGACACATCATAATTAAAATGCCAAGAGCCAAAGATAAAGAGAGAATATTAAAAGCAGCAAGAGAAAAACAGTTGGTTACCTATAGGGGAGCACCGATACGATTGTCAGCGGATTGTCAGAAACAATGTAGGCCAGACGGGAGTGGCAAGAAATATTCAAAATAATGAAGAGCAAGAATCTACAACCAAGATTACTCTATCCAGCAAAACTATCATTGAGAATTGAAGATCAGATAAAGTGCTTCACAGATAAGAAAAAGCTAAAGGAGTTCATCACCACCAAACCAATATTATATGAAATGCTGAAAGATATTCTTTAAGAAGAGGAAGAAGAAAAGGTAAAAATATAAATTATAAACAACAAATACACATCTATCAACAAATGAATATAAAAATCAAGTGAATTGATAGTCTGAACAGGATAAACTGGTGAATATAACAGAATCATGGACATAGAGAGGGAATGGACTGACAATTCTTGGGGAGAAAAGGGGTGTGGGAAGTACAGCAAGAGATTGGACAAAAATCTTGCAATAATGGGAGAGGACATTGGGGAGGGGGAGGTGAGGGTGGAGGGTAGGATGGGTACAGGGTGGAGGGGAGCTATAGGGGGATAAAAAAGGGGGAACAAGGTAATTAATAAACTGAACAATAAGGATTTTTAAAAAGTTAAGGGACTTTCATGGTACAGGGCGTGGTTGCTGGATCATCAGCACCTTGAAACGTTTCTTGATGGTGACTTGGTGTTGTGAGTATTTGTCGTCTGGGGAGAATGGAGCAGGATGGGCTGAGCAGGTCTGTTGTCCCATAGGATCAAACATCTTCAGGGTATAGACCCGGTCTCCCTGTTCATTGATGGAATATTGGGGAAACATGATCTCGCTGAATCAGGAGGTTCCAATCTCCAAAATTACTAGATATCTTATCCTTAGTTGACAGTCATGGCTCTTTCCAATTTTTGCTCCATGGGAACTATGTGACCCCATGCTTGTATCAATCAATCAATTCATCCTTACTCAACCAAACTTCTTGAAAGAATAGGCATTTTTGTCTTCATATTTTCACTTCCCATTTACTTTGCAACTCAACTGAGCAAAAACATTCACCTGAAACAATTCTCCCTAATGAATATTCACCAAGTAAAAGAATCATGATAATAAACAAAACAGGCATGGCCCCTGCTCTCACAGCTCTGTGGCCTAGCTACTCTTAAGGCTGCATCTCCTGGGTGGATTTGGGGCAAATGGGGTGATTGGCTAAGCACTCTCTTCCTTCTGCCCTTCACTGTCTCATTCCATCCACTTAACTCTGCTCTTGCAAGGTTCAAGTGAGCCATGGCTTTAATGAGGTAGAAAACTATGGGCCTTGTTCACTGTTCCTCCTAAAATAAAATTTCTGTATGATAGGTCTTGAGACAATAACTGAAGATGACTATTTCTTTCCAGCCTTTTTTCTCACTGATATGGAATGATCGTTTAGGATGCTGTGATGGTTCCATATTTATTCATGTTCCAGACACAGAGTCAGGTTTCCTAACAAGTCATTCAAACATTAGGGAAAGGATGGCTACTTCTTCTTCCCCTTCTCCTCCTTCTCCTTCTCCTTCTCCTTCTCCTTCTCCTTCTCCTTCTCCTTCTCCTTCTCCTTCTCCTTCTCCTCCTCCTTCTCCTTCTCCTCCTCCTCCTCCTCCTCCCTCTTTTTCTCCTCCTCCTCCTCTTCCTCCTCCTCCTCCTCCTCCCTCCTCCTCCTCCTCCTCTTTCTCCTCCTCTTCCTCCTCCTTCTCCTCCTCCTCCTCCTTCTTCTTCTTCTTCTTCCTCCTCCTCCTCCTCCTCTTCTTCTTCTTCTTCAAATATATTTTTATTGATTTCAGAGAGGAAGGGAGAGGGAGAGATAGAAACATCAATGATGAGAGAAAATCATTGATTGTCTGCCTCCCACACACCCCCTACTGGGGATAGAGCAGCAACTCAGGTATGTGCCCTTGACCAGAATCAAACCTGGGACCCTTCAATTCACAGGCCAACACTCTATCCACTGAGCAAAACTGGCTAGAAAGCTGATTTCTTAGCAGTATGAGTCTTGAACTCTAAAAAGAAGAGTGAGCAAAAGCAGAAATGAAATAAACCAATAAAACATTGAGTCACTCTAAAGGGAATGTTTTTATTTTGTATTTAAACTGAAATAAACTGGAAATGTCTAGTCTGTTTCCAATGACAAAGTTTAAAATAATGAAGAGACTGGGTTAGTTAATGGGAAAGGATTGCTGAGGAATTAGATGATAATGCGACACATTAGTGTGTTTTTCGGTCAGCAAGAGATTGTTTGTTGCAAGTAGGAGAAAATAGATAAAAAGTCAAATCCCTCCCCTGCCAGTGCGACCACCAGTTTGATTCTTAGTGGGGCACATGCCCAGGTTGCGGGCTCAATCTCCAATAGGGAGGCTTGCAGGACGCAGCCAGTTGATGTTTTTCTCTCACGTCAACATTTCTTTCTCCCTCTTCTTCCTCTCTCGAATCAATAAAAGAACACATTTTAAAAAGTATAGATGTGAAGACAAGGGAAGGAAAAGAATGAGGTGGTGGCTTGATCAAGGAAGAATTTGCTTGTTTAGAGGGGATACGGAGCAGACAGAGAGGACAGAGATGAAAGAAAATGATCTGAGGAGCCAGGGGTGAGTCCTACCCACACACAGTTTAGCTTAGAGGCCACATGATTTGATTAAAAGACCATTAGAAGGAGAATCAAAAGCCCTTTGCTCCAGCTTTGCCTTTGGTACTCACCAACTGAGCGAGCTCTCTGAACATCAATTTCATCATCTTTCAATAAAAAATGAGGAAATATGTGAGTTTCTTCATCAAAAGTTAACTAAGAGGAAAGTGTTTAAGAAAAAGCAGCACAGGAAGACACAATGCACTGTGACAGGGTGCTTGAGGGAGCTCTCTGGGAGCTACCACCAATGACTGAGCCCCTAGTATGAGCTGGCTACTTGCAAGCTGGACAGAACTACAGAGCCAGCCTGCGTTAGTGGCCCCCGTTATTCACTTCATCATTGTCCTTTCCCCAGCTGATGTGGCTGAGCAGGCCTCTATGGTCTGTTTTCTAAGCCAGAAAGAACAGGCTGGCTCCCGCTATTGGTTCTTTTGTATCCAGACTTATAATCAGCAAGTTAATAAAGTCTCCAAGATTAGTATCAGTTTGAAAGGCAAAATTCACACAAAACAATTAATTAATATCATTAAAACAAATGCAATGCTGAGGATGGAATTGGATCCAACAACAAAAAAAATGGGTTAAAAGTTTTTTTTTTTTAAGGAACCCTCTTATTGAAAACTGGCAGCAGCTGAAGACACAGGATAGTTAAAATAGTATCTTATCAGAAAATTAGCAAAATCTAATTTTTATTGGGTTTTACAAATGTTATTTTTAACCACATCAAAAATCCCACCTCATGGCTATTGGTACAAATTGTCATAATTACTATAATTTGAAGTCTGAAGGCTGTTGAGATAGTTATCTCATTCCCAGACTAAGTCTGCATTGGTTGAGCCCCCAGGAGAAGGAGCTCATGTTTTTGTACTTGGTCTAGACTTCATTTGTATCCTTTATCCAATCTCATTCTTAGGAATATTGAAGAATAATTTTTATTTCCCTACCTGAAACGCTGGAGAAAATCAGAAGGTTAATATTAAGAGAGCTGAGGTCACCTTTAATTAACATACTAATCACCTCACCTCCAATCTGCAAGTTAAGTGTTGCGTTTTGTTCTATTTTTATATTTCCTAGTGAACTTGATCATATTTAATGCATATACTAAATCCTGGGCATTATATATTCAACAACTTACATAAGCATGGCTGTTAATACTGAAATAAGAAGAAGTTTTTACTACCCCTGATATCCAATTTAACATATTTCCTTGCTATCATACTTAACTCCAGGGAGTAAAAATATGACTAAATATGTCCAAAATACATCTAATCTATAAAGCAGAGAAAAAGATCAAGGAATGTCTGAGAGGAAATTCTGTGGGTAACTTGTATTCACAGATTCATGGTGATATCAAATATTGAAAACAATTATGACTGTGTTATAATTTATATTTGGGGTTGGATTGGCAGAGGGCCCAGCTAAGAGATTGTAGGATCTCTCAGCCAATTCTAAAGAAGAGTTTCAATGTGAGAATAAAGCTGATCAGAGTTAAGGAAGCACTTTCAAACAAAAAAGGCAAGGTTAACGTGCTTTGGGGGATTGTCCAAAGCTGAGTCATCTCATTGTCATTTTAGGTGATGAAAAATATTTAGAATGGTGTGTTGTTGCTTTTTTTTCAAACTCTATGTCACAATATTTCAGTATGAAGAAGGGGCCTGGGTTAAATTCATATATTCAACAGACATGTGCTGCTGTTCCAGGCCCTGAAGGAGTAAGGTGAAGCAGTGGTGCTTCCAGTAGAGTTACACAGACAGGATACCACAGACAGCGAATACATAAAGCATAAGTACATGATATAATGCCAGAAAATATATATGGGAAGAAAAGTGGAGCAGGGTAGGGAAATAAAGAGTGATAAATGGATGTCAGTTTAGAGAGGAAAGTCCCCACAAGTAAAGTGATTGTGGTCTGAAAGAAGTGATGGAAAAAGTTAGGTGGATGGTGGGAAAAGGGCATTCCAGACAAAACAAATATCAAGTGCAAAGACTCTGAGTTAGGAACATGCTAGGACAAAGGTGGGAGAAGGAGGCAGGCTCCATCCTGTAGGCCTTGTAGGCCATGGTAAAGACTTTAGGTTTTGTTCCAAGTATGGCTGGCAGCCCCTGGAGGGGGTTTTGTGCAGTGAAGTCATGCAATCTAAATAAAGCTATAAAAAAAAGTGATTCTGCTGCTGGTTGGAGGCTGGGAGTGAAAGCCAAGAGAACAGTGATAAGGCTATTGTAGAACTAGCCACAGGACAATAGACCTGCATGATAAGAGGTAGTCAGATTTGGATGTTGTACCACAGGACATGCTAAGGAACTGGATATAAGGCATGAGAGAAAAAGAGGAATCAGAAGTGGCTTCTGGTTAAGGAAATGAATAAATGTAATGCTACTTATTTTAATAGATTTTAGATGTTGGGATGGAAATCAAAGTTTAAATGTCAGTCCTGTTAAATGTGAGATGCCCATTAGATGTTCAAATGGAGATGAAAAGTAGATAATTTAGTAAACAAGTCTGAGTCCAAGGGAGAGGCCAAGCTAGACTAGAATCTGTTTTCATTGCAAAAATTGCAGTAAAGGAAAGGCAAAGTTTACTGTAAGAAATATTTGGGTTAACTATCAAAAGTCTTTGCAGAAGTCATGAGATACTAAAATAAAGATTACTAAAAAGCCTTGGAAAAATTAAAGGAAATAAACAAACATCTCATTCTAAGGTAATCTAAAGTAAAGTTTATAGAATTACTTAAATGAATCTGTTACCTTTGCAATGTTCTATTTTTCCTTTGCAAAGTTGAATTGTATTTGTCTTTCCTTTAGATATAAAAGTAAATATTAAGGAATCATTTAACATGAGAATCCATTCTGGTAACAGATCTATCTTCTAAGCATTTTCCCCACACATTAAACATTCAGCTTAAGCATTCAGAATGAAATTGAGTCTAGAAGGTTTTGTTTTGTGTTGTTGTTGTTTTTTTGTTTTTTGGGGTTTTTTTTGGGGGGGGGGTTGTGTTTTTTGGTGTGTTTTTTTAAGTTAGGACTTTCCTGCCAGTAGAAGAAAATGGAGGGAACACAAGTAATTGAACATTTGAAAAGCAAACAGTAATGAAACTAGCCAAAATGATACCATAAGATGTGATGAAAACAGTTGGCTTGCATATTGGAAGGAAAGGGTGGTGATTACTCTGAAAACCAGGGCATTTGGTTTAAAAGCCATCGGTTGCTTAAACTAAAGGGGGACAAGAAAGGAGATAGGGGCTCACAGAAAGTGGCAGAGTGTCATGTAAGTGCTTCACATTAAGCTTTTAATTGCCAAGGCACTGATTTCTAAAGATATGCACCTTGAATACACATATGGCTAGCTGTATAACACAGCTACTAGCAAGATACCCAGATAAGGAATTAGGCTGCTCCCTCCAGCCCTCCACCCTACCACAAAGCTTCCTCTTTCAGAAACCCCTGGGTAACCTAGATAACTGACCACTTCAGTGGCTACACTTCTCCCTTCTAGCACCCTAATTCCTCTTTGATGCTTTAGATTATCAGCCAATAACAAGGTAAACCTTAAAACCCCAACACCCCACCCTAGGGCTATAAAGGCAGAGCACCAAGTCTGTACTATATCTCTCTCTTTCTTCTCTTGGGTACACCATGTACCCCCACAATCTGTGAGTAATCTTGTTCCTCAAAGTTCCCCGATGGCCTTACTGAAGTCCAGCATTGGTCCTGTTGGGGAAATGTCTTGGGGACTCATTCACTACATGTACCCTAGCAAGGTGATTGCCCCAGGCATGTCTAGATGATAGCATCACTATCAATAGCTTGAGATCAAAACAACACAAAGGTGGAGGTCACTTAAAACACTGAGAGACAGACACTCTGATACTAGGAGTCAGCTCAGAGGACCCCAAATGATGGTGCTACAGTTTTAGAACCTGCCACCAAGAGCCCACCTCATCTCAGGAGCTTGTTAAAGGGCACACAAGCTGTAGGCAGCTCGGTTATTCAGCGCAAAACTGACACACACATATTTGGCAGGTTTACAAAGCTCTGTGGCTCATGGTGAAAAGTCTAAAAGATCATAAGTTTTTATTACTAGTTTTGGTACACTTTATTTAAGAAGGTAGGGACGTGTATGGTTTCTTTTCAATTGGCTTTCATTACGTGGTAAGAATCTGTCTAATGTTTTTGAGACATGGCATTAAGACCCTGAAAGAATAAAGCAGAGCGTGACAGAGTTCCAACTCTCAATGAGTTCACAGACTGAGGAGTCGGGGGAAAAGGAGGCTGATAAGGACAGGTGAGTAAAACAGATGCTTACAATATAAAATGGTATGGCAGCTCTGACCGGTTTGGCTCAGTGGATAGAGCATCAGTTTGCAGACTGAAAGGTCCCCAATTCGATTCTGGTCAAGGGCATATACCTTGGTTGTGGGCACATCCCCAGTAGGAGGTGTACAGGAGGCAGCTGATCTATGTTTCTCTCTCATCGATGTTTCTAGCTCTCTATCTCTCTCCTTTCCTCTCTGTAAAAAATCAATAAAATATATTTTTAAAAATAATAATAAAATAAAATAAAATGGTATGGCAATATAAAAGGGGAGCATAAACTCTGACCAGGGCTGGCAGAGAGACTAGAGATCTCCAGAAAGGCGACTTTGAGTTGAGCCTTGAATGGTGAATAGGAGTGCTCAAGGTGAAAACGATTTAAAAACTTGAACTGAAGTTTGGAAATAATCCATTTTTTGAAACACCCCATTCCCCCAATTGCACTAGATCACATGTTACTCTATGTGAGTCAAAACTATATAAGTGAACATCTGGCAGCTTTTTAAAAATTCATTTATTTTTTAATCCTCACCTGAGGGCATGCCGAGAGAGAGAGAGAGAGAGAGAGAGAGAGAGAGAGAGAGAGAGAGAGAGAGAGAGAGAGATCAGCTATCTTCTGTATGCCTCCCAACTGGGGATCAAACCCACAACCCAGATATGTGCATGACTGGGAATTGAATCCTCAACTTTTTGGTGTATGGGATGATGCTCCAACCAACTGAGCCTCCTGGCTAGGACATGGCAGCTTTTATTGTCAAAGTTTAATGTTGAATCAACTTTGAAACTTAATCAGGTGTCTATATCAGGCAGGTAATCCACATATTAGAATTACAAGTTTTTATTCAATGCAGTGTAGAGTGAAATGATTTCAGTTTAGGAAAAAGGTACCACGAAAACAAGACATCCTACAGGCTTCCTATGAGTCAGGATTCTAACTTGGTAATATTTATCTATTTTTATTTTATTTTTTTAAAGAAATATATTTTATTGATTTTTTACAGAGCGGAAGGGAGAGAGATAACATCGATGAGAGAGAGAGACATCGATCAGCTGCCTCTTGCACGCCCCCTACTGGGGATGTGCCCGCAGCCAAGGTATATGCCCTTGCCGGAATCGAACCCGGGACCCTTCAGTACGAAGTCCAACGCTCTAGCCACTGAGCCAAACCAGTCTCGGCTAACTTGGTAATATTTAGGCAACAACTTTTTTGTTAACATTTTATAAATCTAATGGAAGAAAATTGACATTAACAGCCACAATATGCATTTAACCCATTGTCTTTTATTGTCCAGTACTCTTTGCAGTTTCTCCTTAAATCCTTCTTGAAAAATTTTGAGTGTTATCATAAGATCATGCTATTTGACAGAAATTCCTATGGAATAAGACTTTAAAAGAAGCCACTTAGATACGCAAATTCCCTACTGTTGTAGGAAAATCCATAGGCAACAAAATGCCAACCCCTAGCAGAACTAAGAGCAAAACACAGAGTAAAGTGTTTCAAATCTCAGAAGTATTCTGCTTTTCATTCTGTATTATAATCTCTTCACCGGTTATTGGAGAAGATTGACTGCTCCATTTTTCCTTTTTAATCTGGTTTTCATGTGCTCGGAAACAAATAAAGTAACACAAAGGAATTTTCCAATAACATCTGACTAATGAATTAAAAAGTGCTATTTGGTGCCTTGTGAACATTTTAAAATACTGTAAGCCTTTTTCCTCATTAATATATTCCCAAAACCTAACCAAAAAAAAAAGTCACTGCAGAAGCATGAAATATGATAACTAATAAGAACAAATATAATCATTTTCTTTATAATACAGCAACCTTGAGTGACACATGTAAATAGCTCCAATATATTCATTTAATATTACTGATAATTAACGTGAGCAATAAATTAGAATTGCCTTTATCAGTCAGAGTTGTAAAGCTCTGCAACAGCCTAGACTAGAGATTACTGGAGAAGCTGATACCTGGGTGAAGACTGTGCCCAGCCTGCTGGTGATAAAGAAGTGTCAGGAGTTTTAATTCCATAAATAGAATGTTTTTAAGCACCAGACTTCATAAAAATTTAGCTGAATTAATTAGTAAATGTTTTCATAAATCCTTTTATTCCATACAGGACTAAATACTTTTTCTCATTTGCAACTGTGGGAATATATGATTGCCCTAATTTTGAAACTCAAACAAGCCCCACAAAAATGCACTGGTAGTGATTTTTATAGCAATTTTACCCCATTATATAAATTGGTAATCTGTTCAGTATACTTTGCCCTTTTTTCTAGAGATTATCAGAAAAATAAACAAGTTATTTAGCTTAGCAAAAGATGCTAAACACACACACACACACATCATCTCATAACTCTCTTTGAAAACCTTCTCTCTTATTCTCAAAATAATATGAATTTCAGAACAATTCTGAAATGAAGTAAAATAGGTGGGAATTAACTGACCTTGTGACATATATAAAAGATATCTAAAGTTGTATTTTATACAACCTAAACTGACAAAAATGGTAACATCTGGACAGTATTAGACTATATGACTTTCTTTTTTTTTTTCCCATGGAACAGTTGAGGACACATTCTTTCATTTATTGTAAATTGTGAGTATACGACGCAAATAGACCTTTCAACTATTTAATACTTATCTACACACCCTTTACCAAAATGTAGCATTCTCACTTTATAAATGAAAGGTTCAAGTCGGGTATGGGTCCAAAAGGCCTCTTGCTTCCTCAGGGAAGTTTGCAGAAGACCCCAGGCCTTGATACCCTAACTCCTAGAACCTGTTACAGAGGTTTTGGAATTACGTAGGGAAATACAGATGCCAAAGGACCTACACTCAGACCAGAAAACGAAGGTACTTGGATATTTTAATGAACTTCCCTCCAAGTAGCTTCAAGCTACCAGGACACAGGCCCCACCAACACCCTTAATCTTCTCCTTGGCTCTTCTGCTGAAGAACTTGGCCTTCACAATGACAGGCTGCTTTGGGAGCTTTCCCTTCCCCAGAACTTTGTAGTAGCCCGATTGCATCACATCAATGATAGGAGCAACTCCAGTCTTGCTTTTGGCAGCATTTACTCGGGTCTGCTCACTGACCAGGGTCCACAGTTTATCAAGGTTGACAGTTGGGCAGAAACTCTGGTTCCTCTTTAAGTGGTAATGCCTCATACCAACTTTCCCAAAGTAACCTGGGTGATATTTGTCGAAGTTGATCCTGTGATGATGCAAGCCACCAGCATTACCGCGGCTCCCGGGGTGCTTCCTGTGCTTGCCGATGCGGCCATGGCCGTGGCTCACGTGGCCCCGAAGTTTTCGGGTCTCCCTGAGTCTGGATGGCATGTCGGTGGCCGAGCTGCAAAAAAAAAAAGCTAGAATATGTGACTTTCAATAGGTGCCCAGTAACTGCTTGCTGAATAAAGTAAGTCCAGTGGAATTTTTTTTAAGTAACATGAATGAAGAGGTAAAAGAGTTTTGCATAGACATCACTTATTATTTCTTTGGGAAAACTAATGTTTTAGAAGTTTGCAATTTTAATATCATGATAATCCAAATACTTCTTTTCCTTCCTCTGAAACTGCCTTAATTCAGGCCATCATCACTTCACTCCTCAATGCCTGAAACCGTCTAATTGGTCTGCCAATCCTATTTCTTTCTTCCTATTTCCTCCCTCCTATGCCTACTGATTTTCATTTTATAACCTGAGTGACCTTTCTAAAACCTTTCCATATCCCCCCATTCCCTCAGGATAAAGCCCAAAGCATTCAAGCTACTTCAGGGTGTGCCCACAGCCAATCGCTATAGCCTATTTCATCTCCACAATTCAACCTCTGGCAGTTGGTGCTCCAGCCACAGTATTAACTCTGTGCATGTTTTCTACATACCATGTTCTCACCCCAGGACCTTTGCACATGCTGTTCTTACTGTTGGAAAGCTTTACACCCTCCCCACTCTTGTTTTCATCCTTTTATCAGGCTTACTTCTACTTATTTGTAAGGGTTTAGTTGAGACATTATCTTCTCATAAGCCTTCCCTGACAGCCCCTCTACCTTTCTCAAGACTAGATTAGTGTTGTGCCACTCTGTGCTGTCATTTAGCTTATGACTCAAAATAGTGGCTTGTTACTAACTCTTAATAAATTTCTTGAGCACCTAACATGATGTTCAGCACATAGCAGTTATTCAATTAGTATTCGGTAAATAAATTAGGGAAACATTCCAAAACTAAATGATCCACTTTGATGAGCTTGATCTAATAATAATTAACATTATAAATGATAATACAGTGGGGGGAGGAGTGTACCAAAAGTTAAGAGGCCTGAATCATCACACTAGCTTTCTAATTATCTCTAAATGATTTCTCTGCACCTCAATTTAATTTGCAAAATAGGTATAATATCTACCCTCCTATGCCACAATGTTATTTAAAAGGCTCAGGTAAGTGAAAGCATTTTGGAAAATATAAAGTACTAGTCATGCAAGATATTATTGTCATTATCATTATCACTCAACGCCTAAATTCACTTTGTCACATTCCTGCTCAAAAGCCCCCAGTCTCTCTACTAGCTCACTCCCCCACCACAACTGGGGATCAATCCCATTGTCATTGTCATTTCTGTGTTTTGGTTGGGTTTTCCTGCCTGGCAGCCTCTCTGGTTTTGCTCCAGGGGAACTTCTCTTTCCTCAATCTTGGACCATGTGCTCTGGGTGAAGCTCACTCTGTCTCCAGGAACCCAAATATGAAGGCTGTAACTCTAATGAAGCTAATGAACACCCTGAGTTCTCATAGCCAATGGACGTGGTGTGTGGGCCTCCCTAAGCCATGACTAAGCCAGTCCACTCAGGGTGAAGCTCAGAACCTGGGCAGGGAGTGCGGGAGGGAGCAAGGATGGCCATGCTCACCTGCTGGGTCAGCCAGGCAGCAAATAGCCTCAGGGGTTGCTGGCAGTCATCTTGCAACAACAAGGGAAGCCTTCTAGGGGTGGCAGACAGAGCCATGACAGTATCTGGTCCTGGGGCCATTCTTGGGCACTGGTTCAGATCTCACCTGCCACTAGCACTGCCCAGCATTGGCGATAATTAGGAAGATGGAGTTCTGCATCTTGACACTGAATGGGACATCTCTGAATTTCTCCTCCCAGAAAAATGGATTTTCAAAAGTCCTTTACTTACTTATAATAAGGCTTTGGAAAAGACGTAAAATTTAAATCCATATTCGACCAATGCTTACAGAGCATTGAGGTCAAGTTTATACAAACAGTAGTGAGATCTTTATGAGTAAAGGGTTTTATTAATTCAAAGTATTATCATAAGTAGAATTACCATCATTGATTTGATTACTCACCTTTTAGTTCCGCTGCAGGTCTCCAATGTTATTAAAATAGGAGGTTAATGCATTGGAAAATCATTTATTTTCTATAAAGTCAGTATCCAAGAGGGGGGGATAAAGTCCATGTGATCTAGGAAAATCAACCTTAAGGAGCATTTTATTGTTACATTTCCAGCCTGACTTTTCTCTCTAAACCCTTCAGAATGTTTTTGGCTTTATACTTTTGGTAAGAATCAGGCTAACGTAAGCTTGTCAGGATTGCTTTCTTCAGAAGTAAGCAGTTAGATCAGGAAATAAACCACAAAAATTCCTTAATTGCTAGTCATCTAAGTAAGGTCTTATATTTTGGCTGAAAAAATATATCAAAGGAAAGAAATACCTAGCAATCTTTTTCTAAGTGTGTGTCGGGTTTTTTCCACACAGGCTAAGAAAAACACCCCACCCAGCAAAGGGGTCAAAGGATAGTTCTTCAAACCTGCCTATATAGAATTAGCCATGTAAGCCTTGTCCACATTAGCACTAAGCTAACAAGGCTGGGGAGTGACTTAACTCGTATCACTTTGTCAATGCGTTCACTTAATATTAATCTTGTGTTTTAGAAATTGGTCTGAACAAAATTATATTGGAATTGCTGCCTCCAGAAAGGCTACCCCATGTCTCAGGAGCATCTTAAATTATTTATTATACTAATCTAGTATTATTTAAATAACATAGTATTTATTTAGAGCTTATAATAAGTTTGTTTATAATGAATTTGCATTTACAGTATGTTAATGTAGTATTAGATGGTTGGCCGTGGGCCATCTCTCCTGTGTGTTCTTGGTATGGACACAGCTGTCTAGTTCCTAGTCTTACACAGGAAAAATCTCTTAGAGAATTTCACATAAGTAGTTGTATTTCATGAATTCATGGTTCAGACACAATTATTAATAGTGTTAATCTATTAACAAATGGAGACTAAAAATGATAATGAAGTTCCGATTTATGACTTTCTCCTTGCCAGGAACTATATTGGAAGGTAAAAATATACTTTATATTTCTCATAACCACTCTGCAAGGTAAGTTTTCTTAAACTGATTTGAAGAAGAAGAAATTGAGGGTTGGAGAGGTTAAGGGATTTTCCAAAGTGTTAAGGTTTGAATGAGAATATCTTTATACAGCAAGAATAATATAGCCACACAGCTGTCCCTTCTGGTTGAGCAACACACAGAATTTAGCTTTTCTGCTTTTCCGGGCTTGTTCTTCTTTGTTTTCCTTTTATAATATGTGTAATGATATGCATGTAGATGAGTGAAAAATTAGTATAGTAACTCAATATTGGTATAGAATTTAAAATTAGCCTAGAATTTCAAGCCAACTTTCAGGGGAATTATTGATAAACCTGGGACTTGAAGATAAAGCTTCCAGAATAAAAGGCACCTCCCTTTTCTAGGTTTCCAGCTGCAAAGCTGAAGTTTGAGTGGCTCAAGAGGGCATGGGAATCATCTGGTCCACACAGCTGCTCCTCCGAGATGGAGCACATCACCTGGTGACAGGTATTCTGTGATAACCATTGGTGAGTGGTATGGGACAGGATTTCTGTCTATGCTGCATAAATTTTGGGTTGTGTGCTCAATCATGTTGCTCATAATCCAACCCAGTAATTGTAGAATTAGGGATGGTCAAGGCCTTGACTTGCCTGTCCACTGAACGTCTGCCACTGGAGGAACATACTAGGAGGCATATAAAGGCAACAATTCAACAACATCATCTCCAGCTTAGTACTGCGTGTTCTAACGGGCAGCGTGGCCTGGGAAACTTTTGAAGGGCTAGGATGTCAGCATCTTTGAGCTGCTTCCCTTTTTGCTTGAAATTCTTAGGGACAGAGTATTTGCCATTCTGTGTGACCATGCTGCTGTCAGTCGGCCAGTGGTCAATAGACAAGCATCAACCACCTCCAGGAAAAGCCTCTTCTGAGGAAAATATCTTCCTTCCAGTTTTCTCACCTCTGTTTCGGTGCAAACACTTGGTAAGCATTCCTAACAAAGGTAGCTTCCCATATGAATAATATCTCCAACTCACAGCAAGATAGAGTTTTTTAATGGCCTTCCTACCAGGACACTTGGTGTTGGCGCTCTGGCATTTATTGATGAAGTATGCCTTGTAAATAAAACCATCATATAAATAAATATTATGCAATCTGCTAACAGAGAGACCTAAGGAGATGAGTTTATTTTCTAAAACTTTTCAGTCAAGGTAATGGAAAAGTTGAAGATCACAAACCCTCCATCATCACATTAATTTAAACCGAGACAGGATTGCAGTATGCTGCAAGTCCAAGGAATCTCAGGGATCTTGCCATCATCAGCCTGGACATCATGACCCAGAGAGGATGAGGTGTCCTTCTCTGCCCAACTTGAAGTGGAGCAGGAGAAAGACTACCCTACGTCCTTCACCCACCAATCAGAACTCCTCTGCTTTTATATGTTGTGATTCTGCATTGGATTTATTGACCTACACAGGTTTTGCTGCCTCTTAAGAAAGACTTAGAATTAAACATTTGATTTGCACTCATGATAAGTATGGCACCTAATTTTGTAAGTGGGACAACTGAAACCCCACAAGAAGAGGTGACTTACCTGCGGGTCTCCCCACTAATAAATGACAGAGGTTTCCTGACTTTATATGCTACTTTCCACCAGACAATTTGACCCATCATTATGCTCCTGAAACATTTTTTGTGTGTCTTTTCTTAATTTATTTTTTCCAGTTTTATGATATATAACTGACACACTAATGATTTGACTTACATATATTGTGAAATGGTTACCATATGAAATTTAGTTAGCATTCATCATTTTCCATGGTGTATCTCCTGGCACTCATAGGCTACATTTTGATATGAAGCATAAACATACTAAGGGATCCTAAGAGCAACCTCCCCAAAGCTTGAAGGCTCCTACTCATTTTGCAGTGTTAAAAGTAATCCAAGGCAATGTTCCTGGTTATAGCAGTTGCCTCTGACACAGTCTTTGACTGAGGACCACACATGCAGTCGTTCAAATTCAATGACAGGAAGGAAAAGTGTGTCCTGCTTTTTGCACAACTGGGTCATGGAGATAGGATTTACAACAGCACCTTGTGATAAATGGCTATTTATATCTTGGAATTCATTTTGAAGGGACAAATCCTTGAAGAGCACAGTGCTAGACACCCTTTGGATCATTATCTCTGTCACACCAACCCAAATGAACATGTTGCTGATCTCAGAACCCACACACCAACCTTTTTCTTTTTCTTTCATAATGCCATTTTCTTGTGATCTTGTCTGAATCTTCGAGGCTCAGGTTTCCCACATCCCACCCTTCCTGAACTCTTCCTTACCCTTCCAGACTGTTCTCACTATGTGCCACTCAGGTTGTTTACCACTTTTTAGTGACAAAAGTAAAAATAACAATTAACATGTATTTAGCATCTACTATGTCCCAGAGACAATAACTCTTCTAAGTAGGCATTATCCTTATTTTGTACATGAGAAAATGAAATTCAGTGCAAACAAGAAATGTTGCCAAGATAATGACAGAATGGCTATTTGAACCCAGAATTCTATAGCCTGAGCTCATACCCCTCAGGCTGTACATCCTTCTCTCTTCTGAGTTATAAGCTGTCTGAAGATGTAATCAATTTCTCATGTCCTATCACCAAGATTTCTCATACAGCTTTGAACAGAATGTGAGCTCCAGAGACATTTGCTAACATTGGCCTGATAATCCTCGTCACATCACCTTCTGGAGTTAAGGGGTGTGGACAGAATACTGCAGTCCATGCAAGGCTAAGCCAGCTTGCTCAGAGCATTAGAGCAGGGCCAGGAAAATGCATATCATATGTTCTTCCTGATGAAAAAAATGTCCAATGTTGTCAATTATGTTTTCTATTCTGAATGCCTCCTAAGTCTTAGTTTTCAAGGTACTAACTAATAGGAAGTGTATGGTGTTCAGTAAGGTTGTGTCATAAGAGTCAACCACATTCTGTAACACACAAAATCCTTTAGCACAGGAAACCACTGGCTAAAGTCGCATGTGCGTAAGCACGCGTGCGCGCGCGCACGCGCGCACACACACACACACACACACACACACACTCGCGCGCATTTGGCTCTTTCTGCTGTGTCTGCAGCAGCTTGGCAGTTCTAATATCAGTTGGATTAGAGCTGATCTACACTGATTGCTCACACCTGCAATTCAAACTAACCCCTGTTCCGCTTTGTGCAATCAGCCATGCCCAGGTAAGACCATCAGCTTCCCAAATGACAGGCAAACAGAGACCCACCTGACAGGTCTGACCAGACACCTGTGAGATCTGCAAAGTGGGAAGGAAGGGGGGAGGGGAAGGTGGAATTACAAAATTAAAGAACCAAATGTAAATGGTAAAGGAATGAGTGCTTCATCTACTTCTCAGAAAGATTAGAAGCTTTGTAGATGAAAACATCAAAGGTCCCCAGCTAATAAGTACAGAGCAGTAACTGGTGATGGAATTTTTACAGGCACTAAGATCTGATATTCATGTTTCTATTTGTAGGAAGCTTTAGTTAGAGAAGTTAGATACACCTTAGATGATCAAAAGTGCCAAATATGAAAAAGAAACCAAGATGGTGGCATAGGTAAACACCTAGGCTTTTGCCAAGCACAACAATTTCAAGAATACAACTAAAAGACAAAATGGACATTGTCCAGAACCACGGGAAGGCTGGCTGACTGGAAGTTCTGAAACTAGAGGGACACAGAAGTGCATACAGATAATGAGAGCCTCTGCAAAGCCTAAGTAAGGTAGGAGAATCGTGCATGCACAGAGCCGGAGAAGAGGGGTGTCTGAATGCCTGGCAGGGGTGCTCTAGCAGAAAGGAGACAAAAACTCCAGGTTGCGCTGAACCCAGTTTGGTTTGCACTCAAAACATGGGGACCCAGGCCCTTACGAGGAGAATCTGGACTGCGGACGGAATCCCAGGGGAAGAACCAAAGGCAGACCTCCAGAGACGTACATGCAAGTGCACTCAGAGAGGATGAACTGGGCCACTGGCAGTGTCTGGCAGGAGAAAGGAGCTCCAGGCAGCGCTGTAAAGCAGAATCTTGGGGGAACAGCCAGAGGCGGAGCTCCGGGGGTGGGCAGGAGTGTTCACAGTGAGAGCAATCTGTTGACTGTGTGGCTGGCATCTGGTGGAAGGGAGAAAGGAGTTACGACTGCGAGAACCCAGGTCCAGGCGAAAATCTGAGATTCTGGATTCACTGGGGAATGGACAGTCTAGCAGCAGGCAAAACTTGAGGGCGCCTTTCTCCCAGAGGTGCTTGCAGTAATTGCCTGTTGAGGCTAGGACCCAGTGACCTCGAGGGCCAGGGCTGACTGGAATACAAGGCTGTTGACTTCACCCTGAAACTCCACCCCACCCAGAAACTCCACCCCATCCAAACTGAGTGCAGAGACTTTGGCAAATTTGCAAGTCTTGACTCATAAGGCTGTCTCCCAGCTTGCACACAGCTGATCCTCACAGCCAGTTGGCCTGGAGGTCAATTTTTCCTAGTGATACCAACAACAATCAAGACTTATCTGCAACAAGACTGTACACATAGTCCACAAAGGGGTGTGCCAAGAGTGTGGACTTCAGGTAATAGGGGAAGCTGAGATACCTAGCACACAAAGCTAACCTACCAACTCAGGGAAGCAGCAAAAATGCAGAGAGAAAGAAACAGATCACAAATGAAAGAAATGGAGGAAAACAAACGACTGGATATAGAGTTCAAAACCACAGTTATAAGGTTTTTCAAGAGGCTCCTATAAAAGGCTGATAAGTTTAGCAAGACCCTCAAGGATATGAGTGAGACCCTTGAGGATATGAAAAGGGACCAACTAGAAATTAAACATACACTGACTGAAATAAAAAATATTTTACAGAAACCCAACAGCAGACTAGAGGAATGCAAGAATCAAGTCAAAGATTTGAAATACCAAGAGGCAAAAACACTCAACCAGAAAAGAAAAAAGAATCCAAAAATTTGAGGATAGGGTAAGAAGCCTCTGGGACAAAGTGAACCAACATCAGAATTATGGGGGTGCCAGAAGAGAGCAAGATACTAAAAACCTATTTGAAGAAATAATGACTGAAAACTTCCCCCACCTGGTGAAAGAAATAGATTTACAAGTCCAGGAAGCCCACAGAACCCCAAACAAAAGGAATCCAAAGAGGACCACACCAAGACACATCATAATTAAAATGCCAAGAGCAAAAGACAAAAAGAGAATATTAAAAGCAGCAAGAGAAAAACACTTAATTACCTATAAGGGAGCACCTATGCGATTGTCAACTGATTTCTCAATAGAAACTATGCTGGCTAGACGGGAGCTGCAAGTAATTTTCAAAGTGATGAATAGCAAGAACCTACAACCAAGATTACTCTCCCTAGCGAAGCTATCATTCAGAATTGAAGGTCAGATAAAAAGATTAACAGATAAGAAGAAACTAAATGAGTTCATCCACACCAAACCAGTATTATATGAAACGCTGAAAGGTATTCTTTAAGAAGAAAAGAGGAGAAAAAGATGACTGCTTCAAGCTAGAACATGAATGGAATTGGAGAGCATTATGCTAAGTGAAATAAGCCAGTCAAAGAAATCTAAGTATCACATGATCTCACTCATTTATGGAATATAATGAACGACATAAACTGGTAAACAAAAATAGATCCAGAGACAGAGAAGCATTGACTGTCAAACCTCAGAGGGATAGTAGGGAGGGTGGGGTAAGGGGAAGAGATCAACCAAATGACTTGCATGTTTACATATAAGCCTAATTAATGGACATGGACACCATGGGGGTGAGGGCATAAGTGGTGACAGGGGGAAGGGGGATTGGAAGAGGTAATGGGTGATGAGGACACATATGTATTACCTTAATCAATAAAGAAATTTTTAAAAAGTGCCAAACATAATTGTGCTTTGATTTCCAGTGTTGCCTCCTACCTGCGAGCTCCAGAGACATTTGCTAACATTTGCCTGATAATCCTCATCACATCCCCTTCCGGAGTTAAGGGGTGTGGACAGAATACTGCAGTCCACACAGGGCTAAGCCAGCTTGCTCAGAGCATTAGAGCAGGGCCAGGAAAATACATATCATATGTTCTTCCTGATTTAAAAAGTCCAATGTT
Source organism: Antrozous pallidus (assembly GCA_027563665.1). Classification (NCBI taxonomy): domain Eukaryota; kingdom Metazoa; phylum Chordata; class Mammalia; order Chiroptera; family Vespertilionidae; genus Antrozous; species Antrozous pallidus. Next base: position 42,210,429 of record CM050514.1, on the reverse strand, counting down.
ATCAATTATGTTTTCTATTCTGAATGTCTCCTAAGTCTTCATTTTCAAGGTACTAACTAGTAGGAAGTGTTTGGTGTACATATACATAAATACATGTATGCAGGAATGTATGTGTCCATATATGTTGGATTTTTTTTTAATGTCACAGAAGTAAAAGCCATGTCCCCATTCATCACATTCCCCTCATCCATGGTAATCCATATTACTGTCTCAAGGAAACAGTAGTTAAATCCTGAGTAACTGGCATAGTTCCAGTATTAACCATAAATAATTGGATTTTTTAACTTATTTCCTTCTTTGGGAAAAGAAGCCCCTTAACTTTTCTAAGTGTTAGATTTTTGCAATATAAACATTTCACTGAATTTATTCAAGCTATATGACGTGTTTTTCAAAGTTTAAATAAAGAAATATCAGAAAGGCGAAGGTGAAGACCTTGAGTTTAAAGGTATTATTTTCTAAACAGATCCAAATGCAAGAGAAATCCATCACAATATTTTCCATAGTGAGTCATCATTTTTTCTGCTGCTGCTGCTACTTATTAAAGCATTGATCCAGTGAAATTTATTATTTTTAAAATATATTCTTATTGATTTCAGAGTGAGTAGGGGAGAGGGAGAGAGAGAGAAACATCAATGATTAGAGAGAATTGTTGGTTGGCTGCCTCTTGCATGTCCTGCACTGGGGACCAAGCCCATAACCCAGGCAGGTGCCCTAACCGGGAATTGAACTGTGGCCTCCTGGTTCATAAGTCAATGCTCAAGGACTGAGTCACACTAGCTAGATGTGAAATTTACTTTTAATTCAAAGTTTTATTTGGAGCTTGTTGACACCTACAAGCTTATAAACATAAAGGCTCTGATTTCTTAGGACACGTTAGTGACAACATGAGGCAGCTGTCCTAGAAGTGACTTCCACTCCCCTCCCCCAGGCCTCCCCAAAAAATCCTTCCACAGACTTTCATTCATGATACAACAAATAATCAGGATCTCTTTGTGTCTTTTCTGTTTTTCCCTTCTGAGCATTTGTATACCCTCCCTTATGACATTTGTGAAGTGTTATTATTATATTAGTCAGATAGTCAATGTTGGCTCAAGGAAATATATTTGAACTTGAGTGGTTTCAAGTTCCACTGAGAATGCTAAAGGTTGGCTCTAAGATATCACAGTCCTGGCCGAGCCCCAAGCCAATCCTGATGATGTGTATAAACTGCTTTGGGGTTGAAGTGTTTGTCTCAACCTGAGAGAATAAAATCTAGGCTTTAATCACACCAGACAAAATGATTGGGTAAAATGCCCGAAAACTGAGTTTCCGTGGCTATCCCCTTCCTCTGACATACCTGTTTCTACTAAGCAGAGGAAGCAAAGAGGCTTGGGAGCCAAACCACCAACCTGGCACAATATGACAGAAGAAGCCGCTGGAAAATCAGGCACGTCACCTTCCCATACTCTGTCTCCCCGACACACACACTTTTTTTTTTTTTTTGCCCCTGGGTCATTTCAGGAAAGAACAACTCAAAATTACCACTAGTCACTACATGTATTTAGCAACCATATGTCAGACACCAAAATAGATGCCTTACACGAGACCTCATTTAATGTCAAACAGTTGCATAGAGACATGGTTAAGAACAATGGGCTCTGGTTCTGAGACTGCCTGTTCAAATTCTGCATCTTTTGTTTCTTAGTTGTTTAACCTTAAGAAAACTCTCCATGTCTCAATTACCTCTTCTCTGATAGCAAATCCTTCTTCATGAGTTTTCTATGAAAATTAATGACATAATGCTGACGACATGACAGTATAGTGTCTGGATGGCAAATAGTAAGTGCTCATTATGGATATTATTATCACAACAATCTTGTGAGGTAAGTGATATTAGCACCATTTCATAGATGAAAAGACTGAGACCCAGACTGGATTAATTTGATGGTTCTCCAAGTCTGGTTCCTGGAAACTTGCTAGAAATGCAAAATCTTACAAGTTACTGAATCAGAAACTTTAGTACAAGCCCCTGTAATCTGTGTATTTATAGCTCTTTAGGGGGTTCTAATGCATGTTCATATTTAAAAATTACTGGGTAAATCAACTTGCTGAAAGGTACACAGCTTTGAAGCAATGAAACCAAGATTTAAAAGCCTGGTTTAAAAGCTTATGTCCTTTCCACTAGACATGCTATAAACTTAGTCCCAGACCAGAATTGTGTGTTTCCCTCATGGTTTTGGCCATGCATTACTGAGATAACTGTCCTTCTTTCTTCATGCTCTCAAACACAGTTTCTATGTTGTCAATGCAGTAACTCCTTCCTTAATTCTGCATTGAAAAACTTCTGTTTCCTTTTCCCAACTCCAGGCTTTCACACAGCAATAAAATCCTAGAAGTGATGAGAGCTGGCATGAAACTGTGATCAGAAAAACTAATTCTTTTTACTGGTGACATTTTCAACCAGAATTTTTAGGTGTGTGAATGAGATTAAAAATGAGGTGACTGGTAAACAATTTTTGCTCTCTTCTCCCAAATTCAGGAGGATGCAAGACTGCAAACTTATAAGTGGGTTGTTCTCCCTCTCAACTTTGCTAGGCCCAGGACAGGTGACAAGTATGGAGGTAGAGACATCAAAATCAAGACCAGTACTAGGCACTGCAGACAGCTGGACTCAATCCATATCTGTCGTTTCTATGCTGAAGTCAGAGAACTGAGATCAGACAGTATCTTTTGAGAAGAAAGTTGTATTAGTAAGTAGAACTAGAATTTGGATCAACTTTGTGCTATGCCTCCTAAGGGGAATAAAACCCTGATCTTTGAATCATCATTCTGTCTCATCTCCTTCATTGGAAACAATGTCTCCACTAATGCCAACTCCATTTTCTGGACAACACCACTCTTTATTGATTTGACATACAGTAGAAGCTGGATTCTCTCTTTGTAGAAAGTTTCAAGGTGAAATATACAAGGTACAACAAACTCACATTACCTTTTTATTCAAAGTTTCCATCACCACCTCCATTTCTCCATGAGTCATTGTCTTTCCAATGTACCATTTTCCTTTCCCTAAATTCATATTCCTTGAAACCATCAAATGATGTCCTGAGTCTGCCAAGGATAGCAGCCCATGGTCCAGTCTGTAAAACAGATACCAAGGTCCCTTCACACAGGAAAGGCCAAGTTCTTCACCTTTCTTCTTGCTGACTTCCTTCTGCCATCTCAACAGCCAAATTTGCCAATTTAGAAAAATCAGATTCTGTTGGGGCTGAAATTTAATACTCTTGCCAGAAGAGTTTGAACGGATAGTAAGAACCATCTTCCAGGTGAAAGATCTTATAAATAAACCACCCCAATACACAGTGTGCTCTAGACCAGCCTCTACTCTGTCAGGCATTCCTTCTCGACATGGGGGCAACACAAGTGAATTGACATGAAGGACAAATCCTACTGTAGGGCACAGAGAGTACCACCATGTTCCTTTATGTTTACAGCTGGCAGATGGTGCTAGTGTCATTTTTAATTCAACCATCAATAATGCTGAAATTGCTGATACAAATGTTGGTTTGACATACAGCAGGAGAGGCTCCTGGTGTTTTGGTGGGTGGAAGAATCGGGGCATGATGAGTAAGTATGCAATATACACGCTTTGGGATAGAGTCCCCAAGAGCAAACTGCTTGCCTTCAGTGGAGGAGACATCCTCACCTTCCTGAAGCCTGACTGTGTGCTCCGCTAGAAACCAAGCAGACTATAGGCCTCCAGACCTGTTATTGCTGCATGTTCACATATAGAACTCTAGAGGCAAATCTAACTAAGTGTTTCCTCTGGGATGAAGGGAGGGAGGCAAGGAGTGAAGGTGTATGTGGTTATCGGGCCAGCTGCCAGCATTGCTGAAAATATTTCTACTGCCAACCCAGGTGAGAGCTGAAGCCAGAGAGTGTTTGTTTTTAATCGTGTTCATGTTACCAGGCAGCCTATAAAAAAGTAAAATGCCTACAGTTGATTAATTAAGGTCCTTTCTGTGATATTCTAGTAAAAAGTAAAGGTGCTTTGAATTTAAGAATAGCTAATAAAATTCAATCCTTTAAGACAAATAAAATTCAGTCTTTATTCAGCTTTCAGGATACAAGAAATGCAAAAATTAACTGCTACTTGTTCACCAATAACTAAGCCAAAACTTCCTACTGATCTTTTCTCAAAGCCTTACCTTGAGAGAAGTAACTATCCCCCTCAAAAAACTACTATAGACATGTCTTACTCCCAGAGTCCATATATCTTGCCAATTAATGTAAGCAAAGAGTCTTATCTACTTTATCCTCCTCCTCTACTTGCTACACAGGGCCTTCTTTTGTTACTAAAGTATTCCTGAATAGAAATGTCTCTTCTGTGACCTTACAAAATTCAGATGTGCTGTTATGTTCTAGTCTCACAGTGACTGTCCCCAGATTTGAGGTGTCCTATTTCTTGTTTAGTTGAGACTTTCTGTCTTCCTTACAAAGCTGATTAATCTCGGGTGCCTGGAGTGAAGGCCAGGAGGCCATGTAATATTAAGGCACCAAGAAAACTTCAATAAGTGGTTTAATGTATTTGCAGGGCCTAAAATTAGAACAGCTACTTTTGCCCTTGGTTTGACAGCCTATTTTTGTGCTACAACTTACAGTTCTTCTCTGACAACTTGAGTTAATTTCTACTCTGAAAAAAGTCAGAAGCAAAGGAGCTAAGGTAAAGCTATGGGCTGATATAGATCCGGGTAGGCAGAAATGCAATGGTAAAGCAAGGCAGAATCTCCTCCTGGCTGTTTCCAGTGACCGAGGTGTCGCTGGATTCTGAGCATCCTTGCAACAGCAGCTGAAGTACTGAAGATATGTGGAGACATGGCCTTCAGTTGTGAGAGTGGGTAGAGGTTCAGGAGTGGACCTCTCACATGTAGGATTAAAAAAACAAGATCTGTGATGACCAGTAAGCTTTTCCTCCTGCCAGGGCTAGTTAATATGCTACAACCTTCCTAGCACCCTGAAAATAAGGCACTTTCCCTGGAATGTGCATTATAGGTACTGTCTTTTGCATATACAAAAAAAAACTTGTTTGTTTATACCACTCAACATTACAAGTATTTTGAAAATGTTTATTTTTTAATTAGATACAAGTTTTATTTTTAAATATATCATGTATAATTCATGTATAAATGTATATGTAAGCTCTTTTCTGTTGCACCATAATAGTTGGCAGGAGAGGGCAGTTAGGGGCAATTGGGCTGGCAGGGGAGCAGTGAGATGTCTATCAGGCTGGCAGGGGAGTGGTTAGGGGGTGATCAGGCTGGCAGGCAGAAGTGGTTAGGGCCAATCAGGCAGGCAGGCAGGCAAACGGGTTGGGAGCCAGCAATCCTGGATTGTAAGAGGAATGTCTGACTGCCCGTTTAGGCCCTATCCCACTGAGATCAGGCCTAAATGGGCAGTCGGACATCCCTCAAGAGGTCCCAGATTGGAGAAGGTGAAGGCTGGGCTGAGGGATACACACACCTCCCCATACACAAATTTTGTGCACTGGGCATCTAGTATATTATACAAAATTTGTAACTTCTGGGAATGAGATTATATACCGTGCAGGATATTTTTCTACTTCTGTTCATTCAACCAATACTTACTATTTACTGTGTTCCAGATAATGCCCTAAGTTTTAAGAATCTGTTCGCACATATAATAGCTATACAGTTATATTCAAGGCTCAAACATGTCTACATTCAATTTTTTTATACATTTTTAGTTCTTCATAATTATCTTTTGTTATTGTTGTTTTTTTTTTTTTTTTTGTTCTTATTGTTCATACTCACCCATGGATATTTTTTTATTGATTTTTAGAGAGAGTGGAAGGGAGAGGGAGAAACACAGAAAGAGAAACATTGATATGAGAGAGTCACATTGATTGGTTACCTCCCCCCATCACCATGGAGGAGAGAGGAGCTAGAGATTGGGTTTAATCACTAATGGCCAGTGTTTTATTTTTTTAATTTGTATGAGTTGATTTGAGCTAAACTGAGATGACATATGCTGGGAGCAAGATCTCAAATGCTCCCCCAATGGCCACTAATTTAACCAATGATGTCTATGTAAGGAAGCCTTCATTAATACCCAGCAAGAGGGAGTTTGGAGCGCTTCTGGGTTGGAGAACACATGGAGTTCTGGGGAAAGTGATAGCTCTGAGGGGGCATGAAAGCCCTAAGCCCTTTTCCTGTACGTTGGCCTGTATGTCTCTTCCATCTGGCTGTTTCTGCATTAGTTATATCCTTTTACAATGAAGTGGTAATCCAATAAGTAAAGTATTTCTCTGAGTTCCGTGAACGCTCTAGCAAATTAAATTGAATCCAAGGCAGTAGCTGTGGGAACCTCTGATGTACAGCTAGTCGATCAGAAGCAAAGGTAACCACCTGGACTTACTGACCAGCCCATTGAAGTAGAGGACAGTCTCTGGGACTGAACCTGTCACCTGTGGGATCTGACACTATCTCCAGGAAGATAGCAGCAGAGACATATTGAGTTGAATCATGGGGCACCCAACTGGTTTTGGAGCTTTGCTGAGTGTGGGAGAAACCTGTACCTTGGAATTGGGTGCAGATTCTTAGGATCATACACCAAAAACAACTACACATAGTGTACTCTTATTTATAATTTGAATGAACCTGTGTCAAATATAATTTTTCTGCTAAAAATTCAAGAGATACATTTTAATGGTATCTAACCCAAATGTGTAAAAGATTATGTGAGCAATCACACACAGAAAGAAAATAACTGTGTGACTGTACACCGAGTAACATTACGCATTGTGTCACACATCAGGTTGCAATGTGTCTTCAACTTATCCTCATATTTTTCAGTCAAAAATGAAAAATGTGATTTGGCCCTCTTTTGCCACACTCTCTCCAGCTGTTACCTGCTGGATCACACTCAGAATACCTGTCTATACGCTCTCAAAGTTATCAATCAAACATAAAGGAATCAAGTCTGGGCTTGGGTTTCCTGCTTGAGCCAACAGGAAGTAAAAATTAGTTCTCTGCTATTTTGTCCTATTTAAACGTTTTTTAAAAATCACATATGTGTGAGAAGCAAAAAAATTAAAAAAAAAAAGCTTTCTTCTAAAACAATTAAGGAAACCTGCACAGTAATTAATGATTTAAAATGTAAAATAGGCACCCTGGACACTTTCTCTTTAAGGAACTCAAAGAGTAGTTTAATTTCAAATTGCATGCATCAGAGGGAAATAAACATAACCAACACATTTGCACTCAATTGAATCTAAGAATTGATGGAGAGTCCAAAGTGAGGGAATAAAAGAACCCACATTGCCTGTTTTTATTTTATTGTCGACCAGAGGAGTTTATAGTGAACCTTCTTTTTACTGGAAGTTTCTTTCAGGTCTTGCTCCTCAACAAAAGGCAGCTGACCCTTAGAAACCAAGACTAGGAAAAGAAGGTTAGTCTGCCCACATCAAGACCCACTCCCCCTGTTTTAATGTCATTTTTGTGTCTTAAAACACTTCAAGCTCTACTCCCAGCTGCTCAAACCTGGTAAGCATGAAAGACCTTAAGATCAGAGTAGTCTGGAAGCCAGATGAGTAATGTAAGACGTTGGTTCCAGGTAAGGTTCATATAGGGAGGTTACCCACAATTTGAGCTATTCTGGAACAGTCACATTCAAGTGGAAACTGTCCCATCTTTCTCTTCCCCTTCTTTCTCTTACACACACCTCCTCTCCCTTCCACATCTCCAAAGCAGTGACTGGCGAAAGAAGCAAAGGAAGGGAACTCTTCTGGTGTTCCCTTCAGCTGTGGCTTAGTGTGTGTACTGGAAGAGAGAACACCAAAACTGTCCCAGGGGATCAGAGAGCCCAGGATTTTAAAACTGGCTCAGTTCATTCACCTCTGAATAAATGACTTATCCTTCTCTGGGTCTCAGGTTTCCGATCTATTAAATGGGCATAAAATATATGCCTTTGCTGGTCTGCCACCTGGGAAGGGCTTAAATGCTGTTGGCTTCCTGTGTGTCTGGGAAGTGGTGGAGGTGGGAGTAGGGGGAAGGAGGAGACAATCCCTCTAGCCTCTCTGCTGAGGAGCACATGAGATTTGGTTGGAAAGTATGTAAGGAGGACATTCTGAGAAAAGGGAAGTGTGTGGAAGGCCATCTGTCCTGTTTATCGAAATTCCAACTTAAGGGAGACTTAGGGGAGTGTCAAAGGCAACACCCCTAATTATTCCTTGACCTTTCCAAACAAGTCTGTGCATATGCAGACCCCTGGGTGTTTACTGGAATCCTTAATGCTTAATCTTTTGAGTGTCCTTGCTTAAAGGACATTACAAACACAGGCAGACTCCCAATATTACTCGCCCCGCTGATTATATCTAAAAGATAAACTTTATCTCAAACTGCTGTGACAATAAAAGCCTAATGAGGCAGGCAACCGAGGCTGCCTGGTCCCTTTGGCCAGGCTGTCCCTTAGTTTCTCTTTCACAGCAAACATTGTGTCAAAGTATAAACCATTCATCCATCGCTCAGGGACTGCTGCTCAGCCTCAGCACCTCTCCACAAGTAAAGTACCAAGTGTATGTACCTGGTAACCCTCCAAGCAGTTACATTGCATCCAACACACTTTTTTAATGATCTCAATTAAAAATTTAAGGTAATGCCACCTTCTTTGGGAATCTCTTCATAATACTTTGAAAGGCTCTTTAAATCAGGACATCATAGAAATACCAGAGGATTTTTAAAATATATATATATTTTTTATTTCAGAGTGGAAGGGAGAGGGAGAGAGAGAGATAAAAACATCAATGATGAGAGAGAATCATTGATTGGCTGCCTCCTGCATGCTCCCTAGTGGGGATCAGCCTGCAACCTGGGCATGTGCCCTTGACTAGAATCGGACCCTGGACTCTTAAGTCCACATGCCAACATTTTACTCACTGAGCCAAATCAGCTAGGATTTTTTAAATATTGGCCAAATTTACAGTGTAGAACAAAGTATACACAATTTTAAAATAAACTTGGGTATAATGTCGAATGTATATTTTAAAAGTTATAATTTAGCCTTCACTGATTCAAAGATGGCAAAAAATAAATGAAATGAGATGAAAAACTATATAAACAATAGATGAGAGTAGCACAGAATGTAAATTAAAGTAGAACAGTATTCCCAGCAACATTTTAGCACCTTTAATTTAGACAAGTATAAATTCAAGTTTGAAGGCCCCTTCATAGATCAAGCAATCTAGCCAAATATTCAAAGCATATTTTAATTTTTGATGACCATGAGAATTAGAGTCACTGCTGCTTTCTTATTTCTCAGATCACTTTTTTAAAGTATTTTATTTAATTGTTTGTATGTATATCTACACATAAAGATAAATTTATATAAGAATCATTGTATATGCCTTTTCAGTTCTTTTTTTCTCTTACATTTTGTATGGCTTTCCTGGACCCTGCTCTTCTACCCACATCAGAACTGCCCAGCATAGTACCCAGGTTAACAACTTCACTTATAGCCTTTAATGATTTTTCCAGGCTTAAATAATCCTGTACACACACACACACACACACACACACACACACACACGTGCGCGCACACACACACACACACACACACACACACAGGATTTTTCTCTTTTCATTATTTATTTCACAAAAATAGGATCATACTTTACCCAATATCCAAGGATACCCTGGTCTATACAGATTCAGCTCAACATTTATCCATCACCTACATCTAAAACCAACAGTTCTATAATGTTTGACATACTACTGGAAAAAATAAACTAATACACTTGAGAAATACACTTTCAAGAGCAAAGTTGAAATAAATGGATTTTACAGATGTGTTTGGTTAAGCTTAGTATTTCGCACATAGCACGTTGTCAGTAAAATATTGACTTTGAAACCATTTCTAGTTGTAACTAAGCGTGTGTGTGTGTGTGTGTGTGTGTGTGTGTGTGTGTGTGTATGTATTGTTTGAAGTAATATTCTGTGTACAAGGGTAGATTTTTAGAGGTTATTAGGTTAAATGTTTAACCAGGACAAGAGCATGTTTGGGCAGGGGAGTACATATACAGTGAAGGCCAAAAGAAAGAGTGGAGACAGAGTATGATGGATCTCTGTGGGTAGATGTTTGAGTTGCTGAAGAAAAGACCAGAGGTTCCACCTCACCCTAGCACAGTGGTCAGCGAACTGCGGCTCACAAGCCACATGCAGTTCTTTGGCCCCTTAAATGTGGCTCTTCCACAAAATACCATGGCCTGGGAAAGTCTATTTTGAAGAAGTGGCATTAGAAGAAGTTTAAGTTTAAAAAATTTGGCTCTCAAAAGAAATTTCAATCATTGTACTGTTGATAATCGGCTTTGTTGACTAATGAGTTTGCCAACCACTACCCTAGCACATCAATTGTCACTCAGTCACCACGCTCTTATCTAAGGTCTATTTTGGCTTGGAGTCATGGGAAAAGCCCTCAACAGAATAATGAGCCCTCCAGTCTCCCATTCCACATGTTAAGGCTTCTTCTTAGAGCCTCCACTTCTCTCTCAGGTTCCTCATGCCCCAAAGGTCTCATCCTCATTTCCCCATTAAAACTGCTTCAAATAAAAAACCAGTGAGACATATTTACACTTAGATCATATTATAAATGAACTACAGACCCATTGCAGGAAGATTCCTGCAAGAATAGGGGCTCCTGTGGCCTGAGCAAAGCTCCCTCCCATCTCTGCTGCCTCACTGCTTCCCGTCTCCCCTGCCTCACTCCCTCCCTTCTCCCCCACCACACTTGCTTGCTTCTCCGCAGCTTTGCTCCCTTCAGCAGTGCTTGGCTTCTTTCTATGCTTGTATCTAGAAATTAACTGCCATCTTGGTTGGATTAATTTGCATACACACTCTGATTGGCTTGTGGACATGGCTTGTGGGCATGGTTTGTGGGTGTAGCAGAGGTACAGTCGATCTGCATATTACTCTTTTATTAGATAGGATAATAAGAGAGCTTAAATGTTATACTTATCAGTATAATGTTTGCATTTTTATAGAAACCAAAGCATTACTTTAAGAAACATTCAACATTGAGAATGTTGTCAGTGATAATAGACACACAAGAAGAGGGCCTGTGGAGCTCTCCTGGATGTTCACATGAGCCTCCATAAAAGATGGCCCTGAAAACCCATTACAAAGAGCACAAGACTGGGAGTTAAAAAAAATAATAAATCTGTGGGTGCGGTTCAGCCACCTTGGAACTTTCCTGCCTTTGAGCATAGTATATATGCTGCTATATTTTCTCAGTGTTTAAACCAGTAGAATTGGGGGTTTTCCTTGCAGCTTAATATGTACCACTAGCATAGTGGTCGGCAAACTGCGGTTTGTGAGCCACGGTTTGCTGCTCTGTTGACTAATGAGTTTGCCAACCACTGGGATAGGGGCTAATCACAAGAAACAACAACAGCCTGTAATTATTGGAATCGAGAGTCTAGGCCAGTGGTCAGCAAACTCATTAGTCAACAGAGCGGCAAACCATGGCTCACGAGTCACAGTTTGCCGACCACTGCACTAGCACATCTAAGGTGTAAAACTAACACACATTGTGGGGGTTTTTTGGCCCACAAGGCTCCTCATGATCTAACTACCTCATCTCTGTCACCATACACTAGGTCTTTGCTCGAACAATCTCTTCCAACCCTGATAAATACCATACTCTTCCTTCGAGCTCCAACAAAAATAGCGCATTCTTTTGAAAAATTGGCCCAATATTCTTTTTTTTTTCTTTTTTTAATTGATTTTTTTGCAGTATAACTTATATTTAATAGTAGTACATATGTTTTTCTTCCCCCCATTATTCTCCCCCTAGACTACCTTACCCCCCAACACATGTCCCCACCTGCCCCCCTCCCCTCCCCAGTGTCTTTCATTCATTGGTTATGCTCATATGCATGCATACAAGTCCTTTGGTTGATCTCCCCCAGCATCTGCCTCCCATCCACCCCAGCCTTCCCCCTGCAGCTTGACAGCCTGTTCAAGGCCACCCTGCCTCTATATCAATCACTCTCCCCTGTTTCTTTTCTTCAAAAATATCTTGCCTCTGCATACTAGAAACAAACGTATGAGAACAAAAATGTTTGAGTGTCAGTTTCATTGTCCAACTGTTCTGAGTCCCAGTTTCAGTGTCAAATAGTTCTTTATGTGTACATGTCAGCAATGGTATCCAGATGGTGGACACATCGTGGCAATGCAAGATCCATCCTCTCTGGTTTGGTCCTGGGCTGCCTGCAGCCACGCACAGCTGCCGACTGCTGGCATGGCAAGGTGTCGTCAGTGTCCCCCATCTCTGGACCATCCTCGTGGTTGGAACAGATCCGTCAGTTCTTCACTATCACAGGAACCCACATGATCTTGAGTTGTTCTCTGAAAACACACAAACACATTCTTGACCAAAAGTTAACAAAGGGATCCTCTCTGCAAATTAGACTTGGGACTCTTTTTATTTTTGCCTAAATGATTTTCCTTTGGCTTATTTTGACACCATGTGTGTTTTTCATGGGTGTCCTGCTGTTGGCTTTACAAATGGAAGTTACTTTTCTGGAGTAAGAATTTTCTAGATGTATTTTACTTACAGGATATTTTCCCTTACATGATATTACCCCACTGCCCCCCCCCCCACTTTGATTAATGGGGGCTTTTGGAAATTTTATCTTGCAGTCTTGGTAATTTAAAATTTTAATTTTTGCACACAAATATGACTGCTTTAGGTTCTTTGGATGTTAGGCAATTTTACAGTGAGATGAACTACTAATAGATATTTTAGTTAATGTTTTAGGAAAAGGTTTTTGTCCAGTACACTTCAATTTTCTTGAGTATTCACTTATTTCACTTGGCCAATTTAAATTAATCTGAAAACTTGATTACTATTTTACTGTCAATTTTAATACTCAAGCAGAAATCTTAGTTTACCCTGTAAATATTAGTGGAAAGGAATATTTGCATTTTGAGTAGGTCCTGAGCATTCCTGGTAATAGACTGAATTTAGATATAGAGCAGCTATTGCTGGCTGAGTCTCTGTCTGCCAACTGGATCCCGGTCTGAGTTGTGCGCGGGAGGCAAAGCAGCCATGGGGGTAGGAGACCTCCCTCAGGAGGGGTGAGAATTCAAGTCCCTGCAAGGTTTGTGGATGAGGGTCTGTGCCCCACCTCTGCTGATCTTTTAGTTCTCTCCTGTTGGCCCCCTCTGCGACTGTGCCTGTCTTAGGTTGTTCCTTCCCTGAGGAATCTTACCCGTCTCTGGCTAACCAGCCATCCTCCAGGGCCAAACAGGGTGATGTGAGGTTCAGTCCTGTCTCCTTTATAGTCTATGCCCCTGTGGCCTCCACGTCCAGCACCTGCCTTGGGGTCCCCTCGCCTGCTGACAGGGTCCTGGTACTGATCACATATCTAGGGGGACCCAGGTTTCTTCTCCAGAGAGGACCCAGCTCATGCCATTGGTCAAGAGACAGATCCATGGTGGCCCAATATTCTTAAGTAGACTCTACTGTCCTCTTTTCCCACATGCCTCCACTCTGCTGGAACCATTTGCATGCCTGTCAACCACACTAGACTGTGAGCTTCTTGAGGGCAGAGCCTCAAGGGCCTGTTTCTCTTGTATGACCAGCCCCTGAGCATATGCCTGATTCATGGGCACACACTCAACATCTGCCTAATGGATGTAACCCCTGGCTGTACCTCTCACTTTAGGAATACTGCTCACCCTTGATTTGAAATTTTAATTCCTTTTGTTTGTTTTGTTTTTAATGTATCCTCCCAGCTCCTCTCTAACCCCCAGGTCTTCATTACCCTATAGCCTGAGTCCATGGGCTATGCATATCTATCTATATATATAAAAAGCCAGGGACCAGAATGCCAGAACAACAGGATACTATGACACCCACTGCAGCCAGTGAACTGGCTGTATGAGGGGGTGGGGCCAGCCAGCCAACCTCTTGCAGCCTCTACCCCCACCCAGACCCACCCCAGGTCAGCCCCCCACTCCCTTCAGAGGCAGGACCAGCTGGCCAACTGTCTGCAGCCTGCCCCCACCACCTCAATCAGCCTGTGGCCCCTCCCTCCAGCCAGCTCCACCCCTTATCAGCCCCCTCACTCCAATCAGGGGCAGGGCCTGCTGGCCAACCACCCATGGCCCCACCCCCAGGCCACTGGCCCCCGATCACCCCCCCCAACCCCATTTGGCGGCGGGGCCAGCCGACCCACTGACTACAGCCCCTTCCCATAGTTGGCCCTCCCCCTGATCAGCCCCCACCACCCCAATCAGCCCCACAACCCCTCTCCCCAGCTAGCTGCACCCCCAATTGGCCCATCCCACACCAACTAGGTAGGGCTAGCTGGCCAACCTCTCATGGCCCCTCCACCAGCTGCTGAACTTTGATAGCCCCCCCAAATCCCATTTGGGGCTGGGGACAGCTGGCCCACTGCCCACAGCCCCTCCCATAGCCAACCCTACCCTCAATTGGCCTCCTTACCCCAATCGGGGTCAGGGCTTGCCCACCAATTGCCTGAGGCCTTCCCCCAGCCAGCCCAGCCCTAATTGGGCCCTGATCAGGGCTGGCCTGCCAGCCAACCTTCCACCATTTCCTCCTCTGGACAGGCCCAGCCAAACCTCACCTGTGCATGAATTTGTGCACTGGACCTCTAGTAAGTATGTAAGTCTTCAGTTTATCTCTTCTCATTCCCCCAGTCCCACATAGAGTTATGTGAGTCTATTCCATGTCTCCCTGCTTCAGGTCTTATTTTGTTGGTCAGTTCATTTTGTTCATTAAATTCCACAAGTAAATAAAATCATGTACTATTTACCTTTCTCAGTTTGGCTTATTTCACTTAGCATAATATTTTCCAGGTCCATCCATGCTGTCCCAAAGGATAAGAGAACACTCTTTTTTACAGCTGCATAGTATTCCATAGCGTAATTCCTTTTGATATCAGTGTTGACCTCTCTCAGTTGGCCATGATAAAATTCACATATTCTGACTAGTTGAAGTGTCTGAGACAACATAACTACCAGTTTCTGAGACCTTGACAAACTTTGAGAGGTGGCTTTGGAGTTATGTTTGACAATATGACCATCAACCATGTCATTTTTATCAAAAGAAATGAACAGTGAAGGGAAATGGTGTGTCCCACTCCATTTGGGCAGTGCTAAGAATTGTGTTTATAGCTCAGCTCCAAGATGAAGACATGCTAAGGCAAAGTGGATCCACCTGGGTTTAGTTTTCAGAGTTACCAAAACTCTCCAGATAGAAATGTGAAAGAGGGAGATATCAGGCCACAAATCCAAAATCTAAATCTGTACTGTTTAAGTTCTTTCTGTTTAGGTTGAGAAACTGCTTAGCCAAGATCAGATATCATCTTCTACAGCACCCTACTTCTCTCTGCCCCTCCACATATACCACACACACACATACCTGGAGAAAATCAACCCAGCTTCTCTCTGTAATTACATATGCAGCATGTTCTGGTAGATTTGGTGAGTGACCATTTAAAAGTCTACATCTGGGGACTGCCACACTCCCATCACCTTGATTCCAGATTTAAATAATAGTTTGGAAAAGGAGAGATACAGCCACCAGTGGAACATAATTTCTCACAACAGAACACAGATCATAAAACACAGATTCCTGAAGAGCTCAGCCACCCAGATCAACTTGTGACCACTAACATGAGGGTCATAGAAGTGTCACAGAAGCCAAATACTGAGGAAGACATACACCTAGGGATATTTATAATGGAAAGCACTCTTGCCCGGCCAGTGTACTCAGTGGTTGAGCATTCTATGAACCAGGATGTCATAGTTTGATTCCTGGTCAGGGCACATGCTCAGGTTGTGGGCTTGATCTCCAGTGTGGGGAGAGCAGGAAGCAGTCGATCAATGACTTTCTCATCATTGATATTTCTCTCTCTCTCCCCTCCCTTCCTTTCTGTAATCAATAAAAATATATTTTTTTAAATAAAGAAAGTACTCTTGATACCACTGTTGGAAAAATACATGCTAAAGAAACAGTAAGTATTATATCTTTTGAAAATGCAATTCTCTTAATATATTCATTCTTATTTTATTTAAATAAGACACTACTTTCTACATTGCCTGGTGCTGTTCAGCCTAAGCCTGATTATTGTGGACTCCCATGGAAGCCTTCTTGGGAATTATTTCATTAGTAATTTTTTTCTGGAGAGCCATCCTTGTTGTAAAGAATCATATATACCAAGTCACTTAACAGCAAATTTCTGAGTTGAAGATTCTCAAAAAAGAAAACACAGAACTTGTATAAGACTTGACTTAGGGTGGTGAATACACAACACAATACCCAGATGATGTGTTATAGAATTGTACACCTGAAACCTACCTAATTTTATTAACCAATGTGATCCCAATAAATTCAATAATTTATATATTTGCTTAATAAATATTTTTAAAGTCTACATCTGCCCAAGAGGAACCAAGATGATGGCATAGGTAAACACCTATCTTGCTGCCCCACACAACAATTCTAAAACTACAACTTAACAACAGAACAAACATCATCCAGAAACACTGGAAAGCTGGCTGAGTGAAAATTCCACAAATAAAAGTAAAGATAGGACACTGTGACTCAGAGAGCAGCGAAGAGCAGTGGAATCAGAAGTTCAGAGCTGTGCGCGCACGAGCAGAAAAGGGTGGACCGCTGCAAACCCGGCTGGCTTTCTCCAACGGGGAGGGTAAAGGTGTCCCACTGCACTGATTCCCTAGTTCTAGGCGAGGTCCGAGGTCTGGGGAAGGCACACTAAGACCCAGGCGCAGCAGAGGTCTGCAAGCCTGTGGAGAGGGCAAGCTTGAGGAGAGAGAGCGTAAACTTGGAACAGCAGTTTGCGCATAAACTTGGGGACAGAAGTGTGCGACTGCGCAGAGAGGACTTGTGACTTGCTCCCTCATTGGGAGACCACTGGACTGCTTTGTTTTACAACCCTGTGCAAGACTTTGGATGTGCAGACTCATTTGGGGAGAGGCAGAGTTGTCTGGCAGCAGGTGGAGATCGGCGACGGCTTTCTCTCGGAGGTGTGTGCAGCTGTGACCACATGGCACAGAGACCTATGCACCTCATAGGGCGGAACTGATGCTGCCTGCTCAACCCGGAGACTCTGCTCATCCAACCTGAATACAGCTTACCCTCACAATCAATTGGCCTGGAGGTCAAACCCTTCTAGTCTAACAATAATAATCTGGGTTTAACGTCAACAATACTGTACAACCCATAAAGGATTGCAGCAAGAGTATCCACCTCAGGTAACTGGGGAGGCTGAGCCACTGTCCCTTAGAGGACATCTACCACACAAAGCTAATGGACCAACTCAGGAAAGCAGCCACAATGCAGAGACATGGAAAGAAATCAGGTGTGAAAGAAATGGAGGAAAAAAGACGACTAGACATAGAGTTCAAAACCACAGTTATAAGGTTTTTCAAGAGGCTCTTAGAAAAGGCCAATGAATTTAATGAGAACTACAAGGAAATGAACAAGACCTATGAGGATATGAAAAAGGACCAACTAGAAATTAAGCATACACTGACTGAAATAAAAAATATCACACAAAGACCTAAAAGCAGTCCAGAGGACTGCAAGAACCAAGTCAAAGATTTGAAATACAAAGAAGAAAAATCCACTCAGCCGGAAAAGCAAGAAGCCAAAAGAATCCAAAAATTGAAGATAGTGTAAGGGGCATCTGGGACAACCTCAAGCATACCAACACCCGAATTATAGGGGTGCCAGAAAAAGAGAGAGAGCAAGATAATGAAAACCTACTTGAAAAAATAGTGACCAAAAACTTCCCCCACCTGGTGAAAGAAATTGACTTAAAAGTCCAAGAAGTGCACAGAACCCCAAAAATATAGGAATCTAAAGAGGACCACACCAAGACAATGCCAAAAGCAAAAGATAAAGAGAGAATATTAAAAGCAGCAAGAGAAAAACAGTTAGTTAGCTATAAGGGAGCACCCATACGATTGTCAGCGGATTTCTCAACAGAAACCATGCAGGCCAGTCAGGAGTGGCAAGAAATATTCAAAGTGATGAACAGCAAGAATCTACAACCAAGATTACTCTATCCAGCAAAGCTATCACTCAGAACTGAAGGTCAGATAAAGTGCTTCACAGATAAGAAAAAGCTAAAAGAGTTCATTACCACCAAACCAATATTATATGAATTTCTGAAAGATATTCTACAAGAAGAGGAAGAATAAAAAGGTAAAAATATAAATTATGAACAACAAATACACATCTATCAATAAATGAATCTAAAAATCAAGTGAATTAATAATCTGATGAACAGGATAAACTGGTGAATATAACAGAATCATGGACATATAGATTGACAGTTCTTGGGGAGAAAAGGGGTGTGGGAAGTGCAGCAAGAGACTGGACAAAAATCATGCAACTATGGGAGAGGACAGTGGGGGGGAGGTGAGGGCGGAGGGTGGGATGGGTACCAGGAGAGGGGAGCTATAGGGGGAAAAGAAGAGGAAACAATGTAATTAATAAACTGAAAAATAAGGATTAAAAAATAAAAAATAAAAAATAAAGTCTACATCTGCCCAGATGTGAAACAAAAGACACATCCTTTGATCCCAATGATAAGCAACTAAGATTTCATCAGTTGCTTTTTCAGGCCAAAAACCTTCTTTTGGAAATGTAGATCACATTTAGTGTGTCAATGTGAGAATTACATTGGGGTTGAGATGACTAATTTAAATAGCACAATTCAAATATTGCAGTCATCTTGCAATATAATTGAACTCCTCAGGGGGTGTTACACTCCTTGGAGGAATCAACAAAAAGTAACAAAAGGGAAAAATGCAGAGAAATTACATGGCCTGCTAAGCAGGTACCAGAGACAGAAGGGAGTGAGGTGAGCAGGATGCTGGCCTGCCATATCAATGAGCTGCTTCCATCAGCCTTCACAGAGCAAACAGGGAAATTCCCCTCTGTTCTTCCCAGAGTCATGGGTCTCCACTGACTGTTCAGTCTGTCTGCCTGAAAAACACATAAGTCCTAGATGAGAGGTACTCCATCACTCCATCATCAAATGTGCTGGGTACCACTATGTGCTAGCCCTGGCAATGCAAAGAAAAGGCAAAATTTCTACCTTCAGAGAAGCTCTCAAAATAGTAAAGAAGACTGACAAAACAGTGTGGCCAGTGCTAAAACAGAGATTTAGAAAAATAATAAAGTAAAATAAAAACCTTCCATGGAAACAAGTGAATTCTGAGGATGACATTGCAGACCTGGCAGGACACATGTTTAAAATGCCTTTAATGATGAGTAGAATTCCCTAGTTAAATAAGGAAGGGTACCCTGAGCCTACACAAAGCCCAGAAATAAGGCAGTGGAGCTGGCAGTAGTCTTCAGTGGTGAGTTGGAAGTATATGAGTTAGGGGAGACGCTTTTACATTATGTCCAACCTCAAGCTGCTCCTCCAGCCTTATTTCCTCCCACTCCTCACTCTTGACTTGGTCTCTGGGCACATTCCTAAACTCCACTCCCATGCCTTTTTAGATTTCTTCCTTGAACATGTGCTCTGCCTTCTGCCTTCTGCCTTGAGTTTCCTTTCCCTGCCTGAGTCTTTATCCCACTATGAAGTGCTTGCCTCACAGCCCCTCCCATATGGCTACTTGGCAGGATGGACTGGGTCTCTACTTCAAAAAAGTATTGACACAATCCCTGCCTTCAGGGAGCTTGGGAACCCAAAGCCTAAAACAAAAAGCAGGATGTGCAGGCCATGAGTGCAATCCCCCGTGTCCAGATGATCACTGCAAGCTAAGCTTCCTCCTTTTGACAAAGGGCCATAACCTTAAAAGAGCTCCACTCTGGCCCCAGCTTCACTCATCACCTCCAGTTCTAGTGTCTTTCACTGCGTTGTCTCAATCTGTGACCCCAATTTTGTTTCATCTCTTTAATCCTCCATTTTGAGGACTGTTCCATTATTTTCCTGCCCCACAACCAGTTACGAGGCTTGGATCCCAGTTACAGCAACCTGATGACCTGCTCTAAAAACTTACGATGATAACATTGCACTGCTCCAGGACACAGTAAATTCTCAATAAGGCACAACCTTTGTGGCTGTTGATTAGCCTTGGGGTCATCCAATGCTGACTCCATCTCCAAGCTTCATGTCTTTTGTCCTGAGTTGTACCAATGTTCTCCCATCCCTTGTCTTCCCCACCTTGTCCCTTATTCCTCAGAATGAGCAATAGATCCCACACAACTCTGGGACCTCACCAGCTTCACCAAGGTGGCGGCGGCATTTGTGATGGATCTGAAAGATGGGTAGCATTTGCACCTGTATATGTGGCAAGATGAGGGCATACCAACATGTGGGAAATGGTGAATAAAGACAGAGACAGGAAAGGATGTATTTTGTTCATGTAGGGACTCAAAGGCCTCCATTTGGCTGGATTGTGAGATCCAGGGCAGCTATGTTAGCAATCAGGGGTGGACAAAGTCTGAAACCATCACCTGTGCTTTCGGGGAAACCACAAGCATGGATTTGTGTGTATGGGGTGGGGACAGAAGGTTCTAGGGTGACTGTATCAGGATGCATTGGAAAGAGAAGAGACCAAAGGTAGAGGCTATTCCTTGGGAGTGGGCTCCAAGATCTGCAACCGATGAGCAAGTGACCTTGGAATTTCCATGGGCTTATCTGCAAAATGAAAGGCTTGAGTTCCCTGTGGAGTTACCCAAGTTCAAATACCAGCCTGGCCATTTATCAGAACAACGAGACCTGAGGTGAGAGACTGAATTTTTTGCTCTGTTCATTTCCCTCATCTGTACAATGATGACAAGAGCAAAGTGCTTCCATTGCCGGGCAGCCACACAGACACAGTGCTGACAACCACATTTGGCACTCAGTGGAAATTCAAAAAGGAAGAGAAAAAGAAAAATGGTGGCTGTCAAAAACAACTTCCACCTTAAAAAAAAAAAAAAAAGATTACAGCCTTTCTAGTGCAGAAATGACCATTCAGCAAAAACATTCTGGAACCCAACCTAGGCTAGTCTGGGATACAAACAAGAAAATTTCTTTCTGATTCATTTTTCAAAATAATTGATTTGAGTACAAAAAGATCTTTTCCAGGCACAAGTCTTCAGGAAATGTAAATGTATTATTGGGAAGGAAGAAAACTGTAAAAGTCCCAACAGCAATAAAACTCAAGTAAGCCTTTGATTGCTAACTCAGACTTCACCTGCTTTTTGAAGAGGAATGGCTATCAGGCAGGTGTGCGGGCACACCACTGTTTCCTCAGGCAACTCATGTAGACAGGAAAGCAAATAGGCTGTAGGACCATAACCAGGTGTTTGCCAAAGTCAACCAAACATCAAACGTTCCCAAATTTTGTCTAACAGATCAGTTTGGACCTCTTCCAGAATCTAGTGACCCAAAACTTAACTGATCTCAAGACTCTGGCTTGTTAACCAGGTTCTGATTTAATTCTTAAAATAAATCCTGGGAGTTTTGGGTCCTATTCCACCTTTCCAACATACTTCACACGTATCTACCATTAGGAAAACATTCATCACGTTGCACTTGGGTTTCTGTGTCTGTCTATCCCCGAGACTGAATGTAAAGACGTGTCGCCTTCACCTTTCTCTTTCCAGTGCCTCCTGTCTGGCACTTCTACTTCATAGTCAACCCCTGTGATCCAGTCCAGCCTGACTTCAAAGTGCATGCTCTTGCCATTATACCTACTGCCTCGCAAAGGACTGGAGGAAAAATACCTGGGATAAAGGGGTGAATGAGCAATCACATCCCATGCCATTCTTCCCATCCAGGATGCCCTTTTCTCTCACGATGAGTCTTCTCGAGTCTCCTCTGGAGGGCATCCCCTCTGATCCCCACTCAATCGGTCTATGTCTTGCCACTGCACTCAATATGTATTGGAGAAGCCGTTACCTCTTTTCACTCTTAAGCAGTCTGCTGCACTGAGCAGCTTCCCTCCGGTTTGTCTGCTTGTCTACCCAGAAAGTTCCCTCTCCCAACCTCCCTCTGCAGGCCCTCCTTTCCCACAGAAGATGCATCTCAAGGTGGACAGGGTGGGGCCCAGGTCAGAGATCCTCAAGTCCTGGCCCTCTCTGCCTTTGGCCACTTCTCTCTGACTCCATTTCTTCACATAGAGTTGTGTGACAATGACATGTGTTGCTATATCCAGAGTACTTAGAGCCAGGCCTGGTATGGGTAAGACAAAGTATAATCACTATTAGCACAAACAAATGAGGAAAGCAGGTAAGACTATCATGACCAATGAAGTCAGAGCAAGGTCATCCTCTTCTTCCTTACCCCTGTGGGACCCATATTCCTGTCTGTATGGAATCTCACTATATTTAGACTATTTATTTACATGCCTGTCTGCATTCCT
This sequence comes from Antrozous pallidus, assembly GCA_027563665.1. Taxonomy (NCBI): domain Eukaryota; kingdom Metazoa; phylum Chordata; class Mammalia; order Chiroptera; family Vespertilionidae; genus Antrozous; species Antrozous pallidus. The sequence continues at coordinate 42,188,017 of CM050514.1, read as the reverse complement.
GGGGCATTAGAAATGTGATTTAATTTTTTAATTTTCCATTTCTAAAAATGGAAAAATTCAGTTGCTCAAGCTTTGCTGCCAGAGATTTACTTTTTTGTTGTCCCATGCACATAAAGCATCCTGTACGCCTGCCTGCAAAGCAGGGGTGGGGAACCTTTTTTTGGCCAAGGGTCATTTGGATATTTATAACATCATTCACGGGCCACAGAAAATTGTCAACTTAAAAATTAGCTTGCTATATTTGGTCATACACTTCATTAACTCACCCCTAATAAAAGCCATGCCCATCTCTATGATTGCCTCCCTTGGCAGGGCCAGACCAAATGATTTCAAGGGTCTTATATGGGCCGAAGGCTGGAGGTTTCCCATCCCTACTCTAAAGCATCCTGAGGAAGGAGTCCCTTAGTGACAAAGCCCAGCCTGCCATGCAGTTAGTGCTAACCTCAGGAGGATAACTAAACAGAACAGTGGGGATGGAAATTCCTGGAGTGGAGAGCCATTCACATTGCAGCAGCCTTTGATTTCTCCAAATGGCGCCATCTTGCCTTTCTCTCTTTTTGTCTGGAGCCAGCTAGATCTCAAATGTGCCTTAGAGAATGCATGAAGGGCTAAACTTTAGCTCTTTACTATCTCTTTGAAACCCCGAGTAGGGACGGACACACACACACACACACACACACACACACATTTCCAGAATTAATCAGTTGCCACTTGTTCCATTTTCTGAATAGAAGCTATTGCATTTCATACAGTTCTGTGAGTGTTTTTGTCCCTTTTCCACATCCAATGTGGAGAGAGAGAGACTGGATCCAGTTTCTGAGTAGAGGAGTTGGGGATTAAAAAATAAAAGTATAGAAGACGAAAATGCAGTAATAGAAAAAATAGCTGAGGCCGGGTGGGATGTCTGTTCTCTCTGAGCGAGAGATATCATCTGACACCCAAACAGCAGCAGTTTATTTATAATCCAAAAACGCAAAGGTGCTGGAATCCAATCCCTGTCTCACCAATAGAAAGATGTGGATAGGAAGCCCAGAAGGCGATAAACAACCTTGATTGGCTCTGAAAGGTCAGAGCTAAACCATTGTTAATTAAAACAGCTTCCCCATCAAACAATCATGTAAATCCTTACTGATAAAATAATCTGCCTGTTACTGAAAGTGCCTGCCTAAGGGCAATGGGGATATCCCAAACCTGAACAAAGGGGATAGCCAGATGCCTTGGATTTAGCCTACAAAACAGTTAAGGAATGCCTGGGGCACCCCCCCCACACACACACACAGTTCAGCTGGGCATCTCTTTCTTTCCAAGAGCCATCCCTGACCTGGCCATGCTCGACACTCTGACACTCTCTATTCCTGGCACTCACCTCCCTTGTAGTATTTCACACTTTAGGCTGAAATTTGCCCTCTCCTCTCAGGCGAGGCTCCTTGGCAATGAGTCTTTTCTTTTTCTGTGCCACACACTCCCAGATTTCAGTGCATTTCTTGACATACAGCAGGAGCACAAGAAATGTCTGTGGAGGAGATTCCTGCCCCCATCTGACTGAAGCTGACATTCGGAGACCTCTCCAGAAAGCGAAGGGGGTGTACCTTGGTGAATAGTCTCCGTATAGATGGTTGGGTTGAGGGTGAGGAGCGGGGAAGAAGACAGGTTTCTTTCTAAGAGACACAGTTTTTTAGTGAAGCGTCTACAGATACTTGAGAGAGAGAAAGAGAGATACGTTGTGTTCTGTCCTGCTTCTAAAATCCAAGATAACTCCCTTCATCAGCAATGTGGCCCTTTGTTCTTTATTAAAATTGTATCAGAGTAACCTTGCCACACTATTGCTACTATGAATAATGTGTAGGCCTTATCACATTACAAATTGCATTTTGAAAATCTAGTGCCAACACCGGGAAAACTGATCAGACAAAGCTCCCTTGCTCTGTTGATAAGGGAGCACACCTCCTTGACCTAAGCTAGCTCCCTTCTGGGTGTGTGACTAAACTGCCACCTTTGCAGCCCAACCCCCCTCAGCATACTCCATCACCAAAGGGTCAGTGAGGACTCTATGCCAAGTGCTGCCAGGTCTTCCTAAGGAACCTGCTTCAAACCTTCCATCTGCAACCCGGCCAGCAGTCTGCACTCAGAGACAGGGACTCGGGTCAATCCATGGGGCTTTCCGTGTTTGTAAGGACATCTCCCCACAGTTCCCACTTCAGTCTTCCACCCTGGACTTGTATCTAGGGGGTCGCCCTCACCTCTTGCGATCTTATCCTCCTTCTGTGTGAACTATGAGTCCTCCTAAACAATGAATGGGCAGGGGATGGTGCGGATGAGCATCTCACTAGACACAGCCCTCTTCTCCCTTGTGGCGGCCCAGGGGCTCCCCAGGAGGATTTAGCTCCCCTCTTCTCGGCGCCGTGCTCCGTGAGTGACTGCACAACATGTAGCACAGCTTCGGTGGAAGGAGGTTTCCATCCACAGCTCATTGAGCCCAAGGCTGCTGGCTCACACCCTCCTCCAGGAATTGAAGCATCCAGTCTAGGCACCGTGGAAGGGGCTTAAGGGGCACATCTCCTCAAGGCCTCGTATGGAAACGGAACGAGGGCTGAATCCAAGAAGAATCTGGTTTAACTCTCTAAAATAGCCTCTTATTCTTTGGGGGGGAAACACTGCCCAAAGGCGCAAAACAATTTTCCTCCTTTCAAATGCAAATTACGCGCGCACGCACGCACGCACGCACGCACGCGCGCACACACACACACACACATTTTTGAGAGGTTAAACAGAGGCATCACGAACATCCAAGTTCAGCACCACTTTTTCACTTTCCATCCCCAGGCCTTATCTTTAAAAAAAAGATGAAAAGGTCTGGAGGAGGGAGGTGATCCTGGAGATGGGCATGGCTTTTACTCAAAAAGTGTTTTCCCAGACCTTAACTAAACCTCATCCACTTTTGTCAGTCAGGGCCGACGACAGTCGAAAGCAATATTAGAGGAGGTAATTGCATGTATCAGTCAACAGCTTTTGTCCCACAGACGCTGAGAATTACAGTAAAGCGGGCACAGGAAAACAGCATACTGGATTAAAGGCAAGAAAGATCTTTCTCCAGTTTCTCCCTACTCACCAGCTGTTATGCTCGGCTGTGGAGACAGAAGCTGCAGTAATATCTGGGGGAAATCTAGCCTACCACAGTCTGGGGTTGTTTCCTCCTTGTTTTCCCTCCGCCTTGAAAGTGACTAATCTTTGACTTTAAAGAGAAACTTTTTCAAAAAGCATTCTGTCTCGCCGTAGCAACGAAGCTATTAACCATATAGGAATTTTTCTCCCATTAAAGTATGTGAACACATATAAACCTGAACCTCTGCCATTTCTTAGACTGACTATAAAACAGCCACCTCAGAACCTTTGATGTCACTTGGTAACAGGTCCCAGTCACTGCTTAAGTAAACAGTCGGCAACACTCAGATACATTTTATGTATGTTTGATTGGAAATCACACCAGGCCAACCTCATGCTGATGAAGAGCTAGCATGGGGGTCTGGAATTCGGGGTGAGTGGGAGCTGGAGGAAGAAGCAGAGAGAGAAGAGACGAACCTTTCCTGGTACACCTGGCCCAAATTCCCACAAGGTAAGTGTAATTGTCACCAGGTCCCTGATGCTCCAGAACTAGAAAATAGCCCCGCGACCCCAATATTAAAGGAACGCCCCTTCTCTTAGTCATGAGAAAATAACTGGGACCACCCCAAAAGCCACCAGAGACTGTGGATATGAAAGAGGATGAGAGGGGCATTCTTAAGGCTAAGTCAAAAGTACCTTAGAGGGAGAACTGGCTGAGCTAGAAAAAAAAAGAGACCAACTCAAGGGAGATAGCAGGGACTAGAAAACAGTGGGCCCGAGTCATTTCTGAGTGAACGAGTAGAACAAGGCACAGAGGTGATGATGACTCTGACAGAGGCCAGCTGGGACATCGAAGAGGTGGACCACAATGAAGCTGGTGCTGTTAAAGAGTGTGATCCTTAACTAACTGAACCCTGTGGTACATCAGTCAAGGTCAACTCCGTGGTGCAACAACAAATAGTCGTGATTTCCATTTACAGATCAAGAAAGTGAAGTTTAGAAAGGCAGGCAACAGAACCAAGTTGATACAACCAATGAGTAATGTGGACAGGATTTGAACTCAGCTCTGTCTCCTCCAAAGTCTTGCTCACGCCACTGCAGCCATCTCTCCCTGGAGCAGATTTTGTCCAGGGATTCTTGATTGTAAATGCCGAGGATGGAGGGAGCTATAGGATAAACCTCGGAATCTTCCTGAGGATCACATTTATTCAAAGATTGGTGGGTGTCCAAAAGGCTAGAAGTAAAGGGTGTGGGATTAAGTAAATGCATTGACTAGTATTTCATAATGCACATATTTACGTTAAAATCAAGGGTGATATTAGAGTGCAGGAGGCAGTATTTATATATCTTTTAAAAGATTGATAAATAATGAATTAATATAGTTCAAAATTCAAATATAACAAAATGATACAAAGTAGAAAATGTCTCTGTCACTTTTCCCCCAACCTTCAATTTCCAATTCCATCCTCAAGAGGCAAATTATCTATTTTATGCATTTGCATATATACATACAGTAGTAAGTGTTGTGTGTGTGTGTGTGTGTGTGTGTGTGTGTGTGTGTGTGTGTGTAGGCTCCTCCCCTTTACTTAAATAGAAATAGAAGCTACTGGGCATGTTTTTCTGCACTTTGCTCTTTACCATTAAGGAAGAAATCTTGGAGTTTGTATCTATAATCAAAGTACTTCCTCATTCTTATTTACAGCTGTTAGTATTTCATTAAATTGATGCCACATTGTTTATTTATCCAGTCCTGTTAGTAGACTTTCAGAATGGTCTAAAAATTTTGCTGCTGCAAACAATGCCTCATTAATAATCTTTTTCATAGATCATTTTAAACATTTGAGAATATATATGTGGAATAGATTACTACAAGTGGAACTGCTAGGTCAAAGGCATATGCATTTTAAATTTTGATAAATATTAACAAATTTCCATCTACAGAAGTTGTACCAGTTGGCAGAGAGCCATTTCTCAGTGTTATCAAACTCTTTTAGGTTGCAGTCTGATAGGTGAAAAATGAATTTAATTGTCATTGTAATTTGCATTTCCTTTTTTCTAAGTAGGGCTAAGTAGCTTTTCATATGCTGAAGAGCCATTTCTCTCTCTCTCTTTTTTTCTTTTTCCTGTAAACTGTCCATATCCCACATTCACTTTTTATAAGGTTTTTTGCTTTTTAAATTGCCTTGTAGATTTATTTATAGAGTATAGAATCTAGCCCTCTGTCTGAGTTGTGAGCTGCACAGTTTCTTCAGGCCTGCGAATCTGCCTTCTTGTGTCCTTTTCTATTGAGAGCTCCAGCCCCAAAATGTTGGCATGGGTTCCAGCAGTTTGGCCATGGCAATCCATTCCCACCTGCACTCTCCTGAAACCTACTCACCCTCTGGCCAAGCTCCCTGCCACAGCCTAGGTTCATCCCTTAGGGTCTGCTGCTCTCCAAATGTCATCTAGTTCCCCTGAGCCAGCTAATACATCTCCAGGCTTCCCTGAGGAGGTGAGAACTGGTGCACATTCTCAACACCACACCCAGGATTTATTCATAGTACACTCTTTCTCACCTGTTAAGCACTCTCAATATCACATAGAGTAGCTTGATAATAATAATCACTATCACATATTGAACATTTACTATGTGCCTAGCATCAGTCAAAGCACTTTACATTTTTAACTCATTTCACTCTCAAATTATCTCTTGAGGGTGTTATCATCAACCCATTCTACAGATGACAAAATGCTAAATAATGTGTCAAGGGTTGAAAGGCAAATATGAAGCTAGGATTGAAAGTCGAGCAGCCTGGAGTATATATCAGCTTAAACTAAGCTGCACACTTCAACAGTTCTCTTGGCCACCAATGAGGTCACATATAGCACAGGCATGTACATGCATGCGTGCACATGAATGTGCACACACACACACACAATACAGAGAAATTTCCATTGACATTCTATAAGATTAGGGAAAACATTATACCCTCATATCATAACAATATATGGTCCTATGAGGCTTATATAACTAATTTTGCAAATTGACAATGTTTTGGGTCTTTGCTTACCTGATTTTAACTGAAAGCCAAGTAGATTGTACATAAGTCTGGAGAACTATCCATCAACTTTCAAAGAATTAAGGAAACAATATCTAGTACCAAGATGGATACAGAAATGTGGCATAGTTTTGTCCATGGGCCTATTTGGAAGCAAAGCTCTATTACTTAAAGCACTCTCAATATCCAAAGCAGAAATGCAACCCAATCCTCAGTCTGCACATGCTGGTTGTGTGTTACATTTCCATGGCCTAGGTCTATAAAAACAAACTTCCCTAAATCAAGGGGATGTGGGTACATCTCACAGTCAAACATCCTGAGCCCAAAGTGACTCATTCGGTCGTGTCTCTGCCAGGCCTGATCCTGTCTGACCTCCATTCCCCTCTCATTTCCTAGATGATCCCAAAGGGAAAGAAGGTCAGGCTGCGTTTTCATCTTCATCAGCATCAACGCAAGCCTAAAGGGTGGCTCCCCCACCTGGCCATCTGCCTCGGACAGCTGTGGCAAAAGGTGTTTGAAAGCCAGAGTCAATCTCGGTGGCTGAGTGATTCGATGCAAAAACTGGTTAAACTCAATTCTTTCACTAGCTTCTCAAAAGGAATCCCAGTCAATATTTATTTTTAAATATACAGTCAAATTTTGAATTTTTAGCATTTCATAATCCAGATGATGATTTAATCTCAATTTTCAGTTCCTTTCATCCAATATTCCTTTTTGATCAGTTGATTGTTAATTCTTCCTTTGGGCTGAAGGATAATCCATTATTTTATCACTCCAAAACATGTCCTATGCCCCTACTGTGCCATAGGCAGAAAGATAAAACGACAATACTAGTAAAAGAGTTCCTACCTATTAAGATATAGAGATCTAAAACAAAATGTTGTAATGCTGAGGAACTTTTGCTTGGATGAAGCAAGCACACAAAGCCCCAGGATGGTCCTCAGAGTGGAAAGGAGGCATGGTGGCAAAGGATACCAGGAGAAGAGATGACTGAGCAAAGTAAGACATTGCCTGGTCTAGAGAGCATGGGAAAAGTAACTCAATCAGAGGAAAGGCTTGGATGTGAGAAAGCAGCACCCACTTGAGAGGCTGCAGTAAGTTAAGTGTGGCTGTCCTTCGAAAGGTCAAGGCTGAAAGAGAAGCTCCAAAGATGAACGAAGAGGGGTCAGGTTGTAAAAGACCTTGCATGCCATGCCAAATGTGTCTTTGACCTAGAAGGTGGTGAGAACCACAGAAATACATAACACAGGAGAATAATGTGACCAAATCTGGGCTTTTGAGAGGCAGTCACATGAACAATATTGTAGGATGAATACCAATCACAAGTGGATAGATTTACCTGATCTTCCCAACCCAGAAACATAAGCCCGTATAAAAGTTCAGGCTCCTCTCAAATTACTCACTTGCGTTGGTGAAGGTGTGGGGAAATAGACACTTAGTTTTTGTGGTGAGAATGTCAACTGATAAAACCTCTATAGAAGGCCAGTTGACAATATCTATCAAAATTGCAAATGTATATATACCCTGACTCAGAAATTCTACTAGAAATTTTACACACACCGTGCAAAATCATTTATATATAATTCTTCATAACAGTATTATTTATAACACCAAATTAAAAGCTACCTAAATATTTATCAATGTGGAACTGTTTAAATAAATTATGGCTTATACATAAAATAGAATAGCATACAGCTATAACAAAGTCTGAGGAAACTTATTATACACTGAGTAGCCAGATTATTATGGTCTCTGAATGCATAATAATCTGACCACTCAGTGTATGTATGTATGTGTGTGTGTGTGTGTGTGTGTGTGTGTGTGTGTGTATCCAGTGCATGAATTTGTGCATGGGTGGGGTCCAGCCATTCTGGCCAGAGGGAGGGGACATGGGTGGTTGGCTGGCCTGCCTGCTGGTTGAACTCCTGGTTAAGGGGACAATGTGCATATTCGCCTTTTATTATACAGGATATACACTGAATGGCCAGATTATTATGCATTCAGAGATCATAATAATTTGGCCACTCAGTGTATATTACATTAAAAAAGCTTCAAGGAAAGATGGTGGCATAGGTAAACACCTGAACTTGCTGCGGTGCACAACCACATTAAAACTACCACTAAAAGACATAACAAATGTCATCCAGAACCACAGGAAGGCTGGCTGAGTGAAAATTCTACAACTAGAAGGAAAGAGAAAAGTGCATTGAGTCCGGTAGAAAGTGTGGAGGTGTGGAAGTATGGAGGTACAGAGGCACGTGCAAAAGGGGCTGGTAACTGGCTACAGTATGCTGTTGTCTTTTTCAATCAGGAGGGAGATACAAGCTCCCAACTTCTCTGAACTCCAGTTCTGGTGAAATTCTGGGAATCCAGACTCATACAGAAAGAAACTGAGCTGTCTGGCATCGGGCCGGAATGCAATGGTGGCTTTCTCTCAGAGGTGCTTGCAGTGATCATCATTCCAGCACAGTGCCACAGGACAAAAAGACCAGGTGGTCTCTTAAAGGGCAGGGCTTATGGGCAGCCATTGCTGTTTGTTCCACCCTGGTGATTCCCTGAGGCCCTGTCCCACCCAATTTACAACCCCACCCAAGCCAAGCACAGAGGCTTTTGCATATGAGTGGCCTGGCCTTTTGCGATCTAAAACCCTACAGCTAGGTCAGAGAGCCCCAGAGCCTCCAAAAGAAGGCCCAAAGCTGTACACCAGCTTGCACTGCTTCACAGCTGGGCCTCATCTGGCACCTCCAAATCCCAAACAAAGAGGAAGAATCTGTAGATCTCTCTGTAGCTCCTTCGGGGACGGGGGGGGTGGGGGGGGTGGGGGCGGAGCTCAGTCAGTAGCTGACTTTGCACTTCCTTGGAGATCCAAAAGCCAGTGCACCCAGTGGTCAGAGTGAGACCACCCAGATCACAACTCTTCACATCCATAAGAGACACACTCACAGGGCAGACTCAGTGAGTGCCAAAGCCCCACTGAAGCAAGTCCTGCCCCATAAGGGTGTCTGTCTCCAGCACAGAAGTTATCCCATTGTAGACACAGCTGGTCCTCATAGCCAGCTGACCTGGAGGTCAGTTCTTCCCAGTGATACCAACAGCAATCAAGGCTTAACTATAAGTCCACAAAAGGGTGCACCAAGAGTATCCACCTCAGGTAATTAGGGAGGATGAGCCACTGAGCTTTACAGGACACCTAGAACACAAAGCCACTCTATCAACACAGGGAAGCAGTCAAAATGCAGAGACAAAGAAATAAGTCACAAATTAAAGAAATGGAGGAAAGCAAACTACTGGATATAGAGTTCAAAACAACAATTATGAGGTTACTCAAGAATCTTCTAGAAACATCTGAGAAATATAGTGAGACCCTCAAGGATATGAAAAAGGACCAACTAGAAATTAAGCATACACTGACTGAAATAAAGAATAATATACAGAGATCCAACAGCAGGCTAGAGGATCTCAAGAATCAAGTCAAAGATTTGAAATATAAAGAAGCAAAAAACACCTAACCAGAAAAACAAAAGGAAAAAAATAATTTAAAAATATGAAGAAGATAGTATAAGGAGCCTCTAGAACAACTTCAAGTGTACCAATGTCTGAATTATAGGGATGCCAGAAGAAGGGAGAGAGCAAGATATTGAAAACCTATTTGAAGAAATAATGACAGAAAACTTGCCCTACCTGGTGAAAGAAATAGACTTACAAGTCCAAGAAGTGTACAGAACCCCAAACAAAAAGAATCCAAAGAGGACCACACCAAGACACATCATAATTAAAATGCCAAGGGCAAAAGAAAAAGAGAGAATATTAAAAGCAGCAAGAGAAAAACAGTTAGTTACCTACAAGGGAGTACCCATACAACTGTCAGCTGATTTCTCAACAGAAATGCAGGCCAGAAGGGACTGACAAGAAATACTCAAAGTGATGAATAGCAAGAACCTACAACCAAGATTACTCTACCCAGCAAAGCTATCATTTAGAATTGAAGGTCAGATAAAGAGCTTCTCAGATAAGGAAAAATCTAAAGGAGTTCATCAACACCAAACCAGTATTATATGAAATCCTGAAGGGTAGTCTTTAAGAAGAGGAAAAAGAAGAAAAAGGTAAAGATAAAAATTATGAACAACAAAGTGACAACAAATACATATCTAACAAGTGAATCTAAAAATCAAGTGAATGAAAATCTGATGAACAGAATAAACTGGTGAATAGAATTAAATCAGGGGCATAGAAAGGGAATGGACTGACAATTCTCAGCGGGGAGAGGATGTGGGGGGACAGGGGGACTGGACAAAACTCGTAAACCTATGGATGAGGAGAGTGGAGGAGGAGGTAAGGGCAGAGGGTGGGGTGGGAACCAGATGGAGAGGAGCTATGGGGTGGGGGGGGGGGGAGAAGAACAACTGTAATAATCTGAACAATAAAGATTTATTTTTTTAAATAAAAGTTTCAAGGTACAGCATTAAGTGGGAAATTTAGAGCAATGTATATACCACCCTACCATTTTCCCAAATCTGATATTGGGAGCAAAGGGAAGGGAGAAAAAACTATATATATATATATATATATATATATATATATATATATATATATATATGTTTGCATGTGCATAAAACAGCTCTGTAAGGACACACACACACACATAAACAAACAATAACATTTGGTTGCCAATGGGAAGGGGAAATGTGTGGCTGGGGAAGCAAGCTGCACCATCTTCCCTTTTGTACCTTCTGAATCATGCAAGTTCATTCTCTATTCAAAACTGTCCCTGTCCTTGAACAGCTCACAGCCAGAACAGATGAACAAATGTACAAAGGGGAAGAGCTCATTTAAATTAACTGGCTTTAGCATGGAAGTAAAAAAAAAAAAGGTTAAACAAATACTTGGTCCTGCTCCAGAGAAAATACAATCGACAAGGACAATCTTCCTCCTACTTCGGTCAACATTTCTGTGGAACTAGGGACTCTCCAGGCCCACAGAGGGCAGGTGTATTCAGATCATGACTTACCCCCCAGGGGTTCTTTTCTCAGCCCCCTCACTTCACAGAGGTAGAAGCAGAAGTGCAGCGAGGTGAAGGGACTTGCCTCGGGCCACGTGGCAGGTGGACAGTGTCCGAAGTCTAAGTCTGAACACACCAGTGTCCCTTCCCCTGGCAGACGAACACCCCACAAGTGCAGTGACCTTGGCAGTGCTCTGGTCTGGCAGCAACACAGTTTGGCCCATGGAGACTTCACTCGCCAATCCTCTTTAGGGCCTGAATAGCCTGTACATCCACAAACCAGTTAAATGCCACCTTCTCCTTCCTCAGCTGAGGCAGAATTCAGCACACTTGCCAGAGAAAGACAATAGAATCCACCCTCTCCTCCTAAAGAGCTTAGCAGTAACTGAGTGCATTGAGGCCTCATCCACCTCCTCAGACCGGGACCCCAAATCTTGGAAATATCTGTTTGATTCTTGTGTATAACAGTGAGTGTCGCACCTCAACACAGTTAACAGACTGAAAGCTCTACATTTAGTTACTGATCTGGCTTTAAAGGAAACAAAATAATGGTCAATCAAGCCATCATCCCCAAGCTTGCTTGAGCCTTTAGTTTCTCTCAAGCAATAGGGCAATCTGTTCTCATTTGCAAATCCCCACATCTCTTGGCATGGCCTACAGTACCTTAGGGCTTTAGAAGCTGAGCAGGGCTTAGCCTGGGGCAGCTAAATTCCTTAGGGACTTCCGAGCCCTGACTTGCTAAACATTTCTTTAGTTTTTCTGCTGAACTGCTCCATCTTCCTGTCCACACAGTTAACCCGGGTTAACCATTGCTCTCCCCTCTGCCCTCCTCCTCAGCCTCTTTGTTTTTGTTCCTTCCTCTGCACTTGTTGCCCGGAACCCTTGCCCTAAAACTAGCTCCTCGCTGGATCCTGCCTGCTCTTTCATCTGTGGTGCTACTCCGTTCTCCTTCCCACTGCCAGGTGCCTTTGAAACAGGAGAGAGGGTGGGGAGGGAATCCCACTTCAGCAAATTTAATAATAAAATAAACAATCCATTGATAATAAAATAGTTATAATGTAAATAACAAAAGTGGCAAATATTTTTGAGTACTTACACTGTGCCAGGCACTGAGCTATATACTTAGCATGCATGTCCTTAGAATAAACACATTTTCTGTTTTGCAGCTATTTTTGTGTCAAATAATGGTGTGGAGAAACCCAGACCGTGAATGGTTTCATCACAGCTAACTCTCTAAGATGACAATACTTGATTGTACAACCACAGGACTGCTTTCTAGTATTATTCATAATAACGTAAGACTAAATAGGTGACATCTGAATGGTGCCCTACTCCAGAACAAACTGTCTGGCAATATGATGCTCACACTGTAGTCAGAAATGGGAGGATGGGTGACCATCTCCCCTCCCACTCCAGGAAGCCATGAGACAAAGCTGTCTCAGTTTTATTTTTATGCCACCAAGACTCGAATTTCAACATCTCTCATCACAGCTACGTCACTTCTGCTTGAAAAGGCTACCTACATTTGAAGCTATTCAACATGACAACACAACAGTCACAGTATTAAGAGTTTGGGAGACAAAGACATGTGAGGTGAATGCTGAAATCTCACTCCTACCTGCAAAGTTCTTAACAAGCTTAACTGCCTGGGATGGGGAGTTTTGCTAACTTCACTGTAAGGAAATTACACTAGAGTTAAAGATTTCATTGTCACTCTTTTAAGTGGCTGGGTTGCTGAACACTTACCTTAGTCATTCTATTAATATTAGGATCCAAACATGGTCTCCCTTCCTCCAATCTTTCTCCCCTCTAATCAGTCTTTCTGCCATGTGTTTCTATCGTGGAATTTTTAATTAAAATATTTAAATAGAATTGGTAAACACATGGATTAACACATGGATTTACCTAATTTGCCCACTGATATAGTTCAAAATCAACAGATATTCAATAAGTGGTTTTTTTATTTTAAATATATTTTATTGATATTTTACAGAGAGGAAAGGAGGGGATAGAGAGTCAGAAACATTGATGAGAAAGAAACATCAATCAGCTGCCTCCTGCACACCCTCCATTGGGGATGTGCCCACAACCAAGGCACATGCCTTTGACTGGAATCGAACCCAGGACCCTTCAGTCCGCAGGCCAATGCTCTATCCACTGAGCAAAATCAGTTTCAGCTTCAATAAGTGGTTTTAACAGATAAATGAATTAGTGATCAAGAAAGGCATATTGAATCAGGAAACGTATTGTTGCATATCAATCCACAATTTTTGCTCTCTGTTTTGGGGATTTTTGTGTGTGTGTGGGTTTTTTTTGGTTTTTTTTTGGGGGGCGGGGGGTGTGTGTGTGTGTGTGTGTGTGTGTGTGTGTGTGTGTGTGTGTTTAATGATTTCCCCCATAGGGCTGGCAGGAATGGGGTAAATTAAGTACTCTCATACTCTTGACAAGAGGGAATTTGAGAACATAGTTTTTCAAAGAGCCTTCATGCCCTCTCTTTTATAGAAATAGCCTAAATGGATAGAAATAAAAGTCTTACATACAAAGTGTGTCCAAATTTTAAAACCTTTAAAGTTCAGCAATAATAAAATGTGAAGTAAATGGTGGTAAGTCACTCAATGAAATAGTATGTAGTTATCAAAAACTATTATTAAATGAATATAAAAAGAGTGAAAAAAGTAACAAGACATGCACATTATTATAATACTTATGTAAACTATCCAGAGACTATGCAGAAATTGCTAACAAGGAGACACAGATTGGAATTCTGACTTCCCCGTTTATAAATTGTATGAATTTCTGTAGGTTAGCCTCTGTGACCCCAATTTTCTCATGTTAATTATAATGTGATGATAATTATCAAAAAATAACTAATTCTTTAGGAGTATAGTAGGGAAGTAAATGGGTGCTGTGGCTGAAAGAGGACAAACACTCAACAGATATGCTTAACACCACAAGTATTATGAGGGAGATGTGCTGACTGTACATGATGGTGATCTCTTCATCTCTCTCCCCATCTCCTCAGAGAAATACCTGGACCTGTAGGGCTTCAGCCCATGGGGCTCTTCTCTTCCTCTGGGGAATTCCTATAGGGCTTCCTGCTTGAAAGGGTTGCTTGGCATGTTTTTATGCTGCCTGGAGCAAGTACTGATCCCCAGCTCCCATCACCATGGCTCTCGGGAAAGGGGCACTAGGGTTGTTCATCCTGGGCCCCTCAGCACTAAGCTGAATTCATTGCAATAAATTAATGTGAACTTTAAGGAACATTGATTTGGTGATCTTACAGATAGAATCACGTAGAATGTCCAGAATTGAATCAATAGTAGGTCTTTTTCCATTTGTTTGTTAATCACATTTCCCTGGTCACAGACGAGGTAAAGAAACTAATAAATCTTAGGTTGGTTTTCCGTGGTTTGTATTTCACATCCACTTGGATTTACAACTCAGCAGAGCCTGCAGATAGACACATTCTTGCTTTAGAGATGAATTCTGCATCTTTCCTGCCAGAAGTAACTACAATAAGCGAGGTGAGTGGTGATTAATTCCTAGAACAAAGGATGTACCAGGTAAAAAAAACTAGAGCATGGGTCACATACAACTTCTTAGGAATGAACCTTTTGGAAGGCAGGATCCCCTTCAAAGTCAATCCGAGGGATGCTCCCAATCCAAAGGTCAATGGTCCTCCTTGAAGCTGTTTGTGCCCACTATTTCCATAGGGCACGAGCCTTGCAAGCAAAGGCCTTTAACTCTGCCAGCTCCTTTTATGCTTTTCACAATTAGCTTATCTCCGATTATAAAAACATGTACATGATGACAGTCTTTGGTTATGGGGGCATTACAGGAAAAAATAAAGGTTACTTTTCTTTGAGAATTGATTTTCAGGACAAACCAGATTAAAGCTTATATGGATCTACAAAATAGCAGGCTAATGCTATTGTCTGCTTCCCTTAAATTGTTTCATTAGAAGAAACATATTAATTATAATGAAAGCAAACTTGGACTCGGTGGGTTTCTAAAGAAAATTCCTTTGTAGTTATCACGGCAGGATTTCCCACCATTTTCCTCTTTCTGATGAAATTAACTCCCCACGCTTGGTCAGTAGGATAATTTAATTTTAGCCAATCAGCTGGGGAGCTGCCGTTGACCTCACAAAGGGAGAGAAAGATACTGCAGTCATAGCAACCACCAGCTCAGCTCTGATCATCTCTGGACCCTTCCTCCGAATGACAGACACCGACTTGCTTCTTAGATGATTAATCTTTTCCCCTGTGCACCTCCTTGAATACATTAGCCAAAAAGGCTGATAAATTTGTTTATCCCAAGACAATCATTAGAAAATTACCTGCAAAAGTAATTCTCACTAGAGCAGTCTGTGAATGGAAAGCCATATGGCGGATGAGAACAGGAATAAGCCATAGAACCTCTTACTGCACGTCGCAACAGGTTAGCAGAGTTTTCCCCTCTTAAACTTGATCATCTGGCATCAGTCACAAAAGCACAGCAACCTAAGGGCCTTTTTACGGGAGCAAAATAACTTTTCGTTCAGTCACTATTGATGAGGCCAGGGATTTTTCAAGCAAGACTGCACACCTACTATGTGTTAGTTCAGCAATTTTCAACCGGTGTGCCGGAAGAATTTTTAAAGCATGCAACACCTGATTATTTAGTCGGGGATGTGGGCCTCTTTCCCCTTAAATTACCAAATTTAAAAAATGACAGGCTTGTTTGGGTAGTGGCTGTCATGGCACCACCTGTGAGGTACTGCATCCAGGGGGGGGGGGGGGGGGGGGGAACGTCTGTGCAGCTTGGAGAAGGGCAGCCCAGGCAGCGGCACCTACGCCCCGCATGGCTGCATCTTTTCGTCTCTTGCCAGCTGTTGGACGAAGAGCAGCGAGGACGGCGATGAGAGAAACAGAGTCCCAGTTCCTGCCAGATGTGGGAGCTACTGGGACCTGTAAGGTCTCTAGCATAAATTCACGCTTTGCCAAAGTGCACATCCTGCATGTGGGCTCCCCGCCACTTAAAGACTCTTTCCCAGGAACGATCCGCAAGGAAGACGTCCGCGCTCCTGAAAAAGACAAGGTTGAAGTTGACAAGAGTTTTCGCCCAGGTGACATTGTTTTGGCCAAAGTGATCTCCAGGGGACGCCCACAGTCCGACTACCTCCCGACCACTGCGGAGAATGGACCAGGAGGGGAGGTGGCCCACAGTGAACCAGGCGTCCACATGGCTCCCATCCGCAGGTGTGAGAGGCGGTGCCCTGAGACCCACCCTAAAGAATGCCGGAGAGTGGCCCGAGTACAGCCTGAATTCTTGCAGACCTAGGATGCTACATTTTACCCCAAGGAGGGAGGGGGTGAGCTGTTTCCGAGAGTGCAGGCTGTGAGAGTAACAACAAGATGCCATTGTTTGATTCACATTCCAGGGATCAGCCAACAGCCAGCTCTAGACGTGTCTGCCAGAAACTAACTCTGTAAGTGGACCTTTCTTTCCGTGGATTTTACTCTCGAGTGACAAACATTTCCTTTGGAGTTTACATAAACCAACTGTATAATGTTGGCGATAGCTTATTTACATAAACCAACTGTATCATGTTGGAGATAGCGTATTCCTTCTGACAGTCTTACAAATAGATAACTTGGCTGTGACACAAAACATTTTTCTTAAAAATATTTTATGGTTAAAAATAAATAAATAAACAAACAAACAAACAAATAAATAATGACAATAACCAACACAACAACACTGTCCCGTGTGAATGAATCCAGATTAAACCTTTTTTGTCAGATTGGCAAAATATCTATTTTTGGTGTGCTGCAGAATTTTGGTAATTACTTTACATGTGCCATGAGATGGAAAAGGTTGGAAATCTCTGTGTTAAGCTCTAGGCACAACGCACCGAGATATGCGCTCTCTGCTCTCCACGGTCAGTCTGGTGGGAAGAGACAGATGTGTAAATGGATAATTACAGCATACCGTAAGGGCTGTAGCAGAGACAAAACAGCTCTGAGAGTACTGAAAGAGAATAGACAGTATTGAAACTGTCTATTTTCCAGAGTCAACACAAAGAATGTCACTGCAATGACATTCTGATTAGGCAAAAAAATAAAAATTAAAAATTAGAAAAGATGTGCAGCCTGGCCAACGTTGCTCAGTGGCTGAGCATCAACCAATGAACCAGAAAGTCACAGTTTGACTCCTGTCAGGGTATATGCCCGGGTTGTGGGCTCAGTTCCCAGTGTGAGGCATGCAGGAGGTAGCCAACAATGATTCTCTCTCATCATTAATGTTTCTATCTCTATCCCTTCCTCTCTGAAATCAACAAAAATATTTAAAATGAAATAAAAATTTAAAAAAAGATGTGCAGGACTTTTCCAAAACAGAAGACTATTCTAGGCAAAGAGACTAGCATTGGAAAGACATGGGCTTTGGGCAGTTGTGAGAGATTCCTGGGCAGCAGACATCTGGAACAGCTGGATACTGATGGCATCTTCTCCCAGGAAACAAAGCTGGAAATGTGGGCTGGCTGTACGCTGTGGGCCCTTACTATTATAGAACAATCAGGCCCAGGCTAGGGATTCTGGAGCAACACTCTGGTCTCAGTACAACAGCTTCAGAAACGCAAACTGAAGTGAAAGATACCATGTAGCTGGGCCCATAATTGATAATGTTCTCCAAATAGACTTGGGAACCCTAGAAAGAGAAAATGTGTTCCAGACCCCAACGGAGGCCCTGAGCCAGAGGATTTCCATCTCTCTCTCTCTCTCTCTCTCTCTCTCTCTCTCTCTCTCTCTCTCTCTCTCTCTCTCTGCCTTTGATGCTGCAAATCCATACTCTACCATTTTACAAAGGAGTTTTCCATTGACAATAATAGGTCCTCTATTCTTTTCCCCTTTAAAGCCCACATGATAAGAACTATTGACCTTAATCTTACCTTTATAAAGGCAATGCAATGTGTTCAAAACTCAAGGTGACAGGAGGCCGTACGGCCCTATGTGAGGACAGAAGCCTAATCATTTAACTCAGAACTTCCACAAACTCTGAGGAGCATAAGGGGTGGGAGGAATGGACCTCTTATACAAAATATTTTTCTTTCACCTTCTTGCATTAGCTGAAGGGAGATTACCTTGAAGACAACTATTTCTAGGCAGAATGCCTGAGTGTCTTACTGGCAGATGTATATCCCTACTCTCTTGTTTAGCCAGAAGGGTCCATGGGGAACAATCACAATGCTCTGTGGGGCATAGGATACCCAAGGGGGTGTAGCAACTCCATGGGGAGTAGAACCAGCAGCATGAGGAGAGCTTGGTTCTGAAGTAGAGTCCATCTGGATTAAACAAAGGATCTAACCACAGTGGTTGGGGAACCTGGACAGAGCTCTGATCCCCTGGGACAAGAGAATTGGCTGATAGTCTCTAACAAGCATGTTGAGGTCCAGAAAGGACAACTATTTCCAGCAATGAACTAGAGAGAAGAACAGGGGCTGGGACAGAAACTCCAACCTAGCACACACTAGTGCCTCTAGAACAGTTAATACCAGCTCTTCTCTCAGGCTTCAAGGTTGCATATGATAGATAGAAAAATTGTTTCACACCACTGCTCAAGAACCTACTATAGCTCCCCAGTGCCTCCTATTACTGAAGAGGCTATACATCTGGTTTGCTAAATAGTCCTGGCTTACACTTGTTATCCTTATATAATTACTACTGGCTTCTCCTATCATCCTCAATAGTGCTCCAATTTGGATAATTAATTATGTGGTCACCATATCATCTACCAACTTCAAACTCCTCTGCCCAATTTGACATCCTCCTTTGTGCTTAGTAGTTCTCAAATCAGTTTCTGTTCATGGCAACCCACTGAAGGAATTAAATTAAATCCCACCATTATTATTCTGTTCTCCCTTCAACACTGCATAGATCTATTTACTGCCCTGACTGTGTTGAGCCATACATAGTTCTTACATATTCCAGTAAGTTGCACGTTTATTAAGTTACATGTTCCAATATTTTTGGAGGTGACTGAAATGAAACATAATGAAATGGAATGGAATCCTGATGGTGTGCCTTACAAACTATGTGGTCATGAGCAAATGATATATCCTCTCTCTCAAACTGGGTTTCCTCACCTGTAAATGCAGGGAGAATCATAGAACCTGTCTGATGGCTTAGTCATAAACTTTATGTAAGAAGATGCAGTAGAGTGCTTACGATATACATGCTGGTTAATGGCAGAGGTCACCACCACCCGCTCCACCACCTACTCAGCACAATGTTGACCATTTCACAACACTGTGTACTCGCCTGCAGCAGTGAACACAGTACACATTGATGGAAATTCAGAGACAAATTCAGGGGAATGTTGTGCCTTAGTTAGGGTTTGATGTATTGGGGGAGTGCATTCAGGAGAGAAAGAGTAAAGGATGCAGGATAGGGTGCATTGGGGAGGAAGAGGGAGAAACAAAGTTAGAATGTGACCCAGTTTCAGGCAAGCTGGGGTCTGTGCGAGCTCTGGAGCACAAAGCACAATACAAAGTGAGCCCAGCTTAAGCAAAGGGGCTAGCCTTTTGTACCCCATGCATAATGGTCATTGGCCAAGATCTAGAGGAGTGTGTCCTCCCCAGGAATTAATGCAACTGAGGGTTGGGTCCATCAGCTGATAAAGTGCATGATGTTGTGGGCACTAATAAGACCCATTATTTTATTTTATTTTATTTTATTTGTATTTTTTTATCTTTATTGTTCAGTTTATAAATTACATTGTTTCCCCTTTTTTATCCTCCTATATCTCCCCTCCACCCTGTACCTATCCCACCCTCCACCCTCACCTCCCCCTCCCCAATGTCCTCTCCCATTGTTGCAAGATTTTTATCCAATCTCTTGCTGTACTTCCCACAACCCTTTTCTCCCCAAGAGTTGTCAGTCCATTCCCTCTCTATGTCCATGTTTCTGTTATATTCGCCAGTTTATCTTGTTCATCAGCCTATCAATTCACTTGATTTTTATGTTCCTTTGTTGATAGATGTGTATTTGTTGTTCATAATTTATATTTTTACCTTTTTCTTCTTCCTCTTCTTAAAGAATATCTTTCAGCATTTCATATAATATTGGTTTGGTGGTGATGAACTCCTTTAGCTTTTTCTTATCTGCAAAGCACTTTATCTGATCTTCAATTCTGAATGATAGCTTTTCTGGATAGAGTAATCTTGGTTGTAGATTCTTGCTATTCATTATTTTGAATATTTCTTGCCACTCCCATCTGGCCTGCATCGTTTCTGTTGAGAAATCCGCTGACAATCGTATGGGTGCTCCCCTGTAGGTAACTAACTGCTTTTCTCTTGCTGCTTTAATATTCTCTCTTTATCTTTTGCTCTTGGCATTTTAATTATGATATGTCTTGGTGTGGTCCTCTTTAGATTCCTATATTTTGGGGTTCTGTGTACTTCTTGGGCTTTTAAGTCAGTTTCTTTCACCAGGTGGGGGAAGTTTTCAGTCACTATTTCTTCAAGTAGGTTTTCATTAACTTGCTCTCTCTCTTTTTCTGGGACCCCAATAATTCGGATGTTGGCATGCTTGAGGTTGTCCCAGAGGCCACTTACGCTATCTTCAATTATCTGAATTCTTTTTGTTTCTTGCTTTTCCAGCTGAGTGGATTTTGCTTCTTTGTATTTCAAATCTTTGACTTGGTTCTTATGGCCCTCTGGACTGCTTTTAGGACTTTGTGTAATATTTTTTATTTCAGTCTGTGTATGCTTGATTTCTAGTTGGTCCTTTTTCATATCCGTGAGGGTCTAGTTCATATCCTCAGAGGTCTTGTTTATTTCCTTGAGGGTCTCATTCATTTCCTTGTAAGTCTCATTCATTTCCTGGTTGGTCTTGTTTATTTCCTCGTAATTCTCATTAAGTTCATCGGCCTTTTCTAGGAGCCTCTTGAAAAGCCTTATAACCATGGTTTTGAACTCTATGTCTTGTCGTCTTTTCTCCTCCATTTCTTTCACACCTGATTTCTTTCCATATCTCTGCATGGTGGCTGCTTTATGTGGTAGATATCCTCAAAGGGACAGTGGCTCAGCCTCCCCAGTTACCTGAGGTGGGTACTCTTACTGCAATCCTTTATGGGTTGTACAGTATTTTTGAATTTAAACCCAGCTTGTTGTTGTTAGCCCTAGGAGGGTTTGACCTCCAGGCCAATTGGCTGTGAAGGGAGACTGTGTTCAGGTTGGATGGGAAGAGTCTCTGACCTGCGCAGGCAGCCTCAGTGTCAGCTACGTCCTATGCGGCGCTCGCGCGCGCAGATCTCTGTTCGATGGGGATGGCTGCAGACACCTCCAAGAGAAAGCCGCTATTCTCTTCTCCTTGCCAGACAACTCTGCCTCTCCCCAAATGTGTCTGCACACCCAAAGTCTAGCCCAGGGTTGTAAAATAGATGGTTTCCAGAACCAGGAGACAAGTTTCCAGGGGGCAAGTCACGGGTTTTTGTGACACTTGCGCACAAACTTCTTTTCCCAGCCTCTGGGTTTCTCCTCAGACTAGGAGACCTCTGCCACACCCGGCTTCCAGGGTGCATCTCCCGGACCTCGGACCTTGCCTGGCACTGGGAATCTGTGCAGTGGGATGTCTCCATGTACCCCGGATCTCGCACCTGGCCTGGCGCTGGGAAATCCGTGTAGTGGGATGTCTCCGCCCTCTCCTTTGGCGAAATCCAGCCAGGGTTGCTGCTCCAGCCACCGCCCGCGCGCGAGACCAGGACGGCTCCTAACCTGTTTCCGTCTTCAAGGCTGCGCTCCCGCTGCTCCTCTGAGTCTCAGTGTCCTACCTTTACTCTTATTAGTGGAGTTTTCACTCAGCCAGCTTTTTGGCGATTCTGGGTGATGTCTGTTCTGCTGTTATGTTGTAGTTCTTAAATAGTTGCGCGGGGCAGAACAATAGGTGTTTACCTATGCCGCCATCTTGGTGTTCCTTCATAGGACCCATTATTTTAGGATACTCATATGAACCCATGGATGTTCCATGATGCTAGACAACCTCCTGAAGACTTCAAAGGCTTGTGCATTTAATATGTGTGACTGAAGACAAGTCAGTTAATTTTTCTTAACTTCAATTCTTTTATCTATAACTAGAGGCCTAAGAAAGTGTCCCTTAGCCCAGCCTGCACCCTCTCCAATCTGAGACCCCCTTGGGGAATGTGCAACTGCTGATCCCTGTGGGATTGGGCCTAAACTGGCAGCTGAACATCCCTCTCACAATTCGGGTCTGCTGGCTCTCAACTGCTCGCCTGCCTGCCAGCTTGATCACCTCTTAACCACTTCCCTGCCAGCCTGATCAATGCCAAACTGCTCCCCTGCCAGCCCAATTGCCCCCTCTGCTCTCTCCTGCCAGCCCAGTCACCCCCAACTTCCCTCCCCTGCAGGCCTGGTCACCCCCAACTGCCCACCCCTGCCAGCCATCTTGCGTATTGTGACCACATGGGGACAGCCATCTTGTGCAAGGACATGATGGTCAATTTGCATCTTACCTCATTATTATGTAGGATAATAAAAGCATAATATGCAAATCAACTGAACAGCCAAACAGAATGACTGTCCAGACGACCACGCTATGACATGCACCGGCACTAGGCCAGCCAAGGTGTTTGCAATGCAATTGGTCAGGGTTGGGGGGCTTGCCATTGCCCCATGATTGCTCTGCAGAGAGACTCCCAGGCCACCAGCTGTGGGGCAATCAATCAAGGAGGGGGGCTCAATGATTGCTCCAAAGAAGGAGGCCCAGGCTACATGGCCCTCTGAGCTATGGCCAGTGGCCCAGGCCTCCCCCTACAGGGTGGTCAATCCCAGGGATCCTGGATTGAGAGAGGGCACAGGCCGGGCTGAGGGACCCGACCTCACATACACACACACACACACACACACACACACACACACACACACACAACACACACAAATTTTGTACACCAGGCCTCTAGTACGAAAATAAAATTGGTAGTACTTACTACTGTAGGTTATTCTTGAGATTTAGAAATAACCCATTCCTAATCCTGACAGCAAATGGGATGAAACTGCACATCATTTTCTTACAGCTAGATCTTTCTTATGTGCAGTATCTAGTTTCTTCTACTTAAATGCTTTCTCTCAACACTCCCCCAAGAAAGTGGTGCCTAAGTACATATGTACAACACCATACTCACACACACACACACACACACACACACACACACACACACACATCCTTCCCCTCACATGGTACCCAACCTAAACTAACCTCCAGTGTGTATTCTCTACTTTGAGCTTCCCATTTCCAAATCCTTCCCACATCTTCCCTCATCCTCACCCATTTCTTCAAACTCATCATACTGTTCTTACCTTCCTCTGAAACCCCTTCCACTTAGCTCCATATAGTTCAACAGCTCATTGATTTCTAATTGTTTAGTATCTGATCTCTTCCAAACAAATTTTAAATTTTTACTCATCCATCTCTACTCCATAATTTAGGCATCCAGGGGTAGGCATATTTTTTTGGTTCAATTAAGAATTATTTCTTGATCAGAAGAACAATGAAATACCTTGGCTGCCCATTTCAATTCTCAGGATTCTCAAAACTAGCAAAATCCTTCTCTGTGATCCAGAGGTGCTCCACTGTACATGTAAAATGAATGATAATGGCTTCCCGTGTAATTTAGCTTACAGATGAATCTTAGGTGAGATTTTTCTATTGGGTTCTAACAGTTTCTGAAAATTGGTGCCCCAGGAGGTGCAAAGTGGAATGCCCACCACAGCTCTGATTACCACCTGCAGCCTATGCATGCATCACAATAACGCAGGCCCAGGCTGCTGTCAGCATCCTATGTCTTTTATTAAACCAAACTTTAACTGTTTAAGAAGTATGGGTGTGTCTTAGTTTATGCAATACTAGTATGTGTGTTTCTGGAGAGTTGATACAAATTGAAATTTTGGGTGAGAGGCGGTCAAATTATATTTGAAATTCCCTCAGAATACTCTTTAATTGATGTCATCATGCTGTTGCAAAATTTTCATATAAATGATTATCCTTTCATTTATTTATATCATTTTAATGTAGCATGTTTGGCCTCTCAAATCAGAATATACCCATCTCTTCTCTCTTAGGCTTTTAGATAAATAAATTAAATTCAAAACCTATTGTGATTCAATACTCTTTTTTAACTCTCCCTCTGCAATATGGAATAGGTTACTTTACCTGTTTATTTTTAAATATCTCTTATTTTTTATATCATGATCTCTACTTTACAGATAAGAAAGTGAAAATTCAGAGAGGTTCAATACCCAGGGTTACCTAGTATATTAGGTTGCTACTGCTGCCATCACAAAGTTCCACCGGCTGGGGCTTAACTAACAGAAATTCATTTTCTCGCAGTTCTGGAAGCTAAAAGTCTGAGATCAAGGTGTTGACAAAGTTGGTTTCTTCCAAGGCCTCACTCCTTGGCTTGTAGATGCCTTCCTTTCCCTGTGTCTTCACAGGGTCTTTTCTCTGTGCCTGTCCATGTGCTAGTCTCCTTTTTCTAAGGATACCAATCATTGGATTAGGACCCACACTAACGACTCATTTAACTTTAATTATCTCTTTAAAGGCCCTCTCTTCAAATACAGTCACATTCTGAGGCATTGGAAGTTAATACTACAATTTTGGGGGACTGCAATTCAGCCTACAGTACACAGTAAATCAGTGAAAAGCCCAGATTAGAACCCAGTAACCCAAAGGCCTAATCCAAGGCTCTCTTCCACTGTGCCATTCTGTCTGTATTTATTCCTAACCACATGTTGTTTGTGGAAGCATTTTAAGTATAAGGTAGCAAGCAAATA
Source organism: Antrozous pallidus (assembly GCA_027563665.1). Taxonomy (NCBI): domain Eukaryota; kingdom Metazoa; phylum Chordata; class Mammalia; order Chiroptera; family Vespertilionidae; genus Antrozous; species Antrozous pallidus. The sequence continues at coordinate 42,163,047 of CM050514.1, read as the reverse complement.
TAAGATTTCATTCACATCCCTATGTTTCATCTATGGCATTTCTGATATAACACAATATACATATGTGTAACTGGAAAAAAAAACCCTTACCTTCTGCAAAATTGAAAAATAGCAGAGTTTCTGTGGAAAATAGTGTTAGGCAGACCATTCAAGAACAGTTGAACTTTGTAATAGAGCACTAATAAAAACATTCACAGTACTTTAATAATCCTTCGCTATTAAATCTCTACTGATATTAGCACCCCACCTGAAATCAGGCTCCATCATCATCAAATCCCACAATTTGGGTGTCATCTTCCTTTAAGGCGTACATATCAAATAACAATTGCTTTCAATAGAAACCACTTTATCAAAAATTAAATGTCTGAGTACAGGGGACCTGGGTTGGGTAATAAAGAGCATTGCATTGTGGGAACTCCTTCTTTTCTTGCTCCTGTGACCTCTTGGCACTGCTGTTGGTTGGGGGCCATCCTGCACCTAATGCAGGAAGGCAGCCAAAAGAAGATGAAAAAGTCCCTGGAGTCGATCAACTCTAGGCTCCAACTTATTAGAAAAAGTAGAAAATGTATGCTCTAGTACAAGCAGATTCTGCAGACAATCAGACAAGGCAAAGCAACGTCATCCTTGTCAACAATGCCTAGCCTTGAGGAAATCTGAAATAATGTGCTATGGTTGGGTAAGACTGGTGTCCATCGCTACAGTGGCAATAAATTATATTGGGCACTGTAGCGTGGGGAAAATACTACAGAATATGCACACTAACTGTCATTGACCCAGAAGCCTGCCAGAACAGACTGGTGAAAAGTAAATCATGGGAAATTTTTCTTTCATAAACTAAAAATACATAAATTCATGTTAAAATTTTAAGGGTAACTACAAAAAATTTAGAAGTAGATTCTAAAACTTTTAACCCAGTTAAGAAGAATTTAGATAAGGCAAATCAATCCCAAAAAAGGCAAAAAAAATAAAAATAAATAGAAAGAAGCATACAAAGCATAGTAAATAGAATAGACAAACAGAAATAAATAAGTAGTCACAATAAATATAATTAAATTCACCAGGTAAAACACAAAAGTTATCAAATTGTGGTAATAAAGTCCAGATATATGTTATTTATGAGAGGCACATCTAAAACAAATTGATATTAAGAAAGATGTCAAAGAACATATTGGTTTAATATTAAGGCTAAAGCTTTGTCATGCCAGACACTGATATTTTAAATAAGCACTTTTAAAAAATCAGAGTTGTCTTTAATGCCATATATATATATATATATATATATATATATATATATATATATAGGAATTTTATATATGTGTGTATATACATATATACATATACAGAAATATATATACTATAGGCCTGATTCATGAAATTCATGCAAGGGGCTTGGCCCTCGCAGCCATAGCTTCATCCAGAAGGTCATCCAGAAGGTCATTCAGCTGTCCAGTCTAATTAGCATATTATGCCTTTATTATTATAGATATACACACTCTATATGGTGGAGCAAAAAGACTCTTTTTTCCCTTCTAGTAAGGTCCTCTAAGCCATGTTCTTAAGAGTTGTGGTCAGAATCTTTCCTAGGTGATAAGCTCAATACATTTTTATGATCTGGAAGAAATCATGCACACACGAAGATAGCCTGTAGCCATAGAATGCCACTACTGAAAAGGCATGAGTAATTCTCCAGAATCAGTGATCTCAAAGACCACGCATCCTTTGGAGAATCTGAACATAAAATTATGGGCCCAGGAAAATATAATATCCATAAAGAGAGCGAAGCGTGCTATTTATAGAGATTTACAGACACCCAACCCCTAAAAGCCAATCCTTGAAGCATGCTAACAGCTGCAGATGAACCCCCAATTTACAAACCTATGGTAACAAGATAACAAGAAGAGTTGCTAGGTAAAAAGGTGCTAAGTATGTTCAAGGCTGCCTAACCAGCTTGTGGCAGAAGCAGGACACAGAGATGGGACCTGATTCCCTCCACCCGTCATATAGTGTTCTGTCTATGCTCATTATACATCCCCCCACACTTCCAAAAAAAAATGGAGGAGTATAGAAACAATGGGGTGGTGAGGTCCTAGGGTGGGGGGACGGGGATGGGCTGGAGAGGGTCCAAAGAGGAAAAAGGAGACATATGTAATACTTTCAACAATAATTATTAAAAAATAAACAAAATGCATAGAACCACTATTTCCCAAAATAAATAAATAAAATAAATGGAGACGCTTGACAAAAATGCAAGGGAACAGCTTCTTCTATTCCTTCTATCCTCAGAGCTATTTTAAATGAAACTCTTAAGCCAAATGATCAGTGAATTATTAGCTCAATGAACATAGAAGGGTGATAGGCCCAAATTACAATAAAATAATCATCATAATGTATGCTATGTCTAGAGGTCTTAATGATATATCATGCCTGAAAACTCAGGCATGGACATTAAAAGAAAACTTGGAGCAATTAATGTAAGACAGGTTGATCTTTTAAATTATAGTCCTTTCTAATAAGGGACTCCTGGGTGTTAGAAATTTACCTCTCTTAAAAGCACCTTAAGCTATCAGGAAAAAAAAAACTTTATGATATGTATCATTACTAATAATTACATGTAGATTTTTAACTGAGCAAAGATGTAAATTATCTTCTAATTCATACAAAACTGATCAGAAGAGTCTTCCTCTAAAAATTTTTTTAGGAACTTGGGTAGAGATATGGAAATAAGAAAATCTTTATTTCAGAAAGTGAATTGTTTCTTTTGCTGCTTAAAAATAAAAATTTCTCTACTTTGTTTTCATGATCATTGGAAAATATAGTTATTTAATAAAATGACCCAAACCTTTTAATGAAATCTGAAGTAAGCTGGGAAATAATTTTAAGTTTTAGCTATTAAAGTATCCTGGCGTTTTTATGGAGTTTGTTAAAATGGGGGAATAAATTAACATTTATGTTCCCACATAAATCTGAAGGACACTGTCTGAGCTGCTGCCTATTGGCTTATCAACACTAACATCTGATCTGGAAGGATCAAAAAGAAACACTATATTTGGTTCTATGATTGACCTGATCTAGAGGCTAATTCAAATTCTAATATTGCTACTCCCAGTTGAATTTCTGAACTCTCTATATGAAATTGGTGAATCAAAAACATGCAAGGTTGATTCAAATAGTTTGCTTGATAGAGCCTGTGAAAGGATAGAACTAAAAAGTTAACCCTCCCTCACCAGAACCTACAAGGCCCCGTGACTTGTTCACAGCAGGACACTTGTGCTTAATATAAAGTCTAAAAAAAATATTTATTGAATTAATAAACCAATATGTAAATTTTCCTGGTATATGTGTCTTCTTTTTTTTGAAGCATCTAGGCTCCAGCATCTGGAAGAATGTACTTAAAGCTCTTTTTTTTTTTTTTTTCAAAGGCAATTCCTAAATAACCATAGGAGGAAAAGGGGAATGTCCACTTAATAAAGTTACCTGCCTGATAATGCTTATTTTTAAAATGTGCACATGAGAGTTCTCAGGATCACCAATACCTACCTAGTCAAGTCCTGACAAGACCAAGAATAAAATGAGAAAAGAGCCAGGAACACAAAGCCCATCTGACTCATGGGAAAGTCATTCTTATCAACCACCTCTGCTTCCTCCTTGCCCAACGTTATCCTTACACCTTTCAGACCCTTTGCCAGCTCCTGCTACTCTCCCCTATCATTTACTACTAGTGACCCAGTGCACAAAATTCATGCATATTAAAAGGGAATTAGAGAAAATATTTTAATATTGCAATTTGCCCTTTCTCTATAATAGAAGTGTCAGAGATTAAAGAAAATTAGTAAAATGTATATGAAAATCTTCCTCCTGTCAGAGTCTGGGGCATGCCATGGGAACTAAAGTCAAGTCCCCCACGTGCACCTCAAAATCCCGCAAAACCCAGACCCAGCTGGTCCCACCCCCTTCAAGCTCTGCCAAGTGATCCCCCAGGCTGGGCCAGGGTGTGCACCTTGAGGTCGCCTAAGCCAGGGGGGGCAGCCTGAGGTCCCACGTCAAGCCCCACCAGATGGGGGGCCACACCCTCAGGTCCCCAGCCTGGTGCTGTGGCAGGGTGCAAGGCCTGATGTCCCCCAACCTGGGCCAGGGCAGGGGGCATGCCTGAGGTCCCCATCAAGTCCCACTGGATGGGGGGCATGGCCTCAGGTCCCCTGGCCCAGTGCTGGGCACAGGGTGTGGACTGACATTCCCTGTTAAGCTCTGCTGGGCAGGGTGTGTGGCCTGAGGTCCTCTCTGAAGCCCCACCAGGTGGGGGCCACAGCCTCAGGTCCTCTACCCCAGTTCAGCACCACGCAGCCTCACATCCCTGCTGATTGCTCTTTAAGAGTCGTTATGGGAACTCGGCTTCAGCTGTGGGTGCAGCCATCTTGTTACAGCATGATGGTAAATTTGCATATTCCCTCTTTACTAGATAGGATTACACCCAAAGTGTCATACCTTGCTTGGATGTTGGTCTCTGCATTACTTCTTCCACCCCTCCTATAACCTTTTCATCCCCATATGTAGGCTTGGCTCCTTCCTTCTATTCCAGAGATCTTACATGTGAGAAATTCTAGGAGCTCTACAAGCCAACAGCAAGTTTTGATTGATTTTTAAGACCACACAGTAGTTTTCTCATCTTTGTTTCTTTGGCAAAGTCATCAACTATAAGTAAACATACACACATGAGTAAGTGAATGCATACATGCTAACCTAATATATACACACATACATATACAGAAACACACATACATCTTGCATGACCATAGAAACCAAAAAATGTCTAAAAATCAAATGTCTAAAAACCAATGAAATGTCTAAAAATCTTAAACTTTTTTTATTGTATAGCATTTTAATCACTATTATTTATATTAGTGACCCCTGATATTGCAAAACATTAATGTGCTTTATGATACAGCAAAAATTAATCACTTGAACCATGTGAAAGTTGCCACTTCCTGCCTGAAGGATGCTGACCTGGGTAACTCCATTTAGACACTGGCTTAGTGACCAAGTGTCCACTGGTTCCTCAGGACTGAGGTTTCTTTTCTCAATGACATTGAATTCAGTCCTAACTGATATGAAAATGGAGCTCATTTTAGAAGAATTAAAAATAACCCTGACCAGTTTGGCTCAGTGGATAGAGTGTCGGGCCTGCGAACTGAAGGATCCCAGGTTCGGTTCTGGTCAGGGGCATGTGCCTTGGTGGCAGGCACGTCCCCAGTGGGTGATGTGCAGGAGGCAGCTGACCAATGTTTCTCTCTCACTGTTGTTTCTGGCTCTCTATTCCTCTCCCTTCCTCTCTGTAAAAATTCAATAAAATGTATTTAAAAAATAAAAATAAAAAATAACCCTTGTAAAATTAACTTAAGTTCTCTTGTCTATCTTACATCTATTTCATCTACAACATTTGTGACTTGTTATAGGTTTAGAACTGCCTGGCACATACCAAGTGCTATATTAGAGTTCACTATTATAACAGAGAAAGAATATCATGGGCAAAAGTTATAGTGCTCTTCGGATAATGTGGCTTTGAGGTCTGGTGTTCTCCTGCTATCTGCCTCCGTGTCATACAGAATTGTCTCTACTTTTCTCTTTCCTTGTTACTTGATCTGTGTTAATCTTGCCGTCTGGATCCATACTGAAATGCTAACTGGAAAATCAAAAAGCACAGAGTACTCTAGGCAAGCACTCAAAATTCAATTAATGGAACATTAAGATTTTTTAACCTTAATAAGAATTTATTCACTGATTTTATTTTCACTGCTATCAATGCTATGTAAATTTCTACACCCAGAATGAGCTCACTTGACATTTCGAAGTAATTCTCCCCAAACTTCTCCTGAATACTTCCTTGCAACCTGTATGAGGACCTCACTGACAATAGAAGAGACTAGTTACATGTTTAGAAAGGAAAGATCCTCTGGAAAGTGCTTTTTCTATTTCTCTTACTTTCAAATTATGCAACTCAACGATATGGTTTGCTATCAGCAAGAGGGGAGAGGGGAGAAAATGCTATTTTAATTGTTATACATGTGCCATCAATTGAATGACTATTAACAGTTTTGTTGATTTATCTTTGTATCTCTATATAATAATAGGTTCCCAACAAATGTTTATTTTGTAAATGAATGTCAGTCAGTACAGCAGATTTCACTCACCAACATATCTAATCTTATATCATTCTAACATAAGTGGAAATTTATTGCATGTACAACAGTTGCCTTATATTACTTCATGAAGAGAGAAACAAATATTATAAGGTATTTATCATCTGAAACAAATACATCTCGAGATGTCCCTGACAACATCAGTTATGGAAGTGAATTGGACTCCATTTCAGCATGATTTGATACTACTCTTAAAATCATTTTACTGCCCTACTCAGTTTGGCTCAGTGGACAAAGCATTAGCCTGCAGACCAAAGGATCCCCAGTTCATTCTGGTCAAGCATATACCTTGGTTGCAAGCTCCTCCCTGGCCCGCGCCCTGGTCAGTGTTTGTGCAGGAGGCAACCAATTAATGTATTTCTCTCACATCGGTGTTTCTGTCTTTTCCTTTCTCTTCCACTCTCCCTAAAAACCAATGGGAAAAAATATCCTGGATGTGGATTAACCAAAGAAAAAATAATAACAATAAAAAGACAAGGATGTCAAAAAATAAAATAAAATCATTTTACTCATACCTAAGTCAAAGGGTCTTTTCTTCCTATACTTCCCAGGATGATAAAGACTTGCCTTGTGACATTTCACCATCACTTACTTAACTACTCCTTAGAGAGATACTACCAAAAATAAGTAATTTCTTTTCTTTTTTAAACTAAAACAACAGGCAATCTATAACTTTTGAAATTAGATAATAAAATCACAATGTGTTTGCACTAGAAAGAAAATGCCATAAAATATGCAGTAAGTGCTTTCTTAAAGCATAATCTAGCCAGACATGGAGAGTTCTGAGGAAATTAAACAATGCAGTAAGTCTAATTGTAGTCCTGCCTTTCTTCTATTCAAATATGAGCATCTCCTTATTTCTTTGAAACTTAACAGGAAGGCTGAGCAGATTAAATGATAAAAAGACATGTGTTCAACCTCATGTGACATAAGCATAGACCTCTAGGAAAAGTGGTGAATTCTGGCTTTTTACCTAAAAATTCAGAGCATGGGAACCCCTCTGTAAGAGCTCAAAAACCAGCAGCCTCAGGCTGAATTTGGACCAGTGCCACAGACAAATGCTATATATGAGATACCAACACTTAGAAGGCATCAATTTCCTGTGAAAAGTTTAGATTTCTAATTTCTTTAAAAACCTGCATTATGGGCTCTTGTGACCAGAGGTTTCCCCACTCTGGGTGGGACATCAAAATAGGGAAGCCAAGGTATCCTCATTTGCATACATTTCCTTTGAGCTGCCATGGAAGTAACTCAGTTGAGTCTGACTTATCTTTTTTGCCAGTCCTAAGACTTGGACCAAAAACAGACTAAAATCTATATGCAAAAGGATTTAATTCCGCTGTTTTGAATTTCTGTTGTTTATCCCTTTTACAATTCATAAGAGCATATGACAAATCTCTAATGCCAAAAGCTGTTGTTAGCATTCATGGTCGCACTTTATTTGATCAATATTCAAATTGAAGTAGGGTTGTTGTTAGAATTTGGTCTGCTAGTAAACTCTCACAGGTTGTAAGTTCTTTGAGAAGTCTGAAATCTTATGCCAGGCCCTCTTCCACCATTATCTCACCCCATCATAACCCTGCAGGGGATGAATACTTGCGTAAGGGAAGTGGGCTGAGTCTGTGAAGGGAAGAGTCCAAGTGGAGTAAAACCAATATATTTATTTTAATATATAAACTAGAAACCCTGTGCATGAAATTCATGCATGGGTAGGGTCCCTAGGCCTGGCAGTGATCAGGGCCGATCAGGTTACCTGCCTCCCTGCCTTGCCACCTCCTCCTTTTCTCACTCCCTCATCACCCTGACACCACAGTCACCCACCATGTTCCATGCCACTTCCTGGTGGTCAGTGCATATCATAGCAAGTAATCAAACTCGCATTCTCCTGTTGAACTCCTCAGGGGACACTTTGCATACTAGACTTTTATATATATAGATAAGTAACATGGCATGGCATCACTTAAGAACATACAAAGGAAGCTCAAAGAATTGAAGTCACCTCCTAAAATATTCTGATTACACTGTGGTTTCCCAAAATATGTTTCAGAGCCCAAGTTACCTCAGTAACTGCCTTTATTCATTTCACAGCCTACATTCCACCAACTATCCATTTAGGAAGGAAATATTTAAACAGCAAAAAAATGAAATGTTTCTTTACCATAATTGATTTTCCTTATTCTTTGAGAAGTTAAAAATCACTTGATACTGGAGGAACCAAGATGGCAGCATAGGTAAACACCTATCTTGTTGCCCCACACAGCAATTTCAAAACTACAACTTAACGACAGAACAAACATCATCCAGAAGCACCAGAAAGTTGGCTGAGTGAAAATTCCACAAATAAAAGTAAAGTAAAGATAGGACACTGTGACTCAGAGGAGTGGCAGAGGGCAGTGTTGAAGATACACGTGGAATCAGAGGTTTGGAGCCCTGTGGTGCGCACACACACATGAGCGAGCAGAGAGAGCGGGCAGCTGCAAAGACAAAGGCATCCCACTGCACTGATTCCCCAGTTCCGGGCGTGGTCCGGGGAACCCACACTCATACGGGGTGAAACTGGAGAGTAGGGAAGCACACTGAAACTTGGGCGCTGCAAAGGTCTGCGAGCTTGTGGAGAGGGTGAGCTTGTGGAGAGTGCGCATAAGCTTGGGAACAGAACAGCAGAGGTGCACGGCATGCAGAGAGAACTCGTGACTTGCTCTCTTGTTCAGGAAACCACCAGACTGCATTGTTTTACAACCCTGGGTGAAAATTTGGGTGTGCCGACTCACTTGGGGAGAGGCTGAATTGTCTGGCAGCAGGTAGAGCTCAGCAGCAGCTTTCTCTCAGAGGTGCTTGCAGCCATTACCACCCGGCATAGAGACCCAGGTGCCACATAGGGCGGAGCTTATGTTGCCTGCTCAGCCCGGAGACTCTGCCCATCCAACCTGAGCACAGCTGACCCTCACAATCAATTGGCCTGGAGGTCAAACCCTCTTAGTGCTAACAACAATAATCTAGGCTTAACTTCAACAAGACTGTGCAACCCATAAAGGGCTGCAGCAAGAGTATCCACCTCAGGTAACTGGGGAAGCTGAGCCACTGACCCTTAGAGGCCATCTACCACAAAAAGCTAATCAACCAACTCAGGAAAGCAGCCACAATGCAGAGACATGGAAAGAAATCAGATGTGAAAGAAATGGAGGGGAAAAAATGACTGGACATAGAGTTCAAAACCATGGTTATAAGGTTTTTCAAGAGGCTCCTAGAAAAGGTGGATGAACTTAATGAGACCTTCGAGGAAATGACCAAGACCTACAAGGAAATGAATGAGACCTATGAGGATATGAAAACGGACCAACTAGAAATTAAGCGTACACTGACTGAAATAAAAAATATTATACAAAGACCTAAAAGCAGTCCAGAGGACTGCAAGAACCAAGTCAAAGATTCGAAATACAAAAAGGCAAAATCCACTCAGCTGGAAAATCAAGAAGCCAAAAGAATCCAAAAAATTGAAGATAGTGTAAGAGGCCTCTGGGACAAACTCAAGTGTACCAACATCTGAATTATAGGGGTGCCAGAAAAATAGAGAGAGCAAGATAATGAAACCTATTTGAAGAAATAATGACCGAAAATTTCTCACACCTGGTGAAAGAAATTGACTTAGGAGTCCAAGAAGCGCACCGAACCCCAAACTATAGGAATCCAAAGAGGACCACAGCAAGGCACATCATAATTAAAATGCCAAGAGCAAAAGACAAAGAGAGAATATTAAAAGCAGCAAGAGAAAAAAAAGTTAGTTAGCTATAATGGAGCACCCATACGATTGTCAGTGGATTTCTCAACAGATACTATGAAGGCCAGACAGGAGTGGCAAGAAATATTCAAAGTGATGAATAGCAAGAATCTATAACCAAGATTACTCTATCCAGCAAAGCTATCATTCAGAATTGAAGATCAGATAAAGTGCTCTAGAAATAAGAAAAAGCTAAAGGAGTTCACCACCAAACCAATATTATATGAAATGCTAAAAGATATTCTACCAGAAGAGCAAGAAGAAAAAGGTAAAAATAAAAATTATGAACAACAAATACACATCTATCAACAAATGAACCTAAAAATCAAGTGAATTAAAAATCTGATGAACAGGATAAACTGGTGAATATAACAGAATCATGGGCATAGAGAGGGAATGGACTGACAATTCTTGGGGAGAAAAGGGGTGTGGGAGGTGCAGCAAGAGACTGGGCAAAAATCATGCACCTATGGCAGAGGACAGGGGGGGGAGGTAAGGGCAGAGGGTCAGATGGGTCCTGGGTGGAGGGGATCTATAGGGGGAAAAGGGGGGAACAATATAATTAATAAACTGAACAATAAAGATTAAATTTTTAAAAATAAAATAAAAATTAATAAAATCCTACCTAATAAAAAAATCACTGATACTTTTCATTTAGGAAGGGGAAAGGCCAATTTTCAGTAAGCAGAAATGTTTTTAAGACTAAAACTATTTAAATGTGAAACTGAAGTTTTTTTTTTAAGTAATTCATGAAGATAGAAACAAAAATCGTTAGGTACTCAGAATTAAAAAATAATTTTACAAAGCAAAAAAGCATGGAATCAAATATTTTTCCATAGCAATGAAATACAATTTTCCTTAGGGAGTTTGGGAAAATTTGCAAAGTTCTGATTGATAAGCTTTACAAGAGAAAGACTGCTTTTTGAGGTAGTAAATCGCCTACTGACCTATTCTCCACAAAGCTTCAGTGTTTAATACCAAGCTGCTGGGATACTAGGACAAAGACATCAATTATCCCAAAATAGACTGGGGCAGCGTCCAGTTCACTTATTAGTCCTTTAAGCTATGTCCACAGGGGACAGAGAGAAGTAGAGATTTGGCAATCAGCTGGTTAATTTGATCACTGTAGACAACTGCACTCTATAATTTAAGTCGGAAACATACCCTGAGCTGGTGGTGTTCCTAATTTGGGGCATTCATCAAATTAATCAAATAATTGTCAAGTCTCAATTTCACTATCCCCTGTAAACAGAGTCCCCAGCATCAATAGTCAAGTTTTCACTTACAATTATAAACAAAATGCAACATTACATTATCTGGACATCTGCAACTTTTAGATTGTGCCCCATTTTCTACACAGCCCTTCCAAAATATCTTCATTCTCCCCAAGCTACTGGTGTACTTCCCCCTTGCCTTACCCCAGCCTGCCAGGATGACCTCGCCTCCTGGCATATGAAGAAAATGGTGGCCATGAGGTAATCAGGTAGGCACTCCCTCATCTCCCCCTCTCAACATATGCACACATACTCTATATAGTCACACCCTCTCTAACTCCTGTTCCAACAGAGTTTTCTGTTTTCTTTTCCAAAACTATCTTCTAACACCTTCTCCAGAATTCATCAACACTACTTCTCAGGGACCTTGTCCATCTTCTTTACCTTCAGCCCTCCCCTTTGTCCTATTTCAGTCAACTCAGCATATAAATAAATGAACCTTCTTTCAGGTGAAAAAGACATATTTGTATACCACTGTTAATAGTTTAAATTAGTAGGACCTTCCCGTAAGGCAACCTGACAATAGGTAAATACTAGTAAATGCCTTAGAAAAGTTCAGATCTTTTGACCTGATAAATACCTCTCCTATGAATCAGTTCTAGGAAAATGGTACAAAATATGGACTGATTTTGTATATTTCATTCCATTCCCTTCTGGCCACATGATCTCACTCATTTATGGAAAATAAAGAATATTATAACCTGATGAACAAAAAGATAGATAGAGGCAGTAAAGCATCGAACAGATTGTCAAATTACAATGGGAAGTCTGGGGAGTGTGGGAGGGAGGGGAAATAGATCAACCAAAGGACTTCTATGCATGCATATAAGCACACCAATGGACACAAGACACTGGGGGATAGGATGAGGGCATATGACAGGGGATAGAGGCGGCTGGGGGAAGGTCAATGGGGGGGGTGGGGAAGTATATATATGTACCAATATATAATACTTTAAACAATAAAAAAATTTAAATATGGACCGAGCTTAATTTCAAAGTTATTTCAGACAGTGTTATGATGGAGGCAAGGGAGGAATGAAAAAAAACCTAAACATTTAACATCGGGTATTAAGAGTAACTTTTCTGAAGAATTTTCAATGTTGGGGACAATATCAAGTGAGGCATTTATACAAATAAAATTGAGAGCTTGATTGTAAAATCTAGTAGGTGAGTATAATGCCTGTGTACCATAGGATGAAGTGATGTCCCTCTACAAATGACATTTCAAATATTCTAATGTGATAAGTCTGTCTGCATCACTGCTCTATTCCTCAGCAACTAACACAATGTACATAGTAGACAACTAATGCATGTTTGTTGAGGGAATGAATTATTCTGAACTCTGCGTTTGCACATACAGGGACTGGCTGTTGAATCTATCCCTGAGTAAATCACCAACATGGAATTGGTTGATTTAATTGGCTAGACTCCTTGTCTCCTTTACTGCTCCCTGGGTGTTTCTCCATATGGAGTTATTTAATTAGACAGAGATGAAACTTCTCATTCATTCACTCAGCAGAGCTTATAATCACTCATTTGGTCTCTTCTCAACTGGGTTAAAATGCACGGCAAAGACTGGAATAATAAAAAATGGCAGTATGTTTGCATTAGAGTGGTAGGATTATGAATTACTTTTTTGGCTTTTTATATTATTTAAAATACTTTTTAATTACTGTCCCAATTTTCTACAATGAACATGTACTCTATAATTGTAAAGAGAAGTTTAAAAATAAAACCCTGTATTGACTCTACATACCCCTGTGGCTATGTGTTTCTCTTTACAAGCAAGCCTCTTGAAACTGTCCTCTATATCCCTAGCCTCCCCTTTCTCACCCTCACAGTCTCCTCTTGACCCACCATTGCAATAAAATTGGCAACGCTGTGATCACCAGAGACTTCAGAGTTGTTAAACCCAACGGTTACTTCTCCGGCCTCTTGCTGGACATTTTGGCAGCAGTTGACAACTATACACACCATCTGCTTAAAACTCTTTTATCCTTTGGATTCCAGGACAATACTCTTATCTTTCATCCTTTTCTTACCTCTCTTTTCCCTCTGTCACACACTAAGTGATGGTCATCCAAGATTCTTTTCTCACTATATGTGATCTTTAGATTATATTGCCGTCCCTTTACTTCAGGGATTCTGTGTAACGTTAACTCTCTGAACTTACTTCACTAGCCTGTCCTATGTTCCAACTGATTAGATAGAAAGATGGATAGATAGATGATGGATAATATATACACATAAATAATGACCCACCAAATCATATCTGCAAATTGCCAAGGCTAAAACAGAAAGCTTATATTAAATGAGGTGTTGCTTATTGATTTAGCTACTTCACCTCATCTGATTTTCTTCATTCTGTCATTCTGTCAGTAGTAAATGCTTTCTGTGTGCCACAGTACAAGTTGCTAGAATTTTTTTTTTAATAAGCAAGATCTATATGGTTCTGCCTTGAGGATGCTTGCAATCTCTTGAGGAAAACAGACATGAAGCCAAAATTAACTATTCACAGATGTGGCAAATGCCGGGAAGACAGATAGAAAGTAATTCCATAAGCTACTTGGGTGAAGGAACATATTAGTAATGATCCCTAACTGAACTGAATTTTAAATTTTAAACATTTAAATGAGAAACTAAAATGTAATACGGTTACTATGTATCTAAATAAATTCATATTTCAAAAAAAATCTCAGGGCAAACAACAATTAATAAAATGTTACATAGAGGAAAAAAAGAAAAACCAAGTATTCACTAGGAGAAAATCATGAATATCATTTGCTTTTTGCCAACAGTGTAAATTCTTCTAATCAATCATTTTTCTGCACTACTAGATAAAACAGCTAAGTTTATTAAAACTTGAATGTTGTTTTTGATCACAGATATACCCAGGTGCTCTATGGCTTGGGAGTGACTTAAGCTATCTTAGTTCTGTTATTGGTTGAGTTAAATGTCAAATATATTTCCCCACCAACCTCTGACCCTTTACACTAATCTGAACATGCATTATTGTCCACTTACCTGCCTGGGACCTCTGCATAGGCTGTTAATGCTTGGTCTCCCCATGTTTCAGCCCCCCTCTCCACCTTGGCCTTCAGATCTGACTTGTTTCTGGACCACTATGGGGAGGTCCCCAGCACAGTCACAGCCTCCTCAGAACCCAAGCACCAGATTCAACTCTGACTAAAATATTGTAGAACAGAGGGCAAGACCTCTGAAGGTTTGCTGGTTTGAGAACTGTGGAAACCCCTTTCATGTCTAGTGTGGTTCAGGGTTCAGGTTCTGGAGAAGGCTGCACACAAATGAAAAGAGATTGGAAAAACATTAATTTGGGAAATGGGTGCCAGGTGGTAGCCCAACTCTAGTGGGAGGACTAAGCCTTGCTTTGGCCTTGCCACTCCTTTTATTCAGGTTTGGGATACACCCATTGCCCTTAGGCAAGCAATAAGCAGATTATCTTACCAGTAAGGATTTACATGATTATTTGGCTTCAGCTACCATTGTCTCAATTAGATAGGAAGTGGTTGTTTCTGACCTTTCAGAGCTTCAAGGTTGACCAGCCTGCCAGATTCCTTATTCATACCTTTCTGATTAGTGAGACAATGATCGGTTTCTGACAGAGAACAATCAGGAGCACCTGTCCAGACTAATAAGCTCCTTGTGTTAGAACCTAGGACTAACGAAACCAAGATCACAGATGTTTTCCTAAACAATTCAGTCAACTTTGACCTTGCCTACAAGACTAAACTTTTTTTTTTCAGTTTCTCTATATCTTCTCTTGGACTACAATCTGGGGGAAATTTTACATCAGGAGATATAAATTCTGCATCCAGGAGCCAGATGACTCAAGGAAGTGGTGGAAGAAATATTATTTTTTATTTTGGGAACTTGAGTTATTAACCATATGAATCTATTACCTATTCCCCAAAAATATCCATTTTAAAAATAAAAAATACCGAATCATAGAAACAAAGAACAAAGGAATGGTTACCAAAGGGGAGGAGTAGAAGAAATTGTGAAAAAGGTGAAGGGGAATCTAGTCAATAATATTGTGATAAGTTTAAAAGTTGATGAATGAGTACCAGAATTTGTAAGGTACAAAAATTGTCAAATCACCATACTACGTAGCTGAGGTTAATATAACTAATATAATATTGTATTTTTTAAAAAATTAGTCACAATAACACTACCCTGCATTTTAAGCAATTAAAAATAAATAGCCTTTCCTAACAAACTAATTAGAAATAAATAAATAAATGCTTAAATTAAAAAAAAAAACACGAACACTCAAAGTTAATTTTCTCACTTTAATGCCAATGTTAGAACTTGGAAATTAATATGGTTCTAGCAGGAGTCCTCAGTCACTATTTGCCTTACCTCCTACCCTTTCTCTCTGTTTCCCCATCTTCTTCACCCTTCCCCCGCTACTTCCTGGTTCCGTCTCCTTTTAACCAATGTATCTTCTGTTCTCCATAACACTGATAAGTTCCTAGGGCTTTACACTGTTGTTTTGCATTTAAATTACATATATATTTGTAAACAGATGTCTATTATCTTTTTCAATTGTTTTACAGACCTAGACAAAATGTGGTTTGAGTCCTGGTTAAATGTCTTGGAAATATATCTCTTTGGTCACAAAGCTAACAATATAAGAACATAAGAAGGCCCTAACTGGTTTGGCTCAGTGGCCAGAGCATCAGTCTTCAGACTCTAAGGGTTCCAGGTTTGATTCCAGTCAAGAGCATATACCTTGGTTGCAGGCACATATGCAGTAGGGAGTATACAGGAGGCAGCTGATCAATGTTTCTCTCTCATCGATGTTTATAACTCTCTATCCCTCTCCCTTCCTCTTTGTAAAAAAATCAATAAAATATATATTTAAAAAAGAAAAGAACATAAGGACAAGGCAGCATAAATCATGAGATCATTAATTCTGGAACATGAAAGATACCAATTATTCATTCACTTAACAAACATTTACTAGCCTCTCCCATGGGTGTGATCACAAAGTTGGGTGACCTCTGTTTCATCTCCCTAGATTATATTTAAATCCCCCTTTCACAACATTGATTCCTTAACAATGAAATAAATTAATTTAACAACATGGATTCATTAATTCAACAAGTAAATGTCCTTTTTTTGTGGCAAGCAGTGAGCTGACACTAGAAATACAAAGTCAAACAAGACATGGTCCGTGTCAGGGTCAGCTTTGGGGGAACCTGGTTGACTGCTGATGTTCCTGGACATTTAATCTGACTGAGATGTGCATGGACAGTGTTTTCCTTTATGTAGAGTGGAACCTCTGGAGTGGAAAAATGGGAAGAAAACAAGGCAGGAAAAATGAACATCAGTGAATCAGCCCATCTGCCCCTCACACACCATAAGGTACTGATTTAGATACTCCCTGATGAAGGAGTTTATGGAGTGAGAATCTGAAGAACATTTTCTCACTGAGGCACTTGGAGCACCAGCGGGGCAGATGTGGAGCCTAAGGGACAAAATGCTTATAGAGCCGGAGAGAGCACTGTTCCTCCCCCTACTCTGCCATAGCCTCTGCGCTTCTTTGGGAGCCTAAAAATTCAGGAACCCTGTGCCAAGAATCAGTGTTGTGACAGAGACCTCGGGCTGGGCCAAGGGCAAGGTGACCTAACAGGTTACCAGGCTGGGAAAATACGCATGAACTTGTTCCTTCTCTGGAACCTGGAAGAGATGTTGAGGGAGGTGGGGTCCTACAATCATGTAAGTGGACATAAAGCATCATCATAACTTGGTCAATAATAAGACCTTATTTATACTCAAGGTTGGTAGAGTTTGGATCCATTTGGGTTCTAATTAAAATGTGCCCAAAGCCATCTCCATGTTTTACCCTTTGACCCTATTTTGTCTCCAGCATTACTAAATTTTTTAAGAACCCAAAATACGATCTACTAAACTATAATCTCCTGGGGACAAGGAATCCATCTCATTTACCCCTGGGTCCATTATTCCCACTATAACTCTGTGTTCAACAAAGTTGAACTGTCTTAAATAACAACAGGTAGCATCAACTCCATATGGAAAATGCAGAATATACACATTTAAAAGTTAACAAGTAGCCACTCTCCATGGTCAAAATGGTAACCTATTTCTTAGTTTGGTTACATCTTTACTAATTGACCTTTATTAGTACAATTATGAAAATAAGGCCAGATTAAAGGATGTTTAAACTGATAGAAATATTCATATATACAAAAGAAAGGCCTTAAACAATAATAAAGAATAGAATAAGAAAATATCTACTTAGAAATGAAAGTAATAAAGGACCTCTGTCCTAAATGTAAGGATCCCCATTCGTATTATACTGATCACTGTCATCATCCTGCCTTTTCCACCATCTTTTGCTGGGACTTGAGGACCATAAGTTGTTAAAAGTCAAAGGGAAATTTTGAAATATTACAATGAATAAATATGGCTATTTTAAGACTAAGTTATGGGCATATGCTGAAGTATATATACTTTTGATAATTTCTGATTTGGTATTTTGAGTAGTAAAAACCTATACAATTTGCTGTGAACCAAAACTACTCTAAAAAAAATAAAGTCTATTAAGTTTTTTAAAGAGTTAAAGAGGTTAAAGAGAAAATTTAAGGTCATCTTTATTCATTCTTCTCATTTCACAGTGTCCAAAGGTTTTTAGGACTTTAAACTCTATGGCTCTAAAAATTTGATTCTAAAAATTAAAAGAGTGCTTTCAATAAAGGTTTTGCTGCGTGTGCATGAAAGGAACTACCTTTATGAGTGTGGGCAGGTATTACAGAATACCATAAACTGGTGTCTTATAAACAACAGAAATTTATTTCCCACAGTTCAGGGAATGAAGCCCAAGATCAGGGTGCCTACATGGTTGGGTTCTGGTGTGGCCCCTCTTCCAGGCTACAGACAGCTAACTTCCCGTTGTATCCTCCCATGGCAGAAAGAGAAGAGAGCTTTCTGGGGTCCTTTATAAGGTACTAATCCCATTCATGAGGGTTCAATCTTCAAGATCTAATTACCTCGCAAAGGCCACACTTCCTAATACTGTCTCATTGAGGGTTAGGGTATCAACATATGATTTTGGGGGGGGAACTGAGAGGTCAAACATTCACTCCATTAAATGAACTATTTCAATAAGAAGAGTCTTAAAAGCTGCTGAAATTAATATCTAAACAAAATTTTTCAGTTCTCAAAATCAAGTTATCTTCATAGTATCATGTAGTAGTAGAATTGCAGAATCAAAAGGTATGAATATTTTAACTTTTAGTAAATATTGTCAAATTTCTAAAAGGGTTGCAAAAATTTACCCAGTGGGAGGGAGGCTCTTGTTTTATCTGAACTATCCCATTGGACATTAATAGATAGGAGGCAAAATCAAAGGTGAAAAAAGTTGTAAACATAAGCAACACTCTTTTTTGTACATCCGCATTCTAATCTCAAGAGACACCCAACAAAGATGACAATGCTCCAAATGGCCTTTTAAATAAGCAACAGAAAGACAGTAGAAAATGCTAAAATTCAGATCAACTAAAAGCAATTGTTGGGGGTGAGACTTTGCAGATAAATCAAAAGCCATTAAAAATTTTACTATCCTGTAAAAATACACAAATACAAAAAAATACATAAATAACAAATTGCATTGAAACATAGTTTGTAATATCCCCCAAATTATTACCTTCAAGTTTTTCACTCAAAGACTGATTAAATGCATTCTTGGTGAAGCTCGGAGCCATCCTAAGTACAGTAGTGTCCAAGAAAGATGTCTCTGATAAATTAAGAAAAGTGAGTGACAGGACAATTTGAATATATGACCCATTTGCATATGTATATGACTGTGCAAGTATGTTTGTGTGTGCATGTACATCATTACAAAGAAAAGGTGGCACATACCAAATTACCATCAGTGGAGAACTCTTGAAGAGGGTGGCAGGAATGGAGTGAAAGAGTGACACTAAGGGGTTTCCATTTTTACTCTACATATTAAGTCAACTCTGTATATTGTTTACCTGTGTGAACACTTTATGATGAGTACACACTGCTTCTATAATTTTTTTCATAAAATGCCATTAGGTGAATTGCTAAGATGCTTCCTGTTCATGGGGAAAGAAGTTGTGGGTGCCAAGAGGCTCTTGTTTTTCCTAGGAACAAAGGCCAGAGATTTACCCAAGCATCATCAGGTCAGCACCATCAGCCAGCACCACAGTTCTCAGTGATTAAAACGTGCTTCTGGGCTGCCATTGACCAGATAATCTAGCTCTCAATGGGATTCAAATACATCACAGCTTGACTCAATTCCATTTTATAGGATAATTTCACCCCAAGCCAAGAATGCAGGCCCCCTAGATGACCGATCTTTATTGGGCATCTGCCTCTGAGACCCTGTACCATGAGGCAGATAGAATTAGTGCACCAGAACTAGTGGGAGGTGAGGAAGAATTTTTAAAGTATATATTGATTTTGAATGGCGAGATACCTTCCCCCAGAAAACAATCTAAACCATAGCACTGTGTACAGTGGATATTATCTATCTTTAAATTGTTCATTCAGAAAACTCTTTCAGGCTGAAAGCCTCACCGAGGCTCACCACTGCCTGCTTCCCCAGGTCTCCTGGAATGTGACAGCCACCCACAGCGGCTCACACGCAGAAGCAGCAGTGGTCAACCAAAGCCTAAGGAACCAGGCACACTACCGTAAGCAGTAGACAGTGTGTTCCCAGGAAGACAAAACAGATTCACGGGCTTTACTCTCAATTCAGAAATCCAAAAATGTTCTACACAGAGATTTTTTTAATCTCATTTTATCCCCAAAACTAACCAGACCTGACTTCAAAGTTGTAGAAAACCTGATCTGAACTGACTGGAGCTATCTATAATCTTTATTTCATGTACTATATTAAGTATGTTTAAAAAAATATATTAACAGATCCATATTATGAAATATTAGTCATCTTGACTCTCTGGAGAAATTATATTCATCCAGAATATTCCCTGTACTATCTTTCTAAAATAAAATATAAAAAATATCCATTTAAAACATATCTGGCCCTCAGAGTTTCAAATAGGGTATCATTACCTATCCTATCTAATAATAAAATAATATGCAGATTGACCAACACTCCAACACACAAGATAGCTGCCCCTAGGTGGATAAAGATCCTGCCCCCATGTGGACACAAGTTGGCCACCACAAGTTGGCCAGCAGGGGTGAGCAATTGGGAGGGACCAGGCCTGCAAGGGAGGGTAGTTGGGGGCTATCAAGCCTGCAGGGGAGGGCAGTTAGGGGTGACAAGGCCGGCAAAGGAGGGAAGTTGTGGGCAAACAAGCTGGCAGGAGAGCAGTTAGACATCAATCAGGCTGGCAGGGGAGTGGTTAGGGGGTGATCAGGCTGGCAGGCAGAAGCGGTTAGGGGCAATCAGGAAGGCAAGCATGTGAGTAGTTGGGAGTCAGCAGTCCTGGATTGTGAGATGTCTGACTGCCTACCAATATCTGGCCTAATTAGGCAGTCGGACATCCCTCGAGGTGTCCCAGATTGGAGAGGGTACAGGCTGGGCTGAGGGATACACACCCTCATGCATGAATTTTGTGCACCAGACCTCTAGTATATTATGATCAATGAAGGTGAAAAGAAATGAGATTCAAGTTCTCCCAATAATCAAGAACAATGCAGCTGTTGAGCATGGGCATGTGTGCGCGCGCGCACACACACACACACTGAGGGTTACAATAATGGCCTCATCTATATATATAAAAGCCTAAGCAACTGGAACAATGGAATGACTGGAATGACTGGTTGCTATGATGCACACAGTGGTGGCCAACCGGCCTGATCAGGGCCCTGATTGATTCCCCCAACCTCCCATGGCCCCTCCCTATGGCTAACTCTGCCTCCAATTGCCCCCACACACACCCAGATCAGGGACAGAGCCAGCTAGCCAACCTCCTGCAGCCACTCCCCTCTGCTGACCCAGCCCCAATTGGCCCCCATCAGGGCTAGCTGGCCAGACCTCACCCGTGCATAAATTCATGCACCAAGCCTCTAGTAGACAAGTAAGATGAGTTGCTAAGAATGAAAAGCAGCAAATGGAACTAGGCCCATGTCAAAACCAATAGTAATAGGAAATGACTCTTTACTGCTTTGATTTTGAGAGCTATTGCCCTACATTTACTAAATGACATAACACATTGAGAACATTCTACTTGTGGCATAGGAAATAAACATGATCTTCTCAAAGGAAATCCTTTCTGACCTCACATTTTCCTCAGGAAAAATGTTTGAGGAATTAGTAACAAAAGCCACTTTACTTGCTTCTGTAGGTACACTATATAACCAATATGTGGAAACTACCTTGGAATAGAGAAAGATATGCTTTGTAGATTTAGCTCCATGGACCCATTGATTTCAGCCTAGGAAGAGCCTATAGAGAACTTTAACTTCATTTAGTCCTTGAAATAATTTATAGTCACATTATTTCTACAAAACTTCTAGAAAAAAACATAAGAGAAAATCTTTCTTTAAAAACAAAGAGAATTTTTATTTATTTATTTATTCATTTTTATTTATTTTTAATATCTTTTATTGATTTTTTACAGAGCGGAAGGAAACATCAATGAGAGAGAAACATCAATCAGCTGCCTCTTGCACGCCCCCTACTGGGGATGCGCCCGCAGCCAAGGTACATGCCCTTGACCGGAATCGAACACGGGACCCTTCAGTCTGCAGTCCAACGCTATATCCATTGAGCCAAACCGGTTTCGGCCATAAGAGAAAATCTTTATGA
Source organism: Antrozous pallidus (assembly GCA_027563665.1). Classification (NCBI taxonomy): domain Eukaryota; kingdom Metazoa; phylum Chordata; class Mammalia; order Chiroptera; family Vespertilionidae; genus Antrozous; species Antrozous pallidus. Next base: position 42,141,009 of record CM050514.1, on the reverse strand, counting down.
CCTTGAGTGAAGTAAAGATTTCTTCTATATGACATCCAATGCATGCTCTATAACAGAAAAAAAAAAAAAAGACAAACTTGGACTTAATCAAAATTAAATGCTTTTTGTTTTCAAAAGACCACTGAGAAAATGAAAACACATGCTATAGATGGGAAAGATATTTGTAAATCATATATTTACATATAAGTCATAAGTATAAATATATATACACATAATAAAGGTTTATATTCACAATATAGAAAGAACTATTACAAGGAAATGTCCCAGTAAAACGTGAACAACACATTTGATTAAGCAGTTTACCATAGAACATATGTGAATGACTAATAACCACATGAAAATATACCCAACATCATTAGCTGTTAGGAAAATTAAAATTACAATGTCACCACTATACAACCACTAGAATAGCTATGATAAATAAGACTGACAAAAACAAGTGTTTATGAAAATGTGGAGAAACTGGAACCCTCAGACATTGCTGGTAGAAATGTAAAATGAAATAACCAAATTATTTAGAAAATAACCAAATAATATATTTGTTTTAAAAAAAATCAGGGCCAGTTGCTACCTCCACATTATTTTTTCTTAAGTTTTATTTTTAAGTTAAGCATATACTTATCATAAAACCTACTAATTCCACTTCTAGGTATCTACCCAAGAAAAATAAAGAATGTATGTTCATACAAATACTTGTACACAAATGCTTATAGTATCATTATTCATAATAGTTAAAAACTAAAACCAGATCCAAACTGAAAACCATCCAAATGAATAATCAAAATGTAATACATATATGTAATGGAACTCTACATAGCAATAACCGATACATTCAACAACATGGTTAAACTTCAAAACCACTTTGCTAAGCAAAATAAGCTAGATATAAAAAAAAAACCCACAGTTATCGTGATTCCATTTTTATGAAATTTCTAGCTAAGACAACATTTTAGAGACAATAATTATAACAGTGGTTGCCCAGAGCTGGGTGGGTATGGGATTAACCTAAAAGAGGTACAAAAGAGAACTTTGGGGGGAAATGGAAATGTTCTGAAATGGGGTTGTGGTAACAGTTGCCCTCTTTTATAAATTTACTAGGAATCACCAGATTGTAAAGGGCCTCTTGCTTTGTTCATATTTGATGTTATCTCTTTGGGGAGGTATTTAATCAAAAAGAATGTTTTTGGAAGTATGGGCTGAATAAACCTGAGGTAATACGAAGTGAGAGTAGTCGTTCTCGAGTTAGTACATAAGTGTCACCCTATGCTCTCGTTGGTAGCATTCTTGGCCATAGAAAAACTAGCAACAACCTAAGGCTCATCAGCAGGGCAGGGTTAAACTAGATACAACTCAGCCATGCTATGAATGACTATGCAGAGGCAGCTGTAAATAAAAAATTAAAAGATACCCAAAATATGCTAAATGGAAAAAAAACTGAAGTCACAGAACAATAATGAAAAGTATTATTCAATTCTAACACACACACACACACACACACTAATCTACATAAGGTTTACTTCCCCTCTGGGGAAGCTTGAGACAACAAGGGTAGAAGAAAAATTTTATTTTTTAGTATGTTCTATGTTTGACTTTTTTCACAAAAAGCATATACCACTTTGACAGTTTGAAAACACTGTTTAAACACTCTTCCTGGCCCTTGAATAAATACCACCTCTCAGCAATCCTGCTGCTGGGGAGCCATGGTTTTTCGTAAAAGGAGACTAAATTACTTTGGAAAAAAAAACAACACATTTAATAGAATTCTCTATCAGCCAGCAGTTTGCTGTTCTGGTAGCTTAATAGTAATAATAATATTCTTTATGCACATAGTTGTCTATTCTGACAGCTCCATGATGTAATGTTACCACCCCTGTTTTGAAGGGGACTCTGAAGCTCAAGAGGTCAGGTCACCTGCCCAAGGCCACCCAAGTAGACAGAGCGGCAGAGAGGCCTATCACTTTAAATCTGCATTATTATTCAGCTACCTGTCTCATCAGGGATGATGACAGACATAATGGTGACCCTGAGGCACTGCAGGATCCTAAAGGCCTTATGAATCATCAAAGAAAGATTTGATTATATTTGGTGCAGTTTGGGTTTTACCCATACTTTATTGTGTTATAATCCCTGTAAAAGTGTTCAGCCACATTTAGCACACACTGTCATCCTTATTAAGAATATATGATTAACCAGAGTGCCTCTGGACAGGCTAAAATGTGGAGAAATTATTCTAAATTGATCCCCTTCATGTTTTTTTAATGTATTTTTATTAATTTCAGAGAGGAAGAGAGAGGGAGAGAGAGAAACATCAATGATGCGAGAGAATCATTGATTGGCTGCCTCCTGCACGCCCCCTACTGGGGATCAAGTCCACAACTCAGGCATGTGCCCTGACAGGAATTGAACAATAACCTCATGATTCATAGGTCGACACTCAACTACTGAGCCACACCAGTCAGGCCCCCTTCATGTTTTAAGAGTTTTTACTTTCCTCTCTGCACTGACTCCCCTCAACCTTCACTCAGAAAACACTCCGATCCTCTTTTCCCCTTAGGCCAGCTCAGCCCACCCTCACACAGCCAGAGGGCAAAAGGGTCAGGAGGAGGAGGTGAGGCAGTTTGAGAGGTCACCAGCAGAGGCCTCAAGGCTCCCCTCTCAGCTCCCTCCTATGGCTGGGACACTGGTGACAACCTCCCAGTCACCACACCCTCACTCTGGCTGGGCATTCCCACAGCCTCTGAATGGGAACACTCACAATAAAGCAAGGGGTGAGTAAATGACAGCAAGTCTGGGCTCAGCCACATTACTTTGAGGAAGAGCAAATGTGGAACTTTAACCTTGGGAGTGGACTTCATTATGATACCACAGATGACCCCAGCTAGAGGAATGGAATTTGGGGCTGATATCCTCAACTAACATAGGTTAAAACAGACCTGAGGTTTAAATGTGAAGACAAGAGATAAAACTCTCAAGATTGGGAATCAGATAGCTTATGCTGGAAATAGAGGCAGAATTATGCATAGTGAGAACCCATTCGAGAACTAGACAAACAGGAGTTCAAAAACTACCTTGGACTCCAGTTGGATAACTTGGGATAAACTACTTAATCTCTATGCCTCAACTTCCTCATCTATAAAATCAAGGTAGGGGTAATACTTTGAGAGTGTGATTAAAAATTAGTCTACATAAAGTACCTACTATCATTTCTGGCACATATTAAATGCTTATTAAAAGGTAGATATTATTACTATCAAACTCTCATCATAGTTATGCCACACAAATGAGAAAATGAAATAGATGATTCCTCAAGATCCTTCTAGGTCTAACACTTTATGTTTCTGTTATTTAAATTAGCAAGCTGGTAATAAAACTTGATTGCTATTTTCAAGCCCACAAAATTTCATTGGTTAGGAATTCATTTCAGGGATTTATCCCAGGGCCCATTTCTAGGTCTCCAAAATCCACTGTTCCTGCTGCCCAAGGAACGCAAGAAGAGACCCCAGATTGCCAGGTTAGTAAACCATGACCCGGGTGCTAGGCCAGGCGTCCACTGTACAAGTCATTAACCACAACAATGAAATGAAATAAGCACAGTTCCACCCCTGCATTATTTCTTCTTAAAGGCTTTTCTTCTTATACCTTCTATTGATAAAAATAATATGTGCACTTTGTGGGTTGGAAAGTACAAAAAAAAAAAGAATAAAAACTATAATCTCACATGCAGCTGTGAACACTTCAGTTCACTTCAGATATTTTATCTGTGCATATCCTCTTTATGTGAGTGAACACATTATTTGCATGTTAAACTGCCTGTTTCACTTACATTTGAACAACTGCCAATCCTCTGGCCAATGGCTCTCTGCAGAGCTTGAAGCTTGTGGCTGTAGCTCAGTGAACACATTTACCCAGCCTATCTCCTGGAATCACAGAGGGGAAAAGAGTTCCAAAGACATCAGTAGTTACCTCCCCCTACCTTAAAATTCTTAAACACCATGATCTTCAGAGAATTTGATATTATTCCTAGGACACAGTTCTCCAGAAGCTCTTGATGATCTCCCTGGAGAAGTGGATATAGAGGGAGAAAGGGCTTATTAATTCCTCTCTGACCCCTAAGGTTCTGTATCTGACCATCAGGCAATGGATGGAAAAGTTGAAAGGGTGGAAATTATGTTCAGCTAGAGTAGAAAAGCAAAGATTCTCCCAATACCTACAGTTCATGTGGTAGCCCACCTGAAATGGGCGAGGGCCAGGAGTTGATAGAGCATACATTCCTCTGAATACCTCATAGAGATGCACCCTGATAGGGACAAACCTCCCTCAGGCTAGGTAATCACAGGAGAATGCAGTCATGAGTTTCCTGTGGATTCCGTGTGTGTGTGTGTGTGTGTGTGTGTGTGTGTGTGTGTGTGTGTGTGTGAGAGAGAGAGAGAGAGAGAGAGAGAGAGAGAGAGAGAGAGAGAGAGATGCAGGTATAAGGAAGGAAAGACTATAAATCATTTCCTTTAAGAATATAACTCTATATTACAGACTTCAAACTCTTCAAATCTTAAGATTTACCTTTCAACTTGCATTTTTAAATTTGTTGTTGATGGCCTTTAGGTTTTCTCTGAGGCCAAGTGACAATCCTCCTCAGGGCTGGCTATCTTGAAAGAACAGGGCAATGAGGTCACTGTGGTAGGGACAGGGGTTTCTGTACAGTCTCTCCAGTTAGTCAGGGCCCTTCATAGTGACTTCTAGAAAGCTGAAAACCCCAAAGTATGCATAATAGTTATAATAGGTGAGACACCAAAAAAAGGTGCCCAAATGTATTGACAGAATCAAAGTACATCATAGGTCTTAGGAAGGTGTGCTGCTGCCCATTTCCTCCCTCCAACTACCTAAATGGCTCTCTTTTAAGGCTTTTCTATTATAGTTCCTCTAAGCCCCTCAGATCACCTTCCCAGAAATCCTTTCTTCCTCTGAATCACTAGTGTTTTTGCTATTGGTACTATTTCAAAATGTTACTGCCCTGTGTTGCTGGTCATTATGTCCCAGTGTTCCACATGGGTTATTCTCTCTTTAAAATTTAATAGCATTCTCTGGATTCTGAAAACTCCCCACAGTCCTCAGAGCAGTGCCTGATAATGTGATGCTCTGCACCAAGTAGAGCCCCATGGAGAGCACTGGGCACTCCTGACCTCAATGACTGTTCTCACCCCAACCTTGTCACCCTCTTCTAATCCCCAATCCTAACACTTCTCTCCATCCGACAGAGAAACGTTTCCCCTTCTAATGTCCAACTCAAGTAGCAGGGACCCCAAATGATATTTGCTTTGTTTTTCAGTTTTATTTCATAATCCTCTCATTTACAAGGCACAGAGCCCTTTTGAGGGATGTGGTCTAGCTGGGCTCACATGCCTGTTCTTGGAAACACTACATCTTTCCAGTAACTATATCTGCTGCTGAGTCTAGTCTAGCATCATGCCAAACTCCTTACTTTGGGTAATTTTTCTCTCAGGAATGTGACTTCAACAGTAGCACCCCAGCCCCGTCCAACAGTTACATCCATCAAAGTCTGAATCACAACTGTCAAGAGCATCCGAATTCTTTCCCATGGTGCTCCTGAGCACCAGGCCAGTCCAACAGTGAGATGCCATTTATCTCACCTGGAACATTCTATGGCAGTGAGGAGGGTTTTCCATTGAGAGCACAGGGAGGACCCTTGGCAGAGGCGGGCCAATAAATTGGAATCTTAGTGCTGACATATTCCAAACCTTTTTTTTTTAATTTAATCATTTTTTATTGTTTGAAGTATTACAAATAGTAGTACATATGTTTCCTCCTCTTACCCATTGGCCTCCCCCCGCCTCCCCTACTCCCCCAGCAGATACCCTCACCTGCCCCCCCCCCCAGTGTTTTGTATCCATTGGTTATGCTTATATGCATGCATACAAGTCCTTCAGTTGATCTCTTACAGCCCCCGCTCCCTACCCTCGCCTGCCTTCCCACTGTAGTTTGACAGTCTGTTCAATGCTTCTTTGCTTCTGTATCTATTCCCCCTGCCATTTCTTTTCTTTAAAAAAAATCTTGCATCTGCTAGAAATAAACATATAAGAACAAAAAAATGTTTGAGTCTCAGTTTCAATGTCCAACAGTTGTGAGTCCCAGTTTCAGTGTCAAATAGTTCCTTGTGTGTACATGTCCGCAATGATATCTGGATGGTGGACAAATGGTAGCAATGCAGGTTCCACCTTCTGTGGTTTGGTCCTGGGTAACCTGCAGCGATGCATAGCTGCTTCATCAGCGTTTTCCATCTCTGGTCTGTTTTCGTGGTTGGAACAGCTCTGTCAGTTCCTCTTTGTTGCAGGAATCCATATGGTCTTGGAGTTAGTTGTTTTCTGAAAATATACAAACATATTCTCAACTAAAAGTTAATAAAGGAATCTTTTCTGTAAATTAGACTTGGGACCAAGAAATGGAGAAATTCCTGAGAAATTGGGGTAGATAGGTTTTCAGTAGGGACTCCAAGAGTTATGTTGTATATGGCAACTCTTGACAGACACTTTCTAAATAAAGAAGTTCACTTCTTTCAAAATTTTTGGTTTAATGCTAGGAGATTTGTTGAAAAGATGTATTAACCAATTCTAATCATCACTTTGTTGCTTTCTAGTGTCTGTCTTTGGGAGACAGTGTCAACTCTAACAACTTATGGCATTTGTGGTAACCCACACTCACAGGTTGCCTTGAACAGCTGTGTTCCTCCCTCCCCGCCCCCCCCCCCTTTGATGGGCTGTGAGGTCTAACAATACTCAGTCTCCATAGAATATTGCTGAATAATTCCTTCCTGGTAGCTTTATAATAATAATATTTTTAAAAGAATCTGTATTGTTCTGTTTGGTTCTTTTGAGATTCCTAGTATCTCATTACGTCAGGGGAGTCTTTGTTTCCTCCAGGTAAAGAAACAAAAAACAGAAACCCACATATTACTGGCCTTTTTATTGAGCTGTCACAATAGCAGCAGTGGGAGAGTCACCATGTGGAGGAGACAATAGCAACATGGATCACTTCGCATTAAAATGTGGTACCTAATTATTGTTTGTAGGGGCAGTTAATGAGTGGCACTTGTAGGCAACTAAGTACATTTGAGATTGGAAGACCAATGGAATGAGAGGCAGTGTGGAGAGAGAGTCTGAGAACTGCATCTGCCCAGTCCCATCCTACCCCACCCACAGCATCTTCTTGTGGGGTTGACAATAGGTTGAAGATGCCTGGGAAGCCACTGGCCAATAGAGCCCATTCACAGAGGATATCCTGAGTCTGCTGTGCATCATCACAGATTCGGCTCAGCAGCCAGTGAGAATAAAAGAGGACTTGAGTGTATTTACAGCTGGGTAGGCTGAATAGAAGGGCCCTGAAAATATCAAAGTTCAGGAGTCCCCGCCCTAGATCAGGTGTTATTCCAGAAACTGAGGATACATAGCAAACAATAACCCTCTCCATACCTCAGGAAACTCCACCTTGCAACAAAGGTAGACTCATATAGACTGCTATTGATTGAATATTTGTGTACCCTCCCCTCAAAAATGTATATGTTGAATCCTAACCCACCAGCTGATGGTAGAAGATGGGATATGTGGGAGGACATTAGGTCATGAGGGCAGAACCTTCATGAATGGAATTAGTGTCCTTACAAAAGAGACCACAGAGAGCTCCCTCTGCCCTGTGAGAATGCAATGAGAAGCCTGTGACCTGGAAGAGGGTGATCACCTGACCTTGCTGGCACCCTAATCTCAGACTTCCAGTGCTCAGAACTGCAAAAAATAGGTATTTGTTTTTATAAGGTACCCGGCCTATGGTATTGCATTACAACAGCCTGAATGGGCTAAAATAGACACAACCAAAAAAAAAGCAAAATGATGTGTTAAAGCAGAAGTGTGAGAAAAGTATTATGGAAGCACAAAGATGAGAATGACTAATTCTGGCCAGTTAAGAGACGTGAGAGGGGAGGGAGGAAAAGGCCCTATAGAAGAAGGGGCATATGAGCTGAGCTTTCAAAGAGGAAGAATAGTTCAGCAGGTAGAAGGAGGGACCATCTGGCAGAGGAAACACAACACAGCAATGAGACATTAAAGTGTGCAAGCAGAGGAACCAAGATGGTGGCATAGGTAAACACCTACCTTGCTGCTCCACACAACAATTCCAAAACTACAACTTAACGACAGAACAAACATCATCCAGAATCACTGGAAACCTGGCTGAGTGAAAATTCCACAAATAAAAGTAAAGATAGGACACTGTGACTCAGAGAAGCGGCAGAGCGCAGCGTTGAAGATATGCGGGGAGAGAGGTTTGGAGCTGTGCGTCTGCGCTAGTGGAGAGGGCAGGCGACTGCAAACCCAGCTGGTTTTCTCCAACGGGGAGGGTGGAGGTGTCCCACTGCACTGATTCCCCAGTTCTGGGCAAGGTCCGGGGAGCCACACTCAAACAGGGTAGAACTGGGCAGTGGGAAAGCATGCTGAAGCCCAGCATGGCAGAGGTCTGTGAGCTTGTGGAGAGTGTGTATAAACTTAGAACAGCAGTTTGAGTGTAAACTTGGGAACAGAAGTCTGTGACCGAACAGAGAGGACTCGTGAATTGTTCCCTCATTTGGGAGACCACCGGACTGCATTGTGTTGCAACCCTGGGCAAGACTTTTGGGGTGTGGACTCATTTGGGGGAGGTTGAGTTGTTTGGCAGCGGGTGGAGATCGGCAGTGGCTTTCTCTTGGAGGCGCGTGCAGCCGTTACCATCCGGCACAGAGACCCTGGTGCCACAAAGGGTGGAGCTGACGCTGCCTGCTCAGCCGGGAGACTCTGCCCATCCAACCTAAACACAGCTTACCCTCACAATCAAGTGGCCTGGAGGTCAAACCCTCCTAGTGCTAACAACAATAAGCTGGGCTTAACTTCAACAATACTGTACAACCCATAAAGGGCTGTAGCAAGAGTATCCACCTCAGGTAACTGGGGAGGCTGAGGAACTGTCCCTTAGAGGACACCTACCACACAAAGCTAATGGACCAACTCAGGAAAGCAGCCACAATGCAGAGAAATGGAAATAAATCAGATGAGAAAGAAATTGAGGGAAAAAAAACAACTGGACATAGAGTTCAAAACCACGGTTATAAGGTTTTTCAAGAGGCTCCTAGAAAAGGCGGAGACCTACAAGGAAATGAACAAGACCTATGAGGAAATGAACAAGACCTATGAGGAAATGAACAAGACCTACAAGGATATGAAAAAGGACCAACTAGAAATTAAGCATATACTGACTGAAATAAAAAATATTATACAAAGACCTAAAAGCAGTCCAGACGTCCTCAAGAACCAAGTCAAAGATTTGAAATACAAAGAGGCAAAATCCACTCAACTGGAAAATCAAGAAGCCAAAAGAATCCAAAAAATTGAAGATAGTGTAAGGGGCCTCTGAGACAACCTCAAGCATACCAACATCCGAATTATAGGGGTGCCAGAAAAAGAGAGAGAGAGCAAGATAATGAAAACCTACTTGAAAAAATAGTGACCAAACACTTCCCCCACCTGGTGAAAGAAGTTGACTTAAAAGCCCAAGAATGCACAGAACCCCAAAATATAGGAATCTAAAGAGGACCACACCAAGACACATCATAATTAAAATGCCAAGGGCAAAAGATAAAAAGAGAATATTAAAAGCAGCAAGAAAAAAACAGTTAGTTACCTATAATGGAGCACCCATACGATTGTCAACGGATATCTCAACAGAAATGATGCAGGCCAGACGGGAGTGGCAAGAAATATTCAAAGTGATGAATAGCAAGAATCTACAACCAAGCTTACTCTATCCAGCAAAGCTATCATTCAGAATTGAAGGTCAGATAAAGTGCTTCGCAGATAAGAAAAAGCTAAAAGAGTTCATCACCACCAAACCAATATTATTTGAAATGCTGAAAGATATTCTACCAGAAGAGGAAGAAGAAAAAGGTAAAAATATAAATTATGAACAACAAATACACATCTATCAACAAATGAACCTAAAAATCAAGTGAATTAATAATCTGATGAACAGGATAAGCTGGTGAATATAACAGAATCATGGACATAGAGAGGGAATGGACTGACAATTCTTGGGGAGAAAAGGGGTGTGGGAGGTGCAGCAAGTGACTGGACAAAAATCATGCATCTATGGGAAAGGACAGTGTGGGGGAGATGAGGGCGGAGAGTGGGATGGGTACAGGGTGGAGGGGAGCTAAAGGGGGAAAAAAGGGAAACAATTTAATAAACTGAACAATAAAGATTAGAAAAAACAAAGTGTGCAAGCAGCGGGGACTGTGCAACAGCAATGAGTTCATGCTTTCTCAAAGATGTTCCTTTCTTCATGTCTAAGTTGCTATAAAATATGTTAAATAGCTTTCTCTAATCTAGCTAGAGCTTGAAGATTGAGTTTGTGCCACATAAAAACCATTTTCCCCAACTTTATGACCTAAGTCTTTTGCTTAAAGAGTAGACATCAATTTAAAGAGCAACTTTGGGAAATCTGAGTTATAAAATGAAGACTTCAAAAATAGAGTATGTTTCCTCACTGAAATCACTATTTAGCAGGTCTCCTCCCCCATTATTTCAACTCACTTTAACTGCACAGTTTTGAGCAGTGAGGCTAAAACAATGAATTAGATGTGGCCTTCATCTTCCAGGAGTTCACAAATAAGTGAACAAAAATAAAATGGCTAAAAAGCAAGACGTGGGTTTGTTTTGCTAATATTAAAGGGCTACAACTGGTTAATGACAATGTTATTTCTAGTCCAGGAAAAAATAAGCATACTTCTCTTCCATTTTATTCTTTATATCCTTGGTAATTGCTATATGGTATCTAATTGTATAACCCTATAGTTCTATGGAGACATAAAGTCTCCACATCTCATTAGAGAATGTGTTTTAAATTTCATAAAAGTAAATGTGTTTAAATTTTCTACAATGAAATGTCGTTCCTTGATTATTGGAATTAGGTGTAGTTATGTTATTTATTTAAATGCCTTTACTCACATGACAGTTTTGTACTAGTTCCCAAATGATCATTTACCAGTTCTTAAAGTACAAAAATGTGAAAACTCTCAATCTACATCATACCAAGCAAAACATTTCACTGCTTATTTTTTGATTCTACATATATTAATCTTTTTGAAAATATTTAAATTCAGTCATGAAAGTAGATTCTAAGTAAACAGATTTAACTGACTAGGAAGTAGTTATTAACAGGCTAGAAATCCTATCTAATAAAAGAGTAATATGCAAATTTGACTGTACCTTCGCTACACCCACAAGCCACGCCCACCAGTCATACCCACCAGCCGATCAGGAGTGTGGGGGCGTGGCTGAGGCAGCCTGGGCCTGGGGAGCATGGTCAAGGCGGCCCGGGCCTGGGGGGAGCAAAGGGGTGTGTCAGAGGTGGCCCAGGTTGCCAGGGGGCGTGACCAAGGCCCATGCTAGCCGGGGGTGAGCTGGCTGGGGCTAAGGCCCTGGCCGGAGAGGTGGGGGAGTGGGGTGGGGCTGGGATGGAGCCAGTCATCTGCCCCATTGCAGGGCCATGGCTGGGTGCCCAAGGCCTAAAGCCTCAGCCAGAGGGCTCCCAGTATGTGTGAGGGGGCAGGTTGGGCTGAGGGATCACCCACCCCCAGTGCACAACTTTCGTGCATTGGGCCCCTAGTATAATTATAAAAACTCCAAAACCAGAATTTACAATACTGATTGTAGTATGCACAAAGAGGGGGAAAAAACAGATTACAAAAACATCTCTCACATCAATGTTTCTCACTCCTTCTTTCCCTTCCACTCTCTCTATAAATCAATGGGGGGGGGGAAATATCCGCAGGTGAGGATGTAAAAATAAAACTTTTTAAATTACAAAATAAAAGGATTTTATTGAATCTACACTTCCATCATTCACTCCAAAGCTTAAACATTTTTCAGGTGTTCCCCTATTGCCTATCAGCAGGGTCATTCAAGGCCCTCCACTACCTGACCCAGCATTCTTTTCCACCAGTCCCACGATGCCCTCATTCCATGTGTGCTTTACCCTTCAAGCACTTACATGGCTATGCATCTTTTTAAATTGATTTTAGAGAGAAAGAAAAAGAGAGAACCATCAATTTGTTGTTCCACATATCTATGCATTCATTGATTGATTCTTGTTTGTGCCTGACTAGGGATCAAACCCATAACTTTGGCATATCGGAGAGACATTCTAACCAACTGAGCTACCTGGCCAGGCTGGGCTATGCATCTTTATTGGCACCATGGCAGTTTACATAATATCATTAAGTTCCATTTTCTTACTTATAAGAAGGAAATAGCATTATCTCATCAGAATCTATTGGCAGTTAAATAAAATGTTTCCTATTGAGCACTTAGGAAAAGCCAGAAGTAATGTGATCTGTAATGTATATTTGTATGTAAACGTGGTGAAAGAAAATTCAAGATACAGAGCAGACTTCTGACAGTAGCCACTTACCTCTAAGAGGGGAGAAAGACAGGGTGCATGATTATTTGCCCTGGGAGGGAGGGTTGGAAGGGGTGGGAATAGAAGTATTCTTTGAATCTTTTCTAATAATACTATATTTGTATATGACCTACATAATAAAAAGACAAAAATAAACTGCCAAGGGGGGAGATAAATAATTAAATTTTTTTAGAAGTAATTGTTTTAGAAATGATACAGGCAAAAACATTTGCCAAAGTCTGACGATCAGATTAAAGAAATTGATTGTTTCACTCATCTCTTATTTGCCTCCGTGTGTGTGTGTGTGTGTGTGTGTGTGTGTGTGTGTGTGTGTGTGTGGTTTGAGCTTTAGGTCACTCTGTTTACACTGCCACTTCACTCTGCCTTATCTGAGATAAATTCCTTTGCTAATGTGTTTTTAAAAATTAGAAAGTTTCCTTACTTAAAAGCCACTAATCACTGAGATCAACTTTGTTAACAAGTGAGCTGAGCAAAATCTGATTTGGGTGGAATGGCAGGCCCAGGAAATGAAAAATTCCCATCACCTGGCATTTCAGAATGTGACAGTAGTCACTTAACAGAGTTCCCTTTATCTTTCCAAAGGAGAGCCTTTCAGGGTAGAAGTTGCCTAATTGTCTCAGGACATCCAGGGGAAGCCAGGCTGCTCTCACCTGCTTCTCTCTTCATTGTTCCCATTACTCGCCTGCACCTCTGTAGTTCTACCTGCAGCGGCTTAGAGGCCCGCCCCAGGGGCTGCTGCTCCCAGCCTGCGTGCTGCATCCTGCTCTGAGACCCTAAAGAGGCTTTGTGGTATCATAACTCTCAGACAGACAAGCTGCTAAAGTAAACAGCAGGGGAGAGGAACGCCAGGCCACACACCTACCAGACACTTACATTTCAGCCATTAGCACATGTCAGGATGGTTTAAGGCTGATTCAAATAAATAGTCTCCATGCCGTCATAAGCCCCACTCTCCATTCCAAAATGAATTTCTCTCTCTTTTTTTCACTTCCTCAAAAACACCAAGAATCAGATAGCAACAGCCTCAGAAACATCAGAAATACAGGGACAATGGCTAAATTCTGGGACTAGAATGCTACAGGACATCAAGAAGAAAATATGTCACCAGCCATAAAACAGCTGGCTCACAGAATATCTAGTGATAAAGATCAGAAAATGTGTTTCAAAAAGCAAAAGATAGTATCATGATCAAAGGACTACTTGAGCAGGTTTTTGTAGAAGCCAGTTTTAGTGTTCTTATCTGTCAGCTAAATTCTAAATAATCATCAAAACATGATTTTGTCTGAGTCCAAAATTCAGGAAGAGGTTAGGGATATACATGATGCAGGTATATGGCTGTGTCTCCCAGAGAAGAAAAGCTTGTAATTATCTAGATAAATCAGGTTTTTAAATCTGAGTAAGACAGTCTTACTGATTAATAGACTTCTACTAATTCGACCTGCTTTTAAATCCATGTCTTGGATTAGATTTTTCAGTGAGAGATTATTTGCTCAATTGTGTACTGTCTGGGGAAAAAAAAATACAGGAACACAGATTAGGGTGACTACATTTTGCCTTTTCTATGTGGGATCTTTTCAGGGCAAGGAGAATTCAGATTAGAAAACTTTTTGGCATCCGGCTCCTTCTGTTCTCCCTCAGGTCCAACAAAAGTCTCCACACAGTACTTCTTGACTAACTTTGGGGCTGTCCCCCTAGACCCGTGGTTGGCAACTGTGGCTTGCAAGCCACATGCGGCTCTTTGGTCCCTTGAGTGTGGCTCTTCCACAAAATACTACAGCCTGGGTGAGTCAATTTTGAAGAAGTGGCATTAGAAGAAGTTTAAGTTTAAAAAATTTGGCTCTCAAAAGAAATTTCGATCATGGTACTGTTGATATTTGGCTCTGTTGACTGAGTTCGCCGACCACTGCCTTAGACATACACTTTTTCCCTGAGAACATGCTGGTCTTTTTCTGCAACAATTCTTACATTAAACCTCTCTTTTAAGTGTAAGACCTAAAATGAAACTGTGAGCATCAATATGAGAACACCAGGCTATTAGGTTTCCATTAGGGCTGTTTCTGGCTTGATTTGATTAAAGTCCACTCACAGTACACTTCCAGCGTCTTACTTGCTCATTCTTCCATCAGAGTTTAATCCTTAATTTCCTCTACTGCTGGAATGCTTCATGCTGAATGATTGGCTTAAACTCACAGCACTTCAGGATGTACCTGAGTCAGCTTGGTGGTCCAAGACTCCTTTAATTGATAAACAGATTTCTGCATTTATCGACATTAAAACTTGCCTCCTTATTCAATTTAATTAATATAGGCTATTTTCGAGGAAGATATAATTTTGTAGAAGAGGGAGGAGGATCCTGAGAGGACCCAATTTACACACCTTTTATTTTGTTTTATATTTTTTGTTTTAAAACAAACATTGCATTTATTCTTTGTCTCCAGCTTTCATGGACTTTTTGTCTTTTCTCCCTTTTAGATCCGTGTGTGTTCACAACACCTGTCTCTCTGGGAAGCACATATCCTATTTCTTCAACTCACCAGAAGTAGACATACATATTATTTCCCTGAGGCTTAGAGAAAGCTATCAGAACTTGGCAACATATAAAGTAAATACCCACTAATTGCAATACATTCATTTAAATCAGGTCTTTATCCTCCTTAGGCATTGTAGTAGGTGGCTTCCTTTGAAGTCTTGTTGAATTTGTCCAAAATTACCTTGCCCGAGGCAAACGGCTGTTTGGAACATTTGTTCTGAACCGATCCCCAAAGCAGTAAATCTTAGCTTTGGTAATGGCTCACATGCCACAAAGAGGAAATGTCCTGGGTAGGGCATGGATCCAGGCTTAGATCCTCCATTGTATGCAAAGAAAAGAAAGAGAGAGGGAGAGATAACTGCACAACTCTCAGGGATATAATGCTATTGTATGACTCTGATGATGTTATAAACCACAAACCCTGAACATTATTGAAACATAGGAGCAAAAGCCTCCCCGTGAATCTCTTGTCTTTTTTTCCTGCTACATCCATTCATGCATACATGCACGCATCTCTCATTTAACAATGATTTTTGTCAGTGTTGTTTGCTTGCTTTAGACACAGGTAGTCTATACTCCTCATTATTTTAAACTCATCCTGGGAATTTTATTTTACCTGCATGAGGTAATCATGTTCTATTGGCATGAAGACATCGTACATGTCGTAGACTCTCGTTATCCCTACAAATACACCGATAATCTGATGTAAACAATCACATTCTGAGGTACTCAGACATGTTCAAAGGCTTTGTTGAGGCTGTGTTTCATACTTCTAACATGTACACAAAATTTTAAGAGTTTTCAGTCTGTCGCAAAACTTTGATTCTATGATATCAGAAGCTGCTTTATAGTGTGCAAAGGAGCTATCTGACCTTGGAGCAAATGATTCTCTGGTTCACTGTCTACAAGCCAACCTTAAGAGACAGCTGGCCTTCTTGAGTAACTGTAGAATCCAACCAGACTGTGAAGCATTTTATAGATTGTGCAAGTTAAGAACCATATGAAGCACATCATGGGACACACTGGAGTCACTGGAAATTGCTCCAGTGATCCCCATCTTTGGGTGATAGAAGGAGAATGAAGAACAGTTACGGACCTCATAATGATATCAAACTAAAGGAGTTAACTATGCATTATCAAAATGAAGGAGTAAAGGACGTGACAGTGAAACCAGTAAGCAGGTGATTTTATTCAATAAAAAAGATGGAATTCACAGGATAGTGGTGAAAGGAGTTAGTAAAATTAGAATGGCATTTGTGCCAGAGGAGTTATTCATCCGGAGTATAGCAGACAGCAGACTCGGAGAATGAATCCAAGAAAATGAACTTGATTGAATATCTGATGTGCTTAAATATATTGAGAAAAGATTCAGACAACTGGAGAATGTGTAGAGACAAATTGGTAATAAACATCCAAAAATAAACCAAACTAAAAACAATAAGAAAATTGAAAGCAAGAAGTAGTAACTTCAGAGAAAACAGAGTTTGAAAGCTTTACCTACTACTGTGGTGTGATCTCCATGATATGTTGTTAAATTAAATGCTTTCATTACTCTAAGAACACCCATTTGATTATATTAAAATAAAAAGAAAGGGAAAGGCAAATCATAAAAATAAAAATTGTATCTATGAATATATGTGTATTCTTAAATAAGAATACTTTTTAGTTTTTTTTATCTTTATTGTTGAGAGTATCATAGATGTCCTCCATTTTCCCCCACTATATCCCCCAAATGTCCTACAAGAAGTATAATAGTTAACTAGTTAATGCTATTAACTATAACTAATTAACTATTATATTTCTTGTAGGAATAAATATTATTTTAATTGTACAAGTAAGCTAATGCTATATCTATTATTCCGCTTTTTTAATCTTAAAAATGTATCTTGAGGCTCTTTAGATACCAATACATATAAAGCTACTTAATTGTTTTTAATGGGTATCCCATTATATGGATGTTCCATAATTTATTTACCTAGTTTCACATTGATGAATAGCTAGGTTTATTTTATGCTATTTTGTCTATTAGGTATTACTATTTAACTTTACACATGTTTCTAACTTATTTGATTGTGAACTCTTCATTAGAGCATGAAGCTTATTGTGTGTTTCTTTGTCATACACTGTATGTAAGCACTAGAAAATAATACATGCTTCAATGATGATGTCTATTTTGCCCTCAATTTGAAAGGCTCCTTGAAAAGTGTCCTCATATAATTAGTTTTGGTGCTATAAATATCCACAGTTTTACTTTTGAGGTAAGTCAGTGACTAGATGGCAATAATTCATCATTGTTCTTAGGGTAAGCAGAGCTTTTTACAAGACTATAGACCATTTAGCACTTTATAAATCAGAGCAAATACTTGAAATTATACTCAGAGGTGAAGAAAAAGTCACCATAGTGAAGGAGGGCATGTGCTACTTTGTGCCCTGAACACGTGAGTTGATTTTGTCTTTATGGGTCTTGTTTTTTCTTTTTTTTTTTTTTTTAATTTTATTTACAATATAACTTATATTTAATAGTAGTACATATGTTTTCCTCCCCCCCCAATATCCTCCCCCCAGCCTCCCCTAGCCCGCCGCACATGTCCCCACCTGCCTCCCTCCCCACCCCAGAGTCTTTCATTCATTGGTTATGCTCATATGTATGCTTACAGGTCTTTCGGTTGATCTCCCCCAGCATCTGCCTCCCCTCCACTCCAGCCTTCCCCCTGTAGCTTGACAGTCTGTTCGAGGCCACCCTGCCTCTATATTAATCACTCTCCCCTGTTTCTTTTCTTCAAAAATACCTTGCCTCTGCATACTGAAAACAAACATATAAGAGCAAAAAAAGTTTGAGTGTCAGTTTCGATGTCCAACTATTCTGAGTCCCAGTTTCAATGTCAAATAGTTCTTCATGTGTACATGTCAGCAATGGTATCCAGATGGTGGACACATCGTGGCAATGCAAGATCCATCCTCTCTGGTATGTTCCTGGGCCGCCTGCAGCCCCACACAGCTGCTGACTGCTAGCATGGCAAGGTGTCGTCAGCGTCCGCCATATCTGGACCGTCCTCGTGGATGGAACAGGCCCGTCAGTTCCTCATTGTCGCAGGAACCCACATGGTCTTGGAGTTGTTCTCTGCAAACACACAAACACATTCTCGACCAAAGGTTAACAAAGGGATCCTCTCTGCAAAAAAGACTTGGGATTCTTTTTAATTTTTTGCCTAAATGATATTCCTTTGGCTTATTTTGACACCATGTGTGTTTTTTTGGGGGGTGTCCTGCAGCTGGTTTTACAAATGGAATTTTCTTTTCTGGAGTAAGAATTTTCTACATGTATTTTACTTATAGGATATTTTTCCTTACATGATATTACCTCATTGTCCCCCTCCCCCCTTTTTTTGGTTAATAGGGGCTTTTGGAAATTTTATCTTGCAGTCTTGGTAATTTTAAATTTTAATTTTTGCATACAAATATTACTACTTTAGGTTCTTTGGATGTTAGGCAATTTTGCAGTGAGATGAACTACTAATAGATAATTTAGTTAATGTTTTAGGAAAAGCTTTTTGTCCAGTACAGTTAGATTTTCTTGAGTATTCACTTATTTCACTTGGCCAATTTAAATTAATCTGAAAACTTGATTACTATTTTACTGTCAATTTTAATACTCAAGCAGAAATCATAGTTTACCCAGTAAATACTTGTGGAAAGGAATATTTGCATTTTTGAGTAGGCCTCAGAATTCCTTGTAATAAATTAAATTTAGAAATAGGGCAGCTATTGCTGGCCGAGTCTCTGTCTACCACCTGGGTCCCAGTGTGAGTTGTGCGTGGGAGGTGTAGCAGCCGTGGGGGTAGGAGACCTTCCTCAGGAGGGGTGAGAATTCAAGCCCCTGTAAGGTTTGTGGATGAGGGTCTGTGCCCCACCTCTGTTGATCTTTTGGTTCTCTCCTGTGGGTCTTGTTTTTTCTTAAAGTGATTAGATTTAGTTTGAAGGTGGAAGACAGCATCGTGATTGAACAGCATACCATGTACCAACAACAAAGCTACTGTGGTCTTCCTTATGTTTTCCTCTTCTACATCATTGGAGAGTGTCACTAGAGGAGGTTTAGAAGCTTGGTCCACCCTCAGCAACAACCAGGGCTCCAAATGCAGCATATGTGTCAGAAAAAACTACTTCCTAACATATTAAAGGCTAATTCCTAGGACGTTAGGAAGTAAATAATGCAAGAATCTAAATTTTAATAATGGAGGGCCCTAGATGGTTTGGTTCAGTGAATAGAGCATCAGCCTGTGGATTGAAGGGCCCCAGGTTTGATTCCAGTTCCAGGGGTACATGTATGAGTTATGGGCTCGATCGCCAGTGGGGGGCATGCAGGAGGCAGCCAATCGATGAGTCTCTCTCATCATTGATGTTTCTATCTCTCTCTTCCTTGCCCTTCCTTTTTGAACTCAGTAAAAATATATTTAAAGAAAGAAAGAAAGAAAGAAAAAGAATAGCCCTAGCTGGTTTGGCTCAGTGGATAGTGTCAGCCTGTGGACTGAAAGGTCCCAGGTTCGATTCCCATCAAGGGCACATGCCTGGGTTTGGGCCTGGATCCCCAGTAGGTGATGTGCAGGAGGCAACCAATTGCTGAGTCTCTCTCATTACTGATGTTTCTATCTCTCTCTCCCTCTCCCTTTTTCTCTGAAATCAATAAAAATATGTGTGTGTGTTTTAAAAAAAAAGAATGAAGGCATTGTATCAGATAAAAAGATTCTCTTTTCCCCTATTTTTTGTAGTAAAGGGAAAAAGTATTAAAGGTCAATTCAGAGATTCTGAAAATAATATTTTGAAATAACAAGAAATACTGATATCTAATTCTATGATCACTGGTATGGTTATTTCTTAAAATTTCAGTGGGCTCCCTTCACACTCACTCCTGCTCACACACAAACAAGGGCACACACACAGGTGTGAGAAGCCCAATCACACCAGGATTAGCTGTTCCCCAGAAAGCCCAGTAATGATCTGAAATCCGAAGCCCTACTTGAACTTTTCTACTAATTCAGTAATTACTGCTGTGCCTGAAATTGGCCCCTTTCCTGCAATTACTCAACATGCACTTTCAGTCAGAGAGGTTAACACCTGAATTTAGATTCTAATTAGCACCTAAGGTGGAATTTTTTGTTTAAAGCTTATTAAAACGGGGATTTTTTTCCCCAGCATAAGATTTTACTAGTCTACACAGGTAAATACATGTAGATCAATTTGTTTCTTGTTATCTTAAAAGCAACAGAGTTCAAGTGAAAGCAAGATCAACATGTCATCATTTAGGATACTAACCTCAGAATAAATCAAATTCAATCAATATCTGAAGTTGTAGAGCTAGACAGACTGCAAAGTCCATTGTTTCCGAATCCCCATTGAAAGAAATTATTTCTCTCAAGGAAGATATAAGTAAATGAAGGTTAAGAATGAAATTAACTTGGTGTCATTGGTATTAAGGGCTATTCCTATTTTCTTCTCTCAGTTTTCCTAAATACTATTATTTAAAAGATAATCACAAAACCTCAGAATTATATGGGGATAGGTGGTCTTCAATTCCTCAGGCAACAAATAGTGTGAGTTTAACCTCAACTACCAGTGTGTCTTCAACTGCAGTAAGTACCCTCTGCCACATTCCTGAGAAGTCATTGCTTGGACACCTCCCATAATTGGAAACTCTGCTTACTAAGGCAGCTCATCTTCTCACTAGGCAACCTGAAAACAAGGACTCCTCAAAATGATAGTTTATAAGCTCATTGGATTGGGAGGTATTCTCCTCATTCAGTTGACTCATAATACTAGTACTACTGTTTAACAACTTCTTTCCCACCTTGCACTTAGGCAATTGGCATTTTTAAATCCAAGTTCAAGAACTTCTATTTACCTCTTTCAAATTTTCCTCTACTTTAGTCTCAGGTTTTTGTTCAAACAATCAAGATGATTTGGGTTGACTGTGCTGCCTGTTTTCTAGTCATCTACAGATAAAATAAGCATCCTTTCTTTGTTCACATTCAAGGATAAACTTGAAAATGTACATAAGGCCTCTCAGCATCAAACTTGACTCAGCTAACCCTACAATACAGAAATGAAGCTTTTGTGACCTGTCAGCTATTCTGAGAGTCACATCATATTCAAAGCCAAATCAAGTAGATGCTGTGTCTCCAAAAACAAAGGCAAGAGGGTCAAGGAGTGGGAAGTAATAAAAACCACTTGCATTAGTTTGCTCAAACTGCCAAAACAAAGTACCACAGACTGGGTAGCTTAAAAAACATAAATTTATTTTTTCACAATTCTGGAGGCTAGAAGTCAGAGATCAAAGTGTCCGCTGGGTTGGTTTCATCCGAGGTCTTTCTCCTTGGCTTATAGATGGCCTTCTCTCCCTTTGTCTTCATATGGCCCTTCCTCTGTACATGTCTGCATCATAATCTTCTTCTTATGAGAACAGTAGTCATATTGGATTAGGGCCCTATCTAATGATGACATTTTAACTTAATCACCTTTTTAAAGGCTCTATCTCCAAATACAGTGATATCCTGAGGTACTGCGGGTTAGGACTTAATCATAAGGATTATAGGGAAGCAAATGCATCCCAGAACAACACTTAGATATATATTTCTCTCCATGTTATGAGTTAAGGATTGCCTATGCCCCTTTAATGTCAGTTTCTCTAAATGCTCATGTTTAAGCACACTAACTCTGCAATCTTATTTATTTTTTAATATATTTTTATTGATTTCAGAGAGGAAGGGAGAGGGAGAGTGATGAAAGAGAATCATTGATTAGCTGCCTCTTGCACGCCCCCTACTGAGGATCCAGCCTGAAACTGAGGTTCATGCCCTTGACCAGAATGCTTCAGTCCACAGACCAATGAGCCAAACTGGCTAGAGCAACCTTATTCACTTAATGTACATATGTTTTCACATACATTTTTAAAGCCTTATAGCTAGACTTCAGAATATACCTTCAAATGGATTGAAGCCCAAATATGAATCTTAAAGCATTTAACCTCTTGAAATGCTGCAGCTACATCACAAAAGGTATTCCTTGCTCATGGGCCTATTTACTGCATTAATTCATATTTTAATTAGGCTTTAATGAGAATAAGTGTATATAAATTTATGGTTACAGCATATTTATTGATATTCCTGCCACTATGTTCAATCTTTCTTTGAAATAACAATATGAATATGTGCATAGGTAGCCTCAGTTATCTTGCAGCAAGTATAACTAAGGAACTTCGGTTATTTGAAATTCAGTGAGAGAGAAGTAAGTTATATGCCATGGACTGAACCTTTAACACAAATATTTGTCTCCTTCAAATGTGTCTCATCGCAGTGGAATCCTATATTGTTTTTAAAAACAAACAAGCAAACAAAATAGCTCGAAAGCTAAAGCCCCACAGAAGTAAGAGTAAGGCTGCAGGAATATCTTAGGATAGTGGATGTTAGTCACATTCAGTCACTAACTGCACCCTCTGTGCCTTATAATTTCTTAAATCTATAAGTCATTAGCATGTAGTAGATACTGTATATGCTTGTAAATGAAAAAAGTAGTTTATAAAAACAAACTAATATAATTCCCTTTGACTACATCGCAAATGCAATGTTTCTTTACAGTCACTGTTTGTCTGCTAGCACATAAGTAAAAAACTCTAATCATGATATAAAATTACTTTAGTGATACCATATAATCCTATCTAATAAAAGAGTGATATGCAAATTGACCGTACCTCTTATCAAGTCATGCCCATCAGCCAATCAGGAGCAAATTATGAAAATAAACCCCAACCAAGATAGCTGTGGCCACTGAGAGCAGAAGGGAGGCTTGGGTTTTCCCGGCAATGGAAGAAGCCAAGCTTTCCACCTGCCCTTGCCAGCCTATGCATCCACTCAATGCTACAAAGTTTCAATTATAGAAGATATATCCCAACAGAAATGGCGGCAGCCATGGAGCTGGAGGGAGCAGAGGCTAGGGTTGCCGGGGTGATGGAGGAAGCCAAGCTTCTGCAGCCTTAGTGCCTAGGCCTCCACTCTAGGCTACAAAGTTTCAATTATAGAATTTAAATAAACCCAAACAGAAATGGCTGTCACTACGGAACAAGCAGAAGGATTGGCTCTGCTCCGGGCTACAAAATTTCAAATGTAGAATATAAATCAGTCCCAGATCCCAGAGCCTCCACTTGGGTCACTGGAGGGCGTGGCCAGCCTGCAAATCACAACAGGCTCCTCGCCCAGGCCGCCCACATCCCAAAGGACCTCCACCCTGATCCGGGACACTCTTCAGGGCAAACCAGCTGGCCCCTACCCATGCACCAGGCCTTTATCTAATAAAAAAGTTATTTGCAGATTGACCATCACTCCAACACACAAGAGGGCTGCCCCCATGTGGTCAAAGATCCTGCCCTCATGTGGACACAAGATGGCCACCACAAGATGGCCAGCAGGAGAGGGTTGTTTGGAGGTTCCAGGCCCGCAAGGGAGGACAGTTGTGGGCCATTAGGCCAGCAGGGGAGGGCAGTTGGGAGGGAATAGGCCTGCAAGGGAGAGCAGTTGGGGGTGATCAAGCCTGCAGGGGAGGGCAGTTAGGGGTGACCAGGCCGGCAGAAGAGGGAAGTTGGGGGCAAACAGGCTGGCAGGGGAGCAGTTAGACATCAATTATGCTGACAGGGTAGTGATTAGGGGATGATCAGGTTGGCAGGTAAAAGCAGTTAGGGGTAATCAGGGAGGCAGACAGGTGAGCAGTTTGGAGCCAGCAGTCCTGGATTGTGAGAAGGATGTCTAACTGCCCATGTATGCCCGATTCTACTAGACAGTTGGAAATCCCTCAAGGGGGCCCACATTGGAGAGGGTGCAGGCTGGGCTGAGGGACATCCTCTGTCCCACCCCCGTGCATCAATTTCATGCACCGGGCCTCTAGTGAAGATAATAAGTATATTAAATAGAGCAAAAAATTTGAATTGAAGACAGCCACTGGGCTTAAGAATTAGAATTAAAGTAAAATAAAATAAGCCCCTTTTACTATTAAAAATATTTTGTTATCTTTTCCCCAATAACAGAACAGAAACTATATCTATATCTTCAATTAACCTCAATCCCCAGGAGGAACTACAGTGACTGAAGGAATGGATTCTGGAGTTGGACTGCCTACATAAAATTCTAGTGCTTCCATGCACTCACTGTTATCGTGGAAGAGTTATATAAGCCTCACTAGCTTCATCTGTAACATGAAGATTATATTAGTAGCTATTGCTAGGACTGTTGCAAAGATTAAACTAGGTAAGCCCTACGGACAATGACCAGCATAGAGTAAATACTCTATAAATCTTAGCTCTGAATGGGAATCAAACCCACAAGCCAGGTATGTGCCCTGACCAAACCAGCAACCTTTTGGTGCACAGGATGATGCTCAATCAACTGAGCCACTCTGACCAGGCTATTATCTTTATTTATACATGAGAAAATCAAGACTTTGCCAAGAACAACTGGCTAAATGATGAAAATAGATTTCTACTTAACTGCTACTTCTGCTATAACTTCTGCTATACATATAATCTTATACAAAAACTAGAGGCCCGGTGCACAGATTTGTGAACCAGTGGAGTCCCTCAGCATGTCCTATAGGGATTGGGCCGAAACCAGTTCTCCAATATCCCCTGAGGGGTCCCTGATTGGGAGAGGGTGCTTCTTAGATGATGCACCCTGGATTTGGGCTTTCTCCTCTCTGGTTCTGGGTGCACCACCCAAGAACCATAGCTGCCAAGTCACCACAGCTCGGCAGCTCTTGCATTGAGCGTTTGCCCCCTGGTGGTCAGTGCACATCATAGCTACCGGTCAGAGAGACTGCCGCCTGGCAGTCATAGCTACCAGTCAGATGATCACTTAGGCTTCTATATGTATAGACTAGAGGCCCAGTGCACAAATGCGTGTACATTTGGGGTCCCTGTGGGTAGCCTGCAGTGATTGGGGTGAAACCCACAGTCCAGTGCCACCTGCAGCTCCTACCTGCCACTCCTGCTCATCCCAGCCCCACTGTGCCTGCCAAGGGCTGACGCCCAATCAGTCCTAATTGGGAGAGGCTCATGCTACAGCAGCAGCACTCGCCAGCCATGAGCCCTGCATCTGGTATTCTCCTAAGGGGAGTGACCTGCAGGATCAGGCTGAAACCAGCTCTCTGAAAAACCCCAAGGGGTCCCAGCTTTTGAGAGGGCACAGGCCAGGCTGAGAGACCCCACCAGTGCATGATTAGGCCAGGGAGGGACCACAGGAGGGCTCCAGGGCATGTCCGGCCCATCTCACTCAGTCTTGATTGGCTGGACCTCACCAGCAAGCTAACCTACTGGTCAGAACATCTGCCCCTGGTAGTCAGTATATGTCATAGTGAGCGGTTAGCAGTCTTCGTATATCATTAGCATATTATACTTTGATTGGTTGTTCAGTTGTTCTGCTATTCTATTTGCATATTACTCTTTTATTATATAGGATTGCTTGTCTCCCAGTGGCCATGGACACATAGCTGGCAGTATGGTATTAGACTGTTCTTTAGAGAATGGATTCATTACACAGTTCTTTTTTTTTTAATGCTAATGCATGTGGCAAATTCAAGCATAATTTGGTCAAACACCTGAAGGGTGGAGAAGAGGAAGTTCCTAAAGTCAGGGCATCAGTGGCCTTGTGATTCTGAGCCACGTGTCTATGAACAGCAAGCAACCAGTTAGGTTAGGGCCTTTGGGGACAGAGGCCTTGTATTCTCTAACTTGTGACATGCCCAATAGAGCATAATAAATATCAATAAACACTGTTTGTTAAATTTAGTTGTCTTGATCTAAATTGAACTGGCCAGCCATCATCACCAGTATTGATTGAGAAGCATAAAATGCCTCACCCCTTCCTTCACATTCACACTTGCCAAAATAATTTACTTATTCATTTGTTCATCAGACAGTAATTGAGTGCTTTCAAAGGCTTAATCAATAATAACCAAGACAGGCAGGGTCCTGCTATCATAGAGCTTAAAGTCTGATGATAGAGGAAATGGTTAATTAAGAAATAATCATATAATACAATGAGTGCTCTGAGAGGTAAGAATGAGGTGTCTATGAGTGCTTGGCAGACAGACCTAAATGAAATTGGGGGCTGGGTATCACAGGGTACAGGCCCACAGAGATGAGGCCAGAGAGCTAAGCAGAGCCTTGTAGGCCTTGGTGAGGAGTTTGAGCTCTACTGAATGATGATGGCTGGAGCCTTGTCTGCTCTGAAGTGTTTTGAATCTGGGGAGTGGTGTGTTCTGACTTGTCTTTTAAAAAGATCAGTCAGGCTCCAGTATGGAGATGGGATGAGATGAGGTCTGTCTAGAAAGGGAAGATCATGCTTCTGCACTGGTCCAGGCAGGAGAAAATTGTGGCTTAGGTTTGGGAAAGAAAACTGGAAAGAATGAAGAGCTATTTCAACAGTGCAGAAAGAGTGTGGATGTTGACAGTGAGAACAATCAAAGATGAGCTGAGAGTTTTGTCTCAGAAACTGTAATGATTATGGTTCCAGGAAAAGATTTAAATACATTGACTTTGTAAAACCAATGGGATATCTCATAAGAGTCTGAAGGTCTCCTGTCTTATGTGGCACAGTGGTTGAGTATCAACCTATGAACCAGGATCATAACAGAATGGTTTGATTCCTGGTCAGGGCACGTGCCGGATTGTAGGCTGGGTCCCCAGTAGGGGGCATGCAAGAGGCAGCCAATCAACAATGCTCATCATTGATGTTTCTGTCTCTCTCTTCTTCTCTGAAATCAAATATATATATATTAAAGAGTCTGAGGCCAAGAGTAGAAATAAATATATTATGTGGGCTGATATGTGATGTTTGATAAAGTGGTCATTGATTGATTGAATCCAAAATAAAACTAAGAAGTGAATATGGGGAATGTTGTTCAGGAATACTATTATTTAATGTAGTGGACTTCAACTCTAAAATGCATTTGAGACATTAATTCTTGAGGAGGAACCAACATGGCGGCATAGGTAAACACCTATACTGCTGCCCTGCATCAAAACTACAACTAAAAGACAAAACAGACATCATCCAGAACCACTGGAAAGCTGGCTGAGTGGAAATTCTACAAATATAAGGAAAAATAAAAGGACACTGAGACACAGAGGAGGTGCGGAGGGCAGAATTTCGGAGACATGGAGATAGAGGTGCAAATATGTGGAAGCACGTACGAGCAGAAAGGGCAGGCAGCTGAATACCCGGCTGGTTTTCTCGAATGGGGAGGGAGACAAAGGCATCCCACTGCACTGATGCCCAGTTCCAGGTGAGACTTTGGATGTCTAGACTCATTTGGGAAAAAACTGGGCTGTCCTTGCCACGGGAAGAGCTTGGGGGCAGCTCTCTCTCAGAGGTACGTGCAGCTGTTGCTGGGGGGCACAGAGACCCAGACACCACTTAGGGCAGGGCTGACAGAAAACCAAGGTTGACTGCTCAGCCCTGAGACTCTGCCCCATCCAAGCAGAGCATAGTGGCTCTCCCAGCGTAGACACAGCTGATTCTCACAGCCAATTGGCCTGGAGGTCAAACCCTTTTAGTGATACCAACAACAATCTAGGCTTAACTACAACAAGACTATGCAGTCCATAAAGGGGAGCACCAAGAGTATCCACTACAGGTAACTGGGGAGGCTGAGCCACTGTTCTCTAGAGGACACCTACCACACAAAGCTACTCGACCAACTCAGGGAAGCATGCAAAATGCAAAGACAAGGAAACAAATCACATTTGAAAGAAATGGGGGGGGGGGAATGACTGGATATAGAGTTCAAAAACATGGTTATAAGATTTTTCAAGAGGTTCCTATAAAAGGCCAATAAATTAACGAGACCCTCAAAGATATGAAAAAGGACCAACTAGAAATTAAGCATACACTCACTGAAACAAAAGAAAATATTATACAGAGACCTAAAAGCAGATTAGAGGACTATAAGAATCAAGTCAAAAATTTGAAATACAAAAAAAAAATTCACTCAGCCAAAAAAGCAAGAAGCAAAAGGAATCCAAAAAATTGAAGATAGTGTAAGAGGCCTCTGGGAAAACCTCAAGCATACCAACATCTGAATTATGGGGGTGCCAGAAAAAGAGAGAGAGCAAGATACTGAAAACCTATTTGAAGAAATAGTGACAGAAAACTTCCCCCACCTGGTGAAAGAAATAGACTTAAAAGTGCAGGAAGCACACAGAACCCCAAACAAAAGGAATCCAAAGAGGACCACACCAAGACACATCATAATTAAAATGCCAAGAGCAAAAGACAAAGAGAGAATATTAAAAGCAACAAGAGAAAAACAGTTAGTTACCTACAAGGGAGCACCCATATGCTTTTCAGCTGATTTCGCAACAGAAACTATGCAGGCCAGAGGGGAATGGCAAAAAAAATATTCAAAGTGATGAATAACAAGAACCTACAACCAAGATTACTCTACCCAGCAAAGAATTGAAGGTCAGATAAAGTGCTTTGGAAATAAGAAAAAGCTAAAGAAGTTCATTACTGCCAAAGCAGTATTATATGGAATGCTGAAAGGTATTCTTTAAGAAGAGGAAGAAGAAGAAAAAGATAAAGATAAAAAATATGAGCAACAAATACACATCTATCAACAAGTGAATCTAAAAATCAAGGAAATTAAAAATCTGATGATAAGAATAAACTGGTGAATATAAAAGAATCAGGGGCATAGAAAGGGAATGGACTGACAATTCTTGCGGGGAAAGAGGTGTGGGAGGTGTAGGAAGAGACTGGACAAAAATCGTACACCTATGGATGAGGACAGTGCTGGGGAGGTAAGGGCAGAGGGTGGGATGGGTACCGGGTGGAGGGGAGCTATGGGGGGGAAGAGGAACATTGTAATAATCTGAACAATAAAGATTAAATTAAAAAATAAGTAAAATAAGGAAAGAGATTCTCCTCCCTCCTATCTCCTCTGCCTCACTCCCTTCTCTGTTGCCTAGCTCCCTCCCTTCTCCCCCACCCTGTCTGCTTCCCTGCCTTTTCCCCCACCCCACTTGCTTGCTTCTCTGCAGCTTTGCTCCCTTCTGCAGTGTTTGGCTTCCTTCTATGCTGCCATCTTCTGCACCTGGATATGCAAATTGACCACCATCTTGGTTGGTTTAATTTGCATACTTGCTCTAACTGGCTGGTGGGTGTGGCTTGTGGGTATGGCAGAGGTACATCAATTTGCATATTACTCTTTTATTAGATAGGATATTCTCCATGCTGTACTTTACTTCCCCATGACTATTCTGTAACAACCAATTTGTACTTCTTAATCCCTTCACCTTTTTTGCCCCCAACCCCAACCTCAGAAACACTGACGTTAGAGATAAGCAGGAGAAGAGAAACACTAAATGAAATCTAAGAAAGAATAGCTAGAGTGGAAGAAGAAGGACTAGAATATGGAATCATGGGACCAAAGAAAACAACAAGGAAAGAAGTGGTCAGTCACACCATCCTCCATTCTCCACCAGGATGCCTGCCGTTGGTCACCCCCAGTGTTATCGCACAAGGGGTCCCTGATAAAATGGGACCCCTTACTGATCCAGTCTTTATTCAAAAACTTTGAAGGCTTATGTTTCAGAACTCAGAATCTGGGGGATATTAGAAGGCTGCTTATGCGATAGATTACTTAAATCTCCACTGATTCTTGAGATAGCATCTAATTATCAGATGCAAAAATATTTCTGTAGCAAAATGTACAAATAGTTACACTAAGAAAGTTTTTGAGTGTTGCCTCTTTAATCTTGTCTTCCCACAAGCACTATGGTTTTTACTGTGCAGTTATGCAGAGCATGAGTATTCTCAGGAGTGGAGGAGTATTCTCAGGAGTCCATATATGATGCTATAATAGCACTAGTATTCAACTGAATCTTAAAGGAATGAGATATAGGACAAATACATCTTGATGGTGAGAAAAGTGAAAAATAATCTTAAGGGTCAACTGTGACAGCCCCCACACACACACTCCTAACCAAAATGTGTGTGATGTATAATAGAAATTGAATAATCAGAAATTTTTAATATTATTTCTGAATGATGGATAGAGAGTAACTCATTGTCTTTATTGATATTCCAAATATTCTGCAATTAGTATCTACTAACTTTTAATCATAAAGAAATGCATAAATTGCTGGCTTTTGTCGTTTGCTTTACTACTTTTTTGTTTCTTTTGAAATATGAATCCCAAACAATTTATCTAGGCTCAGGTAGAAAGTGACAGCTATGGCACCCCCATTAGAAGTTACCAGATGCGTGAGTTGGAGGTGGGAGTGCATCTGAAAATCAGGCTTTCCCTTCCACACAATTTTGCCCTGAGCGAGCCCAGCCAATCACTTACCCCTCAAGCCCATTCAGGTTCCCAAGGCACAAGTTTCAGGTCCTCCCCTCAAGTGGATGAGAGTTGGCTAGACTTCCTTCCCAGATCTACTGCCAACTATTGGACCAACCACTAAAAGGTATTGTGTATGTCAAAACCAAATACCAATCTCGGGTCTTAGATCCTATCCTTTTTCTGAGAAAATCCAGCCTTAATCCAGTTTGCATTTTTCTGCAAAAGCAGCTTATTCACTAATGGAACAGTCAGATTCCTCCACTTGTCCATTTGTTCACACAGAAAAAGCTGCCTGGAGAGACCACCTGTATCGGAAGGGCAGCTGACTAAAGGGTTGTGTTGTTTTTTGTTTTTGTTTTTTTCTGAAAACCGATTTTCAAGGTAATTCTCAGGATTTCGCACATGTCAGAGTCTCACTCATCCATTTACCAACAGGCAGCCTCCACAAGGTAGTTCCCTTGTATTCTGAGAAAATCTCACCAAATGGAGGCCAGAAATAAAATATGCACTAACATCTGAACTACGAGTTTTCCCTTCCCCTTACCCCCACCTGACACACGGACATCAAAACTTTTAACCTATTATCTAAAATATGCCCATTCAGAAATCTGTGTTGGGCCCAAGTCTAAAGTAATTATTCAAATATAACCCCCAGTGATATTAAAGGGAATTTGATCAAATACAGAACTACTAAAGCACACTGCAAAGACAAAATATATTAGGCAGTTAATTTGCAAACTGGAGTGGTTTCTAAAAAGTAGTTAAAAGGCTCCCTTCTCAGAAAGATTAAACGTTTAAAATTGCTCAGTAATGTTTCAGAGGCACCATGTGTTTTCCTTGGTAATGTTTTACTTTGTCTCCTGTCAATGTCTAACAGTGAAGCTAAAATAAGAAGCTCTTTTATAATATAACTGACTTAGAATATGAAAGCCTTCTTATAGAAAAACAACTGGA
Source organism: Antrozous pallidus (assembly GCA_027563665.1). Lineage (NCBI taxonomy): Eukaryota > Metazoa > Chordata > Mammalia > Chiroptera > Vespertilionidae > Antrozous > Antrozous pallidus. The sequence continues at coordinate 42,109,634 of CM050514.1, read as the reverse complement.
AAATTTTCCTCCCAGCTTCTTTTCCTGGGATGTCCCAAACTTAAGTACTTGACCTGTTACCATAGACCACAGTGTCAAGTACTTGACCATAGATCACAAATCAACTTTTGGTGTTAAAATTAACTACATGCCTGGCCAGTGTGGCTCAGTTGGTTGGGCTTCATCCCATGCACCAAGAGATCATCAGTTCTATTCCCAGTTGGGGCACATGCCTGGGATTCAGACTCTGTCCCCCCGGTGTTGTGCAGGAGGCAGCCAATTGATGTTCCGCCTTCACATCCCTCTCTCTCTCTCTCTCTCTCTCTCTCTCTCTCTCTCTCTCTCTCTCCCTTCTCCCTTCCTCTCATAAATCAATAAAAATATTTTTAAATAAAAAACTGTGGTACATCTACACAATGGAATACTATGCTGCTGTGAAAAAGAAAGAACTCTTACCATTGCAACAGCATGGATGGAACTGGAGAGCATTATGCTAAGTGAAATAACCCAATTGGAGAAAGATAAATATCACCCGATTTCACTCATTTGTGGAATATAATGAACAACACACTGATGAACAAAAGTAGATCCAGAGACATAGAGGCATGGAACAGACCATCAAACCTCAGAGGGAAGGCAGGGGAGGAGGGTTGGTAAGAGATCAACCAAAGGACTTATATCCATGTATATGAGCATGACCAATAAACACAGACAGTAGGGGGATAATGGCATGTGCTGGGTGGCAGGAACAGGCAGGAAGAGGTCAATGGGAGTAAAGGAAATATGTGTAAAACTTTCAACAATAAAGAATTTAAAAAGTAACATCCCTCTGTGTTCCATATGCTCTTCTTCTTCATATTCTTATCAATTCAGCATGTGTCAGGACACTTTTAAGGATATTAAGTTAATTTTACTTTCCTTGGACTGGTTTCTAGGAGTTGAGTTACTGTCCTGATTAAATTAATTATATCTTTAAAAAAAAACAGTTTATATGGCTAATCTAAGTTTTCACTGAGTTAACCAATTTTGGGTTGTGTTTTTTTAATCCATTGGAACAGTAAGTCTAAATAGATTTAGCCTCTGAGTAGCTAACCCTGATTATACCATTTTGTTCCTAATACTACTATCTCTGACTCCTAGGAAGAATAGGAAAATAACCGAACCAACGCAGAGAACTTGGAGACTTTATCGGAATGCTGAGATCAGCCCTGACGAGCCCTTGCTCATCCTCCCAGTACTGGAGAGATGACTCAGTAGTAACGAGATGACTCAGCGTTGCCTCACAAGCAATTATAAAAATACCTTTGTGTGTGGGGGTAAGAAAATAAAATAGTTTAGAAGTCAGGCTGATTAAACAGATTTCAAGTAGACCCTAGACTCCATATTCTATTTATATAAAGGTGAGGTCAGTTTTTAAGCCTCTTCTCATTGCTAAAAATTCTTCTGAAGTCCATCCGACCTGGTTTCTTCTATCATGCAAATTGGAATAGTGTGTGTGCTCACTGGAACAGAGAGAGTCAGACAGAAAATGGTAGCTGTGCTCTATTTTAGGCTCCTATGCCTAGTATGTGCTGTGTGTGACAGATGAGGGAATGAGGGCCCAGAGAGGCTCAATCCTGCCTGAGGTCACATACCATAAACTACAGAGACAGGATTCAAGGTGAGAAAAGCCTAATCCCAAAGTGTTTCCACTACACTCAGGTGAAACAGACCTTCACAGTTCTAGAGAAAGCATTCTTTTTCACCCAAGCTTTATTAGCCCTTAGGAGGTCATTACAAAATAGACGTGCTTTGGGGCCTGGACTTTGGTTGCAGATAATCTGCTATTTATAAACTCTGTAAGCCTCAGGGCTTATACTGTTAAAAATACAGATCTTGGCACTGGTTATATCTAAGTGTGATTGGGAAGGTAAATGAGATTATGCTCATATGGTCCTCATAAGTATTAAGTGTGCTATAAGGGACCATTATTACTAAATATTTTCACTGGCTCTAGGGATACGATATTTTACCACAAAATTTCTTTACCTGGGATGTCCCAAATGTAATTAAGTACTTGACCTATTGCCATAAGCCACAGTGTCCTTATAATGGCAAAAGGTTATCCTCTCTCTCTCTCTCTCTCTCTCTCTCTCTCTGCTCCCCCTCTCTCTCAAGTTTTCTCCTCCTTCACTTCCTCTCTCTTTCTAATTTTCTTTTATATTTTATCAGTCTCTTCTTTCTTTGAGGTTTTATATTTTTTATTATAGAAAATTTCAAACATAAAAAAAATTAGAGAGATTAGAAACTCTCAAATACCCATAACCTGCTTCAACAATTATTAACTTGTAGCTCATCTTCTAAAAGGGAACATTAGACAGGAAAATTCTCTCCAGTTTACTTGTTAGATAGAATCACTTGAGTTTCTCTTATTAAAATCTCAACTCCCCCAAGAATTATTTCCAAATGCATAAATGCTGCTCACAGTTTACTTCCTTTTAGTTTATTATAAATACATACATACATACATACATACATACATAAAATAGCCCAGTCTTTTTGGAATCATGGTTTATAGTTTTACAGGCTATAAGAATTTCATAAAAGATTTATGATCCATCAAATTCTCAAACTCAGCATGGAATCAAGGCAAGTATATGAACTTGAGTAGGGCCTGAGATCCGTGAGAAGTTTACAGATCCTCTGGGAAGTGTTTCCTGAATTCAGCCCAAGGGTTGGATTCTAAACAAAATACAAAGAAAAATTAGTTTAACCAAGCTTTATCCCCCAGTTAGAAAAATTCCCCATAGCTCCATCAATGAAAATTGGGCCTTTGTCCTCAAATGCAGGCCTCCAAAGTCTAGGTTGTTGGTGCAGAACCACTGAAGCTATTGCAAACCGCATCTTATGGACTCTGAGAATGATTTCTTAGTAATGGCAAACTAATTATGTGATTACTAGGCTCCCTTCATGTGCCATTAGTCATAGGAAGCTGGAAAATATGCCTGTTTGCAAGGCAAATTGCTCATTTTGAATTGTGCCTCAAAATGTAGATTCTCATCTGTAGGTCTGAGCTAAAAACATCAAGCCAAATTTTCAATTAAAACTTCTAAACAGCCATCCTTAGCCAGGCCAGCAAATGGTCTGTGATGACTTAGGGACTCTTCTAAATGGAACCAGGAATGAAAAGACTGGAGTCTTCTACATATTTTCTCCCTTCCCTACAAATACTTCAGGGGAATTAAAATCACAACCACTTTTCTTCCCAGAATTCAAAGAAACGCAGCCTATTTTTTCACCTGACAAATCCATGGTTCACCAAGCTTTTGGCTCCAATTTTCTGATTATGACAACTGGCTTCTTTTTCAAACCCAGATGCATAAGCCCATCTTCCCAAAGCTGCGATGGCCCTAGAATTAGAAAGAAACCATTGGGAGGAACAGGGCTGGGAAAGTTTAGACACTGTGGATGGAAGAAAACCCACCCACGTATGGTGTAAACAAAAGAAACAGCACTTCTCAAAAAAAGGGAGGTGGGGGTGGGGGAGTAGAATACACTGCAAGACTAGTAAGAGAGAATGATAGACCCCAAACCTGCAAGATCAGGAACTCCTTTGAGCACAGACCATGCCCCATTCATTTTTGTAACCACAGGGCTTGGCACACAGTAGAAATGCAATGAATTTGGTAAATTCAATTTAATTGAAATGCGAAGAAACAGATTGACCCAATGTAGCTTGCAGTGTCTCTAACCATAATTAATTCTGGAGGTTCTCAAAATCATCTGAGAGTTGCTTGCAGGCTCAGTAATAATTTTCATCTAATGACAGCTTCTCAGACCAGATATGAATTTCATTAAAAGAGTCAGCATGCCAGCAGCTAGAATAAGAACGGAACGTTAAAGGAGATCTGTATACCACCAGGGTCAGGGGACAGAACAAGATATAGGTTAATTATGCTCCGTCAAGCTTTTGCTATTTATTTGGAATTTGTTTCTGAGAACAATCTGTTGCAGAGCTGAATAATCAGTGTGATAAATAGAATCCTATGAGGGTATGTGTAGTGAGGGCCTGCCTGCTAACTGCTGGGATGCTCAGCTGTAGCCAGTCTGGGCTCCAGGGGCACACCCTGGGCCCTGGAGCACAGAGCCGCACGTAGAAATAGACCCACAAGAAATGTCAGCCAAATTAAAATTAATTGCTGAGACTGGGCTTTGGTCCCCTTTAAAACAATTCTGTGAGGCAGGCTCATTTCTGCAGTGACGTGTGTGTGCTGTTTTAAGTTCCAAATAGCTCTCAAGTTTGATCTTGTTTCAGCACCCAACTTTTCATTCAGGTGTGGCCTCAGCAGAGCTGATAACAGCTACACACTTTCCCTGACCTTGTCCCAACTTTCCTGTAAACAGGTATGGTATGAAAAAAAATGCAGAAGGGTAACCTAATACCAACTCCAACTCAGGGGTGGCTGCTAAGTTGCTCTATTGTGTCTCAAGGAATGCTTTCTGCTACCACTTTAATGTAGTCAAAAGACAGGGTGTGACACTGGAGGTCTGGGAGACAAGACTGTCAATGGCTTCTTTTCATGAACCAAAGATGAGCGCTATACCAATAAACACGTGGGCCTCCTATTGTTCCCTGGCTCAGTATCAGGAAGTTTTGGTAGTACAGACAATGTGAAATGGTGGAGACAAAAATTATTACTTGAATCAGTACAAGTTACATTGGCTGTGTTGATTTAAGATGCTCTATTAGCTACTGTTCCAAGTCAGGGCTTGATTTCTTTTTGTCGTGTTTGCTTTCTTCCCAAGTGAACAAACAAAATAAGTACAAGACCGGAAACAAGAGAGTACATAAACCAGGTAGGTGGGATTTAATTGAGTTAAACCTTTAAGCTTTGCAGAAAGCTAGACTGGGGGGGGGGGGGAGGGGTTGGGGAGAGGGGTGAGGCAAAAAAAAAATGCTAACTGTAGGCTTAAACTTCATGCTTTCATCTCTGGGATGAAATATGAGTCTTTATAAGATCTTACATTAGATACTGTGCATGAGAAAACACAGCCTAACACTGTTTGACTGTAATGTTTTATATTTCCAAGTACTCTTTGGTTGACATATGTTTCTTTTATAAGAAGGAAAAATTCATTTTTGTTATGTTAACTATTTGAAAAGTGACCATTGAGGAAAGCTGTGTGGTACAGATGAAGGTCATTTGATTCAAATGGAAAAGGATCAGGGTTCAAGTTCTAGCTTTGTCACTTCCTGGCTCTAAGAAACTGGAAAAGTTCTTAACTTCTCTGAACTGCACATGATGAGTGATAACATCTTTTTCACAGAGTTGTGATGGGGATTAAAACAGTAAAAAGTGCCCAACACATACTAGCCACTCAGCATATGACAGCTATTGCCATGACATTAACTAAGAAACTCCTTTGATCCCACAACTGTCATTAAAAAAATAATAATAATAAATAGCCCTAGCTGGTGTAGCTGGGTTGATCCCATGCACCAAAAGGTCACCAGTTTAATTCCTGATCAGGGCACATACCCAGGTTAGGAATTCAATCCCCAGTCAGGTGCATATGGAAGAAAACCGACTCTCTCTCTCTCTCTCTCTCTCTCTCTCTCTCTCTCTCTCTCTCTCTCTCTCTCCTTCTCCCTCTCCCTCTCATTTTTTTTCTCTCTCTCCTTTTCTCTCTCTCTCTCTCTGAAAGTCAATAAAAACATATAATAATAAACCAACACCATTACGCAAGAGAGCATTTTGTAAAGACCAGCTAACCTTATACAACTATATATTGTTTAAGAAAGTGAGAAGCACAATGTGGACATGAAAGAGGAGTGTTTTTAAAAACTGTGCAATTGGATGAAAAGAGCCAGAAGCCAAGACAGGAGGCTGGCAGCTCTGAGAAGTGGTCTAATCTTAGACAGATCTCCTTGTACCTCAGTCTTCCTGTCAGTCAAATGAGATTTTAAGGCCAGCCCAGCCCAGTGAGTGCAGTGGTTGTGGGGATCAAGTGAGAAAAATACAAGGTAGAGCTTTTAAAGTTAAAATATCTATATGTTCAAATGATGGATGTTATTATAATTCCATAGCTTGAAATTATACAGATTAATATCTACTCAAGTCATGTTTCTGGAACATAACCTACTTACCTACAGACCCCAAACAAAACAAAATCAAAAAGACCTTGACTGGTATAAAAAGGTAAGTTCCTAAAAACTAGCATAAGGAAAAATGTTACTTTTACATATGCTTTTATAAAAGATTCAGACAATGTGGTATGTACCGGCTGTCTGTACGTTCCAGAACACTGGCAAAAATATCACTAAATCTGTAAAATCAAAGAGGCAAGCAAGCATTACCTACAGAAACAACCCACTGGCTTTTCTAGAATTTTAACTAATTCAACTCTTCATTTATTCTTTGTACACAGTCTCCGTGTTTCATTTACTTATTTCTTGTGAATGAATGAGTCAGAAATAGAAGGTCCTGGCAGGCAGGAACCCTGGGACATGCCTTCACATATGGCTGGTGAATAACTGATTTAAAATAATCGCTTTAAACAGCCCACATTCATTGCTGGTGTCAGTTTCATTGTCACTAGCCTTTGGAAAGCAATATGGCAAAAACTATTAAGAGCCATTAAAATGCCTATATATTTTCACTCAGTCATTACACTCCTGGGAATTTATTCTAAGGAAATAATTCATACACAAAAATGTTCATGGAAGTTTCATATGTAGAAATGAAATCACTGAAATGTTCAACCATGATAATAACAAATACTTATCATAAAGATAATGCAGCATGCAGAGCCATAGTAATAATAAAATATTAAACCAAACATGAAAATTATAAAATGATACCCTAGCATGACTTCAAATCTGTAAAAAAAAAAATGATATGTGTATAATGACCAAAAATAATATGCAAAAATGAAAAACAAAATGTTAGGGTGAGATATATTCTTTACCCTAACTATGGTATTCTTTTAATTATTTTTTAAGTCCTTATCTGAAGATATTTTTTCCTTTGAGAGTAGGAAGGAAGTGGGGATGGGAGCGAGAGGAGAGAGAGAGAGACATTGATTGGTTGCCAAATGTACCCCAACGAGGGCCGAGATTGAATCGGCAACCCAGGTATGTGTCCTACAGGCTGACACTCTAACCACTGAGCATGCCAGCCAGGGCTAACTATGCTATATTTCATAATTAAAGAAATGGTGACTGAAGTATTTTTCATTTGAATAGGGCTTTGAGGCTATCAAAACACTGGCATCAATCAGCTGCCTCCTGCACACCTCCTACTGGGTATGTGCCCACAACCATGGTACATGTCCTTGACCAGAATCGAACCTGGGACACTTCAGTCTGCAGGCCGACACTCTATCCACAGAGCCAAACCAGTCAGGGCATCTTCTTTGATTTTCACAACAGCCTTGGAGAGGTGGCAAGGGCATACCCACCGCCATTTGACAAATGGAGCTCAGAGAGATTCCAGTCTTGTCTAGAGACTCTTAGAAAACGGCTGTGCCTATGCTTGAACCAAGTCTGCCTCCTGACTCTTACTCCAGAGTTCTTTCCCTAAAGTGCCTACTGAGATCCACCTTGAGGAGAATGATTACTCCAGCTCAGACTGGTCAGGTCATTTGGGTGAAGTCCTTTAACCCAACCCAGCCTTTAATATGCCTTGGCCTTTGAAAGTTCATTTACCTAAAAAGATCCCACCTTATCACAAAGGCTACTCAACAGAGGCTGAGCCCCAGATTCTGTAGACTAAGATCAATTTTGTGGGAAATCACAGCGTTCTTTGATTTAGTGTTAGACCGCATCTTATATCATACAAATATCAGTACAAATATTGATTTAACTCTGAAAACAACCAGCTTACTTATCTACTCATAAAGTTTATGAATGGGCTGAAAACAATAATAAGTCACCCCCAATAAGGTAAAATTGGACACATAAATTCCAGTGAGCTTTACCCTCCAAATATCAAGGAATCCAATAAAACCTGACCAGATCAGGTGAGTCTCCAGTAAACCTAGTTGCACATGGCCAGTGTTTCTAGGAAACGACTGCATTTTCTCGAAGAGCCAAAAAGAAAACATCTTTCAAATTTAATTTCTGAACACTCAGAACTTCCAACTCCTTTCATGGCCTCCTAGTGACCACTGATGTGACTGACCTTGCAGAACCAAATCCAAAGGGGGAAAGAGAAAACTGAAGGGAGGGAAAGGGGGCATGGAGAAAAAAAAGGGGGGGTGAAAAAAGAGGAAATACTTCGACCAAAGGAAACATGCCTAAGAATTAATATTATGGGAAAATGGTGGATGAATTATTAATACTTTGATTTATGAAATAGTAAAATGCCCAACACGTGGTAGCACTTTAATAAATAATAATTTGAGAATGAGTTTTTGTTTATAGAAATATTCTGGCTAATAAATGTATATACTGTGCACAATAATAGTATAATAAAGAGGAAATGATAGAACTGAACTATCACCATGTTATAGCCTCTAATGAATTAATGGGTCGAGGCAAAGATTGTTAACAAAATTGCTAACCTCAAAAAAATAGAGAGTCAATATGTGCTCCTTATGGAAGAACCAAGCACCAACTATGAAATAACTTTACCCTTCCCCCCCAAAAAATAAATAAAAAGAAAACATCAAATCTGAACCTGGTCAAGCCTCCTGACCCAAATACTAATTTATAACAAATACAGAAGGAAGACAAAGAAATATGATAAGTACACTGCAGGGATACAATCCACAAAATTCAGACTACAAAAAATTCTCCAAGCCAAATAGTCTTGGAACAAATAATTTGCATAACATGGAGAGAGATAAAAAGAGACCTACAGACTAAAAGAGACTTAAAAAACATATTGACAGAGTGTCCTCAGCGGTCCTGAATCTGTCTCCTGTTTCAACAGTGTTTGGATGGGACACACTCAGGGTGCCCCTTCTCCTGGTTCTAGCCTCTGGCCACTCTCCTGGTTCTTATCCAGTCACCACCTTCAGAACCACCTCCAGGACCAGCCAACATGCTGTTTTATTTCTACCTTAACTCCTTATTGCCAAACAGCCATGAGCTCCCAAATTCATCAGAATTATTCCACCGAGGTGGGGGCTGCAGTCAACTGCCTGGCCATTCTGCATCTGCGCGCCCCCAACACCTACCTCTCTCTGGGCTTCTATTTCACTGGGACCTTGTGGCTCTGGAGGGGCAGGGGCACTTCCTCTGTGAGTTGGCAGAGAAGAAGCTCGAGGGCACTGAGCATCTCTTAAAGCTGCAAAACAAGCGAGGTGGCCACATTCTTTTCCAGGATGAGCTGAAGCCTCCCAAGATGAGTGGGCAAAACTCAGGCCACCATGGAGCCGCCCTGGCTTTGGAGAGGAACCTGACCCAGACCCTTGTGCAGCTGCAGGCCCTGGGTTCTCCCCATGCAGACCCTCAGCTCTGTGGCTTCCGGGAGAACCACTCCCTGGGTGAGCAGGTGCAACTCATCAAGAAGATGGGCAACACCTGACTAACACCCACAGGCTGGCCGGCCTCCAGGCTGGGTTAGGCTCACTCTCAAGCACCACAAGGAACCTGTGGAGCCCAGAGGCGTTTGAGGGGCCTCTCTGCATTCCCCTGGAGTCTCTGGCTTTTACCTGAGGCTCTCCCCCGAACGACTAGCCATTCTTTTAACCATCCTGAAGCCCTCTCCCATGCTTTGAAGCACATAAAACAATAAAGATTTTTGCAGCAAAAAAAAAAAAACCACACACACAACATATTGACAAGACAATTGTGAACTTTATTTGGACACTGATTGAAATAAACTATAAAAACTGTAGGAAATTTGTAAGGCTTGCAAATTTAATACTAACTAGATATTTGATGATATAAAAGAATTGTCATTATTTTTTAAAGATGGTAATAGTATTGTGTGATTTTGTTACGAGTCTTTCTTTTGTAGTGATACATGCTTAACTACTTATGTATGAGATGATAAGATATGGTCCCTGGGATCTGCTTCAAAATAGATGAGACGAGAAAATAGGGGATTTGATTAAATAGGTGTTTGTGAGTTGAATCTGAGTAGTGTTGGGTACATGGGAGTTCATTATACTATTCTATTTACATTTGTTTTAAAACTTTCCTTAGTAAAGAGATTTTAAAAAATAGTATCAATAAATGCTACTTTCTTCCCTTTCTTCCATTAGTAAAGTAAAAATTTAATATGATAGCCTGGGCTAAAAGAGAAAAGCTATATAGCTGCACAACTTTTTACTTTATTTTCTTAATAATTTTTTATTGATTTCAAAAAGGGAGAGAGAGGGAGAGATAGAAACTTTAATGATAAGAGAGAATCATCAACTGGCTGCCTCCTACATGCCCCACACTGGGGATCAAGCCCACACCCAGGGCATGTGCCCTGACCAGGAATCAAACCATGACCTCTAGGTTCCTAGGTTGACACTCAACCACGGAGCTATGCTGGCAAATGGGGTGGGGGTGAAGATGATAAAATAGATGAAAGGAAGGAGGAAAGAAGAAGAGACTATAAGAGTTGGCATAAATTGGAAATAATATAGACTAGCATCTATATTTGAATAAGCTACTTGAAAATTAAGGCTGTGAAATTTTGTTTATAATGAAATTAATATTGATGGTTGAATAGCATCAGATTTTCACCCAGACAGTTCTGGGTTCTTAAGCACTACAAATTTTAGACCCAATGACTTATGTTCCCTGAGTCTCAGTTTCCTCATCTGCGAAAGAAAGGATAATCATGCTTACCTTGCAAAGTTCATGTAAAAATGAGACAAGGTATTTGAAATGCCTGGCCCACAGTGGGCCATGAGTAAATAATAGCCTGCCTCTCAGTCTAGTGAGGCCAAAGGCCTTGCTGACTAAAGGCAATAATGAAAAGACCAAAGCTACCATGAGAGATCACATGGCCTATGCACACTAGGGGGTCCTACATTCACATTTCTATGGCTTTTCTGAAGCATTGACATTCATCCATGAGACCTGCCACCCAACTATTTCTTCATCTACTGCAAGTCTACAGGGTGAAGAGTTGGCAAAGTTTATGAGCAAAACCAGCATATCTCTACAGACTAAAATGACTAGCATGTTGGCTGGAATAAGTGCCCCACATAACCTCAAATATTTGGGCTAAAATTTTTGCATCCTTCAGAACAGTCATGAGTGACAAATATTTGGGAAGAACATTTCCTTTCTGTGATAGTCTGTTTCATCTGGGCTGATGAAACCCCACACCTACATGCATATGCAAGTACTCTGCCAATGTATTAATTTACCATCATGTGGGCTTGGGGCTGGAATGAGCATGGATGCCAACTTCCAACAGATTCAGCCCCAAAGGCTATGGCTTTCTAAGGGAATTTCTAGGTACTTCCTAATCATTTGATCCTCGCACAGCCATGCCACATGTTTTGTTCTGTTAAATTGGTGCCAACTGCCCAGCACAGTAGTGGAAAACTCCAAGAGCCCTATATAATCTGGTTCTTTCTTAAATTATATCATTATCATTACCAAAGTAGCACACATCCTCTGTATCTTAAAGTTCAAATAAACAAAAAGAAAATTAAATTCCCTGCTATCCCACCACCCATAGGTAATTTCCCTAATGGTTTAATATTTTTAATAACTACATGCTATTCAATTATGCAGACATACTATTATTTATTTTTTTAAAAATCCCCTCTACTGGGTACTAGGTTGCTTCTAAAATATTTACTAACATAATCTTATTTCTTAAAATAATGAAAAAATAATAGTGAGAGCTTTGGGGAAATTTCTGCATTAGCAATTCCAGACCTAAACCTATTATCCAAATAGGCTAACTGCAACCACGAAAGCCTAGAACTAAAGCTCAAAACCTCTTTGAACTCTGGCGATTCCATTCATGTGTCTCAGAAGGCCTGCACCTGTGCGGGCCGGAATTCCCGAGGTGGATGATGCCACGCGATGGAGCTGGCAGCTTTGTTTCTCTGGAATCCTGTGGGAGCGTTCATCTTGGGGCTCAAGCAATGTCATGTTTGCAGAGCCTGAGTCAGAACCTCTACCACCCACTGAATGAAAGCACTTTTACTCTAGCTTTGTTTCAAGTTTTGCCACAAAAATAAAATAGATGTGGGGGAGGGTAAGAGAAACTACCAAGGTTCAGGCATCTTTTCATTTCCAGTTGGGTGGCTGAGGTCACAAGTCCTTCTGCTTCTGGGGTTCTCAGCACCAACTCCCATCCATCAGTGGGGCTGCTTTGACTCTCACGCAATCCATGGCATCCCATGTAATATCCAAGGTGGTTTAGTCCAGACGGAAATGTCTCTGGAACAAAAGCAGCAAACCAGGAAGCAACTGTAAAAGTAAGTCAGACCTTGTGGGGGTAGAAAGTCCTTCCCAGAATGCTGGCTTGTCCCAGTGTTGATTTTTCTATACAAACACTGTAAAGTACAAAAGCTGGCAGTAAAGACTCACAATAAAGAAGGGGAAAAATACATGTGTGTGTGTGCATAAATATATACACATTTCCTTACAAATATTTTGGAAACATGAGGTTGGAAGGAATGGCTAGTGTTTTGTGGGGTGCGGGAATGAGTGAGACCTAGGGAAGAGAGAAAGAGTGCAGGGCACACAAGGACGATTATTAAGGCGGGGAGAAGAAGATTTAGAGAATTCTCTGCTAAACCTGGATTATCACACTGCTTTTGAGTGTTTGCAATAAATACTTTTTTTTTCCCTCTAAGCAAATTAATTGGGGGTTGGGAGGAGCATGTGGAATATCCTGCCTCCCAGCCCTCGCTCTGACAGCACCTGTCAAAAAGATAAGATCTTTGGATGAATTAAAGAAGGTGAAAGGCCAATCCCTTCTAGGCATCTCCTGTGATTTACATCAGTATAATTATATCTTCTATTGCTGTGGGAAATTGACTATACCTACGGGGAAATGCTACTAATACATAGGAAGTTTCCTTAATTACTACGAAATACAGAACTGCAACTTTATTTCTGCATCAATCTCACTTTGTGCTTTGGTAGGAAGAATGTGGTCTCAATAAATGGAGACATTTTTCTTCATGAATAAAAACCTCAAGGTAGAATTGGGTTAGTACGAAAGAGGAAAAAAAACACCAAAGGATTAGTATTAATTCTGGTAATTCTTTAATTGTGAGTGTGCATGTGTGTGCATGTGCACACTTGCTACTCTGGTAAGGGGTTGTATTATTAATCCCACAAATCTTTCTATGTTTATTTCCTTATACAAGATTGCTTACCAAACAGAGAGTACCCTTGATGTTGTTCTTTAAATCACATTTAATTTGACCTTTCAATGAGTACCATCATCATTTGAGGTTTTGCTTCTTTATATTAGGATCCCTTTCCTATTTTATGTACCCTGAATGTGATTAATATGTGTGCATCACACACATATAGGAACATAGACAAATATGTGGTATGCACACACACAAATACATATATACACATATAAAATATTTTTATTTATCCAAAGGCATGTCTATGTTCTTTATCTTTCTTTGAATTTTAATTAATTGGTTCTTCCCAATTGAAACATTAGTCTCATGTAATAGGTTCATGCTGTTACTACCTGAAATAAATTGGTTCTAAAAAAAAACAACAACAAACTGTAAACACATTTAATAGTAACTCAGCTGCCCCACTTCTCTGACAAATGGTCCAATTTTATTCTATAGAAAGGATCCTTGGAATCTAATTTCATAGCATACTAACTGAGTTAATTTAAGAACTAATCTAGCCTTGGCTGGTCTGGCTCAGTGGATAAAGACTGAAGGGTCCCAGGTTTGATTCTGGTCAAGGGCGCATGCCCAGGTTGCAGGCCCCATACCCAGTAGGGGGCATGTAGGAGGCAGCCGATCAACGACCTTCTCTCATCATTGATTTTTCTCTCTCCCTCTTCCTCTCTGAAACCAATAAAATATATATATAAATATATATTTTATTTTTATTTTTATTTTTATTTTTTTTAAAGACCTTGCCCTAACTGGTTTAGCTCAGTGAATAGAGCATCGGCCTGCAGACTGAAGGGTCCCAGGTTCGATTCCGGTCAAGGGCATGTACCTTGGTTGTGTGCACATGCCCAGGAGGGGGTGTGCAGGAGGCAGCATACCTTTTAAAAAAAAAAAAAAAAAAAGACCTAATTTAATATATTTGAAACTACTTAAACTAATTTAAATGGCCAATTTAAACACTAGTATTTTTTATTTTTTGAACCATTCTTTTTTTAATATATTTTAATGATTTTTACAGAGAGGAAGGGAGAGGAATAGAGAGCTAGAAACATCGATGAGATAGTAATATCCATCAGCTGCCTCTTGCACACCCCCTATTGGGGATGTGCCCACAACCAAGGTACATGCGCTTGACCGGAATCGAACCTGGGACCCTTCAGTGGGAAGGTGGATCCTCTATCCACTGAGCCAAACCAGTTAGGGCACTAGTATGTTTTTATCCCAATTATCTCCATGATGGAATATTTTATACATCAAGTTTCCTATAAAAGGTTATTTAGGGTATCACTCTTTACTTTTAGTAACAAGTTTCTCATCAAGATTTTAGTGTCCCTTTACGAAAATACAATCTGGCAAATTGTAGTTTAAAAAAAAAATGGCTGCAACACCATCTCCCATCCCACATGCTCTGGTTACAATATATTGATGTTCCTCCCAACAAAAGATGGGATTTATGTTCCATTTCCTTACATCTGCACTTTTGTCTAATACAGAAGTGATACTATGTGACTTCTAATACTAATCTTAAAAGGGGAAACAGCTTCCCCCTGGTTCTTTCAGAATATTTACCCCTGAGATCTAGCTACCACGCTGTAAGGAAGCCCAAGCAGCCAGACAGAGAGGCCTCATGGAGATATTCTAACCAATAGACACTGAGTTCCCAGTCGACAGCCTGCAGCAGCCACCAGATCTGCGAGAGGATGAGCCTCCAACAACTGATCCCTGTGTCCTGCATCATCACACCCAGCTCTAGATACTCAGCTGCAACCACATTGATTTGTGCTGCTCACAGCATGTTGGGGAAAGGATTGGAAATAGCTAGAGCCCCGGGGCAAGGACAGTCCAACTTGTTCTCTCTCCCTTCCTTATCCAGTCGTGTGTTACTGAGGGGAGACTAAACAGAAGTTCACTTGGGTTCCTCTCCTTTTCTAGCCTTCAACCATTAGCTAAGCTTTTTCTTCCACGACTAACTCTTCTCTTCTTAAAGACTCAGTGGAGCCCTAGCAGGTTTGGTTCAGTGGATAGAGGGTCAGCCTGTGGACCAAAGGGTCCCTGGTTCCATTCTGGTCAAGGACATGTACCACGGTTGTAGGCTTTTCCCTGGCCCAGGCCCTGGTCAGAACCTGTGCAGGAAGCTACCAATCAATGTGTTTCTCTCACATTGATATTTCTCTCTGTCCTTCCTTCCCTTTTCCACTCTCTAAAAATCAATGGAAAACTATCCTCAGGTGAGAATTTTAAAAAAAAGACTCAGTTGAAATGATCTCCCCTTCCAACAAGCTTCCCATGAGCCCTTCACCTGAAATATCACTCATGTTTACCAGTTAAGATTATATCAACCAGTGGTTCAAGAATACCTAAGAAGGATCCCATGTGACACACTCCACAGTCAGTGAGGTTACTACTCCGGATTATGTTCCAAAATATGTTCCTATTAGTTCTACAAATGCTATTTTAGGCCAGGTAGCTTTATTTGCTTCCATCGTTGTCACATATTGAGGCAGCAGTCAACTTAAACCCCCAAATCTTTTTTCCATGAATTGTTACTCATTTAGGAATTCCCTAACATGTACTTCTGCTTAAGACATATCTAAATTCAGAAAGTTCCTTATGAGCTTCTGACCACAGGAATATACCTATTAATCTTTTAGTATGGACTGAAGGAGCATGGTAGGCCCTGATATTGTAGGTGCTCCAGAAATCTTTGTCTTGGAAAAAATTCTCCCCCTATTCATTATTCCAACTAATAAAATTATTTTGAATCTTGAATCAGAATAATCATGTTTATATTAGCTATTTATATTCTACAAATTTCCTGAGAATACCAGCTATGATTTCACACAAATTTCTTTTTTGGGGGGAGTCCTATATTTTTTATTGAATAAGGTATTACATATATGTCCTTATCTCCCCATTGACCCTCCCCCCACCTCCTGCTCATATCCTCACCCCCCTAGTGTCTGTGTCCATTGGTTAAGCTTATACGCATGCATACAAATCCTTTGGTTGATCTCTCCCCCTTATCTCCACCCTACCCTACCTTCCCTCTGAGGTTTAATGGTCTAATCGATGCTTCTCTGTCTCTGGATCTGTTTTTGTTTATCAGTTTATGATATTCTACAAATGAGTGAGATCATGTGATATTTATCTTTCTCTGACTGACTTATTTGGCTTAGCATTATGCTCCCCCCACCCTTTTTTTTTAGTGCTGAATAAAATAAGGCCAGAAGTAGAAACTTTGGTACAATAGTCTTTGATTTCAATATCTTTTAGTATGCCTAATAAAACCATCATTTGGCTTAATTTCACTACTATCAAACAAGATCATGATAGATATATTCATATGGAAGATATTTTCATATATGTGAAATTCTTCTTAAATTAGTTCAATTACTTATTCATTCACTCATTTGTTCATAAATATTTGTTAGGCATTTATACATGCCAGGCATTGCACTAAGCACTAAAAACAGAGAAATAAATAGAACTGAGTATTTGAGAAACACTAGACAAAAGCTTACCAAGGAATACTGCTTAGTTTATGTTAACAACAGTCTGAAACAACCTAAATGTTATCAATATAAAATAAAAAATTTTGATACAGATACAATATGCTGTATAGCAGTTGAAAAATTATATTTATAATTCAATGATATAAGATTATTCATATTATACAGTTTTTAAAACAACAAGTTGCCAGTTGATAGATTTGATACAAAACAATTTACATCAACAATTTTTTACTAAAAATTATACACTTATCCTATCTAATAAAAGAGTAATATGCAAATTGACTGTACATCCACTACACCCACAAGCCATGCCCACAAGCCACTCCCATAAGCCATGCCCACAAGCCAATCAGGAGCGAATATGAAATAAACCCAACCAAGATGGCTGCTGCCATGGAGAGCAGGAGGGAGGCTTCGGTTTCCCTCAGCAATGCAGAAAGCCAAGCTTTCCGCCTGCCCTTGCTGGCCCAGGCCTCCACTCAATGCTACAAAGTTTCAATGATAGAAGTTAAATAAAACCCAACAGAAATGCCTGCCACCACTGAGAGAGCAGAAGGCTTGGCTCCGCTCCAGGCTACAAAGTTTCAATTGTAGAACATAAACTAATCCTATACCAGGGCCTCCACTTGTGGTCACCAGGGGGTGTGGCCAGCCTGCAAACCTCCACAGGCCCCTCATCCAGGCTGCCCCATGCCCCAAGGGAACCCTCACCCTGATCCAGGACACCCTTCAGGGCAAACCAGCTGGCCCCCACCCATGCACCAGGCCTCTATCTTATCTAATAAAAGAGCAATATGCAGATTGACCATCACTTCAACACACAAGATGGCTGCCCTTATGTGGTCAAAAATCCTGCCCCCATGTGGACACAAGATGGCCATCAGAGGAGGGCAGTTGGGAGGGACCAGGCCTGCAAAGGAGGGCAGTTGGAGGCAATGAAGCTTGCAGGGGAGGGCAGTTAGGGGTGACCAGGTTGGCAGAGGAGGAAAGTTGGGGGTGACTGGGCCTGCAGGAAGGGCAGATGGGGGAGACCCATGCCTCAGGGGAGAGCAGTTGGAGGGGACCAGGCCTGCAGAGGAGGGCAGTTAGGGGTGACCAGGACTGCAGGGGAGGGCAGTTAGGGGCAAACAGGCTGGCAGGGGAGTAGTTAGGAGGTGATTAGGTTGACAGGCAGAAGCAGTTAGGGGCAATCAGGAAGGCAGGTAAGCGAGCAGTTGGGAGCCAGCAGTCCTGGATTGTGAGAGGGATGTCCGACTGCCCATTTAGGGGTCCCAGATTGGAGAGGGTGCAGGCTGGGCTGAGGGACAACGCCCTCCCACCTTACCCCCCACACACACGAATTTTGTGCACCAGGCCTCTAGTATATTTATAAGTGATAGGTACCCCCCCAACTGGTAGGCGGACTTATGATGTAATTGACAGAGACATTAAGCCACCAATCAAGCACATACCAGAGTGCCCTGTGTCCCACCCCTTCCCATTCCGCCCTGGGCCCAACCCCTGCCTGTTCCGGCCCTTTAAAAGGTGTCTCAGTGCGCCACGTGGCACCTTTTCTCCCGGACTGTTCTCCCAGGCAGTCCAGGAGGAGGTCTGGCTGGGTCCCCTCTTTTCCCCTTCCCCCGGCCCCAGTCACAGGGTGTGGCTTCCCCGGCTCCATTCCCCCCGAGCCTGTGAACCAGCCCGGAGACCCCCAATAAAGCCTGATTAATTCGCTCACTCATTCGGACTCCCTGCCTGCAGTTTCTCTCACGGCAGCGTAGAACCTTACATTTTGGTGCCAAAACCCGGGAGAGGGGTTTTGTGACCCAACCTGGTCAGGCCGGGGCGAGTGTCCCCCCTCTCTCCTTCTCCTCGCCACCTTCCAGTACCTTGGACCTGGAGGCTCCACTGACTTCTTTTCGATCTGTAAGTTTTCCGTTCCAGACTCCAGGAGTCCTTACCCCCTTCCCTGAACCCTGTGTCGCCACCGGGGCTTCTCGTCCTAGACACGGCCATGCCGAGATTCCCCTCCGTTCCAGACTCCTGGAGTCCTTGCAGGAGACGATTGTAGGGGATGCCCTCCAGTCACCTCCCTGCCCGCTGTTTCGTCCGGAGGCAGATATCAAGGGGGGACGCCTCCTCCATATCTGTTACTCCTCGACACTCAGGGGTCCAGGTTCCCCGTCCTAGAGGAAAGTCATGGGTGCCTCTGAGTCCAAGATCGATCCCCAGACCCCTCTCGGGTGTCTCCTTCAAAATTTTACCAAATTGGGATATTCTCAAACCCTTCACAAGAAGAAGCTCATCTTCTTGTCCCAGGTCACCTGGCCTCAATATAATTTAGATAACCAGTCCCACTGGCACCTTTGATTTTAACACCCTGCGAGATCTGGACAAATTCTGCCGGCGCACCGGGAAGGACACTGAGGTCCCATACATTCAGGCTTTTTGGGACCTCCGTTCCTGCCCTGACCTCTGCTCCCGCTGTTCTACCCACCAAATCCTCCTTGCCCGAACTGCCCCTCCCACACCGAACCCCCTCAAACTGTCCCTCTCTCTGTCGCTCTCTTTACTTTTCCGACCCAGCCGTTATCTCCTCTCTGCCTCTCCTTCTCCTCTCCCTCCTCCTTCGCCACACTGTGGCTGCCCCTCTTCTGCTCCCTTCCGCCGCTGCCGAACCAACTCTCTACAACTGTGGGAACCAACTCCACAAGGCCAGAGGCTGCCTCGAAGCGAGAGAACCTCCTGCCACCCCAAACAGCTAAGGGGAATTTCTGTTTTGCCTTGCTCTTTTGACCCTGACCATGTGACCCTTCATTCCCCTAGGGGCCGCCATCTTGGCTTGGCGAGTCCCGCCCCCTCAGGACCCCGCCTGGTGTGGCTGCCCACACCGTGCTCCTCCCTTGGCCTGCCACTTGCGCCACCCCGCCTCCCCTTCCCCCTCTTTTTATGCCTCAAACCCAGGTCCAAGATCTGAACATGGCATTTAACTCTTGATTCCCCTTGGGAAGCAGGCAGAATAGGCCCGCCTTAGAAGGTGACCTTGCAAACCCAAGCCTTGAAGCAGATCTGAGGCCCACGAACTGTGCGTGGTGGGGGTGCAACAAGAGGACAAGCATCGTCTGGAGAATGCTTCACATGCGGAAACAAGGCCACCGACGGGAAAAAGCCGTGCCTCCAGCCCCGGCCTCCAACCAAGCCCTGCGGTCAAAGCGGCCCCTGGAAAAGTGACTGCCCCTGGGAAAGTGACGGGCCCTCTGTGTCTCAGCACAGAGGGGCCATCCTTCCGGGTCCTGACCAGCCGATGACCATGCTGGAAATAGCTGAAGACTACAGATGCCCAGACTCGACAACCCCCATCACCCACGCCGAGCCCAGGTTAATGCTCCAGGTAGCGGGTGAGCAGGTCTCCTTTCTGGTCGACACGGGTGCTACCTTCTCTGTCCTGCCTTCCTTTGCTGGGCCACTTTTCCTTCGAGATCTCGGTCCTGGGTACTGATGGCAAATCACCCTTCAGCTCTGAAAACTGCTCTGGCTTCAGCGCCTCCTCACCCCGCCCTCTCCCCTGCTCCACCCTTCCTAGGGAACAACTTTCTTGCTGGCACAAGCTTATCAATTATTTAATGGAAGGGGCAAGAATGGTAAAAGGACCCACTATACCAGCCCACTAAAGAAACACCAGTAGGCCTCCTCTTCTCACCCTCCCTTGTTCTCCAGGCTTTTTCTAACTCCAGGATACCCTTCTGGCATCTCTCTCCATCTTTCCCAGACATCTCTAAACCTTTCCAACTATTTTACTAATGATAAACAGGGAATAGCTATGGGGGTCCTCACCCAGCCCCTAGGGCCAGCCTTCACCCCCATAGCCCATCTGTCCAGACAGCTTGAGCCCACGGTTCGAGGATGACAACCCTGCCTCCGGACTCTGACTGCAGCCACTGTTCTCACCAAGCAGGCCCAGAAGCTCCCTCCATCAACCCTTACAGGTCTTTCCCACCCATAGACTACAGGACCTTCTGTGCCACCAATCTTTAACTCTCCTCCACTCAACACACTCCTGCCCCGACCTGCCCCGACCTGCCCCGAGGTTGTCAGAGGCCCTCTCTCTAGAAATTCACAGCTTCTGGCCGGACCCCCTGCCCATGGGCCTGACTGGAATCCAGGCTACACCAAGGGACCTCACCTTCTTAAACAAACCCCTTTTTAGACAACTGCTCCGGGAATATGCTGACAGGTTTCTGCCCAGGCCAGGACCAGCCGACCACAGCTCCCAGGACCAGCCCTCCAGCCAGGAGGACTCGTCCTCCTAAAGAACTTGACCCTCCCTCAAATTGTATTTCAGCTCCAGGCCCAGAAAAGCAGCAGGACCAGCTTTTACCTTCAAGTGACTCAACTGGATTGCTCTTGAGACTTCACCAACCAGTCCCTTGGGGAAACCATGTTTCTTGCAGAACAGAATGCAGACGTTCGCCAACCAGAAGATAGATCTGCCACTGAATTCAGAACCTAACACCAGAATCCTTGAGACTCCAGGTAGACACCCCTAACGACGCCCCCTCTCAGCTGGAAGTAGCTTCGGAAGATGGACCTTTGCCCCCTAAACCTTGCCTGGACTCTCAACTATTTTTTTAATATTATCAGAAGCCTGGAATGATAGGTACCCCCCCCCAACTGGTGGCGGAGTTATGATGTCATTGACAGAGACATTGAGCCACCAATCAAGTGCATACCAGAGTGCCCTTTGTCCCACTCCTTCCCATTCTGCCCTGGGCCCAACCCCTGCCTGTTCCGGCCCTTTAAAAGGTGTCTCAGTGCGCCACGAGGCACCTTTTCTCCCGGACTGTTCTCCCAGGCAGTCCAGGAGGAGGTCTGGCTGGGTCCCCTCTTTTCCCCTTCCCCTGGCCCCAATCACAGGGTGCAGCTTCCCCGGCTCCATTCCCCTGGAGCCTGTGAACCCGCCCGGAGACCCCCAATAAAGCCTGATTAATTCGCTCACTCATTCGGACTCACTGCCTGCAGTTTCTCTCACGGCGGTGTAGAACCTTACAATAAGTACGTGAAAAGAAAAGGCCTAAAAAGACATACAACAAACTATGACAGGAGGATTGAAAACTGTGGTTCAGGAGCTTTATCTTTACCTGGATTATTTGGATATTTTAAGAAGAATCCATTCATATATTGCTGCTTTATTTTAAATAAATGTTTACAATTAATAAGGTTTTTAAAATAATTGCAATAAAGAGTAGGTGTTAAAATAGAGATGTGAACAAGATACTATGTGGCCCACAAGAAGGCAAAAATAATCTATTCCATAAAGTTTCCTATCCACTATATATAATATACTTTTAATATAATATCCACTTTTCCTTGTTTTCAGAAATAAAGTATATATCTTAAGTGTTTATAGCATAGACATTCAGGGATTCGGACAAAGAACAACTACTTTGGCAATTTAGGGTACTTTAGAATCCTGTTTAATTTGCAGATGTTAAAACCAAAATTATGAAGCATTTGAGTTCATCAGTTACTCCTGCTGGCAACTTTCTGTGGTGTCAGCACTGAGAGCCTCATCCAACAAATAAGGAAACAAGGTAAAGGAAAAAAGAGTGCCTTGTCCAGAAAAGCTCAATAGTCAGCGGCAGGAGCAGAATTTCAAATTCAGAGGATCCATTGGGATTGATCCTGTGTTCAAGTGAAGAATCAGATGATAGTAGATTATGGTTTAGAGCAAGCATGTCAATCAAACTCAGGGCCTGCAGGCTGCATGCAGCCCACAATGAATATTTTTGCGACCCAGCTAATATAACGGTATGTAAGAAACGTTTTAATAAAAATTTCATAACTTAAATCTTACAATATCCTGTAATACATAATTATTAATAACAAACTACAACATTCGCTAATGACTGATTACTATAATCGTGTTGCATTCATATCCCTTATGCGCCTTACACGCAGGCGCACCATTTCTCTCCACTGACGAAATTAGCAGCGAAGATTTTAGCAGCTGATTGTCACTTGTTTGGTGTGCACAACAGAAAATATTTTCCTTTCGGAGAACAAGAAAAATAGGTTTATTTGTGTTACGCTTATTAATTTGTGCAATTATTCAGTGTCTGGTAAGTTAATGTTCAAGGAAAAAATATTAATTTTTATTTAAATGTTCTATTATTTTATGTTAACGATAACTCATTTATCTCAGCCCTTTGTATTCAGTTTGTCTCTATTGAAATAAACCTACTTTTCTATGAAAATTGAAGCTTTTGGTTTGGTTTCTTTGTGGCCCACATCAACTTACACCTTGTTTATTTGGCCCGAATTAGCCTTTAAAGTTTGACATGCTTGGTGTAGAGGCATCTCCTATTTCCAAGAAGCACAAGAAATCATGGCTGACCCCACCCATTAGATTTCTTTACAGAGCAGTGGGTCTCATGCCTACAGGACAAGCAGGACATCTCAGTCTTTTGTCCACAGCAAAGCCACAGAAGAGGCAGTTCTCTGGGAACGCCCTGAGCTGAGTCTCCAAGCTCACTCTTCGGCTACACATTAAACATAAACTCAGCCACAGCACAGTATGAATCACTCTGTCCCAGCAGGGCTGCTTTATTTAGCAATTTGGATGTCCTTATCTCAAGCTAGAAGATCCACTGATATGAATAAATCTCCTAGCACTTTTTCCACGATAAAGGAAAAGCAGTTCATTTTATGCCCCACTTAGCTTTACAAGTAAAAAGTACCCATTAATGTTTGTGCCTGTGTCATGCAAATCCATAGATAAAGCCAAAGCTCCTGTCAGTCTCATTTATTCCCAACAGGTGAGTCAAGAGTGCGTGCTGGCAAGATGTGATGCTGAGTGACTTGGCTTTTTTTCCCCTCCCTGGTTTAACTGAGACCTGTAATGTTATTTGATGCCGTTTCCTGTATTTAATTAATTTAACATTCCAGATTTTTAATTTGCATTTAATTTAACATTTCAGATTTTTAATTTACCAGATATTGTTTATCAAATATTCATTTCAGAGACTTTCACGTATATACAGTGCATACCCCTCTTTAATTAGTGTGTGGAAAATTAATTCTTCTATCCTTGCTCCTTCATCAGATATTAGATTAAGGAAGTTGCACTGATTCAACACAGCACATAAACTCATTTATTAAACCAAGATGGTAAATTTCCCCATGTATGTGCATTGCTCGTCTGCTTTCATGCTTAACCTGATAAAAGCTGTTGTGGTTAAAACCAGAAATCTGTTATTATTTAAAACCTGCTGCCTGGTTTAACAATGGGAATGTTCGGTTTTGTATTCTGTCCAATTATTGGATGTAGTTTTGTTCTTTTCTTGCTCCTGGTACTGTAACTCTGCCACTTTCCCCACCCCTGGCCCTCTTTCTCTGTCTCATTTCAGCCCTGTTATCACCTTTTCCCTCCCAGGGGTGCTTGTTAAAATGAGATTACACTTGTCAAAGCTCTGTTCACTTTCTCTATGACTCAAGACTATCCCAAGTTTCACACTTAACTTTCTCATTCCTAAGTTGTACAGTTGACTTCCCTCTTTCCTTCTCTCTATCTCCCAGCAAATAATAATCCATTCCCACTCTCACACTATATTTAAATTCTGCTGGAAGGGACCATTGTGGAGGGAGGGGTGTTATCTCTCTTGTTATATTGTAACCTATTTGAAAACACATTTTCTTCAACTCAGCATCCCAAGCAGGACCTAAAATATTTCCTTGCACAAATAGGCAAACAGTAAATGTTTTGGGGATGCTGGATAGATGGTTGGATAGGTGAACGGATAGACAGCTAGTTGGATGAATAGATAGATACATGGATAGATGCATGAATAGCTAAACACCTACTGTGTGCCTGGCACTAAGTTAGTTCTTTAAACTATGTTTTCTCATTTAAATATTTCTTGCAATGGGGAGGAATCCCCATTTAACTGCTGAGGACATAGGCTTAGAGATTTAGGTAAGGATTCACTCATGACCTTTCCACTAGCAAAGAACTGAGCCCAAATTTGAGTCCCAATCTCTCTTGTCCTCCTGAAGTTTTGCACATGAATAGGACTGACTACCTAATTTGTGGGACTGCTATGGTCTGAATGTATCCCCACCAAAATTCATATATTGAAATCCTAATGTCCAATGTGATTATATTAGCTGGTAGAAACTTTGGTGGGTGATTAGGTCAGGAATGGGATTAGTGCCCTTATAAAGAGAACCCAGGGAAATTCCTCATCTATTTCACCACATGAGGTAGCAGGTAGGGTCTGGGGAAATAGTGTGCTTTCCTCTCCAATACCCTCACTGATCAATCAAATAAAACTCTCGAGGAACAGGTATTCTGCCCTTGCTACTCTGATGAAACAGATTAAACATACAGGCAGGTAAGAACCAGCAAATGTGAGATAGGAACCAGAAGGAATAAAATGGTGAGAGACCAGTATTTGAACCTGAGAGCCATAGCTAAGAGTGATGACCCATGAAGAATTCTCTTTTGAACTTCCATTAGCCAATATCAGGGCCAGCTCGGTGTGAGCCAAATCTAAGGAGTCCTAGTGTGACTCTCAACACTTTATATAGCCACAGTTAAACGACTGCTCCTCCCCACCCCTATGGCCTGCTCACCATGGCTATTGTTCTTTTCAAAGGAAGGATAATGACATGTTGATGAGTTTTTAAAGAAGTCCTTAAGGCACAGTTTCAGAGGTGGTGGCCATTGATAAATACCACAAAGCAGACAAGAAAGTCTTTGAAATATTGTGGAATGGCACACAGTAGTATTGAAAACTCTTCTGGGGACTTAAGAGAGCGTGTTAAAAAAAAAACAAACATACAAACAAAACAAATATTAAAGTCAGCGTTGAGGGCATTCAAGATGAGACCACACACCAAGTTAAGGGCAAACACTCTGACTATTAGCGTCCTTGAGGGCAGGGCTTCTGTGTTGTTCCTTGAAGACTCTCCAGGGTCTAAGTTAGTCGCTCAAATGTAGAAGGACAGAGGAAAGAACATCTTTCTTTCCAGGGAGAAAGATGAGACTTAGTCAAGAAGGGACAACTGCAAGTTTTGTTCCTTTGCCATTTCTATTTAGTTACAAATATAGATGATGGAATTTGCATAATTCTTTGAGTTGTGCTTTAGTGTTTTATATCATATTTAACCTTTGTCTCTGAGAAACTTTGGAGCCATGGCTGTCACCAAAGTCCAGAATTGAAGTGTGGACTACTTCCCACAACCTACCCAGCCCTGGTGCTCCTGGCAGTGCCCTGCTTGAGGACAGCACCCATGCCTGAGAGGCCCTGGCTCTCATTTGCTATAAGGCATTCTATTTTAAATAAACTTTTTATTTTGGATTAATTTCAGATTTATTGAAAAGTTGCAAAGATGCATAACCTATGGACAAAGACAATAGGGTGGTGAAGGCCTGTGACAGGGAGCAGGGATGGACTAGAAGGGGTCAATGGAGGGAGGGAAGAAGACTTATACTTTCAACAATAAAGATTTCTTTTTTAAGTTACAAAGATAATGCAGAGTTCTCATATACTCTTCACTATTTTCCCATATTAATATCTTGTGTGACTATAATACTATTGTCAAAACTTTAAAAATTAACATTATTACATTACCATTAACTAAAATCCAAATTTTATTCAAGGCCCACCTGTTTCCCATTTATGTACTTCTTTAAAAAATAATTAATAGACTTTTGGGGGTATAACTTTAGATTTACAGAAATATTAAGCAGGTGGTACATATCCTACATACTCATTCCATTCCTGTCCTTCCACACCTGGCACATCTTCCCTATTATTAACATCTTGCATTAGTGTGGTACATCTGTTAAAATAATGAGCCAATATTGATACATTATTATTAACTAAAATTCATAGATTGCATTAAATTTCACTCTTTGTATTGTATATTCTATGGATACCTAGTGACATTTATCTATTATTATAATACTAGAGGCCTGGTGCATAAAATTAATTCACGGGGGTTGGGGGTCCCCTCAACCCAGCCTGCACCCTCTCTAATCCTGGACCCCTCGGGGGATGTCTAGACATTCTTCTCACAACCTGGGGCCACTGGCTCATAACCACTCATCTGCCTGCCTGCCTGCCTGCCTGCCCTTAACTGTCCCCCACTGCCAGTCTGGTTACCCCTAACTGCCCCCCTGTCAGCCTGGTCGCCCCTCACTACCCCCCCCCCTCGCTTGCCTGGTTGCCCCTCACTGCTCCCCCACAGGCCTGGTTGCCCCCCCCCCAATGCAGGCCTGATCACCTCTCACTGCTCCCCTGTTGCCCTGGTCACCTGACACACCTGCTGTTCAGTCATTATGTGAGGTGCCAACCAATTTGCATATTCCTCTATTATTAGTATAGATCATACAGAATATTTCCTCTGTCCTGGATCCCCTATGATTCATGTATTCATTCCCCTATTCTCTCCTAGATCCCTGACAACTACTGATCTTACTATTCCTTTAGTTTTGCCCTTTTCAAAATCTCATATAATTAGAATCACACAATATTTTAGTTCTTTCAGATTGGCTTCTTTCACTTAACAATGTGCATTTGAGATTCTCTCAGTTTTGCTCTAGCTGGTTTGGCTCAATGGATAGAGCATCAGCCTGTGGACTGAAGGGTCTTGGGTAGGTTCAATTCTGGTCAAGGGCACATGCCAGGGTTCTGGATGCCTAATCAATAAAAATAAAAATATATTTTAAAAAATAAAATATAACTTGAGTATTATTTAAAAAAAAAAAAGGATCCTCCCAGTTTTTCATGGCTTGACTAATGAATGTCTTTTTTCTGTTCCAGTACTCAGTCCAAGGTACTACATTTAATATGGAAGCATTTTTTTAAAAAAAAATAAATTTGTATTGATTTTAGAGAGGAAGAGAGAGGGAGAGAGAGATAGACATCAATGATGAGAGAGAATCATTGATTGACTGCCTCCTGTATGCCCACACTGGGGATTGAGCCTGCAACCTGAGCATGTGCCCTGATGGTGAATGGAACCGTGACCTCCTGGTTCATAGGTCAATGCTCAACCACTGAGCTGTGACGGCTTGGCCTGGCTCGAAGCATTTTTTTTTAAGTTACTGATTTCAGACAGTGGAGGGAAAGAGAGAGAGAGAGAAAGATAGAAAAGAGAGAGACAGAGAAAAGGTAAGTGACCTGCCCAAGGTCATGCAGCTAGTAAATAGCAAAACTGGGTTTCAATCCTGGAGAACTTAGCTCCAAAGTCTAAATTCTTGACTCTTACGTACATATTTTCTCACTGATACTGCATGAAATATTAAGAAAAATGAAACAAACTATATAAGGACCTATTGCATAATGTGCATGGTGAATAATAAATTTATATTCCTTTTACCTGTTACCATTGTAATGTTATCTTCCTGACCCTGGGTATTCAAAGCTCAGTCAAACAGGTATAGTACAACCAGACCATTCTGCTTATGAAGAAGATACAGAACAGCATGTACAACTTAGAGCAGCTTGACAATCCTAAAGGAAGGCATGAATGGAGAGAGGTGAGACTGTTTTAATGCCTGGGAGTGAGATTATGGAGAGCCTTGAGTGTCCATGGGGAGGCAGTATAATGTACTGTAAAGAGTATGGGCTTTGGAACCAGCAGGGTTCGAATCCCAGCTCTGTCTACCTCATAGGGTAGTCAGGAGGATTAAATGAGATATGGTGAAAATGATACCATATTGTCTCTTCTCAAATTCATGCATCACATAATTGGACACTGTGCAGCAGTCCAGATAGAAGTAAGACTAACCTTAGAGCAAACAATTTTTAAAAATCAATAGTTCTATTTTAGATTTAGCCAACAAGTGAACTGCATCTGATTCTGTTGACACCAAGCTGCCAGGAAGGTCTGGTGGGGTCTGAGAATAAGGCAGATTTGGGGGAGTGGAGAAGTGGATAAATGTGGTAGGTGATGGTCTGTTGTCCCTAAAGTGGTGTGCTTATTAAGGCTTCACCAAAACCTGGATGAGATAATCCTCATGATTCTCAACCATTTATTGCTCAGATTCTATATTTACCTTCTATTAACACTGAGATCCCCAAAACAGTGTTCAAGCAGAGTGCAAAGAAATATTCCTGGTGCTAGCAAGAAAGATTTCCATTATAAATACATAGAAATCAATCTTATATGAACTAGGAGCTACTGCTGTCCACAAGGTAAAATAATCCTTATTCTCTTAATCCATTGGTTCTATCATCAGGAAAATTTTGGAAACTCTACCTGGAATCTTGGACTGCCTGAACACCTACTATGTGCCAGGCATGAGCTTGGCACAGGGAGGAATTCAACACTGAAATGACACAGTTTCTGCTAAAACAAGTTAAAATTTAGTAGAGATAATAAAGCAAATACACTAAAAACTAAAATAAGTCCAAATCAGAGAAAATGCCATCTCATTATCACCTTGAAAAGCCCCCTAAGGCCAAGTCTAGGCCTCCTAGTTCTATTCAACTTAAGGAGGTGATAATGAGGAGAAAATGTTCTTGCCCATTAACTGAGTTCTTAACCTGTAGACTGAGACTGGCTGCTAAATGGTGGAATTTTACCTTTCAAGTTACATAACTAATATATGTCATCTTTTATGATATATGCTTTACAAAGACTATTGCTACAAAGGGAGAAAAAAAGGAGAAATGCAGACATAAGGAAGCATAACTTATTTGTAGATAAAGAGAAGGCAAAAAGAGCCAATGGCAAAGGCCATTCGTCCTCACAGTGATACATGAATGAATTAACATACACAACTCAGCTGGTTGCCAACCAAGCCAGTACCTGTGTGACTAATGAAATGAGGGTCTGCACTAGCCCCTAGCCCATCCTCATATACTTTCCACCTTTGCCTGTAACATCTTGCCCTGCCTTCTCTGCTCAGACTCAAATAGTGTCTCTGCATCAAGCTTTTCCCACCCTCCACTAGTAGAAGGTATGTCTTCCTCCTCTAACTTCTCACATGTGTTGACTCAAAGGCCTTAAGGGCATTCCTCACATTTTGTCCTACAGGTGACTAGAAGGTAGCAAAAATAATATTAACAATTGTGTTGGAATATGGATCTTACTGCCAATGAACTGTAGAACTGTGGGAAAGTCATAATTCCTCATCTCAACAAATGGTGGAATTATATTCACTTCAAAGGGTGACTAGAAATTTAACTGAAGTCTTTGGTGAGAGTGGTGGACCCGCAGAAAGCAATGGCAGAAACTGAACCTGGCAGGCAAGCACTTAGGGATGGTTTACAAAGGAAAGAATCTGGTTTTTAAGGAAGAGGAGGAAGAAGATAACTTATATATATTAAATGGAGAGAGAGAGGGAGAGGGAGGAAAGAGAGAAAGAGAGAGAGAGAAAGAGAGAGAGAGAGAGAGAGAGAGAGAGAGAGAGAGAGAGAGAGAGAGAGAGAGGCTGGTTTGTTGTTCCATTTATGTATTCATTCATTCATTGGTTGATTCTTGTGTGTGCCCTGGCCAGAGATCAAACCTGAAACCTTGGCATGTTAGGACAACATTCTAAGCAACTGAGCTACCCTGACGGGGCCAGGTAAAAGATGATCTTACAGAACGATTCACAGAGGGGGTACCTGACATGCTTATAATCTTCCAGTGGTAAGAAAATAATCTAGAAGCAAAATTAAAATAATCGATGCCCCTCATGTTTATGACAGTGGCCAGAAGGAATCACAGACATCCCAGGTATGATGAATGCTTGCTCCTTTCATTCAGGGAATGCAAGAGTCGGCCTAAGACAAGATTATCCAGTAAAACATCATTTTCTTCTCAAGGTTCTAAAATGCAATGTTTTGCCCTAACCGGTTTGGCTCAGTGGATAGAGCATTAGCATGAGGACTGAAGGGTCCCAGGCTCCATTCCAATCAAGGGCATGTACCTTGGTCGCAGGCACATTCCCAGTAGGGGATATGCAGGAGGCAGCTAATCAATGTTTCTCTCTCATTTCTAACTCTCTCTCTCCCCCTTCCTCTCTGTAAAAAATCAATAAAATATATTAAAAAAATAAATAAAAGTTTTCCAAACTTGCTGATAGGAATTATCCGAGGCAGTTGTCAAAAACTGATTCCCAGGGCTTAGGAGGAGCCCAGGGATCTATAGTTTTAGCAAGCATCCAGGTGCTTCTTATCATCATCACAAAGCCAAAGCTGAGTAGCCCCCAGAGTCAGCGCATTGTTGGAATAAATGCAGCAGTCATGGGAAAAGGTACCTTACCCTCCACACAGCTGGGAAACCACTGGGACTCATGGCTTAGAATTTCATCTTCAAGCCAAGATGTTAAACATATCAATGAGTGTGCATTCCTTATTATCACCCAGAATGGTTTGCTGCATCAGGTCTTAGGGGAATGCCATATGCCCTGAGTTCCTGGCAGCAGAAAACCAAAATAGTAACAGAATAAATTAGTTCAAATTAGACACGTGCTGCTGAACACTTCTAAGGTATTTGGAATATTAACAAGCATGGGCCTGGCCAAGGGTCGTTAATAGCATTGTCCTCTGAACATATTCTCGGAATAAAAACCTTCAGCGTTTGCTTTCAACTGCCCCAGTATTAGCATCTTCATCATCCTGCAAAGAAAGAAAGGGGTTGGTTTTGCCAGTTCTTCAAGGCTGTCTCCATGATGCCTGCAGTCAGAAACAGCTCACCTTGGGGACAGTGCCAGTACCCATGCCGCGCTGCCTCCTCCTCTTGCCTGCCAGAGTGGGTCATGCCAGTTCCAGCAGGATCCAGACAGCTGAAGAATGCCAGGAAGGCAGAGGAGGGCCCCGTCTTCGCCTAGAGTAAGAAAAAGACTCCTTTCCGTCCCTCCAGGGATGCCCTCCAACTAAGAAGAGCTGCCAAGATCCAGGTCAAGCCTGTCACACACATTAACGGTGGAAAGAATCCCAGAATTATGAATAAAATATAAACCTGTGAGAAAGTGCCTCCTTATGATCAGGGACTGGGCTCTCTCACATGCTATTAATATGTCATGGCTCTGTTTCCTGAAAACGAGTGGAATTCTTTAGTATTATTATTATTATTATTCATTTTTAAGGAGATAATACATTCACATCTTCAAAAGAAGTAAGATATAAAGTGAAAAGTCTCTCTTCCACCTTAGTTTTCCATCTGCTTAGTTTCCCTCCTTCTGCCCAAACACTGCCACTGTATCTAGTTTCTTCTGTATTCCTCTAGAATTTATGCAAAAACAAGCAAATGCAAATATATTTATACTTTCTCACTTTTTACCAAAAGATAACATCCGAGGCTTTCTGTTTTGAAACCTGATTGTTTTCACACAACCAATGTATCTTAGAATTATTTCCATATTTGTATCAAGAAAGCCTCTTTATTCTTGTTTATAACTGCACTAGGGGCCCGGTGCACAAAATTCATGCACTGGGGATGGGTTCCTCAGCCCAGTCTGCCCCCTCTCACATACTGGGAGCCCTCAGGGAATGTCCTACTGATGGCTTAGGCCTACTCCCTGTTGGAGCAGTCTGTCCTCCCTTTGCAGGAGGCTACTGGACTTATCAGTTTAAGGTGCCAGCCCCATCACCCCACTACTGCAGCCACTGCCAGTCACTACAGCCACCAAAGTATTTTCATCAACCTTGACTCCAGCCCCTTCACCATGAAAAAATGACAACTTTCTTTAGGCATTTTCAAGGTGTGTCTTTCATAGGATATGACATTTCTTTATTTATTTTTCTTTTTATCCTCACCTGAGGATATGTTTCCATTGATTTTTTTTCCCCTTCCTTCTGATTCCAGGCTTGGCTACTTCCTAAGCCTACAGCTTTCACCCCAGGCTATAGGCTTGGGAAGTGGGTACCCCTCCCCCCACAAGGCTCAGCCCTTTCCCAAGCCTACAGCCTCTGCCCCAGGCTGTAGGCTTGGGAAGTAGGCACCCCTGCCCCTCCAATCCCAGGCTCAGCTCCTTCCCAAGCCTAAACCCCCCGTGGGATGGCCGGCTAGGAATGACCTGGGTGTGGAGGAGGTTCCCAGGACCCAGATATGTATGCAAATTAACCACCATCTTCATTGGGTTAATTTGCATACTCACTCTGATTGGCTGTGGGCGTAGCAGAGGTATAGTCAATTTACATGTTTCTCTATTATTAAGAAAGCTAGTATTCCATTAGAGAATACATCAATTTGTAATGAAACTATTAGGTTTTGGTCTATTTTTCCTGAGAGTGAAATGTACGGCTTTGTTTTGGATACCTGAGAGTTAAGTAAGCCTAGGAACACCAAGAGGGTCAGTGAAGTTGTACCTGCAGGATTTCTGGAGAGCCTTTTATGGATGATTTAGGAAATATATTGTGTCCCATATAATTACAAAAGATTATTTAATATATCATGTTGTGCAATAAGAGCAAGCAGAAAAAAGCATCTGAGAGAAATCAGGAAAAAAATGTGAATCCCAATCTGGGTTAATTAAGGTAAAGAAAGGAAAAGCAAGAGACAGAAAAACGGCTTTGTCAAACTCCTCTCGGGACTTGGAGGGAAAGCCTCCTTGAGAATATGGCACCAGTGGTCTCATTAGGAGGGAAGAGGAGAGGTCAGATAAAGGGAAGGCCAGAAGGAAGACAAGGAGGACAGGAGAGCAATTCTGTGTGTTTCCTAAGTAGAATTTTCATGGTAGGATTTTCTCCAGTTTGTGATTTTATGAAAGGAAAACGTTTGGTACAATAATATTTATAGGTATGCCCTTTGTTTTTTACCAAGCCCTGAACTACTAAGTCATAGCTATTCATGATGTTCCCTCTGCAGTGTTTTCCTTTAAGGAGAGGGGGGAAAAAAAAGGTTTCATCTCTGGCTAAAAATTGACTAATACAGCAAGTACATTTCAAAGTCATCTTAAGCTTCAAAATAAAGAAGCTCCAAAAAAATCTAAAAAGTTTGGATAACTTTAACACGTTTGCGCTCTAGATGTTATTTAGTGACCGGGATGTTAGTAGCATTTAACTAAAATTAAATGAGCTTACTCACATGCTAATGATAAGACTATAAACTGATGCTACATTTCTTGGGGGCAATTCAGCATTATATATTAGATAAAGCTTTAAAATAGTTACATTGTGCCCTGGCCAGTTTGACTCAATGGACAGAGTGTTGGCCTGTGGTCTGAAGAGTCCCAAGCTCGATTCTGATCAAGGACACACGTCTGGGTCATGGACTCGATCCTCAGTGGAGGGCATGCAGGAGGCCGCCTATTAATGGTATATATATATATATATATATATATATATATTTTTTTTTTTTAAGAACAAAAATACATTGTTAAGCTCAGAAGCTAGATTTCTAAGAATCTGCACTAAGGAAATTCTATACTTGCACTACAAAATTGAAAAGTTATAGGAAAGTGAATTTAGCAGGTGTTATCAAATATTATGGTTTCAGGACCTCTTTACACTGTTAAAAATTATCAAGTACTCCACAGAGCTTTTGTTTACATAGGTTGTATCTATTAATATTTGCTGTATTAGAAATGTGAACTGAGAAATTGAACTAGAAACTCAAATAATCACTCAGGGCTTTTCCTCCAGATGTTCTTCATTACTTCAGTATTAATCAGAAGTGCTTTATGAGTACTTTTCATTTCATCACAGGGAATATTAATAGGGCATGTACTCAGGATTGAAATAGTATAAAACTAATAATTTATTATTTAACTAAACAATTCATTAAATGAATACTTAAATAATTATTTAACTATTCTTTTATTCCCTAATTATTATTTAGTTATTAATTATTATTTAATTGCTAAGTGGTATTTCTCACGGCATTATGCAAAGTAAGGCAATAAAATCTACAAGACTAATGGGAAAATAGGTTTATGGCCCAACACTCAAAACCTTTTCATCAGTGATACAGTAAAAAAAAAAAGGAACTTATGTTTTGCATATGTTTAATTTGCATTTTATAAAGATGACGCTTTACCAAGAAAGAGAACTGCAGTTTGTTGTGGAAGCGGGTGGCTGCCAGGCTACCAGGCTGCCCGCCGCGTTCCCACGATCACCGCCTTCTGTGGGAGATGCAAAAAAGAACAATAGGAAAAGAGGAAGAGAAAGGTGAGATAAGGAGAGGAAAATAACAGAAAACAGAGAAGAAGAATACAAAATAGGCTGAGAGGGAAGAAAAACTTAAAGAGAGGGAGGGTACTGGCTGGGCTAGGGGTGCCAGGGAAGGGATGGGCTGCAGGTTACCAGCCATGGTGATGAGGTGGAAGGAGGGCTGTCTGAAACAGGACAACAGGTATCAGTGGCTGTGGCCCATTGTCATTGGTGTGTGTCTGTGTGTCCATGTACATGCACATGTTACATGCATTCTTATGAGGTTTCAATTCAGCTGAATCCATCCAGTTTTCTGCATTTACCTAGTGTTTCTTCCATAAGAAATTATACATACACAAACCCACTCAAATTGCACCTAAATTTGGGACAAATTTACATTTTCAGAGCTCATGTATACCAGAACTCACTGTATTTAGATAATCTTTATAACTCTGGAAACATGTACACCATGTTGACATTAATTTTATCTTGATATAGGATTATAAGTGATTTACATTTTCTTCTTTCTGCTCATTTGTATTTGCTACGTTTCCTTCAAGCAACATGTAATAAGAAATTGGAAGAAAAAATTTTTTTAAGTTTAAAAATCCAGCCAGAAATTGGGATTTGGTTATAAGAATCAACTAGAAAACGGATTCTCTCGTTGAGCCAACCAAAAATGTCTGTCAGCACAGATTTCTGGGGGTCACACTGGAGCTCTGTTTTGCATAGTCCTGGTCAAAGAGGGGAAACTGCCAGGACTGGACTGGTCCAACCTCCTCATTTCCCATTGAAGGCAATGAAGGCCTTAAGAAGTGAACGACCTGCCCAAGGTGACAAAGCTGGAACAAAGTCACAGTCTCCTGGCTTTCAGTCTAACTATTCTTTTCACTCTCCCTCCCGAACAGTCACAGAGGTATTATGGAATTGGGATTGATTTACACAATACCAAATCAACAAATCATTTCAGTCCAAAGAAGCTAATGGAACAAAACTGTCAACTAGGTGAAAAATAAAAATCATGCCAACTTCTTGTTTCACACTATAGACAAAACAACCAGTAATTATGTGGATGTTTTCCCTCTTCAACTGGTTGCTTTGGCATTGGTTTCTCAGAGCCTCTGTGTTAGAAAAACTGAACAGGGTGGGGGGAGTGACAGGAATGAAAAGAAGGAAAATCTTATCTTCTAAAGGCAAATTCAGCTCCCTAAAACCCTAAAACCCATATATGGAACTGGACATTAGACTGAACTGTACTTGCCAGTAACAACCAATGCAGTAGACTACATCAAACAGACCCATTCAGAAGTCACCTCTGCTCAATATGGATACTAGGTCTTCACAACTTGCTTGTGCTTAAGTATTGTCAATTAATGATCTAATAAGAATGAAATAGGAAATATGGAACACTTTCATGCCACTTTGAATCAAAGAAAAAACCGAATTGTATCTCAATGACACCAAAATGGTTTCATTTCCTGCTTTAAATCATTATCTATTATTAGCTATAGAAAAATGTCTATTTGTTTTTAATGTGCAGCTTATTCTATATACAACTCAAAACCTCAGTGAGGCCTTGACTGGTTTGGCTCAGTGGATGGTGCTGACTGAAGGGTCCCGGGTTCGATTCTGGTCAAGGGCATGTACCTTGGTTGCGGGCACATTCCCAGTAGAAGGTGTGCAGGAGGCAGCTGATCGGTGTTTCTAGCTCTCTAT
The DNA here is from genome assembly GCA_027563665.1 of Antrozous pallidus. Taxonomy (NCBI): domain Eukaryota; kingdom Metazoa; phylum Chordata; class Mammalia; order Chiroptera; family Vespertilionidae; genus Antrozous; species Antrozous pallidus. The sequence goes on along the minus strand of CM050514.1, from coordinate 42,073,090 downwards.
ATATTTTTTAATCTATTTTTTAAAAAAACCTCAGTGAGGCCATAGCCAGTTTGCTCATTGGATAGTGTTCGCCTTGGACCCTTGGACCCAAGAGTCCCAGCTTCCATATGGACAAGGGCACATACCTCGGTTGCAGGCTCCTCCCCAGCCTGGGGCCCTGGTCAGGGCGCATATAGCAAGCAACCAATCGATGTGTTTCTCTCACATTGAGATTTGTCTCTTCCTCTCTCTTCCGTTCTTTCTGAAAATCAATGGGAAAATATCCTCAGGTAAGGATTAAAAAAATAAATACACAAAAACCTCAGTGAGTATATCAGAAAAAATGACAGAGTGGGGCAAAATTAGGTTTACAGTTGTTCATAAGGAAAATAACACAGTAATTAATAAATAATAATATAAGACTAAACTGTTTTGAGTACTCACAACTGTAAACCTACTTTTGCCTCCACTCTGTCTATTCCTTTTGAATTAGAAAGGATGGGAAACCTGGCTGGGTCAAATCCTGACGACTCTCAAGATGCTGATGGGAACTAAAGAAAGAGGCTGGTTTCCGGCCTTCAACAATTAAGTAATCAGCTGCCTTTGGTTACCCTAACAACTCACACAGAGAAGGAGATTACCAGGCAAACAGGCTGCAGCAATTCAAGATCCAGAGCCAACTGGAGTGCTGAAATGACACATTCCCAGGGTAGTCATTGCCTTCTTGTTTAAAAAAGAAGGAAGTGAAATTATTTTTTGAAAATCCAGGACTTGGCAGATGTTTGCCGAGGTGCCCTCATTACAGTAATGCAGGTATAGAAAAACAGCCAAAGAGGGCAGTTGTGGTCAGAAGGTTCAGATTTCCCAGCTGATGAAGGGGGGCCCTGCTTTTCCCTTAAATCATATTTACTGATGCTTATATTTTGGTTTTGTTTCATGTTCTTTCTTTAAAAAAAAAAATATTTTTATTTATTTCAGAGAGCAAGAGATTGAAACAGCGATGATGAGAGAGAATTGTTGATTGGCCGCCTCCTGCACACCCCACACTGGGACATATGCCCTGACTGGGAATCAAACCGTGACCTCCTGGTTCATAGTTTAAGACTCAACCACTGAGCCATGCTGTCAGGGCTAGTTTTATTTTCTGATTAGAATGGTAGTGTTCAGAAAACTTAACTGTAAAATACAAAATAATGCTACTACTACTAAAAAAAATAAAGAAAACCAAGTTCACAACAGAATCCCACCACTCATCAGATTATCATGTTGTGCACCTTAAGTACATACAATTTTTATTTGTTGAATATACCCCAATAGAGCTAGAAAAAATGAATAGGTGGATAAATAAATTTTAAAAATCTCACCACCCAGAGAAAACATTTTTGTGTATATGCCCCAAATCTTTTTGATATGAATATATACTTCACATAATTAAATCAAACTGTATGCCATTTTATAGCCTGCTTTTTTTTTTTAATTGCTTAAACACTCATAATTTTCCACAACTTTTTAAGTTCTTTGGAAACTTTTTAAATGGTTATATAACATTTCATTAAATACATAGTATACCTGCAGTTAAATTTTCTTATTTTTCCAGGATTGGATATTGAGTGTGGATTTAAATTTTAACTTAAAACGATGCCTTCAAAATGTACTCTAAATGCATAGACACCAATAGACAAAAATTAAAAGTATAGAAAAAGATTTTTTTAAAGAAAGCTGGAATGTGAGGAAATCATAAACAAAATAGAGCCACCATACCCAAGCTAATAAAAATGACAAATCAGAATGGTCTGACACATAAGGAATAGGTTTTATTTTACTATAACTAGCTCAAAGACCTAAGTTTTTTGCACTTTTCAGCTGTGCATCAATTCCTGGAGATATGTGTATGAATCCTATAGATTATGCTCTGAAGATTAGGAAAGAATGTTCATGTGTCCAGACCACCGGACATCTGGAAAATTGCCAACTAAGGCCAAACCAGAAGCTAAGAGTGCAGAATGTACATACTGAAGAATGTACTATAAAAGTTGTTGATTTTTCTCTTTTCTTCAGAATACTATGGGTGTTACCTAGTAGTGTTTTGTGATTTGCAAATCTCCAGACCCTTGAATAAAATTTTGTCACTTAATTCTAGGGAAGCTTCCTGACTCACTTATGCTTGATCAACAAATGGCTATGTTAATAGCAGACAGAGTCAATTTCAGAACAAGGAATATTACCAGAAATAGAGACATTTTATAATAGTCTAATATCAATTCATCAAGAAAACATAACAATGTTGAATGTTCAATGCACTCAATGGTAAAGTTTCAAAGTTCATGAAACAAAAACTTATAGAAGTGAAAGGAAAAACAGATCCATATAACTGGCAATTTCAACATTCCTGAAAGAGTAGTTGATACAGCAAGTAGACAGAAAATCAGAAGACTTGAACAATATTACCAACCAACTAGACCTTATTGACATATTTGAATACACCCCCATCCAGCAATAATAAATGACTTTTTAGAATGTCTTCTTGGAGGATGAAGACAATTACATATTAAAATGTCTCAGTGGGAAAGACTACAGACCTGAAATTTAAAACAAACAAAAACCACCTATCTTTCTGGGATAAGACAGTGGTTCTCAAACCTGGCTGTACTATAGAATCACCTGGGAAAGTTTTTTTAAAAACCTGATGCCAGACCCATTAAATCTGAACAGCATAAAGAATGGCGATTGCCTGGCCGCAGTGGCTCAGTTAGGTGTCACCCTGTGCACCAAAAGGTTGCTGGTTCAATCCCCAGTCAGTGAATATTACTGGGATTTGGGCAACCAATTAATCTTTCTTTTTCTCTCTTCTTCTTTCTCTCTCTGTCTGCCCCTTGAGAGGCCTCGACTTCCTTTTCTTCTTGCTCCATCCCTTTCTGTGAGGCTTCTTTTCACTCCATCCCATTAGGTGGTAAATATATCCTATGTGTTTTTCCTACTCTGTCTACTTTAAAGCTTCTTTTTGGAAAAGAATCATCTTTGTCATTTTCTTTTTAATATGAATATGTGTCCAAATTTCTTAAGCCTTATTTTTAAAGCATTATCATCAGTTAAAACAATTTTTTACAAATGTTCTTAACCCAAGAAAAGGTGTTTTGTTTGTTAGCAGAAGATGCTTTTAAGGTCTATGAAAGCAATCAGATAGGTACCTCCTACTCATGTAATCATCAAATTAAAAGTTGGAAAGAAACTAAGCTGAAACTTCACCAACTCCATACCCAAGGTATAACAGCCCCCCCCCCCCAGCTTTTGCTTAAAGAACTAGTAACAAAATATCTTTCCTCATTCCAATTTTAGTCAGTCTTATTTATAACAAAGATTTTCATTTCTTACATAATTGTTGCACATATAATTTTGAAAATTATAGTGCAAAATATTCTATATAATAAAAACCTAATATGCAAATTGTTCCCTTGGGAAGTTGTTCAAAGTTCCACACTCTCTATGATGTGCGCTGACCACCAGGAGGCAGCACGGAAGATGGTGGGCATCAGCAATGCGCACTGGCAGTGGGCGGCAGTGGAGGCGCTGAGTGGGACCACGGTGGGATGGTGGAACAAGTGAGCAGATGGAGCCAGGCCAAAGTGGGTACAAGCAGGAACTTGATTGCCCCACTGATTGACCTGCAGATAGCAACTTAGCAGGTGAGGGGGCAGGCCAGGCCATGGGGGGTGCCAGGCAGGGCTGCAAGGTGGGAGGCACAAGCTGGGACTGCAAGTAAGCTGGGGCCCTATCCCCACAGGCTACTCCTACAGAAATTTGTGCACCAGGCCTGTAGTAAATTAATAATGTCTTATTATTTTTTAAAATAATGCTTAATCAAATATATAATAAAATGATCAAAGAGTTTTAACTCACACACCAAATCTTCATCTGTAAAATGGGGATAGTGCTGTCACATTTAAAAGGTTGTTAAAACAAACTTAAATGAGTTGATATAAATAAAACTTATGGAATAATGCCAGGCATAATGTTGGCTAGTTTCATTATGATTGCTTGTGGGTTCTCAGAGAAATATGATGAAGACTGAGGCTGTTTCCAGGGAGGCCTTGAATTAGTGGGGTCTGCCATGGTGTAGTATCCCAGCACATGGCTGCCAAACATTTGTGTACTATACAATGACAACAACTCTAAAAGGATTTGTGCAAATTGACAAAAACTAGAAGAGAACAAGATAATTTAATAGCTGAGGCATTAAAAGTAATCCCATTGTGGCTAATTTTTTCCCTTTAAAATTTTATTCCACTTTATTACAGTGTTGTAACTAAAGATTAAAAGACAGTAAAACACCAAAAAGCCCACCCTAATTTTGAATAACTTCTATCTGTAATACCCTTGAAGGTCCTCTTGTGCCAACTAAAAATAAAGCTACGATCCTCTCTGCTATGGTCTGAATATTTGACTTCCCCTAAATTCATATATTGAAATTCTAACCCCCAAAGATGCTGATATGAGTGGGTGGGGCCTTTGGGAGGTGCTTAAACGGTGAGGGGACTCTCTTGTGAATAGGATGAGTGCCCTTTCAGGGCGGCTCCGGGAGTATCCCTAACCCTTACACCTGTGAGGGCACAAAGAGAAGTCTGTGAGCCCCAGAAACTGGGTGTATATTTTATACCCAATCATGGTGGCACCACGATCCTGGCCTTTCCAGCCTGCAGAACTGTGAGAAAGAAATTTCTGCTCTTCATAAGACATCCGGTCTGTAGCATTTTGTACCAGCAGCCTGAACAGACTCAGGCACGCTCCCCGTCTCAGAACACTTTACATCTGTTAATTCTCCTTTGTTTCTGCCATTTCTAGGCAAAAAGCCTTCTGCTTTTATGTTTCTTAATGTAATATATTAATATAAGAAGCACTTACCATATTACTAATTACCCTTCATATAAATTTTCATAGCATCCCGATTTAACTTCTGAGCCCCTAATGTTGAGCATTTAATTCACTTCCATTTTCACTCATAAATAAACTGCAGTGAACATCGTTGCTGATAAACTTGTGGGTTCATTTCTGATGAACTTCCTCAAGGTACTGGGTCTTGTGTCTGCAACGCCATGTTGCCAATACCCTGAAGGACGTCAGCATTTGGGCAGCAGCCTGAGCGAACGGCTCATTCAGAGTCAACCAAAATCGCCTCATTTCCACACTTGTTGCTGTTTAACCACCGCTCTACTCAGAGCCCAAAACATTTTGTTTTTAAGCCATCATTCAAAGCCTATCAAAATTATTTTTTAAGTTTTAAAAAATATATTATTATTGATTTCTGAGGGGAAAGAAGAGGGAGAGAGAGGTAGCAACATCCATGATGACAGGGCATCGTTGATCAGCTGCATTCAGCACTCCCCACACTGGGGATCGAGCCCACAACCCAGGCAAGTGCCCTGACCAGGCATGAAACTGTCACTTCCTGGTTCATAGGTCGATGCTGAACCGCTGAGCTATGCCAGTCAGGCTTTTTAAAAAGTTTTTATGTCTGAGTTTTCAAAACAGGACAAATGTGTAGAAAATGTGGGAAAACACACGGGTTAAAAAAGGCAAATAAAAAAGATTTGCTAGCCCACAAGGCAAAAAATATATATTTTATTTATATTATTATTATTATTATTATTTTCAGAATTAAGACCACTTGCCTGGAACCCCCTGGAACTGCTGACCTAATAGAAGGAGCCTCTATCTACGAGGCCTCCTGTCTCACAGTTAGATTAACTTAATGGCTCACTTCAGAAGTGTGGGCTGGATAGTTTGCCTCCTCTAGAAATTCCCGGCTTTCTCCCAACTCAAAGGGTTCAGCCTTTTTGGGGATGACTTCCATGTCACCAGCGTAGGTCCATTCTCAATGTATATTTCTGATTCAGCTGCCAGATGAATGAGCTCTATTTCTGGCAATACTGAAGGGGATGGTTCCTATGAGATAACTATTAAAATCAATGTAACTACTCGTTTCAGCAAATACTTATTGTGGGCCAGCCTTAAGCTTAGGGGCCCAGATTTGTTGAAGATACAAAAACCATTGCGTCCTTCAAAGAAAGTGAGTCTGTGTCAAATGGGAATATGGAGTAGAAACATTCCTAGGAAGTAATTCACAAATTGTCTACAGAGCAGAGTCTAAGATTTGAAAGTTAATGAATAAGAATAGCCTCATCTCACCCTTGTCAGCAGAGCTGATCACTCCCTCGTTTGGACTGGAAGGTAGCATGTCAATACCTCCAGCAGAGCACTTTTTGTGGCTTTGGACTTCTTTTGGCCCCACCTAACTCAAGAGCCCAGCTCCTTGCTGCTGCCTGGGATCAGGACAGCTGCTGAACCAAGCAGGCACTAAGCAACTGCTCATTGATAGCAATACTTAATCTACATGCAGTTGTAATGGGGGAAAAAGAGATTTGGAATTCAAATACCTGCCATCGCAAAATCTGCACTAGCCCTTTAAAATAAGTAGTTAAGGAGAGTAGGGAGAAGAAAACAAAAAAATATTTTAAAATGTCATCACTATTTTGCTACTTTGCCACCACCACCTTCTGGATTTCCTGACAAAGTATCTTATTTGGACAGTGAAACCCCATGGAAGTAAAATGTAAATGCCTCGAGCCCGGCTGGTGCGGCTCAGTCGTTGAGCATTGATGTACAGACCAGGAGGGCACTGTTCCATTCTGCTCAGGGCACGTGCCTGGATTTCAGGCTCCAACCCCAGCAGAGGGCGTGCAGGAGGCAGTCAATCAATGATTCTCAGCATTGATGTTTCTATCTCTCCCTCTCCCTCCCTCTCTGAAATCAATAAAAAGATTTTTTTTTAATGTAAATGCTTTGAAATCTGAGTGACAAACTCCCTTCAGGTTTCAGAAGAGAGAGAATAAAAGCTCACAAGTGTTAACCTAACTTTAACTGACAAAATAAGACAAACTAAGGTAGGCTCTCTGAAAAATCTGGGGCTGAGTAAGCTATAGTGCTTAAAAAAAAAAAAATAGGTAAACAGTCCCTACTTCTGGTCATTATCTTCTGAAGTGCAGGAGACATTAAATAAACAGTCATATTACGTTCAGAATACTTCTAGGATGAAAAAGACTGTCAGCCAAGCATTTGCAGAAGATAATGGCAAAGAAAAGAGAACATCATAGAAGTAAGACATCCAGAAAACAAAATCATTTAGCAGGCTTTCAGAACTGACAGGTTCTGAAGGAGGCAGGTTTCTTCCCACCTAAATTTTTTTTTTAAGAGAAAAAAAGCTTTTAAAACTCTTTTTTGTTTGTTCGTTTGTTTATTTATGTTTGGTGCTTTAAGGGCTGAGGAAGGTTCTGGACATGCTTAAGTTCAACTCTCCCTTTTCCCCCAATGATAGAAGAAACAGAGGCCCTATAGACTTTTCAAAGCCAAGAGCAAGGTATTCAGGGGTTGAACATCAACCTATGAACCCGGAGGTCACAATTCTATTCTTGTCAGAGCACAGGCCCAGGTTGCAGGCAGGCTAGATCCCCAGTAGGGGCATGTAGGAGGCAGCTAATGGATGGTCCTTTTTCATCATTAATGTTTCTCTCTCTCCCTCTCCCTTCCTCTCTGAAATCAATAAAAATATATTTAATTTTTTTTTAAGTGAGCAAGGGTCCCAGTCTAGAACTCCTGGTCTAGTGCCTGAGATCACAAGCACATGGTTGCCCCTGAACTTGACTCAAAGGGCCATGCTCAAAGGGTCCAGGGAAAATTTCAGGGCTTTTAAAAAAAAAAAAGACATGACAAGTAAATGCACTAAACTAGGTCCTATATTGAGAAGAAATTTTATGAAAGACATTATTAAAATAATTTTTCAAATCTGAGTATCAGTAATAGTGTTTAATAAATGTTAAATTTTCTGAATTTGCTAACTACTGAGGTTATGTAAGAAAGTGTTTTTGTTCATAGGAAATACACTCCAAATTATTTACGAGTAAAGAGGCATAATGGCTGGAACTTGTTCTTGAATAGTTCTGAAGAAATACCCGTTTTTTTAAAGAGAAAGAAATAAAACAAACGTGGCAAAATATTAGCAATTGCTGAATCTAGGTGAAGGGTACATAGGGATCATTTGTGTGATTCTTGCAACTCTTCTGTAAATTTAAATTGTTTCAGAATAAAACAGTATTAAATGTTTTTTAAACTATATATTATAGATATTTATTCTGTCCCACAGGTGAAAAATACTTCCATGATCCCTTCCCAACCAGACCTACTCTGCAGGAGAAGGTGACAAGTACTTACCTTGCACAGACTGCAGAATACAGCCATGTCCACCAGACAGACGCTGATCCATCGCAGTCAACGAGCCCTCCATTCCTTTAAATTTGGCTGCAAAGGCAAAGGCAGAGGCAGAGGCAGGGTCTGGAGGCAGCTGAGGCAGCTCAGGGCACTAGCCCTGGGACCAGACAAACTTCCAGCCCCAGCTCTGCCCCTCACTAGCTTTGTGACTGCAGGCAGGTGGTTTAACTTCTCTGCATCCCAGCATTCCCATGAAATGGTGCTAACAAGACCTACTTCACAGAGTGATGGGAAGGTTTAAATTACATAATATATACAAACCTCGAGGCCTGGCACATGAAATATGTTTAAGATGGAAATTGTTGTTATGATTATCAATATAGGTCTGAGTTTAAATGTGCTGAAGTATGGTAGCAATCATCTCAGGTAGAAATTGCTGTTTGGGTTCTGTACTTATTTGTTTGCTAAAACAATAGAAAGTTATTTTGATTTTCTGGAACTTATGTATGCTATCCAATATTCCAATGATGATGACTTGAATATCCCAATGATTGTGACCTCACTGGTCATAGAAGCACATTCCTCTGGGAACCAGGACAGGAGAATTATCCTAAATTGTCTCAGTAGCTACAGATAACTAAGTTTCAGTTGACTCAGTGGTCCCAGAATCAGAACATACCCTAAATTGCCTCAAGTAGCTACAGATAGTGCATTCCTGTTGACTCAGCGATCCCAGAATCTGGACAGCACAATTGTTCTAAATTGCCCAGGTGGTCCCAGATAATGTGTTTCTGTTGATTAAATGATTCTTAGATACTAACTTGCTCAATTTTTGGTTCTGTAAAAAAAATGCTTTTTCGCCAAAACCGGTTTGGCTCAGTGGATAGAGCATCGGCCTGCAGACTGAAAGGTCCCAGGTTCGATTCCAGTCAAGGGCATGTACCTTGGTTGCAGGCACATCCCCAGTAGGGGGTGTTCAAGAGGCAGCTAATCGATGTTTCTCTCTCATTGATGTTTCTGTCTTTCTATCCCTCTTTCTTCCTCTCTGTAAAAAATCAATAAAATATATTTTAAATGCTTTTTTATGAAGCAGGTTCCTCATCCCAGAACCAAAAATGTAATCAATACTTTTGTGATATCCTGCCAATATAAGCCAGATGTATTGAGCTGTTCAGGATTGTGAAGTATGAAGAGCATTAGTCACTCGTATGCCGCTGGCTTTTAATAAATGACTCCATAATTCGACTTATTGAGACGACCTTTTTAAGATGGGGGTACACCACAACAGTACAGACTGCCAGAAAACCTTCAGTCATCAATGTATCCCTTCACTCAAATCCACAAACTTGTATCGTGACAAGATCTGTATCAGGCTCAGGGTGTTCAGCAAGGAACACAATCATTTCCTCCCTCAAAGGGCTTACATTCCAGGGGGGGTTGACAGGAAATGGGCAATTACACCAAAAGTGTGGCAGGGATGTGAATGGCCAGCATGAGATTGCTCAGTGCAGGGTAGGAACACTGTGACAGGCACCTAAGCCAACCTAAGGGGGCCATAGACGAGGTGGCATCTCAGCTGAGACCTAGAGAAGGAATGGGAGTTAGGGAAGCAAAGGTGAGTCTGAGAGAAGGACATTCTGAAAAGAAAAATGGGGGGTAGGAGGGCAGGGAAAATGGAGGGCTTGCAACCTAGTAGAGCATCTGGTTAAAACTGTAGTCTTACTTCCCCACTCTGACTGACTTGGGCGGAGCTGCGGGGACCCTCAGGGGCCACCACAGGAGGAGGTGTAGGTCAGACAGGAGGAGATATATAGGTCAGAGCCTCCCCATGAGTTCAGTTCAGGCTTTGGATCCAGAATTCCCCTGGACTGGCAGATCTGCGAAATAAAGGTTAAACTTTCCTCCCTCAGAGTACTGGCTGATCATTCTCCTAAGCATTTTACCACAATTCCAGTCAGTGGGAGAGAAAACATAAAGAGAGGAGTTGGGGTGCCTCTCAGGAAACAACAGCACAAACATGTACCAGCAGTGGCCAATCGCTCTGGAGATAGGGGTAAGTGAGAAATGTTTTCTGAGGATGAGGCTCCATAGTAAGTTAGAGCCAAAGAGAGAAAGAAGGTCCTTGGACTGTTAAGGAGCTTGAGTTTGCCCTGAAGAAAACTCTGAAAGGTTATAAGCAGAAGATGGATAAAACAGATAAAAAGTTTTAGCCCTGGCCAGTTTGCCTCAGTGGATAGAGTGTTGGGCCCTTGGTCAGAAGGGTCCCAGGGTCAATTCAGGTCAAGGGAAGATACTTTGGTTGCAGGTTCCCCCTCCCTGGTCGGGGTGTGTGCAGGAGGCAACTCATTGATGTATCTCTCTCTCTCATTGATGTTTGTCTGTCTCTCCCTCTCCCTTCCATGCACCCTAAAAGTCAATAGAAAAATATCCTCAGGTGAAGTTAACACTCACACACACACACAAATGTTTTTTAGAAAAATCATTCTAGCTGTAACTGGCTCCCCCAAGACCAAGGCCATGGGTGGAACATTGGCTGGAGATAATGGTGATAAGAGCTAGGCAGGATTTCAGATAATCCTGGCATAGAATAAAAGGATTTATTACTTGCCTGAGGACAGTTTAGAAGAGGGAGCGGTCTAGGAAAACCTAGGTATCTATGTCATGGGTGCTATTTCTTTGGCTGGAGGGTGGCCCCAATAACTGAAACAGAATAGCATGCAAAGGGGAGTAAACTCGGAAGGAAGCAATGTTATTCTGCTACTAGAAATGGCTAGGTTTATCAGTCTCATGGGGCAGTCAGGGTGCATCTGGGTGGGATGGGAGGGAAAGAAAGAACCAGGGACAAAAGAGTCCGATTTGAAGGAATGGAAAGTGAAGAAAAGATACATTTGTGCCGCCCAAGCTGCTTTGGCTCAGTGGATAGAATGTTGGCCTGTGGACCAAGGATTCGATTCTGGTCAAGGGCAGTTACCTTTGTTGCAGATTCCTCCCTCGGTCCCTGGTCAGAGTTCATGAAGGAAATAACCAATTGATGTGTTTCTCTCACATCGATGTTTCTGTCTTTCCCTCTCTCTTCCATTCTCCCTAAAAATCCTCAGGTGATACATTTGTGCCTTCTCACAATTTTGCCAAGGGCCAGGTTTGACAAACTCAACATTTTTTTTTAATATAAATTTTTTTATTGATTTCAGAGAGCAAGGGAGAGGGAAAGAGCAATGGAAATATCAAAGATGAGTGAGAATCATTGATCAGCTGCCTCCTACAACAGCTCCTACTGGAGACTGATCCCAAACCCCAGGCATGTGCCCTTGACAGGAATCAAACCCGGGACCCTTTAGTCTGCAGGCCAATGCTCTATTCATTGAGCCAAACCATCTAGGATGTGAATAGGTTTTGATTTAAAAACAGACATTGTTTGATGAGTTCTTCTTACCATTTTGGTTCTAGCTAAGAACAGGCGGATGAGCCCCATAGCAGTGGTCTCCCATGTGAGGCCAGGTTCTCTGAAGAACTGGTAAGAAGAGGATGTTGTGGAGTAGATGTGAGTGAATGACCACTGGAGCCCAGACCAAATTAAAATGTAGGGAGCCTTTGTTAGCTGGCTTGGTGACTGCTCTGCCATCCTCCATGCAGGGAGACCAGAGACAGGCCCTGAGCCTTTGTGCAAGACCACTTTTAAGCACATTAACCACATCCTGTTTTTGCAATACAAGCAACCCAAGATAAAACAGTTTTTCCAAGCAATGTCAGAGTCATGCCATTGACGACCATGTTATTCACAGGGTCATCCTGTTCTTCAGAAAGCTGACAGTGTTTCTATCTTGCAAGGCCTACATGCTGGGAAGGAGCCATGAGACCATATCTCAAGGCCTGGCCTGGTGTCAGCACTGACAACTCTATCTGGGGTAGTCCACGGCCTCTTTAGAATGGGAATAGTGCTCAAAAATTCCCACTCTCTAACATTCCCCACTGCTTTTATGTACATGAGTCAAATCATTGATTCTTTTGGGTCATTGTTGGCGAGTGAGTTATATTGACCCATGAGGACTATAAGCTTGATAGAATTAATTCTCTGCTGAATAAAGTCAGTGGGCCCGTTTAAGATAAGGGTTTAAGCCAGGTATGATGAAGCCACATTGGGATCCCATCGACCTTGACTGCTGTGGAGGTGGTCCTTTCCAGGTAGGAGTCAGTTCTTGTGTGGCAAATTTCTTTAACCAAACAGAGACACCAGGGTGGAAGGATGCTTCAGTGTGCTCTTCTAGCTACTTCCTGCTGAGGCAGGTCAGAGGTTTCTTTCAGAGCCAATAAATCCTTATCTGTCAGAGGGACAATGAGGCCTGGGCACAGAAGAAGGTGGGCTTGTGACCTGGTGGAGACAAACTGTAACAAATGGTCTCTGTCTCCACGTCTCAGCACCTCTGTCCTCCACACCTCCTCTGAGTCTCAGTGTCCTTTTATCTTTCCTTCTAGTTGTAGAATTTCCACTCAGCCAGCTTTCCAGGTGTCCGTTTTGTTTCTTAGTTGTATTTTTGAAAATGTTGTGCAAGGCAGTAGTATAGGTGTTTACCTATGCTGCCATCTTCGTTCCTCCCCAAGTGCTCTAATAACATTTTAAAAGCACATAAGCACTATCACTATAGGTTGATGGGCTCCATAGCAAAGTCCTCTTCTCTCCTTGTGGCCTCTCCACCAGCTCAGCAGCGTCAGCGGTACGTCCTGGCCTGTATTGATTCCTGGTGGTCATTCTTATGGCATCTCTGTCCTTAAATCGTGGCATGTGTCAGATTGCCTTCGGGGCATAGCCCTCCAGGCCCCTCCAGAAGGGGTTCTGAACCTGGACCGTCCTGCCTCAGGGGTTCAGACAGTCCCCATCTGTTCAGCCAGGCTTTAGCCAGAGACCTCCAACAATGCTTGTTAGAATCCGGCACTCTTCTCCAGTATGTAGGTGATCTCCTCTGCAGCCCCACTTTAGACATTTCTCGGAGGCAGACAGCTGGCTTCCTCAAATTTCTGTCCAGACAGCTTGATCCCACAGTTTGAGGATGGCAGCCCTGCCTTTGGGCTCTGGCTGCAGCCACTGTTCTCACCAAGGAGGCCCAGAAGATCTCGACAAACTCAACATTTTGAGAACTTGTAATCCTCCCACTAAGAACTCTGAAGAAATAGCTAAGAACTGAAGAAATGTTAAGATGTATACATTCTATGAGCCAGCAATTCCACTTCTAGGAACCTGCCGTACAACTACATTAGCATTTGTGAGCACAAGGTAAGCATACGAAGTCTACCGATGGGGATTAATAAATCAATCCTGATATCACTATATGGAATACATATAGATAGTAAAAGAGAGGAAGTAGGTGTAAATCTTCATGGAGAATGAGCAAATGTCTGAAATACATAAAATTAAAAAGCAGACAAGGAGTAGGATGCCACCTAAAATATCTCATTTCTGTTTACTCAGGCACTCCATGTGGGTTCAGTAACAGGGCTGTATTTTAAATGTGTACATGTGTGTGAAATATAAAGAAATGAAAAGACATACTTAAATGATTAACATCCCAGTCATGAGATAGAATTGTTGTGGCAGAATACATGGGAGAACTATCAGCCAGCACTCTGTGGGGGGAAAGTTTAAACTTTATTTCACAGATCTGCTAATCCAGGGGAATTCTGGATCCAAAGTCTGAACTGCACTCCTGGGGAGGTTCTGACCTAAGTATCTCATGCTGTTGCAGGCCCCTGAGGGTCCCCGAAGCTCCTCCCAAGTCAATTGTGGCCGGCCCTGGGGTTAGGCTCTGCAGCTCCGCCCAAGTCCGTCAGAATGGGGAAGTAAGACTGTGTTTTTTGTGAACTAGGTTGCAAGCCCTCCCATCCCCACACCACCATTTTCTTTTTCAGAATTGAAGAGAGAAAAGGTTATGGGTAAAATAAAGGGGAACCTATATGTACATTCAAATATTATTTCATTTGAATTTCTTTTATAATAAACCTATCTTCACATTACATGTGTATATTTTTCAAAAACATCTAAAAGTTGGGGGAGGACTTTGGGAGATACAAAGAGAGCTCATTCAATGAATATTTATTCAAGTTCTACTGTGCATCAGACACTACGTAGACACTAGTGAATAACAATATCCAGTGTGCTTCCTTCATAGAGTTTATAGTCTAGCAGTGAAGATAGACCATTAAACATTTGCTGACAGGGACTTCTCACATACTCTATACCGAGAACTTCAGACCTCTCAGCTACCCACACTATGACCTGTTTGTTTATACCGCCCGAGTCAACCACTGCAGGGAAAACCTGGCTTTGTCTTTCTACCAACAGACTGGGACCTGCCCCGTCAATCAGAACTGCACGGCTTGGATATCTCATTTACATAAAATCGACCTAATTGATAACCTAGGCAGAAAGTTGATATAAAAGATGACTTCTCCTTTGTCTCAGTGAATGCAATTCATGTTGCCACCTGAATGTGTGTCTTCCCAGCTACAGCTCCTTTTTGGTTAAATAAGCGATTTTTATTCTTTATTACAGTCTAACCTTAATTTTGGTTTACCGTAAGGTGAAGGATGCTAGGGCCTTCAAAAAGCAACACACGCTAGCATATTTTGTTAGAGAAAACCGTGAGCAGAGGCATAAAGACGGAAGAGTCCAGCCCTAGCTGGTTTGGTTCAGCGGCTAGGGCTTGGCTTGTGGACTGAAGGATCACAGGTTTGATTCCAGCCAAGGACACATGGCAGGATTGTGGGCTCCATCCCCAGTAGGGAGTGTGCAGAGGCAACCAATCAGTGATTCTCTCTGATCATTGATGTTTCTATCTCATTGATGTTTCTATCCTTTCCTCTCTAAAAGCAATAAAAAATGTTTAAAAATAATAAGAAGTTCTTAAACAAACAAAGAAGACAGAGCCCGGCCGGCATGGCTCAGTGTTTGAGCATGGATCTGTGAACCAGGAGGTCAGGGTCCAATTCCTTGTCAGGGCACATACCCAGGTTGTAGGCTCCATCCCCAGTATGTGCAGGAGGCAGCCTGCCGATTGATGATTCTCTCTCATCATTGACGCTTCTCTCTCTTTCTCTCCCAATCTTCCTCTCTGAAATCAGTAAAAATGTATTTTTAAAAACAAAACAGAAGAGCTCAGAAAGAAGTTCAGTGGAACTGGAGAACATGGTACTTGTCATTCTGTCATGGAAAACCAGATGGGAGAGTTAATTAAGATCAGACACTGATTATAGCAATGGGTAACAGCAAGGACATGTGTGCCAAGCTCTGTCTTTCACAACACTTGGCACAGTATGTATATGCTTCCTTGTCAATTGTCTGAATCCCTGCTAGCATAAAAGTTCCATGAAGGACCTCATCAGTCTCATTTATCACTATCCCCAAAAGTGTGCTTCACTGCCTGGCTTTTAGAAAGTGTTCAGCAAACGTTTGTTGAATGAGAGCAACAGCAAGTGAAAATGCAAAGCATTTAATATAGAGAATGGCACAAAATAAATATTTAATAAATGGTGACTATTACTGTAAATAATATTATTATCATCATTATGTATTGGGAAGAATTGGAAGAAAAAAAATACCTGGTGGGTTGGGGAAGCTGGCCAATTACCTAAAGTATTTGTTTAAAATATATCATTATTGATAGGATTTTAAATAATAAGACATGAATTAAATGGCATAATCAGTACCAGACTGTTAACAGTGGCTTTGGTTGGTTTATTACAGGTGATTTTTATTTTCTTCCTTATATTTTTCTGTATTTAAAAATTTTAAACCCTACTTTATAAAAAATATATAGATTTTAAAATGTCACCATAAAACTATTTTACTGACTGTCCTGAATTTCTAAGCGGAAAATAACCAAGTACCTTGCTTTTCAGGATTACTAGAAGTTTCTTTGTTCATTTGCTTGTTTTTAATTTCTTTTAGAATAAATGCTTTTCCAACTTTGAAAAACAAATAAAATAAAATATATTATTACTCCTCAAAGTTCATTGATTATACCATGGACTTAAAATCTTTAGCAAGTTATTCAAAGTCTTTCATTCTTTATTTTTTTAATATATTTTATTGATTTTTTTACAGATAGGGAGAGGGATAGAAAGTTAGAAACATCAATCAGCTGCCTCCTGCACACTGCCCACTGGGGATGTGCCCGCAACCAAGGCACATGCCCTTGAACCTGGGACCCTTCAGTCCCAAGGCCGAAGCTCCATCCACTGAGCCAAACCAGTCTCAGCCCTTCATTCTTTAATTCCAACCTGACTTTTAAGAAGAATGAGGTTGGCCCCAGCTCAGTGGCTCAGTTGGTGACAGCATTGTCCCTTACACAAAAGGGTCGTGTGTTTGATCCCTGGTGGGGGCACAAATAGGGGGGAATGATTGATGCTCTGATTCTCTCTCTCTCTCTCTCTTTCTCTCTTCACCCCCCCACCTCTAAAATAAATAAACATATCTTCAAGTGAAGATTTAAAACAAAAAAGTACAGGTTCATTTACTGTAGGTTATTCTTCCTCATTCCCAACCCATATAGCCAACAATTTCAGTCCCCCAGGTTCAAGGTTACAAACTCAAATCTAGTGGAGGGGAGTCAGATAATTAACATAAACACATTAAATAAACAATATCAAGCATTCAGCCCATGCTCCAATACTATGCTAAACTAATTACTCCTTAACAAGCTACTGGTAGGTATTATCCTTATTCCCATTTTCCAAGGTGAGTAATTTACCTAAAGTTGAGTTCCCAGTAGGGGAGTTGGAGGCCACGTGATTAACATTCTACCTGTTTCCTGGTTAGCGCTGCAGAGCTTCAAGGAAAAGGCACTGAAATAGGGCGATGAAGGCCTGGGCCAGGAGTGGGTACTGAGAGGTTACGGGGGCTGGAGGGGATCAATGAGGGGGAAAAGGGGACTCGTGTAATATTTTCAACAATAAATTATTTTTTTCCAAAAAAAAGGCATTGAATCAAAAATTTGTATTTTATTCTGAAGGCAATGATGACTCAGGATCCAGCTTGGAGGGAGGATTCTGACTATACTTGAGATTAGCACACAGTCCAATTTCTCTAGAGTACAGGGTGCAATTAGAGTGACAAAGCAAGATAAAACTGGGAAGTGAATTGGAGCCTGATACCAGGAAATCGTCCTGTACTTTGTAAGAAATGGAGAAACAAAGGGAGTTGAGCAAGGAAGTGACACAGTTAAGTATTTATTAGGTACCTATTCTGCAGAAACACTGTTCCAGGTACTAATATAATATAATATAATATAATATAATATAATATAATATAAAGTATATTGTATGTGTCTAAACATAAGTAGTCCTGCCTTCAGAGTGTTTCTTGTCTAATGAGGGAGGTAAAGCACACTCACATTGAAACAAAGGAGAACCAGACAAAAGCCTAACCAGCCCAACAGAAAAGTGTCAAGTCCATATCAGTCAGCAGGAAGGGGAAGAGCTTTGGAGGTGGGGAGCTGAAGGGTAGGTGACTTGGTTCCCAGCCCCCAGGCTCCTTTCCCTCCTGACCGTAAATATTTTATCACCTCTTAGCAAGCAATCTGCATTCCCATTCATATTAACTTCTTCCTGAAATAACAAATCTCTGGCTGGAACTATTCCCCTCAGACCAATATAGTCTTTTTGCATTAAATCAACTCAAATTACCTTGGCTGACTTCACCTGTTTGTGGCTTCCCCCAGATTTGAGATTCCAGTTGCTTTAATAGAATTGTCACCTGTGGGAGGTTAGAGAAAAAGAAAACCTAAGCAGGAGAAAGAGAGAGAAAGAAAGGAAGAAAGGAAGAAAGAGAGATAGAGAGAGAGAGAGAGAGAGAGAGAGAGAGAGAGAGAGAGAGAGAGAGAGAGAAGGACGGGAGAGAGGGAGGGAGGGAGGGAGGGAGGGAGGAAGGGAAGAGAGAGAGAGAAGAAAACATTCTTAACTAGTATTTTTTTTCACTTGATTACAAGTTACAATGCAAAGAACAAATATAGTGTACTATAGAGAGTAAACTCTCCATAACCCAACCTGCCAAAGATAACCACTGTTAGCACTGTGGTATCACTTCTGGCTAGTTTTCAGATTGCTAGATTAGAGATAGAGGAATACATTGATAAATAACATTAGTCCACACATACATAAACAAATGAGCAATGCATGTTCCTTTGTATCCTTTTATCACCATATAGTATTCTAGTATATACAAACCTTATTTTTAAATTAAATCCCATAAATAATTGCTTTCCCTCAATTATTTATTCATACATTTACTTATTTATTACTAATACAAAAATACTGTGTTTAACATGCTTATCCATATATGTTTGCACAGCTGTGCTAATAATGCTATGGGATAATTTCTTTAAAGAACTCTCCAAGAATCCATCTTTATTTGAATCAATGTTGAAAGTACTTTAAGTGGATGAAAATGCCTCCTTCTCCACTCGCTCACCACACCAGATACACCAGATATTAACATCCTGTTCACTAAGGAGTCACTTTTAACTGAGACCAACCCACTTAATAGGAGTAAGGGCCCAGAGTGGGCATTTCAGAAGTAATCTTATTGCTGGGGCCTCAGGGGGGTCAGACATTTTATAACAGCAACTGTGTATTTTCTTTTTCTTTTTTAAATACATTTTTATTGATATCAGAGAGGGAAGGAAGGGAGAGAATCATTGATTGGCTGCCTCCTGCAGGTCTCCCACTGGTGATCAACTGCAGTATGTGCCCTCACCAGGAATAGAACCATGACCTCCTGGTTCATAGGCTGACACTCAACCATTGAGCACCCTGGCCAGGCAGCAATTGTGTATTTTCATAAAATAGGAAAACTCATAACAACTTATCCTGTTTGTCCCCCAGGAAAAATAAAAAACAGAGGCGGCATATTAATAAGTGCCATTTCACAGCTGTATCAAGTACAGTGCATAGATTCCGACCATGGGGTTATCAGTCAGAATCCAGGAGTCAGACTCAGGATGAACCAGGGAAGATGAGTTTTAGGCAGGAAAAGATTTTGATGGATGGAGAAATGCTTTTCCATGGGGAGTGATAATGTCCTAGTTTGGAAAGATTAATTTGGAAATTCTCCAGCTGCTCTAATAGAATTTTATAGTGCTCTAAGAGCTTATCCTGGGGGCCATTACATAGAATACATTGTTATCAGACAAAATAAGTACTTTTGTGGTTAGGTAAGGCAGATCTAGAGACTCTGAAGGGTAGCTTTTCTCTGGGAAATCACACTTGCTTCTATCACAAGAGCTGGTGGCTGTGTGCCACCAACACTCAACAGTCACATGGACACTCCTGCACCTAGAGGCCCCAAACAGCAGAAAGGCGGGTGCAGTCCATTGGGTCAGTCCAGTCAGAAGGCCTGTGTCTGGGGGATAGCTCAGAGCCACGGGCAAAGCACTTCACAGAGCTAACCTCTGGCTTATTTCTTGTCAAGGGAAGGATCCACAGGATGCTTCCCAAGGTATTTTTCAGCTCTGAAAACCATCTAAATTGTAAGCAAACTGAGTTCCAATCCTCGATGTTGGTGTGTGTTAGAGAGACCTGGAAAGCTAATGAGGAGCACAGAGGATGGGTCCTGGCCCTGGGACGTTTATCAGATTCCTTGGGGATTCTGATACTAACCCAAGTTTGAGAACCATTGAATTTGGAAAAAAGTGAGAGAGCAGAGTTTTCTTGAAAACATACAGCTATTGTGAGAATTAGTGGAATGGTACAATAAAGTGTTATAAGTACTACTAAAGCATCATTTTGTTTTTTGTTTTTTTAATCTGGCCTTATTTACCCAACAACTTTACTTCTGGGAAAGATCAATTTTTTATTTTTAATCCTCACCTGAGGATATTTATCCCACTGATTTTTTTAGAGAGAGTAGACGGAAAGTAGGAAGATGTGAAAGAGAGAGAGAAATACCAATTGGTTGCTTCACACACAAGCCCAAATGGGGCCAGGAATCCAACCTTCCTGTGACCCTTCAGTCCTTGAGTTGACACTCTAACCATCAAGCAAAACTGGCAAGGGCTAGGAAGGGTAAATTCTTAATGTGGTCTGGTCTTTGCCTACCAGTAAAAATTGTTTCCTACACCGGGAAAACCCATCCCCATAAATGGTTTGACCACCTGGCCCTTAATGACCACTCTTAGAGTACTACTGTCTTCTTTTCTCAGATGTGTTACAGGTACCTCACTGCTAAGACCACTAATACCAACTCTTCTATCAGGTATTTCACTTTATTTATTAATTTATTATTTATTATTTATCATTGGGGGGGTTATATCAGATATCTCACTCATTTCATTTGATTTCACAACCATCCAATGGGGCAGCAGGACAAGTATGATCACGTCCATTTGAGGATGTTAATTTTCCCAGGTCCCCCAAAAGCCCTCTTAGAGACAATGAACTATAAGCCATTGAGGAGAGAGGGTGATGTCTGGTTCACTGTTGTGTCCTAGTCACCTTAACTAGATATTCATTCAGAGTAGATACTCATAAGGATTAAATATGGGTTCTCATTATTGCTGCTCATTTCCTAAACATGCTATATTTGATTTCAGTAAGAACTATCTCTTAATTATCTCCAACAGAACTTAAACTTCAAGAAGGCAGAAATTTTTTTGTCTGGTTTGGTGATTGCTGTATCCTAGATGCCTAAAACACTATCTGGCACATATTAGATACTCAGTAATTTTTAATAATAAACAAATACATTTTTATCCTAACCTAGTGCCTGGACCAGAAATATGCTTACAAAGTGTGTGATGAATGAAATACTATAAGGCAAAGAAAAGAGGGGAGGAAGAACCTTAAATATTAAAGAAAAGAAAATCAAATTGTCTCTGTACAATAATTTTTTTATTGTTGTTAATCCTCATCTGAAGATATTTTTTTCCTTTGCTTTGCAGAGAGAGTGAAAGAAAGGGGGAAGGAGAAGAGAGAGAGTAAGCTATCAATGTGAGAGAGACACATCCGTAGACTGGTTGCTTCACACACACGGCCCAAAACCCAGGTACATGCCCCAGACCTAGAATGGAGACTGAGTCAATAGACTGATGCTCTAGCCACTGAGAAAAAGTAATCAGGGCAATGGAATAATTATTCAGCATCCTCTAGATAGAGACTACTAAACTATCAATAAAATGACCATGTGTTATTTGTTTTTTAAGCATGTATATGTACTTACTTAATAAGAAATCTATTTTTAAATTATATTTTTTTCACAAGATAAATAAACAGCTTTGTAATATAATTAAAACTAAGTGAAAAGACTAGAAAGCTTAATTATGTCAGGGTAAATGAGTTAATGGTTGATTTTTATGAGGTTTTTTTCTTATCGATTTTTTCTGAATTTTCTATACCACAATGCATTGTTTTTGTAAGGAGGAGAAGAAAGAAAAATGAATGGAAATGAATGCATTCAAATTCTAACAATGGTTTAAGGTGGTGGTAAGGATCTGAGTTATATTTTTTAAATTATTTTCTCTATCTTTAAATACTTTTGAATTATCTGTATTATCCAATGGGAAAAAAATGATTATCAGAAACTTGCAAGACTCTCATTTGCTATGCATTCTGAGATACACTCTGTAAAGTCAAATATTTGTCAGTAACTTGAAGCACACACTGAATGTCAAAATTTGAAAAAGGAAATTTTTATCGGTAAAGACCCTAGTTGTGAATTCCCAAAAATTCCCAGGAACTTTTAGCTATGGGCACCAAAATATGCCCTAGAGTGCTGCTGGTGGGTGGGGAGAGGGGGCAGGAGCCAAGTGGTGAAGCGGCTGTGAAATCCTTAATATTCCCATAGACCTCCTATGTCAGGAATGATTGATGGATGATATATAATTAATTTCACTTGACAAGCATAAAGAAAAATTTTCCTTGAGCAACTGTAACTTGAGCTAATGAAACCCTATTTAACTAAGGGTGTGTATTTAGACTGGATCTTACCTTAGTGACTTAGCCATTAGTAGGAATTCATTGTTTACTTTTAGGATTCTTATCAGTACTTAGACTCTGTTTGCATGTGATTTTCTCCTGATTGCTCAACATGTTCAGTGTTATATGATTTGGGAATAAATGAAAATATTGCAAGATCACAAAAAACTAATCTCAACTATCTGATCTGCTTTGTACGTTATTATTTTCTCTTCTCTTTCAGGACACATTATGGCTTGCTTTGGAAAGATCTTGAGAACAAACAAGACACCTGTTTCAGGTCTTGTAAAATATCAGATCTTTCCATTCCCTTTAAAGCTTTTGGAGATTCAAGCCATGTCATCCCCCTTAAACATCCTGCCCTGGTTAGTTTTCAATCCCTACTGGGGCAACACCTTGGCAAATCACCCCATGAATTTGCAGTCCATGAGACCACCTTTATAGAGAGTTCCAGGGGAAAAGATAAACTCTAAGAAATTATAAGAAACTTTAAAATATATGTATGTATATATATATATATATATATATATATATATATATATATATTGATTTCAGAGAGGAAGGGAGAAAGAAAGAGGAGCATCAATAATGAGAGAGAATCATTGATGGACTGCCTCCTGCACACCACACAATGGTGTTGGAGCCCACAACCCAGGCATGTGCCCGGACCAGGAATTAAACCATGACCTCCTGATTTATAGGTCGAAGCTCAACCACAGCCATGCCGCCAGACTCTTAAGAAACTTTTTGTGTGCCTGCAATTGGTTAACCCTGGATAGAAAGTCAAGTCTGGATCTAGTTGTACTTTGCCCTGTCCAGATGACCTTGGATGAGTAACCCAACTTTTTAGGGACCTTCGTTTCATCATTTGTACAAGGAGAGAATTGAAGTAGGCGACCTCTACAGTCTGTTTCAGTTCTAAAATTCTAACTCAGAACAAATTCCTTATGATCTGTGGCAGGAGGTCCGAGAACGGGCTGATGGGCCCTTCCTTCACAGTAAGAGAAATGAGAACTTACACAGGGTCTGAGCATCAGGGGAAATGGTACGTGTTCTCATCCAGCCCTACTTTGGGAACACTAAAAAGTGAGCGTATAGACCCAATATTCCTTAACTGCTTCCCAAAATGAAAGGTCTGGGTGCATCGGGTGAGCTGGCATTGTCTTTCTTCTGGCTGGCTGGAGCTGTGCTTTTATTTTCATGGTAAAAAAGCAAGCTTATAAGTGTGCCCTGTGGAGTGTTCATGAATAATCAGGTGGCAGTGACAGGTGAATACTAAAAGGGTTGGCTCTGTGGGCTCTCAGATTTTAGCAACCTTCAGAATCCTTCAAACAGAGACTCTAGGGATGTTGTAACGTCACCCATGCCTGGGATGGGATACAAGCCTCAACATTGTTTTCGAGTATCCCCACCCAAATGTCCCTGTCCTCTGTCAAGTATGCTCACCAGGATGGCACAGATTTGTGGTGGGGAAGGAGGGAGAATTCCTTCCATGTCTCTGTCCAGGGTCCAGCCTGCTTTGATCTCCAGGATGAGGAGGGGTTTTTTTTTTTTATGTCTGTTTAACCCTCACTTCTACACATCCTCCCTTTAGTAGAAACCTGGGTCCTTCCCTTAGGGGAACCATGGCTCCCTGCCCTCCTGCATTCTGCCAGCACTTCAGGTACCCAAGACTCAGAGGGAAGCAGGCTCTGTTTCCTCTTTCTGCCTCCTTCCTGCATCCAGCCTCACCTCCTCATCAATACTGAGTCAATCTTCTTAAAGCATCATTCCAGCTCAAAAATCCAGTGTCACCCTAGTTTTTAATAAATTAGATCCAAATTCCTTCTCCAGACTTTCAATGTTCTTTGTTGCCAACCTTACCTCTAAGTTCTCTCTAGTATATGCCAGGTACCCCAACTCAAAGGGAGAATCCTCCCATTGGCACATTTTCCCCACTTTGTACACACACACACACACACACACACACACACACACACACACACCTTTGCAGAACTCCTTATCCTGCAAGTTGCAGTATAAGTGGCCCTCCTCTTGGGAAGGGATATTCTCTTAATGTAATCACAGTATCCATACCTGCTTTGGGACATTAGCACTTTCTAACTAATATCAGAGGATGCATTTAAAGAACAAAGAATCACTAACAATTACATCTGTTTTATCTTTGTGTAGCTGTGGCATAATATGTGCTACAAAGCAAGTTCTCAATGAATGCCCAATGAACCAAGAGTGGAGGTCAGCCAGACTCTGTAGACTAATCATGCCAGATACTGCTAAGGTGAAAAGCAGATGTGGTTCTTGGAAAGCGGAACCCACAAGTTGACAATAACACTCTTCTTCCTCTTAAAGGACAAACTTCTTCCCGGTGAAGGATAACTATTCTTCATAAATCAAATACTATGTCTGGGCCACTTTTTTTCTGTCACAGACTCTTATGAAAAACTCGGGAAACTTATAGACCCTTTCCCCATAAAAATGTCCATGTATACATCCAAACAAATATTTATGTACAATTTTTTAACTTTTTATTTGGCAATACAATTTTAAACTTCTGAAAAGTTGAAAATTTTAATAAGAAACACCCATCTACCCTTTACCCAAATCCACCTATTAACACCATTTCTTTTATTATTTGATCCCTCCAGCTTGTGTATTTTAAAATTATATATATATATATAATTTTAAAATAAATATATTTTCCCCTGAACGATTTGGGAACTAGTAACATAATCAAACCCATTTACCCCTGAATACTTAAGTATCTACTTCCCAAGAATAGGAATATTCTGTTATATAATCACAGTATAGTTATCAACATCCTAAACTTGGATATTTTTATCTAACCCACTATTCCTATTCTCTTAACCTCCTTTAATCTGGAACATTTCTACAGACTTTCTCTGTCTTATTTTGAAATTGACGTTAAAAAAAATAAAGACCCCCATTTTCTTTTCTTTTCTTTTCTTTTTTTTTTTTTCATTAAGTAAAACACCCTTCACTTGTGTTTGTCTCAGGTTCCTTTTTGATTAGATTGAGAGTGGCAAACTATGTAGAGAATGCTATGTCCTTCACATGTATGTCCATTTGTTCCTCATGGGTGAAGCTCATTTTGATGTCCTAGTAAAGGTGTTGCCTAACATCTACACTGTGTATCTGCTGTGCTTTATGCCCCCTTGCAACCATAACAGCCCCTGAGGAGGCACTTTAAGATCATGCAAAGATCCTGCTCCCATCATATGTACTTTACTTAGTACAATTTAAAGTCATTCACAGACCTCTGAAGGCCATCAGTGCACTCTGCGTTAAGAACACTAGTCAAGTGTTTTGCCCTTTCTCTCTAGTAGGGGCGGTGAATTGCATTAGGTCAATCACACACATTTTCCCAGCACTACGCAGACAGCCGCTGGAATCAGAACTCCACCTCTCGCCATCTCTGCAACTTTTCACCTAGGTTGC
Source organism: Antrozous pallidus (assembly GCA_027563665.1). Classification (NCBI taxonomy): domain Eukaryota; kingdom Metazoa; phylum Chordata; class Mammalia; order Chiroptera; family Vespertilionidae; genus Antrozous; species Antrozous pallidus. The sequence continues at coordinate 42,047,437 of CM050514.1, read as the reverse complement.
TGTGTGGATGAATAAGGTCACGAGTACAAAGTCCCTGGCACATGGCCTATGTTTGATCAGTGCGAGTCCCTTTTCCTTCTTATGAATCATTTAATGCTGCGGAGGTCGAGCACTCTGGGCCCAAGGACACAAAGTAATGCCTGTGGTGGCACCAATCACAGATCAGGACTCCTGTGATGTTGGGCAAATTTCCTTACTCTCTCTGTGAAGCAGTTTCTGCATCTGTAAACAGGGACTGTAATACCTCCCAACTTGTAATTCGTTTGAGAGTTAAATGAATTAGTACATGGAACATGCTCAGGAAAGTGCCAAGCACATAGTAGGCACCACATAAATGCTAACACTTACAGATGGAACATAAACTCCATCAGGACAAGGATTTTGCTTTCTGATGTACCCCCACCGCCTAGGAGGGTGTCTTGTATGCAGTAAGCAACAATATTCCAAGATCTAACTCAGAAATGCCAAGAAATCTCTAATTCTCCAGCTGATGTACAATTTCCTACTTGCCTTGCTGTTGCCTGCAGCTGGCTGAGAGCACTTTTCAGCCCCTGATTAGGACCCAGCTCTTTGAAGAATACTTTGCTCTCACCCACTCTCAGCAGGCAATTCCTCAGTTGGAGGCTTTGTTCTCTTATCACAAGACAGGAAAGCAAAGGCCGGAATCTGGTGCAGCCAACCTGGGAAGCCTGCACAGCCTGGTTGGTGGAAAAGCCTCACCCTCCCCCGCACCAAGTCCTCACCTCCAGCAGAAAGAGCAATATCCACCCCTCCACCCTGCCGAACACGAAGCCTCCTTCCAGTACAGTTTGACCCCTGTTTTAACCTTAATTGCAAAGTAGAAGTTCATTTTAGAAGGTTGTGTGTTAGCAAATCACATCGAAAGCAGGCATTGTCTTCAGACTGAGCAGTGTGTCACCGTCATAGATGAGCCACACACTCAGCAGACTTGAGGATAAAGACCAGAGTTTCTGAAAGTTCAGTTTCTGTCCCTCCTCAGAACGGCTAAAAGTGCAGATCCTAGGCCTTGCTTCAAAATAGCTAAGCCAGCATTGAAGGAGGGGGGACCTGAAAGAGGGCAATAGGATAGGGTAGGGATGAGTTAGAAAGGTGAAGAGGTGGAACAGAGCAGGCACCTGCCTTTGTTTTTTAATTAATACACTTTATACTTTAAACTAGTTTTAAGGTTCACAGCAAAACTGAGCACACTCACAACCAAAACTACACACTCACAACCTCCCCCAACTGCTGACATCCTCCACCACAGAGGTCCAGTTGTTACAATCAATGAACCTACCTGGCATTTCATTATTACCCCAAAGTCCATAGTTAACATAGGCTTTCTTTTTGGTGTTGGATATTCTATGGGTTTGGACAAATGTATTATGACATGTATTCACATTATAGTATAATACAGAATAGTTTCACTGCCCTATAAATCTTCTGTGCTCTGTCTATTCATCCTTCCCTTCCCTTAAGCCCTTGGTAATCACTGATTTTTTACTATTTCCATAATTGTGTCTTTCCAGAATGCCATATAGTTGGGATCATGCAGTAGATAATCTTTTCAGATTGTCTTCTTTTACTTAGTAATACCTCGTTAAGATTCCTCCATGTCTTTCTGTGGCTGGATAGGTCATTTCTTTTTACTCATTTTTTTTTTTTTTACTTCTTAAATATATTTTTATTGATTCCAGAGAGGAAGGGAGAGGTGGGGAGAGAGAGAAACATCAATGGTGAGAGAGCATCATCAATTGGCTGCCTCCTCTATCCCCCCTACTGGTGATTGAGCCCACAACCCGGGCATGTGCCCTTGACCAGAATCAAACCTGGGATCCTTCATTCCACAGGCCTATGCTCTATCTACTGAGCCAAACTGGCTAGGGTGATCATTTCGTTTCAGTGCTAAATAATATTACATTGAGTAGATTTACCACAGTTTATCTGTTCCTCTACTGAAGAACATCTTGGTTGCTTCCAAATTTTGAAAATCCTATATAATAAAACCCTAATATGCAAAATGATCGAACGGCAGAATGATCGGCGGAATACCAGTTGCTATAATGCTCAGTGACTACCAGGGGGTAGAAACTCAATGCAGGAGCTGCCCCCTGGTGGTCAGTGCACTCCCAAAGGGGGAGAGCCACTCAGCCAGAAGCTGGGCTCACAGCTGGCAAGCATAGTGGCAGTGGTGAGAGCCTCTCCCACCTCCACAGCAGCATTAAGGAACAGCAAACTGAGCAGTAAGGAGCAGTGACCAGGTGGTAAGGAATGAGGGGTCCCAGACTGCTAGAGGGTGCAGGCTGGGCTGAGGGACTCTCCCCTGCCAGTGCACGATATTCGTGCACTGGGCTTCTCATTATTAATAAAGCTACTCTAAATATCCATGTGTAGCCTGCTGCCATGGCTCAGTGATTGAGCATCAACCTATGAACCAAGAGGTCCTGGTTTGATTCCCAATCAGGGCACATGCCCTGGTTGTGGTTGGGAGCTTGGCCCCCAGTGGGGGACATGCAGGAGACAGCTGATTGATGATTCTCTCTCACCATTGATGTTTCTCTCCTTCTCCCTTTCTCTCTGAAATATATACATATATTATATTATATTGTATTGTATTGTATTATATTATATTATATTATATTATATTATATTATATTATATTATATATCTATTTATATAATAGCCTAAGTGACCATTTGACTGGTAGCTATGATGTGTGCTGAACACCAGGAGGCAGATGCCCAATGTACAGGCTTGGAAACATGGAACAGACTGATGAATCTTACAGGGAAGGGGGAGAGGGGAGGACGGGAAGAGATTAACCAAAGATTTTATACACACACACACACACACACACACACACACACATACATATACTAAAGGCCTGGTACACAGATTTGTGCACTGTTGGGGTCCCTCGGTCTGGCCTGTGGGGATCAGGCCAAAACCGGCAGTCCAACATCCTTTGAGGGGTCCCGGATTGCAAAAGGGTGCAAGCCAGGCTTAGGGATCCTACCAGTGCACGAATCCATGCACCAGGCCTCTAGTATTATATATTTATTACAAAACACACATCCATGTGTAGGTTTTGTGCAAACAAATTTTTAATTCAGTTGGGTGAATATGAAGAAGCATAATTGCTGAATCATATGGGAAGAGTATGTTCACTTTTGTAAGACATTACCAAACTATCTTCCAAAGTGATTGTACCATTTTGCATTCCTATCAACAATGAATCAGAGTTCCTGTTGCTCCCTATTCTTGCCAGAATTTGGTGTTGTTACTGTTTTAAATTTTGGTCATTCTCATATGTATATATAGAGAGGTATCTTGTTTTAATTTGCAACTCCCTAATGACATAGGATGTTGAACACCTTTTCATATACTTACTTAATATCTGTTTATTTTCTTTTGTGAGATATCTATCCAGGTATTTTTTTTTTACCATATTTTGACGGGCTGTTCATTTTTTTATTGTTGAGTTTTAAGTTATTGTATATTTTGGATAATACTTCTCTACCAGATGAGGGGTTTTTTTGCAAATATTGTCTTCTCTGTGACTTGTCTTCTAATTTTCTTGAGGAATCTGCCTTTTTAACCAGCTTATTCATGTGTGTAATAAAGTTTGAGAGTCATTGGTACCTGAGGAAATCTTTTCTTTGGCCATTGAAGCACAACAAAGGACTTAAATTTTTCTTATAAACACAATCCTATAAATGACAAAAGTGATGCCTGGCTGGTGTGGCTCAGTGAATTGAGTGTCATTCCATGTACCAAGAGGTCATGGGTGCAATTCCTGGTCAGGGTACATGCCTGGGTTGCAGGGCTCAATCCCAAGTAGGGGTGTACAGGAGGCAGCTCATCATTGATGTTTCTATCTCTCCATCTCCCTTCCTTTCTCTCTAAAATAAACAAACAAATAAATAAATAATAACAAAAGTGATAAATGTACAATGAGTACAATAAAAATGTACATTTGTGAACATCATACAACTATCTTTATAGTTCTTGTCCAGTTTTGTGAAAATGGATAGAGCATTAGAAAAACTAATGAGACTTGGCTTCTAAAGGGAATTCTGCTACTGCTTTGTTAAGTGACCTTGGACAAATCTCTGTCTATCTCTAGACCTCAGTTTCCTCAGATGTAAAACAAAGGGGATGATTAGATGAGCTTTAAAGTTCCCTCTGGTCCTGTGGTTCCATCTTTTCCATCCAAGCTAAGACAAGAAGCATATTTCTATCAATGAAACTTCTGAGTAAACATGGGTGGGTACATATTATTAAAAAATGCCTTTGATTTGGCATTCCCTAGACTTTGGGTAACAACTGTCAGAGGCAGGATTTAATGCAGATTTTCTGATGCATAGATTAAACAAGGTCAGTGCTCCTTCCAAAGTGCTACTGTGGTCGATAAAACAAACTCAGATTGATAATAGCTAAATTTAAATGAGAAAGTACGTGTGTACATACACACAATTACACATAGGGCAGAACATGGGGAATTTCAGACTCAACAGAGTTTGTGAATGCAAAGAGAAATAAAAATAGAAACCATCAAATAGCCAGATGGCTGAGATTTCTATTTTTAAATATATCATGAGTTTTGTGCGAGTATGTCCATGAGTAGAACCAAGAAAAATGTGGTAACCTTGCGTGTTTCTGTTTTTTAAACAAAACAATATCACACAGGATTTCAAATAGCAAAGAAATTATATAATGAAGCAAAATAAGTAAATGCTTTTAAGTGCCTCAGGCCCAGCCTCTAATATTACACCATGAATCAAAGCACTAATCAAACATTCTTCATGCTTGATGCTGCGAGTTATTTATGATGACTGTAAGATTTCCAAGAAATACCTAAATTAGTGGGTTCAGTTACCTTTTTTCCCCTCTCTCAAATTTCTACACTACTTCTTTTCAAATGTCGTAATATAGTCATAACGTAGCCACAAAACATGACAGAATAAACACATCCATGGGTCATCAATGAGCCAAACTTTGTGAAACATCTAAGAAAATGTGTTTGGAAAGGTACTGCACCGTTTAGAAGAATTTTAGAGTAACTCACAAATCAGCTAACCCAGTCAAAAGATTACTCACTTAAGAATGATATAATTACTTTCAGTTTGCTTAAAGCCAGCGAAAAGTTGACACAGTGATTAAACAAAAAATGGGTGAAAAAAAATTGAGTTACATTATACCGACTAAATTCAGGCTGTTCCAAGGAGTAGGCCCAAGGCTTATTTGAGGAAAGATTATCTTGACAAATTGGATAAACATTTTCTGCATGACAGGACGCTGATGGAGAGTCTGTTCTGCAAGCACACCTGGTGGTGGTTTGCTTAGTGTTTGACCAAGGTGTTCAGCTCCCCTGAGTTCTCCCAGGGGCTTTGTTTACTGTTTGGCAGGTAGAGGCAGAGCCTGGGTAGGCCTTGGTAACGGTTGTTGGGCTCTGCAGATGTCTTACCCCACCCCAACCCCACCCCCATCTCCCATTTGGGCTAAAACAACTCTTGGCTAGACCAGTCCACAAAAGCCAACAGCAGACTTTAACAAACAGTTCATACTTAAGGAGGCCTGCAGTCTAATGTCCCTGAAGCAAATAAAAATGGCAAATGCAAATAAATGCACCAACACCCCCTCTGCCTCTTTGGCTTCCTTCCATAGTCAACTGGGATGGAGAGGTCAGGTCCCACACAGGGCATTGCTATGGATGCAAATTTTCCAGCACACAGATCATCCTAGTACCAGGATGGAGAAAGTATGCATTCCGTGCTTCCCTACTCAAGGCCATGCTTACCTGGGTCCAAATGACAAGATATGGGCAGATTGGTGGCTTTCTCTAAGCTTTGTGGAGACTTGTGTTCCCAGTTTAGCACCCCTCAAAGTATTTTTGCTGTGGCATGGCATCCTTGAGAAACAATCACTTTCTGCAGGCAGTACTTTGTAGATGGCTTCCTGGGGTCAGTCATTCAGTACTTCTTTACATTCAGGGCTGCTTTACATTCAGGGAAGCACTAATTTGGGACCACACCAGGGGTATCATTAGACAGGGCAGGGGATCTCACTGCATTCAGGCCCCCCAAAGTAAAATGAACATACAGACTCACTGATAGAATGATTTTGCATTTTGCTGGGTCATTCGGCTCAATCAAAATTGCCTTATGTTAACAAATTTAAGTCAATTTGTAGCTCATCCAGGGGTTCTAAGTGTAAAAGCCTAATATTACCATGTAGGATATGCTGGTTAGGAATGCCATTAGAGATAACAATGATTTTTAATTTGTTAAGTCTGTAAATCCTTGGGAAGTCATTCCCAGATACCATGACGTAAAGCACCATGGTGCTCCACCCTCTAGCAGAGTCCATTTTGCAATCCTAAAGTTAAAACTTTAGTTTTATAGGTTATAAATCCATATTCCCTTTCCCAAAGTGACTGCTTCTCATTCCTTTCCCCATCCCAATGCATCATTCCTCTGCCCTTATCATAACTATCGTTTTTATAAGTAAACAAATCAAATAAAATAAAATCAAATCCAGGGGAATAGCCAGAACAATGAAGTTCCTTGATTCAAAAGTTACTGTACATTTAATGTGTGTCTCCATCCCTAGACATATCCTCTATAATTAATAAAAGACTAATACACAAATCAACCAAATGGCAGAATGACTGATGGCATGACCAGTTGCTATGACGTTCAGACGCTCAATGCAGGAGCTGCCCCCAACCTACAGGCCCCAGGCCAGCCAAGGCAAATGCCAGCCGGGGCCCTCCCAATCACGCTGCCATTTGCCCCACAGAGGGAGGTAACCAATTACTTCGGTGGGGTAATCCAGGGGTGAGGCCGGAACTGCCTCTTGATTGCCTAGCCAGTTGGGAGGCGACTGGTGGGGGAGGGAGGGTGTGGGGAGGGGACAGGGCTGGCAAGTGGGTAGTGCCAGACCAGCCAAGGTGGGTGCCAGTGGGGGGCCCCTGACCCCATTACGGGTTGCCCCACAGATTGGCTCTGATCGCAAGCCAGGCCGATGGACCCCACCCATGCACGAATTTTATGCATTTTGGGCCGTCTTATATAATCCTCACCCAGTGAAGAAGATATTATTCTCCTTTATCTTAAAGATGTGAGATCTCAAGTTTAAAAGATGTTACGTAGCAAGTACATGTTCACATAGCTGGCATGTCCAGAAGCCAGGAGTGAATTTCAGTGACTTAGTCTGACCCAGTCCTGGCACTCATTTTACAAGATTGCAACTGCTGTGTCATTTAAAGTTTGAGTTGAAGCTGATGAGTTATATAATTGATTTCAGAGAGGGTGGGAGAAGGAGAGAGAGATAGAAACATCAATGATGAAAGAGAATCATTGATTGCTGCCTCCTGCAGGCCTCACACTGGGGACTGAGCCTGCAACCCAGGCACGCGGGAATCGAACAGTCACTTCCTCGTTCATAAGTTGATGCTCAATCATTGAGCCATGCTGGCTGGGCAGAAGCTGATGAGTTTTCCTGTTAGTATGTTAGAGGATAACAAAAATGATACGTATGTTTATTATATCTTAGATTCTAAGCCTATTTGAAATAAATTTTTAAATGCACTTTTCTGACAGGGTTGTTTTTTGTTTGTTTGTTTGTTTTCCTAATGGGAGATTGTTTGATATGATTTGGTATGAGTTGAAATCCTTATCCTAACTTTGTGACTATGAATTCATCACTTACCCTTAATAGCCGCACTTTCTGAATCTGTAAAATGGAAATAAAAATACTTAACCTCACAGGGTTCCTAAGCTTTATTATGGTATTATTTTGTCTGCTATTTCTCCTTAGACATTATCTGTCTCTCTCAATAGACTAGAAATACCTTTTAAGCATGTACCTCATTATCATCATCTATGTATCTTCCGTTCATTGAGTCAGATTATGCATATATTACTTGTTGAATAAATAAGTAATTTATGTGATAGCACTTGCCATACAATAGAATCTCAATAAATGTTCATTTATTTCCCTTTTCTCCTTTTTTATTAAGAACTACTAATTTGTCCATTATAAAACACAGAAAATTGCTCAAATAATTAACATTAGACAAAAATAGAAGAGGTACACAATTGTGCTCCTTTCTCATGGAGGCAAAGGATTCTCTCCAGATGACCCACAGTGGTACAGGCAGGTATATGCACATGCTATACTGCTACATGCTCCCCATAAGACCAGGTCATAACGAAAGACTCCATGTCAAATTACCAGGGATTAAAAAAGCACAATCGATCATCTTACATATGTTTCAGAAACTATAAAAAAGCAGTTGAAGAAATTGTCTTACTATTCCCTAAGCATCTGGCTGCAATTTTTCCACCCTGTTAAGGTACCGAAACTCTGCATAGGCACAAAAAAAAAAAAAAAAACCAAAGGAGTCCTGACCAGTTTGTCTCAGTGGATAGAGCATCAGCCTGAGGATTGAAGGGTCCCAGGTTCGATTCCAGTCAAGGGCATGTACCTTGGTTGTGGGCACATCCCCAGTAGGGCTTTGCAGGAGGCAGCTGATCAATGATTCTCTCATTGATGTTTCTAACTCTCTATCGCTCTCTCTTCCTCTCTTTAAAAAATATATTAAAATAATAAGAAGCCAAAGGAAAATGGTTTAACATGAAGAAAATAAAGTAGCCATTTATATTTTATACATGAACTAATAGCCTGGTGCAAAATTCATGCACAGTGGGGAGAGGGTTCCCTCAGCTCGGCCTGCACCCTCTCTAATCTGGGTCGACCCCTCGGGGGATGTCCAGCTGCTGGTTTAGACCTGATCCCTGTGGGCAGTCAGACAACCCTCTTGCAATCTAGGACTGCTGGCTCCTAATTGCCCACCTGCCTGCCTGCCTGATTGCCTGACTCTGCATGCTGGTCTGCTCGCCCTCAGCTGATCCCCCGCCCCCCGCCAGCCTGCTCGCCCCCAACTGCCCCTGCCAACCTGCTTGCCTCCAACTACCCCCCCCCACGCTGGCCTGCTTGCCTTCCCCCCAACCCCCGCTGACCTGCTCATCCTCAACTGGCCTCCCCACTGGCCTGATCACCCACAACTGCCACCCCATCCTGGCCTGATCACCCACAACAGCCCTCCCCTCTTGGCCCCTAACTGCCTCTACTTCTGCCCCGCCACCATGACTTTGTCCAGAAGAATGTCCAAAAGGTCTCCCAGTCTAATTAGCATATTACCCTTTTATTAGTATAGATAATAATGGGAATCACATCTTTTGCTGAGATCAGTTTAGGTCCCAGAGCAGTTCTGTTTTCAGAGGATCCTAAAGTATTTACCTGTGGCCTTGAATTGTTCAGATAGAAGGTGCCCAAAGGGGCAGACAAATTAGAGAAAGAGTATAATCTTGAGGGAACAAAATTCCAAAGGGCATGGTTATACCAGGTAGTTGTCATAATACTTTGAATCAGTAACTTTAGTTATCAATTTTTATTTTAAAAAATGTTTGTTGTTGTTAATCCTCACCTGAGGATATTTTTCCGTTGATGTTTTAGAGAGAATGGAAGGGAGGGGGAGAGACAAAGAGAGTGGAACATTGCCGAGACCAGTTTGGCTCAGTGGATAGAGCGTCAGACTGTGGGATGAGGGGTCCCGGGTTCGATTCCGGCAAGGGCATGTGCCTTGGCTGTGGGCACATCCCCAGTGGGGGGCATGCAAGAGGCAGCTGATCGATGTCTCTCTCTCGTTTACGTTTCTGACTTTCTATCCCTCTCCCTTCCGCTCTGTGAAAAATCAATAAAATATATTTTAAAAAAATATTTTAAAAAGAGTGGAACATAGATATCAAAAAGACATATCAACTGGTTGCCTCCCTCATGGGCCCTGACCAGAGCCAGGGATCAAGCTTGCAACCTAGGTATATGCCCTGGACCAGAATCAAACCAGGATGCTTCCATTTTCAGGCTGACCCTCTATCCACTGAGCCAAAATGGCTAGGGCTTAGTTATTAATTTTTATAACCACCTGTTTCATTAACTGAACACTAGAAGGCTGTAGGGTTTGTCTTTATAAGGGATTTTCTGCTTTGGTGTCACAGTGTTTTTATGATAGGATTTCCTGCAGCAGAATTCTGCTGGGGAAAATCACACAATTGTGTTGACCAGTCATGACCACAAATCAAGAGGATTCCTTTTTATGTCTTGTCATCTGTTCTCAAACTTCCAACTTCTGTCCCACACTCTCAGCTCCCAGTTTTACTCTCCACCAAAGAATTTAGCTCGCCCTCCATCTAGAGCTATGTTGTTCAATATGGTAGCCACTAGCTAACTGTGGTTGTTTAAATTTAAATTAACTCAATTAAAATTTAATTTCCTCCATTGTGTAGCCACATTATAAGTACTAAGTAGATACATATGTGCAGCGACGACCATACTGAACAATGTAGACATAGAACATTTCCAACATCTCAGATATTTCTATTGAAACCTCTGCCCAGTGTAGAAAAATTCCCTCATTTACCCAATCCTGGTTCTTAGACCTGTTGGCAATATACCTATCTATCTTCCTTCCTGTGTCAATGGAAGATGTGTCTTGATCCTATAAGATAATCAACTCCTCTTCTATCCTCTGAATCTCATTTTCTTTTACCAACTCAAGAACCTGGTGCATGAATTCATTCATGGTGGAATCCCTTGGCCTGGCCAGCGATCGAGGCCCATTGGTGCTGCATGAGGTTGGCCACGGGGAGGGGCCACAGGAGGTTGGCTGAGGAAGCACACTGACCACCATAGAACAGCTCCTGCATTGAGCATCTGCCCTCTGGTAGTCAATGCATGTCATAGTAACTGGTCGACCGGTCACTTGGTCATTTGGTCGCTTAGACTTTTATATAGAGAGAGACTAGAAACCTGATGCATGAAAATTCATGCACTCGGCAGTGGGAGTGGAAGGGTGTCCATGAGCCCAATCTGTACCTTCTCACAGTCTGGGAGCCCTCCAGGAGCCCTCTGTGGGAAGTGATCAGGCAGGCCAATCTGGGGACAGTGCCAGGTGGGCCCACCCCAAATCACCCTGATGCTGGTGGCCTGCCTCTGCAGGAGGTGACCCCAGTGGGCCAATCTGGAGATCAGCCAGCCCCACCACCCATCTCCCTGCCACTGCTGTCACTGGTGGCCTCCCTCTGAAGGAGGCAACCAGATGGGCCAATCAAGGGACAGTGAGGGCCAACAAGTTGTTGGCCCTGCCCCCCAGTCACCCCTCTACCACCACCAGTCGCCACCACCACTCCCCATTGCCATCCCCTCCCTTTGTCTGCTGACAGGTGCCTTAGCTGGCCTGGTGCCACCTGCTCATTGGCCCCATCCCCCCACTGACCAATTGTTCTGCAGTTTAGTTGATTTGCATATTGTGCTTTTATTATATAGGGCTAGAGACCTTATGCATGAAATTTGTGTAAGAGTATGCCTTCACAGCCATAGTGGCTGCCTCCATCCCTCCCTCACAGCTTCATTGGCTGCCTTGATCCCATGGCTGCAGCCTCGGCTTCATATGGAAGGTCATCCGGATGGCCGTTCGGTTGATTGCTATATTACACTTTTATTATTATAGATTATTTTCATTGAAAAACATGAACATCTATCTCAAATATTTTTTAAAAAATAGTATTTTCCACTTCTGGGAAGATAAAGTAGGCATGCTTTTTTCTAATATTTCTAAATACAGGAGGTATATTTAGTTTAAGTACAACTAAAACTCTGGATGTTGTATATAAAAGAAACATAAAAAGACTGAAAAGTGAAGAAAGATGCCTAGGAACTTTGGGACCCAAAGAAAACAGTGGTGAATTCCCTGAGTTTTCTTTTTGCCTCATATGTCTCAGACTTGGAGATGAGGTTGGCAACTGAGAAATGTCAATGGGTACAGACAAAACAACACTAACAAAACCCTAGCCAAAGAACCAGGAAAAGGACAGCCTAGCAAAACAGAAACCTTTTAGACAATAATTGCTCTACTCCAGCCAAACACCACAGGGGAAAAAAAAAAAAAAAAAAAAAAAAAGAATAACTATAGCTCCATCTCTACCCAGGTCAACAAAGTAGGCAGCCTAGAATTCCATCTTCATGAGTCTATAGGGAGGCACCCCAACACCCCCACTGGGATGATATCAGGGAAATCTAAGTAGAGAGCTAGTATTTTCATCTTTCATTTCCACTTGCAGTAACAAGGCAATCTTTGCCATCCCCAGCAAGGTAGGAAAAGTCAGAATTTTCAACACTGCCCAGTAGTAATGAGGTAAGTAGAAATATGAGTAAAATCAATAGACTTTCCTTTTCTTCTTAAGTTTTCTAAATTCTTTCCCAGATCTAGCATTTTAAAAAAGCCATACAATGGAATACATTAAAAAATACTACAGTTAAATTAAATGGGAATTCTAAAAATATTCAAATAACCTACAGGAAGGCAGGAAAAAGAAAACAGAAATGAAAAAATGGCATACTTAAGCCCTGTTATATTTCAATAATTATACTAAATGTAAATGGTCTAAATACACCAATTAAAATACAGATTACCAGCAGCACACTCAGAGGTCCCGGATCTGTCTCTTCCTTTAACAGTGTTTGGACTGAATAGACCCAGGGATGCCTGTTCTTCCAGCCTCCAGCCACTCTCCTGGACCAGCCAACAAATCGTTTTAGGTTTTTTTCTACCTTAATTCCTCATTGCTGAACAGCTATAAGCTCCCAAATTCATTAGAATTATTCCGCCGAGGTGGAGGCTGTGGTCAATCGCCTGGCCAACCTGCATCTGTGGGCCTCTTACACCTACCTCTCTCTGGGCTACTGTTTCGACCGAGACGATGAGGCTCTGGAAGGTGTGGGCTACTCATTCCATGAGTTGGCGGAGAAGAAGCACAAGGGCACAGAGCATTTCTTAAAGTTGCAAAAAAAAAGCGAGGCAGCCGCATTCTCTCCCAGAATGTGCAGAAACCTTCCCAGGATGACTAGGCCAGAAGAGCCTGAACCAGGCCCTTTTGGAGCCGCGTGCCCTGGCTTCTACCCGTGCAGCCTCATGTCTGCGACTTCCTGGAGAACCACTTCCTGGATGAGGAGGTGAAACTGATCAAGAAGATGGGCGACCACCTGACTAACATTCGCAGGTTGCCGGGCCCCAGACTGGGCTGGGCGAGTATCTCTTCGAAAGGCTCACCCTCAAGCATGACTAGTAAGGAGCCTTTGGAGCCCAGAAACCTTTCAGAGCCTCCCCCCTCCCTCCCTTTCCCGCATCCCCCTGGAGTTCTCTGGCTTTTACCTGAGCCTCTTCCCAAAACTAGTAGCCATTCTTTAACTACCCTGGAGCCCTCTCCCCTGCATTGGACCAAATGAAACAACAAGCTTTTGCAGCAAAAATAAATAAAATAAAATAAAATAAAATAAAATAAAATAAAATAAAATAAAATGCAGATTACCACAATGGATTAAAAACATAGCCCAGCTAGCTCATGTGGCTCAGTGGTTTAGAACCAGGAGGTCACAGTTTGATTCCTGGTCAGGGCATATGCCATGCTGTGGGCTAGATCCCCAGCAGAGGGTATGCAGGAGGCAGTCAAACAATGACTCTTTCATCATTGATGTTTCTATCTCTCGCTCTTCTCCCTCTCCCTTCCTCTCTGAAATCAATAAAAATATATTTTAAAATATTTAAAAAAAAAAACAAACAAAACATAACCCAACTATATGCTGTCTGCAAGAAACTCTCTTCCAATATAATAATACTAGAGACCCGGTGCATGAAATTCATGCATGGGGGGTGGGGGATGTCCCTTAGCCTAGCCTGCATCCTCTCCAATCTAGGACCCCTCGAGGGATGTCTGACTGCCCATTTAGGCCCGATGCCTGGTAGGATCGGGCCTAAACGGGCAATCAGACATCCTTCTCACAATCCAGGACTGCTGGCTCCAAACTGCTCACCTGCCTGCCTCCCTGATTGCCCCTAACAGCTTCTACCTGCCAGCCTGATCACCTGCTAACCACTACCCTGCCAGCCTAATTGATGTCTAACTGCTCCCCTGCCAGCCTGTTTGCCCCCCAACTTCCCTCCTCTGCCAGCCTGGTCCCTCCTAACTGCCCTCCCTTCCTGGCCTGATTGCCCACAACTGCCCTCCCTTGCAGGGCCTGGAACCTCCCAACGGCCCTCCCCTGCTGGCCATCTTGTGGTGGCCATCTTGTGTCCACATGGGGGCAGGATCTTTGACCACATGGGGGCAGCCTTCTTGTGTGTTAGAGTGATGGTCAATCTGCAAATTACTCTTTTATTAGATAGGATAGAGGCCTGGTACATGGGTGGGGCCAGCTGGTTTACCCTGAAGGGTGTCCCAGATCAGGGTGGGGGTTCCCTTGGGGTGAGGGGTGGCCTGGGCGAGGGGCCTGTGGAGGTTTGCAGGCCAGCCATGACCCCCAGTGACCCAAGTGGAGGCCCTGATATCTAGGATTAATCTATGTCTATAATTGAAACTTTGTAGCTTGGAGCAGAGCCAAGCCTTCTGCTCCAGTGGCGGCAGCCATTTCTGTTTGAAACTTTGTAACTTAAGAGTGGAGTCCTAGGCCCGCAACAGCAGAAAGCTTGGCTTCTTCCATTGCCAGGGAAACCCAAGCCTCTGTTCTCTCCAGCTCAGTGGCTGCCGCCATTTCTGTATCTTTTATAATTGAAACGTTGTAACATTGAATGGAGGCCTAGGCCCACAATGGCAGGCGGAAAGCTTGGCTTCCTCTGTTGCTGGGGAAACCCAAGTATTTTTTTGTTTGTTTTTAGTGGCGGCAGCCATCTTAGTTGAGATTTATTTGCATAATCTGCTCCTGATTGGCTGGTGGGCATGGCTGGTGGGTGTGGCTGGTGGGTGTGGCAAAGGTATGGTCAAATTTGCATATTACTCTTTTATTAGATATGATGGGCACATTGAAAGATATGTAAACATTAAACAAAGGAAAGCAGAACTGGCTATATTAATATCATATAAAGTAGACTTCAGAGTAAAGAAAATTACCACAGATAGAGAGCTATCTATATATATATATAAAAGGCTCAGTGACCATCCAACCATCTGACCAGCCAGTAGGTATGACATGCACTGACTATCAGGGGGTAGATGCACAACGCAGGAGCTGCTGAGCTGTGGTGACTTGGCAGCCAACATTCTCGAGTGCATCACCTGAGAACTGCCCTCTCGAAATCCAGGACCCTGTGGGGGATGTCAGAGAGCTGGTTTCAGTCTGATTCCCACAGGCCAGGCTGAAGGACCCCACCTGCTGGAGGGACCCTGCTCACTGCAGATGGTCTTCAAGCCATGGCACCACCCCAGGTACAGCTGGCACAGGAGGGATTTAGGAGGTTGGCTCCAGCCCATCTCACCCAGTCCTGCCCTGCTAGCCACCTTCTAATTAATTTTCTTTCTTTTTTCTTTTAATATATTTTATTGATTTTTTTACAGAGAGGAAAAGAGAGAGATAGAAACATCAATGAGAAACATCAATCAGCTGCCTCCTGCACATCCCCTACTGGGGATGTGCCCACAACAAAGGTACATGCCCTTGACCAGAATCGAACCTGGGACCTTTCAGTCCGCAGGCTGACTCTCTATCCACTGAGCCAAACCGGTTTCGGCTAATTAATTTCCTTTCAATGTACATGAATCCACGCACCGGGGCACTAGTATTAAATAATGATAAAGTCTCAATCCACTAAGAAAAGATAACAATCCTAAATGTATATTCATGAAACAACAGAGTTGCAAAATATATGAGACAGAACTGATAAAACCGAAAAGTGAAATAGACAAATTTGCAATCATAGTTCGAGACTTCAAAACCCTCTCTCTTAACAACTGATATACAGAAAGTCAGCAAAGATATAGAAGACCTCAACTTCACCATCAGCTAACAGTTTCTAATCATCATTTATAGAACACTCCACCACACAAGAGCAAAATACATATTTTTTCTTATGCCCATCCCAAGATAGGCCATATCCTGGCCCTAAAAAAAAAAAATCCACATTTTTTAAAATAATTGAAACAATATAAAAGTGTGTTCTGCAACCAAAATGTAATCAAACTGCAAACCAATAACAAAACTATAACAGGAAAGTCTCCAAAAACTTAGAAACTACACAACACACATCCAAATACTACATAATCCTTGAGTCAAAAAGAAAGTCTCAAGGGCCAGATTGGGAATCAAACCTGCAATCTTTTGGTGGACAGGATGATGCAATTAACACATATTGGATAAGTTATATGTATTCTATACCATATTCTTACAATAAAGTAACTTAAAGAAAATTTTGTTAAGAAAAGCATAAGAAAATTACATTTACAGTATTTACTGAAAAAAATCCGTATATAAGTGGACCCATGCAGTTTAAACCTAAATTGTTCATGGGCCAACTCTATTCTAAAATTTATATGGAGATGTCATTTGCTAGGCAATGACCATGTCTCAAACACCATGCGAGGTAATCTATAAGCGCATGCTGTTAAGGTCTCCCTTTGTTATTACCAGTCAAAGAGAAGACAAAAATATTCCCTCACTTCAATTCCCTATGATTTTTCTCCATGCCAAGTGGCAGAGGTCTCATCATTCTAGCCTCAACTGTAAAGAGATTTCAGGATCATGGAGCAGTAAAAGCATTAGCCCTTACATTAGACTAGTACTCAGCCAACTGGCTAAGTGATGTTGAGCAGCACATTTAGTCTTCCTGTTTCCTCATCTCTGAAAATCAGAGAATGACATTATATAGCTGTTGTAAAACTCAAATGAGATAATAAAGGGAAAATACTTTTAAAATATTATATAATTGTTAGTTGTTACTAATAAACCCAAAATAACACAGAATAATTGAAGTCTCCAGTGACATCTAAATTTATTAAGGGCACACAGATTCCCTGTAAGCTCATTATGTCAGCATTCCTACCCCAGAACCCTCCCTTCCCCACACACACATATTATTTTCATAACAACTGCTTCTCCTTTTTACAATCATTTCATACAAGCAAATGCTCCCTCTCCCTCTCCCTCTCCCTCTCCCTTTATTTCCTCTCTCTCTCTCTCTCTCTCTCTCTCTCTCTATATATATATATACACACACACACACACACACACACACACACACACTAGTGGCCCGGTGCACAAAATTCGTGCATGGAGGGGGATTCCCTCAGCCCAGCCTGCACCTGCTCCAATCAGGGACCCCTTCAGGAATGTGTGACCCCTAACCACCTCTGCCTACCTGCCTGATCGCCCCTAAGTGCTCCCCTGCTGGCCTGATTGCTCCTAACTGCCTCTGCCTTGCCCCACACCTTGGACCCAGACTTTCCTCCCAGGACCTGGGCCAGCTTCACTCAGGCTGGCCACAGCCACAGGCACCCACAGGCATCCAGGACCACAGGGCATGCTGCCTAACCCCAGGGCTGGAAAGGGCTCCAGCCTCTCTATGTGCCTGCCTGGCCGAGTCCCACTACTCTGACTGCCGTGGCTTAAAGAACTTTGCCATATATGTTCTCCCCAGCCTCCTGGGGAGAGAGCATGAGCTGAGAAACTGGAGATGCTGCAGCCCCACTGAGGGCTCGCCTTCATCAACATCTCCAGAAGCTGGAGCACCTTGTTGGAAGGCTCCCGGCTCCGATCCTGGCCTGAGGAGGTGGGGAGCTGCAGAGTGTGTGTGGTGCTTGGGGAAAGGGTGACCTTACTGGACTCACACACACTGCCACTGACAATGGCATGAGGTCATGGAGACTGAAGGAGCAGAGAAATGCATCCAGAATGCCAACCTAGCAGGTGAGCACCTCTCCGACAGCACACCTCTCCAACAGCATGCCCCACAGCCCCAGGCGGGCCTCCTGCAGCCGTCCTGCCCCTTCCCCCCGACACCCCGTGGCCTGGGGAGTGCGCACTGCACCTCAGCCACGCCCCCGCAGGCCTCGCCTCCTGTCCTGCTGGCCATGCCCCCTGCTCCTGATTGGCTGGTAGCATAGCCAATCAGGAGCCAAGGTACGGTCATATTTGCATGTTACTCTTTTATTAGATACTGTGTGTGTGTGTGTGTGTGTGTGTGTGTGTGTGTGTGTGTCTTGGTTTACTTGGCTCATGCAGAGGAATAAACAAGGAAATGAGGAAAAGCAGGAATATAGATTCCACTCACCTCAGTGAATACTACTTGAGAACCTAATAAGCATTTAATATTAAACAATGCTACAAGGATACAGAGTTAAAGAAAACACAAATCTGCCCTCAAGGACTTCAAAGCCTACCAGATAGATGAACCCTGTACAAATAATCTCTTTAAAATATAATAGAGGACCCTAGCTGGTTTGGCTCAATGGATAAAGCATCAGCCTAAGGATCGAATGAAGAGGCCCAGTTTTGACTCCAGTCAAGGGCACATACCTCGGTTGCAGGCTTCTCCCAGCCAGGGCCCTGCTTGGGGCTTATGCAAAAGGTAACCAATCAATGTATTTCTCTCATGTTGATATCTCTCTCTCTCTCTCTCTCTCTCTCTCTCTCTTCCACTCTTTCTAAAAATCAATAGAAAAATATCCTTAGGTGAGGATAAAAAAACAAAAATATATATAAAATAGAGGAACATAGAGCTTCCACACCCAGTCTGGGGATGTTAGGGACAGACAACACGTGAGCCAAAGCAGCCTGGCAGGAAGTGGATAAGATATGCAAAGGAGGAGTAGAAGTAGCAGGTGCACCAGGCAATTCCAAGTCCTCTGTGTCATACAGCATCAGCAGAGAGTCTAGAGAGAAGACTCTACAGAAGTGAACTGAAAACAGGTATAAGAAAGCTTCATCACCATGCTGAAACCCAAACCCGGGGCCCTACTCTTATAACTACGAGGTGCTTTTGCATAGTTTTTAATTTGGAGAGCAATGTGGTCAGAGCTGTTGCTTTATTTTATTTTATTTTTAAATATATTTTTATTGATTCCAGAGAGGAAGGGAGAGGGAGAGAGAAATAGAAACGTTAACAATGAGAAAGAATCATTGACCGGCTGCCTCTTGCATGCCCCCTATTGGAGATCGAACCCAAAACCTGGGCATGAGCCCTTGAGTCCCTTCAGTCTGCAGGTTGACACTCTATCCACTGAGCCAAACCAGCAAGGGCAGAGCTATTGCTTTAGACGGTTTTTCTGTAACTATGAAAATGGTGGATCTGAGGGGGAGAAGAATGGAGGTGGTGAAACAGGTGTGTGGGATGGGACAAGGAAGGAAGTGTAATAGTTCAGGCAAGACATAGTGAAGGAAAGAAATCAGGCAGTAGCAATCAAAAACATAAAGGATAAGTTGATAAGACTGTGATTGATTGAACATTGGTATGGAGACAGAATGAAAAAAAGGAAGTAGTTATGGTGTCTCCTATGTCGTGTCTGTCTCGGATAATCAGGTAGGTAGGGTAGGGTGGGGGAGGAGTAGTTGGTGTGAAAACATTGTATTTGGAGGAGTAGATTGGGGAGGATCAAGAAAATGAGGATGACCCAATCCATTCAGGTATGTCTGGAATGGCAGACAAGGAATCCCTAGGAGGTTTCTTCCAGTCAAAATAGTTGGTAAGTGACAACCAGCTTGGGTTTACACAAGAAATACACAAATATTAGAATCCTAAAGGACACTAATGGTAAATACCAAGAAAGCCAAAATCTTAATGCTTATCCGCAGAATGCCATCTTTCTATCATTAAAACACGTAGGCATTGAAGAGAGCAGCAAGAAGACGGAGCAGTTCGGAACTGAAATGGCTAAAGGCAGAATAAGGATACCAGTATGATAAGTTGCTAACATCTGCTTTTCACATTGCTGATTGGCACATGGGCCACTGCCCTCCTGCCCTCTCATCTGAATAAGGAACAAGGAAATACCACATATAAGATGTGACAGGATGCCAGTACAGAAGCCTCAGCGTCACTTGTCTAAAATAAGCACAGCCCTTTCTGCCAGGTCCACATGGTTTTGTGCCCTTGTGACATTCTGCCCTCTAACTTCTGGCTCTGCCTCTCACCTTACATCTCCTCTAAAACCCTGGGCCCTATTCCTTGCATCCCAGCCCTGCCATCAATTGGGTTATTATTGTGTCTCTATTTGAGGATTATAGAAGTAAAAAAAAAAAAAGTGTTATTACAAGCGCTCCTTACCTACCAAATAACTTTCATTTGCCCCCAAGTACCAGGCAACTATGTGCTTTCCCTCTGCTGTTTGCAGTCTTAGTCACAGCCCCATGAAGGATTAGGTGCAAATGTCACTCGGCTGTTTCCTCCAGTAGATTATGCAAGCATACCTTGAATTGTGTAAGTGCATATTAGCTCTTTCCTTCCAGTGCTAATACAGTAAGCAGTGTTTGAAGTCTTTTTTTTTTTTTAACTTCCTTACAGGGGAATAGAATGAGCAAGCAAAGAGTCATACCTGTCTTTCTCTTGGCAGGCAGAAATATTGAACTGAGAAGCCTGCCAAACTGCCATATATGGAACACGTCCAATAACCTAGCACTAAAATTTAGGATGGCCACTAACTGTTCTGGCAGGGTTTACTGGAATTTTTTTCTTTATGAAGAAAATCCTTCAAGGGCTCCTCTCAGTCCACTTGTGATAGTAAGACCTCCCATGCACTAGATGAAGCAGTGCAAAGGACACTTTACTAGAGATTAAAATAGTAATTGGTGCTCAGCCTTTGTGGCTCAGTTGGTGAGCATCGGTCCATGAACCCAGGAGGTCACTGGTTTGGTTCCCAGGCAGGGCACATGCCCAAGTTGCGGACTCAGTCTCCAGTAGGAAGCATGCAGGAGGCAGCCACTCAATGTTTCTCTCTGTCTCTCCCTCTCTGAAATCAGTAAAAACATATTTGAAATATAAAATAAAATAGTGGCATCATTCTCTTTGGTAGCTCAATTGAGCTAGACTCATAACCCTTTGTTTAGTCTCATAACCCTTGTTATCTCAGATACCACTTCTCCTTCAGACTTGTGTGTACCAGAAACCTCAATATTGGCCTGGGGACCAGTGCTGGTTTGTGATCTGATAGCTACTTGTTAGCCACAAGTATAAAAATGTGAAGTAAGCCTTTAGAGACATTTATAGCAATCCAACAGTATAACTTTATATCTAATAATAAATTAAGCTTCCTTTTTAAAGCAGTATTTTTATTTTTTTTCCATTTTTTATTAATGTATTACATGTTTACATATCATCCCATTGCTTCCCCCATCCCACTCCCATACATGCCCTCACCCTCCAGTGTCTTGCGTCCCTTGGTTGTGCTTATATAAAGCAGTATTTTTCTAATAATTCATTTGTATTTTATTTTATAAAAGTACAAATCAACTAAGGATTGGAAGAATTTTTTTAATATTTCTTTATTGTTGAAAGTATTACATATGTCCTTTTTTTCCTTTGTTCTCCATTGACCCTTGCCAACCCACACCCGCCCCTAGGAAAAATTCGTTTAAAGATCTGGATTAACCACAAATTGGGAAACGCTGATAGATAAAAGAGCACCAGACAAAATTCAGGTGTCTTGCACTCTAGCCTTTGTTCTTTCAGCACCTATCTGTATAGACAATTCCTTCTTCTCAGGGAGTATAAGTACCTATCTATAACGGGGGGGCTGGGCGTGGGCATTGGACTGTAATCATACTTCCATGTCTAACATCATCACCTTTTACCCTGGCTAGAACTTACTAGTACAAACTATTCTTTAAATTATTTACCCCATTAAACATATCGAGCACAGCTGGCATGGCTCAGTAGTTGAGCATCGTCCTATGAACCAGAAGGTCATGGTTCAATTCCTGGTCAGGACATATGCCCAGGTTATGGTCTCAATCCCTAGGCTTGTAGGAGGCAGCTGATCAATGATTCTCTCTCATCATTGATGTTTCTATCTCTCTTCCTCTCCCTTCCTCCCTGAGATCAATAAAATATATATATATATATATATATATATATATATATATATATTTTTTTTTTTTTTTTTTTTAAGTATGAGTTGATGCCCTAACCAGTTTGGCTCAGTGGAGGGAGCAATAGCCTGTGGACTGAAGGGTCCCAGATTTGATTCTGGTCAAGGGCATGTACCTTGGTTGGGGGCACATCCCCAGTAAGGAGTACGAAGGAGGCAACTGAATCGATGTTTCTCTCTTATTGATGTTTCTAATTATCTATCTCTCTCCCTTCCTCTCTGTAAAAAATCAATAAAATACATGTTAAAACTATGAGTTGAGACACTATTCATCTATTCATGCACTTATTGGAGATCATCTTATTTCAAACTCTCGAGATATAGTGATGATTAAGTTAGACAAAGTCACAGTGTAAGAGACAGAAAACAAATAAAGGGACTGATTAACAAAAACAAGTAAGTAAATAAGATATTTACATGTTGAGATCATTGCCATGAAGGACTTACTAGTAAACAGTCTGAGCCTGCCTGGGGGAGGCAATCCTCCCTCTCTCCCTAGGAAGATTAGGAGGATCCTATCTGAGAAGATAGCATGTGAGCTAAGATCTGAAAAATGAGAAGAGCAGAAGAGAGAAAGAGACTGGACTGTTCAAGGAGCAAAAATTAGACCAATTGTTGCATAGTGAGCAGGGTTGCATGGTACAAAGTAAAGTTAGAAAAATAGGTCCCAGTATATAGGACCCTCTAGGGTATAGTAAGGAGTTTAGATTTTACTCTGAGCTAGAAGTCTAAAGTGTTTTAAGCAGGGGAGTTGGCATGATTAGGATAAAATTTTAAGATATTTATTTTAGTCCATATAGAGAATGGGTTAGAGAGAAATCAGGAGACAGAGGAAGGAGTTATCCCAGGATTCTAGACCAAAGATAATAATTACTTAGACTGGGGTAAGAGAGCCAAGGAGAGTGAGGGAGAGAAGTAGACATATCAGAGATGTCATTTGGAGGTCAAATTAAAAGGCCTGGGTGATGAATTGAAAGCACATGTAGCTAGAGAGAGGATATGAAAATGTACTAATCAAGGCTGACCCTGATGATTTGGCTTAGCAAAGAGGCAGAACTTGGTGGTGTTGACTGAATTGATGAAGACTTGGTGAGGAAGCTATTGGGACTGGGTTTTGCATGCTGGATTGGGGAAGAGGCTAGGAATCAGGAGCTCTGTTTTGATTGGAGATTGATATTTACATCCAAGAAAAGCTTCCGAGGATTGGTAAACAACTAAGTGATAGAAAAGGAAACTAAAACTGAAAAATGGGTACCAAATATTAAAACAACCCGAACCCATCTGATTCATAAGTACTAAGTTAAGCAGCCTCTTCTCCCATACATGTGATTTATTAATTATTTCTTTCAGGCAGAATTGGAAAATAAATACAAATAATATGGGAAAAGACAGCAAACATAGAAGTTTTGTTCTTTTAATTCCCCCCCCCACCCCCCCACACCAGCATCACAATTTTAAGAGCAAGAAAGAAAAGTGGAAGAAAACAGTCTGTCCTGGGGTGTAATGAAGAGCATGCACTTGGGGCAGCTTGGGCTACCACATGATTTCTACCAATTAGCCCTGTGTGACTTTGAAAAGATTCTTTCAATTCTTTGTACCTCAATTTCTGATCTACAACAAATTTTTAAATAGGACCTTTTTCCAAGTGTTATCCTGAGGATTACTGAGTGAATGGGTATGGCTGGTGCTTCCAGCACTGCCTGACACACAGTAAGAGTTGAACCCCTTCCAGTTATCCAAATAAGCCAAGCTTTCCCTCCACTGGGTCTTTTCCAGTTCTGCTCTAAGGAGATGTATGTGTGCCTAAAAACCACCATGCTATGCAAAATTGTGCAATGAAAACCACAAGGCTTATGAAAAAAAAATAGGGTTTAGTTGCATAACACCCCAAAACATCTTCAGTAACACATTAAAAAAATATAGGAATCAAAATTAAAAACATTTGTGCATCAAAGAATTCTACCAAGAGAATGAAGAAACAACCCACAGGATTGGAGAAATTATTTGCAAATCATATATTTGATAAGGGTCAAGAATATATAAAGAACATTTACAACTCAACAACAAAGACAATTCAATTCTAAAATGAATAGTTTGACTGATGTGTCTTAGAGGTTGAACATTGACCTATGAACCAGGAGGTCATGGTTCAGTTCCTGGTCAGTGCACTTGCCTGAGTTGCAGACTCGCTCCCCAGTAGGGGGCGTGCAGGAGGCAGCCAAGATGGATGAGTCTCTCTCATTATTGATGTTTGTCTCTCTCCCTCCCTTTCCTCTCTGAAAACAATACAAATATATTTTTAAAAATAAAATAAAATGGGTAAAGAACCTGAGCAGACATTTCTCCAAAGGAGAAGATCCAAATGGCATATTAAAAAATGTTCACTCTCATTAGTCATTAGGGAAAAGCAAATTAAAATCACAATTTAAAAAAACACAAAAAATGAAATATGACTTTACATGTTTGAAGGATGGCATGTTTGAAAATGAGAAAGAGAAGAAACATCAATTGTTTGCCTCCTGTATGCTCCAATTAACTGAGCCACCTGGCCAGGACAGTGTGACTTATTTTTTAAACTTATAAATTTTTTATATGTCAATGCCTTCAGCTAACTTAGAAAAGGATACTCTCATTTAGATTTAACAAGTGATCTTGGATTAAAAATAAGTTCATAGAGTATGCTCATTCATTCATTCCACAACATTTATTGAGAACATGCTGAATGCTTCACAGATTTCAACATAATAACAAAAATTATAAATTACTTCAGTTCCCATTACAAGATAATGTTGAAATAAATATTATATAGCTGTTGAAATAAATGGTAATAAACACCTCACAAGTTTTTATAAGAGTAAAATTAAATCATGTGTGTGAAAGCACTTCCATAAACAGGAATGAACTACACAGTTTTTGCTTCTATTATTTTTATTAACATCTGAAGCTAAAAAAGAAAAAAAAAAGAATGAGCTATTTATGAGAGGGAAAAATTGAAAATAAAGAGCAAGGGCAACCCTGATAATATCTAGAATCTCTATTTGACAAAAACATATATTTTCTTGATTAAATTCTTAGGCTGCATTAGACAAGGAACTAGATTGCATTTTCCATCTTCATGCCTGTATTAACAGAAAGGAAATATTGAAAGTTAATGCTATACTTTCAGAGAGCCATTTTAGCTGAAATAATGACTTACTTCAAAGTGTTGGAGAAAAGATTCCAATCCGGGAGGGTGTGGACTCTGTCCTTTTCCTCCTGCAGTGGGGAGAGAGCCACACGGGGATTCAAAGCCCAGGCAAGTCTGTCAGAAGTCTCAGAAATTTAAGCAAGAGACTGAATCAGAAACTTAGGGCTATTTTACTGAATTTCCTCAAATCAAGAATCCCTGAGCACTTCCCATTATTATTGCTCTCCTGAAGAGAGATGAAATATAGTCATTAAAAAATAAATAAATAACAGCTTTGGAATCAGATTTGAATTTAAATCCTAGCAGCTTTGCTTTATTAGCTGGTCAAAGTTTCCTCCTATGTAAAAGGGAGTAATAATACTATTTGCCTCAAGAGTTGGTTGTATTATGGATTAAACGCTAATCATAATAATAATAATAGCGAATAAGCATTGAATACTTCTGATGGGCTAAATTCCTTACATGTACTTCTCCTGGTTAATCCTCACACCACTTTCTGAGAAAGGCGGTATAGGTTCTATTTTATAGTTGAATAAACTGAGGCTTAGCGATAACACACAACTTGCAAGTGTGGAGCCACGAACAGTGAAATAACAATGGGAAACCTGGAAGGTAATTGTTATTTTTAAAAATGTAGCTCCTTTTCCTAAAGCAGCCTCAGTGGAGGGTTTCAGGAAGAGGAGACAGTCTTTTCTCAGAGGTCTCCTCTCCTGTGGGACCCTGCAATGGCTCCACACAGACCTCTGCCCCTGACCTTGTGCCAAGGTCAATCTTATTTATATCTTGTGATTTCAGACATAAAAGGTGCAACAAGATGCAAATATTGATTGATTGATTTTTTTAAGTTCAGTGTGAATTTCTTCACTCCTTTTCTATGTTCAAATAGACATATGTAGTTATTTTTAAATTTTTAAAAATATATTCTTATTGATTTCAGAGAGGAAAGGAGAGGGAGATAAAGAAATATCAGTGATGAGAGAGAACCATTGATCTCCTGTCTCCTGCACACCGCACAATGGGGACTGAGTCCGCAACTCAGGCATGTGCTCGAACCTGGGACTCTTGAGTCCACAGGCTGATGCTCTATCCACTGAGCAAAACTGACTAGGACAAAATGCAAATATTGAAAAAACTTTAAAATAGTACAAACATGTACATAATGGGAAGCAAATGCAAATGCACATGCCTGTTTTCATTTCTGATGCACTGAGGAGCTGAGTACTGGGGAGCCAGGAGATGACAGGCTGGCAAAGTCCTGACCAATTTAGTTGATGTCCTCATTTCCTACAAGAGTGGCAGGCTGAGGCAGAAAGGATGAAGTTTAGGACTCTTGACTCCACTCACCTCCCAGCTGGGTGTCCTTGAACAAGTTGCTTAATTTCTGGGAGGCCCATTTCCTTATCAGTAAAATGGAGATAGGAATAGTTATCTCATCAAGTTGTTAAAAGGATTAAGTGAGATCTCTCTGAATCACAAATCCAGTAGAAGGCTGACTTTCACTTTTACTCTGAGGCCCCAGGGCAATTCTGCACCTTTCTGGTAAAATCCAATCCCCCTGGGTAGCCCTCCAGCACCACTCCCACATGCTCCCTCCTCCTCCCAGCTCCAGCCCCGGAATGCTACTAGCATTTCCCCAAGTACAGTTGTCCTCACTTATGGCTCCTTCAATTGTTCCTTCATCCAGGAAAAAAAGAAAGAAAGAAAGAAAAAAAAGAATTGTCTGAGTCCCTCGTTTTTTTAAAGCTCTCAATTAAATATTGGGAATACAACTATGATACGACTAGGGGACCAGACAGACATTGCCCCTGATGTTTAAGACCCTGAGGTAGTGAAAGTTCAGGTGAGCAAAGCGGCCATTACAATCCTGGGTCCTGAGGAATGCAAGAGGGGAGGGCCAGGTGCTTTAGATGTGCACAGAAACGGGCGTTTCACCCAGATTTGGAAGTCTTGGGAAGCTGTCTAAAGGGATATGGTTGCCAGTTTGTGCAAAACACACCTCTGCATGTTTCTGTGCTTGAGGTATAAAGCTGGAAGAGATCATATTTACCCAAAGGAGTCTTCATCTCTTTAGCTCTGCTTTCCAAAGGATTGTCAAGTCTCACTCCAGCATCTTCTCCATTCCTTTGCAACCTTCTCACAAAAGAGCCTTTTTATTGTCCAGGGTCCATGGGTGAGATATCCCAGCAGTGGGTCAGTAGAAGAGTGAGGTCCCAGGGAACCTTTTCCATGAGAGGGACATAGGAATTTTTTTAAAGGAAACAGAAGGGGGATGATAGGAATTTTTCCTGAAGGAAAAATTCAATTTAAAAATCGCCATTGGGCTCTCCCCAGTGAAACAATTGATTCAGTTAAGGATTGTTATGGATGCTAAAATCGTTGAGGAACAGGATACTCAAAAACCCCTTACCCAAAGGATCAAACTTAAAGCTTCCCTCTGAAACATTTGACAGCGTGCTTCACCCATATCTTTGATTTTTCATTCCAAATTTTATTCTAAACTTTTTTTTTTGCCTGTTTTTTAACAGGGGTGTCTTTTTTGTTGTTGTTGTTCATCCTCACCTGAGGATATTTTTCCATTCATTTTTAGCAAGAGTGTAAGGGACGGGGAGAGACACACAGAAACACTGATGTGAGACAATTGCTTAGTTGCCTCCCACACTGGCCCCTACCAGGGCCAGGGATCAGCCTGTCATCACCAAACATACTCTTGACTGGAACTGAATCAGGGACCCTTCAGTCCACAGGCCAATTGCTCTATCCACTAAGCCAAACTGGCTAGGGCAATGTGGGTGTCTTCATTCATTATTTTTAAGCTGGGCAAGCTCAGCCACTCCCAAGATCTTAACCAAAAATTGCTTGGTCTGACGCTTTGCTTCCATCCCAGATCTCTTTTACATCTATAGTCCAATTGTCTGCCGGCTTGCTGATGGCACTTCCTCAAGTGCTAAGGTCCCTCTTTTCTTCTCTTTATTTTAACATATTTTTATTGATTTCAGAAAGAAAGGGAGAGGGAGAAATATCAATAATGAGAGAGAATCATTAATCGCCTGCCTCCTGCACACCCCCTGGGGATCAAGCTCACCACCTAGGCATGAGCCCTGACTGGGAATCGAACCATGACCTCTCCTGATTCATAGGTCCATGCTCAACCACTGAGCCATGCCAGCCAGGGTAGATATCTCTTTTCTTGTCCCCACTAAAGTATGTTCTTCACCTTGCATTCCGTAATTTAGTTAATGGCCTGATGATCCATCAGCCAGAAATCTGGTGGTCTTTATTTATATTTATTTATTATCTATCAAGGCTAGGTACTGTGTTTATTGGTAGGTATGCAAGAGGGGCAAAACCAGTTTCAACCTGTTTAGATGGAGAAATAGACATTGATTAAATAATCACACGAACACATACATAAGTATAACTAAAAATTGAGATACATGTTTGAGGGGAAAGGAATATGGAACTAAGAGAGAATAAATCAGAGAATGTAATCCAAGTGGGGAAGGGACAAGGACATTAATTCCAGAAAGTGCTTCTCTGAGAAAATATTTGAATTCAGATAAGGAGCCATTGGAATTAACTAAGTGGGGGAGGAGATGGCTTTGTAAAGAGGTGGTGGTTTCTAGAAATAGAAAGAACACATGCAAATAGCTTGAGGTAGCTCTTTTGAAGAAGAGAATGATGGTATGGATAGAGTACAAAGAACAAGAGGTAAAGAGTATGGACTAGACTGGAGCAATCATTGGGGCCAAAACTTGCTGAGCACTAGAAGTCATATGTAGAGCTTTGAACATTATGTTAAAAGCAATAGGAAGGCATTAAAAATTTTTAAACATGGCAGGGTGGGGCTTGGGCGGAGGTTAAATATTGTGTGTTGTGCGAACATCACTCTGGGTGATATATGAAATACTGCTGAAGGGAATCCATGAGGATGTGGGGATGCCAGTGGAGTCTAGATGAAAGATGATGGTAGCTTGCCCTGAGCCAATAGCAATGGAGATGGAGAAAAGTGGATAGACTCAACAAATATTATAGGAGAAAAATCTACAAAGCTTGAAATAGGTAGTATATGGGATAAGTTGCTAAAGAAGGGCTGGAATGGCTCTAAGATTTCCAGGAATTCTGAATGTGGGCCCCAGCGATCTGTATTTACTAAGAAAAAGAACATGGGAAGAGGACCAGGAAGATTGGACACATGAAGACTAAGGTGGCATTGGGATAACCATGCACAGCTATCAAGTAGTATTTGGATATATGGATTTGGATTCAGAAGAGAGATTGGCTCTAAAAATTTGGGACTCATTGACAGAGGCAGTAACTTTGACCTTGTATAAGAAGGAGTAAGGTTGCCTTTGGGAAGATTACAGAATGAGAAAAGGGTCTATCACAAAATGCCAACATTTAATAGCCAGGTACAAGAGAATTAATCTTCAAAGGAGACTGAGAAGGAGTTCTCAGGTAGGAGGAAATAAAATGAGAAATACTATGTAACATCATGAAAGTCAAACTAAAAGCATATTTCAGTGGAAAGAAACGACTAATAAGAGTCAAATGCTGCTGCAAGGGGAATTTAGATGTTAAGTAGTATGTACCTAAGAAAAGGAAAATAATATACATTCATAAAAATATGTACATGAATGTTCATAGCAGTGTTCTTATAATAGCCAAAAGTGTAAACAATCCAACATACCTGTCAATGATGAATAAATAAAGTGTGGCCTAGCTATACAATGGAATATTTTCATCAATAAAGAACAATGAAGAGCTGACATGCTACAACATGTATGATCTTTGAAAACATTATGCTCAGTAAAAAGAGCCAGTTATAATATACCACATACCAGTATTATTCTATTACAGTATTATGAATTGTCCAGAATAGATAAATATATAGACAGAAAGTAGATTAGTGTTTGTCTGGGTCTGGGAAGGTGAGAGGAGGAATGGGCAGAAACTGCTACTAGGCACAGGGTGTCCTTGGGGGATGATGAAAAAGATCTAAAACTAAATTTGGTGATAGTTGCACAACTCTGCGAATATATTACAAACCATTGAAATGTACACTTTAAATGCGTGAATTATGTGGTCTGTGAATTTCATCTCAATAAAGCTGCTTTAAAAAAAGAAACTGATATTTAAGCTAGGTGACAGGCTGGTTTGTTGTTGATGTTGTTGTTTTTAATGGATGTTATTTCTTTCAGGTGATTCCAGGGTCCTCTTATCTGGTATCAAAATAGCTAGGAAACTGATTTTGTCATCACATGTTTGTTTAGATGCAAAGAGAATGAAAACATAAGATATTTAATGGCTTTGAGAGGTCCTTCAAATCATTAAAGACCAACCCAATCAAATAGTAACTGAGGTATATTTATATCTTGGATCCTGAGAGTGCTACAGACACTCTGATAAAATTCTGAGTACAGTAGTTTCTCCTTATTTATGGGGGATCTGTTCCAAGACTCCCAGTGGACACCTGAAACTGTGGATAATAACATATCCTATATAATAAAGAGGTAATATGCAAATTGACCATCACTCCAACACACAAAGATGGCCACCCCCATGTGGACATAAAATGGCTACCACAAGATGGCCTATAGGGGAGGGCAGCTGGGGGGGAAGGGACTCAGGCCTGCAAGGAAGGATAGTTGGGGGGGACCCAAGCCTACAGGGGAGAGTAGTGGGGGGGAGACAAGATCTGTAGGGCAGGGCAATTGGGGGGACCAGGCCTGCAAGGGAGGGCAGTTGGGGGCTACCAGGCCTGCAGGGGAGGGCAGTTAAGGGCAACCAGGCTGAAAGGGGAGGGAGTTAGTGGCAATCAGACTAGCAGGGAAGCAGTTAGGCATCAATCAGGCACTGGCAAGGGAGTGGTTGGGGGATGATCAGGCTGGCAGGCAGAAGTGATTAGGGACAATCAGGCAGGCAGGCAGGTGAACAGTTGGGAGTCAGCAGTCCTGGATTGTGAACTTAAACGGGCTGTTGTACATCCCTCAAGGAGTCCCAGATTGGAGAGGTTGCAGGTTGGGCTGTGGGACATAAACACACACACACACACACACACACACACACACACACACAAAATGCACAAATTTCTTGCACCGGGCCTCTAGTGTGTGTGTGTGTGTGTGTGTGTGTGTGTGTGTGTGTCTACACATATTAGGGGCCTGGTGCACGAAATTTGAGAAGCAAAGAAAAAAATAGCCTCTATTATTCTGTGAGCAACAAACCAAACTGGGTTGGGGTCTCAGACAATTCACTCATATGATTGCAAAGACAGACAGAAACTCCCAGATTGGAGAGGGCTCCCCTGAGGGCTCCCAGATTGGAGCAGGTGCAGGTTGACCCAACCCTCCTGCATGAATTATATATATACTAGGGGCCCAGTGCATGAAATTCATTCACAGAATAATAGAGAAATTTTTTTTTCTTTGCTTCATTGGTGGAGATTTTCTGGAAGTTTTAGGATATCTTCCCTTTAATTTTTCCTAGACACTCTGATTTTACCTATGTCTCTCACCTTTGCTTTCCCTCCATCACCCACTGCAACAGTAACTTGCTCAAGGCTCACTTTGCTCTAGTGTCTAGAAGATTCATCTGCCATCAGAACTGTGATTCCCAGCATTTTTGATGCTCCCTGCACTCTGCGCTTCCACTTCCAGTCCTGGGCCTGCCACTGGAATGACTCTTCCCAGAATTCCTAGTGCCCCCACACTCTTGGTTTTTCCTTTCCTGCTCGGTATCCATCCCATGGCCTCCCGCTCTGCCAAGTCCTCCAAGGCACCAGCTCTCCCATTCCACTCTCCTCCTGGTGCCTATGTATGCAAATTAACCCACCATTTTTGTTCGGTTAATTTGCATACTCACTCCTGATTGGCTGGTGAGCATAGCAGAGGTACAGTCAATTTATATGTCTCTCTTTTATTGTATAGGATTATTATATAGGATATATATATATATATATTTCCCCATACATATATTTTTTTCACTTAAATAAAACACTTTACAGATTCTCTTTGGCATAGCCAAATTATCAACATCACTACTCTTCCACTTTGGGAGAAATAAGGGTTACTTGAACACAAGCACTACAATATTGGGACCGTTGATCTGATAATTAAGATGGCTTCTAAGTGACTAATGGGAAGGAAGCATATACAGCACAGATACATTGGACAAAGGAATGATTCATGTTCCAGGCAGGATAGAACAGGACTACATGAGATTTATCAGATTACTTCAAATGGCATGCAATTTAAAACTTATAATTTTTTTTTAATTTTCCATTTAGTATTTTCAGACCACAGTTGACCACAGGTAACTAAAACCACAGAAAGCAAAACAACAGATGGATTAGAGGGTCTACCGTATTTAATCCAATTCAAATCATTCACTGATATATTGAGAACCTATTTGTGACACTTTGCAAAACATGTTTAAAACAGTAGTAATTTTTTTTAATGTTTATTGATTTTAGAGAAAGAGGAAGGAGAGGGAGAGAGAAACAGTGATGTGAGAGAGAAACATTAATAGGTTGCCTCCTGTATGCACCCAAACCAGAAATCAAACCTGCAACCTAAGTATGTGCCCTGACCAGGAATTGAACCTATGACCCTTTGGTGCATGGGACAATATTCCAAGCAACTAAGCCACACAGGCCAAGGCAGTGGTAATCTTTGTAAGTATTACATTGACACCCATGGTCTGATAAGAGGACCAATATTTGAAATGGGCTAACTCTTAAATCTGGATATAAGCTCTGTTAGTGAACAATTCAATTCTAGATAGTAGGAAGGTGAAAGTGGGAAACTGACGTTTGTTGAATGTCTACAATTTGTCAAGTATTGTGCTAAGCAATTCAAAAGTATAATCTCACTTAATCTTCATAATAACACTTTGAGGTGAGTATTATCGGATGAATAGACTATTCAAAGAGGTTATGTAAATTACCCACATGTCACATAACCTGTAAGCTAGAGAGAACGTATTTAAAATCAGGTCTTCTGATTCTAATAGCAGTATTTTGCTTTGTTTTTGTTCATTTTTGCCTTTGCTGCCTTCCAAGAGAATGTTTATGCATCAATTAATTTATACAACAAAGACTTATGTACTATTAGTATAAGTCAGTCATTGTATTGGGTGTTACAGATATGAAGATGAACTTAGTGGGAACAACCACTGACTTCACAGGGCTCACAGTCTAGCTAGAAAGATAAACCATTTAAGGACAGTTTAAATCTTGAACATACTGTAAGATTCAACGGCCTTTATTGAATTCCACTGTGTTTCAAGAGGTGTGCTATGTGCTTCTGCATTCATGAGGATCCCAGTCCCAACCTCCCTTCCCAGCTCCATCTCCTAACTCTTCATCCATGACCTTCTGTGCCAGTGGACACACTGAGCCTCTTCCCAGCGATCCCCTAAACCACTGCTCTTCCTTTTTCACTTTCACTCTCCCTCTACTTTTGTACATGCCTCTCTTTTTGCCTTCACCCACCTCTGAGGAAAAATACATTTAGACAAAGTTGACAGAGTGAAAGACCTTGTTTTATTCTGGGTTAGCCTCTTCTTTGTACCACAGTGGCACGTTGTTAATTTAACCCAGCTTCAGTGTCCTGATCTGTAAAACAAGAAGGATAATAACCACCTCACATGATATTTGTGAAGATTAATGTGATAAACAAGCTTAGTGCCTTCACAAAGTGCTATGCATTAATAAAGGAAGAAATCCTTGAGAGTCAGGGATGCTTCATGAAGAAGGTAAGTTACTCCTTGAAAGATGAGTAGATTCTGAATAGTCACAATTGCAGAAGAGAGGCTAGATAAAGACTTGTTCTTTTCTGTGTTTTAAATATTCTTTCACAAGATACACTGTAGAGCAGCACCAGGAGCTGGCTGTAATAAGAAGGTTAAGCCTTCTTTCTTGAGCAGTTAGTGCATTGTATTCATAAGAATGTGGAGATTCTCCCACATTTTTACTCTCCTGACCCAAAAAATGTCTTAAGAGCTTCCCTAGTTAGCCCATTCACCAACGCAACTTCCTAACTCCTCTGCAGATGCCTCCTTTTTGTATTAAGGAGACAGTCACTGTTTCTTTTCAATACTTATTTATTGAGCCATATCAAAATCTTAAATTCCTCTTTGAAATCTGACTCAGCAGTTACATCAGTGGGTATTTATTCTAAGGAAACAGTCATAATTGTATATTATATCCAACTATAAGAATGTTTATCACAAAGGCAAAACCTGGAGACAATCTAGATGTCTAGCAATAGGGGATTAATTATATAAATTAAAGAAAGATAATATTTACAAACACTAAAGATAATTTATTAGAGCATATAGTATACATATAACAATACTGATAAGATTTCACACCAATATATTAACAATGACTGTCTCTGGGATGGCCATGTAAGTGTTTTACATTTTCTTTTCTTTTTTCTTTTTATTTATTTTTTATTTTCTATAATGAACACCTATTACTCCTATATTAATAAAAAATAATGTGTTTTTTTTAATCTATTGAGCTTAGTCTGTAGAATGCTATATTAAAGAAAAAAGGTAGAAAAGATCAAAAAAGACCAAAAACACATGAATAAAATACCATATTCATTTTTCTGTAATTTTTTAATATAAGAAAATGGTGAAAGATTAGATCTCTTTCTTAACTAAGGTTCATTTTCTTACCTTTCTCATTTTTATCTTAATCAATGCTCAATAATATTAGTAATACTGGAGTAGAGAAAATAACACATTACAGAAATATAATACAACTAGAGGCCCAGTGTTCAAATTCATGCATGGGTGGGGTCCAGCCAGCCCAGCTCTAATCAGGGCAGATCAGGGTCAGGCCTGTTGGGAGGAGGAGACAGCAGGGCATGGGGGAGTATGGGCCAAGGGTGATTGGCCAGCGAGCCCCACCCCTGATTGGGGGGGCTGATTGGGGGTCAGTGGCCAGGAGAGGGGCCATGAGAAGTTGGCTAGATGGCTCTGCCCCTGATCAGAATGGGGGCCCATTGGGGGCAGGGCCAGCCAGGGGGAGGGGCTACAGGTTGTTGGCCACTAGCCCTGCTCCTGATTGGGGTGGGGGAGCTCATCTGGGGTAGAACTGGGCAGGGGGGAGGGTCTGTGGGCCGATTGGGATAGTGGGAGCTCATCAGGGGTGGGGCCAGCTGGTTGAAAAGGCTGAGGGGGGGTGGCCAGCCACCCCCCCCCTCAGTCGGGGTGGGAGAGTCTGATCAGAAGCAGGCCAGCTGTGGGGAGGGGTTGCAGGAGGTTGGCCGGCAGACCCCACTCCCTGATTGGGCCACAGTGGGTGTCATAGTGACCAGTCATTATGGTTGTTATGACATTCCAGTCACTGGCTTTTATATATAGGGATAGATGGCAAAATTATCACTGTTTTCATCTCAATTGGAGAGTTGCTAATATTGAAAAAATTTAAAGTACTTCATATAGCTTTGAAAATCACATTTCTTCAGACTAGGCAAAGATGGACTTGAATAAAAAGCAGGTTTTTTTCTTCTTTCTATCTTCTCTTTTGTAGAAAAATTTCAGAGCATTTATTATTTTAACAACTAGTGAAAATTGAAAAAAAATCATGTGAAAATTTAAAACAGAATCAAAAGCCAAAAGGAAAAGCTAAAAGATTTCTCTGCCCCTTCTGCTAGGTCATCCTGAGTCACTTATCAAAAGCAACCTGATATTTTGGTGTTTTGTGTGTGTGGGTTTTTTTTAAGTTGAACACAAATGGGATCACACTATCTATATTACTCTGCAATTTATGATCTTGGCATATTTATACACTTCAAATAGAGTTTATTTACTTTATTAGTCTCATATATACATGATTTTAATGGACTTTTTCATATTCAAGATTTCAATGTTCCATCCAATTAATTAAATTAACAACAACATCAACCATAACTTTCCAACTAAGAGACAGCCATTTTCAATATATTGAAATATTATTTCTTGGAATATCATCTTGGAATATCATTTCTGATTTATTTCTATGCCTATACCTACGAGTCTTAGGAAGACAACAACTACCATTTATTAAATAAACATATGTACTAAGGACTTTACATATATTCCTTAACACAGTGGTCAGCAAACTGCGGCTCACAAGCCACATGCAGCTCATGAGCTGTGATTTGCCAGTCTGTTGATTAATGAGTTTGCCGACGACTGCCTTAACACATCAACCTCAAGATTTAAATATTATCATCCCATTTTAGCATTGAGAAAAACAAAGTTCAGGGAGGTGAGAGTCTTAATTAACGTTGGACAGATGATATGTGGCAGAACGTGGATTCAAACCCAGATCCATTTAACTCCAAAGACCATGTATCTGACATATCACTAAAAAAAAACTTGGTATAAATATGTGTATATATAATTATTAAAAGAGGCCTATTATGCATATTACAATAACCTATTTTTTTTTTCACTTGAAAATGTATCATAGACTTGTTTTCATCTCAATAAAAGGCAATTTGATAATTTTTTCTTTCCTTTTTTGGGGTGGGGGGTGTTAATCCTTACCAGAGGTTACTTTTCCATTGATTTTTAGAGAGAGAAAGGGAAGGGGAGAGACAGAGAGCTAGAGAAACATCAAGGGAGAGAGACACATAGATTGGTCGTCTCCCCCATGCAACCGAGGTGCCCTTGATCAGAATTGAACCCGGGATCCAACGCTCTATCCACTGAGGCAAACCAGCTAAGGCTTTTATCTTTTTAATTTATTTTTATTGATTTCAGAGAGGGAGGGAGAGGGAGAAAGAGATAGAAACATCAATGATTAGAGAGAAATATTGATCAACTGACTCCTGTATGCCCCACCTTAGGATAGAGCTGGCAACCTGGACATATGCCCTAACTGGGAATCGAACTGTGATCTCCTGGTTCATAGGTCAATGCTCAACCATTGAGCCACACCAGCTGGGCAATTTCATTATTATTTCTAATGACTGTTTTGCCCTTCATTATACAGGGATTACATACTGGAGCCAATTTCCCACTGTTAGATATAGGATTGACTCCAATATGTCACTATTTTAATAAACACTGATACAAATATTTTTATTTGCAGTACATTTTTTATATAGAAAATACCTTCAATGTAAATGTTCTTTTTCCTATTTAATGCAATAACTTCTTGTAGAACATTAGAATGAATGCAAGCTTCTCAAGAATTCACACATATAAGAAAGCAAAATTCCTTTTTATTTTTATGCTTTAATTAGTCTATAAGTTTATTAGTCTATTAGTTTATTTATGTTGGGGGGAATTGAAAAAAATCTAAATGACTAACAACAGATGTTAATATAAAATATAAACCTGCCTTGTCCATTTATGGTAACCAGCAGCTACATATGGTTATTTAAATTTCATAAAACGAAAAATCCCTCCATCTCGCTAGTCACATTTCAAGTGCTCAATTGCCATATGGGACTACTGATGACCATTTTGCACAATGCAGATATAGTACATTTCCATCAGACAGAACCTTCTGTTGACAGAGCTGTTATGAAATACTCAAGCTATGAAATACTATACAATATTTTAAAGGAATCCAAAATATCTATCTACACTGACGTGGAAGGATACAAGTTGTTGTTTCATTTTACCTTTTTATTTAAGTGGTTATGAACTTATAAGGTTTAGAGAGTTTTGTAATAATTTTATAATATTATAGTCGTGTATTATGTGAATTTTAAAAAATAACTAGATTTTTTTAAAATTTCCTTTCATGTAGTGAAAGGACACAGTGAGGAGAGGAGATAATGTATTGGGGAAAAGGTTTCATGGAGGAGGTGACCCTGAGCTGGTTCTAAAAAGGTAAGCAACCCTGACCAGTTTGGCTCAGTGGCTAGAGCATCGGCCTGTGGATTGAAGGGTCTAGGGTTCGATTTCGGTCAAGGGCATGTACCTGGGTTGTGGGCACATCCCCAGTAGGAAGTGTGCAGGAGGCAGCTGATTGATGTTTCTAACTCTCTATCCCTCTCCCTTCCTCTCTGTAAAAAAGTCAATAAAATATATTTTTAAATAAATAAATAAATAAATAAATAAATAAATAAATAAATAAATAAGCAAATAAAGAGAGAGAAGGCAGAGAGACAAAGAAACTTTGGGATGGATGGATGGAAGGGTAGATTTGCTTGTTTGTTTGTTTGTTTATTTATTCTTCTTAATCATCACCCAAGGATATATTTTCATTTTTATTTTTTATTTTTTGGAAAGAGATAGAAACATTAATGTGAGAGAAAAACATTGGTCAGTTGCCTCCCATA
Source organism: Antrozous pallidus (assembly GCA_027563665.1). Taxonomy (NCBI): domain Eukaryota; kingdom Metazoa; phylum Chordata; class Mammalia; order Chiroptera; family Vespertilionidae; genus Antrozous; species Antrozous pallidus. The sequence continues at coordinate 42,008,987 of CM050514.1, read as the reverse complement.
CACACCCCAAACCCAAAACCTAGATATATTCCCTCTCTGGGAATCAAACTGAAACATTTTGGTGTGCGGGATGCCACTCCAACCAAGTGAGCCATGCAGCCAGGGCAGAAGGGTAGATTTAAATGAGGATTTAAAGCCCAAAGTACTGTGACCAGTTCTACAGCTGGGGAAAGTTACAAGAATTAAGTAATATACTATAATGAAAGCGCTTTGTCAACTATTAAGTACTGTCCAAACTAAAAGAACTAGGTGCACAATGTATATGTGTGCTTCGAAAACAAAATGCATATAAGATAGAATTTTTCTTCTTTATATGCAAATAAATAAAAATTATTGATAAATGCCATTATATAAATAACATACATATATAGCAATGCATATGCACTAAGACTGAATTAATAGAATATTTACTTGTTATACCTCTAAAGAGTCCCTATTATAATACATTCTCACAATTATGTTAAAAAAAGAAAAGCAAAAACATCTAGCCAGAAATATCACTCTACCTCATGATGATTTCGTTTTTCTTTTGCATAAGCCTGTGTCTTTCAAATAATTCACAAGCAAATAGCTCCATTCTGTAGATGAGAAATTATAAAAGACCATGTAATCAGCTGACAAAGGAACTGAAAACAAGCCCAGAGGAAATGCATGGCTGTTCTTACAAAGTCACAATGTACTGTTCTGTTTGCCTCCCACTCTCAAAGTGTATATTCCTGACATTTCTTGTCTTATAATTGGACTTTATGAATGAGAGCTGTAGGATGCTGTCTGGTGAATGATCTGAAAAGGATATGCTGAAACACAGTGGAGGTACTTGCAAAAACTGAATGCTAGGTTTTGTGTGGGAACTTAAATAAGAGACATAAATTAGAAATTAAAAAACTCAGAACCCCAAATTTTATTCTTTACAAAATAAGGGCTATTTTCTTGGTCCTTATTGGAAAATTTGAGTAAGTTTAGGTGATATATAATGTGGAAACTAAATGTATAAATTGGAGTTTCAGAATAGCTTGGGGTCCCCTGACTTCTCAGAGTTTATACCCTTTATAATGTTTTGACAAGAAAAGAGGAGTTCAATAATTTGTATCTTTTTAAATATAGCTTCTACACCCCAACTGCTCAGCAGCCATTAAAAACCATACTTATTAACATTTTCATAGCATGTTGTTCTTTCTAACTGCATTCAATTTCATATCTCTGTAGTCTATCTGATGAATAGCACCAGTTAGTTAAGAATTAATTCACTGGAGAAAAAAATTATCAATAAATACATTTTAAAAGAAATGCTTTCTTTCTCTCTCTCTCTCTCTCTCTCTCTCTCTCTCTCTCTCTCTCTCTTTCTCCCCCCTTCTCTCTCTCTCTCTTTTTCTCTCTCTCAAATCAATAAATAAAATTAAAGAAATAATTAGTTCACTGGGTTTCTGGAAATGATTAGTCATATTTAATAAACAAGCTTTTCCTGTGTGCCTACTATGTGTCACATGAGCACCGGCAGCTGGACGTTTTATTCACATTTAGATGGGGCCACGACAAGGATTTTCTTTTGTTGGCAAAAATACTGGGGAAAGAAAGAAAAAGAAAAAAGCATTGCTGAAATAGGGCAGGCAGGAATCAAAAAGTAGGCTGGAAAAAATTCTCCAAGGAAACAGGCCATTATGTTAATGGTCTCTGTATATCTCTGAGTGGGAGCAGGGTGGGCTTTTTCAGCCTTTCATTATGCTTTTATTTTATATTTTCTGATTTTTTTCTACAATAGGCATATATAACATATAAATAGAAGTTAATAAATTAAAAATCTTAAAAAAAAAAGAGTATCCAAAGGACTATATAAAGAAGAAAGAAATTCAACTATAAACAAGTTCATTGATTGGTATAGTTGGCTGCTAATCATATTGATTGACAGCATACTCCAGTTACTTAATTGATGTTTTGGGGGTGTTTTTTTGTGTGTGTGTGTGTGTGTGTGTGTGTTGTTTTTAATCAAGCACTGGACCTCGGCCTTTGGTAAGAAGAAAATATTGCCATTCACCTTATGAAGGCATGAACTCTTTCTGGACTCTGAAACTTCGCCTCCACTGATGGAAGAATTCATGCAACACCCTGTCCCCAAAGCCCTAAAAATCTGTCTTTTTTTTCAAAGGTAAGTATGAGATCCTCAGGAAAATATTATATTGTGGATTAATATGCAGCATTTACGAGTTAAAAAAAACAACTACCTTATCAACAACAACAAGAAAATGTAGAAAGTTCATCCACTGCCTTTTGATTTTACATCTGTGTGGACATTTCTGCTGTTAGAAATTACTATGCCCAGTTAAATTCTGATTAGTCAGAAAGCCAGAGGGAGCCCCCAGTGTATGAAAGGGTCATTCATGGAGGGCTGAGCACGAAGGTCCTTCATCCACAGTGAGTTATCCTGTGCACATACCCTCCAAGTACAGATGGCTCCTCGGGGCAGGAATTAAAGACAAAGACAGAAATGACTCTCAAACGGAATACAGTACATTAATTCACTTAGAAGGCACCAGGGTGTGTCTGCTTCACTGCCTTTTCCGAGGGCACGGAATTTGGCCCTATTTCCAGTTATAGTAAATATGTTTACTCCTTAAAGTATGCCTCTGAATCTCCCCTAATGAGGGGCATGGCTTATCACCAGATTCTAAATGAGCTGCTTGGTGATTTGAAACCACTTGGGGTCATTAGGGTCTCAGAGTTACTGGAGGCCCAGTCGTCACCCTTGTCTTCACCTCCCCCAGGAGCTCCCAAGAGCAGACAGTTGAGTTCAGGCACTTGGCTGAAGTCTTCTGGAGGAGAAAAGAAAGGGGGAGGGGGTCTGCTGGGTGAGGTTGGTCTTTCCTAACTTTTATTAATAGGGAACATGTGGGCTGACTCGAAGGCGGGGGACTGGAGTTGCTGGATAAACAGGATGGGAAGAGGAAGAGAATGATGCTTTTATATTCTTGTCTATTCTAGATCCAGGAGGCTCTTCAATGGAGATGAAAGGGAGAGACATTTAAAGGAAGTAGCTTCCAAAGGGAAATGTGCAGACTACAGACATCCTCTTTCCCTCTTCCATGGAAGGGGGCTGTGTGGTCCCCTGGCATTGCTAACCAATGTGCTAACCAGTTTCACTCAGGTTTTCTTCATCTGTAGCTCTGCTTCAGGTCTATCATTTGAGAATTCCATTTTAGACCTTTCACTTATTTCTTCATCCCACTAGTAATAATGGAGTGCTACTATTTCCCAGGCACCATTTGGGCCACTGTGAATACAGCTGCCTTCATGGACAGTCTGAGAGAAAGGGGAGGAATAAAGAATTACAATAGCCCTGACCAGTTTGGCTCAGTGGATAGAGTGTCTGCCTGTGGACGGAAGGGGTCCAGGTTTGATTCCAGTCAAGGGCATGTAGCTTGGTTGTGGGCACATCCCCTGTAGGGAGTGTGCAGGAGGCAGCTGATCGATGTTTCTCTCTCATCGATGTTTCTAACTCTCTATCCCTCTCCCTTCCTCTCTGTAAAAAATCAATTAAAAAAAAAAAAGAATTGCAATAGGCCAGTATGACTTGTGACACTGATTAAATATGTGTGTGGGGGTAGAAAGGGGGCACTAATCCAGACTTCGTCAGGGGAGGGCTAATCAGGGAGGCCTCCACTGAAAAAGAATCCATGACACCTGATCGGAGCCTGGAGTTAACCAGCAAGACAAGGGAGGGTGGCTTTAAGTTTTGACATGAGAAGAACTTTGTAAAATGAGAGTAACAGTATCACTGATTAGAAAATTCATGTTTCTCTCAGGGATGAAAGAGAAGATAGTATCCCCCAAAACTCTACAGAAGGATGCTATAGAAGCTATCACAAAGTCTGCTGGTGTTCCAGAGAACACCTCAGTGAGAGTCCACATCCAGAGAAGGGATGAGAGAAAGAGCTGTTTGCACGTGAAGCTTTCTTCCGTGCTGGCCTATTTTTATCTACAGCTCCTAAGTGCCTTTTTATGGAAAGGAAATGAAGACTATGAGGTAGGCAGTGCCCTCGGTGGAGCCCGGATCTGCCTCTGGCTTCAACAGTGTTTAGATGAACAGACCAAGGGATGTCCCTTCCAACCTCTGCGCACCCTCCAACCTTTTCTCCAGCATCACCTTTGGAACCACCTCAGAGCCCAAGAAAAGCCAGCCCTCATTTTTGACCTAAACTCCTTATGGCCAAACAACCATGGGCTCTCAAATTCATCAGAATTATTCCACCTGGATAGAGGCTGCTGTCAATCCCTTGGCCAACCTGCATCTGCGGGCCTCCCCTACCTACCTATCTCTGGCTGTTATTTCAACTGCATCCATGTGGTACTGGAGGGCAAGGACCTCTTCTTCCACAAGTTGGCAGAGGAGAAGCTCCAGGGCACTGATGCAAAACCAGCCCGGTGGCCGCATTCCTTCTAAGGCGTGCTGAAGCCTCCCAAGATGAGTGGGCAAAACTCATGAATCCATGGGAGCCGCCCTGGCCTTGGAGAGGAACCTGACCCAGGCCCTTGTGGAGCTGCAGGGCCCTGGATTCTACCCGTGCAGACCTTCAGCTCCATTAATTCCAGGAGAACCAACTCCTGGGTGAGCAGGTGAAACTCATAAAGAAGATGGGTGACCACCTGACTCACCTCCCCAGGCTGGCCAGCGTCTCTTCGAAAGGCTCACCCTCAAGTACTGACTAGGAGCCTGTGGTACCCAGAGGCAGTTGAGGGGCCCCTCCGCATTCCCCTGGTGCCTGGCTTTTGCCTGAGCTTCTCCCCAAAACCACTAGACTAGCTATTCTTTTAATTACCCTGGAGCCCTCTCCCATGCGTTCGACCAGTGGTCGGCAAACTCACTAGTCAACAGAGCCAAATATCAACAGTACAACGATTAAAATTTTTTTGAGAGACAAATTTTTTAAACGTAAACTTCTCCTAATGCCACTTCTTCAAAATAGACTCGCCCAGTGTGGTATTCTGTGGAAGAGCCACACTCAAGGGGCCAAAGAGCCGCATATGGCTCGCAAGCCACTGTTTGCCGATCACTGCATTCGACCAAATGGAAACAATTAAGTTTTTTGTAGTAAAAAAATATATAAATAAATAAATAATAAGGCTGGTAGATGTGTGATGGATTTTTCCATTTCCTTATCAAAACCTGCTAATATTTACAAATGTAAGTGTTTAAAGTATCTCAAATATGTTTGCCACATAATATTGAAAACAGCATTGCTAGAATAAACCATCACATTTTAATTTTGTGTTGACAGCTGAATATCAGGAAACTTTATCATTAAATTTAATTGTTAATACTTATATACAATGTCATAAATACTGAGTATTTAGAAGAGTACTACATAAACCTGAATCTTTTTAAAAATATAAAAAATGCATATGAATATTTTCATGATAAAGTTTTAAACACAAAAACATGAGCAAGTATTGAAGAAATTAGATGTTACATATTTTTTTCATTTATCAATTTTACTTCAGGCAATATAAAATAAATGAGAACTTTGTCAGTATAAAAAATTATTTCTTGCCATTATTTCTTTTCAATCTGCTAGCTAAAAACATGTCCATATCAAGCTTTTCTCTTTGATCCTTATTATAGTCTCCATAAAAATCATTAGAAATATTCTGCCTCAAAAAGAGAAGCTGATTCCCTCCTGTCCAAATTGTTAGTTTTCTGATTGACTTTGAAAACCAAAACTTTACTCTCTTTGAGGGAAAATAATCTATTTTTCTAGAGAATTTCAATCTGTCACTCTGATAGACGTACAAGCTCCTACTCTATTATTTTTTGCTTCAGCTAACACATGTTAAAACAAAATCATTTTTAAAGCTGAAGACAATTCAGCATTCTGATTCACTCCAAAAAGTTCTTCAACCAGTGACTGCAAGTTTCCCTAATTTAAGACATTATCTTACTCATTTTCTTCCAGGATCAAACAAGTGTGTGATCTGCCCCAGAGATGAGTTACATCCAAACATTGTCTTAGCAGAGAAGTTAGAGCTGCTGAATTTGGAACGCATACATTTTCAGTTTTAAACTCACAGAAAGATACCTTTGGTTCCAGACATAAAATGATTGAGAGAGAGAAAAAAAAAAAAACGTTCAGGAAGTTTTCACTCTTCATCATTTATAGTCAATGATCCATTTGTATGTTGGCCAACAAGTATTGTTACAATGAATTGCTATTCGCAGGCAGAGGCTACAATTTTCACAGATATTTCCTCCTGGGTACTAAAGAATTCTGTGCTTTCATCAAATGTATAGGCTGAACTTAAATAGTCAGAGATGTTTTTCAGCAATTCTTCTTCACAGAAATAATTTTATGAAAAGTTGTTTTAGATTATGCCAAAACAAGCATTCTACATACTGAGTTTTATACAAGTCAGTCATCCAAAAGAACCCAGACATCCGGCACTGTGGCCAAATTCACAAAGTTGCTATCTTCAAGGAAGAAACCTAATTAAAATGTTAAACGAGTCAGTAGAATAGAGGGAGATAGCTCCCCTCCCTCTCTTCCTTCCTTCCTGCTTTCCTGCCTTTTCTTTTCTATTTCACTCTCTTAAAAAAAAAAAAAAAAGTTAATTCAGATATGTTTAGCTCAGAGCCTGTTTGTTACATGTTTTTACAATTCATGGGCATTAAACCACACTCTGCCAGCCAGGATAGTTACAGCATACCCATCACTGACATTGTCAGAAGCCCCAGGTAAAAACGCTTCAGGTGCCAAAAAGCAGCTAGTTTCAGACTTCAGCATGCAGAGCCGTGGTTCCTCCCCGGGGTTGAGAGCTGGGCTTTCCTGAGTCAGTCGGAGTCAGTCGGACGAACACGTGGCCCTCAAGCGGGAGCTTCTTCCCCGCCGTCTGGAAGTTGACATGTGAAGGACCTCCTCGCCATGGACTTGCAAGTCACTGGAGATGAGCCAGGGCTTCCCGGAGCTGATGTGGGAGGAAAAGGCAGACACCAGACCTCTGGTTCTCAAAATTAGCTACTCATTAGTCACCTGGGGTTTTCAAAACCACTCAGATATCTGGGTTCAATATAACTGGCCTGGGCCTCGGTATTTTTCAAAGCAGCAAAGCTTAAGGGTTAGTGTGTTAAAGTATACACATTTCACATTTAGGACATAGATAAATCAAGGTAAAGGAACCTCCCCTTCATGTGAGATGAAAAAATCAGTCAAAAAGAAAAAGGAAATAGTTCTTACTATCTCCATTCCTCATAATTATTCTGGTGTCATTTAATACAATCAAATGGCCATCTATAAACCCACTGAGATGTTTAATCGCTTGGCCTCTTTTTAGAGCTCTGTGTCAGAAACTTTACATCTGAGCAACAGCAAACAGCTGTCAGTACAAACACCATATTGTTTCCTTGCTGCTCAAGCCCTTCTGCTAGAGATGAGAAGCAAACTCTCTCCCCAGACACCAGTGAGCTGTCCCATTCGGAAGGGGCAGCCCTCACCCAGGTCCAGCAACTGTGGTCAGGCAGGAAAGAGGTGGGCCCCGGGCCTCCAGATCTTCCAGTTTTTTTCAGGAGAACTCAGAAATCTTCATATTCATGTGAAATCTCACCATTTTTAAATGTTGGCGAGTAATTAAATCGTGAAAAATCAAACATCTGCCAAACAAAAGCCAGCTGCCAGTTTGCAACCTCTGGCCTGGAATGCTCTCCTTTGTCTCACCTTCATGTGGCTAATTCTTAGTCAGTTTTCAAAGCTCACTTCTTTTGGCCACCCTTCCCCAGCCAACTGTTCCCTCCAGGCCTAGTGCTCCAAATGTGGGTGCTCGCTCACTCACGTCTCCAGAACTTATCTCCCTGCAGAGAAATTGTGTTTATTTCCCCCTGAAAACCGCCTGCTCCCCAGGGCAGGGATGGTGCCTTAGTTTTCTTATTTTAGGAATGTATGTTAATCCCAGACTGGATTCTGACTCAATAAATAAATATTTATAAAATGCTTACTGTGGGTCTATACAAGAATTTAACAAATTCAAATCCTGGCCCCTCAAAAATACAACGTCATGGTTTATATTAATGGCCTACCCATGAATAGTTATTGTAATGTAAATCCTAGTCTGAGGGGAATGCAAAGAGTGGGATATTTAGTGGCTGGAGTGGGGCAGTAAGCAGAGAGCTAAACCTCCTCCTCTACAGGAAAAAGTCACCTGTGGGCACCTACAACCGAAAAAATCAAGGTGTTATCAACATAAGCATGTTATATAGAAACAGGGAGGCAAATATAAAAAGCAGCCTCTTGGGAGAGAGGGACAGGGAGGCAGAGAACTATAAACCCGTGGGAACCATTTTATTCTTTAAACTATGGGCATATATAACTTTGATACAGAATAGAAACAAAACCTAAAAATGTGAAAGAAAGAGTGGAGCTGGCTTTTAGAGCTCTGTATATTTGGAATCCCACTTTAGCACTTACCATGCTAAAATTATCTTCCTTCACCTCTCTGAGCCTCTATGTTTCCATCTGTGAAATCAGAACAATGGTGGTTGTGAGGATTAAATGAGATTTAATGTGTAAGGCCCTTTGCCCTTATTGGACAGCTAATGGGAGTTTCCATGTCAATTGGCTGAGGCTCCCACCCGCTCACTTGGCCATTGTAGGAGACTAGCAGCCAGAGTTTTTGCCCTGAGAGCAGAGTCCTAATTATACCAATGCCCAGTTGTCTGACAATGGAGACTTTATTTTTATAAATATATTTTTATTGATTTCAGAGAAGAAGGGAGAGGGAGATATATATATATATATAAACATCAATGATGAATGAGACTCATTAATTAGCTGCCTCCTGGGACTCGAGCCTGCAACCCGGGGCATGTGCCCTGATTGGAAATCGAACTACCTCCTGGTTCATAGGTCGACCCTGGCCAGGTGACAAGGGAGACTTTAGATCAGTGTTTCTCAATCTTCAACAAGATTTTCTGCCTTTCCTTCTCTATTTTGCTCTTTTTCTTTAAAAAAATTAATTCAGATATTTTTAGCTCAAAGCCTGTTTGTTACATGTTTTTACAACTCATGGAAATTAAAACCTTTTCAAAAGAGAAACAAAATAAAACACCAAACTCTTAGAGACCCAGTGTTGACATAGACTATTTTTATTATAATGCTTTTAAATATTATATTATTATTTATATATCCATTAACTCCTTACATACATAGAACTTAAGCAACAATAAAACAAGAATGCATTTAAATGAAAACCAAATTTAAAAAAAATAGAATTCTAATGAATGCTAATTTAATATGATATCTGAGGACATTTTGCTGAAACGAAGTTTCATAGTAGGTTCTCATGGGTCCCCATGCTCAGGCCACTGGGTGCTCCCTGATGACCCAGTTTCTCACTGCTTATCTGTGAATCTTCCTTTCACTGCTGGTGTGGGTCACTGCTCAGCCTTGGCATGGTGCTAGAACATCTCTTATGCATCAGGTCTACTCATGATCCTTTCTTGTTAACCGGGTAATTAAAGTGACAAAATTTAGTACCAACTGAATTATAAACAGAGACTCAAAACCAGAGAAAAACCTTAAATTAAAAATCATCATGGAAAACTAGAAAACTCTCTGAATGGAACTCTGGTGGTTGATTAAGGCCTTCTGGGAAGCCTTAAACCAAAGTAAGAGGAAGGTTTTCCTGCCCTACCAGCATGGCTCAGTGGTTGAGTGTTGCTTATGAACCAGGAGGTCTCGGTTCAATTCCCGGGTTTCAGGTTCCTTCCCCAGCATGGGGCATGCAAGAGGCAACCAATCAATGATCCTCTCTTATCATTGATGTTTGTATCTCTCTCTCTCCTCTCCCTTCCTCTCTGAAATCAATAAAAATACATATTTTTTAAAAAGAGTAAGGCCTTCCAAGTCAGCAGGCACCATCCCTCTCTTCCCATCTCTGCCAGTCCTCTCCACAGGGTCCAGCCAAAACTTGTTTCACTAGGTTTTTACCATACCCATGGTAAGCTTTAATGAAGATTGTCTTCTTTTCCACACGCAATTGTTTCTTTTTCTATGGCACAGGTTATGATGGGTCCTTGATTTGCTTTCTTTTTTCTTTTAAATGTACTTTCTCTTTCAAAATACATATAACATTTATCTCATACACAGGGCAAAAACCAAAGACATGCTATCTGATTCATCAAGGGACACAACTTCACCTTGTAATGAAAAATATCTGCTGACTTTTTTTGATGCTAAGAACAATCTCTGTATTTTAGTAGAATTTAATATCTGTTTCTAATATCTGAAAAGCAAACTGAGCAAACTGTACTTTCGTGGAATGACATGATATCCAATGTTATTGAGCTTCCTTAGCATGAGGTGGTGCTGTCAAAAGAAAAGTGGGTGAGTATATTCAAACTTTCCCAATCTAACCTCTGCTCTTACCCCACAACCCAGCTATTAGGCAGGAGACTCTCAGACATGGCAGGCTGTGTCCTCTGGCCACACACCTCTAGCCACAGGAGGGTGAAATGTTTGCAGTCATAGCTGTGCATAGAAGTAATGATAGTTTGAGCAACCATGGCTATTTTAGGGGCTCCAGGTTGCTGCAAGAATGGGAGGAAGGTTCAAGGGAGTTGCCTCTCTTCATACCAAAATGACCTAGGGTTGTGTTTTCATTGGATCAATAAACACTTCTTAGATAATTAGTATGTAAGGTTCCGTGCAGGAGGCAGCCAATCAATGATTATCATCATTGTTGTTTCTATTTCTTTCTCCCTCTCCCTCTCTGAAATCAATAAAAATACATTTAAAAAATATTTATGTAAATAAAGAATTGTACTTGATTTGGGGGATATAGAAAGGGTTTTTGTACTGGTTCTAAAAAGGAAGATATTCAGCCCGGCCAGTGTGGCTCAGTGGTTGAGCATTGATCCATGAATCAGGAGGTTATGGTTCAATTCCCGGCCAGAGCACAGACCCTGATTTCAGGCTTGATCCCCAGTAGGGGTGTGTAGGAGTCAACTGATCAATGATTCTCTCTCATCATTGATGTTTCTCTCCCATTCTCTCTCTCTCTCTCTCTCTCTCTCTCTCTCTCTCTCTCTCTCTGTCTCTCTCTCTCTCTCTCAAGTCAATTTTAAACAAACCTTATTTTTAAAAAAGACACTAATAAATCTTTTTTCTTATTGGATGTGTCCCTAAAAAGTTATTTAAAAAAGGAAGATATTCAATGCAGATAATAACTCATAAAATGCAATTCGACAATAGTACTGACCAGGTTTTGTTTATGAGGGTGTTTGTTTTTTTTCTCTCAGAGAGGAAGAAGAATATTGAGACAGTGATTGAACCATACATCGATACAGCCACATTAAAAGGTAATTTATCAGTATCTAATAAAATGTACACATCACATAACTCATCAATTCAATTTCCTGAGCTTCAACCTCAGAAAAACACATGTGCATTAGGAAGAATGTATAAGAGTGTGCGCTACGGCATTGTTTGTAATGTAAAAAATTCAAGCTACCTAAATGTCCTTTGATAAGAAATAGGTAAGTCATGAGAGTGTTTCTAAACTTGGAGAATAATAAAATCACCTGGGTTGTTGGTTAAAATAATTTCTTCAAGTTCCTTTACACCTCTGTGGAAACTGACCGTCTTGGTAATGACCTTGAACACCTGTAGGTGATTTGATAAAAAAAGTTTGATAGGAAAGTTTCTGAAAGAGTTAGAAAAAGTGTTTCCAAACTATGTCTAGAAACAAAAGACAGACAGAATTAGAAAGAATAGCCCTAACCGATTTGGTTCAGTGGATAGAGCATCGGCCTGTGGACTGAAAGGTTCCAATCAAGAGCATGTACCTTGGTTGTGGGCACATCCCCAGTTGGGAGTGTGCAGGAGGTAGCTGATCAGTGTTTCTAACTTTCTATCCCTCTCCCTTCTTCTCTGTTAAAAAAAAATCAATAAAAATATATTTTTTAAAAAAAGAAAGAATAAGGGGAGATCTCTGTGAAGCATCTCAGAATGAGTCCTAGATACAGAGAGTGATAAATGCATACTGTAGAAGGAACACGCAGTACGATACCATCATGATGTAACCACAGACCCACACACAGGACAATAGATTCCTAGAAGTAAATATAGATTTGGGGGTGAAGGTGTGGTTTCAAAGGGAAGTTCTGTTGTACCGATAATCTTGAATTATTTAATGATTAAAAAAAAGTATTGGTATTAATTCTGTAATTAGAAGCGAATATTTATTTACTGCTAGTGTGCTTCAGATGAGGAAGATAGTCTATGTATGCAAAATGTAATTTGTCTTAGACCATTTGCCCCTTAAAGCATATCCTGGGTAAATATTATTTATGTAATACTTTTCAACAAAATGTAAAAGTGTTCTCTGCACACAATGCAACACGTTTGTTGCTTTGGAGGGGCTAGGCAAGGGAGGTGGCTGGAGTGGGGAGGTAGTCATTACTTCCATGACTACAATCTTTCAAAACCTAAGTCAAATACTGTCTCTAAGGTCCAGTTCCCACAATCCAATCTCATCTCATTTTTCTCTAAATCCCTACCCCAGTTCCTTCATCCACTCACATATGTGCACCCCAAAGCAAATCCTGAGTCTCATCCTTCTTCCCATACTATCCCCCTTGACTCCAAAGCCCAGCAGTGCCCTGCATATGCAGCTCTCAATAAGAAATGATTATTGAATGAAATGCTTCCAGCTATGTCTCTGAGGTCTGAGAATGGTCTTCCACTCTCCATGTAATTACTGCTCAGTGGAAGTTACTTAGTCCTCTCTACCCTTGATTCTCTCACCATCTCTCCCTCCTCTTCTCTGCTGTCTAAAATTCTTGCAATAGGAAACATATGTTTTCACTACAGAATTAAATCCGAGGCTCAAAATTCAAAGCCCCTGGGGGAAGCCATAAAAAGCAAATGGTTGCATCCTATCCTTCCCAGACCCCAGGATAGATGGAAGTGGAAAGAGAGAGAGTAAATGATTCCTCCATACCTGGGGGAAGAGGGAGGACAGAGGTGAGGGAGAAAAACTCTGTTGGCTCCTTGTAAAAACAAACAAACAAACAAAAAACAGGCCTAAGGTTGGGGAGAGGAGAGTTCTTCCTAAGTCTGCCACATCCATCACCCACAATCACTTCCACCTTTTGTCTATCCTCTGTAGCTATTCTAATAAGAACAATCTTGACACGTGACAGCTTATTTCAAGGCCATCTTCTTGCAGACAGTCCACCCACTGAGACGGGAAACAGCATTTTACCATGTCCCCCTTCAGTCATGCCATGAGTGGCTCACTTAGACACAAGCTGAGGATACCCTCCCAGAGCCAGGCCCCATTTCCATGTGGCTCCAGACTGCTAGCTGCAAAGGAATGAACAAACCACTGTTCTTTATATAAGTTATTAGAGGCCTGGTGTGCGAAATTTGTATGTGTGTGTGTGGGGGGGGGGGTGTCCCTCAGCCCAGCCTGCACTCTCTCCAACCTGAGACCCCTCGGGGGATGTCTGACTGCCCATCAGACATCCCTCTCACAATCCAGGACTGCTGGTTCCCAACTGCTCACCTGCCTGCCTTCCTGATTTCCCCTAACCACTTCTGCCTGCCAGCCAGATCACTCCTAACCACTCCCCTGCCAGCCTGATTGATGCCTAACTGCTCCCCTGCCAGCCTTTTTGCCCCTAACTGCCCTCCGCTGCAGGCCTGGTCACCCCTAACTGCTCTCTCCTGCAGGCCTGGTCCCCCCAAACTGCTCTCCCCTGTAGGCCTGGGTCCCACCCATCTGCCCTTTCCTGAAGACCGGGTCACCCCCAACTTCCCTCCTCTGCCAGCCTGGTCATCCCTAACTGTCCTCCCTGCAGTTTTGATTGCCCTCAACTGCCCTCCCTTGCAGGCCTTGTCCCTCCCAACTGCCTTCCCCTGCTGGCCTGATCACACACAACTGCCCTTCCTTGTAGGCCTGTTCCCTTCCAATTGCCTTCCCATGCTGGTTATCTTGTGGCAGCCATCTTGTGTGTTGGAGTGATGGTCAATTTGCATATTACTTTTTTATTAGATAGGATGTGCCGTGAAACTTCTTATCTTTTTGCATGAGTGCCATGGTCTCTGTACCCTAGCCTTCCCCCATAAACACAGTGATTTTTAAAAATATATATAACTATATGTTTTTATTGATTTCAGAGAGGCAGGAAGAGGGAGAGAGAGATAGAAATATCCATGATAAGAGAAGATCATTGATTGTCTGCCTCCTACAAGTCCCCCACTGGGGACTGAGCCACAATCTGGGCATGTGTTGTTGACTGGAATTGAACCTGGGACCTTTCAGTTCAGAGGCTGACGCTCTATCCACCAAGCCAACCCAATTAGGGCAACAACATTGATTTTATTTCTTAAGTTATGTATCGGTCAGGGGGTTGACAGGGATCATTTAGTGCCTCAAATTGGGTAATTTAGGGAGATGTAATAAAAGGCCTATTTGTAAACAATAAGAGATGGTTTCATAACTCAGTGTCAGTGTCAGTGGGAGCCTGTGGCAGAGGGAGTGATTTGTGATCCCAGAGTGGGAGAGGGCTATGTGTGAAGGCCACCTGGTAAGGTGCTATGATCTTTTGTCAAGGAAATAAATACCTCATTCTCAGTTTTCTTCCATTTCATTGCTTTCTTGTGTCCCCATTGGCCAAACACTTCTGGAAGCTGGAGGATGAAGGAGCTCATTGATGTCCACAAAGGGCCAGCTCCTAGGTCATGAGCAGAAGGAGGTGAGTGAAGGATGACCCTGGAGGGACAAATGGAGGGTGTTCAGCATAGCTTCATTGTCTGTCTCTTGCTGAAGAAACCAAGACCAGTGGTTTTGGGTGTACAAAGCCACCTCCAATCTAGAGCAGGACTGCCCTTCCATTGCTCACCATTCTGAACCATGAAACAGTTCTGAGCTCAGAACACTGGACAGCGTCCTTGCCAAAGCCTAGTGCTCTGTGCCCTTATGCCTTCCTGTGCTTCCCTCTCTGCCTGGATCTCCCCCTCTGCCTGGACCTCCCACTCTGCCGGGACCTCCCACTCTGCCGGGACCTCCCACTCTGCCTGGATCTCCCACTCTGCCTGAACCTCCCTCTCTTCCTTTCCTCTGGGAGAAATGTTGCCTGTCTATCAAGGTGAGGCTTGAACGTTCCTCTTTGTGCCTTGTCTGACCTTACTCTCTTTGTATAAGCTTTATTGCTTCTGCTTTCATAATACTGAAGTGCTGTGAGCAGGTACTTTTATTCAGAACTTTGTACATTTCCCCTGCTACTATGCTGCACACTCGTGAAAGATGAAGACTTGATCCCATCATTACCAATAACAGCCATCATTTTCTGAGTACCTGTTACATGCCAGGCCCAGGCTCTTTCATTCATTTTTCTCAGTTCTTTTTTTTTTTTGTCTATGAAAGAGACACTTCGCTTTTATCTAATGTACCAGTGCAAAAACTGATTTTCAGAAAGACTGATCAGCTTGTGCAATGTCACTCAACTAGTAGAGCAGTGGTCACTTAAACTGGAGATTCAAACTCGTGCCCCTCTGACTCCCAACCTGGAGGTTGAGTTATTACAGTGAACACTGCCCTCAGCATTGCATCCCAGAGCTGACCCAGTTCTGGATAATACATAATTAGTTCCCAAGATGTGTTTCTGAATAAACAACCAGAAGCATAACATGCTGCCAGAAATCTCTTGATTGTAAGTATATTTCTCCTGGTGTGGGGTTGGTACAGGGCCTTGTTTTTTTTTAGTCTTACTAGTAACTCCAGAATGATAGTTTATCACAGAGCCCTACTTTGCTGGTAAAACCAAACTCTGCCTTGACTGTGTTTGTTAAGTGACTCTTAAGAATGGAATCATCAGCAAGCAGAAGCCTTTAGAAGACTGAGATATTGTCCTTGCTCCTAGAGTGCTGAGTTATAAAATTTTCTGAAGAGCTGGAAGGACAATATATCAGGAGCTTCTAAGCAACACATCCTTGATTTCTACATCTGAATTGTGGGAGTGGGGAGCTGAGGGGAAATACTTTTTATATCGATCCTGTTATAACAATAACAGCCACCATAGATTGGGTACTTATATGTGGATGACACAGTGCTTGGGGTTTTACACGCATTATTCCTAATTTTTTAGCCGCCCTGAAAAGTAGGTTTTACTATCCCCAATTTACAGAACAGGAAACTGAGGCTCAGTGAGCCTAGGTTACTTGTCCAAAGTCTCCCAAACATGCATAATATCTGACTATCTGACTTCAAAATCTATGCCAAAATTCAGATGGGTTTACCTTGATTTCCTGAAAGAAAGAAATTAAACACCACCAGCTGTAACAGGACCAACAGTATTGTGAGGGAAATTTCCTAGAATCTTTGAAAATTATCTGGCTAATCAGAGTAATTCTAATTGTCAAATATTTTTCTAAAACACCGTATTTTAGAATCCTAGATTCATTTTCTTTACATAATACTTCACTTGAACTTTCCTTTTACAACTTTGGTTAATTCAGTAAGAGAATTATTATGGACAAGCAGATTGAAGCTCAGGGAAATGAAGCCCTAACTAACAATGGGTTGGAATCCAGGTCTTTACTTTTTAATTTACTAAAGTTAAGTGCAAAAGCATTTTTATTGTGAGTTTCTTGACCCCAGAAGCTGAAAATCTACCATATACAGAAATGCTTTTCTCCTCCACCCCTCTGCACTATCACCTTTTTTCTTAGAATTTTCATTTGTTGCACAAATATTGTAACAAAAATAAGGGACACAATTAGAAGAAAGTTCATTTACATATCCAGTACTCCAACATATCAATTGTTTTTAGGTTTTTATTACTGCTATATACTCCTTATCCAAATATTACACACAAAAAAAGCACATACATGCAAGCACTTAAATCCCTCTAGGAAAGTATTCAAAACTTGGTGGTGATTCAAAGTTGGTAGCCAAGCATGTGAGTCACAGAATCAAGCAGAGCCTTGTGTGTAGTTCCTTCTCTGTAACGCCCAGACCTGGACATCCATCATAAACCAGGCAACTAGAAAAAAGAGATACAATGAGGGCAAGATTTTTAAGAAGCTAAAGATTTTTAAAAGAGCCGCCGCTACCACATCCAAATTCTGAATGTGACAATTACTCCTCAACAGGAAGCAGTGCCTAGTTATTTGATGTAGAACATTCCTAGTCCTTTGAATACTATCTTAATCAGAGTATGTCAACCAAAATGTTAACAGTGGTTATCTCTGGATGGTGAGATTACAAGTAAAGTGTATTTTCTTTTTGATTTTTTCATTGTCTGAGTTTTCTGCAATAAATATGTAATATGTTTGTAATAAGATTAAAATTAATAATAATAGGGATGCTGACTATGATGAGAAGTTGATCTAAAGAGAAGAACCTAAAAATTAGAGTCAGAGGAATAGATCATGTGATCCCTACCACTGGAGGGACAAGCAGCCCTTCTCTTCGGTCAAAGGCCCTAGAGCTCAGGAAGTACAATTTCCAGCCCAGTCCAGTTCTCTTTCTAATGTAACATCTGCTAACAAGCTTCTGTTGCCTTAAAAAAAAAAATTTTTTTTTTTTTTTTAGCTTGGAAAGATTGTTCCTAAACCATTTGTCAACAGAGAAGATTTGATTCTGAGAACGTTGTGGATTTTCTGTAGCAATGGTCCAATATAATTTAATAGACAATAACACCCATAGAAATGCGTGGGAGCTTGGCTGACAAGTCCTGTAGTGCTTTAATAAAGAAACATGTCATTTTTCTCCAGCTAAATTTCAACTAGAAATAGTATTAGATGAGTTCTCATTGCCATTCATTCCGTCGCCTTTTTGCAATTTGGACACCTTAATGATTTCATGCAAAAATTCACTGTCTAGAGAGTCTTGGTGGCTTCTGTCTGATCCTGGTTTTTCCTTTTGATGCGAATTACTTATGTGCATCCATCATGGTAAAAACAGCAGAGTTTGGGCAAACACTGCTCTCTCAAGACCTCCGCTCCCTTTCAGGCCTGGAGATCCTTCATCTAACCCAGTTCCATTCTTGTGCCTCTTCCCGCTGGCTTCCCCAGTGCCATTTTTATTAAAGCCCCAGCTCATCCCACATTCAGCCGCATGACTTCTTACAGGCTTCAGAATAAATCACCACATTGCTCCGATCTTGGCTTCTCTGCCCTCGGCTTTCAATTAAATTTAGAATTGACTTTAAAGGTACAACCTCAATGTACATGGTTGAAAATGACCTTGTTTCCCCTTTCCCACCACCTGCGACTTCCTGCGAGGGGCTCTTAGACTCCAGCTCCAGGTTCAAAAAGTAGAAACAGGAATTTGCTACATGCTCCTGTGGCAAACTATAAGTCTCAAGCTGTTTAAAGTCTTTAAAGTCCCATCCAAAAGGTAAAGTACACTCTGCAGAGAGAAATCTGGGGGCCTGAATCTCTGGCTGCCTGTGTTCAGGAAGAGACACAGAAGGAGAGGAGGAAGAGGAGAAAGACAACGAAGAGGAGAAGAAATTTTAAAAGAAACCCTTTGAGCTAAACACTTAATTTAATTCCTACAGTTTGCATTCAGGATGATTAGTCTATTTATAATACGCACCACTATTAAAATAATTATATCAAATTAATAGAAATGATCTGTGACCAAGATTACAAGGACACCAAAGGGCACCAAAGCAGACTTTAACATCAAAACTGACTTTCATCTTTTGTCTTGTCATTTGGCTTTCCACTCCGAGTGAGGGATCGAGCACAGGAAGCAGCAGGTTCGGGCTGTTTAGAATTGGGCATGCTCCTGTCAATGTCTCCCTCCTCCCTTTAGAAGGCTTTGCCAGTCAGAATGACAAAACTGGGAAACACTTCTTCCTCTGTTCAAAACATTAATATTTTAAGGCCCTTAGTTGTATGGAAAAGCAATCATGTCCCTCCCAATTCGGAAAAGGAAAAAAAAGACAGATTTGATTGCCACAAGAAAGGATAAAACAAGATTCGGTACATGAGAAGGATGTGCAAATTGAAAGTGCTCTGCAAGTGTAATAGGCCAATGTATTCATTCCGCCATCAGTTCGTTATTGAGTGTCTCCAAGAGTGAGGTTCTGAGGAGGCTGTGCAGAGCTAGAGAAGAGCTTGAACCTTAGTTTGTTGGCTACTAAAATGAGAATAGAGATCTTTACTTTAGGGTGTGCAAAAATTAAGTGAAAGAATAAATGTAAATCACTAAAAACCAGTTCTTGGCTCATAGTAAATACTGAAGGAATGGGTTTATATAAAAATACCAGAGGTCCATTGCAGGAAGATTCCTGCAATAAGGCTTCCTGTGGTGGTTTCCGCCACCCCACCTGCTTCCTGCCCTTCTCCCCGACCCAGCCTTGCTTCCCTCCAGTCTCCACTGCCCTGCTTGCTTGCTTCTCCACAGCTTCCATCCCTTCGGCAGCGCTTGGCTTCCTTCTATTCTGTCCTCAGTCTTCACTCTTTGGATATGCAAATTGGTTGAATTAATTTGCTCCTGATTGGCTGGTGGGCATGGCTTGTGGGCATATCAAAGGTATGGTCAATTTGCATGTTTCTCTTTTATTAGATAGGATGAGCCCTGGCTGGTATGTCTCAATTGGTTGAGCATTGTCCCATGAATCAAAAGATCTCAGATTTGATTCCTGGTCAATGCACATGCTCAGGTTGTGGGATCAATCCCAGTCTAAGTGTGAGTAGGAGGTAACCAATCAATGTTTTTCTCTCACATTGATGTTTTTCTCTCTCTCTTTCTCCCTTCCTCTCTCTCTAAAATTATAAAAACATTTTTTAAAATACAAAAATAAAAAAGTACTTCCCAAAGCTATGGGGAAGTACCTCCCAACAGCCTATGAATTATTATTCTAAAACTTCTATTTTTTGTCCTTTGATGCTAAAATTCGGGAGGCTACGCAAATTTAGCTATGCAATCCACAGATCAACATATATTTTCTATTTATTGACTTGTAAGAACAAGTGGTTGTTTTTGGCAAATAAGGAAGAAAGGGAAAAGAAATGAACACTTATTAACTCCCTAATGTGAGATCTCAATGATTTTTCACCTTTGTTCCCACTCAAATCTCATTAACTTCTAATTAATAGGCAGGCATTAATAATCACACGTCCTAGAGGGAGACACTGAGGTTCAGGGAGAATCAGTGACCTCGCCATGGTCACAGAGGTAGGAAGTGGAGAGGATGAGATTGAATCAGGTAATGGGATTTCTGAGCCCATGCTCTTGTTCAGCACTACCAGCTGCCTCTCCACCAGTTAGGCCCTATGGGGAGAAATCTGGAATCCTTATCTGAAAACACAAGAGATATTTGAAGTCTTCTTAAAGTAGAAGGAAACATTTTAAAGAAGGAAAATGTTACAGTAATGAATATCTTGCTCAATTTTCTGAATAGCAGTATTAGAGTGAGGTTCTTTTTTTAATCTTTATTGTTCAGTTTATTAATTACATTGTTCCCTTTTTTCCCCCTATAGCTCCCCACCACATGGTACCCATCCCACCCTCTGCCCTCACCCCGCTCCACTGTCCTCTCTCATAGTTGCATGATTTTTGTCCAGTATCTTGCTGCACTTCCCACACCCCTTTTCTCCCCAAGAGTTGTCAGTCCATTCCATCTCTATGTCCATGATTCTGTTACATTCACCAGTTTATCCTGTTCATCAGCTTATTAATTCACTTAATTTTTAGATGCACTTGTTGATAGATGTGTATTTGTTGTTCATAATTTACACTTTTATCTTTTTCTTCTTCCTCTTCTTAAAGAATATCTTTCAGCATTTCATATAATATTGGTTTGGTGGTGATGAACTCCTTTAGCTTTTTCTTATCTATGAAGCACTTTATCTGACCTTCACTTCTGCATGATAGCTTTGCTGGATAGAGTAATCTTGGTTGTAGATTCTTGCTGTTCATCACTTTGAATATTTCTTGCCACTCCTGTCTGGCCTGCATTGTTTCTGTTGAGAAATCCGCTGACAATCATATGGGTGCTCCCTTATAGGTAACCATCTTTTTTCTCTCTTGCTGCTTTTAATATTCTCTCTTTGTCTTTTGCTCTTGGCATTTTAATTATGATGTGCCTTGGTGTGGTCCTTTTAGGGTTCCTATATATTGGGGTTTGGTGCGCTTCTTGGACTCCTAAGTCAATTTCTTTCACCAGGTGTGGGAAGTTTTCAGTCACTATTTCTTCAAGTAGGTTTTCATTGTCTTGGCCTCTCGCTTTTTCTGGCAGCCCTGTAATTCGGATGTTGGTATGCTTGAGGTTGTCCCAGAGGCCCCTTACACTATCTTCAATTTTTTGGATTCTTTTGGTTTCTTGCTTTTTCAGCTGAGTGGATTTTACCTCTTTGTATTTCAAATCTTTAACTTGGTTCTTGGGGTGCTCTAGAATACTTTTAGGTCCTTGTATAATATTTTTATTTCAGTCAGTGTATGCTTAATTTCTGGTTGGTCCTTTTTCATATCCTTGAGAGTCTCCTTCATATCCTTGAGGGTCTCATTCATTTCCTTGTAGGACTCATTCATTTCCACGTTGGTTTTGATCACTTCCTTGCAGGTCTCATTCATATTCTTGAGGGTCTCGATCATATCCTTGAGGGTCTCGTTCATTTCCTTGTCGGTCTTGCTTATTTCCTTATAGGTCTCGACCTTTTCTAGGAGCCTCTTGAAAAACCCTATAACCGTGGTTTTGAATTCCATGTCCAGTCGGTTTTTTTCCTCCATTTATTTCACATCTGATTTCTTTCCATGTCTCTGCATGGTAGCTGCTTCCCTGAGTTGGTCAATTAGCTTTTTGTGGTAGATGTCCTACAAGGGACAGTGGCTCAGCCTCCCCAGTTACCTGAGGTCGATATGGGCTGCACAGTCTTGCTGAAGTTAAGCTCAGGTTAATTGTTGTTAGCACTTGGAGGGGTTGACCTCCAGGCCAATTGTCTGTGAAGCTCAGCTGTGCTCAGGTTGGATGGGCTAAGTCTCCGGTCCAAGCAGACAGCGTTAGCTCTGCCCTATGTGGCCCCAGGGACTCTGTGCTGGGGGCAATGGCCGCCAGCACCTCTGAGAGAGAGCCGCTGCCAAGCTCCACTGGCTGCCGGGGAATTCAGAATCTCCCCAAATGAGTCTGCACACCCAACGTCTCACCCAGGGTCGTAAAACAAAGCAGTCTGACGGTTTCTTGAATGAAAGAGCAAGTCATGAGCGCTCTCTGCGCAGACAGGGACCTGCGGTGTTCCCAAGTTCACGCGCACTCTGCACAAGCTCACCTTCTCCACAAGCCGGCTGACGCCTGCAGCACCCGAGCTTCAGCGTGCCCTCCCACTGTCCAATTTTTACCCCGTATGATTGTAGGTTCCCTGGACTTCGCCCAGAGCTGGAGAATCAGTCCAGTGGGACATCTTTGTCTCCCCCGTTCGAGAAAACTGGCTGGTTTTCAGCTGCCTGCCCTATCCGCTGGTGCGCACTCCTCCAAACCTCTCTCCGCGCGTATCTTCAACGCTGTCCTCAGCCGCTCCTCTGAGTCACAGTGTCTTATCTTCACTTTTATTTGTGGAATTTTCACTCAGCCAGCTTTCTGGTGATTCTGGATGGTGTTTGTTCTTTCGTTAAGTTGTAGTTTTAAAATTGCTGTGTATGACGGCAAGATAAGTGTTTTACCTATGCCGCCATCTTGGTTCTCTCTCAGCCTAGAGTGAGGTTCTTACCTTGCATTTAAACTCTTCTATGTAGAACCTTTCTTTTTTCAGTTCTAAAAGATTACTGTTGACAGGGGCATTTTAGGTAACTTTGATGCTCCTTTCTCTCGATAGCACTTTTGCTTTTCTGGGGAAGGAAATCATACAAAAATTTAAAACTATATTGTAGAGCAAAAAGTTAAGAAGGTTATACCATAGTACTGACCCTGTTTTGAAAGGTTACAGCCACCCTGGGTTAAATGATCTTTCAACATCAGTTCTACCTTTCACAGCCTTCCAGAAACTTCACTCTTCCTACGAGAACTGTCTGCTGTCAGTTCAGCCTCCCTTCCTGGACCACAGAAGCAAAGGTGACAGCATATGGAAATTCATTCTATGAGTCCAAGTACCTACTGAAGCCCTAATTGGTTTGGCTCAGTGGCTAGAAAGTCGGCCTGCAGATTGAAGGGTCCCAGGTTCGGTTCCAGTCAAGGTCATGTACCTTGGTTGCGGGCACATCCCCAATAGGGGATGTGCAGGAGGCAGCTGATCGATGTTTCTCTCTCATCGATGTTTCTAATTCTCTATCCCTCTCCTTTCCTCTCTGTAAAAAATCAATAAAATATATTTAAAAAAACAACAATAACAAAAAAAAAAAGTGCCTTTCTTGCTGGGCAGTCCTAAGTAGACAGCTCATGAGGATTTTAAGGATGTTAAGCAGTTGGGTTTTTCTATGTCATGCCTACTTCCTTACTATATAGCCCACTAGGCCACAACGGGGCAAAAACACATGATTAAAACAAGTCACTTGCCCTAACCAGTTTGGCTCAGTGGATAGAGCATTGGCTTGCAGACAGAAGGGTCCCAGGTTTGATTCCGGTCAAGGACGTGTACCTCAGTTGCAGGCTCCTCCTTGGCCTGTGCCCTGGTTGGGACTCCTGCAGGAGGCAATCAGTCTACATTTTCTCTCACATTGATATTTCTCTCTGTCTTCCCCCTTTTCCACTCTCTCTAAAAATCAATGATAAAATAGCCTTGGGTGAGGATTAATAACAAACAAAAAACCTAACAAACTAACTCACTCCACAGGTCAGTGGCCAAACATAAATTGAAATTTTTCTTTCTTATATCTGTCCTTTATTCTTTCTTCCTTTCCTTCTCTATCTCCTTCTTTAGTTTCTTGAAATAACTATTCTTTTCCTAGTGCCTTAAAAAAAAGGTATTCCACAGTTCATTTCACTTGGTAGTAACCTAAACCGCACCTTATCCCCTCTACATACAGTCTTTGAAGTTTTAGAATGAAAAAGACTAAAAGGTGAAAATACCTTGGTTAGCTAACAGAGAGAAACTTATACTTATTTATCACTCTAATAGTTGTGTGTTTCAATATTCCAAACCTCAGAAATTGAACCCATCGTTCAAACTGCATTTTGTTACTGGTCAAATACATTACAGGAAAGTTCTGGCCCAGCCAGTGTGCTCAGTGGTTAAGGATTGAGTTCACAGTTTGATTTCTAGTCAGGGCACATGCCCAGGTTGTGGGCTGGATCCCCAGTGTGGTCAAGCTCAACCACTGAACCAAGCCAGCTTGGGCTATGAGTTTGTTTTTTTTAATACACTATATATAAGGTTTATATCCTAGTCTTTGATATTTCCTTACATACAAAAAAAAGTACTATTCTACAAATTATGCCTTGGAGCTGCTTTCAGGAACTGAATTTTAGGTAGAATGTACTATTTAATATGACCTATGCCTCCCAGGCACTGAAAGACATTTTGCAGTGAAAGAATTGAAATCATCTTTTAGTAGAATATAACCATAATACAGTGTCCCCCCCCCAAAAAATGTACACACACTTGAATAATTATTAATTCCAACAGGTTAAATCTAAAAAGAAAGAAACATTAATGGAGCTATCAGCTGTTAAAGCGTATACACATTTTTTGTGTGGGTGCACACCCTACCTATATTTATCATGTGTTCCTGTAGGTAGTGGGGAAATACAGTGAATAAAGCAGGTAATGTCTCTCTCTCTCTCTCTCTCTCTCTCTCTCTCTCTCTCTCTCTCTCTCTCTTTTTAAAGAAAACAACATATTTTTAATATATTTTTTACAGAGAGGAAGGGGAAGGGATAGAGAGTTAGAAACATCAATGAGAGAGAAACATCGGATCAGCTGCCTCATGCACACACCCCACTGGGGATGTGACCACAACCAAGGTACAAGCCCTTGACCAGAACCGAACCTGGGACCCTTCAGTCTGCAGGCCGATGCTCTATCCACTGAGCCAGACCAGTTAGGGCTGTCCCTGTCTTTATGGAGCTTACATTTTAGCAGAGATTGACAATAATTAAATAAAAATCCAATCAAGATTTGGGGTTAAGAGGTTGAAGAGTGACTAGTAGTTGGGGAAATGGTATTTTAATTAATTCAGATAAAGATTGCCTACTTGAAGGAGTAGCACTGAAGGCAGTGAGGGAGTGAGCCAAGTGACCATCTAAGATTCAAATGTTTCAAGCAGAGGAAGCAGGAAGTGCAAAGGCCCTGGGGTAGCAACAAGCTTGGTGAGTAGAAGAAACAGAAATAAGACCTCACATCCCTTTCTGATCAGGCCAGTCCTAACTCTATAACATGGCTTTACAAGGCATCATATGACCTGGCCTTTACCTATCTTTCCTTATCTTCTACCTGAGTCCTACAGTGGAAAAGAGCCATTTCCAGTGGACTCCTTGAGGAGAGAGGGTGAGTGACTCCCTAATATCTCAACCTTAATCTTATTCTCCTAACTCTAACACTCAACAACATTTTTGCAAGAGAAAGGAAGTCTAACATTTATTGCACATCTACAATCTACTGACAAAGAGTTTCACGGATGTCTTTTATGTAAGCCATAAAAGGTGAGATTGGCTGTATTGTAGCCATTTTACAGATGAGGTATCAGACTCAAAGAAGTTAAGTAACAGCTCCACGCTGAAGGACCTCAGCATCTCTTCAGAGCTCTGCATGCCCCTAGCATCATCTCCCATAGAAGATACCTGTTCCCCTGCATCACTGTTTAGAATACTGCCTTTCACTCTCAAAAGTGTTCTGGTTTGAGTAATGACACACATGGTCATTCTACCTATATGATAACCCTTTTCCACAAGGCCTTCATTCCAACCAGAGCCATCTGCCAGCACCTCTCTAAACAGGACAGGCTCTATCATACCTTTCTTTGAGCAATTTTCCCTTAACCTAGGATACCCTTCATTCTTCCCACTTCCAACTTCAATATCAACTCCTCTAGAAAGCATTTCCCAGAAATTTCTTCCAGACTAGATTAGACAAATGCCGCAGGGCTACTTTGGAATTGCCTAAGGAGCTTTTTGGAAAATACAGATTTCTACGCTACACCACCTAATGTTGGGATTTAGTAGATTAGGGTGGGCCCAGGAAATCTGTTTTCCCTCCTAACTATTTCCACAACATCATCTACATACTTTTACAGGTATTTCTCTGTAATGACCAATTTACTTATCTGTTTTCTTCAGGTGACTGTAAACTCCTTGAGGCAGGACCCATGACCCTCACCTTTAGCATACCTCCAATAGCTAGAATCAGCACTCAGTGAATGACCCATAAACAAATGAGTATTGATGGCAAACATTTAGAGTACTTACTGCGTACTGCTCTGCGTATTTTTTGTTGACTAACTCATATTAGAAAATAAATAAAATGAGCCTGTAGGGATATAATAGCCTAAATGATAAAGATATTAGGGACATTAAGGAGCTAAAAATTAACTCTGTAGGGGAGGCCAGGGGGAGGTCAATGGGGGGGGGGGAGGAGACATATTTACTGCTATTTGTAAAACTTTAAACAACAAAATAAATAAATAAAAATAAATAAATAAATAAAAGTGCAAAGCATGAATACACATTTTTTTAAAGTAAATATAGTCCTATGCACACTGAGTCATGTCAATCATTTCCTGGATGTGCCCCCAGGGGTAAACTCTGTAAGGATGACTGGAAATACCTATGATTTCATTCCTATCTTCCAACCCTTCTTGACCGTTTCATGGTTAGTCCTCACACTGCACTTTCCAGTGTTTTATTTTCTATCCCACATCCTTGTAACAAAACAGCTTCTGTACCGCCTGGGGGAGAAAGCAGGAGTGGGACTGCTCCAGTCTTTTAACCTGTACCTTTCAATTCCCAAATTAAGTGCTCTCTGTGGACAGCCTATAAAATTAAGGGGAGCTTATGAAGGGCTGGTGACCCACAAAGAACTTAATGCATTTTAAATGTACAATTCTGGTAACGGTGTCAGATTATGGATTTCCAAATGGCAGCGCAATCCTGATTCAGAACAGATGGTCAAGCCACAGGCAACGGAATCAACAGAATTTTCTGCCATCCCAAGGGGCTGACAGAATCCAAGAGAAGTATCTGACATCACCTAAATTGGTAAACAGCTCAAAACAATCTTAATTAACAGTTTGCTGGAGCACTTAATGACAGAGAGCCTGCCTCAGTAGAAACTAGCATTCTGAGGCAGCTCTCATACATTATTAACCGCGTCGACAAGAAGATGGTCTAATGCACTGCGGGGTGGGGGCAAGAGGAGGAGGGAACACTAAAAATGAGAAATTAGGAAATCTTGGTTTTGGTCCAAGCGCCGACACCGGCGACTTCAGACAATTACTTGAACTTTCTTGAAGCTATTTTCTAATCTGTAAAGTAATATTGAAGTTCCTTCTTTTCGTTTTAAATGTGTACCCAAGGCAATTGGGGGTGGGGTGCAGCGGGAGAGGACCTCCACCGTAAAGGAGCAGAAAACGAACCATACAGACATTTTAGTTGATGACACAGGGACCCTCATCTTACAAGAGGCGCAGCGGGTGAACGTGAACTACGATTATTCATTTGGTTACCAGAGTCGCTATGGCCTAGGATTTTAGTTTCCTAGAAATGATAACGCTGGCAGCGTAGCAAACCCTAGTGCCTCCGGATACTGAGCCCTCCTTAAATCAACAAAACCACGAGACATTGTCAGTTGACAACGTTGAACTATTTTTCAGTCTGGTCATCTCAGGTTCTCGGTGTCGTCGGCCTTCTCCAGACGACCCACAAAAATGGGTGGTCGTTTCAGCATTGCCTATCATCCAGCACGAGGAACTCCCATAAGGAGACTCCACAATGAAATCCGCAGGGAAGCCTACACACACACAAAAGTTTCAGCCTGAAATAACCCAGAACAAGTAAGGCCTAGGTGCCCACAGGGCATTTCACATTTTTTTTTCCACCTTCCTTATGCTTCTTGGACAGAATTTATTTATTTTTTTTAAGGACTAAGTTCAATTTTCCAAGAAAAGTTCTGGTACGGATGCATTCTGTGGAAGTGATGGAAGGAGAGAGGTTGCAGAGAAGGGACGGGATCTCAGGGGGGGACAGAATTAAGCTCCCGGGAAAGAAGCCCACTGCTTCTCAAGTTACCATTTGTAAACTCTTTACCCGGTTCTGTTTGGCCTATTGTCCCGGGTAAATCATCCATTGAAAATCAAGCTCTTCAGCTCATTATATAGTCTTCGTTTGAGGTGACCAGAACTATTTCCTGAAACCTGGTTTGGGTGCTAATTACCTGCGCAAACACCTTGTCCGTACCTCCCGCGGGTCTGTCCTAGGAAAATTTCACTTTTTAATGTTTTCTTAAATGGAGCACGCTGATTGCAAGTCGCCCTTTCAGCTTCCTGGTGGTGACAATGGGAGCCTGGCGCTGCTCTGGTTACAGGGACCATCACCCCCCCCCCCCCCCCGCCCCCCCGCCACCCAAAGGCAGAGCGTGCGGCTCCCGCTCCATTGTGGAGGGATGTTTACCAACGCGAGCCACGCGTTTGTCTTCAGAGAAGGGAGCTGCTTTTCTCTCCACAGGCCTCTCTCCCTTCCTCGCAGGGAGGCAAGAGTCCCTTCTTTTTTTACAAATACCAGAAGAAACTTGTACCCAAGAGACTTACTTGCAGGCAGTTCTTGCCCTTCGGTTTTAAAATAGCTGTTTCTGCTAGCCTTCCTCCTCTCTTAACCCCCCCCCCCCCCGAAAAAAAAACCCTCAAACTCACAGCATATGTCTTGCCATAGTGCTAGGGTGATCTATCCATCAGTTTTGAAACTGGAAAAAAAATTACTTTAGGGAGGAAGAATGTTTATTTATTTAAATGTCTCTCATTGATTCAGTACAAACTTGTGTTGCCGTTTTTTTTTCCTTCCCACATCTAAATAAATTCAGGTCCCAAAGCATGTACGTAGGTGTCATCTGTAAAAATAATAATAATAATTAAAGCCAGAAAAACATGGAACAAAACCACACCAATAGAACCGACTGGAGTCCATATTTAAAATACACAGTCCTTCCATCTTTTTTATGCCTGGAAATCCATTGATGTCCTTCTGTCTGTTGCATCCTGACCAAGCAGGTTTGCCTGTTTCCTTCCCTTCCCTTAAGAAAGCGGAAGGGGAGGACTAGACGTCTCTATGTGGCACTGTGGTATAAGTGACCGCTGTTGTAGAGGAGAAAAGCCCATGAAGCTTAAAAATTTTGCAAAGAGAAAACAATCCTCCTGCAGATTACAGTAAATAAAATAACAGCAGTGGGGTGATTTGCAACCATGTAACGGGCTTTTGTCTGGGTCTATTTCTCTGCGCCTTGAGGGCTTCTGTGTTCCTTCTCCACAGGACCCCGGTGTTTCGCCCCTGCATTACAAAGGCGCAGGGCTTGAGCCCCTCCTCCAGCTGTTCACCCCCAATCTTGCCCATGCTGAGGCTTACTTACAGCAGACTGAAGAGTTCCAGTAGGGTGCAGGGCGCTGCAATTTAGGATTTCTGCAGTACAGGGTGAATTTTCAGGAGTGCATCAGAGAGGGGAGCCAGACTTAAAAATAGCCTTTACTCATCTTATTAACCATTTCACCGCTGAACTGGTTTTTGAAGCTGGGCCAGCAGGCTTTTTTTTTTTTTCCCCTCTAGCAAACACCAAACGTGCTACAGCTGCCTCTGACAGTTTGTATAAAGGCAACACTTCTTTAAGACTGGGATAAAGACAGAGTAAATCATAGGAATCGTTACAGAAAGAACTGTCAAAAAAATTACTGTACTCTTTTCCATACCGTGTTTGAGGGTGGGAAAGAGGGGAAGGGATTAGAGAAGCAGAGGGAGAGAGGGAGTGACAGAGAGAAGAAAATGAGAAGTCTGGTGTACGGAGGAGAGAAGAAGCCGCTTGTTCTGGTTTGTATTGATCTTATTTAAGCATGGGGAGAACTGATGAGTCTGTGATTATTTTAATGACCATGAAACCTGTGCATTCAAAGACATAAATTAAGCTGTGTAATCACCTTCTAAGTAATATCAAAGAACCTTAGAAGGGCCAGGGGGAGGAGCTATTGTGGAAGAGTATTTCCATCGGACAGGGCGCCACAGGCGAAGGTAAAGCAGGGGTTGAAGGCTTTCCAGGGAGAGAAGAGCCCACAATTCAGGACGTGGTGGCCATGACCCAATGCAAGGAAGGGAAAGGCGTGGACGCAATAGTTTTTATTTTGGTATACTGGCAAGGCCATGCTGATGTTGGAGTTCGGTGAGTGGTTTACACCAGTAAAGCAAGTAAAACTGGCAGTGCAACTCACATCATGCAGAGTGAAGAAATGGAGTCAGGGGTTGTGTACCAACTGAGGGCTATGGTGACAACATGCTTCACAGCTGAATAATAATGGAAACACCCTTGCTTCAGTCAAAAGACAAACTTTTGATCATCTTCAATAATGTGACATTATTGTAAAGTGACATTACGACATCTGTGATGGCTTGTCTGAGGGCTGAGACTAAACAGTGTGAGACTCACATGGCCCTTGGGGCTAGCGAGAAAAGGCGCACACGTATGCACTCAGAGGTGACTAGCGATATGACATTGTTTCGTGTGAGCTGGAATCAGCTGATTACAGCACTTATGATTTTAGTGACCCTTCATTTTTCACAAACCAATGCAGCTAAGAGCAAGGGCCCCAACTCTGGAATCTGTAGACCTGGTTTCCCACCCTAGTTCTTGCACTTGTTAGTTGTCTAACTCAGTGGTTGGCAAACTCATTAGTCAACAGAGCCAAATATCAACAATACAATAATTGAAATTTCTTTTCAGAGCCAAATTTTTAAAACTTAAACTTCCTTCTAACACCACTTCTTCAAAATAGACTAGCCCAGGCCGTGGTATTTTGTGGAAGAGCCACACTCAAGGGGCCAAAGAGCTGCATGTGGCTCTCGAGCTGCAGTTTACCAACCACTGGTCGACTCAAGAAAAATTTTTTATTGTTTCTGGGCCTCAGTTTTCTCATCTGCAAAATGGGGATAGCATCATCTGTCTCCGCTAGTTGCTGTGCAGTTAGTTGGACAGGTACTCAATCATCATAGTTATTATCATTAACTATATCACTCTAAGTAGCTAATCTTTGTGAACCTCAGGAAAATAAAACAATAAAAAATTTAAAACTTTCACACCATGAGGCTTCTGATCATGAATTTGCCATTAATCAACCTCTGCTACCAATAGAGTTGCCTGATTAAACAGGACACCCAGTTAAAGTTGAATACCAGATGAACAACAGAAAATTTTTTTTTCGTATAAGTATATCCCATGCAATATTATACTAAAGATATTGTTGTTCATCCAAAATTCAACTTTAACTTGTCATCCTGTTTTGTTTTGTTTTTTACTTTCTAAATCTGGCAAATTAACTACAAACAGTAAAGACCTGAGTATATTTAAGTCCTACTGAGAGAACATGAAGGAATTGTTACTTAAGAAGGTTTTTACAAATTATTAATAATTGAGGGCCCTGGCCATGTAGTTCAGTTGGTTAGAGCATTGTTCCGATACCAAGGTTGTGGGTTCGGTCCCTGGTCAGGGCACATACAAGAATCAACTGATGAGTGCATGAATAAGTAGAACAACAAATTCATCTCTCTCTCTCTCTCTCTCTCTCTCTCTCTCTCTCTCTCCTCTCTCTCTCTCCCTCTCTCTCCCCCTCTCTCTCCCTCTAAAAATCAACACATTGAAAATGAGTAAATGTTATTAAAAATTTAAATATCCAGATAAATTTATCACTAGAAGAGGAAAAAACGACAGTCATTTTTCCATTGAACAGTTAGGAAGTGGCCTTCTGTTTTTATTTATTTATTTTATTTATTTTTTAAATACATTTTATTGATTTTTTTTTTTTTCTTTACAGAGAGGAAGGGAGAGGGATAGAGAGTTAGGAACATCGATCAGCTGCTTCCTGCACACTTCCTACTGGGTATGTTTCCACAACCAAGGTACATGCTCTTGGCTGGAATCGAACCTGGGACCCCTGAGTCCAAAGGCCAATGCTCTATCCACTGAGCCAAACTGGTTAGGGTGGCCTTTTGTTTTTAATATTCTCTCACCCACACCATGGTAGAGCTGCTTCTGGGTTCCTGTAACCAGTTCTGAAGGACTACTCCGAGGCCTGAAAGGAGTTTTGTTTTGCCTTTCCTCTTTCTCCAGCGCAGGGCTCCATGGAAACCTGGTTATGCAGATAGACCTGTGGAGCTGATAATATGCTGACAAATAAGACACCCAGACTTAGATGCTTTGTCAAAAGGAATGGCCCTTTCCAGTACGGGGGCAATATGTAGGTAAGAGAAGGTGCATGGCCAGGAAACCTGTATGTCAGTGGAGTATTTATGTTTGGTTCAATGTGAAGTCAATGCTATTATGAACATGTCTACCACATTTTGCATTTGCGTAATTGACAGATGATATTCCTTTGTTATTTTGTGCCATCTTAATAGGGGGACAGGATGGGGCCTATCACAGTACCATGAAATTCAAAGAGTTGCATGGACAATAAAGTTAACACCAGAAACATGAGTTTTGAACCCTTAATTCCATGAGAAGCTCCCTATGTATGGAGAAGGTTAATAAGGATTTCTGATTTCACTTTGTCAACAAAAGACACCATACTAAAGTTTGCTTTCACACATATTTACTTGGCTTTGTGGTAACATGGTTGATAAGATACAAGCTTACATATAAATTCTCAGATGAAAAAGAAAAAATGATTTCAGAAATAACTTAAAATGAGAGCTTTATTTCAGTTTAAAAGTATGAAAAAGTTTTAATGTTGCAGTTTTTGCCTCTATTATTATTCCCTCAATCATCACTGATACAGACATGTTCTCAAGTTTTAAATTTTATGATATCCCAATATTTATGCTGATGCCATAAATCTCTTTAACCACTTCTAAGTACATTTGAAGACCTGGTTGGTTTCGAAAACTCTTTGTAGATGTCATGAACCTATCAAAGTCACTGTTTTTGTGTTAACTTAGAGTTTAAAACAATGTAACAACAAAAAAAAGTTGTGGAAGCCGAAAGGAACACTAGAACAACGCATTCTCCTTTGAAGGGCGGAGAAAAATCATGGGGAATGCAGGCCCACTGATTTCTAGAGAGCTCCAGCTATCAGAGTGACTTTGCTGGGAGCAGCCGCTTACTGGTCCTGGCCATTACCTGTCAATCGGTCAAACCCACAAACAAAAACACCCCAAGCTTTAGCACAAATGGCACGTGACAAATGCAGATGTGCCTCCCCAACGAACCCTTTGCTTTTTAAACACCTGCAAGAATTCCAAAACAACTGGCATGCCTTCCACTCTGCCACAGCCCCTCTCCTCCTGACCCTGAGCTCCAAGAGGAGAAGGGGAAAATGCCTAGACTGTCCAGTGTGCCAATCCCGTTGGGCAGGGCAGTAGGGGGCTGAGGAGGAACCAGTACAGTGTTGGTATCACAATGCCACGCACCTGCTTTGGATGTAAAAAGAAAGAGTTTATTACAGAAATTGCAGCATTTTTTTCATCATGTTAAATAGTCCTGAGAAATTCAAGTGTTTCCCTTTTATTAGGTTTACCCAACCTGACTTAAAAGGGCTTATTGAAATTCCCCCCAACGCAGGTATACTGTCTTCTTTTCATGATTAAATTGTCTTCCACGTTTGCATTTAGGCAGATGAATGATCTGCAGTACTAGTTGCAAAGTAGTGTTTCTTACATACCTAATAGCCAAACAATGAGATTTCGTTTCTACTTTTAATTTTAAAAAAGACAAGCATTCCCCCCCCCCAAATACATTTCTATTCGATGAACACTTTTATGGCTAGAAAATATACTACAAAAGAGACACCCTTCATTTCTAGGGAACATCCTCACCGTGCGACTGTTAGCTGGTATCTTTTGAAGTGCCGTCCTTATAAAACCAGTACTATACAACAGTGGCTAGCATAAGTTATTTTAAGGTTCACGTTGGTAGAGGAAAATGGCATTTCCCCCCAGCAGTTTTGTTTGCCAGCCATTTGGTAGTATTTTTCACCTCTTCCTGAATAGCAAGCTGTTATAATATGTATATACATAGTTACCAATTAGAATCTCTTGGGTTGGTAGTCAAACTATAAATATAGATAGGCCACCACTATGTTATCAGAAAGAATGTCAGCAAGAGCAGGCTGCCCAGTAGCAAATTACAAAGTTTTGGCTCCCAAGAATGAGATGCCTTGTTTGCTCTCGCACACTGCAGCTGCCTCCAAGCCCCCCCCCCCCCTCCCCGTTTTTTGGTGGTTTATTACACACAAGCTACTAATGAATGGAAGCCGCTGTTTTACAGTACACCACACTTACAGGACTTATCTCTAGGCCTACCACGGATTTGACTGATCAACAGCGGGCCCCGCCATCATAATTCTTCCTAGAAACAGGAGCATAAAAAGGGGTTTGTTGGAGGTTGGCTGGGTCTGCAGAGAATCCTGCCCGAGGGGCTTGCCGATGCCATCACTAGCTGTTATGGTCTTTGGCCTAATAAGGTACAGAAACAAAGATTGTTCACCGATTCAAGAAGACGAAAGCACCCGAATGATGGAAAGTAGAGGCAGCAGGGCACACATCCAAGTGGGATTAAGGCCACAAGTGCAACTTTATAGGGCTGTCTGGGTGGCAGAATAAAGATCTGCAGCTGAAAATCCAGCTTAAACATAATTTATTTTATGTCGTTCATAGTTAGAGGCGGCTGTCATTAGGAGTTAAATTGTTGCGCTATGTCCCACCAATTTTGGTAAGTATTTTTGTAAGCTTCTTAGATGTAACCATAACTCAGAAACAGAGGCAGAAGGTAACCAAATCTCTGATAAGCAAACTGACTCAGGTGCTATCTAAGAAATACTTCTGGAAAAGGCCATGCTGCTTCCTTTTATTTTTCCATCCTTTGCTTTCAAGTT
Organism: Antrozous pallidus; assembly: GCA_027563665.1. Taxonomy (NCBI): domain Eukaryota; kingdom Metazoa; phylum Chordata; class Mammalia; order Chiroptera; family Vespertilionidae; genus Antrozous; species Antrozous pallidus. The sequence goes on along the minus strand of CM050514.1, from coordinate 41,974,007 downwards.
ACACTATGTCTTGAACGTTTCTAAATCTTAGTATTTCTCTCATGGCAGTAAAATTTTACAGTTTGTGCCCTGGCTGTCAGTTGATTGGAGCATCATCTGGATCAGTGGTTCTCAACCTTTGTAATGCTGTGACTCTTTCTTAGGTTGAGAAACACTGCTGTAGAGCCTAAGACCATCAGAAAACACAGATATTTACATTAGAATTCATAACAATAGCAAAATTACAGTTGTGAAGTAGCAACAAAAATAATTTTATGGTTGGGGGTCACCACAACATGAGGAACTATATTAAAGGGTTGTGGCATTAGAAAGGTTGAGAACCACTGACTAGGGTTACAAGTTCAATCCCCAGTCAGAGCATATATAGGAATCAACCAATGGGTACATGAGTGGGTGCGACCACAAATTGCTTTCTCTCTCTCTCTCTCTCTCTCTCTCTCTCTCTCTCTCTCTCTGTCATTAATCAATCAATCAATAACATTTTTAAAATGTTACAATTTGCATCACTTATGCTTTTTTAAGCATTCAGATAAACATCAACAAACTGAATATGCTCATTTCCCAACAAAACAAATACACTAACTCCATTTAATGTAAGAGGACGTTTCAGCTTGGAGAAGCCATTTGCCCCAGTCCTAAAGTCACTAAATAATCTAGCTGACAATAAAATTCTTTCCCAATTTTGGCAGCATAGCAAGACAACCACAACAACAAATACATTACAATATTAAACTTTCCCCCTCTGTTCTTGGATCCCAAATTATGCTGGAATTAGAAACATGGGTTATTGAACAGCTCTTTCCACAATGAGTCCTGCACATTTTGAAGCCATTGTACAGTAGTCTCTCATCTGAAAGCGAGAGGACTCTACTTGCCTGAAGCTTCACTGTATATAAAAGAATTATATGCCCTGAGATACAATAACTTAAAGTCAGTTCAATTGACTTTTATATATATTTGTAGTTTGTGAAATTTTTATTATCTTAATACTACTTAATAGAATGTGGCAGGGTTAGAGAGTGTGGGTACAGGAGAGCATAAATGTCAGTCTTAACAGAGCCAGATCAGAGTTAATCAAGGGTGTACCATCTGGGAAGATCAAAAGTCATACGTGGCAGTTTCTCAAGTAATATTCTCCTACATAGCCAAATAGAAAGTCATCCTTCCTATTCCTCCTTCGACCACCATATGTTATGTGTCCTGATTTCAAACCATTTAAGCACTTAAGATTGGTGTCATGATTTTAATATTCTCTTTAATACCTAGGACAATGCCAGAGTTACTATTTTATTTCATCTTTTAGCATTTTTTTTTGTATCTCTTTACCTATGTCCCCTTTGGATGCACATAAACATGTAGTTGCCAAATGCTTATTTCTGAAAGCAGAAAAGTCTTGTCATGGACATATGACATAAGGACTGCTGTATTTGTAAAGCAATTCTACATCAGTGGGAAAATTTGAGGTAAGACAGTGTTAAACTAGTTCTCTGAACTGCTACTGATTAGCTAGATGAACATGTGCGAGTCAGGAAACTCCTCTGAGCTTCATTTTGATCATCCTATCTAATAAAAGAGTAATATGCAAATTGACCACCACTCCAACACACAAGATGGCTGCCCCCATGTGGTCAAAGATCCTGTCCCCATGTGGACACAAGATGGCCACCACAAGATGGCCAGCATGGGAGGGCAGGTAGGAGGGACCAGGCCTACAAGGGAGGGCAGTTGGGGGCAATCAAAACTGCAGGGGAGGGCAGTTAGGGGTGACCAGGTTGGCAGAGGAGGGAAGGTGGGTGTGACTGGGCCTGCAGGGAAGAGCAGTAGGGGGGATCCAGGCCTGCAAGGGAGAGCAGTTGGGGGCAAACAGGCTGGCAGGAGAGCAATTAGGCATCAATCAGGCTGGTAGGGGAGTGGTTAGGGGGATGATCAGGCTGGCAGGCAGAAGCGGTTACGGGCAATCAGGAAGGCAGGCAGATGAGCAGTTGGGAGCCAGCAGTCCTGGATTGTGAGAGGGATATTTGACTGCCCATTTAGGCCCGATCCCACTTGAATTGGGCCTAAATGAGCAGTTTGACATCCCCTGAGGGGTCCCAGATTGAAGAGGGTGCAGGCTGTGCTGAGAGACACATCCCCCATGCACAAATTTCATGCACCGGGCCTCTAGTTTATAAAATGGGTATATATTACATGCCTGTCCCTTCTGCAAGCCTTGTTTTATATTCAAGAATAAGATATTGGTGTTTGCTTTGAAGCAGAAACACTTGGAAACAACCTAAATGACCAACAGTAGACTGATTAAAGACATTTAGACTCAACTTTACTGTGGGATATGATGCGGCAGTTGCAGCATGAAATAGACCTATCTTTGTTATAGGTATGTTTCCCAGACATATTATGAAGTAAGGAAATACATACAATAAAACCTCATTTATTTAAAAAAAGTATAAATGTGTAGGCATAAGAAAAGTAGCTAACCCTTATAAAATGCATACTCTGTGCCAAGCACTACTCTAAGCAGTTCACATACAGACTCACTTAATCTTTACAATAATCTAATGAGATAATACGGTGTCATTCCCACTTTTATAAATGAGAAAACTGAGAACATACATGTGGTAAGTAGTAGAGATTGGGACTCAAACTCTGACTATCTAGATTCAGAGTCTATGTTAGTTTTTTTTTTTTTTTTAATGTACTTGTATTGATTTCAGAGAGGGAAGGGAGAGGGAGAAAGAGATAGAAACATCAAAGATGAGAGAGAATTATTGTTCCACAGCCTTCTGCACACCCCACACTGGGGACTGAGCCTGCAGCCCAGACATGTGCCCTGACCAGAAATTGAACTATGACCTCTGGTTCATAGGTCAATGCTCAACCACTGGGCCACACTGGCCGGGCTCAGAGTCTATGTTCTTAACTATTATATATTTTATCATTTATCTATCTATCTATCTATCTTCTATCACCTTTTTATCTATTTATCTTTCCATCCACTATGCATCTTTCTTTTTATCTGATATCTGGAAGGATACATACTTTCTCTTTTTATTCTACATATCACTTTCACTTCTGCTTCTAAAAACTTGTATTGTTTGCAGTGCCATAGTCACTGGTGCTGGGGGTATCTGATATACAGCTGCAAGAGTTATAAAGGAAAAGCTTTAAAAATTAGTTGTCCGTAAGTGGGTGTTGAAAGCAATGTCAATAATTTACTTTGGGTGGAGCCTTAAATATGAATATTGTTCTTATCTTTGAGAGCAGAAGGCATGACATCTTTTCCTTTTCCTTTTAACACCTTTCTCTTTCAATAACGCCTACAATATCTCCATGAGCACTCAAAAGTTTTATTTATTTACTGAAAAGAACCTATAATTGAAAGACTTCTATTAGGTCAGGGCTACAGTTTGAGACTATGTAATAGAACAAACTGAAATTAAAGATATTGTTCCAGACAGCTAGCTAGTGCTTTAACCAGCCACTGATAAGAATGAGTGTTTCTTTTACCCTTGCAGACATTCCCATCCATCCACATTATTTGCTCATATTTCACTCTAATTTGGTGTTCAATACATTTCAACCCATTTCCCATGTAAAATAGTCCGTGAGCCTGGATTTCTGAGCTTTAGAGCTAGGATTTAGTTTCCACTTGACTTAAGGTTTCATATTAGAAAGATTGACATTCAGAACAAATACTACCGTTAGATTCTTATGCTCTACATCACCAAAAACTTTTGTATGAGCCCTAATCAGTTTGGCTCACTGGATAGAGCATTGGCCTGTGGACTCAAGGGTCCCATGTTCAATTCTTGTCAAGGACATATCCCTTGGTTGTGGGCACATACCCAGTAGGGAGTGTGCAGGAGGCAGCTGATCGATGTTTATAACTCTCCTTCTCCCATCTTCTCTGTAAAAAAAATCAATAAAATATATTTGAAAAAAACATTTTTGTATGAGTTTACTATTTTGATTATTACAGGATGACTCTGATGCTGCTAGAATTTACTTAGTGTGCCTTTATTCCCTGCTTATTTGTCTTTTAATATCTTTTTATATGAAATTCTGAGGGAGGAGGAACACCAAGATGGTGGCATAGGTAAACACCTATTGTTCTGCCCCACGCAACTATTTAAGAACTACAACATAACAGCAGAACAGACAGCACCCAGAATCGCCAGAAAGCTGGCTGAATGAAAACTCCACTAATAAGAGTAAAGGTGGGACGCTGAGACTCAGGAGCGGCGGGAGCGCAGCCTTTCAGACGGAAACAGGTTAGGAGCTGTCCTGGTCGTGCATGTGGGCTGGGGCTGGAGCAGCAACCCCGGCCGGATTTCTCCAACGGGGAGGGCGGAGACGTCCCACTGCACAGACTCCCCAGCGCCAGGCGAGGTCCGAGATCCGGTGTACGTGGAGATGTCCCACTGCACAGATTCCCCAGTGCCGGGCGAGGTCCGAGGGCCGGGGGACGCACCCTGGAAGCGGGGCGCAGCAGAGGCGCCTAGTCCCAAGGGTCGCGCAAACCCGCGACTTGCCCCCTGGAAACTTGTCTCCTGGTTCCGGAAACCATCTATTTTACAGCCCTGGGCTAGACTTTTGGTGTGCAGGCACATTTGGGGAAAGGCAGAGTTGTCTGGCAAGGGGAAGAGACTAGCGGCTTTCTCTTGGAGTTGTCTGCTGCCATCCCTATCCAACAGAGACCTGCACGCGCGATTGCCGCATAGGACACAGCTGACACTGAGGCTGCCTGCGCAGCTCAGAGACTCCGCCCATCCAACCTGAACACAGTCTCCCTTCACAGCCAATTGGCCTGGAGGTCAAACCCTCCTAGGGCTAACAACAACAAGCTGGGTTTAAATTCAAAAATACTAAATACAACCCATAAAGGATTGCAGTAAGATTACCCACCTCAGGTAACTGGGGAGGCTGAGCCACTGTCCCTTTGAGGATATCTACCACATAAAGCAGCCATCATGCAGAGATATAGAAAGAAATCAGGTGTGAAAGAAATGGAGGAGAAAAGACGACAAGACAGAGTTCAAAACCACGGTTATAAGGCTTTTCAAGAGGCTCCTACAAAAGGCCGATCAACTTAATGAGAATTACCAGGAAATAAACAAGACCAACCAGGAAATGAATGAGAATTACAAGGAAATGAATGAGAACCTCAAGGAAATGATGAGACCCTCAAGGAAATGAACAAGACCTCTGAGGATACGAACCAGACCCTCACGGATAAAAAAAAAGGACCAACTAGAAATCAAGCATACACAGACTGAAATAAAAAATATTACACAAAGTCCTAAAAGCAGTCCAGAGGGCCACAAGAACCAAGTCAAAGATTTGAAATACAAAGAAGCAAAATCCACTCAGCTGGAAAAACAAGAAACAAAAGGAATTCAGATAATTGAAGATAGCGTAAGGGGCCTCTGGGACAACCTCAAGCATGCCAACATCTGAATTATTGGGGTGCCAGAAAAAGAGAGAGAACAAGGCAATGAAAACCTACTTGAAGAAATAGTGACCGAAAACTTCCCCCACCTGGTGAAAGAAACTGACTTAAAAGCCCAAGAAGTACACAGAACCCCAAAATATAGGAATCTAAAGAGGACCACACCAAGACATATCATAATTAAAATGCCAAGAGCAAAAGATAAAGAGAGAATGTTAAAAGCAGCAAGAGAAAAACAGTTGGTTACCTACAGGGGAGCACCCATATGATTGTCAGCGGATTTCTCAACAGAAACAATGCAGGCCAGATGGGAGTGGCAAGAAATATTCAAAATAATGAATAGCAAGAATCTACAACCAAGATTACTCTATCCAGCAAAGCTATCATTCAGAATTGAGGATCAGATAAAGTGCTTCGCAGATAAGAAAAAGCTAAAGGAGTTCATCACCCCCAAACCAGTATTATATGAAATGCTGAAAGATATTCTTTAAGAAGAGGAAGAAGAAAAAGGTAAAAATATAAATTATGAACAACAAATACACATCTATCAACAAATGAACATAAAAATCAAGTGAATTGATAGGCTGATGAACAAGATAAACTGGTGAATATAACAGAAACATGGACATAGAGAGGGAATGGACTGACAATTCTTGGGGAGAAAAGGTTGTGGGAAGTACAGCAAGAGATTGGACAAAAATCTTGCAACAATGGGAGAGGACATTGGGGAGGGGAGGTGAGGGTGGAGGGTGGGATAGGTACAGGGTGGAGGGGAGATATAGGGGGATAAAAAAGGGGAAACAATGTAATTAATAAACTGAACAATAAAGAAAAAAAGAATAAAAAAAAGAAAAAAGAAATTCTGAGGTTGTTCATACAATTGACTGATAATTTCTGATTTCAGAATATCTCTGTGGGCTTTTAAATATATTTCTAGATTTTCATTCATTTGTATAAGCACAAATGTAGAATGTCTGAATGGCAGAATTTAAAATTGACATTTTCCATTCACTTCAAAGTGCATTTTAAAAATGCAGTCATTATTTGTAACTCTATAATGAAACTCTGGAGCAAGTGACACATAAGAAGTGACTCATGAATAAAAAGAAGAAAAAATAAGAAAAAGTGACCCATGAATTATCTTTGAAAAAGAATGACTAATTTTCAATAAGAGTCTTCATTTTAATATTTGAAATGTTATTTAATAAATATGAGAAATAGATATGATGATGAAGATACTGAGAAACACAGAGGTACCTAGATCCAAGAATAATCTAGTGTGAGAAATAGTACATTTCTCACACTTTTCTCTTTATTGAATTTTAACTGTCTTTAAAAGAAGTATTTTTATTACTAGCAAAATATTCTCATGGTACTTATGATGACAGTAATTACTGAATGAATAAAATTATTGGATTACCTATTAAAATAGACAAGGTTAGCCCTCATTTTGTGTTATTCTAGAAACTTTCTTTTAAATCTATTAAATAATTTTCAATGGTACACTATACAATCTCACTTCTCTACCTTTTGCTTCCACCTGGAATATGGTCCCCTATGTGTCTATCAGAGTCTACCATTCTTCAAATCTTATTTTCTCCAACAAGCTTCTCCAGGCTATTCCATATTTTCCTAGCTATTTGTTCATACCTTTACCAGAGTTTATTCTGAAGAGACATTTGTGTACATGCTAATTTCTCTTTTCTGAGGACCTGGGCCCAAATCTCAAATCTTTTTGTATTTTTAATTCCAATCTCTACTTCCTCCTAAAATCTAGCAGAAAATTCCAGGATGGCAGGGATTTAGTCTTTTCATCTTTATAGAACTTGAAGGAATGCCTCATACCTACTATTGAGGTAGCCAATTATGCTCATTTGACAATTGTCAACAATACTCAACACAAATAGCACAACTCTTGGTTTCTCTAGTATATTAAGTCCTGTAATCATGAAATGTATCTATCAGCATTCAAATATACCTGATATATTCACAAGATAGAGGGACAGAGAAAAATCTAGTATTGTAGAAACTAATATCCAAATAGTTGACTCAGTTTTTCACCATACATTGTAATTTCCTAAAAAGACATGGATACATACTTTTTCTTTCAAAAGAATACAAAATATTTATGCATAGTTAATTTACTTAAAAAGTTCATTAAGAAAAATTCTTGTGCTATTTAAAATTCTATTTTGCCAAATTTATATTAATCTTTCCCCACTGATAATAGCTTCAGGAGAGATAGAGAAAACATCTTTGTGGGGGGGGGGTTTCTTTGTTTGTTTTTGTTTTTTTAAGGGATAACTCTTTTAAAAAATTTATTTCAGAGAGGAAGGGAAAGGGAGAGAGAGATAGAAACATTAATGATGAGAATCATTAACCGGCTACTTCCTACATGCCCCACACTGGAGATTAAGCCTGCAACCCAGGCATGTGCCCTTGACTAGAATTGAACCTGGGACCCTTCAATCCATAGGCCAATGCTCTACCCACTAAGCCAAACCAGGTAGAGCAAGAAAACATCTTTGATATGACAATACATTGGGCAGGTGTGACTCAAAAGAAAAATGAAGAATCTCAGTGATTATTATCCTTTTCAGTGCTAACATGATGCTTCCATGTACTTACATACAAGTTATATGTAGCAACTGACAACATTTCTTTTTGGATTTCTGAAATAATTTCTCTCCTTCTTCCTGCTCTTCCTCCTCTCCTTTTTCTTCTTTCACAACATCAGAAGTTTGCATGAAAAATAACTTATAGTTTAGATGACTTATAAAGACTATGAAGACAACAAAAAGGAAATTGCCAGAATTTATTACATTAAAAGTTGAGCCCCGAAAACCATAAAAACATTAGAGGAATCCACAGGCAACAAAATCTCAGACCTATGTCAAAGCAATTTCTTCATTGATACAGCTCCTAGAGCAGTGGTTGGCAAACGGTGGGTCGCGAGCCACATGCGGCTCTTTGGCCCCTTGAGTGTGGCTCTTCCACAAAATACCACGGCCTGGGTGAGTCTATTTTGAAGAAGTAGCATTAGAAGAAGTTTAAGTTTAAAAAATTTGGCTCTCAAAAGAAATTTCAATCGTTGTACTGTTGATATTTGGCTCTGTTGACTAATGAGTTTGCCAACCACTGCCCTAGAGCAATAGAAACTAAAGTGAAAATAAACAAATGGAACAACATCAAAATAAAAAGCTTCTATACAGCAAAAGAAACCATTAACAAAACAAGAAAGCCCACTGCATGGGAGAATGTTATCTCTGCCAATGTTATCTCTGATAAGGGTTTAATCTCCAACATTTACAGGGAACTCATACAACTTAACAAAAGGAAGATAAACAACCCAATTAAAAAAAAAAATGGGCAAAGGGCCCTAACCGGTTTGGATCAGTGGATAGTGTCCACCTGGGGACTAAAGGGTCCCAGGTTTGATTCCAGTCAAGGGCATGCGCCTTGGTTGAGGGCTCCTCCCCAGTGGGAGTTTTGCAAGAGGCAGCTGACCGATGTTTCTCTCTCGTTGATGTTCCTAACTCTCTATCCCTCTTCTTTCCTCTCTGTAAAAATCAATAAAATACGTATTTTTTAAATGGGCAATGGATCTAAATAGACACTTTCCAAAAGAGGATAAAAGGAAGGCCAAGAGACTTATGAAAACATGTTCAGCCATTCATCATCCGAGAGACGCAAATCAAAACGATGAGGTACCATCTCACACCTGTCAGAATGGCTATCATTAACAAATCAACAAATGACAAGGGCTGGCAAGGATGCAAAGACAAAGGAACCCTTGTGCACTGCTGGTGGGAATGGAGACTAGTGCAGCCACTGTGGAGAACAGTATGAAGTTTCCTCAAAAAACTAAAAATGGAACTCCCATTTGACCCACTTCTAGGAATATGTCCCAAGAAACTAGAAACACAAATCAGAAAAGATATATACACCCCTATGTTCATAACAGCACAATTTATAATAGCTAAGATTTGGAAACAGCCTAAATGCTCATTAGCAGATGAGTGGATTAAAAAACTGTGGTACATCTACACAATGGAATACTACACTGCTGTAAAAAGGAAGGAACTCTTACCATTTGCAACAGCATGGATGGACCTTGAGAGCATTATACTAAGCGAAATAAGTCAGTCAGAGAAAGATAAATATCATATGATCTCACTCATTTGTGGGATATAATGATAAACATAAACTGGTAAACAAAAACAGATCCAGAGACAAAGCATCAATCAGACTGTCTAACCTCAGAGGGAAGGCAGGGGAGGGTGGGGGTAAAGGGGAGAGATCAACCAAAGGACTTGTATGCATACATATAAGCCTAACCAATGGACACAGACACCAGGGTGATGAGGGCATAAGTGGGGGGTTAGGGAGCAATGGGAGGATAAGGACACATGTGTAATACCTTAATCAATAAAGAAAATAAAAAAAATTTAAAGGTGATTCCCCGAGAGTATAAGGGAGATAAATTATGATGGAAAAAAAGTAAAAGAAAATAAATTTTTAAATTAAAAAAAAAAGTTGATGCCTCAGGATTGGATTTTCGTTGTTGAGAAGTTTTGATATTATACTTGAGGGTTCTCTGATTTGTTTTAAGTTTAACTGAAGCGAGTGTTTTGTTGTGCAGCATATCAGTTTAGCATAATATATTGCATAGATAAATTCTTTTACTCAAGATGTTCTACATTAAAAAAAACTACTTAAAATCTCAGGAGGAAAGGGAAGGAAAAAAGAGGGCAGGAAGAGAGAAAGAAAGGGAGGAAAGTAAAGAAAAGAAGAATGAAATAAAGGGAGGAAAGATGGAACATTTGGCAGCTACTAAAATGTACATGGCCCTGGATGGTATGTCACAGTTGTTTGAGCGTTGTCTTGTGCATTGAAGGGTTGCTGGTTCAATTCCTGATTGGGGCCCATGCCCAGGTTATGAGGTCAGGGGCATGAAAGAGGCAGCTAAGTGATGTTTTACTTCCACATCCATGTTTCTCTCTCTCTCCCTCTCTCTCTCTAGAAATCAATTAAAAAATCTTAAACAACAACAACAAAACCCACAAAAGACAACAACACATGAACAAAATGAATGAGGTTAGTAGTATAAAGCGAAATTCAGAGCATCTAAACAAACATATCAATGTTAATATAAGTCCTTGTTTTTGCATTTCTTAATTTATGTTTAATTAATTTGAGAGAGAGAGAGGAAGAGATTTGTTGTTCCACTTATTTATGCATTTGTTGGTTGCTTCTTGTATTTGCCCTGACTGGAGAGCAAAAACCACAACCTCAGCAGATCTGGATGATACTACGCTACCCAGCCAAGGCTCTGAATTTCTTAATTTGCAAATTAATAGAGAAGATGCTAGAAGTTTGAATTTGGGGCTTGATCATTCACCTCCAAATCAAAACCAAGAATCTCAGTCTAATGTGATATTGTAATTAAAAAACTTTAGCACAAAAAATTGTTAAAATATACAACCTCACAAATGCAACTTCCAACCAGAAATTGACTTTCCTTTTCTAGGCTCTTTCATTTTTTTTCTAATCCTAAAAAGCTTCACCAGATTTGTCTGGCTGCCAGCATAATTCAGGAGCAAAAGCCTTAATTTTAGTATATATAAAATAACTAGTTTCATTGTATACAATTTAAGAAATTAAAAGCTTAGAATTTCCGCATTAACATCCACACTACCTACATTACATAATTAGAACAACATAATTAAAAACCTAAGAGAATCACATGGTGTTATCTTTTTATGTTTCTTGATTTCTGTATGTTTACATAGATTACATCAATATCACGTTAACTAAACCTTTTTAGAGTATTTTGAAAACTTTATTTTAACATGGAGAGTACAAACCCAAGAGACAAAAAAGTAGTTTCATATAATTTTGTTTATCCAAATTTATAAAGATGTTAAAAGATTCCAGCCTAAAAACTAGTAGGGCAGGGGCTGGGAAGTGAGAAAGTTGGGAAGAGAACAAACTTTCAGCTATTATATGAGTAAGATCTGAGGATCTAAGTTAAAACATGGTGACTATGGTTGATAACACTGTGTTCAATCATTGAAATTTGTTGAGACTAGAACTTAAATATTCATATACCCACACACACACAAACACAAACACACACACACACACACACACACACACACACAAATATGGAAGTGATAGATGGGTTAATTATCTCCAAGAGAGAAGTGCTTTCACTATGTATGAGTGTTAAATCCAAATGATGCACTTAAAATAACTTGTTTTAAGTATCTTATTATTTTATTTGCCAATTATACCTCAATATAGCTGCGGAGGGGGGGAAACACTAAAAAAAGGGAAATTTTTTACACTCTATAACAATCAATTGCATATTCTCAAATAATTACTTAACTTGCAGAACCTTCTTCTAAAGACTTACTTATTGTTATATTTTATTTTGAAACATATAATTTAGAGTTTTCATGTACATTAAAAAATTCCAAGTATTTAGTTAATGTATATATGGTTGTCCATATTTGACTTTTAGAAATTAATATATTCAACTATGAAAGACTATTGAAATATATGTATATACACAAGGAAAAACAATAGTTGACAAAATTCACTTTTAAGTGAATAGATTTTTTTTTCAGTTGTGTCTTTTAACTTTTTGTCTGCGAAATATAAAGACTTTTGCTTTTAAATACAAAATTATTCATTTTCAGGGATGTAATACACAAAAAATAACTATAAAGACTATTGTTATAGGTTAAACACTTGAAATAGAAACTTTTTAAAATCTAAGTTGGTGTTCCAGTTCTTCCATTTATCACCCAGATCACAGTATGCAAATAACTCAGCTTTTTCATTGGCAAAATGGGATGAATGATATTTATTTTTATAACATTATTCTATGGATCCAACAAAATTATGAGCTGAGAAGTGCTTTGCAAGCTATAGGGTAGTGAACAAATTTAGGATTAAAACAATAATAATTTTATCTAATTGAGAAATTATGATCATATAAGATATCATTCCTAAGCATGAGGCTGACGTCTAAGCACAGGTTCCACTTTGCGACCATCCATTTAACCTCTGGGAAGTGGAGTGTCATTCCGGCCCCCTCTCTGACAGGTTAACAATGTGAAAGGAAACAATCTACTGTTAGAGCCGTGCTGTATGAGGTGGACAGTGTAATCACCAGGACAATCCTTAGCACAAAGACACTGGAAACTTGAGTGTGAAGAGGGGAAATATCAAAGGTACTCTTTATCAAGAATAAAACTTTGAAATCCATCTGTTTAAGATTAATCACTATTCTTTTAGTTAAGCTGTTGTCATCTCTAACTTTCCCTGAGTAGAAAATAATCTACACTTCCAACTCAGTTATTCATGGTCCAATTTGTCCTCAGAATACTATAATAGGCTTTGTGAAGATAAGTTTTATAATAGGGATTTAACATAGTGAGAAGCCAAGACACAGAGAGAGGCCTTCAAACACGAAGAGTATATATACTTATATGAACAGCTTGGTTACCCCCTCCCCCTCCCCCACCCACCTGCTTCTACTCCCTCTTGTCCCCTCTTCCAAAAGGACACTCACCCTACTTAAAATCTTTTACAACATATTCTGATAAAATGTCATCTCAACAACTTCATAGTACAGTTGGCTGAGCTATTACATTGTTGCTTCGGAGCCATTTTCGACAATTCTGGGAAGGGGGAAACTTTGAATAAAGTACCACTGGAGGAAGGATGCTGTGCAGGGTTTTAAGAAAGTGAAACATTCAAAATCTTCCCTCTTGGTAGTTCAGTCTTGCTTGATGACCACATTTATGTACAGAGTTCACAGGTTAGAACTCTCAAAGTGAACTCTCTGGAGAAAATAAAACATTCAGAGTGGCATCCTGGGAAAAAAAAGAAAGGAGGAAAGAAGGAAGGAAAAAAGAGTCACTGGTGATTTATCTACATTAATTTTATTTTCCAAGTTAATTCAGAGTCTTTTAATTTCCTGTTTTCTCCTCTTTAGCTCTATACAAGGTCTAACTTTCTACATTTATAATTTTATCTCATTTGCATACAAAGGATTGTACATTGGTTATTTGTTTTACAAAGTAGCAAGGTACTTGGAGTGCAGCACAAGCTTATTTTTATTCTAAGCTGGGTGGTTTTTTGTTAAGGTTCCTTATTCTCCCATTTTAAACATTTCAACAGACACACAAAATTTAGTATTTAAAATACTAAAAAGTCTATTGTTTTAAAAACTAGCTTGCCTTTTCTGTACATGTCACATCCCTGTTGTACCTATTTTGTTGTTTCAGTCTACCTTATTTGCATATTTGTAACAAAGTATATAAAAAGATAAAGATGTGTGGGGTTGCTGAGTCTATTCAAAACTCTTCTTTGATTTTTTAAAATCCTACAAGTCCAATAAGAATTCTGTACCAAATATGCATTTTAAACATTTTTTTCCACAAAGAGAATTTTTCTAAAAGTGTTTTTTAATGTGCTTTTAATGATTTCTAGCACTCACACCTCCTTACTTGCTTTCCAAACTGTTTATACTGTCCCCAATAACACTCAGTGGAAAGCTGTCATTCCTGGCTAAATCCTTACTTAGGGTGAATGCTATGCCTCCGTGAGACAGGGTCAGGGGGTCAAAATCGATTTTGGAGGCCACCTGGAGAGCCCAGGCCATGAACTGACTCAAAAAATTTATATCAGAGCCGGAATAGCGCACCTCCCAGGGTCAGAGCTGGGCTGACACTCCAACCGCAGGCTGGGGCATGTTAGACCAAGCGCAGAGAGGCCAGAGTTGTTGACCCTGTTAGCTGACCTCTTCAGACTTCAGGAGAATTTTTTTGGCAGTTACCACGGTGACTGGGTACTCTAAAAGCTTATCCTTCTTACTGAAAGAAGGAAAAAAAATTAGGGGAAAAATATGTAAAACCCACCTTGCAGAGATGCCTATTAAAAAAAATTTAACAGAGCTCTAAATTGTCTGTCTTTAATATTAATAATTTCCACTTTTATTCTAAAGAAACTAGAATTGGTAAAGTGCACCAAATAGCAAAATTTCACATTTGCAACAAATACTGCTTTCTTTAAACCAATAACTGACAATTTGAATAATGTATTAAAATACTTTTTAAACAAAGCAATATACTTGGAAATTCTAATATCACTCTGCTGTTCTTTGAGAATAATCAGCTTTGAAATACGATCCATCATAAATGCTATAATTTGTTAGGGAAAATTCTGTAACTAAATAATCATTTTTGCATCCAACACCCTCATATTCTTTTTCCCCAAGAGAAAAGTATCCATTTTTGTTTGATGTGAAATAATAAAATTAGGTGAAAAGCAAGAGGCCATTATTATTACATATTCTAATGTATACATTAAAAACAACATGTTAAAAACATTCCATATGAAACAAAAGAACACTTTGAGGAAAAAAATACAATGGCACTTTGTTTCAGTGCAATGCACATTAAAACTAAAATAGCCATTGAAGATTCTTCCATTTTAATACCATAAGCTATGGTATTATTATAATTTAAAATTTAATTCTCTATGAGGTAAACCTATGCGCATTATAAACTTCTACTAGTTGGGTTTTGGTTACAGATTGTAATATAAGGTACTTTTAAATGGCTCCTATATATGACTTGAAAGTACATAAGAATTGTAATAATTTAGAAATGTAATATTCTTTAATCATAATGATACGTAGTTTTAAAAACACCTGTGTGCTGTACAATGACTTTTTATGAAGTGAAATTAGCCTTTGTTGATTTTCTCCTGTAAGTCTTAAAAGGACTTTCTTTAGAATTTGGGTGCTGTGTGTGTGTGTGTGGTAGGGAGAGGGAGAGGGAGAGAGGGAGAGAGAGAGGGAGAGAGGGAGAGAGAGAGAGAGGAGAGAGGGGAGAGAGAGTATATTTGCATTTTAAAAAGCAGTGGCTATATAACAAAATGATGTCTTTGGTCTAAATATCATTTCTCATCTTGACTCTAAGCCAAGAAAAAAAATGATGAATTACAGAAATGTAGTAACTGGCACTCCGAAAATGAATACTGACATTTCAGAGGAATGTTTTCACCTAGTCTTGAATGTTCATTTTGTTGTGACCTATGTTCACTGGTTTGCAAACATCCCTAAATTCCTAGAAAAGAATGGACATAAAACCAAGGACCTGTTAATTAATCTTAAAACAAAACATAATTCAGAATAAAATTTCCTTTGTCGTCTTGTGTCCAAAACAGCCGGGGAAAGGAAAGATCAGAGATAGAGGCTGAGATGATTTTGCCATGGGATCCGACTACACTTTGTTAAAACGCACATCTTTCTATTCGACAATGTGGCCCTTGCCAGTGCAAAGTGGGCAGCCAGATTGGTGAGTCACTACAACTGTGTGCTAGCTCGTTCTCCACCATGAACTCAGACTGTCCTTGCCAGCCGGAACTCCTGGCAAGGCCCGGCTGGTGGCTGGCAAAGCCCAAGGAACTCTCAAACAGGAAGTGAGGTACTCCTCAGGTTTTGAAAAGAGATGATAGAAGTCTTAAAATCAGGCAAGCCAGACCAGAATCTCCTAAAACCACAAGGCTGATCTTGAGTGAAACATTATGTCTAAGTTGGATCTGTAAAGGAAAAGAAGTTCAAGTGTAAGACAATGGTTCATTTGTCCTCAAGAACAGAAGGCCAAGTCTCTTAGCTTGGTTTCCTCCAGTCAAATTTAGGATCTCGCCCAGGCAAAGGCCAAAAAACATTTGTCAGTCTTCTGCGTAAACTTCTACGGAAAGAACCAGAAAATAAATAGGTATTTTATTCAGTAACTCATAGATCTTCTCTTATGTGGAAAATTTGCAAGTATGTTATAGAACTACAGGAGTTAGGGACGGAGAGGGCCCTAGGAGATTGCCTGGTCTTTTCTCTTCACATACGGGAAATCTGAAGCCCAGAAACATGAACTGCCTATTAATCACACGCCTTGCCTGGAACCTAGTCCCTGCCTCACATTTCTAGCCCAGTGTGTTCTCCACTACAATATGAGGCCCTCCTCACTGGGGCAAAGCAATGAAACGCCCACACTGGTAGATACATTCAAAACTTTGGAGACAGAGTTAGTTATTCTGGAACCAGGGTATAAAATGATTGTAAAACTCATTCAAGTTGCACTTCCAGGAAACAACTTCAGGTATTGCACAAGCAGAAACGCCTCCAAATCAGGCAGTGAAACAAAAAAATAACATGTGCTGCAGAAGCTTAAAAATTCTTAGGGACTTAGGTCTGATGGTAACAAGAGTGTGTTGTTGCCCCAGTAGGTAGAGCATTGGACTGTAGAACAAAGGGTCTCAGGTTCGATTCTGGTCAGGGGCATATGCCCAGGTTGTGGGCTCGGTCCCTACCTAGCAGGGGGCATGCAGAAGGCAGCTGGTCAATGATTCTTTCTCATCATTGATGTTTCTATCTCTCTCTCCCTCTCTGAAATCATTACAAGGAAAAAGAAACATTGTGTTCTTAATATTACTTCTCCATCTGACTGTTTTTATTGACTTGTTATGGCTAATAAGCACAGATTGATTTTCTTTTAATCGGTACAGAGTCTCCACTCTGCCAAGTTTGTAATTAAATACCAAGAAGCAGGGTTTGGAGTTAGTCCTTCTATGTTTCCAGTGGTATGAAAGAATCTGTCCAAATAACCCTGAGCTATAGAAGTTACCATGGCTGCCAGTCCAGAAAGAGCTTAATCTGGCCTTTCTTTAGCATTTTCCTCACTTATTTTTTGTTTTGTTTTAACTTTTATCTATTAGGATCAATAGATCCTAAAAATAAAGTAAAAGGAAAAAAAGCCTGTAGAAAAAGTGGAATTCATTGCTGATGCCTCCAAACTGCCACTTGTCAACTGCATTCAGCTGTAACATTTACTTTCTACACCATGTATTTTCAGAGCGGTCCCCAAATTGCCCTTTAGCTTGTCATGTCATTTGGGAGAAGATCATAATTTAATTCTGAGAATTTGGTTTAGGGCCCCAGAGAGGGGGAAGAAAAGGAAAGGATAAGAATCTAAAGGGAGGAGAGAAATATTAGGTATGCTGAGAGACCAATGGGTTTATAGGGAAGGAACTTGTGTTTAGGAAGATATGTGATTAAGAGGTGAAGGCAATTGTAGTCAGATAGTCCTTAACTCCCATCTAGAATTTCAAAGAAATGCTATGTTCTTCCCATAGATTCCACTGGGTATTAGTTAAGGGAGGCATTTTTGGTACTAATCACCTGCTAAAGTCTTGAAGCAGGGAATGAAAAACTACTCTGAGGCTGGGACTGAGGAATGTTTGCTTGGCAAATCTTGTCAAAGCTCCCGATGAAACTCAGCCACATACCCCACGTGGGATGTGCGTGCATTGTTCTATTTCTCAAAACACTGTAGTGGTCTCCCCTTGACCCAGAAGCAGATTTCTCTACCCAAAGGAGAAAGCTATTAAGGGAAGCTTCTAGAGAAGGGAACTTTCTGATGCACAAATGTTTTTTCTTTTTGGAATCAAGGAGGAGAGGCCAGTGAGCTGAAAGATAGACAAAGTAAGTGAGCAATGGTGAGGGGTGAGGCTAAAGAGTGAGAACTAGCCCTAGCCGGTTTGGCTCAGTGGATAGAGCATCAGCCTGCGGACTGAAGGTTCAATCTGGTCAAGGACATGTACCTTGGTGGCAGGCTCCAACCCTGGCCCTGGCTGCGGGAGGTAATCAATGGATGTATGTCTCTCACATCAATGTTTCTCTCTGTCTCTCCCCCTTCCTCCCACTTTCTCTAAAAGTCAATGGAAAAAAATATCTTCAGGTGAGGATTAACGAAACAACAACAAAAAGATCGCTTGGATCAACTATAACATGAATTATAGATAGATAGATAGATAGATAGATAGATAGATAGATAGATAGATAGATAGATGATAGATAGATAGATGATAGAACTTTTTGCCTGATTCTAAACTCTGCCCCTAGGATCAGATAGGCTGGCCTCCATTCAGGACAGAGTGGATGAGGAAAAGCTGGTTGCTTTCCTGCTTCTTCGTCTACCTTGAGACTTCCACAGAGCTTTTCCCTCAGTCCAGGTAGACACAGCACTTATCCACTACAAAGCACCCACCCAACAAGGACTCAGCCAGGGGCAACCTGACCAGTGCCTGCCTGCTGCCGAGACACCACCACTTGCAAAAAGGCTCACTCTTTGAGCACTTTTCATAGGCTCCTTAGGAAATTATAATAGACAGGAGATTTGAAATTGAATTTTAATGATTGTCAGAAGAGAGGATTGAGACACAGCAGCTGCTCCAGGGCAGCTGCCCCAGCTGCTCCCTCCCAGGAGCAGGCCAGCCTCTTGGACAGCACACCCACCAGTCCAACAGGAAGAGAAAAGAAGGAGCAAAAAGGTGAAGGTTTCAACCTTAGAGTGATGTTCCTGGCCCTGGGCATTTGAGAATCATCGATATCCACAAATATTTTTTTGAAAAAAGCAAAAATAAACAGACAAAAGAACAAAAAGCAAAACTTAAAAGTTCAGGGTCTCAGTCCCAGGTTGCTCAAATGAATTGTGAGGTCAAGAACACACATTTTGATGAGGGATGAGGCTATGGGGTGGGAGGAGGACTATGTCTCACCCATGAGGAACAGACAGCCAAGCCTAGGCAACGAGGCTGTGAAGGAACTCAAAAAGAAGGGAGAGTTTTGCTGAAGAAGGAACCAGTTTCTCCACTGAGTCCCCATGGCTTATGTGGATTGACTGTGGTTGGGTTCATGTCCCTTTTCCTTCTTCTGCCTACCTGGGCTATGTCTAAATGAGAAGCCACAGGATAATGCCAGCCTCCTAAACTCAGGTGCCCCAGAGTAAAACTTCATGAAAAGTGATTGCCAGCAACAAATTCTGGCTAACAAATTGTCAAGGATCCAGCCTTCCACATGCTGGGTGGCTTGCAGGCAATAAAGAAGCAGATGCAAGAAGGGGTGGGCAGGGCCTTCTCAGTGGTACCCCCATAAGCCACACCCTGCCCCCACAAGGGAATGTGCTCAGCGGGGGCACTGCAGGATGCCTACCAGCCTCTTTTTCTTCCTGTCACACAGACTGCACCTAGGAGCCTCTCTCTTCCCAATTCTCCAATTAACCCTTTGGGGAGTGCCTGTATATGGGCTCGAGGGCCCTTGACTTACAGCCACGGTATCCAAATTCCTTTTTGTTTGAAATCGTGGGCCCACAAGACCTTGACATATGTTGGGCATCTAGTTACTTCTGCATGCCTGTCTGTATCCTGCGACACAGGAAATTATTAGGATTTGATGTTCAAGATAAATAATAATGATTTTTTTAACTGCAGATGCTTTAGAAGGATGCATGTGTATTAAATAATTTCAGAACTTGATAAATCTGAAAAAGACCTCTCATAGTATTTGCAGGTTAGCACCTCTATAAACAGCCCTTGTCCCCTTCCCTCCCCTTCTCCCTTCCCCACATTCACAAGAGTGACCTTTGATTTGTGTTTTACATTTTGGTACTACTCTGTTTTAAGTTCAGGATTTTTTAAAGTTTATTATTTTTATTTATTTTTAATCTTTATTGTTGAAAGTATTACATGTGTCTCCTGTTTTTCCCCATTAACCCCTTTCAGCCCCCTCTCCCCAGACCCTCATCACCCTATTGTCTGTGTCCATGGGTTATACATATATACATACAAGGTCTTTGGTTGATTACCTCCCACCCAGCCATTCTCCCCTGCCTTCCGTCTGAGGTTCCGAGGTTCTGCACTCTATTCCATGCTTAGGAACGACTTTAAATACATACATTGATCTAAATATGAATGTTCTGTGTAAGATATGGTGTCTTGCATGTCTTACAAATCCAGTTACCTAATGATGAGGCTTCACATTAAATTATCAGTCACAGCCCTGCTGGGAAGTTGATTTAGCTACAAATGTTTGACTTCACTATTTAATTCACTCTTCCACTTTCTCCAACTTGAATTTAATTTCTGCATTTAAATACAACACAGCACTTGGATTAAGGGTCTTCTTGTTAAACTAGATGCTTTTCTCATTTCCCTGAACACTATAAATGAACTGCAATGTCATATAATCGATAGGAAAAACTCAGCTATCACGGATCCTAAGCAACCCTTTGCCACAGAAATAACTCGATCTGGCATTTCTGAGTTTGAAAAATGTGATGTTTGGATGACATGAGACCAGAACTATCCAGCAGGCTTCAATGTTCGCGGTCTCTATGAACCGCTGAGGACCGACCTGCTGAGGTCTGCTGAGATATTGCAAATAGGCTTCTCTCCTGGTTAGAGACCAGGTACTCCCTCCTTTTTTCCTCCCACAAACAAGTAGTGTCACAACAGTATGGGGAGCTGGAATTCAAAGCTATTTCTAAGTTCATCTAAATTTGTTAGCTCTCATAAAGTTTATGACAGAATTTCAAATTAGGCCTTTTCCTCCCCAAATCCAATAAGCAATTCAGATTTGGGTTTTGGAGTTGCAACTAAATGCCCAACGATTTCAAAACGAATCCTTTGTAGTCCGAGGCCATTCCCATCAATGCGACCAGGATTTCTACAGTATGTAAATCCTCCAGCTCAAAAGTCAGTGAATGGCATCTTATCACCAGTAACATGACCCCGTAAACCTCCAGCAAGCTGTTTCTCTGCCTCAATGTCACTGCCTCTTGTTGCACTCTCAGCCTTCTCTCTACAATCTGCCACATACAAATGCTGCCGTCTTGTACCAGAGCATGAAGAAGAAGTAATGCTTCCTTATCTGTATTCTCTCTCCCCTTTTATCTACAATACACTACTCTGTACTTTTAACTCAATGACTTGTTTCACTGAGGGCATTAAAAAAAAAAAAAAGGTAATACTGGGAAGACCTACTGTGGAATCTACCTTTTTTTTGGTAGATTAGATTATGTTAATTTATCTCAGAAGAGCCTTGCTAAAAAGCCTCATGACCTTGGCATGCTACCAATCATTTACATACCAAAGGTGAAAGGTAATCTGGTTCATTAATTTGCCCTGTCAGTGAGTCGATGTATTAAATATTAGTTACCCTTGGCCTAGCTGGACCCCTCTGTATGAAAAATAAAGGGGGTAGGTAAGACAATATCAAGCTAGGTGAGACAAATTCAGTGTATAACTTTAAGGCACAGACACTTAAAACTTGTCTCTCCTAAATCTAAAGCGGTTGGAGCTCGCATTTCCCACATCTACCATCACTGAGATCTTTGGGCTGCACTAAGAAACTCTAATTAGTTCATTTGTCATCAAGAGCCACTGCATCAAGCCAGGTATTTTGCTCCTATTCAACTCGAGAAGAAAATGAGACAACGTGGGCTATTATAAAAAGCTCGGCATTCAGTGCCGGACCTTTCAAATTGGCCTCATTTTACATCTCAGAAGCCCCCAACTCATTCAGACTATGTCTTGGCAACCTTGCTCTAGCCCCAAACAAGACTGTGAACACAGTGGAGTTTACCCATTATCATAGTTCACAGGCTTCTCCATAGCTGCAGGTTGACATGTGGAACCTGCGTCATGCAGAAGGGGTGAAAACACATCCAGGAACCAAGTCACTCATTTCCGAAGTAACTGTCCAGGGTATGCAGGAACAGCGGGAGCAGGGGAAGGGGAGGGGCAGGACCAGGCACACAATAGCCAGGCTATGACTTTGCTCTTATGTCCATCGAGGGCAGATAACTGATGAAAAGAGTTCTCTTGGATAATTTATCCATGTGTGAATTGACCTTGTTTACAATGATGGAAAATGACTAACCCCATCCCAGCCCTATACACCGAAGAGTCTTATATTTTTTAGAAATATGGTGCATTAAACGATCTCACCCTTGATTCCCAAGACATAAACCACACGAGGTCAACACCACAAATTTGAGGACTTGCCTGAATTCGTAATTTTTTTCAACTACAGTTTATATTCGGTATTATTTTGTGTTAGTTTCAGATGGATTTTCCTGAGTTCTTGATCACACAATACACTGGACATAGGAGATGTACTGGACAACTCCACCGTATGGCTATAAAACTAAAGCGATTCATTTTTCTCTATACTCGCATATAGCTGCCAGTACCCTCCTCCCACAGGATGTATTTCTCTCCCTTCGTCTCTGCAATCTAAACTTAAGAGTTCACAAACCATGAGCTAAAGGTAACTGCTAGGGTCACAGACCATGAGCAGGGGTATTTATGAGACACTTCTCTCTTTTTTCTTTCTCGCTAAGCATCCACCCCCAGGGACTAAGCAGTGCACTATGCTGCTACTCAAGTAGGTCTCAGAGAACAGGCGAGGGTGGCAGAGTGTCTTCCCCACTGTAAAGGTCTGGCTGCCAGCAGCTGCTTCTTACCCAGTTCCCCCAGCTCGCTCTCAGCTTAATTTTACAAACGTCTCTGGGTCTCCATTTATCTGTTGAAATAGCCCAGGGTGTTTGCCAGGAGTATTGTGCCACTATTGCTGGCACATTTGTCTCTCCTGTCTAATGTCTGTCATTACACAAAGCATTCTAAAAAGCTAATTTCCAACCCTGGAAATATACTCTTACTGCAGAAAGTCATTACATTAGCATAACAAGCACAAAGTTCCAAGGTGGTAATTTGGTTATAGTTCTGAAACACTTCCTGTTCCATCAGATCAATGTCGGGGCACGAGGTTGCCCCCGCTATTTAACGACCAGAATCTGGGTCCCAGGAGTCCCTGCTTGAGGGAGTTTCTGTGCGGGGTCGGGGGTGAGGAAGGCGGGTACCCACTTTTTGTCTTTGGGAAACTCAACAGGAGGTAAAAGTTTCAAGTTTCACTGGCCCAAGTTGGGACATTTCTTAATGAACCAGGGTGCCTCCATCTCTTTTTCTCCTTCCTCTTTCTTTACTCTTCTTCCCTTGACTACCAAGAAAATATGTCTTAAATGATATTCTTCCACAGGTGTCTCATTGGACGTGGGCAAATGTCAGGACACCCATCACAGGCAATATAAGCACTTTTGGGTGCTTTGGTTGGGGGTGGGGTTTGGGAAATCCGACCTCAGTCTGCCCGGTCAATGGTGGGGGTGCAGATTAGCGGCAACTCTGCAGAGGCTGGGACGGTGGTGGCAGTAAAGGTCAGTAAGGTTGAAATGTATTCAGATGTTAATTTACACCTGAAAAGATTGAATGCAGTCACCCACAAGGGTGAGGAGGGAGGGACTGGAGTTTCTCATGAATACTGGCCCCAAGTGCTTCCTTGGGAAAGATGAAAGTTGAAATGGACGGACACAGTACGTCTGAAAGTTATGGGAGCAGGAGAAAGAAAGGGATCAGGGACAGCCTGGATGAGATCATGGAATTCTCTTTCGCCACCAGTTGTAAATCTATTTCAAGTTTTCCTTTTCAGTGTAGTTTTAAGGTCTGAAGGAAAGATAGTACTTTCCTTTTTACTATTTGGAGGTTGTGTATCGAATCCAAAAATATGGATGGGGTAGGAAGGATGAAGAATTAGCCTCGTTTTTCTGCCATTGGGATCTCGGGTTTCTTGTTTTGCATAATCTTTCTGTTTAACAATCACTACCTACCTTGCTTAGTGGAATCGTAAAGTACCTCCTGCGTAACTAAGAGAAAAAAAAAACCTTCCACATTCCAACACTGCCTTTAACCTCAAATGTAGTAAAGGGTTCATTCAGCCCCAGAACCACACTGAGGCATTCATTAGGCTGATGAAGTCCATCGAAATGTATGAATTCTGCATAATCAAGTTTCTACCGCAGACTATCGTTAAGGAATACGTGAGCAGCTGGGAGAATAGAAAGTACTGTTGGAGTTAACTCATGCATGTAATTGAGTATATTTAACATAACCATTTTAATGATCAGTGATTAAAAGTGCATCTTACTTAAACGGTATATCCTCTGCAGTTTGTTCATATCAAATCAATATTCTCAAAGGGAAAAAGTAGGGATGCACATTTCTAAACAAGACCTTTCTAGAATTTGGGAGGAAAGTGGACTGGAAAGAAAAAAGTGCCTTTGTCATTCGAACAGGTACACTGGCACAAGGGAAGTTAACCACCGTTTAGGCACTGCTCAGTTCAAAGTATTTGGAATACTGCATATAACATGCGATTTTTTCCCATTCCTCAAAAACAATGTATTTTATTAAAAATTATTTCCCCCTGTCTGACAAGATTATTTCTCAAGAGAGAAGAGAGGTTTGCTCCTATCCTGGTGATTTTAAGAGCTTCTCTGAAGCACCTGGGCAGTTTACCTTTCCAATTCTTCTCCCAACCTGTTAGGCTGGCTTATCTTCGTGGCGCTCACCTCTGAAGGCAGCTCTGGGAAGGAGAGAGAGCATCACCGGGAGAAAGGGGTGTCCAGACAGGGCAGACGAGGGCCACAAACAGTAGAAGCCCTCACAGGGATATTCTCTGTTCACAGGAGCTAGGGCCCTGGACCAAAAGCCCACGCCCAGACTCTGTTCTGCTCCGTTCGCTCAGACCTGGCCGGATAAATGAAGTCATTGTGGAGCCGTGCACAAGCCAGCCCAACCCTTTCTGTTGTCGTTCCTTAGCTGTTGCACTCAAAACACACAAATCACCGATTGCTCGGGAAAGAATAGAGAGAAGTGGATCTAGAGCCACAGCCAGCAGTGTGTAAATCCCACATGTGCACATCTGTACAGTGAGGGTGTCAGAGAAGGGAGGCAGTTGGCCCACTTCCCAAAAGTTTGCCTCATGGGGCTCTTTTAATCTCCCTTCACCCTTGCCCCCACTCCTACAGAGAGACCAGTCTCGCCGCCTGCTCCAAACAGGGTTTGGGAAGGGGCACGTCTAGAATGTCTGGGACTTGTACCGCCACTTTTACAAAGCTAAGAGGTAGAAAGGAAGAGAGGCATGTAAACATATGTCGAGGCTCACTGTCTGCTTGCTGCAAACAAAACAAAAATATTTAAGGAGAAATTCATTGGAAGCCTTCCTTTCTCCCAGAGTCATGTCTGCCTTGGCTCCCAGGGACATCTCTGGGGAATCAGTCCTGTCAAGGAGCTCTCCTGCACCCAATGTATAGTCTATAAATATAGTGGAAGATTCATGTCAGGGGTAGTCAGTGCAAGAGAATCTGGAGTCTTGAAAGCATCTTTTTCTTCTGGCTATGGTGGCACTTAAATGATAATGCGGGCAATGGAGCTAGGAGATTTATATCTTTTGGAAAGTAGGGCGAGCCAGATGGTAATAGCGTCATTAACACACAAACTTGGGATGTGTAAGTGAAGCTTGAAATTGGGAAAGAGATGGGGAGAACAAAGGGGGCTGCTGTTGAAAGGCTACCCCTCTTCTGCCGGCCAAAGCTAAGAGCCTCTTGGTACTGAGGTCTGCTCCTGCCCAGAGCAGGATAATAAACGACAGCTCCCTCCCCTCCCCTGTTGTGACTTAGAAAGCACTGAGAAAACTTTTGCAATAGGCAAATGTGGCACTTATTTATGTGTAACCCTTTGTAGTCTGAAGTGGCAGAAATGGGCCTTTAATTCAACTGCACTCCCACCCTCCACCCCCTAACCTAGTGTGATAAGCTCTTGGAACTGTTGACATTTATTTTATGAAATCAAAGTGCCGCTTGTTGCATGTTTCAGACAAAAGTTCATTTTCCTCCCCTTATGTAAACACTCTAAGTAAATATTAAAGGGTGAACAACACCACCATTTTTTTTTTTCATTTTAGTGATGGAGGTTGGTGTGAAGGTGTTGTTGGGGGCGGGGGCGGGGAGTTAAACTCCAGAGTTTGACTTTAGAAAGCCTCAGTATTTAAGTTAAACTCCCACTTGACCGCACAGATATAATTCAGAGAAGGCATTAGAACAAGATCAACAATGGCATTGATAATAATAAGGCATGCCTATAACAAATACCCACGTAAACATCTATAAACAGGCAGGGCAGTTTGGAACTAAAGAAAACGAAATTAATAACTTTGCTGTCCTTTTTTATTAATGCATTGTGTAGCTATATGGCTTCTGGGAGGACAGCAAAGGTAACGGTCATTAAGTATTGAATGGCTTGAATGATGCCCGTTAGCGACAAAAAGTTGACTAGGTCTAAACTGAAATCGAACGTTTTTCTTCTTTTTTTTCCCCCCCTTAAAAAAAGAAAAATACTGGAGCTCTTTAAAAGCCCAGAGGACTTACCCTCCAGGCATTATTCGGAGAAAAACTAAGACTGGCCGTTCGTCACAGGCAATTGTAAAGGGTTTCAAAGGGCCGATCAAACGATCGGCAGAGTAATCTACATTCAAGTCCGGATGGTGGTGTTACGGCACACACCTGCGGGGTGTTTGCTGTCCGTGCCCCTCGCCGAGCTACAAATCATCATTAAAGGGAGCTGCTCAAGCCTCTTTCCAGCTTCTAGGCAAGAGTTGCTTGGGACAGTTCACTTTGATATACCTACAGCTCGCAATTGACAAGCAAGCTATTTTGGAGCCCAAACCGGAGCCCACACCCTAGTGTGCAGGGGAGGTTAGGAGGGTGGTGTGGTGTGGGTAAGAGGGAGGTCATTGTAAGTCTGTTTCTCCACTTTCCCCCAACAGAACCTCCACCACAAAACGCACAGGAAACCAGGTTAGAAGCTGCCGACACGCGTCTCTAGTTGTCTACTGAGGACTCTTCCAAAACTTCACTGTCCGCCACAACTTTTAACTGACCCAGACCACAGACACAATCTCACAACCTCAGCTTCTCGCCCCTCCGTGCACACACTCGGGCCAGCACTCTTCCTCAGGTGCAGGACTGACTGCATTTTTTTTTTTTTCTTGAACAGGACCGGGATCTAGTTGGAAACTTTCACTTTTGGTTCATTCGTTTGGGATTATATACCTCTCCTCCCACCCTCTTTGCTAGGACGACCCTGCCCCTCACTGTCCTCACCTGGAGAGAGCGGGGGGGGGGGGGGGGGGGGGACACAACCAAAAACCAAAAAACCTGATGTTGGGTAAAAAGAACCGTGGAGGTCGGACAACTGGGGGCGAGGAAGGGGTAGGCATGGCTGTTTCTGACTGCTGCCTGCCTGGGCGTCCGCGAGCCCTGAGCAAATCTTGTGTGCCCCCACTTGGGGGCGGGGGAGAAAGAACCCACTGCCGGGGATGCCAAGATCAACACTCGGGAGCGAATGTATCAATAGACCAATTTTCTGCTCCCACCGCGAGCTTTTTCATTCCCATCCAGAGCGGAGGCGTCTGCGCTGCGCAAAGACGCACGAGCGCCGCCGCGTCGGGGAAAGGAGGGCGCAGGCGGCCGGAGGCGCACATATGGAAATCGCTCATTAGGAAGGGGTGTGGTCACCGCGCTGCCCCCTCCTCCAGCCCGTCCTTTCTCCCGGCTGCCGGCGTCGCAGCCGGCTAAATATGAGATGACAAACAAACAAATACAGCCCGGGCCGGCTGCAGGGCCTCGGATCAAACACGCTCCAGATAACTCGTTTCACTCGGTGCGGCAGCCGGTCCTGCGGCGCGGGCCCGGGCGCCAGCCGGCGGCTTCCGCGTCCCCTCCACGCCGGCCCGGGTTTCCGCGGCCCTGAAAGCCGGGGCTCGCGGCGGCCTTTCGAAGGCACAGCACGTGGCTCTGACGCTCCGTCTGGTAGACGTTTTAAAACATCAGACGCGTCCTTCCACCGAGATGGTGACCCTCTAAGAGCGTCTGCGGACCTCAAAGGTCCTGTCCTCGAGGCCTCCTGGAGGGGGAGGCGGTGGTGTTCTCTTTTGGGGGGAAAACAAAAAACAACCCCAAAACCCAACCGACGAGAAAGGACCGCCCCTGAGGGCCTAGCCAGGAGACTCTTTCCCGGAGCGTGGCACCTCGAGGGCGGGCGTTGAGAATCCTAGCGGGACCCAGGGTTGAGACAGTATCAACTCTTGGGCAGCTTGGTCTCTGGTTGAGGGCTAGGAGGCTGGGAAGTCTAGAAGGCATAATTCTGTGCTGAAATACAATGGGTTGGGGGGGAGGGGCGGGTATAAGAAAAAGCAAGCAAACGCAAAATCTCCCCCACCCCCCCTTCCTGCCGCCCAGGCCTGCTGGCCTGACTGTGGAGGGCAGGGGGGCGGAAAATTGTACTTCTACGGTTTTTCTTCCCGCGCGGCCCGCTTACCCAGCACTGCTCCCAGCCCGGCGCCCCTCCCCCCGCCCCTCCAGCTGCGGGCCCCTCGGAGGGAAGCCGCCCAGTGCCCTGGTCTCCCGCTGCCTGCAGGCCACCGAGCCTCAAAGCGCGCATTGTCCAGCGGGGGCGGGGAGGCCGGCCGGCCCTTGGAGAAGAATAACACTGCGCCCAACTCCTGCTGGGGAGTTTCCCAGGGCGCTCCTTTGGTAAAATACACTTTCTCCAGGGATAGAGGTGGGGACGGGGGAGGGGACGGGAAGTCTTGAAAACCCACTGTCTTCTCTCAATTCCTCCACTCTTTTCCCCTTGTCACTTTTCAGGTTCTCAAAAAAGGGAGAGAGCGGACCGGAAAGAAGTTGGAAGGTAACCGAAAATGTGAATCTGACTCTAGAACCGTCGAGGCGATGGTTTGAAAAACACGGCTGGGCAGAGAGAGAGGGGACGCGTCCACCCCAGCGGAAGGCAGCGGCGCCGTCAGAGCGCGCGCGCGCGCGCGGGGTGAGGGGAGAGGGGCCCCGAGGGCGCGTGTGCAGGCGCAGCATTTCGCACCTCCTGTTAGTCTTGGAAGCGACGGGTGTGGGGGGGGGGTGGCAGCGATGGCTCTTTCTCCCGACAGACAGAAGTTGAATCCAATGGAGAGGTGGGCACAGGCAAAAAACAAAACCCGCTGCGGACCCCGAGCCTCCCTCTCCATGACCCGAATTCCAAATGGCGGGGATTCATTTGCAAAGGACTCCGAATCTTAGGGCTCCAGGGACAGCGGTCCCCCAGCGACAGCCAGGGCCGCGACAAGAAACCGTTAGGATGGGAGGCTTTGGGGACAAATGTCATTCGCTCAGTGGGGACCCATTCCCATCCAAGCATCGTCGTCTGCGTTGGAGGGGGTCTCTAGGTTTCCGCTGCTTCTCCCAGGCATTTGCAAAATAATGGCTCGGATGCCTTGCAGAACTGCCTGAAACCAGTAGATGCCAAGGCCCTGCGCGGGTTGAACTCGGTTTTCAAAAGCAAATGAAAACAAAAGAAGACTTTTTAAGAGCCCCAGGCCGGGGCTCTCCATGCCCACTAACCAAAGGGACCGGAGGGGCGCGTTCGTAGTGGTGGCTGTGGGAGCTGCGCTCATTTGGTGTGCGGACTCCATGCCTTAATGCTGAACCGGCAATAGAAAGGGCTGACGAGCGAGCCCTATAAACGCTCTAATTGCTGCTGGGAGATTTAGGTGGTTGCTAGGATCTGAGGACCACCACCACCACCACCGCCGCCGCCGCAGAAAGCCTCCAATCGAGTGTTTGGGCTGCGTGCGGGAGGGTGGGGGCAGGTTCCTGCGCGAGCAGTGCCCACATCTGCTGCAACTTCCCTATCGGAGCTGTTCATTTACGGGAGCCAACTTATGAAATCTCCACAATTAGATCTTCATTGTTCTTCCTCCACAACACTGTCTAGAAAGAAAAGGTCTTCCCGGTCGGGGCCAATCCAACGAAGCGTTTGACGTTATTAAATAATAAAGCGATTGTGATTTACATTGTTGCTCGGGGAAAAAAGGCCAATTATCCACTGTTATGTTGCCATAAAGATCATATTAACTCAAATTAGTAATCAAACAATATGCGAGCGTCTCGGAAAGTACAGCCGGACTGGGTGACAGCTACCACGACGTCTTCACTTTCACCGGCGAACCCACCCGCGCCCGCAGCCCGAGCGAGGGAGGCAGGCGCCGCAGCCCCGAGAGGAGGACGGGAGCGGCAAAGTGGTGATTAACGGTCTCCGGTGTTAATTATTCCCAATTAATCGCCAACAATGCAAACCTTCCCCGGGTCCCTGGAAATCCCCTGGTTTGGGATGCTCCGCGCATTCCGCCTCTCTGGGAGGGGTTTACCAGAAACTCGGAGCTCCCAGCAAGTGTACCTGGGCGCCGCAGGGCAGGGGAGGAGGTGCGCGCGGAGGTGGCGAGCGCCGGGGAGGGTCCCTGCCCGTTCCTGAGCCTGGCGTGCACCCCGAGGCGGGGCACTGGGGCGGGAAAGGCCCCCAAACATCCTTGCACCCCGAGTGAATCCCAGCCCTTCTCGACTCCAATCACTCTCTCGCCCTCTGTTATTAGGTTTATAGCTCTTTGCCCACTTAAATTTGTGCAGCCAACCAAGGAAATCTAAATAGGTTTGAGTTGCCCCTTGGGTACAGAATGGAGGCTTTAATAAGAAAGATTAATTGTGGGTGTGTACCTGTCGGAAGACCAGCTCTCAAGCAGCAGCGGGTCGAGGGGAGGGAGGCGCCTTTCGCCCGAGGCCCAGACTTTAGTAGGCGCCGCAGGCATACTCAAGGCGGGCTACCCGGCAATTCACAGTCGCAGGCAAGGGCTCCACGGATATGGTGAGATCCATCTCTTCCTATTTTATTTTTATTTTTGTTTGTTTGTTTTTGAGGTTTTAAATAACGTGCCCCTCATTCGGCCTGCACACCGAATCCCCTCGCCCTGCCAGATCCCGCACTCCAGGGCCTCCACCCCGGGGTGCAGGAGGAATCTGTGGCCGCTGCTCAGGAAGGTCACCCCATTCTCACCTCCCCCCCACACACACTCACAGGCCAAAATTTAGGCGAATGATAAAGATTTCACTCCGAAGGCTAGAAAGTTGTTATTTTTGTTGCCGTGATGAAAAATGTATCGTTACTTTGTTGTTAGTTTTTTTTTGGGGGGGGGGGGAAATAAGCAAACAGGGAGCAATTTTCCTTGGCACGAGCTCCAGCAAGTATCGGCTCAGAGGGAAGCCAACCGATGGCAGCAGGGCCGTGGAGAGCTCACCCTCGGGGGCAGCGCCGGGAGCCGTCTTTGCCCTCGGCCTTTTCCTCGCTCCTCCCCCCATTTCTACTGACAGTTCAGATCTCAGACTAAGAAGCTGCAAAGCGGGTGGTGGCGGAGAGGAGTAGGGCCAGGATGGGGAGGCGGGGTGAGGGTGGGACCTGGGGGGAGGAGGGAGAGAGGGGGAAGAATTAACTAGAATAGTTTCTCTAGTACCGTTCCCTCCTTTGAATAATTCCATGAATAACTCTGGCAACCAGGCCAGAGTTTAAACAAATGTAAAGTGAAATCTTGGGAAGGTCCGGCCCTTGCCTGGGTAGGGCTGCCAAAGTGTGGTCGCATCTTTGTCCAGTTTTAAAACAGTCCCTTCCTCTCCTAACCCTCTTCTCTATCTCGCACCCCTCTCCCCGGTAAGACCGATTCAAAAGAGGACAGAATCCACTCCACAAGATTAATGTCTGTTCATTTACAGGATTAAGCCTCTCACGCAGCATAATAAAATACTAGACGTCCTTTTAAGTTTAAGTAAATTCATGAATTTGTTCCTTCTCTCCTTTCCTGGTTGGACTCTTTCTGGATATGAGCATATGCTGCCTTGGAACCCAAGTGAGTCTTGGAGGAACTTTTACCTCAAAGTTTTCAGACCATCAGGGGTCTGTTGTAGGCATTGGTCTGGGGAGAGAGTGGAGAGACCAGATTCGCTTTAAATATGTATAGTTATACATTGTGACGGGGAGCTCGTGATCAAAAATCTAGTTGTTCCTTCCAGGGCTCAGCAGATTTCAATGTTGGTCATAGGAGCCACAAAATGTTCATTAAAGGAACCTAACCAAGGCTACTGTATGGCCACTTTGTGAACTCAGAACTATGGAAGGGGGGGGGGTATGAAAGTGTGAGTTGATGTCACGCTGGCTGTCAGTGTGTGGTCTATTGTGGAGAATGGTGCTTTTTGACTGAACAGAGGGAGCCCCCCTCCCCCCTTCCCCAGCTCTACTGCACCTGCACTGGATGAGGGAGTCCCTGCCATTCAGCCCATCGCAGATTGTTCAAACAGAAGACATCTCTGACAGCACTCAATTCATTACATTTCTTCCTGCTTTTCAAACCAACACACACACACACAAATGAGTATTGCCAGTGACAGCCAAAAAAAAAAATCTTAAAATACTTTATATGCAGCTAATTTGGAAGCTCACATGACCAACCATGAAATATTTTGTATCCTTAACTTGTAAGGGTTCTTGAAAAAAAAAAGAAAAAAGATGACCCGATTTTTTTTCCCTATTGAAAACATACCTCCATAGTTTACTCAGGGATAGTGAGTTTGTAGAGAGACTGCAGCAGGGCTCAGAGAGAAGTTTCAATGTTAACGATAGCAGAAACGTGCAAAAGAGAAAAGCCCCTGATTTATCTTATCAGAAGGGCTGGTTTGAAATGCACTCATAATTTATGCTGGTGAAACAGCTTGCTAATAGAGGTGGGGTACTCGAGAGTCAGCCTCCCTCCCCTCACTTCCCCCTCAGTGAGCCAAGGAAGAGATGGTGGTAAGGGAGGCATGGCGGCTGACGTGTGAGCTAAACATTTAAACACATTTCCCAACAATGAAGTTTTCCTCCATATGTTCAGGTTTGTTTTGCCATCTTAGCTTCCAAGATGTTTTTTGCACCATTTCACACAGCTGATGAGAGTGTTTAGAAAGCTGAGGAGAGTGCTAGTGTAGTTTAACAGAAATTGAGGTAAACAAACTCTCACAAGGGGAAACTTGGTTCTCAAGATGTTTTTTTCTTGGAGGTGGGAGGAAGGGGAAAAAGAAAGGGAAGAAGGCTTTGAGCAGAACACGGGTTTGCCACTTAGCATTTCAGACTTATTAACTGTAAAGCTAGGCAATAACCGGGATTCGAGTTGTTAAGTGTGATAGTCAAATGCACCTGGGTGTGAGCTGATGCTACACTTCTGCATGTGAAATAGTGGCTAATTCTCAGAAACTGCTCGTCTATTAGATCCTGGGCCATCATAAGAATGGAAGGCCTCTTCCCCCAAACCCCTCTCCCTGGAAGGGTAGGCAGTGAGTTAAATTTCTGTAAAGAAAACTTGGGGAGCGAACCTGCTACAAATGCCGAGGCACTTTCCACCACCAAATCATTCCACCCATTTTTACAGTCCACGGACCAATTGTCTTTCTTCTTATCTAAAGTTTAAATGGTGGTTCCAGGGAGTTGAGAGAACTCCTTGGAACCCAATCCTAAAAAAGATTATAAAAAGCTATACAAATTATTAGGAGGTGGGGGTTGTGGAGAGAGAAAATGGACATGGCTAGAGCCAGAAGCAACTGTCCTAACCCTGACTCCATATCAGAAACAGAAAACTCTTGTAAGTCCAATTCTTAACCCACCGCTGAAACTTCTGAAGGGCCAAATGAAAGCAAGCCCCGGTGTACTTTGTAAAAACTTTCAGTGGAATTTGTTTAGCGTCGCAAAACAAAACAAACAAAAACTCTTTCAGACTTGGCAACAAACTCTAGCTGGCAAATCGAGTAACTTTAAATATATACATGGAAGAAGGGCCCGCCTGGGCGCTCCGGGACCACGGTGCCCGGTGTTGGCGAGGGAATGTGTGCGCACTGAAGGATTGTGTTTGGTCATGCTCTGGGGGGTGAGCGCCTCCGCAGCCTCGAAGGCTGAGGCTGGATGTGGGGGGAAGGAGATCGGCTCTACTGGCCTCGCCCCGCAAGTGTTCGCATTGCCCTTCCTGGAACCCTCACACGAATTACTTTATCCCTGAGGCCCTGCAGACCCTGACGTCACGAGGTGGGGGTGGGGGCGCAGTCCCGCTTCTGGCCTGGCCGCCAGCGATAAGAACCTCAGGAAGAAGTCCCCGCTCCTTTTAATACAGTAATTATTTTTCTGCTCTCCGTGGGTGGGGGCTGCTTCTGCCTGGAATCCCGGCATCCCTCCCTCCAGGAAGGCGCCCAGGATTGTCAAGTTTGCAGGGTAACTCCCTAGGCC
Organism: Antrozous pallidus; assembly: GCA_027563665.1. Taxonomy (NCBI): domain Eukaryota; kingdom Metazoa; phylum Chordata; class Mammalia; order Chiroptera; family Vespertilionidae; genus Antrozous; species Antrozous pallidus. Next base: position 41,939,629 of record CM050514.1, on the reverse strand, counting down.
AAGCCTAAGCCGGGAAGGGCACTGTGGAAGGAAGAGGGGTCTGGATGAGGTTCATTTCACTCCCTAAGACCAGAAAGTAGAGGAAGGACTCAAGTTTCTGTATTGATCTCTGGCCTCTCAAGTGAGAATCTCTTCCCTTCCCTGTCTCCTAACTACACTGGACAGTAATGCCTATCAATTAAATCTTATATTTTGTCAGGGGCTTTGCACCCATCTCCTGCATTATATGTATGATCCCTGTTTTTACGAATGAGAAAGTGAAGAGTCTGCATTCTCTCATCCCTGCCTGCCCTGCTCCTACATCCTACATCCAGAGGGGTCCAATCCCAGGAAGCCCAGCCACACCAATCCGAGGCCTCTGGTGTCTAGGAGCCAGATTGCTAATGCTGAGCTTCGGCCCCAAACAGGGACAAACAACCCTTTAAAAGTAAAGGCCTTGTTGGGGGAGAGGGAGAGCAGAGGAAGAGGATCCATTATTTAAGTTGGACAACACCTGCTTTGGGAAGTCTTCGTTCTAGAACTGCTTCAGAGTCACAAGGTCAGCTTAGAGGAGGCTGCGGGGCTGGGGCTGGGATGCCAGAGGTAGAGGCCTTTGGAGGGCTGAGGGCCCACAATACCTTGGGTGACTTTCCAGACTCGCCCAACGAGGGACCGCCAGAGCTAAGAAAGGAAATCTGGCCCTTGGGGGAGGGTCCCGGAGGAGAGAGCTTGAGCCGTACTCAAAACATTCCCAGGGAGCCGCATGGGGCCTTGGTCAGGGCCGTGGTGACGTCAGCGCCCTGGCTCCGCACTTGCCCGCCTCAGCGCCCCAGCTTCTATCTGCAGGAGCTTTTGCTCCGGGCGCTGGGCACGGTGGGTGCACTCCCCAGGGCGGTGCACTTTGCGGCAGGTGGGTGGGAGGCCCTCACGCTTACGATTGTGAGCCCAGGGAGGTAGGCAAGTGATAGTCCGGAGAACGGCAATCTTTACTAATACTGCACATTTCATTCTGTACATGGAGGCAGGCGAGAGTAATGGCACGAAGGACTCCTTGGAGCTTTTAAATCAACTGACACTTTGCAAAGTACAGCAAGCATCTCAAGTCCCAAAGTCCCAAAGCAGCAAAACAGCTTTGCATCCTGAAAGGAAAGGACCTTCTACTTGCTTTTGAAGAGAAAGGGAGAACACTGTTCAAGGAATAATAATAATAAAAAAAAATCACACCAGAAACATCACATCAAAAATAAAATCCATCTAGACCTGCATACAGAAAGAGAACTTTGCCATGGAAAACCTTGGCCCTGTGTTAATAGCCCACCCTTCCAAAGAGAAGTCTCTTCATCCAAATAATAAGAAAGTCAAGTCCATTATTTCCTAAAGGCCACAGGAAGCAAAACAAAAACTGAAAACAAGAACTGTAAAACTGGACAGTATCATGAGAAGGGAGAGAGGCTTTAAGTCTCCCTGGGTGATACTAGAGGTCATGTTTCCAGGAAAGTTTTTAATAGAAAATAACTATGAAAGACGCCAAACCAACTCTCTGGTTTGTGCTATTTCTCAATCTTGGGAAAGTTCCTTCCATATCTGCTTACTCTAGACTCCAAGGCTGTGTCCCTTTAAATTTTAGTCACATTTTCCACAGCAAAGGTCAAGAATTTCTCCCTCTTCTTCTTCTTCTTCTTCTTTTTTTTTTTTTTTTGAGGGATCTACCTCATAGAGGAGGTCCCAAAGAAATTCACCCAGTCATCTTCCAACTTTAGTCAAAAGAAAAAAAGAAATCAACCCCCAACCCAAACCTCACTAGTGCCATCCTGAAAAGCAGCTTTTGTTTTGAAAGCAAGAAAAGTCAGCATAACACACAGTGAGATGCAAAATATTTTAAGGCAATAATGGGGGGTGGGAGGCGTACTGGAGAAGGTTAACTCAAGTCTTTGCTAAAGCTCATGGCAAAGGAGATTGTTTCCACAAAGCCAAATATGAGGACCTGTTTTGAAAAAGTTCTCCAAGAGCAAGAAATAAAGGGGAGGGGGCAGAGATATAAAAAGCTCTTTTAATTACAACAAACAAATAAATAAGCAGTGCCAACTAGCAGGTGACAAACCACAGTCAAACTTCAATCTCAGAGCAGTTAGCTATAGACTGTTAGCAGTTGGAAAGTAAACCTTGTGCGCACAAAAGCGCTGTTTAATTTCCTTCTTGTAATGGTTCTGAATGAAGACCCCATCACTATGCAGTTAAGCAGTAGTTCTTGTCCCCCGGAGGCACTGATCAGTTCTTTTTAATGTGAGAAAACTGGCAGCTTAAATCCCGTCAATGGAGCTCCCACAACAAAAGTTCTGAAAAGCTGAATGAATTGGGTTTGTAACTACTGCATCCCATTCCCCCGCCCCCCCCCCCCCGCACCCCACTTGCAGCTTATCTCTTATTCATTCACCTTATATTATTGTTAAAGGAATCTTACTCTCACAATCATTCCCCTACCACTTAACCTAGGGCCCTGGAGGACAATCGGGAATAGAACCGTTGCTTCCCCCACCCCCACCCCGCCCCCACTACACCTGGAAGTGTTCAGACCAATAGGTGGGAAGGAAAGGAGGAGGGACTATCTATCTTGTACCCCAATTTACTCTGAGGCTACTAGAGCTCAGAGTACTCAGCTTCCATTTAAAAACCCAAATGGCATTGGTAAACAGTAACGTGTCCCCTTTCTAAATTCAGACCCTGCCGGAGTCTGAAATCCTGTGATATATCTACTTAGAAAAAGCAAAGTTTATAAATAAAGCTGCTCCCCTCCGTTCCCAAATTGCAAGGCCCTAAAAAACCTTGCCAGGCATGTAGAAATTAAGATAACTTGTGTTCTTGTTTTTTCCTTTCTTCTAAATCCCAAACAGTAAACAAAATAGCAAAAGAGACTATACCCCCACTCTCCAGCCCAAGAAAAGGATTTATGAAAAAGTCAGCTACAGAATACCAGGGCTCTGTGTGTATTTCAATTCAAGGCATTGCTGATGGAGAAGATTCTCCTGAGATTTCCCACTGTAAGAATGTGTTGGTTCTAGAAATAAGTACAGCTATTACAACCAAATCTACCAGCAGACTAAATAATTAATTGAAGCGTTGCTCTTTGACCCTTGAAAAGTCCAGTAGGGACACGTTTATAGTAATAATACCTCTGAATGAGCCCTTGTCAAATATTCATTTAGTGGTTAATGTGAGCCATTTTCCCCTGGGACCGTCTGTAATACCAGCTTCCCAGCATTGGCAAGAAACCTTGCTAATCTACTATAGCTCAGCAAAATATTTTAACGCTCTTTATTTAAAGTATGGAGGGAGGGCTGGGGGCAGAGAACAAATGTCAGGGGGAACAAACTATAATCTCAGCCTTCTGCCCATTTCTATTCAGTTTATAGGTTAACAAAAAAATTAAACTCACCCCCTTAGACTGAAAATGAAATGGTTTTAGTGAGCAGAATAATATCCCAAGGAAGGAACTGTACGACTTCAGCATCAGGAAATGACCACTTCTGGGCAAGTTGAAGGGTTTACCTCCTCCTTTGGAATCATGTTATAATTAAAATAGTATATGTTGAATAGTAATCTAGCCGTGAAACTACACATCTTGGGGAACCAATTAACTCAATCAAATGAACGATGAAACATGATTTTTCTTAGGTGCAGTTTATCAAAATAATTTATATTTACAAATAATGTATTTTGGCTTTTATTTGGTTAGGGACTGTGGAGGGATAGCAGCCGGAATGGGAGTTCTCTTGTTTTATGCAGACAGTGGCCATCATTCAAAACTAGTTTAACTTCCCCAACCATTGCTTTCTTTTCTCTTGCAAAATATTTGAACCTCAGAATTTTTGCCAAAATTTGTTGCTCTTTTTAGTCTGCTTCTATGGGCTTTTCTTTTTTTTAAGGGAGGTTAATGCAATACAATTACTCTAAACCCCAATACATATTAGTAATATATCTCTATTTTTCAAATATATACACTTTAAATAGTCGATTGGCTCAAATTCTGGGAATATCCTCCCCAGCCCCCCAGAGCAAGATCATTGGGATCTTTATTCAAAGTTTCTTTTATTCCAACGTGTGAGCAAGAACGGTCGAAAGTGCTCATTACCACGTGAATAATCCATATATGCATTACAATGGCTGGCCAGGCTGGGGAAATTCTTTTAGAGTCTCTGCATTAATTAGGGGGGGGGGAAATACCTGGCTTGGAATTAGAATTGGAAACTGGCATAATAATTTTCCTTCCCCGGTACAATATCACCTTAAAAATGAGGTAAAGAAAGGAATAAATAAAAACCAATATGTCCTGAAAATAAAACAATCCACATGAGATGAAAATACAGAAAACATGAAGATATCCTCAACTGAACCCAGAGCTAACCATGAGCAACTGCAGGAGGAAGAAATACTTTCTTGGAAATCCAGAAGATGCGAGAACCACCTGGATGAGCTAACCGAGTGGCTGTAGCCGGTACTTTACCCAAGGTTGGAAGGCGCTGCCGGATTTCAACTTCTCCAGAGTTGTAACAAGTTCACACCACACACACACACACACACACACACACACACACACATTGAAACTGCGGGAAGCAAACCCACGCTTTTAAGAATGCCTGACTGACGCTGGGTTCCTGGTCCCCTTCGGTGGGGAAAGCTGAGCGAGGTAAGTAGTAAATAAAGAAGAAAAGTCCCGCAGTCGGTCTTACAGGATTCTCCGGCTGCGCCAAAGCGCGAGTCGGTTGTGATGCAGAAACCTCGCGAAGGCAAAGACCTAAGCGATTTCCCCAACTTCCCCGCTCCCACCGCTGAGGACAACTATAGTCTTTCTTTACCCTTCCTAGGGCAAAAGAAAACAACAAATCCGACCTTGTTCCTCCACCCCTTCCCCTCCCCCCCCCCCCATTACTAGTAGTAAAACATGGTTAACAGATCAAAAGCATAATAATCTCCACATGTGATTAGATCGGACAAGTAAAATATCTACCTCGGAGTTGTTTTCTTCTTTATTATGTCTGTTGCCTGGCTTCTCTTTTGCTTGTTATCGGCTGCAGAGATTATCCGATTTGGGGCTACAGGCTTGGACCCGCGCTGCCAATTTAAGAAATGGAAATCGTGGAGGGAGAGAGAGGAAAAAATAAAATAAATAATAATAATAATAGCCGTGGCAAGTCAGGCGTTTTTGCAAGACGCTCTTCGCTTTCTCTCACCCCTAAACAGGAAAATGTAGAGGAGAAAGTTTATGAAGTCAAGGAACAAAGAAAGCAAACCACTTGTTTCCTCTCAAACAATAGCAGGGCTGGAGTAATCCAAACACCCACCCAGCAGATGAGCACTTTGCATGTCTAGTTTGCAATTATTCCAACACAAGAAGCATTTCCCCCTATAACCACATTTCCAAAGGGCCATTGTACTGTGAAGAAAACGAAAACAAAACCAGCCAACCTGGTCCCGATTTGGCTCAATACCCCATCTGCTAAACTACACGAAAAATTTCAGAATTGACTCCTATCTGGCAACAAGTGGCATAAATCAGTTTAAGTCCCCATCATGCTGCGTAGAAAAGGAGCGGGGTGAATTTACAATTTATGTCTTTAGTTTCTATTTTATAATTGCCATGAGCATTTTAATTTTTTCCCAGTACTTACTCAATTAATCATCCAGATACATATTTGTTGCTATTAACATTAGCACATGCTACTGGAACAGAATACCAAGGTTTTAGGTATTTTGCTTTCTTGGCTGAGCACAGCATCTATTTCCTGAGGAGTTAGTCTAAGCAGTGTTAACCAAATAAATGAAAGACTCAAGAATAATTTCAGTGTCCATATTTCAAAAATTTATTTATCTCAAACTGTGCATAATGGAGTAAAAACTTAAGTTGAAAATGTACCTGTTATAAGGATGGTATTAGTTCAAATATATACATGGATTCTCGGCAGACTGATTCAAATAATACAGAGCCGAATCTTTAAAATACAACTACGGAAAATAAAGGGGGGGGGGGAGAAACCTTAAAATATCACAATAAATTTACAGAAATATTACAAACCATAAGAAAATATTTCAAACACAGTAATTTCATGTTGTTCTTTTAAATCTGAACAAAATGGAAAGTTGGGAAACAAAAGCTATTATAAATTACCAATGATGTCAACCTTCATGGCCATTTTTGCTTTTAACAGTAAGTTAAAAAAATTTAGTACAATCTAAAACTTTTTTGCCCCTTTAAAGACCACGGAGATAGTTTTACCAGTACATATCCTAGTTATTTTTTCCTTTTGTACAATTTTTAAACAATTAAAATGTCCAAATCTGAATAGTTTTCTTCTTTTCACGGCTGCAACTGCCCTAAATTTCAGCTGCAGAATCAAAATTCAGCAAGAAGCCTCTCCTTGAAAAATTTTGGCAAATTCTCAGCTTATAAACAATGGACATTTTGATTGCCATGTTTATCTCGATAAATACTGTACAAAAGTTGCTTGCAAATATTAAAACATTTTTCTCGTCGCTTGGAGACTAGCTCTAAATATTACTGGTAAAGACTTTTGCAAACTTTCTGCAAAGCTCCTACCGTATCTCTAGAACTTTTTAAAAGTTTTGCGTAGTTTTCTTTCCTCCAGATCTATACAAGGTCCATCCCCTCGCCCTCCCCACCCCCACCGGCTTTTCTCTGTACAAAAATAGTCCCCCCAAAAGAAGTCCAGGATCTCTCATAAAAGTTTTCTCATCGGCATCGCGGCTTTTTTTTTTTGTGAGTGTAGATGGGATCGGTGTTCTCTTTTGCAGACAGATGTCATTTGCTGTGGGTGATACCTTTTTTGTTTTGAGCATACCGGGTTTTTTTTTGTTTTTGTTTTTTTCTCCACGCTGCTTCGTCCTCTCCTCCCATTCCCCCCCCCCCTTCGTTTTGCTTTGAAAAATGCCCCCTTCCAGTCCACGGTAACGACCCTCACATGTGCGAGAGGGGCAGTGTGCCGTTGATGGCCGTGCCGGGCACCGGGCCGCTCTGGTAGTGCTGGGACATGTGCAGTCTGCTGGGGGCGGCGGGCTCCGGCACCTCGGCGCCGGGGAGGTACATGCTGATCATGTCCCGGAGGTCCCCGGCCTGGCAGGGCGCCCTGGAGTGGGAGGAAGAGGTAACCACAGGGGGGCTGGAGCTGGCCTCGGACTTGACCACCGAGCCCATGGAGCCCAGCGCCATGCCGGGGGTGCCCTGCTGCGAGTAGGACATGCTGTAGGTGGGCGAGCCGTTCATGTAGGTCTGCGAGCTGGTCATGGAGTTGTACTGCAGGGCGCTCACGTCGTAGCGGTGCATGGGCTGCATCTGCGCCGCGCCGTGCGCGTTGAGGCCCGGGTGCTGCGGGTAGCCCAGCTGGTCCTGCATCATGCTGTAGCTGCCGTTGCTCCAGCCGTTCATGTGCGCGTAGCTGTCCATGCGCTGGTTCACGCCCGCGCCCAGGCCGGCGCCCACCCCGACCCCGCTCGCCATGCTGTTGCCGCCCGGGGCCAGCAGCCCGCCGGGCAGCGTGTACTTATCCTTCTTCAGGAGCGTCTTGGTTTTCCGCCGGGGCCGGTATTTATAATCCGGGTGCTCCTTCATGTGCAGCGCGCGCAGCCGCTTGGCCTCGTCAATGAACGGCCGCTTCTCCGTCTCCGACAAAAGTTTCCACTCGGCGCCCAGGCGCTTGCTGATCTCCGAGTTGTGCATCTTGGGGTTCTCCTGGGCCATCTTGCGCCGCTGCCCGCGGGACCACACCATGAAGGCGTTCATGGGCCGCTTGACGCGGTCCGGGCTGTTCTTCTGGTTGCCGCCCGCCGCCGCCGCCGCCCCGGTGGAGTTGCCGCCGCCGCCGCCGCCGCCGCCGCCCCCCGAAGTTTGCTGCGGGCCCGGCGGCTTCAGCTCCGTCTCCATCATGTTGTACATGCGGGCGCTGTGCGCGGGCCCGGCCCGCCGGCGGCCGCCGACCCTCGGCCCGGCCGGGACTTTGGGGGCCCGCGGGCGGGGCGGGTGGGGAGAGGAAGGGAGGCGGGCGGGGGTGTCGGGAGCGCAGGGCTCCGCAAGGAAAATCAGACGAAGAATAATTTGGGGGAAGAAAAAGAGAGAGAAAGAGGCAAACTGGAATCGGGATCACAAAAAAAAAAAAAAAAGCGCTTCCCTCCTCTTCTGGCCGATCCTGCCGCCGCCGATGATTGTTATTATTATTTTTTGGAAAGGCTTAAGCCCGGGGCTCAAACTTCTCTCCCTTTCTTTCTCTCTCCTCTCCTTTCTCTCAGTCCTGGTCTTAAAGAGGCAGCAAACTACTTTCCCCCTTTTGCAAACACTCTTCTCTGCCTTGACAACTCCTGATACTTTTTTGAACAAGTTAATAGACAACCATCCATGTGATGGGGGCTGTCAGGGAATAAATGGGTTTCCAGCGACCAATCAGCGCGCGGCGGCTCCTCCACTCGAGCGCGGCCTCGCCGCCGGGTTTTGCATGAAAGGGGGCGGGGCCTGCCGCGCCGCGGGCCGCGCGGGGGAGGCGGAGGGAGGAGGGAGGGAGAGGGGGAGGGGGAGGGAGGGGAGAGAAGGAGGGGGAGGCGGCTCCCACAGCCAGCCTGGCAGCCACTGAGAAACCTTTGTATCCCCTCTCGCAGCAACAGGTCACACCACACGCCTTTTCGGAGGAAGTGGGTAAACAGCACTAAGACTGAGGTTTTTTTCCCCCCTTTAAACTTAGTGCCGATTTACTTTTTTGGTGCGGGCTGATGACACCGGGAAGGGGCTCGAGAAGCCACTGAGGCGTGGGGGCGGGGCAGGGCAGAGTGGGTGGTGCAGGGCGACTGTCCTCCTAGAGTTTCAGGAAACAGGCAGCACCGGGGCTGGTGTTATTGTTCTCCCGCTCCTCCGCGCGCGGCCCTCCAACGCCAGCCCCCCAGCGCCTCTCCCGAGCCTCGCTCTCCCCTCGGCCCCCTTTTCTGCACAGTGATCCGCACTCGCTCACCCTCTCCTCACACTGTCCCGACCAGAAGTTAGGAGGCGGAAAGCTCTCTTCTCTAAACGCTCTCAGCTTCCACGCAATTTGCTCTGTTTTTTTTTCTTTTCTTTTCTTTTCTTTTTTTAAATCCATCCTGCTCGGACAAGAAGGGCGAGCACAGAGCCGAGCTGGGCAGGCCCTGGGTGCGCTGCCGCGACCACGCTCTGCCCTGCCCTGCCCCGCGCAGCGCAGCTCTGGCGCAGGAAACACCGCTGGTCCGCTTCCCGCAGCCACATCTCCCACAGCCTCGCTCCATTCAGTCGGTGCAAAGGGGATGCTCATTCTCTCTCCCCATCCTCCTGCTGAGCCGCCCCCAAAGGAGGATTTGAGTTGCGCCGGTTTCAAAAGGAGGCTGGGGATGAAAGAGCTCAGCCGAAGGACGCTCAGAAGTGCAGGCTACGGGGAGCGTTAGCTCAACTTCCTGGCAGGCCACGGCTCCATGGAGGTGGCATTTGGGCCGCACACACAAACTCCCTCCCACGCAGAGTTTCCAGGACTCAAGCAGAACCAGCCCTGGCATTCCCGCCCCCCAAGTGACTGCATTTGTCCCGATGGTGCGCCCGGGTCTGCAGGCCGAGCTCCGAGGGGGGGGGGGGTCCTAGGGCCGGGAGGCTGGATGGTGCTCGCCAGGCACAGGTGCAGGCAATGCGGGCAGGAAAAGGGCGGCCAGGACTAGGAAAAGGGGAGCCCAGCAAGGCCTGGGCTGGAATCGGATGGGATGAGGGCGGGGGTTGGGGCTCAGAGATCCTGCCCGCCCAGGACCCAAGAGGGTAATTTTAGCCGCTCTCCCATTGTCCGGACGTAAAGATTTCAATAGGTAGGCGCTCAATGCGGAGAGCAATGGCAGCACGTCCGTTACAAATAGGTAGTTTTGTTTCTCTTGTTGTCGCTACACGGAGTCAAACAAAGCCCCGTCTAAGTTTCCTTCCACTCTCTTGTTGGGATCTTTGTGGCTAAAATGCACTTGACTACAAAGGGGGGGGGGGGGGGAGAAAAAAATCCCTGATGCCATTTCTTTTTTAGAAAGGGCTTAAACCATCAGGGTTACTTATTTTCTTTCTTCTGTAACAGCCTCTCCGCCCCCTCGTCCCCTGATCCACCCTTACGCACCCTAAGAAAACGTACTGAATAGTATCTGTCGGCCACGTTCCATTTATTATCCTTAAAAAACTTTGCATTGTTTTGTGCCTTACTAACCTTTCCACAAACCGTCATTACCCTCAGCCTAACGCCTTCAATCTCTGCCCTCCCAAGCGTTTCTGCTCTCGTCAGACTCAAGATAAGTACGCTCGCTCACTGGAAACGCAGAAAAGTTGGGAAACAGAATTCTGCAGTAGACTTGTCTTGATAAATAATCATTTCCAATCAACCCCTACTCCCACCCTTCTTCAGTAATTCTCCTTTTCCTCTTAAATTATGGTTTGTTTTCTTTTGGTTCTTGGGAACCTGGGAAGGAAGAAACAGGCCTTCCCGAGACGCATAAATATGCCTCTCTTTAAAATAAAGCAATGTCTATTCGAGGTGCAATATTAAGCTAATCTCGGACATGAAGACTTAGGGAAGAAAAAAGGTTGGCGTGGATCTGCAGACTGGCTTTTCAGTGCGTCTCGGTTTCAGGGATGTGGCTGGTCCGCCCCCTACTGGTGGATTCGCTTTCCCAAGACTACGGCTTTTACCTTTGAAAGGTGTTTTGGGAATAAAGAAAAACAAAAAACAAAAAACAGGAGAGGGTTGGGAGGAAGATCAAATTAATTACATGTAATTTAAACAAAAGAGAAGTTAACATACCATATAAGCTATGGAACCAAATTATAAGAGTCAGATTTAATTTGCTTAACTTAGAAACATACATAACCTCAAAATAAGTGGGAGGTTAAACCATGGAAAAATGAGGTACAAATTATGAGATTCAACATATGAACGAATTATGATTGTCCAGACACCACGAAGGGCAAAACAAGCATTCATTTTATGATTGTGTATGTGTTGATCTGTGCTTAGTAGCATTATGCCAAAAACTAGGGGGTTAGAGCTTATGGCTAATTAAGTTTGAAGACAAAACCAAGAAGTGGTGTGGGTATTGGTGGTGTATATATATTAAAATAAATATTAATAACAGATGGTTATAGAAGCAAATGTTTTTAATCTCTCTCTCTCTCTTGGTAGTAAGTAGTAAGAAGCACATTTTTTTCCTTGGGATAATATTTAAAAGCCTTTATATATTCTCAGATGGATGTGTTTGTGTCTGAATTCAATAATAATTCATCTAAGAGGTTAAAGGGATAGCTAGGTCTTTTGCTAATTGTTTTTATCATATAAATAAGCCATGGAAATACAGTACAATTGTGTTATCATTGGTTGCATTTATTTACAGCTTTATTTTAATTAAGCCTGCAGTACTTATCAAGGCAATAAACTAACTGTGGCTGGTGTTTATGCATAATAATGTGCTATGAAAGTAAGATTAAAGAAGATGGTGATAGCAGAAATAATTTTCTCATTAGACTTTTTTCAAACATATGCATTAAAAAAAATCAGATCACCGGCCACCCTATTTCAACGTAGTACTATCTCCGGCACCTAAATATAATAATAACTATAACAATCACAATAGATGATAGAAACAGTACTGTTTTAGGTTTATAACAGACAGTTCCAGTACTAACAACACACCATTGAATACTAGGGAATCAAAATAAGACTTGGAAGAGGGTGCTTCATCTTCCAACATTTAAAATGTTGCCATTGGCACAATTCGTGAAAATTGGAAGTGCTTAATCTAAAGAGAGTGGGCAGCAAAAAGCGGCACACTTTACAGCAAGATCAGAAATTTAAAATAAAAATGCCCAATTCCTGGGCCATTCAGATTTGATTTTGTCCTACAATAGGCCCCAGCCAAAAATCCTTAACTGAGTAAATGTAGCTCAATTTTATTTAAAAACCTTTTTTGCATTGATATTTTTCTCTTGAACGCCTCCTCATCCCTCCTCAAGTATTATATCTGAAGCCAACTAACAGTTTTGTGGATAGGGGACTGTAGACTTATTTTTTCTTCTTAGTGGCAAATAGAGGTTTAACTTGCAGTAATTAGGTGAGAACTAGCCAAGCATCTTACTATTATGATGCTTGTTAAAAAAAAAAAAACGCTTCTTTTCTGCATCTGCATTTGAGTGTGTTCCCCTCCTCTCTTAATCTTCTTATGGAAATGAAGGCAAACGGCAGGGAACCTGCAGAGTCCTGGAGAATGTCCTTGTTAACTGGAATTTCTCAGCATTGCTAATTAGCCGAGTTTGACGACGACCACCAGTATTGGGGGGGAAAGCTCTGTTTAACCACTCACAAACCATTCTGAGGAAGAGCAGACTAATTTTATTTTGTAATTAAAATCTGAAAAGGGCCCTATTTGACAGTTAGGGCTATGAGAGTTTTATCTCCCCGTGAAATAATTACTGCCTTGATAACTCAATTTTCTGAAAAATGTCAACTGTGGGCTCCAAAAGTTTTAATTTCATTATGTAAGGGGAAAAAAAAGAGAGCAAAATAGAAGAAAATGTACAGAAAGGCTTTCTAATTCTGGAACTGGTTAAATGTATGAGGAGCCAGATCTGGCCAAAGGAAGATTTTGTTTTTCTCTCTCCCTTTTTTGTTATGTTTCCTCCAGATCCTAACCTTCCAACTACGTCCCCTGAACGTGACCAGAGCAGGGATCATGCTGCTGTGAACGAGAACAAACCGGTGTGGTAAGTCAGAGGCAAGTAAAAAGAGAAGTATGGAAATCCAAGAAAATTTCCTGATTTTAAAAGCCAAAAAATAAAGAGAAATTCCAATGTTTAGGTCAATACTGGTGCAACCTGGTAAAATGAGAGTTTATTGATACGTGTCCCCTAACACAAGAAAACTGAGAATTACAGAGTACGGAGATTGGTATAAGCCAATTTTTAAAATGTTTCCTTTTCCCCATGAAATTGCAAAAACAGTTCAATCACTCCAAATTGGAACATGCCACAAGACTTCCGAAATGATCCACACTTGATTCTCCAAGATTTATGAAACAAACACAGATAAATGGAGGTTAAAAAAAGGGTATTAGAGGATTTCTTTTCCTTGGGAAAGCTTTACATATTTAACATATTTAAAAAAAATAATCGATAAGACATAAACTGGGAAAAGTTAGGATATTGAAAGCAAGAGCAAAAATTAGAATAGAATTGTGCTGGGATCAAACTTCATTTGCTTTAGATAACTGTAAAAGATCCCTCACAGGAAATCCCAGAGGGGACACTTCAATTTTTATAAAGCAATTTTCAAAATGATGGAAGCTCTTTCATCTACATTTCCTTCATTTTCTTCCTATTGCCAAACTTGTAAGATTTTGGAAGTGTGAAGGATTATTGACAGAAACTATAAGAAATGTTTCTAGATGATACAAAGACAAGCATATACCTCTATCCCTCTTTATTGACTAAGGCATAGACATGCACATGGAGGCATGGTAGATTGGCAATTTAAAATTGCTTAATCATATTTTTTCTTCTTGTCTGTCCCTTCAGTGCCTTGCCTTTAATTTCTAGAAGTGGTATTACACATAACAAATGAACAAGGCGATAACAAATGCTATTTCAGTCCAGACCCAATTTCACCAAATAATTTCACTCAAGAGCTGTAAGGACCCTTGAAACCTAAGGAATGCAGGGCTGCTCTGCATTCAACTCCTTTTCATATTCATTCTCTTTCATCTAATTCCCACTGATGAAATAAATATATTTAAAAAAGAATTCAGCAGTTAGAGAACTAAATATATTTTCCTCTTCAAATTATAGCAACAAAAGTGATATATAATCACTTGTAGATGTCTCGAGTGCTATATATAATAACCATCATATTGCTTATAGCATTACATATGTATATATATATATATATATATATATATATGCACATCCTTCATATATTCCAGCTCAAATGTTTTCTGGAAAAGGGAATTTACACTCCACAATTTCATTTCATTTCTGAATTATCAAGTTACTTTAACATAAAATTCTGTCCCTGCTTTGCAGCTGTTGCCCATTCAATGATCTCATTATTTAAAATAGAAGTTGCCTTTAAAAAAAGACAACCTGAAAATATTGGTATGTCAAAATTTTCACCAGTGGTTTCCTGTTGCATTGAGAAAAAAAAATAATAGAGGAACCTGTGACTTTTATTTTAAAAATTAGGAGAAGGGAATGAAAAAACAAAGACCTAGCAGACATCACCAGGAACTGCAACTGTCCCAACAAACCCATGGGTAGTTCACACCTCTAACCCACTGCCTGGGAGTCTACACACATGTCTCCCTCACTGACCACATCTCTTGTGCAATTAATCACACCAAAGAAAGGGGCTTCCTTAGAACCCTAATTTCCCAGTGGCTAGGATTGTTACCCTCATTTTAGGAAAAAGATGATTGCTTTAAATTCTCCAACTGTGGTTATTTCATTTAGTCGTGACCTCCACTTTTGTGGGAAAAACAAGTGGCACACGAATGACACCCCAATGCATGTCAGGCTACACACTCACTGCACGGCGACCCCCCAGGCAGGGAGATGGTGTTGCCCTAATCCTGGCCATTTCAACCTGCAGCAATGGCACTTAAGTCTTCCTCCTACAGAAGTATAATCAGACATGATACAAACTCACAAAAAGTGACCAAAGCCATCTACCTCAGAGGGCAGAGGTGTTTGGTATCCCCCAAAACAAGTTAGCAAAATAAATTAGATTTGCTTAAGGGACATGAATATTATCAAAAGAAAAAGGAGATATTCTTTTACCTGTTTGTATGAAAAAAAAAAAAAGCTGAAAGCAAACCATTTGGGGGAAAAATTACTCTATAATTACATCAGCCGTAAACAAAACTATTATCCACTTTTTTCCCCCAAAAAGATTTACAGCTCTGGCTCGTCCTGGAAAGTGCTCCAAATCAAAGTGTACACCCATCTTGGGCGGGCTGGCATCCTCCAGGCCTCCCATGGGTATCTGGGGCCCTCTCCCAAAAGCTCTTCTGGCCTCAAAAGAAATGTCTGAGGAGTCTGCTTTCCCAGGGGCCCTCTTCTGCTCACCCCTAGCACCCCCTTCCAGCTCTGGCTCAAATGGAGTTGGGCTTCCAAACCCATCCCAATGGAATTCTCAGATCACTAGCCTAATAATCTTTAAAGGCTTTCCCCCCTGAGCTGGGGCTCTGACTTTTATCTCCCCTCCAACCCTTCTTGCCTTTTTGTAGGCTCTCCTCACTCCCCTTCCCTTCCACCCCATCCCACCCTCCCTCCTTAATTTGAAGATCATTGACACGATAGGCTGTAATGAGTCCTTCAGAAACTGTTATGATCCGCAGTGACAGTCTCTGCACCTAATTCACAGATTATTGACAAGCACCGTGGGCTCAATGGTGTCAAGTTGTACTCGTGGTTTCAACATCCTGGAGCAACCCACATGGCAGCTGGGCCCTGGATTAGGAGCCGGGGTCTGGCAGCGTTTATCTGCCCGCTGAGTGCTGGAGAGGCGCGTATCAGTCTGTATCTCAGCTCCTTCAGGCCTGGCTGCTTTGGCTGTCTCAGGGTTAGATCAAGAAACTAAAGTATCTTCAAAGTTCTCTCTCTCTCTCTCTCTCTCTCTCTCTCTCTCTCTCTCTCTCTCTCTCTCGGTAAAAAAAGCAAACAATAAACGAGGGCTCATCCTTAAATCTCAGTCTTAACCATCAGTCATTTTCTCCACTCCAACTAGGTAATAAACTCCAAGCTACCTATATATGGACCTATCCAACGAGGCTTGGCTTCACCAGGAAAGATGTGCTGGAGAGGAGAAGGGGCCGAGGCCCTGGCGCCGACTCATTGGGCCCAAGTTAGGCCGCCCATCCTCCTGGATCGCCCTGCGCGTCGGGCAAGACTGACTCCTTACAAAACAGGGCGCCCAGCCAGCGGGCACGGGCTCAGGCCTGGCCGCTGGGACGACAGACCCAAAAGGCCCGCCCCGCCCCTAAAGGGCTCTCTGCTGCCGGGGAGAGAGCGCAGCCTTAGCCAGCCGCGGCTTTGCCCCGCTACCAAGGAGCCGGCCCCTCGCTGCCCCCTCCCCACCCCCCAAGCGCGCCAGGGCTTCCTTGCTGCGGGCGGCCGGGCTGTGGGGCGCGCGATTCCGGCTGGGGCTGAGGCTGCCTGGAACCGCAGCCGTGACACTGCGCCGGGGGAGCTGGGCGGCGTTCCCAGGCCCAGGCCACCCACTTGCTCAGTTCCGTTCCCTGAGCGGGGAGTCGCGCCTTCTCCGCCCCCCCCCCCCACCACCCCGGAAAGCTGGGGACTCGCCGCCAGCCAGCACGCCCCCAAGTGCACCCACCTCTCCACCCCTCCCCCTCCTCCCCCGGCCTCTCCCTACAAGTTGGGATCCTCGAGGGGGCGGGACGCGGGGTCAGAATCCCCGGGCCTCGGCTGCTGCAAATTCTACATCAATTCCGAGCCGCAGGCGTAGATCCCACGGCGTGGGGTCGCCTCCAAGGTTGTGCGAGGCGTTGGCCTCCCCACGAGGCCCGCAGCCTTGGGGCGCGGCCGGCAGCGCTTCGCTGGTGACCCTCCCTCCCGCCCGGGCTGGCGCTGGCTCCCCAGCTGCCCCAACTTGACGGGACTGTCCGGGGACTGGTCGTTTCGTAAAGCGAAGAAGAGGAATGTCTGTAGCGCGGAATCCCGCTTTGCTCCTTTCGATAGAATTCCGGTTAAAAATTGATTAAGAAAAAACAAACACCCCCCAAACGCTGATTCTTTGCCTGCCACAGTATCCGAACTAACTTAGGGAGAAGCACAAGCCGAGATTCGATTCTGGAATCAGATGGAGAAGGCACGTCTCCTCGCACCAAATTGTTTTCAGCAATTGCCCCAAAAGCACAATCTCGGACCCACTGATTTTGGGAGGTGGGAGGAAGGAAGCAAAGCTCAACGGAAACAATTGGCGTAGCCACAGTATAAATACCTTTAAAAGTCATTCTGCTCGAAAGTTTAGCTGGTTTCCTTCAATGGGCGAAACAAGCCCTAAACTTCGTAAGGTAAATTTTATCTAAAAATTAACATTGTAAGCACATCCCTGATGACTGAAATTATAAAACGCCTCGTTGAGATCTTATCTATTCATTTAGCCCACGAATTATTTCAACTTGACTTTAAACACCTAAATAAACCCATATTTTCCCATTGTTTTAAATTCGAAATGTCTCATTTTTTTAATAGTTTATCTTCCTGAAAGAATGCAGAGTGTACTTTTGTCTTTATTTGCTCAGCAAAGAACAAGTCAAAGCGCTTTCTTATGTAGACAGGTAGTTTTTGGAAGTGTGAAAACAGCCCTCTTCCCCATTGACCAGGATAATTTGGATTCCTGGTCAATGAAAATGATGAATTTCAAAAGAAAATACTCTTTATCCTTGGCACACTTTCTCTGAAATCCTAAGGCTGAGATAAAAGAAGAAAAGTGCCAGGCACCTGTTCCTTAAATAATATCAGGAATTTAACCACT
This sequence comes from Antrozous pallidus, assembly GCA_027563665.1. Classification (NCBI taxonomy): domain Eukaryota; kingdom Metazoa; phylum Chordata; class Mammalia; order Chiroptera; family Vespertilionidae; genus Antrozous; species Antrozous pallidus. Next base: position 41,922,086 of record CM050514.1, on the reverse strand, counting down.
AGCGGGGGAAGGAAAAGTTTGGTCAAGATCGGTTTGGGGATGGGAAACATTCAAAGAACAGACTGGCCTTTTAATTACATTATGAAAATAAAATAAACAAAAAGGAGCAGGTTTTTCACTTATTCAGAGACCCTGTTACAGTACTTGAAGGACCTCTGATGGCATTCAAGATGCTGTTGACAACCTCGAGACAGCAAGTAACAGCGTCTGTTTTATTTTTTGAATGTGTACCTAACGGGAGAAGTAACTTTTCCTCGATTCTCCGCTGCCGCAGAAGAAATTCTTTGTTTTTTAAAATCATGTTTCTCTACCTGTTTTACTATCACAGAATCTTTAATAAGAGCCCTAAACCCAAATGGGGGTAAGGGTTGGCTAAGATGTGAGGAGGAGGAATAGGAAGGAGATTAAGCTTTACTTTTTACTAAATTAAAATTGTATTATCTCCTTGTAATTTTTATTGGTTTAAAATTAAATTATCAAGAAAGGATATAAAAGCCTGTTTCTTTGCCTCCATCTCCTTTTTGGAGAGTAATAGAGAGTTGTATCTAACCCCAGAGCCAAGGTTCTAGCGATTTCCAGGACTGGCGCTGCGCAGCTTCTACTGTGTCCAACAGGGGGCGCTGGGCACGAACCTGCGCGGCGGCTCATTGCCGCTGCACATCTGAGCCGGGTTCCAGCCCCGGAAGGCGAAAGCCGCTTGCCGGGTCGAGTACAGAGCTTTAGTCTCCGGGGATAAAAAGAGATTAAAGACTAAATTCTTTTTTGGGGGTGTGTGTGTTGATGGGGGGGTAGTTATCAATTTTAACCAACTCTGAAAATGTAGAGCTTTTTATGCTTTGATGTTCTCATAAAGAAACTCCTATCGGTTGAGGAATTACACGGTTTCTGAGCCAACTCTGCAGCTACAGTGTAAGAGAAATTATTTAATTAAAAATATATTTTTCCATTTGTTCACATGATCAGCTTTTTAGAAGTCTTAAAAGCTGACACTGATCCCTCTGGCCTGTTAACCTTGCCCCAAGTTTCAAATACTTTAGCTATTTCGAAGGCCCGTCTATTAATTTGAAGGGGGGTGGGGGAAGAGACCCAAATATTTAAATCCCCCCAACAGTTACTCCTCTGAATCCTCCCCCCTTTTTCTTTCTTTCTTTAAATGGGCGCTTTTATGGATTGACACATTTCAAACTGTCGATTCTGCAAAGCCAGGCATAAATGACATGAAATGGCTCTTAAAAATAAATCTGGTGTTGGACTACATCACACCCATGTATAAGATGAAATCTAAATAAAATTGTAATCCACCCACCCCCACCCCAACATAAAAAAAAAAAACCCAACCAAAAACCTTCACCTGTATTTAAATAGCATGTCTTTAATTACAGCAGTTGGGGATGCATGAGGCTGAAATGAAATTAGCAGTCATTACCAGTCCTTTAACTCTGTGGTGCTTTTGATCAGCACTAAATTAGCTTTCCAGTCCTAACAAAGACTCTACAGCAAGCAGTGGGCTGTAAATAAGACAGCGCGACCTGCCCTCAACACCTTTTCTCTTGTCAATCATAGCTCTATCATTCAGCCCAAGATTAACCTTTATCTACCAAATTAAAAAAAAAAGAATGAAAGAAAGAAGAAAAAGAAAAAAAAGAAAAAGGAGGCGGGAAGGAAAGCCCCCTGACCATCACATGTCGCAATAACAGAGGTTTCTAAGAGCCCCCTTTAAATTGTATTATAATGAACCCATGTCAAAATCTGCAATTTCCAAATCACTTCTCCCCACTCTACCCCAAATCCCACACTCCTATAAGAGTCCGAATGATGTTCAGGTAGCAAAGGAATCCCTTTCTCCGAGTTACTAATTGGGCATGGGCCACCCTCCATAAATCAATTTACCATTAGCCTCTCCTCCTCTATTAGTCTAACAAAATTCTGGGAGAGGAGGGGATGTTTGAGGAGAAAACATTGATAATTTAAAGACATATGCATAAGTTTCTGGAATGAAAAGAATCAATTTAATCCACGAATATTCTCTAGTTTCTAAGTCTGAGGAGAAAAAACCACCACCAGCAGCAACAACAAAAAAACCCCCAGCTGCTTTTCCCAGTACTGAATTAAGAAAGTAAAAACAGTGGTTCTAATTGCCATTAGAGGGCGCCAGAGAACAAGCCCCTATCCGCCCGCACACAACTTCCCACAGAATCTCCCCCTCACCCCTCACGCCCCCGCTTCCAGCTTCCAGCTTCCAGCTTCCAGCTTCCCCATGCTCTGTAATTCTTTCTCTCAGGTAATATTTCCTGCTTATCCTGCCCTCTTGCATCTCTAGATGTCAATGACAATCTCTCATAAAGAAAGAGACGTCGCCACGTCCTTTTCCTTCTCTCTTTTTTTAAACCCCCATTCCCTCCATCCACCACCAAAAATAGGAAGACGCCAGGTGAAATAGTAGCATCCCCTTAATGACATGTATCTTTGGGCTCAAACCACGTTTTCCGTTCTTTGTGATCTTGGTCCGGAGAAGGTTCTTTGTAGGGATGAAATGCTAGAATGCAACATTCTTAAAATGGAAGCCTGAATCTTTCATTTCTGCATTTCTCTCTGGGGGCTCAGATATTTTCTTCATATTCATAAAAAAGGAAGCAAACACACCCTTGCAAGGCAACTGATTATGTTCAGTACTAAAACTGGTAGGAGAATAAAATAATGCCACTTCATTTCTGCGTTTGTTCAAGAAATCAAATTAGCATTTAATTCCAAAACTTAACGCTCTCAGACTTAAATCTGCCTGTGTTCAAGGACTGTCAAACACAGGGTACATTTCCAGATCTCTTAAAGGTCAAAAGAAAAAAAAAAAAAGAATGAGAGGGGAATAAAGTGAGTTGGGGGTGGGGTGGGCGGAGAGGAGTGAGCTAGCAGTTGAATGTCAAAGTTGGTTTGCAAACTACTTACATGTCCATGGCAGATCAGGGTGTTGTCTTGTGGCAGTTTGATTGGCAGGTAAAAAAGCGAAAGAACGTGAGGGCTCCCTCAGCCTCTTGTCAGCCCAAGCTAGATCACTTCTCACCGGACAGAGCAGCTGAAGGAGCTTGCAATGCCTTTCTCATCCTCCATCCAAGGCACCGTGAATCCATTTCGGCTTTTCTTCTCCCCAGTCTCTCCATCAGCCTCCTGCCTTCACCCGCTTCGCCTTACACCAGCCTCCAAGACCTAGCCTAGCTTTGCCACTGCAATCCCCTGCAACAAGAAAAATCGTTTATGGCTTAAAACCCCAAATGGCTGATTTTTTAAAAGAGAGAGGGAGAGGGAGAGAGAGAGAGAGGAGTGAGAGGGTGAGGGGGAGAGAGGGGGAGCGAGAAGAATGCACCCAGAGAACAACAAAAAAGTCAGTTATCCTAACACTGCTCTATCCCCCCCACCGTACAGAAGAAGAATAAAAAAAAAAGCTTTATGTTTTTTTCAGTGGGTATTCAAAGATAATTTGATGCCATTGTTTCTGCTACAGATGGTTCTTTTAAATACAATAACACAGCTCTTTGTGCAGGCTACCCACAATAAAAATCGAAAGCGTTCCCCTGAATAACCATTTTGTTCTCTCTTGTATGGGGCCAACAAAAGATGCCGTGAGGTAATGGGTTCTGTTTATTGAAGCCATAGAATAGGGGTTTGATAAAGATTTTTTTTTTTAAAGCAGAAGACCTTGCAAGGTCGGGCTGATCTCTTCATATCTTTTTATTAAAATATTTGTCCAATAGATTATTCCTTGGTGCAGCTGCAGGTTTTCTCCTGAATTCTTAATCAGCACAAACATCTGTCTCTTAGAGGAGGCTTTTAAAAAAAATCTGCAATTGTATCGATGGTGCAGGAACCTTATCAAAAACCTGAATTTTTAGCCTCCGTGCAGGCAAAGGCAACGGAGTTTCAATTCTATTTGGTCCTGATGGGGTGAGGCAGAGGATTGAGGGAGAGGAGACATAACAACCCCAGGGAGAGCAACTAAGGAAATCCATCAAGGCTTTCCTCTCCCCTCCCCTGTTGATGATGCAAAACTGCATGAGCCAGACACACAGACCCCTGAGGACTTGAGATGTGTCTCCTGATCTCTGCAAGCCCCCATCCATGCGTGTGTGTTGGGCAGGGGCTAGGAGCATGTCCTTAACCTTCTCCTCTGGGTAGGTCTCCAATTCTAGAAAACCTAGGTTGGGAGCCCAGGAGGAGGCATGGAACAAGCTAAACATTGGTCTCTAGCACCCAAAGGGTCCTACTCTTGACTCTCCAGCATACACCAATAGGTAGTTTTGACTCATAGCTAGTTTTGGCCCATCCTGCCAGTGACCACAGCCCTCTGGTTATAGCGCCCCGCCTGCTCAGGCTTCTTCCAGTCCCCTTCTTCCTCAGTCCCATGGAGAGCATCTGCCTCCTTCCACATAGACCCCGCCGAGGTCCGTAACTTTGAGAGAGCCCCACATCCTTAGGCAATGAGGGTGCTGCGAGTGCGAGGGAAGGGGAAGGTGGCTAGGTTATCTACCTTTCTCTAGGAGTCGAGGCCAGGGCTCTTCAGGCCTCCCATAGCCCAGAGTGACAATAATCCACTTTCATGACTTCTGCTCTGTATGTTTTCATTGGTGGCAAGACAACAGCCTGGGAAAATGGCTTTGATTTTAAAAAGAAGTTTCCATCGGTTCGCTATCTCATTGGTCCCCTGCCCCGTTCAGTCTTCCCTTTCTTCCCACAAACCATCCAAAATAAAAGAAAGATGAATGCTCAAGTGACTATCTTGACAAAAGTGATCTTAGCTTCTACTCTCCATTTGGCAATAGTAATGTTATTGGCTTACAGGTGGTCTGGAAGGCATCTAATAAGGGATTCTTGGTGACTATTACTTAGACACCAATTCATACCTTTCCTGTGAAATCTGAAAAACAAACACACACACAAAACAGGCGAACATGTTAATGTCTGTTTGAAAAGAATGCAAATCGGGACAATACTAGAAAAAGTTATGCACATCTCAACGCTCTCTGGATCGAGGAAAATGTGCTTGTATAAGTGTGCGTGTGTTGGTGGTTGGGAATATGAAGAGTATAAATCAAGGGTGACCTTTAATAGAGCAGGCTAAGGAGGGTGTATTTGTTACTTTTGGCATTGTAGGAAAGGAGGTGGGGGCATTATGCAAAAGTCAATAGCACAAAACCCTTCTCCCAACCAAAGATAGAGTAGGAGAGGCCAACTGAAAATGTTTAATCCAGTGTTTTTCTAACTTTGCACTAAAAAGTAATCCACTGAAATAATGGAATGCTCTCTTCCTGCTTCCCTTGTCATATATATGTATATATATTTTTTTTTCTGAAGGGAAAACCTTCTAAAGGATGTCCCAACCGGATTAAAAGCTATTTTCCTTTCTATGATGACCTGAAAGAAGCATCTGAACTGCTGTGCTTTCTCCACTGAGGGAGGGGGCTGGGGGGGAATCTAAGTCTGTAAGGTAGAAAGGCATCAGTGAGTAGCCAGCTGTGAGTAAGGGTGAGCAAACCTCACACATCTTATATCCAATCTGTTCAGGCCCAGACGTAAGGAAGTTTAAAATCTCTCAGTTGGCCTTACTCTCTTGGGAAGGATCAGGAAGGGTTTTGTAGGTTAAGTGCTCAAAAGTTGTCTCAAAAGCTGTCGTTCGTTCTAACTGATGTAAGGGAGTACTTGAGCCTTTAAGAAATGTGGGGTGTGTTGAGGCGAAGGGCCAAAATGACAGACTGCCTTGGTAGGTGAGGGAATCAAGAGTCAATCGGTTGTGTGCAACTGGAAAACTACCTTTAAAATAATCTTTCTATATCCACCACGTAAGCCGGCTGGTCAGTTCCTTTCTTGTTGGAGCAAACACACAACCTGGTTATAGAAACGGCTTTCTGAGGGGCCGCGAAAATCCTTGTCAACCTGTCTTTATGGTTCTGATAGGAAACGTCACTAATCAAAAGTGCTTTGGGTCCAACCTGTGCGCTCCAATTCTACAAGTGCCAACCGCCCTGGGAGGTATGGGGACTGGCCACGCTGCTCCTGGACTGGGGGTGTCGGTGAGTGAGTGGCCTTCAGCACAAACAACTCAAGGTCGTGGAGAAAAGGTTGGGAGGGAGGAAGGGAGGGAGAGTGAGAAAAGACTGGAGGCGGGCAGGGACAGGGAAGGTAGAGAGGGGATAAAAAGGGGGATGTAAAAGGACGGAAGGCAGGGGTGATTAGCAAGGGGCACCCCGCCCTGGTTTTATACGGGCGAGTGCTTCTGATAAGGCAATACTACACGCACGATCAGGGTCTGGATGTCCCAGGGAACCAGTGCCCCTACCAATCAGGGGTTCCACTGAGATGGCAGGCATCGTGTCCCGCTCTAGCCATCAGCTACGGGGACAGCTGTAAGTCACTGTCATTAAGCAATCCATCATTCCCCAACTGGGCGCCCTGTCGGGAAATAAGCCAGACTTTGCTGGGCCTGGACAGCCTCGCGGGAAGCCTGTCGGGGTCCAGGGAACGCCTCTGGGTGTGCGGGGGCGCGGAGCGGCCGCCGAACCTCCCACTCCTCGATGCACCACCGCCGCCTCACTGCCCATCGTGAAGCTCAAAGGGGAGCTGGGCCGCTCCAGGGCGGGGGTGCGGCTCCCGCTGCCCGCGGGGGCGTCAGGGCCGCGGTGCTGGCACCTAGACCAGGTGGTCGCTCTCCTCGCCCCGGCCGATCAGCGACCCACGCGGGCAAAATGCCACAGCGCGACGCCGCCACTTGATGCGCGCGCTCCCGGGCCGCGCAGGGCTGGCTCCCTATCCGAACGCCCAGCTCTGACACCCGACCCGGGCGCGCGCGCTGGGGCGGGCCCTCTTTCTCCAGGCCTCTGGGCACCCCCTATCCTGGCCTCGGGAATGGAAACCCAGGGGGGCTGGGGCTGAGGACGGGCGCGCCTTCTCCCAGCCGCCTGCCTCTCGGTTTGGCGGCCCACGGTGTGGGAAGCCCCCACCGGTGCCACTCGTGCTGGGAAGCGGAGGTGGGTGGGCCGCGCGGGGCCACCCGGAGCCCGGGAGGAGCTGCGCCCCCAGCGGCCCGCCGCCCTCGCGCGCAGCCCGGTTTCCCGCTCTGGGCTCGGGCCCGGCCCAGCCCCCGCCCCTGCGAGGCCCGCACAGCCCGGCTCCCTCCACCCCCACCTCCGCGCCCCTCCGCGCCCCTCCGCCCCGCGCCTCGCCGCCCCCGCTGCGCCTCCGGCTGGCAGAGCTCCCGCCTGGACTCAAAGGGCAAAGTGACTCCGGGAGCCGCGCTCCGCGCGCACAGCGAGGCCAGCGTGGTGCGCTCTCCAGGGCGCCCCCGCGCGCGGACAGCCAGCCGGGCGCGGCCCTGGCCACATTGGGGAGCGCTGGGTGCCCTGGACCGGGGGGGGGGGGGGGTTCAGGGAGGGAGAGGGGGCCAGTCAGGGCGGGCGGGGCAGAGGGCAGCTGGCAAGAGGTGTGGAAGGTGGGCGTGAAGGCTCCAAGGTGCTCTCCCAGCGGCCAAATAAATCCCCAGCGCGGCCTTCTTTCCCGCCCGTGTCCGAACTTCTAGAACTGTCCGCGGTTCCATCTGTCTTCACGTTATGCTAAGACTGACGGCAGGGAGGACAGAAGGGTGTCTTTTTATAACTAAGAGGAAAATCGGAGCGGGTAGCGAGGACTCTGGGGAGCATTCTCTTGCATTTCCTTGTTATTTATCAAATGAAGCTGTACACGCAATCACAGGTTTGGTGCTTACGTGTTAACAGTATTAATTTTAAAATGTTAAACATTTAAATATGCCACACATTTTGTGACCCCCTTTGTTCAATTTTTTTTTTACTTTATCGTTGTTTCAGAGGTTTGATAAATGGAAATATTTCCAGTCTCTCAGTCTGGGAGTCACAGAATGGAGTGAGTGAAGGGACCGTGGGACATTTGTCTTGTCCTTGTCCCTCTGGCATATGCTCGCCAGTACCATGCTTCCGAAATTACCTCTTGTATCAATTTAAGTTAAATTAGGTTGCATTTTGGGTAGAATATTGTCATTGGCTGGACTTTGAGAATAACCATGTGGCCTGATGGCCCAGTTTAGTGGTTGAGTGTCAGCTCATGAACCAGGCAGTCACAGTTTGATTTCCCATCAGGGTGCCCCAGTTGTGGGCTGGATGCTGAGTGTGGGGTGTGCAGGAGGCAATCAATGATTCTCTCTCATCACTGATGTTTTCATTTCTCTCTCTTCCATTCCCCCCTGAAATCAATTTTATAAAAAGAATAACCATGTATATTTTACACATGCACACCTCATCCAGTATTATAACTTCCACTACACAGCTGGAATTGATAGGCATGTATCTGAACCAAAATCCACATAATGCAGCCCCATGGACACACTGGTAGACCCAGTGCAAAAGCTGTATGTGCATACAAGTTTGAAAAGTTATGTATACTGAAGTGTGGTAATAACTGTTTATGTCTCAGAGGTCCAAGGATAGGCAGTTAGTTTGGGTGGCTTACTGACACTATATATATATAATATGTAATTGATTTTTTTAATAGAGTGGAGAGGGATAGAGAGTTAGAAACATCGATGGGAGAGAAAGATCAATCAGATTTTTTATAGAACGGAAAGGAGAGTGATAGAGAGTTGGAAACATCGATGGGAGAGAAAGATCAATCAGATGCCTCCTGCACACTTTCTACTGGGGATATACCTGCAACCAAGGTACATCCTTGACAAGAAAGGAACCTGGGCCCCTTCACTCCACAGGTCGACCCTCTATCCACTGAGCCAAACCAGGTAGGGCTTAAAATATGTTTTTACTGATTTCAGAGAGGAAGGGAGAGGGAGAGAGAGATAGAAATATCAATGATAAGAGAGCATCATTGATTACCCGCATTCTGCGCTCCCCCTACTGGGAATTGAGCCCGAAACCCAGGCATGTCCCCTTGATCTGAATCGAACCTGGGACCCTTCAGTGCACAGGCTGATGCTCTAGTCAGTGAACCAGACCAGCTAGCGCTTACTGATACATTCTTAAAAGAGAGTAAATGTGATGAATATTGGGAGAAAAGGAGCCTGCCATTTTGGGTTTTGCCTCTGGAAAGAAGTTAATGACCCAAGGAAACTGATCGCAGGGAGAATTTCTATTTGTACCATCTTTCCCCATTCCTCCTTCTCACATTCTTCCTCCAGCCTTAAAGAAACAGTAACATTCCATTTGCTTGATGGTTGAAAAGAAGAAAGGAACGAACCTTTGAGGAGCATCTATTATGTGCTGGTTGCCTTCTTTTATCTAATTCTCATTATAATCCTATAAAATTGGAATTATCATCTCCCCTTTTTATTTAACAGTGAAGGGAACATCCAGCTGGGTTAAATATCTATGGTTACACAGCTGGGGTATAGTTGGCCTAAGTTTCTACTCTAGCTCCGAAATTCTAAAACCGAGCCTAGTCTTTAGAATCTGGTTGACTGAGTCCAAATGGACTCACGCAAGAATCACCGGTTACTGGCTGTTGTGGATACAGGAGGAAATTCATAGGGTGAATAGTGTGTGGTCCTTTTTTTTCTTTCTTTCCCTTCTCCCCTTTCCCTGGAAGGCCACCTGTAAATTCTGGCTCTCCTTAGAATCTCTGGCTATGAAGAGACTAAGTTGGGGCAGAAATAGAAAAGGCTACCTCTTTTTCCTATATCATACCAAAGTTGGACTTAGAGTTAAAAGTCAATTTTCCTAACATAGGTCTCAGTTGGCATCCGGCTTAAGGCTACCCAGAGGCTGAGCTGATCAGGGTAATGATTTCACAAGGGCAGTTTTGACACATAGGTCAAACTAAGTATCACTCTTAAAACCCCAGCCTCATAAATCAAAAGAGTGGGAGGGACATATAGTAATAGCAGAACACACGACTACTAATTAACCTTATTAACAACTGCAAACCAGTGAACATTTATATTTTCATTTTCTCAAAAAAGACAATTAAAAAAATTTTTGGCCTTCTATTAACTATCCCCCCAAATAATCACCTATATAAAAACCATCCTTTAAAAGGTCAGTAGAAATTATTTTAAGACATTCAAATATAAAAAAGTATTGTTGTTTTAATAGGCACTGTGGGTAGTTTAATTTGTATCTTGTATTAAATTAAACATATGGTGAACAGGGTATAATAGATTTTCTATAATTTAGCTGCCAATGCGGCAACAGCAGCCAGTTACTCTCACCAGCAGACTTGTCAGTGGTTTGTTTACTAGCTTATTTGAATTAAAATAAAGCTTCGCTTCTGCTGACTGCACATCATTATCTATGAGACCATAATCCTGCTAGCAAATCCTATATCTTCCAGAACTGGCTCTTTTGTTTGGGATTACTGAGAGCTTAGCTTATAACAAAGAGGAATAAGGCATCCCTCTCATCCTCATAATTAAGTGTGGGGACTAATTTAGAAACAAACCCAGAAAGATGTACTATTTGGAGTTATATTTCTACACAGAATGGAGGAGAAACAGGATAGGCCAAACACCTGATTGTTAACAGGATGTTTAAACTATTAAGCAAGTGTACTACAGGAATCCAGCTTGTTAAAATTAAGAGCAACAGCAAATAAGGCATTGATGGCCTTTGCATTGGGGCAGTCATTCTGAATGAAGGATCTGAAGGTATGTCTGGGGAAGAGGGAGTATTAGGGTGCCAAGCAGGAGAAGATGCACTGCATGCTTCGTGAATGCTAGTTATTTTGTTCTTCCATTACCCTAACAGGCTGTACAACTAATCATTATTATTATGAACAGAGTTATTAAAATACCCAATAAAAGAGAACAAACCACTTCTGTATTTACTAGGAAAAATATAACTCATTAATTAGGAAATAGTTAATATTACTTCCAAGGTGGGAAAAAAAGATGGGTGATTCCCTGGCTCCTTCCATACACCCAGCTCAAAACAGATCCTCATGAATTCTATTTGTGCTTCAGGAAAGATTTTCACAACTAGGATGTATATAAAAATAGCTTTTACATCTACAATTCCTCTATGAACTGATGTCTGTTTATTGAAGAAGAAAGAAAACACGACTTGATTTATCAATGTCTTTAACATTAATTGTCACAGATGGGAATTCTGAGGACCTCTGTGAAACCAAACCAGGCCCTGGTGAATTATAAAGCAGGTCCTTAGACTAAAAAACATTTAGGCAAAGTGACAGTTCAGAACATCTGTTAGCCTTCTGTCTGAGTATAAACTAGATGTCATGGAGTGCACAGCTGTAGGCATTTTAGGCTTTTTTGCCAACATCTGTCACAGCAGTACAATAATATAGGTAATTATCAACACCTTACACAAACTATTTGCTATTTTAATTTTTAGAAAGAATAAAATTAGTGTTATAGTCCTTGGCAAAAATAATTGAGTTGAATAGAATAATTTTTCTCTAAAAGATAAATAAATGATCTGATCATTTTTCAAAAAACATACATTTTAAATATTTTCTGCAGGCAATGCCAGCATTATACCATTTTGAAAAGCAAAAATTCTAAGTGATTTTTTTGAAAAGTAAAGATAAAAGTACATGTAAAATAAGGGGAAAGATAAAGAGAGGCAAATAATTTGCTATCTGAAACAACCAAACATAGTATGTTTTCTGATTAAAAAATAGTTTGTGAAAAATAGCATTAATTGATTCCATATTAATAAAGATTAGAAATTCACTTTATAATGTCAGCATACCAAAATATGTAAGATGAGTTACAAAAAATTGTCTTCCTCATTTTTCCATGCTCAGCTCAGTCCTAGAATTTTGCAGCAAAATGACATATAAAACTATAATTCACATCCTGCCATCTTATAATTAAAGTTAATTTTAAAAGGGTTAGCACATCTGATAAATCCAAGGACCCTTCATTATTTTAGTGCATTTAAATATGGATCATCTACAGTATTCCCCCTAAGATACTAGGCATTACTGTCTCAGATCTGATTCCCTTGACGTATACTAGAGTTATTTTTCAGTCTAAAAAACTCGAAGCAGCAAGACTATATCCCAAAGCACCTGTTCTGGGGAAGATGCCAGTCAATAATGTCTTATTGAAAGACCAGGCCCAGCTCGAGAAAATAAAGGAATTGAGCTGCAGTTGGATTTCATCATCTAAACATGCTATGTAATCTTAACCAATTCATTACACACTCCTTTTGTTTCCACGACAAAAGGGATGTTACCTTTGTCAGAGGTTGTAATTCCAGTATGTTCAAGCAAAGACAAGGAAGAAATTGAAAAAGTGCTATCAATTCTACCTACAGCCAGGAAGAACTGTAGGGTCAGAAGGTCATTATCACTGTCCCATGTACAGTTCAGAGTAGGCCATAGACAGCTAAGACTTCCACACTGCAATTGAAAGGTATAATAAAGGAGACTCACAGAAAATACTGAGTAAAAATAGGAGTAGTAAATCATATCCTTGAATGCATTGGATTTAACACATGTGAAGAATGAAATGAAATGAATCTCTATTTGGGCAACAGTTGTGGATGCTTGAAATTATGCTTTCTTAGAACAATTCAAGAGGAGGGAAATTTTATTAATCGGAGGTCATCATGGCAAAAAAGTCAAATTTCAACATTCATAATGTAAAGGTCTAGAGAAGGTCCAATGAGAAGAAGGAAGAAGTACATATAGATATAAAAGGCAGACAACTTGGTCCAAAAGGAAGATTAAAAATGAAAGAAAGTGGCTAAAAGGAAAATAAAAATGTGAAACAAACTGACAGAGAATAAGGCTGGGAGGTGGGGTGGGAGGGGAATGCAAAAGATGATATTGATGACCAAGTGGAGTTTAGAGACCAAATGAAAATTTAGGGCCTGTGAGTGTTTTCTAAAGAGAGTGATCAGCTGTAAGAAATGAATGTAGAAAAGTGAAACATTTAAAAATAATAGCTGAGTAGTACTGTTTTGAAGTCTTGGGTTTATTTGATATTGTCAATGTCATATTTTTTTACCAGCAAGGAAAAAAATCAACATATGTTGATGTCTAGAAGAGGTGGGAAAAAAAGAGAAAGTAACTTATCCCCCAATACTTTTCCCACCTGTTTTTATTTTTTTAATAGTCAGCACAATTCCTATTAAAATATTTTTAATTGATTTTAGAAGAGAAGAAAGAGGTTGAGAGAAATAGAAACATCAATGATGAGAGAGAATTATTAATTGGCTGCCTCCTGCAGGTGCCTTCACCCCCCCCCCCCGGCCCCTCCTCCCTGGACCCGGTCTGCAACCCAGGCATTTGCCCTGACCAGGAATTAAACTGTGACCTCCTGGTTCTTAAGTTGTTGCTCAACCACTGTGCAACACAAGCCGGGATCCACCTGGTTTCAAATACTTGGAACAGAATAATCGAACAAGAATATCTAGGACATCAGATACTAGAAGGAGCTTCAAAAATTACTGGACTAAAACAATCTTCACTGCAGTGGTGGCTTATAAGAACATATATACTATTTCAGAGTTTATATTGTGAATGTGAAGGCATATTTTTCTGTAAATGTTCCTCCTTGATTACTGGGCACTCCTCAATTGATAGGAATGATACTTTGTTAGGGTTCATTTTATACGTTAAAAATTATATTCAAAAGTCAGAGCTGGCTGTGATCAACCCTCTGAAACAGACACAGTTTGCAGTCAGCATGCTCTCATCTCCTTCCCTCTTTTGTGCTAGTGCCTCTCCCGGCTTATGTCCACGGCCCTCCTCTTCCATCCGTAAGGCCCTTAATCCAGACTGATCTTCCCTAGGTAGTGTCCCAGGCTTGCCCCATCCTTCCATTTTTCAAAATCCGAAACAAATGGCTAATAAATGGATTCATTATAATGTACTAATGACTGATAAAACAATGCATTCTTTCTTCAAAGTTACTAGCTTTATGCTAGAAGCTCTTTGAATGGGGACAGGCCCAGACCTTAGTCATTTTTGTATTCTCTGTGAGACCTAACAAAGTGCCTTGCCTATAATAAAGATCAACTTGTAAATGAGTTATTTGTTGTTTTATATTTTTCTCCCTAAATCAATCCACCCATCAATCAATCATCAATCTACATCATTGAGAGTAAACTTTTACATTTTTAAAATGTATTTATATTTTAGGTCCCAGTAGCTAGATACATTGGTCAAGCAGTATTCAAATCTTTAAAAGTAATATTCATATTTTTCTTACTGATGTTTATTTCAAGAACATTAAAAGGAAATAAAAAGAGAAAATGTAACATATAATACTTCCACCATAACACCATAAATAACATTTTCTATATTTCTTTCTGATCTTTCGCCTGTACATTCTTAAAAATTATGTAGTACACATACCTTTGGGGTTTTATGTTCATTTAATTTTGCTGTGCTTTGGGAGTGAATTTATCATTAAAGAACAGAAGCTTATTGTAAGTATTAAAATTTCTAATGGTAGAATTTTAAGAGTCTTAAAATAAGTCTGAGAAGGCATTTTTGGGTTGGGGAGACTTTTTCAGAGCTCTCTAAGGCTAGTATTCCTCAAAGTAACTAATCTTTCTTTTTACTTTTTAAAAAGAATTTATTGGGATGACATTGATTAAAAAATTATATAGGTTTCATATGTGAACTTAGCCAATTTTTTATGGACTAAATCATAGGATCTTTGTTTTCAGAAGGAGAAATTGGAAGCATAAGATTTTAGAAACATAAAAGAGGTCTTAGAGAAAGAGAAGATTCCAAATGAGATTGAACGGTAGGTACTAACTTTCAATTTGACTGTCGATAACTGAAGGCATTTATCTGTCCTTCCTGGAGTCTACCTAGAAAAACTCTCAGATCTTTGAGTGTTTCTACCTTATTCCAAATATGTTCCTCATAATAGGATTTGGTAAAAAAGATGTGGATGTACATGTCATATTCACCAGAATAAAAAAAAAAATCAAACTACTTTTCTTCTGTCAGTCCCTATCATTCTTACAGGCAATCCAAAGCCCTTTACCAGAGAAACACTAGAATGGTTTATTAATCACGGGATCATGTTGAATATTTTTGAGTTACATAATTAGTATTTTTACCACTATAAGTCAAAAAAGAGTTGGAAGAACTGCCACAGTGTCGAGTTTAGCCTTGAATGTCCATTACCAGCAAATGGAACGATTGGAAGAACATGATAAACTAATCTATAAGAAATGTGCACTTTCAGGCAATCCATTTCCCCACTGTTTTGCTGTGGCACTTATATATTCAGTGCAAGTAGTTATCCCCTTCTCTCTCTCTCTCTCTCTCTCTCTCTCTCTCTCTCTCTCTCTCTCTCACACACACACACACACACACACACACACACATACACACATACACACACACACACACACACACACACACACACACACACACACACACACAGAGCAGGCTCATCTCTTGACACCAATTGAAGGAGACTGATTTATCGTGCTATGCAATTTAATCCACCATTTCTCATTTAAGTAGGACGGCCTCTAGAGTATTTTTCTTTTCCTAATATGAAACTAAAATCCTACAAGGCCACCACTAATATGTAAAGTTATCAGTGTAAACATAGAGAGAGGTGGTTTTAAAGGTCAAAGTTCTCAAGATCATAGAGCAAGAAACTCTGGAATCCCCTCCCGGGCTCCCCCCTCCCCCCATGTGTACCATTTGCAACAAGCTGTATAACCCAGCTTGTCCTGAAGAGGCTAGAAAATCAGGCCACAGCACAGAGTAAATTGTGCTGCGGAGAAAATGCAGAGCTGATTCCCATCTCACACCTGCAGAATCCGCTGTCAGCTGTTCAATTCTAAGTTCTGTGGCTTTTCTCTCTTCCTGCATGTTGGCTGGCTAATTTATTAACTACTTAATATCTGCAGCAGATATTCCATAAGCAAATATTTATGGGATCAAGAAAAACATTTGAATGAAAGGGTGACTGAACAGGCTGACTGAATTTTGTGTTTCCTGCACTAAATCATTGCTGAGAGTGGTCTCACCAGCTGCACACGGACCGGAGTGGCTTCTCAAAATTCAGCCTTGACTTCCTAGCCTCGCTTCCATTCACTCCACCTCCATCGGCCCTGCTAGCCATTCAGCACACCATCCTCATTTTATGTCGCAGGCAAAAAGCCAACAAAAATATGGTCACATTTAAAAGCCTTTTAAAGCAGTGAGCACCTCCCTCCTTTCCCAATTGTTCCCTGCTTTTTCACATTCCTAGTTAATAGGTTTTTAAAGCAGTTTCCCCAACTCTTTTCCTGCCACATACTGTCTTGCCTGGCACATATGCAGCAAAAGGCTGTTGTTCTTCAAGAGGTTTTTATGTCCATTGTACCTCTTTGCGTCTTTCAACTGCTAACTCTTCAGGTACGGGCTGTGTTTCTTGCTTAGCATATTATACATGTTCCAAGCCATTCACAGCAACTACAGCAAAAAGTGAGGTGAAAAATAAAAATAATGAATACAATCATTTAAAGTGGAGTTTAGGGCCATGTCTGTGGTTTTCTATTTGCTCAAGGCATCAACCAGATATCCAACATTTTTAGGAAGTGTGCAATTTTGAGTTGAAATATAAATAAGGAGTTGTTCTCTCTCTCTCTCTCTCTCTCTCTCTCTCTCTCTCTCTCTCTCTCTCTCATTAAAGTTTCCTGGCACATCCTAAGGCTTTCATTTGTTGAAACACCCATACACTACATATTAGGCTAATTGGAAACCCTCCCCTATTCTTGTTTTTATTGGAGGATAAGAAAAAGGTGTGAGTGAAGAGTATAAAATAATTTGAATATTGAGAGCTAATAAAGATTTCAAGGTTTGTATTTACATTTTTCATTGAACAGTATTTATTGCCTACTATGTGCCAGGAATTGTGCTTAGGCGTTAGATGTGACAATGAATAGGAATTAGTCTTTGTCCTAAAAGAAGCTCACAGAGAGAGCCAAGAAAATAAGCAATTAATTAAATATGTATTTGGAGAAATAATGCTCTGTGGCTTTGCTTGAAGTTAAAATGTTTAGCTCTGAGATAAGAAATCTAAGGTAGGTAAATATGCTGTTAAAATCTGAAGTAAGCAAACATTTCCCCTCCTGACTACAGAAAATAATGATTTGCACTTGCTTTTATTTTATTTAAATTTTTTTTATTGATTTCAGAAAGGAAGGTAGAGGGAGAGGGAGAGAGAGAGAGAGAAACATCAATGATAAGAAGGAATCATTGACAGGCTGCCTCCTGCATATCCTGAGGATCAAGCCTGAAACCTGGGCATGTGCCCTGACTGGTTCGTAGGTCAATGCTCAACCACTGAGCCACACTGCCTGGGTGACTAGCACTTGCTTTTATTTATTTTTATTTATTTATTTTTTAAAAATATATTTTATTGATTTTTCACAGAGAGGAAGGGAGAGGGATAGAAAATCAGAAACATCAATGAGACAGAAACATCGATCAGCTGCCTCTTGCACACCCCCTACTGGGGATGTGCCCGCAACCAAGGTACCTGCCCTTGACTGGAATTGAACCTGGGACCTTTCAGTCCGCAGGCTGATGTTCTATCCACTGAGCCAAACCAGCTTCGGCAGCACTTGCTTTTAAACGTAACTGTATGTTCTCCTTAGGCCCTGCAATGCTGTATGCTTTTTCTTCAAGTTTGAGACCAGCAACTTCATCATGTTGCCAAAATGAATGGAAGTTTTATAACCAGTGTAGCCATTATAAATTACTCAGATGCTTAAGTCTTATAACATGTTCTTTTTTCCTGATTTTGTCCAGTGGATGATACTTTAGGGTAAGCTACAGAAAACCAAATTAGCTAAAGTTCTAATGGATACAACTACTTTCAACATACGCTCCCCACCCCACCCCCCACTTTTCCTGCACTACTGTTATTGCTGGCACAAACTTTACATTTAAATTATTTTCCCATTATTTGCTTATAATTCTGACTCTCCTTTAAAGAAGAGTTTAAGGGTGCTGTGAGGGAAACAAAAATGAAAGAAGAATTGCCTCTTCTTCATTTTTGGGGGAAGAGTTTGCAAAGAACAGGTATCAAACCTTCTTTTTTGTCACCATAAAACTTAACTCAAAATAGGTGAAATGCCTAAACATAAGACTTGAAACAATAAATTACATAGAAGAAAATATAGATACTAAACTTACGCACCTTGACCTATGAGAGGATTTTATGAATTTGACCCAAAGGCAAGGGAAGTAAAGGCAAAGGTAAATGAACAGGATTATATCAAACCTAAAAGCTTCTGCACAGCAAAAGAAACTGCCAACAAAGTGAAAGGCAACCAACCAAATGGGAGAAGATATTTGTAAACAACAGCTCCAACAAGGATTTAATATCCAAAATATACAAAGAATCCATACAACTCAACATTACCAACCAATCCAATTAAAAAATGGGCAGAGGCCCTAAGCAGATACTTCTCCCAAGAAGACATACAAATGTCAAATCAAACCGTGATCTCCTGGTTCTTAGGTCAATGCACAACCACTGAGCCACGCCTGCTGGGCAGAGAACTTCTGATGAACAAAACGACTGAACACATATAATACACTGTAAAGCAGAATATGATTAACGTGTTAAGGGAGTCACATTACGGAAAAAGAGTTTGAGCTGCACCTTGACTAACTGAAACCAGCAGAGATACGAGGATGACTTTGTAAGCAGAGAAACAGAACCTCCTAAGGCTCCATGACTGGCACAGGGTGGAAGTATTGGGATAAAGCCTGTGTAGGGTAAGGTCAGGTAACAGAGACATCTGAATACACACTGTGAAGCTCAAACTTAAATTCAAGGAATACTGGGTATGCAGAACATAGAAACTGGAGGATTAGGCTGTTAATCTGTTGGATGGCTAGGTACAACAGGAGGGAAAACTAGTGGTGGCAGCTGAGTTGAGAGATTCCAGGAAGTAGTATTACATTGAGTTTTGGCTGTGGTAACTGAAAGAACGAGATGAATACTGGATGAATGCTGTCCTCTATGAGCTGCTAACACCTGTCCTAAATAGCAGTGATGAGAAGCAATGAAAAGGAATTAAGTATGGAACCAAAATGTTGAACCTGGAAGACAATAAGACAGAAGCTATTAGGAATGGAAAGAGGAAACTCAGAGGGAGGAAGTGGTTTAGTGGGAAAGATATAAATTTGGGTTTGATCCTATTGGATTTGAAGTGTTGTTAGTACATTCATGTTGGGATAGCCATCAGAGAGTAAGAAAATGGAGGTACTTGGGAGAGTGGTCAGAGCTAGAGACAAATTTTAGAATTATTATTATTTGAAAATTTTTATTGTTGAGATTATTACAGATGTTCCCATCCTGCTTCAGGCCTTCACCACCCCATTGTCTATGTCCACAGGTAATGCATATCCTATCTAATTATGAGGGAATATGCTAATTGACTGCCAAGCCCTCAAATATGGAGGCACCCACAGCCACAAGATGACAGTGCCCAGTCTCCAGCCCTGTTGGGATGGCAGGCATGTGATACGGCTGGGCCGTCCCCCAGGCATGCCTGCTTTTGGAGTCCTCCATCCCCTTAGCCCCCCAGCCATCCAGGGCTGGTCTGAGATACAGGCAAGCCTCGGATGATGGCTGCCCAGTTGCCCAGGGCTGCCCGAGGCTCAGGTAACCAGGGCCAGCAGAGGCTTGCACTGCCAGCTATGGCAACAGCAGAGGTGTGATGGGGGCATCGCCTTCCCATGATCGCCGGGTCACCTCCCGCCCCTGAGGACTCCCAGACTATAAGAGGGGGCAGGCCGGGCTGAGGGACCCCCATTCAGTGCATGAATTTTCATGCACTGGGCTTCTAGTATGTATATAAGATCTTTGTTTAATCTCTTCCCACTTTCCACCCCCTTCCCTCTGAAAATTGTCAGTCTATTCCATTTCCATGCCTCTGATTCTATTTTATTCACCAGTTTATTCTGTTTATTAGATTTCATATTCATTTATTTTGATTTTTGGATTCAATTGTTGATAGATATGTGTTTGTTGCCATTCTGTTGTTCAGAAATTTGGAATTATTGACCAATGCCACCTCAATAGATTCAATAGAAGTTAAAAATTAAAAAAATATAAAATACAGTGGAATATAATTTTTAAATTATATTTTTCAACACAAACAATTAGTACAAAGAGCAGCATCATTTTACATGTGTTCAAATCTCTTTAATGTCTGACTTAATAGAAGACAGCTGGATTCTCATATTTGCTTCTGCACTTGTCTCTTGTGAAATGTTGTTCTGATTGAAGTACATCTGAAAAATCCAGCTTCACACAGACATGTAGTTGGAAAAGAGAGGAGTATTTTAACAGACTTTTCAGGTAATTGTGGATATATTTCTTTGATATTGCACTAAAGCTCGACAAGTGGTAGTTTCTTGAAGGTGATTTTCATTGTGAAATCTGAAACCATTCCCAAAGAGCTTTCTAGTTTGTTATGTTAAAATCTATTGGCATGTCTTGTACTTTGATAAATCTTTTAACCATACATGATTTTGTAATTTCATTCATTGGTCAATTGGGAAACAGTGGTTCACTGAGTTATGCATATCATTACACAATATATTTTTAAAAAATCACTTTTGTTAATTATGCATAATGTTGCTCTCATCAGAAAAGTGCTTAAGTAATGGGAAGTGGTTAATGCTCACAGTGGTAGATGTAAGTTTCCAAAACTCAAATTTCACTTGCAAGTTATTGCAACAATACTGTCATTCCCTCTCCCACCCCCCTTTGAGATTACAGAGTCACTTTGTTTATTTTTGAGAAAGTACCCAATATCCAAGTCTGAATAAACCATAGTTTGTTTACCAATTGTTCATTCAAATACAAATGAAAAAAGGTGCTAGTGGCCCAGCTTGCAACTTTGTTCAGTGTGCAGAAGGGCTTCATGTGTACTCCCCATTTTGCAACAGAATATTAGAATGACTTGTATTAAAGAGCTGAAATGTAAAAAAAGGTAATAATTTTTATTGGAGGACAGTTTTACATGAAACTGGATTTCCTCTCTCCGCAGCTGTGAATGACAACAGTTTATGATATGTCATAAGATGGCTGCTGTTTTGAGAACTGTCACTTGATTTCATACATCTTCCCTCAGCCTCCATGTCTTCCCATTTCCTAAATTCATGAATTAGGAGAGCTCAAATTTTCCTCCCAGGGACTCAAAACAATAATTAGGAAAAAGGCCAAGATGTAGAAGAGAAGGAGAAATAAGAAAGAGAGAGTATGTGTGTGGGGGGGGGGGGGAAGAAGGGGGTTGTGCAGAGAGAGAGAAGGAGAAATAAGAAAGAGAGAGTATGTGTGTGTGTATGGGGGGGGGGGGAAGAGGGTTGTGCAGAAAGAGAGAGAGAGAGAGAAAGAGAGAGAGAGAGAGAGAGAGAGAGAGAGAGGAGAGAGAGAGAGAGAGAGAGGAATTTGGATTATATTTTCTAATATGACTGTGTTTTAGAAGTCTCAGAACTTATTTTTAACCTTTGAATGTTTGAGTTGGAAAAGTATTCTTAACAATGATTTCAGAAATTATATTTAAAAATTGCAATGAAAAAGCATTTCTGTATGACAAAAAACATACCATAAAGTCAGGAGACAAATATTTGAAACATATCAAACAAAAGACTAACCTCCTTAATATATAAAAATCTTCTAAATACAAAGAATAACGGATGAAGCGTATAAACAGATATTTTCTAGAAAAGGGAATATCTTAACATAGGAAAAATATTCACCCTTGCCTAGCTGGTTTGGCTCAGTGGATAGAGCGTCGGCCTGCAGACTAAAGCAACATGCCCGGGTTGCAGGCTCGACCCCCAGTGGGGGACATGAGAGAGGCTGCCAATCAGCGATTCTCTCTCATCATTGATGTTGCTGTCTTTTTCTCCCTCTCTGAAATCAATAAAAATATATTTTAAAAATATTCAACCTTATACTTTATAAGTACAAGTTATATCTACAATGAAATACCATTTCCCACTTATAAAATTGACAAGATCCTTAAGTTTGAGAATATATTGGCAAGACTATAGAGAAAAGGATATTCTTGTATATTGCTTATAGGAATATAAATTGGTATAGCCACCATGGAGGGCAATTTAGAAATGCCTATCAAAATTACAAATTATTCTTTTTTCCAGCAATTCCACTTCTGGGAATTTTTCTAATAGATGGACTTGCATATGCAGATATGTGAAATGACATTTAAACAAAGTTGGTTTTATTTTTGGTTATATTTGCAAAAGTTTAGAAACAACTAACTCCCTATGCAGAGGGAATAAAAACAGTGGTTCAACAGTTATTGGTAATGATAATGGGAATACTGTTGCAGGAATAGAAGAGATACTTTTCATTGTAAATCTATCTTCATATATTGTATTTTAAAATTAAAAATATATTATCCATTACATTTTTCAAAGAACTAAAAAATGTCTTTATATTACTTGTCAAGTTCAAATTTCTTCTTTGCAGTTACTAAGATAGAAAATGGGAAGGAAAAGAATTAATCTGTTTTCTGCTGAAGAGAAATTGAAATAATATACCTAATAGTGTCTTATTTTCAGTAGTCATCTGATACATATTGATTTAATGAGTGAAACAAGTTGTCAGTGACATTGCATTGCTATGAGATAGATTTTATGATAATGGTACTCTTTTAGTTAAAGTTTACATTAAAAATATTTTTCTTGACTTCAGAGAGGGAGGTAGAGGGAGAGAGATAGAAACACCAATGGTGAGAAAGAATCATTGATTGGCTGCCTCCTACACGCCTCCTACTGGGGTTGGAGCCCACATCCCTGGCATGTGCCCTTGACCAGTAATCCAACTCAGGACCTTTCAGTCTGCAGGCTGATGCTCTACCTACCAAACCGGCTAGGGTTAAATTTCACTTTTAATTCTACTTTCTTACCTCCTGGGGACACTATTCTCTTTCCTTCTTTTCATTTTCATAAAGCTGAACTTCCATTCATGTTCAGTATTTAGACCTGAATAAACATGTTTGGAGAAAGAACTACTCCATGGGAATGGACAGATATCTATATGAGATCCCAGTAGATAAGAATTATGTCTATTTTCTTTTACAAACAATAAAGCAGGATCCATGTTACACCCAAGAAACACTGAAAATTTCATTTGAAACTTTGTGAATGGACAGAAATTGGATTTCTGAGTCTGACACAAGTCCCAAAACTTGATTATTGATTCCTAAATGAGCCTGCTTTTACCATATTGGTCAGTTGGTTGGGCAGATTGAAAATATTTCATAAGAACTTAGAATCCAGTAAATCAAAATATATATTTACTACAATCTACACTAATAAAAGAGTAAGATGCAAATTGACCATACCTTCACAGCACCCATAAGCCAATCAGGAGTGAGTATGCAAATTAACACAACAAATATCTTAGGTTAATTTGCATATGCAGGCACCGAGCAGCTGGTGGCAGGGCAGAATGCTTGCACACTGCCCCAGCTGCTCTATGCCTCTGGACAGCGTGGAAAGGCAGAAAGGTGGCTCTGGGCTGGAGCGAAGGCAGTGCCGGCAGCCAGGGGAAGAAAGGCCTATTCTTGCATGAATCTTTGTGCATCAGGCCTCTAGTGTAATATAATAAATATTTAACATATGTGACTAATAACAGATTAAGAGGTCTCATTGCTTTCTCAATTAAGCTCTGATGAAGTATTATACATAATACAAATTATTATTATAAACTTCTTTTATCATACAGTATTATTGCCATACATTTTCTCTTAATATATATATTATCAGCAACAGAAGTTCAGAATACATTTCCATGGCATCAAACTTCTGACATATATTTGGAAACAGAGCAAAGATGCCATTCAGTTTGATGAAGCATTTCACAGATTCACATATGTCTTTATGGGCATATGCATTTGTTGTTACAAAATAATGCATTTCACTTTTTAAAAAGCTTTCATAATGAAAAATGGGGTGTTGATAAATAACATCATTATAGGCATTCATGTTTTTATATAGGACCTACATTATTAAATTGTTCCTTATTTTTCTAAGTAAGAATTATTATCCTATAGACTCTTACCTTCAATAACTAAATGAATGAAGGTGAAGATTCTCCTAACTGTATTCCACATGCTAATATCAAATTACTTCATTTGTATTTCAAGTAATTTTTATTTTTGGAAAATTAGGAGGCAAACCTTTATATTTAGGAGAAAAATCAGAGATAATGCAGATGGGGCAGAATTCATTTTGTCTTTACTGCACTGCACAGAAGTATCTGGGAATGGCATCATTTCAAATCTGGAGGCATCCCTGCTCTGTTTTCACGTAGGGCTGAAATGAGAACCCCTTGCAGTGACTGCCTCCCATTCACCCAGGGGAGGAGCTGGAACACAGTGATGCGGTATCTATCAAAGGTCTGTGTTTTTTTTTTCTCTTTTCATTTTTAACAGAAAAGTTATATTGTCTGCCTCCCTGGAAATGTTTATAGGAACTTATGGTTTCTACATCTGGCTTTCATTTTTGAGAGTGTGTGTGAATCAAACTATTGATAGGTAACAAATATTTAATCCCCTGCTAACCCAGCTTGAGGTCTTAGGTAAAACTGCAACAGATCTTCAAAGTTCTTCAACACTGTTGAAAACCCCAAAATGGCTTATCCTAAGAAGTTTTGGGAGCTCTTAAAAATTGCTTTTTCAGAATAGGATAGATTATTAAAGCCTCACCCAGAGGCAGAGGTAGATTTCCCCCCCTTAAGTCTTAAGAACTTATTTTGGTTTACTTAATCCCAAATAAAGGCAACAGCCCTGGCTGGTGTAGCTCAATGGGTCAGAGGGTTGTTCCGCGTACTGAGAGGTTGCCAGTTGGCTTTCCAGTCAGGGCACACACGTAGGTTGTGGGTTGATCCCTGGTGGGGCTTGTACAGAAGGCAACCAATCGATGCTTTTTTCCTACATGGCTATTTCTCTCTCGTTCTACCTTCCCTGCTCTCTAAGATGCAAGCCCTCCAGGGAGGATTATAAAATTGAAGGCAGCAAACATTTCACAAAAACCTTTCAAATGCAATTCTTAAAATAACTGATACAACTAGACATGGCATTATCTATAGCAGTGGTTCCTAAGTAATGATATATGAGTAAATTTCCCCCTACCTGTGGTGAAATAGAACAATTAGAACAACATAGGGAAGTTTATATTATTAAATTGATCCATTTCAAGTTAGGACTACCCTTCACACTGAGATGATGTTATCTTTAACTTTTAAATATATTTATATTGATTTTAGAGAGGAAGGGAGAAGGGGAGAGATAGAAACATCAATGATGAGAGAGAATCATTAATTGGCTGCTTCCTGCATGCCCCCAGACATGTGCCCTTGATCAGAATTGAACCAGGGACCCTTTAGTCTGCGGGCCGACGTTCTATCCACTAAGCCAAACCAGCTAGGGCTATTGTTTCTAACTTTTAAAAGTTAAAAAGTTCATTCTTTTATTATAATGATAGTGATAGCTTGTTTTAACATCTTTTTGGTGGCAGTTTTCTATAGTTTTTTGGAAGTTTATTGGTTTTGAAATTCAGAAATGTAGGAGGCATATTTTATACAAATGAAAACACCTACCTAAAGAGTTAAAAATCAGAAATGAGTGCAAATAAACATTTGATTTACCAAATATTTCATTTTTCATCAGGGCATTGAGTCATTTGCTTTAAATTAGCAGTTTATTTAATATATACTAGAGGCCCAGTGCACAAAATTCATGCACGGGCGGGGATGTCCCTTAGCCCAGCCTGCACCCTCTCCAATCTGAGACCCTATGAGGGATGTCCGACTGCCCTGGTAGGATCGGGCCTAGACAGGCAATGGGGCATCCTTCTCACATTCCAGGACTGCTGGCTCCAAACTGCTCACCTGCCTGCCTTCCTGATTGCTCCTAACCGCTTCTGCCTGCCAGCCTGATCACCCACTAACCACTACCCTGCCAGCCTAATTGATGTTTAACTGCTCCCCTGCCAGCCTATTTGCCCCCAACTTCCCTCCTCTGCTGTATTGGTCACCCCTAACTGCCCTTCCCTGCAGGCTTGATCACCCCAAACTGTTCTCCCTTGGAGGCCTGGTCCCTCCCAAATGCCCTCCCTTGCAGGGCCTAGAACCTCCCAACGGCCATCCCATGCTGGCCACCTTGTGGTGACCATCTTGTGTCCACATGGGGGCAAGATCTTTGACCACATGGGGCTAGCCCTCTTGTGTGTTGGAGTGATGGTCAATCTGCAAATTACTCTTTCATTAAATAGGATAGAGGCCTGGTGCATGTGTGGGGGCCAGCTGATTTGCCCTGAAGAGTGTCCCAGATCAGGGTGGTGGTTCCCTTGGGAGTGAGGGGAAGCTTGGGCAAGGGGCTTGTGAGGTTTGTAGGCCAGCCATGCCTCCCAGCACCCCAAGCAGAGGCCCTGGGATCTGGGATTAATCCATGTCTACAATTGAAACTTTGTAGCCTGGAGCAGAGCAGAGCCAAGCCTTCTGCTCGCTCCGGGGCAGCTGCCATTTCTGTTTGAAACACTGTAGCCTAGAGTGGAGGCCTAGGCCAGCAACAGCAGGCTGTAAGTTTGGCTTCTTTTGTTGCCAGGGAAACCCAAGCCTCTGTTCTCTCCAGCTCAATGGCTGCCGCCATTTCTGTTTCTTTTATAATTGAAACTTTGTAACATTGAGTGGAGGCCTCGGGAGGCAGACAGCTTGGCTTCCTCTGTTGCCGAGGAAACCCAAGCCTTCCTCCTGCTCTCAGTGGCGGCAGCCATCTTGGTTGGGGTTTATTTGCATAATTTGCTCCTGTTTGGCTGGCAGGCGTGGCTGTGGCTTGTGGGTGTGGTGAAGGTATGGTCAAATTTGCATATTACTCTTTTATTAGATAGGATATACTAGTGGTCCAGTGCACGAAATTACTCTTTTATTAGATAGGATATACTAGTGGTCCAGTGCACGAAATTCATGGGGGGGTGGGTGCAGGGTGTGTGTCCCTTAGCCTGGCCTGCATCCTCTCTAATCTGGGACCCCTGTGGCATCGGACCTAAACTGGCAGTAGGACAACCCCCTCACAATCTGGAACTACTGGCTCCTAACTGCTCACCTGCCTGCCTGCTTGATCTCCCCTAACCACTCTGCCTGCTGGTCTGCTTATCCCCAACTGCACCCCCCTGCCAGCCTTATCACCTCCAACTGCCCTCCCCTCCTGGCCTGATCACCCATAACTGCCTCTGTCTCGGCCCCGCCACCATGGCTTTGTCTGGAAGGATATCAGGAATGTCTCAAGGTATAATTAGCATATTACCCCTTTATTAATATAAATAGGATATGACATACTGCAATAACTATAACATATCTACCAGTATTACCAATGAGAATACGTACTTCATGAGATAGGAAGGCATCTAATACATTACATTATATATGTTGTAAATAGTAGAAAATACAGTATTTGTAGCAATAATATACACCCTGTGACTTCCCTTCCTGATCTGGGAATAGTTTCCAGGTCTTTGAACATTTCCTGGCCCCTAATGTATTATTATTATTATTTTTTGCCATTCAGTGTAACTTTACTTGCTGTTTATTGCACATGATTTGAGGTCTTTAATTTCTAACCACCAAAGATTCAAAGGACTATTTTTCCATGAATTTTAACATTAACATTACTGAATTTGTGTATTCATGTGTTTTTATTGTAAACATCTGAATTATTCACATTGTCATAGATCCTGAACTCATAAGCGTGGACCATGCACAGGCTGGCAGCAAGTCAGGAAGCCACTCCGCAAGCAAACTGACACTCTGTATAAGGAGAAAAGTCATAGCTTAACATTTAATGTCTGACTTTAATTCCTATACTATTGGGGACCCAACTGCTTGGTTGGTGATGGGGTTGATTATTGGGAGGATTATTCCTGAAATAATTAAGGAAAGGCCGGGGAGGGGAGTCAACCTCTCTTCTTGGTTGCTTGCTCCTCCCCAGCATCTTCATCTCTTTGGGCAGCTTCTCCTTCACCATATCCTCAGCTTCTTGGCCATCTTATCCTTCAACTTCACCTCCTTCCTCCTCTGCATCCTCAAATTCTTTCTTGGCACCTTCTTCCTCTTCTTCTTCTTTCTCTTCCTCAGCCTTTTCCTTCTCCTCCTCTTCAGATTCTCCTTCAGAAGGGGGTTCATCCTTAGTTTCCTTGGCTTTTGCAGCCTCAATGGTCTCCTCCACCTCAATCTGCTCCTCCTGACGTGGCAGGGGTATTAAGAAGGGAAGGAGTGAGAAGACATCAAGTAGGAGCTAGTCTGTAAACCATTGTAGGCAGATCACCAAAGACCTGGGAACTCTGGGAGTAGCCTCTGGCTATGCTTCCTGTGCTGGTGAAACTGAGCAGGGTCTCCTCACTTTTCAAGAATGTCCTGTAAGCTGCAATGTCAATGTCCAAAGCCATCTTCACATTGAGGAGGTCCTGGTATTCTTTTAAATACGGTGACATTTCACTCTTTGTAGTTCTCAACTCATTTTCTGATTTGTTGATTGTGTCCCACATAGCACTAACATCGGAGTTCTGCTTATCTTCCAACTCTCGCAGCTGCTTTCCCATTGCTTCGTTCATGCTCCAGCATGTTTTCATCTCCAGGAAATGGCCTTGAGCAGTCGCTGGCCCATACTGCATAGGTGTTCTTGGCAGAGCTCTTGGTCAGCATGGTGAAGTGGCTCTTGTAGCATTCTTTGGCATTCTGTATGTTCTTGGCAGCCAGCTTCTTGTACTGGGCACAGATGTCCTTGAGCATGGTGGAGAAGTCGGACTTGGAGAACACGTCCATCTCCACGGAGATCTGAGCATACTGGATCTGCGCCTGCAACTTGGGGATCTCCTTGTCGTGCACCTTCTTCAGAAAGGCGATTTTGTCCATCAGGCTGTAGATGCACTTTTCCACCTCAGAGCCTGCAAGAACCACCTCATCTGCACCTTTGCTCAACTCCATCAGCCAGCCCTCTGCATTCTCATGATTCAGCACCTCTTCCTGGTAGCATGACTCAGATTGTTTCAAACCACTTCACAGCCCAGGTGCCTCCTAACTGCCCACTTCCCTCTCCTCTCCAGGGATAGGACATGGTGGGGTGGGACACAGGCATCCCATTTTCATTAAAATGTTCAACCCAGGCCTGTTCCACCAGTGTCCTCAGGTGGCCCAGGGGCAGACAGTGATCCTGGAGACCTGGGCCATCCCTGCCTATGGACCCCCTAGTGACCTCAGGCGCTGTCCATGCCACCTGCCCGATTCCAATCACCACCTGGACCCCGCGGGCAACATCAGGAGCTGCCTGCTGGAACTGCCCAGTCCTGATCGCCACCTAGACCCCTCGGATAGCTTCAGGAGCTTCCTGTTGGAACTGCCTGATCCCGATTTCCACCTGGATCCCACAGGCAACGTCAGAAACTGCCTGTTGGAACTGCCTGGTCCCAATCACTGCCTGGACCCCGTGGACAGCATTAGGCACTGTCTGCTGGAACTGCCCAGTTCCAATTGCCGCCTGGACTTCGCAGGGGGCATCAGGCGCTGTCCATACTGCCTGCCCGGTCCCAATCAATGCCAGGACTCCAAAGGCAACATCAGGCACTGTCCCCCGGGCCTCCCTGGTCCCAATGCCACCTGGGGCCCGCGGGAAAGGTCAGGCACTATCTATGTTGCCTGTCCCATACCAATTGCTGCCTGGACCCAATGGGCGACATTAAGAGGTGCCTGCTGGAATTGCACAGTCCCTATCACTGCCGCCTGGACATAGCAGGCAGCATCAGGCTATAGGCCGGCCACCACACTGCTGCAATCGATCGGTGGGGGGGCCTGCCATCGCTGCCCGGCCGGGCCCTGCCCTTCACTCGCCCTGGGGAAGAGGCCTTTTCTGGACCCGGCTGTAGGCCGGCCACCACACTGCTGAGATCAATCTAGGGGGGCCCGCCATCGCTGCCCTGCCTGGCCCAGCCCACCACCCCCGCCTTGCACCACTCGGCCCCACCCCCCTGCTCCTGATTGGCTGGTAGTGTAGCAAAGGTATGGTCAAATTTGCATATTACTCTTTTATTAGATAGGATGGTGATGCTCAAGTCATTCATTTGGAATTTGTATTAGCCATTAGCTACTAATGTTGGCATTTATATGATAACTAAAAAACTACTATTTGTGGTTTAAGATGATCTTAAATCCCCCAGGAACTGTAAAACTTTAGTAAAATTTTTCTTTATGTAAAAAATTTTATTTGTAGTCTCATATTTATGGACTTAAAATCATTATCAGTCCCTTAAAACCATCAAATAATAGAGTTGAAAAATGATTCCAAAGACAATCTATATCATCTTTTCTGTTTATAAAAACTATTTTTTCAAAGATCTTATTGACTTTCTGCACTGTATTGCATCAGGCCTACTTTTAGATTGCTTATATCTATCAAAACAAATGGCTTATTAATGTTTCTTAGAAGATATGTGGTTAAACTGTCAAAAATTGATAAGGAATAAGAATTAATGATATACATGAAAATTACTGTTTTGTCATATTAGCCTTTTGAAGAATTAATAAGTATATAATCTAGTTTTCATTTCTCTTTATAGGACTTAATTTCCCCATAAACAAAAGAGATACATACCACTTTGTGGGCTATTTCCATAAGAGCATTGCATTGGCATCATAATGTTTTAATCCTCAAATACACAAAAGTCCATATGGTTCTAATAAACACAACATCTTGGTGCCCTATATATATGTGATAAGTAGACAACACAGGACTATTTCTGCGGAATATTAGAATTTTCAAAAGTAAATTTGCCTTCACTAGTTCATCTCAACATTAGCATATTTATGTCCATGCCCCACCACCCCATCTCAATGCATGAGGGACAACACTCACTAATTATTTCTATTGTGTGTGCTAGACATTTGCAAGTGTGTGGTCTTACAAACTATGAGGCAGTTTGGAATTCTTTATACCATAAAGTTACTGACATACAGTTGCTTCAAATCATTTCCACTATTCTGGATATAATAGAGGCTGTTTCTTTTTCTATGTGTAATTAATGGTTCCCCCCAAACACTTAGAAACTGATCTCTCTCATTCAGCAGAGGAACTTGGGTTTGTAAAGTATAAATTGTTTTACTGCAGGCTTTTTTGCTTGTGAAACTTGTGCATACCTGCAGAAATGTGTATGTCCAATAATTGTTGAAAAGAATCATGGAAGCAAATAAAGAAATTCACTTGATCAAGTGATCAGTGATAAGACCAGTTTAGCTATTCAACATTTTCTTGATGTTCTGTTTGTGACTATGCTGTTCTCCGCCCCCCCCCCCCTTGAGGTCCAGGCATTCCCCAGGCAGTGGGCCTCCCTGCTATCCCCTCCCTGTGACTTGCTCAGGCTTGAAGGTAATGTACATGAACTAGTCATTGGTGCCTTTTGTTAATTTCCTCATTGGGGACCATGCTCCTCCCTGACTCTGATTGTTTCAGGTGGGAGAGCATCTTATTTTTAAAGGATCATGCTCTCACGTGTGAAGGAGGCGCTTGAGGACGGGGTTACTCTCACCACCTTCTCTCTATTCTCCCTTCAGTGGTGATGCTTTTTTGGAAGACCATTCCCTATGTCAACTTTCACCAAAGGATGCTTGGCTAGTTAGGAGAGATCTATATGATTGTATGTCTAAACTCCATAACAAGATCGAGTCTGCTAATGAGCCCCAATACAGACCGTGCAACCATTTATTTCCTCACAAGTTTTAAGCAACATGTTTGTAGACTCTAAAAGACAGCACATGTCACACAAACAGCTTCTATCCAGCAAAATATCATTCAATCTAACCATAAATTGTGGAACCTTGTTAAAAGTACTCGTGTGTTTTCCTCTTTCTGGGCTGAGGAAGGTGTGTACGCACAGGGAGGAGATGGAGACATGAGGAAGAGAGGGGTCTTTCCCACTGTCCTTACACACTGAGCCTCCCGAGTGGGAGTTACTGGTGTGTAAGAAGAGAAGTAGTCTATGTCTGGGTTTTTTTTTTTCTTGTAAAGTTAAATTGTCTCCAGCTGCTCCAGCTGTTTTCATTTCACATTTGAATGTTTACTATTTTCCTGGGCTGGGAAAGCAGCTATTGAGTGTTGCATGTATCATTCTAAAAAAGGAACTTCTGTCCCGAGGAGCTAAAGTACCAGAACTGTCTAGCAGGTCAGAGTCCATAACTGTCCTATTCAAAACAGACTTTCCAAAATCCAGCCTGGCACTTGATATCTTGTAGGTGTGTAAATACATTTAAGAGAATAAAGAATCATTGCTCTCCTAATTGATAAAATAAATAATGATGCCTACATGATATGATTAAGCTATGTGAAAGGCAAAAAAAATTAAATTGCCTTTCATTGTGTTTGTGTATATGCATATATTATAAACTATATAATTAAAGCCTTTTTATTGTTGATTTGCCTATTTATCTTTTTTTTTTTTTACTAATTTTTTTTATCTTGGAGTCTGAAATTGCTTATAAGAGGAATATTTTCAGCAGCTTTTCTGTGCATTGCAGTTTGAAACATACATGAATTGTAGTGTTTTCTTTTTGAGACCTTGTGCACATCAATTGTTTTGATCTAACTGACCAAACTATCTCTGATAGTTCAAAATCCAAACCATGGAAAAATTTCTCTCCCATCTTGGACCTCCAACCTCCTAATTCCTCTCCTCACAACATTAGTTTCTTGTGTAGTTTTCCAGAAATAATTTATGTTTTTAAAATTTAACAGCTAAATTAAATTTAGCTCTTGTGGAGTTTTCTATATCAATTCATGTAGAGCTTTTAAATTCTTTTTTATAGCTTCATGTTCTGCTACATTTATGTACTACAATGTATTTAACTAATTCCTTATTAATGAACATTTATTTCTAATATTTTTTATAACAAACCATGATGCCATAAATAACTTTGTATATATGTCATTCTGCATAAATATACTTAATTAGAATAAATTCCTAGATGTAGAATTGTTATATTAAAGATACATAATTTAATAATTAAGGTATTACTAACCTTCTTAAAGATAAAGAGAAGACTTGACAAATACTATATACCTTAGGGGGAAATCCCTAGTGAGGGGTGCAATGAAAGTAAGGTAAGAGCAGAGGAAGGAGAAAGAGACCTCTATATAAAATTTATAATTTTGATAGATATTTTCCAAATTGTATAAAGGATAAGTTTCAATGATTTTTTTCTTAACAATTTGCTGGACTCAAACTATTCTATGAGCTGTTTTTTTTACATTCTGTAGTCACACTCCAGAAGATTGAAGCTGCAGTTTTAGGTGGAATAAGCAATCATGTTGGTGTAGTAACTAGGGAGCAATGAAGTGTCCCACCAGTCCAAATATCCAGAAGGCAGCAGCCTGTCTCTCATAATGTAATTTGAAGTAGTGCTTAGAGACTTTATATGATAATCATACCCAATGCTTTATTTTCCTTTTAGGTTACAATAATTAGTTACTATTATTCATATATATTTTTATCCTCACCTGAGGATCTGTTCATTGATTTTAGAGAGAGAGGAATGGGGGAGAGAGAGAGAAAGAGACAGACAGAGAGGAAGAGAGATGTGAAAGAGAAACATTGATTGGTTGCCTCCCAACTCACCCCACATGGGGACTGAACCTGCAACCTTTTGGTTTATGGGACAACACTCCAATGATCTGAGCCTCCCAGCCAGGGCACTGGTATTCATATCTTGATAAACTATAAAATGCCTCTCTGATACTTTCTTTTTTCTTGTGTATACATTTTCCTTATCTATGGAAAGACTGAAGTGACATCCCCTGGCCTTTTTACTATTACAACATATGGAGCATTTAAAAGTTACACCGGCCGAAACTGGTTTGGCTCAGTGGATAGAGAGTCAGCCTGTGGACTGAAGGATCCCAGGTTCAATTCAGGTCAAGGGCATGTACCCTGGCTGTGGGCACATCCCCAGTAGGGGGTGTGCAAGAGGCAGCTGGTTGATGTTTCTCTCTCATCCGATGTTTCTGACTTTCTATCCCTCTCCCTTCCTCTCTATAAAAAAATCAATAAAATATATTTTAAAAAGTAAAAAAATAAAAGTTACACTGAATATTGATATCATTTGGGAGGGGGTAGGGAGGAAGAGAGAGATGGGGGGAAAGAGAAACTTAATTCTTCGCAGTTTTATTTTTGGTTAAAATGCTCTAGAAGATTCTAGGTTTTAAGGGAGATTTCATTGTGAATCCACACAAGCATTGTTTTGTAAACTTGTTCCTGCTGATGGAATTAATTTTGTCTGGTCAGATGAATGTCACTGAAAAAAAAGAGTACTATGCTCTATGGATACATGCTGATCCCTGACCCAAAAGCACTGAACTTGATATAAGAGTGGGGAACTCTGACCCCACATGAAACTTGAAGGTTGCCCTGGCCCATGTTGGCCTGTGCACTGAATAATCACTGATTTGATTCACTCTCAGGGAACACACCTAGATTGTGGGTTTGATCCCCAGTCGAGTGTGTACTGGAGGCAACCAATCAGTGTTTCTCTCTCTATCTCCCTCTTCCCTTCCTTTCTTTCTTAAAAAAAATCAATAAAAATACCTAAAGAAAAAGTTGATGGGTAACTTAAAATTGAACATTTCTGTTTAGACTACACAGTAGGGAGTCAAACATGTTCACCTAGGATTTCCCCCTAAGGTATATAGTATTTGTCAAGTCTTCTCCTTTATCTTTAAGAAGGTTAGTAATACCTTAAGGAAGTTATGCAGTGCTTAGGAGGGTGAGGCAGTGAGGGGTGCAATGAAAGTAAGGTAAGAGCAGAGGAAGGAGAAAGGGACCTCTATATAAAAACATTAGGGATGGAGAAATGGAATGGCAGAAATCTACAACCTATTGAAAATATAATATACTTAGAAGTTTAGTTGCTTCCAATAACAGTGAATTATAAGCCATCCCTGCAGCCCAGCTATATTAGTGTCAGGGAAGTTGAAGTTGGCAGCCACACACACTAATCCATTCAGGGATGCTGGGATGAGGGAACCATATTCATAAGGCACTACTCAGCATCAGTATTTCTCTTTAACTGTGCTTAGCACAATGTTAGGAGCTCCATATCCTCATGCTTAGCTTTCTAATCCTTCTCAAAGCAAAGTTATCTATGAATATAATTTAATGTGATCCAGAGCCACCCATTTACATTATTCCTGTGTTGCAAATCACAGAAAACCCAAAAACAAGAGCAAATAAAAACCAAGGCTTTGGATAAAATGAGACTGAACACAGGACTCTTATTTTTCACTACTAATTTCTATCACTAAATTCTAGTGACTCTTCCTATGAAAAAGTTTTTCCCTTTCTTCTTAGTATCTGTTATATGTCTATTGTCAGATATGGAAAAAAAAACTGTGATAGAAGAAGAGAGAAAGCTTTTGAGATCTGTGATTTCAGTTTATGTAAAGCTGTTCTACAAGTAGTTTCTTGTTGGGTCAACAAGCCTGTGTGTGTTTTGGCACAGAATTGAGAGTGCCAATGTCTAATCCATTCAGAATAACCCTGCCAGAGATCTGAAAAATCCAGGCAATACAGTGACAGCAATAGAGGAGAACGAAATGTTAGAACTGTTTCAACTACCAAGAAAAGCTACAAAAACAGGATTCTCTGGTTCGCAGACTTATGATTTTTTTTTTAATGTAGGTGGTTATTGGAATTTTTGCTGTAACTTTCAGAGAATCTCTTTCTCTTAGGATAATATTGCACACTTATAAGAGCAAAACTGTGGTATAATGAAAAGACCATGGGACTTGGGGATCAGGTAGATTTGAGTTTGAATCCCATCTCTGCCACTTTTTAGCTGTGTAAATTTAGGGAAACCACTGTACATTTCCAAACCTCAGTTTCCTCATCGGTAACACGGAGAAGAGAGCTATCACTTGTAGTCTCAGGGTCATTTTCATTAACCATCTTCCACAGTGCCTGAACTATAATGGGACTCCTAGAAGGGGAGTCCTCTCTCAGCTGTCCTCTTCCTGATTACACAGATACAGGCAGCTGAAGTTTTAATAAGTGTATATATTAACAGAAAGAATTTAAGATGGTTATAATATGGTGATTGGAGCCAGTGATTTGAGAATGAGGAAGTTGTTTTTCCTTTTTTATGAAAGGTATTTTAAGGCGAAACCTTTTATATTCCTCGTCTTCCTTTCTGTACATTATGTTTGACTATCTTTGGGAAATGCAGCCTGAAAACATATTGGCAAGTTCTACAACACTCTGAGTGCACAAATGTCAGTAACAGTCAATTTTATGTGTATTGTCTTACAATAAAAAAGGAAATAGAACAATAGAAATAGATATTGTCCTTCCTTTAAAGAAACGTGTTGAGCAAGCCATTGCTTCCAAATCAATAGCATCTATTCATCCATGGCTTTGTAGTTAAAGCGAAGAGCTGAAACAAACAAAAAATGGCTAAGGAGTTTGTAATGTTTTGCAATGTTAAAACACTGTCTAAAAGAATTTTGATGACACAAGTATAATTATGATATAATAAAGTAGAAAAAGTAGAATAAAATTTTATGTGCAATATACCTCTATTTTGGGGAAATATATGGAAGGGAGACTGGAGAAAATGTTTATGAGGTTGTCTCTGGAACAGTAGATTCAGGATTATTTTCTCTTGTTGTATATATTTTTTATACCTTATGAATTTCATAAATTAACTTACATTCACTTTATAATCAGAAAAAAACACACTATTTACAATAGCATCTCATTTGCTTAGCATTTTGATGAATCTCTAAATTATTCCACGTAAGTGATACATTGTTTCAGTTTTAGAAAGGACCATCATTAGGTGATTTGATTCAGGTTTCCAGCCAATGATTAAATCCACTTAACAATGCCCACAGAAGAGGATTTTTAGACATATTTGAATGCTCTTTTGTTCATGGAAAACTTACTACATCTTAAGGCAGTGCAACTCATTTATAAACGTTCTTTTACTCTAAGGCAGTGGTTGGCAAAACGTGGCTTGAGAGCCACATGTGGCTCTTTGGCCCCTTGAGTGTGGCTCTTCCACAAAATACCACATGCAGGCGCTCACGTACAGTGCGATTGAAACTTCGTGGCCCATGAGCAGAAATCAGTTTTTGACCTGGGCAAGTCTATTTTGAAGAAGTGGCGTTAGAAGAAGTGGGGGTGTCAGTCAGTCGGGCGACAGGAGACACGGCACATGTGGCTCATGAGCTGTGGTTTGCCAACCACTGTTCTAAGGAATTCCAAAGCCTAATATTTTACCAAAAGAACATTTTATTCTATTATTATTATTATTTTTTTAATCAACCTCATGTACTGGTCAGATGGTCTGCCACTATATGTTAGACCCTGACTCTGGAAAAAGGACCTTGTTTTCCAGGCATTTTTTATTACTGCCTGAACTCAGCCTCAGAGCTATCACCTGTGTCCTGCTCCACTCACTTTCTGGCCTGTCAGTCTATGAGTTTCTACTACTCATTTTCTTCTTACTTGCATGCCTATGCCTGGTTGGTTTTTATGCCTAAGAAGCTGTGACAATCTGCTGCCCTAAATTGGCTCGGTTAGCATCCCATAGGGGAAGGTCCCTGATGTGATAATCTGGTAATGTGTCTTGCCATTCAGGATAACATTCTTCTTAAACAGAACATACTGAACATTTTATTATTTTGAATAACTTTCATTGATTGAGCTGCTTTCCTATGGCAGACACAGGGCTGGAATTTTTAAAACATGACCACACTTCATTATTATTATCATCCCTAGATAGGTAGTCTTCCTATTTTGTAGATGATACCAATGCTAACAATGTTTGGAAGGATTAAATAATTTATCCAAGGTCACAAAGCTAGTGAATTACAGAGTTAGATCTATAAACCAGATCTTTCTGATTCCATTGTCAATATTTTTTTTCTATATCACTACACTGTTTCTCTACTTAAATGATAACTTTCTTTTTCTTTAGTTTATTGTTTTTAGAGAGAGGAATGGAGAGGAAGAAAGAGTGAGAAAAATATCAACGTGAGAACACACATCAGTTGTGTGCCTCCTGCGTGTCTTCTACTGAAGATCGATCCTACAATGCCAGTATGTTCCCTGACTACTGAGGATCGAGCCTACAATGCCAGTATGTTCCCTGACTACTGAGGATCGAGCCTACAATGCCAGTATGTTCCCTGACTGGGAATCCAATCACGATCTCCTGGTTCATGGATCACTGCCCAGCTGCTGAGACACACTGGCTGGGCCCAAATCTTATTCTTGCTGCCTTTACATAGGATGACTATACATCCCTGTTTCCTAGGACCAACCTGGATTAATAATTATTACAATGTTTAATAGCATCCCTTTCCTTGTGAAAAGAGTTAGAAGCAATCAGGCATATGGTTACCCTAAATTCATGGCAGTGTTCATCATATGGGGTTTGCTCTGTGTGGATATGTCCTTTGGAGAACTAGATGCTTTGAGCTCTAAGAGTAATTGCTAAGACTTTTCCCTTACCTTCATGTTTTTTTAGAATATTTTGGGCTGTGAGATACTCTCTTATTTTTCTTTAGAGAAACAGCAGGGCATGATGTCCACAATGTTATGATCCCTGAACATTTAAAAATTACTGTCAGGTTTCTTTTACATATTATGAAGAACTATTAAGGACTATGAGATAGGTACTAGACAACCACTTTTTTTTTACTGCCTTATCATTTATATAAGATATCAAACTGACTTAGTCATTTATTAAGCAGCACAGGGCTAGAGTAAGATCTAGTTTTAAGGGAACTGAATAAAAAATTCAATAGGTTGGTAGGGGAAGAAGAAGAAAAGGAAGGAGGAAGAGGAGAAGAAGGAAGAGAATGAAGAAGGAGGGCAAAGAAGAGGAAAAGGAGGACAAAGAGAAGAGAGGAAATGATTCACTCCAAGTTTTGCAGCCTGATGGCTTCTGGGATTACCAGAAAACAAGATGAGCTTAGATTCAAATTGGTCTAGATTCAACAGGAAGAACAGAGACCATGTGTGCATGATACCAATTATTACTTACACTGAAAACTCATTTATTCAACCAGACCCAAACTATTTCAAAGTGACCAGATCTACACTGCTATAAAGATAAATTAACTTGATGTTTCTTCTTTGTTTTGTGCAGATCAACAAGTTATTTTCACAGAAATGCACATAGATTCCATGTTTTGTATAGCACTCAAGGCTGAACTAATGATGCGAGTGATGACTATGAACTAGGAGCTGGAACCTTGTTAGCCAGATCTAGCCACTCCCGAATGTGACAACATTCAAGCAGCTCCTGTCATGTTCTTGAGATCAAGGAAGACAGGCTACAGGTTACAAGGAATTTTAGGAACAGGAACAGCAACAATAATACCACTCTTGTGTGCCTACTCTGTGCCAGATAATGTAGGATCTGTACATGCACTTCCACTAGTCCTCTGAAAGAACATAGTACCTATAATCCAGGAATATAGGTACTATGTTCTTTTGTGGATAGGAAGTTAGCTTCAGAGAGTTCAAGTAACTTTCCCAAGATCACCTGACTGGATTTGAACTCAGGTGTCAGTGGGCATTAAATTGATATGTGTGTATGCATACATGTGTGGGTATGTGTATGTGTAATCAGATCACTAGGACATACTGTGAAATGATAGTTTGCCTTCAGAATTTTTATCGATCTCTACCCAACTATCTCCCCAATAACTCATAAGTTGTACCCTGGATCTCTTGCTCTGATTCACATTTTCTACACACACACACACACACACACACACACACACACACACACACACGTCTTTAGAACTTTATGTCATAACTAGAGGCCTGGTGCACGAAATTCATGCATGGGGGAGGTTGTCAAACAGGCCAGCCTGAACCTTCTCCAATCTGGGACCCTTTAAGGGATGTCCGACTGCCTGGGCCTAAATGGCTTGTAGTGTGGTTTGCAGGCAGGCCATGCCCCTTTGGTATTGTTTCTCATTATCCTGAATAAAATTACAGAATGTGATACCAATGACAATTAAGGCTTACCTATAAGACTATGCACACAGCCCACAAAGGGGTGCACCAAGACTGTTCACTTCAGGTAACTGGGGAGGCTGAGCCACTGGGCCTGATTGGACACCTAGCACACAAAGCCACTCTATCAACTCAGGGAAGCAGCCAAAAAGAATGGAAGGAAATTGGCAAAGTGATGCAAAACAAGGGACTGAATCTAAGAATACTCTATCCAATAAGGCTATCATTCAAAACTGACAGAAAAATGACAACAACAACAACAGAAGGCTAAGGGAGTTTATCACAACTAGCCAGCAATGCAATAAATGCTAAAGGGACTGGTATAAAAAGAAGAAATAAAAAGGGAAGAAGAAACACAGGCACACACATACACAAATTAAAATGGCTATGAACAACTACCTATCAATAATAACTTTAAATGTAAATGGATTAAATGTTCCAATCAAAAGACATCCAGTGAGTGAATGTATAAAAAAATGACCCATATATATGCTGTCCAGAAGAGATACACATCAGAACAAGGGACTCACACATACTGAAAGTGAAGGGATAGAAAATATCTTTCAGGCAAATGGAAATAAAAAAAATTGATAGGGTAGCAATATTTATATCTGACAAAATAGACTTCAAAGTGAAGGCCATAACAAGAGATAAGGAAGGCCACTTCATAATACTAAAGGGATCGATACAACAAGAGGATATACCCTGATAAACATACATACACCTAATGCAGAAGCACCCAAATACATAAAAAAATTCCTGGGAGAGATCAACAACAATACAGTCATAGTAGGGGACTTTAATACAAAACTGACATCACTGGATAAACCCTCTTGAAAAAATCAGCAAAGAAACAGCAATCATAAATGACTCACTATATCAGATGGACTTAATTGACATCTTCAGAACATTTCACCCCAATGCCAGAATATACATTCATCTTAGGTGCACATGGGACATTTAAAAAAATAGACCACATATGGGTCGTCACAAGCAAAGTCTCCCAAATTCAAGAAGATTGAACTCATATCAAGCATCTCCTTAGACCACAATGAAATAATATTAGAAATAAGCTACAATAAAAACAATCCAAAAAATTCAAATACTTGAAAGCTGAAAAGCATGCTATTAAATGATTGGGTTACCAAAGAGATCAAAGAAGAAATTAAAAACATCCTGGAAACTAATGACAATAAAAACACAACATTCCAAAATCTGTGGGACACAGTGAAAGCAGTCCTGAGAGGGAAGTTTATAGCTCTACAAGCTTGCCTCAAAAAACAAGAAAAAATTGTAGTAAATCATATAACTCTACAACTTAAAGAATTAGAAAAAGAGCAATGAGAAAAGCCAAGAGTGAGCAGAAGGAAGGAGATAATAAAGATCAGAGCAGAAATAAATGACATAGAGACAAAAAAAAAAACAAAAACCCAAAACAAAACACACACACACACACACACACACACACACACACACACACAATACAAAAGATCAATGAAACCAAGAGCTGGTTCTTTGAAAGGATAAACAAGATTGATGAACCTTTAGCCAGGCTCACCAAGAAGCAAAGAGAGGTAAAGGAACCAAGATGGAGACATAGGTAAACACCTATCTTGCTGCCCCACACAACAATTTCAAAACTACAACTTAATGACAGAACAAACATCATCCAGAGTCACCAGAAAGCTGGCTGAGTGAACATTCCACAAATAAAAGTAAAGATAGGACACTGTGTCTTAGAGAAGTGGCAGAGGGGCAGAGTTGAGGATATGCGCAGAGTCAGAGGTTTGGAGCCCTGCGCATGCAAGCGGATAGGGCGGGTGGTTGCAAACCCAGCTGGTTTTCTTGAACCAGGAGGGAGACAAAGGCGTCCCACTACACTGATTCCCCAGTTCCAGGCGAGGTCCAGGGAACCCACACTCATACAGGGTGAAACTGGAGGAAGCATGTTTAAACTCGGGCACTGCAGAGGTCTGCGAGCTTGTGGAGAGGACGTGTAAACTTGGGAACAGCAGAAGCATGTGAGCATGCAGACTTGCTCTCTTGTTCAGAAAACCACTGGACTGCATTGTTTTACAACCTTGGGTGAGACTTTGGGTGTGCAGACTCATTTGGGGAGAGGCTGAATTGTCCGGCAGATTTCTCTCAGAGGTGCATGAAGCAATTACCACCAGGCACAGAGACCCAGGTGCCACATAGGGTGGAACTGACAGGAAATCAAGGCTGCCTGCTCAGCCCAGAGACTCCACTCATCTAACCTGAGTACAGCTGATCCTCACAGCCAATTGGCATGGAGGTCAAATCCTCCTAGTGCTAACAACAATAATTTAGGCTTAACTTCAACAAGACTGTGCAACCCATAAAGGGCTGTACCAAGAGTATTCACCTCAGGTAACTGGAGAGGCTGAGCCACTGTCCCTTAGAGGACATCTACCACACAAAGCTAATCAGCCAACCCAGGGAAACAGCTGCAATGCAGAGACATGGAAAAAAATCAGATGTGAAAGAAATGGAGGAAAAAAAATGACTGGACATAGAGTTCAAAACCATGGTTATAAGGTTTTTTAAGAGGCTCCTAGAAAAGGCTGATGAACTTAATGAGACCTTCGAGGAAATGAACAAGACCTTCGAGGATATGCATGAGTCCCTCAAGGATATGAACAAGACCCTTGAGGACATGTAAGAGGAACAACTAGAAATTAAGCATACACTGACTGAAATAAAAAATATTACACAAAGACCTAAAAGCAGTCTAGAGGACCGCAAGAACCAAGTCAAAGATTTGAAATATAAAGAAGCAAAATCCACTCAGCCAGAAAAGCAAGAAGCAAAAAGAATCCAAAAAATTGAAGACAGTGTAAGGAGCCTCTGGAACAACCTTAAGCATACCAACATCTGAATTATAGGGGTGCCAGAAAAAGAGAGAGAGCAAGATAATGAAAACCTATTTGAAGAAATAGTGACCGAAAACTTCCCCTACCTGTTGAAAGAAATTGACTTAAAAGTCCAAGAAGCACACAGAACCCCAAAGCATAGGAATCCAAAGAGGACCACACCAAGACACATCATAATTAAAATGCCAAGAGCAAAAGACAAAGAGAGAATATTAAAAGTAGCAAGAGAAAAACATTTAGTTACCTATAAGGGAGCACCCATACAATTGTCAGCAGACTTCTCAACAGAAACTCTGCAGGCAAGATGGGAGTGGCAAGAAATATTCAGTGATGAATATCAAGAATCTACAACCAAGATTACTCTATCCAGCAAAGCTATCATTCAGAATTGAAGATCAGATAAAGTGCTTTGCAGATAAAAAAAGCTAAAGAAGTTCATCACTGCCAAACCAATATTATATGAAATGCTGAAAGGTATTCTTTAAGAAGAGGAAGAAGAAAAAGGTAAAAATAAAAATTATGAACAACAAATACACATCTATCAACAAATGAATCTAAAAATCAAGTGAATTAAAAATCTGATGAACAGGATAAAGTCCTGAATATAACAGAATTATAGGCATAGAGAAGGAATGGACTGACAATTCTT
The DNA here is from genome assembly GCA_027563665.1 of Antrozous pallidus. Taxonomy (NCBI): domain Eukaryota; kingdom Metazoa; phylum Chordata; class Mammalia; order Chiroptera; family Vespertilionidae; genus Antrozous; species Antrozous pallidus. The sequence goes on along the minus strand of CM050514.1, from coordinate 41,878,490 downwards.
GGGGAGAAAAGGGGTGTGGGAGGTACAGCAAGAGACTGGACAAAAATCATACACCTATGGAAGAGGACAGTAGGGGGGAGGTAAGGGCAGAGGGTGGGATGGGTACTGGGTGGAGGGGAGCTATCAGGGGAAAAAAGGGAATAATGTAATTAATAAACTGAATAATAAAGATTAAAATATTTTTTAAAAGACTAAAAAAAAAAGAAGCAAAGAGATAGGACCCAAATAAACAAAATCAGAAACGAAAGAGGAGAAATAACAAGAGATCCCACAGAAATAAAAAGAATTGTTAAAAAATACTATATAAAAACTCCATTCCAACTAACTAGACAAACCTGGAGAAAATGGACATATTCCTAGAAAAATACAACCTTCCAAAATTCAAGCAGGAAGAATCTAAAAATCTCAATAGACCAATAGCTATGGAAGAAATTGAAGCAGTCATCAAAAAGCTTCCAGCAAACAAAAGCCTGGGGCTAGACAGCTTCACAGGGGAGTTTCAGTAAACATTCAAGGAAGAGTTAAAACCTGTCCTCATCAGACTATCCAAAAAAATTCAAGAGGAAGGAACACTTCCAAGCTCATTCTATGAAGCCAGCATTGCCATAATACCAAAACCAGATAAAGACAACACAATGAAAAAGAATTATAGGCCAGTATCTCTCATGAACATAGATACCAAAATCCTCAACAAAATTCTAGCAAATTTGATCCAGCAGTACATCAGAAAAATCATACACCAGGACCAAGTAGGATTTATCAAAGGGATGCAAGGATGGTACAATATCTGCAAATAAATAAATGTGATACATTACATAAACAAATTGAGAGACAAAAATTACATAGTCATATCAATTTATGCAGAAAAAGCATTTGACAAAATCCAGCACCCTTTTTTGATAAAAACTCTCAGCAAGGTGGGAATAGAAGGATCATACCTCAACATAATAAAAGCCATGATGACAAACCCACAGCCAATATCATACTCAATGGGCAAAAACAAAAACCATTTCCCCTAAGAACAGTTACAAATCAGGAATGCCCACTCTCACCACTCCTGTTTGACATAGTACTGGAAGTACTAGCCATTGCGATCAATAAGAAGAAGAAATAAAGGGCATCCAAATTAAAAAAGAAGAAGTAAAACTGGAGAAACCAAGATGGTGGCATAGGTAAACACCTAAACTGTTGCCTCGCACAACAATTTCAAAACTTCAACTAAAAGACAAAACGTCTATCACCCAGAACCACGGGAAAGCTGGCCAAGTGGAAGTTCTGCAACTAGAAGGAAAGAGAAAAGAGCACTGAGACAAGCACTAAAGAGCTGAGGTACGGAGGCACATGAACCTGACTGGTGGCGGCCAACTGGGCGCTGCTGTTTTCAACCCAAAGGGAAACAAGCTCCTGATTATTCTGAACTCCAGTTTTGGTGGAGATGCTGGGAACTCAGACTCCTATGGGGAGAAGCTGGACTGTCTGCCATGGGGTCAGAAAGTGAGGGTGGCTCCTTTGCAGAGCTTCATGCAGCAATCATTGTTCACTGCACAGGGGTGCAGGACTCAGGGACTTGGAAATGCAGAGACGCAGAGATGGCTGACTGGAAGACATTGCTGTTTGCCACGCCTTAGCCTGGTGACTCCCTGAGACCCTGCCCTGCACAATCTGCAAACCACTCAAGCTGTGCGCAGCAGCATTTGCATATAAATGGCCTGCCAGATTGCAGCTTAATCTAACCATCTGCAGCTCTGGTCAGACAGCTCCAAAACCTCCAAACCACAAGCAGAGAGGAGAAAACTGTAGTTCTCGCTGAAGTTCCTGCTGGGTTGCCTCAGACAGTAGCTGACCTGCACCCCATTGGAGATCCAGAAGCTAATGTATTTAGAGGTCAGTGTGAGATGACACCAGAATTCAACTACTCACATCCATAAGTGACACATTCAAGAGGCAGACTCAGTGAGCACCAAAGCCCCACTGAAGCAAGTCATGCCCCATAGGTGTGTCTCCAGTACAGCAGTTCTTCCACTTCATCAACACAGGGAAGCAGTAAAATGTGGAGACAAAGAAATATGTCGCAAATGAAAGAAATGGAGGAAAGCAGACTACTGGACATAGAGTTCAGGACCACATTTATAAGGTTACTCAAGCATCTTCTAAAAATCGCCAAAAAACTTGATGAGACCTCTAAGGAGCTTAGTGAGACCTTCAGGGACCTTAATGAGAATGCCAAGAAAATGGAAAAGGACCAGTCAGAAATTAAGCATACACTATCTGAAATAAAGAATGAACAGAAATTCAATGGTAGATCAAAGGATCCCAAGAATCAAATCAAAGATATGAAATACAAGAAAACAAAAAACACTTAACCAGAAAAATATAAAGAAAAAAGAATCCAAAAATATGAAGATAGTGTAAGGAGCCTCTGGAATAACTTTAAGCGTACCAACATCAGAATTATTGGGGTGCCAGAAGAAGAGAGAGAGAAAAATATTGAAAACCTATTAGAAGAAATATAATGACAGAAAACTTTCCCTACCTTGTGAAAGAAATAGATTTACAAGTCCAGGAATCCAAAGAGGACCACACCAAGACACATCATAATTAAAATGCCAAGGGCAAAAGACAAAGGGAGAATCTTGAAAGCAGCAAGAGAAAAACAGTTAGTTACCTACAAGTGAGTACCCATATGACTGTCAGCTGATTTCTTAACAGAAACTATGCAGGCCAGACAGGAGTGGCAAGAAATATTCAAAGTGATGAACAGCAAGAACCCACAACTGAGATTACTCTACCCAGCAAAGCTATCATTCAGAATTGAAGGTCAGATAAAGAGCTTCATAGACAAGAAAAAGCTAAAGGAGTTCATCACCACCAAACCAGGATTATATGAAATGCTGAAGGGTATTCTTTAAGAAGATGAAGAAGAAGAAAAAGGTAAAGATAAAAACTATGAACAACAAAAACATACCTACCAACAACTGAATATAAAAATCAAGTGAATGAAAAATCTGATAAACAGAATGGACTGATGAATATAATAGAATCAGGGACATAGAAAGGGAGTGGACTGACAATATCAGTGGGAAGAAGGTGTAAGGGGTGTAGGAAAAGATGGGACAAAAATCTTACCCTAGCCCTTACCCCCCACCACTCAACTGGACATAGAGTTCAGGACCACATTTATAAGGTTACTCAAGAATCTTCTAAAAATCGCCAAAAAACTTGATGAGACCTCTAAGGAGCTTAGTGAAGATAGTGGTGGGGGGAAGGGCATAGGCTAGGGTGGGGAATCAGGTGGAGGGGAGCTATGGGGAAAAAGATTTATTTTAAAAAGATTTATTTAAAAAATAACAACAAAGTAAAACTGTACTTATTTGCAGATGGCATGATACTGTACATAGAAAACCCTAAAGACTCCATCAAAAATTATTAGACTTAATAAATGAATTCAGCAATGTAGCAGGATACAAAATCAATGCCAAGAAATATATGGCATTTCTATATAACAATAGTGAACTTACAGAGAAACTTAAAAAGCAATCCCATTTACCTCTACACCAAAAAAATAAAATAAAATAAAATAAAATAAGGATACCTAGGAATAAACTTAAGTAAGGAGGTAAAAGACTTGTATGCAAAAAACTACAGGGCACTGAAAAAAGAGATAGAGAAAGATATAAATGGATGGAAGAACATACCATGTCCATGGATTGGTAGAATCAACATAATTAAAATGTCCATATTATCTATAGATTCAATGCACTTCCCATTGAAATACCAATGGCCTATTTCACAGACCTAGAATGAACTCTCCAAAAATTCATCTGAAATAAAAAAAGACCCCGAATAGCTGCAGCTATCCTGAGAAACAAGAACAAAGTAGATGGGATCTCAATAGCAGATATCAAGTTGTATTACAAAGCTACTGTTCTCAAAACAGCCTGGTACTGGCACAAGAACAGACGTATAAATCAATGGAATAGAATAGAGAACCCAGAAATTGACCCAAACCACTCTGGCAATTTATATTTGACAAAGGAGGCAGGAACATACAATGGAGTCAAGACAGTATCTTCAATAAATGGTATTGGGAAAATTGGACAGATACATGCAAAGGAAAAAAAATGAAACTAGAACACCAACTTAAACCATACACAAAAGTAAACTCAAAAAGGTTAAAGTACTTAAACATATGATGGGATACCATAAAAATACTAGAGGCAGCAAAATCTCAGACATATGCAGAAGCAATTTCTTCACCAATACTGTTCCTAGGGCAATGGAACCTAAAGAGAAAATAAACAAGTGGGACTATATAAAAATAAAAAGCTTTTGCACTGTAAAAGAAACCATCAACAAAACAGCAAGAAAGCCCACTGCATGGGAAACATATACGCCAATGTTATCACCCATAAGGGTTTAATCTCCAACATTTACAAGGAACTCATACAATTTAACAAAAGGAAAGATAAACAATCCAATCAAAAAATGGGCGTAAATGGACATAAATAGAATATTTTTGAAAGAAGACATAAGGAAGGCCAAGAGACATATGAAACCATGCTTATAAGTCAGTAATCATCCAAGAGATGTAAATCAAAACGACAATGCGGTACCATCTAACACCTGTTAGAATTGGTACCATAAAATCAACAAATGACAAGTCCTAGCGAGGATGTGGAGAAAAAGAAACCCTCGTGCTCTGATGGTGGGAATGCAAACTGGTGCAGCCACTGTGAAGAACAGTATGGAGTTTCCTCAAAAAACTCAAAATGGAACTTCCATTTGACCCAGTGATCACACGTCCAGGAATATATCCCAAGAAACTAGAAACACCAATCAGAAAGAATATATGCACCCCTTTGTTCATAGCAGCACAATTCACCATAGCTAAGATTTGGAAACAGCCTAAGTGCCCATCAGCAGATGAGTGGATTAAAAAACTGTGGTACATCTACACAATCAAATAATGCTGCGGTAAAGAAGAAGGAATTCTTACCATTTGCAACAGCATGGATGAAACTGGAGAGCACTATGCTAAGTGAAATAAGCCAGTCAAAAAAAGATAAGTATCACATGATCTCACTCACTTATGGAATATAATGAACAACATAATCTGATGAACAAAAAATAGATCCAGAGACAGAAGCATCTATTAGACTGTCAAACCTCAGAGGGAAGGTAGGGGAGGGTGGGGGTAAGGGGAAAAATCAACCAAAGGACGTGTATGCATGCAAAGAAGCATAACCAATGGACACAGACACCAGGGTGGGTGAGGGCATGAGTGAGGCGGTGGAGGAACAATGGAGGGATAGGACACATATGTAATACCTTAATCAATAAAGGGAAAAAAAGGAATTAAAAATTTTACTGCAATCCTAGCCAGTTTGGCTCAGTGGATAGAGTCAGTCTGCAGATTGAAGGGTCCTGGGTTCAATTCTAGTCAAGGGCACGTACCTCATACCTTGGTTGCAGTGTCCTCCATGGCCCAGGCCCTAGTCAAGGCATGTGCAGGAGGCAACCAATCAATGTGTTTCTCTCACATTGATGTTTCTCTCTGTTTTTCCCTCTCTCTTCCACTCTCTTTAAATAACACATGATCTCACTCATTTGTGAAATATAAAGAACATTAAAATCTGATGAGTAAAAATAGATGCAGAGGCAAAGAAGTGTTGAACAGACTGTCAAACTACAGCGGGATGGTAGGGGAGGGTGGGGGAGGTGGTAGTTAAGAGATCAACCAAAGGACTTGCATGCATGCATATAAGCATAACCAATGGACACAAGACACTGCGGGGGGTGAGGGCATGTGCTGAGGGGTAGGCTGGGGGGAGGTCAATGGGGAAAGAAGGAGACATTGTACTACTATTTGTAATATTTTAAACAGTAAAATTGTTTAAAAATAAAATGAAAAATAAACAACAACAACAGCCAAAAAAAAAAAAAATCAATGGAAAAATATCCTTGGGTAAGGATTAAAAAAAAAAATACTGCAAAGTGAGTCCAAACTAAAACAAGTCCAAAGTTGGGAACCCAAAAGAATAGTCATAAGTAACTTCTAGTGATTCTCAAAGAATCATTAGAAGTTTATTGGGCTCTCATTTGCTGGTTTATGGGCCATACTGTGAAGGCTTTAAGAAATAACATGTTGCAATCCGACTAGATTTAAATAAACCTTGTAAACATTTATGCACCCAACATAGGAACACCAAAATATATAAAGCAAATCTTGATGGACATAAAAGGAGATATCGAGAGTAATACAGATATGGTAGAGGATTTTAACACCCCATTGACATTAGTGAATAAATCTTCCAGACAGAATGTCAACAAGGAAATAGCAGCCTTAAATGACACACTAGATCAAATGGATTTAATTGATATCTTCAGAGCATTTCACCCTAAAGCAGCAGAATATATATTCTTTTCAAGTGCACATGGAACATTTTCTAGGATAGACCACATGTTAGGATACAAAACAAATCTCAATAAATTTAAGAAGACTGAAATCATATCAAGCATCTTCTCTTCTTCTCTGACCATAATGGTATGAAACTAGAAATCAATCATAAGAAAAAAAACTGAAAAACTGTTTCAATTTCACTACAATTAGTAATAGAAAAATTCCCAACAAACAAAAGTCCTGGATTAAATGGCTTCACAGGTGAATTTTACCAAACATTCAAATAGGAACTAATAATTCAATAGAAGGGAATACTCCCAAGCTCCTTTTATGAGGCCTCTGTTATCCTAATTCCAAAACTAGATAAAGACACTACAAAGAAATAAAATTATAGACCAATAGCCTTGATGTACATAGATGCAAAAATTCTCAACAAAATGTTAGCAAACAAGATCCAGTAATACATTAAAATGATCAAACACCATGATCAAGAGGTATTTATTCCTGGGATGCAAGTTTGCTACAAACTTCACCAACCAAAAAATATGACATAACACGTAAACAAAATGAAAGATAAAAATCACATGATTACATCAACAGATACAGAAAAAGCATTTGATAAAATCCAGCATCCGTTTATGATAAAAACTCTTAGAGAAATGGTAATAGAGGAAACATTCCTCAATACAATAAAAACCATAGATTGCAAACCTAGAGCCAACATCATACTCAATGGACAAAAACTAAAAGCATTTCCCTTAATAATTAGAACAAGATAGGAATGTCTGCTTTCATCACTCTTATTCAACACTAGAGGCCTGGTACATGGGATTTGTGCACTGGTGGGGGGCATGGCTTGTGGGGATTGGCTGGCTGTGGGACCACTGCTCATCCTGGTCAGCCAGTGGTACTCCCACTATGGGAGCACACTGACCACCAGGGAGCAGCTTCTGCGTTGATCGCCTGTCCCCTAGTGGTCAGTGCGTGTCATAGCAACTGGTTGAGTGATTGTTCTGGTCATTCTGCTGTTTGATCACTGGGCTTTTATTATCCTAATAAAAGAGTAATTTGCAGATTGATCATAACTCCAACACACAAGAGGGTTGGCCCCATGTGGTCAAAGATCCTGCCCCCATGTGGACACAAGATGGCCACCACAAGATGGCCAGGAGGGGAGGGCCTTTGGGAGGTTCCAGGCCCTGCAAGGGAGGGCAGTTGGGGGTGACCAGGTTGGCAGAGGAGGGAAGCTGGGGACAAACAGGCTGGCAGGGGAGCAGTTAAACATCAATTAGGTTGGCAGGTTAGTGGTTAGTGGGTGATCAGGCGGGCAGGCAGAAGTAGTTAGGGGCAATCAGGGAGGCAGGTAGGCAAGCAGTTTGGAGTCAGCAGTCCTGAATTGTGAGAAGGATGTCCAACTGCCCGTTTAGGCCTGATCCTAACAGAATCAGGCCTGAATGGGCAGTCGAACATCCCTCGAGGGGTCCCAGATTGGAGAGGGTGCAGGCTAGGCTAAGGGACATTCCCTGCACCCCCCCCCCCGTGCACAAATTTTGTGCACTGGGCCTCTAGTATAGGATAGTAATGGAAGTCTTAACCACAGCAATCAGACAAGAAGAAGAAATGAAAGATATCCAAATTGTAAAGGAAAAAAGTAAAACTGTCCTCTTTTGCAGATGACAGGATACCCTAAAGAGTCTACCAAGAGAGTACCAAAACCTATAAGTGAATTCAGTAAAGTAGAAGGATACAAAATAAATATCTAGAAATCACTTGCATTTTTATACACCTATGATGAATTATCAGAAAGGGGAATTAAGAAGATAATCTCATTTCAATTGCATAAAAAAAAAGATACCTAGGGATAAATCTAATCAAGGATATAAAAGACCTGTACTTGGAAAATTATGAGACACTGAAGAAAGTAGATACAAATAAGTGTATAGGAAGAATTAACATCATTAAAATGTCCACAGATAAGAAGAATTAACATCATTAAGATGTCCATACTGTCCAAGGCAATCTCTAGATTCAATGCAATTCCTAGCAAGATAACAATAGTGTATTTCAAAGAACTAGAACAAATATTTCAAAAATTTATATGGAACCACAAAAGACCCTAAAGAGCCTCAGCAATCTTGAAGAAGAAGAACAAAGTTGAGAGTATTACAATACCAAATATCAAACTATACTATAAGACCATAGTAATCAAAACAGCATGGTACTGGCATAAAAACAGAGATATTGATCAATGGAATAGAATAGAGAGCTTAGAAATAAACCCACATCTTTATAGTCAATTAATATTTGACAAAGGAGGCAAGACCACACAATAGGTAAAGATAACCTATTCAATAAATGATGTTGAAAAAATTGGAAAGATATATGCAAAAATGAAACTAGACCACCTTCTTACACCATATACAAGAATAAACTCAAAATGGATTAAAAATTTAAATGTCAAAATCAAAACCATAATCCTAGAAGAAAATATAGGCAGTACAATATCAGGCACTTCTGATAGCAATATTTTTTTCTGATATGTCACCTCAGGCAAGAGAAACAAAAGAAAAATAAACAAATGGGACTATATCAAACTAAAAAGTTTTTGCACAACAAAGGAAACCATCAACAAGTGAAAAGACAACCCAGTGACTGGGAGAACATATTTGCTGATACATCTGATAGGGGCTTAATATCCAAGATGTATAAATAACTTACCAAACTCAATACCAAGAATCCATGTAATCTGATTGACATTGGGCAAAGGGTGTGTCTCAGTAGTTGTACATCGACCTATGAACCAGGAGGTCACAGGTTCGATTCCCTGGGTTGCAGGCTTCATCCCCAATAGGGGCAGGCAGGAGGCACCTAATCAATGATTCTCTCTCATTATTGATGTTTCTATAATTTTCTCCCTCTCCCTTCCTTTCTGAAATCAATAAAAATATATTTAAAAAATAAAAATGGGCAAAGGCGATGAATAGACATTTATCCAAAGAGTACATATTGGTGGCCAATAGGCATATGAAAGGGTGCTCAGTGTCAGTAATAATCAGAGAAATACAAATGAAAACTACAGGGAGATATCACCTCACATCTGTCAGAATGGCTATCATCAATAAATCAACAAATAACAAGTGTTAGGGAGAATTTGGAGAAAAGGGAACCCTCATGCACTGTTGGCGGGAATGCAGACTGGTACAGTCACTGTGGCAAGCAATATGAAGTTATCTCAAAAAATTAAAAATGGAACCTGCCTTATGACTCCAGTGACTCCACTTCTGGGAATATATCCGAAGAAACCCGAAATACTAATCTGGAAGAACATCTACATCCCTATGTTCATTGCATCATTATTTACAGTAGCCAATATTTGGAAACAGCTCAAGTACCCATCAGTTTATGAGTGGATAAAAAAAGCTATGGTACATTTATATAATGGGATACCACTCAGCTGTAAAAAGAATGTAATCTTACCTTTTGGGATAGCATGGATGACCTGGAAAGTATTATGCTAAATTAAATAAACTGGTCAGAGAAAAACAACTATGATATGATTTCACTTCTATGTGGAATCTAATGAACAAAATAAACTAACAAACAAAATAGAAACAGACTCCTAGATACAGAGAATAGACTGAAAGTTATCAGAGGGGAAGGTTGTAGGGGGTCTGGGTGAGAAAGATGAGGGAATTAAGCAGACAACAACAACAACAACAACAAAACCCTCATAATCAGATGACAGTATGGTGATTTCCAGAGGGAAAGAGGGTTGGGGGGAGGGAGTGGTTAATACATACTACAATATACAGATGATATTATAGAATTGTACCCCTGAAACCTATATAACTGTACTAACATGTCACCCCAATAGATTCAATAAAAAAATAAAAAGAAAAAGAATGAACAGTTTTTAAAGGGATGGGGAAGTTACGATAAAATGTAAATAAGAGAAGGAAAAATAGAATGTGAAGAGAATTAGAATTGAACTTGATTTTGTTTGTTTGTTTTGGTCTCTCAGCATGAATTCAGAATTGGGAGCTGCCATTTAGTTAATTTTGAGAATAATTCAGGTATTAGGGATCTGAGGGAGGTACAGTTTCTCTTCTTGCCTTATTATGAAGTTCAATTCAAATTGTTAAATCTATAACCATCAATACGAAGTATATGTATTATGTGATGGCTCCATTTAAAGTATCTTATGTAGAATATAGGGCAGATACAAAGAAGCGGCCAAGCACATGTAATTTACCCCACAAATCCACAGCACTCCCACATTGATTTTTTGCAGTTTCATAGCTCCTAGTCACTGAACAGAGAAAAAAATGGCTTACTTTCATAGTGTGGTGATACAGCTACAAAGCGTTCATCTTGTGCCTTCTAACTCAGGATTGTCTTTTTGTTACCTTCCTCAGTGGGATTTTTTAGGTCATTTAAAAAAAATACTTGTCTTCTCTCAAATGTTATGACAAGAAAATAAAATGGTTTTTAAAATGTTCTGATTTGTTGATTAATTTTGCCCCTAAAATTATGTTATATGAGTAGTGTTGTTTTTAACGTTTCAACTATTTCCAAATGCAATTATCTTGAAGTGACTATGAATAGAAAATTGTATATAACTGAAAAGATAGGCTTTCACAACGTATTAAAGTACCTAATTTAGTAACTGGAATAAAAGGGACACACAGAAACCATGTTTGAGACTGTAATTATAAGTTAAATCACTACTAAAATGACATGCATATATATTTCCAGTTTAAAATCATTAAGGTCTTTCCCCCCCCCCCCCCTACTAAATGCTTTCACTCACAAGAGGAGACAGTTGCGAACTTACGAGTTCACAGAGAGACAAAAATATGCCAAGGTCTACCTAGCATACACAACAAAAAAGAGATCTGTCTGTGCTGTTCAGAGCAGTGTAAACAAGTGATAGTTATTCCCTGCACCCGGTCATCTTCACCAATGGTGCCTTTGCTAGCATTTTAAAACCAGGGCAGCCAACTGTGAAATATGGTCAGATTAATATTTGAAAAATCTGAATAATAGTAGAGCGGTGATAGTTAAACATAGCCAAGCCTTAGGGACATTGTATGTTTCTAGCTGTAGCTGCCCCTCCCATTTTATTTACTTATAAGTATCATTAATACTAAAGATACATAACCTTTGGTGCCAATATGTCACTTTCTCTCTTCAAGTCTTTAGTAGTTGCATGCTTATCTATTCCAGTCAAATGTATTTCTTATCAAAAAAAAAAGAGTGAGAGACCTGACAATACAGTGTTATCGAATTTTTTCAGCTGAGACCCACATGTCATTCAGCATTCAGACATGCTTGCGCTTGATTGATGGATGGGTTTGTGACAAATAAAACTAGGATCAACAGCTTTGCACCTTTTCCCCCATCAGAGACCAGAGTAAAGCATAACTCTATAACAATAGTGGGATTAGGGATGCATTAGCTCTCCATCGACCAAAACCATCCATTCCCATCAATACTTTGCACGAAATAACCTGAAGCTATGATAAGGAAACAAAAGAAGGAGAAAAGGGACAGGAGAAAACAAATCAATAAAAGAAGGGAATGTCTGAAAGATGTGCTGTCCAAATGAAGATTTTTTCCTTCCTGCCTTGCTGGGCTAATGCTCCTGAATGTGAAAACAATACCTCACCCAGAGTTTTGATGAGGGACGCAGATTGGCACATTGTTGAAACACAGGTTTGGCATCTGCACATTGATATTTAGACTGGGTTTGTCTTTCACAGGGCAAAAGAAGTGTTATAGTATTTGCTGGTAATGTGAGTCCCTAAAATTGCTCTTAAAGAAAAAGGGTATTTTTACCTGAATGATTCAGTCCCTGTGGGCTTGATTCTGGGATAATTAGTACAGTCTACAGTGTGAACATGGTTTTAATGTCCAAATGCTTAGCACAGTCACAAACATTACTTTACAATGTGGGTGTGTATGAAGAATTTTAATCGACCAGTTTACTAAGACTCACACAAAGCATATGTATTTTTTAATCTCTTATCAGACAGATTAATGCCCCTTTTATAAAAACTAATACCTGTCCTAGAAGTCTTACTTTTTCTAGGTAGGTTTTTTAAAATAAAAATCTATCCACATAAAAATTTGTCTTCAATTCATAGAATATTTTGATGATAATTTCGTCATTTTCCCCACAAACAATGGACCGTTAAGCTTATTTATTCAGTTTTTTTGTTCCTTTTCTTTGGAGAGCTTTTGATTTTTGTATTACCTATGATATTTGTCCTAATTTACAATTTATTCTAATTGGCCATTGAATGGGCCAGTGTGGCTTTCTCCTGGTGAGGATGAACATTAGTGATATTTGTTCTCCCCTGAAGAAGTGTGAGGGGAGGAGAAGCCCGAGTTTTTATTGTGGAGCCACTGAGCTTGGGAAAGGCACTTCATCATTTTTGCTTCAGTTTTCACACTTAGAATAAGAAGAGAATTATATCGTCTAATTCATCATTATCATCATCAGCACCGTCATTATTAATATTATCATTATTCCGTATTGACATGCTGTAGTGCTTCATTTCTAAAAGTTTGCAAAATGTCGAGAAGAAAAAAGCCAGTTAGTTTTATCTTCTTGTTCTAGTTTCTATGGAAAAAATGGAAGGCTTTCCCTTTATTTTAGTAAAAGTAGAAGGAAAAGAGAGAAACTGCCCTATATAAAAAAAATGTGTACAAGATTCTCAGGATAGGACAGTCACTTCTAAACTATATACCAGGGAATCTAAGAGATTAAAACATTTTCCAGATTAAAAAATGTTTAGGGCCTGGCCAGTGTGGCTCAGTGGTTAAGCATTGACCTATAAACCAGGAGATCACAGTTTGATTCCCAGTCAGGTCAGGGCACATGCCCAGGTTGCAGGTTCGATCCCAAGTAGAGAGTATGCAGAAAGCAGCTGATCAATGGTTCTCTCTCATCATTAATGTTTCCATCTCTCCCTCTTCCTTCTTTTCTGAAATCAATAAAAATACATTTTTAAAAAAGTTTAGGGATGCTGTACTGTTTTATTTGTAGAATAAATTCCAGTTTTATTCCTTGAGTTCAAATTGTATTTCAGAAAATATCAAGTTAATTATATGTGGTTCTGACATTCACTATATGTGTAAAGGCAGATTTTAGCTTGTATTATTGAAGGTCATGGGTGTTTCTGTAATTATAAAGAGAACAATCACATTTTCATTATTATTTTAGAAGTTTTCTTTTGGCCTAAAATGGTTAAAATCATTAAACTCACATATACCTGACATTTCAGGTCAGATAGCATTTTATATGTATACCTTCATAGCTGACACTTTCTCTGAAAATCTCTGCCTGAATTGAAAACGTTTTAGGTAACAAACCTGATTAAAGGCATGTGGTCCATTTTTGGCCCCCAAAATTTGACCTGCTTTATAATTGGTAAAATCCAGTGGGAATTTTCTTTCAGATCCTAAATACAAGGCCAATCTTGGGGAACTTCAAGAAAGTGATTTCACAGGGCACCTCTGCTGAAGATGAATGAGCCCCCTACATCCAATACTGATACCTGGGAGTGGGTTCATTTCATCCTCCATAAGACCACTCACTACTTGCACATCTGCTCCCTTAAAATGTAAAGCAGGTGGCTCTGGCCACCTTTATAACCGTGTGGAGGAAGAGTTCCAGGGTTTTCCAGATGCCTAGCATATTCAAATAAAAGGATATTAATAAGCCCAGTCTATGTTTTAATGTAAGTGGGAGCATGGCCTCTGCTACTATTGCAAGATATATCGTATGTGCCCGCTTGACACCTTTTCTTTCCTGTATAGTCAACTTTCAAGCTTTTCGTGAAAGCTTTTTTAAGCACTTACATCTATGACCCTATACAGCATTCTCTAATTTGGTTCCATTTCAAGTTCCGTAAGTGAAGATGCAGATTCATATATATATATATATATATATATATATATATATATATACACACACATGCATACAGACCCAGCAGGACAAAGCAGGTATATATAAGTCTCTGGATGGTGTCTGAATATATATTATTATAGAATCTGTTTTCTTTACATATGGTGTCTCTTCCAGGCCACAGTAAATCCGTGGAGGCAATGTTTGTGTCTTACCCAGAGGTCACTGTATACAACCCAATACAGTGCCTGTAGGTACTCTAGAGATATTAATTGTGTGAAAAGCAATATATGCACATGCATTTATGGGGATAAATATACATACATTTCTAAAGGGATTAAAATCATAATTAATTACCAGTGTTTAGACGTATTAATAATAGAAAGCATGCAACACAATGTTAAATGGAAAAGTCTATTTCTGGATCATTCTAGAACTTAGTAGCAGCCCCCCAAAGGGATATAGTGATACAATAATTAGAGTTACTATTATAAAATTTATAGCAGTTTGCTTAATTGAAACTGTATATTACCTCAAATTATATTTGAATGTAAGCATAAGACATATTAAAGCTAAATGTAAAACATAGTGACTAGAATACAAAATATAAAGAAGGTAGTGTCCAAACTGGCAATGTTTTTCTTCTCTCTCTTTTTTTTCCAAGTGCCAAATCCTTCCCTGTTTTCTTTCATATTCAGAAGGGATCGGAGGTACCCTAATACTGGGATCTACAAATTACTGCCCACAGACCTGCACCTTTCTAAGTAAAGCATTATTGTAACACAGCCACACCCATTTGCTTATGTATTTTTTATTACTTCTTTGGCACTCCAAGGGCTGAGTTGAGTAGTTGGACCAGAAATTGTATTTTTATTATATTATTATTATTTTATGACCCCAGGGTCTGGGTTATCTTTTTAAAAAATTATTTATTGTCTAAAGTTTTACATATGTCTCCTTTTCTCTCTCTTGACACTCCCCCTACCACCCCCATCCGTTCCCTCTCCTGGCAAGCCCCTATTGCCCCAGTGTCTGGGTACATTAGTTATGCTAATATGCATATTCATATGTTGAAGTCCTAACCCCAGTAACTCAGAATGTGGCCTTATTTGGGAAAACAGGTTCTTTGCAGATGTAGTTAGTAAAGTTAGGATTAAGTCATACCATAGCAGATTGAGTACCTAATCCAATATTATTTGCATCCTTATAGAGGGGAAATTTAGACACAGACATGCACATAGGAAGAACATTGCATGAAGATGAAAGCAGGGATCAGGGTGAGGCAGTCAAAAAATGCCGAAGGTGCCTGTAAACCACCTACAGCTAGGAGAAAGGATGGGGTAGATTCTTGAAGCCCTCAGAAGGAACCAACCCTGCTGACACCTTGGTGTCGGGTTTGCAGCCTCCAGAACTGTGAGAGAATATATTTCTGTTGTTTAAGCCTCCCAGGCCCTGGTACTTAGTTACAGCTGCTCTGGCAAACTGACACACTATCTGACCCACAGAACCTATAATACTTACTAATGGCTTTTTACAGAAAAGTTTGCCCACTCTTGCTATAAGGCTCTGGTTTAATCTTGGTTGATTTTATTTGTGAATAAAATACGTTTTTAAAATGTATGCGTAGGTCAAGTCTCTGCACAGCCTGAGTTTCTGTGAGGAAGTATCTGTAGAAGATAGTGAAGAAATTGACTAAATGGTTAAAGGTTAATTTAGCCTGAATGTGTGAAATAATTCAACTGGATTTAGACTTCCCAATCTGAAGGCTATTCAATGTAGCTGTTTGCCAAGGCCCAACTTCAGTCTTAGCAAAACCCAGCCTGGTCATTGGAAGCTCCTTAACAATAAAAGTTTTTTTTTTTATGTGAAATATCAAATAACGATTTATGTCAGTGGAACACAAACATGTGGTTTATATTCGAATGTAAGGACTGGTTGCTTGGCAAAGGTCTCATTTGGAAAGAGGATGTTTGTGCCCTGGCTGGCAGCTTAGTGGTGAGAGCATTGGGCTGCAGACTTAAGGGTTGCAGGTTCAATACCCAGTCAAGGACATGTATCTAGGTTGCAGGTCGAGCCCCAGCCCCAGTTGGGCGTGTGCCAGCAGCAATTGATGTCTCTCTCACATCAGTGTTTCTCTCCTTGCTCCCTCTCTTCCACTCTCTCTTAGAAAACCAATGGAAAAATGACCCTTGAGTGAGAATTAACAACAACAACAACAACAATAACAAAAAAGTAAAAATAAAAAAATAAGAAAGAGGATGCTTGTCTTGCTGATCTCATCCTTATTTGGAAAGCAGAGGGAGACGTTTTGCCTACCTGAAAATATTCTCAGTCCTATAGTTTCTAATTAATAAGCAAAAAGGAGAAACAAATTTTCAATTTTAAGTGGGGATGGGGGAGGCATCATCAAATGCTTAAGGATTTAAAATATTTTATGTAATTCAAAGTACAATATCTATGCATTTTCCCTCTGAAGCAATCCTTATTTTTAAACATTTTTTTGACCATGACCCATGACAAAAATGACAGAAGAGACTGGGTAAAAGGAAAGACCCTGGAGAGTTCTCTCATCCTAAGGAAAGAGCCTACTTAGCATTCTCTAGACTCTGTTCCTCAAAGTGAGGTCTGCAGGCCGGAAGCAGCAGCACCTCCAGGAAGCCTGTTAGGGAAGCTGAAGCTCAAGCTGCACTTTGGACCTAAAGGATAAGAAGTTGCGTTTTAACAAGCTCCTCAGGTGATGCATAGGCACATTAAAATTGAGAAGTGCTGCTGCTTGTTTCTCAATTGTTGAGATATGGACTTAGGAGACAAGTTTCAGCTGCTCTGTGCCAGCTCTTCCTTATCTCAGGTTAAGGTGACAGTGGTTGAAGATCAGCAATTCTGTCCCTGGGGCCTTTCCCTCATTCTTGCTCGAGGTCTCTGCTAAAGAACTGGGATCTTACCGTGTGCTAGCCACTATTCTAAGTGCTTTAAATATATTACATTATTTAATACTTGGAGCAAACGTAGGAGGTAGCATTTGTTTTAATAATTCTTTATTGTTGAAAGCATTACATATTAGCATATTTTTTAATGGTTATCTTCCCCTCCTCCCCCAATATTTTTACTGATTTCAGAGAAGAAGGGAAAAGAAGAGAGAGACAGAAACATCGATGATGAGAGAGACACATTCGTTGGTTGCTTTCTGCATGCGCCCCAACCGGAGGCCAAGCCTGCAACCGAGGTACGTTCTCTTGACTGAAATCAAACTCGGAACCCTTCAGTTAGCAGGTTAAGGCTCTATCCACCACGCAAACCAGCTAGGGCTGTAGTTCTGTTTTAATCTATTCCCAAAATACCAAGCCCCAAATCCCTAAGTTTTTCTGGGTATATTTGGGTACTCTCAGGGCACTTCATGGAGTGATAACTCAGGGTTCATTTCATGAGCTTGTTCTATGGGCCTGTATGGTTACAGAAGACTCAGAATTTCTTCCAGACCATTTTTTGGTGCACAGGCTGTCAGATTATGAAATAAAAAAGCGGTGGTCTTGGTTTGATAAGCTTCCTTTATCTAAATTATTGCTCTGCTCAGTAAAACCATTCCATCCACCATGTGCCTCCAATAGGAAATTATTGCATGCACATATTAATGGAAAGCCATCCACACACTCATTGCCTCTCTCAGTGAAATCTATTTCTAACAGTAGCAAGCAGATAGAGGTATACTTGTGTGAGTCTGGGATCTACTGAAAATACACTGTACCATAGGCTGATCCCAAGTAAGCTGTTCTGGTCATGTGGGAAGCAAAGTTAGGAGGGATTGTTCTCCTGACCTTCTCTGAGATCTGATCCTTAGCACAGTTCAGCATCACTGGTCAATGGAAAGTGGCGTAGTACAAAAAACACTACACTGGGACTTTGAAGATCCAATCCCAACTATGTTGCTTATCAGCTATGTAGACACGTTACTCTAACTGAACTGAAAACTGGAATTGAGGCTCCTACCCAAGATTTCTTGTGAGAATTAAATGAGCCACTTGTTGAAAGCCCCAGAATGATGACTGCTACCTTGTAAGTACTCCATATGTGTTCGTTTTCCCCCTTTCTTGTAGCTGCTATCCTGGGACTTGGGATCCACTTTAAGTACAAGTCCACACCACTAGTTCTCCACTCTATCCTCCACTCCTTTAATCAATCTCTTCAAAACCCTCCCCTCTGAGACTCCTGGAGAACCGAGAGCCCATTCTCAATGTCCTGTCTTGGCTTTGCTCTCCCTTCATCTCAGCCCCTGGTGTACAGTACTTATACTGATACTAGAGGCCCAGTGCATGAAATTCATGCACAGGGGATGGAGGATGTCCCTCAGGCTAGCCTGCACCCTCTCCAATCTGGGACCGCTCGAGGGATGTCTGATATCCTCACAATCCAGGACTGCTGGCTCCAAACTGCTCACCTGTCTGCCTCCCTGATTGCCCCTAACCACTTCTGCCTGCCAGCCTGATCACCCCCTAACCACTAGCCTAATTGATGTCTAACTGCTCCCCTGATAGCCTGTTTGCCCCCAACTTCCCTCCTCTGCTGGCCTGGTCACCCCTAACTGCCCTCCTCTGCAGGCTTGATCGCCCCCAACTGCCTTCCCTTGCAGGCCTGGTGCCTCCCAACTGCTCTTCCCTGTTGGCCTGATCACCCACAATTGCCTTCCCTTGCAGGCCTGGAACCTCCCAATGGCCCTCCCCTGCTGGCCATCTTGTGGTGACCATCTTGTGTCCACATGGGGGCAGGAACTTTGACCACATGGGGGCAGCCCTCTTGTGTGTTGGAGTGATGGTCAATCTGCAAATTACTCTTTTATTAGGTAGAATTAGCTCTTTGGCCAAGAGTCTCAGTTGCCTTGAGTCCTGTATTTTTGAGAGGCTGGGCAGGAGTTAAAGGTTCAACAGAATGCTAGTCTGGTGTGGCCTAGAGAACTCAGGTGCTCATGACTTGGGTCCTATGTGTATGTGTATGTTTTAGGGAGAAACTATTGATTACTAGTAAGAAAACAGGACAATTTTATCAAGCTCTTATCATATGTTAAGTGCTTTACATACCTTTCCTTATTTATCGACATAGTAGCTCTGTGAGATAGGTATTATTATTGTCACTTTGCTAATGAGGAAACAGGCTCTGAGAAGTTAAGTAATTTGCTTAAAGTTACACAGCTAATAAGGAGCTGTGGCAGAGAAAATGTGACATGTTCACCACACTATTTTCTTTCTGGGCAAGAAGGATGATGATATTTCTCAGTCTCTTGTACTTTAATTGGGGCCACGTGGCTGCATTTTAGCTAATGGAACTGGATGGAGTTGATGTAAGTCAGTTCTAGTACTGGCTCCTGAAAGAGTCCCTCCAGGTCCGGCTTTCCCTATCAGGGTGACTGTGGAAGGCACATGTTAGATGGCACAGCTACAGAGTAAAGGACGGGCAATGGTCTGTAGTAGATTTATGACACGAGCAAGAACAAATATTAGTAGAGATTTGGGGATCAACTGAGTGACAGACTGGGTTTTGATGCCACGTTGTAGGGATACCAATGTTCCAACACATTGTGTCACAGTCTCTTGCTATTGACTTTGATGATAGATATTAGATAGAGGTGAAAAGTGAAGAAGAGAAAAGTTAAAAAATGTATTTTGGTTATGAATACATAATGCTGATTACCATTATTCAACTGAATTGCCACATAATTATCACTCAAAAAAGAATGATGAACTAACTATTGGTAATCAGAATTGATTTTTTTATATTTAAAAGGGTTGCTCAATAAGTGAAAAGCCACACCAACACTCGGAGATACATGCTTGGAGGCCATAGTTGTTCTAGGCACAATAGTCATATTCACACCATGTGTTTAAGCTTACAACTTAAAATAATTAGAATAACATGTGAACAAATGTAAGACCAGAACATCCTACAGTTTATAGTCATATGACCTTTTCTTGGGGATACAGGCTGACCTATATTATACTGAATGCTAAGTCATAACAAGATAATATTGTACAGGCACTCCCGAGGCTATTAGAAACATCCTCAGATTTAACTTTGTTTTCAGTCATGTGTTTACTGCTAGATAGGCTAGTTTTATCATCTATGTCACACCATCTTAAATACTTCAAAGATATTGTTACCAGATTATATGTTTTATATGGTATATACTTCTAACAGAATTATGACAATCACCTGCTTAAAAGGTAAATTGATGGTAATATTCCCTTTCAGTATCAGAAAACTCAGACCTTACTTAAGGAACTTAAACACAAGCCAGGAATATTTTCAATTATAATAGCAATCTTATGAAGCACCTTCTTTGGTCATTGCTTATTTAATTTTCACAAACCCAGGAGCCTGTGGAGGCCACAGATAGGTTAAATAACTTGTCCAAGGTTACACAGGTTGTAAGGGGTAGATCCAAGACTTGAACCCAGTCAGTTTGTCTCCAGAATCTATGCTCTTTAACCACTCTCTACAACTGCACCTGTATGGTGCTCACTATGGGCTAGGCATTGTGGCAGCATGCTCATTACTTACTCCTCTTTTTTTGTCTGCAGACAACTCAATCTGACAAATCAGGGTAGACTTTTACAAACTTTATTTTGACCACATTTCACATTTCAGATTTAAGCCCTTAGGGTCAATATCTTGCTGTCAGAGATATTAGAGGAAATTTGATGAACAATTTGGTAGGCAGACTGTTCCAAGAACAAGGATTTTAGTAAAGAAATTAACTTCTAGTTTTATAAAAAAGACTCAAAAATGCCAGAATTTATAGAAATCATACCGTACAACATTCATTAGTATTGTTTACTGAGAGTCTTTGGGCATAAGTTTTTATATAATTATTTTATTTTTACCTCAAAACCACTCTAGAAAGATATATTAGTTATTTAATTGAATAGCAAATGCTATAGTTTGTAAATTACACAATTAATTTATGTACCAATAAGAAAGAAAAAAATGTTGCTAATGAAACCAAGACAAACCATCAATTATAAGATGCAACCTGATTATTAGAGATGATAAAATATGAAAGAATATGCATATTAACTCTGATGAAATGTTATAATCCCCATGCTACAGATGAGGAAACAGACTTCATGAAGTTAAGTTGCTCAACATCATGTGGTTAAAAAGCTATAGACCCAAGCTCACATTTAGGGTAGTCTAACTTGAAGTCCATGTTTGTAACCATTTATTTCATGGAGTATGTCTCAATCCATGTTTATGCTGCATGGAGTAAAATGAAATATCACTTTGTTGCTATTAAATTGGTCATTGACATGCTGCAGATTGGCAACTTACACCTCAAGGTGACTTTTCAAGTTTTGATCAGCCACTAAGATGCTATACATTGGCCAAACAATAAAAAGAAACCAACCTCTATTTCATTTACAGCTATGTAGACAGCATCAACATTACAGCTGTCAAGCTGACAATTTCTGTCTTTTTGTCCTAGTATCATCCCTCATTTAACTTATAATGAAAAAAAACATTTTTTTTTCCATAAAAAAGAAATTCTTTGTTTCTGAAGACATTGCCTGGTCTGCTGTTCAGTTCACGAAGTGAAATTTCTCTACTTTTAATAACTAAAGATGTGTCATAATTATGTCATGATTTGAGATTTGCAAATGAACAAACAAGGACACATTAAGCTTAAAGATGCCCAGAGCAATTCATAAAAATATTTGCAGCAATAAAGACCCACAAGACAGAAAAACAGAAAATGCATACATACTTGACTCAGAATCCCAGTGTTTTTTATTTATTCCTCATCCCCCCCACCCACCCACCTCAGGAGACCACAGCAGATTTAAATGCTGCCTTCCTCTTACATAGGACTAAATCTATGCATAGTACACAACTTTAGTTCTTATTCTAAAGCACTGTGAGCCATTGTTTCATACTTGCCCCTTGAGGCTAAGAGAAAATGTTATTGGTAGTCTGAAAGAATAAGTTGTAACATAGGCATTTAATTTTCTTTCCTTGTACTCCCTGATTAAAACAAGGTTTGCCCCATTTTCTATTTTTTTAAAGCCCTCTTTACCCATATTAACAAAATAACATACTGACGATAGCCATGACTTTGGCTCCGACTGCCCTAAGTTTAGATGCAATTTGGACCTAACTTTTGTTCTGTGTCCAGGCTTTGAGTCAACTTTGGTTACACGGACAACATTTAATTTCTAGTTATTAAAAAAAAATTAGTCCCTTAAAGGTTAAACTGACTGCTGATGTAGTTTATTGACTTATTTAGTTATTTTAAATATTAGTTGGTAATAATTATGAGAGAAATGCCCTGCTCCTTAGCACTTACTGAAATACATGAGATATTTACATGCATAAGGCACTGAGCAATCAAGCAAAATCTATAAATCCAAATTACAAAAGTAAGTTACTGCTGTCACCTATGATAATATTGTTATTGTTTCTGGGCTATGAAATACATGCTCTTTATTTTAAAAAATCCAAAACATACAGACCAATAAAGAAGAAAGTGAAAGACATCCAAATACAACTTCTGAGTTGGTCATAGTTTGGAGAGGGTAGGGACACTGCTAGAGAGCAGTGGCAGTTTGGACTCACACCCAATGTTAACCAGAAACCACATGCTTTTTAAAAAAAAAATTATGTTAATTTTTTATTAGTACTTTAAACTACACCAATAAATGTACTTTAATTTTAAGAGGCCTGAACATAGAATGTTCAGATAAGACAACACTGGCATAAACATAGCCAGGAGAGAAATAGGAAGGCTGGGCTCTGATCCAGTTGTTCTTACACTAGAACAAATGCCTGTGCTGTGATGGGATTACATAGTCAGTTCTAATCTACTCAGTTTCACTGACGTGAGCCCTTACACATGCTGGATGCTCTGTGAAGTGTTTTATAGACATTCCTTCCCAGAAATTCTGCAGGTTGGGTATTATTGGCACCTACTTTTCTAGATGAGGAAACCAGAGCTCAGATAGATTATGAGGCTTGTCTTGGCAAATAGCGCTGAAGTACAAACCATGTCTGTGCACCCCAAAGCTATGTTCTTACCACTGTGATATCTGAATGGTACCTGATCCTCATCCCTGTGGAACTTAGAGTCTAAGAGGAGAAGAGATAATGACAGAAATAACTAGCACATTACAGAGAATCCAAAAGAAACCATCTAAAGACATAAGAGAGTGTCATGAGGATTCAAATGCCAGGGAGACATATGTAGAGGGAGTTGGGGGGCGGCAGGAGATGGATATCAGGAAAAACACTTCCAGTAAGAGCCTGGATGGGAGAAGGAACCCACAGGAAGGATAAAATTTCCACAGATGTGATGAGGATCGAGTGGGACAAAGGTAAATCAAAAACAGGAAATTTGCCCTAGCTGGTTTGGCTCAGTGGATAGAGTGTCGGCCTTCGAACTAAAGCCAACTGAAGGGTCCTGTGTTTGATTCCAGTCAAGGGCACATGCCCAGGTTTCAGGCTTGATCCCCAGTAGGGGGCATGCAGGTAGCAGCTGATTAATGATTCCCTCTCATCATTGATGTTTCTCTCTCTCTCTGTCTCTCTGTCTCTCTCTCTCCTCCCTTCCTCTCTGAAATCAGTAAAAAATATCCTATCTAATAAAGGAGTAATATGCAAATTTGACCATACTTTTGCTATACTACCAGCCAATCAGGAACGAGGGGCGGGGGCCAAGCGGCGCAAGGGGCGAGGTCTTGCGGCACGAGGCAGGGAGTGGGGCCACAGCACATGGGATAGGAGGCCGGTGGGGGGCAGAGACACAGTGCATGGGATGGGAGGCCATCCCAGCATGGCACGTGGCACACAGTGCATGGCTACTGCGTGTGGGGTGCCCCCCAGGCTGGGCAGTTGCCACTAGGGCTAAGGCCTGGGCTGAGGGGGCGAGGCTGAGGTATCTGGCGAGCACAGGGCCCCTGGGGCTGGGTGGTAGCTGGGTGGTTGCTGGGTGGTTGCCAGTGGCCGGGGCTAAGGCCAGGGCTGGGTGGGCAGGGCCGAGGTGGCTGGGGCAGAGCTAGCCATCAGCCCCATTGCAGGGTGATGGCTGGGTGCCCAAGGCCTAAAGCTTTGGCCAGGGGTGAGGGGTAAGTAGGACATTCCCTGAGGGCTCCCAGTTTGTGTGAGGGGGAAGGTTGGGCTGAGGGATCACCTATCCCCAGTGCATGAATTTCGTGCACTGGGCCCCTAGTGTTAAATAAGAAACAAAAAAGAGGAAATCGATGCATTAGCTGCCTGAAAGGTATGAATAGAAACTAGGGAGAGAGCAAGCTGGCAAGGTGACTTTGGCTCTAACATTGAAGGTTTGAGGTTCAAGGGGAAGGAATTGTACATAATTCACCAGGTAGTGAGGTTCACTTGAAAGGGAAGGCAGTGGTGGAGAGGAAATTAAATTCCCTTGGCTTTCAGTGCCTGAGATCCATATTATCACCCTCATTTTAAGGATGATGAAAGAATTTAAAAACAAATTGTAACTAGCTCTGTGGCCTTAGGCAAGTCACTTAACCTCTCTGGATCTTCATTAGCATGCTACTTAGCCTGTAAGAATCAAATGATATGGTACCTGTGAAAAGAGGTTGTACACTGGAAAATCATTATAAACACATGTAGTGCTGGTATTAGTAGACATAGCTATATAATAACATTTCAAAAAAAAAGAGAAAAAGAAAAAAAGGAAGGAAGAAAGGGAGGGAGGGAGGGACTGAGGGGGGGAGGAAAGAAGAAGGGAGAAAGAGAGGGAAAGAGAGGGAGAGAGAAGGAGAGAGAGAGTAAACAGGAAGACAGAGACAATATACGAAAGTGAGGCTGAGGAAAACCAGCTTCCTTGAAGCAAGGGCATGAGGAACTAATGGGTAAAAGCCCCAAGGAGTAGAGTCGAGGGAGCCTAATTTGTTTCACGCAGGTGTTTCTGAAAATACAGAGACTGCATTGCCCGTGGATCTGGGAAGAGTAACAAGGTTCTGTGTGGTCTTGGCCCAAAGTAACAAACTTGAGGTCAGTAAAGCCTCAAAAAAAGCTCACATATAATTAAAAGAATAAAAAACAGTTCATGTGAGGGAAAATTAGTATAGATTTTTAATCTTGGAGCAGAGAAGCTTACAGGAGTTAATAATGGAGCATTTGTTACCAATTTATTGCAGTTGCCACAGAAAATTAAGATACATTAACTGATTTCAAGCATGAAATTCTTTAGTTAACCTAGACAGTGAGGGGGGTTAGACACCAAACACGTGAAAAGGAGATTATGGACTTCTCATCCCTAATTCTTTTGACGTACAGTCTGTTTATCGAGAGCCTGCTATTTGCAAGGCATTGCGTTAAATGCTGGGGCTACTGAGGACATACAATACAGTTATTTCTCAAGTAGATTATAAATCAGCAGAGAAAAAGATACATGCTATTAAAAAAGTGAAAAGTTAAAAACCCTTCTTAAATAAGAGGGTATGCAAGTTAGGGAGCATTATGCAAGGCTTCCTGGAAAGGTATGTTACACATTTTAACCTTTTTTCCCTTTTGTCTTCCAAGAATCAAGGACCTGTGCTAATCACCTGCTGAGATTCCTCCTCATTTTACAGCGCTGCGGTGATCGTTCTGATTCTATCTAATATTTGATTAAATTTCAATACATTTGAGACTTAGAAAGTTAGGCAGCAGTAACCCTGACATTATTTTGGCATCACTTAAATATGAAAATGATAGTAAAAAGTAAAAAACCAATAACAAGAACAAAAACACCAAAGCTCAAATTAGTTTGAATTCAAACAACCAGTCAACTTATTAAGACACTAGCGTCGGCTGCCTGTTGATTTGTTAGTCCCTTGCTGACACCAGTGTATGAGGAGAATTCAGACGTACAGAAAACTAATCAATCACTGGCCCCTTCTCTCCGAACCCCTTTTAAATGAACAAAATATTTCTGAGGAGAGAAGGGGAAGTAATGGGTATAGCATGTACTGTGCAATAGTTTATGTGGATGAAGCAGTAACATTTTTTATATTTGTCACAGAAAACATTCAGAAAAAGCTGCCTTCCCAGGTAAGATTTTGGCCTATTAAAAAAAAATCAAGTAGAACATATCTTAAAGGGTACCCATTTCTGAGATCTGCTAATCAATGATCTTATTTCAAGAACTAAAAACTTAATAGTTTGTAAAAAGAGATGGATGCAAACCAGAAAATTAAATCAAATTTATTTTCTTTTTGTAATTGCTCTAAAGCTCAGCAATGCTCCTTGAGATAAGTTTAGAATAATTTAATAATATCAGACATTTCAAAGATATCTAGGTTGGGGGAAACCTTGAACATTTATGAATAGAATAGAGTATTAGCCAATAACTTTCCAATGCAATTTCACATAGTTGACATGTAAACTGAATTTTTTTGTGTAGAGGTGTCAATAAATGCATAAGCTCTGGTTTTGCTGAACTTCTGAAGGACATATGCCTGTAATTGGCCTTTCTCATTTCTGTCTTGTTAACAAGTATATAAATAAGAGAAGGCTTCAGTAATTGGCTCAGAGTTACTAATGAATTAATTAACTTCAGTCTATTTTACCTAACCTTTAATAATAAGAGTCCTTTTTTTTTTTGGTCTAGCAATAGGTCTGACAGACTGAAAAAACAGACATGCTGCAAAGCTCTTGAAAATTAATGAGAAACGAGGAAAGAATCAATGTACATTCTGCTTGCAGAGAACTGACACAAAAAAGACACAATAAACCATGAACAAACACAGTCAGTTTAAAAAATAGGTTAGAAAAAGTGGGCAAATTCAATTATAGAAGTAATTAGAAGATATAGGGCAAGGCTGCCTTTTGGGACTATGCCAGAAAACATGAATTAATATGAGTGAATAGAAAGAGCCCATGTAGTAATTAAGAAGCAATCACCTATGGCAATGAGTACCTGGAAACAGGCTGCAAACTATTAATCCAGTGATCAAAAATATTTTTAGATGATTAATATGGCAAATTTATTTTAAAAGACTAATTTCTGGAAAGATAGCAAGACAATAGCACACTATTTGTTCCTCTGGCATTTATATAGCTAATTAAATTTTATAATTTGCAACAACAGTCATTATTATCTGAAAGCGGTAAGAGCAATATCTCTCCTCTTTAAAAACACACAACACACACACACACACACAAAAAAAAAAAAAACACCACAACACCGGTGGTTCTGAAATCAATAAGTTAAATCCAACTCCTGCTGTCCTGCTGTAAGTGCCTAAGCCTTGATTGTTACATTCTTTCGATGTGTATTTGTTCTTGGACGTTTGTGTTTCTGTAATATTAAGCATGGATTAATGTACAACTTCTCAAAGGTTTTATATGTTCCCATGCCTGGGCAGGGATTCCACACACTGTTTAATTTCAACAATATCAAATAAAAGCAGTTTAATGTACTATTTGTGCATCAAAGACTTTCTTCTTTGGTCAGCAGAGGTCTGTTACTTCAGTACACACCGTTCCTCCCCCGAGAATACAAAGGCATAGACCCGCTACAGGGAAGGGTGCTTTACAACACACAGAAGGCTAATGGCTTCTGAAATAGGTGATTATCAGAGCCCCGTAGAGTAACATGAGGGTCTGGCTGGTAATAAACAACCTCACAATATGAATTATTCTATTTCCACAGCTTTAAGAAAACGTACGTTTCATCTGTTGATCAGAAAAGTCTAGAAAATGCTGTCTTCTTGGAAATAACAGGGAGCTACTAAAACTAATCAGTGTGCCAGCAGGGAGTTATTGAGCACCTACTAAGGGCTTAAGGCCCCAAAGTGAATCCGAAATGCTAAACTTCTAACAGATGTGTGTGTGTGTGTGTGTGTGTGTGTGTGTGTGTGTGAGAGAGAGAGAGAGAGAGAGAGAGAGAGATTCTCTTTTTTGTTTATATATATATATATTAATATATATATTTTATTATTTAAAGTATTACAAATAGTAGTATATATGTTTCCCCCCACTGACCTTCCCCTGGCCTCCTCTATCCCCCAGCACATGCCCTCACTTGCCCCCTCTCCCCCAGTGTCTAAGAAATTCTCTTTTGGAAGTAAATAAACTAGCTTTAGAGATGCTAGTTTTTAATTACTAATATGACCTTGGATTATTGCTAGTTTTGAGGTTAAGGTAGAAATTGCTGACCTACAAAACAAGGTGGATCTAGAGACTCATTGTAATAGTCCCTACTACAGAAGCCTGGAGGTAAGAGATATATAGGTATTTGAGGGGGAAAAATTAGAGATTTTGACCTGATACCAAATTAAGCAGATGTTAGATCTGTCCAGCTCCTTCATTGTCTGTATTTCTCTCATTTTCTTAAGTAAATGGGGTGTTTTGAAAAGAAAACAGGAGAAGCTGGCCTCTAGCGGAGGTCTCTCGTTCGCTGAGTTTCCTTCATGTTAATTATGGAAACTTAGGTATGGCAACAGCAAATGAGCAGTTCTTTCAACTGCATGGTGATGATGACAGAACTCCCCAGGAGGCAAGCAATTGGGAACTAGTGAAGTGAGGACAGCTTAGAGGTGTGGGGGGCTGAGCAGGGCTGCCAGCTGAACAGGACCCACTCACCATGAAATGTTAATGTGTCAATGAAGGGGAAAAGCATGAATGAACCACAAAGAGACTGAAAATGACTCAGCTGGTTGGAGATGGAATTTGGGCTCTCTGCCAAAGTGAGGTGTTCAGGGCACATACCCTAACACTTTGGGGGAAGAGGGGTGTCCTCTGATTTTAGAAAGATAAAGTATTTTTGAAGAAAAAAAGTCAGGCAGTTTTTTTGTTTCCTTAAAAAATAAACTTCCTTCTATTTCTTCTTCCCTTCCAGCCTTCCAACAGTTTTCTGACTTCCTGCTTTTTGCTGGGCTTTGGGTTTAGAATGGATAAAGCAGAGAGAGAGAGAGAATGGAATATAAAGATAAATGAGTCACAATCCCTTTTGCAAGGCTCTTGTTCTATCGGAAGGACAGATGTAGGCAACTGGAAGAGAAGACAGTGAAATAGGTGCAAAAGAAGGAAAAGGTAAACTGCATGACTGAGCAGAGGAAGGCGGGCAGTTAGCTGGGGCTACAGTGGATAAAAAAGGGTTTTCACAGAAGAGGTGACAATTGTGCCTATCTCGAAGAATAATAGGCAGAGAAGGAAGGAGAATTTCAGTTGACCCCAGGAACCTTCTCTTACTCTACTGTCCCCAACTTCCTGGTTTTCAAATCAAGGTCATTTCAGGAAAGCAAGTAGATAAGACAACCAGACATTATTTTAAATCTCTATTTTTGGAAGGCAATTAAAAACTACAATTCCAACAGCCCACAAACCATATTTAAAAAATTATAGAAAACAATGAAAACTACGTTCAAAGAGCCTTTTCCCCTGGCTCAATTTCAGCACCCCAAGGAGAAATAAAAAAGCATCCATGACTATCACAGATGAAAACAAAATGAACGTCATTGGAATCAGTTGTTTTTCCCCACCGAGGTAAAAAATCTATATAGAAATTTGATACTATACTATAACAAATTGTACTTCTCATAGTTCTGTTTTAACTTCCTTTAAACCCTGTTTTAATATAGTTTTTTTTATAAAAATGTTGTTTTCATGATTCTGAACCTGGTTCCAGTTCTTCTCATATATTTTATATCAATATTTAATATACTGGCTACCAGTTCTACCTTGGAAATTCTTCATCATGACAGCATGTCCAGCGGAAATCACTGCTGTGCAAGCAGACCCTCCGAGGTGCATCTTTCCCGAAGCACATGTTGTTGACTGTTTCACTGTTGGAATAGTCTTTACAACGACTCTGGACGAAAGCCTCTTCAACCTTGTAAACATCAGTGTGCACAATTTCGCTATGTGGCAGGAGGCTGTTTCATGGTGAGTGAGGAGCGAGTCTAGTCTTACTGGCTGAGAACCCTCACCCCGCAGGAGGGAGCACTGTCCCCTTTTTGCTACTTAAGAATGTGGCAGAAATGTGTGCTGAGGTAGCCCAGTCAACCCTCATTTTTTCTTGTGTGAATTTGGTCTCAGAATATTTCCGGAAGGGTGACGTTGCGGAGAAGCCACTGCTGGGACCAGGCTCTGCTGCAGTCTCTGATGCTGGGCACCTGGCTGTCCTCCTCCGTGGCTTTGTCCAGGCACTGGTTACTGTTCACAGGCTGCAGGGTCAGTTTCATGGGACCATACTCCCAAAGTTGGTTGCCTTTTAGGTGGCGGCATTTGAGCATTGTGACCGGGCTGTTGAGTTTGGAGACATCCAAGCAAAGGTCATCCGCCCTGATTTCTTTGTTGGCAGTGTAAGAGAAAACCTGACTACCTCCCATACCATGACAGTTAAAGATTCCAACTTTTTCATTCTCTTTTCTAGCCATGTTATCGAGACACTGATTTGTTTCCACATTGCGTATCTCTCCCAAAGAGAAATAGTGACGTAGAATCTGCGAATCAGGATAAATATTCTCTAGGTACCAAGAGAAGGGTTTGCATTGGAGTTTATGTCTTAGACCAAGTCTTGATGCTATATCTCCATAATCTACCTTCGTAACACCTCGAGAAATTATATAGAAGAAATTCTTGAATTCATCCATCCACACTTCTGCGAGGCGTCTGTTATTTTTATTGATAATCTGTCCCGTGCCTCCTGGAAACGTGTAAGGTGTAGCTTTCCAAAACACATGTCCAACATGTGAGCAAGTAACGCTCTCCAGGGTGCCTCCACACTGCCAAATCCTAGAGGAAATTTCTAGGTTTTCTCCTCCCCAGATATCCATTCCAGCATCGTATGTTCCAATCTCCTGAAAGTAATCTCTGTCTATTGAAAACAGGCCTCCAGCCCTGGTAGGCGTTCTGACAGGAAGAGTCCGGTCACCTTTTCTTCTGTCCATTTCTCTTTGTGAAACAGGGTACCAGCGAAAATTGAGCTTCCAGTTGAATCTCCCATAGGTCATATCAGAACCCGCCATGTACTCAAAGGTATCATCACTGATCACGGCGATGATGGGACACACCACCGTTTTTCTGTCCTGTTTGATCCTGGCTCCGAGAGGCTCCAGCCACCCCACTGTGCACTCATAGTGAGCGTCTAAGAACGTGTAGTAAGCGTCTAAGAACGTGATCACTTGGCCTTTGGACACAGTGGTTCCTTTTAACCTGGCTCTGATCAATCCAGAACGTTGTCCCATTCAAATTACATGAACTGGTGCTTTTAATTTTTTCACATAACTCTCCAGAGGTCTTTTCAAAAAATCTTTTTCACTGGCATCATCTACTGGAACAATTTCTTCTAGCATGTGTCTTGGTGAGCGATTTATGACCCTATGGACAGTGGGCAGAAGTGTGCTCCAGACCTCATTGTGGAAAACCATCACCACACTTGTTGTAGGAAGATTATCTGGATACACACCTTTGTTTTAACCCTTCTAGCCTAACATCAGGTAAAGATCTGTTGAGTGCAATCATCTCTCTTGCCATTAAGTTGAACTGGTTGATTTTAAACATCTCTTTCATCTTTTCTTGATCCTCTTTAGGAAGGACGACTGGTTTCCCCATTTCTCCAGGACCTTCATGAGGCTTTTGTACTGGCTCTAAAACATCCCCAGCAGGAAGTCCTCTCTCCTTTTTTCCATCGCATTTGTTGCATTCACTGAAGTAAAGCAGCAGGAACATATCTAAGAGTACCCAAATCAAGGAGGTGGCTAGGACCACCTTGCAATATGCAAATTTTCTCATGGCACTTTAAGTCAAATGCAAAAATTTAAAATACATATATATATAAATATACAAAGACCATGAAAATGTCTCCAATCCAGTTTCATAAAAAATCACTTGGGGTTTTACAAATGAATTCATATCACAAATCCATCTGTCCCACATCTCCTCAGTCCGCGCGATGGCAACGGCGCGGGCGTTCCTCGGGCCGCCATCCGCCACGCCGTCTCCTCGGCCACTGCCCCCACAAGTCCATTATTTTAACTAATGGCTTGATTCCTGTAGATTGTACTACATTTATTAATGCATCTCCCCCCCCCCATTAAATAAATATTTAATTACTTGACAAATATCCTGCTAGGAAGTTTATTCTTTCCTTGCTTCTATCTTGGAAATTATGCCATTCCTAATATGAAACATGGGCATTATTTAAAATGCACTGACTAGCCCAGCTGGCGTGGCTCAGTGGTTGAGCATCCATCTATGAACCAGGAGGTCACAGTTTGATTCCCAGTCAGGCACATGCCCCAGTTTCGGGCTCGATCCCCACTGTGGGGGCATGCAGGAGGCAGCTGATCAATGATTCTCTCTCATCATTGATGTTCCTTTTTTTCTCTCCCTCTCCTTTCCTCTCTAAAATCAATAAAAATATTAAAAAATAAGTAAAATAAAATTCACTGACTAAAAGATCAGATATGTATATGGTTATATCTAGTTCAGTGTTGAATATCAAAACCAATCTTGTTCTTGACTGATATATTGGTCAGTGGGCTATGTACACTGGCCTATTTAGTTCTTGGGTTATTTCCAAAGGAAGGCTATAGAAGTAGTCAAACTAACTACAATAGGCTTACCTATAAAAGGAGAAGATATTAGATTGGCAAGGGGTCAAAAGTTTCTTACATACAAAACCAGCCTTTTTACAGGATATGCAAAATCTAAGTTTCCACATCTCTTTAGAGGCTTAGAAAGGAAAAGTAACTATCAAGCATGAACATTAATTCATTTGGTGTATTTTGTAAGTACTCTGCTAGGGACCAGGGATACAAAAATGATTAAAACATGACCCTTACCCTTAAGGAACTTACTCCCTCAAGAAGTAGATGAGTCAGATAGTAAATCAATTAATATAGTGTAGCTGTGACAAGGTATGAAAGTGCAGCTTGCTATGAGAGCATTAAGGAAAGATATCTAAAGCAGATTGGGACAGTGGGGTAAGAGGATAAGATGCCAGAACTGAGTTTTTAGGAACAAGAATTTAATTAACTAAAGGAAAGGGCCAAGGGAAGGTGATATAAAATATCATGATGCATAAAGTAGCATGACGGATGTGGGACCGTCTTTTTGCAAACTTATAAAGCACTGGTTCTGTGTTAAAAAGAAATGTGGGTGGGACGGTTAAAGTATCCCTTACACAGTCCAGGCTCTTTCTGAGGTTTCCAGTTTCTTGGCTTATTCCCTTTTTCCTAACTCATTTTCTTTTGCCCAAGTTTTCTGGACAGGGCCATACAGAAAGTCTAGTCTGTGGATATTTCAGAATGCCCAAGAGGTGTTCATGCTCATGACCTAGGCAAGAGCACAGAGAAAGAGTAATGGATGAGATACAGTATATTATTGTGCGTGCCTCATGAAGCTGCCCACATCCATGGAAATGTCTTTCTCTTGGCCAATGTTTCCTTTTGTCTGAGTTCAGAGCCTTGAAGAGGCAGCTTGTCATAAGACCTCAAGAAAAGCAATCAGGGCAATTCTCAAGATTAGCTCTAGTGTATCATGTGTTAAAGGTGTTTGAAATGTCCAGTCCTTTTATGAATTCTCTGGCTAACTCCCACTCATCCTTCTAGAAGCATTCACATCATGGATCTAGGTCGTCTCCTCTTACTGCTTTACCGGGCCTCTTCTCTTGGTTTTCTGGCTCAAAACGACTCCAACACCTTCCCATTCCCCGTGTCAGGGCATCCTTATTGCTGTAATTTACTTCCCTCAGGCTAAAGTTTCCTTCATGATTGAGGGCAAAACTGTGATAGGCACTCCACTCGGGATAAAAACACAAAAAGGCACAGAACTGACCTCAGGAGCACACAGCTGCTACTGAGTGGCCAGATTGGAGCAGCCTTCATCTGCCTCGAGAAAACCGCTGCCTGTAATTACATCCCAAGAGCATTGCCTCTTTATCCGAAAGGATTTAATCCCTGTTAAAATGCATATCACCCTGGAGATCATAACTCTTATTAGCTGTTATTAACCACTTTTACCTTTATATGAATGAAGGATCTGAGAATAGGCTTTGGTTCAGAGGCTGGAAGGACTGTACAGGCTATTGGAAGTGTGAGAGGAAGAGGGACGAGTCCCAGCAAGTTGGGAAATAGGTAAAAACGAAATGGCTAGAGCAATGGCACTTAACACACATTCACATAAGATGATGACTGACAAGTAAAGAAAAGATAAACTGCTTTCTTCAAATTGTTTGTGTGCTGGTACTACCTCAGGCTATGTCTTTAGGTAGCTTGTAGTTTCTGGTTAAGATAATGTTTACTGTCCAGCTGGTGCTGTTCAGTGATTGAGTGTTGACCTATGAACCAGGAGGTCATGGTTTGATTCCTTGTCAGGGCACATGCCCAGGTTGTGGGCTCAATCCCTAGTAGGGAGTATGCAGGAGACAGCCAATCAATGATTCTATCTCAACATTGATGTTTCTACCTCTCTCTTTCTCTCCCTTCCTCTCTGAAATCAATAAAAAATATTTTTTTTTAAAAAAGAAAAAGCTTACGGATGACTCTAGCTGTTTGGGGTTGATGACAACTTCCAATTTTACTATCATAATCTAGGATTTCATGCAAAATGAAATCCTAGAGAATGAGCATCTAGGGACATCATGCAAAATGATTTTTTTTTTTTACCACCATGAATTCAAGAGCTTTTCCATTTTCAGAAGTGTTATAAGAAGGAGTTATACTCTGTTTTCTAAGGTTCCATGTAAGCTTGGGCTTAGATGCCTATGCTGGGTTCTCTTAACTATTCAATTTCTTTTTTTTTAATAAAAGAAACTCCAGTAGTCATGAGAAATAGTGATGATGTTTCAAAAGAGGACAAATGGCATACTGGTATCTGAATACTAAGATTCTTTTCTATGTGAGTATAATGCTTCCTTGCACATACTAGCAAAGAACACAATTAGCATACTAATTTGATTCTCTACTTAAAGAATGGAAGATTCTTTTGACACAGACAGCTGTCCAAGAATAGCGGGGTGACCCTTGGTCAGTTTTCCATCTGTCTTAGAGTAAGAAGTCCAGACTTAGGCACACATTAGCTGCATTACCTTGGACAGCCTTCTCATGTGGCTACTTTTCAGGGTCTTCATCTGTAAAACAGAGGCACATACACTTGCCTCATGGGGTTGTGGTAAGGATTAAGTTAGCACCTAGTCTATATTACTATTATTTAAAAAGATATTTTTATGGGTTTCAGAGAGGGAGAAAGAGATAGAAACATCAACGATGAGAGAGAATCACTGATTGGCTGCTCCCTGTGTGCCCACAGTGGGGAATGAGCCCACAACCTGGCCATGTGTCCTGACTGGGAATCGAATTGTGATCTCCTGGTTCATTGGTTGATGCCCAATCACTGAGCCATGCTGGCCAGGTGTTCTGTATTATTTTTAAAACTCTGGTCTGAATCTATCTTTTCTGAGGAAGTTTGTGGTAGGCCTAGGATTCTTTACTTCTACCTGCCTCTAAGGAGCGAGAAGTAGATAAAGTTTTTACTGAATCAATTTTGAGAGAATTCTGCTGCCATGGAGAGTTACCACTTCCTCTTTGCCCTTGGCTCACAGGGACACAAGGTTCCTCGGACATATGCATGGTTAGAGCCAGGGAGAGAATTGTCTGGGAACGTCTTAGGTTCGTATCCAGTGTCACTGGCAGCTCTCAGGATATCAGGCTGACAAATCTAAATAACACCAAGTATAATTGCATGACCACAATTTCTTAATGCCACCCTAGACTAATCTCCCTTTCCTTTCTGCTTTTCCTTCCTTGAAGCCAATGGTTCTTAACCTTGCTCACACATTGGAATTACCCATTGAGCTTTAAAGATTACTAGTTCCTGGGTCCCCTTTCATAGAAACTCTGATTTAACATGCCTGGGGGATAGCCTCAGGATGAGCCTTTTCAAAAGCTCTCTGGAGAATCAAAATTACATTCTGAATACTGAAAATGTAAAAATATAATTTTGTTTTCAATGAAAAGTACAAGTTAACTCATGACAATAATATGTTTAACAAAAAAAGACAGAAATTTAGTCATGGTGCATACAATTAATTTCATGCTGTTAGGTGTCTGAAGCTTATTTAAATCCTTGTTTAATGTAAACACACTCTGTCCAGCCCTGTCCCATAAATTTGCAGCTATGGAATCGACCTGGAGTGAGGGACACCAGGATGAAGGGAGCAGAGCAGTATGACGAGGTCCTATCATTTGCTGAAAGATTCCTGAAAGATTCAGAGTGTTCTCTCGGGTCTCCAGTGAGCTCCAGGGATCTAAGGATCTCTTATCATTTAGTAGTCTCTCAGTTTGGCTGCCAATTTTGCCAAAAGCATATTTTTCAACCCCAGCAGCATGAGACACTTAGTGTGTCATGATCAGCTGGGATAACAAGAAATGTGAACTAATAATAAAGTTCCAGGGTTTGTAGTCAACACATAAGAATTAATTCCAGGAAATTCAAGGTTATCTCCATAATAGCATAATTTTCACTCCACTTGCACTTGGATGTGCTGTCTTGAATGGGAAAACATGGTGGAGTTATAATTGCGATGGGGGACTGTCATTTGACATGAGTGGCCCTGTGGAACAAAGGTTGGGGTTTTGTATAAACCAACCTCCCAAGTCAAAGAAGTTGCTCCGTGGGCCTTGAGTGTGCAGCAGTGCATACTAATGGGGGTAGGGGGCAGAGCTGGACAAAGGCGCCTCTCTGTGTTCTGGTGCCCAGTTTCTTTTTGGGGGACAGAGAGGACCTTGTTTTCTCCCATTGGATAAGGAAGCTTATTCATACAATCATACCTTAAGCCATCTATGAACTAAAAATAGAAAACAATGTCTTAGGTAATTCTGCCAATCTGCTCATCACAAAAAAATTAGTATGTAAACATGTCAAAATAAACACAACATTTTTAGAAAAAAATAATAACTAAAATATTACATATTTGGGGGTTCTCCTAATATTTAGAGTAATTTTGATCTGACTAGTAATTTTAGTGTCTTCTGCTAAAAATGAAGGAATGAGGTATTTTATTTAGCTTTTTCATTTGTTAATTTAACTTACCAGTTGCATAAAAAGAGAAATTACTAGTTATATAATTTAGACCAATACTTAGATTTTCTTTTTTTTTTTAAGGTTACTAAGAGAAAATGAGGCTTTAAGACAAGGCTTGGAGAAAGGGGGAAGGACTGGGGAGAGGTAAACACTAAATAAATGGTTGTTGATAGTTGCCATGGTAGTCATGATATTGCTAATAAATTTCTCCTGAAAATTTTTTTCAAAGCAGTGAAGTACAGAAAGGAACACACTACTTTGGTTTTTGTGAGTACTATTCTTAGAGTCATTTTTTTAAATAGTAAGACATTTAAAAATATTTTAATTGATTTTTAGTGAGAGAGGAAGGGAGAGAGAGAAATATACATGTGAGAGCAAAACATTGATTGGCTGCCTGCCTCCTGTTAGCCCCATAGTGGGGATCGAGCCTACAGCCTAGGCATGTGCCCTGGTAGGAACTGAACTGGCAACCTTTTGGTATACAGGACAACACCCAACCAACTGAGCCATGCCAGCCAGGGCAGTAAAGCATTTCGAATGCAAAATAAAGAGGGATTTATGAAGAACTTAGTACACTCACATTGAAATCACTGAACTTTGTTTTTAATTTTCCTTGTTTTTAACAAACTAGTTAGTTGTTTTATGCTTTATGCCTTGGTTTTTGTTTCAACATCTCAACTTATTAGTGAGTAAGATAAGTTATGTGGAGTCCTTTGAGTTGATGGACACTGTCAAATAAATTTAAGATCTTGTTCTGTTATTTTATAGTACAGTGTATCAAATTGGGCAAATGCACTTACATATATTTTGAAGATTTGATTCAGCATGGTGTTATGGTAAGTGAAAAGGAGAACCACCTTCAGACTTGAAGTCAAAGTGTGATAGATTCCCATCACTATGTTATTACTACTAATTCTGTTAGTAACGAAGAGTTTCAGAAAATTCATGTGGGATAGTTCAAGAAAGGGTTGCTTACCCAAAGAAAATCAGGAATGTTTTAGGGGTACTTTCCTAATCTTTCAAAGCAGACAACAACCCTGGATATCCCACAATAAATTCCACAGGACTGGCTTCCCGAGACAGAATTCTGCAATGGCCAGTCTGACACATGGCATTTGTTGCACTATCCACGCTGAACAACCTATTTCCCTTCCCCTCAGTCTCTTGCTTTTAATGTACACTGCTGTTTATTGCACTTGGCTCTTTACTTTACACTGACCCTTGTTTATTGATGGCAGTATATAAAATCGCAGGTTTTCATTCTGCAGATAATTTCTGGCTCTGTGGTCTTAGATACATCACTTTTTTACTGAGCTTTTATGTCACCAGAGACAGCTTTGCATTTTAATAAAGTTTCCAATCCTGTAGGGCCCTCTCCCCTGAAATAGCTCCAGCTCCCCAGGGCTGCAAGGAGTTGAGAGGAAAGCAGAGAAGCTTTTGTGGACAGTGATGCTGATGGCAGATAACTCCAGCTGTCATTACAAGATCATCCAGATAAGGGGGGGACAATCAAGTAGGGCTTATGGTCCACTTGAGTTTTTCTGATTGTAAAACCAGCCATTTTTCAATTTAAATAATTTAAGGATTCCAGCTTCTCTATACTCTGAAGCTCATTTAGCCTCTTATTAGCTAACTGTTTCTTCAGTTCAAGAGGTGGAAGGGAAGAGTGCAGATTTTTTGTTATTGTTCATTCACAGTGGTGGGTAGTGGCGTGTAAATAAAATATAAGCCAAACAAATTTGATGAGAAGAGAGAACAGAAATCCATACAAGCAATCATAATTGATTGAAAAAGTTAATTAGAAGGAATAAAAAGGGACAAGTACTGCATGGCCTAGCACATTATCAATAGGCAAATGACAGAGAGGAGAAGGAATTAGAAAATTGATTCCCAGCTAAAAACAAGAAGAAAACAAATTTTTAATTTTAACTTGAAAATCCTAAATTCTTTTCTAAGTCCCTTCTCACAATGATCCCGTCTCACATTATTCACATCAAAGGAAATGTTGGAGGAGCAGGAGGGAAACAGCAAACCAAATGCACTATCCCAGAGGATTGAGCTCAGGCTTGATTTACAGAATCACCTGTGACACATTGATGACAGTTAAGATGCTATTGTTGGCCTAAGTTCTTCCTTCTTTTTCTCTTACTTGTGAGCTTTTTAAAAATTTTTATTTTTCCTTCCTCCCAAATTTGTTACCAAAGATCAGTAAACCAAAACATCTATTTTCAAGTGGAATATCTAGGAGTTACCCCTCAAGTCACTCAGTTCCATCACTTAAAATGAGAAATAAGGGGATTGTCCAATAAGAAAAGAAGGCTCTTCTTGAAATATTTTCTAATATTTCTGTCTAGGGATTGTAGGGATGGGACAGTTCTGGAGAACCATGCACTGTCTATGCCCAAGAGACTGTCTTTCCATTGCTTAGGAGACACCTGCTTACACGGAGAAACAAATTTCCCAGCAAAAAAGTTAGAACCTGGGAGAGAAAGTTGGATAGCTAGAGAGATCTCCTGACAGAGGTAGGACCCATGGTTACCACCAAGAGTTGAATTGGGAGCACACTTTGAACTATTAGAAAGTCAATGATGACCTGCTGACTGTTGACCAAACAAGGTCTTCAGCTGAGACTTGAAGGGGATCTTCTTATATAGAAGAGAAGTGACATCAGTAGCTAAGGAATTACAATAGGAGAAGAAAAGAGGGAACACTGTTTTCTTTCTTTCTCTCTGTCCTCCCTCCCTTATGTCATCCCTCTTCTTTCCTTCCTCTCTTGCTTTCTTTTCCTTCTCTTCCTAGCTTTTTCATAAGCAATGAAAATCCATCTTTGGATTAGTAGAGAATTTTATCATATCTAATTGCTGATGCATAAGTGCATCTCAGGAAAATATGGGATATCTCTATTCAAAGAGCAGATTATAAACTTCTGGACTAGTGTTCTTCTCCTCCCTCCCATTTTTCCTTTCTTCCCTTATTTCCGAATTAGGGAAAACAAAACAAAACAAACATAGCCTGATAAGCTATGAGGGCCAGTAACAGCTAATATTGCTTGTACTCCATCCATTTCTTCTTCTTTTTTTTAATCACTAGGACTTTAAGCTCTATAAAGTCAGGGGCCCTAATTTATTTACTCATTACTATATTCCCAGCATTTAGCACAGTGCCTTAATATTTGTTGAGTGATTGAATTAATGGATGTCATTGATATCCTATCCATAAGATGAGGATAAAGGATTAGTAAATACAGAACTAGTTAACCCAAATAACATAAACACAACCTTACAGGTTTTTCGTTTGTTTGTTTTTTATTGCAAAAGTTCTACTAGAGGATTAATTCCCAAAATGTGTTCAACAAAACATTAGCCCTAAAGAATGAAATCAGGTTAACCACACCTCTCCCCTTGGCCCCCGTCTACCCCTGCCACCAAAATAAAAAGCATAGTCTATGAAAAACTAGTTTGGGATACTCTATATTACACAAAGCTCAAAGAGGTCTTTTTAATTATGATTTTTCATAGTTTTTCATTTGCAAAATTTCACTGTGAATTTCCTAGAAGGGTCATAGCATGTTACATTTCCAAAAAATATTTAACCATTTTACACTTTTATATGGCACAGCTTATAGAAATAGTATTTCAGAAAACATGTTTTGAGAAAAGTAGTATCTTAATTCAGCTGTATTCTCTTTAATTGCCTTTCTTTTAGTTTTAAGTCCAAATTAATAATTTCAACTGTTAAAAACACCCCAAGCACAACAATATGAATATAGTTAACTACTGAACTTTACACTTAAAATAGCTAAGATGAGGAATTTGGTATGTATTTTTTAATCTCAATTAAAACTTTTTAAATTACTCACAAATATTACTTTAAGTAATAGATGAGTCAGTATATTACCTAAGGGCTGTGATAATGTACCCAAACTTAATGGTACTGCCAAATAACGGGCTTGATTTTGGTCAACATGTTATTCAATTGCATTTACCATCTAGAAACTGTATCTTCAGTTAGTATAATGATTTTTCAACATAGGGCTATAGGTCTATCTGTATGCGTGTTATAATAATATAGCTTAGGAAGATTTATACAAAAAGATCCATGGCTATGTAGGTACAGTTTATTATAGCTCATAGAGTGAGTTTGGGATTAGGAGATAAGATTAGATTATAAAAGTGACTTTGTCACTGACTCAGTAAATCCTGCTTTCCTTATTTATAAGATGGCCTGTTTGTATTATTTTCCCCTTCAACATGGGATTTTCATCTTATATGGAGCTCTAACAGACAAAGCAGATAAAAGCAGAGATGCTCTGATCTCAAGGAGGTAAGAGGCCACTTAGTCTCCCTACCCCCACAGCCCTGAGTATCTTCAAAGAACCTAAGAGCTCAAGGAAACACAATTTGAAAATCACAAGGCTACATAATCATTAGAATTCTTACCAAGTCTTATTCCAGACACTAGGAGTAAGACTGAGGTAGAAAAGAACATTCTTGTCCATATGAGAGTCTGTGAACCCCTGATTTCCTATAGATCCACACAGCACTCAGTGATTACAGAACGTAGAACACTGCCAGATTATGTGTCCAAAAAATCTTTTGAATTTCAGCATATATTTTAAATTAAAAAATAAAATAAGAAAACTGTTATCAGAATGCACTCTTCCCTTAGTTACTTTATGGATGCATTTTGAGATACAGACTTAATGGCAGATTAAATTGAGTGCAAATGTGATGACTGAGAAGTTCCCATAGGATTCCCCCAGACCCCCTTAGTTTTTAATGGGCAAGGTTTTGCTAAAACCAAAAAGTGTTAATTATATAAATATGTGTATTCAAAGTCTTTCACTTTATTATGGGGAAAAAACAACAGAGAAATGAATGCAAAACCATTATAACAGAAACCCTGCTTGTTGAATAGCCTTTGAAATTATGACATGTTTACTGGGAAAATGCATTACTCATGACAGGGTTACAGAAGCAATATTAACCTTCTTGAAATTTAATAGCAAAGTCAGACACATAAAAATCTGTACCAGACATGGCACCACAACTACTTTTATTACGATTGTGCATAGGATACACATTTAAAGATATTTAAAGCTACACTAAGATGTGGGTAAAGAGTCCTTTAGAAGATTTACAGCATATATGCATCACACCTAAAATCATGGTGTGGACTGTTCTAAAGACAGCATTCCTGAAAACGAAAAACCTTGTGCTTTCGTTTGCTTCTGTTATTTTGGGCATTGTTGCTTTCTGGTGTCTGAATTAAATTTGCCCCTAGTTATATACATATATTTATCTTAAGGGGGCAGGTATTTGTTATAGTGACAAGCTACCAAGTGCTTTCATTGTAGCTAATGTGTGACCAAATGAGTAATATATTACAATAACTTCTGCTAAAAATATAATTTATGCAAAAACAGCAGAGAAAAATAAGAATTCCAAAGTAGTACTTAAAAACGTGTTATGAAAAATTGCCTATAAAATTGCACTAACCATCAAATGCAAGTTTAATTTACAAAATATTTTTTTGAAATGTACTTTGTCCATTTTGTTGCTATAGTTTTCTTATAATTCATTCCTTGTTTTGTCATCTAATGATGACATTTAAAAGAGATTCACATTTTAAATTATTTCATTATTTTTATACCCTTAAAATATTTCATTAAAATCTCTCAGGGAGTTTTTACTTATTTTAGAGAATGCTAGCTTGAAACATCTTAAAAAAATAAAGGTCAAAAGTCATAAAGGATAATAGCTGATGGTTTTGATAATGCTAATTACATATTAC
This sequence comes from Antrozous pallidus, assembly GCA_027563665.1. Classification (NCBI taxonomy): domain Eukaryota; kingdom Metazoa; phylum Chordata; class Mammalia; order Chiroptera; family Vespertilionidae; genus Antrozous; species Antrozous pallidus. Next base: position 41,835,354 of record CM050514.1, on the reverse strand, counting down.
TGAGAATAAAGGTAGAAAAGGAAATATGAATACTAAAGGAAGATAAACATCCCAATGCTGGATTAAAAAAAAATAATGAAAAAACCCTTAAAATGTCTTTGTACTTCACTGTCATAATTCAAAGACATCATGAAGCCTGAATTAAAAATGTCAGTTTCTGTGAGTGTTGATAACTTGGCTCTTTGTTGGGCAAGTCAAAATGTGTCTGTTTGATAGGCAAAAATGACAGACGAAAAATGGGAGAAGTTGGATCTAAAAAAAGAAACACACACACACATACACACACACACACACACACACACACACACACACACACGACTTAAAAAAAAAAAAAAGGTCCATAATGTACTTGAAGGAGAAGACCTGTAGGGTAGGAGGCAATATCTTTAGGAAGTCACCGAGCAGCACTAAAAGGTAATGTCCGTGGCCAATCAAAACGATTTCTGTGACTGCTGGGGCTCTTGCATCTCCGTCTTTACACTAGACTGGAAACCCTTTGTACTAATTACCAGACTGCACCAGATTTTCTGGTTCAGTTCAATTCTATAATTGACTGACAGTGATGGGCAAGGAAGGCGAAAAATTCAGGCTCACTACTGCAAGCAAAGGGTCAGAAATGGTTTCACAGAGAGCTGGTCACAGCCTGGCACTAAACGCAGGGTTAAGCAAGCATCAGCAGCACTTTCTTCTGACTCTCAGGTTAATAAGGAAGTGAAGAATTATAAAACAACGGTCCACGCTGTTCTCATCTTACAGAGAACAGCATTTCACATAAAATGAATGGAGAAGAGCTTGAAGGGTAAATGGTAATTTTAGATGTCACTGACTTTTTATTTTGCTTTTGGGAAGTCGACAGAGGTTTGTCTCCAAATTCAAATAGTGCCATCTTGCTAAAAGTTAAACAGTCTTTAGTTTTACTCACAGAAACTGGGAAAAGCAATGCTGCTTTTTTACTCCCAAATCTAAAAATCATCATTAAATTGCAAGACATACTTAGAAAGCTTGTAAGTTACATAATCAAAGTTAAGCATTTGGAAACCCTTGGCATCATAATTCTCACATCCAGTGCTAATTTGTAATTCACTGATTTGAATTTGCTGTGCATTTTTAGCAATACAATGGTTGTCCGTGAATCCACACCTTTTAAAATAAAGGTTTAAAAAGTAATTTACATGAACTTAGAGTTTGTGCTTTAAAGAAATGGAACACGTTGAGCACTGGATCAAAGACGCAGTTGGCTGACCATCATTTGTTTTTCACTCAGAACTATTCTCCACCCACTTTATTTCTAACCAAAAGAGCAGCTCTAGCTACACCAAGCATTAAACACACAGGTGCCAGAATCAGGGTCAAAATAAGAACTCGGGCCATTTGGGAGGCAAGTGAGAATTATGTGCTATCATGTTGAGGTCAATTGACTTGAAATTTAATCACAGGTTAAGCCCCCTTTCTTTGCAGGCTAAAGAGTAAGCAACACCTGTGCCAGCAGCAGCTCACATTGCAGTTGACACAGCAGCCAGTTCAATTTTTAGTTACAAGTCAATTACTTACTGGAATAGAAAGGGAACATTTCATTCATTCCATGGAAGGCCACTTTTCCGGAGAAACCTGTCAGGTTTTTCTTTCTCCAAAAGAAGAAGAGAGAAGAAAAAGTGAAAGTTAAACATAAATGATAGGCTGCAAAGTTCTAGAGCTAGGCCAGCACACTATAGCAGAGAAGTTGTGCAAATAGCTTACCTTCCAGATACACTGAACAGAGCTGTCTTGTAAATGAGGCCTATCCCAGCTGATAAGTCCTGGGACTTTCCTCATCAGAGAATCAAAACAGGTGAAATGATAATAGGTTTTAGGTGATCTACACCTGAGAAGAGGGCCAGCTGACTGCATGAAAGGAGAGACCAAATGAGTAAACTGTCTTCCCCAGCTACAGTCAGCCCTTGTGCAAGGGGAGTTTCAAATGCACGGGCTATAGACTTTTGTCCAAAGCTGTGGGTTTTTTTTCTCTTTTTTTTTCTTCTTTCTTTCTTTTTTTGTCCTTAGTGAAGCTAGATTAGTTCATACAAAACTCAACAATACAGCACTGAAACCCATTGTTGATATTCAACATTTTTCACATAGCGGAACAGAATAGACAATACGGTATCTAGGAAACCATGGGCTGGATTACAAACTGATGATATCTCATCCTTCTGGGGGCCTGTAATCCTTTTTATTACCTACCACAGTAAAAAAAGAAATCACTGTGTGTGGGGGAAATTCTCTCAGAATAAATCAATAACATTGCTATTCTCAGGAAAATAGGATACATTAAAATGAAATGTTCCTTATAACACTAAATCCAGAAGTGCCATTTGCCTTTTATGCCAGTTGATGATTTTCAAAGTTATCTTAACCTTTATGTGAGCTTCCAGAGGTTTCAAAAATTAAGTTAGCTCTAGATGTTTCAGTAACAGTGTTCACAATTAACTTGGACTTTCAATTTCTTATGATAAATACTTGGAAAGATATTTGTTTCAAAGTGCCCAATATTGAAACTAATACATAAGTACCAAGTAATTTTCATTAATTTGTTTTCCGATACATGTATTGGGTTAATAGAAAGCTTTGTATATTTCCTCCATTAAGAACTTACTGAAATTCAAGGTCTTTTGGGCTTACATTTCTAATATCAAGTTTAATATATATTTTTTTTACTCCTTTAACTGATCTTATGTCTTTTTACTTTTTAATGTTTAAAACAATGCATTTTCTAATTATTTACAACTGCAAAGCCATTCTTTACAAGGAAATTATGCCTATTAATCTTTTTGAAAATCTGGTCCAATCCCTTTTTAAAACACAATCCAGTTCCCATAGTTTTCTTAAGCCTACAAATGGTCTAGGTAGCCACAGAAGTGATTGTTCCTACCAGTTTCTTTTCATCACTTCTGCAATTGACCAATTGACAACTGATTGATGGTTATCTTTTCACTTTAACAATGAAAGAAATTACCATCACTATGGCTATGTACAGTAAATGCCTCCAGAGTAAATTACATGATTCTAAATTTCTCCTTAGCTCACTTAGTAAAACATCAACACAAAAAAAGTTTCTTTTTGCGCCTCCTTTCCTGTACCACAGATTTGGCCTTTTCTGTCAGCTGCAGAAAAAGAACTTGACAGCTTCTTTAAGAAGAGGAATATAAAAGAACTTGAATAAAGGATGGCACTGGGCCTGTGTCAAGCAAGTGGCCATTCTCTGCACTTGGAAAAAAATTAGGCATGTGAGCACAGATAAGCCTTGCAAGAATACTCTAAGGACTATTCCCAGTGACCTTGAAATTCTCTTTCCTCCCTTAACTGTTCCTGAACCTTAGAGTGACAACATAGATTCTGAACACCGATTTGCCAATGTATTCTGAGTATGTGCTGTTTCTCATTGAAGATATCCTTAACATTTTTTAAAAATCTTTAAGTTCAGATTATTACAGTTGTTCTTCTTTTTTCCCACCCATAGCTCCCTTCTACCCAGTTCCACCCCACTCCTTGGCCTTCCCCTCTTTCCCCCACTGTCCTCACCCATAGGTTTATGATTTTTTGTCCAGTTTCTTCCTGCATCCCCACACCCTTTCCCCCCCAAGAATTGTCAATCCACTCCCTTTCTATGGCCCTGATTCTATTATATTTACTGGATTATTCTGTTCATCAGATTTTTTATTCACTTGATTTTTAGATTCACTTGTTGATAGATATATATTTGTTGTTCATAATTTTTATTTTTACCTTTTTCTTCTCCTACTTCTCAAAGAATACCTTTCAGCATTTCATATAATTCTGGTTTGGCGGTGATGAACTGCTTTAGGTTTTTCTTATCTGTGAAGCTCTTTATCTGACCTTCAATTCTGAATGATAGCTTTGCTGGGTAGAGTAATCTTGGTTGTAGGTTCTTGATATTCACCACTTTGAATATTTCTTGCCACTCCTGTCTGGTCTGCATACTTTCTGTTGAGAAATCAGTTGACAGCCATACGGGTGCTTCCTTACAGGTAGCTAACTGTTTTTCTCTTGCTGCTTTTAATATTCTCTGTCTTTTTCTCTTGGCATTTTAATTATAATGTGTCTTGGTGTGGTCCTCTTTGGATTCCTTTTGTTTGGAGTTCTCTACACTTCCTGGACTTGTGAGTCTATTTCTTTCACCAGGTGGGGGAAGTTTTCTGTCATTATTTCTTCAAATAGGTTTTCAGTATCTTGCTCTCTCTTCTTCTGGGATCCTCATAATTCAGATGTTGGTATGCTTGAAGTTGTCCCAGAGGTTCATTACACTATTTTCATATTTTTGGATTATTTTTTCTTTTTGCTTTTCCAGTTGGGTGTTTTTTGCTTCTTTGTATTTCAAATTTTTGAGTTGATTCTTGTGATCCTCTAGTCTGCTGTTGGATCTCTGTATATTATTTTTTATTTCAGTCAGTGCATGGTTAATTTCTAGTTGGTCCTTTTTCATATCCTCAAGGGTCTCACTGAATTTATCGGCCTTTTCTAGAAAATTCTTGAAAAACCTTATAACTGTGGTTTTAAAGTCTATATCTAGTAGTTTGCTTTCCTCCATTTCTGTCATTTGTGACCCATTTCTTTGTCTCTGCATTTTGGCTGCTTTTCTGAGTTGATAGAGTGGTTTTGTGTGGTAGGTGTCCTATAGGGCCCAGTGGCTCAGTCTCCCCAGTTACCTGAAGTGGACACTCTTGGTGCACCCCTTTGTGGGCTGTGTGCACAATCTCATTGTAGTTAAGCCTTGATTGTTTTTGGTATTACTGGGAGGAATTGACCTCCAGGCCAATTGACTTGTGAGGATCAGCTGTGTCTACTCTTATGAGGCAAGACTTGCTTTAGTAGGGCTTTGGTGCTCACTGAGTCTGCCCCCTGAGTGTGTCCCTTATTATTTGAGGAGTTGTAATCTGGATGGTCCTATTCTGACTCCTGGGCACACTGCCTCTTGGATCTCCAAGGAAGTGCAAAGTCAGCCACTGCCTGAGACCACCCAGCAGGAGCTATGGAGTGATCTGTGGATTCTTCTTCTTTGTTTAGGTTTTGGAGGTGTCCAGATGAGGCCCACCTGTGAAACAATGCAAGCTACTGTGGGGTCTTGGGCCTTCTTTTGGATGTTCTGTGTCTCTCTGGCTCAGCTGCAGTTTGATAGGTAAGTTTAAATTTCAAAGGACCAAGCCATTCATATGCAAAAGACTCTGCACACAGCCTGGATGGGGCAGAGTCTCAGGGCAGAGCAAACAGCAATGGCTTCCCATCAGCCCTGCTGTAAGAGGCCCCCAGGTCTCAGTGTCCCTTGGTAATTGCTGCAAGCACCTCTGAGAGAAAGCCGCCCTCCAGTTCCACCTGCTGCCAGACAGTCCAGTTTCTCCCCATCTGGATCCCCAGAGTCTCACCCGAACTGGAGTTCAGAGCAGTCAGGAGCTTGTGTCTTCCTGCAGATTGAAAAAGCCAGCTTCATACTCAGTTGCCAGTCCTCTCCGTGCACACCTCTGTACCTCTGCATTTTACTTCTGCAGCTCCTCTGAGTCTCATTGTACTTTTCTCTTCTCTTGTTGTAGAATTTTCACTTAACCAGCCTTCCTGTGGTTCTGGATGATGTCTGTTTTGTCTTTTAGTTGTAGTTTTGAAGTGGCTGTGCAAGGTGGCAAGTTCAGATGTTTACCAATGCCTCTATCTTGGTTTCTCCCCAACGTTTTAAACTCCCTTACTACACAGACTCCTCTGCTCTTTCTAATAGTGCTCAAGCAAGTGCTAGTATGTGAAGGTCACATTCATCCTTTAGGATATGTTGAAAAGCTTGACATTCTACCCTCAAATCAAAATTTACTGTAAAAGTATATTTTATTCTCACATGAAAGCCAGGAATTTAGTCAAAGAAGGATCTTCAAACATTTTATTTTTAATCCTTGTGCAATTAAAGTTGTTTTTTTTTCAGGTGAAGTAAATATGTTGCTATGAATGATTAAACTAATTTGCTCTTTTATTCCCCCTGCCATTTCCCTATTACCCTTCCTTTAAGATCACATTTTTAAAGTGAAAACATACACCTTAATAAACAAGAAACATGATTTCTATTTCCTTTGATCTCTTAGATCCATAAAATTTGTTCTAGTGAATATCAGAAGATAAACTGAATCATAGTTTTACTGTCTAGAATGACATGGCCTTTTTTAGAATTTCCCCCCCTCTATCAATATTAGGAAGTTATACAGCAATAAAGAAAGTGGATTCCATTCTTAATTACTGCCAACTCCATCTAGGACTTAGGCTAGTTTTCTGATAATTCTGGCCTCAGTTGTCTGAGCAGATAATAATATATTATTAAATGCCAACTTAGTACTTCTTTTTTTAAGGAGTTTAAAGTTTATTTCCAAAAATAGAACATATACAATACTTTCAACAATAAAGATTTCTTCAAAAATTTATTTCAATGTAGGATATCAGACTTTTATAAGAATGTCTTGACTAGTAGTAACTGCTGCCTATAAAGCTCTGTCCAATAAAAATAGGCATATTTCAGAATGTGGACAAAGTAAATGTTAAAGTCTTTTTTAAATTTTATTTTATTGTATTACATATAGTAGTACATATATCTCCTTTTTTTCCCATTGACCTTCTCCCAGCCTCCCCTACCCTCTGTCACATTCCCTCATCCCACCCCCCAGTGTCTTGGGTGCATTGGTTGTATAAATGATAAAGTTAATTAATTTATTCATTTTTAAAAAATTTAAATTATTTTTTAATTTTTCAGTTTACAGTCGATATATATTATTACATTAGTTTCAGGTATATACCCTAGTAATTAGACATTGCATAATTTACTAAATGATCATTCTGATAAATTTTGCTCCCATCTGACACCATGCATAGTTATTAGAATATTATTAACTATATTCCTTATACTGTACATCCCCATGACTATTCTGCAACAAGCAATTTGTACTTCTTAATCTCTTTCCCTTTTTCACCCATCCTGCTATCCCCATTACAATCTGGCAACAGTCTAATGATCTCTGTTTCTATGTGTCTGTTTCTGTTCTGCTTGTTCATTTATTTTGTTTTTTAGATTCAATTCTTGATAGATATGTATTGATTGTCATTTTATTGTTTATATTTTTAATCTTTTTTTTCTTCTTAAAGAAGACCCTTTAATATTTCACATAATACTGGTTTGGTGATGATGAAGTAATTTATCTTTTTCTTGTCTGAGAAGTTCTTTATCCTTTGATCCTAAGGATAGCTTTGCTGGGTGATCTTTGTTGTAGGTCCTTGTTTTTCATCACTTAAAGTATTTTTTGTCAACCCCTTCTGGCCTACAAAGTTTCAAGCAGACAGTCTTATGGGAAACTTCCTTGTAGGTAACCAACTGCTTTTCTCTTGCCGCTTTTAAGATTTTCTCTTTGTCTTTAACCTTTTGCATTTTAAATAGGATGTGTCTTGATGAGGGTCTCTTTGGGTTCATCTTATTTGGAACTCTCTGGGTTTCCTGACACTTGTATGTCTATTTCCTTCACAAAGTTAGGAAAGTTTTCTGTCATTATTTTTTCAAAAAGGTTTTCATTTTTTCCCTCTATTCTCCTTCCAGCAGCCCCATGATGCAAATGTTGGTATGCTTGAAATTGTCCCAACAATTCATAATCTTCCATGTCACCTTTGCTATATTTTTTAGTGATATTATTGCTCAAATACCCCAGGTGATATTCAGAAAATGTCATTTTTATTTCTTTATAGTTGCTCTTTAAAGGTGTACCAGCCCTAGACCTACAACAGGTCACACACACACACACACACACACACACACACACACACACACACTATTGAAATAGCTTTCAAGATAACCCAATATGCCATCTTTACCTACAACATCCCTGATGGAAAAACTTTCCTCCAACTCTTCTTTTACCATGTTACATAGTGTACCTTAGTTTCAGAATGTACAATCCCTCTTTTTTTGCTTACTGCATAAAAACCTTGGAACTTCCAAATTCAGGGACCTTCTTGCTTAGTTCCCAGGGCTCTGCAGAGGCTTGCTCTGGAGTAACACTCTCTGATTTTATTTCCCATCAATCAGCTTACTGTTTATTAATAAGATATCTTACAATTGCATACATGCCTAGATGCATGCCAAGCTGTTCCATCTTTTATCATCATCTTCTGTATTCAAAGTCCAAATAAATCTTTGCCTACTTATGAATCTTTGCCTATAGTAGCATCTCATGTATACGTCCCTATTTCTTTTTTTAAAAAATATATATTTTTTTTTACAGGGAGAAAGGGAGAGGGATAGAAAGCCAGAAACATCGATGAGAGAGAAATATCGATGAGCTGCCTCTTGCACACCCCCTACTGGGGATGTGCCCACAACCATGCCCTTGACCAGAATCGAACCTGGGACCCTTCAGTCCACAGGCCAATGCTCTGTCCACTGAGCCATATCAGCTACCTCCCTATTTTTAAAAAAATATATTTTATTGATTTTTTACAGAGCGGAAGGGAGAGGGATAGAAAGTCAGAAACATCAATGAGAGAGAAACATAGATCAGCTACCTCTTGCATGCCCCCTACTGGGGATGTGCCCGCAGCCAAGGCACATGCCCTTGACCGGAATCGAACCCGGGACCCTTCTGTCCGCAGTCCGACGCTCTATCCACTGAGCCAAACTGGTCTCGGCTACCTCCCTATTTCTTAATGTCTTTTCATTCATTATTGACTTGGATGCACATTTGGTCTAGTTTAAACATCACCCTCTTTAGTAAGATTTTCTTTTAAAAAATATATTTATTGATTTTTTTACAGAGAGGAAGGGAGAGGGATAAAAAATCAGAAACATCGATGAACAAGAAACATCAATCAGCTGCCTCTTGAACACGCCCTACTGGGGATGTGCCCTCAGCCAAGGTACATGCCCTTGACCCAATTGAACCTGGGACCTTTTGGTCTGCAGACCAATGCTCTATCCACTGAGCCAAACCAGTTTCAGCTACCAAGATTTTCTTGTCAATTCAGATTATATGAATTTTTTCTTCCACTATGCTGCATAGATATTTATAAAATATATTTTTTATTCATTTCGGAAGGGAAGAAAGAGAAACATTAATGATGAGGGAAAATCATTGATTGGCTGCTTCTTGCACACCCCCAATGGAAATCAAGCCCCCAAACTGGGCATGTGCACTGACCACAAATTGGACTATGACCTCCCAGTTCATAGGTCAACAATCAACCACTTAGCCAGATTGTTCCATGGTTCTTGGTACACATCTTTATTATAATACACATTATTCTGGGGTATATTTGCATATCATTTTCCCCAGGTAGAATTTAAGCTCCATGAGAGGAGGAACTATATTGTACATATCAGTATATCTTTATGTACAGTTTTTGGCAGATAGATGCTCAATAAATTATTATTCAGTAAGACATAGTCCTTACTTCTAATGAATTCTCAATTCAGGGTGGAATTTATATTAGTTATGAGATTAAGATGGTGACTAAAGAGCTAAATAAAAAGAATTGGAAAAATCAGCTATTTTTTAGAAAGTAAATTGAATTTTTAAAATAAGAATTTAAATATTTATGTAATGAAGACCATAGTATCAAAGCCAATTTGCTTGGAATATGGGCATTTCCTAAAAAAAAAAGTACATTTTTTAGAACAGTCCACAAATTGCCTATTCGGTCTATAATCTAACCCACTTGTGGTAAAATAGCCATTTATTGATTGAACATTTGCTAGTTTGAAGCACTGTAATAAGTACTTTATATAAATTTAATTCTCTTATGAAGTAAGAATTATCATTTTCATTTTACAGATAGAAAACTTGGATTTATAGAGTTTAACTGAATATCTCAAGGCTATCTGGTGAGTGGAAGTCAGAGCTGCTATTGGAACCCAATTGTGACTGGTTCTAGGCTTTATATTATTCAAAATGGACTGTCTTGATTTAAAAGGCATTATTTCTCAGAATATGATCTTGAAGAGCCTGTATATGGTAAATATGGTGGAATACAAGAAAAAAGGAGTAGAGTTTTCTATATATTCCTTCATCGCACAATATCATTGTTAAACATTATTCTTCTAAAGCATCACTCCCATGCTTTACCAATTTGGTTACCGGATTCAAAGCCAGCCCCAATCTTTCTCTTGAGTTCTAGATCTGTATTTAACTGTCCACTGGACATTTACTACCTCAGCTTTGCCATGCTTAAAATCAAGTTTGTTATCTGCCTCACCGTGAGCCAAAATAAGAACGCTCCTTGGTCTTCCCCAGCATCACCATCACTTATGCTGGTCTCCAAAGCCGGAAGCCATCACTGATCTCTTCTTTTTAAAATATATATATTTTATTGACTTCTCACAGAGAGGAAAGGAGAGGAATAGAGACCTAGAAACATTGATGAGAGAGAAATATCAATCAGCTGCCTCCTGTACACCCTCTACTGAGGATGTGCCCACAACCAAGGTGCATGTCTTTGATCAGAATCGAATCTGGGACCCTTGAGTCCACAGGCCGACGTTTTATCTACTGTGCCAAACCATTTAGGGCCAGTGATCTCTTCTTATTTATCAATTCTGATCACAAATAATTGTCTAATTTTTAAATCAATTTTACTTCTCAAATATTGCATTTTTTCTAATTCATATTCCAAAGTTTAACCCTTTATTGTCTCTCCCAATAACCTTCTAGCCCATCTCTGGGCTGCTAATTTGTCCCCTCTTTAATCCATCCTCCTTTTCATGACCAGAGCTGCCATTCTAAAATGCAGATCTGCCCATGCCTTTCACCTTTAATGAATACACATTTTCCATAGCTATGGTTTCCATGCTGTGTTCTGGAACCCATAGTCCCCTGTCATTGGTAATGTTTACAATGACAGATGAAGCACTAATGATGAAACAGAAACAAAGACTCAATGTATGTGATAATGAAAGTTCATTTATATAATTGACTAAAGTCTATTACCAAAGCATACATGATAGTGGAGAAAAGTGTACTAAGTGCACCAATAGATTGTTAGAGAAAGATGGTTGATACCATTCTTATAACACATCCAGAAAAAAGTCCAAAAATATGCATCCATGATGCTCAGAGAATAAATGTGATGGCCGATACTGCAAGAAAATACTCTGAACTAAATAGGCCAAAGTATAAATGCTACCAGGTCCTCTATTTTGGGTGTCTTTGGATACAGTAAGAGAGAGGCATTACAAATAAATATAAACATACTTAACAGGAGAAAGTCCTTAGATCAGTGTTGACACATCACATCAGGTGGGAAGAATGTGAAAAGATATTTTTGTATTACTTGGATGAAAGCAATAGTAGGGGAAATAGCAGGAGAGGTAACTTTTTAATAAAAGCTATTACTAAAAATATGTTTGGAGAATAAGTTAAATTGCGTAGATAAGCATTAGCCCTTAAAAATGCTGTTTTATTTTCAAAATGGTTTTGGTTTATTCTATGCAAATCACCATTGTATTAAGGCATAGTCTTTAAATAAAAGAATGTCCCATAATTTCTCACGCATATATTTTTAAAAATATCTATTAACTGACTACTAGGTGTACTGGCCTGAATTTTATAATTCACTTTCTGTAATTGCAATTTTCTGGCCTTCACCCAACCAGGTGTTGACATGAATATTCCAAATGCACAATAATCTACACTTAGCTAAATCTTTCTCAACTGCACAATAATTGGGCCAGCTTTCATGTATTCATGATAATTTTCAACACCTGAAAAATCACAATTTGATAATGTTTACAATGACAGATGAAGCACTAGTGATGAAACAGAAACAAAGACTCAATGTATATAAAACAAAAATTAATGGAAAACTTTAAAAAGTTAAATATTTGGTACTATTATACCTTATCAGTTTCATTATCTATTACATCTCATCTTCTCTACTCCATCTTCTAGCCTTTATTTTCTACATGCTTAAGGTCATGCCAATGTGACCATGCTCAGGCTGTGTGTATGTGTGTGTGTGTGTGTGTGTGTGTGTGTGTGAGCAAGCATATGTGTTTTTCAAGAAAGGGGATTAAAAGTCTGAGTTCTGAATTACAGCTAGTTTTTTGAATAACAATTCTGCTACTTAATTTTATAACTCCAAGATTAAACTCTTGATGATTAATTCCCTCATGTATAGAAGAGATAATAATAGTAGCTACCTCTTTCAGTTGTTAGGGGAAATAAATGAGATAAAGTATCTGAAACACTTAGCCTGCCATACAACAAACTCTAAATTTCAATTAATTATTTTTGCTACCACCATTTTGTCATTATTTTTTACACACTCCTATTCAGGAGCCAGCTCAAGCAGTTTCCCTCCTTACAGTGACCATGGCAGGGATGGAATTTGGATTGGACCTTGAAGGGGAGACATAATCCAGAATGTAGGACATAACATAGGCACCACCAAGGGCGAGAGAGCCAATGGGGTAGAAAACAGGTTTTGGCTTTAGGCAGGTTATGTAATCCTTTTTAATATGATTATCTAGTAAAATAAGATCAATAATAACACATTTTGGCCTGGTTGTTTCCAGGAAAAAAGAAAAAAAAGTAGCTTTTAGAAAAGCTCCTAACCAGTGTCAGGCACCACCACCTTAAAATAGGGATAATTGTACCTATCCCAAAAGTTAACTGTAAGGATTAAAAGAGTTAATGCATGTAAATTACTTAGAACAATGCTCTATCCAAAATATGAAAAAACTAGTAAATTTCCCAAGACACTCCAAAGTAATCTCCATTGTTGTAGTTTACCCAAATGATGTTATACAACCTTATAGACATCTAGAGTTTTGGAGAATAATAATTTAAAACCTGAGTGTATTTATGAAGAATCTTAAAAATGTTGATACCATTTGATTTCATAATTTCACCATAAGAAATCTAGCCTAAATAAATGAAAACAATTAGATATTCACTACATAATTATTTATAAATCAAAATTTGAAAAGTCTAAAAGTCTGACATGGGGGAATAAATAAGGAATTATTTAAGCAGAAGATGGTATAGGTATAATAAGATGGACTATATACAAGCATTAAAAATGCTGGCTTCTGGCTATCTTTCATAATGAATGAATATTAACTTTGTGCAAAAATGCTGATAATATAGTGGTAAGTGAATTCAGCAATATATTTATATATATAGATATAGATATAGATATAGATATAGATATATAGATATATATATAATTACTTTTACAGTATGATTGTGACTCTTTAAAATGTGTCTAGTACATACCTTTAAAAATATACTAACAAATTAACATTATTTCAGAGGATTAGAACAGGAGTCAGCCAACTTTCTCTGTGGGCCGGGCAGTGAACATTTTAGGTATGTAGGTCATATCATTTCTGTTAGAACTATTCAACTCTGCTGTTGTGATGTGGAAAGCAGCCACAGATGATAGTAAGCAAATACATGTGGCTGTTATTCCAACAAAATTTGATTTACAAAGAGCAGGCAGTTGATCTATTGGCCATAAGTTGCCAAACTCTGGGTTAGATTTACAAATGTGTTTACTTGCTTTTATTTTATTTTGTGTGTTTTATTTATTTATTTTTAAGTTTAAGAAATCTTTATTGTTCAGATTATTAAAATTGTTCCTCTTTTTTTCCCCTGTAGCTCCCCTCCACCTGGTTCCTACCCCGCCCCATGCCCTCACCTCACCCCACTGTCCTATTCCATAGGTGTACGATTTTTGTCCAGTTTCTTCCCTCACCCCCCATACCTCTTACCCCATGAGAATTGTCAGTCCACTCCCTTTCTATGCCCCTAATTCTATTATATTCACCAGTTTATTCTGTCCATCAGATTTTTAATTCACTTGATTTTTAGAGTCACTTGTTAACAGATATATATTTGTTGTTAATTTTTATCTTTATCTTTTTCTTCTTCTTCCTCTTTTCAAAGAATATTTTTGAGCATTTCATATAACACTGGTTTGGTGTTGATGAACTCCTTTAGCTTTTTTTTTTTTTAAATATGTGAAGCTCTTTATCTGACCTTTAATTCTGATTGATAGCTTTGCTGGGTAGAGTAATCTTGGTTGTAAGTTCTTGTTACTCACCACTTTGAATAGTTCTTGCCATTCCCTTCTGGCCTGCATAGTTTCTGTTGAGCAATCAGCTGACAATCATATGGGAGCTTCCTTGTAGGTAATTAACTTTTTCTCTTGATGTTTTAATATTCTCTCTTTGTCTTTTGCTCTTGGCATTTTAATTATGATGTGTCTTGGTGTGGTCCTCTTTGGATTCCTTTTTTTTTTTTGAGGGTTCTGTGTGCTTCCTGGACTTGTAAGTCTATTTTTTTTCACCAGGTGGGGGAAGTTTTCAGTCATTATTCCTTCAAATAGGTTTTCAGCATCTTGCTCTCTCTCTTTTTCTGGTACCCCAATAATTCTGATGTTGGTACACTTGAAGTTGTCCCTGAGGCTTCTATACTTTCTTCAAATTTTTGGATTCTTTTTTCTTTTTTCTTTTCTGGCTGAGTGTTTTTTGCTTCTTTGTATTTCAAATCTTTGACTTGATTCTTGCATTCCTCTAGTCTGCTGTTGGGTGTCTATATAATATTTTTATTTCAGTCAGTGTATGCTTAATTTCTAGTTGGTCCTTTTTCATATCCTCAAGGGTCTCACTAAATTTATCAGCCTTTTCTAGGGAACTCTTGAAAAACCTCATAACCATGGTTTTAAACTCTATATCCAGTCATTTGTTTTCCTCCATTTCTCTCATTTGTGATGTTTATTTTTCTCCGCATTTTCCCTGCTTCCCTGAATTGGTAGGGTAGTTTTGTGTACTAGGTATCCTATATGGCCCAGGGGCTCGGCCTCCCCAGTTACTTGAGATGGACACTCTAGGTGCACCGCTTTGTGGACTGTGTATACAGCCTTGTTGTAATTAAGTCTTGATTGCTGTTGGTGTCACTGGGAGGAACTGACCTCCAGAACAATTGGCTATGAGGATCAGCTGTATCTACGCTGGGATAATTTCTATGCTGGAGACAGCCTTATGAGACAAGAGTTGCAAAATTGCAAAAGGCTCTGTGCTCAGCTTGAATCGGGCAGAATCTCTGGGCTGAGCATACAGCCTTGGCTTACTGTCAGCCCTGCCCTATGAGGCCACTAGGTCTTAATGTCTCTCAGTAATTACTGCAAGCACCTCTGAAGGAAAGCCACCTTCAAGTTTTGCTCACTACCAGACAGTCCAGTTTCTCCCCCAATGAATCTGGATTCTCAGATTCTTGTCCAGAAGTGGGGTTCAGCATAGTCGGGAGCTTTGGTTTCCCTCCCACTAGAGAAAGCCAGTGGCACATTCAGCAGCCAGTCCTCTCTGCACGGACTTGCACATGCTTCCAGACCTTTGTCTTTCATGGCTCCTCTGAGTTTTTGCCTGACAGTCCAGATTCCCCCCCAGTGTGAGCCTGGGTCCTCAGGGTCTTGCTCAGAACTGGGATTCAGTGCAGTTGGTAGCTTTTGTCTCCTTCCTGCTAGAGAAAGCCAGCCAGGCACTCAGCCTCCCGTCCTTTCTGTGCATGTGTCTCTGTACCTCAGCCTTTTGCATCCTCTGATTCTCTGTGTGCTTTTCTCTTTCCTTCTAGTTGTAGAATTTCCACTCAGCCAGCTTTCTTGTGGTTCTGGATAATGTTTGTTTTGTCTTTTAGTTATAGTTTTGAAATTATTGTGTGAGACAGCAGTTTAGGTATTTACTTTGCAGCCACCTTGGTTTTTCCTCTTTTCATGCTCTTAAGTATTATTTGTACTTTCTACAGTGAGAAAAACATACATTTCTGTCATAATCTAAAAATAATAAGTGTTATAAAAGTAAAATACCCTTTGCCATAAAGAATAAGAGATAAGAGATAAAAAATGGCCTTTGCTCAGTGGATAGATCATTGGGCTATGGACTGAAAGGTCCCAGGTTTGACTCTGGTCAAGGACTTGTACCGTGGTTGTGGGCACATCCTCAGTAGGAGGCATAGAAGAGGCAGCTGATCAAAGTTTTTCTCTCATCAATATTTCTTACTCTCCCTCTTCCTTTCTCTCTGTAAAAAAAATCAATAAAATTATATTTAAAAAATAGCTTTAGTAGACTTCTCTAATTTAAATATATCAGGTCACATAAAAAATGACATGATCAAAAATAAAATTCTCCAGTGGTTGCATAATATACTTAGAATAAAGTTCAAAATATTTTGCCTTGCCTGCAAGGCCTAAAAAGACCTGGCCTTGGGCTAAATCTCAGAATTCATACCCTCACACTCTCTCCCTTGATCACTGGTTCCAGCCATGCTTGTATTGGCATGAACACTATAACTGAGTGTTTAATGAGGGCTTGTATAGAAAGATAGTAGTACCACTAGCTTCCTCATCTACACATGCAAATTGAACGCCCCTCTGCTATGCCTACCCCTCTGCTATGCCAATCAGGAGCGAGTATGCAGATTAACCCAACAAAGGTGGTGGCAGCCATGGAGCTGGAGCGAGCAGGAGGCTTGGATTGATGGAGGAAGCCAAGCTTCCCACCCTCCCTGGCCACTGCTCAAGGAGTGGCTGGGGGCCTGGGTTGCTGGGGGTGACCCAGGCTATCAGCAGGCCTGGCCTCCACTCAAGGAGGAGCTGGTAAAAAAAAAAGGAGGGGCTGGGAGCCTGGGTCACTGAGGGACATGGCCAGCCTAAAAAAGGCCCTCAGCCCTTTACTTAGGCTTGCCAGGCACCCCAGCAGGGACCTCTGCCCTGAAAGGGGTGTCACCAGCCTGAAAACAACCCTCAGCCCCTCACGCAGGCTGAACATGCTCTCATAGAGTAAGAATCTCCGCTGGGGGCATGGCTAGCCTGTAAACAGCCATCAACCCATCACCCAGGTTGGCTATGTCTCCCCCCAACCCCCTCAGCAGGGACCCTCACCCCATGGGAGCATGGATGGCCTGCAAACCACCACAGGTCCCTTGCCCAGGCTGCCCCATGCCCCAAGGGAACCCCCACCCTGATCCAGGACACCCTTCAGGGCAAACCAGCTGGCCCCCACCCATGCACCAGGCCTCTAGCTATACTAATAAAAGGGTAATATGCTAATTAGAGTGGGACACTTTCTAGGAGACCTTCTGGACATTCTTCTGGACAAAGCCATGGTGGTGGGCAGAGGTACAGGCAGTTAGAGGCCAAGAGGGAAGGGCAGTTGTGGGTGATCAGGCCAGTGGGGGGGGCGCTTTGCGGGTGATCAGGCCAGCAGTGGGGAGTCATTTGAGGGTGAGCAGACCAGCAGAGAGGCCAGTTGGGGGCAAGCAGGCCATCAGTGGGGGTCAGTTGTAGGTGATCAGGACAGTGTGGGGGGGGGTGGTGGCAGTTTCGAGTGAGCAGGCCAATGGGGAGTAAAAGTGGGGGCAAGAAAGCCAGCTGTGAGGGAAGTTGGAGGTGATCAGGCTTGTAGGGGCCAGTTGGGGGCAAGCAGGCTGGCAGGCAGGTGAGTGGTTAGGAGCCAGCAGTTCCAGATTGCATGAGGGATGTCTGACTGCCAGTTTAGTCCTGATCCCTGTAAACTGGCAGTAGGACATCCTTCGAGGGGTCCCAGATTGGAGAGGGTGCAGGCTGGACTGAAGAACAACCCCCACTTCTGAGCACAAATTTTGTGCACCGGGCCACTAGTCTTCTCATAAAAAGTTTCTGCTTACAAATCCAAGGGTCCTGAAATGAATTTATAAAGTACTCAGTACTCTAAATTCTTTAAAAAAAACTAAGTATTGGTTTTATTTACATAATACATCCTAGTATTTGATTCAGTCTTCTGTATTTTTCATGCAGATATTTGTATTTTAAAAATACAGCATATGGCAACAGAAAACAAAACCAGACTATTGTAGAAAGAAGGTTCATGTTAGAGCAATAGCCAAAGCAATTTTAAGGAATAAAAAAAACCACCAAATAGCCTCAGATTTAAAATTTGAATTTAGAAAAGCTAAAAGTTTATAAAGAGCAATAGATTATTTTTCTTTTCCTCTTTCTTTTGTATATCTTATTACAGGGAACTCATACAACTTAACAAAGGGAAGATAAACTATGCAATAAAAAAACTGGGCAACACATCTAAATAGATACTTTTTGAAAGAAGACAGAAGGAAGGCCAAGCGACATATGAAAACATGCTCAGAGTCACTAATCATCTGAGAATGCAAATCAAAATGACAATTAGGTACTATCTCACACCTGTCAGAATGGCTATATTAACAAACCAACAAATGACAAGTGCTGGTGGGAATGCAGACTGGTGCAGTCCCTGTGGAGAACAGTGTGGAGTTTTCTAAAAAAACTAAAAATGGAACTCCCATTTGACCCAGTGATCCCACATCTAGGAATATATCCCAAGAAACCAGAAACACCAATCAGAAAGGATATATGCACCCCTATGTTCATAGCAGCACAATTTACAATAGCTAAGATTTGGAAACAGCCTAAGTGCCCATCAGCAGATGAGTGGACTAGAAAACTGTGGTACATCTACAGAATAAAATACTGTGCTGCTGTAAAAAGGAAGGAACTCCTACTATTTGTAACAGCATGGATGGACCTGGAAAGAATTATGCTAAGCGAAATACGTCAGTCAAATATCACATGATCTCACTCAAATGTGGAATATAGTGAACAATATAAACTGATGAACAAAAACAGATCCAGAGACAAAGCATCGATCAGACCATCTAACCTCAGAGAGAAGGAAGGGGAGGGTGGGGGTAAGGGGAAGAGATTAACCAAAGGACTTGTATACACGCCTATAAGTGTAACCAATGGACACAGACACTAAGGGGGTGAGGGTAGGAACAGGGGGTGGGAGGGCAATCGGGGGATAAGGACACATATGTAATACCTTAATCAGTAAAGAAAAAAAGCAAAAACAAAAGCTGCAAATTAATATATATATATTGATTTCAGAAGAAGGGAGAGGAAGAGAGAGAGAAACATCAATGATGAGAGAGAATAATTGATCAGCCACCTCCTGCACACCCACACTGGGGATCAAACCAGCAACCTGAACTGTAACCTCCTGGTTCACAAATTAACACTCAACCACAACCATGCCAGCTGGCAATCCTCACTATATTTATTAAACTTCCAGTCTTCCCACACAGGTAAAAAAGGAGTGTCTGTTTTAATTTCCATTTCTTTTATTATAAGAGAGTATAAACATATTTTTATATGTTACAAAGCCATTGATGTTTCCAAGTTTGTGACCATATTCATAACATTTATTCTTCTATGATCCTTTAGTTATCTTTTATTTTAGTATGTTGTGGGGAATTTTAATATTTTGTAGAAATTAATTGTTGTCTGTCATATGTGCTGCAAATAACTTTAATCTTGCTTTTTGCTTTTATTTATTATTTACCTATATATCTTGCTATGCAAAAAATTAAAAAGGTTTTAGTGGTCCAGTTGATAAGTCTTCATCAAGGTCTCCTGAGAGGTATGTGAAAGACCTCTCCTATTCCAAGATTGCAAAACAAAATTGTCTTTTTTCCCCCTTGGATCTTTGCTCCATCTGGGATTTATTTCAGAGTAAGGAGTGATAGACGGAAAAGTACATAGTATATTACTCTGCTGAGTTAGTCAGGCAAGACTCTGATTGTAGAATGTCACAACATAGGTTCATTTAAAAATATTTTTATTGATTTCAGAGAGGAAGAGAAAGAATCACTGATTGGCTGCCTCCTGCACGCCCCGTACTGGAGATTGAACCCAAAACCTAGGCATGCACCCTGATCGGGAATAGAACCATGACCTCCTGGTTCAGAGATTTACACTCAACCATTGAGCCACATCGGCTGAGCACAGCCTGGTTTCTTTAAGTCATCAGATTCTTACCCTCTAATATTGTGAAACCATCCAACAAAAATAACTATTATCAAACATGTGCCAACATATTTTCAATTAGTCACTTAGATCATATTTTCTGAACTTCAGTTCTATAATGTTTTACATTTCCACATTAACTCCTATAATACCTTCTTCTTAATATTTTATTGCCCCTTTTCACATAAGTGATTTTATTTAAAAAGGAAATTTTACATTATAATTTAATATTCCAATTAAATTTCTGAAAGCATATTAAAATAAATAACTAAACATGAAAATAAATTTTCACCTGTACACCACTAACATCTCATTTATTGCTTTGGAAAGCAATGATCTAGTGAGATAAAAATATATGAGTTTGGTGCTCTCTGAAAAAAAGTATTGGAGTGAGTGATGGAAAATTTTGAGTTTTCATACTTGAAGTGTTGAACATGTTTCTTTTTTTTCTGTGTTGTTGCCTCATAGAATCTACTGAAAATTTAATTTACCTACTTCAGTTTCATTATGTGGTTTTTCATTTTTTTCTTCAATTTAATATATTTTTATTGATTTTTTTGCAGTATAACTTATATTTAATAGTAGTACATGTTTTCCTTTCCCCCTCCCCATTATCCTGCTCTCAGCATCCCCTACTCCCCAGCACATGTCCCCACCTGCCCCCCTCCCCGCCCCAGTGTCTTTCCTTCATTGGTTATGCTCATATGCATGCATACAAGTCCTTCGGTTGATCTCCCCCAGCATCCACCTCCCATCCACCCAAGCCTTCCCCCTGTAGCTTGACAGCCTGTTCAATGCCTCCCTGTCTCTATATCAATCACTCTCCCCTGTTTCTTTTCTTCAAAAATATCTTGCCTCTGCATACTAGAAATAAATGTATAAGAACAAAAAATGTTTGAGTCTCAGTTTCAATGTCCAACTGTTCTGAGTCCCAGTTTCAGTGTCAAATAATTCTTTATGTGTACATTATGTGTTTTTTTAATTCATGACAATAAAACTTTAATTTTAACTTTTTTTTTATACTGAAAATACAGTAAACAGAAAATCCCATTCTCCCTCTAAGGATGAACCATCCACTACAAGTCTAAAACACATTCCACTGTTCAAGACCAGTTTTATGCTTTGCATATTAAAAAAACGGCCACTATATTAAAAAAAAAACAATGAAAAAGAATGGCTCAAGAGGAGTATTTCATTCTTTTCAGTTTCTGAAAATGGAGAGCTTCAATATTAATTCCAGGTAATTCAGCTCTTTTGAGAATAACAATAATCTCTCTTAGGGCTAACTGGCTTTAGACAAAGAAGATAGATTCTAGGATTTTACAACTTATTTAGACAACAGCATTTAAGTAATCAATGAGATAATCTGAGGCAATATGTAATACAGACTCTGGAAGAATAAGACAGCTGAAGAAGAAATTCTGGAGAAGGTATTAGTTTCCATTCAAACTATATGTGCAGCTACTGAGTGGAAAGGGAACACTATAAGATTGATCTATGATATCTAAAGCAAAAAACAACAACAACAACAAAACAAAACAAAACAAAACAAAAACAAAACAAAACAAAAACCAAAAAACAGAAGTCTTCTTTTAAGTGGCAACAAATGATATAAAATCTCTCAGACTTCTAAGAGTATGTATTCAGTCCATAATGCTTTTGTGGTTACTGCTGTATCAGTAATGAAAATAACGGTATCTACCATTTAGTAAGTGCTATGCCTTACAATGTCTCATTTAATCATCACATTATTTCCCTGCAGTAGAGATGAGAAAACGGAGTGTCTGAGAAGAAACAATATCTTGCCCAAACCACACAATTAGAGAGCAGAAGAGCTGCGAGTAAAACTCAGGCCTTTAAAAGACCCAAGTTTTCCCATGAAACCAGATGCTTCCCCAATCAGGCCAGCTCCTTCTACTTCCTGAGACTAACCATCCTTCTTGTGTCCCAGAAGGTAAACCCAAGCAGAATACAGAAGCAGGCATCTCCCAGCCAGCCTCTCTCCTCACAGGCCACAGGGAGAGCAGCTCAGGAGTAGCGTCTAGCTTTCTCTTAAGGATGATGATGGTAATTGGAGTAATTGTTTGAAAAACCACAGGAGCCACATAAAACCAACATCTCAAAACAAAAAGTTTTAGACTTTGGCAATAAGTAGTCTGTCATTCAGGCCACAAGTATTTATTCAGCATCCATAGGGGTGCAGAGCTCTATATTAGCTTCCTGTACCCCTTCATCCACCCTCCGATTTGGTTCAAAATTTCATGCAGTTTAGGCTGAAAAGAAACAAACAACATTTGCAGGACTCCATTTCAGAATTGCCCCTGCAGGGCATTGACTGGCAGCTCACTGCATCTTTTATAGTACATTTCACATCCCTGGGGTGTGCAAAAAACGCTTGCACTAATGTAAAATATGAGAATATTAAATGAAATGTTTATGGAGATTTTTCAACAGCTGCTCCCTAAGAACCCTTTCTCTGTAGAAACATTGCCAGAATCCCCACAAATTAAACAGAAATATCTTTTTAAATTAGATTCAGAAAATAAGAAAATTTTGTTAGCATTTCCCATAAGGTCATAAATAAAAGGTGATTCTCAAATAATTTGGAGGACTGGTACTATAAAAGAGTAGTGAGTCAAAAGTAGCTGCTCAAAATAAACATGATATTGTACAGTATACATAGAACAGATGTAAGAGATAGATAATTCCAGGTTCTAGACTGTGACTCACCACTTCTCAGCTGACTAACCATATCAGATGAAGATGCCTCTGGGAAATAATGTGCTCACTTATAAAATAGGGATACTCTATTTCAGTTATGGGAATCAAATGAAATAATAACCACATATAAAGCACATGATAACCTTTCTGGCACTTAGAAGGTATTCAACAAATGTTACTTCTTTTCCTCTTTTGCATCACAATAGTTCTAAGTCTGATTACTTACCTATTTAGTTGATTTTGAATTGCCAAACAAAAGTGACTGGGGGAGCCGAGACTGGTTTGGCTCAGTGGATAGAGCTTCTGGCTGCGGACTCATCCCCAGTAGGGGGCGTGCAAGAGGCAGCTGATCAATGTCTCTCTCATCAATGTTTCTGACTTTCTATCCCTCTCCCTTCCGCTCTGTAAAAAATCAATAAAAAAATATTTTTAAAAAAAGTGACTGGGGGAAAAATAATCTTAAAGAGACCAAGATCAAGTGGTCAGACATTCCCTGTAGCAAAGTTCTTTGCATTATTGGTACATTTGATATGGGGTTGCTGATTCTTTTCTGAACACCTCAGGACGCCATGTAAGCTAGTCTGTGGAAAAGTAAAGGCCTTTCTTCTCTTTTAAAATGGATTTTTAAAGAGGAAGAGGAAGGGAGAAGGAGAGAGAGAAATTTCATTGTGAGAGAGAAACATCGATTGGTTACCTCCCACACTAGCCCTGTGAGGATATCGAACCTGCAACCTGGGCATGTGTCTTGACTAGGAATCAAACCTATGACTCCTCAATGCAAGGGACAATGCTCCGACCAGTCGAGCCACACTGGCCACCGAAAGCCTTTTTAATAGTGGCTTCATTTTATCATTTTCAACACTATTATTCCCAAAGTGACCTTTGGTTATATATGAATTCTCATTTAATTATAATTATACATTTTTATATTCATAAATAGTCTTCAAATGATATTTTATTTTATTTTTCCCATTACCTTTTATCCCCTCTGTGCCCTCCTTCCACCTTCACCCCATCCCCACAGTCATCACACCATAAGTTCTCTCTCTTTTTTTTTTGCTTTATCCCTCCACTCCTTTCCAAAGACCCCCTGATATGATCTTTAAATTTATTTTTAGACGCTATTTTTAAGATAAAAGCTATGGTGCATAACAATCATGGAATAATAATAATGGAACAATAATTATAAAATTTATGTTAAGTAAAATATAGCACTTATCACATGCCAAGTATCTGATATGTACATTTCAACTGTCTTACCTCAGTTAATCTACCCAACAACCCAAAGAGAAGGGTATTATTATTATTATTATCCTATTTTCCAGATGATGAAATGGAGGCACAGAGTGGCTGAATGAAATGGAGGTACAGAGTGTTGAGATCTAGAGGAGACATGCAGAGGAGAAACACCATAGTTGGTGTTTTTGTTGGTTCCTTGAATTGTTTGGGCTATTACCCTACCAAGAATCTTCTATCTGTAAAAGTCTGGATTTGTTTCCTTTGCTACAGGCTGTACTTTGATAATCTATATATAAAGCGGTAATATGCAAATTAGGCCAGAACTCAATAATGGGTCAAGACCAGACAGGAAGAGGTTGTGCACACAAGTGAGGCCAGGAGCAGAGACGAAGACAGAGGCAGGGGGCCTGCCTGAGCCCGTGTGGCGGCTCAGGCGGCCCCATAGCGGACACAGGCAGTGGGGCCGGGGAGGTTGCAAGTCAGGCATGCCCCCCCCCCATCTCCTCCCCCTGCAGGGTGCCTCCTCGCACAGCAGGAGGCGGGGCCCCTCCTCAGGCAATTTCAATCGTGCGCTGGGCCTCTAGTAATAAATATTTGGATGAAAATTACTAAAAATTGAATCAGATGCTGTTTTGTTTGTATAAAATACAAATACCCACATTTAAAAAAAGTATTCTAAGGGTTAAATAATTTTTAAAAAGTTATTTTTGTCCTGGCCAGTGTGATTCAGTTGAGCATAGTCTCATGCACCAAAAGGTCATTGGTTTGACTTCTGGTCAGAATAATTACCAGGATTGTGGGCTTGATCAGTGTTTTTTCTCTATCTCTCTTCCTCCCCTTTCTTCTCTCTCAAATCAATAACAACATATTTTAAAAAAGAGTTATTTTCAAGGCCCTTGGATTTGTAGGCAGTGTATGTGAGAAGAAGCTAGAGGTCCCACTATCTGTGATACCACATGTGGTTCTGGGGTTATGGGCTATAAAGGTGACCAACCCATAATCCTGCATGGAATGAATGAGGTACTTGTATTGACACTACCAACTATTTGTTTTCCTGAAATATTCTGCTGAATCACATAGTTAAATCTGTACTATTTGGAAAATGACCCATTCATACATAAGTTCCAAGTATTCCTTAACAGCAACTGCCAGTCAGTGTCAAATCTGGCTTGAACACACTATAATTTCAATTAAGTGGCATACCATTTAAATATGCACATAAATAAATTGCATAGAAAAATTATGGAAGGAGAGCAGAATGATCTAACAATGCATGTCAAACTTATGGTAAACACTTATCATGACAAATTTCCCTGACATTCTTCTCTCTAGTGAAAATATATACAGCAATATTTCTATTAAGGATGCCTTTAACAATAAACTTTAATGTTAAAAGCTTGGTTGTGAGAAGGAGAAATAGAGATGGCTTTTGGGAAATTCTTGACTAACCACACTTTAACGGGGCACTGAACTCAAGTGTTAAGTGCATATTGCTGTGGATTTTGGTCTTCTGGATTACATAGGAGATTCTGTCCATTCTTAAGAAGCCAAAGGACAGGGTATATATTTTCCAGTCTCAGGCCACTCAAATCCAGAGAGTACTATTTGCCTTTCAGTGAGGGTTGGTTCCGCTCTGGTTTGCCATAGAAAAGTTTGCACATGACACCGTCTCTTTCTCTCCTACCATCGTGGTTGTCACAAACCCAGATGTGGGAACATGAGATCTGGTCCAATCTCCCTCCCATTTAAGTCTCCCCAAATCCAAGTCAAGTGTGTGCTTATGGTCATGTGATAATCTCTTCATGCTTCAGTCTCCTTATTTGTCAATTTAGGATGACAACAGAAAATACCTTATAGATGGTTGTGAGGATTATTGTTACCTGCCATTAGATGATTGTCTGGTGGAACAGGCTTTGGTTCAAATACTGTTTTTGCTATATATTACCCCCATGACCTTGGGCCAAAATATTGAATCTCTTGTAGCCACAGTTTCTTGACAATGACAGTGGGAAAAGCTCACTTACCTTCCAGAGTGGATGTGAGGATAAAAAATAATGTATGAAAAGCACCTCGATGGTAAGTGTGCATTAGTGTTAGTTATGTTAAATGCAGCTCTCATTTGTGTGTCCATTATGCTTAAGGCCCTGTCATATCTGCTAAAGGGAATATGTGGATTCAAAGCGTGGCTGGTGAATATCTTCAATTATGAAGAAGGAAGTTAGTATATCACAATATTAGCCATTTTAAAATATTCTTATCTTATGGTATTAACAGCTATCACAAATGTGGTATGAGGATGGAGTGCTTAATTGCCCCTAAGCAATTTGTAGTTTCACCAGTTATCAAATGGCTTATTTTGAGACCAAGCCCATCAGTTATATACAACTTGAAAACTATTTTCTTCCAAATCACATAACAGCTAATTAATAGGTAAATTACATTTTGAACTTTCCTACTAGCAGGTCTGATGTAAATCACATACAGGTTAGCTATTTATAATAATGTTTTATAACATGAAGTCCCTTATTTTATACATATAAAACAAAAATATATACTACATTGGTTTATACACATAAATGCGATATCCTATCTAATAAAAAAGAAACATGCAAATTGATCATACCTCCACTATGCCCACAAGCCACACTCACCAGCCAATCAGGAGTGAGTATGCAAATTAAGCAAACTAAGAAAGCAGTTAATTTGCATATCCAGGTGCAGAGTGAAGACTAAAGATAGCATAGAAGGAAGCCAAGCACTGCAGAAGGGAGCAAAGCTGTGGAGAAGCAAGGAAGGGCAGTGGGGAACCATTGGGCAGCAAGGAAGCAGGTGGGGCTGTGGAGAAGGGAGGGAAGCAGGCAGAGCTGTGGAGAAGGGAGGGAAGCAGGTCGTGTGGCAGAGAAGGCTGCAGGAAGCCCTATTCTTGCAGGAATCTTCCTGCAACAAGCCTCTAGTGTATAATAAAGACTAACAAAACACCCTTCACTCTACTTAAGAAGTGAAAGTGTCCTTCCTTAATCCCTCTCTTTCTTTGGAAAAAAATAACCACCCTTCTGGGTTTTGTGTTTCTCATTATTTCTCTTTGTTTTAAAAAATATTTTTATTGATTTCAGAGAGGAAGGGAGAGGGGGAGATAGAAACATCTATGATGAGAGAGAATCATTGACTGGCTGCCTCCTCATGCCCTCTACTGGGGATCAAGCCCTCGACCCAGGTGTGTGTCCTGACCAGGAATTGAACTCTGACCTTCTCGTTCATAGGTCGTCATTCAACCACTGAGCCATGCTGGCAGGGCTCTTCCTCTTTTTATCCTAGTGTGTTATTACATTTGTATGTGTATCTATCTACACCTCACTGAATTGCAAATAATTAGATGAAAGGCAAAATGTTTTATCTATCCCTGCTCCTAGAATATACCAAACAATCAAAAGAACAAATCCCATACATGTCCTGGCTGTATCAGTGTAAGAAAGTCACGGAGACAATTTCTTTCTCACCTGTGAAATGGGATTAAACAAACTACTTGTGAGGAATACTTGAAGCATTCAGGGAATTTGTGTTGACAAAATATGCTTCATAGTGCTTGTTTATTGTAGCTGTTCATTAGATGTTAGGCACATTCTTTCTCACTGCTTTGAACTATGATGAAAAACTTCAAGGGTCCCCATCACACAACTTTGTGAAATTGAGGTGTCCCATTGCTGCGGTTATATACTAGTACATGGTACCTAGATATTTTGGGGTGGGTAGGATGAACATAGACATGTTGTTTTAGCTTGTCAGTTCCACTGTATTCTCAAGAAAGATCTTTATGGAGTAGCATTGGTATTATAAACTCTTACATTGATATAAATTCTGGTCTCTCAACCTCTTACTGGCCTTAGCTGATGCTCTCTATCTGTTAAAATCATTGTTGGGTGAATGTATATATCATGCATATTATAATTCCCCTATGAAAAAGTACGATGTGAACACTTTTGCTCTAGAGATATTAAAGTACTGGAGATATTGCCTACATGGATGGCTAGGACTTACATGGAGCCTATATTACTGTGAAAATGGCCTTGTCGCTATGTTCACATTGTCTTTCAGTGTCTAATGCCATCCTAAATATCCTCGATCCAAGATTATTTGATGTCCCATCTCTGAGAAAGATAAATCATAACCAATATAATGTCAAGGCATGTATTAGCTTATATATCCTGATTGGTTCTGGGGATTCTTTAGAATAATAACTAATGCCAACTTTGAAGGACTTTAATTCCAAGTGGCTAAATTTACTCCCATTTTGCAGAGAGATGGTATGGACAAAGTGATTTGTTATAATTTAGTGGAGGGAATGTGTATGAAAGGGATGTTAGTCCTACCTCCCTACTTATAGCGCTACCTCTTGATTTTAGATTTTCTTTTAAAAAGCACTCATGAAATTTTGTACAGAAAAATAAATCCATTCCTATAAATTATTCTTTTTCTCATTCTTTTTGTTACACAAGATAAATTCCTTTAGAACAGTGGTCCACAACCTTTCTAATGCCACAACCGTTTAATACAGTTCCTCATGTTGTGGTGACCCCAGCCATAAAATTGTTTTCGTTGCTACTTTGTAACTGTAATTTTGCTACTGTTATGAATCGTAATGTAAATATCTGTTTTTCTATGGTCTTAGGCGATCCTGCTCGTGGTTCTCAACCTGTGGGTCATGACGTAGGCTGCTGTAGAGCCTAAGACCATGAGAAAACACAGATATTTACATCATAATACATAACAGTAGTAAAATTACAGTTATAAAGTAGCAATGAAAATAATTTTATGGTTGGGGGTCACCATAATATGAGGAACTCTATGAAAGGGTTGCGGCCTTATAAAGATTGAGAACCATTGCTTTAGAAACAAACCAACTTTATTTTGTTTAACACACCATCAATATTTCAAAAAAAGATTTATTAATTCTTTATATAATTTTCATAACTTTATTTTTCTCTATCACCATTTATTCCCCCAAACCCTCCTTTACCTTCACCCCTCTCCACTCCCTGCAATCACCACACTGTTGTCTATGACCATGAGTTCTTGATGTAACTTTCTAAATACAATTTGGGAAAATGGGGAGAGAACCAAGATGGCGGCATAGGTAAAACACCTATCTTGCCGGCATACTCAACAATTTTAATATTACAACTTAACAAAAGAACAAACACCTTCCAGAATCACCAGAAAGCTGGCTGAGTGAAAATTCCACAAATAAAAGTGAAAAGATGACACTGTGACTTGGAGGAGCGGCGGCGGACAGCGTTGAAAGATTCGCATGGAGAGAGGTTTGGAGCACGCGCCAGCGGATAGGGCGGGTGGCTGAAAACTGGCCAGTTTTCTCGAACGGGGAAGCAAAGACGTCCCACTGGACTGATTCTCCAGCTCTGGGCGAAGTCCAGGGAATCCACTATTATACGGGGTGAAAACTGGACAGTGGGAGGACACGCTGAAGCTTGGGTGCTGCCGGGTCTGCTGGCTTGTGGAGAAGGCAGCTTGCGCGAACAGCTCAGCTGCGTGACGGCGCAGAGAGCGCTCTGTGACTTGCTTCTCATTCGGAAAACTGTCAGACTGCTTTGTTTTATGACCCTGGGTGAGACATTGGGCGTGCAGAGTCATTTGGGGAGAGTCTGAATTCCAAGGCAGCTGGTGGAGCTCGGCAGCGGCTCTCTCTCAGAGGTGCTGGCAGCCATTGCCACCAACACAGAGTCCCTGTAGCCGCATAGGGCAGAGCTAATGCTGTCTGCTTGGCCCGGAGACTCCGCCCATCCAACCTGAGCACAGCTGAGCTTCACAGACAATTGGCCTGGAGGTCAACCCCTCCAAGTGCTAACAACGATTAACTGAGCTTAACTTCAGCAAGACTGTGCAACCCATATCCACCTCAGGTAACTGGGGAGGCTGAGCCACTGTCCCTAGTAGGAAGTCTACCACACAAAGCTAATTGACCAACTCAGGGAAGCAGCCACCATGCAGAGACATGGAAAGAAATCAGATGTGAAAGAAATGGAGGGAAAAAGACTGGACATGGAATTCAAAACCACGGTTATAGGGTTTTTCAAGAGGCTCCAACAAAAGGTCGAGGCCTATAAGGAAATAAGCAAGACCACAAAGGAAATGAATGAGTCCTACAAGGAAATGAATGAGACCTGCAAGGAAATGAAGGAGACGCTCAAGGATATAAAGGAGACTCTCAAGGATATGAAAAAGGACCAACCAGAAATTAAGCATACACTGACTGAAATAAAAAATATTATACAAAGACCTAAAAGTGCTCTGGAGCACCCCAAGAACCAAGTTAAAGATTTGAAATACAAAGAGGTAAAATCCACTCAGCTGAAAAAGCAAGAAACCAAAAGAATCCAAAAAATTGAAGGCAGTGTAAAGGGCCTCTGGGACAACCTCAAGCATACCAACATCCGAATTATAGGGGTGCCAGAAAAAGAGAGAGACCAAGACAATGAAAACCTATTTGAAGAAATAGTGACCGAAAACTTCCCACACCTGGTGAAAGAAATTGACTTAGGAGTCCAAGAAGCGCACCGAACCCCAATATATAGGAACCCTAAGAGGACCACACCAAGGCACATCATAATGAAAATGCCAAGAGCAAAAGACAAGGAGAGAATATTAAAAGCAGCAAGAGAGAAACAGTTGGTTACCTATAAGGGAGCACCCATACGATTGTCAGCGGATTTCTCAACAGAAATGATGCAGGCCAGACGGGAGTGGCAAGAAATATTCAAAGTGATGCATGGCAAGAATCTACAACCAAGATTACTCTATCCAGCAAAGCTATCATTCAGAATTGAGGATCAGATAAAGTGCTTCGCAGATAAGAAAAAGCTAAAGGAGTTCATCACCACCAAACCAACATTATATGAAATGCTGAAAGATATTCTTTAAGAAGAGGAAGAAGAAAAAGGTAAAGATGTAAATTATGAACAACAAATACACATCTATCAACAAATGAACATAAAAATCAAGTGAATTGATAGGCTGATGAACAGGATAAACTGGTGAATATAACAGAGACATGGATATAGAGAGGGAATGGACTGACAATTCTTGGGGAGAAAAGGGTTGTGGGAAGTGTAGCAAGAGACTGGACAAAAATCTTGCAAAAATGGGAGAGGACAGTGTGGAGGGGGAGGTGAGGGTGGAGGGTGGGATAGGTACAGGGTGGAGGGAAGCTATAGGGGGATAAAAAGGGGAAACAATGTAATTAATAAACTGAACAATAAAGATAAAAATAAAAAAAACAAAACAAAGAAAAAAACAACTTGCAGGAAGATTAAACTTTGCTCAGCAAATCATTTCCAATTGTTTAAAAGCAATAGGAGAGATTTTAAAGGAAGAAAAATGGGTACCACATCCACTGAATGAAGACAAATGGAAAATCGATAAGTCATCAGTAAAATGTTGCTTCCTGGCACGAAGGAAAGTCTTTTTTGCATTGAATTGTGACTGGTGATGAAAAGTGGATTTATTTTGAGAATCCCAATGCACAAAATCATGGGTTGATCCAGGTCAACTATCAACATTGACTGCAAGGCTAAATCACTTTGGAAAGAAGACAACGATCTGCGTTTGATGGGATCAGGAAGTTGTGGTGTATTATGAGCTTCTAAAACCAGGTGAAACCATTAATATTGGTCACCACTGACAACAAATTATCAATTTGAACCACGTTTTGATGGTAAAATGACCAGAATGGGCCAGAAGACATGACAAAGTAATTTTGCTTCATGATAATGCACAATCACACATTTCAAAACCAGTTAAAGATACATTAAAAGATCTTGCCTGGGAAATATTAACCCACCCACTATATTCACCAGACTTTGCTCCTTCAGATTGCCATTTGTTCCAATCGATGGCACACTCACTTTCTGGGCAGCACTTCAAAACAGAAAAAGTGGGAATTGGGTCTCTGAATGGTTTGCCTCACAACAAGAAAAGTTCTATTGAGACGGTACCCACAAATTACCTGAAAGGTAGAGGAAATGTTTAGCTAGCCATGGACATTACTTTGTATAAAGCACTTTTGATATTTATATTAAAATTATCATGTTTTCTTTGATTACAAAATCTGAATTCTTAACTGGTCCACCTGGTACTCAGCAAAAAAAAAAAGGATGTCTATTACGCAAAGGCTTTGGAAGGCAAATAGTTTAAGTCCTTGACACATCAGGAAGAACCTAAATAGCATATACCTGTATCCTTGACCATCCATCAATCCATTCCATTCCATCCATCCATCCAGGAGTGATCTTTTATTAGATAGGATATATATATATATAAAATAAAAGAGTAATATGCAAATTGACCATACCTCTGATCAAGCCACACCCAAAGCCACACCCACCATCCAATCAGGAGCAAATTATGCAAATAAACCCCAACCAAGATGGCTGCCACCACTGAGAGCAGGAGGGAGGCTTCCCCAGCAATGGAGGAAGCCAAGCTTTATTCTTGCCATTGCTGGCCTAGGCCTCCACTCAATGTGACAAAATTTCAATTATAGAAGATACATAATCCCAACATGGAGCTGGAGAGAGAAGAGGCTAGGGTTGCCTGGGCAATGGAGGAAGCCAAGCTTCCAGCCTAGGCCTCCACTCTAGGCTACAAAGTTTCAATTATTGAAGGTAAATGTCCCAACAGAAATGGCTTATGCCGCGGAGTGAGCAGAAGGCTTGGCCCTGCTCCAGATTACAAAGTTTCAATTGTAGAACATAAATTAATCCCAGATCCCAGGGCCTCTACTTGGGTCATTGGGGGGCATGGCTGGCCTGCAAACCACCACAGGCCCCTTGTCCAGGCCCCCAGATGCCCCAAGGGAACCCTCACCCTGATCTTGGATATTCTTCAGGGAAAACCAGCTGGCCCCCATCCATGCACCAGGCCTCTATCCTGTCTAATGAAACAGTAATTTGCAGATTGACCATCACTCCAACACACAAGAGGGCTGCTCCCATGTGAACACAAGATGGCTACCACAAGAAGGCCAGCAGGGGATGGCCCTTGGAGGTTCCAGGCCTGCAAGTGAGGGCAGTTGTGGGCGATCAGGCCTGCAGGGGAGGGCAGTTAGGTGTGATCAGGCTGGCAGAGGAGAGAATTTGGGAGCAAACAGTCTGGCAGGGGAGCAGTTAAACATCAATTAAGCTGGCAGGGTAGTGGTTAGGGGGTGATCAGGCTGGCAGGCAAAAACAGTTAGGGGCAATCAGGGAGGCAGGCAGGTGAGCAGTTTGGAGTCAGCAGTCCTGAATTGTGAGAAGGATGACTGACTGCTCGTTTAGGTTCAATCTTACTGGGATCGGGCCTAAACGGGCAGTTGGACATCCCTGGATGGGTCCCAGATTGGAGAGGGTGCAGGCTGGGCTGAGGGACAACCCCTCCCCCCTCTGTAAGAATTTCATGCACCGGGCCTGAAACACACACACACACACACACACACACACACACACACACACATATACATACACACACACGTGCACATGTACACACACACACATACTAGTGGCCCAGTGCACAAAATTCGTGCATGGGGTGGGTGTTCTTCAGTCATGCCTGCACCATCTTAAATCTGGGACCCCTCAAAGGATATCCTACTGCCAGTTTACAGGGATCTGGCCTAAACCAGCAGTCAGACATCCCTCTCATAATCTAGGACTGTTGGCTCCTAACTGCTCACCTGCCTGCCTGCCTGCCTGTTTGCCCCTAACCACTCTGTTGCCAGTCTGTTCACCCCCAACTTCCCCCTGCTGTTGGCCTATTCACCCCAAATCCCCCCCCACCAGCCTGATTACCTCCAACTGCCCCCCATGCCAGTGTGCTCACCCCCAAATGCTTTCCCTGCCAGCCTGCTCAGCCCCAACTGCCCCCCCCCCCGCCGCTGACATGGTCACCTACACCTTCCCTCCCCACTGGACTGCTTGCCCCCAACTGCCCTTTTGATGGCCTGCTCACTTGAAACTGCCACCCCTTGCTGTCCTGATCACCTCCAACTGACCCCCACTGATGGCCTGCTTGTCCCCAACTGGCCCCCTGCTGGTTGATTACCCGCAAGGCCCCATTCCCCACCAGCCTGATTACCCACAACTACTCTCCCCTCTTGGCCTCTAACCGTCTCTACCTTGGCCCCCACCATGATGGCTTTGTCCAGAAGAACATCTGGATGGTCTCATGGCATGTCTCCCAGTCTATTTAGCATATTACCCTTTTATTAGTATAGATTGAGGCCTGGTGCAAGGGTGGGGCCAGCTGGTTTGCCCTGAAGGATGTCTCGGATCAGGGTGAGGGTCGCGCTGGGGTGCCTGGCCAGCCTGGGTGAGGGGCTGTTTGCAAGCTGGCCATGGCCCCTGGAGACCCAAGCTCCCAGCTCCTCCTTTTTTATTTTTTTCATTTTTTAAAAATCTTTATTGTTCAGTTTATTAATTACACTGTTCCCTTTTTTCCCACTATAGCTCCCCTCCACAAGGTACCCATCCCACCCTCTGCCCTCACCCACCCCACTGTCCTTTCCCATAGTTGCATGCTTTTTGTTCAGTCTCTTGCTGCACTTTCAACACGCCTTTTTCTCCCCAAGAATTGTCAGTCCATTCCCTCTCTATGTCTGTGATTCTGTTACATTCACCAGTTTATCCTGTTCATCAGATTATTAATTCACTTGAATTTTATCTATCTATCTATCTATCTATCTATCTATCTATCTATCTATCATCTATCTATCTATTTATTTATTTATTTTTTTGCTTTTATTTATTTTTTTTCTACTCTTTTATTCTTTTTTTAATCTTTATTGTTCAGTTTATTAATTACATTGTTCCCTTTTTTTCACCCTATAGTTCCCCTCCACCTGGTACCCATCCCACCCTCTGCCCTCATCCCCCTCCACTGTCCTCTCCCATAGTTGCATGATTTTTGTCCAGTCTCTTGCTGCACTTCCCACACCCCATTTCTCCCCAAGAGTTGTCAGTCCATTCCCTCTCTATGTCCATGATTCTGTTACATTCACCAGTTTATCCTGTTCATCAGCTTATTAATTCACTTGAATTTTAGATTAATTTTTTGATAGATGTGTATTTGTTGTTCCTAATTTACACTTTTATCTTTTTCTTCTTCCTCTTCCTTAAAGAATATCTTTCAGCATTTCATATAATATTGGTTTGGTGTGATGAACTCCTTTAGCTTTTTTTTTTTTTAAAATCAGCGAAGCACTTTATCTGACCTTCAATTCTGAATGATAGCTTTGCTGGGTAGAGTAATCTTGTTTGTAGATTCTTGCCATGCATCACTTTGAATATTTCTTGCCACTCCCGTCTGGCCTGCATAGTTTCTGTTGAGAAATCTGCAGACAATCGTATGGGTGCTCCCTTATAGGTAACCAACTGTTTCGCTCTTGCTGCTTTTAATATTCTCTCCTTGTCTTTTGCTCTTGGCATTTTAATTATGATGTCCCTTGGTGTGATCCTCTTAGGGTTCCTATATATTGGGGTTCGGTGCGCTTCTTGGACTCCTAAGTCAATTTCTTTCACCAGGTGTGGGAAGTTTTCGGTCACTATTTCTTCAAATAGGTTTTCATTGTCTTGCTCTCTCTCTTTTTCTGGCACCCCTATAATTCGGATGTTGGTATGCTTGAGGTTGTCCCAGAGGCTCTTTACACTGCCTTCAATTTTTTGGATTCTTTTGGTTTCTTGCTTTTTCAGCTGAGTGGATTTTACCTCTTTGTATTTCAAATCTTTAACTTGGTTCTTGGGGTGCTCGAGAGTACTTTTAGGTCTTTGTATAATATTTTTTATTTCGGTCAGTGTATGCTTAATTTCTGGTTGGTCCTTTTTCATATCCTTGAGGGTCTTGTTCATATCCTCGTAGGTCTCGTTCATTTCCTTGAGGGTCTCGTTCATTTCCTTGTAGGTCTCATTCATTTCCTTATATGTCTTGTTTATTTCCTTGTAAGTCTTGACCTTTTCTAGGAGCCTCTTGAGAAGCCCTATAACTGTGCTTTTGAATTCTATGTCCAGTCGTTTTTTTCCCCCCACCATTTCTTTCACATCTGATTTCTTTCCATGCCTCTGCATGGTGGCTGCTTCCTTGAGTTGTTCAATTAGCTTTGTGTGGTAGATGTCCTACAAGGGACAGTGGCTCAGCCTCCCCAGTTACCTGAGGTGGATATGGGTTGCACAGTCTTGTTGAAGTTAAGCCCAGGTTAATCATTGTTAGCACTTGGAGGGGTTGACCTCCAGACAAATTGTCTGGGACGTTCAGCCGTTCAGCTGTGCTCAGGTTGCATGGGTGGAGTCTCCAGGCCAAGCAGTGAGCTCAGCCCTATGCAGCCCCAGGGACTCTTTGCCGGTGGCAATTGCCTCTGAGAGAGAGCTACCACTGAGCTCCACCGGCTGTCGGAGAATTCAGCCTCTTCCCAAAAGAGTCTGCACACCCAACATCTCACCTAGGGTCACAAAACAATGCAGTCTGACAGTTTCCCGAATGAGAGAGCAAGTCACGAGAACTCTCTGCACGGTCACGCAGCTGTGCTGTTCCCAAGTTCATGCACACTCCACACAAGCTAGCCCTCTCCACAAGCCGGCAGTTCCCTGCAGCACCTGAGCTTTGGCGTGCCCTCCCACTGTCCAGTTTTTACCCCGTATGATAGTGAGTTCCCTGGACTTCTCCCAGAGCTGGGGAATCAGTCCAGTGGGATGTCTTTGTCTCCCCCGTTCAAGAAAACTGGCCGAGTTTTCAGCCACCTGCCCTATCCGCTGGCGCGCGCTCCAAACCTCTCTCTGTGCGTATCTTCAACGCTGTCCTCCACAGCTCCTCTGAGTCACAGTGTCCTATCTTCTCTTTTATTTGTGAAATTTTCACTCAGCCAGCTTTCTGGTGATTCTGGATGGTGTTTGTTCTTTTGTTAAGTTGTAGTTTTGAAATTGCTGTCTGGGGCAGCAAGATAGGTGTTTACCTATGCCGCCATCTTGGTTCTCTCCTCATTTTTTTTCCAGTGCCTCCTTGAGCGAAGACCAGGGCCGCTGGAAGCAGGTATCTGGGATTTATTTATCTTCTATAACTGAAACTTTGTAGCCTTGAGTGGAGGCCAGGGCCAGCCAGGGCAGGCAGGAAGCTTGACTTCCTCCATTGCTGGGGCAGCACAAGCCACTGCTCACTCCAGCTCCATGAATGCTGCCATCTTGGTTGGGTTAATTTGCATACTTGCTCTGATTGACTGGTGGGTATAGCAGAGGTATGGTCAATTTGCATGTTTCTCTTTTATTAGATAGGATATACATCTGTTAGTCCAATGGTCAGCAAACTCATTAGTCAACAGAGCCAAATATCAACAGTACAATGATTGAAATTTCTTTTGAGAGCCAAATTTTTTCAACTTAAACTTCTTCTAATGCCACTTCTTCAAAATAGACTCACCCAGGCCATGGTATTTTGTGGAAGAGCCACACTCAAGGGGCCAAAGAACCCCATGTGGCTTGTGAGCCACAGTGTGCTGACCATGGTGGTAATCTCTTTGTTGATCTATCAAAAAATCACCAGCAGTTGGTGCAGCTTCTATGGAAAATAATTTGGAATTTCCTCAAAAAATTAAAAATGGAATTCCCATTTGACCCAGTGATCCCACTTCTAGAAATATATCCCCCCCAAAATCAGAAACACCAACCAGAAAGGATATATGCATGCCTATATTCATAGCAGCACAATTTGGAAACTACCTGAGTGCTCATCAGCAGACGAATGGATTAAAAAATGGTGGAATATCTCTAATGGAATACTATGCAGCTGTAAAAATGAAAAAAAACTTACCATTTGCAATAGCATGGATGGACCTAGAGAGCATTATGCTAAGCATAATAAGCCAGTCTGACAAAGATAAGTATCAGATGATCTCACTCGTACATGGAATATAATGAACAACACAAACTGATGAACAAAAATAGCCCAGAGACCATCCAACATCTGACAGTCCGTTGGATGTTTTCTGTTGGAAACATCCAACAGATTGTCAGACCTCAGAGGGAAGGCAGGGGTTGAGGGAGGGGGAAGAAATCAACCAATGAACTCATATGGTTATATTCATAACTCAGACACAGACAATAATGTGATGAAGGCCTGGGTAGGAACAGGATGGGAGAGGTCAATGGGGCCAAGGGGGGAGGACATATGTAATCCTTTCTGCAATAAAGATATTAAAAAACCACCAGCTTTTACTATAGCAGTACAGGTCCTATGTCCTACAGTATAGTGCAAAATAGACTATATGAGAGAAAGTGCCCTCTACACAATGGGTAGTACATGTAGTTAATTCTTTTTTTCATAAATGCTTCCGAAAATTTAAAGTATGTATAAGGATTCAATTTTACTGAACAATCATAGAGTCACGAAACTGGAAGGGACTGGCAATCATCTAGAAGTAGGAAGAAAGGAATGTGGTCCTTACTTGAATAAAAGAGAAATCACAGTTATATAGATGTAAGGTTTCTAAAAGAACAGAAAACTGACATGAAGAAATAAACACAGTCCATAAAGCACTGGAGAGTGCATTTTTAGCACAATCAATTAACATGTCATGATATGACAGATATAACTTTGTCATAAATA
Organism: Antrozous pallidus; assembly: GCA_027563665.1. Taxonomy (NCBI): domain Eukaryota; kingdom Metazoa; phylum Chordata; class Mammalia; order Chiroptera; family Vespertilionidae; genus Antrozous; species Antrozous pallidus. The sequence goes on along the minus strand of CM050514.1, from coordinate 41,796,882 downwards.
ATAAAATTTTGCTCAGACATTGCTTGTTATTTCCTAATGTTGCCTCTGAACTTTTAGGTCAATATGATAAATTACATTACGATTTCTTTTAGATACAAAATTCTACCAAAATACCACAAAATTATATCATGTAAAAAAAATCAACAACAAATAGCACACTTGAGGAAAGAGCAACATTTAAATAAAATACCTTCATTATTTTCTAATCTCAAATAATGCCTTCTATTTTATCATAATTTCACAGTTTCCATGATAGAAAAAGTGAGATCAAGAGCAAGACCCTTATTTTAGAACATACAGTTGCTGGATAGTGTTTTATTCATGAGATAAGGTTATCTCTTGACTTTTTAAAGTTTATTGTGATGATCATCTTGCTGTTCTCATATAAATCTTACTTTCTTCTTGAAATAAAACCAATTTGCCAATATGGAGACCTCAGTTACAAATTATCCATCATCAAATCATCATACAGGGAAAAAGAAGTTCACACTAGTGTGCCGGTATTATGGCATGAAGAAAGTCATCAAGGACTCTGCTCTTCAGGCTTCTATTATTTAACGCCTGATTATCTACCTGCTCCATTAGTAAAAAACAAAAGCTAAAGGCACAAGGTTGTTTTTAGACTTTAGTTGTTGCTATTGCTTTTATCTTTATAGGAAAGTATGGTTCAAGCAAAACAGGTATAACCATGAGTATAAAAAGATGGATCAAAATGCACTCTTTTTTCTGAATCCCTTCAACTCCCTTCAAGTTCCCCTCCCAACCATAGCTGCCTGCCTGCTCTCTACTATGTAAGGAGTAGATGAATAAATAAATCTATCAATTATTTATCAAAAAGTGCATTGCACACTTATAGTGTGAAAAGCTCAGTGTTAGTTGTGAGGGTGACAAAGATGCATACATTGCAAAAACCATTGAGATTTAAAATCTAATGGATACTCTTTGGACAAATAGGTAATTTTTAGAATCTTCCTATTGCAGAATTTCAGAGTTCCAATAGCAGCCTTTTCTTTTTAGCTCTTCTCACAGCACACACATTTTATTTGTTCATGTAGTATGAACTGGCCATCTTAATTGGCAATTTTTCAAATCCTTACTTCATTTTCATTCCTATTTGCTGAATAATCCTTTCTTGTCTCACTAACTAGTTGTTATATGTTATTTTTCATATATTAAATTTTTATATATAATAAAAACTAAGATAGATGCATATATGTATATATGTATAAATATGTATTTTAAATATACAATACCTCAGATATTCTATCCTAATGTTTTAATTATTTATTTTTGTTTATTTATTTTTTATTTATTGGTTAAAATATTACATATGTGTCCTCATCACCCATTACCTCTTCCAATCCCGCTATCCTCACCACCACTTATGCCCTCGCCCCTCTGGGGTCCATGTTCATTGATTAGGCTTATATGCATGCATACAAGTCCTTTGGTTAATCTCTTCCTCTTACCCCAACTCTCCCCTACCATCCCTCTGATTCAATGCTTCTCTGTCTCTGGATCTGTTTTTGTTCATCAGTTTATATTGTTCATTATATTCCATAAATGAGTGAGATCATGTGATACTTAGCTTTCTTTGACTGGCTTATTTCACTTAGCATAATGCTCTCCAGTTCCATCCATGCTCTAGTTTGAAGCAGACACCTTTTTCTCCTTCTTAAAGAATACCTTTCAACATTTCATATAATACTGGTTTGGTGTTGATGAACTCATTTAGCTTCTTATCTGTGAAGCTCTTTATCTGACCTTCAATTCTGAATTATAGCTTTGCTGGGTAGAGTAATCTTGGTTGTAGGTTCTTGCTATTCATCACTTTGAAAATTTCTTGCCACTCCCGTCTGGCCTGCATAGTTTCTGTTGAGAAATCAGCTGACAATCATATGGGTGCTCCCTTGTAGGTAATCACGTGTTTTTCTCTTGCTGCTTTTAATATTCTCTTTATCTTTTGCTCTTGGCATTTTAATTATGATATGTCTTGGTGTGATCCTCTTTGGATTCTTTTTGTTTGGGGTTCTGTGAGCTTCCTGGACTTGTAAGGCTATTTCTTTCACCAGGTGGGGGAAGATTTCAGTCATTATTTCTTCAAATATGTTTTCAGTATCTTGCTCTCTCTCTTCTTCTGGCACCCCTATAATTTTGATGTTGCTATGCTTGAAGTTGTTCCAGAGGTTTCTTACACTATCCTCAAATTTTTGGATTCTTTTTTCTTTTCTGGTTGAGTGTTTTTGGCCTCTTGGTATTTCAAATCTTTGACTTGATTCTTGCATTCCTCTAGTCTGCTGTTGGGTTTCTGTAAAATATTTTTTATTTCAGTCAGTGTATGTTTAATTTCTAGTTGGTTCTTTTTCATATCCTTGAGGGTCTTGCTAATATCCTCAAGGGTCTCGCTAAACTTATCCGCCTTTTCTAGGAGCCTCTTGAAAAACCTTATAACTGTGGTTTTGAACTCTATATTCAGTTGTTTGTTTTTCTCCATTTCTTTCGTTTGTGATCTGTTTCTTTCTCTCTGCTTTTTCACTGCTTCCCTGAGTTGGTAGGGTAGTTTTGTGTGCTAGGTATCTTAGCCTCCCCTGTTAACTGATCTGGATACTCCTGGTGCACCCTTTTGTGGATTGTGTGTATAGTCTTGTTGCAGATAAGTCTTGATTATTGTTGGTATCACTGGGAGGAATTGACTTCCAGGCCGACTGGCTATGAGGATCAGCTGTGTCTATACTGGGAGACAGCCTTATGTGCCAAGACTTGCAAATTTTCCAAAGTTTCTGTGCTCAGCTTGGCTGGGGCAGAATTTCTGAGTGGGTTGGAGTTTCAGGGTGGAGCCAACAGGCTTGGCTTCCAGTCAGCCCTGCCCCAACAAGTCATTGGGTCCTAATGTCCGTGGCAAATCACTGCAAGCACCTCTGGGAGAAAGGCACGCTCAAGTTTCGCCTGTCACCAGACCGTCCAGTCTCTCCCCCGGAATCCCAGATTTTCGCCTGGCACTGAGGTTCCATGCAGTCCTAACTCCTTTCTCCTTTCTGCCAGCCGCCAGCAGTATAGTCAACACATCGCCCTGCCCATGAGCACTCATGTGCACCCCTGGAGCTCCACCTCTGGCTGTTCCCCCAAGATTCTGCCTCAAAGTGCTGCTCAGAACTCCTTTCTCTCTCCTGCCAGACACCACCAGGGGCCCAGTTCGCCCTCTCTGCACTGACTTGTGCACATGCCTCCGGAGCTCTGCCTTTGGTTCTTTCCCTGGGATTCTGCCTCACAGTCCAGATTCCCCCCATAAGGGCCTGGGTTCCCTGGGTTTTGAGTGCAAACCAAACTGGGTTCAGCGCAGCCTGGAGTTTTTGTCTCATTTCCAGAGCACCCTTACCAGGTGCTCAGGTGCTCCGTCCTCTCCAGCTCTGCATATACATGTTCCTTACTTAGGCTTTGCAGAGGCTCTGATTATCTGTGTGCACCTCTGTGTCCCTCTAGTTTCAGAACTTCCACTCAGCCAGTCTTCCTGTCATTCTGGACAATGTCCGTTTTGTCCTTTAGTTGTATTCTTGAACTTGTTGTGCGGGGCAGCAGCCTAGGTGTTTACCTATGCCGCCATCTTGGTTTCTCTTCTAATCCTAATGTTTAATTATTATTCCAGCACTACCCTTTTTATTACTGTAGCTTAATCTGTTTCTAAAAATGGTAAGGTATCTTATCTATTTTCAAATGTTTCCTTGCATTTTGCTTGTTTATTCTTCCAGTGTATTTCCTAATTTGTTTAGGATATTTATTGTAATAATATTAAATGTATATATTATATGGCAAAATTTAGTGTTTCCATAGTTTTTGGTTTTACTAATCATGAATATATTATAGCTGTACATTTATCAAATATATTTTTGCAAATAGGACCTCTTTAAAACATCTTTTTTTTTTAGGTATGCTATTGATTTTCCTTTTTCAATGCTATTGATTTTCTATTCAATATATATTGTACTGAATTTTTATTTTTCTGTGGTTTCTAAGTTTATATATACAAAAATGGAAACTGTGTCTTCTAATATTTATAACTAAAGGCCTGGTGCATGAAAATTCATGCACTGGAGGAGTGGTCCCTCAGCCTGGCCTTCCTCATCTCACAGTCTGGGAGCCTTCAGGGGTGGGAGGTGACATGTTGATCAGGGGAAGGCAATGCTCCTATCACACCTCTGCTGCTGTCACTGCCGGCAATGCAAGCCTCAGTGGCCCTGGTTACCTGAACCTCTAGCAGCCCTGGACAGCTGGGAAGTGCCATCCAAGGCTGGCTTGCACCTCAGGTGTCAGATGGGTAGCTGGCATCTGAGGCTTTCCTGCACCTCGGGCTGGCCCTGGGTAGCTGGGGGGCTGAGGAGACTGGAGAACTTCAGAGGCAGGTGCATAGAGTAGCAGAACCTGTCTGGGGGTTGGCCTGACCATGCCACACACCTGCCATCTTGGCGGGGCTGAGGGGGCTGGGCACCACCATCTTGTGGCTGTGGGCTCTGCCATCATTGTGGGCATGTCAGTAAATTAGCATATTCCCTTCTTATTGGCTGTGGGCGCTGCCATCTTTGTGAGGGCATGACAGTCGATTAGCATATTCCCTCTTTATTAGATAGGATTCCTATTTCTGTTGAAAGTCTAATCACACAGTTGAGAAAGTAATGAGACTCTGTTTAGCCTTATTAAAGTTCATATTTCACAGAAACAGATATTTTTAGCTCATGTTACAGATATGAGTCTATAGTCCATTGTGGATTTAAGTCCATAGAAATAGACTAAGCTGAGCTCCAATTAGATTTGCTAAACCTGTCAGACTTGTCTAAACCTGTCAGACTTGTTTATTCCTCTAAATACATAGTCTTTTGAGAAAACAGGCAAATAACATTGTTTATTTTCTTCTTTACTAAAAGTATTGTTTATTCCACATCAAGTCTTGACAGGGAGGGAGGAAAGAATTAGTTGGGATAAATTTTTAAATTTATTTTCAGAATTAAATAATTTACAATGTCCCAAACTAAAGGTGTTTACCTCAGGTTCAAGTTAGTATCAGCTTTTATCATTTACCCACAACTACTAACTTCTAAGCAGCATATATTATTTCATTCTTCAATCAGTTATAGAAATGATCTAATCTGCACAATCTGTGTATCTTCAATTGAATTTTAATATATTAATAATCTATTCAAATTAGGAAACACAATAATACATCTGTATAGAGTTCTCACATTGAGAGGCACAGAGAAATTAGTAAATTAATGTAGAGGTTGATTAGTAAAAAATACCCTACTGTCCTGAATGACTTTACCTGCAGAGCAGTTTATATACTGTAACTAATTTACAGACTGAGAAAATCCTAGTTCTTATTTCTTCTCTCTCTCTCCTAATATATTGTTCAAAAAGCATTCAAAACAATATAATAACTTATAGGCATAGGCATAGATAGACATGAGATTAATAATCTAGACAAGCAATTAAAAAGAAATGAATTTAGAGTTTTGTAGATGTAAAAGGTCTAATTTTATTTAACTTTTATAGTACAACAGGGAGAATCAAGAATCAAAGGAATAAAGCATTTTTTACATGCAACTTTTCTATCAGATTTTTATTCCCTCTTCCAAGTTGCTTAGGGAATATATGATTGGAAGAAGAGTCTAACTTTAAATCAATGTTCTAAAAGTGTGGTCTTTAGACTCTTGGGTCCTTTAAGACCCTTTCAGGGGGTCCATGAACTCACAATTATTTTTATGACTAGAGAGACCCAGTGCACGAATTTGTGTACCAGTGGGGTCCCTCAGTCTGGCCTGTGGGATTGGGCCAAAACTGGCTCTCTGACATCCCCTGAGGAGTTCCAGAATGTGAGAGGGCTTAGGCCGGGTCAAGGGACCCCACTCATGCACAATTGGGGCTAGGGAGAGCTGCAGGAGGTTGGCCAGTTGAGGAGGGACTGAGGGAGGGCTCAAGGGCATATCTGACTCATCTTACTCAGTCCTGACCAGCCAGAGCACAGCAGTAAGCTAACCTACCGGGTGGCCAGAGCACATCTTAGTGACTGGTCGACTGGTTAACTGACCCTGGTGGTCAGTGCATGTCATAGCAAGTGATTGAGCAGCCTTGGCATATCATTAGCATATCATGCTTTGATTGGTTGAATGGCCAACCAGTCAATCAGACACTTAGCATATTAGGCTTTTTTTTTTTTATATAGGATAATACTTTGTTAGCATTTTGCACTGATTGTGCATAGTGTATACACTGCTGGTGACTTAAGACAGTGGCACTAAACTCTACCAGTAGTTGTTATATTCTTCACTTCCACTAAAACAAACAAACAAAAAGCTAGTTTCACTTAAGAATTTTGTTGATTAAAGATTAAAGTTATTAATGTTATTAAAACTTCTCTCTTGAGTACATGTTCCTTTAAAATATTCTGTGTAATAAAATGAAAAGTACGCAAAGCATTTCTGCTGTGTACCGAATGAAGTCGATGTTTGTCTCCAGGGAAGAAAGCACTATTTTGATTGAGTTGCAAGCCGACTTTCTGATGAGATCAGTGGTGAAATGATTCAAGATGGTTGGATTTTAAAAGACTGAATAATTAAATGTATCAACATTTGGAAGATTTGAAGTAAACCGGTATTTTTCAAAAGACTAATGTAATATTTCAAACCCATGCAAGGGAAAAGATCTATTCAAGTGCCAAATAAATCAATGGATTTTAATATAACAGTGAACAAAAAGTTCATTGATATTGCCTCAAATTCCATATTGAAACCAACTTAAAAAAACCCACATTTGTCAAGTTCTGGTTTTGAATCAGAGAATAATACTGATAATTGTATGAAAGGCTATTAAAACACCCCTTCCTTTTCCAACTACACATTTGTAAGAGACCAGATTTTCTTGATATACATTAAAGTCACAACAGATTGAGAGCAGAAGCAGATGTGAGCATTCAGCTCTCTTTTATTAAGCCAGATATTATAGGATTTGAAAAGTAATTCTACCTTTTTCATGAAATAACTATAGTTATTTTTAAAAAATACATTAGTAAAAATAATACATTAGTTATATTCACATAAAAGGGGTTCTTTATTATTTTAAAATAAATGTTTAAATATTCTATGTTTCTCAGTTTTAATTTCTAATGTAATAAATATTGATAGATGCAACTTACATAAACAAAAGATCTTTGGGATCTTTAATGATTTTTAAGAATGTAAAGGGTTTCTGAGGCCAACATAATCTGAGGACCAAAGTCTAAATGAATGATTTGTATATTTAGAATTAGATTTTATTATTGCCTAAAATAAAAGGTAAAGAAATACTTATATCATTTTTTATTTTTTTATTTTTTATTTTTTAATACAATCAGCTTTATTTATTTATTTATTTATTTTTTTAACATGTTTATTCTATTTATTCTATTTTTTTTTTTAACAATATAACATTGTAAAAGTGAGAAACGTTGATCAGCTGCTTCCTGCATGCCCCTACTGGGAATCAAACCCGCAACTAAGGTACATGCTCTTGCCTGGAATTGAGCCTAAGACTCTTCTTCAGTCTGTGGACCAATGCTCTGTCTACTGAGTCAAATTGGTTAGCGCTATCATTTTTATTTTTTTAAGAATAAAGGGACTGCTATTCTCTTAATGCTCAAGTGTTAGCTAAACATAATGAATTTTGTGTAAATCACTTGGAATTCCAACTCTAACACTTACAGATTACATAACCTGAACCAAGGTCTCCCCACCCCTCAGTGCCAGGCTGGAGGACCTTAGCCCATGCCCTCCGGCCTGGCACCAGGCCACACTCTCCACCATGTGGGGCTTGACAGAGGACCTGAGGCTGCGCCCCCCTGCCTGGCAGGGCTTGACAGGGACTTCAAAGTGTGCCCCCTGCCCTGGTCTGGGACAGAAGACCTCAGGCCATTCCCCCCACCTGGTGGAGCTTGATGGGGGGACTTCAGACCATGTCCCCTGGCCCCGGCCAGGGAACCTCAAGGATCATCCCCCAGCCTAGGTCGGACTACCTCAGGCTGTGAACCCCCATCCTGGCACTGGGCCAGGTGACCTGAGGCCACACCCCTCACCCAGTGGGGCCGGCCTGGTCTGAATCTAGCCCAATGGGGTTGGGACGGCCAGGTCTGGTCTTGTGCGATTTCAAGGCACATGTGGGTGGGTGGGGACTTGATACTGGTTCCTGTAGTGCACCCTAGACTCTGACAGGAGGAAGATTTTCATATACATCTTACTAATTTTCTTTCATCTCTGACACTTCTATTATAGAAAAAGGGCAAATAGCAATATTAAAATATTTCCTCTAATTAATTCCCTTTTAATGTGCATGAATTTTATGTACCAGGTCACTAGTAATAATAATAATAATAATAATAATAATAATAACAACAACAATAATAATAATAATACTTATTGGATAGTGTTGTGAGGATTAAATGAGATAATCCATGTTAAGTACTTGAACACAATTCCTGTCACTGAATAAGTATGTGTTGTTATTGTTTTAAGGCTAGTTCCCTATTTGATTACATAGTAACAAAATGAGACAAATATCTTATATATCATTTAAAGTTATCTATACAAATGTGCTGGAAAACATAATTCAAATAAATATTCTACTATTGCTTCATGGAATTGTAGGGGAAAATGCTTATGGGGAGTTGGCTTTTAGTAAGATAGGCCAAGATTTCCCCCCCCCCCCCCGCCATCTTTGGGAAGGATTGTATTTTCTGAGCATTGCCAATGTTGAATCTTAAGATTTAGAATAATTTTTGTGCTGAGTCCTTTTTAATGAATCAACCCAGAAGGAAGATTAGTAGCTGTTGACACACTGGTTTTTGCTTTCATATAATTGAAGGAAAGAGGTTAACTTAAGACTTTGAATAATCTGTCTTTTTTTGGGGGTGGGTGGGTGGAAGGGACAATCATCAGATTTATTTTTAAATTAGTTGTAAGATAATTCATGTGTTTAGGAATCAAGAAACAATGATAAATAACACTAGCTCTATGTGGCTAAAAAACATGTTCCTTAAAGGCAAGAACTATATTTTATCCACCATCAATTCTAAATATATAATTGCTGAGTAAATACATGAATGGATAAATATTTTCTAGAAAAATTTTAGCACACACATAAAAATTTCGAACAGAATTGACAAGATTCTTGAACAAGAATGGAAATTTAAACTAATTTCACAATAGCTTTAATTGCTCTACAACCTTATCAACTCACAATTTGGGAATATCAAACTTTTTTCCTTTAGCCATTCTAGTGGGTGTGAAATGATATCTCATTAATGGTTTTAAGTTGCACTTCCTAATTATTAACGATGTTGAACCCCTTTTTATATAATTATTGATCATTCTTATATCTTCTTTTGTGAAGTGCTTATTCAAGCCTTTGCCAATTTTTTATTGAGCTTTCTTTGAATAACCTCTTTGACACAAGTCAATTAATAAAGATTCCAACACCAATAAAAGAGAAGGGAATTAGTTTTTATGCAGGGTGTTATGGGAGGTACTATGCAGTTACTTGCAGTCATCTCCAATCTTCATAACAAGTCTAAGAGTAAGGTATAATGATTTCAATTTTACAGATGAGAAAACTGAATTGCAGAGAACTATACGTAACTTTCCTAAAATAGTGAAGGATAAGAAATAAGAAAGAATTTAGCGTGTTTTTTTTTTTTCTGGAAGAAGAAAGAACAAGTTTCTAATACAACGATAAGGAATATTATTTATCATAAGGGTGAAAAGTAATGATGTTCATTTATTCTCTATTAACTATAATGCTAGAAAGAAAATGATGAGTTTAAAATGCCATGTAGAATAAATAATGGGCATTGTTTCTATATTTTTAAAATACTATGATTGCTCCTTAAAATTTCAACACAACTGCCAGTTAAGAATACTCAGTGACAAAAGCCAAACTGATGCTTTCATAGAATGTAGACAAAATAAGCACTAGCTGAGCAATAATTTCATTTTCCAATCTAGGTTTTCTTCATTCCAGTTACATCTCAGGAAAATAAATGCACTAATGTAGGTACCAATACCACTTGATTCTAAAAATTAGTTAAAACCTAATTGCATATATTTTCTTCTGACCTTCTTAAAAAAAGAATTCATAATAATGAGTTAGGTGGAAGTGAAAGTTGAACCATGTAAGGTGCCATTTTTATAATTACTATTCAGCATATGCAAGCGTCAGAAAGTTCATCATAAATCTCTGAATAACCACAAATCAGAATTCTGAGAATAGCTGGATAGAAAACTAGAATCGATTCCCTTTGTATATTCAAAACAGTCTTGTAAATAACAATAATAAATATTTAAAATACATTAGTGAGATACAGTATCATATTTCCTTCTTTCTCTGCATTTTTACCTTTTTATTAAAGAAAAGGAACAAATATCAAACCTTTGTAATTGTAAAAAAGTTCTAAAAGCCATAACAACAAGGTAACTTTAGGTATGATTGATTCTTTAGGAGGAGCTAATTTTAAGAAAATTAGACAACTTTTCTAAATACTTTTTAAAAAAAGAAATAATCAACATACTCATTGACTCACTTCTCTGACAAGTCTCTAGTTTACTGGAAAAGTGCAGAACAACTAGGATGAGTTCAGGAGCTTTTAAACCCTTAAGCCTATTTCCTGAGTGCATAAGATACCTGTGTTTTTTTTTTCACTAAAAATAAATTAATAACAAAAAGTCTCTATATAATAAGGGACCTGAAGAAAAACGTTTTGTGTTTTAAATATCAAGATCTACCACATCTGCAAAGATTTAGTCAGAAAAAAAGGGAAAATGAATCAAGAACTCCCCACATTTGAGGCACACTGTACATACCTTGAAAGAAAAAAAGAGCTAAAAGATATAATTTTAATACTCTAATCTGGGTCCTAAGATTCAAGATTCCCTTTGGGTACACACCAGAGGCCCTGTTGTACCTTAGTAGAAGAGTTAAGATAGTGGTTCTTAAATGTTTTGATCCCCAATTTTTTTTAACTCTAGGTAAACATACATGGGGTTTTAAAAGTCCATAGTTAATATAATCTACATTAGCCAATAAATTTAAGACTTTTGTGTCCTTCGAAATGCTGCATAACAGTGAAGCTGATTTTATATGTTGAAACTTACAGTGGGAAAGTACATGTGATATTTTAAAAATGGTTTTATGCCTTTAACTAATAGATCATTTTTTTCCCTTTTTTTTGTGGAATTATTAGTCTAAAAATTTCTTTCTGTGAAAATTTTAGTCTGACTGAAAGTTCGACACTAGTATTTATTCTAAGTTTCCAGGCCACAAATTGTGGCACTACTATGAAACATGTAATAAGACTCTGGTTTTGGCTTTGTATTTAGCTTATTAGTTGGCTTAAATGACTATGTTAGTTGTTAACAATAAAACTTAATTCATATCAGGTGAGCTAGGGAATGACTACATCTGGGACCTGTTAGGTCCTGACGATGTATGGGTTTATTTCAACAGGGAAAGGAAAAGCATTTTAACCACAGCTCTGATTCAGAAATGATTCAGTTGTTCTGTAGCATTTGGACTTGTTCATGTACCACTTATTACAAATCTTCTTCCCACATCTTGCCCTCCTAATTTGAAACAAGCAAAATATGTGTGTTTTCAAAAATCCTCACTGGAGAATATGTTTATTGATTTTAAAGAGAGAGGAAGAGAGAGAGAGAGAGAGAGAGAAACATCAAGAAAGTCACATCGATTGGTTGCCTCCTATACGTGCGTCAGCCAGGGATTGAACCCCCAACCTAGGTATGCCCCCTGACTGGGAATGGAACCCACAACCTTTTGGTGAACGGGGTGATGCTCCAAAACTGAGCCACCCAGCCAAGGCCCAAAATGTGTTCTTATCAGTCTCTATTTGAATTTATATGGCACTCAAAAGTATTTTGCTTTGCATTTGCAAACTTCAGCTTCATCTTTTTTTTTTCAAATAATGTGTCTTCTTACGAATAATTACAGGAAGACCATTTTGTTGTTAATACTTATTTAAAGTTATTTACTGGCTTTTTTCCAGTTCCCTGGAAAACAGGAAGGGTGCTGTTACAATTTGTCTGGCTTGTCTGGCTTTGGCACAACTGGGTTTGGGAAATCATGTTGCAATGTGAATCCAAAGCATCAAAATTTGTGAAAACAGAGTGTTATCCCAAAAGTGTTCAGCAGCCAAATGGTACCAGTTTTAACCAATGCTGCCAGAGTGTTTTTCAGAAAGACAATTTCTGTTGAAATCCATGCTTTTTCATCGCATCTATAGTTGACCTATTTGTCCCAAGGAAAGACAAAGAGCCTGCAGCACCCGAAGCATTTATCTTTTACTTCCTTTGTAAAGTCACTCAACATTTCTGCTGTACTTTCCTTATTTTATTATATTATTACTTTTTATGAGTTTATGAGATCACTTATTGATAAGACATAATTGGGGAAAGATTCAGAGTCTGTAAAATATTACATATGTTTTAGACAAATAATATAGTACCTTTTATATTTACGTGTAAATATAAACCTAAAAGATCAAAGACTAGTTTTAGATTTAATATTATTTCTTATTCATTCATTCATATATACATTTATTAAGTATATAAAGGCAGTTGCCAGGTTTTGTGAGGGAGTATAGAAGGAATCAGGCGCAAATATAACCTCATTCTATTAAAATCATTTAAAAATGTAAAAGATATATTATATAGACAGTTAAATAAGAGAAGGAAGAAGGAGGAAAGGAGTATGTAAAAGGAAATGAATAAGAGTGATAAAAAATAAATTTGGGTAAATTTTGGATGATGAGTTTAAAGGAGTTATTTGTACTATTATAACTTATCTTTATGCTAGCTATAATTTTAACATAAAAAGTTATTGAGTGTTTGCTCTGAAAACAAAAACCAAAAAACAAAATGACAGTAGCTGAAATATCTAAGGGTCTGAGAGTTTGTAATGTCTAATGTCCTCCTTAACCAAGGCAATTGCATCTCATGTATCTTACCTCCCTACTGTTCCTGGAATCATTCTTTAAACTTTGGAGGCACTCAATAAATATATAATTATTGAGTGCTTATTTTTTTTCATTTGGTATCCCAATTTTCAGGCAGAATTTCTTCAGATAATACCATAAAATAATTTAAAACTGCATATACAATACACAAGAGGAAACATGCAAGAGACAACTTTGTCAACTGCTGTATGTAAGCCTCACCAATGAGAAGGCAGTAGATTTGGGACTAATTTTTTCAGCTCTTTTGCCATCTTCTATGAATTCAAAATTCTATCCTTGCCCAGCAGCATGGCTCCGTGGCTGAGTGTGGGCCCATGAACCAGGAGGTCATGGTTCGATTCCCAGTCAGGGCACATGCCCGGGTTGCAGGCTCGATCCCCAGTGTTGGGCATGCAGAAGGCAACCAATCAATGATTCTCATCATTGATGTTTCTGTCGCTCTCTCCCCCTCCCTTTCTTTCTGAAACCTATAAAAAAATTCAAACAAACAAAGCACACCTCTATCCTCATTGTCAAACTATAAGTGAGTTTTATCTCTCATCTTTATATGGCCAGTAGAGATCCTTGTGTGTAGTAAGTGCTCAATTCATGTTTGGTAGCTGTATAAACGAGTAAATACAGATTCAAACACTTTTGTGCCAAAGATCTTCAAATTGATTTTTCTTCCTTTGTTTCTCATATCAAGGCTCCACTGATCTTCATTAGGGTCAATCAGCCCACCGTGTAAAATTCAATCCATTTGATTCTTCATGACAGCCTTTCTAATTAGAACTGTAATGTGCAGAGTATAAGTAGGAAAGGGTGTTCAAGGGAAGCAGATTTCAAAGCTGGAGACTATTATTGATCAGCTAATATATTTAGCATATGATTAAGTACTTGCTATGTTTTAAATCGAAAACCCTATATTATGTATATATTTTCAATGGCATGTGAATAAAAGAAGTGCACTCCTGGCTTTGGAAAAAACCCTCAGGTTTGATAATAACATTTTGAGTCATCTAAATTCATACCTATTATCGCTTAAGTGAACATGATGCTGCCACTGGATCTTATACAAATATTCAGATTTTTGTTTTCCTCATCATTCTGAAGGTTATCTCCCTGGTCACTCTGAAAATCAGGTGACAACCATTTCCCATGATGCTTTAAGGGCTGTCAAACTGTCCATCAAGCTGTCAGCTGACCAATCGTTCCCATGGTTCTTTTAGACTTCCAGTATGATAAATTGAAAGACACTATTATCCATCTGTTGTGAAGAGGGACTGTTTGGGCTTTGATAAGATATCACTACTCCCAGGTGAGAGGCGGCTGACAGCACATCAAAGCAAAACAACAAGTAGAAACCCTGAACAGGGGAGCACAGGTTTACAAACATCTGTTGTCATTATTTATTACTTTTCTTTGGGTTTAAGTTTCTGACTCATCCTTAGATAATTCAAGAACAGATATTTTTCTTTTTGGCTAGCAAATACCAATTGCTGCTCTTTTCATCTTGGGAGAAGCTTAAAATTGAAAACATATCTGCCTACATTTCTGATTCATTGCACACTGCTTTCCATCTTGTAACCAACAAGTTCCATGTTCCTGCTGATGCCATCATTTACTTAAAAAAATAAAGCAACTGAGAATAAATATACTTCTCTGTAATAAATTATTGGATTTTTGGCGAGTTAAATAATAAAACTATTTATGTATTAGAGGTTATTATAAAGGTACCAATACACAAAAATATGGACTGGTTTAAGTGTTGGAATACTTTAGGTAATTTTTATTTTAGTATTGATAAGGTTAACAAGTCCAATATTTTATGAGAACTAAGGTGACATTATTATTAGCTTCACTTTTGAGTTCTGATTTGTGCTAATATAAATCTAAAAATTTGAATTTCTATACAAGAAACATGAATAGATGGAAAGTCATTGCCCTCCATAATCAACACTGTAGTCAGGATTGGTATAAGAAAACCTATGTATAAAGGTAGGAGAGAGGTGTGAGACAAAGGATTTTTGAATAAACCTTTGTAGATGTGGAAATATCTTATCAGAGCTACAGAAATAACTCTACATTTAGGATTTCACCTTTGGACTTAAACATCCAAATCAGTGCCAATTGAAACTTAAGTATTAAAAGCTGAATACTGAAATTCTTACTACATGTAGATATAATTTTATTCTTTAGAAGTGTCTAACTCTCTTTTTGTGTGTGTGTGTTTTGTCCCTTTTCTCTTCTTTCCCTGCTAGTTTAATAACATGTGATGGCAGGTTTTCTGTGTGTGTGTGCCCTACGTACTGTCACTATATGAACACCTCAAAGTACCTTCAGGAGATCACTGAAGGAAAGTAATCTGCTGTTATTTACTCTGGTTTTTAGCAGAATAAAAGTACTGTAGTTGGTTGCTAATATCACCACCTTGTGTACAAATATTTTTTTGCATGCAGTTTCCTAATGTCATTAAGCAGTGTTGTAATTTCATTAGATCATGATGTAGCATTTTGATTATAGAGAGCATTTAAGTAATTTTGTAATTCAAAATCTGAAAAAAATTAACTATGGTTTATTTTTAGTTCTTTGTAATTATTTAACCAGCTAACACTCTTCTGTACTCATATAAGAAGCAAAAATGCCCCAGAGCCCTGAAAAACTGAGAAATTGTCAAAATACTCTCTAAAACAATGGCCAAGAAAGTCAGAGTAAAAAGGAAAATAATGAATTAAATTTTCTGAATAGTCATAATAATACCAGCAGCATTGATAGCCAGTGCATATAGTATCTCATGGTGAATTTCTAACTCCAACATATTTTTTCACTAAACATTTTTGGCTTACCCAGTAGGCTAATAATGGAAATTAGTACTTACTTGAAAATATTATTTTGGTCTCTAACCAAAGATGAGGAGACCCTCTTGATGAGGTTCTGAATATCAAACTTGTTTTTTCTAGGGGCCTTTAGCATGTTAGAATCCCACAGCAAGTTTTATAATTTTCTAAAGTCCTTAGAGATCAATGAAGTTAACTGGACTGAACTCCATTACTTTCTCAAAAGGACATACCTGTGGTATAGTGAAGGAAGTGGTGGCTAGGGAGGAAGAGACCAGAATATTCAATAAATTCCATGTAGATTCGGAAGGAAACAAACATGCTCCCTGTTAATGACTCCCATTTCCAAAACAAAACAAAAGAAGTCACATTTGGCTTTTTGTGTCACTTCTTTCACAGTTTCTCAATCTTTCTCCCTTTGTAAGTGAACTTACATTAAAATTTATTGCCTCACACAGTAGCTAAATAAGAACTGTTATGATTTGTGGAAAGTAGCATCCAATTCTGCTTTCACTTCCAGATTTTTCTTTTAAAGTTTGATTATATAGTAAAAACTTTAAAATGTTTTTAAGGATACACAGCAATGCATAGTAATTTCAATTTGGTGTGTGTGTATGTGTGTGTCTGCCTGCCTGTCTCTGAGAAACATAAGTGTTTTAAAAGTGGAAGTTTACTTGACAAGCCTAATAGATTTTTGCTAAATAGACTAAAGATTAGTTTAGTTCTCTTTTAGTCTTGATCTTAGTAGATTCTTCTAATGAGAGTTTAAGAAAATCTTAAAAATGTAGGTAACTTTGACCAAATGAATTTGGAAGTACTTCTACAATGATAATTTATTTGATACATTTAGAAAAAAAAATCACAGAGTAAGGCTAGATCTCAGTACCTCTTTTAGCTCTAGTTTCTAATTAATCACACAAGGAGGGCAATCGAAAGGCAATGAGATTTCTCAAGCTTATTTCTCGTGACTTTTCTACTATAATAATATTAACAGTATACTCACAGATTATTGCATGTTTTCTAAAGTATGACAGTGATTTCTTTGGTGCCAACAGCAATGCTATAAGGTCTGTAGGGAAGGTATCCAATTGCATAGATGCAAATAGAGGACCCAAGGTGTGAGTAGGAGATGCTCACAATCAAGTAGCAGCTAGCAGCACAGCCAGTAAAGAACTCAGGTTTTCTGCCTCTTAGTTCATGCTCTGTCCACCACTTCCACACTGCTTTTCTCTTTGGGGACAAGCATAACACTTTTAAATGTAGATCTTAGCAGTTGAGGCCATTCCCTGTGCTTGGTGAGAGTCTGTTCTTGCAGAACTCTATGCCAGAAA